>CAUJRU010000010.1:2671742-5343484 GCA_963277665.1 Viscum album
TGCAATTTTACCACCTTTTAATGGAGAAGTCTTTTTAAATAAAATATTTGAAGCTTTAATATATTAAATTTGACAAAATAAACTTCTTCTTTAGAATTGGGAAATAATAATTTAGTTTGAATATTGTTTTGGTGTTTTTCTGATAAAATTCATATTTGGGTGAATAGTAAAAAATACTATATTTTAAATAAAAACAACTTTTTAATCAAAATACTTTATAGTGTTAAATTATACATTTAAATGGTTTTAATTTATAAATAGATTACATTTTTACCATTTAATCCAATGATGTTCATTGTAGGTAATTTCACTTTGAAATTCAACATAAACAAGTGTCAAACTTTTGAGAGTTATTATTTCTTAAAAATATGCCTTTCAGTTTTGAAATCGGAAATTAATTTTAAATTAATAAATTCAACTTATATGTTTTGAATTTGGAAAAATAGATTTCATTTTTGAATTCAGAATATCAAAATTATCTTAGGGTGAAATTTTGGTATTTTTCGGAAAACTTCAATTTTTGATGAATAGTGAAAAACACTAAGTTATTAGTTAAAACCAATTTTTTATTTAAATAATTATTTATTATATTTTATTACTTTTTAGGTCAGAATATATACCTAATACCTATAAAGTTCAATTTAATTCCTTGATGTCAGTTTATAATAATTTTAGACATATAAAAATTTTATTGAACTTTTCACCGTCTTTTACCCATCTCCTAGGAGAATTTAGAAACTCAACTAAAATTTAATTTTACCACTTCTGTGAGTGGAATTTCAAAAATCCGAGAGACATAGTTAGTATCAAGGGGTAAAATGTAGTTAAATAAGATTAATATAATTTTTTGTGAATAGTAACTTTTTTACTTTTATTTACCATGGTTAAAAGTAAATAGGGTAATTAAGGGTAAAAATGATATTAATATTACATTAACACATGTCCTAATTCTATTTGGCAAGTCTATCTAGACCAAAAACAACTTTAGGTATAAATAATTATCATTTAGGACCACTTGAAATAGATTAGTACATATATTAATATTTAATTCATAGAAGAGTTAAAAGAGTTAAAATCAATGTTTAATTACAAAAATATTTTTAATATTGGGATATACGTAAGATAAATTAGATTATAGATGTTAATTAGAAAGACAAACAGGTTTCCTACATAATGGTATTTTATTTATAATTTTTATCCATTATATAATTTAATTTATTTATGACACGATTATGATGCAGTAATTACCATATTAATGAATGATCAAGATAATTGAAATTATAAATACCCAAATAAATGTAATTTGTGAATTTTTATGAATTAAAATAATTTTATAGATTAATATGACATATTAGGATTTGTTATATGATTTTTTTTGTGAATTATTAATTCTCTTATGAATTTATCAAAAACAAAATACCCAATAGTGTCAAAATTGACATAAAACATTATCAAAACAAATATTATAATATTAATTGATATTCTATTCATAAAATTATATGGTTCGGCCAAAGGACTTATATAATGATATTTGTATCATTAATGGACCACTAGGGGGTCGATTTGAAGTTTATAGTATGTTTATTAACCATATAATATAAAAATACAAAGAGACATGGTAAATGTCAAACAAATTAATGAAGAGTTAAAACTAAATGATAAGGTTAATAAATTGATCCGAACCTGTCTAAAACCTATTGGTTGAATGGATTTCAACCCATCTCCACCTTACCCTCGAAATAAATCAATTTGAAGACATTATAAACCGAATATAAATTTATTATAAAATAATATTTTAAGTTTTTCCTAAGGTTCCCCTCACCACCTCTTATAAAAGGCCACTCCCCATTCTCTCAAATTCATACCATCAATGCCTTTTGGTTCGGCCAAACCCTGAAAAAATATCCTCCCAACATCCATCACTTAAACCTAGAGGCCTTATCTTGATCATAAATCCAACCTATGGAGCCCTTTTGATCAAATCAAAAGGAAGAACCTGAAGAAGATGTGATGGATTCACCACCCTCTTTCAAGTTCCTTTCTTCTTTCACTTTTTCTTTCATTGTTATTTCCATTATAAAATAATAACTCCAGTATTTTCTATATACTATGATGTTTATAAATATAGAACAATCATATTCCATATTCTATCCATCCTTTGAATGACATGTCACCATACGTGCGTACGTACGACTTACTGTCTCCACCTCGTGGAGTAATTGTTATTCAAAACATTATTTTTTGGATGGGTATGATAATGATGTGTAATTGAATTAAATAGTAAATAAAACATTATAATGATTCTGTATATATGATATACCATCCTTTATATACTATTTTAATATCAAAAGAATGGTATTATTGCTCGTGTGTACGTACGGACTACCATCTCTAGGAACGCGATGAGATTCATTCCCCATCATATCCATTCAAGTATAATTATCATTTGATGATTAAAAATATTTTTTAAAGACTTGATATTATTCTGGATATGAATTAGATACAACCTATCCATAAAAAACATGACTTATGTAACAAAACATATAAAATAAAATTAGAAAGTGAACACCCAAAACAACGATAATAGTAAAATATTATTAACGAAAAAATATTATAAGATAATATATGATATCATATTTATGTATAATATTCTTGTATAATTTAATACCAATGATTTAACTATTATACAGGAGGTTAACCTACCCTCAAACAAGTAAAATTACAATGCAAGGGTTTATGTCACAATCTCTTCATTATCTGAGATTCATCATTTGTGATTATCTAGTGGGACTTCTTTATCATCCACATCCATGTTTCTTAAAATGTATTTCGAAACATTTTGACTATTTACTAGAAAATGGGTTAAAGTCATTTATACCGTTAAGTGTTTTGAAATGTATCTTTCCATCGTTTTCCAAACAATGTCTTTTTAACCTTTTAGACAAAATTATGGTAAGAATGTCTTTTTTTAACTTATATGGTGGGTGCAGTTATTTTCAGCCGTTAAAAAAAAATGTTGAAGCTTCCCTTAAAAGCTTATAAGAATATTTTGAAAGTAAATATTGTATTTTATAATTATTTGACTTTTATGTTATTTCAAAATAAATATTTTATGAATTTGTGAAAGGTGCTCTTTAATAAGATCAGAATTTTGAATGTTTTAAAATATTTATCTTTCTAAATATTTTTCATAAATGTCCATGTTTTGAAAATGATTTTAAGGATTTATTTATATGGAAATGAATGTTTTAAGTGATATTTCTTTTCAAAAGTCTCAATGTGTTATGGGACAATTTGATTCAAAAATCTCTTTTAAATTGCTTCCTTTCATAATGTGTTTCTTTTCAATTATTTCAAAAAAAGAGATATTTCTCTCAAATAGTTTTGATTTCACTTATGTCAACATCCTTTGATGTATTTTAAGCTTATTGAAGTTGATTTATTATGATACAAAACTTTCATATTGTATTGAAGGTATTGTGATATGTCTGACTGTGGATGTGTTATTTTTATATCATTCATGGTTTATGGAGAAAGTATTGATATTTTGTATGATAGTTTTAATACGAATGTTTATGTTATGTTTAAACATGTTCATATGAGGAATGCATTTGACTTAATAAGTGACTGGTGGATCCCGCTATAGCTCTTTGATGCATCATTATGTCTCATGAGACAAACTACTGTCTTGTACAAGGCCTTGATAAAATCATATTTGTAGTATTAGCATGAGGCCTTGGCTACGTGGTTATGATAGTCTGGAATTATGCATTCCATCACTACGAAAGTGGTTATTGATATTTAATGTGATTATTCGACTAGTAGAATATACATGTTAATAAGTAAATGATATTACTTCATTTTATTTTTTCTATATTATGCTAATGTTCAAGTTTAAAAGGCTTTTGTTTTAGTTATACATTGCCTTAAATGGTTATGCTTATTTATGAATATTTTTTCTATATTGGAATCCTTACTAAGCATCGGAGCTCACCCCTTTCTATATTTTATTTTTCCCAGGATGTGAAAAAATATTTTATCACTGTCCTGCATGGATAGTCTGAAAGAGATATGAGTGTGGACTATGGAAACTATGTTATTTTAGTTTTTTCCTTTATGATGTAATGTAACATTTATGAATGTTTCTAGTGTTTCGAAGGCTACTAAACTAATTGGTCTTTCTAGATGTGATCTCTTGTTATCATGAAAATGTTATGTAACAATGCATTGACTCTGGGTAACTATTGTCGGGGCGTTACAACTGGGTTTTATTTCAATCCCAAACTCAACATCATGTAGAGGGAGAAGAGTCAAATCCTCCTCGTGAAAAACCTCAAAAAAAAAATCTCTAACAACTCTTGAAACATCCATCATCTCTACATTTTCTGATTCTACTGAAAGCTTGTCTAACATAGAAGAAAGAGGCTCCACACGCCATCTCCCCACCTAACAACTCTGTTCTCCAACAAAATCCATCTGCTGGCCATTCACATTAGAGAACATGTCTCTTCTTCAGAAGCAGTCAATAACAACATGCATCCGAAACATCTAGTCGATGCATAGGATGACATCGTATGGATGCATTTGTAGTAGAAGTAGATACCCACAAGACTAATGCGGCCACAACATCAGTTTGCATACTCAAGAAACATAAAATTCTCAGGTATGACCCCAAACTGGCATACTCATCACCAGGGTTCTAGAGAGTCTCTTTATGTGTAGGCCCAAGTAATGGGAGAGAACAGGTGTAGCAAAGGAGTATGAAGCTCTGGAATCAAACAATGTGCAAGTAAGAATTCTAAACATGATGATTGTACCTCGAATGAATTCCAGCCCTCCTGGAACTGCTGCCTCTACAGCGTGCAACTACCCATGCACAGATCCACTGCCTCTGGAATGTCAATCGCATCCCAAACCAAGCCCTAGTCCTGGTCCTTGAAGAAAAAACTCGGAGTCGGGCTCCTCCTACCATGTCTACTCTCAGAGGAGCAGGAGCTTGCTTTCTTTACTGCTACTACCGAAAGGGCTTAGTTGGGTACTGCAACTGCTTAGGTGGGCGCTGAACCTGCCAACCACTATTGTATTGCACTATATCTGGGAAATGCTTCTGAAGGTTCCCACGACTACCACAAATGAATCAACTTAGTCATGGGCCTGTGAGGAATGGGCGAGGATCGGGGGATCAAAACTGGAACTACTGGGGCCTGCTCCCCACTAGTAAAAACATAGAAGGCCCGGACGCTGGAGGTTGGCTGCTGATGGCCTTCCCCTTTGACGAGCTCAAATGGATCCCCTCTCGTGTCACAACTCCCCGTATGAGCATCCTTTTTATGACTTAAGCCTTCTTATGGACCTCCAAGTATGTCAGTAGGGTGAATTGAGTAATAACATACCGAAGATAAGGTTGGCGTTCCTCCTCTAAATGTTTTTCCCGGGACTCCTTATCCAGAAAAAGGTCTGGAGAAAAATAAAGAATATCCTTGAACTTGATTTCCAAGTCCCTTACTGACATGGTCCCCTACTAAAGGTAGAGTGTATCCTACCTCTATTCTGTCTTTATTGGGGTATAGAGGAATTCCTCTTGGAATTCCCTCTCAATGTCAGTCCACAAAACTTCATCCTTCCTCTTCTCCCCAAGAGAGAGAGTCCACCACTTACCCACCACTCCACGTGTCTGGCTTAAAGACAGAGTTACCCTGTACACTGTTGGTTCCCAGATCAATCTGAAAACAATCACCATCTCCTCGCTCCAGCTCTCTATCTCCATATCTGAGACACATTCCACGTACCTTTTGAGGGTATTCCCTTTAAAGGAACAATGTGTTCTCTGCCACTGGCCATCTTCTTCTTCTTGACCAGCCTTCTGCTGATCAGCCAAAACAGCCTTCTAAGCCTCCATTGACTGCACTACCCATGGTCACCATCCAGGTGCCATATCTGCAATGTAATAAGGAATGCCTAAGCCAGAGTAGTGTAGAATATTTCCTTATATTTTTTATTAAAAAGATTATATATTTATTTGAATTCCTAGAACACCGATAACACATAAGAACAGAAGTCATTATGATGCATGTACCTTTCCCAAGGATAGTACCCTGCAATCAATGTATCCTTATTTGATCAATCGTTCGGTCCATACTTCTTTCATCAGATCACTAGGGGCCCTAAAATCCCGTGTCCTAGCCGGTCATCCCTGGACTATTTCACGCACAAATATTTTCTAACATTATTTCCCTACCATTCCATGCAATCATAACTGTGAGTAACCTCAAGCTCTGTCCTACCTCTAAACCCTCTCATCTAATACAATTCTAGCATGAATTTCCTTCACCAAGATGTGGGAAGGGACAATGGATTCTAGACCCTTATTTCCTCAAGTTGAAGGAGAGATAATGATCAATGAATCCCACCTGTTATTGGTCTCGGAGAGGAGATAAGAACCAAGGCTATAGAATCACACACAAAATGAATGTAATTACCCTTTGTTTTAGTCGAATCGAGAGATAAGAAATTAAATCCCAATAAATAAATAAATTAGAGGTAAATGTAAATCCAAATCAAACCATTCCCATTTACATGTTTCAAAAGTAAGTGCTACAAAGTAAAATAAAACTTTAAAGGAAAGAACCCAAGAAAAGAAAAGAAGAAACATCAACTGTCTTGAAATCCAAACTAGTACAGTCATACATGATCTCCAAAGTACTCCTAGAAACCTGAAAATAGTTTTATATACGTAGGGTGAGTATATAGGTATACTTAGTTGGGAATACCAAAATCTCCCGTGTACAAGTGGGGGAATTATAGTGCCTTGTGAGAAAAATACACAACTGAAGCACCAAACAAAGAATCTATACACCCAAACTCACCAGGTCACACTCCCCAAATAACCCAAGTCATGTAAATAAATATTAATATCACATTGATATTTGGTTACCTCACACCACTTTCCTACTGGTTATTTGAGACATCCTACGCGTCAAACATCTCCTTCCATCCTCACCGCAGAACCACTTCCATACCCCACCCATACACACCTGGGCTACCACAACCACACATCCCACCCACAAACACCAAGTCCATAACAACAAAACATAACCACACCTGCAGTCACCTAGGCCAGAATAACTACCACCATGGCCGAAGACACCTGGGCCTCATCTCGAAGGTGTTTGGTAAATCACCTGCCCGCACACAGCTGATCCAACCACCTCAGCGTACCCTACTAGAAGAATCTTATGCTATAATGGAATTAAAACCATCACTTCTAGCCCAAATAATCATTGTCAACTCATGAAAGGAAGTAGAAAATGAGTCAAAAACTATCCACTCATTGGAATGTTGAAAAAAACACCCACCATGAAATGGGGGTGTTCACCAAAAAGTTCTCAAATTGGATGGGAAAAAAATAAGAAACATAAAAACAAAATTATACATATAGGTCACAAGAACTCATCCCATTCTAGGGGTTCCAAATCCAACTCATGTACAAATACCATCATTACTATTCATTCAAAAGAATCACCACAACCCCAAACATGTCACACCTCATTCCAATAAAACAATTCCCCTTTAAACCCATTCTTGTTTTTCCTATTTATGTGACTCTATTTAGATATGTTCTTCACTATCGGGAAACTAATAGTCATAGACACAAGTCAAGGAATGAATAATATCCAGATAGTAATTTAAGAATTCAGACCCGGTTCTCTTGCAAAGTCACAATAACAAAAGGGATCTGCTTGATCCCTAAATGTGCTGGAACCAAACCAAACCCCAAAAACTGCACAATAATAGAGGATCCCATCCCCGTCCATGTTAGATTACAAGAATAAACCATAAACATCACCATAACATAGAAAGGGAGCTTTCAAATTTTAATTTTCCATTCATTTAGATCTGTTTTATCATTTTGTTAACTGGGTGATCACACATGGATTCTTATTCATTCGGTATCCATTTAATCAACTGAGTTCACATGATATAACAGTTTCCATGTTACAGCCATTCAATCACATAATTATACAGAAAAATAGAGGTTTATTAGTGCTCTAGAACGGACCACTAACAGCCATGATTTTCATTGGAAATAATCCCCTTCAATTGACAACATGTAGGAAGAGATAAATGACAAAAACAACATTATCAATCAAACCCCTTCATTCTTTTTAGTTCATTTATTATATTCATTAATGTTTGATTTCATCCATCCCTATATGAATCATTTTCATACACACCTCGCATGATACACAGTAATGAGATACAAAGAACCCTACTTGGAAGATCAACGATCGAAGTTTTTATCCTCATGACAACAATTTGGGGTGCACAACCCGCAAGGGAGGGAGTTAGAGGACTCCAAGAATGATTAGGAAAGGCATCAGCACAGGCGCACCACTAGCCTTGTGAAAGGGTACTCGAAATGCACCATGGAATGAAATAAACCATCCATAAAGATGAAGGAATAATTCTAGTGCGATAAAAACGGATAGATATTAAAGTTATGGGATATAAAAATCTTGAATGTCTTTAATGACAGATTGTGGATTCACCTCGCGGTTAGATAGTTACAAACGATGGAATTAATTATTATTTGAATAATTCACATCGAAGGGGTAGAAAAAAATAGTTTTGGAATAATGTATTTCATTTAAATAGAGGAAAATGGGTATGTTGATGGTCTCCACACTCCTAGGGTATTTAAAACATTGTTTATGGTGCTAAAAATGGATTTGAACCACATTAAAAAGGATGAAAGACCTAAAAGTGGAATTTCGGGAAAAATGGTGAAGGAAAACCTGACACCCCTTAATGGCTGATTTGTGAGAATTATATGTGAAACAGATCATAGGGGCAGATTAGGTGAAGTCGATCCCTCGAAGTTGATCACCTGAAGTTTATCAATGAAGTTGATCCCGTAAAGCAGATCCTGTGAAGATGATCTCATGAAACCAATCTGTGAAACCAGTTTAGTGAATCCTATCTGTGAATCTGGTTTGTTGAAACTAATCTGTAAAATTGATAAGGTGAAACTGATCCCTGAAACCAATTCTGTGAAACTGATCAGTGAAAACGATTAGGTGAAATAGATCTGTGAAACCAATTTGGTGAAACCGATATGTGAATCCAATTTCTTTAAACTGATATGTGAAACGGATCTATGAAACAAATTTGCTGAAACCGATCTATGAAATCGATTGGGTGAAACCAATTTGGTGAAACTTATCTGTGAAAACGATTGGGTGAATCCAATCTATGAAACTGATTTGGTGAAACCAATCTGAGAAACTGATTTGGTGAAACCACTCTATAAAACCTATTTGGTGAAACTGATATGTGAAACCAATTTGGTGAAACCGATATGTAAAACCAATTTTGTGAAACTGATTTTGTGAAACCGATATGTGAAACCAATTTGTTGAATCAGATCTGTGAAATGGACTTTGTGAAACTGATCTATGAAACCAATTTGGTGAAACCAAACTGTTAAATGATTTTTTGAAACCAATTATTGAATCTGATTTGGTGAAACTGGTCTATGAAACTGATTATGTGAAACTGATCTGTGAAACCAATTTGGTGAAATATATCTGTGAAACCGATTTAGTGAAACCGTTATGCGAAACCTATTTGGTGAAACTGATCTTTGAAACCGATTTGGTGAAACCGATCTATGAAACTCATTTCATGAAACCGATAAGTGAAACTGATTTGCTGAAACCAATCTGTGAAACTGATTTGGGGAAAGCATTATATAAAATTGATTTTGTGAAATGGATATGTGAAGCCGATTTGGTGAAATTGATCTATGAAACCGATATGTTGAAACCGATCTGTTAAAACGATTTGGTGAAACAGATCTGTGAAACCTATTTGGGTGAAAGTGAGATGTGAAACCGATCTTTGAAGCTGATCAGTGAAGCTGATAAGTGAAGCTAATCAATGAAGCATATGTGTGAATCTGATCAGTGAAGCTGATCAGTGAAGCCGATCTGTGAAGCTGATCTGTGTAGGTGATCATTGAAGCTGATATGTGAAGCTGGTATGTGAAGCTTATTTATGAATATGATATATGAAATAGATGGATGGGAGTGATCAATGAGTCCAGGACACCAAACCCTTAGAATTTCGCAAGGTGATGGACCAAGAGGTCCTAGGCCATTATAGTGATAAATGTGTATGGAAAACCACTGGTACATTATTAAAAGGAATGTGTGTCTATTATATGTTTGGTTATAAATCATATATGTGACATGAGTGAATAATTAAGGTCTAATTATTCATATATGTGGTGATATGACACTATATAAACCAATCACTTGTGTGATAAAAATATGTAAGTCATTAAATGCTTCAATAGAATAGCTATTATTATGTGATTACTACTGTTGAAGTTGAATTTATGAATGACATGATACTGGGTAGTTAAATTTTAAACTCAAACTAAGTAATTATTTTTTTCGTTATATATCCATTTTCTATTTTATAATTTCTTAAAATATTGAATCATATATTAATATTATTTGGAATAATATTTGAATCAAGAATACTAGTGGGAAGATTCTTCTATGTATAATGTATCTTGTATTCTACGTTAATATATACATATATTCTATATTTGAAAACTTGTTTATTGTACCTATGGTGGACTCTTTCTTAATAATTATAATTTTTTGGTGTTGAATTTTTCTATTATTATTATGGATACTTATAGATCTTGTTTATTTATATAAATATTTATGATAAAATTTGTGTTTTATTATTGAGGTTTTATAGATTAATTAATTACTTATTTTCAGGGGGTTTATATTATCTTAACATGTGAACACTATTTTGGATTTCACCAATGGTAAGAGACATGAGTGATAAATTCTCCTTATTTTAGGTTTATTATGATCAATTAAAGAATTAATTTTTTGCATTGAGTACTGAAAATTCATCTTGATTATTCATTATTTGGAATATGACATAATGAAGTGGTGTAAAATAGATCGAAACATTTAAAAATGATGAATTCTGTTTTTAAAGAATCAAAATAATTCATGTAAGTATATTTTATCATTTGAATTATCTATATTCCTCAAACTCAAGAAATAAGAAGGTAAATCTATAATATATTATATGGAAAATATCATTCATCCATCATTGTATTCTTTGAAAAATTAATTATGACTCCTCTAATATTACATGTATGGTTTTAGAAATATTTAATTATAAAATATAACGTTGCAAAGTAGTAACATAGAAATTGCATATCATGATAAATCTAAAATTGAGATTTTACCAATTCCAATGTATATTAATTTTGGTAATAAATTATTTATATTTTGGGGATACAATTTATTTAGGGTTAATAATGTTACACCATAGGATTTAAATATGTAATTCCCCTATAAATAAATACAATTATGAACTTTGTGTTTCATTAAAAACACAGAACTAAAAAATGAGACAACAAATTATATGAATATTTTCATGAAAATTATTGGTATAGTAATACCAATTGTAAATAAGAATATATTTATCAATTAAAAATTCTCATATATAAAGAATTAAGAATTAATATGATTTAGTGTTAAAAATGATTTGTTTTAAATGAAAAATTTTAAAATTCTTATGTATATTATTTTGATCTCATTTAAAATATTATACAAATTATTTGTAATATTTCAATATATAAACTAATATATTATCATTATTTTAATTATTAATTTATATGAAATAAAATTATGAAAACATAATGTTTTAAAAGTCATTTCTTTTTATATGTTTACATTATTTTTATTTTAAATTTCTGGTTAAAAGATAAATTTTTGAAAATTAGTATTTTAATTTTAGGAAATGAATATAAATTATTAATTTATCATTTGAAAATTTTGTTAGGGAAATTTTTTTAATTTTTAAAAAATATTTCATTTCAAATTATTAAAGAAAATATATATTTTTTAAAATACCTTGACTTTTGTGAAATCATTATGATATAAGAATATATTTAAACGTTATGAAATATTTTTCGCAATCAGTATTTTATTTATTATATAAAATTATTCATTTATAATACTATAGTTAATTTATGAACTTTTTTTTAAAATTATCATCTTATGATATATTTGTTATAAGAACATTGTCTATGAATTATATAATAATTATTTTACAATTAATTTTTATCTCTTTTAAAATTTTAATTCGATAAAGTTACTTTAATATTTTGAATAATAACATCTAAATTTGTTTAAAAGTATATTCTTATTTTTGACATTAAAATAAGTTACTGATATTACAAAATGAGTTTCCATGGTAAATCTAAATTAAGAAAAAAATATAAAATATGTCCAAAAGACCAAGATATCTCAAAAACATATACATTAATTTTTATACGATAGGTTGATTGACCGTTATTTAGACCATATACATTATTATCTTCTTTTTTAGCCACATTCCTCTGAATGTGACTTTCCATTAATATAATGTTATGAATATTTACAGAAGTGTCACACCTATCACTTAAAAAAGGATCACTTCACTAACCAAATTATCAAAACAAAAAAGTCATCTTGGATAAAAAAATCTGATACAACCCCATCCCATGACCTTTTTCAAGATATATAGTATATGTTCACACTAAATTATAAATTAAGATATCTCAAGGATTTATATCGAGTAGAATGGCAATACTATTAATCAGTGATCCTTCATTTATATTGATTCCATTTTCCATATATATAACAGTAGAATATTTTTATGAAATATTTTATCTAAATACTTTTAATTCTTCAATATCTTTAATTGCACCCAATCATGAGATTGAATGAACTGTGAGTTGACCTTCAAAAAAATGACCATTTCAACCTATCCGTATGGTTATCATGAATAAATATAACAAACTTATGAAAATGTATGGTGAGGTCATTCATTATAAATTTTTTATAAAAAATATAAATCAATATAATATTTTTACTTTTTTAATAAATATTGTGGATTATAATTATTAAAAGAAATTGATGAAAAATTTATTTTATATACTTAACAAAAAATTATTGATATTCATCACATATATATTTTTTTCATAGGGTATGAGTAAACACTATTTGGTGTATAAAAACCTATATTTCTCGCAAGGGTAATTTTCCACCTATTAATGGAGAAACCCTTTTAAATTAAGATTTTTATTGATTAATAATTTTTATATTACACAATAAACATGTTTTTTTCATGTGGGATATAAAAATATACTTATGGAGGAATTTTAATAATTTTATGATAACTTTCAAATTTTGATGAATAGTAAATACACACTAAATTTTAATTGAAAACATCTTTTACATGAAAAATAATCTATATGGTTAAATTATATTGATGAATTGTTTTAATGTATAAATATAATATATTTTTATTATTCTATAAAAGTTATGTAATTAGAATAAATTTTAAATTGAATTTATATTTAAAAACATTCCAATATTTTGCAATGTTTTACATTTTAAAATTTGTTACCTCTTTTCGACAATGTGTTTAATTTTAAAATAATCACTTGAACCTCTGTGATATGATTTTTTAAAAATATATTCTATATTTTTAATTAGTAATTCCAAAAAATGTAAATATCTTTATTTTATTGTTAGCCATTTTGAATAGTATCTTCTGTAACTTTTATTAATATGTTAAAAGGGTAAATCAGGTAATTAAGGGTATGATTAAAATTATAAAGTATCACTAAAACATTTATTAATATAATTGTATGACTGTGTTTTGACCTAAATAATCCTTTAGTAAAAGTAATGTCTTTTGGAAGCCACTTGGATGATAATTAGATGCTTATTTTATTTTATTTAAAGAAAACCTATATAAGTATTGCACAAATTTAAATATATATATAAATTTTTATATTAGGTTTTATAGGAGGTAAAATTGATTAAAAATAATTATTTTAATGATATATTCTTTTATTTATCATGATAATTTATTGGTAATTTTTAGGAAAAAATAATTTCATTGAAAACTTATACTTTGATGATGTAAAAATTAATTAATTGATGAAAATCAATAAATAATGTATACAAATATACTAATTACCATAAAAGACCAAAAAACATGAAATAATCATGTTGTTCAAGTATATATCGACCATAAACACCCAAGGGTCTTGTTTGTGACCATTTTTATCCTTATATAATATATTGTGACAATTAAATTATTTTATTTCAAGTGATGTCAAAGTTGTCAAATTAATAATTTAATAAGTAAAAATTTTAAATATTTGATTTTCAAGAAGAAAAATTCAGCATCAAATATTCTTATAAAATATAGTATTTTTATATTCATCATATTATTTATTTTATTTTTTATTCAATATATATATATATATATATTAAATAATCATTCCAAATTAATATAGTAATTATTTTATTAACAGATATAAAAAATAAATGTTATTAAAATATTAAAATAAATATAATTTTTAATAATTGATATGTCAAAATAATTAAAAACATTAAATTTACTTCTTATTAAAATAATAAATAGATCGTTCAAAGTTAACTTTTTATCTTAATATTTTTAAAAATGAATAAACTGAGTAGTGTCAAAATTGACCCTATTGATTTCTTGACAAAATAATATTTTCTTAAATCATATAAAACTAATAAAACTAATTTTTTTTAAAAACTATTATAATAAATATATGGTGTAAAAGGTTGTACATTATTTATTTAAGGACTAGTAGCCATCAATTATGTTAATTTTACAGCCTTTAAATATCAAAATATTTTGGAACCCTAGAAAATATGTATATAGAGAAACTAATTGTTAATTAAAATGATAAGGTTTAAATTGAGAGAAAAACATGTCTAAAATCGTTTGGTTTATGAGAGTAAAACCATATATCAATTAATTTTCTAAATTTGGATAATCTTTATGTTTTTTGGATGGGTATTATTATTTATAAATTTATATTCTTTGAGATCCCAAAAGTGACTCTCACCTCATATATAATAGAGAATCTCCTCACTCACCTCTTTACTTCACATTGAGACATCAATCTCAGCCATACCCTTATCTATTTTCTTCTCAACGTACCTAGTTACATTATATAGGTTTTGGTATTCTTTAAATACTAACTCTAGTTCTTTAAGATGAGATTTAGAGGAAGCACGTTGAAGAAGAGGTAATCCCTACCAACCGATTCATTCAAACTTCTTTTCTATTTAAATCATCTTCATGAGTTTTTTAACTATAATTTAATAACTCCAATACCAATTATATAATGAGATTTTATAATGATAATTGAACAACAATATTCCACTTTCTATCCATCATATCAAAAATGAGATCAGTACACTTGCGTTTGTATGACTTACCATATCCAATCTGTGGTGTATTTTTTATCAACACAAAATTACTTGGATGAGTATAATTATGTAAATAATTGATATCTATAAAGATTATATCATGATATATATTCATAAATATTATACACCATTCAGTTCAATACCATTCCCCAATTATGCGAATGATATCTTCACTCAAGGGTATGTGTGGCCTACCGTCTCAAATATGCATTGTGATTCATTATACATGATACTCATTAAATAATTCTTATATAAATATGTATAATGAAAAAATATGATATATCTGATGTTAATATCATTTTTTATTTCTAAAACCATGACCTATAATGGATAATCAGAACTTATTTGATAAAACAAGCATAAGAAAATGATGCAGTCAATACCTGAATATCAAGTAATAATGAAATTTTATTAACAAATATATGATCATATGATCATATATGATATCATAAAAATGTGTATGATACTGGAAATAATCAATGAAATTATTAAAATAATTATACAGATGTTTTGGATACATATAAAGTAACATGGATATAAAAGGTAAGAGATCATTCGAATTCACATTTTTTATCAGAGATTTTTTATACGTAAGTATTTACTGGGGTATATTTATCTTCCATTTCCACATTTCCCAAATATTTAATATTAATTTGATCCTTATAAAAATATTTAAATTTAATTTTTTTCTACGGTTATTTTTAATTAAAATATTTGAAATAAATCTTTTTTCGTTATTTGATAGGATGTACTTTCTGAAATTTCATTCAAAAGATCGTGGAGTTTTTTTTATCATATACAACCTGAATGGATTTTTAAGCTCTAATAATGCCTTATATCCATGAATATTATTTTACATTATTTCAAGTATATTTTTAATTAATTATTTTCATATAAAATTTAATGGCATTTTTGAGAAAAAATAATGTTTTTATGAAAAGTGGATATTTTTTTAAGAATTAATTTCATGTGTTTTATGAAAATTATTTTCCATCAAATATGGCATTTTATAAACATGGTTATTTTTATCTCCCTATAATTACTATGATTTTAGTGGGTTTCTATTTGAATTAAAATTTTGAAATTCATTTTTTATATGAATTATGGTGGAAATGGGATTAAAAAACCGATTTTATTCCATAGGTAATGCTATGTTGAATTATTTATGTTTTTTAATAAAATTTCAGAATGATTTCATTAGGATATGGGTGTTACCCATATCATGTTCAAATAAATTGGGTAAATATTTATATCTCTTTAGATATACATTGATGGAATGGGAAATGATCGCCAATGAGTAATACAAGGCTAGAATGTTTAATGAACTCAGTACATTAATGGACTTTGTCTGATAAGATGTTGTTGGATATGGGCCTTGATTAATAAGAAATGATTTTATTTGCTTATATGTATTCAAAAAACATCAAATCTTTTGTTATGACTTTTGAAATTATATTAATTTATTCTTATGAACATTCATGATTAATCAAATGGCATGACATTATGATTTTTCATATGACAGATAAGATTCTAAAATGTTACGTTCTTTTTCAATTTGATTATTATATGATTGAAATCTCTATTGTTTACCCATAATGCGAATCTAATCTCACCGATTCATTTGTTTCTTTTCCCCATGTCATGAAGAATTATATCAAGTTTGATATTTCAACAAGGGGTATAGATGAAAAGTAATAAGTGGGAGATAATGAAGATGTATTATGAACCAATTTTTTATGTTTCCTAGTTTTTTAAGACATTATACTTGTACGTTCTAATGGGGGATTTGTTTAATTTATAATGAATATTCATCAACTTTGAAGTAATATCAATGTATTTAAATTATGTGTTGCTATAATATACCTCTTTAAAATATATTCTAACCATACTAATATATTTACATCAGTAAAATTACAGCACATAAAAATTATTATTCTGGTGTTATAATGATTTTCTCCTATCCCCCTAACCATTTAAAAAATGAAAAATTACCTTGTGCATACATGTGAGATACCATCTCTATGGATAATAATTTTTTTTTCATCACCAAAAGTAAATGAAAATTATATGAATTATTTTAATGAATAAATATTATATATTTTAAATAATTATTATAATTTAATGACCAATCATTATCTTCATTACATTAATTCAATCTGTAGACACGGGAAAATGTTAGTTGGAAATATGTGTGCAATTCTTTGTACATCGTCAATGGGTTTTCTTCTTCATTACTGACTTACATGGATACCGAAAAAAGTATTTTATAAATATATTTAATAGAAATTAATAGTATATTTCATGAATAATATTATTTAAGGATAGAAAAATTATTATTTTAATAATGTTACCCATTGATATTGGTAAATTACAAGAAAATAACACATCATGAATTTCATTTACATGAACTGTGTGAATGATTTCTATAAAATAAAAAATGAGATTGAAAAATAATTTGAAATAAATTATATAAACTTGTTTTTAAATCTATGAATGATGAAATGGTTTTCAAATAATGTGATATGATATCCCTATTATTAAGCAACTATTAAACAATTGAAATTACAAACATCTAAGGATAGAAATAAATAATAACTAAAACATATTAATTTAATGTGATAACATAATTAAATAACATAAAATTTTATATAATTTAATAAGGTTATAAAATAGGGGACTATAATTGGTATGTTATTTATAAGAGAGGTTACATATCATTCATGAATGTTGCAGGTAAAAGGTAAGGGTTTTCCCATCATAATTTTCAATCAATGAGATATATTCAATATTCAACACCTTATTACTTTTTATGTCATGACTACTAACCCAAAATAATATTTTTCTATATATGTAATTTAATTAATATGATTTTAATTTCCATATCATGCTCTTCCCTTCAATGAAATCTACTTTTAATTTTACCAAAGTGTTAAGGGTTATTTATCTATAATTCCCTTCTTTGAGACATATTTTTTTTACTACTATTATCATGTTTATATATAATATACATACGTTTCTAAAAATTTCACAATTATTATATTTATTCATGATAATTAAAATTCTATTTCAGGTTTTCCCTTTTAGGTTATTTTTCTTCAAATGTAACAATGTCCATAAGTGTTTCTTTTCTAATCTCAATTTTGTTAATAATATTTCACTTCCATATCTGTATTACTCTTCCCAAAAATGTTATCCTTTATTATTTTCTTGAAAATTAATTTTTTATTTTTTATTACATTCATATTTATCTTCACTATTTTAAATCACAATAGGTATTACATTTTTAAACATATGGGATTTAATAAAGATAATTTGAATTTTTATTTGTGATCATAACTTCATTATTCCTCACGAAATTTATGAGCCAAGCCTTTGTTAATATTTAAAAATCATTCTTATAGGTTTTATATTTTTTTATTTATTTTTTAAAAAAATCATATTTTCGTGATATTTAAATTTTAATTATAATTTACGTGTGACATCATTTTGTGTTAAATTTTAATTTCACTAAAAAATAAGAAATGAATCTTATTCTAATTATTTTCCATACTATAGGATTATCTCACTACCATCATCAGTTTATTTAATAAATAGGCATAATATATTTTAATATTTTATTCAGTCAAATTTTTAATTGTCATGACCCATCCCCCGGGGCCCGTGTCGAACTTCCCCAAGCCCACCCTCCATAGGCCAGGGGCTGGCGAATAGCACCAATGGCATAAATCTCTATAACTAGGAAGCCATGGACTTTATTAAACGTATACACACAAACCAGCATACAAGCAGAAGAAAGACCTAAGTAAAAACTATATAACAAAAGATGTGCTGGATTGTATATGTGGCTGGAAATACATGCCCAATACTAAAATAGAAGGAAATGAAAAAATAGGTACAAATGAAAGACAAATAGCTGGAAGGTGACTAGTAGCTCCAAGATCATCCACCGTGGATCCTACCTAAAGGGTAGGTATTGATACCCTCCTTAGTGCTCCACATTTGTCCGTAACCTCATGGTACCATCTCGTCATGAGGTCTACCTCTAACTACCTGGTGCTTCGTCCGCTATGTGTCTGCATCCAAATATCGGACGCTCCCCATAATAGCCTATAGAGTTACTCCTCCTGTCGAGTACCATGAGTCTGCATCCAACTACCAGGCACTCCGTCTGCCATGGGTCTACCACCAAATATCACGCGCTCTTCCCACCTGGCTAATTGAATCACTCCAAGTTGAATCGGTCAAGTAGTTGTCAAGTATACAGCTACTAGGTCTCCGCACTCTGACTACTCATCATTGGAAGGATCTGCCCCATGAGCTACTGGTCGATACTCAATGTGTCACGAAGTCTCATGTAGAACTATCTCAAAGGACCGTCATGTCAAAGGCATCTCAATGCAATAGAAGGCACGTCAATTGGACGCCCAGTCTGTGAGTTATTAGCATCTTAGTCACGTGGGCCCGGTTGAATTTGTGTATGAACCAACCCGACCGTGACTCAACTATACCCTGAAAACATATGGGGTATACTCAATGGGGTGACTATGCTCTAAGAATATCGGAACCACTGATGGTTCGTCAAACGGATGTTATGTGCCAATGATATGGCCCAAGATGGTAATGAGTCAGTAATAGAGCTGGGCCCAGTCCGACAATGTCAGACCGACTCGGCCCAACCCAGTCTGGGTTGACCCAGTCAGACTCTCTTGGTGTGACCCAACACATTGGGTGGGTCAGCCCGCTATGTTTTGATCCGGTCCGCTGGGCCTGGCCCATCGGATCGTGAGGGTGGTTCGGCCCGGTAGTCACCACTTACGCGGCTCGGTATCTCAGACTGGGAGACAGGTTTGGTTCGGCCAGTATCACCACGGCGGACACCATGGGTCAGCTAGGGAGGCTGGTGGATGGGAAACCAGCAGGCAGGCCTCATGGGGCACGGGCGGGCCGGTTGGTCGTTAGCAGGCTGCAAGTGCAATGGGAAGGGTGCCGGGGCATCGGGCAGCGTGCTAGGGTAGCATGCTGACGTGCCGGGCTGGCCGCCGGCAGGGGCTATGCTAGCCGCCGACAAGGCACAAGCACGTCGTCGGTGGGGCGCGGGCAGGCCGTCGGGGGGGGGGGGGGAGCGGGGGCACTGTCTAGCACGCCAGTGGGGCGCGGGGGCACTGAGCAGCACGTCGGTGGGGTGTGGGTGTAGAGACCCGTATCTTGACGTACATGGACTTTACATTACATTTGCGGAATACTTAGTACATAACAAAAACACACACTAAAGGATCGTAATAGTTTAGTGTCTTTGGAAACTCGGAACGTAATCTTCTAATCGTGGTGAAAGATCTTCAATATCTCCCATAAAGATCTTCCCCTTTTTTTTTTACCTAAAACCTTTCTTTATATCATGGGGAAAAGAAAACATAAAAGGGTGAGCTCAAATGCTCAGTAAGGGTATACAAAAGAAAAATCAATCACATCATATTCATAAGAACATATCTTTTGGAAATCTTAACCTGCAAAAGAGAGCATAATTTCATAACATGGGATAAATCATAGTAGTGAAATGAAATCACAATAATCATAACTTAAAACATGAACCTTTGTGGAATTCACACATAATCATAGAGAATCATTTCTTGTTAGTCAAGACTCATTGCCAAGACTATCTTAGTGGACAAAGTCCCTTTCTGAATCGAGTAACCCTCGTTTCAGTCCTGTTTCACTGAACCGGTATAACCTACCGTTCCAGCCCTGTCTATCTCATGAGATATAAAATTTTTACCCAATGCATTGGAGGGAGATATAGGTCCCACCCATCTTATAATGAATCCTTTCTTATGTGTGCCACATAATCATAAAACATACATCGTCGCGTAACACATGTAACAAAAATGGGATTCTTGAAACATCATGACATCATAAATCAATTCATATAAGATAAAGGAATTCATAAACATAATTCCATCACAACATAGTCAAATCAATGTAAAAATATGGATAGAAACAGAACCCTTTATTATCTAAGATGGAAAATAATTTTGATAAAACACTTGAATTGAATTCTTGAGGAAAATATCCTTTCTTCTTCAAAATCAATTTCTTTTCACAAAACATCATGCAATTTTAAAAGAAAGAGATTTTATTGAAAATAGTCATGAAATCTTTTAGAGGAAGCTTCATGAAAATAAGGCTTTATAAAACAGTAGAAATCCGTTCGTGCCGTATAAGTTAAAAAAAACATTCTTCGTACTTTTGTCGGAAAAGTCAAAAAGTACCTTGTACGAAAAACGACAAAAGATTCCTTTCATACGTATTACTAAAAACTCACCGAAGGGTAAAAATGTATTTAAACAAATTTAGGTGGATGGAAATAATATTACATATTGAGTAAACATGGATGTGGATGATAAAATACACCCCAGTAAATACTTACGAATAAACAATCTCGGATAAAAATGAGATTGTGATATTTTCCCTTACCTTAGGTCCAATTTGCTTCGTATGTGTCCGAACCTCCTGTATAATGATTTAAATAATGTCAATGACTTATTACAGAATCATATTCATTGTTATGATATCATATATGGTTCACTTGTGACATTATATTACCCGTTCTTTTGTAAATTCCATGTTAAAGAGCGTTTTGGGTAAAATCGTTTCATTTATCGTAGGTGTTTTGACTTGTTGTTCTTGACATTATTATTACTTATATCATGATTTACTTACTTCCAGAATATTAAATATGATTTATATATCATATATATTCAGTATATATATATATAATAGATAGATAAATAAAATGAAAAACACCGTTCATGGAGACGGTAGTCCGTACGTACGCATGAACGCTGTTTTTCTTTCCTTATTGTCTTGAAATGGAAGTAAGTAGATGACATACATATGTATATATATACATAAATCAAGTAGCTTTATAATGTCATATATTTCATTATTATTTCTTATATATACATTATAATCATTCTTAAATGGTTAACATGGAGAATGAATCTCATCGCGTCGTGGAGACGGTAGTCCGTACGTACGCACGAGCGATGATATCATTTCCATAAATACTGAATTGAATTGGAGTGGATTATACAATATATCAGAATCAATATGATGTTGTAATAACTATTTATAGTTATTCTTTACACCATTATACTCATCCATGTAAGGTGGTGGTGGAAAATAGATTACACCACGGCGTGGAGACGGTATTCCGTACGTACGCACGCGCGGTGATTTCTTTTTCCGTAGGATGGATAGATGGTGAAATAGGGTTGTTTCATACTTATAATAACATATCAGTATATGAGTGATACTGATGTTATTACTTCATAATGAAACAACCTAATAAGAAGAAGTGGAAGAAGAAATGAAGATGAAAGAATTGGTAACGGTAATTACCTCTTCTTTGAAGCGCCTCTTTGAGACCTCCTCTTAGGGCACTAGAATTGGTCTTTGAGGAAGACCAGAACCTCTAGGATGTTGCTAGGGAAGTGGAGAAGAGATTTTGGCAGGGGTTGGCCGAGCTTGAGTGCTCAAATTGGTGTAAGGAGGAGGGGGAGGAGGTGTCCTTTTATAGGGGAGCAGAGGGGCACCTTAGGAATATCTCAAAATATTATTTTATATTAAAGTCAAAATCGGTTTATAATGGTTTCAAAGGGTCTTATTTCGAAGATAAAGTGGGGATGGGTCGAAATCCTATCAACCAATAGAATTTAGACAAGTTTAGGATATTATTTTAACCTTATCAATTAGATTTAACTCCAAGTTAAATAATTTAACTTTTACCGTGTCTTTTTGTTTTCTTTGACTATATGGTTAATACACTTACTATAACATGCCAAACGAACCCCAAATTATTTATTATTAATATATATATCCTTATCTAAGTCATTTGGCCGAACCTTAGATTTTTAGGAATAAAATAACAATTAATAATATAATATTTGATTTAAAAACTATTTTGTGTCAATTTTGACACTATTTGATATATGATTTTTGTGAAAGTCATAACAGAATTAAATGTTCGAACCATATTTATTAAATCAACATTAATATATCATAGTAACCTAGAAAATTAGTGTAATTCATAAAAAATCTCAAATTACATTTATTTTGGTGTTTATAACATCAATTATGTCAATATTTTATTAATAAGATAATTACTGCATCATCGTTGTGTCATAAATAAATTAAATTATTTGATGTCTAAAAATTACAAATAAAATACCATAATGTATTAAATATTTTTAGCTTTCTAATGAATATTTACAATAGATTTTATCTTATGTATAACCCCATATTAAAAATGATTTACTTATTAAACTTTGATTTTAACTATTTTAATCTTTCTTTAAATAAATTAATAATAAATGTCCTAATCTAATCCAAGTGGGCCTAAATGGTCATATTTTATTCCTAAGTTTGTTTATGGTCGAATTACACTTGTCCAATAGAATTAGGACATGTGTTAGGGTAATAGTAATATCATATTTACCCTTAGTTACCCTATTTACTATTAACCGCGGTAAAAAAAAGTAAAAAGTTACTATTCACCAAAAATTATTTTCATCTCATTGAACCACATTTTAGTCCTTGATATTAACTGTGTCTGTCGGATTTTCAAAATTATATTCACAGAAGCGGTAAAATTAAGTTTTATGCAAAATTCAGTTTTTTAACCTACCACTTAGTAGTTTCACTATTCATCAAAAATTGATGTTTCTCAGAACAATGCCAAAATTTCATCCTAAGCTATATTTCATATTCCGAATTCAAAAATGAAATCTATTTTACCAAATTCATAACATAGAAGTTGTATTAATTAATTTTATAATTAAATCCCGCTGTTAAAATAAATAGCGTGTTTTTAGGGAACAATATATATCAAAAGATTGACACTTGATTATGTCTGGTTTAAATGTGAAATTACAACCAATGACCAACATTGTATTAAATTGTAAAAATATATTCTAAATATACTTTAAAACCACTCAATTTAATAATTTATCACTATTAATTATTTCGATTAAAAAAGTTGTTTTTAATTATAATTTAGTAATTTTCACTATTCATTAGAATGTGAAAGTTATCCGAAAAGTACCAAAATTTCACCTTAGGCTAAATTCGATACTCCGAATCCAAGAATGAAGTTCATTTTGAAAAATAAGATTTACAGAATTTTAAAAAGTGGTTATTACTTTTCATAACGGCTAGTTTTAATAATATTTTAATAGCATATCATTGTTTCGTGAAACTCAGTATTACGTACCACACACGCTATCGAGGAAGGTTGCGATTGCGTGTAATGCAAGGCAAGTCAAGGATGCGTGTTGTGCAAGCTCCTTTTGGTGTAGCGTACAACACACGACATTAATAAAATTAAAAAGAATATTTTTTATAAAATCTTGGGCTGTTACATTCTACCCCCCTTAAAATGAATTTCGCCCTCGAAATTCGTCGGGGTTATAAATGGTTTACTATTCGAAAGTTACTTTAATAGAAACCCACATCGTAAAAAGGAATGTCAAAACCAATCTTTAAAAACAAAAGTATGAAACGTAACGGTTACCCAAATAAACTAATCATTGGGTTTCCACATAGGTGAAAATATGGATATGGAAGAGAAATCTAACCATCATGTTCTGATGGAGAGTGGTAGAGAACATGGCTATGGAAAAGCCAGTAATCACAAATCCATAAATTTGTGACGATCTAAGGTACCATCTGATTCATCAGGTATAAGAGAACTAGGACAACATTTTTGGTTTTCAAGATCATTTCCCTAAAGTTAAAGAATTTGAATTAGAATAAATACTTACTTTATTTTGGTACAATCTCACTGTTGTTCGTGCCTTTAACAATTTCCACTTCATCTCTTAAATAAATGAAGTTGAATTTGTTATTCGTGAAGTGTTAGCAGATCATGTGATAGAATGACGGGTCATTCCATCTGTCTCAAAAGGTTAGCAAAATTTATATACATAAGTCGATCTATAGTGGGATTAATCATATATGGTTCCTAAAATGGGCTTATACTTCATATATCATACTGCTTAATATAATAACACTAGTTTCTACTAAACAGGGACTTCCTGTAGGCCAGTGGTAGGCGATAAAGGCCAGTCGCACTTCGGTTGTGGGTTCGATTCCTACAGCCTTGTCCGAAGCGATGGGCTGTCGCCAGTCCTGCAGGTTGTCCTTTTTCTAAAACTATATTACCATAACATCCCATCAATAATATCGAAAAAAAACTTCTATCCTTAAACAATACTAACTTATGTCCAACATAATCCATTCCAATCTTTAGGCTTATCCATAATACTGCAGTCCATTCTCATAACAAAGTGAAAACGATTACCAGAGATTTAACACTGTCGTTGATCCCCACATATCATAAGATATGTCTTGTTGGTCACATTCCAAACATTCAAAGTCCTTAATCGCGTATTCTCTTGAATACCTTAGTGAAAATATGAGTGCAGTTTAAAGTTAACACTTTCCACATACCAAAATCCTCAAAATTCTATATACTCAAACCATGATATCACTTAGTCCTTATATCAATCATGAGCTCATGAATACTATCAAACATTTAATTTTCTCTTTATCCCTTCATTATGCGCATATCATCAAAAATATCTGAATAACCTTTCATGGATACTGGTAACATTAATCATACACTTTCAAAACACAAGGAATGAATACAGTGTAACAATCCATAGATGTCTCTTTATTCCAAAATTACACATGATAAACATGTAATCATTCCACTACATTCTCAAACCATTGACCGAGCTTCAAAAATTCTTTCATCTCACATATTATTTGTAGTCTCTTCATCATCATCCACATAAATACTACCCATATGACCATACTGATTCTCTTCATGAGTCTTTCCCTTAGGGAATTTGTTTGCATAATGCCCATACATTCCACATTTAAAACACTTAACCATTTTTGATGTCGTAGCAATACCATTATCCTCATCCATGGTGTTAACCGACCCTTTTCCTTTGCACTTACTTGCTTTGTGTCCTTCTTTTCCACACCAAAAGCATCTTCCAGTTCCCTTGAAACACTCTCCTTGATGCCTCTTCCCACATGATTTACATAGGGGAAATTGAACTTTCTTTCCTCTATGATCATCATGGAACTCCATCTTTCTCTTATTAGTCGAGTCAGGAAACTTACCAAATTTTACTTTATTGATCATGTTGTGAGATTGCTGATTCGGCATAATAATGATGTTTGGACATCCAAATCCCATTTCATTTGGTTGCTCATGAAGAATATCATTCCATTGTCCATCATATCCTCCATTATTGTGAATCATCTTGTTTCCAGCCATTTTCTAAAACCCAAAAAGAATAGTGTGAGAGGCAAAAATCATGCTAGGGAAAACAACATAATAAAGGGGGAGTACCTTCAATATCTAACATCTTAGGTTTAATCTAATATCGTTACCATAGTTCTAGGACTATATCCTATACGTATACTTATCCTTAGGGGCATCCCTAGACATACCTTAGAAATATCTCTAGGGATCTCACTAACGTTTTCGCATCCTAGTTTCCAAAGGTTGACTAAACCTTTCCTCTGATACCAACTGTAGAGACCCGTATCTTGACGTACATGGACTTTACATTACATTTGCGGAATACTTAGTACATAACAAAAACACACACTAAAGGATCGTAATAGTTTAGTGTCTTTGGAAACTCGGAATGTAATCTTCTAATCGTGGTGAAAGATCTTCAATATCTCCCATAAAGATCTTCCCCTTTTTTTTATACCTAAATCCTTTCTTTATATCCTGGGGAAAAGAAAACATAAAAGGGTGAGCTCAAATGCTTATTAAGGGTATACAAAAGAAAAATCAATCACATCATATTCATAAGAACATATCTTTTGGAAATCTTAACCTGCAAAAGAGAGCATAATTTCATAACATGGGATAAATCATAGTAGTGAAATGAAATCACAATAATCATAACTTAAAACATGAACCTTTGTGGCATTCACACATAATCATAGAGAATCATTTCTTGTTAGTCAAGACTCATTGCCAAAACTATCTTAGTGGACAAAGTCCCTTTCTGAATCGAGTAACCCTCGTTTCAGTCCTGTTTCACTGAACCAGTATAACCTACCGTTCCAGCCCTGTCTATCTCATGAGATATAAAATCTTTACCCAATGCATTGGAGGGAGATATAGGTCCCACCCATCTTATAATGAATCCTTTCTTATGTGTGCCACATAATCATAAAACATACATCATCGCGTAACACATGTAACAAAAATGGGATTCTTGAAACATCATGACATCATAAATCAATTCATATAAGATAAAGGAATTCATAAACATAATTCCATCACAAAATAGTCAAATCAATGTAAAAATATGGATAGAAACAGAACCCTTTATTATCTTAGATGGAAAATAATTTTGATAAAACACTTGAATTGAATTCTTGAGGAATATATCCTTTCTTCTTCAAAATCAATTTCTTTTCACAAAACATCATGCAATTTTAAAAGAAAGAGATTTTATTGAAAATAGTCATGAAATCTTTTAGAGGAAGCTTCATGAAAATAAGGCTTTATAAAACAGTAGAAATCCATTCGTGCCGTATAAGTTAAAAAAAACATTCTTCGTACTTTTGTCGGAAAAGTCAAAAAGTACCTTGTACGAAAAACGACAAAAGATTCCTTTCATACGTATTACTAAAAACTCACCGAAGGGTAAAAATGTATTTAAACAATTTTAGGTGGATGGAAATAATATTACATATTGAGTAAACATGGATGTGGATGATAAAATACACCCCAGTAAATACTTACGAATAAACAATCTCGGATAAAAATGAGATTGTGATATTTTCCCTTACCTTAGGTCCGATTTGCTTCGTATGTGTCCGAACCTCCTGTATAATGATTTAAATAATGTCATTGACTTATTACAGAATCATATTCATTGTTATGATATCATATATGGTTCACTTGTGACATTATATTACCCGTTCTTTTGTAAATTCCATGTTAAAGAGCGTTTTGGGTAAAATCGTTTCATTTATCGTAGGTGTTTTGACTTGTTGTTCTTGACATTATTATTACTTATATCATGATTTACCTACTTCCAGAATATAAAATATGATTTATATATCATATATATTCAGTATATATATATATAATAGATAGATAAATAAAATGAAAAACACCGTTCATGGAGACGGTAGTCCGTACGTACGCATGAACGCTGTTTTTCTTTCCTTATTGTCTTGAAATGGAAGTAAGTAGATGACATACATATGTATATATATACATAAATCCAGTAGCTTTATAATGTCATATATTTCATTATTATTTCTTATATATACATTATAATCATTCTTAAATGGTTAACATGGAGAATGAATCTCATCGCGTCGTGGAGACGGTAGTCCGTACGTACGCACGAGCGATGATATCATTTCCATAAATACTGAATTGAATTGGAGTGGATTATACAATATATCAGAATCAATATGTTGTTGTAATAACTATTTATAGTTATTCTTTACACCATTATACTCATCCATGTAAGGTGGTGGTGGAAAATAGATTACACCACGGCGTGGAGACGGTATTCCGTACGTACGCACGCGCGGTGATTTCTTTTTCCGTAGGATGGATAGATGGTGAAATAGGGTTGTTTCATACTTATAATAAAATATCAGTATATGAGTGATACTGATGTTATTACTTCATAATTAAACAACCTAATAAGAAGAAGTGGAAGAAGAAATAAAGATGAAAGAATTGGTAACGGTAATTACCTCTTCTTTGAAGCGCCTCTTTGAGACCTCCTCTTAGGGCACTAGAATTGGTCTTTGAGGAAGACCAGAACCTCTAGGATGTTTCTAGGGAAGTGGAGAAGAGATTTTGGCAGGTTTTGGCCGAGCTTGAGTGCTCAAATTGGTGTGAGGAGGAGGGGGAGGAGGTGTCCTTTTATAGGGGAGGAGAGGGGCACCTTCGGAATATCTCAAAATATTATTTTATATTAAAGTCAAAATCGGTTTATAATGGTTCCAAAGGGTCTTATTTCGAAGATAAAGTGTGGATGGGTCGAAATACTATCAACCAATAGAATTTAGACAAGTTTAGGATATTATTTTAACCTTATCAATTAGATTTAACTCCAAGTTAAATAATTTAACTTTTACCGTGTCTTTTTGTTTTCTTTGACTATATGGTTAATACACTTACTATAACATGCCAAACGAACCCCAAATTATTTATTATTAATATATATATCCTTATCTATGTCATGTTGCCGAACCTTAGATTTTTAGGAATAAAATAACAATTAATAATATAATATTTGATTTAAAAACTATTTTGTGTCAATTTTGACACTATTTGATATATGATTTTTGTGAAAGTCATAACAGAATTAAATGTTCGAACCAAGTTGATTAAATCAACATTAATATATCATAGTAACCTAGAAAATTAGTGTAATTCATAAAAAAACTCAAATTACATTTATTTTGGTGTTTATAACATCAATTATGTCAATATTTTATTAATAAGATAATTACTGCATCATTGTTGTGTCATAAATAAATTAAATTATTTGATGTCTAAAAATTACAAATAAAATAGCATCATGTAGTAAATCGTTTTATCTTTCTAATGAATATTTACAATAGAATTTATCTTATGTATAACCCCATATTAAAAATGATTTACTTATTAAACTTTGATTTTAACTATTTTAATCTTTCTTTAAATAAATTAATAATAAATGTCCTAATCTAATCCAAGTGGGCCTAAATGGTCATATTTTATTCCTAAGTTTGTTTTTGGTCGAATTACACTTGTCCAATAGAATTAGGACATGTGTTAGGGTAATAGTAATATCATATTTACCCTTAGTTACCCTATTTACTATTAACCGCGGTAAAAAAAAGTAAAAAGTTACTATTCACCAAAAATTATTTTCATCTCATTGAACCACATTTTAGTCCTTGATATTAACCGTGTTTGTCGGATTTTCAAAATTCTATTCACAGAAGCGGTAAAATTAAGTTTTATGCAAAATTCAGTTTTTTAACCTACCACTTAGTAGTTTCACTATTCATCAAAAATTGATGTTTCTCAGAACAATGCCAAAATTTCATCCTAAGCTATATTTCATATTCCGAATTCAAAAATGAAATCTATTTTACCAAATTCATAATATAGAAGTTGTATTAATTAATTTTATAATTAAATCCCGCTGTTAAAATAAATAGCGTGTTTTTAGGGAACAATATATATCAAAAGATTGACACTTGATTATGTCTGGTTTAAATGTGAAATTACAACCAATGACCAACATTGTATTAAATTGTAAAAATATATTCTAAATATACTTTAAAACCACTCAAATTAATAATTTATCACTATTAATTATTTCGATTAAAAAAAGTTGTTTTCAATTATAATTTAGTAATTTTCACTATTCATTAGAATGTGAAAGTTATCCGAAAAGTACCAAAATTTCACCTTAGACTAAATTCGATACTCCGAATCCAAGAATGAAGTTCATTTTGAAAAATAAGATTTACAGAATTTTAAAAAGTGGTTATTACTATTCATAACGGCTAGTTTTAATAATATTTTAATAGCATATCATTGTTTCGTGAAACTCAGTATTACGTACCACACACGCTATCGAGGAAGGTTGTGATTGCGTGTAATGCAAGGCAAGTCAAGGATGAGTGTTGTGCAAGCTCCTTTTGGTGTAGCGTACAACACAAGACATTAATAAAATTAAAAAGAATATTTTTTATAAAATCTTGGGTTGTTACAGTGGGGGCGCCGAGCAGTGAGCCGACGGGGCTCGGGGGCACCGGGCAGGGCGCCAGTGGGCCAAGGGCAGTGCACGGGCGGGCCGCGTACTGCGCGCCGAGGGCCGTAGGGGTGGCATGGTTCATAGAGGCCATGGGTAGTGCAGCCCTTGTTCGCCTTCTTCCCCGCAGTCGCCTCTTTGCTAAGCTGTCATCATCGAACAAGAACAAACAAGGGAATTGTTGGACCATTTTCGTGTAGCCTGAGCCCTCCTCATTACAGTGATATAAATTGGATATTCTCATACCATAACTATGTTCGATGAAGAACGAGGTTTATATTCAAATATAAGATAACAAAAATACTCCCTACCTTGAATTCAGTGATCGAAGAAGGAGTCGCGGAAGGTAGTCGTCGTTCCTTCAAAGTCGGAGGAAGAAGAGCTCAAAGTAGACGAGTCGAGATGATGTCATCAGCAATCTTCATGGGCTGCAGTTCTTCGTTGGAGGAATAATTCTCCAAGAATAGAGTGTCACATCTTTTTTCCAGTGTTTCGCCGCTTAAAGATGTCGTCCCAAAATCTTCCCCCAATCTTCCTTTATATTGGAGAGGGAGGGTTTGTCTAAAATTACATTGGCATGTAATTCAAATATGGTGAATTGAAAGAGTGGGCCCCACCTAATTAATTTAATGAGAGGTGTCACATTTAATTATATGGATTGGCAAGAGTCCCTCCCTCATTAAAGCGGGAGAGGTGGGAGGTTTTATTCTCCACTATTAATAGGGGTCGGGTGGTCCCCATCCCTATCATTTAATAGAGAGGTTATGGGACTCAGGTGGTCCCCACATTGTAACCTCCCAGGTGTGGTTACGTTACAATTGGGCCCACACACCATTTACCCCGCAAACATATGGTTCCCACCATGGGGCCCACCCATGTGTCTGAATGGTTCATCTGACTAATGATAGTCCCCACATGCCAACACTAGTCCTTTCCAGTGTGCTTTTTCCTCACTCACGCACTCCCTGGGAAACATCCCAGATGGTCACCCATCCTGATCTCTACTCCAGGCCAAACACGCTTAACTGTGGATTTTTAATTAGACAGACTTCCAAAAAGGAAGGTGCACCTTGTAGAAATGAGTCATATCATTAAGTCATTTAACCCTTTATCATTTGGGGGTGTTACAATCACCCCCCATTTAGAGCACAATGTCCTAATTGTGGGCCTTACCTAGCAACACAGGCAGTGCAACGCACTTAAGGCTGGGTACCACCTCTGATACTAAACATAACAACTGGGACCCTCCCACTAGTTTCTCTGATAACACGTGGTTCCCACTATGGGGCCCACCCATGTGTCCAAATTTGTCATCTGACTAACGATAGTTTCCATAGTCCAACACTTGTCCTTTCCAGTGTGCTTTGTCCTCAGTAACACATACCCTGGGAAACATCCCAGAAGGTCACCTATCCTTATCACTACTTCAGGAAAAACACGCTTAACTGTGGAGTTATAATCAGAAAATCTTCCAAAAAGGAAGGTTCACCTTGTTGAAATGAGTCATATAATTAATCCATTTAACCCTTTATCATTTGGGGGTGTTACAATCACCCCCCTTTAGATGACAACATCATATTTGTAGGCCCTACATTGAAACTCGTGTAGTGCACGACACTTAAGGTTGGGTACCACCTCTGATACCAAACGTAACGACTGGGCCCCACCAACCAGCTGCCCCGCAAACACATGGTTCCCACTATGGGGCCCACCCACGGGTCTGAACGAGTCATCATACTAATGATAATCCCCACCAGCCAACACTTCTCTTATCTAGTGTTCATTGTCCTCACTCACACACACCCTGGGAAACATCCCAAAAGGTCACCCATCCTGATCACTACTCCAGGCCCAGCACACATAACTATGGAGTTCTAATCAGACAGGCTCCCAATAAGGAAGTTACGTCTTGTTGACAAGAGTCGTATCATTAATTCATTTAACCCTTTATAATTCAGGGGTGTTACAATAATAATATATATTTACATAATATATTCTAAAAAGTTCTCTAAAATTTTAAAGTGTGTTTCTTCTTCTTTATCATTGTAAAATTTTAACACACTTATAAATGATTATTACATATATATTAACATCATTTCTTGTTTATTTTATTTGACAGAATATAATTTTAAATGATAATTTATACCTTATTTCTCAACTTTTACAATGATCATGTTATTACATTAATTAACAATGATAAATATTTGGATCCCATATGTTTTTATTCAAATATATATGTATATTGATTAATAAGTAAAATTGTTTATATATTATATTTTTATTCATTTATATCATATGATGAATGAATTTCACTTAACTAAGTGTTTGGTAGGGCCTATAATTTTACCACCCTTTAATGCATTTGTAGTTTTCAAGAGTAAAGAGGATTGGGAAATTGGGGTTTTCCAACCCATTTTATCCTAATGTCTTGGAAGAGGCTTTGAAGGTATCCATGATGTCTTATCCAAGGTATCAATAGTAAATATAGTGCCTTTGATGATGCGTTGATGGTAATTATAATATATTGGTTGATTCCTAGATCATAAAATTATTATTTCCTACATTATGAATTATATTACTATGAAATTAGTTATTGTAATGCATGTAGTTATTTAAATTTCTATATAAAAAATGAATATATTTCATGATAATGTAATTTATAATATAAAACACTTATTGATTATTCACTGTTATATATTTTTTGAATGTTTTGGTCCAAAATCGATTATGTTGTACACTTCCAGTCCTGAACTGAATCTAGTCTCCATCAAAACCAACACCAAACCTGGCCTGTGTCAAGTACTATAGGGAATTACCTAACCTGTAAGTAAAGAAAAAGTGCTCTGGTATCATATATTTTGTTTTGGGAATAATTTACCATACTATGGAAGCATAAAACATCAAAATCAATATATAAACTAAATCTGAAAAATTTATACCAAACGATGTTTATAAAAAATCGAGAACTGAATATATAAGTATAATCATATAATAATATTTCCCAATACACATAAAAACAATATAAAAATGTCCCCAAAGGATCCACATGGCATGGGTTCATCACCCACAAGATGTCTCCACAACGTCGCACCATGGATGAAACAAACAACCCAAACCACCATCACCTAAAGCCTTTCTTTACCTTCGTCGAACTTGAACAAGTGTAATAACACCCATGGGGTGTAATTAGGGTGTGATCCAATGACCAATAGGATACCACCCAAATATTCCAAATAGTATGCAATAAAATGCGAAAAATCACACAGTGTTAATATGAAGGAAAAAACGATGATAAATTCCAAGAAATACAACATTCAATTGTTATCAGTTTTTAAAATTAATCTTTTAGATTGTTAACACATATTAATAAGACATGTTATATTACATCCAAACACAACCTAATAAAAGGGAAAATACCACAAATCCAATGATCACCAAAACAAGAAACACCCCTAGGCACTAGATAGTCTCGACCTTATGTACCTCGTACCTCAGTATAAACTATCATCGTCACAATCCTTTCCTATGCACAAGCCACTAGTAGGTAACATACCCATAACATATTGGTCCCCATAAATAATCCATATAGCTTAGTTAGAGTTGTCATTATCCATTTTCTCATTAAAAGAGGGACAAAACCCATATGAGTCCCTAGCGTACTAGTACATATCTTCCCACCTAGGTACCCGTGCATCCCCCTTTGTGCTCAAAAAATTTCAGAATGCTAAATACATCCCATTTAATATAAAAACAAAACTAATGGTCACCTAAAAAAATACAATATCTTTACACAATTCATACCACATAAATCACACAACAAAACATTTTGATTTTCAATAAAACTAATTCTCAAAATCTCGCATTATTTTGCACCAAAAACATTATAAAATTAACAATTTTCACACTATGTGCACACTTATATGTCACCAAAACAAAAAATTCAGTCCAATAAATTTCAATGGAAACAAAAAAATTAGTTATAGGGCATCCCCGTATGAATCATGAAGTGATATCTTTTCTAAACCTCTATTTTCACACAAACATGGAGCTTAATGTTCATATTCTTAAAACCCCCATTTAAAACAATTCGCAGCAAAAAAAAAGAGATAAACATTAAAAATATTATTTCTCAGCACTATGATATTTCAATAAAACTATCTATGTAGTTATAGGGAATCTCCAAATTAACCATGAAATGATTTCCATGAGAACCCCAAAATTTCACATAAACACGGAACATAAACTTCATTTGCTTTAAAAATACTACCAAAACATATTTTTTCACCAATAATAAAATTATAAAAACATAAAAATTTTATGAAAACAGCATTATAAGTCAAAAATATTTTATAAAAATGGAATTACCTACAAAAATTGTTAAAACATTTAATCCTTTATGGGAAAAATCAATCGCACCACCATCGCACCTCAAGGATGGTAGATAGATCCTAAAACAATATTGTGAAAAAACAAGGATCAAAACCTAGGTTCGAAACCCTACCCATTGGACACAATTAGCCTCAAGGATATGGGATTAAACCTTAAATAATAGAGAGAAATCAAAGATAGATGCACTTAATTGCAGCGAACTTGAAGCTTCCTCATCAAAAAACTGATAAAAGATGCCTTCCAAGGGAGGTTCAAGGATCTTGGGAGGATGCAATGGATGAAATGTTTGAATGAGGGAAAAGGGGAATGTTTCGATAAATATCAGGAGGGTAAACATGGAATTTCAAGAATATATTTAATGATCTGGACACCTATCTCAGTTTGGCTGCATGGTTTAATAAATCATGCTAGAAAACAATGTGTCCTGTTCTGGCCCCCAAAAAAGTGATGTTCTTCTCCCATTTTAGGGTGGGTATTAGAGGGAAACAAATGGTAATAGATAGTCCAAGGATTGGGGGAAATGATACCCAAAAGAAAACCATATTTTCACTCAAAGAATCATCTAACTCAAGGGTATAAACCACCTCAACAACATACCCCACAAGAGGTGTCACTAGGAGTTCCAAAAATCCTACTCCAAAAACCCACAACCTCACACCATCCTTTTGAAATAAGATGAGTCCATGTACCATTCAATACCCCGAAGTCGAAATTCATAGGTCAACAACACAGTAGACACCAAAATTTAAAACCTGGAACCCTTGGAAACTAAGAGAAATATAAGAATAGAAAGAGGATTTGAATCGATGAATGGAATTGATTATCTGAGTGGGAAAATTATCCACACCATAAATCTTTCCACCCCCAAAAAGCCACAACAACACTAGATGTAAAAACAATGCCCAAATGATAGAAAAAGATAGGCTTTCTTTTCACATTTTCACCTGCTTCAAAATGGTCGAACACCTACATTTGATGGAAAAAAGGAAGAGAATACTCCCACCAACCAAAACATACCCCACTTTACTAAGATAATAAAAAATATTCAAACTACATCCTAAAAAATACCTCAAACACTACCAGACATAGCACATGAAATCCACCGAAAATTAAAGAAATACCACTACCACAACCTTGTTTAAAAAATCCATTGGGCATTCTACAATCGTATAATTATCCATGTAAAAAATTGGTGGCTAGATATCCTTGAATGAGACATCACACTACATAGATAAAACTAAGGGTATGTCACTAATATGGGGTTACCAAATACATACTTCCCACCACTAGGTGCAACTTAATTTCTGAGACAGAATATGGACACCAATTGGGGGAGACCAGAACAGTATCCCTAAAATAATGGTTAAAAAACATTATAATTTCTCCAAGAGAACGTATGTGAGACCCAAGATGGTTCTCTCCATCATAAGAACCAACTATCTTAACTGACCTGCACATGCTGACAGGAAGAGAACAAAAAATTTAAAGAGTTAGCATGACCGTAGGGTTAGTCTGTCTGGTTTGGGAAACTATGTGCGAACTATGAAAAGCATTTTGTGCCAAGGGGAAGCTTTGAAAAATTACTTGGTTTGGGGCCCATGGTCGTGCAGAGACTGTAAGGTAGCTATTGTCACTTATTGCACAATTTCCTGTGTTAGAAAACAATTACTACTAATCATGCACAAACTGTGTGCTCAAACTCTCAAGGTGAATTCCCAACTATACTCCCAAAACTCAATAGACACCAAAGGGGAAAATAATGACATTGTGAGACAACATGTGCACGAGCCCCCACCTCTCTCCACAAAATGGGGAAAACATAAGCATGAATAAGACACCAGAGGTTCAAACTCATCCTATATTCATTAATGAGTATTGGACTTTGTACAAGGGTTTTAATGACCCTTGGATTTCCCCTGATAATGAACCTGATTCTCTCCAAGACCTATGGCTGGAGCTCAAATTATTGAAGCATCTTCGGCCTCAAGGCTAGTCTTTGGAAACCCCCAGAATGGAAATTCATCTTCCAATGCTACAAATACTTACCCTATGATCCATGATGGGCATAATGAGACGCAATAAACTATGAACACACTTTACCCTAACCCATCATTTTACCAAATCAAGGGATTTGAGGTTGCACACACGTCCCACCTTGTTTATTCAGATGGGAAACATCATAATGAAAGGACACATAGAAACACCTTCCTCTAAAACATAGGATTTTTTAATTCCCAGAATGGAGACATGCAACTGACAAAATATAGACTCTCATAAGATTGCAAAACCTTGACCCTTATATTAAATTAACACACGACATCGCAAGGCATCACTGAACAAGGCCATTGTGGGTAAAAAACACATAATGAGATGGACCTTATGTTGAGTCACAAATAGAACAGGATTCCAACAAGCATCCATAAAAACTACACATGACCAGATTTTCATCACTATTGGCAAAAAATGAAATCTAGTTTCAATGAGACTGAAAAAATACACAAAGGACCTTTAATGCATCATTCTACAATGAAAACCCTAAGTTTCATTCACCTTCAACGACATAGGAAACATTAGAAACTAAGGTCTATTTCATCCTCCCACAACCACTTACCCTCTATAAGGGGATCCACATAATAAAAAAAGAAGTGGGGTAAACTCAGTCTCCAATTCTCAAGAAGAAATACAATGTTGTGATCAACTAGAGGATCATCCAATGGAAATTCACAATGGGCCCCACATGAATCACACGTAAACTCTTTATGGTGGAGTACCCTAGTTAAAAAAGAAAACCTAGGAACCCAAAAAATCTGGTCATTTGGTCACAACATACCACAAACCATAACTGAACTCAAGAGGTGAGCCAGCATATTGGTCTCCCAAACATTTCCTCAAAATATACCACTAACCAACACTTCATTGCAACATATTGTTAAAACTCCAACCAAAAAAATCATTTAGACAAGAGGGGTTCTTGAACATGGAACAAACCACAATAACAATCTATAAAAAAATAAGACACACCTCACAACAACACATAATAAAAACAAAACACATTCCTTCAAAATAATTCTTACTTATAAAACATTGTAGGTGGGTTGTGCATTTATGAATGGTATCTTATGAGGCTCACACATGCATGTTCACATGCCACACTAAGCAACCAAATCATATCCATCTTGAGACTCATATAATCATGGTATTAACCATCCATATTCCTATATAAAAACTTTCATGTGGTCACCCATAAGAACAAAATTGACCAAAACCAAACCATTCATCATATAAAAATCAAAACATTTTTAACCACAATATCCATGTCTCAAAACCGCTAACCATAAAATAAAACCCAATATAAATCATACAAACCATTCTCTAATATCACACATAATTCAATTAAAACTCAATTTCATGCCATTCAAAACCATATCTAATCATTTAAAATGTTCAGTAGTTACCAAATCAAAAAACATCTTTAACCCCCACACATAAATTCTAGAAAACATAATTCAATTTAAAACACTTTTCCATGGTTTACAAAATTCTACTAAAACACATTTTCAAAACCCCCTTTTTCATAAATCATACTTTCAAAAGAGTTGTAAACACATAATTTACCCTTTTGAAATAATTGAAAAATTTCTTTTATATAATTTCATAAATAAAACCATTTCCAATTTACTAGAAAATAAATTCTACAATATTCACAATCTTTGAAATTAGGTCATTTTTTCATTAAAAGCCATGTTTCTATGAATCCCAAATAAAGAGACACCAAACAATGTGAGATGAAACTAGTGTCAGTGGGTGACTTGGACATATTTTTGGGGGCCATATTCCAATCACTTCACTTTCAAAAAGATTGTTATTAGGAAATATCTCGGGCTCCTCATGGCTTTCCAGGTCTTGTAAGATCACTGAGACCATAGGCCCAACTCTCATTTCATTTCCCCCAATCATCAATGAACCATGATAAATAATGAACTCAGATAAAACCCAACATACCATGGTGACTTCAATCTTTCATGAGGTGTTCTGGCCATGCACACTACCCATAACCTGAATTTCATGTCCCAAAATTCCTATCTCCATACTATATTGACTCTTCCAAATTAACAAGACCCAAAGAGTTAAACTCCTTTGATACCATTTTGTCACGAACTGAATCAGGTCCCATCAATCCTATCCCATGGAATGTCGCAATGGGTATTTTCTATCCCCATATGCTAGTAAAAGTGCATGGGTATCATATATTTCATTTTTAGAATGATTTTTCTGACTATTGATGCATAAAACATCAAAATCAATCATTAAACTAAATATGAAAAATTCATTCCAAACCTCGTTTATACAAAATACAGAACTGAATACATAAGTCTAAACTCAGAATAAGAGGTCCCAAGACACAGAAAAACATAAGAAAACATTTCCAAAGGCTCCACATTACTAGGGGAATCACCCACAAGCTGTCTCTACAACACCTCACCGTGGATGAAAACTAACACCTCAAACCGCCATCACCCAAAGTCTTTCTTTTACCTGTGTCGAACATGACCGATTATACTTACACCCAAGTGGGGAAAATTGGGTGGGAGACTAAAACCAATAGTATACCATGAAAATGATTCCAAATATTATGCAATAAAAGATTAAAAAGAACTCAGTTTTAATATGTCAGGAAAAGCAGTGCTAAATTCTATGAAATGAAACATTCTATTGTAAAACGTTTTTTAAAAGAAACATTCAGAATGTTAATACATTTGAATAATAAAAGTTAGCTACTATAATTTACATCCAAACATACCTTAATACAACGGTATATATAACAAATCTAATGACCACCAAAACTGGGAATACCCGTAGGCACTAGACAGTCTCAGGCCCTATGTAACTCATACCTCAGTGTAAAATATCCATGTCACCATCCTTTCCCATGCATGATCCAATAGTAGGGAACATAAACATAATGTATTTGTCCCCAAAAATCATTCATACCATTTAGATAGAGTTTTCCTTTACCATTTTCTCTTTGAAACAAGGACAATACCCATCTCCATCACTAGAATTCTAGTACATATCCACCCACCTAGGTACCCAGGCTTCCCCCTATGTGCTTAAAAAATTTCAGCTTCCTACACAAACCATTTTCATATAAAAGCACCACTACAGGTTATATTAATACAATAAAGAATCTATACTCACTTTATCCAACATAAAACACAAAACAAAATATTTTTATTTTCAATAAAACATCTTCTCAAAATCTTGCATTGTTTTGCACACAAAACACCTTGAAATCCCTACTTGGAACACTATTCACACACTTTTATTTCCCCAAAACAAAATGGAAGTTCAATAGGTTTAAATTAATTGAAAAAATCAGTTATAGGGAAGCCCCATATGAACCAAGAAGTGATATCTTTGTAAAACCTCCATTTTGACACAACATTGCTCTTAAAGTTCATATGATTCACAAAAACCAACAAAACAAATTTTTGCATAAACAACAAAAGGAGATAAAAATTCCAAAAAAAAATTTCTTACTTAATATATTTTTATAAAATCAACTAGTATTTACAGGGAATCCCAAAATGAACAAATAAAATATTTCTACGAATAAACCTCAATTTCAAATAAACATGTCACTTAAACATCATATTCTTTACAGATACAACCCAAAATAATTTCTGCACTAATAACCAATTGATATAAACAAGAAAATATTATAAACAAAAAAAATCTGCATCACAAAAATTTCTTACACAAGGAATCACCTACATAAATTGTTAAAATTTTGAATCATTTGTGAAAAAATTCAATTGCACCACCGCCGCACCTAATGAAATGTATATGACACCTAAAATCAAAATATAGGACCCAAAAAACAAGGATAAAACCCTAGGTTTGAATCCTTGCCTACTGGACACAAGGAACCTCATGTATAAGGGATGAAACCCAAAATAATGGAGAGAAATCAATGATAAAAGCACTTACTTGAAGAAAACTTGAGGATTACCCATCAGAAACACATTCAAAAATGAGTTCCAAGGGATGTTTGTGGAGCTTGGGAGGATTTCAACGCTGAAATGGATGAAGAGGGGAAGAAAGGGTCGAGTTTTGATAAATCCAGGAGGGAAAAACTGGAATTTAAAGAATCTTTTTAAGGGGACTAACACCCTGCACAGTTTGGCTGCATGGTTTAGTAAACTGTGCGGCCAAAATATGTGGCATGTTCTGGCCACCCAAAAAGTGATTTTCTTCTGCATATTTTAAAAGGGTTCAAGGGGGAAGAAATGGGGAAAATATAGGCCATGGATAGGGTAAATAATACCCAAAATAAAACCACATTTTTACCTCAGGACTCATCAATTTTGAGGGTAATAGCCACCTCAACAACTTAACCCACAAGAGGTGTAACTAGGAGTGACACAAATACAACTGCAAAAGACCACAACCTCACCCCATCCTATTGAAAAAATAGTTGGCCATGTACCATAAAATACACCCAATAACAATTTCATAGCTCATGAATACAAGAGACAAAAAATTGTAAACCTAAATCACCTCGAAACCAAGAGATATCTATGAACTGAAATAAGATCTTAATCTAAGCATGGAATTGAAAATCCAAGTGTGACACTTATCTTAGTTGCAATCTATGCCCACCGTTTTATTATACTTTTTTCTACATGGTACCAATTATAGAACCTTAAATAAAATCAACTATTTATTAAAAAAATAGTAAACCTTTCCAAATATTTATAATATTAATATTAAAGTTTTCTTCTGTAATATATAAAATATTTTTGAATCTATTTTTCCATGAATGCTAAATTGTGTAATATTTAATTATGTGATCCCTTTTTTCCAAATTAATATATATCACATGTTTTTCTTCATATCTAATAAAAAACTACATATATACAATTAATCATTAATGAAAGCCATTGACACTTAAAAAATGAAAATGTGTGATGAAAATGAATATCAATTCATGTGTTTGGTTAGGCAAATCAATGATATTATTATTTAAATAGATATGATTTTAAATTATATGACTAGTCCCTTGATTTAAATATAAAAATTTTCCCATATACTTGTGTTTATATATCATGATGTTGAAAAATAATTGACAATAATTCAATTTTATTTCAACATATTTATCAAATATGTATTTGGATTATTAATATCATTATATAATGTTTTCAATTTCACTATGAAAATATGGGAATCCAATTCTCAAGTAAATTGATGAAATAAATAATATGTAATTTTATTGGAGGTACCTTATAAGTAATCAATTAATATAAATACTTTGATTTCAGATTGTGGTTTCAAATCAGAAATTACCAAGAAAATAGTTCATCAAATGAAATTAAAAATATGAGGAAGGTATTATTAACTATTTTCATAATAGTTTCTTAACATCCAAATTACTTTTAATCTTATAAATTTTTTAGAATAAGATCACTCAATATAATTTTATATTTGATGATGTTTCGAGAAATTATTTTTTAAAAGTGTAATAACAGTTCAGAAGTAGGAGATGATTTATTTTTCAAAAATATAGAAGTTTTTTTAAATAATGATGGATGATATCTTAATAATGAATGAAAAGCATAAAATTATGAATTTATTCCAAATATTTATTTATAAACACTCTTGTTGGGTTTCTATAAAGTAAGTTAATAAACGTAGGAATTGAAAATTTTTCAATTAAGCTGAAATGACCATGAGTTGAATTATTATGTTTTATTCTATTAGAAATATTAATAATATCAATAATGAATGAAGACACTCTTATGATTTTTATTTTTATGTAAAAATGATACGAATTAAATAATTATTGGATACTATAATAAATAAGATACTTAAACATATAAATATATATATTGGTACTAATGTGTAAGAAATAATCAAATAGAGATAAGAATTTCATTCCTTTTGATGATTACTTTTACCATTTAACTTATTTTTATTAAATTTTCAATTTAATTTACTTTTTCAAAATAGATAAAAATTGTAAATCGATATTTTATCATTATATTTAGGTTCAAAAGTGTTTATAAAGGTAAAAGTGAGCATTTAGAAGCATATATTGACAACCATGAAATAACATAGGAATATAGATATTTATATATTCCTAAAAATGTTGTATTTTAGTGAAGGAATTTGAGTTTGGTTCATATGGGAAGAATAATGTTTTCAATTTATTGAACATCAATATAGATTTAGTTATAACCCCCACTAATGGTTAACTATATACAAAATGAGAGTTTACATTGATCAAATTTAGTCAACGCACCTCATGATATGTGGTTTCATAAAACTTATAATTTTAAAACAATAAATGTATAAATTAGACTATAATTTATCAAAATCAAATTAATATACTTTTTCAAATTCTACGAATGAGTTGAAAATTTTCTTGTTTCATATTTAGACACCTATTAGAAGGAACTATAGGTGTTGTTAAGAAACTTATTATAATTTATTTTTTTATTGAGGAGACACAAGGTAATTAATAGACATCATTTATGTTTGATGATGAGATTTGATAATATCATGATGAAACTGAGGAAATATAATGTAAAATATCTATTCATGTGGAAATGTTGTAATATATACAATCTAATTCATAAGTTTTGTATGACGAGGAATGCAGTAAAATAGTAGATCTTTGTTCTAAATACATTAGAACATGTGAATACTAAAAATTTCATTTGGGATTACAACATTGGAGTTCCATAATGGAGTACATTCAATAAATAAAATCATAAAATCCTTATTTTTATTTTAAAGTCAAGAAGTGTCTAAGGGTATTTACAACAATGGGATTATATTATTTTTATAGAGGAAAAGATAAAGCTATTTTAGAAGAATCCTACATGGGAATTGGAATCAACTATAAAGGATAGAAATATACTGGGATGAACTAATATTTTTTGAAATAAGATCAATGTGGATGGTGAGTTAGTATAAAACCATGATCATTTAGTTTATAATGAATATTCTCAATACAAGGATATTGACCTTGATGAGAATTTTTCTCTAATATAAGGTTATGAATCCATTAGAATATTTCTTAGAATATATCATCAATGAAATTGTATACTTATTAAAATGTATATTGAATAATTACTTATGAATAAATATTTTGATAAAGAACTATGTACTGAAGACCATGAGGGTTATATACATCACAACATTGATTCAAGAGTTTGAAAGTTGAATAAATAATTATATAGTATTATACAAGAAGCCCATGAATACTGTCAAAACAAGAAATGATATTTTGGATAACTAAATTTTTGAATTAAATGTTCAGTAATGTTCAATATTTTAAATATAAAACACAAATTCAATTATTTTAATAGTAAATTATTATTAAATTATGTTTTTGGAACTGAAGTGAAATATTTTGAAAAAATTTATAGACAAATAAATAAACATTGTAAAATTAAACTGATTGATTTTTTCTATTATTTTTATAATTAGAAAATATTTGGATAATATATTTATTAAATAATAAAAATATTTTCCTAATTTGTTGAATTTGTTTCATTGAAATAATATAGAGAGGAGAATAATAACATAATAATTAAGAAAAATATTTCTATGGATGGTAATGGGGTACCCTTCACAAGGATTTAATGTGGTTAATCTAAAATTTCCTATTCAGGATGACATCAAGAGTTGAAAATATTTTTATTACTATACATTTTTCATGATTCTAAAAAAATCAATAAGATTCACATAATGTTGCATCAATGATAATCTTACATTAATTAAAATGAAATCTTGATAATGGATTGAGTTATGATGGAGATATTTTTATTCATCATTTTAGTTTTTTAGATTTTGATTGATAATGTTACATTAAAAATTGATAAGATAATTTTAATGGATCATTATTTTTGAGAGGTAGAATCATTTTTTGATGTACAATAAAAAAAATTTAATCATACTTTATTCATTTGAAGTTGCGTATATTATAGAATCACAACCTACAACGTAAATAACTTAGTCGAATAATTGTATGAATACATGGGAGTAAGAGGAACATATCTATTAATGATTATATGAAATAAACAAAATGAAACTAATTTGTTAAAGAATATGATGAAAAATTCAGGATTGTAGAAAAAAAAAATTATTTATCACTTTAATTAAGAATAGTTTAAATATGGTGAGAAAAAGTGGAATATTTTTTAAAAATTAAAAACTCATATATATATAGAGGAATACATTACAAAATATGAAACTATATATAACTAATGATTTTTGTTTGGAGTCTATCTGCATCAATGTTCTAAGTGAGTATATGTTATTTATTTTATCATAATTTAACCGATTAATTTTTTATCTATGGTGTTAATAATGTTGGGATATAATTATAATGTAGATAATTCTAATTCATCAAAGGAAAATAAACATCAAGGAAGAATTTTAGATGGGGATTTCCCAAGGATAACACATCAAGATGTGAGGGTCTGGTATACAGATTATTTTTTCATTCTCAGTATATGATTCTAACAAATATATTGATGGATATTGAACAAACGATATGAGGTGAGATTGAAACAAGGGGGATCAAGGGACATTCAATAAGGCTTTGTCTATATAATAATATTATTTACACAACGAGTTTCAATGATATCACATTATATTTTGAATTATATTAATAGTTAACAGAATCAGTATAAGGCCTCAGCCTTAAACCTTAAATAATCTTGAGTTATTACAAGATTACTCATTGAGGATCTTTTCAGGTTTAGAGTTTTAGAGAATTAGATCATATAACATGCATTAAATTCTACATTTAAACAAAGTGGTTAAATAAAATATAGTATTCATTTTTTTCCCATCAACGAAAACATATTTAAAAATAAAACATGGATTCTTTCTTGACACGTCCTTGAAACTATCATCATATCATGTACCTTTCCCTTGACCTTTGAAAAACATTTCAAAAAAGCTTTGGAGGAGCATAAAAAGCTCAGTAAGGGATATAAAAATATGGAAATGAAACATGAGTACATATACACATAATAATGAAATCATACATTACCCATAAAACATATGCACTTTAACATACCTCATCAAATCATGAATAAGTCATAGAAATCAAAATATATAAAGGTAACCTGAGGCATTCATAACATTCTTATGTAAGGAGTAACCCTCTTGGTTAAGTTTGGAATACCTATCACAGTATATTCCCTAAATCATTTCGTAGAAACTTTAACATTTCACTCCTTCGTGTTATCCAATGCATTGGAGATCTATATCGGGCTCACCTGCCCTTAGTTTATCACATAACCACCTGTCTTCACAGTAATTCCCAAGAACCATAACATAACTGTATCACAAAAAAACATGCATAAAATAAATATATCATTTCCACCTTTCAATCACAAGATATCAATACAACAAATTGATATAAAAACATTATGAACACCATTTTCAAGACCAAAATAAAAGAAAAGTAAAACATGGTATTTATTTTTATTTAAAAAAGAAGGTATGGCTTGTAGAGGAAGCCGAAACTCAAATAATGGTCACGGTGGTAGAGAAGTTGTTGTCGCCGCATACGTATGACAAAAACATTCCCTTTTGTCATTTTGTAAAACGCTTCGTATAAAAAAGATTCCTTTTGGATAAACATAAATTTCAAAGGGTTTTATACACCGTATAAAATAATGTTGTCTATAAAACAAAATATGCCTCAATGAAAGGAGATTGAGACGAAGTCCCATACAAAGATGGTATCTTTGGATTAAGGATAAATCAATTACATAATTATGTGTGAAAAAAGAATACACAAAATATAGGTGGACATTAAGTGTAAAACAATCAGAGGTTATTCACACATATTCAGAGAATAACATATTCTTGGAGTACATGTTTATCCCAAAGAATCAATATTGGGTTACAAAGTTCCCTTCCAAAAATTCGATAGCCTAACGACATCACTTCAAAATTCAGAAAATGAGTTGATGAGAGATAAAAAGGGTATCTCATCACTTGGTCATAAAATTTACATCAATAAGGATATATAAGAACATATCTGAACATAATAGTATGTGAATTAAAAGACATAAAAAAATAATCCTTTTAAAAAGGGAGGGAGAAAGGTTCCCTTACCAACTTGGGTAACTTTTGAAATGTACACCCCATTGAAGAAGGTTCATACAATGAATATGTAAATATCCATTAATGAAATTATATTACAGAAATAGTATAATAATAGGAAGTACATACACCACTCAAAGAAAATGGTGGCAAATGTAGCATAAATCTCACGGGACTCAAAGTGAGAAGAAAAATCTCTTAAGAAAACTCGGCAGCCTAACGGCGCCACTTAAAACTTCCAAAATGGATTGATGAGAGAAAATAGTGTCTCTCATCATATGAACATAAAAACTACAGTAAGAGTAATATAAAAGAACATCCCAATCATAAGAAATATGAGCATAAAAGGAATGACATAAAAGAGTGTACATAAAAAGAAAGAGAGGGGTAGGATCCCTTACCTCGGGTCCAACTTGACTTTATCATTCTTTAATCTCTTGAATAATAAACATGAGTTGATTTCTACTACCTTAAGTACCTTTTTCAAGTTCATTATTCCTTTTATATCACTTATTACCATGTCATGAACACTATGTTATTATTTATGTTAATAACGGTCGTTTTAACGATCATTGGTACTTGAGTAAAAAATAAACTCATTATAATTACAAGTTGTTCATATGGTAAAATATCCATTATATCCAGAATTGTATTCATGATGTAGATAAAATATATATCATATATATCCAGTATATTCATGCATTTATAATATTACATAACATTTAGAGTTAAGAAATGATATGCATCGTTCATAGAGACGGTAAGCCGTACGTACGCATGAACGCTACTTCCATTTCTATTTCATATTTAATGGAATTAAATCATAATGATAAATAATATTATTTTAATTCCAGTATGGTATCATATATAATATCAATAAATATATCCTTTATATGTACCACATATGGTATTAACGAAATAAATCACTTTGAGGGGGCGGTAGTCTGCACTTCCTAAAATGAAGATATCACATATATCCGTAATGGAAGCCGTAAAGGAATGCCATAAATGAAAAATAAATAAGCTTAAAAAAAACATAAACATATTATTTATCATATATAAATGTAGTGACATCATAATGGCCACCATGAAAGTTGTTAAGAAAAGATTGAACAATCATCGTTTCGTGAGGCAATAATTCACCATCCACAGAAACAGTATGTTCTTTAACCATTAGACGAAGGTGTGAGTAAGTTTAGCTAGAATACTTAACATAAAAACATCCTAGTATATTTAATATACTGTTTTAGTTACAATATAATGGAATAAAAAGGGTTTAGGTCGTTGGAGAATCAAAATAAAACAAAAGGACTCAAGTGAAGACATTACCTTAAAATCGGGTAACTCCCTTTGGTTTGAGCTCAAAGGCTTCCTTGGGAAGAATTCTGACCAAAGTGAGTCTTCTAAGAGTTATAGAGGGATGTGGAGAGACAAAATTGGCAGGGTTTGGCCAAGACAAAGGCTTTTGATGTGTGGGTAAGGAGGTAGAGGTGAGGACCTTTTATAAGAGGAGAGGAGGGGCACTCTTGGAATGTAAAGAAATGTTACATTGTTTTAGAATTAGTTTCTGATTTTAATTGTCCCACATTGATTTGGTTCGGGTATAAGGTGATAAGGGTTCTAAATACACCCATCCAATAGGTTTTGGACATGTTTAGTTCTTAGATTTTACATTATCTTTCCATTTTATTTGAATCGTTAAATAATGAGGTCATCAGTGCATCATCCTGATGTCATAAATAATTTAATTTATTTAATGTATAAAAATTATATATAAAAAACTATTATGTAGGAAATAGTTTTAGCTTTCCAATTAATATTTATAGTCAAAACTCTGACTTGTATAACCCCATTTAAATGTTTTTTTAGTAAAACAACTCATGTTTGTGTCATTTTAAATTTAACATTAAATAAAAAGGTATTTATGTCATTTTCCAACCTAAGTTTCTCCATGGGGTCCCCAAGTTATCCCATGGATTGTATTGGTCGGACATGACTCATCAATTGAGGGTAGGACATGTTTCTAGGTCATTTCATATTATAAAAATATTATTTTTACCTTAAACTACACTAATTACCTCTAATCGCGATTAAAAACATAATAAGTTACTATTCACCAAAAAAATTATTTTAATCCCATTGAAACACATTTTACTTATTAATTACAACCATGTATGTCAGATTTTTGAAATTGAAAACACAAAGGTGGAAAAATTTCATTTAAACGGAAAATCAGTTTTTATGAGTACCACTAAGTGATTTCACTATTCATCAGAAATTGATGTTTTTCATAAAATTACCAAAAAATCACCCTTAGATATATTTGATATTCCAATTTCAAAAATGATGTCTATTTTACAAAATTCAAAACATATAAGTTGAATTAATTAATTTAATAATTATTTCCCACTATCAAAACAAATAGCGTGTTTTTAAGAAACAATATCTATTAAAAGATTGACACTAGTTTATGTCCAATTTCAAGGTGAAATTAATTCCCATGACCATCATTGGATTTAATGGTAAAAATATATTCTAATTTCACTATATAACAAATTTAAAAGATAATCTAATCATATAAATAAATTAGATTAAAAAGAGGTTTTGTATTAAATTACAACATTTTTCACTATTCATTAAAAATTGAACTTTCTCGGAAAAATACGAAAAATTTACACAAAGTAAATTTTGATGTCACAATTTTAAAAAAGATATTTATTTTGTCAAATATAACACATAAAATTGTCAAAAAGTGGATTTAAAAGAGGTTCTCCATCAAAAGGCAGTTAATCGACCTTTAAAAGAATATTAGAATGTTTACGCTTAAAATTGGATTCATTCGCATTTTTAATCCTGTAAAATCTATTGTAAAAAGTAAAAATATTTGAGAAACATATATAATCAATTTTCAGTTAGTTCTATTCATTTCCGCCATCACAACCTCTAGGCATTAACTTCCATTTAAAATAATATTATTTTATTATTAGAGTGCAACATAATATTCCCAGGAAACTCATTGTTGCGTGTTGGGTACGCCATCGATCATAGCATCCCCATTAAAGTAATAGTAATATTTTATTCACAAATATGGATAAATGTGGAAATTTCATACTCATTATTTACCTGGGGTGTTACAATCAAGAATAGTTTTTGATAAATTAGTGTTTAACATACCACAATATAATAAATAAATTTATAAAAATCAATAACCACACCATTGTGCGTTGAATAACATGACATGGTTTTATGTTTGAGAAAATTAATAAAACGGTCTAGATATGGTTCCATCAGAAAAAACAATTTCACATTATGTTTTCCATGAAGGGAAAACACATATGGTGGTTAAATAACAATGATATAGATTTAGAAACAACATGTTATAATAGTGGGTTTACCACATGAATGACAAGTGGGGGTGAAATAGAGTCTAAAATGTGACTAATAAGTTTCACTCCACTGTAGGTGTAATATGACTAATCAATAAAATACACTAATCAAATAAAAAATATATCATAATTTAAAACGTAAATATATTGAAAATGTTTTTATCTTAATATATAAAATTATTATTACAAAGTAAGCATAACATAAGATAAAAAATAAAAATGTAATTTAAAAAATTCCAGAAATAATAATAACCTTATAATCTAAATACCCCTAAATAAATTAATTTAGAAAGTTATTCCAATCTATAGGAAAATATTTATGTTATCCATATATGTATAAGTATTTATAAACTTTATTTAATCTATCAAAAAAATTACCTTGTATGTTCATTTATAGTAATCACATTAACAATAATTTAATAAACATTATGAATCTTTATGATAAGAAAGTAAGAGAACATCAATCTTTCAATCCCCAAAAACCCCCAATCATAATAATCAGACATAGTAATCTCAAGAACTATGATCTCAATCGATAATAACCTTATTAAATGGAATTTCTCATCCTACCCACTAAATATCTCAGACTCTATAATGAAGAAAGAAACTTCTGACACAATAAATCCTTGACTGTAATGATTGGAAAAATAATAATTACAATTAAATGTCATATTTTATTATAATCAAAACTCCCACTTCAATAATCTATATGAATAATAAAAAACTATAAACATAATAACCCAAATGCAAAAAAAAAATTTCAAAAAACTATTCACAGTAATGTCAATAATATTTTCCATTTGTCCTCCCTGTGAAGCCTCAATACAAATTAAAAATATACATGTAATGAACTCCCATAAAAAATTAAATATTTTTTTGGGTTATTTTGAAATAGAATTAGATGTACTAATCTATTATTTTATGAATTTATCAACTCTTATATTATCTAATGTTGATTACACTATCCCCACGTTCATGTGTCTAATGAATGTACTTCAAAATAAAAATATGTCAATCCTGATTAAGATAGGTATGATAAGTTCACCAGTCATTAACAAAATGAATTATTAATTGTCTTCTCAAAAAAATTAAACAAAACATTCAATATAAAAACAAAACAATATTATGTGTTCTATTATGTTTAATATAAAGGATATGTTCTTTTTCCCTTAACCAATAATAGTACCCTTCTTGATCGAGATAAGACACATACAAAAATATGTTTATTGGATTGTGATTTAAATGAAAATCTCAGTGAAGTTCGATAGAGAAATACAAATATAAATATCTTAACCTTATTATGTATCTTAAAAACTTCTCAATATCATAAAAAAATAAACCTGGAAAACTAAATAATAATATATATGTCCACATTTGTGATTTTAAAAAAAATAAAAAATGGTTAAAATTTGAAATCAATTTAAAATCAAATAATAAAAAGATAAAGATAATATCTTGTGAAATCGTTTAAATATTTATAAATTTTTTTAAATATTTTCTTAGTAGATATTTTATTTTTTTCCAATAAAATTTTGTTTATTTTAATAATATGTTTGCATTTATTAAATTTTCATACATGTTATCTTCCAAATAAAAAATAGTGAATGTAAATGAATAGAAATTTAAAAATTCTAGTCTTTTTTAATATAATTTACATATTATTTGCATCCATATTAATAATGTAATATTATTCTCATAATATTAGTAATTAAATTGATGTATCTATTCTTTGAAACATCAGGTAAGATATTAAACTATTAAATCATAAAAAACAATTGATTTATTTATAATTGAAATGCTAATTAAAACATACAAAAATCATTACAGTCATATAAAGAAAAATAAAAATAAGTTATCAATCTACTCATTAAATATATTTTTCAGAATCACCATTTCAATGCTTATTATTATTTTCTAATTATATATGATGAATTTTTTGAATTATTCACTTCTTTTATCAAATTAGTAAACACTTTTTATCTTATCAAAACATGTTCCTACTTTTTAAAATTCTAATCATAGTTTTATATCTTCCAATCATGATCATCCATATTCTTATTCTGAGCTTCTAAGATCAAATTATAATCTATCAAATATTGATTCAAATATCAGTATTTAATTTCAATTTGATCAAGATCCTTAATCAGTACATAATTGAATATATTTATGTTTTGAATATCAATGTCTTGGACTTTCTCAAATCATTTTATATAGATATATTTTAAAAATTTTAATTCACACACCTTTTTTAAATTGATTTCTTTTAATTTTATATCATCTTGTTAACTACTAATCTACCTAATATTCCATGATATATGAGAGACTATAGAAATTTCCAATAAATTTCATAGATTATAATTAATCCAAAAATATAGAAATAAAATTTTAAATTCTTATGTGATTTTCTTTAATTACCCTTTTTTATACACAATTTTAATGTTTCATGAAAATTATTTTGAAAAATAATCTTTCAAATGATTTTTAGATTCATATTTGGCTATGCCAAATCCATTTTTTGTCTGGTAGATCATCCAATGAGGGTGTTTGTTTATAAATTCCATAAGGAGTGAATATTATAATATTTTACAGAATCCACATTAGTGTTATTATATTCAGTTTCTACTAGTGTTATTTCTTTTACAATAACCACAACATCTATTAATTCTTTTTTACTATTTCTAATTGCCAACCAAATTACGTTTATTTCATTATCCTTATTAAAGGAATATTTATTCGACTACATTTATTACACAAATCTGTCATATTTTGTTCTATCCATAGAAGATTATGTATATTTAACATAAGTGTAATATGCCTTTTCTAGAGGAGGTAGAGGATGACTCATTATACTCCCCACTCCCACTTTGTATAATGATTTTATACACTCTATAATAGAATATAATTGTGTTAAAAAATCATAAGAGAAATCACCTTTAGATTCTCTTATGATTTTCATTAATTTTTATATTTTATCTTATTTTAGTTTTAATCTCCTTTAATGCAATATTTTATGTTTTTGAAAATATACTCTAATATTTTAAGATGATGAAAAAACATGGGACCCCATAATATTTAACGGATATCACTCATCTTCCAAACATACTAACATAAAACTTATTTTTATTTTTAAAAATTACATTGAAACGTTTCAAAGAAGAATGATAGGTTTCAATATTCAAACACTTCTTTTGTATCCCAAAATTATTCAAAATTTATTTCCCAAATATTTTATAATCTTTATATGAATGTTTTCAAATTTTTTCATTATTTTTGGAACATTGAAAAATACTCATAGACTTTTTTCACATGGGATTATAATATATAGTTGTTTGAAACTCTTTACTTATTAAAAGATAAATTTATATCATTTGAAATATCTTCTTATGATTTGCTATTATCATTTTGTATCATTATACACTTCTCTATATAAGGATTCTCATGATTATACTATTGCATTTGATTTTCTTCTGAAAGAGTAACTTTTTTTACTTTTTTAATGATCCTGTTCTTTTTTGGATGATATAAAAAACATCAATGATATTTTAACAATATTTATTAAGTAATGTTAACAAATTTTAGTAAAAAAATCCACTTTAACTTTCCTTAATCAATAAATGATCATAATATGGTATAAATTTTGTTAATGAGTAAAAATATTTATATTTACCATACTAGTGAAAAATGCTTTAATATATTCACCAATAAACATTATAATTTTTAAAAATATCATTCCAGTTGGAAGGTTAATAAAAAAACATCAATATCCATTGAATCTTATTCTCAATTTTTTAAAATAAGATAAAATTAACCCTAAAGAAATATTATGTTAATCTATGGGTGAATGTGGATTGTCTTTAAGAAATTTTTTTATATCAAGATAAGTTTATCCATAGCATTACATTATCTAAAAGATACAGATATTCTAACCAGACTATTGTATAAAATTAATCTATTGTTCTATAACATAATTTCAAAAGAATATTCTTTATATATCATAGAAATCTTAAATTATTTCTCTGTAATATTAAAATACATTATCTTAACGTTATCCATGTAATCAAAAAATATATTCAATATAACTAATATAAAATATTTGGGATGAAATACTACCATTCCTAACCAAGAAAACCTGAATACTCCAAAAATAAAAAGGTAATTGTTTTCTTCTCAAAAGTCCATTGCTTTAAAAACTAATCTCACTCAATTAGTCATTTATTCAAAATCTCTTGAGAAAATTTTTTTATGGTTGATGACAAACTCAATCAAAAAATATAAAATATTGTCTTTAGATAATAAGATACTATATAAGAAAAACATTGAAATGAATGTCCATAAGTAACTTAGCATTAACACTACATTTTATAATTATACATACCTTTTGTTAATTAGAACACATTCGATAGTATAAAATATTTTTCTATGAACACTTATTTTTATAAAAAATTTAAAAGTATATTTTTATAACTTGTATCTTTAAATAGATTACATTCTAATGAAACTAGTTTCTTAATTAAATATTTAATTGTTTTAGAAATTTTAAAATTATGCATTTGACGGTATACAACTGGTAAAAAAATATTATAAGATGGGAATAATGAAATTTCAATCTCCCTAAAGTCCTCATTTATCAATGTGGAATAATTTTATTTTGTATAAGATGATTCCAAAATTCACTCAAATATATCATTCAAAATGTATATGTTTTAAATGGTAGATAAATAAATAAAATATACACGAATTTTATAAAAAAACTCCCTCATTGAAATTAGAATTGATGTTTAAAGAGAAAATTGAAAATCACAAACAAGAAATTAAGAATAAGATTTAAATATTGATAATATTAATAAATGTAACCTGGATCCAGTTACATAATTTCAACTTTTGATATGAATCTGCTTCACATCCTTAGAGATTATATCTAGGGAAACCAAACTTCCATTGATCCATAACTGTTGTCAAAGAGTGCCTTACGCAACCCAATAATTATACTCTCATGATGTTCGATGAGAGTACGATCCTTTGAAATATAAACTCTGTATTTCACAAAATATTTATAGAGATAGTCCTTGATAATTTGATTATTTGATTATTTTTATTATTAAATTACTCTCAAATCATTAATTTATTCATTTTATATCATAGGGTATAAATTATTTGGATTCTATGTTTTAATGATTCACTCCTTATAGAAGGGAAAAATGTAATTTTAATTATATTTATGTTTTTTATTATTTAACTTTATTGTACATCTTGATATTTTATTTTAATATTCTATTAATTTGGTGTCAGTTTTTTTTCAGGTGTTTTTCTATCAAGTGATTTTTTTTATAACAACATAATATTACGCAATGAAAAAAATTATATTATGTATATTGGATTTCATGATTTTAGATAATAATAAGATATTACATATCTCATGGAATTGTTTTAGTTAAAATACATTATTTTTTGAAATAATATTACACATAGATTTACATTTCATATTAATAAGATTTTTGATAAAGTTTAGAATTTAATGTATCTTCCTTAAAGATATTCCATAATAAAGGTTGTTTTAGGGAAGTATAGTAAAAATCATGAAATTAAATTTGGTATTTTTTCAAAAAAAAATATTTTTTATGTATATAGGTATTTTTATTTTGGGAAAATGATTTTATATTATGCATAGACCTCTGTACATTTTTACTTTATTGATCTATAAAATTTTGAAAATTATTTTTAATTGTATAATTATAATACATATCATATTTTTTAAAATCAATATATATTATTCATTACATGGTGAGTGTGAATTTATATTACTTATTTTACATAGTTTCTTTTGAATTAATATTTTTCAAATTGAAAAATTTTAGGCATTTTTTCAATTGAAATTTATTTCATGTATAAAGTTTCTTTTTTGACGTATGGAATTTTTTTCAAAATAAGTGATGTTATGGAACACATATCTTATATATTCAATAGAGATAAAGAATATATTTTACTTATTGAATGATTTTGATATTTTGGACATGTTTTGAATTGGAAATTATCACATGTGTCGATTATATATTAAATATAGTTTTTATGAATTAAAATTTATTTTCAATATTTTATTACTATATTTATTATGGAAGATTATCCAGATTTCATATTTTTAATTCAATATGTTTTTAAATTTATAATTTTTTTTAGATTTATTTTTGATATTTAGAAATGGTAATTAAATACTAATTTTAAAAGAATTATTTAATGATAATTTTAGTTTATATTTTCATAGAATATTTATTGTTGCTTTTAAAAGATTTATAATTACTTCTAATGACTTGGTTCGATAAGTGGATTTATTTCTTAAGAAAACTATGGAGTATAATTTATAGTGAGAGGAAAGTAAAGACCAATTTTTGATAATTTATGAAGCAACTCTTATAGAATATGAAGTTTAAAATAATTTTTTATTTTCCCTATATAGAAGTTGAAATAACCCAATCCATGTACACAATGATAACTAATATTTTAATCTAAAGTGATGTAACAAAAAAAGGCATTATCATTTATGATAACATTCTAAAGTGTTATAAGATAACCTAATGTTCATACTTGGATCATTTTTAAGAGTACAAGAAGAAAAATTTGATGCCATAATTTTAGATTAGAAGTTATTGTGAGGTACACAGTTTTTTTAGGAGTTTTATGAACTATATTATAATATTTCATGGGTTATTCAAACCTAAAAAATCCACTAACATGTTTTTTTACTTGAATAAATGGTAAATACATAGCTAGGAAATGAAATTATTAAAAATAATTATTTTAATATTTCTTCATTAAAAATATTGGGTTTTGTCAACGATCTCATAAATGGACTATTAGGATTGTGGCTATAAATTAGAAATCTCTATATTAGATTTGTTCTCTTTAACAAATTTGGTTATGGATTCTCCCACTATAAAATTTTAGGTTTGTCTTGAACCAGTATATGGAATTTGTATATATTTGATATATAAACTATAAAGATATGGTGTAAAGACAATACATAATATTATTTTGATCCAAAACTACTATAAAATCATTTTTTCTATCTCTTATTAATTACTTCTTTCAACCATTACACATATAATTTATTTCATATTTAATAATGAATTGTTAAATATATTAGACCACTAAATTCTGTAAGATATTTTAATTAACTCATATGTTTAGGATTCATAATTCACTAAACATAATTCTATTATCTTTATCCAATGTGATAGAAAACATTTGGTATCATCATGCAATGTCTCAACCTCGGTCCCACCTAATGGTGCCCCAAACCAGTCAATCACATGACATCATGAGTTCCTCCACATATACGAGAGGTCACCGACTAGCAGCGAGGGTCTGGTCAGTTACTCTTGGGGTGACTATACCATATTTTATCAGAGTATACACTTGAAGATATAAATATTCAATAGTGGAAGCACATATTATCATAAAATGTACCAAAGTCATAGGATAAATGAATCATGAACTATAATACTCAACAGAAAGGGGAAACATGTTATGTCATTGTATGTGTCAAAGTGTCTTAAATGCAATTTAAATTCAATAAAGACTCTAAAAACTCATCCAAGAGGGTGCTAAACCACATCTAATTCCCCCATCCATGCTTTATCCCTAACTCATCCATATATCACCTGGCCTTTCCACATAACCTGTCCCGAAAAAAATTTCTATTTGGGTACCAATCAGGAAACCCTAGTTGGTTGTGAGTACAACTTAGTAGTCTAGAACCAATGGAGTCTAATAAAAAACACATCAATAATACTGTATGCTATTTTATAAAGAATAAAATACATGAAATAAAGTAAAAAATATATATTTATTTATTTTCCCTTTATTTAACCACATATATTCCCATGTTCAAGTGGACACGTGAATCTCAATACATGCTTTGGCCTTTCTAAGAGTCTCGTATATCCCCAAGGGATATCTAAAATAAAAATTTCCATGTTACTATTCATTATCATAATTTATATAGAATTTATCAAATTCGTAAAAGATATAAATAAGTCCAAAATGAGTAATATGCACTATTGGATCCAACCTTAAGGGTCCAAAGTGAGTAATACAAAACAAATGATAAATGATTCCTATGAAAAATAGGAAATATCTAATGGTATTTTCCCCTTTAAGGCTCAAATAGCCCTTCAAAAAGCAATTAGAATTTTACAAAGTCTTCTTCCATTAACTCTCACATTATCCTTCAGTAAAAAATATTAGAACCTCTCTCAGTATTTTCACTTTAATCTCATTCTCACACCACATTTATCACATGATTCAATCCATGTGAAAATTATCAAACCCATTACTCTTATAAATAACCATACAAAAAATTAATTTACTATTTAATTATTCATATTTAACACTACAATTTATTAAAAAATTAATTGGTCATTTCATCTTAATTAATTAATTCAAAAACTAACTAACAACATCAATTCCCTTAATTAATTCACCAAATAATTAATCAAAACCCATTTATATAAATTAATATAATTATTAATTAACATCATCAATTTTATTAATATATTTTCTTAATTAATTAATCACAGCAATCCATTAAATTAATTCATCAAGTAATTTTTTACATCAACTATGTTAATTCATTAAACATTTAATTAACAATATAAAGTCCATTAAATATTTCAGAAATAAATTCATCATTTCACAACATAAAATTCAATAATTAATTCACCAATTAATTGTTCATTGATTAAAATTCAATAATTTGATAATTAACTCAACAATAAATTATCCCCAAATACCATTACTATTTCACCGATTTGTTTTCCATTTATATATAATTAATTAATTCACTAATTAATTATGTAAATCAATCCAATTAATTAATTCATCAATTAATTAATCAATATCCATAAACTCAAAATTACATAACTAATTCAAAAATAAATTATCTTAAAAATTATTATCTATCTCAAATAATTAATTCCATAATTAATTACTTAGGTAAACCATAAATTAATATCATTATCATGTGCATATTTCATCATGTCTGACACCCAATTTATTGATCATTAATTAATTAATAAGTTAATTAATCCAATACCATTATTTAATTTTATAGTTAATTTTTTAACATCCATTCCTGTTAATAAATTCAATAATTAATTAACCATTCATAATCCAAATTACTCATTTTAATTGAATAATTAATTATATTAAATAATCTATTTCAATATCCTAACATTAATTAAAATATTAATTTTCCAACTTAAAAATATCAATATCCCATATATAATTAAATAATTAATTATTCATTCATATAAATTAAATATCCTAAAATTCCACGTTAATTAATTTTCAAATTAATTTTTCTAAGGCTTCAATTACACCATCAATACAATACCCATTAATTTTTTCTCCAATTTACTAATCAAACTACCAAATAATAACTAATTCACCAGTTAATATTCCATGTCAATTCCTACAATTAATTTCACAATAATTTAATCTCACTCAATACTATTATTTAATTCAATAATTAAATAACTAAACAACTCCCATTAATGAATTCAAAAAATAAATTCTCCCAACATAAAAATTCAATTACTCCAATTAATTCATTTGTTTAAGGTTCCATGTTACTTAATTATATAACCCCAATTAATTCAACAATTATTTGTTTGATCCCCATTAAATAAAATTGGCCAATTAATTCCTCAATTAATTCTCCACATAAATCAATTTATTAGTCACAACTATCTCCAATAATTAATTTCACTATTAATTATCCCTATTCACCATGTTCAATAAAAAAATAATTATTTTGTCAAATAATTATTAAATTTAAACAATCTCTAAAGCATCATAATTAATATATTAATTAATTATAGAAAATCATAATTTTATAATCCCAACCATTCCCATTAAATAATTCTATGATTAATTAATCTTGTCCATCAATATTAATAACTCCATAATTAATTTCCACAATTAATTATCATATTCACATATCCAAAAACTCGTATTTAATTATTGAATTAATTTTTTCATTTAATAATCCCTCAATCTCACAATATCACAATTCATTACTTAAATAATTCAAAAAACTAATTAATTTTATTTGTAAAAATAATAACCTAAAAGTTATAGAGATCCTACAATTACTTATATAAAATAAAAAATGTTAATATATCATAATTAATTATACAATTAGTTATTCATGGTCTAAAATCCCATCATTCCATTTTCAGATATCATTTAACTAATAAATTCAAAAAATTAACAAATTTGACAAGGATGGGAATTGATAAACATCTAATTGAAATTGTACAATTTCATACACATAATTGTAATAAAGACTATCAGATTTGAATTTTATACTACCTACCTCAAGAATATTCAAAAATGATTTTCAATGGATAAACCCAGTTTGAATCATATCATCTTAGAATAAACTGATGAATGAAGTGTATATCTGAAACCTAAATCCATAGTTACATGAAACAATATCGTTTAATTTTAGATTAAATCCAAAATTCCAAGATAATGATTCAGAAATTCAATATCTAGTTCCAATAATCCTAGATAAATATATTTATTTTATTCAAGAAGAAAAGAAGAAGATAAATATAGAACTAAACAAAAAGAACATGCATACTTGAGTGGTTCACAGATGGTCTATGGTTGAAGACAATGGTGCATTATGGGTTTTAGTCCATGGTGGAAGCTCATAAAAGGTTATTTTTTAAAGACCCAGATTTCCATTTCATTTTTTTTAAAAAAATTATGTGGAATTATTTCATGTCTGCAAAAATTGATGGCATGTGATTCTGTGGCACAGTGTGCCTGAAATAAATTTTGGAACTTTTTTTCAATAAAGTTCAGTAAATGTGTAGGTGGCATTTCTTAACTTCTGAACCGGTGCTCAGATTAAAATTCTGAGGGCACTGTTGAATCCTCAGTACTAGGATTTTCTTAAGATTGGTTTTTCTTTGATCGTAGTAGGATTGGAAAAAATGTCATGTCTTGTGACATTTTAAATAGTACTGAAATAAAATTATTTTATTATTTTATTTTCTTTCATCTCCACCAACAGACAAGTGGAGTGTAGGACCCGTGATGTGTCAAGACAATGAATGGATTGACCTGTCAATCTTAAGTAATGATGTTGTTGGGGGATTTAGAAGGTTCTTAATTAATGAGTCCCATTTATATCCCCATTCTTTTCAATACCCTCCCACTGTCCTATTTATATGGAGTATGGGGATGGGTATAGAAATAGCTTCCCCAAAGAAGGGAAGTGCTATTAAAGTGCAGAGATGCTAAATCCTTAGTGGACAATGATGGTTCCAGCTGGAGGAAATGGGAGACACTGAAACCATGAACCAAATAACGACGTATGAGTGGCACCATTGGAAGCTAGTTGCGGAGGACAACAAACATCAACTTGCTTCCACAAACACGCGCTCACAATCCTTCATGAGGTAGGGGTTTTGATTATTGTTTTATAGAAGTGTATTTATTGAACCCTTTATCCTCCATTATTTTACGAGCTAATGTGGAGGGCGTGGACCTAATGAACCCATCAGAAACCCTCTATTACAATGATACACCATTTCATTCTCTATGGAATTCCGCCAATATGACAACACTGACCAACTATATTGGGAACAATGCACCGCTATTGACCACAAGATAAGTCCATGACATGAAGCCGCTGTAGCCTAAGAAAGTGGCCAAAAAATAGGTCATCCATGGATGAAGAGGAGGTGGAGCACCTGCACCGCCAGAGGACTCGGGTCGTGGCTCGTTAGCCATGGAGGATCAGAGGAAGGCGGTCGACACACCAGATTACCATCGGTGGTGGAGTAGAGTGCCATCACCTGCTACTCGATAAGTCGGCCGACACATCAGCCAGCTGCAACGGATCGACATGACCTGCTCTACCAGGCCCCACAATCTTCTTGGTGGCACCAAGTGGTGCTACTGCTATGAAGTAACGAAAAGGATTTTGGGCCATTTGGGAATTTGGGGGAGCTGCTCCCCCAAGCCACCAATCGCGAACCCCCAATGGGCCGCGCTTCACCACGGCCGGGCCACCACATTGTGGGTCGTGCCCTTGGCTATCTGGTAACCCTCTCACTAGCCATGCCATACATGGCTAGGCTTCCCCCTCGCAGGCCACGACCTACACGGCCTAGCCGCTCATCGCGGGTCGCATCCAATGTGGTCGGGCTGTCCCCTCGCCTTCCATTCCCAAAAAAGCTGAGACACCCTTTTTCGGCCCTCCCACTGTCGGTCGCCCATTGCGGGAGTCCCTTTGCATGCCTCCCATTGTGGGCCTCCCATTGCGGACCTCCCTTTATGGGCTACCCTTTACATTCCGCCCTTTGCTGGCCGCACATTCTAGGCGGCATTTTGTTGGCCACCCTTTGCGGGCCACACCCTAGATGGCTAGGCTGGACCACATCCTAATGGGCCCAGCCCGCCACGTCTGAGCCCAAACCAGGTTGAGCAGGGTCATTCCAACCGGGTTGGACAAGACCGTGGCCCAATAGAGACCAGAAACACTTAAATGGATATACCTAGAGAACCAGACATCCATTTGACGCACCATCTTTGGAGATAAGACCCGTTGATTGAGAAGGACATCTTGGTGTACTCCACATGAGTTTGGGAAACATTTGGAGTATGGCCGGGATGGATCGAACCTGAATCCAATCGGGCCCCTAGAGCTAAAATTATTATAACTCATAGACAATGTATCTAATTGAGACACCATCTATCGCGTTGGAACCCTTATGACATAGTGGCTCATTGGGTTACAAATTTGTAGAGATTAGTGGCGGTCGAGGTATGACTGATTTCTCGAGGGCAGATTCTAAAAAAACTCAGGCACAACCGGTGCGAAGAATCCAGTGGCTGGCAGTGAGGCAGAGGTTGGAGACAGATCACAAGGAGGTTAGTATCGAGCGATTGTGTGTGGGTTAGCACCGATCCTATGTGGGTTAGATCCTTTGTGAGTCAGCGCTCAGTGATCTTGAGTGGTTCAGTGAATACCGATCCTATGTGGGTCAGATCCTATGTAGGTCACTGTGGAGTTTAGTTACCTATCGATCCTATGGGAGTCAGATCCTATGTAGGACAGTGGGGGTTAGTTACCTATCGATCCTAGGTGGATCAGATCATGTGGGGGTCAGTGTGGGTTTGTTACCTATCAATCATCTATGGGTCAGACTCTGTATACTCAGAAGCAATGCCTATAGAAATAACAAGATGGTCGAGCTTCACGACTAATCATTTGTACTTCAATACTTCATAAAAACCTGGTTTGAGCTGAGACTCTATTTGAGTGGTGTCTATTTATTTGTTCTTTTTGATTGAGATCATGCTTTTTGGTTTTCCTTTGTGGAATTCTGAGAGACCTTTTGGGTCTTGGGGTCCATACTAGGTATTGTTATACTCACCCCTGTATGATTTTTTCCTGCACCTTGTTGTGTCTTGTGGAGACGATAAGCAGTTGGGCTGATGTTTGAGGGAGCCAGGACTATGTGGTACGCAGAGAAGATAGTCAGATGTGGAGTGTTGAGGTCACTATTGGTACCTACTATTTAGGTAGGATCCTAATAGTATGACCCATGAGTTGTTTGTACTTTTCAGTTGTACATGTACTTTTTCAGTTGGGTAGGTATTCCGGCCCCATTACATTTATCAAACTATTAATACAGTGGTTTACTTTGAGATTGCTTAATGTTGTGTTCTTGGTTGTGTGTATATAAAGGATAAAAAAACACCTTCCCATTATAGGGGTACTTCTTTCTGGTGGTAGTTTCTATCCCCTGGCCTCTGGAAGGCGGGCTTTGGGTATTCACAGCAGGTACGTCGAGGGACAGGTCATGAAAAGGTGGTATTAGAGGATTCGGTTCTACCAATGAACTAGTACTCTAGTATTTTCAATGGAGCAATAGTGTTAAGTGTTATGAGGGTGGTTTTCTATTTTTGGAGTCCAGTTGTGGTGTGGCGGCTGAAGTATCCACACACTAGAACCCTGAATATTGATTTCTGACTCAGAACTTGAAAATATTGGTTGCGTGTTTTTTTAAAGAGTTGTTCTAGTGACTTAATTGAGTCATCTCACCATGTATAACTTATTGACCATGGAACAACTGTATTCTTACAGGTTTCCAACATGTATACAGACATCCCAGATTTCTGAGAGAAAATGTGATGATGGCCCACTGATCGATGAGGCCTTGGTGCAGGGCCCTATTAAGGCGTTAGCACCGTTGGGTGGTGTACCACCAACACCACTAACAATTGGGCAACCATTGCACCAGCCCCACCAGTAGAGGGTGCACGCTGACTAAGTGCATTGCACTATTTTCAGCGGCAGAGGCCTCTAATATTCTGAGGCGAGATGGACACACAGGCAGCTAAGGACTAGTTGGAGGTGTTAGTTAGAGTTTTCTCCTTGGTTGGGACAACCATATGTTGATCCTAGCATCCATTATCTTCTAGGAAGAAGTAGAGAGATGGTGGAGCATGATTCTCTAGACATAGAATGAGGTGACCATAATCTATGTGTACATCGAGGGTATTTTCATGGTAGAGTTCGTCCGAGTGACCATATGCTCGGTGCGTATATAGGAGATGATGCACCTACAATAGGGCAGCATGACTGTGGCCCAGTACTCGTTGAGGATGATTGATCTCTCCTACTATTCCAAAAACATGGTATGAGACCCTTTCTTCAGGTCCCAGACCTTTTTTAGGGTCTCCAAAGGAAATTAGAGCATTGATGGTATCACTCTGCATACCAACGTAGGCTGGGGTGTTAGAGAGAGTGCTTTTAATAGATAGCTTCCTAGCTGGGCAGGCACCGACAGTGAGACCCACCACCGGGAGACACATAGCAGAGTCATTTGTCATTGGTATTAGGTAGATGAAACATATGTATAAGTGGACCAGACCTTTTCATGAACAACCCCGGGACACAGGGTTGGAGGTGTGGGGCTCGTAAGGCAGAGGTGATTAGATGAGGGATAGGTAGTTCTTCACATGGGGTAGGTATGAGCTTGCGATTGCCCAACCCTCCGTAGAGACGACCAGAAGACAGTCGAGGGACCACCGAGTCAGAGGCAGAGGTTCGATCGAGGGGGTCTTCAGGCGGCAGCTGGATGTGGCATAAGAGTTTTCCGTGTAGTTGGTGGTGGGCGGTGAGTCGAGGTTCTACCGCCACCACTACCATGTGGCCCACCTTGACCATAGCGAGTGGGTGGACATGGATGAGCTCATCTCCAAGAAGCTGAGGCCTATAAACACAACACTCCAGAGATGATTTGATGTATGATCTCTGATTCACGCTCAAATTTACCCAAGATATGAAGTTAGAACGGTCCTTGTATTCTAGATTGGGTTGTCGAATCCACTGAGACCTAAAAAGATACCTAAGACACACAACGTATGAGGTGGATTTTTGTCTATGAAGTGGCCAACATGGTTCTGAATTTGGATGGTTTTAATGAAAATAATAAACCTAAGTGAATTCAATTAAATGAAAATGGGTTGATCTTAAGATTATGCTAGGGGTGGATTGAATGTATTCTACTTCTTTAGACAATTTTGGTTTAATTAATTCACGATGAATCAATTCTTAAAAATAACACTACCTTCATAATTTTCTAATTTTATATTACAAAACTCAATTACTAATCCCATACAGACATAGAGAACCAAATTCATGATATCTCCAAGGTAAATTGTCATTTTAGTTATTTGATTTAGCTTCCTCAAACACAGTGAATATGAAGAGTGGAAATAACTGAATAATGGGAGTCTTAAATTAGTTAACCAATTAACCATAATTCGTTCATAAAATAACATTAAATCTAGCCTTTGCATCTTCCTAAGATCAACCCATTAAAGGGTTAGCCCTCCATTGATGGTATACTCACGATGGTGGGCGGAAGATGGCTTACAAGAATTAGATTGATGAAATTAAAACCACAGAAATAACGAGCACTCCTCCGTGTGTGTGAATGAAATTCACACCTATTTGTGAACTAATTCAGCACAACAAATACATATCACTGTGATATGTAATTATATATTTTTAATGAATGAAATGGAAAGAATATAAGAGGATGATGTTTATTAAGAACAAAGAAGTACAAAATGGAAACATACATTGAATTTGAAATGTGATTACAAACACAAAGTGGCAGCATAACATTAAAAATAAACCAAAAACCCAAGATCCTTCAATCCTCCAACACCACTGCCTTAAATAGGAATTTTTGAGGCCTTGGGTTGAGCCTCCAATAGTCCAAGTCTCCTCAATTAATTGTGGTAGGCCATACGTGGGGTGGAAAGTAAGGGAGAGTTGATTTTTCCACCCTTGAACCTAGGTGTCAGCCAGCTTTCCTTTACCGAACAGACATGCTTGTAAGACCATCTAGATGGCCGAATCATAGTGTGCCATAGAGAAAGAAAATGGATTCCAGGATGTATTCTAACCGCCTGTAAAATTGGGGACATAATTGGAGTAGTGGATTCTGAGATATGATCATATTAGTGGGCTATTTTTCTAGGCCGCAGAATGTGGCCCATAATTTTATCTCTAAATTTATCTGCCTAAATGGATACTATGGAGGCCGAATTATCATTGGATACAGAAAATTTATTTGTTCCTATACATGACTTATATCATCCCACGAAATTTGGGATTCAATGGACCTGTATGTTGGGCTCCACAGTCCCATCAGTAGGCCGCTGTCCAATCTGTCTTCTCCAGATTTGCTTACTTTCATTGACAAATATCTCCATCATCCTTTATGAATCATTCATTGATCCATTAATGAAAAATGTTAATATTGAAGTGAATAACCTATTAAAAAGAATATCAAATTGAAATATGTATAACTATATTCTTTAAAATTAGATGAGTCATTGGGTACTTCAAATGATGTTCAAAGTGTAAAATGCACTAAAATGGTGTTTATGAATAATAAAGAACATGAATATTATGTATATTAACAATGAATATTAGCCTAATTTAGTGTCTAATCACACACCCCCAACTTGTGTTTTTCTAGTCCCGAGCAAAATATATTTCAACAATATGAAGTTTGAATTCACTTTTCCAAAAAAAATTTAATACACAATGATCACCGGAAACCTTAAACCAAACAATCATGAAACCCATCAAAATATTTTAATAAAAGATAGTTTCATAAGTCGATCCCAATACCAAGACCATTTCTTTTTTCAAATTCATTCTCATATTTCATCCAATATCAATTGAGTATGAGGATGTGTTGTGCATCACAATAGACATGGGGGTTCATATTTATTCTAGGGAGAAATGAAGGAAGCGCTAGGTGGAATAAAATTTCAATATTAAGATGAGTATTCAATTTTTTTGTAGTATATTTTTTTTTTGTTTTTTTTTTGTTTTTTGGTTTTTTGTTACTTTTTTCAATTTTCAATGGTAGTTGAAATTTCACTCAAAAGAGTCAACCACTGTAGCGAGACTTTGTCGTTGAATCCTAGGCTCAAAGACCTTAGGGAACCAAGTGAATCCCAAATACTCGGGCATCATCTCGAGTTAATTCAGTCAAAAGCAATTCAAATTACCAAAAATAGAGATAAAATTACTAACTCTGGGCCAAACAACTATGGATTCACGATCACCAAGTGCCAAAAGCCATGCATTAGGTCATTACATTGCTCTACACACAATTTCTTTTTTAATTTTTTTGAATACTCATTTTAAACTAAAATGATCACTAAACCTATGCTCTTTATTATGGGGTCCCCATGAACTCAAACTAATACCCCACTATCCAAAGGACATGCATTGTTATCTTTTTTTATTTGGATGAAAATATAAACAATGAAATATCACTTTGGACAACCACACTTTCAAAAATCTATACTCATGAAATTATACAAGAATTAATATCAGAATCAGGGCATTCTAAATTATTTGATATTCAGTTTAAAAGTGTGTAATGTGTATTATAATTTTCAAAGTTATAGGAATTTTTCCTTCCATTATTTTTTCAAATCATTTAATTTTTTTGACAAAAAATCATTTTTTATTTTATCTCCCCCCAACATAAAATAACATTGTCCCTAGTTTTTAAAAAAAGAAAATTTAGAAGGGGGTAGAGGTAGAGAATGAATGTTCAAAAAGGAAATTGAAAATGAGGATCATGGAATGAAGTCACCTGGTGGTTGAAGTTGAAATTATTGTCGCTCCAATTTAGTCCTTTGATATCCATGTCGCTTGCAGAGTTCCCTAGTGGAAAAAAGGAAAAAAAACAAACAAAAAAATAGTATATATATATAAGTAAAATATAATTATATATATATAATAAAATAAACTGATAATACATTGTCTTCTTTTTAAATTTCTGGGTAAGGTATTACTCAAGGATTACACCACGAGACACGGATGAATATAGTGCTCCCCTTTCACACCCATCCATACTCATAATAGAAGAACATATAAAAAATATATTTCTTTATTATTATAATTTTTTATTATTTTTTTATTTTTAAATATAAAAATTATTAATTAATAATATTTGAAAAATAAATATGATTCAGAAAGATTAGAAACATGAAAACCACAAGTTTCCTCTCGTGCAATGCTTTGTTTAACATCGTTAGCCCGACATGAATCCTAAATCAATATTTTTTTTCTGGTTTATAGGTTGGCTCAGTTAACTCCACCTCTATTTCCTGTTTATCGAATGATTCAATGAACGGTTTAACCTTTGACCATTAACCTTGAAAATGTAACCAGTTGTGGGATCTTGAAACTCTACTGCCCCATGGGGGTACACCTTATGCACTATGTATGGACCTGACCATCTAGACCTTATCTTTCCATGGTGTAAATGAAGTTTTGAACTATACAATAGCACATGTTTTCCCGGTCCAAAATTTTTGACTTTGATATTCCTAGATTGGTAGGCTTGAACTCTAGCATTATTGATCCTTGAATTTTTATAAGCCTCCATCCTTACATCCTCCAGTTCATTGAGATATAATTTCCTTTTCATTACGGCCACTGAGAGGTCGTATTCCATTTTTTTATTTTCCCAAAAGGCCTTATGATCAATTTCAACAGTTAAATGGAATGATTTTCCATAAACCAACCTATATGGGGACATTCCTAGGATGGTTTTGAATGCTGTACGATATTCCCACAGAGCATCCAAGAGTTTGGCAGACCAATCATTCCTAGAATGATTGACAGTTTTCTCAGTAATTCTTGTGATTTCACGATTGGCTAACTCAGCTTGACCATTGGTCTGTTGGTGGTAAGCAGTGGACACTTTGTGAGTAATTCCATATTTTCCCATGAGTGATGAGAATGGACGATTGCAAAAATGAGTTCCATGATAACTAATGATAGCCCTAGGTATTCCAAATCTAGAGAAGAGGCTTTCCATGAGAAATCTAATCATAGTTTAATGACAATTGTTTTTTGTAAGAATGGCCTCCACCCACATAGAGACATAATCTATAGGTAATAGAATGTAAAGATATCCCCTAGAGTTTGGGAAGGGACCCATGAAATCAATTATCCAACAATAAAATATTTCAACCACTAAGATGGGAGGGTGTGGAATTTGATTCCTTTTTGTGATGGACACTACTTGTTGACACCTAGGACAGCTTTGACAAAATGTGTAAGAATCCCTTGAGAGGGTGGGCTAGAAAAGACAACATAGAAAAATCTTAGCAGATTTTTTCTTAGAGGAAAATTTACCTCCCCATTCCTCACTGTAAAAAAATTTAAGGATGGACTCTTGTTTAGATTCTGGAACACACCTCTTAATGGATTTTTCAGGGCATAACATATATAGGTATGTATCCTCAAACACATAGTTTCTAACATTAGAAAGGAATTTCCTTCAAGCTTGAGACCCTAAGAATTTTGGAATGACGCCTGTAACTAAGAAATTTTCTATGTCAGCATACCAAGCACTGTCACTCACAGTGTATAGGTGTTCATCAAGAAATGAATCAGACACAGAAAGGTGATTGGAGTTATCTTTGAATTCTGTTCTAGAGAGGTGATTGGCTACAACATTTTCAACACCCTTTTTATCCTTGATTTTGAGGTCAAATTCTTGAAATAGAAGGACCTGCCTAATCAGTCTAGCCTTAGCATCTTGTTTTTTGAAGAGGTATTTTAGTGCAGAATGGTCAGTGAACACAGTGATGGGGGATCCTAAGAGGTTGGACCTAAACTTCTCTAAAGAAAACACAATAGAAAGTAACTCATTTTCAGTAGTGGTGTAGTTTATCTAGGCATAATTTAAGGATTTTCCTTCATAAGCAATAACATAAGGAGTTTTATAACAACGTTGTCCTAACACATCTCTAACAAAAAGTCACTGGAATCACACATAAGTTCAAAAGGAAGGTTCCAATTTGGAGATTTCATAATGGGAGGAGAGGTGAGAGAGGATTTGAGGGTTGAGAATGAACACTCACAGCTTTCTGTCCAAACAAATGGATCATCCTTTACAAGGAGAGAACAAAGGGGACGGTATATTGAACAAATTTCCTTTATGAATATTCTATAGAAACCAGCATGTCCTAATAAAGACATCACTTCCTTGACAGTTTTGGGTGATGGAAGGTGAAGAATGATGTCAACCTTGGAGTTATCAACCTCAATCCCCCTACATGAGACCAGATGGCCTAGAAGTAGTCTTTCATTTACCATGAAATGCCATTTTTCCCAGTTGAGGACCAGATTGTTTTTTTCACATCTTGACTAGACTCTTTCAACATTCTTCATACATCCCTCAAATGTATCCCCAAACACAGAGAATTCATCCATGAAGACCTCATGAAAATCTCTTACCATGTCTGAGAAGATTCCCATCATGCACCGCTAGAAGGTTCCAGGAGCATTACATAAACCAAAGGGAATGCGTTTGTAGGAAAAGGTACAGAATGGTCTTATGAATGTAGTCTTCCCATGATCCTCTAGGGAGACCTCAATTTCATTATACCCCGAGTACCCATCTTAGAAACAGTAGAAGGCATGACCTGCCACTCCCTCAAGGACTTTTTCAATGAATGGTAAGGGGAAATGGTGCTTCTTAGTTAATGAGTTTTGCTTCTTATTGTCAATGCAGACCCTCCATCCACTACTCACCCTTGTAGGAAGAATCTCTCCATCATCATTGGTTATCACTGTGATTCCAGCCTTTTTTGGAACCACTTGGATTGGGCTCATCCATTCACTCTCAGCTATGGGATATATGATACCGGCTTTTAACAATTTCATAAGTTCTTTCCTTACTACCTCCATGAGATTAGGATTGAGTTGCCATTGAGGTTGACGACATGGCTTTGAATCAGATTCCAGAACAATCCTATGAGTCCCAATAAGTGTGCTAATCCCGGGAATATCAGAGAGTGTCCAACCAATGGCTTTCTTATGTTTCCTAAGGATATCTAGAAGAATCCTCACATTATTAGCTTCACGAGAAGAAGAAATGACAATAGTATGTGTTTGATTATCCCCTAGGAATGCATACTTTAGTACCACAGTATGTTCCTTCAATTAAAGTTCAAGTTGGTTCAGAATTTCAGCAGAAGATTGGGATATTGGATCAAGATCAATTTTATTTCCTAAAGATTAAGATAGTATTCATTCCCCACATGTATAAGTTTCAGCTACTAGATTGGCTTGATCAGATTTAGGGAAGGAAGTTTGAGTGGTCTCCATTACAGTGGATTCTTGAAAGGTTTCACTAATTGTTGGACATAAGACTTTATCATAAGTGCAATTCGAAAATGATTCAAGCCAAGGAGATAAACAACCTTCAATGAATAAAGGAAATCAATCTCATCCAGACTTAAACATTCATAAAATATTCCTTGATATTCTATGGATTCATTATCAATGTTCCTATCATGTTTACTTCATGAATGTCTTAATCATCCCTTATTTGTGAGTTTGAATTATAGATGTTCAAGTCTAGACTCATGTTCCCAAAGGTGATGGTCATGTTCCCATTTCGGACTTGGATAACAGAGTTGATTGTTGCAATGAATGGACGACCAAGGGTAACTAGGGTTTGTTCCTTATTTCCTATGTTTTGTATTGTTGTCAATGACAATGAAGTCAGAAAGGTAGATGAAGTTTTCAAACTTTACCAGAACATCCTTTAAAATCCCCTTTAGAACCTGAATGCTTTGGTCAGCAAGTTGAAGTGTGACTGATCTGGGTTGGATCCCTTCTAGTCCTAACTGGAAGTACACAACATATGAGATGAGATTGAAACTAGCACCTAGGTTACACAAGTCCTTGACAACTTTTCTCTCTCCAACTTCAAAATTGATGTAAGGGCATCCAGGGTCTTTCAACATAGGATGAATGGTCCCTTGAATGGCGGTACTCACATTAGCAACCAAAAGGACTTGGTTTTTAGGTGAAAATTTTCTTTTAAAAGTGAAAAAGTATTTAAGGTACTTTGAGTAGGCAGGTATGGTTTGAATTGCATAGAGGAGTGGAATGTTCAACTTGACTTGTGAGAATATTTTCCTCAATTTTTTACTCAATTCAGGCTTGGTTTTCCCCAACATGCGTTGAGGAAATGGTACAGGTTGTGGGGTTGTTTGTTGAAGAGTTGTTTCTTTGACAATGTTATCGTGTTTTTCAGTTTGATCATTTGGTTCTTTTGAATTTTCATCCAATTTTGAATCTTCAAGTGGGTTTTGAATTAGTTGTTCAGGTTTCTCAATTGATTTCCCACTTCTTAAAACAATCACATCCTTTTTTTGTTCATGAGTTATTTGACCACAACTTGACTCTACCCATGATGTTGATGATGGCACCACCTAAGTAGGCATGGGTGCCTTTCCAGTTTTGATGGTTTGAAGTTCTTGTTTACGGGAAGAGTCTTCTGAGTTCATCCTTTCTATTTGTTTGCACATTTGTTCTAGTAGGCTTTGTGGAACCGTTTGGGTGGTTGCTTGAGTAGGTTGGTTTATCCCAGGGGGATATTTTTGGGGTTGGATGGTTTGTTGAAAATGGACTGGTGGCTGTTGGTATTGGATAGGTTGGGTTTGGAACAGGTTATTGGTTTGGTAGTTCAGATGGGGGTAAGGATTTTGTCCCTGTGGTTGGCTAGGTTATTGGTTATCCATCCAGCAGATGCATGGGTGGTCATTATACCTTGGGTTGAAGGTGTCTTGGTATTGAGGTTTTTGAAAGTTCAAAGAATTTACATCCGTTGGGGATTCCTAAAAGAACATACTTGATGTAGGGAATGGTTGGGAAGTTGTCTTTCTTATGTTCATGTTTGTCACAAATTGTGCAAACAAGGTCAACAGTTTGGATTTCATGGACATTCCTAAGGTCTATCTCTTCAACCTTCATAGAGAGTGCTGCAAGTTTATCCCTAAGGCTTTCCTCTTCTCTAAGTGTATGAATTCTAGTAGTTCTTTGTGGCTTTTCAAAATAAGGTGAAGTTCTCCATGTTTGGTTTTGTTCAGAAAGAATTTCTATATACTCGTATGTATCATTTGGGGCTTTGTTTTTAAAGGTTACATTACACATCATGTCAATGAATTGTTTTCTCCTCAGACCCATCCCTTCATAGAAAATTTTTACTTGTTCAGGAATAGAAACACCATGGTGTGGAACCATGTTAAAGTGCCTTTAAACCACTCCCATGTTTCATAGAATGACTCTCCCTATTTTTCAAAAAAGTTTTGGATACTCTTTTTAAGTGCAATTGTTTTGTGGTGGGGAAAGTATTTTTTGTAGAATTCTCTATGTAGATGGTCCCAAGAGTATGTAGATGATGGTATCAAATTGTTTAGCCAATTTTCAGCTCGATCCTTTAATGAAAAAGGAAATAGCCTCATCTTAGCTGATTCTAGTTGATGTGGGGGACACATGGTTTCTACAATGTCATTGAACTCCTTAATGTTAAGGTAGGGCATCTCAGACTCCATTCCATGGAATGTGGGAAGATGGTTTAAGACATGGGGTTTAAAGATGTAGTTGGAATATCCTAGGGAATTGTTTCTAATTCATTACGGGGAATTGGTCCAGGAAGGTGTGAGGTAGTCATTCATGGTTTGATCAACTGCATTCCCTATGTTTGGGGCTACCTCATTTGGGTTTCCATTTTGGTTCCCACTCGAGATTATGATTTGGTTTCTTTTAAGACCCTCCATTTAAATTGGATCAATTTTTGACTCTAGGGTATTAGGGTCTACTGTAAACAAACCATTAAGTTCACTTGACTCCCCTATCCTAGGTCTTTCCACCCTAACAAGTCTTTTTGAGTTATCTCGGGTGTAGGCAGTCATGCGCCCAAAGAAAAAAAAAGCGAGAAAGGGAAAATATAAGAGATCTAGGGTGACAATAGAAGAATAGAGGTGAGGAAAGAAGGTTGTTGATATAAGTTACTTACTTGGTCCCCAGAAACAGTGACAAAATTTGATTAACGCTCAAATTTACCCATGAGATGAAGGTAGAACGGTCCTTGAAGTCTATATTGGATTGTATAATCCACTGAGACCTAAGAAGATACTTAAGAAACACAACATATGAGGTGTATTTTTTGGCTATGAAGTGGAAAACATGGTTTTGATTTTGGATTGTTTTATTGAATAATAATAAGCCTAAGTGAATTCAATTAAATTAAAATGGGCTGATCTTAAGAAAATGCTTGGGGTGGAGTGAATGTACTCTACTTATTTAGACAATTTTGGTTTAATTAATTCTTGATAAATCTGTTATTCAAAATAGAAATACCTTCATCATTTTATTGTTTTATGTAACTAAACTTAGTTAATAATCCCCTACACACTTACAGAACCAAATTAATGATATCTCCAAGGTATATGGTCATTTTAGTAATTGGATTTACCTTCCTCAAAAATAGTGAAGATGAAGAGTGGAAATAACAAAAGAATGGATGTCTTAAATTAGTTAACCAATTAATAACAATTCATTCATAAAAAAATTTCAATCTGGTCTTTGAATCTTCCTAATATAAACCCATTAATGGGTTAGCTCTCCATTGATGGTATACTCTCAATGGTGGGTGGAAGATGGATTACAAGATTTAGATTGAAGAAATTAAATCTGCGGAAATAACGAGCATGTCTCCGTGTGTGTGAATGAAATTCACACCTATGTGTGAACTAATTAAGCACAACAAAGGTATATCACTATGCTTTGTGATTATAAAGATTTAATGAATGAAATGGGAAGAATATAAGAGGAATATTCTGATTAAGAACAAAGAAGTACAAAAAGGAAACGTACATGGAATTTGAAATGCGATTACAAACACAAAGTGGCAGCATAACATTACAATTAAACCAAACACCCAAGATCCTTAAATCCTTCAACACCACTGCCTTAAATAGTCATTTGTGAGCCCTTTGGTCGAGCCTCAAACATTTCATGTCTTTTCAATTAATTTTGGTAGGCTATATGTGGGTGGAAAGTAAGAGAGAGTTGATTTTTCCACCCTTGACCTGAGGTGGCATCCAGCTTTCCTTCACCGAACAGATGCGCTTGGATGACCATCTATATGGAAGAATCATTGTAGGCCATAGAATAAGACATTGTATCCCCGGATTTCGTCTAACCGCCTGTATTATTTGGGGCAATTTGGTGTTGTGTATTCTGAGATATGATCATATTAGTAGTCTTTTTTTCTGGGCTGCAGAATCTGGCTCAGAACATTATCACTAACTTGGGCCGCCTAAATTAACACCATGGAGGCCGAATAATCATTGGATCCTGAAGATTGATTTCTTCATATACAAGTCTTATAGAATCCCACGATATTTGGGATTAATTAGGCATGTACTTTGGGCCCCACATTCTCATCATTGGGCTGGTGTCCAATCTGTCTTCTCAAGAATTGCTTCCTTTCATTGCCAAATATCTCCATCATCCTTTATGAATATTTCATTGATCCTTTAATGAAAAATGTTCATATTGAAGTGAATATCCAACTCAAAAAGAATATCAAATTAAAATATGTATAATTATATTCCTTAAAATTAGATGAATCGTTGGGTACTTCAAATGATGATCAAAGTGTAAAATGCACTAAAATGGTGTTTATGAATAATAAAGAACATGAATATTATGTATATTAACAATGAATATTAGCCTAATTTAATGGATAATAAATCTATATCTACTCAAACCTAGTTTCAGTACTTATATAAATAGGTTTTTGGTCACTCTTTTATAGCCACGAACCTCATTTAGAGCTCGTAGATTCTGGTAGAGTTGTTGGCTTAATCTTTACAGTTATATACTTATATGGGAGTAGATTCAATGATTACACACTGGTGTTAGTCCTGTGATCATACTCTAGGAGGTTCGAGCTTTGGATAAGATCTCATAGTAGCAGCGTTGAGGCCTTATAACGTCATCATTGGTATGGACTGGTTATACACAGTCTATGATCAGATTGACTGTATTATGAACAAAGTGTAGTGTGTCTGCCCAAACAGGAATAGTTTTTCCTTTACTAGAAAGAAGGGAACCTTTGCAGCACATGATGGACTTATCCAGAAGAGGGTGAATCCTATTAAACATCAGTAGGATACCCTTACCGTCAGAGTAGTAGATGTTGAGATTCTGAGCTATCCTGTAGTGGTGGACCAATATTCTGATATCATTCCTAATGATGTTCCAAGACTACCTCCATGCGGAGTGTTAGACTTTTATATATACCTATACCCAAGGAATTCACCGATATCTACACCATCATATTGAATGGATCCCACAGAGCTTCATGAGTTATGGGTACAGTTTGATGAATTTTAGGGAAAGTGGTTTATAAGGACCATTTTTTCTCTAGGGCAGCCCCTATTTTGTTCGCCTAGAAGGCTGATTGGAGTTAGAGGATCTTTGTGGACTATTAGTTCCTAAACCTGGTGATGGTGAAAACAAGTATCCACTTCCAAGGATTGATGATCTTTTCTATCAGCTAATGGGTGCTCGTTGGTTTTCGAAGATAGACCTCGGATGAGGCCATCAATAGCTAAGGGTATGAGATGCGGATTTGTAGAATATGACCTTTAGATGTTGTTATGGTCACCAAGAGATCCTAGTTATTCTGTTTGGTGTGAACAATTCCCCAACATTATTCATGGGACTCAAAAATAGGATATTTACACAATACCTCAATCAATTTGTGGTAGTCTTCATCGATGACATCTAAGAATACTCAATGATGGAGGAGGAGAAATCTTATTATCTCCATAGAGTTCTGGGTACACTCCTGGGGCAGTAGAATTATGGTAAGCTTTTGAAGTGAAAATTTTGGATATGAGATGTCCACCATTTAAGACACGTTATCTTGGAGGCTATAATTGTTATAGATCCATTGAAGATAGTGGTTGTGTTTTCCTGGGAGCCACCCAAGAGTGTGTCTGAGGAATGAATTTTCCTGGATTTGGATGGATACTACTGGAGATTCGTGATGAACTTTTCCAGAGTTGTGGAACCCTTGTCAACAATTCCAAATAAGGGAAATCCAATCGTATGGATAGAGAGAATCCAGTAGAGTTTTTAGGAGTTGTGGAAGAGACTGATGAGTGCCCCCATCCCCAGGCTACCAGAAGAGGGCCTTGGGTATGTTCTCTACTATGGCGCATCAGGGACAGTACATCAATGTTTCTTGATGTATGAGTGAGAAACAGATTGCCAATGAATCACGTCATCTATGGAAACATGAGAATAACTATGCTACCGACGACCTGGAGTTAGAAGTAGTGGACTTCTCCTTGAAGGTGTGGCAAAATTACTTGATGGGAGAATGTTTTACAATCTACTCTAATCAGAATAGTCTCAGGTATATCTTCTCTTAGAAGGACCTGGACCTAAGAAAGTGATGATGGCTAGAGTTCCTCTAGGACTCTGACTTTTAGATAGTCTATACTCTTGTGAAGGGGTATGTATTAGTATATGCACTCAGTATGTTGTATAGTCTACAGTTGCTGAGTGAGGTAATAGAGTAGCTATCCACGATGCAGATATCCATTGTGGATAGAGATGGAGTAGCATACATCCTGTCTATGATAGTCACTCCCCCTCTCATTTAGCTATTCAAGGACTCACAACTTGGGGACATTGAATGTGAGGCTTGATGTGCTCATATATATTCAAGACAAGCAGCATATGGATTTTATGAATGTGGGGAGAATTTCATCCTCTTCAGTAGATGTAACGTGGTACCAGTGGCTCTATGGGAGGAGGTATTGAGGGAGTTATATGTTTGCCATCTGGCAGTACATCTTGTTGTGGAGAAGATGTAGCAGGTCCTCTAGACACAACACTGATGTATAGGGGTGAAAAATGTAGTGGTATATTTTGTTTTGCGATGCCTCACTTGTTTTCAAGTGAAGTCCAAACATCAGGTTTCAGCAGGCTTAGCTCATCCACTAGAGGTTTCCGAGTGGAAGTGGGATGGTATCTTCAGGGACATTGTGACAAGCCTTCCACATACGTTCAGGGGACATGATTAGATCTGGGTGATCATTGACAGAATCACAATGTCGGGTCACTACTTAACCATCTATGAGTAAAGATCAGTAGAGAGATTGGGATGCCTCTACGTACATAATATTATACGACTTCATGGGGTACCATAGAAGATTATATTTGACCATGACAGATGTTTTATATTTTGGTTGTGGAAGGGGTTGTAGAAGACATTCTAGACTCAACAATGTTTGAGAATCACCTTCCATTCTAAGAAGGATAGTCAGACAGAGTGGACTATACAGACACTGGAGGGCATGATATGTGCTTGTGACCTAGATTTTGGCCACAGTTGGTAGGATCACCTTCCCTTCGTGGAGCTTGCATAAAACAAAAGTTATCACTCCACCATCAGTATGGAACCATTCGAGGACCTATATGGTCAACTTTTCACATCACCTCTATACTAGAGAAACATAGAGGAGTCAGCACTTATGGATCCAGAATTGGTACGGCATGCCACTAAGAAGGGGAATATAATCCAAGAGTGGATGATGAATGCACAAATTTGGTAGAAATATTATGCTGATAGGATATAGAGACATTTGGAGTTCTAGGAGTGGGACAACGTATTCTTGCGAGTCTCCCACTCAGCATGGACTATTGAGATTTAGCTAAGGTGGAAAGTTATCACCTAGGTTTATCAGACCATGTCTGATAATTCGGAGGATTGGTGAGGTGGCATACTACTTGGAACATACACTGCAGTTGAAGAGGGTGTATGATGTCTTCCACATATCCCAACTGAGGAGATACATGCATGACCTATCTCACATCATCGACCATAGAGATCTAGACTTCAATGATAGGGTAATATTTATAGAGATTCCAATGGAGATTGATGGTCGACAACAGTGGGTCCTTCATGGATGATTGATACCTCTGGTGCACGTATTCTAGCAGCACGGGAACTTATAGGATAACACATGAGAGCAGGAGGATCTGATACATGTTTAGTACCCCCATTTGTTTTCCTAGTATTTTTTGTGACTTTCAAGGATGAAAATCTCTAATGTGGGGAGAATGTAAAGACCCTCTATTTCCATGTAATTTTTTTGAGAAATTATGTGGAATTAGTTGGAGTCTTTGAAAATTGACAAAACATGATTTTGAGGCCCGGTGTGACCGAAATAAATTTTTAATCTTTTTTAAAGGTACATTTAGTAGTCATGTGACCAGAATTTTTGAACTTTTGAACTGGTGCACTGATTAAAATTCCAAGGGCACCATTGAATCTACAGCTCCTAGAATCACCTAATGGAGGAATTACTTTGATTAAAGTAGGTCTTGAAAAAATGTTATGTTTTATGACTTTATAAAATGTAATGAAATAAAATATTTATAATTTTAAATTTTCTTTGTTCTCCAACAATGAACAAGTAGAGTGTGGGAACCACAATGGGTCAATTCAACAAATGGATTGACCTGTCAGTCTTATGTAACGATGTCATTGGGGAATTAGGAAGGTTTTTCTCTTCAAGAAAATGGACCTATACCCACAGTTTTGGGTGAAAATGTGGGTATAGGGCAACCTATCCCCACAGTTTTGGGCAAAACGTGGGTATTTGAATTTTTTGACAGCCCATGCCCATGGTTTCCCAAAACCATGGGTATAGGCTACCCTATAACCACAGTTTTCTCCAAACCGTGGGTATAGGGTATCAAAAATTCTTATACCCACGGTTTTCCTAAAACTATGTGTATAGTCATCTGATAAAAAAACTTATACCCACGGTTTTGACAAACCATGGGTATAGGTTTCCCACCTGTGCATGGGAAATTTATTTTTTCTGTGGGAAACAAAATAGTTGGCAGGAACTCTATACCCAGGGTTTATTCCTCTATACCCACAATTTAAATAATATATATTTAAGAATAAATATATAGATACATATATGCAGTGATGGGGTAGTGGTATGTACGCTCGTAAATAGAGAAGTTGTGGCGAGATTGAATCCCACAGGCTACTATTTTGAAAAATATGTTATACCTATAGTTTCCAAACCGTGGGTATAGAGTTATGACATGGTGGAAAAACTTATACCCATAGTTTGGAAAAATCATGGGTATAGGTCATGGACCAAAACTGACGCCACCAACGACCACGGTTCCCCAAACCGTGGGTATAGCCTATACCCACGGTTTTGGGGTCTATACCCACAGTTTTGAACCATGGGTATAACATCATTTTCCAGTAGTGTTTAATTAATGATCCCCAATGAAATCCCCATGTTGTTACTTACCCTCCACATCTCCTATTTATATTGAGTTATAGGAGGGATATCGACACATATTCACTAAGAAGTGAAGTGCTGGTAAAGTACAGAGATGCCAAACCCTTGGAGGATGAAGCTAGTTCCTACAAGAGGTGATGGGATACACAGAACCCCGAACCAAATATAAACGTACGAGAGACTCTGTTGGAAGCTAGTTGCGGAGGACAGCGAACAAGACCCGCTTCCAAAAACATGCACTCATCATCGTTCTTTAGGTAGGGGTTTTGATTCCTATTTAATTCAATTGAATTTAATGAACCCTTTATAATGCATTATGTTTTGAGATAACGCGGAGGGTGCAGGCCTAACAAACCCATCTGAGACCCTCCATTTCTTTGATACACCCTTGTGTTCTCTGTGGAATACCACCAGCGTGGTAACAATGACCGACTATATTGGGGATAGAGCGCCGTTATGCACTACAAGATGTGGTTGTTACACGAATCCACGATGGTCGGAGAAAGTGGTTGGCACACTGGCCAGCAATGGAAGAAGAGGAGGTGGTGCCCCTGCACTGCCGGAGGACTCGGGCCACAGCTCTTCTACTGCGGCGGACTAGAGGAAGATGGCCAACACAACAGATAGCTGCTGGTGGTAGAGCGGTGTGCCACTGGAGAAGTCATCCAACACATCAGCCAGCCACAACAAATCTGCTGGACCCACTTCCACGGAACTTGCAAGCTACCTGGTAGCGTTATCGCTATGATGGATCCAAACATCCTATGAGCCATTCGGAATTTTAGGGGAGCTGCTCCCCTATTCCACCTAGTGTGAGCCCTAAACGGGCTGCGCATCACCACTCTCGGGCACCCCCCTCACGGGCCGTGCCCTACGTGGTCGGCCCAACCCCTCGTGGGGCGCATCCTACACAACTGGGTCGTTCCCTATGCGGTCAGGCCGCCGCATTGTGGTTTTTTCCTCACTCTTCCGATCCACCCTTTTGCGGGCCGCCTCTTCACATGCCGCCACTTTGCGGGCCTCCCTTTGCGAGTCACCCAATATGGGCCAGGCCGCCCTTGCAGGCCTTCCATTGCAGTTCCATGAAACAACATCATAATTATATTTCTATATTTATATTTAGATTGATGAGTCTAAAACCAATGACACTTCCATCCCACGTCATGTGCTATGGATTGTGGAATGTGTAAATAATGAAGGGAACCTAATAGATGAAAACACACAAAAGTGTGGGAAATATGTGGATGTATGACGTGATAAAAATATTTGTTTTAAATTTCTATGACATTAAAACAATTAGTTATTTTCCTATATCTGACAGTCATTGTAACATCCCAGGTAAATACAGAATAATAAATTTTCATATTTATTAATATTTTTGAATTAAATATTAATTTTACTTTAAATTGTTTTCTATGTTCGATAGCGTACCCGATACACAACAAAGAGTTTTTTGAAATCTTACATTGCACACTAGTAATAAAATAATATTATTTTAAATGTTAGTTAACACGTAGCTGTTTTATTGGTGGGAATGAATTGAAAAAACTAAAATATGATTATACATGTTTGTTAAATGTTTTTACATTTATCCAATAAAGGATAAAGGGTTAAAACATGAAAAAAATTCAATTTTAGCCATATATACTCTAATTTTTACTAATGGTCCACTTATCAACTTTTGATGGCAAAACATCATAAAATATAATTTTGGTAACTCGTATACATTCTATTGGACCAAATAAAATTCATCTTTATAATCAGGACATCAAAATTTACTTTGTGTAATTTTTTTTTTATTTTTCCGATAAAGATCATTTTTTAATGAATAGTGAAAAATGTTGTATTTTAATTCAAAACATGTTTTTAATATAATTTATTTATATGATTATATTATCTTTTTAGTTGGTTTTAAAGTGAAATTAGATTATATTCTTACAATTTAATCCAACATTGGTCGTCAAAATTAATTTCAATTTGAAATCAGATTTGAACTACTGTCAATCTTTTGATACATTTTGTTTTATAAAAACACTATTTATTTTGACAGTGGGAATTAATTATTAAATTAATTAATGAAACTTATATGTTTTGAATTTTTTTAAATAGAAATAAATTTTCAATTCAGAATATCAAATATAGCTTAGGGTGATGTTTTGGTATTTTTTTGAAAAACTTCAATTTTGATGAATAGTGAAACTACTAAGTGGTACTCAAAAAACTGATCTTTTTTTGTTTAAATGAAATTTTACCACCTTTTTGTTTTGAATTTAAAAAATCTGATATACATGGTTGTCATTAGGAAGTAAAATTTTGTTCAATGGGATTAAAATAATTTTTTTGGGGAATAGTAACTTTTAAGTTTTTAATCGCGATTAGAGGTAATTAATGTAATTTATGATAAAAATAATGTTTTAATAATATTAAATGAACTTGAAACATGTACTAACCTTATTTTATGTGTCATGGACGACCAAGACAATCCATGGGTCAACTTGGGGACCCCATGGTGCCACTTTGGTATGAAAATGTCATTAATATCTTTTTATTTAATGTTAAAATAAAAATATCACAAACATGAGTTGTTTTACTAAAAAAAAATTAAATGGGGTTATACAATTCAGATTTTTGACTATAAAAAGTCATTGGAAACCTCAAAATATTTCCTAAATCATGATATTTTTTTTATAATTTTTAGACATTAAATACATTAAATTAATTATGACATCATGATGATGCATCGATTACGTCATTATTTAACGATTTAAATAAAATGAAAAGATAATGTAAAATCTAAGTACTACACTTGTAAAAACCCTATTGGATGGGTGGATTTAGAACCCTTATCACCTTATCCTCATAACACATCAATTTGGGACCATTAAAATCCGATACTCATTCTAAAATAATGTATCATTTCCTTACTTTCCAAGAGTGACCCTCCTCTCCTCTTATAAAAGGCCCCACCTATACCACCTTACCCACACCTCTCAAGCCTTTGACTCGGCCAAACCCTGACCATTTGGTCTCTCCACATCCCTCTCTTACTCCTAGTAGCCTCACATTGGGCAGAAGTCTTCCCAATGAAGCCTTTGAGCTCAAATCAAAAGAGTTACCCGATTTAAAGGTAGTGTCTTCTCTTGTTTTCTTTTGTAGTATTTTGCTTCTCCAACCCCATAAACTCTTTTCATTAATTTATTTTGTAACAAATACAGTATCTTCATTATACTAGGATGTTTTTATAATAATTATTATAGCTACAAATACACACACCTTCATCTAATGGTTAAAGAACATACTGTTTCTGTGGATGGTGAATTTCTGCCTCACGAAACGATGATTATTCAACACTCATATAACACCTTCAATGGTGGCCTTTAAGATGTCACTATATTTATATATGATATATAATATATTTATGTTTTACTTAAGCTTCTTTATTTTTAATTTATGGCATACCATTATGGTTTCCATTATGGTTAAACGCGATATCTTAATTTTAGGAAGTGCGGACTGCTTCCCCCTCAAAGTGATTTGATTCGTTAACACCATATGTGGTACGTATAAAGGATAAATTTAATGATATTATATATTATAACTTACTGTAATTATAATATTATTATGTATCATTAGGTTTTAATTCCATTAAATATGAAATAGAAATGGAAGTAGCGTTCACGCGTACATACGACTTACCGTCTCCATGAACAGTGCATTTCATTCCTTACCTCTAAATGATTATGTAATATTATAAATGCATGTATATAATAGATATATATGATATATATGTCATCTAAATCATGAATACCATTCTTGAGATATTGGATATTTTACTACGTTAACAACATGTAAATATAAGAAGTTCACTTTTGACTCAAGTACCAAATATCGACAAAACGACCATTATTATCCTAAATAATTACATAGAGTTCATGACAAGGTAATAGGTGATATAAAAGGAATAATGAACTTGAAAAAAGTTATTATGAAATTATAAATTAACTCATGTTTATTATTTATAAGGTTAAAGAATAATCGAGTCAATTCGGACCTGAGGTAAGGGACTTCGTCTCAATATCCTTTCATTGAAGCATATTTCGTTTTATACACAACTTTCTTTTATATGGTGTATAAACCCCTTTGACTTTTACTTTTATAAAAAAGCAATATTTTTCTACGAAGCGTTTTACTAAACGACAAAAAGGAATGTTTCTTTTAACCTATGCGGTGACAATGACCTTTTCCGCCGCTGCGAGTATTATTTGGTCCTTGGCTTCCTCAACAAGCCGTAATGTTTTTTTAAAATGAAATAAATACCATATACTATTTTATGTATTTTTGGTATTGAAAATGGATTTTATAATGGATTTGTTATGTCAATATATTTATGTGATATATTGTGATCGGAATGTGAAAATATTTTCTTTCCATTATGTTTGTTTTATGTCTTATGATCTTATAATGGTACTTGGACATTTGAAGGGTGGTTACGTGATAAACCATATGATGGGTGATTCCATGAATAACAGGATGAGTGGTTACATTATAACCTCCAATTAATTGGGTATGGAAGCCGGTCATATGGCTATTCCATTAAGTGATATGTGTGGAAGTCGACCGTATGGTTATTCCATTTAAGTATCATTATGTCCCAAGTTACCTTTATATTTTATGTGTTCATTATATGGGTTTTATGGTAATATTTTTTTTACAAAAGGGTAAGTAATTATATTTTATTCATTGAAGATTTTTTACTACTTCATAAAGGTGATGTTATTACTTTGATAAAGTATAAATGGTTTACTTGTTGTTTGAAAAACTAACAGTTTTCATTCTTTGTGTATCTCTTACTGAGCTTTTTATGCTCACCCAAAGTTATTTTTGAAATGTTTTTAATAGGAATTATTGTGGAATAGGGTCAAGGATGGGATCAAGGGAAATTCATGATATCTAAAACATGGAACTAGACATGTTTATTTTTAAGAGTTTTATTTTATGAAAATTTAGTAGATGTGTCTACTTTGTAATCTTTTGAGATGTAATAGTTGTGTTGTAATTCTCTAAAACTCTAAACCTAAAAAGATCATCAATGTGAATTATTCATTTAATTCAATATTAATTATGATTTAAGGCTACGGCCTTATAGTTGGTATCATAGGTCGGTTTAGATAACTTTAGGAATTAGAACATTGTTAAATTATAAATTATTTTATGGTATTAGTGAAATGATATAGTATTTTCGGATTACCATGTTGCTTCACCTAAGATATTTCTGTGTTCAGAATGGTTTTCCGTAGAGGTAACAAGGCAACTATGTTGGGACAACATCAGGGGGAAGACAACCTTTCACAAAATTATCCTAAGATGGTCAGAATCAGAACTAAACAGTTTGTTGCAATGATGGCTCAGTTGACTTATGTGATAAATCGTGGTTGTGTTTACTGACAATACTTTGGTGTTTTATTAAACTAAAAAGGAGAATGAAGGTCATTTAAGGGTTATATTTCAAACCTTAAAAGAAAAGAAACAGTATGAAAAAATTCAGCAAGTGTGAGTTTTTGTTACGAGAAATTTCTTTCCTTGGTCACATTGTGTCAAAAAAAGGCACAACTGTTGATCCTGCTAAAGAAAAAGTTGTTTAAGAATGGCCAAGACACACAAATTTAACCAAGATCCGTAGTTTCCTTGGTTTGGCAGGTTACTACCGAAGGTTTGTGGAAAATTTTCACGGTTATCTAATCCAATGACTATGATAACACAGAAGGGTGTTAAGTATATCTGGAAAAAAGAATGTGATGATTGTTTTCAGGAGTTGAAAAGAAGATTGGTGAATGCTCCAGTTTTGGCACTTTATTCCAGGAATGGTACGTTTGTTATATACAGTGATGCTTCGTTGAAGGTAAATGGTTGTGTCCTTATGTATAATGATCAGGTAATTTCATATGCTTCATGTCAGTTGAAAACTCATGTGGTAAATTACCCAACACATGATTTATAATTTTATGTAATTGTTTTTCTCTAAATATTTGGAGGTATAATTTGTATAAAGTAAAGTGATAAATTTATACTGATCACAAAAATTTAAAGTATATATTCACTCAGAAAGATTTGAACATGAGTTAGAGGAGATTTCTGGAATTAATCAAGGATTATGATTGTACAATTCATTACCTTCCGGAAAAAAAGCATATAAAGTGGTCTATGATTTGAGTCGAAAAGGTAATGCTTCATTAACCATGCTACGTTCGGAAGGAGATCCTTTGGTTTTTGATTTGAGTAACTTTGGCATGGAAGTTGTTTGTGCAGGACTGTCTTCTGTTTTGTTTCAGGTATCAGTGGAATCTTCCCTATCAGACAGAATTAAGCAAGCACAGAAGCAAGACAGTAAGTTGCAGAAAAAGGTAGAGCTGGTTCAGAAGGGTAATTTTCCTGAATTCAACATTGATAATGATTTTTTTTGAGGTTTGGGAAGATATTATGTGTGCCTTGTGATTCACAGTTGAAAAATGAGTTGTTATGTGAAGCACATAGTTCCCTGTTTTCAGTTCATCTTGGAAGTACTAAGATGTATAGAGATCCGCAGGAGTATTATTGGTGGGATGGAATAAAAATGGATATTACAGATTTTACTGTGAAGTGTTCGACTTGTCAGCGGGTTAAAGCAGAGCGACAGTTACCGAAAGGGATGCTTCAGCCTTTACTAGTGTCAGAGAGGAAATGGGAAAATATATCCATGGAATTTGTTGTGGGATTACCGAAGACATCTAGAGGTAATAATGAAATCTGGGTTATTGTTTATCGATTGACTAAATCTTCTCATTTCCTTCCTATTCGAGTTACATTCTCTCTTGATCAACTTTTTCGATTGTATCTTAAATAGATAGTCATGTTGCATGGAGTTCCCCTCTCCATTGTATTAGATCGCGATCCTAGGTTTACTTCTAACTTTTGGAATGGCCTTCAAAAGGTCTTGGGTACTGAATTAAATTTTAGTACAGCTTTTCATCCTCAGTCAGATGGGCAGTCAGAACGAACAATTCAGTCCTTGGAGGATACGCTACGTACCTGCTCTATGGATTATCAGGAAAGTTGGGACCAACATCTTTCTTTGGTTGAGTTTTCATATAATAATATTTTTCATTCCAGTATAAAAATGGCTCCATTTGAGGCATTATATTGGAAGCGGTGTTGAACTCTAGCTTTTTGGGATGAATTGGGTGAAAGGAAGCTTATGGGACCAGAATTGGTCGAAGAGATGGCAAAAAAAGTTCAGTTGATTCAGAAACACATGAAAACAGCTCAGAGCAGACAGAAATGTTATGAGGATAACCGGAGGAAGGATCTATCTTTCGAGGTAGGTGATCATGTTTTTCTCAATGTTTCACCATGGAAGAGTGTGATGCGATTTGGTAAGTAGGGAAAGGTGAGTCCAAGGTTCATTAGACCACATGAAATTCTGGTGAAAGTTTGATCAGTTGCTTACCGAGTGGCTTTACCTCCGTGATTATCTCAGGTACAAAATGTTTTTCATGTTTTGATGTTGAGAAATTATATGCCAGATCCATCTCATGTTTTGATCCCAGAGGTAGGTCAGTTGGAAGAGAGTATATCTTATGAAGAACAACCAGTCAAGATTCTTGACTGAAGAGATAAAGTGTTGCAAAATAAGGTAATTCACCAGGTAAAGGTTTTGTGGAAAAACCATATGGTTGAAGAGGCAACATGGGAATCTGAAAATGCTATGAGGGATAAATACCCCCACTTATTTTGATAAGTGAATAAAATTACGAGGACGCAATTCCCAAAAGGGGGGAAGGACGTACCATTCTAGGTAAATAAAGAATAGTACATTTTAATATTTATTAATATTTTCCAATTAAATATTAATTTTACCTTAAATGGGTTTCTATGTTTGATAGCGTACCCGATACGCAACAAAGAGTTTCTTTGAAATATTACGTTGCACACTAGTAATAAAATAATATTATTTTAAATGTTAGTTAACACTTAGCTGTTTTATTGGAGGGAATGAATAGAAATAACTAAAATATGATTATATATGTCTGTTAAATGTTTTTACATTTATCCAATAAAGGATAAAGTCTTAAAATATGAAATGAATCCAATTTTAGGCATATATATTCTAATTTTCACTAAAGGTCCACTTATCATCTTTTGATGGCAAAACGTCATTAAATATAATTTTGGTCACTCATATACATTCTATTGGACCAAATAAAATTCTTCTTTACAATCGGGACATCAAAATTTAGTTTGTGTAAATTTTTGATATTTTTCTGATAAAGATCATGTTTTTAATGAATAGTGAAAAATGTTGCATTTTAATTGAAAACCTCTTTTTAATATAAATTATTTATATGATTAGATTATCTTTTGAATTAGTTTTAAAGTGAAATTAGATTATATTTTTACCATTTAATCCAATATTGTTCGTTGGAATTAATTTCACATTGAAATCGGACTTGAACTAGTGTCAATCTTTTGATACATTTTGTTTCATAAAAACACGCTATTAGTTTTGATAGCGGGAATTAATTATTAAATTAATTAATGCAACTTATATGTTATGAATTTTGTTAAATAGACATCATTTTTGAATTCTGAATATCAAATATAGCTTAGGCTAATGTTTTGGTATTTTTTTTAAAAAACATCAATTTTGATGAATAGGGAAACTACTAAGTGGTACTTAAAAACTGATTTTTTTGGTTTAAATGAAATTTTACCAAATTTGTGTTTTGAATTTCAAAAATATAACGTACATGGTTGTCATTAGGAAGTAAAATTTGGTTCAATGGGATTAAAATAATTTTTTGGTGAATAGTAACTTTTAAGTTTTTAATCGTGATTAGAGGTAATTAGTGTAATTTAAGGTAAAAAATAATGTTTTAATAATATGAAATGAACATGACACATGTTCTACCCTTATTGGATGTGTCATGGCCGACCAAGACAATCCAATGGTCAACTTAGGGACCCCATGGAGCCACTTTGGTAGGAAAATGACATTAATATCATTTTATTTAATGTTAAAATAAAAATGTCTCAAACATGAGTTTTTTTACTAAAACAATTTTTACATAGGGTTATACAAGTAATATTTGTGACTATAAATATTAATTGGATAGATAAAAAGATTTCCTACATCATGATATTTTTTTTATAATTTTTAGACATTAAATAAATTAAATTAATTATGATATCATGATGATGCATTGATTACCTCATTATTTAACGATTTAAATAAAATGAAAAGATAATGTAAACTATAATAACTACACTTGTAAAAAAACTATTGGATGGGTGGATTTATAACCCTTATCACCTTATCCTCGAAACACATCAATGTGAGACCATTAAAATATGAAACTCATTCTAAAATAAAGTAACATTTCTTTACTTTCCTAGAGTGCCCCTCCACTCCTATTATAAAAGGCCACCACCTCTACCTCCGTTACCACACCTCTCAAGCCTTTGGCTCAGCCAAACTCTACCAATGTTGTCTCTCCTCATCCCTCTCTTACTCCTAGAAGCCTCACTATGCCCAGAAGTCTTCCCAAGGAAGCCTTTGAGCTCAAATCACAAGAGTTACCTGATTTAAAGGTTGTGTCTTCTCTTGTGTTTTTTTTATTTTGATTCTCCAACCCCTTAACACTTTTTATTCATTTCTTTTGTAACAAATCCAGTATATTCAATATACTAGGATGTTTTTATAATAAGTATTTGAGCTACACATACACACTCCTTCATCTAATGGTTAAAGAACACACTGTTTCCGTGGATGGCGAATTTCTACATCACGAAACATTGATTGTTCAACACTCATATAACACCTTCAAAGGTGGCCATTAAGATGTCACTATAATTATATATGATATATAATTTGTTTATGTTTTACTTAAGCTTCTGTATTTTTCAATTATGGCATACCTTTATGGATTTCATTATAGGTAAACGCGATATCTTCATTTTAGGAAGTGCGGACTACCGCCCCCTCAAATTGATTTGATTCGTTTACACCATATGTGGTACGTATAAAGGATAAATTAAATGATATTATATATGGTACCATAATGTAATTATAATACTATTATGTATCATTATGTTTTAATTCCATTAAATATGAAATAGAAACGGAAGTAGCGTTCATGCGTACGTACGGCTTACCGTCTCCATGAACGGTGCATTTCATTTCTTACCTCTAAATGATAATGTATTATTATAAATGCATGTATATACTTGATATATATTATATATATTTCATCTACATCATGAATATCATTCTTGAGATAATGGATATTTGACTACATGAACAACTTTTAAATATAAGAAGTTCACTTTTGACTCAAGTACCAAATATTGACAAAACGACCATTATTATCCTAAATAATTACATAGTGTTCATGAAAAGGTAATAAGTGATATAAAAGGAACAATTAACTTGAAAAATCTTCTTAATCAAGTAGATATTAACTCATGTTTGTTATTCAGGAGGTTAAAGAACGATCGAGTCAAATCGGACCCGAGGTAAGGGACTTCGCCTCAATCTCCTTTCATTGAGGCATATTTCGTTTTATACTCAAATATCATTTATACGGTGTATAAACCCCTATGAATTTTACATTTATACAATAGGAATCATTTTCTATGAAGATTTTTACTAAACAACAAAGATGAATGTTTATTTTAACGTACGCGGTGACAACGACCTTTTCCGCCGCCGTGAGTATTATTTGGTCTTTGGATTCCTAAACAATCAGTAATGTTTTTTTAAAATGAAAGAAATACCATATACTATTTTATGTATTTTTGGTATTTAAAATTGTTTTTATAATGGATTTTTTATGTCAATATATTTATGTGATAAATTGTGATAGGAAAGTGTAAATGTTTTCTTTCCATTATATTTGTTTTATGTCTAATGATTTTATAACGGTACTTGGACATTTGACGGGTGGTTACGTGATAAACCATATAAAGGGTGGTGCTGTGAATACCCGGACTGGTGGTTATGTTATAACCTCCAATGCATTGGGTATGGAAGTCGGTCGTATGGCTATTCCATTATGTGATACGTGTGGAAGTCAACCGTATGGTTATTCCATTTAAGTATGTTTATGTCCCATGTTACCTTTATATGTTATGTGTTTTTATATGGGTTTTATGGTAATATTTTAGTTACAAAAGGTTATGTAATGATATTTTATTTAGTGAAGAGGTTTTACTACTTCATATAGTGAAGGTATTACTTTGATAAAGTATACATGGTTTACTTGTTGCTTGAAAAACAAATAGTTTTCATTATTTGTGTATCCCTTACTGAGCTTTTTATGCTCACCCCATGTTTTTTTGAAATGTTTTTCATAGGACTTAATGTGGAATAGGGTCAAAGATGGGATCCAGGAAAAGTCATGCTATCTAAACATGGAACTAGACATGTTTCTTTTAAAGAGTTTTTATTTTATTGAAATTTATTTGAAGTGTCTACATTGTAATTTTTTGACATGTAATAGTTATGTCCTAATTCTCTAAAACTATAAACCTAAAAAGTTCCTCAAAGTGAATTATTAATTTAATTCAATATTAAGTAAGGTTTAAGGCCGGGGCCTTATAGTTGGTATCAGAGGTCTGTTTAGACAACATTAAGAGTTAGAAAATTGTTAAATTATAAATTAATTAATGGTATGATTGAAATGATATAGCATTTACGGATTACCATGATGCTTCGCCTAAGATATTTCTTTGTTCGGAATGCTTTTCCACAGAGGAAACAAGTTAGCTATGTTGGGAAGGCATCAGGAGGAAGAAAACCATTCAAAACAGTATCCTGAGATGGTCAGAATCAGAACTAAATAGTTTGTTGCAATGATGGCTCAGTTGACTCAGGTGACAAATCGTGGTTGTGTTTACTGACGATATTTTGGAGTTTTCTAAACATAAAGAGGATCATGAACGTCATTTAAGGGTTATATTTCAAACCTTAAAAGAAAAGAAACTATATGGAAAAATTCAGAAAGTGTGAGTTTTGGTTACAACAAATTTCTTTCCTTGATCACATTGTTTCAAAAAAAGGCATAACTGTTGATCCTGCTAAAACAAAAGTTGTTGAAGAATGGCCAAAACCAACAAATGTAACTGAGATCCATATTTTCCTTGGATTGGCAGTTTACTACCGAAGGTTTTCTGAAATATTTTCACGGTTATCTAGTCCAATGACTAAGCTAACTTAGAATGGTGTTAAGTTTATATGGACAAAAGAATGTGATGACTGTTTTCAGGATTTGAAAAGAAGATTGGTGAATGCTCCATTTTTGGAACTTCCTTCCAGGAATGGCGAGTTTGTTATATACAGTGATGCTTCATTGAAGGGACATGGCTGTGTCCTTATGCAGAATGATCAAGTAATTGTATATGCTTCACATCAGTTGAAAACACATGAGGTAAATTACCCTACACATGATTTGGAATTAGCTGCTATTGTTTTTGCCCTAAAAATTTGGAGGCATAATTTTTATAGAGTAAAGTTTGAAATATATACTGATCACAAAAGATTAAAGTATATATTCACTCAGAAATAATTGAACATGAGACAGAGGAGATGGATGAAATTAATCAAGGATTATGATTGTACAATTCATTACCATCCAGGAAAAGAAAATAATGTGGCCGATGCTTTGAGTCGAAAATGTAATGCTTTATTAACCATGCTACGTTTGGAACGAGATCCTTTGGATTTTGATTTGATGAACTTTGGCATGTAAGTCGTTTGTGCAGGAAGTTCTTCTATTTTGTTTCAGGTATCAGTGAAATCGTCCCGATCAGATAGAATTAAGAAAGCACAAAAGCAAGACAGTGAGTTGCAGAAAAAAGTAGATCTAGTTCAGAAGGGTAAGTTGACTGAATTCAACATTGATAATGATTGTGTTTGGAGGTTTCAGAAGAGATTATGTGTTCCTTTTGATTCAAAGTTGAAGAATGAGTTGTTATGTGAGGCTCATAGTTCTTCATTTTCAGTTCATCCTGGCAGTACTAAGATATACAAAGATCTCTGGGAGTATTATTGTTGGGATGGAATGCAAAGGGATATTGCTGATTTTACTCTGAAGTGTTTGACTTGATAGCAAGTTAAAGTAGAGCGGCAGTTACCGAAAGGGATACTTCCGCCTTTACTAGTGCTAGAGTAGAAATGAGAAAATATATCCATGGAATTTCTTGTGGGATTACCGAAGACATCTAGAGGTAATAATGAAATCTGGGTTATTATTGATCGATTGACTAAATCTTCTCATTTCCTTCATATTCAAGATACTTTCTCTCTTGATCAACTTTCTTGATTGTATATTAAAGATATAGTCAAGTTTCATGAAGTTCCCCTCTCCGTTGTATCTGATTGTGATCCCAGGTTTACTTCTAACTTTTGGAAAGGCCTTCAAAAGTCGTTGGGTACTAAATTAAATATTAGTACAGCTTTTCATCCTCAGTCAGATAAGCAGTCAGAACGAACAATTCAGACCTTGGAAGATATGCTACATGCCTTCTCTATGTATTATCAGGGAAGTTGGTACCAACGTCTTTTTTTGGTTGAGTTTTCATATAATAACAGTTTTCATTCCATTTTACAGATGGCTCCATTTGAGGCATTATATGGGAAGCGGTGTCGAACTCCAGATTTTTGGAATGAAGTGGGTGAAAGGAAGCTGATGGGACCATATTTGGTAGAAGAGATGGTAGAAAAAGTTCAGTTGATTCAGAAACACATGAAAACAGCTCAGAGCAGACATAAATGTTATGCGGATAACCGGAGGATGGATCTATCTTTCGAGGTAGGTGATCATTTTATTCTCAAAGTTTTACCATGGAAGAGTGTGATGCGATTTGGTAAGAAAGGAATGTTGAGTACAAGGTTCATTGGACCATATGAAATTCTGGAAAAGTTGGATCAGTTTCTTACCGAGTGGCTTTACCTGTGAGTTTATCTAAGGTACACAATTTTTTTCATGTTTTGATGTTCAGAAAGTATATTTCAGATCCATATCATGTTTTGATCCCAGTGGTAGTTCATTTGGAAGAGAATCTCTTTTAGAAAAAACAACCAGTCCAGATTCATGACTGAAGAGAGTAAGTGTTGCGAAATAAGGTAATTTACCAGGTATGTGATTTGTGGAAAAATCGTATGTTTGAAGAGGCAACGTGGGAATCTGAAAATTCTATGAGGGATAAATACCCCCACTTATTTTGATAATTGAATAAAACTGCGAGGACACATTTCCCAAAAGGGTGGAAGGATGTAACATCCAAGGTAAATAAAGAGTAATACATTTTCATATTTATTAATATTTGCGAATAAAATATTAATTTTACTTTAAATGGGTTGCTATGTTCGAAAGCGTACCCAATACGCAACAAAGAGTTTCTTTGAAATCTTACATTGCACACTAGTAATAAAATAATATAATTATTTATGTTAGTTAACACGTAGCCATTGTATTGGTGGGAATGAATAGAAATAACTAAAATATGATTATATATGTTTGTTAAATGTTTTTACATTTAACAAATAAAAGATAAAGGCTTAAAATACGAATGGAATTCAATTTTATGCATATATACTTTAATTTTCGAAAAAGGTCCACTTATCAACATTTGATGGAGAACCATCATTAAATATAATTTTGGTCACTCATATACATTCTATTAGACCAAATAAAATTCTTCTTTAGAATCGGGACATCAAAATTTACTTTGTGTAAATTTTTGGTATCTTTCCGATAAAGATCATTTTTAATTAATAGTGAAAATTGTTGTATTTTAATTCAAAATCCCTTTTTAATATAATTTATTTATATGATTAGATTATCTTTCGAATTGTTTTTAAATTGAAATTAGATTATATTTTTACCATTTAATCCAATAGTGGTCATTGGAATTAATTTCACTTTGAAATCGGACTTCAACTAGTGTTAATCTTTTGATACATTTTGTTTCATAAAAACACACTATTTATTTTGACAGTGGGAATATATTATTAAATTAATTAATGCAACTTATATGTTTTTAATTTTGTTAAATAGACATCTTTTTTGAATTCAGAATATCAAATATAGCTTGGATGAAGTTTTGGTATTTTTCTAAAAAACATCAATTTTGATGAATAGTGAAACTACTAAGTGGTATTAAAAAGCTGAATTTATTTGGTTTAAATGAAATTTTACCACATTTGTGTTTTAAATTTCAAAAATCCTACATAGATGGTTGTCATTAGGATGCAAAATGTGGTTTAATGGGATTAAAATAATTTTTTTGTGAATAGTAACTTTTAAGTTTTTAATCGCGATAAGAAGTAAATAGTGTAATTTAAGATAAAAATAATTTTTTAATAATATGAAATGAACTTGACACATGTTATACCCTTATTGGATGTGTCATGGCCTACCAAGACAATCCATGGGTCATCTTGGGGACCCCATGGAGCCACATTGGTTGGAAAATGACATTAATATCTTTTTATTTAATGTTAAAATAGAAATGTCACAAACATGAGTTGTTTTACTAAATCAATTTTTACATGGGGTTATACAAGTCAGATTGTTGACTATAAATAGTCATAGGAAAGATAAAAATCTTTAATACATCATGATATTTTTTATTGTTTTTAGAAATTAAATAAATTAAATTAATTATGACATCATGATGATGCATCGATTACCTCATTATTTAATGATTTAAATAAAATGAAAAGATAATGTAAAATCTAAGAACTACACTTGTCAAAAACTTATTGGATGGGTGGATTTATAACAATTATCACCTTATCATTGAAACACATCCATGTGGGACCATTAAAATCCGAAACTCATTCTAAAATAAAGTAACATTTCCTTAATTTCCAAGAGTTCCCCTCCTCTCCTCTTATAAAAGGCCCCCACCTCTACCTCCTTACCCACACCTCTCAAGCCTTTGGCTTGGCCAAACACTACCCATGATGTCTCTCCACATCCCTCTCTTACTCCTAGAAGCCTCAATATTCCTAGAAGTCTTCCCAAGGAAGCCTTTGAGCTCAAATCAAAAGAGTTACCTGATTTAAAGGTAGTGTCTTTTCTTTTGTTTTTTTGTTTTATTTTGATTCTACAACCCACTAAACTATTTTTATTCATTTCTTTTGTAACAAGTCCAGTATCTTCAATATACTAGGATGTTTTTATAATAAGTATTTGAGCTACACATACACACACCTTCATCTAATGGTTAAAGAACATACTGTTTCTGTGGATGACGAATTTCTGCCTCATGAAACGGTGATTGTTCAACACTCATATAACACCTTCAAAGGTGGCCATTAAGATGTCACTATATTTATATATGATATATAATATTTTATGTTTTACTTCAGATTCTATATTTTTTATTTATGTCATACCTATATGATTTCCATTATGGGTAAACACGATATCTTCATTTTAGGAAGTGCGGACTACCGCCCTCTCAAAGAGATTTGATTCGTTATCACCATATGTGGTAACTATAAAGGATAAATTTAATGATAGTATATATGATACCATAATGGAATTTTAATACTATCATGTATCATTATGTTTTAATTCCATTAAATATGAAACAGAAATGGATGTAGCGTTCATGCGTGCGTACGGCTTACCGTCTCCATAAACGGTGCATTTCATTTCTTACCTCTACATGATAATGTAATATTATAAATTCATATATATACTGGATATATATTATATATATGTCATATACATCATGAATATCATTATTGAGATAATGGATATTTGACTACGTGAACAACTTGTAAATATAAGAAGTTCACTTTTGACTCAAGTACCAAATATCGACAAAACGACCATTATTATCCTAAATAATTACATAGTTTTCATGAGAAGGTAATAAGTGATATAAAAGGAATTATTAACTTGAAAAGGTTCTTAAGAATGTATAAATTAACTAAAGTTTATTATTTAGTAGGTTAAAGAACGATCGAGTCAAGTCAGACCTGAGGTAAGGGACTTCGTCTCAATCTCCTTTCATTGAGGAATATTTCGTTTTATACCAAACTTTATTTTATAAGGTGTATAAACCCCTTCAACAGTTACTTTTATACCAAAGGAATCTTTTTCTATGAAGCGTTTCGCTAAACGATAAAAAGGAATGTTTCTTTTAACGTACGTGGTGACAATGACCTTTTCCGCCGCCGCATGTATTATTTGGTCTTTGGCTTCCTCAACAATCCGTAATGTTTTTTTTAAAATGAAATAAATACAATATAATATTTTATTTATTTTTTGTATTGAAAGTGGTTTTTATAATGGATTTTTTATGTCAATATATTTATGTGATATATTGTGATCGGAATGTGGAAATGTTTTCTTTCCATTATGTTTGTTTTGTGTCATATGATTTTATAATGGTACTTGGACATTTGATGGGTGGTTATGTGATAAACCATATGACGGGTGGTGCCATGAATACCAGGACGGGTGGTTACATTATAACCTCCAATGCATTGGGTATGGAATTAAGCCGTATAGCTATACCATTAAGTGATATGTGTGAAAGTCGACCGTATGGTTATTCCATTTATGTATGTTTATGTCCCAAGTTACCTTTATATGTTATGTGTTCTTTATATGGGTTTTATGGTAATATTTTGGTTACAAAAGGTTAAGTAATGATATTTTATTTAGTGAAGAGTTTTTACTACTTCATAATGGTGAAGGTATTACTTTGATAAAGTATACATGGTTTACTTGTTGTTTGAAAAACTAACAATTTTCATTCTTTGTGTATCCCTTACTGAGATTTTTATGCTCACCACAAGTTTTTTTAAATTTTATTCATTGGAATTAATGTGGAATAGGGTCAAGGATGGGATCAAAGGAAAGTCATGCTATCTAAAACATGGAACTAGACATGTTTCTTTTTAAGAGTTTTTATTTTATGGAAATTTAGTAGAAGTGTCTAATTTGTATGCTTTTGAGATGTAATAGTTATGTCCTAATTCTATAAAACACTAAACCTGGAAAGATCCTCAATGTGAATTATTCATTTAATTTAATATTAAGTAAGGTTTAAGGCCAGGGCCTTATAGTTGGTATCAGAGGTCAGTTTAGACAACATTAGGAGTTAGAAAATTGTTAAATTATAAACTTATTTATGGTATGATTGAAATGATATAACATTTAAAGATTACCACGTTGATTCACCTAAGATATTTCTATGTTCAGAATGTGTATCTTTAGAGAAAACAAGGAAGCTACGTTGGGACGACATCAAGAGGAAGACAACCTTTCAAAACAGTATCCTATGATGGTCAGAATCAGAATTAAACAGTTCGTTGCAATGATGGCTCAGTTGACTCAGGTGATAAAATGTGGTCGTGTTTACTGACGATATTTTGGTGTTTTCTAAAAGTAAAGAGGAGCATGAAATTCATTTGAGGGTTATCATTCAAACCTTAAAAGAAAAGAAACTGTATGGAAAAATTCAGCAAGTGTGACTTTTGGTTACAATAAATTTCTTTCCTTGGTCACATTGTTTCAAAAAAAAAAGGAATAACTGTTGATCCTTCTAAAGAAAAATTTGTTTAAGAATGGCCAAGACACACAAATGTAACCAAGATCCGTAGTTTCCTTGGTCTGGTAGGTTACTACCAAAGGATTGTTGAAAATTTTTCACGATTATCTAGTCCAATGACTAAGCTAACTCGGAAGGGTGTAAAGTTTATTTGGATAAAAGAATGTGATGATTCTTTTCAGGAGTTGAAAAGAAGATTGGTGAATGCTCCAGTTTTGGAACTTCCTTCCAGGAATGGTATGTTTGTTATTTACAGTGATTCTTCGTTGAATGGAAATGGATGTGTCCTTATCCAGAATGATCAGGTAATTTCATATCCTTCACGTCAGTTGAAAAATCATGAGGTAAATTACCCAACACATGATTTGGAATTAGCTGCTGTTGTTTTTGCTCTAAAAATTTGGAGGAATCATTTGTATGGAGTAAAGTGAGAAATATATACTGATCAAAAAAGTTTAAAGAATATATTCACTAAGAAAGAATTGAACTTGAGACAGAGGAGATGGCTGGAATTAATCCATTATTATGATTCTACAATTCATTACCATCCGGGAAAAGCAAATAATGTGGAAGATGCTTTGAGTCTAAAAAGTAATGCTTCATTAACCATGCTATGTTCAGAACGAGATCCTTTGGTTTTTGATTTGATAAACTTTGGAATGAAAGTTGTTTGTGCAAGATGTTCTTCTGTTTTGTTTCAGGTATCTGTGAAATCTTCCCTATCAGACAGAATTAAGCAAGCACAGAAGCAAGACAGTGAGTTGCAGAAAAAGGTAGAGCTAGTTCAGAAGGGTAAGTTGCATGAATTCATCATTGATAATGATTTTTTTAGGGTTGGGAAGAGATTATGTGTGCCTTGTTAATCACAGTTGAAGAATGAGTTGTTATGTGAGGCTCATTGTTCCCCATTGTCAGTTCATCCTGGAAGTACTAAGATGTACAGAGATCTGTGGGAGTATTATTGGTGGGATTGAATGAAAAGGGATATTGCTGATTTTACTGTGAAGTGTTTGACTTGTAAGTAGGTTAAAGAAGAGTGGCAGTTTCTGAAAGGGATGCTTCATCCATTACTATTTCCATAGTGGAAATGGTAAAATATATCCATTGAATTTGTTGTGGGATTACCGAAGACATCTAGAGGTAATAATGCAATCTGGGTTATTATTGATCGATTGACTAAATCTTCTCATTTCATTCCTATTCGAGATACTTTATCTCTTGATCAACTTTCTTGATTGTATCGTAATGAGATAGTGAAGTTGCATGGAGTTACCCTCTCAATTGTATCTGATCGTGATCCCATGTTTACTTCTAACTATTGGAAAGGCCTTCAAAAGTCATTGGGTGCTGAATTAAATTTTAGTATAGCTTTTCATCCTCAGTCAGAAGGGCAGTCAGAACGAACAATTCATTCCTTGGATGATATGCTACGTGCCTGATCTATGGATTATCAGGGAAGTTGGGAACAACATATTTCTTTGGATGAGTTTTCATATAATAACAGTTTCCATTCCAGCATACATATGGCTCCATTTGAGGAATTATATGGGAAGCGGTGTCAAACTATAGATTTTTGGGATGAAGTGGGTGAAAGGAAGAAGATGGGACCAGAATTGGTAGAAGAGATGGCAGAAAAAGTTCAGTTGATTCAAAAACACATGAAAACAGCTCAGAGAAGACAGAAATGTTATGCGAATAACAAGAGGAAGGATCTATCTTTTGAGGTAGGTGATCTTGTTTTTCTCTATGTTTCACCATGCCAGAGTGTGATGTGATTTGGTATGAAAGGAAAGCTCAGTCCAAGGTTCATTGGACCATAATAAATTCTAGAGAAAGATTGATCAGTTTCTTACCAAGTGGATTTACCTTCGAGTTTATCTCAGGTACACAATGTTTTTCATGTTTCGATGGTGAGAAAGTATATGCCAGATCCATCTCATTTTTTGATCCCAGAGATAGTTCAGTTGGAAGAGAATCTCTCTTATGAAGAACAAACAGTCTAGATTCTTGACCAAAGATAGCAAGTGTTGCGAAATAAGGTAATTCACCAGGTAAAGGATTTTTTTAAAACCCATATGGTTGAAGAGGCAACGTGGGAATCTAAAAATGCTATGAGGGATAAATACCCAAACTTATTTTGATAAGTTAATAAAATTGTGAGGACGAAATTCCAAAAAGGGGGGAAGGATGTAACATCCGAGGTAAATAATGAATAATACATTTTCATATTTATTAATATTTGTGAATTAAATATTAATTTTAGTTTAAATGGGTTTCTATGTTCGATAGCGTACCCAATACGCAACAAAGAGTTTCTTTGAAATCTTACGTTGCACACTAGTAATAAAATAATATTTTTTTAAATGTTAGTTAACACGTAGCCATTGTATTGGTGAGAATTAATATAAATAACTAAAATATGATTATATAAGTTTGTTAAATGTTTTTACATTTATCCAATAAAGTATAAAGGCTTAAAATATGAAAAGAATTCAGTTTTAGGCATATATACTATAATTTTCACTAAAGGTCCACTTATCAACATTTGATGGAGAACCTTCATTAAATATAATTTTGGTCACTTGTAGACATTATATTGGACCAAATAAAATTCTTCTTTAGAATCAGGGCATCAAAATTTACATTGTGTAAATTTTTGGTATTTTTCTGATAAAGATCATTTTTTAATGAATAGTGAAAACTGTTGTATTTTAATTCAAAACCTCTTTTTTATATAATTTATTTATATTATTAGATTATCTTTTGAATTGGGTTTAAAGTGAAATTAAATTATATTTTTACCATTTAATCCAATATTGGTCATTGGAAATAATTTCACTTTGAAATCACACTTGATCTAGTGTCAATCTTTTGATACATTTTGTTTCAGAAAAACTCGCTATTTGTTTTGATAGCAGAAATTAATTATTAAATTAATTAATTCAACTTATATGTTTTGAATTTTTTTAAATAGACATCATTTTTGAATTTGGAATATCAAATATAGCTTAGGTTGATGATTTGGTATTTTTCTGAAAAACATCAATTTTGATGAATAGTGAAACTACTAAGTGGTACATAAAAAACTGAATTTTTTCTTTTAAATAAAATTTTACCACCTTTGTGTTTTGATTATACAAAAACATACATAAATTGTTTTCATTAGGAAGTAAAATGTGGTTCAATGGGATTAAAATAAATTTTTGGTGAATAGTAACTTTTCTGTTTTTAATCGCGATTAGAGGTAATTAGTGTAATTTATGATAAAAAAATGTTTTAATAATATGAAATGAACATTAAAGATGTCCTAACCTTATTGGATGTGTCATGTCCGACCAAGAAAATCCATGGGTCAACTTGGGGACCCCATTGAGCCACTTTGGTAGGAAAATGACATTAATATCTTTTTATTTAATGTTAAAATAAAAATGTCACAAACATGAGTCGTTTAACTAAAACAATTTTTACATGGGGTTATACAAGTCAGATTTTTGACTAAAATAGATATTGGAAATATAATAAGATTTCCTACATCATGATATTTTTTTATAATTTTTAGACATTAAATATATTAAATTAATTATGACATCATGATGATGCATCGATTACCTCATTATTTAACGATTTAAATAAAATGAAAAGATAATGTAAAATCTAAGAACTACACTTGTCAAAAACCAATTGGATGGGTGCATTTCGAACCCTTATCGCCTTATCCTCGAAATACATCAACGTGGGACCATTAAAATCTGAAACTCATTCTAAAATAAAGTAACATTTCCTTAATTTCCAAGAGTGCCCCTCCTCTCCTCTTATAAAAGGCCCCCACCTGTACCTCCTTACCCACACCTCTCAAGACTTTGTCTCAGACAAACCCTACCCATTTTGTCTCTCCACATCCCTATCTTACTCCTAGAAGCCTCACTTTGGGCATAAGTATTCCCAAGGAAGCCTTTGAGCTCAAATCAAAAGAGTTACCCGATTTAAAGGCAGTGTCTTTTGTTGTGTTCTTTTGTATTATTTTTCTTCTCCAACCCCCTAAACTCTTTTTATTCATTTATTTTGTAACAACTCATGTATATTAAATATACATGGATGTTGTTATAATAAGGATTCGAGCTACACAAACACACGCATTCATCTATTGGTTAAAGAACATTCTGTTTCTGTGGATGGCGAATTTTTGCCTCATGAAACGATGATTGTTCAACACTCATATATCACCTTAAAATGAGGCTATTAAGATGTCACTATAAATATATATATATGATATATAATATGTTTATGTTTTACTTAAGCTTCTGTATTTTTCATTTATGGCATAATTTTATGGTTTCCATTATGGGTAAACGCGATATCTTCATTTTAGGAAGTGCGGACTACTTCCCCCTCAAAGTGATTTGATTCATCAACACCATATGTGGTATGTATAAAGTATAAATTTAATGATATTATATATGATACCATACTAGAATTATAATACTTTTATATATCATTATGTTTTAATTCAATTAAATATGAAATAGAAATGGGAGTAGCATTCATGCATACGTATGGCTTACCATCTCCATAAACGGTCCATTTCATTTCTTACATGTAAATGATTATGTAATATTATAAATGCATGTATATACTGGATATATATTATATATATTTCATCTACATCATGAATATCATTCTTGAGATAATGGATATTTTCCTACATGAACAACTTGAAAATATAAGAAGGTCACTTTTGACTCAAGTACCAAATATCGACAAAACGACCATTATTATCCGAAATAATTACATAGTGTTTAGGATAAGGTAATAGGCGATATAAAAGGAATAATGAACTTTATAAAGGTCCTTAGAAAGTATAAATTAACTCTAGTTTATTATTTAGGAGGTTAAAGAATGATCGAGTCAAGTTGGACCCAAGGTAAGGGACTTCGTCTCAATCTCCTTTCATTGAGGCATATTTCTTTTTATACACAACTTTCATTTATACGGTGTATAAACCCCTTTTACTTTTACTTATATACAAAAATAATCTTTTTCTACAAAGCATTTTACTAAACAACAAAAAGGAATGTTTCTTTTAACGTACGCAGTGACAACGACCTTTTCCGCCGCTGCGACTATTATCTCGCCTTTGGCTTCCTCAACAAGCCGTAATGTTTTTTTAAAATGAAATAAATACCATATACTCTTTTATGTATTTTTGGTATTGAAAATGGTTTTTATAATGGATTTGTTATGTCAATATATTTATGTGATATATTGTGATCAGAATGTGGAAATGTTTTCTTTCCATTATGTTTGTTTTATGTCTTATGATTTTATAATGGTACATGGACATTTGACGGGTGGTTACGTGATAAACCATATGACGGGTGATGCCATGAATACAAGGACGAGTGGTTATGTTATAACCTCCAATGCATTGGGTATGGAAGTCGGTCGTATGGCTATTCTATTAAGTGATATGTGTGGAAGTCGACTGTATGGTTATTCCATTTAAGTATCATTATGTCCCAAGTTACCTTTATATTTTATGTGTTCATTATATGGGTTTTATGGTAATCTTTTGTTTACAAAAGGGTATGTAATGATATTTTATTCAGTGAAGATTTTTTACTACTTCATAACGGTGATGTTATTACTTTGATAAATTATACATGGTTTACTTGTTGTTTGAAAAACTAACAGTTTTCATTCTTTGTGTATCTCGTACTGAATTTTTTATGCTCATCCCATGTTTTTTTGAAATTTTTTTCAAAGGAATTAATGTGTAATAGGGTCAAGGATGGGATCAAGGGAAATTCATGCTATCTAAAACATGGAACTAGACATGTTTATTTTTAAGAGTTTTTATTTTATGAAAATTTAGTAGATGTGTCTACTTTGTAATCTTTTGAGATGTAATAGTTGTGTCCTAATTCTCTAAAACTCTAAACCTAAAAAGATCATCAATGTGAATTATTCATTAATTCAATATTAAGTAAGGGTTAAGGCTGGGGAATTATAGTCACAGGAATCAGATACTCTTGTAGCAGATGCAGACCTATAATTGACGGCTTTGAAGCGGCCAGAACAATATGGCCATGTTAGAGGTGTGGGGTTTGGGGTGACACCCTGAGTATATTACGAGAAAAAAAACAGATGATAGAGAAGAAAAAATGAAACAAATGATCAAAAGACCACCAAATCTTGAAGAACAATTTCAATGGCAGGGACAATATCTAGAAACATTTATGTGTGGGAGGAAAGAAGAAGACCCAACTCAGGAATAACCAATGTGTGATGATCCCACCCAACCCCCACCAGCATTGAGGCAAGCCATTCCCCTTAATGAACTTTCTTAGCTGTGGTAATCAATATTCTAATAATTAAACCCAAGGAATGTAAATCAAAATAACATTAATACATTTCTTGTACTGATCTTTTATAGGGTGATAATGACTGTGATTTATATCTATCAACACCCAACTATCACCTTATAGTGAGGGATATGGTGTTCAATATCCTAGAGGACAAGCTGCATAATACAAAACTTCCAAAAGATCATCTGAAAGTGATGATTACTGTATCTCGTGAGCCAAATGCAGAGCTACCTCTTCCACTTGATCACGATAATACTCATATAGTTGAAAATGCTATTGGTACATTCATTGCATTGTCGTCACAACTTGTAAGAGTACATGTGGACAAAGTGGTATTTATTTCAATAATTTTCAAGAAAATCCTTTAAAAATTAATAGAAAAGGGCTCTAAACCAATGATTTTTATTGTAGATGGAGAAAGGGAAGGTGGTGACAAGAAACAACCACTCAAAATCATCTAAAGGATTGAACAACTGATCCCATAGAGATACTAAAAGCACAATAACACCACATGTTCTCTATCCACATTTAGTAGCATTGAATACTCATGTGTATATGAAGCTAAGAGGTGGTGGCAGTCATATAGTGGTTTTTGAAAGGAATATATACAGAGTGGAAATTCAAGATATCATTCCTATTGAAAATGTAAATAAGAACCTTGATTACAGTTGTCTAGGAGTCATAGTTGTAAATTTAAATATGAAGCATTTTTTCTTGAATTGATTTTCTAAAAGATGATGTAATGTGAAAATTTTTATTAAATTCATTTTTTTTATTGATAGCCGTATATGTTAAAAATAGTTGAAGAAATTTTTTCATGAGCCAAAATTTGGAAATGTTAGTCCTTATACAACATCAACACAAATAAAGAAATTATAGCCATCAAAAAAGGATTGAATAGTGAATGGACTTTCGGAAACATTTGAAAGCAAGATAACAAATGACACTCTCTTCATAATACAAACCATGCAGGGGTGAAACTCTACGATTAAAGAATATCAATTATATTTTCCCTTATTTTATAACTTATTACTTGTTTTTGTTTTTAGGAAACATTGGATTCTAATTGTATTGAAATTGTATACTCCGAAGATTTGTTTTCTAGATGCAATGCATGGATATCCAACAAACCGACCACACATAATCGGGTCCATAAACATTTAATGGGTTATACCTTGAGAACCGAGCATTTTTTTGATAGACCTTATATAGTTCTAGGACCCCAGGAGTGATAAGGTTCTTTTGGTACAGTCCATTTTAGTTTTGTAGATAGTTAGAGTATGGCCAGGTTGGATCGAATCCAAATCCAATAGGGCACTCAAAACTAAAACTCTTATAACATACAGACCGAGCGTCTGACGGACGCACTACCTGTCACGTTGGAACCCTTATGACATATCAGTCCTTTGGGTTACTCTTTTTTGGATCATAGTGGAGGTCATGGTATGAATGATATCTTGAGGGAATATTCTACAGAACTAGAGTGCATGGGGTGTGAGGAATCCAGTGGCAGGCATTAAGGAAGAAGATGGAGACAGATAATACAGAAGTTAGTTTTGAGTGGCCCTGTGAAGGGTCAAAATCGATCCTTTGTGGGTCAGCATTCAGTGATCCTATGTGGTTCAGTGCATATCGATCCTATGTGGGTTAGTACTTGTTTGGGTCACCGCTCAACGATCATGTGCGGTTTAGTGAAAACTGCTCTTGTGTGGGTCATTACAGGGGCTAGTTACATATCGATCCTATGTGGCATAGATCCCTTGTGGTTTATAATTCCTTAGTTACCTATCCATCTTAGGAAGATCAGATCCTATGTGGGTCACCAGGGGTTAGTTACCTATCGATCCTATGTGGTTTTGACTCTGTATAATCAGAAGTAGTGCCTCTTAATATATTATGATGATCTAGCTTCGCAATTAATCATCAGTACTTCTATACTTCTCTGAAAACCTGGTTTGAGATGAGTCTCTATTGGAGTTGTTTCTATTACTTTGTGCTTTGAGATTGAGATCATGCTTTTTGGTTTTCCTTTGTATAATTATGAGAGACATGCGGCGGTCTTGGGGTTGCTATTGGGTATTGTTATACTAACCCCTGCACAGGCTTCACCTACACATTGTTGTGTCTTGTGTAGAAGACGAGCAGTTGGGATGAGGTTTGAGGGGGCCAGGACTAGGAGGTACGTGGAGGAGACGGGCAGATGTGGATCACTGAGGAGGTGATCTATACCTACCCTTTAGGTAGGATCCTCGGAGGATGACCCAAGAGTTATTTGTTCTTTGAAGTTGTACTTTAATGTTTTCAATTGTCCTTGTATAAAAACCCCATTACATTCAACAAACATTTACTACAATAGTTTACATTGTGGTTGCTTCTTGTTATATTATAGGTTGTGTGTTGGTACAAGTTAAAAGGAAATGCCTTCTCATTATAGGGATATCCCTTTATAGTGCTAGTCAACAACCCCTAGACTATAGAAGGAAGGATTGGGTAGTCACAACATGGACCCAAAGGGATGGGTCATGACATCTTGGATCATTGGAAGAGTATCTCATAGGATTTATAGTCCAAGGTGGATGTGTGGGAGGCTCCACAACAAATATGGATCTCTGTTGATGCTCTATTGTGGTGAATAGGGGTGTCCATACAGTTACACGACATTGGATGAGTTTTTTTAATATGATGCATGTGATAATTACAAGACATGAATCCTCAATTCACTTCGGGTAATGATTTGTAACTAATTTCACCTCTTCCTGAGGAAATCCTATGAAACCATTAAAAACATTAATTAATGATTACACAATGTGAAATACTATTACAAATGGTGAATTATTACACATGATTAAATCCTACACGTGGTGAAATCCAATTACACATAGTGAAATCTTACACAAGGTGAAATCTTATTAAATTTGTTGAAATCGTATTTCATGCCATGTGAAGACCTGGCGCTAGATAGTTAAAGGGGGTGTAATCAAAATTCATGACATATTGGCACACAGTGAAATCTATTTATAGGGGGTTTAATTAATCAAGGTAATGTATTAAATTAAGTTGTATATTAAATTCAAAACAACCCATATTGAACAATTTTTTTTAAATATTCATTACTAAAAAATGGATCTTTCACAAAGCCTGATCTAAATAGTACAATTTTTCTGTATTTGTTTGTTTTTTGAATATTTTTTTATATAAATTTTATTCAATAAATTAAAAATACAAATAGAAAAATCTATCTTCAGTTATAAAATTTTGTGAGATTCAAAATTTCAATCATTTGAGACAACTTTTATTGAACAAATTGGATTATATGTGTTGGAAAGAAATAATGGATGTGTTTGTGAAGATTATAAACATTGAGTACTAAAACACGATGGATATAAAATATAAATTATAGTAGGTTTATATTTATACATTGGTAGAAAATGATGATATTAAATATTTTTTTTAATTATTTTTTAATTATTTTAGTAGAAGACTAAACATGGTGTTTACTAGGATTAATTTCAATAGTTTTAGATGGTTGGTCTATAAAGTATTTAAATACGTATAATGGGTTTACTATTATTGTGAAAATCATGTGTAATCTTGATTAATTTATGAAGAATGTTGAGTTGACAAAAATAATCCTTCGAGATCTTCTTGAGACGTGTCATTCCAAAAATGTAACAACAAAACAAGAAATTATTTTTTGGAATATACAATGGATGATAATATTGGTTCATTATTCATGTATAAACATGAAATGAATAATATTTATAATTATTTAAATGAAAAAGGAAGTTAGTTTATTTTATATCATGTTCCATTTTACTATTCTTGTGAAAATCTATATTATTCTAGTAATGAAAAAGTTAATGTTTTAAGTCAACTACAAATGAATATATGAGGAATTATAAACAAAATAAAAGGTTCTAATAATCAATGAGAGAATAATTTGAACAAGTATTTTAAATGAAAATTAATGAATGGAATAAATTATTATAATATTATAGGTTTTGAATGAATTTTTTATGGAAAAAGAATATATGAATGTAAAGGTATTAAATAAACTAGATATGACGGAACGAAAAATAAAAATAATATATTGGTTATTAGTTAGAGTTATACAGTAGATTTAGATTCATGAAAATAATATAGAATTGAATATTATACAAGGTTTCTTTTATTTATAATTTTAAGAATGTTTGTTTCTCTTCTACTCAATAATTCTCTTCAAGTGATTTTTGAAAACCTATTAAGAATTATAGAAATATGTGTTTATTGGGTAATATGGGTGTGAAACTGAAATAGTCTTAATTATGTATCTTATTCTATTTCAATAATTCAAACACCAAGTTCTTAATAATTAAATTAAATTGTTGATATGTATTGTAAGGGAATTTAAAAAAAAATAAAATGGGTATACAAAATTACATGTTGATCAAAAGAAAATATTTTTGAAAAAGGATAATGTCTCCTTCAAGATTGGAATTATTAAAAAGAATTATTCTAAAATGATCAAGCTTAAATAAGAGAATTAAAAGTAAACTGATTTTATTTCAAAGACTAACTAAGAAAAAAAATTAAATGTTTTCATGGATGACTAATTTAAAAATAAAAAGAGAATAATTAATTCAAAATATTCCTTATTGTAAAAATTAATGAATCAATTAGGATTTAGATGTTTTTCATGATGAAAGTGTTAGGATTTGAGATTATTTTAAAACAATTGATGAAATAGTATATAAATATTCTATTTTAAGTTAATATATATATTATTTTGCAAGACATGAAAAATCCAAGACCAAATAGAAATATAAACTGTCTGTTCTATTCTTGTATCTTATAATAGATGTACAGAAATCAGTTTATTAAATGATATACTAAATGTATTTATTCTATTACATGTTTCAAGTGTGGTCCATCTAGTTGTTTTTCATGTTATAATTTATTAAAGATTGTATAATATTTTGTAAAAAAATAATTTATTTACAAATGCAATTTTATAATTTAAAATGATTTATTTGTATGCCATATGGGTATCGAAGAAAATGTATTCAAAACCAATTTGAATGATTTTTTTTGGGATTACCAACTACATATATTTCTTTCAATATGGTTAGAATGCATTCCTTCATAGTTTCAATCATCTAGTATGTAATCATGGAAATAAATCTAATCATAATATATTTTTTCTAATAAGCATATTATTTATATTTGTTTTCGGTTTTACATGAATATACAGTCATAATTAGATACTTTTAACTCTACTAAAATCATTATATAATTATTTCAGTAGTATCACATGTTTTCATTTCTTCTTGTATAATTTAATGTATTTATACAATAAAATATCACATTGTTCATATGGATGGAATTAAAATTTTTTCCTTAACTCTTTTTTATTTAAAAGAATGAAGCTAAAATTAAGGGAAAGTTTACTGGTTTTAGATTTTCTATATTAATGAAAATATTTTTTAAATTAATAAACATAAGGGTTTTTATTTTCTTTAAAATATTGATATTAAATTATATTTTAATCATATTAAAATCTATTTTAATTTTAAATTGAAAATTGATGATGACCTATCATAATTATTTATCATAGGGGAGATTAATATTATGTTTTATTTCATGTTACAATAGGAGATATATATTAATTATAAATTAGTAGAAATTATTATGATAATTTTGTAAAGAAGGTTAATTTTTTTACATTCCTTTTTTTATGGGAGACATATTTGAATGGGGAAAATTTTCTATCAAATTGTTCTCCATTTTCATTTTTGGAATCTTAAAAAAGGATGAATTTTTTTGAGTTGTTTGAGTAGGTTTTTCAATTATAAAAAAATAGGGTAATATTTAGTGTCTCTTTAAAACATTCATTATATTATTTTTTTCAAAATTACATTAATATCACTTGTTTTACTTTTCATGGATTTTAGGTTATCTACAAATTTCATAATTTTCCATATCTCAAGTAAGTGTTTCAATTATAATATATAATCATAAATATTATTTTAAACATTGATTTAAATTCCTTATGTTCATAATTTTGGTAGTGTACAGAATATTACGTATTTTCTATTGTTATTTTAGTTAAGAAAGTTTTTCTAAGGGAACTTTCATTCATATTTAGAAATTGTATTTCATGTTTCTTATATCGTAAAAATATTAAAAAATATGAATGTATTTTATTATTGTAAAAACAATTTATATTACATGTGGACCTCTATTTGAAATTTTATTATTTATATAAATAATATTAATTGTTAGTTTTTTCTTTATATTTTATATAAATATCAAATTGTTTCTAGGGATTTTTTTAAAAAAATTAAAATTATAGGGGAAACCTATATAACACATATAACATAAATTCTTATGTAGCAATATTGTCTTATGTTAAATATATTACATGTTTTTTATTCAAATTTATGTTATGCTTGATGTTTATTTCCACATTTGCTTAATTTTTTCACTAAATTATTTTTTTTAACAAATATCTGATGCATTGAACAGAAATAAAAAATAATATTCAATATTGATTTTTATTTATAATTTTTAAATGAGTTGGGTTATAAATTTTTATTAGAGCCTTGGAAAAAATAAATATGTTGTTTATGGGTTTAAATTTTTTATATTTAGTATATTTAATGTGATTGAATAAATGCAATACATATTTCAAAATCAAATTTTTTGGATTTTATAACTTTTAATTTTCATGATTTTTGATTTATTCAAAATGATTAACTGTCTATTAATTAGGTGTCATTTATTAATAGTTTCTATATTAATAATCAAGGGGTATTTTTTACTATATTTAAATGTTTAATTATATATTTTAATGAATCTTTTTATAGGATATTTTATTTTTAAAAATGTATTGAGGAATTTTTGGAGACAAATTCCTATTTTGAATTAATAATAATAATATTTAATTGAGGAATCATTGAATTTGAACTGGAAATTAGTTTTTTTATTTTATCTATTTAATGGAATAAGGAACCTGTTATATGTATATTGAAATAGTCAATTTTATTCTAAAGATATGTTGTACAGAAAATGTTTATCATTTTCAAAAAAAATGAAGTAGTATTGGATCAGAAAATCTTCATTATATGATAATTTTTAAAGGCCAAGAAGAAAATTATTATTCTAACCATTCTTTCTAATATATATATTTTCTTAATTTTTTTGGTTAATTTTTTCTTCAGTTATATGCATTGTATTTTAATAGAATACAGATTATACCAACCATAAAATTTTCTGATCATTTTTTTATACATAAAAAAAATCTAGTCACATATATTTCCACTATGTATATTAAAAGAAAATTCATATGTCATCTCCTTTTGAATCCATGGGTTCTGTCAGATCCTATATAAAATGACATTGTTTTGGCGCACTACATAGAAATACATGGGTTAGATATGACCCACTGAAATGATTTTGTTAGGGATTCCCCAATTTTAAAATTCTATGTGTATAATAAATCATTAAAAATACATTCTCTATAATTGATATAAATAGTTCATATGTGAAGTGTAAATAGTAGATGGATGATATTTTCGATCTTAACTACTATAAAATTAATGTGTTCTATAGCTATTTATTTTGTACATTAACTTATTAAACTTCTACTAAATTTCATATTAATTTATAAATTGTCTAATTTCATCATTCACTGACATTAAAAATATATTTTAATTAAATATGATTTTTAAAATTGAAAATTCACCCCTATTGTTCTCTTATTAATCTAGGTAGGTCAAAATAATTTGTATCAAATCTTACCCTTCTAATGATATTGTTTTTTACTCACTTATATTTTAATGAATATTATATAAATTTATCTAACTATTATCCTAGTCAATGATAAAGAAATGTCATTGATGTATTTAAGTTTTAATACATTAAAATGTTGAAAATTTTAACCCAATACAACCAGTTCATTTCAATAAAAATGATTATGATAATTAGTGGGAAAACCAATGTATTTTTTGAAGAATATAATTATTGTTTATTAAATCATTATGGATGTACCATATAAAAAATAGAACCTAAAATTTATACATTTATTGTATATTATTATATTAAATATCATTTCACATATAAAGTAGTAAATTCTTTATATTTTTCTTGTACTATAAGTATTCAAACTAATATTTCTTCATGTAAAACAAATTCTATCATTTAGAGAAATTTTAATGTTATTCATTGTGGCATTAAAAAATTTTATAGAACTGAATATCTTATTTATGGGAATGAATTTCAAGAGTTCAAGGTGTTTGATCATGAATTTTTTAGTTATATTTATAAAAGGATTAATATTATTATGAATAACATTTTTACACTTTGTGAAATGATAAAAAATAGTATCATCATTAAAAGAATATTTTATGTTATAAAAAAAAATTTAAGATGGTTTCGGTTAAAATAAAGAGAAGATTATTTATCTGAATATTCCTTGGATTATATAAGGGATAATTGTCTAAATATGAACCTAAATTTAATGTAACTAATAATGATGTTTACGAAAAAATAAGTTAGTGACATTTAAATCATAACATATTTATTTAGAGTGTTCTTATAAAATTTCTTGTTCTTATAGTAGTGGTAAAGTAGATGATTTGATTCAAATTGAAAAGTTTATTTGATGACTTCTGAAGAAAGGACAAGGTTCAAAGAATAATTATTTCAACAGGTAGAAGAAATATTTTTAATTAAAAGTCATGAAATGTAATTTAAATTTTGATATTATATATTTTTATTTAAATAAGGTATAACATATAAAATATTAATATTGAAAACTAAAGATAAATGAAATTATTTTAATGATAAGAAAAATATAAAAAAGTATTTGGTTTTTACATAGAGTTTTACAATATTTTCAGATATAGTTGAATAGTCTATTAGTGAAAAGGAAACTATAAAATTAAATTTTATTGTTATTTTTGTTAATTTCATTTCCAAACCTACATTCTCATGTTCTTCAAAATTTATTATTGAATATACTGAGAAAACTAGAAATATGTTTTTATTGCGTAATATTAATGAAGGAGCTAGTTTTAGTTATGATTTGGATTCCTTATGAGATTATATAGGTTATTTAGTGATAGTAAACATTTATACATATCATTACATTATTTTGAACATAAAAATATATTAATTACAACCCAATGACCGTGATTACTAGAGTCTTTAAAATTCTAGGTTCATTACTTCAAAGTTTGGAAAAATTATAACATCATTATTTTAGTATTTATAATTATCATATAAATATTTGTGATATCCTAAAACTACATGGGGTATCCTAGGTAATACATAAACAAAATGGGTGAGAAAATATCCCATTTGGGAAATAAATGTTATAAGGAAACATATAGTCTGATTCAAATTCAAAACATTATATCATGAAATAGGAGGCACCTGAGTAATCACATGTTAGAATTAAATAATGAAAATTGTATCATAAGATAATTGTAACAATAAAAATTTTGTTTCAAAATAAATCATGAGATAAAAAATGTAAATTTTAATTTCCAAGACAACATCACATGGTGGAATGAGTGCCATAATAATTTGGTTCACTCCCTAAGACCATAAATGATGTCTCATGAGACAAAAACATTTCCCAATACAGTGGAGGGATATATAATTTTGTCCCCTCACATCATCTCCATATTATTTTCACGCATATTTCTTCTATATAAGTAAAATAAAAATAAGTCATAAATATTTTAATTACATATGGAATGAAAATGGGGTTCATAATCTTTCCTCTATCATAATAAAAAGAGATTTATTAAAAGTTAAATTTGACAAAAATTACACAAGGCATGTATTAACCCAACAAATAAGTGGAGAATAAGGAAGATATATATATATATATATATATATATGTATATATATATATCTGTGTGTGTGTGTGTGTGACAAAAACATATATATTTTTGAATCAATATATAACATCAATGTTTTTTTGGCATTGGTGAAAATGTATTTAAAAAAATTCATGAAGTATTTCTTGAGTAAAATAACTTTTTCACATTGAAATAACTTCTTATAAATAAAAAATTTAAAAAATATTAATGAAAACATTTTTATTAATATCAACCATATAAATTTATCTTGGAAAATTCAATGTGTTTATTTTCCATCATGTTGGATAATTTAGTATATACAGTATATGTTAAAAGACTTATTCCTTTCACACTACTGAAAAAATCATAACAAATGCCTCATTTATAAAAAGACAAGAAGATTCAATTAAAAAAATTCAAAAGTGGGTACAAATTTATTTAATAACTAATTTTCATAATTTTAAATATATGTTTATAAATATTTCATGAAACATGGATATTGAATAAATACATTTTTCAATCGAAGGGAGTACTAATGTCATGTTTTTAAAAAATTTAAATCATTTTAACTACCAAAAAAATAAAATTTTTCTATTAGATAAAAATTACCTTAATTAAAATAGGATGATAAAATTAACATGTATTATTATAAAATGATTAAATTATTTCCGGCTATTTAAATTCAAGAATAAAAAATCACAAATAAATGATATTTAAACATATCCCTTATCACATTAGTAACTTCTGAATCATAAATCACATTAATGAGGTAGATCAATTGCTTCATAAAATATCATTGACAATAAAGGATTCATGATAAAATTAAAAACATAGATTATGTAATCTATTTAAATGAACATACATGCATAAAACAACATTTTCCCAAGGGCGTACGTTTTGGGATGCAACTCTTACATCACGTCTAGACTTATCTTATATCTCCCTTTTCTACTATATAATAAAATTAAATCATTATTTTTTCTTTAGAAACATATCCAATTATAATTCCTTATACATAAACCACTCACATCCCTTATTTTAATGATTTTTTAAATAAATAATTAGTTATGTCCCCATCATGTGTTTTGAGGGAATTCAATTCATAAATTTAAAACAACAAAAGTGTATCAATAGTGGTAAATGGGGTCACTATTAAATAAAATACAAAATATTAATCATTAAATAATAATAATTATAACACAATGTTTATAATTTTGAAATGAAACATATATTATGTATATGAAAAATGAACAATGTAAAAATCATGGTGATGGTAGGATGAATGTACGCATGAGTAACATTAACATTTTTCAAAAAATAGGATAGAAAAAGGGTGATGTAATTTTATCCTTCCATAATTATCTTAATAGTTTATATATAATAATATTTCATTAAATACACATAAATATACCATCCATTTGGTGTGGTAATTAAAAACAAATCACATTGCTTCTTGAGGCGGTAGTCCACTGCACACAAGAACGATGTTATTATTATTCAATAGATGGTAAGGTATGAAGGTAAATCATATGATAGTGTTAAGAAAATGATTAATATGAAATTATTTTCATAAATAAACATAAATACATATACTTTAGTATCCATGAGGGGAGATCATGGAAAAATATTATATTAGTTATAAAGGCAACTATTTGTCATACGCACAAACGATGGTTTCATTTCCCATTTGATGGATGAGTAGATGATTGAATATTATTTCCTTGATAGAAAAAAATCTCATAATTTATGAGATACATGATTTATTATATTTTAAACTTTATGGAATAAATTAAATTTGAAAAATTATAAGTAAAAAAAGAAGGATCATGGCGATGATCGTTACCTTCGCTTAGAATAACATCCTTTGGATCAGTTATTAAGAACCCTATTTTTGGTGTTATAATATGTAAAAATTCTCTAGAATTTTTATAAGGATGTATAGAGGGAATTTTAATGTGGTTGGTTGATCCAATTGGATTTATTGGTGTGAATAAGTGAAGTGATGAGGAACCCTTTTGTTGGAGGAGGAGTGGAGTTTTTGAATATTCCCAAAACCCTTAAATAATGACAAATAAATTTCAAGTATAGTGCATCAAAAATTTAAAAATAAATAATTTGAGGAGATATAATTCCATGTATGCCTTATGAGAATAAAAAAGAAACCATTTTAAAAAAAGTTATCGTTTTGACCTTTATGGTTATTAAATTTTACAATTTTAATATTTTTTCCCACCGTAACTATTTCATTTATTTTTCTATATTAATTATGATAAAAATAAGTTCATATTGTTGTATAAAATAAATAACGATGATTTAAATATGGAATCAATTTTATCAAATAAAATTCATATGATTGGTAGATTTAATATAAAATAAAACACATCTACATAATGTAATTTTATTTTTTGAAAACATACATCTTTCAATTAAAAGATGATATTATATTATCTATATGAAATTAAATTCAAAAATATTGATATATAATCAATAAATTAAATCTAGATAATTCCTCACAAGGTTTTATTTTAGTTAATGGAATTGCAGAAACATTGTGCACTTTAGAACTATTTTAAGGAAAAAGTGTTTTAAACACTAAGAATAATCTTATACTAAAATAATATAAAAAGATGATTCAAATGTAAATACATTGACCAAATATAAATATATAACACATTTTTTTAATTTTAAATCATACTAAATGAATATTAAGAATTCTAAAATAATTAATTAATTAAAAATAGTTGACAATTTAACAAAAAATGATATTTTTCATTATTCTATGAAATGTAAATATCTTCCAAAAACAAAAAATTTCACACTATATTAATGTTCATTTTTGAAAGTTTCATTCCTATGTGTACCAAAAATAAATTACAAAATTTTCTCTTAAAAATTTAATTTTATGTAATTATTTTGAATAACAATATATCTTTATTAAAATTTGAGTGCATAATTTTTATGAATTTATGAATAAATTTATATTGAGTATCACATTTAAATGTTTTACATAAATTATTTGATACTATTTATAGTTTCTAATTTATAATCTAGGTTATATCAGTCATGTTTAATGAAACAATATTTTTATATTATGTTGTGGTCTTTCAAAATTAAATGATTCTTGTTGAATATGTGACCCAACTTCATGTTATTTTAATGTTTAAATTTGTTACATTATACAACCTTTAGAAAATTTATGTGCTCAAATTTTGAAATTGTATGCATTAATCAATGTTTTGACAATCAAATAATAATTTTGGTAAAACCAATGTTGTAAACTTATTGAATAAAACATCCTCTAAAAAACTATGAAATGAAAATATGAAGGTCATCACATAACTAGGTTTCTACATAGGAGAAAATTTGTGGGTATTGAAAATATTTATACATAAAAAACCTTATTAATTATAGATAATGATAGATACTATTTGTCATATGAAATTGAATGATCAAGATAATGTTAACAACTTAAGAACCATTATTTTTTAATTAATTCAAAGACTACTAATCAAATATGAAGGTAATCTGATAATTTTTTTATTTCAAAATCCTTTTTCTAGAGATGTTATATTTTTCTACAAAAAAACAGAGAAAAAATTAAAAAATAATTATTTAATCATTTTATTGTGCATTAGTCAATTTCAACTTCATCTAATACTCAAAGGAATGAATCTCCATTAATAATTTTTTATTCCTACTACACAGAAATTAAATTTTAACAAGTCATTATATGATTAAAAAAGTAACAAGATATTCTTAATATCATAATTAAGACAAAAATGTTAAAAAAATTATTATAATACCCAAAATGAATTGGAATAAATTATTCATCAAAACTACATAATAAAACCAATGTTTTAATATTGATCATTCCATAAATTAACAACATTATGTTTAAAATAACCTTAATAACATCAATAATGAAGAAGGGTTATAACCTCAATGGTTTTGTACTACCTTCTGCTTAAAAATCCAAAAACATAATATCATTCTTCCCAATTAATACATTATGTTAAAAATTAATGTTATATATATATATATTATATACCAATGAAACATTACCCAAAATAAAATTATTCTCCTCAAAATCCTAAAAATTAAAAAAAACAATTTACCCAAAGACCGGTTTCCCAAGATCAACATAAAAGTTACCTACCAAATCAATTAAATAAATACTATTGCATAATTAATAATAAAATACATAGTCCAATGGTATGCATTGGCCCTTATCGCCCTTCGGTTTTTGGTTGAAGCCCCACAACCGTTCAGGATAAGAAAAGATCTTTCCAAAAAATTTATTGTGCTTTTTCATAAACTATAATATTATAAAAACTATAAAATTGAAAAAAAACATGTTTCAAATCCTAGAAATGACATTAATCATCAAATTAATTCTTAACCACTAGATTAATTTATATATCTTATTTTTTCTACAAAATCAAATAATTGAAATTAACTACAATTACTTCAGCATTAAGCGAATACTAAATATTTAAATTTTCCATAAAATTTCCATTTAAAATTTAGTCACTACTATATGTTATTTATTCCATTCGACATGTTCTTTCAAATCCATTACGAAAAAAAACTATAGAATAATCCTTAAAATTTTATTGATTCTTATAACCATCATTAAACTGATAAAAATACTTCAACAACATTATTCTTTATTGTTAACACTTAAACAATTCAATCATTACAATTAAATTATTTTCATTACATATGAATTTATCCTTGTATTATAGAATTGACATGAATAATTACAATGTTCCCCAGATCTACAACATTGATATATTAGTGTTCTCATAGGTTGAACGTTATTTTTTGGCATCATATTAACTAGACTCTTATTTTTTCTTCATAAATAAGCTACTTTGCATCCAACTTTTCCACACATAAGAAATAGTCAATTTATATTACAGTATTTTATAAGGGTAATATTCCAACATTTTTAACTTATATAAAATTTAATCTTTTTTTAATTATCATCCTTAACACTTGAAATTTCATGGGAGTCCCTTATATTCTTCTTTGATATGTATTGAAATTCAACAATGTTCATGTTGTTAATCATAATTTTGGATGGCCCATTTGGAATGATCAAAATATGTCCACATTCAATTAAAATTAAGATAGGTAGACCATTATGTAAATGATTAAATTTCCCATTATAATTTTTATGTTGTTTTTTTATATTATATATTTTCTTTAACTAAAAAAATAAAATAAGTAAGAGGATAATGCATTCACATACAAAAGGGGAACTTTAAACCCTAAGAAGAATAACTTATAACTGATAGGTAAACCTTACATAAGAGTCTCCAGGATTCAATATAGGTTATCCATGATGAAATTTAAAATTAGGTTTTATAATATTTTAGGTCCTTTATAATGATTTATAAAAAGTTTTGTGAATTTCCAAATAATATTCCTTGATAATGGAAAACCACGTGTAGAGGAAGTCTCATTTTTTCCCCAGGTGATGATCGAGTGCTTATCAATTTTTTCATTTCAGAGTTATTACCATAACGTAAACCTATCTCAGATCCACATCCACATACAGTATCCAGTTAGGGATGTAATTTCTCTCAACTAACATGCTCTATAAATCACCCAAATTACATGGTATTTTTTTATACTTAGTCTTATCGTTATAAATTTTCATTGGGTTAAAAAAATAATCTTGTACTAAACTAATAAAAGACCAGAAATTTCCTTGATTATAACTATATAGACAATATCCTTTTACATGTATCCTTACATGTGTTTTAAAATAATCATCTTATATTTACATCCAATAGATCACAAGTCCTAGTTTGTTTAATATCATGGTTGAAAATATATAAATTTGTGTCTAAAATAAAAAATATTTTATTCAATATAATGAGATTTTCAATATTTTCAAGATCCAAAAACTACAATGGATAAACTCGGGAATACATAGTTAAATAAGTTAATCTTTAATTATCATTAATTGAATAAAAATTATAAAAAAACATTAATAGTGAGTAAAAGGTATAACATGATATCATTAAAGGGAAGGGACATTAGTAATCATATGGGAGATTAATATAAATAAAAAATTATAATAAGATCATTGTGACAATGTAAATGTGAAAGAAATATAAAACATGACATAAATTTAAGTTATGTATAACCACATAAATAGAAACACCTGATGGAAAGAGTCCCATAATTGGTTAGTTCCACTCCCTAATCCCATACATAAAGTCTTATGGAACTAAGATATTAAACAATACATTCAAGGGATATGTAATTCCAAACCAACCCACCACCTTCATGTCATGTAAATTCATATGTGTTCTATATAAAGAAGTAAATTACAATCATTAAAATATGAATTTCCCATGGAAAAAATGGGTTTCATAATCTTTCCTTATATCACAACATAAAAATATTTCTTAAAGTAGGCCTTTGAGAAAAGAGAATATGCCATTATTACCCTATAAATGAGAGGGAAATTAATATAGGTATATAATTAAGATACATATGAGAATAATTTATATAAAATACACAATATTAAAGGTTGTATAAATTGATTAAATTATCTCTAAAATATAGCATGGAATATTTTTTTTGGGAAAAATAAAATGTTTACATTGAAATTATATAATAAAAATATTATAAATTAAAAAATATTAGAGAGAACATTTTATTTAAAAATTAAAATTAAAATTTATCACGTATTAATAGAATATTTTCTGTTCATTATGGTTTTTAATTTAACATATATGGTATAGGATAAACGATACATTCCTTCCACACTATTTTAAAAATGATAAAAATTGCCCTATTTAGAGAATGATAAGTTCATTCCATTTAAACTATTTTGTAACAAGTCAATCATGAGGGAACATTTCATCATTTAATATTGTATAGAATGTTATATTAAATGTTTAATTTTTTTTAGAAATCATATATGTGAAATAAATTGGATATTCAACCAATGAGGGAAATAATGTCATATTTTGTTAAAAACTTTTTCTTTTTCATTATTCATACCAAACAGATGAAAATAGTAATATTACATGAAAATTTCATAAAAATTAATTGGAGAAAAAATTAAGAGGCTATATTAAATAATTATCAAAGAATTTTCTATATATGAAATTACATCATAAAAATTCCAATTTAAAATATGATTGGATGGTAAACACTTATATCTTTAGTAAAATTTTAAAAATAACTACCTTGAAAGAAGTTGATGAATTACAACTTAAAATATTATGAATTATGAAATATTCATGTTATTATATATAATAGTGAAATATGTACACCAATTAATACATATTAGGTTCAAAAAATTGAAGGTTCTATGCAAAGTGGAAGCATTGGTGGTGGGCGATATATTCAAATTTACTTTTAAATGAAATGTCTTATAATCCAAATAGAGGATATTTTCATGTTAAATTTATAATGAATTTATTTTTATCTAATGAAACTAATTAATTTATATTAGTATTAATTCTTTATTTATGATTTTTATATTCTAGAAGACCATTTTTGGATAGACTATATTGTGATGTGAGGATCCAATGGTAGATTTAGTCGAGTACTAATATACACATGCTCTTTTGATCTTGAAGAAACACTGATTGATATAAATGATCTAGAATTGAGAATTGATTGTATTTCATTGTTTGTTTTGATCACTCTTCATTTAGTATTGAATGAATCTCTCTTATTCCTCTCATTCTTGAGAGGGAGAGATAATGAGGTGTTGAGAGAGACTTTTTTGTGCCAAAGAAAATCTATTTTTTCTTTACTTACATAATAGACATAACATTATAATTATAGATCTTTGGTTTTATATAAAATATTTTTTAAAATTCATGTCTACCCTTAATCAATATTATAACCTTTTATAAGCCTCTTTTATCATAATAATAACAATATTATTATTGTTGTGGTTTTTTGGTCCATGCCAACATTCATAATAACATATATTATGTGATGATCATGTTAATTATTAATTGTCACCAGACATAAACTTTGACTATTTGAGTTCCACTAGAACTTATTGAACAAACAAATAAATATTAAATATTTTATTTAGGAATAAATATTTTTGATCAATAAAACATGAATAAAATTATTACTCAATCTTAGGAGTAATATTTATTATATTAATTGATTTCAAATTTAATTTAATTCAAAAAAGTAGAAAAACATAGTGAGTGGCCCTGTAGGATTCATTATTATTTATGTTTAGAGGGCCTTCCAAATTTCTATGATTATTATATAGCATCACATTAATGAACACAAAAATAAAGAAAATAATGTCACGACAACACCAACAACATACATTCTCACACTATGTAATATAATCCCTTTTTTACAATAAACCATCATGATGGTTACACATCTATGTCACCAACCTATACTCTCAATACGTATATCATTGTCTATTTAAAATAAACACATTGTTAAACCATGTCCAACTAATTTAATGTGACAGTTCTATTCCAATCAATGGTTTGAGCTGTCATCATTCATAAAGGAAAAATGGAAAAAATGCTTCTCTAATATATCCATTAAAAACATGTCACTCATGAAACAACAAATGTGTCTGAATTTTGCATGAATTTTTATCATAATGGATGGAAAAATAAATCTAATTAAGATATTGTTAAGAAGAAATAATAATAATCTTAAAGTCTAAATACCAATATATCAGCACATAGATCGGAATATTTGATAAAAAGAAAACATGAAAAATTCATATTGGTAGGTATGTTAATATAATCTCTCATCCTTGAGATTGATAAGTGCAAAAATCATAAGAATTACTCTCATATTTTTAAGTGTAATCTCACTTGACGTTATATATAACATTTTCCCATCATAGTATATTTTTATGACATAGAACTATATTTACTAATATCATCCTAACACTTCAATTTTCCCATCAATCTAGGGAACATTTATGACCTTATCATTTAGATGTATACTCTAGAAAATCAATACAGTAATTTCCTGTAGAAAAATATAGAATATGAAATAAGATATAGTTAATGTTCAAATCATTGTATATAAATATAATGAAAGTACAAAAAGTTGGTCCTAGGACACCAACTCCAATAAACTCTCACTTGGAAAAGATACAATTTCCCTTGACATTCAGTCAGCAAGACATCACATGATAATCATGTTTCTAGTGAGTGAAGTATTAATTCAAGGGGTCTAACACTTTATCTTCCATGGATATATTACTAACTAAAACCTCTCTCATATAATATAATCCCCCAAGATATGATATCTTTGAAGTATGTCATTCGTCTATTGATGTGTGCATGGTTCCTTTGTGAGATTCACCACTGTAGTATTTTCAAAAATACTATAATTAGAATGTTAATTCTTGGTACCATGTTAAGATCATGTATGACGTTTTTCATCAATAATACTTTTTTAGCTACCTCATAAGCTGCAATATATTTATACTCAACTTTATAATATGGGACCATAGGCAACATTGATCTCTTATAGCTAACAATACCTCCATTAAAAGTAAGGATGTATACTGTTTGAGACTTTATATAATATTGATCTATTTTGAAAATAGATTTTTTATATCCAATAATGAATATTTCCCCTCCCCCTCCAAAAACAAGGTATATGTCCTTAGTATTCCTAAGATACTTAAGGATTGTCCTGACTGACATTCAATGGTGGCCAACTATGTCATCTTGATTTCTTCCCACCACACCTAATGCATAGGTGAAATCTAGCCTATTATATAGCATATCATACATAATTTTCCTAATCGCTGGTGAAAATCTTATACTTTCTATTATGTTCCTTTCTATATGTGTCTGGGGACACATTTTCCTAGGAATATAATTGTCATGTGACATAAGAAACAATACACTCTTGTATTTTTTCATACTAAACATCTACTATATTTTAGAAATATATATATATGGACTTAGTTTGAGAAACCTCTTGGTTCTATCATGATGGATCACAGTAGAACGATTATATACTGCCTCACTTAAGTCCTTTATAAAGAATGATTTATTCTACTAGGATTTAACAAATCATAAGACTGGTATCTCATTTAAATAAGTAATATATCATTGACATATATTGTTTCAAAAATGAAAAAAATCTAACTAAACTTTTTTTAGACACAAGGATTAAATTATTTATTCAGGAAACCAAATTCTATAATGGATTCAATAATTAGAATTTCCCGTGACTATGATGCATTCTTTAATTCATAAATATATATATTTTTCATTTTTATATCTTTTTTTCATCCAATGGAGTAAAAACCCCCTTAGGCTGTGTCAAATAGACATCTTAATATATTTTATTATTAAAGAAGGCTATTTTGAAATACATTTTCAAAATCTAATAGTAATGGAACGCCACAATGTAATGTAAAATTCTGATGAATTTCATTATTTGGAAAAGTAAAAAAGGATACATAGTAGTTTACGCCATGATGTTGTTTAAATCTATTTGAATGTATTCTCTCATTATAGGTTCTAAATTATCTTTACAAATCCAGTTTTGTCTTGAATAACCATTTTCAACCAATGGGATTTCCATAAATTGGATTATCTACCAAAATATAGACATTATTTTGGTACGTGGAATATAATATAGAATTCATGTCCTCTTACCACTAGGAAACAACTGTGCCACTTATTTATACATTTTATGTTAAAGGAACATTATTATAAACTAATAATGGGTCACCATTCTCAGTGACTATAAAACCATACTGTTTAGATTCTATTAACTTTATAGTACTCGTATGAAGTCCTTATGTCTATGGAGTGACTTATTCTTCTATGGGGATTTGGGGAATTTTTTCTTATTCCATATCTTTTTTATCTTGAGACTATACTTAATCAATTTCTTTCTCACCACAACTATCTCTATTATATGTGACCTCACAATCAAGAAATGCAGGAAATAATTCAACCAGAACTATATTATTTGAAGTATTTTATTGGTAGTTTCACTTTGTTTTTTGGGATATCCTATAGAGATAAATTTTGTTCCTTTGAGTGAAAGAATTTTCTCTAAAGAGGACTTAAAAATCATTACAACCCCAAAAATGTAAGAAAGAAAACATCAGTTTCATTAAATTCCATAATTGTTTTGGTATATCATATATCACTTTTTATGGAACACGGTTTGTTACATATACATCTGTTTGTAATGAGTACCCCCAAAATGATAATGGATGACTCACATGACTCATCATTGATCTCAGCTAGTCCAGCAAGGTGTGGTTCATCCTTTTTCTTACATCATTCCACCTATGTGTATGAGGAAGAGTGTGTTGAAATGGAATCCCTAATTTTTATAAGTAATGAATGTTGTCTTGATTAAGATATTCTCTACAATGGTCTATGTGGTGTTTCATATTCATCTTATCAATCAGGTTCTTAACTCCATTATTGTATTCTTTGAGTTTAACAAAAGGATTTAAATTATACCATATAACGTACACATTTTTTTATATAAAAAATTACTAAATAAAAGTTATGATGTAAGAGTATTCATCCATTTCTTCAATCCAAAATTTTCCCCATGCATTATTAATAATGAAATAGAGAAGCATGTTTTCCATTTCACATTTTTCACTAATGGGTATTTGGTCATTTTTCTATGTAAACATGTCTTCTATATACCACATTATTTTAGTTCAAAATAATTTAAATATCCATCATTGTATTATTTATTTATTCTCTTTAAATTTACATGACTATGATGGTGATTCCATTGTTTGGAGGATTATGAATAATATAGAAAATTTTAATTATATATTATTAATACTTGGTTCATGTAATCCAACACATAAAGACTGTTATTTAATTTTTTTTACCACAATAAATGCTATATATATATAATAAGAGCAACATTTATTTCCCAAATTGAAGAAAAATCAATACGTATTCAGCATAGATATATAAATAATACATTTGTTAAATAATGGAACATAATAAAAACCCTTTAAAACCAAGATCAACATAGTTGACCATGTGTGGCAGTAGTCTGTGATAGCTACGATAACCAAATTATCTCTATTGGATTCTCATATATATATATATACCTCCCCTTGTTCAATCTTCTTCAGTCTTCATAGTTCCATTATTTCGAAACATATGTAACACAAAAATATATATCTAATACCATGTTTTTCTAAATATAAAAATTGATTTCGATAACAAATGAACCTAAAGATTCCCCTTACTTCTTTGTACTAGTGAATTTTTTCCTACCTGAGTACATATTGCAACATATGAAAAAAATACCATTATGTTCCCTTACGTTCCAATTGATTTTCTAATTCATGGAAGGGCATGTAGATGTATTAGTATTAGAGATATTCTCATTCCCTTTTTTTCATTAACATAATAACCAAATGATTTTCATTCTCAATTTTCTTATCTATGTGGAGAAGAAGAGTGAGAAGATATGGTTGAGACTACTCAGTGTTGTTCATATTAAAATTAACTATAAACTATATAAGCTCTTAAGGAGTGATTCTAGTATAGGATTGGTTCGTAGTTTCTCAGGGAGTGTAAACCTTATATCTTATAGGTAGTCAATATGGATTATGATCATGATTGTATGTGTATTTGGTGGTGTACCCTCTATAATATTTCTCAATAATAGTGTTTGGGAATTATAAAAACATTCCTGTCACTCTCTCAACTAGTATAATCCTACGAGATTCTAAGTCATTCTATATACGACTATGTTTAAATGATACTTCCTGAGTTCATTAGACATATATAAAATCATCAAACATTTGACATCAAATGTGTCACTAAAATGTTTTCCAGGGATAGGGAACTCTTTATCACCCAGAACCTTGGAATTAGTATCATGTATTGAGGATTTAGTATGTAATACATCCATTCAAAAAAATAGACAATCCAAAGGGATCTGAACCATTCTTGAAAGTTAAATCCTTGGTTAATATTGTCTTTCTCCAAAATAGGTGAAATGGAAAGTGTGGATGATGAACATTCAATTTTATTCTACAATGAAAATAGTATATTATTAGTATAGAGTCAGATTACAATTTTTTGTGAGAATAAATAATTTAATGGATTTTTGTTAAATATCTAACTATTTAATCAAGTCTTAATAGACCTCACCACTAAAAAAAGAACTTCTTGATTCCATTACATTATATTAGTATGGATCAATATTACTTTTCTTATTGAACCACAATTTTCCCATAAAGAATATTTAAAAGATGATCTTTCTAAATATAGGATTTTAACACATTGATTAAAAGAATGGACTGACTAGTAAAGAAATTTATCCCCAAATTTTCTCAATAATTACTTCCAAATTTGCATTGAATAGAATATTTCAGTTAAATTCAATACAATATCAATTAAATTAACTACAAGACCACATGAGAACACCGAGATACAATTAAATTTCAAGACTCTATCCATGAAAAAACTTAGTTATATGGTTGAATTAATAATAAAATAATGAAATGTGTGGTCTGACATAATATTTAGTTGATGGATTTTAATTTACTCAAAATATAATTTATCTTGTTTTATCCTTTACATGTATTTTTATTATTAATATACTTTTACATAATTAATTAACTATGTTTGATAAAAACAATTACTAAAAATACAATTATTTAAATCCCATCTATTCACATTAATTCACTTATTTATGTGATCACAGTCTTGCATCCATAAGATAACTAATGCATATATATGAATAAATAAATAATTAAATGAAATATTTATGAGAATTTCTAATGGTTTCATTAATGAGAGGACAATAAATAAACTTGTGGATTTTGATAAATATATATTATTTCCAATATTGGATTTAGTTACATAATTCCACATTTCATCTTAAAAAACACACGAGATAGCATCATTCTGTATTGTCTTGATATTCCTCTACATGCAATTACAAACTCTGTGAATTATTAGTATTTATTACTCACATGCAGATGAGTGGAACCCTAGGATAGGTTAAAGTGGATAGCATTAATTAACATAGACATGAAGTTCCAACATAATAATGGAGGGAGGAAATAAATTCTTAATTAATTTAATAATTAATTTTGAAATCTCATGAAATAAATTAAATTAAATTAATGCTAACACATACACATTTGTCTTTATAGCTTGTGAACTGTAATACATGATACACATATGAAATATTAAATTTGTTTAAATTTGTTAAATATTCTTTGCTTATTATTAATATAAATGCACTTCCACTATTTATTTAATTAATCAATTAATTACATCATATCATAATTACTATCTGATTTATCTTGGATATAACCATTGTTAAGGAATTAAGGGAAAATAAAGGGAAGAACTAATTATAATAGATTATTTCAAAACAATTATTTAGAATTTAATATTATTTTATATCATTATTAAATATTCAAAATCAACATGGGAAAATAAATAAAATCCACTTTTAATGATTAAATACTAAATTTAGTATAATTTAATTCTTCCATTAACTAGGGACTACACGAGATGTACTATCTACCTATATGTCCTGTATCTCATTTTCCATGTATTAAGTATACATGTATGGGACATTAATATGTTAACTAATCTATAGTAAATGGAATTTACATGGAAGCTACACGCCCTGTACCTGATTTTCATGTCCTTCATTTAAACACTTGGGCTTAGGTGTGTATCTTGGTTGGACTACACGACATGTACAAACTAGATACAAGTCTTGTATCCCTTATATCATGTATCCTATATTCTCACTAAATATAAAAATGTGTATTTTGGATTCAAAAAATTATAAACTTCATGGTGTTTATAAGGAATACATGTTGGGAATATCATAAATTTCCCATTATGTTAGTATCACATAGTCTGACAATGTATAATGACCACACAGATTGCTGATTTATGCTACAAATCACACAAACAACATTATGTGTATGCCATATACTCACCCAATAATACGACATCTCGTGTGTTAGGTTTTCCGGGTATACACACATTGTATAATAAATACACCATATGTAATTAACTTCTCATCTTTTTGTGTATCCCATGACACATCCAGATGAAATGCACGTAGATACACTGCATGTACATTGACCACATGTCTTCTTGTGTTACTAGACAAAAATTTGCCACATCCTGATAGAATCTATAGTCATTATTCATCTATAATTAAACCATTAATAAAAATTAAACGCTCAATGAACATGATTAATATTCAAATAATATTTTAATTCAAATACTATTAAGTAATAAATAATATGAAATGAAAAAAAATCAACAATGATTGTGTGTAACTCTATAATAAAAAACCATTATAAATTTAAAATGTGACTCACATTAATACCACATAATGGGTCTAGGTATAGTTGAAGAATTTTTTATGTGTGATATATTTAAAAAAATTTATTCAAATGTCTTAGAACCCCAATAGAGGAAATTTTAAAATTAAATTTGAAAATATTTTGTTTATATCAGAATTAAATAAATACCTCATCTTAGGATCATTTCTTCATTGATGATGTTTATCTTCCAAAAGAACCTTTTAAGATTTCCTATATTTCAATACGAAAGTCAATGTATATAATCCCTCTATTGGTGATCCACATGTGATTCTTTTATATTTGAGAAACACCGGTTGATATTTGGGTGATAGCACAATGAATAAGTTATTAGTCATTTTTAATTTTTATCACTCATCCTTTAGTATTGAAGGAATGCATTTTGTATTGCTCATTTATAATAGGGGTATAGAATATGGATTTTATATATTATTTAATTGTGTTCACCAATTCATAATTTTTTACCTATTACACTATAGACATATCCATCTATTTATAGAACACATAACTTGGTTAAAATATATTTTAATTTCATATAAAACCTTAAACAATATTATTACCATTAATAAATCCTATATTTAAAAATAATAATAATATTGTTATAATTATTATATTGCATTGTATTCCAACTTCTGGAATAAAAAATATTATTTAACCAGCTTGTAAATATTTTTCCTCAGACATGTTATTAGTCTGTTATAAATCCACTTAAATTTATTGAACATCTGAATAAATATAAAATATTGTTTTCATAAGTAAATATTTTTATTGACAAAAAATGAATAATATTATTCCTCGATCTTTACTATAATATTTATTCTATTTATTAAATTTAAATAGAATTTAATTGCAAGTAATAGAAAAACCTATTATGTGACCCTATAATATTCTTTCCCATTGGAATTAGGTTGGATATCTTTCTTTAAAATAGAACTATAGAATAACAAGTCAAGGAAACCAAGAGAAATAACTTAATTTCATAATAATGAAAACCACATATGAATGGTCACTATGTAATATAATCTCTTTATCGGGATATCTCATCAAAGGAGGAAAGTATATATCACCAAACTATATGATCGATACATATTTATTTATCTATTTAAAATAAAGACATTGTTACACCATAGAAATTTAATGAATGGAGATGGTTCTATTACAATTAAAGGAATGAGATATCATATTTCATAAAGATGGAAGTGACAAAACCTTCCTCCACTTATCCACTAACAACATGTCACTCACTAAGCACCCACCATACCAAACATCTTTGTGAACTTATATCTTCTTGCTTTATGAAATAAATTTATCTACGTGGGTCATAAAATTCATTAATAATGATCTAAAATTATAAAGACCATTACACATGCCCTAAAATAAGAAAATTCAACAACGCCAAAACATATAGAATTCATACTGGTCGGTATGTTCTTATATTATCATGTCTTGGAGATTATCAAGTGTGAAATTCATGATAAGAAATATCATTTAATTATGTGTAATAAAACATGGTAGTCTATAGACTATGTGTCCCGTAATAGTTCTTTTTCCTATCCCAAGATTATATTTAACAATATTTCTATAACACATCAAAGTTGTCATCATAGCAAGGAACAACCTTGACGTTTTCAATACTAAGTATACTACAAGACATTATTACATTAATGATGTGTATAATAAAGAAAAATATGTAAAAATATGTTATTAATATTCAAATCATTAAATATACATATAATCAATGTATAAATATTTGGTTATAGGACAACATCTCCAATAACTAGTCTGTCTGAAATAATGTAGTTTTAAGATGAAACCCTTACTATGAGTATACAATTTTCATGTATGTATATTATCTCCTATGAACAAAACATATATCAATTATTTTTTCTTAATAAGCTTATGCAGGTTTAAATTTTTAATAATCTGTTAAATTACATAATTAGTTATGTATATGTCGGGTGTTTTCAAAAAGTTTAGTACATATATTTAAAAAGGTAATGGTGAGTTGATTGGGGAAATTTTTTCAATATTTTAGAAACTCTAGAATAAAAATCATGGATCAATAAAAAATTATATATATAAATTATACATTTAAACCCAACCATATAATATGTTTAGGAATAATTAATTGTGTTACAAATCATGGAGATAGTAGGTTGTACGTACACATGAGTCACAATTGCATGTTTCAATGATCATGATGGAATGAAGGTATGTGATATTTTATCCATATAGAAGAATATTAATATCATTGAAAAATTTTATTTTTCTTTAAAAACACACATATATATATATTCTATGTGATGTGATAATAAAAAAATAACATCGCTTCGAGGTGGTAGTCAGCAATACACAAGAACAATTTAATAATTATTCAATAGATTATAAGGTAGGATGGTACATGGTATGTTAATTTATAAAATTATTAATAATTCATGAATATAATATATAAAAATTAAATCCATCATCATGATAGCAATGAAATGTAATGATGGAAAGATAATTTTATCAGTTCCGGAGGCGACAATCCACCATACACAGGAACTATGGTTTTCATTTCCCATTTGATGGAAGAGTATATGGATGAATATTATTTCATAAACATAGTAACATAATAGTATATATCATATAATAGTATTATTATATTTTAGTTGTTAATTCCTAATTTACGAAAAAAATTAATAATTAAAAATAAGGATCTCAATGAAGATGATTGCCCTTGAATAGATGAAAATCCATTAGATATGTTTTTTATGACGCTAAGGTTGTTATTTTGGGAAGACTAGAATCCATATAATGTGCCTAATGATGTTGGGGAGATATTTTGGTGGGTTTTCGTTTTGAAAAATGGCTTCAGAGGTGAGAAAATTTGTTGGGAGGGGTTCCCTTTAATAATTGGGGTGGAGTGGGTTTTTTTATAATTACCTAAAAAATGAAAATTTGGAAGTCACTAGTAAGAAAATTTTATCACTCTCTGTTTGAGGTATTTAAACCTTACATATTTCTTTTTATGTGTATAAATTTCTTTGTTAAGGTTTGGTAATGTTTTTAAGGTTATTGGAGATGTTTTGGGTAATTTTTATGGGTGCGTGCTTTGAGAATGGTTTTGAAAAAACATGATACTTCTTGAGGAAAACGTTAAAAATAAAGAAGTGGGATATAGGCTGGGACATGGTTATGGTGAATGGATTACCAAAATGTGATACCATTTTAAGTAAATTGTGCAACTTGAGATAGTGGGATTTCACACAGCTAGTGCACGGTTTGCCTAATAGTGTGGGATAACCACATTGGGTACCCTTTGGGGTTGTTGAAGGGGCACTTTGAGTGTATATTTTTCCTAACCATGTTGTTAAACCATGGTAAGGATACAATGTGGGTTTCTAAAAAATATATATTACGAGATTTTAACCATAAACACCCCATTTGAGCCCCTTTTCAATACCCACTCATAATTTACAGCGCTCCAAGGTTATTGAACATATCAAAATCATTTTTGATACATTTTAAAGGGTTTTATTAGTGAAGTTAAGGTTAAACTCTTTCAGTGTGTCTCCTTTAATTGTATTTTCTAGGTTTTTTCTTAAATATACTCTTTTATCTCCCCCTTTCATCATTGATCTGGTTCTATTTATAATATATTAATGGTTTTTGTTTCCAATAATGGTTATATTTAGCCTTTTTGATGATATAAAAAGTTATATAAAGAAGATGTCTGTAGTTATCACCTAGATTTGGTGATTTTCTGTGATGTTGATCATTTTCCCCAAAACCCTAAAGGTATGTAGCATCACTCTCGACTCCCCATGTTAGAACAAGAAGGATTCATCTCAAATTAATAGTTATTCTTGAAATTTATTGTGATATTGAGGTGTTAATCTTATGTGAAACCTCAATAGTGATGGTCTGAGTTTTGCGTAAAAATGTGATATTTTTGGCAATTTTCTTCATTTTTTGATTCAAAAATGATTATTTTAAAATCGGTCGCTTGGATTGATTTAGGGTAATGTTTTTTTAATAAAGTTTTTTTTAAAAGTTGTTTCATTTATTTATTATTTGTTTTGGATTTGGATAATGTTTATATTCAATAAATGGTTTATTTTATTTAAATGGTTTTGGAATGTTTGTTGGAATGTTCTTCGACAAAAATGGCTAGTTCGATTTTGGCAGTTTTTGGGAAACAAGGCTTGGGAAAATATTGTTTGGAAATTTTTAGGTGTAGATAGTTAGTATATATTTTGAATGGGTTTGGTTAGTGGCCATGAAATACCTCTATCATAGGGTTGAAATCTGTTAATGAAGTACTATAATAAAAATGTGTTGGGGATAGAAGTGAAGTTCCACAATCAATGGTAACACAATGACTGGTTGGTTGTGTTGTGTGTGCGGTAGAGTTTTATGTATTTTTAAATGTCAAATGAAATGTGTTATATCAATATTTAATGGAAAAAATGGTTAATTATTTTATTTGTTTATTCCATTTGGAGTGGGTTTTACATGGGTAAATAACTTTGGTAGTGATGTGTTTGAAATGTTAGAATGTTTTGAAATATTTAAATAGTTTTGTATTAAATAAATTATATATATATGAAAACCTTTTCTATCCTAGTAGAATGAGAAGGGATTTCATTTGGGGAAATCATATTGAGAATTTTTACTCACCCCTTACTGGGAACAAGGGTGATTTTTCAGATGTTGTATTCTGAAAAACTTGTTAAAGAAAAACATCTTATTTCATTAGTGGTACATCATGATGCTTCGTCAGTTGTTGAGTTGGACCATGGAGATTGGAATGGGTCCATAATGTTAAGTCAGTATGCCTTTAGTTTTCTGTTTTAGTATTCCAGTTGGTACTCTAATTATTTATTTGTATGGTTTTTTATTTTCTTCATTAGAATGTGGTTGAATTGTAATACATTGTTCTCATGAATCATAATGTTTTTTTGGTAATGGAACACTTGGTTTATTGTATTCATATTAAAGGGAAAATCATCCCCCACCAATCAAGGAGCCATCATCATTTATTACCAGAATTTAGATCCTTAGGGATGTCACTTAATTCTATTTAGCTATTCCTCCTACACATGATCTAATGAGGTGGAGAGGGATGTTACAAGTGGTTTAATATTGTTCAGTCCTCTATCATCGATTATTGGCCTTCGAGTTGGAATTCATTTTTGGTTTAATTTTTTATTTGGGATTGTATCAATAGGTAGGAGTTTTATAACATGATATGTATATCATAAAAATACACAGAACAACTTCTTTTTTTCATGTTAAAGTTACCAGGGTATTGGGTACATTTTTGTTTGGAGACAATTAGTGGAATTAGGATCTAATTGTCATGGGTTTTGCCAATGAGATGAGCATAAAATGAATTAGAATAATGAATTACCACAAGACTTTCATATCCTATTTGGGGTAATGATTTGTGTGTGATAGGACAGTGTTGATTTTTGTGAAAATCGGAAATTGTTTTCAAATGTGTCATTTTGAAAAGAGAATGGTAGTTGTATTTTGGAAATGTTTCTTTTTTTAAAACATGGTAGACTTTCACAAAATATATAGAAAAAGAATTCTTGAATTTTTTAAATAATGGTTCTGATATTTTAAATGTGAAATAATTTAAAATTTTAACCCTTCAATTTCTATATAATTAGACTTATTGTGATTGTGTTGTGTTGATATAAATGGAACCGGATAAGCGATGTAGAAACCAACCAGAGAAAGTAGCTAAAATTGTGATTTCACCTGAGCCCCAAGTGAACTAGTTTCTAGTTAAGAGAATATTTCAAGACATTATGAAAATGGATAATGGGAATATAAGGGAGGAGTTGGGGAATTTGGATCAATGGGTTCAATTTTAGAAGCATAATCCGCCCATCATTCAAGAGGATTTTGAACCATAAATGGTAAAGGTGTGGATAAATTGGATGAATCAAATTTTCAGATTCCTAGGCACACCACTAGAGTTAAATGTTAAATTTGTAACATAAATGGTGGATGATCATTCATGTTAGTGGTGGGAGTTTGAGGTCCAGGATTAAGAATACTAGGGCATGACATGAGAGAATTTTGAGGAATTGATAAAGAAAAAATTCTTTCCTCACACATTCTAATAACATTGAATGAATGAATTTATTATTATTATATAGTAAAACCTTTTTCTTATAGAACATTCAGATAAATTCATGATTTTATGTAGTATATCAAATGAGGTTGTTTCTAGTGCATCCATAAAGGCACAAATTTTTTTATTTGGGATGAGTTTGGATTTTGGATTGGAGATTATGGTGATCTATATAACAAATTATACAAATATGGTAAATAGAAAAAAAATTCATAAAAGAGATATCTTAGGAGATATGAGTGGAAGATATATCTTGATAATAATAGGAAATGATGGTAACTCTAGAATACTAAGAAATATGATGAGGAAATATTACTTCCATGGTGGTTTGTGGCCCATAATATGATGGTTGGATCAAGTAATCTTCGAATGAAGCCTCTGGGTTAGTTGGGAAGTATACAATGTTGATATCATTTCCCACTGAGGTGGGTGTTTCTAGAACCACATAGATTATGATACAATTGCAAACATATGGGGCATAATTTTCATTATTTTTCATTATTCCCTGATGATGGGTATTTGAGACACTTCAAGGGGTCCCAAGTTTATAATGATTTAAGGAGTCAACTGCATCAGAATACCACTCTTTAGTAGAGTGGAGTTAGTCATTGTTATTATTGGAATACCATGATTGACCAGAAAGGTAAATTTTAGTTGTGTAATAACCATCAATGTTGGTCAAGTAATAAGGTTTATTGATCTAAAAAATTTATTTTGGATGAACAAAAAAGATCATCTAAGGTTCTAGGTAAAATAATTTTTAATTCTATCATTAGGCAATCATTGTTTGATATGGATGTATATAATTATTTTATTTCTTATCGTACAATTGATTTTAGGGTCTAAATATGGTTTTCCTAGCTTCTGTTTTAAAAAATCAATATCTAATGGGTTAAAGAGAGTGTCTAGCCAGACTTTGTAGATCATGTTGTAAAAATATTGATGGGGATGAGTTGATATGACACTTCTATGTTCTTGAGATTAATTTTTATGATATAATTAGGGGAATTGATTTGTTGATGATTATTAAGTCCCACATCGATTGGTATGTGTGTATGGTTAGTTTCATAAATTATGATGGCATCGAGAATATCTTTATAGGAGATGAGAAGGTAAAAGTTGGTGCAATGATCTTTTTGAAACCATTAGTTGTGACAATCTCATATTGTTTGATGTATTTTTCTTCAGGATCGATTGATGATGTCTAAAAGTAATGTTTTTAGTGGATGTTGATCATATTTTGAGGTCTATCTTGAAGATTTATCAGATTTTCCACCTATAAGTAATGTCTAGTTTACGATTGATCTTCTTCGAGGGACGGGTCCAATCTCACTTCCATCTTATTGGATGGAACCATTATAATTTATTGAATTGAATGTTTAGTTAAATGATCTAGAAGGAAAAGGGTTCATCTGGCCTAGCATATCTCCATGGGAAGAATAGATTTTTTTGATAAAAATTGGAATGAACTCTTCTAATGTGTGTTTATTATTATAAGTTTAAAGAAGTAATGATAAAGAACTAACATACACTCCCACATATTGATTATACATTTAATAAATTTTGGATAGCTCAATAGTTCTACAAAATTTACTTTTGATCAAAATATCACCTATTTCCCCTTCAGTTTAATTAATGCTATAACGACCTTTATGGAATTAATGAATCTGATATTTTAGAGAAATCATGATTCTCTTTTGGTGGTATTTTTCGATATTAAATTAGATTATTATAGGACGAGGGAAGATCATGAGCAACACTTGAAAATATTTTTGGGAATATTGATAGATAATAAGTTGTATTCCTAACTATGATAGATTTAATTTTGGATACAAAAGGCATGTTTACTTGTCACTTTTATTTCTGATAAAGGTGTTTCAGTGGATCAAGAAAATATAGTGGTTGTTATCTCTTGGAAAACAAAAACGGATTTGTTTGAGATATAGAGCTTCCTTTGGCTATATGGGTATTACCAATGCTTTTTTCATTACATCTAATGATTATCTTTAGCGTTGATAGAATTGGAAAGTGAAAATGTTTCCGTTCAATTGATTTTGTAATGCCACAATTCATTTAAAGAGTTTAAGGGTCTCAAAACATGAACACCAATCTGGGTTTCTCTAGAACCTTTAAAAGGGTATGTGGTGTATTTTGATGCATATGGATCAGGTTTGGGGTGTGTTCTCATGAAATGGAATCATGTTGTTACACATCACTCACAATATTTGATGTAGAATGAGATGAACTACACAATACATGATTTGGTGTCAGCAGCAATGGTGTATTCATTGAAAACATGGCATCATTATCTCTTCAATGAGAAATTCATGGTTTTTACCAATCATAATATTATAAATCATATCTTCTCAAAAATAGATTTAAATTTGACATGAGGGAGATGTATGGAGTATCTATAAATTTTTAACATTGACTTGATGTACTGATTGGGTAAATGTAATTTGGTGGATGATGAATTGAGATGATTTTCATGTGTTTTGGTGGGAAATTATGCTTCGTATCAGTGGAAGTTTATGTAAATCATATATGAAATGCAATTTTATTTTGAATACCAATTTTATATAAATTTTTTCCTTAAGGTTTTGTTGATTCCACATTTATTTGAATTGGTTAAGGAGGCGCATACATCTGATTTAGAATGTGTGGGTATGAGGGTTAAACTCAATTGTGAGGAGATAATTGATGGATGGAAACAAAATGTGAATTTAATATTGTAGTTTTGGAATTGAGTGATTTTTTAAATGGATTCTGAGTAAAAAAATCTTATTGACATTTCACCAAGTTAGGGAAGAGCATAAGTATATTGCAATATTTATCAATACCTATATGTAAATGGGAATAAAAAGATATGGAGTTTGTTATAGGACTTCCAAGAATGGTTTAGGATCACGATAACATATGGGTGATGGTGGACTATCTCACAAATTCTTCCCATTTAATTTCTATTCATGAATCGCCTACAGTGCAAGACCTACAAAAATTCTATATCAATTAGATGGTAACGAGGCATGGTATACCCGTTTTGATTGTATTAGATAGAGATATAATGTTGAAATCTCATTTTCGGAAGTTCTTATAATAAGCCCTTGGGACTCAAGTGAAAATGAGGACAACATAAAATTGTCATCTCTATGGGAAATACAAGAGGATGATAAAAATTTTCGAAGTTATATTTTTGGCTTTTGTTATGATTTTTTGTAAATCTTGGAAGGTTCAATTGCTACTAGTGGACTTCTCATACAATAATAGTTATTAACACCCCATATATATGGATCTATTAGAATCAATATTTGAAAATATGTGTCATCCTCCACATTGTTTTGTGGAAACATGTGAGACTTCAATGGTTGACCATGACATGTACAATAGATTTCTAATAGGATTAATTTGACCAGGAAGACAAGGGAGATGGCTTAGAGTCATCATAAATTGTATACAGACCATCATCGATGGTCTTTGTTATTTGAGGCAACTGATCATGTGTTCTTGAGAATATCTCTTAGGTTGGTACATTGTTGTTTTGGAATGTAAGTAATGTTATATTCTAGTTATATTAGGATTTTAGAAATACATTAGTGAGTGGTAGAGATTGTATATCAGTTATATTTTCCACCATGGAATTGTGTGGGGAATAATGTAGTTCATGTATCTCTGTTGAATAAGTATCATCCATATTTTTACCATTTGATTAAATGGGGTCATGTTAAACTAGTTCCATATTCTTCATTGGTGTGTATTCATTCTTGGATTGTTGATAACAAAAGGGAAATTATTTCATGGAAAAAATAATTGGTCTAGTAGGAGTTTTTTTGGAATAATAGTTAGATTAAATAGGATACATAGGAATGGGAGAAAAAATGGTCAAGCAATGATCTTAGCTCTTTCACAGAAGTGATGGTTTTTTACTTTATAAGGATGGAAAGTCAAATGGCGGGGAGAATATTAAACCCCAAGTTTGAGGTTTGTTAACATTATTTATATAATTATTTGTATAATGTGGTTTGGTATGGTTTTGGATAAGTTGTATGGTCATTGGGATGGTTTTTTGTATATTCTAAGGGTGAAAAATTTGATAACAGTAAGTAAAAATTATGATGATTCTCTATGAAACTATGAGCATGGAGGTTCTGGGATATGGGATAGTGCATGGTTAATGATCAAGGTTTACCAAACTGTTTGACCACCCAAGGTAAATCGTGCAACTCGAAACATTGATCATTCACCTTATTGACTAACGGTTTGTCTAATCGTGCAGGCTTACCATGAAAGGTACCATTTGGGGCAGTTTCATGTGCAAAATTAAAAAAATGGTTTTCCTAACCATGTGGCTATACTGTGTGTGGTTTAGAAAAGGGTTTCTTAAAAAATGGTTCTCACATGATTTTAATAGTAAACACCCAATTTGAGCTCCATTTCAACCCTCACATGGAATTTCATCTTCTCAATGGTTAGGGAACCTCTCCCACTCATTATGGAAGTTTTTATAAGGGTTTTCATGGTGCTTTGAAGTAAAATATAAATTGTTAGGTCTCTATTCATGGTATTTTCTTGGTTTTTTCTTAGATATAATCTTCTTTATCTCATTGGTTTTTTAGCTCTAGTTCCATAATAGATAGATATAAGGTTTTTCTTGTCAATAAGGGTTATATTTGAATTTTTTTTGTTTTTAGGGAAAGCAATGTAAGGTGGATTTGTGGTATTTTCTCTATGACTAGGTGAGTGTTTGAGTCTTTGGTTATTTTCACAAAAAATGTAAAGGGATGTGGCATTAATCTGAAATCCTATTTCTATAACAAGATGGTTAATTCAAAATTAATTTTTTTAAAATTCCTATGAAATATTTGTAAGAAGATTTTTTGAAACCTCTTTGGTGATGGTTTTTGGGTTTTGGGTTGAAAAGTGACATTATTGTTCAGTGTGATTCATTGTTTCATTTTAAAGTGATGATTTAAAAATCAGTTTTTTAGTTTTATTTTTTGAAATGTTTTATTTAAAAAAAATTCAATGAAAATATGTTTTATTGAAATGTTGATTTTCAATGTTTTGGATTTTGGGTTTTTCAATAAATGGTTGATTTTATTTGAATGGTTTTGGAATTATTTCTTGAAGCGTTGTTGAGAAATAATGGTTTGTTGGGTTTTGACACATGATGGGAAACATGGCTTTGAAAGATGTTGGTTTATATTTCTTTGGAAAAAACTGGTATTCATGATCTAGAATGGGGATGGATAGCAGTATTGATGTACCACCATCAAAGAATTAAAATGTTATTGTGATGTATCATAATAAAAAGTGTACAATGTTGGACATAAAGTACCACGAAAAATGGTAACACCATGGTTGTGAAGGTGAGTTGTGTTTTTGGTTGATGTTTATATCAATGGTCATGTGAAATGAATTGTGTTGCACCAATATGGAATTGAAAATGGTTAATAACTTGTTTGGTTGATTTACTTGGGAGTGGGTTTTATTTGGGTAAACTATTATGGTATTGATTTGTTTGGACTCATGGAATGTGTTGGACTAATTAAATGGTTTTATATAATTTTTTATATGTAAATATGATATCATGTTATATCCCAGTGTCATGATAAGGGAACCCATTTGGGGAAATCATACTGAATATTATTACTCACCCATACTTGGAAGATTGAGTATTTTTTAGATGTTGTATTTAGAGGCATGGTTTAAAGAAAAGTATCTCATTTATTTAGAGGAACATCATGATGATTGGTTATTTTTGGACTTAATGGATGGAACATTCTGATGGGATATAGATTTATGTCACTATTCCTTTTTTTTGTATTAGTATTCTACTTCGTACTCGGATTTGGTATTAGTATGGTTTTTTCATTGTTTTCATTGGTATGTGGTTGAATTGTAATACGTTTTTGCCAAGAATCGAGTAGTTGTTTTGGTAATGGAATATTTGGTTGGATATTTTCATTTCAATGGGTAAATCATACCCCACGATTTTTGATGAACTTGAAATTTATTTCTTGCCTTTGGCACATTGGGGATGTCAGATAAGGCCAAGTAGTGCTTCTACCACAACTCAAGCTAATGGGGAGGGGCGGTATGTTAAAAAAGTGCATCTAAAATTGGAAAATAAAGGAGTGGATGGGAAATAATGTTTATAAACAACTCTTCTACTAAAAAACCTCAATTTAAACATTTTTTCATCCCTACCTCCAGAGTTAATCACTTTTACCATTTTAAAATTTTTACTACGACAACTATTTTTTAATATTTTTTTATTAATAATGATAAAACATTATGTTAAAAATTATTATTAAAAATATACAATACATTTCTTGCATATATAATTCATATAAGTGACAAAATGTATTTTAAAATTAAACCCACAAGTGTGACGTAAATCGGTTTTCCAAAATATGCATTTTCTGAGTAAAATATGATCTTTTATTACCTTTATGAATATAATTAATCAACATATGTAGTTAAATTAAATAATATTAATATATGATTTGTATATTTAATTAAAATGATTCCTCATTATGGGTTATTTAAACAAATTAAAATGGAAAAACATTATTCACTTTAAATCAATTTTTAGACGAAATGGGTTTTAAGGCTAAGAATAAAATTAAAAAAAATCTTGTATAAATATTATTTAAATATTATTTATTAGAATGAATAAAAATAAATAATTATTATTATAATATTAAAGTAAATTATAAATCAAATTAAATTTTAAAATTATTTAAATTGTGAAAAATAAATTAAAATTTTATAAAAAACTCAGTATTTCTCAATATTCACTAAAAATAAATATTTTATAAAAAATAATAAAAATTCAGCATAAGTTGTTATCAATTTCATAATATCACAAATTATTTTTATTTTTCAAAAAGGGGGAATAATTTTTTATATACTAAAAAACATTTTTCGATTATCAAAAAATGTGATACTATGTAGTTGTAAATTTTGTCTTTTTAATTTTGTATTTTGATAATAAAATAAATCATAGAAAATTTATTTATCAATTTCACATTAAAGGGAATCATTATTTCAGATTATTTGATTATATATTGAAATTCTAGTCGATGAAATTTATATATTATTTGCATTAATTATCTATATTTATTTTTTCCTTAGTATTGTATTATAATTTTAATGTTATTCAATGTAAAACTTATTTTATAAAGTTTTCATGTATTGAAAAATTATTCCTTAGGATAGATAAAAATTATATTTTATATAATATATTAAAATATTTCATTAAATTATGGAATATTATGTTTCTTAGGGATGGGTTTCAATAATATTATTTAATCATTGAAATTATATTATCCATGGATTTGAATTTCTTTTATATCATATTAATTGTATATAAGAGAATACTCCAAATTTTTCTTATGATTGAGATGTTTTAAAATTTTAAAAAGTTAAATATTGCAGTAAATAGGTAATTATAGTACGTATTACTTCTATATTAAAATTTTTCATTGGTACGATTCTTTTTTATATTTACAAAAAGAATATTATTATGAATGGTCCTCGATTAAAAATTAGATTATATATCTAAAAAATATTACATATCATTTTTTAGGAATCTATATTACACATTATTAGGATAGTTAGAATATATACAATGCATTGAACATATTTTCCATTTATCAATATATTTTCAATATAAAAAATGTTAAACATTATTTTTTATTTAAATTTATGTTACATATGAAATTTATTTTCATACATAATTATTTTTTTATTAGAAAGTTATTTTGCACATCAAGTTTTTTACCAATTATACCGAGAAAAAATAATATATAGTTTAATGAATAAATTTTATACATTAGAAAATTTTTGTATAAATAATTTTCAAATAGTTCTAGTATATGATAAATAAACTATGTATTCATTAAAAATTAATTAATAATTTTTTTATTATATTTATTATGGTTTACTATATAGATTATTTATTCAAAATTGAAGATTTCTTGAATTTGGAATAAATGGTATTAGGATTAAAGGATTTATTCATAGTTAAAATGTATTAATTATTTAGGTCAAATTTAATGATAGTTTCATTTATTATTATCAGGGATTATTTTTATCTTATTAAAATTTTAATTATTTTTATGATGAATTTATTGTATTGGAAGTTTTATTTCTTATAGAGTGTTAGGGACAAGTAAGTGGGAAATCCAAATGGAGAACTATTGTTGAAAATTTGGCAATAAAGTCTTTTGGACTTTGAAGTAAAAAATAGTCACTTCAATTTTGTATTTAAAGGCCATATAAACTCACTCCATGGACACAAGGATAGTCACTTTTTTACTCTAAATTGCTACTATAAATAAAATACTCAATATATACATTTATTTTATCAAGCACTACCTGATCACCAAATGTTGATCATTTGACCTTATTTTATGGTCTAAGAAGAACCTTACTACACACACATTTCTATATTCAACATTAATTGGGATAAATTTTTTTTCTTATTTTGACTATGTTTTTTTACACTCTATTTTAAAACATTAAGTATTACACCACACATCAAAGGTAAATTTCAATTCTACTTCTCTAATAGAAGCCATGGACACAGGTTATATGTGAACTTATAAAAAGAACATGGATTATTATGCACATTTAGAAATTTTGGGTTTTATCTACTCTTGTATAAATTGATTTTTAGGTTTGGGGATTCTCTTTAAAATTACCTAGTTTAGGTTATATCCCTTTAAAGGAATACAGTAGCATTAATAAAATTAGAAAATAAGGGGTTTTCTTGAACCTATAAAAAGAAATTGTCTTTAATGGATTTATATACTACTAGGTAGTATTATTTTGATTAGACATAGGATCATTTCGATCTCATCTAAAATACAATCTATGTGAGATATCATCTTTTATTTTTTCATATCATTCTTTTCTCACACACTAAATTTATTTTTTATGGATGAATTATTAAATATCATAGTCTATATAATTCCATAATATATTTTATATAATTAAAAAAATTAAATAACAAATTCACCCACCCCTTATTTTCATGTCATCATCATTGGTGGGATATAATAACATTTAATTTTATTCATGAAACGTTGTTAATATAATCTATTCATCTTTGATATTTTTTTAACAAAATGATTAATACTAAGAAAAAATTAGTTAATCATATAATAATAACCTCAGATGAATTTATTTCCATTTCTAGAAGTTTTTCTATTTATAATAAACAATTGATACATATTCTCAAAGAAATATATTCTTATTATAATTTTTTTAAAGATTCTATAGTCTTTCAACATTGTACTTATTATTTACCACTTTGTTCTAATCTCCCTCAAAATACACAAAATTTCTATTCCTCTCAAAAGTTAACACTATAGAATTATATTTTGTCTTATATTACTCAGACATGAGATTAATATTCTCATTAATAACTTTATGTAATTCATTATCTAACTTATCCCAAAAACTTTTCTTTTCTTATATATCTATTTTATGCTATCTATAATTTCTGTAAATTGTTACTATACATATTCATATTCTACATAATGTACCTTATTCGGTTCACCCTATCATGACCAAGAGGGGTCACCATGTGACCAAAATAACATCTCCATGTACACCATAGGGTTATATCTAGTAGTAAGGTTCTATAGAATTTAATGGGTAGATTATACCTCTTGTGATTAATATCAATAAAAATAGAAAGAGTATAAAATAATAACAACATAATACATAAGAAGATATATTAACAGTAATAAAAAATTCAACTAACTAATAACCATTTAATTTGATACAATATTCCAAAATAAATGTCATAGTGTGGTATACAAGGAAAATTACTGAAATTTAGACTCAAAATAAGGACTCCAATATGTAGTTCCAAACCCCATGCTTAGTCCTATCTCTAAGCTTCAATCCCAAAAATTATATAAGTCACTAAAAAATGTAGTCCCTTTACCATATCCCAAACTACAACAATTAAGTCTGTATGGGTACCAAATGGCACCAAAATTGGCTGTTAATAAAATTGTTTTGGATGATACAAAAGGGTTCTAAAAAAATCTACTGTGGAAAAAAGTTCATGAAAATAGAAATAAACACATGATAACAAATTCATAAAATAATTATGGAAATAAAATTAACCACCCACTCTTGAGATTAGGGTTGATAGTGGTGGTTAGTTATACCTTTTTCGGCCCAAATACATATGTCTCTATCAGACACAATACTGAATATAACTGGATTCCCTAGCCATATAACCATGCATTGTTCCCTCAAGAATCAAGTAATAGTATATCTCACCCCTTTACATTATGTAACCTTATAACATTCTATCAATCAATAAGTAACCATATATATTACACCCTTAGGAGAAATACTATTCTCTATGACTATTCCCTGGCTAGATCCGCATACATATTCCCAGGGTGAAAGACAATACCAAGTGAAAAAGTATCACTGGACCCAATACAAATTCCCATGCTATATCCATTTACAAGCTAATATAAAAATAGTATATATTTTAATTTTATGATAATCACATTAAAATATTCACAAAAAAAAATTGAAAAATATTTAATGTATTAAAAAATATCAAACCATCGAAAATTATAAAAAGTCCATATTAGTAAATTCAATATAATTTCCAATTTTTATACCATCATCAATTACATTTTATTATTCCTTTTAGACAAAAACCTGGTTTCATGCCAATATTCCAAGAAAATCCAATTCCCATATTCATGTCATGTTTCCAATTATCAAAATATTTGTAAAAATGGAATTTCACATTCCATTTATAAACAACTATCTTTTCACATGTATGTTGTGCATTTAAATCATTATGGAATTATTCCATTTTCCTATTTCATTCCTCTTAATAACATAAAATACATGATATTTATTAAAAAATTCCCTAATTTATTTAATAAGAAAATTTAAATTTATTAACCAGACCATAAAAAAATTCAATTCATCATAGGGCTATAGGTTCATTCAGTCCAAGTTAAAACATAAGTAAAATGGTTGGCACACATCCTAGGTTTTTTAAGTCATGGTATCAATTCTAATAGACCCAAAAATATACATGGGAGGTCTATTCATCAATAAGTAAATGATTCCAATTTAGTAAGGTCACATTCATGGTGTTATTGAAAAATTACACAAGATTCATTATATAGGATAGTAAAAATTGACCTTATGAGGTTTCTATAGACCACCCACCTCACAAAATGAAAAATAAACATCAATGATAAAATTCCTAGATCAATGAATCCCACCATAATCCCACACATATTTTTGTAAAACACTTCATTAGGTCTCAAATAGAAGGATTCAATTACAACAAAAGATTATTTCCCTAAAAACAAGTGGGTCTTAAAGAATCAAGGTGTTTGGACTAAACCAGGCATTGAAGAACTAAGGTAATTTGTTGGATAATACCCAGTACAATTTTATAACACTTCACTACCTCTATTCTCTATTTAGAGTAGAAATACAATTAACTAGAGTAAAAAAAGAGGATTTAGAAGAAGAAATATGATTTTTCTATTGATTATTCCTGCATCACCCACCACCAATAGTAGGAAAGTGGTGTTTAAAAAAATTTTATGCATAGATATAATCCCTAATGGATGGCCATTTAGATTCTTATAATTTTACCATGTTATGAGACAACCCGCTGATGAGATAATGGACTATGCTATCTAGTTGGTGACATTTCAACACTTCTATTATTTCATTCCACCTATATCCCTCGGCTAGATTGGCCCACAGGAGCCCCCAAACACCACAATTTTTTTATACCAGGAATAGGGTAACAACACAAAACTATGTCATCAAAAAAATTATAAAGATAATCATACATAGATAAAATAAATGATCATACACCCACTATACTGCATAATGTTTTTCCCCTAGAAATGTTCCCAATCATCACTTAGAGGTACCAGTGAGAAACTTAGGACACTATTCCCATATATCCAACCCCTTGTCCCATGTACCCTATTATGAATTCATGTTCCTCCACTAGAATAACAAAATAAGAACATTCATCCCTCATAAATTCTTCTCACTACAGTCTATGATACCAATATGATGATCCTCAAATGACACATCGACACAAAGCTCACTATCCTCAGCATATATCTTGGGGTATGGATTATGGTGATATCATTGATTATGTGACTTTAGAAACATATAATTCATGTAATTGTAGTATTTTAAATGATTCAATCAGTATTACCTTAGAAAAAAATTTGTCTATCTCAAATGGGTTGATTAACATGGGTCGTCACTTTCCCTAATTTTTAATATGTCATTCCCCTATCCTAAGTGAAACCTAAAGAAAAACATAATGTTCGACCACAAATTATAGTGATATAATTTTATGGTAAATTTTGTATTTATACATGATCTTCATGGTTGGAAACCAATTTTTTATTTTATGAACCAACTCAGATTTCTCATTCATGGGACTTGGTCAAACATGAACTAACACACCCAACTCTAACCAATCTAAAGGGGATCAATATAATTATACAAATAAAACTAAAAAATGGCACCTTTCGATCATTTATTAAAAATATTTCCTATACGACAACTCCATGAGTGTTAGATGTTGCTCCCAATAACCCCAAAGTCTAATACATAGACACATAATATATCCTATAGAATAATAATTTCATGTTCATGTTGGCCTTGAGTATAAGGATGGTAGGTTGTATTAAGTAGAACTAGTGATCCCAAAGACTTTAAAAGACCCTTCTAGAACCATGAAATAAAATGGTGATCAAAATAATAAATGAAACTCCTGGGACCATACTGAAATTGAATTATCTCTTTTATATAGATATTACGAAGATCATCATTGGTGATGTTCTCCCTAACATGCATGTGGTGGGATATCATTTTCAATCAATCCATGATCACTAATACTGTATCATTTTTATAAGGGGTCATGGGTGATCATGTAATTACGACCATGTGAATATTATCCTAGTTCAATTTCATATTGTAAAAGGCTACGGTAACCAAGAATCCCTCAAATGGTTGACCTTCACATACTTATAAGAAGATATTGTCGCCACAACGATTGATATCACATTATATGTCCTTTTCTACTAGAATTTACTATGGACTATACAATACATCATTGTCAATAAGGGATGTATCACCCATTTGGAATAATGTAATTCACTCATTAGATCTTCATATTAGATGTTGGAACTCATATAATTTTATGGACATGAAGAACCTCAACATTGAAAATACACTAACCTGATGGTAGATCCCTATTATATTCGTCGTCTCTTAGGGATAAATTCACTGTATCAGATAAATCCCCTCTCTTGATAATAACTTGAAGCAAAAGAATAATGGATGTAGATGTCAGAGTTGCTCGATCCGGGGATTCCAGAACATTCAAATTCATATTTGATATGAATTCCATTAGCCGTCACACATAAAATGATACCTAAAACTCGTTTTTCTATGTCTTCCCAGATTAATAATTTTTAATTAAATTCACATTTCCATTTTTGTATTCTAATCAATGTTGAAATAATGAATATTATTGACTGACATTCTCTACTAAATATTGAGTTCCCTCTATAAAGATATGTACATTATAATCATGTGTTCTATGTACCACAAAAATACATATCCCAATACATAATGCTAGAAATATCATAGGGAATGTTTCACAATAGCTAACTCCAGATGATGAGTAGTATAATTCTACTCATGTGAAGACATATATCTAGAGAAAAAATAATCATTTTAATCATCCTATATAAGAACTACTCTAAGACCGACTCCTTATGTCTTCCATTACAATATATTCTCTTTACTGAATCATGTTGGTCGAGGATTGTTATTGAGGTCATCTATCTATTTAGTTCTATGAAAATATCCTCACATGTATATAACCAAATAAGTTTCACCCCTATGAAAGTCATCACATACATCGACACTACCAAATAAGAGACTTTTTTGATTATTTTCTGATAATAGCCTTCTAGACCAAGAAATCATTGAATCTAAATGATGTTCTTGGGTTGTTACAAAGATTTCAAGACCAAAAAATTCATTGGTTTGACTAAAAATATTACCACTAAGATAGTTTTACCGGAGAAGTTCATTTAGTCAATACCAAAATAATATTTTGATAGGTTATCATATAAAAATTATCTATCATTGTACTTAGGGTGATATCAAGATATTGGGTGTGATCACTGCTATATTTGGAGTACAAAAATATTAAATTGAGATTACAACCACAAAATAATCCAAAATCGAATGGAAGATTAGATTCATGAAGTCCAATAATATATTTGGTGTATTTTTCAAAAAAATTAATACCATTACTATGAAATCATAAAATCCATACCAACTCCTAAAAGTTGTCCACGGTATGTCAGATGGAATCACAGTCAAATGATAGTTCCCTAACTCAAATAGTTCATGATGAAAATATAGGATCCTCTCAACTGATCGAAAATAAATTTGAGGCAATGAAAGGGATTTAATTTATTGTCATTCATCTATTTTAGCCTTTAATTATCTACATATAAGTAAAAAAAATTTCAGATTTCATAGAAAAAAGGAGAACCCTAAAGTGAATTACTTGGATATAAAAATATTTTAGTTTCTAGATCATCTAATGGCAATTTAAACTTCATAATATCATATAGTCTAATCATATATTGATGGGTTGAAATTAATTCATTTCCATGAAAAAACTAGAAATTGGACACAATATCCTTCTTAGGAAATAATCTAGTGAAATCCTCAAGAAATGCATCAATAAATAATTCCACTCATTGGGGAGAATCACTTTGTAACAACTCACAATAATATAGAAGAAAAAATACTACCTAGAATGTGATATTATATAATATTCACTGATTTAGTCCTCCACAACCATACAAAACTATCCATTCACTACGATTGATATAGCCACCCCCATCAACATATAGAAATGTAACTCTACTCTGATAATAGTCAATATGATCCAAGTATAAATCATTATAATCTATACACAAGATCAAATTGAACCAATCCATTTATTGCACAAATAGTTCCTATAAGAAACGATAAACTCCAATTTTGATAAAACAGTCCTTACAACATCTTATACCCTATGATCACACCCATAATGAGGTTTTGTTAGTAAAAATCCCATCTAATATTTCCCTAGACAAAAAGAATCCATTTTAAAATTGAGATAACATAAATTAATGGGATTTCCTGACATTAGGTGCATGAACTCCCAATCTCTATCAACCTTCTTTGTCATAGGAAAGGAATGACTCTGTAACAGCAAATTAAATTCCTTATTGGTTGGCTCCTTTTTTCATTATCATGATCTATGACATCACCCAAATTATTGGATGTTCCACCAAGATTATAATGTGTAATCTTGACATTCCAATCCACTAGTGTCTCTAAGTGTTTGAAGATCATCTTGATGGACTCCAACTAGAACTCGAATGGCTAAGGGACTCCCTATATAGTAAACATTAGTGGGTGTTATAGCTCGGTTTCTTTGGTCAGCTCAAATAAAGTGGAAACAATATAATTAATATCCATTTCTATAGATTCAATGGAATATAAGAAACTATCATGATTATGATAGTATATCAGGTTCCTTGAAGCTATAGGAAGATCCAAATTAGTTTTGTGAGGTGTATAGAGTACCACTCTCAGAAAAATCAATCTAAAGATCCCATAGAGGATTTTTATCTATAAAGTTCAACACACCCCTTAAGTCATAGAGTACAAAAAAGTATTAACATAGATGAAAAAGACGATAATATAGAAAAATTGATAGATGGTTATTCCAAAATATGGATGAAAAAGTCAATTAGCATGTCATAATAGTTTCATTTACTCATTTTTATCTGATATATTAAAGAGTTTAATTTAAAAATACTGGATTAGTAACCTTATCATTTATGTTATATATGTCCCTATCATGAATGATGAATATAAACATATTTCCCTAAAATAATACCATGATTTATGCATATGAACCTCATATCATGCCACCCCTTTAGTGAAATCTCATTCAATAGTTACATCACACAACAAGAGCTCAGCCAAGGTAAATTTACATAAAACCATAATAAACTATCCTTAGGAAAAATTATCCCATTCATAGGAACTTCTGTTTCCCCCCACACAATGGTTAGCTACTCCCATAAAAAATTTCATTATCTAGTAATAAAAAATAATATTTTCATGTCTACATTCCCCCAAATAGTAAATAAATAGAAAATACATGATCTCCAATACCACTTTGAAAAATTCATTTCTTGGATCTCCCTCACATGACCAAGGCAGGTTCCTACGTGCCCCAAAGCGTGTCATCCTATATGCTAGAGGCTTTCAACTATAAGATATGGTGTATGGAATAATGTTTGGAGAATATACCCTCTAAAATAAAGTAGCATTTATAATGGAAATAATATAAACCCATAAAGATATACAACTCAATATGATAAATGAAAAATACAACAAAAATCTAAATAATAAAAAACCTTACAATACCATATTATTTTCAAAACAAAATGGCATGATGATTCATACAAGAAAAAGAAGATCAATTATGACTCAATATTAAGAATCCAAAAACATCTTCCAAAACCTAATGCTTATTACTATATCTAATATCCAATCTTATTCATCATAGAAATCAGTCTGGAAAAGGGCCCTTATGTTTTTCTAGAACTAGGTCCATGAAGTATTCCAGGGTACTAAATAGAGTTTTAATGGGATGTTATTGAAACTTATTATGATGATACCCTGTGTGTATTAAAAAATTCATTAAAAATAATTTTGAATGAAAATATATGATTAATGAGGGAATTAATTCAAAAAATAATCTGAGATATCAAATAACCCACTGAACCTCAAGCTCTATATTGACAGTTGGGGTCAGCCAACCCAACTTCAATGCGATGATAGATGTCTCTAATGGAAATATCACCAAATCCTTGTAGATTCATATTACTATTAGACATGAATAACAACCATATGGAACAAGTAATGATGTATCTTTCCCTCAAAAATCCAATAACCATACATCACACCATTGGAAATAAGTAACCGTACATCAAAACCTAAGGAGAATGAATGGACTAAATATGAATTTTTAAGCTAGATTTTCATTCATGTTCCCATGGTGGAAGACTATACTAAGTGAAAAACTCTCATTAGGCCAAGTGTGAATTACCATGATTGGTCCATATGTTTGTTGAGAGGATATTAGAATCAATCAGAATTCCCATACAAAATCATATTTAATAATTAAAATAAATATGACAAGATCCAATGCATTATACTCAAAAAACCCTGAAAAACATGTCAACATAAATCATATAAGTAAATTTAATATAATTACCGATTTTCATTTCATCTTCAGTTACACAATATTATTTCCTTTAGTTCAAAAATAGTTTCATTCTAATATACCAAAGCAATGAAATTACCATTTTTATGCCAAGTTAACAATTATTAGAATAATTGGGAAACTTCTATTTCACATTGCATTTATACCAAATTACCATTTCACATGATAGTTTGGACTTTAAAACAACATTCCATTTTTTCAATACAAATTTCAAGTCCTTCAACCACTTCCATTATATGTTATTTATTAAAAATCCTATCAACCAAATTCAGATGAGTAGATAATTCACAATGTTAATCCAAACAATAAATAATTTCCAATTCATTATGAGGATCTTGGTTCTTCATTCCATGTTAAAACATAGTATCAATTGTTAGAACACCTATTTGGTGGCCACAATTTATGTTCTCAACACCAATGGCCCCAATATAATCTTTGAGGGGTATATGTATAAATAATTAAATTATTACAATTAAATATTGTCCAGAAAATGGATTTATGGAACAATCTCATAGGTTTTTCATAATAAATAAAAAAATGACCTTTGAATATTATTTAAGACCCCCCAACTCAATAGATGAATTTCAAACTCTATGTATTATACATGAAAATCAATGAATCCCACTATGTTCCCTTATGTAAAATGATTGACACACTCTGACCAGACAAGGAGGCGACTATTCAAGGATAAATCATGTTGATTTCACCAAAAAATGGTAAACAATTAATTTCAAGGAATTTAGATCAAATTAAAGATCAAATATCCCAGGAAATGTATTGGATAATCCTTATGATCTTGGGATAAAGAATCTCAGTCAATCATCCCATGTTATGGTCGAAAGAGGGGAAAAGAGAGCTAAAATATTGTTTTTAGGGGAAGAAATATCATTCTTCCTCTAATTGTTTTTATTCCATTCCAACACCACCAACCCACTGGTGGTGTCTACTACTGTGGATGCCTGGTTGGAAGGTGCACTGACTTGCTAGTGAGCTTCATTTTCCATTACCATACATCTAGATAAACCAATGGTGGGATACTAGACTTCACCGACTATCTGGTGGCACGACAATACTTCTTATATTGCATGCCACCTCTATCATTTTTCTATCTCGTCACCTCAAATCCAAAAAATACCTCATAAGTAATACTTTATGTCAATAATAAGGCATAAAATATATCTAAATGGGCTAAAAAAACATAAAAAGTAATAACACTAACTGTAATATGGGATGTTACATTCTAAAATATACATGTTCATTTTCTTCACAGTTTTGAGGAACTCCATACATTTATTCTATATAAGACTCGTCATCTGTTGAAAATAAATATTCTTCTCGCAAATTTTAGTTGAAAATAATACGTACCAGAATCCTTCCCATGTGTTAAAGGTAATTTTAATGATTTTTTTTATAAATTTTTTGATTCTATAACAATCATCACAGTCCTCTGTTAAACTATCCAAATATAGATCCTAAAAAAATACTCCATGTGTATTTTGTTACATTAAAGGTTTCTTTTACATTCCACTTTGATATTTTCATAGAATATTTTTCTTTTACATTAAATCATTAACAATCAAGGAGTATGTTTTTGGGTTTCTTACACTCATAAAACAATATTTATATTTATACCTTCATTTCATACATATATCTTATATCATTTATATTAGTTCAATAATACCTTTATAGTCTTTTACTTTTAAAAATACTACAAAACATATTTACAAGATCACCATACATGGGATCCCAAAAAATATATTTAGATGATCTACTACAATTTATTCTATATGAATTGAGATTTTTTGTTTTCCTCCAAAATTAAAGGATTCAGAAGTTAAAACAAATTCAACTAGAAATATCTTATTACCTTTTTATAAAGATCCATTTTAAATTATTAATATTTCTCACTGATCTAAAAAATAAAACAACAAGAATAATATTATTCATATTATTCATATCATTTATAAATTTTTCCATGGGATCAAATTTTTTAGGAAAAATGTTTCTGACATGATCCATAAGATTATTATTTGATTATAACTTTTCTCAAAGTGATCAAAAAATATTTCCAATATGGATGAATCTATAATTAATCAGAATGAAAAATCATCTTGTTAGAATATAAAACCATTATAATCATTAGATAACTTTTCTTTTTTTGATTCAAAAACATTGGATGTCCAAAAGTGAGTTACTTTATATTTTTTATCATTAGCATAAATAATTCAAAAATATCAAAAATTACAACAAAATATTTATTCATATAGAAAAAATATAGTATTTTGGATATGGTAGTTGATTCAAAACATAGTCTATTAATCCCATGTACATGTTGAAATTTATTTCTCTAAAATCTTATTTCTTCAAGTTAACATATGGAAATATTCAAATTTAGTATTGATAATATATATCTTAATACTACCTCTCTAATATTCATAATCTCCAAAATTATTTATTATTACTTTATAGGAATATGGATTATCAATAGATCCAATATATATTCTTATCAATTAGAAATTTAGAAATATTTTTTCTTGTACATGTTAGTTCATGGAGAAATATTTATATTCTGATAATAAATAAAGAAATAAAAAATAAAGAGAATAACTAAAAATTATATTTAATATCACATGTTAAGATATAAGATCTAATACAATGTTTTTTAAATTTTTTATGATATAGTAATACATAAGGGACGTGATTTATAGTCTAAAACATGAGAAATAATTTTTGTCCCACTATAAGTGTATGTTTTCTGGATGATATAATCTTCTGATTAGATTAATAATATAATTATAATTTACAAAGTAAATGTTGTGGAAATAATTTTATTGGGATATATACAATACCAAAAATATAATAACCAAAATAAAAATAAAAGTACAAAAAATTTAAAACCACATCTCAGAGTATCATATTACATTATAAACATAGAGAAATAATTTTATTTAATAAAACGGTTCCAATCAAATGTTAACATTTTCTTATATCCATAGCTGGAGAGAGACGTACAACCTTAATCATTGGTATCCCAACTCAGCACATTGAATTTCCACAAAAGTAAGATAATTAGTAGCAATAGATTCCACACTAATAATATCCTCAACAAGAGTGATAGAAAAATTAAATCTCCATATTCGTGAACCCCTTGATCACACTGGTTGAACATAGAAATATCAAAAACCCTAAGAATCATTGATTATATCCCTATAAAAATGTATTTGTCTAATTATCCTAAAAAATCTCCATCAAACTTATCAAACTCACAAAGCTTAATCACAATGTGATTCATCTATGTTACTCCTCTCAAAAGAAATTACCTTACTATTTTCCACATACATCAATATTAATGATTGTAAAATAAACATTCATTCCAAACTCTCATTAATCTCAATGACTTGGAAAACAATATTTAGAACTAATAGATTATAATTAATATAATAAAACCATATAATGAATAGATATTAGTTCACACTTAAAAACACTAAAAGAATAATCAGTAAAATGAAAATTATATCATGTTTAAGATGCTTTAGATATTTGTAAAAATAATATTCTAGAATATTTTTCCAATGATAGAACAAGTAAAAATTATATAATTTTTTATATAAAACACCAATAGTACAATTTTTTGTTCTTCAGGTTTAGTTGAAATATTATCTGACGAAATACTATATTTTCTTGTAGATTAAGCTCAGTTTCTATCATACAAATTGTTCTACACTTTCATAGTGTATGTATGTAATTGTGAATAATTGAAATCATACTTTATCAAAAAGTAACTGTGATAGTTTTAATATGTTTATTTTTAATTTAGATGATGGGTAATAATTCAAAAAATAATAAAACCTAAAGTAACCATTTTATATAAATCTGAATTCATATGAAGTGAATAGTGGTTTGGAAAATAAATGATAAAACATGGGTCTTTGACCAATCCAATGTATCATGGATTAATATCATGATCTAATAGAATTTTTTAGTGAATCATTCTAGAAATGATTTTCTCCAATATAAGATCTATGTTGTCGAATATTCCAATACATCATGGTATGTAAAAAAACAATCTTTGTAAAATTACAATGGTTGAAGTTGAATCATGGGGTGATTATTATTGTTATTATTTACCAATACTGAATGGAACATCATGGAATTAAAACTAAATAATCGAATGGGGGAATATATGTTCCTTAATGATCATAGGGTCAGAGTAGAAGACCATGTATGGGGATAAAGGGAACTGTGTAATTGTTTCCAAGTATGATGGTAAATAATATATTGAAAAAAAAATCTAGGATTCTTTGATATCATTATAATTGAGTTTTTATCTAAAATTGATATGAATAAACCACTACATGGTTCATCTCTCCATTCCATGGTTTGATAAGTTCTATAAAAAATTAGTTATCCACCTAGAACCATGTGATAATACTAATAGATAGTCGAATATGAATTATTGGATCCTTATAAATATTGATAGGGTTATAGTTAAAATAAAAAAAAATTTATGTATTATCCATGGATGAATGGATTATGAGAATTATGGAAGAAGATTGTAAATTATTTCTAGTTCTAACCATTTATTTATATTCATTTTTATTTAATCTTGACTACATTTTTGGAATCTATTTATATAATCATGCTTTATACTTTGTTATTTGTTAATAATAAGGAATAATGTTGGGCCATATTGAAATAACCACCTTTTATAAAGGACAAGATACTCGATAAAAAGAGTTAGTGAACCATGACAACATAGATTTTTATTCTTTTCCATTCTTTCCCTTTCATTATATGTCATCATTATTTACTAATATACTTCCCTCAAATGCATTTTTATTTATAAATGGTAGATATTATATGAATTATTAATATCATGCATTATGATAGTTCTAATACATATGGTCTCATGAAAAACAAACAAAATCAAATGAAGAAAATTCATCTCAAACCCATTCCCAAAATTCGATTCACCCACTCATTTGTCATTAATTTTGAAGAGTTTAATATATGAGTGTCATGGTATGGCACTGATATAATTTATATGTTTCTATATATTATAGTGATCCAATAAATTTAATTTATATGATTTTACTTCTATTATCTATCCTTTGGTTTTATTCTTGCTTTTATTTGCATGAATATACGGTTTCCATGGCATCTTTATATCTGGAATTTCATAAAAATGAGAAATTTATTTTACTTCATTTTAATTTAACTAATTTTTGGGAGTTTTATCTACAAATTTTTGTTGAATATAGATATTCACCATTGTAATACTTTCATAAAATGATGTTATGTGAGAATTTTTGTTCATTGTTCATGAGTTTATTTTTTCACCTATTTTAGAGGATATTTATTCCTTAATATTAATGATTTTACCATTTTTTACAGTTAATTTCGTGTTGTTTATTTTTTTTTATCAAAAGGAATTATATCATCATATAAATTTTCATGTCATGTATCTCGCATCCTTATCTATTGTTATTGGATCTTTTCATAGGTATTATCAATCAACCTTATTTTACCTATATTACGTTTGTAATGTTTTTCCTATTACTAATGGTATTTGGTTAGAAGGAGAATGAAATCCCTAGTTTATGATGATACATTTTGAGATATCAATCAATATTCATTGATATAATCCCTACAGTATTTCCACCAACATTTAACATTCTGATCCTCTATAACCAAAATTCAGTTCATAGGGACATTCGGTGGAGACAATAAGTTTGATAGTGATGTAATACCTCATTCTTGAATATTCAACTAAGGTGTAATGATTCATAACCTTCATTTCATTACCATGTTTTTGCAACGATATAGGGTACTATATAATATTATTAATTTTTTTCTTTTTATTAGTTATATCATTTATGTTTTTCATTGGTGGTTTCACATGTCCATCTCAGAATGGGACGTTCTAACACAATATTATAGATTCTACAATAATGACCTAGTTTGTTATTTATGTATTCCTAGGATGTCTGTTCAAGTAATTTTTTAGTTTTCATGTTTTTACATTAATAATTTATCCAGCAATACATCATGATTTATATGTTGTTCATTCTATGGAAGTAGATGAAACATGGACCTATGAACATTAAATCTTATATTCTTTTCTCTTGTTTTCATTTCTAAAAATATTTTCATCCTAACTCATATTCAATTTTTGTATTTTTTTGATAAGAAAACAATGTATATAAAGAAATTTTTACCAATATATATAACTCAGATGATCATGTTTATTCTTTGAGATAGTTAAAAAAATGTTTCCCAGAATTTTTTTTATTAGATAAATTTGAATTATAATAAATGTGTTTAACAAATTTCAATATAGATAAGTTTTATAAATAAAATAATTTAAATATCTAATAGATTATTATACACAATTTTATATATCATAGAGAGCTTCTTGATTCAATTATTTTCCCTAAGAAAATTTATTATTCGGTCCCCTAATATCTAGTTTATTGTTACTAAAATATATATTCTAGTTAACATTATTACTAAATCTTGTAGTCTCATGTCGTAGTCCACAATAGATAATGATATTCATAATGTCACTTATGATTCTATCACTTTCTTTATATGTCATATATTTTATGTTTTATTCATGATGAAATATTTGTATGGATGATTATATCAATATGATTTTCTATAACATAAAACTTCACACCAAAATAACAATTAGGATGAATAATGATAAATTTATCAAAATCATTTTTTATCTTTATATTATTTATGTCAAAAATTTATGTTGAAGGAAGATAATCACAATGGTGACATAAATTGATTATTGATATAATTTTTTTAATGATTTAATTATGTCATCAAGGTATATAAAAGAGTAAAAATATACTAAGTCAAACTTATTATCCAAATAAATTCAACAAGGAGGTTTTGTTAAATAGAAGGATAAGGGGATGGATGATTGAGAAAAACATTAAAATCAAGGAATATAATGGGATAAAAATTAGTATAGGTATATATTTTATAAGTCCAAGAATAATGTGATTGAATTTTTTTCTCACATAATAAACGAGGCATATAAAAAGAGATTATCCTGACAAGGGAAAAAATTATAAAGATGATGATAATGAAAATTTATTTTAGTTGAGTAGGAGTTCAATATTGATATTGTTTTTTGTTGGCGTAATATTGCTATAAATGAAGAGTGGAATCTAGATAATGGGTTATATTTTTATAGTTTTCTAGATAAATTTAACATCATTGAGTAGAGAGATACTGTGTGAGGTATTATCTATTTGGGAAATTATGAGAGTACTTATGTCAAGGGTAATGGTTTTACATATCAAGAACATCATGATGGGATTGTTACGTGGGTACCTAAACTTATGAGAAACCTCACTTAAAATTACATTCATTATAATAAGGGATATATCATTTAGTAAGAATTTTTTAGTCAATGTATCTCTTATGGATCTGTCACCATAATGAATACAACATAATAGAATGTGGTGTGTGTGTTAGAAGGTATGACTCAAATTAACCAGTTCAATGGTTTCTATGTACTAATTTCTGATAATACTTATTATTGGAATAAACTTATTGGGAATATTAGTTTCAAATTAAATTCTGAACATAGTAAACAATGTTTTTTAATGAATGTAACTCCTAACACTATTCCATTTTATTAATATTTTTTTATGGTAAGTATAAATATGTGAGTTTCAATAGGATTATTTACAAATATTTTCACTCTTGAGAATGTCCAATCTGATATTTGTGTCCCCCTTAGAAATTCCTCCCATGGTGAAGGATATTAAATAGTTACTGTTATTGAGGATTACTCCAAAAAGTATGTATTTTTCATAGGGATGCACAATTAATGGTAGCAATTTAACCTTTAAGAACAGAGAAAATAGAATGAATAACAAATATTGTATGCTATTAAAGACTCTATGAACTGATAATGTGTTAGAATATCTATCAAATTAATTTTATAGTTCTATGGAATTTGATGTGACTAAACAAGCCAAATTATAATCAAAAACCCCCAACAGAATTGATTAGATGAATGTTTGAATAAATCTATCCAGGATAGTTTGAGATGCATGCTCACACACATAGGTTTTCCACAGCTCTTTTAGGTTGAATATTACTCTATGAAAGTGTTCGATATAATGTTTTAACATATATGTATAATTCAATTAATAAACCTAATTAAATCAAGATAGGGATACCACCTATACATTTACACCATAAATATTTTGCAACCACGTCTTATTCTCATTCAAAGAATGCTAATATAGAACCTAGGGAATTCAAGTGTATCATCAGGGGTTATCTGAAGTGTGTAAAGGGAAACTGAAAATCGATAGATAATTCTAGATATACAATGTATATCATTAGTATTTATGTCCTCATTCATGATTCATTTATACCAATATATAAGTCTCTTGAATTTAAATGTTCTAAAATACCCAAACATTTTCTCTTTTAGGATTCCTTGTATCCTTTATAGTTCTCTAAAACTATTTTAGTCTCCACTAACTATCTCTCCTAGGATAATTTTTTCTGTGATTCTAATTTTGAATCAATTGTAGAGGTAAGTGATAATATTTAGGATTATCAGTTGACCTATAATAGATTTCATATGGCCGTCAAACCCCCTACATGTGTCAGTCATTAACATTGGCTTCTTAGGTGTTTAATATTAACATGGATATAAAAATTTATTAACCAAACACCATTATACAAGTTATAAAACCAAAAAATCTAAGTATTTATTTATTAAACATTATAGAAAAACGTTTTTCTATCCATGTGATCCAACGGTGTGAGGTGTGGTTTCATACATTATCTCATGCATAGTTAGCATAAGGTTTTTCTAAATATGTTCCCTATCCATACACCATGAAATTTCATATCCAAAAATTATAGATCAAGCTCATTTTATCTCCTTAATCACTCCATTCATCCCTAATATTCCTATAAGATGAATTTATTTTCCCCTAAAAGGTTTATAGGTCATTTCCTTTGATCTACGAGAATGTTCTATGCATTTCAAAATATATTGGTGACCTACATTTTTTGATTAGTTTATTTTTTTCATCGATTTCTTTAGATCTTTTCTCCTCCTTTCTCTTAAAAACATGGATCTAATTTATTGTGGGACGATTTAGTTTATTTGGGATTTTCTAATTAGATATAGGTTAATTAGGTGAAGGGAAAAATAACTTACCTCAAATGTAGAATATCTAAGTTAGGTTGTTTAAGTTGTTATACCACTATTTATTTCTCCAAATTTTGAGATGTATGAAGCTTCTCCATCGACTCCACTTGATAAACACATGAACGATTGATTTTAAATTTGTTAAATTGGTTGAAATAGTTTTAGAAATCATGGTGAGATGTTATAGAAATTCATGGGTGAATTATGGTTTTGGAAATCATCAGAAACTAATGACTTTTTTGGAAACCTGTTATTCTTAATTTGAAAATAGTGATTTAAATATTATAGTTGGATTGAGGGAAGTACTGGTTTTTAAATTTTTTTTATTTTAAAAAATTAAATAATGGAAGTCGGTTGATATGGATTGAAAATAATTTTTGGGAATTGGAAAAAAGAGATGGATATAGGCTGCAATGTACCACCATCAATGGGATGGGGTATGTAAGAGAGGCTCCACCGCCAATGGTAATGCCATGTTTGCATCTGTATGTTGTGGATGTGCGTGGAAATTGAAATTATATGACAAATAAATAATTGAGAACTGGTTTAAAGAGTATATTGATGATTTCCTTGAAAAATTATTGTGAAATTTTGTTGTTTCTTAACATGTAAAAACTAATATATGTTCTTATTATAATCTATTTTCACTTCTCAAATTATTTTAGAAAATGTGCTAATATGTTTTTTTCTAGTGGTGTGATTTGGGAAGTGATTGGGGGCATCCAATTGAGTATATAGTCACCCCTTTCATGGGCATTGTTGTGTATTTCCAAATGTTATCTCTCTGGATACATGCAAAGGCATGGTATCATAGTTTATTAGTGATTCTTCTTCATACCTTAGTAATGGATTATCATATTAGATCTTTGATCATATTGGGAGTATATATTTGGATAACTTTATTTTCTTGGGTTTTTGTTTTCACTGGTTTTCCTAACATGTTTTCTCATGTTTTCTGTTTTGTACACTAATATGGTTATTGGTTTTGTTGTTTTATGAGTTTTATTTTGAACTCACATTATATATAATTTCATTTTTGGTGTTTTTATTATTTTTAGGTGTTTATATTGATTGTTAAAATGAAAACATGTTATTTATGAAGCCCTTGTAGTTTATATATAGCCACTTGTCTCTTGGAGATGTCACCCAAAGAAAGAAAAACCCATCCCTTCTTCCTAGACCAATAAGAGAGGGGTGAGATTTTAAAACCATCATATAAAAAATAGAAATTGAATGAACAGAAAAGAAATTATATACCTTTAAAGACTATTAACTCGAAATAAAAAAGAGAAAATAAAATATCAAATCTCAAAAAATAAAGAATATCATACAAATAAAGAATGATAAATCGAGAATTTAGCAATACTTTTGAGAAATCTGTACAAAAATAATAGTTTCTTCAAGAAAAACAATTGTAGTGGTATGTATGATAGAAAAAATTGGTGAAAAATATTATAATAATGATAATTTACTAAATGGAATATTTTACTTTGAATGTAAAAGAAAATTTCACATCAATGTACACTATTCTATGTTAATGTTCAATAAATATTCTGAGGATAGAGGAAAAAGATAAAAGAAGTCTATGAAACAAAAACAGAGTGATTTAGAACGTAGTTAAAGTGAATTAGATTCAAGTAGAGAGGATAAGAATGATAGAGAAAATATCTATTTTGTGATGAACACATCAGAGGTATCTAATATTTTTTATATATATCATTAACATAATTAAAATCATTCTTAAAATAAAATTATTGATGAAAACATGCCCACTGATGAAATTTTTGACAATTTTAATATGTGGGAAAACATTCAATGAACATAAAGGTAAATACATGATTTTAGTGAAACAACACGCTCTATCAACCAACATAAAAACTAATCTTAGTATATAAATGGATAAAAATTTTCAACAACTAAAAAATATAATGAACTAAAATTAATTATTGGGAAATTAAATATTGGTAAAAAATTATTTAAATATAGAGGAAATACTTTACCCTAAATTCTTTGAATGTAAAATACACATAAGTATCAAAAAGGTATTTGATATCCTCCTAGATAGGGAAATATATGTGATAATTAATTTATTTCCTATTATAGTTCGATAAGTGTTATAAATACTTCCTACTCTTATAGACCAAATAATGTTTTTATTTATAAAAGAATAAGATATTATTTTCAAAACCATTTAAACAATTATGAGTTCCTAAATCACTTATTACTAATTATTATAGACCCATACTGATATGGGAACCAAATTCATTTTCATTTTAAATATAATTTGTATGAAACTTGCATGAAAATTTTGAGTAAGCGACTATGGTATCTAGATAGTGGTTACTCTAGGCATATGATTAGGGACTATATAAGTTTCAAGAAACTAATCAAGATTCATAGTGGATATTTAACCTTAAGTGACATTTCCAAAGGTAAAATATATGGACTTGGTAAATTAATTAACTTAAATAATATTTTAATTTTTTTATTTTTTATATCCAGATGGACTAAAATATAATTCAATAAGTATTAAATATTTATGTGCGTATTGTTTCCATATTACGTTTGAAAAATATTCTATTTTTTTTCTAATTCTAAATATGCTTTATATTTCATTACTTTGAGAAAGGATAATCTATATAATATTAATTTAGATTCCTTAATTTTATAGAAAATATCATATCTAATTTATTTAATTGTGAATCCTATATTTTGAATATGAGAATTGTCTAGTGGAATATACATTCGTTTAGAATGGTAACTAAGAAGCATTGATGAAAAATGGACATATTCCCATGTTTTTGGGGAAAACCGTGGGGATAGGTCTGGGATAAAAATATGTATACCCACCGTTATGAAAAAACCATGGGTATAGCATTCCCGTGTGTGTGCGGGAAATTTTTTTCCCGCTGGAAGGAAATTTATTTTGGCATGATTCCAATACCCACAGTTCTTCCCTATATACCCACTGTTTATATAACTATATTTAACTATATTTTCATATACACACATAGGTGATTTTAGGTATGTGGTAAGATGAGGTGTTTGCAACGAAGGGGTTACCAGATCGAAACTCACTGCTAGCATTCTTTCAGGATTTATTCCCATGGTTTCAATGCCATTGGTAAAAGACTTTGATTGCATGGCAATTGTTTATGATTCTTTGACATGGTGGGAGAATATCTATACCCACAGTTTTAGAAAACCGTGGGTATAGGTGGGTGACCTATACCAATGCAACCAATGACCATAGTTCCCAAAACCCTTGGAATATGCTATACCCATGGTTTCGTTGGATATACCCATGGTTTTGAACCTTGGGTATAAGCCGTTATTCCCGTAGTGAAAGGTTTAGTCATGGATCTTCCTAAACAAGAACTCCCAAATGAAAAAATTCTATAAACCATATTAAAATGAAAACTATACATATCCCCTTTCAAAAATAATATATGTTTCACCATTTGATCCCCTAGATTTATTTCACATGGACTTCTATGGACCCACTATAGTTTTATGATTAAAAGGGATACAATAGGGTTATATTCTAATTGGTGACTTTTTAAATTATACATGGGTATTCATTTTTTATTTCACACAAGTGAATCTTGTTTCTATTTTTCTAAGTATTCTATATCATTAGATAATCATATTGAATATAGAATTAATACCTTATTAAGTGCTCATGGATAGAAGTTTAAAAATTATTATTTTAAATCATTATTCTCACAAAATTGCTATAATAATCACATTTATTCTCCTAATACAACACTGAAGAATGTTTTAGTTTTGAAAATAAAAGGAATCCTTCAAAAAAAATTCAAACCTTGCTCAATGATAATGATTTACTTATTGATTTGGTTTATTAGATAAAAATACAACTTAGTATATAATCAATAGACTTTTAATTAGACATCTATTAAAAAGGAGCCCTTATGAAATATGGAATCGGATAAAACCAAAGTTTATTTACTTTAAGGATTTTTGTTTAAAGATCTTTATTCTCAATATGATGGATAATAGTGAAAAAATTTAATCAAAGAGGGTCAAATTAATTTCCGTTAGATATTCTTGGACCAGTAATTGTTAATGTTTACACAATAAAAGGACTAAGATAGTGGAACAAAATGTATATTTTGAGTATGGAAAAAGTGATCCATATGATTCTGAAACATATTTAAACAACCTTTTATATTAATATTTTAAAATAATTATGAATTCTAAACCTTTTATCAATTCTGTGAAACATGAAGAAAATATTCTATTAACGATGAATAACATAAACCTGAACCTATAAATGAGAATGAGGTGTTAAATAATTCAATTACTATAACCATTAGGACTCGTATATATCATCCCTTATGTAGTTATAGAATGAGTTATAGAAAAATGAAACTATATATTTCTATATAAATTAGGGAAAACATCATGTTTTATTATCAATAATTCAACTGAAGAACATCAATGATTCGATTAATAATGAATTTTGGGTAGTGGATATGTGAGAAGAACACAATAAATTTGAAATAAGTTTTCTGGTAACACATAAATATACCAAAAAAATTCTTAATTTTGTCACAAAAATATGCATTAAGAAACATGGTTGATGAATTTGTTAGAATAGTAATAAATAAATCTAGATGTGTTAAACAATGATGTAGTCAATGAGAAAGTATTAATTATGAGGACACCTTTTCACCAATATTTATACTTTAATCCATCATAATGTTTCTTTCATATAATGATGATTTGGATTACAAACTATATCAAATGGATGTTAAGATTCCAATCGATAATGTATATACTTATATGTTAGTTTTTAAGAACAACCCCACAGATTTTAAAATCCTCAATTTCAAAAACCATTTTTAATGTAATGAAAACATTATATTGTTTGAAATAGGAATCTATATAACAGTATGTTAGGGTCATCTCTTTTTTAATTGCTACTTTTTTTCTAATGTTAAAGCTGACCCTAAATTATTTATCAAAAAAACATAAAATATTTTTTATTGGAAAAAAATATGTTGAAGGTATTGTTTTTTAAGCTTAAAAAATCCATTATATACAAAAATTTTAAAAATATTGCAATTAACAATTTAAATGAGTTTATTGGGAGAGGAAAAAATACTTAATCAGATTTTATATTTTTCAAAATAAATAATGAAATATTTAAAACAAATGAATGTACAATAGAAATTTTAAAAAACAATTTCATGGAAATTACTAATGTATGTGATACTCCCATGAGTACTAGATTCAAGTTGGATCCTAGAGTAATGGGAAAATATGTTTCTCAAAAAAATATAGTGGTATGATTGAAAAATTACTAAACAAAAATACTATTTTCCTGGAATAATGTTAACATGTTTCTGTGTGATTATATTCAATAAAATTCAAAATATTCATAGGTACTTGTTTTCAAAAGAATTTTCAAGTGCTTAAAGAATATAACAAACATTGTATTTTGTTTAACTAGAGTGGAAAATAATATAATTTAGTTACATATTCAGATTCATAATTTAATTGCTGTGATTTATATATAAAAATATCTTTTAAAACATGTCAATTTTAAGGAATGTTTCTCATATCATCGTGCAATAATAAATAGAACTATGTGGCATTATCAACTGCTAAAGATGATTATGCAGCTATAGGCAGTTGTTGGGTATAGATTCTATGGACAAAACACACATTACTAGACTATGGATATCAATTGTAGAATGCACCTAAAAATTATAAAAAAGAGATTAATAAATATTTCAAAGATTCCAATATATCAATCTAGAAAAAATCATATTGATACTTGATATCCCATTCAGAGAGATCATTACCAGAAAAGTGGTATAACTCTAGAATCCATCTGTACAAAACATCAGCATGATGATTTCTTTTAAAATTATTTGAATATTTAAAGAATAAATTATATCATACAAGAATTAAAAGCAATAAATTAGTTCTAATAATATTAATTTTGTTTTATTAGTTAATTAATGTGTTAAAAGTTTTTAGATTTTTCTGCCTAGGATTTTCTGGAAATAATTATGAAGTGTAATTCACATAGTTTTTAGGTCAAACAAGACCTTTTTTTTCATATGATCACCATGCCTAACCTAAAATCTTACACATATAGTCGTCATTCCTACTATATAATAATAAAAATCATCACTATGAATCCACAAAAACTAGTTCATATCATTAGTAAGTAATTTTTATATACATATTTGTACTACGGTTAGAATACCAACCATATATTTATCATTTTATTGAAAACTATCCTTATGTTATTCATAGATCCATTTATAGTTGAATTAATATATCTATTTAATTATAATTTTTTGTGACTTGTTTTTGGATTTATTTTATGTTTATTATTATTTTATTCCCAAAATGATTTAAATTAAAATTCACATCATGAACTAAACTAAAAACTATATTTTTCATTATATCTTCTCGATATTTTTGTGATCTTTGTAGTGGGTCATTTTCTATATTCTCGAAACTCTCACTCTATTAAACATAGACAACATTATTTTACCACATGATTTCAAAAAATCATAGTTCTTGTATCAAATCAAATGTTAAGGATGACATGAATGTTGGAAACTCTATTTCTTGTTCAGTCTCAAAATTTGAAGAATTTGAAGAAGTCGAAGGATATTTCGAGTGCATTAATAATGCTTAATAATTTTCATATTTTTGATTATTAAATTCTATTGTAAAAACAATTCAATTTTCAATGGTTGATGTCAAGTTTATCCTTATTTTGGATTGGGATTTTGGAACAAGGATGTGCTGAATAGTTTAAAGACAATTGATAACCATTCTATCCAAATGTAATAAAATATTTTCATGAGAACCTAGAATATTTTAGATAGAAAAGAGGGATATAGTAAAATCAAAGATAAATAGTGACGTTTTCTTATTTCCTTCAAATTCATGGGAAAAGTGTTTGGGTGTGCCGCACAGTTGAGAGTATAAAGATTATCAAAGTTTATATCATTTTAATCATCCACACATTGAATTTTATAATTCCTTATATGAGCTAACTGAGAAAGGAAATCCAAAATGGCCCACTATCGTTGAGTCGATTGAAGAATTTGGGATATGATTTTAGGTTATTCAACATGTTATATGTCTATGAAAAATATAATTTAGTATCCTGATGTTTCATTATATGTATTTCCTATGTTTTATGTAGAGTGGTGTTCAAATCAGTATTTGTTTACATTTTATGAGGCACATGGTAGATTTTTTCAGAAGAGCTTAAAGATTCAGTTCCATTCCATATCCTAAAATAGTTTATTCCATGATAGAATAAATGATATTAGTTATTTATGGATAGTATAAGATAACATACTTTGATATATATTTTTATTCTCAAAATATTTGTAAAAAATTAAATTTAAATGGAATACATATAAATGGGAGTGTGTAGCTAACCTAGAGAAACTGTACGAATAGTTTATTATAGTCTAGTTTTCTTCAAAATCAAGGGGTATTATAGATTCAAGCCTTATACAAGATCAGATTTTGGTGAATTCAGATGATAATACTTCTAAAGAAAATGTTTAGAATAATTTATTGTAGAAGGATAAGAATAAGTATATTTAAAAGAAGAAGAAAATGATATAAAAGATGTATAAAAAGAAGAAGAAGAAGAAGAAGAAACAAATGTTTTACACATTAATAAAGAAGCTATAATGGATTATGAAGATGATACATAATGGGATAAATATATTGGTATTGATAAATAAAGGTATAAATCAGATGTATATCCTATTATTGGGAGTATCCTCATACAACCTTCACCAGATTCAGTTTCTACAAAGGGTTACCCAAGATACTATTGATTTGTCTTAGAATATCCTAATTCTGATGATGAATATCTTAGAGGTAGTACACCAAGATATGGTAGACCTTCCACTCTCTTTGTTCAAATAAATTTAAAAGGATCATTGATTACTGAGGTTGAAATTCAAGAAAGAATTAAATATTTCCATATTGTTGCTTATGATGAAATTTTTGAAAATTCTAACAATGATGAAGTGGAAGATTATACTAGAGGTGTTGATTAGTCGATGAGAGATATTATTATGTTGTAATTACTTGAGGTAGATAGAAGACATCCAAACAGTTATCCAAGTCCTTCATATCTTGCACCCCCAATTTCATCATATTCTAATGTAAATATATATGATTTAGATATGTCTAAATTAGATATTTTGGAGATACTCAATCTTGAGTTTGATAACTTTTATAACTCCTTGAATAATTTGATCCAATTGGTTATTTATAAAGTTGTTACATTGGTCATCAATCATCTTCATCCGTGTTTAAATTTCATGATATAGAAAAAGATGAATGAGATTACAGACATGAGAGTTTAGATTGGTTCTCATCAGTAAAAACTATCTGACTTAATGATTTAGTTTATACAAGGAATTCAACAATTCTTTGTTTCAATATTTTCATTTGTCTTCTGATCCTCTTGTTATGTCATTTATTGGTGAATACAAGAAAAAATATTTCATTTTGGAGGATACTATAGTCTTCCTTGAAGATTTCAACAATAATCGTGAAGATGTGTATGAGGGGTTATAAACCCATGATATTAAGACACTATAATTTTATGAGGACTTAAAAATAATCTAGAATGGATAGTGAAAAATCAAGAGGGAGACAGGTTATTATCTAAGAAGGATATTTACAAAGTCCAATCTTAAAGGGATGTTTATAAAAAAATATTTATATTTTATTATGACTCCACAAACTCAATCCACTAAGTCACATGTTGAGAATATTAGATCTATGAATCCTATTTTGGAAGCGTTCATGTAGAATGAAGATGATTTCATTCAAGCATTGGTGCATAGTTCATGGGAATTTATTGAGTTAACCGTGTTCATAGAACCTTATATCTATAACTCCAATATAGGTATCCTAGCCCATTCATCCATTCCATTATATCAAACTACTACATCCAAAATAATCAATATTATTGGCTTAACTCCTACCCCAGACATTTACTAGCTTAGATCAATTTCTATCTATATTGTTTTTGAAGCACATACCTCTTCATCTACTACATGGAATTATTTTTTATTCTGCCTCAACATCTAATGTAAATGATTATATCCTTTCTATAGAAATTAGATATGATTCTAATTTGTATTCTTATATGGATTTATGATATGGATTTATTGTAATCTATTAATAGCCTAATTGACACTATGTTGTTGTAATAATGGCATAACCTCTATTATTCTATGTTTTATTTTATCTCATTCATTATTTTTTAATTTTTAAAATATGAAATTATAGTGTAATTTAATAAATAAAAATTCCTTTCTTTCATTATAAACCCTTTTTAGGATTTCATGAAAATGTTAAAAAAGTTATTTAAATCATATATGCAATATATTTCAATCTAAATGTCCTAATTTGGAATCATAAAAAATGTGTATATTGTCATTTTAGTCTAGGAACTCCTTATTTTAATGATCCAAAATAATTTATATCTTTTAATTTTTGATTTTCATGTTATTTTAGAAAGTGTTTTACTGAAAAAAATTACAGAAATTGTTTTGTTTGGAGCTTACCTTGCCACCTTTCCATATTATGGTCAACTAATTGTATCATTGTATTTCATAAAATGCTTCAAATAACTATATTCACAAAAAATATATGTTGTGATTCAGATGAAAAAAGTATTTAAAAGAGAAGAGTTGGCTACACATTGAAGAATAAACTTATTGTGTGATGATAATCTTCTTCCTGGATGTAAAAACAACCAATTATGAAATTCAGTGTTCCTAACCTCGTGAAGAAAACTACCCACGACATGAAAATATAATGTTATCCTGAAATATTATGTATATTTTTTTGTATTAATATATTTATTATTTCCTCTAACTTAGTGATCAGGTGAAGAAAAACCATACCACATGATGTCATCAGCATACCGCACATATGAATGAGATAACCATAAGAAGAGTTGAACAGACCACATCATCTGACCATGTCTTATTACGTTATGATCAAATAACCATACTTTAATTGATGATTGAATTCCATTTCTAACTTTTCAATAGATCATTTATATTTTAAAATGTAATGTTTTGAAGCCTTAGATGATGTTTCAGTGCGTCTAATGAAGAAAGAATACTCTCTAATGGATACTTCTGATGAAGATATCGTTAGAGTGAATCTTTTTATCATCAAAAGAATATAAATTATTCCATACTAAGAAAAAGTTATTGATAATATAAAATAATTTATAGAAATTATATAAAAACCTATGATACAGAAAATACATTATGATTATATGTTTTCTAGATTTTTTCTTGGAGAATCATTCAAGCTCCTTTAAATCTACATTTTAGAACCTATAAACATATAAGGGTTTTCAGAATGATATATATTTAATTTAACCATCTCTAATCAATTACAATTTTTTTGTTCGTTTTTTTTTTCACATTGATTATCTATAAAACACAAACTCTTGTACTTAACTAAAGAGTGATACACATTCTGTATACAATATATAAACTTGTATCATAGGGAAATTTTTTAAGAGGACATTTTTGGATTTTAATTATTTTTATCCATTGTATATTAATTTAAGTGCTATTGTTACTAGAAATTGTTATGTATTTTGTCTTTAAAATTAAATCTACATTTTGGTTGAAGTTTATTATTTAATAAAAATATTTCAAGAACGTGACTTCCAATAAGTGGCACTGTACTTCTATCAATTTCACATATTTTTATCTCTTGTATAATAGTGTAAGTGTATATTTCTATTAATATTGTTTCAAATTACGAATGGATTTCAATTTTCTAAACACTAAAAACTGTAATTTTATAGTTAGTCTTAGTTTTTGTAAATATAATTTTTTTTATTAAATAAAATAGTTTCCATAGTTAATGTTTAATAAAAAATCAACTAAGCCCTATTCCCACTAATGAAAAATTATTTGATAGTTTAAATTTTCATATTTCTACTATTTTATAAAATGGAATGCTTTATTTAATACCATATTAGTTATAAAATTTTATTTTAAAAGAAATTTTATTGGTAACACAATTCACCCCCACCTCATGAATTAATCACTCTCACCAATAATCATAACATAGATAGATCACTATCATGAAAAAGAACTGTAATACAATTATCATGTTATCAACCATCTTCCTATGATAGAAATAAAATTCATTATTAATCTAGTTCACTAATTATAATATCGATTTTAGCTCCATAAAAGGGGATAAAGAATGAAAAATTTACCATTTTTCATATATAAATAAGAGAATCAATGAAACCCCTACCACAAAGGTGATGATGTTTTTCACAAATTAACAGGACAAAATTATAGATCCTAATCCCCCCTATTGTTAGAAGATTCATCCATATAATTACATCACACTGCAACCTTTTAAACAAAAACCCATGAAAAACACTATTATAACAATATAGAGAAACTTTCATTGCCTAGAAAGAATAATCGAGAGGATCCAGAAAAAAAATAACCCCATTAATAATTTATAACATCTCCTGTACAACCACAGATCAAACACGAGAATCCATGAATTGATAACTATTGAAGGTATTCCAACACTCCTTATGAATGATTCATTTTCCTCAAAGGGTTTTGGAGAATATTCATAGGGTTTGAGAAAATGTGATGACCTGCAACTTATATCAATAACCTTTTGAGTAGATTTTCATGGCATAATACACTTCACATCATGTAAATATTAGGTTATTATATCCTTCCAAGAAACAAGCCACCTCCTACAATTTTTCCTCAATTTATTTCACATCATGATTTACCACATGAACTAGCCTCACAAAATCCATGAATCTCATATTCCTGACATGAAACACTTACATATTTTGAATTATCTATACTCACATATTTTAGTAGCCAAAAACTTCTCGACCAACTCTATGCCTCCTCTAAGTACATCTGGTTTTAGAAAAACACAACGGGTCTGACTAGATGATCTAAGCCCAAACATATATGGTGTATATAATACTCTAATTACTATTATTATAATTATTTCTTTATACATTTTTGGAATTTCATGTTTCGTGTTTATTAATTTCATCAAATGGGTTTTTACATGAAAGTAAACATGTTGTAAGGAATTTTATATGTCAAATTATTTTCATGAGGTGATATTAATTGTTCTTTGTATTTGATATTATAATATTATGTGTCTGATGTATCTTTTTAATTTTATGATTTATTTCCACATGTTTTTATTGATTTACATTTTATTCACATATTCATTTCATTTATTAATCCCCATCTCAATGGTTTGATCATAGTAATAGATTTCGTACCAATTTCCATTCCGTTGATACATATTTTTTAATATGCAAATATTTATTTTTATGAAGTATAACTACTAATACTTTGAGATGTTCTATAATGAATTTATTTATATTAATATTTTTTAATGATTAATTTTTAGCTAGTACCTTCAAGGGGGTTATTATTAAAATGTTACCAAAAAGGTAAGGGTCTAATATTCAATCTCATTTTAATCAAGATTTGTTATGATTAAACATCAATTGAAATATATTACTCGATCATTGTCTAATAAACCCTTTTCATTTTATTCACCTTTTTCTATTCATGATATTTTAAAGTAATTGTACACTTTTTCACTATTTGGTAATGAAAATGAATGAGAAAATGTTTGTAAGAAAATATGAATTTATGTCTCTATTATGTGAAAACTAATTTTTTTTTCAAAATCCTTATTATATAAACATTTTGTAATGATTTTTCTAATGGTATCTGATGATTTATTAAAGAAATTTTGACCCATATTATAAATTTATAAAATGTTTTAAAAGTAATATTAAATTTTTTTCAATATGAGTTACTTTTTTCTTTTCTTACTAAAATATGAAAGTAATATTTGTTTTATCATACACATCTTGTACAAAATTTTCAATCCATCATAAACACTCTTTGATTTTAATATTACATTATATGTGTACAATGATCATTCTAAATGAAATGTTTTGTTATGTCCTTGAATATTTTAAAGTTTTTTTTCACATTAACAAGGATATTTTACTCACTATCATTTTTAATGAATTATTATAGTAATTTTATTTGTCAAAAAAACAAAATTTTTTAAATATAATATACTAGGGATATGGCATAATTTTTTCATACTTATTATTTATCTTTGTGGGTTATGATCTATTATAACAAAAAATATATTGACATTCACTCCTTGATTAATTTTATATTCATTAAATTTCTCGTGAAAAATTCACTTTCTTATTATTATTATAGGTTACATTTATCATAAATATATAATTTACTTGTGTCATGGATACTATATTTTCCTAAATATTATACAATTTTTAAGCACAATGTTTAATTTGAACGTTATTTAATTGATTGGAGAAATATAGAGATATTTTTATTCCCTACACAATACATATAATTTTTGATATGTTTTATTGTTCATGAACTAAATAAAACGTTTTATATATGTAAAATTATTTAGAAATGATGTGATGGATTGGTCTAAAAATTATATTACCTTGTTATTCATCAGAATGTATCCTGATAAAAATCCGCAAGTTGGACATAAATGGATCGTTACACATAGTTTGAATTGTTCATAGTAAATGGGCTTTTGGTATAGATTTCATGATTTATGATATCATGATATCCAATATTAATAATTTCATTCATTGATAATTCATTGATTATTATCCATAACAATATTGTTTTTAAATTATTCATATATGCCTTTTGTGATAAAGTTAATGAATAAATGGGATTTTTTTCATTCATTTACAATGCTATATTATCCAAATTTAAATTTTTTCCGTTTTTTTAACTAATAATTTTATATTGATATGTGTAAACTCACACAAACCCCTAAACAAGAAAACTAATACAACCCAACTCCTCTATAAAATTAATAAATTCAAAAAATTCAAAAATATTCAATTGCATACATCACCTTGATACCAATGATGAGATTCCAATTCAGTAATATATTACCCCAACCCGTGTCATTGTCTCCATGATCATAGCTTCATTATAAGAATCAAAATTGGGAAATATAAAAACTATTTTGTCGAAACATCATAGGATACCTCATCCAGAAAAACAATTCATTCGGGCGAGATCTAAGAACTAGTATCACTAGCACTCCACCGACCAATATGAATCGTCAACATCATCACAACAATTGGACCAAACATAAAAAGTCAATCACTAGTTTCCCATAAATTATAAATGAATATAAATAGTGAACTATAAAAAGCAAAAGAAATAGATATCTGTATAATCCACACCCTCATAAAACTAAGAACACCATCTAAAACCTGAGAAAAACATTGTAAATACTCAAAATCATTATTAGGGAATCAAAAAATCTACAAATACATCATTAATGTTCATAACAAAACACTAATCCAACATAATCACAAATACAATTCATAATACTAAAGCCCCATCATCCTCTCAAATAGAACATCTGAAAGCCTAAAAAAATACCACCACTCCAACTATCAAATTGGAGTAGTAGAATAAAGATGTAGGAAAATATTTTGAAGTATACTAAGGCTTCACTATGGAATGTTGACTTTGAATTAGGTTTAAAAATTCCATTAGAAAACAGAACAGTCAAAAAACACAACCACGAAGAAAACAAAAACCCTATGCGATAAGAAGAACCTATGTGGTTATTGGCTCAAGGAAAAACCGTCAAGGGGATACCAACACATACCTATCCCCCCATGAATTCAAATCATCAGACTGAAATGATGCCTAATGAAATAGTTATGGAAGCTAGATCATATGTTGAATAGGATAAGGTCATGTATTGTGAGATAATATAATAGAGAGTACCAAAGAACCTAAAATTGAACCTCCCAATAACCAAAAAAAAGAAAGTAATTGCAATCACCAGCACATCGAAAACAGTTGTGAAGAATGACGAACAATAAAAATTGGTTCTTGATATAGAATATCTGGTTGGTAGAGCATCCATGATTCGTGGTAGAGAAGAATGAGAGAGTAGGGTCACCAAATAAGAGTGCCTCACTGAAGAAGTAGTGAACTAGAAACCCTATGAGTAGGAGATATTGAGAGATATTGAAAATTTTGGGGGTGGAGTGCCATACCAATAGAAAATCCCTACCATGCTATATTTATTATACTTTATATAATCATTATACTCTAGTTATTGAATAAATTTAATTTTCATTAAGTTACTTTCATTTATATATTGAATATGCCTTACTAGTTTTTAATAGGTTTTATTGAACATAAGCCTTAATGAATCATTGAGTTCACCATTATTTTGGTTAATTTGCCTAGTATTTGAAGAAGGATTCCTTAAATGAGTTCAAGGAGGAAAAATATTTAATTTAAATTTTTTATAATTTATCTTTTCCTATGAAATGTGGTACCCATTTAAGTATCAATCTTAACAAGACTAATGAACTATTCAATACTTTAGGATGTGCTTTCATGTACCCTATACCAATGTACTAAGGTTACCGTAGGCTTTAGGATATCGGGGTCGGGGTCATTACCGTAACATCAACATTTTTATACAAATATGTTAATATAAGCTCTAATATAGTTGCACCTAGGGGTAACCCAATAAATTTTGTTATGTGTTAAATTGATCTTTACCCATTATGTGACAATAGAGTCCTAACTACCCACATTTTTGATACTCTTATGGGTATGATTTATTTTATTCCCATTATATTTATGAAAAATATTGGATTATTTAAAAAATATTATTATGATTTGAAGATAATTAAAGTATATTAATCCTTCAATTTTTGGATTATATGTCATGTATATTTTCAACATAAGCTAATAATTTCAGGATATTGAGATTTATACACTCTGATTTTAAATTTATGGTGTTATTTATAAACTTGATAAGTATCTAACAATTTTTAGATATAGAACCAATGGGGAAAATGGATAATAAATTGCACCAATAATCCATGTAGGGAAATCTATCTGAAGTGATTACCGGATAATGGAGTTATATATTAACATATTATTTATATATTAGTGATAATTAAGACTAATTATTTAGATATATGGAGCAAAAAATTACATCAGACAAGGATATAATGATGTTGGACCACTTCATGGAATGAAATCATTAATAATATAAGGGAAAAACTAATACATTGGTAGCATAATAATATATTCAGTTTATTGAAATGATATTTATATTTTTGTGGAGTAATGAAAACAAGAAGGGTATTCTTATAGTGTATATTTTAAGTGGAAATTTTGATAAATGCTATTGATTGATTAAAAATGATAAGGGGGTAAAAAGATAGACGGTGTGGAATTAAATGATTTTATGATGTTAATATTTGAAAATATCATTCCACACAAGAAATTTGTTTATTAGAAAATGAAATTTTCAAATATAAGATAAAGGGAAGAGGAAAATATTATTTTGTATAAGGATAACTTTATAATTTTTCCAAGACATGCGATAGATTTTGTATGTAATCTAAAATAAAATATTGATGCTTTTTAGAAGGGTTAAAGAAATTCATTTGAAGGGGATTTCTTTTTTAAAATAATATCATTATATGAAAATATTGAATCTTGTGTAATAAAAGTACACATGTATTCCTACGAATCATACACCAAAAAAATAAATGAAGTTAATATGATCTTGGATGAACACCGTGTAGACCTTTGTGGTGAAGAATGAAAATGGGAGGTATGAATGTTCAAAAAGTGATAATTGAATTTAAAAAATCTCTGGTATTTTCTTAAAGGGAATGAGAGTCTTTCATAAGTGTGGGGATAAAACCAATGTGTATCATGAATGCAAAATTATGGTCTCAAGCTTCACCTATGAGGAGATGAGGCATAATATGAACCAACACCCTATGGGTAAAAATAGTATACCATACAAAATGCCAAAGGAAAATGGCGATGATTAACTGATTACTACAATTAATGTTAATTATTTGAATGAAATGATACAATGTACTTTGTTTGTAAACATAAATCAGAAAATCTTTTAATTTCACTCCATATCCATTCACTCTTTTATATTTCCATAAAATATATAATCATCCCATAATAATCCTATAAAGTAGTTCTTAATAAATATTCCTACTGGGAATCTTGTTATAAAGAGAAAATATATAGTGGTCGTGGTTTTTATATACATATATTTCCTATTTATAAACATTGATATCATACCAGTGGATGAATTTAATATATACATTACATTTTTAAGTGTTATTAGTTTTGTAACTTTTATATTACATACATCATGGTCTGAGTTATTTATTGATGTATATATGATATAATTTTTGTTTATTATTGAGGTTTTATAGATTAATGGATTAATTCTAAACATTAGGGTTTATATTATAATAACATGTAAAAAAATCAATTTTCATACAAGGATATAGACATGAGTGATAACAAGTCATTATATTTGGTATCTTGTGATCAATTAAAAATTGAATATTATTCTTTGAGATTGAAAAATTCATCATAGTTATTCGTTATTTATAATGTGATGTGACACAGAGGTGGAAAAAATATTACTAAATTACTGAAGGAAGAAATACTATTTATAAAATGAAAATAATTCATTTAGGTGTATATTATCATTTCTGTTATCAATATTATTCAAACAAAAAAATTAGAAGGATAAATCTATCATGTATTATGTTAAAAATATCATTCATAAATCATGTTAGTCTTTTGAAAACTCTTAATGAGTCCTATAATGTTTCATACATTCTTTTATAAATATTTAATTAAGAAATACTATGTTTCTATGTAATAAGTTAGAAATAATTCATCTTGATAAATTTTCTGGTGGTATTATTCCTATTCTAATATATATTCCTTTTGGAAATAAAATATTTAAATTTTTGTGATACAATTTATTTATGGGGGGATAATATAACACAATGGGACTTCAATATGTTAATCTTATTGAAATAAATACTTTGCTTAATATCTTTTTTCACGCACAACACTGAACTAAAACATGATGAAACATAATGTAAGTGTGTTTTTATGAAAATTATAAGAATAATAATACCTCTAGTAAATAATAATATAGTATCCAATTAAAAAATTCATACATTTAACCAATTAATAATTAATATAATTTTATGTTAAAAATCATAAGTTTTAAATGATATTTTCATAAAGATTAATGAATTCTAAATAGATCAGTTATAAAATTTTAATTTAAAAATATGTAATATTGAAATTTTGGAAAAATATATTACCATTCATTCAATTATTAATTGATATTAAGTAAATTAATCAAAAACATAAACATTAAAAAATATTTATCTATTAAAGATATATTTTTTTATATTTTCTATTTTTTGATAAAAAATAAATAAATGAATCTTTGATATTGAATTTGAGAAAATGAATATAAATTTTTAATTCATCATATCAAAAAAAAGTAGGGTAAAATTTGGTGATTTTTTGGAAAAATTTTAATTTTCATTGAATAGGGAAAATTTTGTTTTTTTAATAACATGAACTTTCTGACATCGTTAGGATATAAAAATAAAATAATAATTATGAAAAATTTTAATAGGTCCAAATATTATTTATAATTTTAAATTAAAAACCTAATTTTTTTTTTAATTTTTAAATATTTTATTAATATTATTCAACATAAGTTATATTTTTTCAAAATAATATATTTATACATTATAAAATTATTATTTTAGAATTAATTTTTATCACTTGTTAATATTTAATCAAGTAAAATCATTTAATATTTTTAATTAAGAGTATATTAATTATTTTAAATTTTTTTTATCTTATTTTTACATGAAAAAAACATACCATGGTAAAAAATGGAGTTATTGTGGTAAATTTGATGTCATGACCCGCCTTCGAAAAGATGATGGAAGGGGCGGAAAAGGCCCCCACCCTTCCTTCTTCAAGTCAAAGATGAGATATTGACCCCAATTCCCTCTTCTAGTTGGCCCGAGAGTGGAGACTAGCACCAAGGGTGTAACATTTTCACAATATGAGAGGCATTACCCATATTAGTAAACCAAGATTGGGAGAAAGAATGAGTCAAAACCAACACCACCAATTATAGGAACCTCGGAAGAAAACCAAAATACATGAATGTTTTATAACAAAATTGAACAAGGTACAAGAACTCCAAAGTAAAAACCAATAGGAATAGAAAAGGGGAAGTAGAAAACAACAGCGACTAACCGCAACTCCAACGTCCAGACTAGTAAGGTCTCATACTACCTCCTAAGTCCTCCTGACTACCTGAAAGTAAACTTAGGGTGAGCATACAAAGCATACTCAGTAGGAAACACCTATATCTCTCGTGCACAAGTGGGGAGGCGAACTAAAGTCCCATGAGAATCAGAGAAACCAACATCTATCAAGGAGTCGATCCATCCCACCTCACCGGTCACGCTCACCAAACAACACACGCATTGAGGTAATAGTAAAAGAAAAAATATATGGGTACCTCGCACCACCATTTCCCCAACTAGCTAGATGATCATCCCTAATAGCAAACGTCCTGACGCTACCATGCTCTTCCTGCCAGCACACACCTGGGCCTCACAACCAGACATCCCTGCCCGCACACTCCTGGGCCTCACAACCACACATCCCTGCCTGAAAACACATGGGCCTCATCCCGAAGACATGTGGGAAACAAACCAGAAACATAACCCCTGCCTAAAACAACCTAGGCTAAAAACACACCAATGAAAACCTACCCAAAGAATCTTGGGTGTAAAGTCGCCTCCATCCATCACTACCGTGGGAAGAGGGAGAAGGAAGGAGAGTAACTAGGGGGAAATGCCCATCCACATGAAATGGTGTGTCCTACACTAAGTGCCAAAACGAGGTGGGTGTGACTAAACACAAAACATACAATTATACATATATATAAACCAGCACACAGCCCAACCTACAGATCCTCAAACAGATACAGGTAGGTACACAAGCACTGTTGCCTCAGAAAATAGGCACAGAACAAACAGTTCCCATTTCCCCTATTCAAGTTATCATTCATAACAGTTCAGTATGAGTTAATACCTTCACTAATGGGCAACTAACTGGAACATTCACATATGAAAAAAAAATCGGCATAAAGGAAAAACATCAGGTAATTTAATCATTCACTCTCGGTTCTCTTGTGAAGTCACAACAACTATGGATCAAGTGAGATCCCTCAAATTAATGGAAACATAACAACCACCAATCATAGCCCCATGTCCCCAAACTCCAGAAGCCAACGGTTTCTCAACAATAAAGGATTCCACCCCAATAAAACCATAAAGTCACCCGTAATCTGCCCGTGAAGGAGAAACAACCAAACCACTACCATCAACACAAGGGAGGGCCACAGAGGTATTTTGAGATTTAAAAGATTTAACACACTCCGTGGTTTCAATTAAAATGTGCTCTAATCGGTGTTATCACATAAAATGGTTAATCCTGGTGCTTTCAATTTATTTAACTTAGTATACGTAATTAACCATTTCCATGTTACGATTATTTAAAAATCCAGGAACAATGAGGTTCATTAGTTAATAGAGAAAGACAACCAACAACCATGTTTTTTAGTGAGCAGAGGCCCATATAATTCACAACACATATCAACAATAAAAGAGCACAACCGTACATCGATCAAACCCTCCCTTTTATTCATTAATGGTCTGTTCATTATCTTTATTAAGTTGGGTTTCATCCATTTCCACAGATACAAGACAATGCCCACCACTCATGATACACAGAAATGAGAGACGAAGGATAAAATCCCTACCTCACGGATGAAGGATCGACGTTAAGTCCTTGCATGAGTAGTAGGAACTCCAGGGAATGTGATCATGGAAAACTTCACGGGGTTACAACTCGTCGGGAGGAAGGGTACTCTGAGCGCAGGGTGATAGAGAAAAAGAAACTTAGAGAAAGCCTTTAGGTTATAAAGGCTAAGATACAGCATCCCCAGGATGGTTAAGATACGGGGATAGAAACTCGAAACCACGTAGGTAGCGGGATCGTGGGTTGACAACGCGACTGGGACACCACACACGCCACGTAAAAGGTCCCTACCTTTAGGGATGGTTTAAACAGATGCACACCTCATGGTTTTTTATTTAAGGAGAGTACCTCACCAATCATTTAATTTAAACGCCATTAATGGGCATTAATGAGCTTTAAAACAGGGGTCAAAACATGGTTTAAAACCAATTTTCTCAAAAAGGAGGTGCTAATGGAAAACCCGCGAGGGGTAGGTGAGAGTTAACGTTAGTCGAGAGATACCGGTTACTGAATGCCACAGGTATCCAAGATCAACCGGTAGCTTTCAGCTACCGGTTAGCGACTGCTACCGGTAGCCTAGAGCTATCGGTAGCCGAGAGCTATCAGTTGGTGACAACTACCGGTTGGCGAAAACTACCGGTAGCCAAGATCCACCGGTAGCCGAGAGCTACCATTTTGTGATAGTTACCAGTAGCCGAGAGCAACCAGAAGCTGAGAGCTACTGATAGCTATCAGCTACCTGTTGGCGACTACTACCGGTAGTCGAGAGCTACCAGTTACATAGAGCAACTGGTAGCTGAGAGATACCGGTATCCGAGGAAGACCAGTACCCCAAGGTCACCGGTAGGCTAGGACTACCAGTAGACCGAGGCTATTGGTAGGCCAAGGCTTCCACTAGGAGTCACCGAGAAGCTTGGAGGGCCTTCCAGACCACCCAAAACACCTCATACATCAAAGTTTTACCACGTAATGGTCCCCAAAAACCCATTTCATTACATCAAATTCTTCTCAAACTATTCTTGTCCTCGAGAATATATAAACAACCCAGAAAGTAGAAATTTGGGGTCCAAACAAACACCCTCAAAAGATACTTCTTAGGGGAAAACCCCCCAGTTGTTCAAAATCTAGAACAGAAACCTCCCCTAAATCAAGGAATACTCCCCCAAGAGTTATCAACCACAAACATTCACAAAAATCACAATGATCACACTTTCCAACACATGAGTAAGGGAGTCCCCTCCAACATGTTAGGATATTATCCGCTGTGGGTGGAACTAACTCGCCCACATGGGTTTAATCACATCCACATTAACGTATCCTGATTAGTAGTCAGGTTTTCCCATCATCAAATATTCAGACATACACACAGAGAATAGGGAATAGATCATCTAATAGCTAAGAAAAACATGTATTTTAAATTTTAAAGCACAAGGTACAATATCTCAACAAGGATCAGAACCAAAAAAAAAGAAGTCAATACAAAAAAACAACAAGGAAGTCAAAACTGCACTGGGTACTGAATGCATAACTGGGCCTCCCACTCCCAAGTTCTCTCTTCCAGCCCACCATGCCTCCACAACACATGAACCAAGGGGATGGTTCATCCACAAAGCACTTTCTCTTTACGATCCTCAATCATGATTGGTAGTTCTCTGAAGGTCACATCATATTCGACATCTAACTCTCCCCAATCGATGACGTGGGAGTCATCGTGTAGATATCGACGAAGCTAGATGATGTAGAAGATGTTGTGAACTTTCTCTAACTAATGTGGAAACACTAGCTGATACGCCACCTCACCAACTCGTCCCAACACCTCGAAAGGTCTGATGAACCTAGGGGGGAGCGTACTCCCTTTCCCAAAGCTTCGTTTCCCTCATCTAGGAGAAACCTTCAAGAATACATGATTCCCAACCTCGAACTCCAAGGGACTCCTCCTACAATCTGCATAAGACTTCTATCGGTCTTAGGATGCCATCATCCTCTCACACATGAGTTGAACCTTCTCAGTGGTTCCCTGCACCACTTCTGGGCCAAGAACAACTGCTTTACAAATCTATATCCAGCAAACGGGTGAAGAACACAACCTTCCATACAAGGCCTCAAACGGTGTCATACCAATAATGTAGTGGAAGCTATTGTTATAAGAAAACTCCACTAGAGGAATGTGTCATACCCATGATCCCCCAAAATACCGAACTCATGCTCGCATCATGTCTTCCAACGTCTGGATTGTTCGTTCTGTTTGCCCATCTTTCTGAGAATGGAAAGCAGTACTAAGGCGTATCTGGTTGCCAAAGGTATGCTGCAATCCCCTCTAGACTCATGAGGTAAACCATGTATCTCGATCGGAGACAATAGATCTCGGGATCCCGTGCAACTGCACCACCTCATCAACGTACCTCTGGGCTATGCTTCTTACAGGGCTCAACTCCTTAATATCGAAGAAGTGTGTTGATTTTGTCAACTGATCGAGCACTACCTTGATGTCATCATAGCCTCCCTGATCCCTAGGTAGAACAGTGATAAAGTGTATCAAGATGTAATCCCACTTCCACTCGGGAACATCTAATGGTTGTAAAGACCCTCCAGGAAAATGGTGTTCGGCCTTTACTTGCTGAAACACGAGGTACTTTGCAACAAACACTCCCACCACCCACTTTACCCCGGGCCACCAAAACTGTCTCCTCAGGCCTTGGTACATCTTTGAGACCCCAGGATGTACCACTAAATCTGAGCCATGGAACTCGCAGATACCACCTTTACTCATCATATCCGGAACTAAAATCCTTCCATTGAAAAGAATATGATGCTTACCATCCTCTGACCATCCCTCAAGGGCATTTCCCTAATAAACATGATCTCGCATCACCTCCACATCTGAGTCCCATCAATGAGGCTCTTCCACCTGCACAACTACGGAGGGAACTACAATCATCTAACAAAGAAAACCTTTTCCACCTTCCACCCTTGCATCCAAATGCAAGGCTGCTAACTCTTCCAATGCTCTCCAAACATCTGCAGATTCCCGAACTACTTCCTTCTGTGATTTCCTCCTTAGGGAATCAGCCAAAAAATTTCCCTTTCCCTCAGAATAAGAGGTATCGAAGTCATAATCATAGAGCAAATCAACCCCTCTCCACTGCCACAAGTTCAGATATCACTGGGAAAATATATAACTCAATCTCTTGTGATTCGAGAAGACCACAAAGCGCTCTCCGATGAGATAATGTCGCCACAACATTAATGCGAACACAACGACAACAAGCTCCAGATCGTGGGTGGCATAGTTACGCTCATGAGGACGTAACAGCCTTGACCCAGAAGAGATCACTCCTCGCTGGTGCATCAGCACACATCCCAATCCAAGGCTAGAATCATCACAGAACACTTCAAACAACACCCCATCCTCTGGTAATCTAATTACTGGATCATTAAACAACTTCTCCATTAGGTAGCCAAAAGATTTCTGGCACTAGTCACTCCACACAAAGTCCTAGTCTTTCCTAGTCACAGCTGTCAACGGAGCTTCAACTCGAGAGATGTCGGGCACACACATCTAGTAATAGCCTTCCAAACCTAGGAAACTATGAACATAGGCCACGTTCTTGGGTGCTTCCCATGAAATGACTACCTCGACCTTCGACGTGTCTACCGATATTCCCCTCTGAGACACTATGTGTCCAAGAAAATGTACCTCCTATGTTATGAAATTGCATATAGACAGTTTCCCTTAAATATGGTGGTGTCGAAGGACTCCCAAAGCTGACCTAAGATGTTCAACATGATCTTACTTTGATCTTGAGTAGATAAGGATGTCGTCGATGAACACCATAATGAACTGGTCCAGAAACTCTCAGAAAACAGAGTTCATGAGGTTCATGAATGTAGCTGGTGCACATGTAACTCCAAACGGCATGACCAAAAAATCAATGTGGCCATATCTGCACCTGAAATCCATCTTCAAGATATCACATTCCTTCACTCTCAACTGGGGGTATCCATACTGCAGATCGATCTTAGAGAACCAACCTGCTCCCCTCAGTTGGTTGAAGCGATCTTCTATCCTCCAAAGGGGGTAACGATTATTCATCATCACCTAGTTCAACCAATGGTAGTCTATGCATAGTCGTAGACTACCATCTTCCTTCTTTAAAAACAAAACTTAAGCACCGCACGACGACACGCTGGTCGAACAAATCCCTTATCCATCAGATCATCAATCTGAATCCACAACTCCCACAACTCAGAAGGTACCATCCGATAAAGAGCCATCAGATCGGGTGGGCACCAGGATGTAATTATATCCCAAACTCAACGTCATGTTGAGGGTGTAGAGTCACAACCTCATTGGGAAAGACATCAGAGAATTCTCTTACGACCTCTGGGACAACCATTATTCATGCGTCCGCCGACTGTACGTACAACCCGTTTAACATAGGAAGGAGTGGCTCCACCTGACAAATCCCATCCTCATAACTCCGCTCCCCAACAAAAGCCACAAGCCATCCATCCTCATTGGAGAATTTAATCCTTCTTCGATAACAGTCGATGATGGCATGCACATACAATAACCAGTCGATGCCTAGAATGACATCGTATTGATGCATCTACAATGAAAGAAAGTTTCCACTGGACTGATGTGGTCCCAACATCAGTCTACTTCCCTGGAAGAAGTAAGATACGATGTTCTGACCCCCAACTGGTGTTCTCAAAACTAGGGGTTCAAAAATTATCTTAGTATCTAGACCCAGAGCATCGGCTAATTCGGGCGTAACGAAGGTGTGAGAAGCTCCTGAATCAAACAAGGCCCAAACAAGAGTGCTGAATAAACTGATCGTACATCGAACGACCTCTGGTCCCGTCGGAGCTACTAACTATGCGGCATGCAACTGTAAATGCCCAAATCCTCTACCTCGCTGTTGTTGACCACCTCTACGACCACGCCCGGGTCGAGGTCATTGAGGAGCACCCTGGTGTCGATCTCCTCCCGCAAGTTCATCCCTTGGAGGGCCAGGGGCATGCTACTCCTACTGCTGGAAAGGCCATGGTGGCAATGGGTTCTGCTAAGGTGGGTGTTGAAACTGACCACTTCCACCATGTGAAGATCGAGTCAGACACCTACTATGGAAATCTCTGAAAACTCCGCAAGAGAAAAACTTCAGTCCCAACCCTACGAGAATAGGGCGAGGGCCAGAAGCTGGGTACTGGAACTGATGAGGCCTAAACCCTGATAGTCGAAACCCAAAAGGCCCTGTCACTAGAGACCTGCATCTGAATGCCTTCACCTTTGAAGAACTCAGCTGGTTTCTTTCTCGTTGTGTGCCTCCCTTCAATTGCATTCTCTCAACTATCTCGGCCTTCTTCTGTACTGCATGGTACCTCGGAAGAGTGAAAGGAGTGACAGCATACGGAAGTGAAAGACAAAGTGCCTCCTCTAACCGTCTTTCCAGAGAATCCTCATCCGAAAAGGTATATGGGGAAAAGCGCAAGAGATCATTGAAATTGATCCCCAACTCTCTCACGGATATGCTTCCCTGTGGAAGGGAGAGCAACTCCTGTATCTTGTCAGCCGTCGCCGTAGATGAGTGGAACTCCTCATGGAATTCCATCTCGAAACTAGCCCATGAAACCTCTGGCTCTGTCTTTTCTCCCAGGAAAAGTATCCACCACTGATGCGCTGAACCTCTCAGCTGAATAATGGCCAAAGAAACCCAGTACTCCATCAGAGCATGGATCAAAGAGATGTTGATGGATAGATCCTCAATCCACCCATCTGTTACTGAGTCAGAAATGCTGCCCTCATAATTATCGAGGGTTTGTCGCTGGAAGGAGTGCAGATTCCTCTGCCACAAGTCGTCCTCCTCATCTCGGTCAACCCTCTACTGGTCAAATGCCTTGATCCGTTGGGCCTCAACCGCCCGAGTCGCTCGAGGATAACGTCCCGGTGCCGTAGCTGTAAGGTAAACAAAAAATGGCTAAGCACGAGTATTAAGGAAATTATTATTATTATTATTCATAAATATTTCTCACCAAGGTGCCCCAAATCAAATAAAGACACAATCAGTATGATTCATGTACCTTCTATAGGGTCTCTACCCAACAAAATATATAGTCTCACTTGGTCATTTCATAGGCTCAGAGTCCTTGCATCTGATCACAGGGGGGGGGGGCTAAAATCCCGTGTGCTAGCCGGTCCTCCCTAGCCTATTTCACAAACTAAGATCACCTAACATTGTTGACCTACCATCCCATGAAATACTCACTGTGCATAACTCCAGACTCCATCCTATCCCTCAACCTCCCTTTTGATACCATTCTGTCACGACCCGCCTTCAGCAAGACGATGCAAGGGGAGGAAAAGTCTCTCACCCTTCCTTCATCAAGTCGAAGACGATATAATGACCCCAGAGTCCCACCTCAAGTAGGCCCCAAAGTGGAGACTAGAACCAAGGGTGTAACATTTTCACAATATGGGAGGAATTTCCTATTTTAGATAACCATGATTCAGAGAAAGAATGAGTCAACAACAACATCACCAAGTATAGGAACCTCTAAAGAAAACCAAACTACCTGCATGTTTTAATAATAAAACTGAACAAGGTATAACAACTCCAAAGTACAAAATAACATGAAATGAAAAGGCGAAGTAGAAAACAATAGCGACCAAGAGAAACTCCAACGTCCAGACTAGTAAGGTCCCATACCGCATCAGAAGTCCTCTTGACAACCTGAATGTAAACGTATGGCGAGCATACAAAGCATAATCAGTAGGAAACACCTATATCTCTCATGAACAATTGAGGAGATGTACTAAAGTCCCCTAAGAAGAAGATAAACCAACATCTATCAAGGAGTCTATCCATGCCACCTCACCAGTCGCACTCACCAAAAAACAAAATCAGTAAGGTAACAGTAAAAGAACAAAACATTTGGGTACCTCGCACCACCATTTCCCCCACTAGCTAGCTGCTCATCCCTAACCAAAAACATCCTAACTCTACCACGCTCTTCTTACTTGTACACACATGGCCCTCACAACCACACATCCCTGCCCATACACACCTGGGTCTCACAACTACAAATCCCTTCCCAAAAACACCTAGGCCTCATCACGAAGACACCTGGGAAACAAACCATAACCAGAACCCCTACCCAAAAACACCTTGGTTAACAACACACCAATCGAAACCTACCTAAAGAATCTTGGGTGTAAGGTCGCCTCTAACCATCACAGTCGAGGGAAGAGGGAGAAGGAAAGAGAGTAACTAGGGGAAATGCCCATCCCCATGAAATGGGGTGTCCGACACAAAGTTTCAGACATGGGTGGGGTAAGACTAAACACAAAACATACAATTATACATATATATACCAACACATAGCCCAACCTACCGCTCCTCAAACAGATACAAGTAGGTACCCAAGCACTGCTGCCTCAGAAAATAGGCACGCAACAAATAGTTCCAAGTTCCCCTATTCAAGTTATCATTCATAACAGTTCAGTATGAGTTAATCCCTTCACTACTGGGCAACTAACATGCACATTCACAAATGAAACAAAAAAATCTGAATAAAGGAAAAACATCAGGTAATTTAATCATTCACACCTTGTTCACTTGTGAAGTCAAAACAAATTGGGATCAAGTGAGAACCCTCAATGTAATGGAAACAAAACATCCCTGAGACATAGCGCCAAGTCCCCAAACTCCAGAAGCCGATGGTTTTTCAACAACAAGGGATTCCACTCAATGAAAACCATAAAGTCCCCCGTTATGGCCCGTGAAGAAAAACAACCAAACCACTACCACCAAGAAAAGGAAGGCCCACACAGGTATTTTCAGATTTAAAAGATTTAACACACTCCATGGTTTCAATTCCACTGTGATTTAATCAGGTTTATCACATAAAAGGGTTAAACCAGTTGCTTTCAATTTATTTAACTGGGTATATGTAATTTGAAGGACCCCGTGACACCCTGAGAGGGGAGGGGTGAATCCGGGTGACAACTTTTTTTTATTGTGATGGATCTTGTTACCATGATAGTAGGAACTTTTTGAACCTTTATAATGAAAATGATCAGAAAGAAAACATTCACATGCACAGATAAGACACAACACGTTTTACATGATTCACCACTAAGGGCTACATCCAAAAAGTATACCCCGACAAGTTTTTGGTCATACATAATTCCACTAATATTCACTAGTTTATGATTAAAAAGGTTTGTGCACAGTCACTCTGTCCCAGGTTCACTACATTAACAAAGGTTCAGGGATAGCTCACTGCTTCCCTCGGGTCACTCCCATTGACTCCCCCTGGCTCACTGCTCTTGGTGAAGTCACACTCAGATTATAGACGTGAAATTCTCTTCAACATTGCATAATAAGGCATCCTCTGTTGTATGTAGATGCTCTCGGTTGAATTCCAACTCTCACTAGAAGACGAATCTCACTTTGCGCTAAGGGTACCATGCGATCTTCCAGCTTTCGTGCAGCTTCAAAAGGACAGATGTACTTTAACAACCCTAGCACGCTTCTCCAAGCCCAACACGCATGTTTCAAGCTCGATCCTCAGGTCACTTGCGCACTACAAATTCGGCGCGCAGGTGACACCAAACCACTTGTGAGACACTACCTCCTTCAACACAAAACCTGTGTGACATTGCTCCTTTAACTCATCAAATGCCTTGATCGCGCAACCAACTATCAGTGTACATCATCTACATGCGCGACCTAATAACCACTTGCATGACACAACCACTTGCGTGACGAGTGCTCAAAAAATCTCTAAGTCATGAAATTCGTTACAAATGAGGAGGGGTGGTCCTTTATTTATAGGAAAACTGAACCCCCAGTATGGTGGCATGCATGTCTTCCCTCGCCGCGCAGGTTCCGGCGCGTAGCTCATCCTCTCTAGCCTCTATCGCGCTACTCACTTGCGCCACCACACTAATACTTGCACGACCTTCTTTTCCTTTTCCATGTTTTTAAGTTGTGATCTTGAAAAAAAATAGGCGCACAAGATTCCAATCCTCCTAGGAATCAGCACGCAAGTCTCTTCACGGTGCGCATGTCACTTACACAACCAGCTCAAAACTTGTGCGACCCTTAACCCTTTTCCATTTTCCCATGTTCTGATCTTTAAAAACATATTGCATGAAATTTTCCTCTCCTTCAAGTATATGGCATGCAAGTCGCTTTTCCAAAAAAACTTTTCTCCATTTTTCAATTTTTTGGCCCAAAAATTTGACAAACACTGGGAAACAGCGCCACCTGCAATACAATTTTTTTCGTGAACTGTATGATCTCTTTGCTGGTACACATTCTGAACTTCCACTGAGGATTGACAACAAACACAAACCATACTTCAAATCATGCATTGAAGACCATGGTTCCCAAAAATTCTCCCTTTGCGTTTTTTGGCAATAAGAAAATAAATCCAATAGATCTCCATCCATGTGCAAACAAAAAACACAAGAATCCACTCAGCCAACACTCTATGTCTACGTGAGCAATGCTAAGTGTAGAAAACAAGAGAGGAAGAATGAATTGGGTTCCAATTATTTAGAATTCTCCATGATTCCCAAGAATCATTACATGACTGATGAATTCCTTCTTATCCTTCTCATCCTATCAGTGACACTGAATTCGCATTGTGTCACAGGAGTAATACATTCCTGAACATGCCTTAATTTATTCCTTTCTCCCCCATTGACAATAAGCGCAATGTCTGGTAATTTGTTCAATGTTCAGCTCAAACAATACTCCCCCTAGATAGTATCTCCCCCACAAACCTGCATCACATCCATAAACAGATAAAAACAGTTATCATAATCAGGGAGAGGTGTATTGTGTATCCTCTTTATGCACTGGGAGGTGGCTGAACACTGAGGTTCAACCAATGCATCTCAAACACAACTGCGGATAGTTTCTTGGTCAGGATATCAGCCACTTGCTCATTAGTTCCCATATGATCCATTCTAATCACCCCTTGTTCAACTTTTTCTTTGATAATGTGATACCTGATTTTAATATGTTCCGTACGGAAATGTTGAACATGATTCTTCGTAAGATAAATTGTGCTCTTGTTATCACAGTAAATCACCATTGGTTGCTTTACCTCATCACCAATATATGTTAATTATTTCTTCATCCATATTAGTTGAGTTCCTGCCTTTGTGGAAGAGATATACTTAGCTTCAGTAGTACTAACAAAAGTAATTTCTTGTTTATTTCTCAACCAGCCAACACATTTCTACCCAATATAGAAGGCTCCACCACTAGTGGACTTTCTGTCTACTACCTCACTAGCCTAGTCAGCATCAGAAAAAACTAATAATTAACCATCCCTAGCTGCTGGAAAAAATAACCCGAAGTTATTAGTACCTTGATTGTACCTAATGATTCTTTTTACTACCCCCCATATGTTCCTCCTTTGGATTACTTTAAAAGCGGGCCGCAAGGCATGTGGCAAAGACAATATATGTCCATGTAACTTTTAGGTACAATTGGCTCCCAATGATCCGCATATACATGGTGGGATCAATAGAGGCCCCATCCTCATGCTTTCCATGTTTAGTTCCAACTGGAATTAGAGTTGACATTGGTTTGGTGTCTTGTATATTAAACTTCTTCGGCAGCTCTCTTGTATATTTTTCCTGAGAAATGAAAGTGTATTCCTTCTTTTGAATCACCTACAACCGCAAGAAATATGTGAGCTCCCCAATCATAGACATTTCAAATTCTGATTTAATGTGGTTGGAAAATTCATCCACTGATTTCTGCCTACTTCCACCAAATATGATATCATCAACGTAGACTAGAACCATGAATTGATCTTTTGGAAAATTATTCACATAGAGATTGTGATATACTCCCCCTCTTTTGAATTAAATATTCTTGAGATATGAATCCAGCCACAAGTACCATGCCCGCTGTGCCTGCTTCAAACCATATAGATCTTTATTCAGTTTAGAGACCTTTGCTTCATCAGTACCCAAAACAAAGCCCACTGGTTGATCAATTTAGACTTTTTCTTCGAGTACACCATTCAAGAATACTATCTTGACATCCATTTAATACACTTTATATCCTCTTTGGAGTGTCATGGAATAGAAAAGCCTGATTAAATCCTGTTTAGCCACTGGACTAATGTTTTCTTCAATATCAATGCCTTCAATTTGGGATTATCCTTTACATACCAGTCGTGCCTTGTTTCTGATGTCACTTCCATGCTCATCAAACATATTTTTGAATATCCATTTTGTAACAATCACATTGTGACCTTCAGGTCTCTGGAAAAGATCCCATGTCTGATTCCTGTCAATCTGATCTAATTCATCAGTCATGGGTTTTACCCAAGATTCATCATTTTCAGCTTCTTCGAATGAGGATGGATCTACATGTGATAGAAATTCATATTGTGTGTTATTCCTCATCTTTATGGTTTGAGTGGGTGCACTCCTGTCCCTAATTATGTTGGATGGATCAATCTCAGATCTTCGATTTATCCTCCGAGGTTCAGTTGCATTCTCTTCAACCACATTTTCTTCTTCAGATTCTACTTCTGAGTCAACATCATGATGTGACTACTGAGTGTTTTGTACAACTTCTTCTATTTCTGCATTGCTATTTTCTTCACATTCCCTTTCTTCTTGACTTTCTATCACATTATTATATAACATCCTTGAAGAATTTGTGGTTTTCTCTTCAATTATCTTAACATCACTGCTTTCCACAATCCTTCCTAAATGTTTGTTGAAACATTTGTAGGCTTTTCTGTTCATTGAGTAACCAGGGAAAATTCCTTCATCTGTATTGTCTCCATACTTCCCTTGATTTTCTTCATTGTTCCTGAAGAAGTATTTACTTCCAAAGACACGAAATTATTTTAAAGAGGGCTTCCATCCATGCCACAATTCATATGGTGTCTTCATCTCACCCATATAAAGTCTTGTTGGATTCTGAATGTACATTGCAGCTTGAACAACCTCTTTCTAGTAATGTCATGGAATATGACTCTCAATCAGTATAGTTCATGACATGTTGTTCACCTATCGATTCCTACGTTCAACAACTCCATTTTTTTGTGGATTTCTCATAGCAGCTACCTCATGTTGTATCACATGTTTCTATAGATAATTTTAAAATTCAATGGATGTGTATTCTCCTCCATTGTCATATCATAATACTCTGATTGTTCGTCCAGTATCATTCTCGGCAATTCGCCGATATGTTTTCATGCAGTCAAGGTCTTGTAGTTTCATGTGAATGACCATAACATATGCCATTCTACTATAATCATCTATGAAATGGACAAAGAACCTTTCTCCATAAGTTCCTTCAACATTTATTGGCCCACATACATCTGTATGAATCAGATCAAGAAGGTGAGATGCCATTTTCTTCTTTGGATGATATGAACTACAGACCAGCTTCCCACGAATGCAAGCATCACAAGAATTTTCACACTCACACTTCAGGTTGGGAATGTCCATGACAATTCACAATTTTGATATTTTCTCCATGTCTCGTGGATTGATGTCTCCTAGTCTCCGATGCCAAAAATTGTTTTCTTCCTCAATAGTCATGTATCATACATTTTCTTCACTATCAACCTGATACAAGTTGCTTTCTGTTCTACACCCCTTCAAAAGTGAATTTCCTATCATTCCCTTGAATGTGCAGCATTTCTGATTAAAAGATACTATAAGTCCCGAGTCACAGAGTTGACTCATGCTGAGGAGATTATGACGTAGGCCATCTACGTAATGGAATTATGTCTTCTTTAGTTCTCTATTAGCTAATTCGGTACTTCAACTCCATTTGATTTTCAGAGCTCCATCATTAACAAATTGTACTGTGCCATCAACCTTCCTTTTGATATCCGTTAGCAAACCGAAATTACCTATCATATGAGTTGAACAACCTCTATTCAAAATCCAGGTACTGTTGTTCTTTGTAGCTTTGAGGTCCACCTCTACAAGGTTGGATTTCTCAATCTTCTTCCATTCCTTCCATGAGACATTGGATTGAGTATATAGTACTGATGTCATTTCAATTATCTCTTCTGCATACCCATGTTCTTTATAGTCAAAATCTTCTTTGAGAGGAGAAAATCTGTTTGAAAGAGAAACACTATCTTGCTGACGAGACTTGACTTGTCTTGAACTTCGGTATGAGGTGTCCATGTCCCTTATTTGCCTTTAATTAGCAGCCTTATGAACAAAGTTATAAAAAAGATAAATATATCCCTAAAAATTGTTTCTTCTATAAGAATTATGATATGAATTAGTTCTCCTTTGTTGAACTTCTATATCTTCTCCATTCAGATAGCTTCTTGACTCTTCACAGACAAAACTCTTCTTTTTCATTTTCTTTCCAGATTTGAAGTCTCCCTTTTTGAAGAACCTTATCCAAGGATTAGCGAATCTTTCATATTCACTATCTTCATCATTGATCTTTCTTAAGCACTGAGAGGCATTGTTCCCAACTTTTCCACAATGAAAACATGCGAGAGGGAACTTCCATTTGAATTTCCCTTTTCCCTTCTGGAACTACATTGCAATGAGAGAACGAATTTCTTTTTCTTTATCATCGTCACCGCTACTATATTATGAGATTTTCTATTTATCCATGGCCTTGAATTCCATTTCCTTGCTCTCTAGAGTAATATCATCTTATGGGTTGACTCTCATTTCATATGCTACCAAGCTGCTCAACAGATCATCCAAAGAAAGTTTTGAATGATATCTTTCCTCAAGGGCTGATACATTTGCATCGTACAGAGGTGGAATTCTTCTTAATATTTTCTTTACAATATCAATGTCTTTAAATTCACTACCTAGACCCTGAATTTCTTCAACCACTTCAGTAATTCGATTGAAGAAAGAGTCTGCGTTCTCGTCTGGATGCATCTTCAGATCATCAAACCGATTTTGCAACACTTGCAGTTTCACATCCTTCACTTTTCTATCACCTTAAAAAATATTCTAGATTTTATCCCACATGGATTTTACTGAGGTTGCATTCATCACCTTTAGGTAGATCTGATCATAAAGGGCTATAGTGAGTTCATTTTGTGCTTTACCATATGCATCAAGAATTTTCCTGTCTGGTTCAGTCATAGCCAGTCCTGTTGGATCAGTGACATTTATTACTTGCATAGTAGAAAAGAGAACTTTCATTCCAAGTGATCATATATGAGATATCATTATATTCTTCCAGATCTGGAAATTACTTCCATCGAAGTGAGGGACTCCCCTGACATTGACTGCATTCTCCATGATGATAAAGGAAAGATTCAACACCAACAACCTTTAATCTCTGATACCACTTGAAGGAACTCGGTACACCCTGAGAGGGGAGGGGTGAATCAGGGTGACAACTTTTTCTTTAATGTGATGGATCATGTTCCCACATTGGTAGAACTTGTTGAACCTGTATGATGAATATGATCATAATTCTAACATTTACATGCACAGAGAAGACACAACACTTTTTACTTGGTTCACTACTAAGGGCTACATCCAAGGACCATACGCTGACAAGTTGTCGGTCGTACCTAATTCCAGTAATCTTCACTAGTTGTGGATTACAAGGGTTTGGGAATAGTCACTTTATCCTAGGATCACTACCTTAACAAAGGTTAAGGGATAGCTCATTACTTCCCTCGGGTCACTCTCGTTGACTCCCCCTGGCTCACTCCCCTTGGTTAAGTCACACTCAGTTTATAAACGTGAATTTCTCTCCAACATTGCATAAGAATGCATCCTCAGTTGTATGTAGATGCTCTGTTGATGTCCAAATCTCACCAGAAGATGAATCTCACGTTACGCTGAGGGTACCGGGAGATCTTCCAGCTTCGTGCAGCTTCAAAAGTTTAGATGTACTTTAACAACCCTGGAGCGCTTCTCCAAGACCAGCACAGAAGTTTCAATCTTGGCGCGTAAGTCACTTGCGTGGTAAAAATTAGGCACACAAGTGACACCAAACCACTTGCGTGACACTACCTCCTTTAACACCAAAATTGCGCAACGTTGCACCTTTAACTCCCCAACTGCCTTAATCACGCATCCAACTATCGGCGTGCAACCTCTACTTGCGTGACCCAATAACCACATATGCGACTCAACCACTTGAATGATGAGAGCTTAAAAAATCCCTAAGTCTTAAACTTTGTTACAAATGTGGAGGGATGGTCCTCTATTTATAGGATAACTGGACCCCCTGCGTGGTGGCGTGCAAGTCTTCCCTCAGCGTGCAGTTTCCAACATGCAACTCATCCTCCCTAGCCTCTGTCATGCTACTCACTTGCACGACCAAACTAGTACTTGCACGAAATTATTTCCATTTCCATATATTGATGTTATGATCTTGAAATACAATAGGTGCGCAAGATTCCAATCCTCCTAGGCATCGACATGTAAGTCTCTTCACGACACGCATGTCATTTGCATGACGAGCCCAAAACTTGTGCGGCCCTTATCCAATTAACATTTTCCGATGTTCTGATCTTGAAAAACATATGGCATGCAAGTTTCCTCTCTTTGAAGTACATGACACACAAGTCTATTTTACAAAAACACATTTCGAAATTTATCGATTTTCTGGCCCAAAAATATGGTAAAAATTGGGAAACGGCGCCACCTTCAATACTGTTGTCTGCTTGAACTGTATGATCTCTTTGCTGGTACACATTCTGATCATCCACTGAAGATTGACAACAAACACAAACCATACTTCAAATCATGCATAGAATACCATGCTTCCAACATAATTAACCAATTCCATGTTACGTTTATTTAAACATCCAGGAACACTGAGGTTCATTAGTGCACCGAGAAAGACCACCAACAACCATGATTTTCAGTGAGCATATGCTCGTATAATTCACAACACATAGCAACAATAAAAGAGAACAGCATGAAATCGATCACACCCCCTTTTATTCTTTAAAGGTCCATTCATTATCATCATTAAGTTGGGTTTCGTCAATTTACTCAAATAAAAAATCATGCCCACCCCACATGATACACAGAAAGGGTAGATGAATGACAAAATCCCTACCTCACGGATCAAGGATCGATGTTAAGTCCTTGCGTGAGTAGCAGAAACTCCACGGAATGCGATCAAGGAAATCTTCGCGGGGTTATAACTCGTCGGGAGGAAAAGTACACCGAGTGCAGGGTGATAGAGAAATACAAACATAGGGAGAAGCCTTTAGGTTATAAACAATGAGATATATCATCCCATAGATGGTTATGATATGGAGAGAAAAACCCGAAACCGTGTAAGAAGTGGGATCATGGATTGACTATGCGGCTGGGACACCCCACATGCCACTTAAAAGGTCCCCACCTTTTGAGGCAGTTTAAACAGACACACATCTCATTGTTTTTCATTTAAGGAGGGTACCTAACCAATAATTTAATTTAAACACCATTAATGGGAATTAATGGTATATGAAATAGGGGTCAAAACATGGCCTAAAACCAATTTGTGAAAAAAGGAGGCGCTGCTTGAAAGCCCGTGGGGGTAGGCGAGAGTTACCGGTAGCCGAGAGCTATCGGTATCTGAGATCCACCGATAGCTGAGAGCTACCGTTAGGTGAGAGCTACATGTTGGAATCATCTACCGGTAGTTGTTAGCTACCCGTTGGAAATAGCTACTGGTTGGCGACAGCTATCAGTAGCCAAGAGCCACTGGTATCCAAGAGCTACCTGTTTACGACCGATATTAGTTGGCGATAGCTACCGATAGCTGAGACCTACCCTTTTTCGAGAGCTACCAGTAGAAGGTTACCAATAACCCAAGGTCACCAGTATGCTAGGTCTACTGGTAGGCCGAGGATTACAGTTGGCCAAGGATACCACTAGGAGTCAACGAGAAGTTGGTAGGGCCTTCCAGACCACCAGAACACCTCAAACATCAGATTATTACCAACTAATGGACCCCAAAAACCCAGTTCATTACATCTGAGTTGGGAAAAAATATAAAATATGGTGATAAGACCCAAATATCTCAAAACACTATCCATTATTTTTGAATATGAGAGGTTGATTTACCCATATTTATTTTTGATCTATTATTATCCACTTTTTAGTCCATTTCCCTTTTAATTTGACCTACTATTAATATATTTTTATGAATATTTACAAAAGTGTCACCCAAATCACATATAAAAGTCTCTCTTCACCACCCACATATCCACATAAAAAGTTCTTTAGATCAAATAAAAATTATAATAAAACACCTCCCATGTCCCTTAAACATGTTATATATATATTGGTTTCTTTAAAATATCTATTTAATAAGGCTCGAGGAGTTTTCTCAAGGAGTAACGTATAAACTCCTGAGCACCACTTTTTTATTTATACTGTTTTCATTATTCTTAAACTTCATTAAAATATATGATCACCATAAAAACATAATTATATCTATCATATTATTAGACATAAATATTAAAAAGTGGTTGAAATAATCATTTTATAATACACTCTCAACAATACAAAAATGAAAACATTGCTCGTGCGTACATGCAGACTACTATTTCTGTGGATAATGTCATTCGATTTCCATCACCAACTAACATAGATGCTAATAATAATTTATTTAATGATTAAAATTTATATATTTTAAATAATTATTATTCTTTCAATATATATCATAATATTCTTTTCTTTCATTTAATTTTTAGATATAATAAAATTTCTCTTGTTTAATGGTTTGGACGTCCAAATCCATGTTTGATGGGTTTGTTCTTCATTGTCACCATTTATAGATACTTCAAAAGAATATTTTATGAATATATATGATTTCATGGATTAATATATTTAATGAATAATATTCATTATGGATAACATAAGAATTTATTATTATAATATATTAATGATGAAATTTATATCAAATAATTTTATTTTACATCTCCATTATGAAACAAATATGAAACTATTGAAATTACTAATAAGTGAAAATTGAAATAAAAAATAACTAACAAATATATTTATTGTGGAATATTATAATTAAATAATATTCAATATAGTATATATTATTATGGTTCAAAAATAAGTGACTATTATGGGTGTGTTTATTATATGGTAGGTTTTATATCATTTGAGAATGTTTCCCTTAAAAGGCTAGGGTTTTATCATCATGATTTTCCATAGATCTAATCTATTCTATATTCTATACCTTATTTCATTATGTTTTTTATTTAGTAACTCATAACTATATCTAACCATATAAATAATTAAATTTATTTGATTAATAATTCCATATCACGTTCTTCCCTTCATTGACTTCTAGTTTAAATGTTACTAAAGTGGTAACGGTTCTTCTTCCCATATTCCCTACATTGAGACTGGTTTTTTATTATAAATCAATTTAAATGTATATGGTGCATATATATCCATTTTTAAATAATTTACTACGATAATATTTATTTATGATTTGTAAAATATTATTTTAGGTTTTCAGTTATTGGTTATTTTTATTCAAAATAAAGAAATTACATAAGGGGGTCATTTCCAATATAATTTTTTTTTCAAAATATTTCACCTCCATAAATGTAATCCTCTACCAATAAATATTCTCAATTATTTTTTCTAAATTGTAAATATTTATTATTTATTTTTATATTAAAATTTATTTTTAACTATTTTTAATCATGATAGTTATTACCTTTTTAAAAATGTGGGGTTCAATAATGATGTTTTTAATTATTTTTGGGTTCATATCTAATTTCTTCAACACAAAATTTATTGGCCCATAAATTATTACGATTAAAAATATTTACTACAAATTTTATATTTTGAAATTATATTTTGAAAATTAATCCAATCATGTTATTTAAATTTATATTTAAAATTTAATTACAATTTAATTGTTTATTAAATTTTTATTTCCTTTAAAAAATGTGAAATTATTCTTCTTTTCACGTTATTCTATAATATAAAATTTTTCCACGACCCTCTTTAAATTTTTCTAAGAAACTAACTCAATATTTTTCAATTATTTTTCAATGAAATTTAAATTCACATTATTTGTAATATATTTCCAAAAGGGAGTTCCAAAAATGTAAAGGTTGTTTATTCTTCTTTATCCTTGAAAATTTGTAATACTATTCTAAAAGTATATAACATATATAATTAAATAAATTAAATTTTCTTATATTTGAAATAAGATATTTTTGAATTATATAATACACATTATTCCTTAATAGTCTAATGATCATGTTCTTCAATTTTTTGAGTGAGGAATGTATTAAGATCACATATGTTAGTTATTATTATAGGGATGTTTACTGATTACTAAAGAAAATATGTTTTATATTATAAAATTATTCATTTCATTCATATTATGAATGCGTCAAACATAATTAAGTGGTTGGTGGGGCTTGGAATTCTATATCCCCGTTATGAAAAGGTATGATTCTTATGATAAATGATTTGGGTATTGGGTGTATTCCTACACATTTATTTGGAATGCCTTAGTAGAGACCAAGATGGTTGTATGATGTCTTAGATGATACCTCCCTTATATGTATAATGTTGTGGATTATGCCTTGATGGTAATTATAATGTCGTGGTTGATTCTTATAAGGAAATATTAATATCTCTAACAATATATATTATATAAATCTGAAATCAATAATTTTTATACATGTGTTTATTTACATTGTCTTTCTAATAATGAATGTATTTCCTGATAACGTTATTTATTATATGGAACATTTAATTATTATTCACAGAATAATATTTTATATTCCTTTTAATGCAATGATATGTTTTTTCATCCATTTACCCTTAAATAGCATCAAATCCCACCATTGAATTTCAATTTCATCTACATGGTCCAAATAAGAAATATTTTAATGAAATCAAGGATTTATATAATATGAAAAGAATTCGTTTTCAAAAATTTATAATATTGGGTTGTAAGGATTCTATTTTAATATATAAAAATTGTATATATCTTTTCACATTAGACTAATTTTTTTTATCTTTTGTGATTTTATCCCTATTATATTTTACCACATTAAAAACAAGAACATGTTTTTCTTCAAATAGATTACAAAAAACTAGTTATATATAATATATTTTTTTAATAAAAACTACTGAAAAATAAAATATAAAAATTATTGATGAAATGAATACCAATTCATGTTCATGGTTAGGGATCCTAATGATATTATTATTTTAATAGATATGATTATTAATTATATGACTAATTAATTTATTTCTAATCAAAATGATGTCTACATAATTGATGTTATATATCAGAATTTGAAATATGTTTGATGAAAATTCAATTTTATTTCTAAAAATTATCAAATAAGTATGTGGATTATCACAAATGTTAAATAATTTTTTCAATTCCATAATGAAAATAGGGTAATCCAATTATCATTAAAATTAAATATAACAATAATTAGTAATTTTTTTATAGGTTACTTATAAGGAATCATAGAATATAAATAGTTTGTTTTCATATTATTATTTTATATCTCACATTAATATGAAAATAATTCATTGAAATGTAATAAAAATTAGGAGGAATTTATTATTATCTTTTTATATTATAGTTAATTTAATCTAAATTTCCTTTTAATCATAGAAACTTGTGTGAATATGTTCACTTCATATGATTTTCTCTTTGATGATCATTTTATACATTATTTTTTATAGTATACTAACAATTCAAAAGTTAAAAATGTTTTACTTTTGAAAAATATAGATGATTCATTAAAATATTTCAAAACAAAATCATAATATTTAATCTAAAAAATAAAAGTATGAATTTATATAAAATTATGGCCCATAAAAACAAATAATTTGAAAAAATAATATATGGTAATAAACATAAGAATTGAAGTATTTGTCACATAAGCCAAAAATAGTATGTGTTGACTAGACAAATTTTATTCTATAAGAAATATGATGAATTTAATTCATGAATGAATAAAATATTATGATTTTTATTTTGATGTAGAAAATGTAAAAAACACCCAATTAGTGAAGACCATAATAAATAAGAACATTGATCCTATAAATTAAGATATATGTACCAATTATGAAGTAAATAACCAATAGAGATAAGTATTTCATTTATCTTGATGATTATTTTACTTATATAATATTTGTTTATTTAATGGTGTAGAATTTAAATGGGCCTTCATTTATTTAAATTTTTTAGAGAGATATGGAAAATTGAAAAAATATGTTATCAAGTAATTTACCTTCATTAACGTGTCTGGAGGGAAAAGTAGACATTTTTAAGATTATATTTACAAACACAAAATAATTCATGAATATAGATATTTATATATGCCTCAAAAATTGTTGTAGTAGACTCAAAGAATATGAGTTTGGTTGATATGGGATGAATCATGTTATCTAAGTATAGAAAATAAAAATTATTTTATTGATACACTCCTATAATATCTATTTAAAATATAAATTAGAGATTAAATTGAATAAACTTAGTCAACACACCCCTTGAGATGTTCTCTAGAAATTATTTAAATATTTAAAATTTAAAATTTTAAAAATATTCCTTATCCAATCATTTATAAAAATAAAATTAAGACGCATTGGTAAATTAATTGAATGTTTTTTAAAAGTTCATTTTCTTATTTATAAACCACGAGGAAGAAGATGTAGGTATTGGGATATGAATTGGAATGAATCTTAGAAAATTTCTTTTTGATGTTTAGGAGAAACAAGGTACATAATATAAATCGTTTCTATTTGATGATGGGATTGAAGAATATCTTTACAAAATAGGGAAAAACTATAATATTAATTTATAAAGAATATCTATAGCATTTAAAATATAATTCATATGTTTTATATGATGAGGATTGACCATAACATAGTGGATCTATGTTCTCAATGCATGAGAAACATGTGAACAAAAAAATTATTTAGGATAGAAAAAAAGGTGTTAAAATCATGGAGTAAATTGAGAAAATAAAATCAAAGAGATCATAATTTTCATTATTAAAGCATGAAGTGGTATAAATAATTTACAAAAAAACTTCTGTTATGGATGAATGGTTAAATATAGTTACGAAGAATCATACCTAGATATTGGTGTCAATTATAATGAATAAAATTATATTGGGATGAATTTTTTTTAAATAAGATCATTGTGAATGGTTAGGTAATACAAATCCATTCTCATATAGATTATAATGGATATTCTCATTTTATGGATATTGTCTTTGATGTGTATTTCAATCCATTTTAATGATAATAATAGATTAAAAACAATCATAGAATATGTGATAAAATAAATTACTATACTTTTTAAAAGGATATTAAATAATTATTTATGAATAGATATCTTGATAAAAAGTTGTGTATTAAACAATTAGAGGTTTTTATATTTCACAGTGTTTAAATATGAGTATGAAATATTTAGAAACCTTATATAGCCTTAAATAATCTCCCCAAGAATATTATTCACATATAGAAAATATATGACAAATAAATTGATTGATTAGAAATTGGTTATATATCTATTTTTTAAAGAAAACAACAAAGATTCATATATTTTAATATTATATTTTCAGGAAATTATATTTTTGGAAGTGAAGTGAAATATTTTAAAAACAATCTTGGAGAAATAAAAAAATAATTTTAAATGAAAATGATTAATTATTAAGGGGTTTTTATGTTTTTTAGTGGAAATTTTTTTGATTATATATTTTTTTAATATTAAAAATATTTTCATGTTTTTTTGAAGTGGTTGTGATTGAATTATTCACGATTGGTTACTACTAATATATTAATATTGAAAAATATTTCTATGGATGATAATGGGGCATGTATAAATGTATTTAACAATGTTAATAAAACATTTAAATTAAATGATTACTTAAATAGGTGAAAATGAGTAAGATAATATACATTTAACATGAATCTAAATAAATCAAAAGGATTCACATCTTGTTGCATCAATTTGAATCTTACATTATGTCTAATGAACTATTGAGTCTGGAATGAGGTATGATGATGATATTTTTATTCATTACATTATTTTTTTATATGTTCTTATCACGACCAATCCAATTGTTCCCATGCCATGACTACCCTAATACAGCCTCCCAAAGACTAGGGGATGGTGACTAGCACTGAAGGCATTATCCCATGAGTGAGAGGAATTTTCTAGTGTACCTGTACTCACGCACACACACAACCACACCCCAAAAAGCCTGAAAATAAAACACGCATTCCACTAAACAACCACTAAGTAAAGGTACAAGCTCTAAGTTAAATGGTCCAGAATAAAAACCCATAAACGACAAAGTGAAAATAAGCAAGTATAGAAGATCACTAAAATGTATTCTGTAGGAGAACCCCACCAGAATCATAGGTAAGGAGTGTCTTTTAGAATCTGTAGAATTACATCCTGCCCTTCATATCTCACTGGACATCGCCTGGTCCTATGCCACCAGGGTCTCTATAAAATCACTAGTCATTCGCACCAGACATGACACCTATTGGTGGAGCCCATGCAGGGGTGAGTAACACAATACTCAGTAGGGATTCGTAAACACAAGGGAAAGACCACAAAGGAAAGTATACACATGGTACTGTCATCTCACATATGTATAATATAAATTATTGAATGAAATACTATCATTCATAACACTGAACACCTTGGACTGCTGAGGGACGCATCCCTGATGAGTATCATGGGTCTATTGGGTCACACATTGCCGCTCCCCACCATGAGACAGTCGGGTCACATAGAGTCGCTCCCAACATAGGCCATCATAGATGGTCCATATGGCCACTTATATCTGATCCGAACATGGCCACTTATAGTTCGTTCAAATGGAGAATCTTGTAGTTGGTTCACATAGAGCTACTTGTAGCTTTTCCACATAGGGTCTCTTATAATCTAGGACTATAGGGTGACACAGGAACACTTGTTACCAATATTTGGGTCTAAGTTAGATGTTGTATTCCCATACGTAGTGCACATTATTCTAGTAGAATCCACTCATCAATCCGTTCATTGTATCTCAACATCTATGAAAATTAACTTGAATATTCCGAATGATCTGCATTGTCACAAGGGATCCAATTCCACAAATGACTCGTCAATGGGGCATACAGTCTGAGAGTTGTGACTGCTCTTTCCGAAAAGGTTTCAGTTAGGTCTGGGTCTGTTTTGACACAACCCAACACAGCCATGGGTCCACCGATCGGACCAGGGACTGACCTATTTAGGATCTGGCCCTGCCCATGGGTTTGTGGGTCTGACCCTCTAGGCAGCCCGGCTCTTCTCCTGCCAAGATTGTAGGAGGCATCCAGCTAGTTCCGCCATACTACTGGCTGAGGCTAGTCACCCCCCATCCCACATGAGGTGCAAATTGGTTTGTGTTCCAACACATGTCATGGCCCGTAGTCCTAGGTCTCTCACCCGACATGGTTTGGTGGCCTCTTCACACTCCGCCAACCACCAGTGAATGTGTCGGTGACCCCTTCTACCCCACCACATCCTTTGCCTCAGGTCTACTCTAGTGGCTCATTTCTCAATCCACATACACCCTAGGACTTCTTTGGTCATCTTCTTCCCTACTGCAGACTCGAAGTCGCCATTCCACCATTTTAGAAGTGTGGTAAAAAATATTACAAGAACACACAAAGATGGTGGAATCATAACCTTGTTCGAGTCACCCCGATTCCTCCACGTTTCAGTTTTTAAAAATGGGAAGAGGATATTATGGGTCAATAAACAAATAATCTGATGCAATCCCAATGATAATACACACTACCACATGAGAAAAGTTACCCAAGAATGAGCTGTTTTGTGGGTTGATTTGTGTTCTTTTTTATTGAAAGAAGAATGTGGCATTCCAAATTCTCAAAAAAGATAAACCAATACATGGAGAAATATTGATCGGAGTGAAGGTTCGTTGCAGGTGGTGATCCATCCGTGGGGATTCCCGATCCATTCAATGTTGTTGTAATTCATCAAACACTAGTCACAGACCCATTCTGTTGGTTGTTTTTTCCACATTCCAATTCATCGAAGTTCATCATTAGGGAGGATTCCTTTATCGTTCTTCAGAGTAATTTCATATCTTATATGTTTCTCCATATTTTTTATCTAATTAAAAAAGAAATGTAGAACAAAGTTTCTGTTATTTTTAGTCATTGCGTCATTATGTTGTATCATTTACAAAACATCCTTTCTATTATGATTCAGTTAAATAGTTGTTACGTTGTTTCATTTATGGAATTAAATAGTCATCTCATTGTTGAATTGTAGAAAAACAATTTTTGAATAGATTACACTTTTAATATTTATTTTTTTCCTTAAAATATATGAAAACTATCATTCACCCTCTACTTGTTCTATACATGGTTAAGATCTTTCTATGTAAAAATGCCTTTATGAGGTCAATAGTACTCTTGGATTTCAAATCTGAGATACCGTTTAGTAGTTACAAGGATTTGAAAATAATATAATTTTTATTTAATTATTTTATTTACAGCTAAAAAATATTTTCCAATGTTTCCCCACACTGGAAAATGTAATAAACATTCTATGAATATCATGACACTTTGTGTTAAAGGTGACCTTATATTTTTTATCTGTGCACCGTTTTCAAATATAAAAAAACCCATGTAGAAGTATTTTTTAATGAACCTTAAAAATAGTTCAAAAATGCATTCCAGACACTCTGGGCCTTGAAATTATATGTCGTCTCATAGCCTGGTCATGAAATAATCCCATTTAATTTATTAAAAATTTCGTGTAATTATGGAATATTAGATTACTCCCACTTTTAGATATTTAAGTCATCATTACCTAAAACAAGGTCTAATCAAACAGAAAGGGGTACTAAGCATGAATATGAGCCTCCCGCACCAATGTGCTCTCTTGGAGATTCTTATGCAGCCAATGAACGTGCACCATAAGTATCAACCACCCAGGATGGACCCACTCCTGTTGATACTCTATCTCTAATGGGAACTCTGCAAACATCACCACATCATCAAGGTCCTTCTCCCGCCAGTCGATGACATGTGATGGATCCTATAGATACCTCCTCAAATGTGACACATGGAAAACATTGGGCACCTGGTGCATTTATGGGTAATATATAGGTAGTACTCCACCTCTCCAACACTTCTTAGAATCTATAATGGGCTTCTGAATCTCTTATATAACTTGAAACCCCTAGAAAATCTATGTAATCCCTCTTAGAGTGAGACCCAACGGAACATGTGGTCTCCATCCTCAAACTCCAAGTGCCTCCACCTCCAGTTATCAAAGATTTCTTCCTACTCTGTATATTCCTCATCCACACCTGGATGATCATCACCTAGTCTTTGGTAGCCCATACAAACTCTTGACCCATTAGTGATAACTCCCCTAGTTTATTACAGCATATAGGTGATCTGTAATGCCACCTATAATTTTCCTCAAACGGTGCCATTCCAATGATAGAGTAATTGATGTTATGGTTCCAAAACACTACCAGTGGTAAGAGTTCCTCCCATCTATGAAGAAAATTCAAGATAAGAACATGAATCATGTCCTCCCACACCGGAATAGTCTTCTCTATATGACCATAATTCTGGTGATAGAAATCCATGTTCAATATTAGATGAGCCCTAGATGCCATTTTTAATCCCTTACATGGTCAGTATTTGGACTGAGATTCACAGTCTAAGAGGATCGTCGAAGGCACCCTAGGAATATGAAATAACTCTTACATGTAGAGGTGTCCCATTCCCTCTAAAGATCCCAGCTTTTGAATGGGTAGGAAGTGACATTACTTGGTGAGTCAGTCAATGATCACCCATATAGCATCATGGCCCCCAGATTTTCATGGTAAACCCATAAAGATGTCCATAAAGATATAATATCACATATAATTTGGTAACTCAAGTGGTTGGGACAAGCCTTTTATAACATGATGCTCATCCTTTACTAGTTGACAGGTGAAACACCATGAAACAAACTCTTCCACCACTTTATTCAACCCTATCCACCAACTCTGATGTTCGAGATCCTGGTACATCATTTCCACACAAGGATGTACCACCAAAATGGTAGGTATGGAATTCTCTCAAAATCTCCTCTTGAAAAAATAATGGTACTACTGTTCTCCCTCTTGAATATAAGACGTGCTCCCAAACTATTGAAAATATATTAGGATCTTGTTGTGTGGGAAATAGAGCGCATCATGGCACACAGTCGATATATCTATGGTTTAATTCCTTAATTAATAGTATTATTTGGGGAGTGACAACCATTGATTGAACGTAGGTTGTTCCATCTTCCTCCATGAAGTATATCCACATTGCGGCCAACTGCTCTGATTCCGCACTCTGAAACTGCACCCCAGATCTCTTATTGACTATGTTTGCCACCACGTTCCCCTTCCCATGAGATTATAATATCATGATGTCATGGTACTGGAATAACAATATCCATCAACACTACAATAGGTTCAGGTCATTCTGGGAGAAGATAAACCTGATACTTTTGTGGTCGGAGTAGACTGTGAACTGCTCACCCAATAAGAAGTGTCTCCATGTCTTCAGATTGAAGACTAATATAGCCAGCCCAAGGTTGTGGGTTTCATTGTTCTTCTCATGTTGCCTCAAATATTGAAAACCATCGGCAATCGCCACTTTCTCCTACATCAAGACATAACATAGTCTAGTCTCAGATGTGTCACAGAAAACTACATATCCCACACCTTCCTCTGGAAGCTACAAGATAGGGGCACTCATCAGTCTCTAACTCAACTCCTGGAAACAATTCTTGAAATCATCCATCCACACAAAGGGTTGTCCTATCAATTTCAAAGATTATAAGGGTGCTTCTACCATATAAAATTCAGGCACAAACCTCCGGTATTGTCCAACCAACCTGAAGAAACTCCACACGTCAGTCACTCTCCTGGGTGGCTCCCATGAAAGCACTGCCTCTATCTTCACAATACCCACTACAAATTCATCCTCAGAGATGATGTGTCCTATAAAGTGAACATCCAGAATACATAACTAGCACTTCAAGAGATTACCATAAATATGGTTCTCTCTGAGTGTATCTAGGACTACCTGTAGGTTCATCACATGCATCTCCTTTGACTGTGAGAACACGAAGATTTCATCAATGAAGACCACAATGAACCAATACAAATAAGGCTGGAATATTCTGTTCATGAGTCCCATTAACACTACTAGGGTGTTGGACATCTTGAATGGAATCACTAGGAACTCATAGTGGCCATAATGAGATCTAAAATATCTCTTAGGTACATACTCAGCATGTACCCGAAGATGATGACATCCAAACCTGAGGTCTAAATTCGAGAACAACCTCACTCCCTTTAGCTGAAAGAAGGGATCATCAATTCTCAAAAGTGAAAATTTATTCTTTATAGTCACTTGATTCAGGCACCGATAGTCCGTGAATAGCCTCAAACATATATTTGCCTTACTATATAACAATACCAGGGATGACCATGGAGAAATGTTGGGCCTTAAGAACCCCTTTATCCGTAAGTCCTTCAACTACACCGTCATCACCTAGAGCTTTGCGGTTGACACCAGATATTCTAGTGAAGATATCGGTGACATCTGATGGTATAGGTAAATGTAGAGGTTGACCACCCTATGAGGAGGTAATCCTATAACATACTTGGGGAAGACATCCTTGTACTCGTCCACCACTACTGGGAATCAGGGACTCTCCTCACTCCAACATCAAATGTCAGGATAGCCAAATGGTGAGTGATCAACTTCACCCTTCATTAAAAAAGATCGTCCTATTTTATAAGAGTCCCCCATTCCCAGGTAATGGAGAAACTAGTCCCATATCTATGGATACACCACATTTTTCACCTAAAACAGTTGATCTAAGAATATGCTATTGATAACCATTCCATACCCATTGTGACATCGTAAGGCCTCGATGCCGATACAATGAGATCCCAGATGAAACTCTCACATCCTATAGAAAGCTCAAACTTCCTGAACTAGTGTGTAATTTTTGAATCCCATATCATAAGAGTATCTAATCCCACGTATTGAGTAAATTGCTCCACTGGAATCTATGAGCTTTGAAAAAGGTTCATGGAAAGGAAATTGTGATAAGCATTTGTGTCTATAAGAACTACAAATAAGGTTTAAAATACATAGATCATACCACTAATCATATCTAAAGTGTTGTGGTCATAGGCCGGTACTACCTGAAGCTGATCCCACCCCTATCCACCTGATCTCCGAGGTCGTGGTTGACCACCTGGAGTGGTGGTGGTAGTAAATCGAACCTTGTCCCACTACATGCTGCTCCGGTGAACCCTTTTCCAAATCATCCACACTGTGGACCTCCTTGCTCAAACCTCTACCTCTTCCTGAGAGGCCCCTTAATCGTTTACTGATTGTATGTGTAGTGAGATGAGAAATCATGATTCACGTGTCCCTACCCACTTCATGAGAAGAACATCTTGGCCCCTACTAACTCCCTTTTCACTAGGAGCCCCGTGCTACTAACCATGAGTCTTGGGTTCATCCCCTGAAGGGCCTGACTCGCTTGGGTCCCCATGTCAGTTTCGTGCTTCCCACCACTAAGGACTCAGCCACCTAGCGTCTACAGATATCTCTAACTATCAGTGACTGATCCTCCATGATGCTCTCTACAAGTAGGGATCTCTCCATCACCCTAGAAAGAGTATAAATGCTGAGAGACACCATAGATTCCATGAAATCCTAGAACATTACCTGATCAAAGGCTTGATTATTCAAGAATAGGTCTCACACCATGTCTATAGAGTAGGAAGAAAAATTGGTGAATCACTTATTGTACTCCGGTACTGCAATTCTACCCTGTTGTAGTTGTATTAGCTTCAGTATGCACACAGAGTGTAACATTACTGGGGAAAATCCTCCCAAAATAGGTGCTAAAATTATGTCCATGTGAGGGTCGCATCATCATTTTTCTGGATCATCAAGATCCATAATCACCCATCTATTCCTTGAAGAAGGCTCATGACTAAGATTTTCATCTCACCATGAGGTGTCCTCACCAGTCAAATGACTCAGGAAACCACCTCAAGCCAATCCTCGGCCACCTAGGGGTCAGCCTCACCCCTGAACATGGGAGTTCTATGCCTATAAAACGTGTACAAAGCATTGATCCTATCTTCTTCCTCTAATAGTAGCACTAGTAGTCAACTAATGATAAATGGGTGGTGATAACACTTGTGAAACACCTGTTTGGTCCATCTCTAGCCCAAATCCATGAACTGATGCCTCATTTCTAGGTGGGAAGTACACATGGTCACGTATCGGAATCCTAGACATATGTCTTCATTGATGCATCCTAAACCATATCCAAATGTACAAAATTCAATAGATTATACCTATTTAGATGACTATGATTCAAGAAGAATATGAAGAAAAATTAAAATCTTATATGATGAAAGCCACCAGTGGTTTCATGTAATATGTTGAAAATCATAATTCAGGGTCCTGGTGTATGGATATGTTGGCCGCCACACCAACATCACAATACCAAAACCTGAATGTAAAACTCAAAACATTTAACACTATTTCCAAAAAAACAACTGACACTAAATATTTGAGGTAGAACTGACCATCTTTGATACAAATTTTTCAAGAACCTTCCCCCGAGTCATGTGTTGTGACTGCCCCAAGCCCACCTCCCCATGTCCATGGTCAGGTGAGTAGCACTGAAGACATTATCCCATGAGATGGAGGCATTTTGCTAAGTACCTATACATATGCACACACACAGCAATGTCCCAAAAATCTAGAAATGAAAACATGCCTGACACTGAACAACAATTGAATAAAGGTACAAGCTGTAAGTCAAATGAACCAATATAAAAACCCCACAAAAGTCAAATTGAAAATAATAATGTAGAAAAGATCTCTAGAAAGTCGTCTTCTAGAGAGACCCACCTGAAGGGAAGGCAAGGAGTGGCTATTGGAGGTTATATTAGTACATCTTTCTAGTCATATATCACTGGGTACTTCCTAGTCCCAGGGCCCCAAGGTCTCTATGGAAGTGCATATCATCTACACCAAGAATGACATGTGAAATCAAAGCTCGTGCATCGGTGTGTAACACAATACTCAGTGGAAATACCAAAATGAAAGGTAAATACCATAATAAAATATATACATAAGGATCTATCATCTCACACATGTATAATCAAAATTTTGAAAATAATGACTATCAGTTATAACACTGAACACCATGGATTATTGAGGTAATCATCCCTGATGAGTATCGTGGGTCTGCTGGGTCACACAGAGCTGCTCCCCACCAAGGGTCTGTCAAGTCATATATAGTCACTCCCCACTTAGCCCATCATTGTTGATCCAAACAGGGCTCCTTATAGTTTGTCCAAACTGGGCCACTTATAAGTGGTTCACACAGAGCCTCTTGTAACTTTTCCACAAAAATAAGAATATCATTTAGACATGTATGGTCACATAGATCTTCTCATCTACAGTCTTCAAGTCTCATCTAGCCGCATGAATCTTGTATGTAGCATGCTCTATCCCAGGATAGTCCACTCCTCAATCCATTCTTTGTATCTAAATTTTCATTAACGTCTCCTTATAACATGCCAAAATATCCACCTCTTCTCAATGGCTCTAACCCAACCCGAGACCGACTCAGTCATTATTCGTCCCATCCCACTGGCTGGCCTGACCCGCCTCCTACTTACCTTGTTTCGTGGGCCTACTCTTCTTCTACCCAGATTCCAAAAACCGAACAGCTTTGGCCTCCCCATGGAATTCTGAGACCGAAATCCCCTCATCCCACGTGCGGTCCCCACTGGACTACGTGCAAGCACGTTTTGGGGGACACTCCTCCTACGCGGCCGGGTGGCCGTGTCTGCCTCTGTCAGCCACCAACCTATGTGTTGGCAGTCATTACTGCACTGCCACAGTCCCAAACAGAAGTGGACAATGGCGCGACGTGTCGTCTTGGTACACCACTTCCCGCCTACGGCTGCAGGTCACTAGCACCGCCACCATCGCGTCAGTGGTATCTTCTACATACCATTGGGTCCATGCCAGTGGTCCATTTCTCAAAACGTCTGCGCCCCCGGACTTCTCTGGAATCTACCTTCCCTTTTATGACCTCAAATTATCATTTCACTTGATTCAAAGGTATGGTCACTTAGATCAAAATAATTACAATAAATGGAAGATTTGGGGCTTCTTTGTGTCATTTGGATTCCTCTGTATTAGTGTTTTTGAAACACGGTAAGAGGAGATGAATGCTCTATCAAAAAATAACCTGGTGAAATTTCTGAGATAAAACAACTTCCCATAAGAACAATTGACCTTTATATCAACATGTTCATGGTTTTATATGCATTAGCATTATTAGAAAGATGAATGGGGAATTCAAAATTCACAAAGAAGATAAACCATTACCCAAAGAAGCTTCTATCGGAGGGAGGACTCATTGCTAGAGGTGATCCATCCACAGGGGTTCATGATCCATTCAAAGCCATTGGTGTTTTTCATTCTCTAGTCCCAGATCCATTCATCAATGGTGTTGTTGCCACATTTTGATTCTCTAGTGGTCGTCATTGGAGAGAATTACTTCAGCATTCTTCAAAGGAATTCTAAATCTAGATCTATTTCTCCAACACCATTATCTCATTAAATGAGAAAAGCATTAATGTTTTTTTGTTAAGATTTAGTTAAAGAGTCATTACACTATTGAATTTATGAAATTAAATAGTCTACATGTTTCTACATTAAAGAAAACCAATTTTTGAATAGAATAAACATTTTATGATTATTTTATTTTTCATAAAATTTCCAAAAAAACTATATTTCACCCTAAACCTATGTCGGTCAAGATTATGCTCTTCCTAAGGGGAAAATGTCATTACGTGCTCAATGGTACTCTCATATTTCAATTCGATGTTACTATTTAGGAGTTATAATGATTGGAAAATAAAATAATTGTCACTTAATTATTTTATTTGCAGTAAAAAACTACTTCCCACTATTGTCCCATGCCCACCAGTGTTAGGACCTTTCTAGGTGAATCCTGATGCCCTATCTTCAATGGTGCCCTTAGTTTTTAGATCTTGTAACTAGTTTAAAATTTTGAAAATCCCACATTAATTTTTAATTAATGAACCATTAAAATAATTCAAAATGGGTTTCAGCCACTCTAGTCCTTGGAATTATGTGTCATCTCAGAGCTTAGTCTCGATATAATCCCATTTAATTTAAAAAATAATTAAATTATAGGTTATTAAAGTTTGTTGGTAATGTTACATTAGATACTAATAGTATACTTTTGGAGGATCTCTTATTTTATAGAAAGATTTATTTTTTCACTACAATGGAGAAAATTAATAAAAAATAATTACATAGATGCTGAGTATGTCGTAGAATCACATGCTATAATGAAAATAATTTAGTTTAAAAATTGTTTTCTATACATGAGACTAAAATGATTAAATGTTGTTTTTATTAAAAAAAACTAAAATAATGTTTCTAAATAATATTATAAAAAATTTCCAATTGAAAAAATCTCACATTAAATATCACTTTACTTTGTAAAAGTTTGAATATACAGACATAAACATGGAATATTCTTATAAAACTAAAAAATCAATGATATATTAAAGAATCCATTACTAAAGGATACTATCGATCACTAAAGGGTGTTGTGGGAATTCTATCCTCTTTCAATGTCTATGAGAGTATTTGTTTATTATTTTTTTTCTATTTTATCCTCTTAAATTTTGTGTCTATGGGGCTAATATTCTAGTGTGTTCATAGTATAGTAGATTATTAATATTAATAATTACAGAATAAAAATGGGTGGAAAGAGTTTAGGATAGACTTTTATTAAGGATAACACATCATGATATGATGTCATGGTATGATAATATTTATTTTCAATCTTAATCCATGTTTTCAAAAAATAAATAGATGTAAACAGCCAAAATGACATAAATTGGGTTGAACATTTCGGATATTGATGGGCCATCAAGAAGACATAATTGGAATAATAATATTACTTAAACCCTAATTTGGAAGGATCTCACATAAATATGGATTTTTAATTATTTTAAATTCTATAGTATCATCCATTTTTTAGATTTATTAGTTTTGAACAAGAAACAATAGAATAAATCCATTTTGAAAAACCTAAAACCTCAACATTGTACATCTAATAAAATGTTTTTATAACACCCTATTATTTTATAAGAAATATTTTTTTGTACAAAACACAAAAGGAATCTTTCACAGCACACAATACGGACTTGGCTTGCATTACACGCAATCGCGACCTTCCTCGATAGCGTGTGTAGTACGTAATACCAGGTTTCACTAAAAAACGATATATAATTATGGACTAGCCATTATAAATAGTATTAACTACATTTTGAATTTTATAACATTATTATTCATCTTAATCATTTTCTAGAACATGGTAAGAGAACAAAATAAATTTTTCGGGTAAAATAAGTATTTTTAAAAAATGCAGTTTTGCTGCCTTGTGATGGTACGCCAACATTAAATCTAGTTTTTGACGTGTTTATAAGTTTAATTTGATAAAATAAAATTCTTATTTTGAATCAGGATATAAAATTTACTTTGGATAAATTTTTGATAATTTTCTTATAACATTCATATTTTGATGAATAGTAAAAATATGCTAAATTTTAATTAAAAAAACTTTTTCATTGAGATAATTTATATGGTAAATTTATAATATTTAATTGTTTTAAAGTATAAATAGAATATATTATTACCATTTAATATAATTTATGTCATTAGCACTAATTCCACATTGAATTCGTAGGTAAAAACATTTCAATCTTTGGCAATGTTTTCACTTCTAAAACTCGTTTTCTTAACAATGGGATTTATTTTAAATTATTTACTTCAACTTATGTGTTTTGAATTTTGAAAAATGGATTCTGAATTTGTAATCAGTGGATCCAAGTTATGTTAATAGGCTACTTTTTATTTTTGGGCATTACAAATAGTAACTATGGTAAATTTTATTAACCTTAGTTAAAGGTAAATCTGGTAATTAAGGGTAAATATATGATTATAAAATTACACTAGCACCTACCAAAATTCTATTGGATGACTAAAAGTAGACCCATATCAACTAAGGGTCTGATTAGATTCATTTAATGGACTTATTTCCATGAAAATAATTTAATTATTATTAAAACCAAAGAATGTGACAACATGTCACTTTCTTAAATCTTATAAGTATAATAGTTTTAATTTAGTGATAAAATTAATGAAACTTCGAACATGAATAGTATCCAGAAAGCTAATACAATTATCTACATCATAATAATTTTTTTAAAATTTTCAGGGATTAAATAATTATCATTAATTGTGACACAATAGTGATGTTGAAATTATTTTATTAATTAAAATATCAATTAAATGGTTTAAAAAATATTAAAATAAATATATATGAACTATTTAATGTTCTCCACTAATTTTATAGATACATATGACATTTTATGAATCTATTAAAGCTTTTATTTCGAACATATCTTCTATATATTTTTTATTTAAATTCAAATAAATCAATATTGTTAAAGTTGACACTATTGTTATTTTATAAAAATTACATATTATAAAATTGATTAAAAATCACAAATATATTTAAAAATTATAAATTAAAATTTATATGGTCTAGAATGTCATAACGTGTCAAATTATGGAAAATTCACAACACATATTCAATTATTTATAATAATTTAAAATTTAGAATAGTATTACCACAAAGAAAATTAAATTGATAAATAAAGATAAATCAAGTTGATAATGTTTAAAATCAATTCTTAACATGTGTAAATTTTATTGGTTGATGATATTAAAACCCTGTCTCATCTAATATTAGGATATGAGTCATTTTTTTAGTTTTTAGGTGGGGTTTATATTTAATATAAACTAATATTTCTTATATTTCCAAAGGTGCCCCTCTCATCCCTTATAAAAAGGCACCTCCACCCTCTCCTCCTCACACCAATTTGAGCCTTCATGATTGGACAATCCCTACTAATTTTACTTCCCAAAATTCCTAGAAACATCTTAGAGGTCCTGATTTTCTTCAAATACAAATTTTAGTGCCCTAAGAGGAGGTCTCAATGAGGCGCTTGAAAGAAGAGGTAATGTTCATTACCGATTCATTCAACTTTATTTCTTCTTCCACTTCATCTTATTTAGTTGTTTCATTATGAATTAATAACATCAGTATCGCTCATATACTGATATGTTATTATAATTATGAAACAACCCTATTTCACCATCTATCCATCCTACGGAAAATGAAATCACCGCGCGTGCGTACGTACGGAATAACATCTCCACACCGTGGTGTAATCTATTTTCCATCACCACTTTACTTGGATGGGTATAATGGTGAAACTAAATAACAATATATGATTATTGTAAAGTGTTATTGATTCTGAAATAGTATACATACACTCCAATACAATTCCACGATCATGGGAACGATATCATCACTCGTGCGTACGTACAGAATATTGTCTCCACGATGTGATGCGATTCATTATACATGATCTTCATTGCATAATGATTATACAAATGAATTGAATGAATAAAGATGATAGTTAGTACACTAATAAAATTCTGGATATGATGAATCTATAACCTAAAGATTATAAAAAGAATTTATTTGACAAAACACGCATAAGAACAAAACATAATAAACACCCGAATAACAAGTTGTAATTAAATATTACTAATAAGAAGCTAATAATATGACCATAAATGATATCATAACAATAAGTATGATTCAGGAATAAGTCAATAACATTATTTAAATCATTATACAGGAGATTCAGACACTTACAAAGCACATCGGACTTAAGGTAAGAGAAAATCTCGCAATCTCAATTTTTATCCGAGATTGTTTATACTTCAGAATTTATTGGGGAATATTTATCATCGACACCCATGATTTCTCAATATGTAATATTTATATCCTTCTAAAAAATTTTAAATCCAATTTTACCCTTTGGATAGTTTTTAATAAAATATATGAAAGGAATCTTTTGTCGTTTTTCGTACGAGGTACTTTTTGACTTTCCTGAAAAAACTACGGGAAGAATGTTTTTTATTAACTTATATGGCATGAATGGATTTTTAAAACATTATTTCCAAGAATCTTCCTTAAAATGTTTTAATATTTAATTTTAATCAACTTCTTTTAGTTTAAAATTCTATGACATGTTAAGAAAGGAAAACTGTTTTTGAAGTAGAAAGGATATTTTCTTCAAGAATGGAGTTCAAGTGTTTTATCAAAATTATTTTCCATCTAAGATAATATAGGGTTCTGTTTCTAGCCCTATTATTACATTGATTTGATTATGTTGTGATGGAAATATTTTTATGAATTCCTTTATCTTATATGAATTGTTTTATGATGTCACGATGTTTAGAAATCCCATTTTTATTACATGGGTTATGCTATGATGTATGGTTTATGATTTTGTGGCACACATAAGAATGGTATAATTATGAGATGGGTTGGACCTATATATCCCTCCAATTCATTGGGTAAATATTTTATATCTCATGAGATAGACTTAGCTGGAATGGAAGGTTAAACGGGTTCAGTGAAACTGAAATGAGGAGTGAACTCAGTTCAGAAATGGACATTGTCCACTAAGATAGTCTTGGAAATGAGTCTTGACTAATAATAAATGATTATATATGATTATTTGTGTATGCCACAATGTTTCATGTTTTACGTTACGATTATTGGGATTACATTTTACTACCATGATTTATCCCATGTTATGAAATTATGATCTCTTTTGCAGGGTAAGATTTCAAAATGTTATGTTCTTATGAATTTGATGTGATTGATATTTCTTTTGTTTACCCTTACTATGAATTTGAGCTCATCCTTTTGTATGATTTCTTTCCCCAGGCCATGAAGAAGGTTATTAAGTAAGATATTCCAAAAAGGTACTATAGATATAATGAAATAAATGGGAGACAGTGTAGATGCTTTATGAACCAGTTGTTTATGTTTCCCAGTTTCTAAAGACATTGTACCTATACGGAGCCTTCATGGTTTTGTTATATGTTGTAATAAGTACGCTTCAATTTTGAATTATTAACCATGTATGTAATGTATGGGTCTCTATATTTGGTATCAGAGGAAAGGTATAGTCAACCTTTGGAAACTAGGATGTGAAAGCCTTATTATGAAACCTAAGAATATGTCTAAGCATAGAACCCAATCTTAGTGTTGGCCATGAAAAACCTATGATAAGACCTTAAGTGTGAAATTTAATTCTTGATTATGTGATTTTCCAATTATAATTAGTGTTTCTCACACTATTCTTCTTGTTTTTAGTCAATGGCTGGAACCCGAAGGAATCGGGTTAATGCGGAATGCGACGGGAAATGAAATGATTGTCCCCCTGAGAAACCAAACGTTATGGGAGCTGGAATGAAATATCTTTTAGCCATGATCACACAACTTTATAAAGCTATGAATCATTCAAGACTTAAAAATGATCAAAGGAGGGAGCAATATTCTGTTGAATCCTTCATGTGGCAGCGTCCACCTTCATTCAGCGGGTCTTCTGATCCAGTAGTGGCTAAACAATGGATCAATACCACTGAAAATATATTTTCAGTTCTTCAATGTTATGAACAAGATAAATTCATCTTAGTTGTGTATTGTTTGGAAGGTGATGCTGATCAATGTTGGAATCCTATTAAGAATACGAGGAAAAGGGATGAAATTGAGTACATGGAATGGGACGAGTTCAAGAACATATTTTTCAATAAGTATTTCCCACGTATTCTTTGAACAAAGATGGAGAAAGAGTTTCATGAACTGAAACAAAAGGATGATGAATCTGTTGGTACCTACGAAGAAAATTTTACAAGACATGCAAGGTACGCATCTGGAATTAGTATCCAACCTGAGAGTAAGATCGATCGATTCTTTAGTGGCTTAAAACCATGTCTTTGAAGGGCGTTAGCCATAAGGGACTTAAATATCTACGAGGAAATTGTTCGATGTGCTCTCAAGGTTGAGATGGAGATTGTTGTAACCCACCAATAACATGGGTTTGATAAGAAGAGGAAAATGGAATTCAATGAATAATCTAAAGACCACACTAAAAAGATGATGAGTTTTCCATTATGCTCAAAGTTTGGAAAAAAACATGGAGGAAATTGTCTTATGGGGACAAGTAAATGTTATAAGTTTGGAAAAGAAGGTCATCGGGCAATTGAATGTCGAAATAATGGGAAGAAGATGTCTAATGATGCAAACAAAATAAGGGATACACATAATGAACCTACAACACATCAATGTTTCAAGTGCAAGGAGATGGGGCATTATGCCAATCAATGCCCAAATCCAAGGGTTGATGATGATGATCGACATCAACAAACTCTTAAGGACAAAGACAAAGGAAAGTCACATGCAATTACTATCGGCAATGTGGAGTACGACAACAAAGTGGTGAGGGGTTCACTTACCATCCACTCTAAAGTAGGAAATGTTTTATTTGATTCTAGATCCACTCAATCTTTTATTTCTGAATAATTTTCTAAGGGTATCACCATATTACCTCAATAATTAGATGTTGAGTTGGTTGTGACCACTCTTAATGGCACAAAAGTCACATCAGAAGTTTACAATTCTTCTCCGATTGAAGTTTGTGGGAAAGTGCTTCCGGAAAATCTTGTGATCCTTCCTATAGTGGAATTTGATGTGATTCTTAGCATGGATTGGCTTTCATTATATGGAGCACATATCAATTTCCAAAGAAGGGAAGTCACATTTCATATTCCAGATCAATCTATGATTGTCTATTGATGCAAGGATGAACATAACCATCCTGTGAAAATTTCTTCTATCCTATGGGCCTTGATTCCACTAAATTAAGGTTATTTATCTAAAATTGTTGTAAAGAAACTCATGATTAATATTATGCCCATTGTATGGGAATTTGATGATTTCTTTCTGGAGGAATTGCCAGGTCTTCCACCAAATTTTGATGTTGAGTTTTCAATATAACTCATACCGGGTGCTTTGCCTATTTCAATGATACCTTATAGAATGTCCCCATTTGAGATTTAGGAATTAAAGAAGCAACTCCAAGATAATCTTGATAAAGGATTCATACGCCCTAGTGCATCACCTTAGGGAGCACATGTTCTGTTTGTTATGAAGAAAGATGGATCAATGAGACTTATCATTGATTATCAAGAACTTAACAATATCACTATCAAGAACAAATACCCTCTCCCACACATTGATGACCTATTTGACCAACTATGCAGAGCTCAATACTTTTACAAGATTGATATTCGTTCAGGGTATCATCAATTAAGGGTCAAAAGGGAGGATATACCAAAGACATCTTTTCGTACCAGGTATGGACACTATGAATATATAGTGATGCCATTTGGTCTTACTAATTCCCCTACTATCTTCATGGATCTGATGAATAGAGTCTTTAGATACTATCTTGATCAGTTTGTGGTAGTCATTATAGATGATATTCTTGTCTATTCAAAGTGAAAGGAATAACATGAAGATCACTTGAGAATTGTATTAGAGACCCTAAGAAAGGAGAAGCATTATGTCATATTTACCATGTGTAACTTTTGGCTTTAAAAAGTTGCATTTTTGGGTCACATAATCTCAAAAGAGGGGATATCTGTGGATCCAGGAAAACCAGAGGTTATCGAAAGATGGTCAAGACCAACAATCGTAACATTGATTCGAATTTTTCATGGTTTGGCGGGATATTACCGATGATTTGTGAAATATTTTTCAAGGTTATCTAACCCACTCATGAAGTTGACTTGAAAAGGAGTTAAGTTTGTTTGGATAGAGGAATGTGAAGAGAATTTCAAAGAGCTAAAAGGAAGTTTATCCAGTGCACCTGTGCTCACACTACCTTGTAGTGGAGAACGGTTTGTGATCTACAATGATGCATCCAAGAAGGGAATGGGGTGTGTTCTAATGCAAAATGATATGGTGATAGCTTTTTCCACACGACAGTTGAAAATACATGAGCAAAATTACCCAACTCATGATTTGGAATTAGCTACGATAATCCTTACATTAATGATTTAGAGGCATTACCTTTATGGTGAAAGGTGTGATATTTATACTGATCATAAAATTTTAAGTTATATTCTCACACAAAAGGAGATGAATATGTGTCAATGAAAGTGGTTGGAGCAGATTAAGGATTACGACTACTCAATTCATTACCACCCTGGGAAAGCAAACAAGGTAGCAGACGCATTAAGTCAACAAGACCATGCTAGATTATCCATGATGAGGATCAGAAAAGATCCAATATTTATGGATTTACAAAGGATAGACCTTGGAATTTTAATGGAAGGGGATAAATCTTATCTTTATCAAATGAATGTTCAACCATCTATACATGTGGAGATTAAAGAGGCACAGAAAGAAGATGTTGATTTACAAAAGAAGGTGAGAAATGTTCCTGAATTCAACCTTGATTGTGATGGGATAATAAAGTTCAGGAATCGGGTTTGTGCTCCTCCCATTCCCAAATTAAAGAAGGAGTTTCTAGATGAGGTTCATAGTTCTTCATTATCTATTCTTCCTGGAAGCACGAAGATGTATAGGGGCCTGAAAGAGTACTTCTGGTGGGATGTAATTAAAGGAGATGTTGCTGAATATTTCTCTCGATGCTTGGTTTGTCAGCAAGTTAAAGCTGAGAGACAGATGTTTAAGGGGATGTTACAACCATTACCCATACTAGAATGGAAATGGGAAAACATCACTATGGACTTTGTCACTGGACTTCCTAAAACATCCAAAGGCAATAATGCTATCTGGGTCATAGTTGATCGTCTTACAAAGTCTTCACACTTCATCGCTATTAGAGAGGATTTCTCTCTAGATCATCTTGCTTGGATATATGTAAAGGAAGTGGTAAGATTCCATAGAGTACCACATTCCATTATATCTGATCGGGATCCGAGGTTTTCCTCAAAGTTCTGGCGAAGTCTTCAGCATACTCTAGATACAGAGTTGAGATTCAGCACTGCTTATCATCCTTAGACAGACGGTTAGTCTGAGAAGAAAATTCAAACTCTTGAAGACATTTTGATAGCTTGCTCTATGTATTTAAAAGGTGGTTTGGATCAACACCTAACTTTGGTGGAATTTTCTAATAATAATAGCTTTCACTCTAGTATTCAGATAGCTCCTTATGAAGCTCTCTATGGAAAGAAATGCAGGACTCCAACTTGTTGGGATGAAGTTGGGGAAAGAAATCTATTAGCACCTAATATTATTGATGAGATGGCAGAAAAGGTCAGATCTATTCAACAATAGATAAGAGTAGCTCAGAGTGGAACAAAAAAGTTATGTCGACAACCAAAAAAAGACCTAGAGTATGAAGTGGGTGATAAAGTGTTCTTAATAATATCTCCCTGGAAGAGGGTCATGAGATTTAGAAAGAAGGGAATGTTGAGCCCTAGATATATCGGTCCTTTTGAAATTCGGGATCGTGTTGAGAAGGTAGCTTACTAATTGGTGCTTCCACCGACTCTCTCTCAAGTTCACGATGTGTTCCATGTATCTCTCCTGAGAAAGTACATACCTGATCCTTCACATGCACTCAGCTCATAAGTTGTACTGCTGGAGCAAGATCTTTCTTATGAAGAAAAGCCGATAGAGATTCTATATCGAAGCAAAAAAATTCCTACGGAACAAGACCACTCTCTTGGTGAAAGTTTTATGGAGGAACCACCAATTAGATGAAGCTACATGGGAGCTTGAGGATATGATGAGGGAGAGGTATCCTCATCTTTTTGTAATGAAGTAAGGAATCTCGAGGGTGAAATTCATTTTAAGGGGGGCAGAATGTAACACCTTGAGATTTTATGAGAAATATATTTTTTTTATGCAGCACCAAATGAATCTTTCACAGCACAAAATATGTACTTGTCTTGCATTACACGCAGTCACAACCCTCCTCGATAGCGTGTGTAGTACGCAATATCGGGTTTCACTAAAAAACGATATATTTTTATGGACTAGTCGTTATGAATAGTATTAACTACATTTTTAATTTTATAACATTATTATTCATCTTACACATTTTCTAAAACATGGTAAGAGAAAAAAATAAATTTTTCGTGTAAAATATGTATTTTTAAAAAAATGCAGTTTTCCCACCTTTTGATAGCGCACCCACATTAAATCTAGTTTTTGAAATGTTTATAAGTTCAGTTTGATAAAATAATATTTTTATTTTGAATCAGGATATAAAAATTTACTTTGGATAGATTTTGGATATTTTTCTGATAACTTTCGTATTTTGATGAATAGTAAAAATACGCTAATTTTTAATTAAAAGCAACTTTTTTCATTGAGATAATTTATATGGTTAAATTATAATATTTAATGGTTTTAAAGTATAAATAGAATATATTTTTACCATTTAATATAATGTATGTCATTAGCATTAATTTCACATTGAATTCATAGGTAAAAACATTTCAATCTTTGGCAATTTTGTAACTTAAAAACCCTATTTTCTTAACAACGGGATTTATTTTAAATTAATTACTGCAACTTATGTGTTTTTTATTTTGAAAAATGGATTCTATATTTGGAATCAGTGGGTTCAAATTATGTTAATAGGCTACTTTTTATTTTTGGGCATTATGAATAGTAACTATGGTAAATTTGATTTACCATAGTTAAAGGTAAATCAAGTAATTAAGGGTAAATATAAGATTATAAAATTACCCTAACATCTAAACAAATCCTAGTGTATGACTAAAAGTTGTCACATATCACTTAAGGGTCGGATTAGATTCACTTAATGGACTTTTTTCCATGAAAATAATATAATTATTATTAAAACCAAAGAATGTAACAACATGGCACTTTCTTAAATCTTATAAGTATAATACTTTTAATTTATTGATAAACATAATGAAACTTTGAACATAAATAGTCTACAGAAATCTAATACAATTATATACATCGTAGGAATTTATTTTGAATTTTTAGGTATTAAATATTTATCATTAATTATGACACAATAGTGATGTTGAAATTATTTTATTAATTAAAATATCAAATAAATGGTTTTAAAAATATTAAAATAAAAATTATATGAACTATTTAATGTGATAAATTAATTTTCTACATAAATATGACATTTTATTAATCTATTAAAGCATTTAGTTTGAACATATATTTGGTATATATTTTATTTAAATTCAAATAAATGAATAGTGTCAAAATTGACACTATTGTTATTTTATAAAAATAACATATTATAAAATTGTTTAAATATCACAAAAATATTTAAAAATTATAAATTAAAATTTATATGGTCGAAAATGTCATAACGTGTCAAATTATGGTAAATTCACATCACATATGTAATTATTTGTAATAATTTAAAATTTAAAATATTATTACCAAAAATAAAATTAAATTGATAAATAAGGATAAATCAAGTTGATAATGTTTAAAATAAATTCCTAACATGTCTAAATTTTATTGGTTGATGAGATTACAACCCTATCTCATCTAATAGTAGGATATGAGTCATTTTGGATGTTTTTAGGTGGGTTTTGGATTTAATATAAACTAATATTTCTTATATATCCAAAGGTGCCCCTCTCATCCCTTATAAAAGGGCACCTCCTCCCTCTCCTCCTCACCCAAATTTGAGCCTTCAAGCTCGGCTAATCCCTGTCCATTTCACTTCCCCACATCCCTAGAAACATTATAGAGGTCATGTTCTTCTTCAAAGAACAATTTTATTGCCCTAAAAGGAGGTCTCAAAGAGGCATTTCAAAGAAGAGGTAATGTTCGTTACCGATTATTTCAACTTTATTTCTTCTTCCAATTCTTCTAATATTGGTGTTTAATTATGAATTAATAACATCCATATCACTCATATACTGATATGTTATTATAATTATGAAACAATCCTATTTCCCCATCTATCCATCCTACGGAAAACGAAATCACCGCGCGTGCGTACGTACAGAATACCGTCTCCAACCCGTGGTGTAATCTATTTTCCATCACCACTTTACTAGGATGGGTATAATGGTGATAATAAATAACAATATATGATTATTTTAATGTGGTATTTATTCTGAATTAGTGTACATACACTCCAATACAATTCTACGATCATGGGAATGATATCATCACTCGTGCGTACATACGGAATACCATCTCCACGATGTGATGTGGTTAGTTCTAAATGATCTACATTGCATAATGATTATATAAATAAATTGAATGAATAAATATTATATATAGTACACTAATAAAATTCTTTAAATGAGGTATCTATAACCTAAAGAGGAGAATAAGAATTCATTCGACAAAACACGCATAAGAACAAAAAGTAATAAACACCCGAATAACAAGTAGTAATGAAATATTACTAATAATAAGCTAAGAATATGAATATATATGATATAATAACAATAATTATGATTCTCTAATAAGTCAATAACATTATTAAAATCTTTATACAGGAGGTTCCGACACTTATGAAGCAAATCAGATCAAAGGTAAGGGAAAATCTCGCAATCTCAATTTTTATCCAAGATTGTTTATACTTTATAATTTAATGGGGAATATATATCATCCATATGTATGTTTCCTCAATATGTAATATTTATATCCTTATAAAAGTGTTTAAAAACAATTTTACCCTTCAGTGAGTTTTTAGTAAAATATATGAAAAGAATATTTTGTCGTTTTTCGTACGAGGTACTTTTTGACTTTTCCCGACAAAAGTACGGGAAGAATGTTTTTTTAACTTATTCGACATGAATGGATTTTTAAAACATTATTTCCAAGAATCTTACTTTATAAGTTTTCAAGTTTATTTTTAATCACCTTCTTTTAGTTTAAAATTGTATGACATGTTAAAAAAGGAAAACTGTTTTTTATGTAGAAAGGATATTTTCCTCAAGAATGGAGTTCATGTGTTTTATCATAATTATTTTCCATCTACGATAATATAGGGCTCTGTTTCTAGACCTATTATTACATTTATTTTATTATGTTGTGATGGAAATAATTTTATGAATTCCTTTATCTTATATGAATTGTTTTATGAGGTCACGATGTTTAAAATTCCCATTTTTATTACATGGGTTATGCTATGATGTATGGTTTATGATTTTGTGGCAAACATAAGAATGGTATCATTATGAGATGGGTGGGAGCTATATCTACCTCCAAAGCAATGGGTAAGGATTTTATATCCCATGAGATAGACATGGCTGGAATGGCAGGTTAAACTGGTTTAGTGAAATTGGACTGAAACGAGGAGTGAACTCGATTCAGAAATGGAAATTTTACACTAAGATAGTCTTGGCAATGAGTCTTGACTAATAAGAAATATTTCTCTATGATTATCTGTGTATGCCACAATGTTTCATGTTTTATGTTATGATTATTGGGATTGCATTTCACTACCATGATTTATCCCATGTTATGAAATTATGATCTCTTTTGTAGGGTAAGATTTATAAATTGTTATGTTCTTATGAATTTGATGTGATTGATATTTCTTTTGTTTACCCTTACTGAGCATTTGATCTCACGCTTTTGCATGTTTTCATTCCCCAGGTCAGGAAGAAGGTTATTAAGTATTATATGCCAAAAAGAGACTACAGATATGATGAATTAAATGGAAGACATTGTAGATGCTTTATGAACCAGTTGTTTATGTTTCCCAGTTTCTAAAGACACTATACCTATATGGTCCTTTCATGGTTATGTTATATGTTTTAATAAGTATGCTTCAATTTTGAAGTATTAACCATGTTTGTAAATTATGGGTCACTATAGTTGTAGTTTGTGTTTTTGAAAAATTTCCACGGTTTGAGCCATGGTTCTTGATGGAAAATAATTATAGTTTATATTAACAATAACATAGTTTTAGAAAAACATGTTATCTTGGTAGGCGTATGATATTGAAAAACGTTTGGGTGAATTATAGCTTAATATGTGACTATTAGTTTTCACTCAACTCTTTGTGTAAGATGCCTTAAAAATATAATAAACCAATAAAATAAGAAATATATCTGAATAAAAAATGTAAATGTATTGAAAATATAATTTTGTTAAATATACATATTCTGAAAAAATAATAAGCATGAAAAAAGTAAAAAAAGGAATTCAAGATATAAAAATAAGATCAATGTATCATATAATAATCTAAATACACATAATAATTATTTAATTTTAAAAATGTTTCCAATATACATTAAATGTTTATGTTATACAATGAATTAGGAGGTGTTTTAATCTTGATTCTAGGTATCCAATATTTACACTAGTATATCACTTGATATTATGCTCATTAACTATAATTTATTCAATGTCAAGAATATATATGAAAAGAGATTCCTAAAAAATATTTCTTTATATCCCTAGATACCCATGATCATACCGATCAGATTTAGGAGGCTTATGAACGTTGAGTGTCATTGACAATAACCCTGTCAGATGGTATTTTTCATCCTACCCTCTAAATCCCTCAATCTCAATGATCAAAAAAATAAATTTCTTACCCAAAAATTTCATTATCATAATTATTAGAAAAATAATAATTAAATTTTAAATTCAATGAACATTACAATCAACCGTCACAAAGCATATATCTTAATATATACTAAAAAAATATAATCATAGTCACCCAATTGAAAAAATTGTGAATGGAAAAAATATTTATAGAAGTGGAAAAAGATTATTCCATTCCTTTACACTACATGAATCCTTAGTTAAATTAAAATATTCTCATTTCATAAACTCTAATAGAAAAATTACCATTTTATGGGGTTCTGTTGTAATAGAATCATATAGAGTACTCCATTATCTAATGAATGTATCATTTCTTCTATCATCTGATGTGTTTAACACCGTCACAATATTCAAGTATTAATTTTATAAACATAAGAATAAATATTAATGAATCATGATAATGATAGTTCTTATATGTTCACTGATCCTTAAGATGATAAATAATGAACCTTCACATTATAAAAATTAATCAAAACATTTAATGCTAAACCAAACTCATATTATGTATTTTGTGATTTTAAAAATAAAGGATATGAAATTGTCTGTTCATTCATCAAAATCACCCTTTTTTACTTGCATAATTCATGTGAGGAAATATGAATATTTTATTAGAATTTAAAAGAAAATCCCAATGTTATTCGAAAGAAAATTACAAAGATGAATTCTCTCCCCATTATGATTTAATTCAAAAACATTTCATATCATAAAAAATAATGGGAAGACATACTAATAAAATATACCACCCCATATGTGATTTTCAAAAAAACACAAGAAGGGTAAAAGGATAAAATCAATGTAAAATAAAATAATGAAATCAAAATAATGTCTGATGAAATCAGCATAAAATCTTCAACCGTCAAAATTTTATCCTTGCTAATATTTCACTTTTCCCTATCAATCATTTTTAATATTTTTAATATATTTACCTTTGTTAAATTTGTCATCTGTTTTTGAAGATAAACATAAATAACATATATGAATATAAATTCAAATATAAATGTATATTCCCATAAATTATTTATTTATTTTATATCAAGGATAATAATGATCGGATATTCTCAAAATATCAACCACTAAAATGAAATAATAATATTCTAAAACAATAAGTTTGACTGACACCAATTAAGTCATAAAAAATCCATCCATATATCAATTCGTGAAATGATAATAAAATCATCCAAAGATATATAGTCTTAGGAAGAAAAATTAAAAGAAATGTTCAATATATTTTTAGTGATATTTTTTAGTATCAACTATTCAATTCATGTTATTCTATTCTCAGGATAATATGGTAACTTCTATGACTTTTTCACTTCTTCTATCAAATCAGAAAACTCATATTTTTTCTAATCATAGAATTTTCCTTCTATTTATATTTCTACTCTTATTCTTCTATCTTATAATTATGTTCATCTATCATCTATTTTTGATATTCTAAATTCAAACATTTATCTATGAACATGTTTTTATGATGTATATCTTGAATTTAACATTGATTAAGATCCTCCATACGTATATAATTAAAAAAATTATCTTGAATAAAAATTCTCTGAATATTATAATATCTGTTTATCTTATTAGCGTTCTGAAACTATAATTTAGACCCTCTCTTTAAAATTAATCACATTTTAATTAACATTAGCTTATAGACTAAAAAAATACATAATATTACATGGTAAATGAGTGACTATAGTCTTTTATTTTAAATGAATTATATTGTAATTCGTCCAAGGAAGAACTGAAAAATATTAGAAATTCTTATCTATTTTTCTTCATGTTTCCATTATTGATTTCCAATTCAAATTTTTCTTGATATTCTATTCAAAATATAATATTATAATAAATTTTAATATGAATTTTTGGATTAAAAAATGTGTGTTATTCGGTATGTCATATTGTGAAGTAGTTACATTCCTAATGTTAATATAGATTGAATGTTAAACTTTTTTACATCATCCAATATCAATTTTATTACATTCAATATCTACTAGTGATCTATCTTTTACAACAACCCTAACTTCAGTTGGTTATTTTTGAGAAATTGAATCCATCAAAAAACAAATTGATAAATTATCCTCATTAAATTTAGATTTCTTCTACCAAATTTTTTCCACTAAACTAGAATATTTAGTTCCCTCTATAAAATATAAACTATTTTAAATAGAAGAAAAATATCCATCTTCTAGAGAAGTTTGAGGATGATTCATTATATTTTTCATTCCCAATACATATAAATAATTAATAAAATCAATAACATAATATATGTGTGATAAAAAACCATAATATTTATCATACCCGTATTCACATATGATTTTATTTATTTTTAAAATTTTATCTTTTAGGGGTTTTGATATTCTTTTGGAATATGTTATAATTTTCACAGAGATTATATAATAATTGAAGAAGTTAAAATGACTTTGGTCTCTATAGTATTCACAGAATATCATTAATCTTATCATCCTTCATATGTAAAACATGTTTTTCTTTTTTGGGTTTAAATTATAGCCTTTCAGAGTTATATGATGTTCTTCCAGAGTCCATATCTTGTTTTATTTACCTTATTTATTAATAATTTATTTCCCAAAATTATTTTAATTGTCAAGAGAATTTAAAATTTTATTAGTAGTATTGGCCCTTCAAAAAATATTCATAGATTTTTTATCCTGGAATTTTATAGTATTTTTTAAATCTTCAAGCTTCTACAGAGTTAAATATCTATCAATTGAAATAATTTCTTATGCTTTTATGTTATCCTTCAGTGTATTTGTACTCATCTCCAAAGAGGGATTCTCATGATTCCTCGATTTCAGTTCAATGTTTTCGAAATTAAAAACTTATATATCATTTCAATCAACATATTCTCATCCAAATGATATAAAAATTTATTTGTGATATATAATCAAAATTCAGTCATGAATATTTCTTTATTTTAGTAAAAAAAATCATCACCCCATCATTAATTGATATTTTGTATAATAAATGGTTTAAAATACATTCATAAAAAATCAATTTCATATTTATAATACTAGTATAATTGATTTAATATATACACATATAATGTTTATAGTGTATAAAATTGTCATTTTTGTAGGAATGTAAAGCACAAATATATCTTAAACATTCATCGAATCTTGTTCACAAGTATTAAGAATATGGAAAAATTAATCTTAATGAATCATTATTCTAATCTCTAGGTGAATGTTGTTCAACTTCATGACTATCTCATTTACCAAGAAGACATTCTATATATAATTAATTTTGTAAAAAATAACAAAAAACTCTTTGAAACATTTTGTAATAAAAATAATCTCTCATTTTATAATAGAAATTCAAAATCATAAATTGTATATTTCAAAAACATCATAATGTCTATCTCCTCGGCATTAAACTTCATTATCCTTACATTATATGAATTTTAAAAAATCTATTCCATATAAATTATGTATATGATATGGGAAGCAAATGTCTATCTTCATCACAGGATGTTAAATACTCTGAACATTAAAGGATAATTAATTTCATCAACCAAGTCCCAAGATTCATAAACCAATCTTACTCAATATACCATTTCATAAAAATATCAAGAGAATTAAATTCTCTTGTCGATGAAATGCTTCAATTGATAAATGAAACATAAAAATATCACATAATAAGATATTATACTAGATAAAGATTATAATCAATATTAACATGTAACATAGGATACATACCACCATTTATAATTATTCTTAATATTTTTGTATAAAATCACATCCTATGGTATGATTTTTTTCATTTTGGTATAATATTATTTTACAAAAGATGGTTCCAAAATTCACTCATAAACATCATGCATTTTTATTTTTATTTCAATTTTAGATAAATAAAAAACCATATTAATGTTATCTAAAAAAACAAATTCTCTAATAAAAATGTGAATTAAAATTTAATGAATAAAATTTATAAATCCTAAAATATAATTTAACAATTATATTTACATTTAGATAATATTAATAAAATTTACCTTGTATAAAATATAGAATTTTAGTTTCTGGTATATAGCTACTTCACATCCTAGGATATTATGTCTGGGCAAGTTATACTTCTATCAGTCTAGAATTGTTTTGGAAGATTACCATAGGCATCCATGTTTTATACTCCCATAATTTGAAATGATAGGAAAACTGTTATAAATACATGATTTATAATATCTAAATGATTTACAAAGAGACTCTAGGGAACTAAAATTATTTTATTTTATTGATAATTACATTACTCCCACATCATTAATTTATAAGTTTCACATTATAGAGAATAGAGAATTTGGATTCACTGTTTTAAGGTTGTGATAATTTTACAGGAAAATAATGATGTTCAAAATTATTATTGTATTCAATTATTATTAAATTGTATTCTACTTCTTGATATTTTGTTGTAATATTCTATTACTGATATCTGAAATTTTTTCATTCTGAATATTTAGCCTAATGTGAAATTCTTCATATGACATATTAGTATACCATGAGAAAATTATATTATGAATGATGGATTTTAATAAATAAAATAATTCTAGAAAATTACATATCTCATGGAAGTCTTTTAATAATAGTAAATGTATTTTGAAATTATAACCCTTGATTTAAATTTCATATGTATCATATTTTTTATAAATTATATAATATTACGTATCTTCCTTAAGGATATTACATAATAATAGTTTTTCATTGAAAATATAGTAAATATTCTAATTTTTTTGTACCTTAAAATTTCAATTATGTAAGAAGTTGTTTTTATTTTTTAGAAACAGATATTATATTGTACATAGACCTCTATAAAAAATTATATTTTGAATCTATAAAAATATATACATTTAGTTTTTTAGGTATAATTATATTACATATCATATTTTTTAAAGGAATTTATATTATGAATTACATGGAGATTTAGAATTTATATTATTTATTTAACACATTATATTCTATATTGATTTTTTTCAAATTAAAAACTGTTACAATTTTTTTATGATCGAAATTTATGTCATGAATGATGTTTATTTTCTGTCGTATTAAATGTTTTCACTGTAAAATCTGTTACACATCAAATATCTTATGTATTCCATAGTGATTAAAATATATATTACAAACTAAATTATTTTCATATTTTTGGAAAATTTTTGAGTTGAATGTTTTCATTTGTGTCATGTATTCCTTAAATATAATTTCTATGTGTTAAAATTTATTTTCATGATTTATTTACAATATTTATTATGGATTATTATCTTTATTATATATGTTTAATTAAAAGTATTTTCAAATTAATAATGTTTATCTTGAATGTATTGTGAGGTTTATTCATGATAACAAAATACTGATTATTTTGGAATAATTTAAGGATAGATTCAGTTACAATTGTTTTTACATATTTATTATTATAATTAAAATCATTTCAATTCATTATAACGACTCGATTTTTCAATTGGTATTATTTTTTAAATATTAGGGGTGAAATATTATTGAAGAAAGTAATGTGAAGAAATATTTCATATAATTTTTCTGGGAGGTTTGTGGAATTTGAGTTATAAAGTAATTTTTATTTTCCCTATTTAGATGGTGAAACAACCAACTTAATTTAAAAACTGATAGTCACTATTTTATTCTAAAGTGATGCTACACAGAAAAGAATTATCATTTACACTAATTTTCTAATGTATAGTCGGATAATCTAAATTTTGTCGTTGAATCATTTTCAAGGGTCCATGAAAAAAACTGTTACTCCACCATTTCAATCTACATTTTATTTTAAGTTAGAGTGTTTTGAATATTTTTTATGTCTTATATGCACTTCCTTGTAAAACTTTAAGGGTTACACCACCGTAAAAAGGTACCAAATGGTTTTTATACTTTACTAAAAGGTCATGACATGGGTAGGGAATGAAAATTTTAAAAAGAAATATTATAGTGTTTGTTCATTAAAAATATTGTGTTATATAAACTCTAGTATAAAATGATTGTTATGTTTGGGGTTGAAATTATAAAGTAATAGATTATATTTGATCTCTTTAATAAATTGGTTTATGTATACTACTATTTTACAATTTTATGTTTTACCTGAACCAATTAATGGAGTTTTTATATATTGGATTTCGATACTTTGAAAGTGTAGTATGAAGTGTACACATTGGATAATTTATATCCATATATTACAAGATCCTTTTTTATATCTCTTATATATTAATATTTTCACTGATTAAATATATAATACATTTATTGTTTATTGTTTAATTTCTAAATATATTAATCAAAAAAATAAGGTAATTTATTTATATTAACTCTCATGATTAGGATTTATAATTCACCCCCACATGTCTCTTCAACAACCATCGTGGGGGATAACATTTGGTATAAAATCTTGACCTTATAATTATACTTCTTCTTTATTTACTTATAATTTTTTGTATATTATTATTTTTTAGGTATCTTTTATTTTCTCCCATAAAAATACTAGGGGAGATATCTATTTTCAATTATGAAATTCTAGGAGGTTGAAAATTTCAATCCTTTGTGACCACTTCATTTCAATAAAATGATTATAATTATTGGAAAGAAATAATGGATTATTTTTTAATGTTAATCGGATTTGAGTACTAAACCATGATGGATATAAAATATAACCTGAAATAGGTTTACCATTATATTACGTTAGATAAAAATAATATTAAATATTTTTTGAATTAAAAGTGTTAATATTAGTTATTACTATTTTAGTAGAAAACAAAAGATGGTGCCGACCATGATTAAATTTAGCAGTTTACAATTTTTGATCAGGAATGTGATAATTAGATTTATAACGGGTTTACTATAATTGAGAACATCATTTATAATCATGATGAAAATATGAATAGTGAAGTGTTGATTAAAATAATCCATCATGATTTACCTAAGAAATGATATTCCAAAAATAGATAAATTAAAGAAAGAAATTATTTTTTAGAATATATCATGCATGAAAATATTATATCATTTTTGATATATGAAATTGAAATGAAGAATATTTATATTGAATTTAATGATAAAAAAAGGTATTTAATTTTAAATCATTTTCCAAATGAGTCATCAAGTTAAAGTGTTAATTCTTCTAGTAGTGATTTTGGTGATGGTTTAAGTCAACATAAAAAGTATATATGATGACTTATAATAAAAATAAAAATTTTGAAGATTCAATAGAAGAATAATTTCAAGCAGTATTTAAAATGAAAATGATAAAATGGTAATCATTATTCTAATATAATATTTTTTCAATAAAATATTAATGGAAAATTAAAATATAAATGTATAGGGATGAAAAATAAAAAAGAATATAAGAATTGAAAAATAAAAAAAAGGTTTTGGCTTCTATTTGGAGTTATAAAAATTACTCAAATTCATGTGAGGAATCTATAAGTGAAAAATATAAACATTTTTTATATTTTTTAGTAAATTATTTTTCTCCTACTCACTAATGTTCATTATTTAATTTGAAAAAATATTCTCAGAATTATATAAATATAGTTCTATTAGGTAACATGTATAAATAAACTATTTGAGTTTTGGTTTTTCATTCTTTTATATTTCTTGATGTCAAAAACTCCTTTTTTACTTATTAAAATAAAATTGTGGTGAATATTTTAATGAAATTGAAAATTTCACAAAGGTGTATAAATAGATGGATATGGATCACAAGAAAATATTTTAGAAATTGTAAAATATATCCTTTAAGATCAAAATGTTTTTAAAGGATAATTCTAAAATTTTCAAGATTAATAAATATAATGAAGAGTTAAAGGATTTTATTTCTTAAAATAAAACAAAATCAATTTTTTTTATTAATGTGAATAGAATGAAGATAATTAAAATTTGATTAATTATTATTCATGTAAAATAGAAATTATCTATAATGAATTGGATTTTAATCATAATTAAAACATTATCCCTAATGATGATTTTAGAAATATGAATTAAGAGTTATCCAAATATCATAGTTTAATTCAACCTATGAAATACTTTATCAGACAGAAAAAAATTCCATGAAAAATAAAAAAAAATTATATATGGTTGTAGATTACAATAGATGATTAAGAATTGGTTTATTAAAGGTAGTATTAAAGGTATTTCATATGTTACTTGTTTTAGGTTTCTTCCATCTAGTTACTTTTTAGGTTATTATTCGTTAATGTTTTTATAATTGATTCCTCTGGAATTATTGATGACCTCATTGAATTATGGTTCAAAAATTCCAATCGATTTATAATAGGTTTGTTCTTAGAACCAGAAACATCCAATGATTCTATATCAATTTGGCCATACTTTCCAAAGGTAGGTTCTCACTAGTTCTAGACTGATGAGGCTTAATAATATTCATTGGTTGAGAGGATGGGAGGTCAGACTCATCACACCTTTTTGGGGGGAATTATTGTCTACTATGGGACTCTCTTTTTAGATTTATGTTATGTTCATGAAACCTTATTACATTACCAAGTATGAAAATGATCTTTCCATTAGATCAGAAGATAAATAATTAGTATGAATGAATTTTAGATAATCTTTTATATGTATTTGAGGTTCTTCATTGATAGAGAATCATCTGTATTATTTTAGAGATTACTAGTCAATTGTATCCTTCGACACATTATATATAAATCTCTTGGTCATTATGATAACCATACTGGTTTTAAAGCCAATCAGTGGGGCAATTGAAGTTTATTATCATTCAGAAGAACATAGATTATATTAGGGTTGGGATCGTATGCATAGAGAGGGTGCATATGTATCATTAGTTTTAGAAAAGGAATCAGAACCCATGTAGTTTGAGTAAAGAAGTATGAGGTTTATACATGATTTATGGCTTAAATTAAGATGTCATAATTACTTTTACACTATATGCTCACGTGAGTCATACTCATTGTGAGAAACAAGAGGTATTTGTAAAACCAGACAATTGTTCCATGAATGATCCAATTATAAGAAATGATGTGGGGATTATGTATGTATGACTGCCCAGATAGATAAAGAATAGGATTTACTTCAAGGAAGAAACCCGGGAACAAGGTCTATAAAGGTATATGTGTTTTATGGAGATTTGGATACTCTAACTTGGGGATTATTCCTAAGAAGGATGCCCAAATTAGGATGGGACTTATGATTGGGTTTTACTACTGAGAAAGAAGCCCAAGTCAAAAGTAAATTAAGACTAGTTAAGAGAAATTATGACTGGGGATTATTCTTAAAGAAGAGGCCCATATTAAAGGGAATTATGACTAGGGATTACTCCTGAAAATGAATCCCAGGTTAAGGAAATTTGGATTTTGGGAACTTGGGGCTTAATCCTAAGGAGGATTCGCATATTAAATGAATTATGTTTGGGGATTACTCCTGAGGAGGATGCCCAAAATTAATGGAACATAAATACTGGGGCTTACTTCTAAAAAAGAAGGCCCAGGTTAGGGGACTTGGGGCATACTCCTAAGTAGGATGCCCAAATTAATAGAAATTGGATATGGGCATACTCCTGAAAAGGATGCCCAAATTAAGGATTCTCTCATCATAAAGGATGAGGTTGAATTAATTAAATCTCTAATCTTAGTGACATAATGATATGTAAATCACTAGGTTTTGAGAGATGTTCAACAGAATTTCTTTCAGATAAGGAAGCCAACAAGGAAACCATGCCATAATAAATTACTTTAAAGAGGGTTTTTGAAGGCTGGATCTTGAATAGGAGAGGTGGATAGGCATAAGAGAGGTGAAATAGGTATGAGTGGCACCCAAAAAAAAGTGATCCCATTGGTCCTACATGGGCTGCATGTTTGGGTCGCACAATTATACTTGCACGACATAGGGTTACTTGCACGATGGCCAACCCTTAGGGTAATACTTGGGTGAGAATTGGCTCAATCCCTTGGTATTATCCCTAGAGGCTTCCAAAAGAGTGGCACACAATTTTTGTTGAAGGGGAAAGGCGACGCGCAAGTGTGGCCATTTCCCTTAAGGGCTGGCCACTTAGGCGTGCAATTGTTGATGAGTTTCAACACTTAGGTCATGTTTCCCATGTTTAGACCATCCATTCTAGGTACGAAATTACCTTAGAAGTCTTTGGAAGACTTCTAGAAGAGACATGGGTGACCAGAGCTTGAATATGAGTTTTGGAATTTTTCCATCCTGAAATGGGGGGCCCACATGTGTATTTATAGGCCAGGGAACACCCTGGGCGAAAAATCAAAGAGGGCACGCAAGTCACCTACGTGACCATTGGGCAGCACGCACGTATACTTGCGTGACCATGGTGGAACTTGCGTGACCCAAGTGAAAATGAATCTGTGTTCATACCTTTGTCAATTTTTGATGTTTCTTCAAAGGTTGAATCATTTTTCTTTTAAGTTATTTCCCTTTTCATTTGTTTAGACTCTTTGATGGAAATGAGCGTCATAAAAAGTCCCCCAATAGAGTTCGATCTGAAATAAAGAGGATGTGACTCTGAGGTGAAGAAGAAACCAAGGAATTCTGGTTCATAAGAGTTGAGCATGTAGATGGCAGCGCACATGTGAGAGTCGCGCAGGCGTCAGCGCGTAGGGTTGCGCGCGCTAGCTCTAGGCGCACAGGGTTGAGGCCTGGCCTATATATATGCGTTCATTCCTCGCGAAAAGAACCTTCTCAAGATTCTTGCTCCCACCCCGCAAGTTTCCTTCGCCGCACAAGTTTATCTATTTTCTGTTGGTTTCTTTATGTTTCACTACTGCAAAGGTATATGGACTTGTGCGGTGATACCTGCGTGCCAAAACTTTCATGACACACTAATACTTGCGCGCCAACATTGGGACTTGCGTTCCTTAATGAATGAGCCATTTTTTTAACTTTTCTTCACAAAATTTATGATAAATAAACTTACTTAATAGTTAATTATTCAACTTTTGTGCAGATAAAATGACTTCCAAGAGAATCGGAACGGCTGATGAAATTCCTAGCAACTGAGATGGTGATATGATGAGCATCATTGTCCATGATTATCATACTGTCTGCGACATAACTCTTCCATATTTGGCCAAATAAGTGGAGAAGTATCATCTTGACTTCCCACAGAGTATTTATCTACCTTTTTATGGCTATGGTCATCTACGAGAAGTCAATATTCCAGAGGAAAATAATTATCTCCCAATGTCTTGTTTTAGATTTTATCCAATTTTGCTTCAACAAATATCTCAAGTGGAGGATCATTTTCAAATGCTATAGTAGAGGAGAAGGCCTACATAATGCATCATAGTCCTTGTGTTCCAGATCTGAAACCTCACAAGCCCGAGCTATAACCACATTATTATCCATCAATCTTCCTAAATTATCGGATGGATCAATCCAAAGACTAGAATAATTGTTGGAATTTCTGTCCTGGAGGAGGTGTGAGTCCAACTTGGATATGATAATACTGGGTGTGATAAACCTGCGCATAGATTGTCAAGGATTTAAAAGGAGTTGTAATATATGAAGCCGTCTGGGTTGGGAAAACATATGATTGCAGGAATGATGACTTTGTGCTGGAGAAACTCAACCATTAGAGCCTAGAAACTAATACATTCCATCTGACTCAGGGAGAAGTAGGAATCGATCTGTGGGATGTCCCCAAGATATCATGGGCACCAATTTTGGGTGGTATGTATGATGAATTCATCCCCCCATGGATAATTGGAATGATTCGGAGAAGACCCTAGCTTTGGCTCTGGAATTATTGAAAATCATTCACAAGATCAAGAGTTCAGAGACCTCCTTAACTCATTACAGAAAGGATATTCATCCAGAAGAGTGGATTAATAAGATTCTTACCAAGAAGCAGGAGAAGGAGCCGAAGGATAAGGGATTGAAAGAGAAGGGATCGAAGAAGAAGGGATCAAATGGGAAGTGTCCCAAGGAGAAGGGGCCCACTCGTCCTACAACCTTCCCCAAAACAGAGAAGAGGGGTGCTCCAGGAAGATTTTGGCCGACCTTGGAAGTAGGAGATTTTGAGAAGTGGGGATTTGAAGTAAATCAGAGAATCCCAAAGAAGACTCATCTTGCGGGCTTCTTGGCCTTGTGGCTCAGTTTTTATCTTCTACCAGTTAGGGATTCAAAGGGAGGCGTCAGGCCAGGGACCTTTGTTATTGCAGCCAAATTGGCTGAGGAAAAAATGGTTGGGTTGGCTACTCCCATTTTAGAAATGATTCACAGGATCTTACACCATATCTTCATGGTAAGTCTTCTCAGAGAATAGTGGGACCATTCCATGTTTTGTGGGGATGGATGGTCACTCACTTCAGGAAGTATAATGTACAGAACAGAGTACAAGTTCCTGGAAGTTCTTTTAGGCCATCAATGCATCCATTCTCTAGATTTTCTCTACTAGATCTCAATTGCTTTGACATAACAGTGAGGCTGAGCATGTATATGTAATTAAATTTCATTTCCTAAGGAAAACCACCAACCAGGTGGTTTGTTGATGACGGAACAACCAGTCTGGAATTGAGGGCATACATGCTGGCCTGCAGAGATGGTGTACTGGTCACCATGATTGACGGAGAGATTATATGTGAGGCCAATGATCCATACAGATTTGCACGTCAATTTAAGTGTTTATAGAAGACTGTTATATCTCCCCATGTGCATGTGAGGTCATATAAACATCTAATGGTTGCCCGAAAACTATGGTTGCTGGCATCTAGGGAGAATACCAGGGCTGTATTTGATCAACCAGCTCATAATGTGGCGAGTAACTTGACCACATGGTATGCTGAGAACTGGATATCATCATACCCTTAAAGGGTACTGAATCACCCGGTTTACTAGGTGGGGAAATGGAAAAGAACCGTAGATAAAGAAACCCTTTATTTGGAAGGTGATTCTTCTACAACAGCCGAAGATGATTCGTTGGATTATCAAAATGGGGATGATGAGGCACAACATGCGGCAAAGCTACCTCATACCACATATAATCCCCCTATCAGAATCAAGAGACAAACTCCATCGACTCCTAGTGAGTTACTTCATTAGGGGAATTTAATCATCATTACTTTATATAGAAACAAGTCTTATTTTCTTATTCTCTATCTATAGTTACATTATCTGAGAAGAAGCTGATGTCCAAGATTGTAGGACCTTCCTCACAGCCTTCTGGTACACATACTATATATCTACAACCAGAGGCTATCCAGACAAGGTGGATTTTATACTGCATTGATGAAACTACCTGGCTGGATTTGTGTGTGGAGCTACACCTCCCTAGAAGAGGGAAACATCTGTCATCTATAGATATCTGTTACAAGGATAACCCCAATGTACTGCGGGATTACATCAGAGAGCTAGAAAATATCATATATGCCACCGATTATTCTATTCTGATCACCAAGTTGCTGAAGTAAATGATATATCGTGGCACCACTGAGGGGATTGGTGCTTCCGAAGATTAGGAGTGGCATGATTACGTGGCTCCTAAAGATTTATTTATCCTTCCTCATATTCATTGAATCATGATTTCAGTAAAATTTTTGTTACTCAAGGAAATTATTTTCTTCATCTTGCATCTTGCAATGAACAGAACTACTAAGGTTTTTTCACCATAGTATATCCCTGGTGGTACTGCCATTGGGGCTGCTGCTGAATCTCCTCACGAGTCGGCTGAGATATCTCTAGGCCATAAATCCATGGATGAGGAGTTGGATATGGAATTCCATTATCCAATTCATGTACCTATAAAGGAGATAGTTGACACTCTCAAAAATCCAAAGAAGCAAAAGAATTGAAGGAGGAAGTCCCTATCTAAACGCTTCATCAGTAGTGGTAAGTCCTTCATATAATCATGAGTCTTAACCAATGAAAACATTTCTCATAATTTTTGGGATAGTAGGGGCATCTTCAATTTACCCTCTAAGGAAGAGAACTGACCCTCCTTTAAGGACCACATAATTTACTGGTGAACAATTACATGTTCAGGCTGATTTGGCTACTCCTGGAGAAGATCCAACGTCTGTTCCCAGTATCCCTCCTGTTTCTGTTGCAAGGAGAGAAGAGCCTGCTTCTAGTAAGTTAACAATGCTTCATAAAATGTTGAATGAAACATCTACTAACTTCAATTCTGTTATACTTTAGGTTCAACCCCTGTGATAGGGCTCTTGGAGGCCATTGCAACTGATGCGACAATTTTATCTGAAGTAGCTATCCAGGGTCAATGGCCATAAAATGAAGGTCGGCTAAAAGAAATATCAGATGCCCCCACTGGTGAGATTAACTAGTATTATGATATTACATTAGATGAAATGATGGAACATGGCGCATCTTTTGATGTTTTTTAGATCATGTTAAATTACCATATAATTTATAATATTATGGACGTGAGTGTTATCCTTGGTCCTATTAAAAATAACATCTTATTACATCTCTACTCATGACCGGTTGAAATGTGAAGTTCAATATGAGCAAGCTACTGATCTGCCAATGCTTGAAGTGGTATATAAAACCCTACTATATTAGATACATTAGCTCAAGTGGAGATTAACCTAGCCGAGATTCCTGAAACTCATCTTGATAATCCTATTGATGCAAGGAAGGATGGGGAGGAGCCTTCTCAAGTTACTGATCTACCATTTGGTAAGAGATAAAAAAAATTTGTGACTTACTTAATTTTCAGGACAGCCAATCAACTATTGTTATCCATTGAAACAAACCAGTGCTTTCAATTGATTATGTAGGGCCATCAATTTCAGTGTCATGATCTAGAGATGAATCCTCATCCTCCACTCTAATAGGAATAGAGAGTGAAGAAACATGGTTCATGGGGGGAAGGAGCAGAATAAGGATCTTCCCTAAGTGCATTAATCCCAGATTACATTTCCCCCTGTGACAGTGATGTTGAGTCAGATCTGGAGGTACAAAAGGCATTCCCATTTTCTTGACTCAAGGCATGGCCGAAGATATGGAAGATCATATCTGAAGTGCCTTTAGAAGAGATGTCAGTGAAGATCCCGCGACTGCCATCCCTTTTTGTCATGCTGGGACATAGAGGTTTTGGATATCGAGAGATCCATGCCGCAGTGAAACAAGTCATATTAATGATGGAGCAGAAGAAAAAGTGTCGTCATGATTTGAGATGGGTGAGGCTTTCAGTAAACATCAATGAATTTGAGGCTACAGTGTCTCGAGCTGAGGCTAATCATGCATCCATGTTGAAGGAGATAAAGCCTACGATCAAAGAGAAAGTCATCCAGTAGATGCACCTTCAGCAACAATTAGATGCTATTACTGGGGAACTTGATCATCTTAACTATTCATTGGATGGAGTTCAAATTAATGGTATGAAAGCCATTGTAGATGCCAAGAAATCACTCCATCATGCTGAAAAGAATGAAGTTGGTCGAGTGCATGAACACCAAGTTGCTGCTGATGAAGCTTGCGATGCTGTAAACCAAATTAACACTTATGTTGATAGCCTTTTGAAATTCTTGGAAAAGAGAAGAGACTCCATTCTGTGGATGTCCTTCTAATTCTTTTGTACCAAATGAAAAAAACACTTTCGTCTTTGATAATTTTTCCATTCCTTCTTTTTCTACATGCTTTAAATTTTACCTAAGCCAATGGGAATAATAAGCATAGTTTGATTTTTTTTCTAGGGTTATTATAAATAAACCTACAAACATTGAATCTTTTTATCGCTCAATGTTACCTAAAATCATACAAGATGTATGTTTAGTGAGGTAGAACATGACTTTTGTTCATAGTTCCCTTGTCTTTTGTGTGCAGTTTAAAGTCATGCATGTTGGACATAAAAAGGCTAATGTTTAATGTCGACATAGCTTTGACCAAATGGATTAACATTGAATAAATTTCTTGATAATTTATCTGAAAACATATTACCATGTTCAATTTTGATGTAAAATATGTAAACTATGACTTAATAAATTTTGAATCTGAGGAATGATAAGAAAAATGGCTAAAATGATTTATAAGAAGAAGTTCACAAGAATGAAGTTACCACTATTTAACAAACCCGTTAGGGGTTGAAATATGCAGGGCCACCTAAGGGAATTGGCTGCATAGTCAAATAATAGCATTTTTTGGCCGACAAGTTCATTCTGTAGAGTACTTATTGAAGGCCACCTAAGGGCGCGTGCTTCATAGTCAGGAAAAATAAATCTTAGATATTGACATTTATATTACTAAAATGTTAGTGGAATTTTATGGGGATTAAAATTTTCCAAAGCATAGAGTCTGTTGTATGGATAGAGGTACTTGAATATGAAGAAGATATTTCCAAACAAGATTGTCTATAAACTTGATGAATGTCACTCCTACAAAGGCCTGACCCAAACATAGCGAAGGGAAATATAAACCATAGACTTGAATACTTTTATATCATGAAAAAGAGTATGGAACAAATATGCTAAGGATGGATTTTTGTTTTGCGGATCCCTACATATTGTCATTATAGATAACTAAGGGAAAAAGAGGTTTTCCTTCCATGAATGAAGTTACCATTATTTGACAAACCCATTAGGGGGTTGAATTATGCAGGGCCACCTAAGGTCATTGTCTGCATAGTCAAATAATAGTATCCTTTAGCTGAAAATTCTATTACGTAGACTATTTATGCAACGTTGCCTAAGGGAACGTGCTCCATAGTTAGGAAAAAGAATTCTTAGAAATTGGAAATATTGTGTCCAGAAGTCAAGAAAAGGGTTATAGTGATCTGTATGTATTTAAGGTTAGGATTATAACACATGAAAATGGGTATTGTCCAAAACATGAAAGAGGTAAATATATCAATGTTAACCATACTCATGTTGTGGATGGGTCCTGAATTGAGATGATGGACATCACTATGTATCCCATAAGGATTGGAATCAAGACATAAATAATTCGTGAAATACAGTTTAACGTCATGTGGGACGAAAGTATTGGAAATCATAGTTTTAGGTTCATAGAACTCGAACCTTAATAATGAATACACAGTGTGTGTTTTTTATAGGTACTTTTCAGCTAAGGGACTGAAAGTAAAATTTAGGGTTAGGCCCAAAGACACGGGGCTAGATTCGAGGGATGCTCAAACATTCCTACGTATCCCATAAGGATAGGAATCAAGACACATTTATTTCTAGAAATAACCTCTATACAGATTTGGTTCGTACAAGGGATGGGTGAATGGGAATTTAGTGCAATGATGGTTTGACCCAAGATAAAAGGTTCGGTCATTTCCATGTATGCACGTAGTCTTTAGAATATAACATGATTGGAGATCAATGTAAATAATGATTCCCTCTCAGGTGAGGGTATCAAATAAAGTTGTAGTTTATTATCATATAGGAAAAAAGTGATATACATTTTAACGTCATATAGCAATGACAAAGGTGAACCAATGTAAAGATATTGATCATGGGTATGGCTTCGCTAATCAACATCATATGAGATAGAGGTGAACCGATGTGAAGAGATTGGTTTTGGACTTGACCCTCAGGAGGTTGCCTACGTACCCAGCCTAGAAGGCAAGGATCAAAGTCCATGTAGTTCAAATAAACAATGAATTAGTGATCAAATTGTTCTTGGGGACAACGACCTAAAAAATGGTTTTGGGACTTATGCATGGTTAGCGGCCCAGAGAGGGTGTTATGGTTGAAGTTTACTCTAATATCATGTGAGTCATACTCAGTGTGAGAAAAAAGAGTTAGAAATAAACTTAACGATGAACAGTTTAATGTCATGTAGGACATATGAAGGGACTATGCAGTTTAAATTCTTGCAGTGAAGATTATTGGTGATGCTCAATTTACTGTCATGTAGCAGAGACATAATACAGTTTAACGTCATGTAGGACGTATTAAGGGACTTTTTTCAGTTTTACATCAGGTAGGATGAATGAGCAGTACAGTTTAACGTCATGTATGAAAAATATAGGGACAATGTTTAACATCATGTTAAACGTAAGGTTGTTGTACAGGTTTGTGTCATGTAGTTACGACGATGAGGACAATACAATTTAACTTCATGTTAGACGAAAGGGGGACTGTGCATTTTAATGTCATGTAGTGAGGAAAAAAGAGGACACAGTTTAACATCATGATGGACGTATTAAGGACTTTTTCATAGTTTAACGTCATGTTGGATGATGGCACAGTTTAACGTCATGTTGGACGATGGTGCGAACAGTTTAAGGTCATATGCATGAACCATAAATTATTTAGTTTAACATTTTGGTGGACGTAAGGGACTTATGTATAGTTTAGAATCATGTAGTTAAGACGTCATAGTCTAATTTCATGTTGGATGTAAGTCCCAATAGTTTTAGGTCATATGCATGGACCGTGGATGCTGCAGTTTAACGTCTCGCTGGACAATAATGGTGCAAATAGTTTATGGTCATATGCTTGGACTGTTGATGCTGCAGTTTAACATCTTTTTGGACTATGTCATAGTTTAATGTCACGATGGACGATGGTATTTTTCATTAGACAAGATACTTCTTCAGAAATCTAGCATTGGTTGGAGTTGTGATGATTTCTCCATCCATTGAGATTAAAGAATAAGCTCTACTATAGTAGACCTTATGTATTGAATAAGGTCCTTCCCATTTTGGATCCAGATTGGGAGGTTTCATTCTTGTTATCATTGGAGTTCTGAGAACTAATACAAATTCTCCCTGAAGGAATGAATGAAGATGAACTTTACTGATGAAAGCTCGTTCTATTCGATTCTGATAGACTTCCATGTGGTGCAGGGTGCACAAACCTTTCTTATATAACCATTCCAATTCATCCAATCACTTTTGAGATTGTTCATCTGTAGATGAATGATAAAAAATGGCTACTATGAGCGAGGTTAACTGAACCACAATGGGCAAGAATACTTCCATTCCATATACCAATGAATATAGAGTTGACTGCATTGCAGTGCGGGTGGTGGTTCGATAAGCCCATACAGCATGAAAGAGTTTATCAGTCCATGTTTTATTATTTATATCCACCATATTTTGCTGTATGTTTGAAAGAGTCTTGTTGAAATCTTCTATCTGGCCATTGGATGCTGCATGATACTGAGATGAATGGTTGGATTTGATGTTGTATTCTTGATATAACTTCCTCACCTCGGATGAATAGAAGTTGGTTCCATTGTCCATTAGTATGGTATGAGGGACACTAAATCTGGTAATGATGTTAGACTTGATGAATATAATAATGCATTTATAACTGACTTCTTAGAGGGGTATTGCCTATACCCATTTGGAAAAGAACTCAATAGCTGTAAGAATATACTTCAACTGCTTGGATGTAGCTGAAGGATATGTCCCACTACATCCATTCCCCATGTGGAAAATGGCCATGCGTATTTAGATGTATCAAGAAACTATGGGGGCTGATGAATGAAGTTGGAATGTACTTGGCATGAATGACACTTCTTTGTGAAATCAAAAAAATCTTGTATCATTGAAGGCCAAAATTCTCCAAGCCTCCGAACATGATCAGATATTCTATGTCAAGATAGATGGGCACCACAGACTACCGCATGCACTTCCTTCATGACAACCATTGTCTCTTCACTATCAATGCTTCTGAAGAGAACTCCATAAAAACCCCTTTTGCAGAGAATTTTTCCTAGGTGATCAGGGCTGTCATAATGAGTAAAATTGACCACACGCCTTCAGGCTTGTTCTTACCCAGCTCAATCAGGTGGAAGTGTTCTGTTTTGATGGTATTCTCTGATAGGTGTCATCTATCCTGTATTAAGACCATATGGTTCACATATGAGACTGATTTCATTGATTTCCACTATTCTGATTTGAACATAAGGTGAAATTGTTTGAAGGTGGGGAATACTGGTGGTTGTCTCATCCAGATTTGGGTCTTCCCGAGATGTGGCTATATAAGGTAGTGCAACAACTTGGGCATTTTGTGATCTCAGGACATAAGAAAATTTTGATTCCGAAGGAAATTCTTCCATTAAATCTCTGACGTAATCATACAAAGGGATTAGTTCTCCTTTTTTGATTGCATAATCCTCATTGACTTGTTTGATTACCAGGTCTGAATCACTTTTCACCTTTAAGTGACTCCTTTATTATTGAATCGCCAACTATAATCCTGCGATAAGATCATGGTATTCTGCTTCATTATTTGTACCGCCTCCTAACAATGAGAAGGAATAAGGTAGCACTGCCTTTTCTGGGAAAATGAGTACAATTCCTAACCCAACTGTGTTGAATTTTGGATTTTTCTTTTTTTGCCCTATTAGGCTTTGGGAAGAACCATCAAAGTACATTCCCCATGATTGAAGACTATATTGAATAAATAATACTTCCTCATCACGAAGGTCAATATCTGAAGATTTATCTTCTATTGAAGGATGTTCAGCAAGGAAACAAGCCATATCATGGACCTTTATTGCCTTTTGAGACACATACTGAATATCAAAGTGCTGAAAAATAACTACCCATCTTTCTAGACGTCTTGTAAGCATTGGACGACTAAGGATGAATTTGAGCGGGTTATTGCAAGATACTAATTAGACCTCGTGATGTTGCAGGTAGTGTCACAACTTCTGAACTGCAAAGATTAATTTTAGGCAGCACTTCTCAATAATTGAGTATCAGGTGTCTACATCAAGCATAGTCTGACTGAGATAGTAGATTCTATTTTCATTCCCAACATCATTCTTCTAAGTAAGAAAGGAACCCAATGATCGCTCTAGAACTATCACATAGAGGATAAGTGGTATTCCATCAATAAGTGGCATTACAACTGGTGGACTCAAGAGATACTTCTTGAAAATATTGAATGCTTCTTTACATTCTTCATTCCACTGGTATGTGACTCCCTTCTTTATCAATTTGGTGAAGGGTAAACCTTTGCCTGCCAAATTGGTGATGAAACACCGAATATAGGCCATGTTTCCTTGATGTCCTCTCAATTCCTTTAAATTTCGAGGAGGTGACATAACAAGGATTGACTTTGTCTTTTCAAGAACGACCTTGATACCACGATGGCATACAAAGAAGAAGAGAAATTTTCTTGAGGTTACCCCAAAAGCACATTTTATGGGGTTCATCATCAAATTATGTTACCGAAGTTTGTGAAATATTATTTCCAAATCAGCCAACTAATTTGAAAATTTTTTGTATTTGACCACCATATCGTCTACATAACACTCAACTAACTTCCCAAAAATGGTTTGAAGAGACGATGCATGGCACATTGATATGTTGTGAATGCATTCTTCAGGCCAAAGGGCATTACCCGATAGCAAAACACACCCTATGGGGCTCTGAAGGATATAGATTCATCATCTTCTGGAACCATTCAGATTGGATTATATCCATAGTATCCATCCATGATGGAAAGTACTTCATATCCAGCTGTTGCATCAATTATGTGTTCTGTAATTGGTACTAGAAAATCATCCTTAGGACAATGCCGATTAAAATCTCTAAAATCAATGAAAACTCTAATTTTCCCATTCTTCTTTTTCAATAAGACAATATTGTCCAACCATTTTTGATATTGTACTTCTCTGATGATGTTATATTTGATAATCTTATCCACATCAGCCTCAATTTTGGAAGAATAGGTTGGCTATGTTCTTCTAGCAGCTTGTTTGAATCCTCAATTTTCATCTGGCAAACCCAAACGATGAGTGGCAATATTAGGATCAAGCCATGGCATCTCAGTATAGTTCCACGAAAATATATCTTGTTTTTTCTTTAAAAAACAAATATACATCTTTTTCTCTTCAAGATTCATGGCCGCACTAATTAAAGTGGGTCGTGGATCTTCTTTTTTACCCAGATTTATTTCTCTAGGTTCATCCATGGTTGTAGAAATACCCTATTCAAATGCTAGAGGATCATCCCTAAGATATTCATCTTCTTCTTCATCATGTGTTATTTCTTTTGTTTCTACTTGCATAGTAGACGAAGAAGCGAAATTTCCATGATCATAAGAGATGTTAAAATATGAACATCTTGAAAAAGAAGCTTCCATTTCCAACCCTATTGATAAAGAAAGGTCATCCTTAGGTAATATAGAGAAGATAATGGATTGAGAATCAACATCATCGTTCACCTCTGACATTTCTATAACTTCTATTGGCCTGATTGGTGAAGTATATATTTTCTAGATTTTAGCGGATGAAATGAAGACATCTCCATCTGAGCTTTCATCATTGCTTGTTGGATCACCACTTTCTCCCATGTTGTCTGGATTGATTTCCGTAATTGAAATTATGGAAATTTCCATAAGAGTATTTTGATTTGGGTATTTCCAATCAATTTTACTGAAAGGAAATACATAATCTGTACTCACATGTGTAAATGGGTTTACTGTAATCTTTTCAAAACCATATGGAGAATTAACATTGGTAATCTCCCTTGTTGTGGATTTCTCCTTTCCCTTCATGTGATAGAATTCCACCTCAATTTATTGAGATTTACATGTCTTGAAAGGGGCCTTATCACCATATAATGTCCCAATTTGACCATCGAAACAATATTTTTAGACATTGATGGTCTGATGAAGGGTTAGACACATGTTAATGTAGCTTGGGTCATCCAAGAAAGATGTTGAAGGCTAAGTCTTGATCAACAACCATGAAATCTGAATGGGATACAAGATCTCCAAACTGAGATTTGAGTGTAATCTCGCCCAGTGGTTCATGTTTATTTTTATCATATCGTTGTAACATCAACGTAGAAGGAGATAAATCAGATTCTGTGAGGCCCAATCGACGAAGTGTACAAATGGGGATGAGGTGGACTCCTGAACCATTATCAATGAAAACTCTACTGACATCTACACCATTGACCATTACAGATAAGTACAAAGGTCTAATATGTTGATGCATGACATCTTCTTCATCTTTATCAGTAAAAGATATCACTACATGGAATTCTATAGGATTATTCTCTACATGGTAAACTTCACCTATAGAAATTTCAGTTTCAAACTATTGAGGACTCGACAAAGCCTTGATGAGTGCCTCCGGAAGATCCGTTGATAAATTAAAAGCATCCGGAATTGATAACTTGGCCTGTATTAGGGCCAAGTGTTTCAATACATCATACTTTTGATCTAAAGGTTGGCATTTACAAATAGGAACATGTGGTTTCATAGGTGCCTTAGAAGTTGATGCTTTGAAAGTTGATGCATCTTGTACGGGGATAAGAGTTGTTAATACTTCTATATTTGTAGGAATATAATGATTAGGTCTATTTACTTGATTAGAGGAAGAAGGTGGAACCTACAATAGATCTTCCAGAATAACTGTGTCGGGACTGAATCTGCCTTGTGTAGAAGAACTTTTTTGTTCTTTTTGAGCTCGTTGATGGGAACTTCCATGGTTCTCTGCTACATACACAATTCTATCTAGGGTAGAATTGGCATAGTGGCCTCTGAAAGATCCATGTCTTCCCCTATACCCTGAGCCTCTGGAACTCCCTCTGATTCTTCTATTTGATACAGGGAATTTAGGCTCATCAAAATCGAATCTGTGATTGGAATATGGATCTGTTAAATGAATCATGTTAACGGAACCAAAGATCAACAATTTTTCTGATAACGACTCTGCCTAATTAGCCAGTTTAGGATATTCTATTTGCTGGGATGGTGCCCGTGTATTCGAAGTAGATGGAATCAAATCTGCTAGAGTCAAAGACAACTTAGGATTTGACGCGATTTCATCTTCTTCTAATCATTCCTCTTTCTTTGAATTATTACTTCCTTTTGAGGTTGTTCCCTCTAATGATGAGGGTTTTGCTGTGGAATTCATGGTAGAAGACACAATTGGTTTCTTCACTTGTGTTCACAAAATAGCATAAGTTCAGTTGATCATTTTTCTGACCATCCAATCATCATATTTTTGTTCATTTTTTGTTCTTGGCTTCTTGCCTCTCGCCTTCTTCATCAGGATCTGTAGCAGTAACACATGCTACCGGAGCTGAAGAACCTTTCAGCTTGACTATTCCCAAGTCAAAATTTTTTTGCAGGAGGTCTTAAAAACTCTTGAATGGTATGCCCCAACATCTGATGAAACGGGAAATAGTTGGGATAGTCTTTATCTCATTCCTTGATTGGCCTCTTGGGCCTTGGAAATTGAACCAAATTATTTTCTAGAGCTGAAATGAAGTAACCAAGAACATGTTCCTTTTGGAAAGAGTAAACTATACTCTTTAGATCCTCAAATTGTTTCTGTATTTTACATTTTTTATCATCTTGACGAAATGTTCTCTATTGTTGGCGCTCTGGAGGAGGAGCCCATCAAAAAGATGAAGGTTTTGAAGTAGAAGTAGGTACAAGTGCTTGTTTAAGCATAACTATAGCACTCTCCGCTCTACCCATTCTCATTCTTGGAGCTGATGGAATTACACGATATTTATCCTTAGTCTTTATAAGAGTGTCATCAATCTGTTGAGCGATTGAAGTAAGGTCTCAAAACCTTCCTGTGTATTTCACAGGGATCAATAGTGTGCACAACTCATCATGTAAATTTTCCACACATATTGGAAACAATTCTTCATGAGGGAGTGCTAAGCTCAGATAATATGTTAATACCATCCAGCGAGCAATGAAATTCGAAAACCTTTCATTCTCCCTTTGTATACAGTTTGTAATATCAATAACTGTTGTCTTTCTAAAAGTTGAGCTGAATTGAAGAAGGAATCTTTGGTGGAGATCCTCCCATATAGTAATTGACCAGGATTTCAATCTTGTGTACTAGATAATGGAAGGCCCTTGTAATAATTGTACAAAACACCTGAGATTAACTACTTATTGTTGCTTAGGGGTTCCCATGATTGGATCACAACTAGAAACAAAATATGTTAAGTATTGCTCTGGGTCTCCTGAACCATTAATGATTTGGAATATGGTACTTTCAAAACATGATGGGGGAGAAATTGCATCAACTCATTTAGGGTATGCTATCTTTTATAGTTGAATTTTATCATGATTTCACTCCATAGCTTCTAATGGAGTTGTTAATGACTCCAAAGTAGTTATTAACTTTTGAGAAACATCTGGTTGACCATGGACTTCAATCGGTGCAATAACTGGAGCATGAAAAGAAGTGGTGGGTGGTACTACTACTGATCGTAGCACTGCAGATTGTTGTTGCACAGAACCCCTAGGATTAGACCTGTGAGGTTGTACTGGTAGAGGAGGATATTCTTGATCCATCTCAGTAGCCACAATAAATTCCCTTGGCTGACTATCTCATTCATGCTTAGGAGGAAAACTACCTTAAAGTAGTTATGTGTTCAACCTCTTCAATTCCTTTATTTCTTCCTCTTGTTGTGAAATTATTTTCTCTAATTAGAGTGATCGAACCTCCCTAGAGGATGCGTATGTAACCTGATTCATTCCTTTACCCTTATTGGACACCTTTCGGAGAGGGGGAAGTGGGATATTTTAAGGATTACCTAGATTCTCGGTAATCCTTTGATTTCGTGTACGCACACCTTCTTCATTTGTATCTGTGCATACAACTTTTTGAGAAAGAACCTCTTTATCTAATCTCTATGAGTGAGCCACATCTGGGGGATCATCAACAATGACATTAATGACAATAATTGATGCATAATTCATTTCATCACTTATATCAGCATTTTTGAGATATTTTCTTCTTCCATGTCCCTGATGAGACATTACCTTTTCTCAATTTGATCCCTCATGAACTTCTTGAAAAATCATAATTTGGATGGAATCTCCTGATAATTTGGCGCATTATTCATCTAGAGGCTTCTTCCCTAATCGAGGTAAGACTAGCTTTCTCTGAGGAAGTGATTTATTATTAGAAAAAGTCACATGTCCGGTGGACTGGGGCTGTTTATGCTCAATTTCTCAAATCCTATTTGTTGATTCTGAGGGATGGGTTAAAAGAGTCCCATGTCTGGAAAGCTGGGGTGGTTCTTGAGCTACTATATCTAAGACCTTCTTAAAATCTCTCCTGATCTTAGGGACATTAGTCCGGAAAATGGCTGGATGCATCAACCTACATCCACTTATATTACCCAGCTCAAAAGAGCATTGAATGATTTCTGACACTTCTGTCACTTGATGATTTGCTTTCTCCAAATGAGAGACCGGTTCAATATTCTATTTTTCTTGATGCAGTAGTAATTCAACAACATGTTCTCTGTATGCTTGATTTTGAGATGAACAAGTTGAGTAATGTTCTTGAGTGAGCCTTTGATTACAAACAAAGCCAATTTGTAGTGGGCAGCTATGGGAAATAACATTGCATGAGACCATTCTCGGCGGGCTTTGCTGACTAGAGAGTATAGTGAAATTTAGTGCTCCATGAACACCCCATCCCCTGATATGAATACCAGATGAGGAATTTTCAATTAACTGGAGAAATATTCGTAGTGCGCCAACGCATGAACCCTTAAGGGCTCTCTGCTATTTTTCAGCCTTTGGATATCAAGAAACTGAGAGAGATGCCAAGTCAATTTGGCGTTGTAACCCTTCTATTATCTTGACATGATTTTCATATTCATCATAAGATAATATTTTTTTTTAAACTGACAAAGAGTTTTGAATATGTTGAGATGAATATCATGAATTATATCATTCATCAACATCTCTGGAATGTCATTCTATGAATCTACCAAAGTCCAAAACATAACTGGCACATCACCTTTCACCAGTTGTTTTCTCATATTCATTAATTCCTCTTTATCATTCAATGAATATTCTTCTACCTTATTTGACAAGATCCAATTCTTCCTTATTGCTTCATCATATTCAACAAGATTGGTAGAGAATTAAATGATCAAACTAGAATATGAATTACCCAGGGGTGGTTCAGAGAATGACCTGCACCCAAGGCTATCATCTGATTGAGAAAGTGTTTCACCTAATTTTGTTAAAGCATCAGACATGACTGGATTCACATTGGAAAGTGCCTCATGATAATTGGGCATTCTTGTCACTACATTATTCATTGGTGAATTTTCTAGGCAATTTTCATTATTACTATGGAGAGGACTATCGCAGTTAGATTCATCATCATGGGGAGGACCACCATCGTGGGTTACAGCAAAAGATGAAACATTTTTCTCTTTGGTATTCTGGCCACATAGAGGGTTCTTTTGGCTCTCATCTGAAAATGAAACATTGATATCGACTAAATATTCATGAAGCAAGCCTTCATGAGGATGTTTCAGATGCAGACCTTTGGAATTAATGCTCCCACTATTAGAAACAGAGAGATTATAATCTTTAATTCCAACAAATAATTGTCTGAGGGCTTCAAGTACTCCAGCATCGAGAAAGGCCTTGTTACAGATTGGCCCTTGATTCCTTGATTGTTCTTGAAGCGTCTTCTTCTTAGACGCCTTCTTACTCATTTTGGGAACCAATTGTTGATAAAAGTGGTCATTATGGGTAGGTGTATGTTCCTGCTTAGAATAAATGATCAGGTTAGGCTGATTATCTCCACTAAAATCAGGTGTATGTTCCTGGCTTTGTTGTTCGTATGATATGGAGGAGTATTACCCACAACTGTCTTGGACAAGAACAGAGGTGTGTGTCTGTTCTAGAGTGAACTGTTGATGTGTCACTCCAATGGTAGGGATAGATTTTCATTTCATTCCCCATGAATCTGTTGAAGCTGTTATAATATTTTTGTAGGTATCATGAATATGAGTAGGGATTTGCTTCTTCTCTTTCTCCATTAACATAATATGCTTGGTGAAATCAGTTGTCAGAAGGGGAATATATGTTCTTTCCGTGATTGGAGAAAGTGTGGGTTCTTGTTCTTGTCATCCTTTTCCTGTTAGTGGATTCAAATAGTACTCATGTGTGGGGGCAAAGAGTTGAGTCAGCCTCATGTTTGTCGTCAGAGATTTCCCACTGACTTCTCTAAATGATACCAAACAAGACTATTGGTAGGCTTGATCAATACTAGTATGTGTATGTGCCTGCAGATTACACTCTGCCGAACGTGGTTGACGAACTTCCTTCAAATCTGACAGACGAGGCTACTAACAGGATTGGTGAGTGTAATTAGGTGTATGTTCTTATTTACCAGTTGTCAACACATTGGGATGGAAGGCTCCATCACATGTAGTTAGACAAGCCTGCTGACTAGATGATGATTTATGAACAGGTGTATATTCTTGTCTATAGTACTCTACCTGAATTGCCTGACGGGATTGGCCTACTGCTGCCCGACGAGTCTGTTGGATAGCGGAATTAAAACGGACGTGTGTGTGTGCCCTCTTGTTGCTTTCCACCAAGTTAGGTTGGTTGACATCTTCGGAAAATGGTAGAGATAAGAACTTTCTCATTGTTAACCAGTTTTCGCCTCTGGTGGTTCATCCATCCTGCTCGGGTTTTTGGAACCTGAGCCGAACGCCGCGAGACGATACCTTCATCATTTTGAGGGCACACTGCCGCACGAGTCTGGAGGTGATTGTTGATGGGAGCCCTCAGGAAGGACTCCTTTCTCTTGGAATTAAGGCCCTGAGGGACATGTTCATTCACCTTCCCAGAATATGGGAGGGTCTGGTGATTGAATTTTGGGGATAATGACCCGAAACGGTTGGTGACGGTGCTTAGCACTGCCGGCTTATTGATCATTGGTCATCACTGTTTGGATGAACAGGGTGAATTATAAACTTGGAGGGCTTGTTGAGTAGTCTCCAGAGTTGGAATAGTACTATTTTGACGGTACTCCTTAACCAGTGCATTTGATACCGAACATTGAAGATGCTGACTAGGTGATGTCTTCCTCAGAGCGGACGACGATCCAGCAAGAGTAGTAGCATATGCATTCACATCAGAAGTATTCACAGGCATGAAATTAAGAGAATCCATTTCATTAACGTAAATGATCTTGGAAAAGAGTGCCTATTTGATATAACAGACATAATCAAGATAAGTTCATCCACTGCAAATTTTAAATAATCACATATGTTATTGATTGTTTTATTGGCCCTCTCATTGAGTTTTAAATAGGGGACTAACAAATAAGTAAAACATCATTTTATCTTGGTTAAGGTTTCATGTCAGGTTCACCATTTATTGTTTCCTCTGAAATTGGGGATGACCTCATTGATTTAAGGTTCAAACATTCCAAGCGGGTTCTAACGGGTTTTTTTCGTAGAACCGGAAACATCCAATGATTCTCTCTCCATTTGGACCTAGTTTCCAAATTTAGGTGCTCACTAGTTCTGGACTGATGAGGCTTCAGAATTTGCATTGGTTGAGAGGATGGGAAGTCGGACTCACCATAGATTTTTTGGGTGAATTATTTTCTACTCCGTGACTCTTTTTATAGATTTAAGTTATGTTCGTGAATCCTTATTACATTACCAAGTAAGAAAATGAGAGTTACTTTAGATATAACAATCAATAATTAGTATGAATGAAATTTAGAGAATCTTTTATATGTTTTTGAGGTTATTCATCGATAGAGAATCATCTATATTTTTTAGATATTCATACTTAATGGTATCCTTCGACACATTATATAGAAATATCTTGTTCATTATTATAACCATACTGGTTTTAAAGCCACTCATTGGGGCACATATTGTTTATTGTAATTTATAAAGACATATATTATTTCAGAGTTGGGATCATACTTGCAGATCGGCTACCTACATATCCTTTTTTTAGAAATGGAATCAGAAACCCTGTAGTTCGAGTAAATAAGTATGAGGTTTATGCATGATTATTGGCTCAAAGAAAGATGTCATAATTAATTTTACACTCTAGTCTCACATCAATCATACTCGGTGTGAGAAACAAGAGGTATTGGTAAAACTAGACAACTGTTCAATGAAATATGCAATTATAAGAAATGATGTGGGGATTATGAATGTATGAATGCCCAGATAGATAAATATTAGGATTTACTTCAGTGAAGAATCTCAGGTACAAGGTCTATAAAGGTATGTGTGCTTTATATAGATTTTGATACTCTATCTTGGGGATTATTATTGAGGAGGATGCCTAAATTTGGAGGTGACTTATGATTGGGTTTTACTCCTATGAAGGAAGCCTATGTCAAAAGTATATTAAGACTAGTTAAGATAAATTATGACAGGGGATTATTCATAAAGGAGAGGACCAGGTTAAATGGAATTATGTCTGGGGATTACTCGTGAAAATGAATCAAATGTTAAATAAATTCAGATTTTGGGATCTTGGGGCTTACTCATAAGTAGGATTCCTATATTAAATGAATTGTGTTTGGGGCTTACTCTTTAGAAGGATGCCGAAAATTAAGAGAACTTAAAGACAGGAGTTTACTTCTGAAAATGAGGCCTAGGTTAGGGGACTTGGGGAATACTCCTAAGGAGGATGTCTAAATTAAGAGAACTTGGATTGGGGATTACTCCGGAATAAGAGGCCGAAATTAAGGATTCTATCATCTTAAAGGATGAGGTTGAATGAATGAAATCTCTAACCTTAGTGACATAAAGATATGTAAATCACTAGGTTTTGAGAGATGTTCCACTGAATTCCTTTTAGATAAGGAAGCCAATAAGGAAGTCATGCCAAAAGATATGACTTTAAAGAGGGTCTTGAAGGCTAGATCATGAATAGGAGACGTGGACAGACATAAGACAAGTGAAATAGGCAGGAGAGGCACCCAAAAGGAAGTGGGTGCATAATTCCTTCATGGGCACACAAGTTCTGGTCATGCAAGTATAATTGCACAACATAGGGGTACTTACGTGACGGTCAACCCTTAGGGTAATACTTGGTAGAGACTTGGCTCAAGCCCTTAGTATTATCCCTAGAGGCTTCCAAAAGAGTGGAATGCAAGTTTTTTTGAACAGAAAAGGCAGTGCGCAAGTGTGGCCATTTTTATTTAGGACTGGCCACTTAGGCACACAAGTTTTGATGAGTTTAAACACATAGGCCTTATTTCCCTTGTTTAGACCTTCCATTCTGGGTAAGAAATTACCTTAGAAGTGTTCGAAAGAATTTCAGAAGAGGCTTGGGTGACCAGAGCTCGAATATGAGTTTTGGAATTTTTCCATCCTGAAATGGGGGGCCCACAGGGGTATTTATTGTCCAGGGAACACCCTGGGTAAAAAATAAAATAGGGCACGCAAGTCACCTGCATGACCATTGGGCAGCGTGCAAGTATACTTGCGCGAACTTGGTGGAAGTTGCACGACCCATGTGAAAGTGAATCATTGTTCATGCCTCTGTCAATTTTTGATGTTTCTTCAAAGGATGAATCATTTTGGTTTTAAGGAATTTCCCTTTTCATTTGTTTAGTCTCTATGATGTAAAGGAGGATCAATAATAATATTTTGGTTACAAAAAGAATTTATTTCCAAGTATATTTTCTTATGATAACCAAATTAATCCTTTTTCCACATAGGTTTCTAAGAAAATATATATGCATCCAATTTAAATTTATTTTATTGAGATCTCAATTAAATATATAATTTTTATTATGTTCAATATTCATATCTACTTAGTTTAAATCATGTAGTATATATGCTTGTAATTAAATCTATTCAAAATTTCATTTTTCAAATAAGCATATTATTTCTATTTTACTGTCTACTTGAATATACTATCTGTATTGGTAAATTTTAAATATATATAAATCATAAAATAATTTATTATATAGCTTACCATGTTTCAATATCTCCTTGTTGAATTTTATGTTTCTATATAGGAAGAGTTATCATTGTTTATGTGGAAATAATTACAAATTTTCATTTAATCATTTGTAAATTGAAAAATATGAAGCTGAAATTATGGGGGTATTTACAATTTTTAGATTATTATATTTTAATTCATATATTTTTTAAGTGACTATAATAAGTTGTTTTTATTTCCTATAAAAATGATGATATTTAAATATTCATTGGAAATACTGAAATCTATTTTAATATTTAATTATAGCTTGATCATTAATTATCACGATTGTTTATCTTCTGGATCGATTCATATTAAGTTGTATTTCATGTTCAAATGGGAGAGATATAATAAATATATGTTTTTATATTTTATATGATAAAGTTTTTTTATAAAATCTAGTATTATGGAGGATATATTCAAAAGGGGATAGTTTTGAAACAAATTGTTCTTATTTGTTTTTATTTCTTATTCTTAAAAAGGTTTATTTTTTTTGAGTTATTCATGTTGATTTTATTATAATGAAAAAAACCAAATAATTATGAGTGAATGTTTTACACATTCATTATTTTAGTGTTCTAATAGTTACATTAATCTCACATCTTTTACATTTCATAGATTTCAAAATGTCACCAAAGTCGATAATATTATATATATCAAAGAAGTATTTCAATTATATAATTTATTATTTAAAATTATATTATTTAGACCAATTTTGTTAAATACCATGTAAGGTTGGGTGATTCATTGTATGGAATATTAAAAGAACTACACCTTCATATATTGTTTCATTATTAAAAAAACAATCTTTTCTCCCTTTCACATAGAAATGTATGGAAGTAATTGAAATAAAACCCAAGACATGGAAATTTTACTTGGTTCACAATAATTGGGATACGTAAAAGGAGAATATAATAGTAATGTTTCGATGTACCAATTCCTCTATGGATCAATACTAAATTACAAGGTTCAGGCCAGATCATTGTTATTTTTTGGTGTATAATCTTTACATGGTTTAGGGTCATCTCACTGCTTTTTCAAAAGTAACTGCCCAAGTCTCTTTATAGGTATCACTACCGGTGGAAAGGATCCCCTTCTTTCTCTTCCTTTTCTCCCTTCTCTATAATGGATCCAATCACAGTTTATTGACTTGTTGTTCACTTTATTTTCATGAATAAATACATCTTTAAATGTAGATAGATACTATATTAAAATATCATTTTCACCCATATATGAAATCCATTATTCCCCATACTATTAGTTTCTGGAAATTTCTTTAATGAAATATATTAGTCCATATATGAACTTCTTTCTTGTATCCATAAACTCTATTGTGTCCTCTACAAACTATGATGTATAGTGTAACTTGATTACTTCATGGTTGAACCTCTTCTTCAAGGACCATCCATGATCAGAGAATACCTGATTCCTCACAAGCAACCTCTTCTAAGAAGTCTCTTATTCCTTTTCCGGCTAAATAGCACTGCAATCCATGTCCCAAAACTGTCTTCGTGGACTATCTCCTTTACCAGAATCCCCCATCTCTAAATCTTTTCCATTTATGAATTCTCACTCATGAAAAACTTTTTACTTCACCAAATTATTCACTGAGCCATAATATTTTCTAGTGAAATTTTCTCATAGAATAATGATCCAAATAGAAATATGTACATAGGAAAATAGATATAAAAAACCCAAAAATCTGAATTACCGAAAATATTGATGCAGTGCAACCTTCACCTTGATCTGTGCAATGTGGTCTGTATAGTTCCTTTCTTCCATTGTAGTGGATATTGGATTCTTCAAAAAAATCCCTTTGTGGAACATGAAATCATCACTGCTTAGCTATAAATGATGATCCTAATTTGAACAGTTAGCCTCTCACAAACTATAAACCTCTCAAGAAATGATTTCACTACACGACCCATCCAACACTTTTCATGATCTGTATAAAACTTTTATGTAGCAATTATTCCATTTTATTAATTCCATCTCTATTACACATACCATTTTTGTGGTATCTGATATTCACTTTGTGGTCTAAAAACTATGATAAGGACAAAATAACATAGATGATATGAGAAGAACATTCCTTTTCCAAAAAAAACACCCATATTTTTAGCCCAAACAATTAGAAAACATCATGAAACTCCACCACCTTAATCATCTTCTTCAGTAACACCAATAATAATAATTCACATTCAGCTAGATTTTTCAACAAACAAAATCACCCAAAAACAATAAAACGGAAGGTTGAAGGATTGTTTCCAATAATATTACACATAGATTGTAATTCCAACTCTATTTGATTTTTCGTAATCTATTGAATGTTACAAATTTTCAATAAGTATTTTACATAAGAAACATTTTCAAATTTAAATATCATACAAATTGGAAGATTAATTTTAATATTCATTCTACCCAACAAAAATTAATCACATATGAAGGTTTTTATTGAATATAATTTATAATACATATGGACCTCTATTTAATATTTTGTTACATTTTTGAAACACATTACTTATTCTGGTTAGGAATAATTATCAAACTTATCATATTTTTTTGAATGTATTTTTATTACACATTAGAATTATATATGAATGTTTTATTACATAGGTAACATACTTTCTTATTTATCAATAGTTTACAATGTAAAAAATTTCACACATTGTTTCTAATTGAAATTTTTGTTGTATATGATGTTTATTTTTGCACGTGTTAATTTTAATTGAAAAATAAATTATTTGTTTTATCAAATGACTCATGAATTTAATCAAAAATAGAAGGTTTATTACATATTTATTTATGTCTATATTTTAACAAATTTCTTTGTTTATAAATTTTCATAAGTATCTTATAAAAATTAAATCTCTTATGGCTAAATAGATATTAATTTTTTTGATTTATTGATTTTGTTTAATTTCATTTAATATTTGAATTATATATTCAAAATAGCAATTATTAGAGTTTCGAATGATAATAGTGCATATATTATGGGATTTAGTAAAATTAATCAATTTTATACAATTTAAGTAACATTTAATGATATATTGAATTGTGATTGTGTAGGAGTAATTATTACAATATTTATAAGTATAATTATTTATTTTAATAACTCTTTTGTATTGTTTATTTTACATTTTATAATGTATTGTTTAATTTATTGATAATATCATGCTAATAATTATTTTGAATAATTTTTAATGGAATTCACAAGGAATTTGATGTAGAAATAGTTTCTTTTATTTTCTCTATTTAATGGAAGTTGAAAATCATATCGTATACACAAAAATAATATTTCTTTTATGATTAAGATATTTTGAACTAAAAATAATCAACATTTTTACTAAATTGATGACGACTAATTGAATTATAAAAGCTTTATCCCGTTGTTATTTTTAAATGAAGAGAATAAACATTATTATTCTAACCAATTTTTCTAAAACACCTAGATTGTTACTTTTTTTATTTGAATTTATCTATAGTTGAATGTATTGTATTATTACACATTATAGGTAATTCCAAAAATAAAAAGTTATGATCATTATTTATAGATAATAAAAAATAATGAATTACAAATTATGTACAAATATATTGAAGAGAACTATGATAGGGATAATATATTAGAAGTCATGGGTACTGTCTGATCCAACATAAATAAATTTTTCAATTTCTGGCTACTACATAGAAAGTCTGGGGTTAGACATGATAAATTGAAAATATTTTTATAGATATTATCCCATTTTAATATTATAAATTTTTCATAAACTATTAATATTTCTCTCTATATTTTTGATATACATACTACATGGTTGATGTGTGAATAGTAGATATAGTATTATTTAAATCTGAACTATTATAAAATTCATGTGTTCTATATCTCTTTAATTTTTTACATTAACTCTTTAGAAATGCAATTCATTTCTTTTTTATGTATTAATTGTTTAATATCATAATTCAGAGACATCCCTAATATATTTTAATTAACTTTGATTTTTTTATGAACACTAATTCAATCCTCTTTCTTTCTTAGTAACCTAGGTGGGATAATATAATTTCTATCAAAGCCTAAACATATAATAATATTGTTTTAATTAATTATACACTAATTAATATTTTATATTTTCAAATAAAATTTATCTTAGTCCATGAAAAAATGATGGGATATATATATTTAAATTATGACTAGTTAAGAGGTTGAAAATCATAATCCCTTGAGACCACCACATTTCAAAGGAAATAATTATGGTTATTACTGGAACAAAATTAAATAATTTTTAAGGAATATAAGTATTTATTAATGAATCATGAAGGATGGTTCATATAAATAAATAAAATCCAATCTTTACACTTTTTTAAAAATGGTGATAATAAATATCTTTTTAAAAGTAATGTTATTATTTTTCATTAATGTTCTTTTATTAGAAATATTTTAACATATATTTATTTATATAAAACTACTTATTAAATTTTTAGGAATTCAAATTTCATTCATTAAGGCACTCAAAAGTTTTTAGATAACTAAACACGGTGTTCATAGGGATGAATTTCAAGAGTTCAAGATGTTTTATAATGAATCAGTAATTCATGTTAATAACATGTTTACAATGATTATGAACAACATGTGTATTCATTGTTGAAAAATAAATAATGGCTTCAAAATTAAAAGAATCGATCAAGATGTAAATAATAAATTGAATTCCAATAGTTTTTCGACTATTGGAAAATTTTAATTTATCAGAATATTCCATATATAATATTAATAGATCATTATTTAAATATTAACATGAATTGAAGGTTGCTAATAACAAAGTCAATGAATGTTTCTTTTAAATATTTGCATGTTTCTTCTAACTCTTATAGTGAAATTCATGTCATCTTGAGTAGATTATACAATGACTTATGAATAAAATACAATTTCCCAATATTAAATAAAAGCTGAATTATGAGAATGATTTTAAATGAAAAGTTAATAAATGAAATACTCATTTCTCTATTATATTTTTTTCAATGAAATAACGAATACCATATTAAATTTTAATTTCCATGAAAAAAAATTAAATAAAATACTTAAAGGATAATATAAAGAAGAAGAAGGATTTGGATGTTATGTGGAGTTGTAAAAATTATTCAGATTCAAGTGAGGAATTCATTACATGAATGGAAACTACGAATTTATCTTTTATTATTATATGTTATCATGTTATTTGCCCATATTCTCACACATGATCTTCAAATAATTTTCATAAGTCTACAAAAAAACAAGAAATATGTGTATATTGGGTAATAGGAATTAATGACTGAATTTTAGTTATGATTTTCATTCCTTCTATGATTATAAAATTCTTATAGTGACCCAATATTTTTATGCATATCATTACATTATTTTTAATAGAAATATCGATTATTTAAAATCCAATGATTGTGAGGCCTAGTGTATTCATAATTCTAGGCTCATAATACATAAATACATGGAAAAAATAAAAATTATTTATTTTATTATACCTAATTAGCTTTTATATTCTTTCGAGACCCTAAAATTACATGGGATTGTAACACCCGAGACTTTTATGTTATATAAATCATCAAAGGAATATTTTTCTACACAGCACTTGCTTGGCTTGCTTTACACGCAATCGCGACCTTCCTCGATAGCTTTCGTCGTACGCAATACCGAGATTCACTAAATAACAATATGCTATTAAAACTAGCCGTTATGAATAGTAATAACCACTTTTTGAAATTTTATAAATTTTATTTTTCAAAATGGACTTCATTTTTGGACTCAGAATATCGAAATTAGCCTAGGGTGAAATTTTGGTATTTTTCTGAAAACATTCAATTTTTGATGAATAGTGAAACCACTAAGTGGTAGGTTAAAAACCGAATTTTGCATAAAACTTAATTTTACCGCTTCTGTGAATGGAATTTCAAAAATCCGAGAGACACGGTTAATATCAAGGACTAAAATGTGGTTCAATGAGATGAAAATAATTTTTGGTGAATAGTAACTTTTTACTATTTTTTACCGCGGTTAATAGTAAATAGGGTAACTAAGGGTAAATATGATATCAATATTACCCTAACACATGTCCTAATTCTATTGGACAAGTGTAATTCGACCAAAAACAAACTTAGGAATAAAATATGACCATTTAGGCCCACTTGGATTAGATTAGGACATTTATTATTAATTTATTTAAAGAAGGGTTAAAATAGTTAAAATCAAAGTTTAATAAGTAAATCATTTTTAATATGGGGTTATACATAAGATAAATTCGATTGTAAATATTAATTAGAAAGCTAAAAAGATTTCCTACATGATGGTATTTTATTTGTAATTTTTAGACATCAAATAATTTAATTTATTTATGACACAATGATGATGCAGTAATTATCTTGTTAACAAAATATTGACAAAATTGATGTTATAAACACCAAAATAAATGTAATTTGACACTTTTTATGAATTCCACTAATTTTATAGGTTACTATGATATATTAATGTTGATTTAATCAACTTGGTTCGAACATATAATTCTGTTATGACTTTCACAAAAATCATATATCAAATAGTGTCAAAATTGACACAAAATAGTTTTTAAATAAAATATTATATTACTAATTGTTATTTTATTCCTAAAAATCTAAGGTTCGGCCAAATGACTTAGATAAGGATATATATATTAATAATAAACAATTTGGGGTTCGTTTGGCATGTTATAGTAAGTGTATTAACCATATAGTGAAAGAAAACAAAAAGACACGGTAAAAGTTAAATTATTTAACTTAGAGTTAAATCTAATTGATAAGGTTAAAATAATACCCTAAACTTGTCTAAATCCTATTGGTTGATGGGATTTCGACCCTTCCCCACTTTAGCTTCGAAATAAGACCCTTTGGAACCATTATAAACCGATTTTGACTTTAATATAAAATAATATTTTGAGAAATTCCTAAGGTGCCCCTCTCCTCCCTTATAAAAGGGCACCTCCTCCCCCTCCTCCTCACACCAAATTGAGCACTCAAGCTCGGCCAACCCCTGCCATTTTATCCTCTCCACTTCCCTAGAATAATCCTAGAGGTCCTGGTCTTCTCCAAAGACCAATCTTAGTTCCTTAAGTGGAGGATTCAAAGAGGCGTTCCAAAGAAGAGGTAATATCGATTACCGATCTTTTCAATTTCTTTCGTCTTCAACTTCTTCTTCTTTAGTTGTTTCATGACAAAGTAATAACATCAGTATTACTTACATACTGATATGTTATTATAAATATGAAACAACCCTAATTCACCTTCTATCCATCCTACGGAAAAATGAAATCACCGCGCGTGCGTACGTACGGAATACCGTCTCCACGCCGTGGTGTAATCTATTTTTCCACCATCACCTTACAAGGATGGTTATAATGGTGTAATAAGTAACTATATATGATTATTATGAAGTAATATTGATACTGAAATAATATATATATATACTCCAATACAATTCCACGATCATAGGAACGATATCATCACTCGTGCGTACGTACGGAATACCGTCTCCACGATGTGATGCGACTCGTTCTACATGATCTTCATTTCATAATGATTATATAAATGAATTGAATGAATGAATATGGTATATACTACACTAATACCATTCTGTAAATGAATTATCTATAACCTAAAGATAAGAATAAGAATTTATTCGACAAAACACACATAAGAACGAAAAGTTATAAAGACCCGAGTAACAAGTAACAATGAAATATTACTAACAAAAAGCTAATAATATGACCATATATGATATCATATCAAAATGTATGATTCTGGAATAAGTCAATAACATTATTTAAACCATTATACAGGAGCTTCGGACACGTACAAAGCAATCGGACCTAAGGTAAGGGAAATATCACAATCTCATTTTTATCCGAGATTGTTTATTCGTAAGTATTTACTGGGGTGTATTTTATCATCCACATCCATGTTCCCTCAATATGTAATATTGTTTCCATCCACTTGCAATAGTTTAAATCCAATTTTACCCTTAGGTGAGTTTTTAGTAAAGAATATGAAAGGAATCTTTTGTCGTTTTTCTGTACGAGGTACTTTTTTGACTTTTCCGACAAAAGTACGAAGAATGTTTTTTTTAACTTATACGGCATGAATGGATTTATAAAACATTATTTCCAAGAAGTTTCCTTTTCATGTTTTTAAGTTTATTTTTAATCAACTTCTTTTAGTTTATAATTGTACGACATGTTAAGAAAGGAAAAGTATTTTTGAAGAAGAAAGGATATTTTCCTCAAGAATGAAGTTCAAGTATTTTATCAAAATTATTTTCCATCTAAGATAATAAAGGGTTCTGTTTTTATCCCTATTATTAAATTGATTTGATCATGTTGTGATGAAATTATTTTTATGAATTCCTTTATCTTATATGAGTTGTTTTATGATGTCATGTCGTTTAAGAATCCCATTTTTATTACATGGGTTATGCTATGATGTATGTTTTATGATTATGTGGCACACATAAGAAAGGATTCATTATAAGATGGGTGGGACCTATATCTCCCTCCAATGCATTGGGTAAAGATTTTATATCTCATGAGATAGACATGGCTGGAACGGAAGGTTATTTCGGTTCAGTGATACAGGACTGAAACGAGGAGTGAACTCGGTTCAGAAAGGGACTTTGTCCACTAAGATAGTCTTGACAATAAGTCATGACTAACAAGAAATGATTTTCCATTATTATGTGTGCATGCCACAAAGTTTCAAGTTTTATGTTATGATTATGGGGATCTCATTTTCACTTCTATGATTTATTCCATGTTAAGATATTATGATCTCTTGCAGGTTTTGATTTTCATAAAGATATGATATGATTTTTATTTCCTTTATTTGCCCTTGCTGAGCATTTGAGCTCACCCTTTTATGTTTTCTTTTCCCCAGGTCAGGAAGATGGATATTAAGTAGAATATGCTAAAAGGGACCCTAGATATGATGAAATAAATGGGAGACACTGTAGAAGATTTATGAACCAGTTGTTTATGTTTCCCAGTTTCTAAAGACACTATACCTATACGGTCCTTTGTGGTTTTATCATATGTTGTAATAAGTGTGCTTCAATTTTGAAGTATTAACAATGTATGTAAAGTATGGGTCGTTATAGTTGGTATCAGAGGAAAGGTATAGTCAACCTTTGGAAACTAGGATGTGAAAGCCTTAGTAAGAACCCTAAGGATAAGTCTAAGCATAGAATACAATCTTAGTGTTTTAGAAATGGCCTTGAATAACCTAGGATAAGACCATAAGCATGAAAATTTTATTCTTGAATTATGTGGTTTCCTATTATAATTAGTGTTGCTCACACTATTCTTCTTGGTTTTAGTCAATGGCTGGAACCCGAAGGAACCGTGTTAATGCGGAATGCGATGGGCAATGCAATGATTGTCCCCCTGAGCAACCAAACAATATGGGAGATGGAATGCAAAATCTTGTAGCCATGCTCACACAACTTTCTCAAGCTATGAATCATGCAGGATTTCCAAACGAGCAAAGGAGGGAGCAACATTCTGTTGAATCCTTCATGAGGCAGCGTCCACCTTCTTTCAGTGGGTCTACTGATCCATTAGTTGCTGAACAATGGATTAGTACTACTGAAAAGATATTTTCAGTTCTTCAATGTTCTGAACATGATAAAGTCATCCTAGCAGTGTATCGTTTAGAAGGAGATGCTGATCAATGGTGGAATCTTGTTAAGAATACGAGGCAAAGGGATGAAATTGAGTCTATGGAATGGGACGAGTTCAAGACCTTATTTTTCAATAAGTACTTCCCTCGTATTCTCCGAACAAAGATGGAGAAAGAGTTCCTTGAACTGAAGCAAAGGGATGATGAATCTGTTAGTACCTATGAAGCAAATTTTACAAGACTTGCAAGGTACGCTTCTGGTATTATTATCCAACCTGAGAGTAAGATCGATCGATTCTTTAGTGGCTTAAAACCAAGTCTTCGAAGGGCGTTAGCCAAAAGGGACTTCAATAGCTACGAGGAAATCGTTCGATGTGCTCTCAAAGTCGAGATAGAGATTGGAGTAACCCATCAGTCACATGGGTTTGATAAGAAGAGGAAGATGGAATTCAAAGAAAAATCTAAAGAGCACACGGAAAAGAAGATGAGCTTTTCCTTATGCTCAAAGTGTGGAAAGAAACATGGAGGGAGTTGTCTTAAAGGGACAAGTAAATGTTTTAAATGTGTAAAGGAAGGTCATCGGGCATTTGAATGCCGTGATAATGGGAAGAAGATGTCTAATGACGCAAACAAAGGAAGGGATACACAGAATGATCCTACTACACTTCAATGTTTCAAGTGCAAGGAGATGGGGCATTATGCCAATCAATGCCCAAATCCAAGGGTTGATGATGATGGTCGACGTCAACAAACTCTTAAGGCTAAAGACAAAGGAAAGTCACATGCAATTTCTATCAGCGATGTGGAGTATGATAACGATGTGGTGAAAGGTACACTTACCATCCACTCTAAAGTAGCAAATGTTTTATTTGATTCTGGATCCACCCACTCTTTTATTTCTGAAGACTTTTCTAAGAGTATCACCGTATTACCTCAACAATTAGATGTTGAGTTAGCTGTGACAACACCTAATGGCACATCAATCGCATCAAAAGTTTATAATTCTTCTCCGATCGAAGTTTGTGGGAAAGTGCTTCCTGCAAATCTTGTGATCCTTCCTATAGTGGAATTTGATGTGATTCTTGGCATGGATTGGCTTTCTTTATACGGAGCTCATATCAATTGCCAAAGAAGGGAAGTCACATTTCATATTCCAGATCAATCTATGATCGTCTATCAATGCAAGGATGAACATAACCTTCCAGTGGAAATTCCTTCCATCTTATGGGTCATGATTCCACTAAATGAAGGTTATTTATCTCAAATGGTTGGAGAGAAACTTACGATTAAGAATATGCCCATTGTACGGGAGTTTGATGATGTCTTTCCGGAGGAATTACCAGGTCTTCCACCAAATCGTGAAGTTGAGTTTTCAATAGAACTCGTACCGGGTGCTTTGCCTATTTCAAAGACACCTTATAGAATGGCCCCAATTGAGTTGCAGGAATTGAAGAAGCAACTCCAAGAGAATCTTGATAAGGGATTCATACGCCCTAGTGCGTCACCTTGGGGAGCACCTGTTCTATTTGTTAAGAAGAAAGATGGATCAATGAGACTCTGCATTGATTATCGAGAACTTAACAAGATCACTATCAAGAACAAATATCCTCTCCCACGCATTGATGACTTGTTTGACCAACTACGCGGAGCTCAATACTTTTCCAAGATTGATCTTCGTTCAGGGTATCATCAATTAAGGGTCAAAAGGGAGGATATACCAAAGACGTTATTCCGTACAAGGTATGGACACTATGAATTTATAGTGATGCCATTTGGTCTTACTAATGCCCCTGCTATCTTCATGGATCTAATGAATAGAGTCTTTAGAGACTATCTTGATCAAATTGTGGTAGTCTTTATAGACGATATTCTTGTCTATTCAAAGAGCAAGGAAGAACATGAAGATCACTTGAGAATTATATTGAAGACCCTGAGAAAGGAGAAGCTTTATGCCAAATTTACCAAGTGTGAATTTTGGCTTCAAAAAGTTGCATTTTTGGGTCACATAATCTCAAAAGAGGGGATATCTGTGGATCCAGCAAAAACAGAGGTTATCGAAAGATGGTCGAGACCACCAACAGTAACTGAGATCCGAAGTTTTCTTGGTTTGGCTGGATATTATCGACGTTTTGTAAAAGATTTTTCACGATTATCTAATCCACTCACCAAGTTGACTCGGAAAGGAGTCAAGTTTGTCTGGACAGAGGAATGTGAAGAGAATTTCAAGGAGTTGAAAAGAAGGTTATCCAGTGCACCTGTGCTCACACTGCCTTGTAGTGGAGAAAGGTTTGTGATCTACAGTGATGCATCAAAGAAGGGATTGGGGTGTGTTCTTATGCAAAATGATATGGTGATAGCTTATGCCTCACGACAGTTGAAAATCCATGAGCAAAATTACCCAACACATGATTTGGAGTTGGCTGCGGTAATCTTTGCATTAAAGATCTGGAGGCATTACCTTTATGGTGAAAGGTGTGATATTTATACTGATCATAAAAGTTTAAAGTATATTTTCACACAAAAGGAGTTGAATATGCGTCAAAGAAGATGGTTGGAGCTGATTAAGGATTATGACTGCTCAATCCATTACCACCCTGGGAAAGCAAACAAGGTGGCAGATGCATTAAGTCGACAAGACCATGCTAGTTTATCCATGATGAGGATCACAAAAGATCCAATATTTATGGATTTACAAAGGATGGATCTTGGAATTATAACGGAAAGGGAAAAATCTTATCTTTCTCAAATGAATGTTCAACCATCTATACATGTGAAGATTAAAGAGGCACAGAAAGAAGACGTCGAGTTACAAAAGAAGGTGAGAAATGTTCCTGAATTCAACCTTGATTGTGATGGGATAATAAAGTTCAGGAATCGGGTTTGTGTTCCTTCCATTCCTGAATTAAAGAAGGAGCTGCTGGATGAGGCACATAGTTCATCATTCTCTATTCATCCTGGAAGTACGAAGATGTATAGGGACCTGAAAGAGTACTTCTGGTGGGATGGCATGAAAAGAGATGTTGCTGAATATGTCTCTCGATGCTTGGTTTTTCAACAAGTTAAAGCTGAGAGACAAAAGTCTAAGGGGATGTTACAACCATTACCCATACCCGAATGGAAATGGGAAAACATCACTATGGACTTTGTCACAGGACTTCCTAAAACATCCAAAGGCAATAATGCTATCTGGGTCATAGTTGATCGTCTTACAAAGTCTGCACACTTCATTCCTATTAGAGAGGATTTCTCTCTAGATCAGCTTGCCAGGATATATGTAAAGGAAGTGGTAAGATTGCATGGAGTACCACTTTCTATTATATCTGATCGGGATCCGAGATTTACCTCGAAGTTCTGGCGAAGTCTTCAGCATACTCTGGATACAGAGTTGAGTTTCAGCACTGCTTATCATCCCCAGACAGACGGTCAGTCTGAGAGAACAATTCAAACCCTAGAAGATATGTTGAGAGCTTGCTCTATGGATTTCAAAGGAGGTTGGGATCAACACCTACCTTTGGTGGAATTTTCTTATAATAATAGCTTTCACTCCAGTATTCAGATGGCTCCTTATGAAGCTCTCTATGGAAAGAAATGCAGGACTCCAACTTGCTGGGATGAAGTTGGGGAAAGAAAGCTATTAGGACCTGATCTCGTTGATGAAATGGTAGAAAAGGTCAGATCTATTCAACAACACATAAGAGCAGCTCAGAGTCGACAGAAAAGTTATGCCGACAACCGAAGAAAAGACCTAGAGTTTGAAGTGGGCGATAAAGTGTTCTTACGAATATCTCCCTGGAAGAGGGTTATGAGATTTGGAAAGAAGGGGAAGTTGAGCCCTAGATATATCGGTCCTTTTGAAATACTGGATCGTGTTGGGAAGGTAGCTTACCGATTGGCGCTTCCACCGAATCTCTCTCAAGTTCACGATGTGTTCCATGTATCTCTCCTGAGAAAGTACATACCAGATCCTTCACATGTACTCAGCTCAGAAGTTGTACCGCTGGAGCAAGATCTTTCATATGAAGAACAGCCGATAGAGATTCTGGATCGTAGCGAAAAAGTCCTACGAAACAAGACCACTCGCTTGGTGAAAGTTTTATGGAGGAACCACCAACTTGAAGAAGCTATATGGGAGCTTGAGGATATGATGAAGGAGAAGTATCCTCATCTGTTTGTTACAAAGTGATGAATTTCGAGGGCGAAATTCTTTTTAAGGGGGGTAGAATGTAACACCCGAGACTTTTTTGTTATATAAATCATCAAAGGAATCTTTTTCTACACAGCACTTGCTTGGCTTGCTTTACACGCAATCGCGACCTTCCTCGATAGCTTTCGTCGTACGCAATACCGAGTTTCACTAAATAACAATATGCTATTAAAACTAGCCGTTATGAATAGTAATAACCACTTTTTGAAATTTTATAAATTTTATTTTTCAAAATGGACTTCATTTTTGGACTCAGAATATCGAAATTAGCCTAGGGTGAAATTTTGGTATTTTTCTGAAAACTTTCAATTTTTGATGAATAGTGAAACCACTAAGTGGTAGGTTAAAAACCGAATTTTGCATAAAACTTAATTTTACCGCTTCTGTGAATGGAATTTCAAAAATCCGAGAGACACGGTTAATATCAAGGACTAAAATGTGGTTCAATGAGATGAAAATAATTTTTGGTGAATAGTAACTTTTTACTATTTTTTACCGCGGTTAATAGTAAATAGGGTAACTAAGGGTAAATATGATATCAATATTACCCTAACACATGTCCTAATTCTATTGGACAAGTGTAATTCGACCAAAAACAAACTTAGGAATAAAATATGACCATTTAGGCCCACTTGGATTAGATTAGGACATTTATTATTAATTTATTTAAAGAAGGGTTAAAATAGTTAAAATCAAAGTTTAATAAGTAAATCATTTTTAATATGGGGTTATACATAAGATAAATTCGATTGTAAATATTCATTAGAAAGCTAAAAATATTTCCTACATGATGGTATTTTATTTGTAATTTTTAGACATCAAATAATTTAATTTATTTATGACACAATGATGATGCAGTAATTATCTTGTTAACAAAATATTGACAAAATTGATGTTATAAACACCAAAATAAATGTAATTTGACACTTTTTATGAATTCCACTAATTTTATAGGTTACTATGATATATTAATGTTGATTTAATCAACTTGGTTCGAACATATAATTCTGTTATGACTTTCACAAAAATCATATATCAAATAGTGTCAAAATTGACACAAAATAGTTTTTAAATAAAATATTATATTACTAATTGTTATTTTATTCCTAAAAATCTAAGGTTCGGCCAAATGACTTAGATAAGGATATATATATTAATAATAAACAATTTGGGGTTCGTTTGGCATGTTATAGTAAGTGTATTAACCATATAGTGAAAGAAAACAAAAAGACACGGTAAAAGTTAAATTATTTAACTTAGAGTTAAATCTAATTGATAAGGTTAAAATAATACCCTAAACTTGTCTAAATCCTATTGGTTGATGGGATTTCGACCCTTCCCCACTTTAGCTTCGAAATAAGACCCTTTGGAACCATTATAAACCGATTTTGACTTTAATATAAAATAATATTTTGAGAAATTCCTAAGGTGCCCCTCTCCTCCCTTATAAAAGGGCACCTCCTCCCCCTCCTCCTCACACCAAATTGAGCACTCAAGCTCGGCCAACCCCTGCCATTTTATCCTCTCCACTTCCCTAGAATAATCCTAGAGGTCCTGGTCTTCTCCAAAGACCAATCTTAGTTCCTTAAGTGGAGGATTGAAAGAGGCGTTCCAAAGAAGAGGTAATATCGATTACCGATCTTTTCAATTTCTTTCGTCTTCAACTTCTTCTTCTTTAGTTATTTCATGACAAAGTAATAACATCAGTATTACTTACATACTGATATGTTATTATAAATATGAAACAACCCTAATTCACCTTCTATCCATCCTACGGAAAAATGAAATCACCGCGCGTGCGTACGTACGGAATACCGTCTCCACGCCGTGGTGTAATCTATTTTTCCACCATCACCTTACAAGGATGGTTATAATGGTGTAATAAGTAACTATATATGATTATTATGAAGTAATATTGATACTGAAATAATATATATATATACTCCAATACAATTCCACGATCATAGGAACGATATCATCACTCGTGCGTACGTACGGAATACTGTCTCCACGATGTGATGCGACTCGTTCTACATGATCGTCATTTCATAATGATTATATAAATGAATTGAATGAATGAATATGGTATATACTACACTAATACCATTCTGTAAATGAATTATCTATAACCTAAAGATAAGAATAAGAATTTATTCGACAAAACACGCATAAGAACGAAAAGTTATAAAGACCCGAGTAACAAGTAACAATGAAATATTACTAACAAAAAGATAATAATATGACCATATATGATATCATATCAACATGTATGATTCTGGAATAAGTCAATAACATTATTTAAACCATTATACAGGAGCTTCGGACACGTACAAAGCAATCGGACCTAAGGTAAGGGAAATATCACAATCTCATTTTTATCCGAGATTGTTTATTCGTAAGTATTTACTGGGGTGTATTTTATCATCCACATCCATGTTCCCTCAATATGTAATATTGTTTCCATCCACTTTCAATAGTTTAAATCCAATTTTACCCTTAGGTGAGTTTTTAGTAAAGAATATGAAAGGAATCTTTTGTCGTTTTTCCGTATGAGGTACTTTTTTGACTTTTCCGACAAAAGTACGAAGAATGTTTTTTTTAACTTATACGGCATGAATGGATTTATAAAACATTATTTCCAAGAAGTTTCCTTTTCATGTTTTTAAGTTTATTTTTAATCAACTTCTTTTAGTTTATAATTGTACGACATGTTAAGAAAGGAAAAGTATTTTTGAAGCAGAAAGGATATGTTTCCTCAAGAATGAAGTTCAAGTATTTTATCAAAATTATTTTCCATCTAAGATAATAAAGGGTTCTGTTTTTATCCCTATTATTAAATTGATTTGATCATGTTGTGATGAAATTATTTTTATGAATTCCTTTATCTTATATGAGTTGTTTTATGATGTCATGTCATTTAAGAATCCCATTTTTATTACATGGGTTATGCTATGATGTATGTTTTATGATTATGTGGCACACATAAGAAAGGATTCATTATAAGATGGGTGGGACCTATATCTCCCTCCAATGCATTGGGTAAAGATTTTATATCTCATGAGATAGACATGGCTGGAACGGAAGGTTATTTCGGTTCAGTGATACAGGACTGAAACGAGGAGTGAACTCGGTTCAGAAAGGGACTTTGTCCACTAAGATAGTCTTGACAATAAGTCATGACTAACAAGAAATGATTTTCCATTATTATGTGTGCATGCCACAAAGTTTCAAGTTTTATGTTATGATTATGGGGATCTCATTTTCACTTCTATGATTTATTCCATGTTAAGATATTATGATCTCTTTTGCAGGTTTTGATTTTCATAAAGATATGATATGATTTTTATTTCCTTTATTTGCCCTTGCTGAGCATTTGAGCTCACCCTTTTATGTTTTCTTTTCCCCAGGTCAGGAAGATGGATATTAAGTAGAATATGCTAAAAGGGACCCTAGATATGATGAAATAAATGGGAGACACTGTAGAAGATTTATGAACCAGTTGTTTATGTTTCCCAGTTTCTAAAGACACTATACCTATACGGTCCTTTGTGGTTTTATCATATGTTGTAATAAGTGTGCTTCAATTTTGAAGTATTAACAATGTATGTAAAGTATGGGTCGTTATAGGGATAACCTAGGGAATATTTATACAAAAAGGGGGAGTTAAAAGCCAATATATGGAATAAAAATTATAAGCAACCATAATGTGTGAGTCAAATGTATAACATGATATCATTAAATATAAGGAACTTGAGTAATCACATGGGATCATAACATAAATAACTAGATATTATAAGATCATTTCAACATAGTAAATTGAGAAAAAACATAAAAATGTCATAAATATAAGTCAGTAATAACTACAAAGACAACATTAAAGGGTGGACAGAGTCCCATAATGGATTAGGTTCACTCCCTAATCTGAAAAATGATGTCTCGTGATACTAAAACAATACCCATTTTATTGGAGGGAAATATAATTCTAGCCCCATCCATCATCTTCATATAATGTACATGTATATGTGTGCCACACAAATGAATCAATCATAAGGAATAAAAAAATACCAATGGAGTGAAAATGGGTTTCCTAATCATCCCACATATCAAAATCAAAATATATTTATTAAAAAATAAATTTTGGAAATGATCATAAGGCATATATTACCATAATAAACTATGGTAGAATAAGCTAGATATATATATATTTGTGTGTTTAGGGGAAACATATATATATATATATATTACAATAAAGTTATTACATCAATTTTTTTTCTCATTGATTAAAATGATTTCAAAAGAATACATGGAATATTTCTTGAGAAACATACAATTTTAACATTAAAAGAACATCTTCAAAATATAAAATTCACAAAAATAATATATAAAAAAAATTCTTCAAAAATAACCATGTAAACATATAAAGGATATATCAATGAGTTGAGTGGTCATGATGTTGGTTAATTTCTTACTTATTGTATATGTTAAAATAAACATTCCATTAACTCTATTATAAAAGTGTTAAAAACGGCCTCATTAGTAAAAATAAAATAATTTTCCCTTATTTTTCTCTAATATTATAACATGGGTAAAAGTTTTTTTAATAATTATTATGGGGAATAATAAATATATTATTAATAAAAATTTTGAAAATAAGGATATGGAATAAAATAGAAATTCGATCAAAGATATAAATGAAGTCTTACTTTTATAAAAACATTTTATCAATAATTTTTAGTAAAAAATATAGTAAAATCGTATTATCACATAAAAATTTACAAAATCATCAAAGGATAATAAATTCAACTTTTATTATTATAAATTTATTAAATAATTTATTAAAAAACAAATTCAATCCTAAATAATATTGTGTAATTGTTATTGAAACATAAACCCATATATCTTTGGTAACATTTGAATCATAAATCCCATTAATATTGTTGATATATTGTAAATTAAAATATCATAAATTATGAAGTATTGATGATATAATATTTAAATGAGAATTATGTACATAATTTAAAATAATTGTTTTAAATTAATGAACTTTGTCTCCATAAATAAATTTTTTAGATTAAACTCTTACATCAAGTCTAGACATGTCTGGAATCTCCTTCATCTCATGTATAATAAAAATATATCAATTTATTACATTATTAATAACATTTGATAGTTACAATAAATTATTATTAAACCATTAACTTAATTTGTTTTATTTATGTTTTTAATTACATTACCAGTTTTGTCCTCATCAGTTGTTTTAAGGATGTTTAGTTTATAAATTAAAAACATCATCAATTTGTTAAGCATGGTCAAAAGGGTTATTGTTCTGTGTAAATAAATAAAAAAATCATTAAATAATAATAATTTTTAAAGATAAATTATACTTTTAAAACAATAAATATAATATAGTTTGTAAAATTGAACTATGTTAAAATCATGGAGAATGCTGGTTTTATGTTCACATAAGTATTATTTCATTTTTCGATTATAGTATTGAAAATAGGGTAATTGTTATTTAATAATTAAATAATGATAATAATATCACATATATAATATTATTTCTTTAAATAAAAATACATAATCCATCTATGTGGCGTGGTAATAAAAAACAAATCACCTCGCTTCGCAAGGTGGGTAGTCTTCTGTACACACGAATAATGCCATCATTATTCAATAGATGTCATTGTAAGAAAGTATATTATATTTTACATTTACAAAATGATTAATATTTTATTAATATCATATATAGACATTAAATCCATCATATTAAAAATTCCTGATATGTGATGATGGAAAATAAATTATATAGTCGCTTGATGTGGAAGTATGTCATACACCCAAACGATGGATTCATTTCTCAGTTGATAGAAGAGGGGATGGTGGAATATTATTCCATTAACATAATTAAATCTCTGTATATTTGATAAATTGTTGTTGTTAAAGTTGAATTTTTGGGTAAAAATATATGGTGGATGGAAATTAAAAAAAAAGATCTTGGTGAAGATAATTATCTTCCCTTAAAAGAACCACCTCTAAATCTCTTATTAAATACCTTATCGTGGATCATTTAGGAACACCATAAGCTCTAGAATGTGTAAAATTATGTATGGTAGATATGTTTTTTGGTTTGATTCAAGAAAACAATATTTAAAAGTGTGAATAAGTGATGGGATAAGGATCCCTTTTATAAATAACGATGAGTGGAATTTTTGTAAATACCCAATATTATTCAATTATGAGAATTCACTCTCATGTCAAGTTGCAAAAAAAATTTCAAATAAATATTTTGGGTTGATATAAGGTAAATATAAAATAAAAAATATAATTTTTTTTCTTAACATGTTATCTTTCTTTTTCTGTGGTCACTAAATTTTACCATTTTAATATTATTTACTATGATGAGTTTTTTTTACTATAAATTATGTTGAAAATTAAGTTTAAATTAATATATAATATATATTGTAAATATTTAAAATAGTTAATCCTTTTTAGAAAATTCAATAAGTTTAAGTATAGGAATTTATTTTAAAATAAAACCAAAAAACGTAATGAAAAACAATGATATGAAAAATCCATTTTTCAAGTAAAAGTTGATGTTACATTACACCTTGGTATATAAATCATCATTACAAGAATTTAAATTCAAAAAATATTTATTTAATATGTAAATTTTATTTCAATAATTCCACCTTAGGGTTATTTTAATTCATTTAAATGTATAAACATTACGCACTTTAAAATAATTTTCATAAAAAATGTGATTTTACACCTAAGAATTTACTTATACTAAAATTCGATATAAAGATGATTCAAAAGAAATTTATTGGATAAAATATTATGAAATTGAATTTATTTTAATTTTAAATAATATTAAAAGTATAATAATAATTTTAAAAAAATTAATATATTATATAACTTCTTTTTATACAATATTTTTAACTATTCCGTAAAAAATCAATATGTTTTTAAAAAAATTCCTCCTAAGTTAAAATCAATATGTTGATGTCAAAAATTATTTTTATTTTATCATGTCAAATTTCTAAAGTCTCAACAAATTTATTTCTATTTTACTGTCTACTTGAATATACTATCTGTATTGGTAAATTTTAAATATATAAAAATCATAAAATAATTTCTTATATAGCTTACCATGTTTCAATATCTCCTTGTTGAATTTAATGTTTCTATATAAAAAGAGTTATCATTGTTTATGTCGAAATAATTACAAATTTTCATTTAATCATTTGTAAATTGAAAAATATGAAGCTGAAATTATGTGGGTATTTACAATTTTTAGATTATTATATTTTAATTCATATATTTTTTAAGTGACTATAATAAGTTTTTTTTATTTCCAATAAAAATTATGATATTTAAATATTCATTGGAAATACTGAAATCTATTTTAATATTTAATTATAGCTTGATCATTAATTATCACGATTGTTTTATCTTCTGGATCGATTCATATTAAGTTGTATTTCATGTTCTAATGGGAGAGATATAATAAATATATGTTTTTATATTTTATATGATACAGTTTTTTTATAAAATCTAGTTTTATGGAGGATATATTCAAAAGGGATAGTTTTGAAACAAATGTTCTTATTTGTTTTTATTTCTTATTCTTAAAAAGGTTGATTTTTTTTTGAGTTATTCGTGTTGATTTTATTATTATGAAAAAAACCAAATAATGATGAGTGAATGTTTTACACATTCATTATTTTAGTGTTCTAATAGTTACATTAATCTCACATCTTTTACATTTCATAGATTTCAAAATTTCGCCAAAGCCGATAATATTATATATATCAAAGAAGTATTTAAATTATATTATTTATTATTTAAAATTATATTTTTTAGACCAATTTTGTTAAATACCATGTAAGGTTGGGTGATTCATTGTATGGCATATTAAAAAAAATACACCTTCATATATTGTTTCATTATTAAAAAAACAATCTTTTGTCCCTTTCCCATAGAAATGTATGGAAGAAATTGAAATAAAACCCAAGACATATCAATTTTACTTGGTTCACAATAATTGGGATACGTAAAAGGAGAATATAATAGTAATGTGTCGATGTACCAATTCCTCTATGGATCACTACTAATTACAAGGTTCAGGCCAGATCATTGATATTTTTTGGCGTATAATCTTTACATGGTTTAGGGTCATCTCACTAATTTTCAAAAGTAACTGCCCGAGTCTCTTTATAGGTATCACTACCGGTGGAAAGGATCACCTTATTTCTCTTCCTTTTCTCCCTTCTCTATAATGGATCCAATCACATTTTATGGACTTGTTGTTCACTTCATTTTCACGAATAAACACATCTTTAATTGTAGATAGATACTATATTAAAATATCATTTTCACCCATATATGAAATCCATTATTCCCCATACTATTAGTTTCTGGAAATTTCTTTCATGAAATATATTAGTCCCTATATGAACTTCTTTCTTGTATCCATAAACTCTATTGTGTCCTCTACAAACTATGATGTATAGTGTAACTTGATTACTTCATGGTTGAACCTCTTGTTCAAGGACCATCCATGATCAGAGAATACATGATGCCTCACACACAACCTCTTCTAAGAAGTCTCTTGTTCCTTTTCCGGCTAAATAGCACTACAATCCATGTCCCAAAACTGTCTTCGTGGACTATCTCCTTTACCAGAATCCCCCATCTCTAAATCTTTTCCATTTATGAATTCTAACTCATGAAAAACATTTTACTTCACCAAATTATTCACTGAGCCATAATATTTTCTAGTGAAATTTTTTCATAGCATAATGATGCAATTAGAAATATATACATAGGAAATTAGATATAAAAAACCCACAAATTTGAATTACCGAAAATATTGATGCAGTACAACCTTCACCTTGATCTGTGCAATGTGGTCAGTATAGTTCCTTTCTTCCATTGTAGTGGCTATTGGATTCTTCCAAAAAATCCCTTTGTGGAACCTGAAATCATCACTGCTTAGCTATAAATGATGATCCTAATTTGAACTGTTAGACTCTCACAAACTACAAACCTCTCATGAAATGATTTCACTACACGACCCATCCAACACTTTTCATGATCTGTATAAAACATTTATGTAGCAATTATTCCATTTTATTAATTCCATCTCTATTACACATACCATTTATGTGGTATCTGATATTCACTTTGTGGTCTAAAAACTATGATAAGGACCAAATAACATAGATGATATGAGGAAAACATTCCTTTTCCAAAAAAAAACACCCATATTTTTAGCCCAAACAATTAGAAAACATCATGAAACTCCACCACCTTAATCATCTACTTCAGTAACACCAATAATAATAATTCACATTCATCTCGATTTTTCAACAAACAAAATCACCCAAAAACATTAAAATGGAAGGTTGAAGGATTGTTTCCAATAATATTACACATAGATTGTAATTCCAACTCTATTTGATTTTTGGTAATCTATTGAATGTTACAAATTTTTAATAAGTATTTTACATAAGAAACATTTTCAAATTGAAATATCATACAAATTAGAAGATTAATTTTAATATTCATTCTACCCAACAAAAATTAATCACATATGAAGGTTTTTATTGAAAATAATTTATAATACATATGGACCTCTATTTAATATTTTGTTAAATTTTTGAAACACATTACTTATTTTGTTTAGGAATAATTATCAAACTTATCATATTTTTTTGAATTTATTTTTATTACATATTAGAATTATATATGAATGTTTTATTACATAGGTAACATAATTTCTTATTTATCAATAGTTTACAATGTAAAAAATTTCACACATTGTTTCTAATTGAAATTTTTGTTGTATATGATGTTTATTTTTGCACGTGTTAATTTTAATTGAAAAATAAATTATTTGTTTTATCAAATGACTCATGAATTTAATCGAAAATAGAAGGTTTATTACATATTTATTTATTTCAATATTTTAACAAAGTTGTTTGTTTATAAATTTTCATAAGAATCTTATAAAAATTAAATCTATTATGGCTAAATAGATATTAATTTTTTGGATTTATTGATTTTGTTTAATTTCATTGAATATTTGAATTATATATTCAAAATAGTAATTATTAGAGTTTAGAATGATAATATTGCATATATTATGGGATTTAGTAAAATTAATCAATTTTATACAATTTAAGTAACATTTAATGATATATTGAATTGTGATTGTGTAGGAGTAATTATTACAATATTTATAAGTATAATTATTTATTTTAATAACTTTTTGTATTGTTTATTTTACATTTTATAATGTATTGTTTAATTTATTGATAATATCATGCTAAAAATTATTTTGAATAGTTTTTAATGGAATGCACAAGGAAGTTGATCTAGAAATAGTTTCTTTTATTTTCTCTATTTAATGGAAGTTGAAAATCATATCGTATACACAAAAATAATATTTCTTTTATGATTAAGATATTTTTAACTAAAAATACTCAACATTTTTACTAAATTGATGAAGACTAATAGAATTATAAAAGCTTTATCCTGTTGTTATTTTTAAATGAAGAGAATAAAAATTATTATTCTAACCAATTTTTCTAAAACACCTAGATTGTTACTTTTTTTATTTGACTTTGTCTATAGTTGAATGTATTGTATTATTACACATTATAGGTAATTCCAAAAATAAAAGGTTATGATCATTATTTATACATAATAACAAATAATGAGTTACAAATTGTGTACAAATATATTGAAGAGAACTATAATAGGGATAATATATTAGATGTCATGGGTACTGTCTGATCCAACATAAATAAATTTTTCAATTTTTGGCTACTACATAGAAAGTCTGGGGTTAGACATGATAAATTGAAAATATTTTTATAGATATTATCTCATTTTAATATTATAGATTTGGCATAAACTATTAATATTTCTCTCTATATTTTTGATATGCATACTATATGGTTGATGTGTGAATAGTAGATATAGTATTAATTAAATCTGAACTATTATAAAATTCTTGTGTTCTACATCTCTTTAATTTTCTACATTAACTCTTTAGACATGCAATTCATTTCTTTTTTATGTATTAATTGTTTAATATCATAATTCAGAGACATCCATAATATATTTTAATTAACTTTGATTTTTTAAGAACACTAATTCAATCCTCTTTCTTTCTTAGAAACCTAGGTGGGATAATATAGTTTCTATCAAAGCCTAAACATATAAGAATATTGTTTTAATTAATTATACACTAATGAATATTTTATATTTTAAAATAAAATTTATCTTAGTCCATGAAAAAATGATGGGATATATATTTTTAAATTATGACTAGTTAAGAGGATGAAAATCATATTCCCTTGAGACCACCACATTTCAAAGGAAATCATTATGGTTATTACTGGAACAAAATTAAATCATTTTTAAGGAATATAAGTATTTATTAATGAATCGTGAAGGATGGTTCATATAAATAAATAAAATATAATCTTTACACTTTTTTAAAAATGGTGATAATAAATATCTTTTTAAAAGTAATTTTATGATTTTTATTTAATGTTCTTTTATAAGAAATATTTTAACATATATTTATTCATATAAAACTACTTATTAAATTTTTAGGAATTCAAATTTCATTCATTAAGGCACTCAAAATTTTTTAGATAACTAAACTTGGTGTTCATAGGGAAGAATTTCAAGAGTTCAAGATGTTTTATAATGAATCAGTAATTCATGTTAATAACATGTTTACAATGATTATGAAGAACATGTGTATTCATTGTTGAAAAATAAATAATGGCTTCAAATTTAAAAGAATCGATCAAGATGTAAATAATAAATTGAGTTCAAATAATTTTTCGACTATTGAAAAATTTTAATTTATCAGAATATTCCATATATAATATTAATAGATCATTATTTAAATATTAACATGAATTGAAGGTTGCTAATAACAAAGTCAATGAATGTTTCTTTTAAATATTTGCATGTTTCTTCTAACTCTTATAGTGAAATTCATGTCATCATGAGTAGATTATACAATGACTTATGAATAAAATAAAATTTCCCAATATTAAATAAAAGCTGAATTATGAGAATGATTTTAAATGAAAAGGTAATAAATGAAATACTCATTTCAATATTATATTTTTTTGAATGAAATAACGAATACCATATTAAATTTTAATTTCCATGAAAAAAATTTAAATAAAATACTTAAAAGATTATATAAAGAAGAAGACGGATTTGGATGTTATATGGAGTTGTAAAAATTATTCAAATTCAAGTGAGGAATTCATTACATGAATGGAAACTACGAATTTATCATTTATTATTACATGATATCATGTTATTTGCCCATATTCTCACACATGATCTTCAAATATTTTTCATAAGTCTACAAAAAAACAAGAAATATGTGTATATTGGGTAATAGGAATTAATGACTGAATTTTAGTTATGATTTTCATTCCTTCTATGATTATAAAATTCTTATAGTGACCCAATATTTTTATTCATATCATTACATTATTTTTAATAGAAATGTCGATTATTTAAAATCCAATGATTGTGAGGCCTAGTGTATTCATAATTCTAGGCTCATAATACATAAATACATGGAAAAAATAGAAATTATTTATTTTATTATACCTAATTAGCTTTTATATTCTTTCAGGACCCTAAAATTACATGGGATAACCTAGGGAATATTTATACAAAAAGGGGGAGCTAAAAGCCAATAGATGGAATAAAAATTATAAGCAACCATAATGTGTGAGTCAAATGTATAACATGATATCATTAAATATAAGGAACTTGAGTAATCACATAGGATCATAACATAAATAACAAGATATTATAAGATCATTTCAACATAGTAAATTGAGAAAAAACATAAAAATGCCATAAATATAAGTCAGTAATAACTACAAAGACAACATTAAAGGGTGGACAGAGTCCCATAATGGATTAGGTTCACTCCATAATTTGAAAAATGATGTCTCGTGATACTAAAACAATACCCATTTTATTGGAGGGAAATATAATTCTAGCCCCATCCATCATCTTCATATAATTTACATGTATATTTGTGCCACACAAATGAATCAATCATAAGGAATAAAAAAATACCAATGGAGTGAAAATGGGTTTCCTAATCATCCCACATATCAAAATCAAAATATATTTATTAAAAAATAAATTTTGGAAATGATCATAAGGCATATATTACCATAATAAACCAAGGTAGAATAAGCTAGATATATATATATATATATTTGTTTGTTTAGGGGAAACACAAGTATATATATATATATTACAATAAAGTTATTACATCAATTTTTTTTCTCATTAATTAAAATGACTTCAAAAGAATACATGGAATATTTCTTGAGAAACACACACTTTTAACATTAAAATAACATATTCAAAATATAAAATTCACAAAAATAATATAGAAAAAAATTTCTTCAAAAATAACAATGTAATCATATAAAGGATATATCATTGAGTTGAGTGGTCATGATGTTGGTTAATTTATTACTTATTGTATATGTTAAAATAAACATTCCATTAACTCTATTATAAAAATGTTAAAAATGGCCTCATTAGTAAAAATAAAATAATTTTCCCTTATTTTTCTCTAATATTATAACATGGGTAATAGTTTTTTTAATAATTATTATTGGGAATAATAAATATATTATTAATAAAAATTTCGAAAATAAGGATATGGAATAAAATAGAAATTCGATCAAAGATAGAAATGAAGTCTTACTTTCATAAAAACATTTTATCAAGAATTTTTAGTAAAATATATAGTAAAATGGTATTATCACATAAAAATTTACAAAATCATCAAAGGATAATAAATTCATCTTTTATTATTATAAAATTATTAAATAATTTATTAAAAAATAAATTCAATCATAAATATTATTGTGTAATTGTTATTGAATCTTAAACCCATATAACTTTGGTAACATTTGAATCATAAATCCCATTAATATTGTTGATATATTGTAAATTAAAATATCATAAATTATGAAGTATTGATGATATAATATTTAAATGAGAATTATGTACATAATTTAAAATAATTTTTTTAAATTAATGATCTTTGTCTCTATAAATAAATTTTTTAGATTAAACTCTTACATCAAGTCCAGGCATGTCCGGCATCTCCTTTATCTCATGTATAATAAAAATATATCAATATATTACATTATTAATAACATTTGATAGTTACAATAAATTATTATTAAACCATTAACTTAATTTGTTATATTTATGTTTTTAATTACATTGCCAGTTTTGTCCTCATCAGGTGTTTTGAGGATGTTTATTTTATAAATTAAAAAAATCATCAGTTTGTTAAGCATGGTCAAAAGGGTTATTGTTCTGTAAAATAAATAAAAAAATCGTTAAATAATAATAATTTTTAAAGATAAATTATACTTTTAGAACAATAAATATAATATAGTTTGTAAAATTGAACTATGTTAAAATCATGGAGAATGCTGGTTTTATGTTCACATAAGTATTATTTCATTTTTCGATTATAGTGTTGGAAATATGGTAATTGTTATTTAATAATTAAATAATGATAATAATATCACAAATATAATATTATTTCTTTAAATAAAAATACATAATCCATCTATGTGGTGTGGTAATAAAAAACAAATCACCTCGCTTCGCAAGGTGGTAGTCTTCTGTACACACGAATAATGCCATCATTATTCAATAGATGTCATTGTAAGAAAGTATATTATATTTTACTTTTATAAAATGATTAATATTTCATTAATATCATATATAGACATTAAATCCATCATATTAAAAATTCCTGAGATGTGTTGATGGAAAATAAATTATATAGTCGCTTGATGTGGAAGTATGTCATACACCCAAATGATGGATTCATTTCTCGGTTGATAGAAGAGGGGATGGTGGAATATTATTCCATTAACATAATTAAATCTCTGTATATTTGATAAATTGGTGTTGTTAAAGTTGAATTTTTGGGTAATAATATATGGTGGATGGAAATTAAAAAAAAAGATCTTGGTGAAGATAATTATCTTCCCTTAAAAGAACCACCTCTAAATATCTTATTAAATACCTTATCGTGGATATTTTAGGAACACCATAATCTCTAGAATGTGTAAAATTATGTATGGTAGATATGTTTTTTGGTTTGATTCAAGAAAACATTATTTAAAGGTGTGAATAAGTGATGGGATAAGGATCCCTTTTATAAATAACGATGAGTGGCATTTTTGTAAATACCCAGTATTATTCAATTGTGAGAATTCACTCTCATGTCAAGTTCCAAAAAAAATTCAAATAAATATTTTGGGTAGATATAAGGTAAATATAAAATAAAAATAATAATTTTTTTTCGTAACATGTTATCTTTCTTTTTCTGTGGTCACTTAATTTTACCATTTTAATATTATTTACTATGATGAATTTTTTTTACTATACATTATGTTGCAAATTAAGTTTACATTAATATATAATATAAATTATAAATATTTAAAATAGGTAATCCTTTTTAGAAAATTCAATTAGTTTAAGTATATGAATTTATTTTAAAATAAAACCCAAAAACGTAATGAAAAACAATGATATGAAAAATCCATTTTTCAAGTAAAAGTTGATGTTACATTACACCTTGGTATATAAATCATCATTACAAGAATTTAAATTCAAAAAATAGTTATTTTATATGTAAATTTTATTTCTATAATTCCCCATTAGGGTTATTTTAATTCATTTAAATGTATAAACATTACGCACTTTAAAATAATTTTCATAAAAAATGTGATTTTACACCTAAGAATTTACTTATACTAAAATTCGATATAAAGATGATTCAAAAGAAATTTATTGGATAAAATATTATGAAATTGAATTTATTTTAATTTTAAATAATATTAAAAGTATAATAATAATTTTAAAATAATTAATATATTAAAAAAATTAAATTTTCACCAAAACAATATTTTTCACTATTCCGTAAAAAATCAATATTTTTTTAAATAAACTCCTCCTAAGTTAAAATCAATATGTTGATGTCAAAAATTATTTTTATTTTATCATGTCAAATTTCTAAAGTCTGAACAAATTTATTATGATATTTTTTGAAAATAAATAAAAAATTTAAAGTAAAAAATTTTTTTAAAGAATAAAATATCTTTATAAAAAGTTCCGTGAAAATTTAATAATAATTTATTGATAAATTTATATTGAGTAAAACCTATATATATTCCATAATTTATATAATACTATTAATAGTGGTCAATTTAATGGTTGGGTTATAACTGTCATTTTCAAATAAAAATATTTTAAAATTATATTTGGTTCGTTTAAACTCTATGTTTCATTTTATGTATGCCATTGAATAGAATTTTATTTTCAATATAGTTGTTTTAAATTATACCCCACTTACATTAATTGTGTCTTTTATGATTAAAATTTTCATCAATAATCATGGTTTTAAAAATATATTATTCTTTTATGGAAAAACAACTATATAAAAACGATTAATAAAACATCCTTTTAAAATGGGGGAAAGGTAAATATGATGGTCATAAAAAACGTGGTCTCCATATAATAGAAAGATTTTAATAATTGAAAATATATACATGGAAGAAAATCATAAATAATTATGGACATTGATAGAGATAATGTATCATAATAAAATTAATGATCAAGATAAAGCTAACATCCACAAAAGATTAAATATGTGAGGAATTAAAAGACCATTGGTTAATAATATATTAATATAATGTGATAAAAGGTTTATTTCAACATGCATTTACATGAGTTGTGGGATTTTTTTACTATCAGGATTTATATGAATAATAAAAATACTTACTTTAAATAATTATATTTTTTGAACACAATTTCATTCGTTTGTTTTGGATTAATAAATTTCAACTTCATATATTACTCAAACGAATGAATATCCTCGTTAATTTTTAATGCCACATGAACTAAAATTAATTTTTAGTGGATCATTTGTTCCATAAAATAGTAATAGGATATTCCAAGAATAGTTATTAAAACTAAAATAGTTATTAGAAATTAATATAATACAGAAAATGAATATGAATATATTAATATACAAAATTAAACAATGAAACAAATGGTTTATTATATATCATTCATTAAATAAATAACCATATGTCCCCAATAAACTCAATAAACTCAGCATGAAATAATATTTTTAATATCAAAGTTTATCTCATACTTTCTTATTATGACTAGAATTATCTAATATTATTCTTCCTAAAGTATCGATTACATTAATCATGAAGGTTATATAAATATATATATCTTATCTGAATAAAAAATCTCAGAAAATATCATTAATCATTATGAAAACATAAAATCTTAAAAAAAACCTCTTATAGGTTTTCCAATGTAAACATAAAATTTCCCCACCAAATAATTAGGCTAAAAAATATTTCATACTATTCATTAAATTATGCAGGTCAATGGTTTTTATTTCACCATTGTCACCCTTCGAATGTGAGTTCATGATCCAGAGCCTTGTTAAATATGATGGGTTCTATCCTGGCATTCAATTTTTTCTTTTTTCTTGGCCTATAACAAAATAATTCCTAAAAAATTCCTATTAATATGGTGAAAATCATAAAAAACATTAATCATAAAATAAATTCTTAACCACTAGAGTCTTCTATACAACCTATTTTTCCACAAAGTCAAATAATATAAATTTACTATAATTACATCAACATCAATATAATATCAATGATTATCCTTTTTTATAAAATATCACCTGGATATTAAATCACTCTTCTTGTTAATTTTTTCCATTCAATGTTTTCTTAAATCCCCTTAAATAAAAACCACTACTACACAATCTGTATAAGTTTTATGATTCTTATAACCAGCATACCACTGATAAAAAAAATTCAACAACATAATTCTTGAGTTTTAACACTTCAAAACTCAAGTAATTACATCTCAATGATTTTAAAAATTTATTCCCTTTGGAATTAATCCTCCGATTATATAATTGAATTGGATAATGAAAAAGATCGATATATCAAAAAAATTATACTTTAAGTAGTCCCTTAGGAGGAACTTTTTTACCAATGACTTATCAACCAGGATCGTTATTTTAATTTGTAAATTTACTAATTTGAGACTTTATTTTTTTCACACATAAACCATCTTACAGTTATTTTATATCATTTTCCATAGTTCCTCTTCTGACATGTTTGAACGGTAGTAAAATTTATTTTATTTTTTTCATTAGTTTTAACACTTCAACATTAACAAATCATCATCTTAAACTTCTTTTAATTGTGTGAAAATTAAACATTCTTCATATTTTAGATCATAATTTGAGATATCCCATTTGTAGTGATCATAGTACATCTAAATTATATTCCAATTATTTTATTCATATTATTATGGAAACCCATACATTTCCCATCACATTGGTTGGTGGATTTATTTATCTTACTTATTATCATTAATTAAAATTAATAAAATAAACAATATGAGAATTAATTAACATACAAAAGGGGAAACATAAAATCCTATAAGGAATAGGTTATAAATGGTTAGTATATCATAACTTAAGATTATATTGGTTTTTATCTAGGTTTTCAATTTTAACATTTTAAATTTGTTTTTCTAACCTAACAATATTTACAAGTCCATCATAATGTTTTATAAAGAGGTTTCTGAATTCAGAAATCATATCCCCTAAGAGTGCCAGACCAAGTGTACAATGAGGCTCATTGTTTTTCACCGGGTGATGATAAATTCATATTAATTGTGCGCTTTTCATAGTTAATACCCCTAGGTACAACTATGTTTGATCCAAAACCACTAATATTATCCATACATGAATGTAATTTCTTATGACCCACTTTCCCAATGATTCTGTAATATTCCAAGATATTTCTTTATACTTATCCATATCCTCATACATATTTGTTGGGTTCTTAAAAAACAATTCTAGTACTAATATTAAAAATAAGTAATCATTACTCAGATAGAATCTATAGATATATAAGCCTTTTACATTTACCATTAAATGATTTTTAACATAGACATATATTAATTATGACCCAGAGATCAAGAGGATTAGTGAGTTTAATAGTCTAGGTTCATAATACATAAATGTGGGGATAAAATAAAAAATCATTATTTTATTCTTTATAAATAGAATCTAAATACATTCATGATTTAATAAAATCTATAGGATATCCTAGGGAATACAGTGTTAAAAATGGAAATATAAAAGTCTTTATACATGAATAAACATTATAAAGAAGCACAACAAGTGATTCAAAGGATCAAATGATATAATAAAAGATAAGCCTCATTAGTAATCACATAATAAAATAATAAAAATAACATGGTATCATAATATCAATGTAAAATAAGAAATGTGGAAACAAAAACAACATGACATAAACATATGTTAAGACTAACTACAGAGTTAACATAATTTTTTTTAAAGTCCCAGTATGGATTAGGTTCACTCTATAATCCCACACACAACATCTTATGAGATTGAAACAGTACCCAATTCATTAGAGAGATATATAATTCAAATCCCACCAATCACTTTCATATTGTATAGATGAATATGTGCTCCCTATAAGAAAATCACTCAAAATAAATAACCATAAGAATTACCGATGGAAACAAAATGGGTTGCATAATCATTCCACATATGAAAATAAAAATAGATTACTTAAAGAAAGAATTTTAGAAGTTAAAATAAGGCATTATTACCCTATAGGTGTAAGGGATAATAAGTTAGGTAAATATTTGAGATACGTATATACATAATTTATAAGAAATTTGTAACATCAATGATTGTCGTCGTTAATGAAATTGACTTTAAAAGATTATATGGAATAAAACCATAGAAATATAAAATTTTCCCATTGAAATATGATCATTAAAATTAAAAAAATTAAAAAAAATCATAAAATACATTTTCGTTAAAACCAATAGAGAAAAATAATAATGTATTAATCAAATATTTGAATATTCATATTGATTGGTAATTTTAAGCATATCATATATGGTAAATAAAGTATTCCTTTCACACTATTTTAAAAATAATAAAAATTTCCTTGTTCAGAAAATAGTAAGAATATTTCATTCAAATAATTTTTTAAGAATTAAAGTAGGTTTAGTATTTTATTTAAATTTTTTTGGGCTATGCTAAATATATTAATGTAAATATTTTCACATAATTTATACATGAAATGAAAATGGTTTTCAATTAAAAAATGAAATGAATACATCTTTTATTAGAAATACATTCTTTACTATTTTTAGTACACAGTTTTCTAAAATAGTAAAATTACTTGATAAAATCATGAATAATAAGAGGATATGAAAATGAGCAGGTTATATAATTCAATATTGAAATAATTTCGTACATTGTAAATTCAATCATTAAAAATCATGATTAAAATGATATTAAAACATAAAACCATACTTCTTTGGTAACTTTTGAATCACAAATCCCATGAAAGAAGTAGATTAATTATAAATTAAAATATTATTAGGAAATATTCACACAATTTTAAAGAACATATGAATAAAATGTTTATGGTTTTTCGAACAGTTTATATGTAAATGGTGGGTGTCATATAAAATGTTATTTTAAATAAAATCTCTCAAAATTCAAATAGGGGATCTTTCAATGTTAAATTTTTAATTATTTTATTTTTATCTAAATAAATTTAATAAATTTTCTTACTATTTTGATCTTCTAATATGGACTTTTTCAATTGCATATATTTTGATTTGAGGATACAAGGGTAGAATCTCTTTCATGTTGATCCACTCGTACTCCTTTGATCATTGAAAAACATCAATCAATTTCAGGGTTCAATCATATAGAATCAATTATCTAACATTTTTCTTATTGATCACTCTTAATTTAGTCTCTAAGGAATCTGTCTAATATTTCTTGTTATTTGGAGTGAGAGAGAATGATTTATTGATAGAGAATATGTTTGTGCACAACAATTCTCTATTTTTTCACTCACTTCTAAATATACAAAACATTCTATTTTAGGGCTATGTTTTAGGTTAAAATTTAATTTCATTTCATTTTTCCCTTAACTAATTATATAACCATAAATAAACATCATGTATTTTAATAATAATAATAATATTATTATTATTAGTATTTCGTGGTGTGAACCAACTTTTCTAATAAAAAATATTGTTTTAGTAGATTGTTAATTAATTTTGGTCTCAGAAAATATTTTATTACATTTGAACTCCTCTAGATTTTATTGAAAATCTGAATAAATATTATTTATTTATTCATCAATAAATATTTTTGAAAGATAAAATTTGAAAAGAAATTAGTTCTTGGTCCGAAGAGTAATATTTATTCAATTAATTAAATTCAAAAAGTTTTTAATCAAGATTAATAGAAACACTTAGTGTGTTAACCTGTAGGATTAAATTTTATTAGTATTAAGTGTCCCGGTTGAATGTCAATGATTTATTTCTAGAAATGGATCAAGAACCCCAAGAGAAAGAACATAATGATGAAAAAATGACAACCAGATACAAACAATCATAGTGTAATACAATCCATTTTTCATTATATCACATCATGTATATTTCAAGTCAATTTCACCAACCTATATTTCAAATATGTATTTCATCAAGAATAAAAAATATACACATCAGTACACTATGGACAAACAATTTAATGAGATTATTATATTCCAATCAAGGGTTAATGATATAATCTTCCCTAGAGATATAAAGGAGAAATACATCCTGGAATTATCCATTAATGAAATTTTACTCATGAAGCACTCAATGTAAATACCATTTGCATGAACTATTATCATCATGGTTTACACAATAAATCTAAGTAATAGAGTTTTAATATGAAATAATAATAATCTTTATGTATAAAGACCATTACACATTCTCACCGATGTGAATATCTGAAGACAACAAAACATGAAGCATTCTTACTGAAAGGTCTATCCTAATAATATCACATATTATAGATTACCATGTATCAAATTTATGAGAAGGTGTCTCATCCACATATGAGTACTCAAAACTGACAACCTATATATGATATGTCTCATCATAGTTTGTTTTTCAGCTATAGAACTATATTTAAGAAAATCATCATTTCACATCAAGGTTCGCATCAATGTAGGGAATTTGTATGACCTTAACAATGTGATGTAAACTCCAAGAAATTATCATATTAAATTAATCTAATATAAATGTAATCAAATTAAAAACAATTGGTCCTAGGTCACCAAGTCCAAAAGAATATCTCTTGGACAAGAATCAAGTGCCTATGAATTTTTTTCCAATAGACCCCACCAAATAACCATGTTTCTAATGATTTGTGGATTTAGACAACTGTTCATCACAGTTGTCTTGCATTGATATACTTCTCACTATAACTGTATCTCTAGAAGTTAAATCCCTTAAGATATAATACTTTGGACATATATGCAATATTCATTGATGTTTCATTTGATCTTTTGTGAGATCCACCACTACATTATTATTATAACAAACTCTAATTGTTTTTTTACTTCAAAGAAACAATTCAATCACTTGGGTGATATTGTGCATCCATACTAATTATTTAGCAACCTCATAATCCATGATATAATTTGACTCTACTATAGAATCTATGACCATATCCTAATTTGAGCTCTTCAAGTTCACAACACCTAAATTCAATGTGAATATGTATACTATGTGAGATATCATGTCCTCCTAGACTATTTGGAAACTTGCATATTCATTTCCTCTAATGAATCGTTCCACAACCCCCTACATAAAACATGAACATATCATTATTACTCCTCAGATACTTAATTATGGTCTTGATTTTCATACAATGGTGGTCACCTAGGTAAACTTGATATCTTCCTACCAAAATTAATGCATAAAAATCATCATACCTAGTACATAGCCTAGAATATATGGCTGACCCAATCACTAAGGTGAATAGTACCCTTTCTATTTTGTTCCATTACACATGTGTCTGAGGACTAATTTTCTAATAATGATGGAGTTCATGTGACACTATAAATAATTCCCTATTGGATTTTTCCCTTATAAGCCTTTTTAGTATCCCATAAATTTATATACCACGTCTTAGGCCAAGAAACATCATGGGTTTATCAGGATGGATCTTGATCCCCAGTATATTTTTTGTCTCACCTAATTCCTTCATTGAGATTAATTTATTCTACAAGATCATAACAGGTTGAAATTCTAGAATCTCAATTCCACTAATTAATATGTCATTAAATTATACTATTAAGAAAATAACTACACTCCTACTAAACCTTTTGTAAACAAAAGGCTTATATTCTATCTTTATGAAAACAAATTCAGATATGGCTTTTAAAAATCAAATATCTAGGACCTGGATAGTTTCATTAATCCATTAATTTATTTTTGAAATTATCATATCTTATTGTAATCCTTTAGATTAAAATATATATATGTTCTGTCATAGACACATCTTCTTGAAGGTTACCATTAAGGAATATTTCTTTGACATCTTTTTTACATGTCACATATTAATGGAATGATGTAATAGAATGTAGAATAATGTTGGATTTTGGAATTTCAACTGGTGAAAAGGATTCATCATAGTCTATGAATTGACATTTTTTAAATCCTTTTGAAACAAATCGCTCATTATGGGTAATTATTTTTCCTTCCACATTCATTTTATTCTTAAATAACCATTTAAGTCCAATGGGATTTAAATCTACTACAGGATCTACCAAAATCCATATTTTGAATTTGGTATAAGGAATCCATTTTCAAATTTAGACCTTATTAAAAGTTTGAAACATTTGCGCCACTAAATTCTTCCTTGTAGGTTAGATGATCATTATTATTAGCCAATAATGAGTCTCCATCATCAGTTACTAGAAAAGCATTCTATTATGTTTCTATAATATCTCTAGTACTCCCATGAAGTATGTATGTATGTTGTAGAAATTCTTCTTCCATTGGACATTATAGAATTTGTTCATATTTTCCAAATATTTTATATCTTGAACCTATAATTCATAAAAGTATATCTCACTCCAACTATCTCATTTATAGATATCCTCTCATTCAAGAAATTTGGGATGACATTCAACCATAACATTCTTGTATGAATGATTTTATAGGTAGTATCCCTTTATTTCATTGGGATATCTTATAAATATGCACTTTTTGCCTCACCATAAATTATTTTTTCCAAAATAGGCCATGGAAAACTCTTCGCCACCCCACACATATGTGTAAGACAACTAGGGTTTATTTCTATTCCATAACTAGTACAGTATACCATAATTCATTTTAATTGAATATCTTTTTATTACGTAGACTACTATTTGAAATGTGTGTAAAAAAATAATTATTGAAGACTTGCATGAATCTTTAATGATCTCACCATGTACAATAAGGTGTGATTCCCCCTTTTTCTTACACCACTACGATGAGGTGTATCAGGAAGAGTGATTTGGTATAGAATTCCAAATTGAATATGTAATCAATTATTTTTTTGATTATGATATTCTCTACTATGGTCTGAGTAGTTTTTTATAATCTTCTTACCAAGATATTTATCAACTTCATTCGTGTATTCCATGAATTTATCTAAAGGATCAAACTTATACTAAATCAAGTATACATTTCAATATTTATTATATTCCTTAGTAAATTTTATAGAGTATGAGTACACATCCCTTGTGTAAATAAAAAAATGGCCCACACACATCTGAAAGAACTAATTTAAGAAGCTATTTAGAAATTTTACCTTTTCTACTAAATGGTTATTTGCTCATTTTTCCTTGTAATCATGTCTTCTATATAACAAGTTGTTTTTGTTGAATGTCATCTAAATATCCATCTTGTTATAATTTAGTCAAGTGATTCAATAGTTTGGTGTGGTATGAATAACATAGAGAAATATCAGTATTGATTTCTCTTACATGGTTCATGTAATAAAACACATAAAGCCAGTTATTTGAATGTTATTTATCAGAAAAGGTTGTATATTTATAAAATAAGAAACAATTGATTTGAAATATCCAAATAAAACCATATATATCATGTATATACATAGGAGTAATATTTTTTTAACTGAATAAACATAATAACAATACATTAAAATCAGGATCATTATGGTTGAAAACATGAGGTGGTGGACCTTGATAGTTACAAAAGTATGTTTAACTATATTGTCCACTCATAGATCTATCTCCCTTAAGTAAATATTTTTGAATCTACATGGTTTCTATATTTGAATACATTTTTTATCAATATAATCTATATATAAACCCAAAATTTTGGAACTAGAAAAATTTATTTGATAACCAATGCACCAGAATCATTCCCATGATACTTTGGATTGGTGTTGTTTTTAATCCATTAGAACTTCTTACCATATACAAAACAAATAGTATCATGTTCTCATTATTTAACATTGGCCTTACACTTCTTGAAATTGTATTTAGAGGCTTTGGTATTAAATCTCTTTGCATACCCTTTCCTTTTGTTCACCATAAGAAATAATGTTTTTTTGTTCATTTCCAAGTTACAAATTTTTACGAGACAAAGTAAATTAATTGATTTTTATTAAACCACTAAATATTTTTCAAATGTATCAATACCCATTAATGTCGAACTCAGAATATCTAGTTTCTAGAAAAACTAGTTTCATGGATCTATATGACATTTCTTAATGATCCATACTTTGTTTATGAAAACCATAAAAGCCATCATTTCTAACTGTGGCATTTCAAATCCGTGATCCATTGAGTGGAATCCCAAATACTAAAAGCATAACATTTAATTTCTCAATTATTAATTCTAAATTCCTACTAAATACATTTTGGTAATAAAATTCAACTCAATTTCAATCAATATCAATCTAAAATTCTCATTTGAACTCCTTGATAAATGATTCTTTATGCACATAGTTATATGTTTTCATTCCCAAAAAAGTAATGGAAGGTGTGTTCTGACATAATATTAAGTTGAGGGATTTTAATTTATAAAGCATAAATTATAAAAAAATTTATCCTTTACATGTATTTTCAATATTTAGTGGATTTTTCATAATTAATTAACCATGTTGGATAAATATTTACTCAATATCTATTTATTTAAATCCCATCTATAAAAATTAATTGGTTTATTTATATTATCTGAGACTTGCATCAAAAAAATAAATAATTCATATATAAGAATAAATAAATAATAAAATGGCCTTTTAATGAGAGTTTATAACGTTTTATTGAATGATTATACATTAAATTAACCAATTACCTAGGGGAAATAACTCATATTATTTGTCTTCACATGAGTTTTTCCAACCCACCACTCCGCCTATGTAACATCTGGTTTGACATAATTATAGTTCTGTATTGAAAAACCTATACGAATCTTGAGAAAATCCATTAATTTGAAATATTTATTATTCAAATTCATGTGAGGGGAACTAATAGATGGGTTAAAAGAGATTACATAAATAACCTTGATCATGTACGTGCTACATAATATGGGAGGATAGATTGACACAAAGACCAATAATTAATTTAATAATTAATATTGAAAAATCAAGCCATAAATTAAATCAAACAAGTTATAACACATAAAATGGTCTTGTTCTATCTAATGAATGGTTACACATGTAACTTATATGTAAAATTAAACCTTATAAAATTTATGTCTTATTCATTCATTATTATTAATATAAACAACATTACATTAATTAATTAATGAATTTCATTTCATATTAATAACTATGTAGATCCACTTAGAGATAAAAAACATTATGTAATTATAGGAAAATAAAAGACATAACTTATTATTATATATTATTATAATAAATTAATATATCATTTAAAATTATTTCAAACAATTAATAAATTATTAGACACAAAAGGAGAAAATTATTAAATTTATGTTTTAAGGATACAGTATTCAATTAAATGTAAATTAATTATTAAATTAGTTAGGAGAATACACAGTTTGTACTACCTAGATACACATCAGGTATCTCATTGGTGGTGTATCCAGGTTACAAGCATGGGGATTTGGCATGTTAACTCATTTGGACAACTCTGCATTTACAGGCTAGCTACATTCCATGTATATGTTTGTTTTCTGCCTTAGATAAATGCCATGAATTTGGATTATATCTCAACTAGAATACACAACATGTAAAAGCATTCTAAATGTTTTGTATCCTTTATATTTTGGGTGGGGAAAAAATCCCTGATGGTATCATTGCATCTTTTTTGGGCTGGTTGTGTTCATTGACAATGCCAGTTTCTCATGTGAATTGTCGAGTTCCAGAGATGTTGTTAACAATACATTTTGAAAAAGAACCATGAAAAAGGAATGGAAGATCTATAGGCGATAAAAAAATAGATACAAGGTGGCGTTGTTTTCCAATGTACCAAATTTTCTGGGTCCAAAACGTGAAGTTTGGTAAGCATCGCAAAATATGGATTTCCTTGAAGATCTCATCAAAATATCGAAAAGTAATGAGATTCACAAATATAGCCTTATGGGATTGGATTTACTAAAGACAATAAACTATTGACAGTGTCATTTTTGATTATGACGAGCTTCACGAATGACAAAGATGAAAGGAAATTCAAGGGAGATTCACGGATGTGGTGCGAAGTAATTGAAGGAACGCTCCATGATTACGAAAAGCTCCGCGATTCGAAAATTTCTTGGTGCATCGCAATATTGAGGTAATTTTGGATGAAATTTCAGAGCTTCGCAATTTTTGATGACGTGGTACTTACATCGTGTGGATAGTTCGATGGTCGAATTAATAACTTATAAATAAGCCTCGACCCTCTAGAGAGAAATATTGATTTTTCCAAAGAAAATTTCATACCACTATAATTGCAATGGTGGTTCGCGAATGCAGTATGATTCGCAAAAGAGAGGATCTTTACGGTGACTAATTTAACTCCACAAAAGTTGGGTGCTCTGCATTGGCTCAGTGATCTTTATGAAAGAATTCTTTATATGAAGACTTGAGATATGCGACAGCCTGACCTCTTGGAAGGTGTGAGATTCACCAAAAGGAAAGAGTTTCACTAAGGCTTGTTTGAGCTTCGTGTAATTGGGAGCTTCATGAAGTAGGGTGCTTTGCAAAGGTACATTCCAAAGGATAGTGCTTCGTAGTTTGGGGAAAAAGGGTATTCATTAGTGGATCAAATTTGGACTTCAATAGAGCATCTATATAAAGTTGAGGATACATTCATTAATGTAAATGAAGATACCAACATGTCTATAAATAGTGATAGAATCTTCTGAAGAAGTATTAAGATCACATTAGTTGAGAGAGTAGTGATTTCTCAACTTGTGAGTGGTTTTAAACTAGGAGGGACACTGAGTCTGCATCAAACTTGTAAATAGTAGTGGGCTTATTGTGGAATTTGTACATCGGCACACTGACGATGTATTCTCCTTGGACGTAGCCCAGTGAGGGTGAACCATGTAAAAATTATTGTGTCATGTGCATGTTTTAAGGTTTATTCATACCTTTTAATGGGAATGAGAGAGAAGAGTGTTTTTCCTTATAAGAAAACAAGATTAAGAGGGGCAGTTTTTTTAATCTGGCATACCCTGATTAACCCCCCTCTTAGGGTATCTAGCGTAGTGGACCTAACATTTTGATTTTGTAATTCTCACTAAATGGATCATCATGTTTTTGAAAAGATGGAAATTATGAAATACACAGTTTGTATACTTTATACATGTTATTTATATCATAAATTCTATATGTTTTTAATCTCACGTGTTTTGAACTTGTATAATGAGAACATCGATTTTACAATTTACACTCGTAACCCATGAAAATTTCATGGAGTCTATTCCAACTGCAGTTCATCTAATATGACATCTTGTGTACCAGTTTTTCCAAGACAACATGCGATGTGAAATAAATCCACCACATGTATTTAAATCCACTTCGTTTTGTGTATCCCATGACATATATAGTTGTAGTGCACATGGATACACAATGTGTAATACAACTACACACTATCTAACAATGTTTTACTAGACAAAAAATTGTCACTTCTAGATAGCATCATCATAAATTCTTCATATGTTCTTATAACTTTACACTCATCAAACAATATTAATATTCTGATTAAATTTTAATTCAAATCTTATAAAATAATGGAAAATATTAATATAGTAAATAAAACATGACTATTTATAGATTAATAATCAAATCAACAATTATAAATTTAAAATGAGACACGCTTATATACCATTTGAAGGTTCCTGGTGCAGTGGGACCGTCGGTGGTTGGTGATTTATTTAAAATTACATTGGAACGAAATGTTCTAGAACCCAAATAGATGATATTTTCACATTATGTTTATAATTAATTCATTTAGATCTAATAAAAATGAATAACTTGACTTAGGATCTATTCATTTGTTGCCAATATTGATCTTCCATAAGTCCCTTTTGGGATAGCCTATGTTGTGATGTGAGGATCTAGTGGTAGAATCCGTTTAGTAGTGATCAACATTGTATCCTTTTATATTCAAGTAACAACAATCAATTTATAGGTTATAGAATAGAGAATCAATTTCCTTTCATTACATATGTTCATCGATCATCATTTTTCCTTAAAATAATCCATATGTTTTTCTCAGTCATGCGAGGGAGAGATAATGAGGAGTTGAGACAGAATTTCATTATGATCATTGATTCTCTAATTTTTAAATTCTTACACAATTGATATCACAGTATATTTATAGATATTGAGATTATCATAATATATTTTTTAATTTCATGCCATAACATAACCCATATTATGACTTTTAATAAATCATATGTCACAAAATAATAATAATAATAATAATAATATATTTTTATTCACACAAATCATGTGTAATAAAATTTTACATAACCATATTGTTAATTAATAATTATTACCAGACTTTGTATTGTGCCATTTGGACACTTCTATATTTTTTTGAACATTTGACTAAATATTAAATATTTTATTTATAAAAAAATATTTTGTATCGATAAAACCTGAATGAAATTATTCCTCAGTAATTATAATTACATTTATTTTATTAGTTAAATTAAAATATAATTTAATTGAGATCAATGGAAACACATAGTATGTGACACTATAGAATTATTTCTCATTTGAATTAAGAAGTATTTCCTAAATTCCAAGAATACTATCAAGAAATGGGTGGAGGAACCCAATAGAAATAATATAACTTCCTAATAATTATTGCCACATGTGAAAACTCAGTGTGTAATGTAACCCCTTTTCCATGATATCTCGTCAAGAGGATTCACATATGTGTCACAAACCTATATGGTCAATATGTATATCATTAACTATATAAAATAAATATGTTGTTATACAATTTCCATGGATTTTATGGTGATGGTTCCATTTTAATCAAATGGTTGAGATATTAGTTTCTATAAAGATGAAAGGGAAAATCCTTCCTCAACTTATCCATTAACACTATGTCACTCATGAGTCACCCAACATATCCAACTACACCATGAAATTTTATCATCATGGTTTATGAAATACATCTATGTAATTGATTAATAAAATTAATTTATAATATTCTTAATTTTTATGAAACATTACACACACTCCATGATAGGAATATCTAATGACACTAAAACATGGTGAATTATTACTGGTAGGTATGTTCTCATGATCTCTTCTCTATGGGATTGCTACGTGAAAACCTCATGAGAAAAGTCTTATCTTATTATGAGTACTCAAACCTAATAGTATATTTACTACTTATCCCTTCATAGTTTGTTATTAATTCTTATAATTATATTTATGAATATCAACATATCACATCTTGGTTCTCATCATAATGAGTAACCACTTTGACATTATCTATGTGATGTATATTCCTAGAAATTTTGATATTATAGTTATTCTGAATAATGACAAATAAGCAATAAGATTTCATTAACATTCAAATAAATTAATATATATATATAATCAAAGTAAAAATAGTTGTTCCTAGGACACCGACTCTAATAAATTTTGTTTTCTTGAAGATGGATATTTTGAGATGAAACACATTCTTTGAGTCTTTAATTTCTGAATATGTTCTTTGTCACATATATAATGAAATTGTATCAATTATTTATTTTACTAAGGACCTTAAAAATGATTAATTATCTGTAGTTAAACCATTTACTTCATTTATTATAATTATGTGTTTAATTTCGTGATATGTTATATCCACATTAGATGTTCTGAATACTTTTAATTCACAAATTCAAAACTACATCAGCATGTTCATTGTGTTATAAGGATTCATTATTTTGTAAACTATAAAATAATAATAGTAAAATAATAATCATTTTTATAGATCAATTACACTTTTAAATCCAAAAATATAATATCGTTATAAAAAAATACTATATTAAAATCAAAGAGATGGTATGTCCTACGTACACATGAGTAACATTTCCATGTTTCAACGATCATGATGGAAAGAATTTTTGTGTTATTTATCCTTAAAAACAAATAATAAAAACCTAAATATCATAATAATTCTTTAAATGCACAATAATATATCATTATTGTTATTTGATAATAAAAAACAAACCACATCGCTTTATCTGGTGGTGGTCATCCAAACTCTCAAACGATGTTATCATTATTTAGTTGATGGTAAAGTAAGGTTTATGATTTTTTTCATTTTGTAGAATTAATAAAATATCAAAAGTATCACATATGAATATTGAACCCCTCATCCTAAATAGATGTATCATTTGATTATAGAAAATTAATTATATCTGTTCATGAGAAGGTAGTCTTCCATACACACGAAAGATGGGTTCATTTCCAATTTGATAATATATGGGAAGTATGAATATTATTCCATCAACTTAATAAAATATTAGTCTATATGAAATACTTTTTTTATTATATTCTAATTGTTATTTTATAATTGATGTTGGAAAATAAGATGTAAAAAATATGGTGCTCGATGAATATTATTATCTTTCCTTAGATGAACCTCTTTTAGATCTATTATTATGGACACTAAGAAAGGTCCTATCAGAAGAAAAGAATCTCTACAATGGGAATAATGATTTTTAAGATATATTGTTTCAGGTTTGGGTCAAACCAAATGTATTGAGAGTTGTGAATAAGTGAGGAATGGGTTTCCCTTTTATTATTGGGATTGAATGGACTTTTTGCAGATACCCAAAATTATTAAATAATGGGAAGTCGATTACATGAAAAGAAACTAGAAAACTGAAAAATAAAAGCGTAGAGGAAAGATAATGTTGATCTATAAATCTAACACTAAAAATAAACACATTGTAAACATGTTATCCTCTATATGTATGTTAACTCACTTTTATAGTTTTAAATTTTTTAATCATGGTAACTCTTTTTTTCTATGATTACTATTAATTATAATGTAAAATTATGTTAAAAAATAATATTATATAATACATTTTGGTTAAAAATATATATTCCTTTTAAAAAAATTAGTACATATAAGTGACATAATTTAATTTAAAATAAAACATTCAATCATGATAAAAGGCGGTCTTCGAAAAAAATACATTTTCAAGTAAACTATGATACTTTGTTAACTCTATGAATACAAATATTCATTATGTCACTTTAAACTTAGTAATATTGAAAAAATAGAATAATTTTATTTTAATAATTATTAATTAATGGTTATTTTTATTAATTAATATGGGGAAATTTTTTTGCAATTTTAAATAATTTTAAGAAAATATATGTTTGTATGCCTAAGAATAAACTTATATAAAATAAATTATAAATATTACTTAAATGTAATAATATGGACATAATCTAAATAGATAATTAGTATTTTAATTATAAATATAATTATAATAATAATGGGAATGCAACATTTTTTTATTTCAAAAAAATAAGTGGCAATTTTACAAAAAAATTGGTATTTTTCACTACTCATGGAAAATTCAATATTATCAAAAAAATCCCAAAATTTAAAAATAATTTAATATCCATAATATAATTTCAAAAATTAATAAAAATATTTTCTAATATATGAAATAATTATTTATAATATTTTGTCACATTGAAAAAAAATTATGGAAATATGTTTTTTAAAGAATATTTTTTTAAACGTGAATTTTCTTTTGTTAAGAATAGATCAACAAATTTATATTCATTATGACCTTTAAATATATTTCATACATAATTTAATATTATTCGTACATGAAAATTTAACTTCTAGTTTATATCTGTATCATTTAGATGATAATATATTAATATTAAATCATGGTTTGTTTAATCATGATTGTTTGTGTTTAATACAGTATTGAAAATCATGATCTTTTAAAATATAATCATGTTATAAGACAAAAAATATAGTCAAATAATAACAAAATTATATTTATTATGGATAAATTGAAAACATCCATGTATTTTTTGAAAGATCAGTGTTGATCATAACAAAACACTTAATGAAATAAAAACCTGATGCGTTAATATTGAAAAGGGTAAAAAATGAAATTTCTAAAACTTTCCATGGTTAATGAAGAGAATGATAGATCAAAAAAGATTTTATTTCTAGGAATAATCAATAATGAGAAAGGGAATTAAATTTTTTTACTGATTTATTTAAAAATAATAAAAAAGAATTATTGTTTGCAATGTTTCACTTCATGAACAAATGATAGTATCTGTGCTAAATTAAAAGTTAAAAAAACATGGTAATAAAAAATATGATGTAAAAATATTAATTAAATGGTATCCAAATTTACTCATTGAAGTAAAAATCTAGTAGAGTTCATGACACTGTAAAAAAAATAATTCTATAATAAAAATTATACATTTTAATGGTTTTGACAGAAGATTTAAAAATGTATAGAAATCAATTTGGCATAGGTAAATTTAAGATATTTATTCTATTACATGTTTTAGTAGTAATTTATTATATTATTACGCAAGTAATTGTTATTTAAAAAAAATAAAAAATAATTTATTTACAAATATATATTTTAGAGGATAACATGCTTATTATTTTAAACATTATTTTCCAAAAAATCATTTTTTAGTCCTATTGACCCATAGTTAGTGTGGATGCCAAAGTAAATATATTTTTGTTATTATGGAACTAACTCATACATTTTAGGATTTAATTCTTTTCTACATTGGTATAAACATAAATATATTCAAATATTCTATTTTTCTAGTATACATGAAATTTATTTATTGTTATTAGATTACTAAAACATGAAATCCTTTTTTATTTATTTAAATTCATTAAAAATTTATTTTTTTATCAAATATATTAACTTATTTTCATGGATTTTTATAGCATGTATTATTTTTAGAATGGAAATGTTATCACAATTTATAGAGTATAAATTTAATATATTCATGAATGATAATTCTTTTTCAAATGAAATAATCTAAAATGAAGGGGGGTATTTACTATTATTTGTTGATTTTATTTTAGATAATATATATTTATAATGAATTAATTTATGGTTGTATATTTTTTTTAAAAATGTTAATATTTAAATATACATAAATCGTGGGGAAATTTATTTAATTCTTGGATAATTTCCTGAACTTGACCTATCATGATTTTTTATCATTGGGGATATTCATATTAAGTTTTATTCTATGTTCTAATGGGATATCAATATTAGATATTTTATATTTGATTTCATATTTCTTTACTTTTAAGAGTGTTTTTTATTCTGTTAAAATATTTTTTAGGTGATAAATAGTAAAAATAGGGGATTCCTATAATGAATTATTCTTCATTGTTTTAATTTTTTTCTGTTAAAAAATGGAAAATAAATTTTTCAATATCTCAAATACATTTTTAAATTACCAAAAAAATGTGAGATTTGTTATTGGAACATTAACACTATCATTATTTTAGCGATTTTATAATTACAATAAAATCATCCTATTTTTATTAATTTCATGTTATAAGGAATAATATATTTAGATTGTATGTTTAAATATTTCAATTATTTTAGAAGAAAACCTTTATGTTGAATTTTATTATGGAATTTTATTATGGTGTATATGATTTATCCTTATTTTTTACCATATTATTCTATTTTAATGATTCGGTTATTCAATGTGAAAATATTTTTATGAATTTTCGGTTTATATAAAAATTATTCATTACAATAGAGAAAAGTTATATTATGTATGATAGAACGATGTCATAAAATTATAGAAGATTATGTATCATAGGAATGTGTTTTAATTATATTTTTACTATTTGAAATTATATTATCCATGGCTTCAAATTTATTATGTGTCATATTTATAAAAAAGAGTTGAATATTAAAATCATTCTTAACTATAAAATGTTTGAAAATTTCACAAGGGGAAATATTATAGGTATTATGTAATTATATTACGTGTTGCTTCTATATTAACAATTTTCTTATGTGTAAATTTTTCATTATAATTTCAAAATAAATTTATAATACACATGGACCTCTATATAAAATTAAATTATATATATACAAAATATGTTACATATAATTTTTTTATCAATAATTTTATTATGCATCATATTTTTTCAAGAGAATATTATTTCTGACCAAAACATAGTTTTATATCTTTGAACGGGTTCTAAGGGGTGTTCTTTCATTAAAATGGAAACACCTAATGGTTCTATATCCATGATACTCATGGAACTACTTTCCATATTTAGGAACTTGCTTGGAGTTTAGACTAAAGATACATAAGAACATATATTTGTCGAGAGTATTGTTGGTCAGGATCATCACACCCTTTTGGGGGGAATTATTTCCTACATTGGAACACTTTATATAATTAATATATTTTCATAAATCCTTTATTAATTCTACAGAATGGTATATGTTACCTTATAATAAACAATTAATTATTCACGTGTATAAATTTTAAAATCATTTATATGTATCATAAGTTCCTCTATCAATAGAGGTATCTGAATGTATTTGAGGTTCTCAATCAATAGTATCCTTTAGAGTACTAACTGGATATTATTTTTTCATTATTTTGACAATAATTATTTTCTATTCACATATTGGGTTTCTATATAGTGTGTCATCATCCAAGGTTATGAGAGTTTTTATTTGATTTTGGTATCAATCCCAGGAATGGGATTCTTATATATCCTTGTTAAAGGAATAAAAACTTGTATATTTTAATACCTCATAAGTGGGAACATCACACATTTTACGTCCATGTGATAAATACATAAACATTATTTTTGTGTCAGTTCTCATGGATTTCTATGAAATAGAAGCCTAGTCAATGTTCAGTGGGGGACTAATGTGGAAGCAGCCTGGGGAAACTAGAAGTAATATGAATTTCCAGGTTGAATAACACCCTACTGGGAATGTGTCCCAAAGAGAATAGGGTTGATTTAGGGTGTTGGGTGTGGACCTTAGGGAGGATTGTTATGTTACCCATATGTATGGGAATCAAAGCCCACATAATTAAGCTATGAGAGACCTCACATATGGAGTATCACTATTGGTTTGTCTCTTAGGGAAGTATGGCCCTTTTAGATTATTAATTTAGGGATTATTCTGAAAAAGGGTTCCCTATAAAAGGGGCCTTGAGGGATTTCATGACTCATTGGGATTTTGAGGATTTTTATTTGAACTTACTCTTGATAAGGATTCACATTGATCTCGGGCCATAGGTTGGAATATTTCATATCCTTGTTGTAAGTGGAATTATGTTCTCATAGTTCAATGGATGTTTGGTTTTAAAGATTATTCCTAAAGAGGATTCCCTTATGAATGAGGGTTATTCAAAGGGATTACTCTTGAGGATGATTCCCTTAATCGTTTTGGGTGTACATATGGAATGAGGTTGAATGACTAGTATAGTTTTGTATTAATCATTTTGTGGATTCCAATTTTGGTGAGAGGATGGTTCTTATACTATGTAGGAGGCACATGGATGGAATCATAATAAGATTAATCTTATGGAGAACACCATTTAGATAATGTGCCTGTGGAATACTCCTTAAATGAAAGCCTTTGAGGTTTCGGGTCATGTAGATTTATTGACCACCATCTACCTCTAAGACCATGTGACTCTTTCTCGGTGTGAGAAATAAAGGGGAATTAAAGGTTCGAGAAACCACACCATCTTATTTTCATTATGGTTGGATACATGTCATTGAGTACTTACACCGAGGGATTAATCTAAAAAAAGGTGAGAGGGAGATTCAAAGGATAAATCTCTACTGAAACACGCATCCATCTATATAGACTCCATGATCATTGTTATCCCTTATGAACTCATGATTTAGGATTAGTCATTGATGAATGTGATGGAAAAGATGAAGTCAATGATCAAGAAAACCAACAACTCTCCTCCCCTTTTAGTGTAAGAGTACATGGAAATGGATGAATAAGATGATGTGATCTCTAGTTCCCATCCCCTATCTGATCCATGTATCCAAGTTATTCATGTCAAACAAACCACTTGAATATCTTCCAGGAGGTGAAGATGATCAATACTGCACCCTCCCTCCTAGAAATAGAGGCTCCAGGTCATAGAGAATAAAATGGTAGGACAAGGTTCTAACCCTAGTATCTAAGTCTTGGAAGTCCCTAACACCATTTTTAGATTCACAGCCCACATGAACTAATGAATGAAAAACAATATTCACCCCTAGTACCCTACCCATTTTGTAGGACAAGTGTTGGAATACTCAAACTAATGGAATGAAAATCAAAAAGGGAGACATGTTGATGTTACCTTTTTCATGGTTTTGAATTTCTAGAGGCATTAGTGGAGGTTTTAGCTTGGTCCCTTCTAGAAGATGGAACAAGATGTTGAGAGGACCATCCATGTATGGATTATAAGGGGGCATAAAGAGAATCTCATACAGGGTAGAGGCTAGAGTGAGCCAAGGGAGGCTCATGTTAGGGTGCTTCAATTATGTGGACTTAGCTAATGTGATGGTACCTTAGGATAAATAGCACATGCATAACATTACTAGGATGAGTATTTTCTCAATACATAAATGGTATCTACATGTTTTCCCAAAAGTGGCTCGTACAGATCCTTGGTTAAGGAATGGGACCTCATTCAAGTGTCAACCCGACTTTGGGGAGCGACTTCCTCATGGAGGTGTTCTTTTATTTTTAAACCCTTTAAGGACATAATTTTTACAATTCCATTTTATTTACCTCTTCTTTAGGTTTTTTAGGGCTACCTATAAGGTTTTGGAGGTCTTGGGTGAAGGACTCGGGAGATAGAGCATTGTGATTCCTTCAATAATTTATGTCCATACAAATGAAGTCCCCAGGGTCCTATTTTTAGGAGAATATGGGACAATAGTTTAATTGGACTTCCAAATTTGTTTTCTTGATCAAGGATGTTGTGCTAGATCATGTGTCAGGAATTCACATAGGTTATCACTCATATAGGTTGTGAAGGCTCCAAATCAGATACCCTGAGTGTCGAGGATTCATTGGGGTGCTTGGGAGAATAGCCATAAAATTAATTTAGGATCCTTAGCCTTATTCATTTCTCTTATTAAATTTAATATATTTTCAATTGAATCATATTCAATCATGGGAAAAAATTGTTTTTCAACAAAATATCCCCCCCATAGGATTAGATCTGAACAAAAGAATAGTGTTCGATCCTAAGTTAAATGGATGAAAAGAAAATATGGATCCTAAAGGTCATCTTCCAATTTCATTGACTAAAGTTTTCTATATAGATATTCCCCTTTGGTTTCTGACATATATAGACTACCTAGACATGTCATGTGAAGGATCTTCCTTGCTTATAAATAAGTCTTCTTATTTTCTAGGACGGTTCTCACACCTTCACATTTTAAGCCTTTCACATAGGTTTTCCACATAAAAATTCCACTAAATCCCATTTTATAAAATTTAATTCCCATAGATAAGGTCTGTATCTAGTTTTGTGAAGTGTATACCAAGGTGAGTGGCTTGTTTAGGTACCATGGGAAAATGTCATGTTTGTGGCACCTTTGTGAGAACCCTGAGATTATTTTTTCTGTTTCCAAATTTTAATTTTTTAGTAATTTTTTGGAATAAAATTAATGTTAATGAAATATTGATACATCTATGTAGGTTCAATAGATGCTTCAAAGACAATAGTTTCTAATTAAGAAGAAAATAATCACCTGGAGGAGATGGTGCAGACTATATGGTATGACTATTATGATGCTTTTGATACAACTCTACTAGATTTTATAAGTCATTTGATAAAATATCACAAAAACATTCTTGGGAGTAGTTATCTTCAAATTTATGGCCATGTTCATCTAAAGGGTGTCCTTAAACTAGCATTGAATAAATACAATTCTCTCTCTTTTTCAAAAATTATATTAATTTCAAAACCAGCTATGTTTCTATAATGGGGAATTTATAAATGTCGGGACATTGTCCACAACCTATGTTATCCACTATATACAGTGTGCTTCATATCTGTAGTCACACACAAATGAATAGAAGCCTCACTTTTATCCCTTAATCTTCCATGATTACTAAGGGGTTGGTGGAATGACTATGACATTTTCCCAAGAAGGGGTGTTAACCATGTGTGGATGTAGGCATACTGAGTGGTCCAATCCTTTATTAAAATAAAAAAAAGTGATAAAATAAAACCAAATCTATGAGGCCCTCTGGGTTGATAAATCTTATAAGTATTATAACAATGAGTTCTTCCCTGGGATGATAATTTGATGGGGCCTTTAAATGATCTATTTCCACCTGATTGATGGGGAAGTTAGTATTAGCTTCTAAGACATCAATAAGTTCTATGGGGTACCAATCCTTGGAGATATGTATTATAATTTCATCCCTCAAAATGAAATGTGGGGAGGTGCTGAAAGGAAACCCCCTCTAAGGAAGGAGAAACTAAAAGTGGATCAGAATATAACAAAGGAAGTCCCCTACCTGAAGGGGGATATCCATCCTATAGTGTGGTTGAGTATCTTCCTAGTATTGGAGGTTGAATCCCCCACTTGTAAATGTCCAACATGGATTCCCAAGATAGTGAACAGGAGTTCGCTTGGTACATTATGTTCGACATTAGAGAACAGGGTGTATGAAAATTTGTGATACAAGACCAAGTCATGTGTTCCTTTTGAGACACATCTCATAGGATATTTACCTCTAGGGATGAGCTTTAACCTATTACCTATACATGATTCCAATGGTGGCCTGAGTTTAGGGATACTCATCACAGTAGACAAGCACGCTTGGAAGAAACATGTGGGGATAAAAATCCATGTCCTGTAAAAGATTTACCGAATCCTTCAAAAACATCATAAGGGGAAGGCCCTGTTCAAAATGGTAGGACCATTCTAGGTATAGTGGGGATGTTTTTCAACCAAATTTAGAACTATTGATGAGTTGAGAGGGATTGATATTATTGATATATGGTTTCGACTACTTGATCATGGAATTTCTGGTATTTCACCTTTGTCCCTAAACCCCAGTTAGACTATATTATGGTCATTCCTAATCAAAGAGTTCAATTTCTCCCAACATGGGGACTCAACTACTATGATATTCACTTATTAATGGAAGTCTAGAAGTGATATAAGATTATATATTATGGACATTCATTGTGGGTTTGTAGGGACTCAAATTAATATAAAATTTATATGGGAGGCCTATGCTCTATACAGGTTGGCAAACCAATTCATGTTACTGTAAATATAATTGTATCTCTTTAGGTGCATGTCTAATAAAAAAAGTATCTGATTGTAGATTGAAAGATATAGATGCTAACAGCCATGGATTTGAGTCATGTAGTGATCAACATGCCTCTATTGGATGAAAATAGCAGATTAAATTCTTGGTATGTCGAGTCATGGATTTCAACATACTCTAATAGATTGGGTTCCAAATCTGTTCCTCCAATTGTTGATGGAAAAACTATCAAGTGAAGAAATCTTGGTAGAAAGGATTTTTTTATAATAGAGTATGTTTCTTCTCCTCCACATGATTATGTTTCCCCTTCATATGGTACTAATTATGAGGTCTTGTGTTCATCTAAACAAGCTCATGTAAGGTTTATCCTACCGGACAATATAAAAAGGGCTACAACAACTCTGATTTCTCCATAATGGATCAGTCATCACTGCTAAGATGACACCCATGATCAATTTTCTCATCCTTTATCTATGACAGAGAGGTTCAAAAATCAAAGGAAACCCATGTATTTCAAATCATCTTTAAGGATGTTCATGAGGTCCTTAGAATTCATTTTACCAATGGTAGTATCACTTTGGCAAGACATGTCCTCTGATTTTAAAATCATATGGGAACTCCATCATTTGGGTTATGGAATCGATGGATAAGAGATTCTTGAGCCCTCTTTGATATTCACATTGACCAAAATCCTTATACGGTGAGGATTTATATCCAGAAGCTAGAGAATTCATTAGTGAAACTGAAAACAGGATCCCCTCTATGTGAGGGGTGGAAGAAATAACAAGAAGGGGCACTTCTGAAGGGATCGATCACTTGTCTTCCGAGGAATGGATTGATTATACCAATCGCAAGTATATAAGTCTCCATTTTCTCATCTCTTCTTCTATTAATAATTTATTTACAATGGAACGAAGACATTTTACTAAGGGAAAAATTATTTTTATTGTCAAATATCCTTCCCTTTCATCTATCAAGGGCCTTAAAACGAGCCTCCAAGAACTATGGAGGGTGGTCGAGACAAATAATAGATCCCTGCTTGTGAGTTAGCTTCCTCTATAAAATATTTGTTGAGGTTTAGATATATTTTATCTATTCTTATCACCTCTCCTGCCACTATAGAGAGATATGAGGATTCAGGTAATGTCAAAGGAACTTAATAAGGTGTCTTATATTGGTTATTTAATTTCAACCATATTATATTTTAGGTTCATCTCATGCAATATAGGACCTTGTGATGACTGATGTTGAATATATAACTATCACCGTGGAAGATGTCCAGTGTCGCAATTCGTCAGAAGAGGGTGATGTACTGGGTCCCGATCCAAATATTCAAAGTGTATCCACTAGTGATATTACAATGGTTCTTTGGACATCAATAGATTCAATGAGAAATCATGACCATACATTTGAAAAAATGATAGAACATATTAATATTTCAACTAATTTAGCATAATTTGAGCAACATAATAGGAAATTGAATGGATTTGAGCCTTTGATTTTTGTGAAACCAATTTTTTATGCTTTATAATCTAATATTGACTAGTTGAAATGCATAAATCCTTCCATGGAGAATGTTATAGTGTTATTGCATGAGAAAGATGTCGATGTCCATCTAAGTCCCACTATTGAGGGTGGTCATCTCCGGGGAACCTTGATATTGGGAGTCTTTATAAGAATCTATTAGAAAACCCCAACCAGAACTAGGAAATTGTCCCTCATAAAGTGGTTCTAGTTCAAACTTATGAGTTCATTGTTTCTAGGATGAAATCCACTAACTGTTTTGACCCGTCACTAGGTTAGTGTCACTGACTCCTTTAATCATCTCCTATTTCTTTTGTCTACTATCATATAATGATTACTCTTTCCAATTGTCCATATCTATCAACTATTGTGGTTGGGTTTGAGGGTGAATCCTTTTATCCATTGTAATCATCACTAGTACAAGAATCCATTATTGAAAAGGAGGGAGTGGGGTAGGGTGATTCAATAAGTAAACTAGTCTCAGAGTTTTTTTATTCCTCTTATAGTAGCTGTGAGTCAGATTTATAGTTTATAATTCTCCTAACATCACAAAATGTGAGTCTCGGAGGGATACATATAATCTAATCTATGGTATTCATCTTGAATTCATGACTTTGTGAGTCATTTGAATTTCATTCCTATTTGGTATATTGGAATAAAAAATAATTGATAACTGCATTATTCATTCTGCTATGAATGAAATCATTCTTAAATGAGAGCGAGAGAAATATCTTTATCAATACCCCATAAAGGCGAATCTTCTCAACAACAGAGTGTATTTAAAATTTCACTTATCCTAGGAGGAGTATAACCATACCAAGAATGTAGAGGAATATAACAAATGGATTAATGAGAAAATCATTCATGAGTCATTCCTTTAGAATGAATTGGATACCACTTAGGGGGAGCTCGTAATACTCTACCATTCATTAGATAAATCCCAGACTGAGATTTTAGCTACTATTACAGCTTTAGTAGAAGCACATTTCTAGGAAAAAGGAGACAAGAAGTTTTTGGGTGATTGGACTTCAAAAGGTGGTGGATGGTGCTTGAGATTCCATTCCAAAGACAAAGGGCTATGTTTAAAGTCTCTTATAAATGGTAAAAGAGAAACACACTTTTGTGGATATCCTATTTTTTTAGCACTATAAATGAAATGATTTTTTAATAATCTATGCTTTTATCCCTATATTCTTTCTGAAATCATAATATGGAAATCGAGCTAAATTACATTGAAAGACATCTTTCACTATCCAATAATAACCATAGTGATGGGATGGGGAAATAATCTAGTTTTTTTCAAATCTATATGGGTTAGAATAAATATCTTGACTATTTCTAGGTTTTTATGGAGAGCCCTAAAAAAATTAGGTCTTTTTATATCATCACCCTAATCTTTTGTCCTTAGATAAATATTGTGTAAAATTGTGGGTGAGACTTGGATTTTTCATAGACTTCCCTTTTCATTTTTTCTTTCTAACAATTTGTGCGCCTTTTATGTTTCTATCTTACATTTGTTTCCAAAACAATATTGAGGGTAGGTTAGCGAGATGAGACTTGACTTTTTTTCATAGTTCCCATTATGTGTTTTCAATATCAAAAGTATTGTGTCTCTTTCTATTAGGTAGTTTAATGTCTTTAATGTTTGACTAATGAGACCGGTAGTTTACATTGAACATATTTGATTTTATTTTTCAAAATGATGACCCAAACAAATCCTATGGGCTAAGAATATTCATAAATTCATTAGATATCTAGTGGAGAATATTTATCCACAAATTTGTGGTCCATGAATATAAAACTTGATATTAGTGAATATAGGATGTCTCTTCTATGTATGATGTTACCATCAGTAGATAAACCCGTTATGTGGGATTTTTTATGTATATCCAAATAGGGTTTGCCACTTTATAGTCAAATAATGGAATACTTTGGCAGAAATGCCCTGAAATATATGATAAACTTATGTAATGCCAACTAGGGAATGTTACATCAAATTACAGAAATGTGGTCCTTGGGATTCATGATATTCTATCACTAATTACAAATATTGATTAAGATTTTGATTTCCCATGACCACAATGGGTTATTTTTTCAAAGGAAGGTGTCTGGAAATGATGGGAATATCTGTATTTTTATTTTACATGAATGAGAAACCACCACTCCTCAAAATTTGTCTCATGTAAAGGAGGATACATCTTGTTACAAGATCTATGTTAGGAGTAATTCCACTTTCAAATTAGGGTTAAAGTATCCTACATTTTAATGTTATGTTCTAAGGACATTGACCATGTAGTTTAATGTAATACAATAAGGACACTATTATATAATTTAACAACTTATGAATATGTTATTAAGCGATGGAATTTTAAATTCATAGAATATGAAAATTATACTATAATGTTTAAAATCATACAATAAGGATAGTGTGGGGCTATAATTAATGTTGATTACTTTTACTTCATGGTTAATGGTTTTACCCTTTCATGGAAATTTTAATGAGAATGTGCCATCTCTTTAATGTATGAGGGGATGAATATTGTAAGATGTAATCTCGATATTTATGGATCTGAAGAGTGGTATGTAGAATGGGATTATGTTGATTGATGAGTTATCTCATGATAAAAAAAGTTACCACTGAATAATAATCCTATTTTTTGCTAAGTTTTTTCAAAACCTAAATGGGATGTATTATAATATAGTCAGTAGTGGAATCCATTGGATGATAGGACACGAAAATTTTGAGAAACATATGAAAGGACAATTGGGATGTCTTGAAACATATTCATGAAAATAAGTTATCAATAAATATGACATTCTATCACTAAAATTCATTGGATGATTTTGTAGATTTGGATATCCCATCCCATAGAGTTTGGTACGAGGGGGGAAAGTACATGAGTATGGAATGAAAATTTAAATTTAAATTTTTCATTGAATTGGGTTAATATGCTTTCAACACAATTCTAGCCCTAGTTTATTGAATATGGTACCAATAGTTTTAGGTCGTACGACTTAGACCAAAGCATTATGAAAAAAAAATGTAATATATGACCTACCAAACCTAGATTGTTCTTTGATACATCAGACATGGTGGGGGGAATTGTAAATCATGGTCTTAATGGTTTTCATATTGGGATAAATTATATGGGATAAGTATTCAATGGATGACCACATATTGATTTTTAATCAGGGGTTCCAACAAAATATTGTCAAATAATACAAAGATAGAAGAGGATATTCCTAAGGGAGATGTCACTGATTTTTAAAAACCCAATTTATGGGTTTTTTAATGATAATGAAAGTGGTGAATATTACTGTATAGTCAAACAGTGGCATCATTTGGATGGAAACCCCATTTTGTGGGTTACTTTATGCAAATCCAATTGTGGTGTATTACAACATATTTTGGGATAATATCACTAGGGTAACATAAATTATACCACTAAAAGTGGTTGAAATGTTATTGAAATCATAAGTGTATAATATTATGAGAACGACATATATAAGGAATATTACTAAGCATACTTTAAGTGTGTGGACCTATATAAATCATGATTTTAGAGTCCCTTAAATTGATATGAAAATTATATAGAAGGGGGACATATCTGTTACCTTGGAGAACCCCTTGATGATGGGACTTGAAATAAATTATATTACACAGATATTTTATTGTATATAGAATTGGGAAAATTTTGTGTACTCCATGGCTAAGGCTAGGACATAAGTCTTAGGTGTCACTTTGTATCTTAATGGTATGAAAAACAAGCCACATGTAGTTCTTGGAATAATGTTCACCCACATTGATTGAACTCATGTGCGGAGGAAATGGGTGTAGAGACCCAAATATTGACATACATAGACATTATAATACTTTTTCGTAATACTTAATACATAAAAAAAATAGTCACCAAATGACCGTAATAGTTTCATGTCTTTGGAAACTTGGAACATAATCTTCTAATCTTGGTGAAATATCTTAAATATCTCCCATAAAGATCTTAGCATTTTTTCTTACTTAAAAGCTTTCTTTATATCCTAGGGAAATGAAAACATATAAACGGTGAGCTCAACTACTCAGTAAGAGTAATCATTGAGAAAATAAAACAAACCATATACATTTGAACTTTAAAACATGAACATAAAGTTTTAACATCAAAATCTTGAGTTGTGAAATAATTGTTGGCTGTACGTAAGGCATATATCATAAAAGAACATCAATAGTGATAAAATAGCATGGGAATAAAACATTTAATTGTGGAAAACCATTAAGCACATGATATGATTTCCATAGTAGCCAAGGAATTGCTGCCAAGACCATCTTAGTGGACAAAGTCCCTTTCTAAATCGAGTTTACTCCTCGTTCCAGTCCTGTATTACTAAACCATATTAACATAGCATTCTAGCCATGTATATCTAATGAGATATAAATATTTACCCATTGAATTAGAGGGAGATATAGGTCCCACCAATCTCATAATGAAATCATTCTTACTCGTGGCACAAAATAAACATAAATCATTCATCATAACCCAATGCATAAAATGGGTTTCATAAACATCATACCATCATAACATAATCCATATAAAACAAATGAATATAATTTCATCATAAGAAAAGTGAATCCTTTTAAAAAATAGAGAACTTATACATTAAACATACACATATGAAATAATGTCATCTTAGATGGAAAATGGTTTTGATAAAACTCATGAAATGAATTTTTATGGAAAATATCTTTTCTTCTTCAAAATAATTTTCTTTTCACAAAATGTCATGAAATTTTAAAAGAAAATGATTTTGTTGAAAATAGTCACGAAATCATGTAGATTAAGATTCATGAAAATAAATCATTTTAAAAACCGTAAAAATCTGTTCATTCCGTATATGTAAAAAAATATTCTCCTCGTACTTTTGTCGGAAAAGTCAAAAAGTACAACGTATGGTAAACAAAAGAAAAATTCCTTTCATAACAAAAATTAAAATTCAAAGAGGGGTAAACATGACTTTAAACATACATTTAATAATATTAAACACTTTATGAAAAACATTTTTATATAAATGGATGAAAAATATAACCCCAGTAAATACTTACGAATAGACAATCTCGAATAAAAATGAGATTGGAAAAGTAATCCCTTACCATAGGTCCGATATGATTCGTATGTATCCGAACATATTGTATAATGATTTAAATAATGTAATTAACTTATTACATAATCATATTCATTGTTATGATATAATATATGGTTCACTTATGACATTATATTACATCCTCTTTTGTAAATTTCATGTTAATGTGTCGTTTTGGGTAAAATCGTTCATTTATCGTACATGTTTTGATTTGTTGTTTTTTATATTATTATTACTTATATAATTATTTAAATACATCCAGAATGTAAATCATGATTTATATATCATATATATTCAGTATATACATATATATACTAGATATATCAATTAAATGAAATACACCGTTCATGGAGACAGTCGGCCATACGTACGCATGAAAGCTGTTTTCCTTTCCTTATTGACATGAATGGAAGTAATTATATGACATATATATGTATATAAATATAGTAGAATTATTATTTCATATATATCATTATTATTTATTATATATACATTATAATTATTCTTAAATGGTTAACACGGATAATGAATCTCATCACGTCGTGGAGACGGTAATCCGTACATATGCACGAGCGATGATATCATTCCGAAAATTATATGAATGGAATTGGAGTTTATGATATAATATCTCATAATCAGTATCAAGTTATAATAATTATATATAGTTATTATTTATCCCATTATACCCATCCAATTAAGGTGGTGGTGGAAAATAGAATACACCACGGCGTGGAGACGATATTCCGTAGGTACGCACGTGCGGTGATTTTGTTTTCTGTAAGATGGACAGAAGGTTAAATGGGGTTGTTTCATATTTATAACAACATATAAGTATATTAGTGATACTAATTTTATTAATTTCTAATGAAACAACTAAATAAGAAGAAGTTGATGAGGAATGAAACTTGAAAGATTCGGTCGAAGATATTACCTCTTCTTCGACACACCTCTTTTAAGATTCCCCTTAAGAGACTAGAGTTGGTATTTTGAGAAAACCATAACCTCCAGAATATTTTTAGGGAAGTGTAGAAGAGAAATGGGCTGGGTTTTACCGAGCTTTAAGGCTCAATGTGTTGTGAAGAGGAGAGGGAGGTGGTTCTCTTATATAAGAGAGGAGAGGGGCAGTTTTGGAAACCTTAAAAATATCAATTAATAATAAAATGAAACCCCACATAAATACCACAAAAAATGAATCAATTCGAATGTGAGATGAAATTTTGTTGTGATATCATAAACCAATAAAATTTAGACATGTTTTATGTTTACTTTAAACCATATCAACATGTTTTATCATTATTTAATCTATTTAATTTTATTTGTGGTAATAAACTTATCTATTTTACGTTATTAAAAATACATACTAAAACGTTGTAAATTTTAAATAATTTTATACTTTATAACCATTTGGACCATATAATTTTCAATTTGTAGTTTTTAAATAGTTTTTGTAGTTTTTAAATAATTTAATAATATGTTATTTTTATTAAATATCAATAGTGTCAACTTTGACACTATTCATTATTTGAATTTAAATAAAAACCACACAGAAGATATGTTCTAAAAAAATTATATATTAGATTCCTAACATGTCATATGAATCAAAAATATTCACGGGGAACATTAATTTGTTCATATATTATTTATTTTTATATTTTTAAAAACATTTATTTGGTATATCTCTTAATAAAATAATTACTACAAAATTATAGTATAATTATTTAATATAAATATTTTTTTCAAAAAAATTAAAAATAAAATCCTATGATGATTATATATATAATACCTTTCACAATAATATTTTTACATGATTTTATCATCTTAAAATAACAACATTTAAAATGTTATATTTATTAAATTATAAAGGTGACATCTTTAACATAATTTAAAATAAAATAATATAAAATTAATAATCAGTTTTATAGGGCTCCAAATTGTTGAAAAATCGACCCATGGATGATTAGGGTATAGATATACTCGACCAATAATGTTTGGTCAGTTTCTAGTCCTATTGATAGGTATTGTTATTTTAATAAAAACAATATTATAGATTTTTCACTAAATAAACAATTTCTGCATCACTATTGTGTCACCATTAATGACAATTATTTAATCCCTAAAAATTATAAATAAATTCTCATGATGTTAGATTTCTTGATACTATTCATGTTCGACGTTTCATGATGTTTATCAATAAATTAATATTATTATACTTATAAGATTTAAGAGAGTGACCTGTTGTCACTTTCTTTGGTTTTAATAATAATTAAATTATTTTCATAGTAAAAAGTCCATAAAACGAATCTAATACGACCCCTAGGTTATATGGGTCTACTTTTAGTCATCTAATAGAATTTTGTCATGTTTTAGGGTAATTTTATAATCTTAGGTTTACCCTTAATTACCAGATTTATCTTTAACTGAAGTAAATAAAAATTTCCATAGTTACTATTCATAATGTCAAAAAAAAGTAACCTACTAACATAATTTGGACCCACTGAATCAAAATATGGAATCCATTTTTCAAAATTCAAAACACAAAAGTTCTACTAATAAAATTAAAATTTATCCTGTTGTTATGAAAACGGGTTTTATAAGATAAAATATTGCCAAAGATTGAAATGTTTTTACCTTTGAATTCAATGTAAAATTAATGGTAATGACAGACATTACATTAAATGGTAAAAATATATTCTATTTATAATTTAAAACCATTCAATATTATAATTTAACCATATAAATTATTTCGATGAAAAAAGTCACTTCTAATTAAAATTTAGCATGTATTTACTATTCATTAAAATCTGAAGGTTATCATAATAATATGATAAATTTATCCAAAGTAAATTTTTATATCCTAATTTCAAAGTAGAATTTTATTTTGTCAAATTTGTAAGAACCCGGTTCTTATTTTTGAGGTATGGGTTTCTTCTTTTCTCTTTTCCTTAAGTGTTTTTGAGAAAATAAGGAAAATTTGGAAAATAATAAATTTTGGGACTACACGCCATGTGCTTTTTCCTCACGCACTTTCCTTTGGTTATGTGGGATGATTACACAGGGAGTGTAGCCTTGTTGGTGAATAAGGGTGGAAAAACCCGACTGCATGTCGTGTAGTGGTCCTATACACACCGTGTAGTCAGTCGGCAGATGAAACAGTTAGGCGGTGGGAGGAGCCTCTAGCTGGGCGACAGTACACGTTGTGTAGTTTGGAATACATGTCGTGTACTCATGTTGATAGATAAACAATTTGGTAGTGCCGCCAGATGAACAGTTAAATAAAGTACATATAGTGTACTCAAAAGTACACGTCGTGTACTTTTTTTCACATTAAATTGGCAGTAGCCAACCCTGTTCACAGGGAAGGCTTACAACCAGATGAGAGATCAGGAGGGGACAGCTAAATCTTCTAGGATATCCAGATCGAGCATCGAGAATCTATTTCTACCTCGGACGATCTCATTGCTACTGAACGATTAAGCCCTCCACTCTTCTTAAAATGTTCATTCCAATTCTTCCTCTAATGGAAGTTATTTACATTTAAGCGAGTTTTCATTCACCTAAGATCTACCTCGTTCTAGGAATATTCATGGAATGTCGTTCATGTATACTGATTAGGGGAGTTTAAGGTAGGAGGATTGGTGTTAAATTTCCAACTATTGTTTGTTTGTATGAATTGTTGTGCCACAAACCCATGTTGGGGTATCGCGTGGATGAGGCCTTGCCTATTTAAATACCTAGAATTTCATAGGCAATTAAATATGATATTAAAATTCGGGTTGGGATCACTGCATGGATCTAGGACTACCCCAGGGGTGTGTTACTCTGTTTATTCATTTGGCCAGGATACCCAAGGGTATGCCTTGTTTATTTTATGCATTACTTTTTCCATGAGACAAATTGTATTTGAACTGCTTGTTTATATGTTGGTCATGGCCGGGTTACATGTTTAGCCTGAGGTCAGTGTTTCCTTTAGCCTGAGGGCAGTAGTTATTTCAGCTTGAGGGTAACTTCTTCCGTGCCTGTAGGAAATAGACTTTGTGCCTGAGGGCCACACTATGTACACCTGGGGGAAATATCTATTATTCATGTGGGCAATTACCTTCAGGTTACGGTTCAGATTACTTGGGGTTAAGGGTTTGCATGTCTGAGGACACTAAATGTTTACATAGGGATTAACTGTGGTGGTTTCCTAATAATAAATAATTAAATGAAAATTAAATTGCATTATAACTAGTAAAGTTAATTACTTTTGAGTACTTCTTAGTTTATTACATTTTACCACTGCACATTTTCGTTACATATTTTCACACAGTTGGGCACGGGCCTTTGGTGGGTGCCTACTGGGATTTATTTCTCACAACCTATTTGGGTCATGTCTTCATACCAAACAGATTAAATTTCTATAAATGTGGATAAGGTAAAGCGTCCTTATACAAGTACTTAATTTCTGCTGAGGAGTAGGGGAGCATGGGACCGGCCTTAGGCTTGCGATGCTACCGGCTGTTTTGCTTTGCTTTTTTATACTCTGTATTATTTTGTACTGCTATGTAACATGTTTTGGATGTTTTCTTAGAACATGAGAAATGTTTCATCATATCTATATATTGGTTATCTTTTACAGTATTTGTTATATTAAATGTGTATTGTTTATTTCTTTTGCAATTGTTGTATGCATTTTTACTTTATTTTGTTGCGCTACACTTTGAAAAATGATGGAATAACATCCCCACTATCAGACCTCAGCCCATGGTGCTAGTCGGCAACCTCTGGCATTTGGGGAAATGTGCTTGAGGTCGTGTGGCGAACAAGGTTTGGGGCACCCATTGAGTGGCACCTAGAACTAGGACGATACACAATTGAACTTATAGACATGTCAAAAATTAGATTTAAAGTGGGTGCACCATCAAAAGGAGGAAAAACAATATTTTTTAAAAAATAATTATTTTACCTGAAAAATTTATTTTGTTCTCATACCATGTACTAGAAAATGTGTAAGATGAATAATAATGTTATAAAATTCAAAATGTGTTTAAAACTATTCATACCAGCTAGTCTATAATAATATTATAACATTATATCGATGTTTCCTAAAACTCAATATTGCGTACTACACACGCTATCGAGGAAGGTCGTGATTGCGTGTAACGCAAGCCAAGACAGTATTGTGTGTAGTGAAAGATTCCTTTGGTCTTGCGTATAACATAACACACAAAAAATATATTTCTCATAAAATATCATGGTGTTACATTCTACCACCTTTAATATAAATTTCTCCCTCAAAATTCGTCGGGGATATAAATAGTTAACTACTTGAAAGTTTTTTTCATAGAAACCCACATCGTAAAATAGATACTAAAATGTAATTTTAAAAAGTTAAGTATGAAACATATCAGTTACCAAAATTAACTCATCACTAGGTTTTCACAAAGGATAACATTGGTGAAATATGGATATTGAAGAGAAACCTAACCATCGATTTCTAATAGAGGGTGGTAGAGAACATGGCTATGAAAAAGACAATAATTGAAAAGCAGTAAATTTTTGATAATCTATGGTACCATCTGATTCATCAGATATGAGACCACTAGGAAAACATTTTTGGATTTCAAGATCATTACCCTAATGATAAATTATTTTTTAATTAAAAGAAATACTTACATTATTTTGGTACAATCTCACTGTAGTTCTTGCCTTAAACAATTTCCACTTCATCTCTTAAGGAAATGAAGTTGAATTTTTCATTCGTGAAGTATTAGTAAATCATGTGATGGAATGATAGGTCATTCCATCTGTCTCAAACAAAAGGTTAGAAAAAGTTATTAAATATACATAAGTGCATCTATAGTGAGATTAATCATATATGGTTCCTATATCATGCCACTTAATATATTAAAACTAATTTCTACAAACCAGGCACTTCTTGTAGGCCAGTGGTAGGCGATAAAGGCATGTCTCACTTCGGTTGTGGTTTCGATTCCCACATCCTTGTCTGAGGCAATGGGTTGTCACCCATCCTATGGGTTGTCTATTTTATAAAACTATACTTTTATAACATTGAAAAATAATATAAAAAATTTCTTTCCATAAAAAATACTATTTGATTTCCCACTTAATGCATTCCATCCTTTAGGCTTATCAGAAATACTTCTATCCAATCTCATAGTATAAAGAAAATGACTATTGGAAATGTCATCTACCAAGCATATGAAAACCATCATTTTCCCCCATAAGATATATCTTGTTGTTGGTCACTTTTCAAAAATGTGAATACCTTAATCTTGTATTCTCTTGAAACATGAATTGCCATATGACCATAGGGAAAACATGAATGCTGTCAAAAGGTAACTCTTTCCTCATACCAAAATCCCAAAACTTCTATATACTCAAACCATGATATCACTTTATCCATATATCAGTCATGATCTCGTTAATACTATCAAACATATTATTTTCTCCTTATCCTTTCATTATCCGCTTGTCATCTTCTTTACAAAATATTTGAATTACTTTTCATTGTAACTAGTACCATATAAGTATTGAAAACCATAACAAACCAACACATATATATTCCAATATTCCACAGTACTATAAATTAGATTCCACAACATTATTTTGGAATCCCGTTACATAAACACATAATCTTTCCAATACATCGTTTTCATACTCAACATCACCAATAGTGATAACATGTGACTTCCCTTTGTCCTTTGCCTTAAGAGGTTGCTCATGTCGATCATCATTAACCCTTAGATTAGGGAATTGATTAGCATAATGACCAATTTCCTTGCACATGAAGTATTCAAGTGTTGGTGGAACCTTCTCTGTAGTCTTCTCTCTATTCACATTATTAGAAACATTTTTCCCATTACTTCGGCACTCTTCTTCTTGATGACCTTCTTTTCGACACTTGAAACAATTTCTAGTACCTTTTAAACAATCACCACCACGCTTCTTTCCACACTTTGAGCATAAATAATCATTCACCTTCCATTAAACATTGTTTGGAGGTTCTTCCATGAACATAATCTTTATTTTCTTGTCAAAACCATGAGATGGATATTTTACACCAACTTCTAGTTCTATATTGACATCACAATGAACAATTTCATCATTGCTACTGATGTCTCTTATCGCTAATGCCCTTCAACGACTTGGTTTTAATCCCCTGAATAATTGATCATCTTTACTTTTAGGTAGGATGATAAAGCTAGATGCATACTTTGCAAGCCTTGTAAGATTTTCCTCTTATATACCAACAGATTCATCATCCTTTTGCGTAAGCTCAAGGAACTCATTTTCCATCTTTTTTCGAAGAATACGTGGGAATTACTTACTGAAAAACATGTTCTTGAACTCGTCCCATTCCATGAATTCAATTTCATCGTGGGGCCTTGTATTCTTTATTAGAGTCCACCACTGGTCTGCTTCACCTTCTAACCGGTACACATCCAAAATAAATTTTTCATGCTCTGTACAATGAATTATGGAAAATATATTTTCAATGGTGCTAATCCATTATTCAGAAACAAGTGGATCCGAAGACCAACTGAAAGAAGGTGGACACTGCATCATGAAGGACTCAATAGAATATTGTTCCCTTTTCTACACATTTGGAAGTCCAGAATGATTCATATCTTGTTTACATATAGAAATAAGATTTTTCAATCCATCTCCCATCACATATGGTTGTTCGGGAGGACAATCATTGCATTATCCATTACATTGATCAACACGGTTCCTTCGGGTTCCATCCATCATTTAAAACCCAAAAAGAACAGTGTGAGAGGCAAAAATCATCCTAGGAAAACAACACAATAAAGGGGGAGTACCTTCCATATATAACATCTTATGCTTAGTTATAAGATCGTTAACATAATTCGAGTACTTTAACTTATACGTATACTTATCCTTAGAGTCATCCCTAAACATACATTATAAATATCTCTAGGGATCTCACAAAAGTTTTCACATCCTAGTTTCCAACGTTTATCTAAACCTTTCCTCTGATGTCAATCTTAGAGACCCACAGCTTGAAGTACATAGACAATACATTACATTGGTGGAATAATAATTACATAAACAAAAAAGATACCAAAGGACCGTAATAGTTTAGTGTCCTTGGAAACATGGAACATAATCTTCTAATCTTGGTAAAAGATCTTCAACATCTCCCATATGGATATTCCCTTTTTTTCTTACCTAAAACCTTTCATTATATCCTGGGGAAAATAAAACATATAAAGGGTGAGCTCAAATTCTCAGTAAGGGTATGTATGGAGAAAATAAAACAAACTGTATACATTTGAGCTTCAAAATATGAACATAAAGTTATAACGTCAAAATATTGAGTTGTGAAAAAAATCATGGCAGTACGTAAGGAATAAATTATAAAGGAAAATCAATCAAAGTAAAATATCATGGGAATAAAACTTTTAATTTTGGAAACCATTAAGTACATGATATGATTTCCATTGTAGCCAAGGTATTGTTGCCAAGACCATCTTAGTGGATAAAGTCCCTTTCTGAATCGAGTTTACTCCTCGTTCCAGTCCTGTATCATTGAACCAGATTAAAATACCGTTCCAGCCATGTCTATTTCATGAGATATAAATCCTTATCCAATTAATTGGATGGATATATATCTCCCACCCATCTCATAATTAAATCATTTTTACTTGTGCCCCAAAATAAACATAAATCATTCATCATAACCCAAAGTGTAAAATGGGTTTCATAAACATCTTCCCATCATAACATAATCCATATCAAACAAATGGATATCATTTCATCATAAGAATAGTAAAACCATTTAAATAATAGAGAACATATACTTGAAACATATATATATGAAATAATGTCATCTTATATGGAAAATGGTTTTGATAAAACACTTGAAATGAATTCTTGAGTAAAATATCCTTTCTTATTCAAAATCATTTTCATTTCACAAAATGTAATGAAATTTTAAAAGAAACGATTTTGTTGAAAATAGTCATGAAATCATGTAGATTATGCTTCATTAAAATAAGGTGTTATAAAAACTATAGAAATCTGTTCATGCCGTATAAGTTAAAAAATCATTCTCCTTGTACTTTTGTTGGAAAAGTCAAAAAGATCAATGTATGGTAATCAAAATAAATATTCCATTCATAAAAACAAGTAAAAGTCAAAAAGGGGTTAATATGACTTTAAAAATACATGGAATAACATTAAACACTTTATGAAAAACATTTTTATGGACATGGATGAAAAATACATCCCCAGTAAATACTTATGACTAAACAACCTTGGATAAAAATAAGATGGGAAAAGTTATCTCTTACCTTAGGTCGGATATGATTCGTACGTATCCTAACATCCTATATAATGATTCAAATAATGTCATTGAATTATTACAGAATAATATTCATTATTATTATATCATATGTGGTTCACTTATGACTTTATATTACCCATTCATTTGTAAATTCCATATTAAAGCAACATTTTAGGTAAAATCATTTCATTTATCGTACGTATTTCGATTTGTTGTTCTTAATATTATTATTACTTATATCATGATTTACTTACTTACAGAATGTAAATCATGATTTATATATTATATATATTCCTTATATACATATATATAATAGATTGATGAATGAAATTAAACACACCGTTCTTGGAGAGGGTAGGTCGTACGTACTCATGAACGTTCTTTTCCTTTCCTTATTGACTTGAATGGCAGTAAGTATATGACATATATATATAAATAAATTCAGTAGAATTATTATTTCATATATATCATTATTATTTATTATATATACATTATAATTATTCTTAAATTGTTAGCCTGGAGAATAAATCTCATCGCGTCGTGGAGACCGTAATCCGTACGTACGCACGAGCGATGATATCTTTCCCATAATAATATGAATGGAATTGGAGTTGATGATATAATATCTCAGAATCAGTATCATGTTATGATAATTATATATAGTAATTATTTACACCATTATTCTCTTCCATGTAATGTGGTGGTGGAAAATAGTTTACACCACGGCGTGGAAACGATATTCCATACGTATGCATGCGCGGTGATTTCATTTTCTGTAGGATGGATAGAAGGTGAAATGGGGTTGTTTCACATATATAACAACATATAATTATATTAGTGAAACTGATGTTACTACATTATAATGAAACAACTAAAGAATAAGAATTTTAAGTAGAATGAAACTTTAATGAATCGGTAGAAGAGATTACCTCTTCTTCGACGCACCTCTTTTATGGTTCCTCTTAAGGGACTAGAGTTGGTATTTTGAAAATACCAGAACCTCCAAAATGTTTATAGGAAGTGAAGAAGTTAAGTGGTCCGGGTTTTTCTGATATTGAAGGCTCAATGTGTTGTGAATCGGAGAGGGAGGCGGCTCCCTTATATAGGAGAGGGGAGGGGCACTTTTAGAAACCTTAAAAATATTAATTAATAATAAAATGAAACCCCACATAAGAACCTATAAAAATGACTCAATTCGAATATCATATGAGATAGTATTGTAATATAATAAACCAATAAAGTTTAGACATGTTTTATGTTTATTTTAAACATTATCAACTTGATTTATCATTATCTAATCTATTTAATTTTTTTTGTGGTAATTAACTACAAAATGTTAAATTTTTATAAATACATACTTAAATGTTGTCCATTTATAATATTTGGATACTTTATAAAAATTTAGAAAATTTAATTTTTAATTTTTAATTTTTAAATATTTTTGTGATTTTTAAATAATTTAATAATATGTTATTTTTATAAAATATCAATACTCTCAATTTTGACACTATTCATTATTTGAATTTAAATAAAATCCACACAGAATATATATTCAATCAAAAATATATAATAGATTACTAAAATATCATATGCATAAAAAAAATTCATGGGGAACATTAACTTGTCCATTTATTATTTATTTTAATATTTTGAAAAACATTTATTTTGTATATCTCTTAATAAAATAATTTCTACAACATTTTTGTATAATTATTTAATATACTTCTTTGTTGCATCAAAAATTAAAATTAAAATTTTATGATGAATATTAATATAATAAATTTCATAATAATAGTTTTACATGAATTTATCATCTTAAAATCACAACATTTAAATTTTTATATTTATTTAATTATGAAGGTGACATCTTTGACATCATTTAAAATAAAAACATATAAATGTCATAATCGGTTTTATAAGGTGAAAAATGGTCCACAAATATACCCTTGGATTCTTATGGTATATATATACTCAACAAAAAATGTTTTTTAAATTTTATGGTCCTTTGGATAGGTATTGTTATTTTAATAAAAACCATATTATTGATTTTTCACTAAATAAAAAATTTCACCATCAATCTTGTGTCACCATTAATGAAAATTATTTAATCCTTAAAAATTATAAATGAATAATCATGATGTAGATAATTTTGTTAACTTTCTATAGACTATTAATATTCTATGTTTCATGAATTTTATCACTAAATTAAAATTATTATACTTATACGATTTATGAGAGTGACATGTTGTCAATTTCTTCGGTTTTAACAATAATTAAATTATTTTCATGGTCATAAGATCATAAAATGAATATAATCGGAAACTTATGTGATATGAGTCGAATTTTAGTCATCCAATAGAATTTTGTCATGTGTTAGGGTAATTTTATAATCTTAGGTTTACCCTTAATTACCCGATTTATCTTTAACTAAAGTAAATAAAAATTACCGTAGTTATTATTCATAATATCAAGAAAAAAGTAACCTATTAACATAATTTGGACCCAATTAATCCAAATATAGAATCCATTTTTCAAAATTAAAAACAAATAAGTTGCAACAATTAAATTTAAATGTATCCTGTTGTTAAGAAAACAGGTTTTAAATGTTAAAATATATCCAAATATTGAAATGTTTGTATTTATGAATTCAATGTAAAATTAACGGTAATGACATACATTAAATTAAATGATAAAAATATATTCTATTTATAATTTAAAACCATTCAACTTTATAATTTATTCATATAAATTAATGTGATAAAAAATTTGTTTTTAATTAAAATATAGCGGGTTTTTACTATTCATTAAAATATAAAAATTTTCAGAATAATATCAATATTTTACCCAAAGTAAATTTTTATATCTTGATTTAAAGAAAAATTTTATTTTTTCAAATTGAACATATAAACATGTCAAAAACTATATATAAAGTGGGTGCTCTATCAAAAGGTGGCAAAACTGTATTTTTTTGTAAAATACTTATTTTACCTGAATTTTTTTTTTCATACTATGTTCTAGAAAATGTGTAAGATGAATAATAATTTTATAAAATTCAAAATTTAGTTCATACAATTCATAAAGGATAGTCTATAATGATATTATAACAATATATCGATGTTTTGTGAAACTCGGTATTGCGTACTACACACGCTATCGAGAAAGGTCGTGATTACGTGTAACACAAGCCATGCTAGTGTTGTGTGTAGTAAAAGATTTATTTGGTGTTTATTATCACATAAGACATAAAAAAATCTTTCTCATAAAATCTCAGTGTGTTAAAATGGGGTTTTTGTACATTGGGTCATGCATCAGGAGATAAATCATATTAGATACCCTCATGTAGATGTGACTCAAACATCGATGGTTAGTTTAATTTCTTGTAATGTGTTGTGGTTGGGTCCATGATTGAAGATTTGTAATTCACTACATATAACATTGAAATGTGAATTAAGCCACATGTAATTCCTAAGTAAATTGTAATGTTCATTTCTGTGTGACAAGGATGTCCTATTTACATTTTAAGGTCTTGCCACCATGACTACAGTAAACCAAATGTGAAGTGATATTCCTAAATTATTCATGTAATTTTTTACAAAATATCCTAAGATCGTTTGAGTTATGGTTTGTGTAAGAAATAAGTAGTAGAAGATGTTTCCTCGATGTAAGAAACGAACCCCATGTAAAGGATAGGAAAATTTCAATTCAATGGTGGTTAGGAAATGAGATATGATACAGCCTCCACTACATATCTCATTAATATGATAATAAAGCCATAAATATTTCTTAATATTCCATGAAATTTTAATCCCTGATGTCAAGACATTAGCCATGCAGTTTAGTGTCATGTGGTAAGGTGGATGATGCACCATCATGAAAGAATTGAAATGATATAGCTGGACCTGAGGATGGAAATATTAGCATCCCTATGTGTCTCATGAGAATGATAATGAACCACATGTATTTCTTGGGTGATTCCTTATACATGATTGATCATCAAACATTGAGTGGAGGATATTTTCAGTTTTGGTTGGACCTGATATTTAGGATTTGGGCATCACTACGTTTCTGGTGGGAGAAAGATGCAAGCCGTGTATAGTTCTTGAAAATTTATTCCCACATCAATTGGTATTTTACATAGGTAAAGGGGATTTTTTATATTATAAATAATAATGTATGGGCCTAAAGCATGAGGTCCAGGAATCCTTACCCATCTCATTAAAGTTAGCATCAAACTACATGTGCTGGAAAAGATTCATGTGTAAATATAGTTCATACACATAAAGAAAAAGGTGATCTTTTGTGGTTATGGCAGGACCAGAGATTGGAAATCTGGGCATCCCTACATATCTCATTGGAATGAGAATCAATCCAATAATAGTTCTTAGTGAACATGTAATTTTATCATTATATGGTAAGGATGTTGTCCATGTAGTTTAACATCATGGGGTAAGTAAATTAATAATTTTGTTCAATATCTTATGTTAAGGGCATGGGACACCTATTGTGAATGAAATATTATAGTTGGACTAGAGTTCATCACCCGGGTGCCACTGTGTATCTTGTAGGAGAAAGAATCAGGACACACATAGTTCTTGAAAATATTCCATGTGTCGATCAGACTCATACATAAGGGGAAGTGTCTATATATATTTTATGTGGCTGGAACTGGGATTTGATATATGTATATAACTATGTATCATATTGGAATAATAATCAATGTACGCGTAGTTCTTAGATAGATCATATAGTTTACCATTATTTAATGAGGGAATTGATCATGAAATTTTATTACTTTGTGGTAAGGACATGATAATGCGGGGCTTGTGCCTATAAAGGGGGACTAAATGTCATTATGGAGTTGAAATTATTTGATTGAGTCTTCTGCATGGGTGATTACCATTTTTTCACATGTCTATCCCAGAGGGAATCTTAACACGCTGATGGGTTTGAGGGGTGTGATCGGGACCTATTCATGAAATGGAGGACCATTTCTAGGGGACCATGAGGAGTGTCTCAACTCTTGGATCTTTGGGGGTTTCATAATATTAAATTAATCAGATTTTAACTATGAAATCTAATTTCATGTGATGAAGATGATTTGTTTCTTGTATTTTTTCTTTCAAATAACAAGGACCATATATTGTGCAGTTTTATGTCATGCAAAAAGGATAATGATGCCACAAATTTTAACATCATGTTTCAAAAAAATGACATCCTTCTTTTTATGGATATTAAAAAAATACCATCTACGCAGTTTAACATCATTCATCTAGGAAATTATATGGTGATATGTAGTTTAATGTTCTACAGCATGGAATATTTTTGTGTAATTACATGAAATTATTCATTTGGAAACATGCATTTTTTGGATTTTTTTTGACTTCCTCATCATTGATATTATGGAATAAACTCCACTACAATTGACATTGTGTATTGAGATAATTCCCTATCTATTTAAATCATGTTTTGGGGGATTCTCTCCCAGTATCATTGGAGTCCTAAGGACTAATACCAATAAACCTTATATTAATGAATTTAGGAAAACCGTTTTGTTAATGAACATCAATATAATTTTTTGATATACATCCAAGTGATGCAAGGTACGCAATATTATTTCATCCAGTTTCTCTAATTCATGTGATATTTTTTGACTTCTCATCTATGGAAAGATGGTCATATATGGCAATATGGATTGATGGTAATTGAACCTCAATGGGTATGACTACTTTTGTTTCATATAAAAAAGAGTATAGGGTCACCCATGTGGAAATACGGTTTGTATTCTGGTACGATAATAAGGAATGAAATATATTGTTAGGAAAAGACTTTTTATCTTTATCCACCATCTTCTTGAGTATGTTTGATAGAGTCTGGTTGAAAGCCTCTATTTTTCAGTTAGCTACTACATGATAACATGATGAATTGTTGGAATTGATAATGTAATTTTGATGTAGATTTATACCTAGTTAGAATATAAATTACTACCATTTTCTATCAATATATTATAAGGGATACCAAATCTTGTAATGATATTGGTTTTTACAAAGACAAAAATTCATTTGGCTATGACTTCTTTGAGGGGTATCACCTCTTCTCATTTGGAGAATAAATCTATAATAGGCAAAGATGTATTTGAACTTATTGATCATAACTGGAGGGTATGGCCTTATGACATATATACCCCATATAAAAAATTGAAATGAGTATTTTGTTGCAAGTATAAAATCTTGGAGTTTATGGGTGATGTTGGTATGCACAGGGTAGAAATGACACTTCTGGGTGTATTCTGTGGAATCCTCTATTATCGATGGCCATAAGTATTCAACACATCGTATTTGTTCAAAATTAATGTACACCTACTATTGGGATCCAGAGGATCCCTCGTGTTCTTCTTCAATAATATCCTCAATCTCTTCTCAATTCACACATATTAGACAACCTACAAAAATCATTGTTTATATATATCTTTCTATTTATTTGGGACATCATAAAGAGTGAAGATACTAATCACCATTGAATTTTCTCTCTACCATATCTATCCAATGGGATTGATCCATCCTAACGGTATCCCATGATGGGAATCATCCATCGTTTGTTATGAATAAATAGCTTTGGTATATGGATGAATTTGTTAATCTCCTTCATTTTGACTTCAACAAAAGGTGAGACTATTCGGTGATGGGAAATGTTGATGAGTATTTCATCCCAGTTTGGATCTTCTAGAGTTGTATCTACATTATCCTATTAATCCACCCTATAGTTTTTTGATATTGAGTTGTGAGTCAATGTCGGTTGTGAGGGGAACATTAACATTGACCTTATAAATAGTCAAAATGGGTTATTACCTCCTCTTTTCTAATCTCATAATCCTTGTTGGTCAACTTGTTCACCAAAAAAAAATCGCCTTTCACCTCTAAGTGGTACACCGGTATTTTGTGTGCTAGTTCTAGATCTTCAAAGAGGACATGATATTATGCCTCACTATTGGTACAAACTTATGATATTATGAGTGAGTAGGAAAATACTACCTTCTCCCGAGAAATGATCACAATCCATAATCCAACATTGTTGAGCTTTGGGTCTTCCATTATCTACCTCATCAGTATCTTAGACACATCATCCAAATACAAATCATAGTCTTGGGTTCATATTTAATAGATAATATCTCAACATCAAGAAATTTAGTATTTAATGATGTATCTTTTGTAGATGGTTTTTATTCGATAAAATAATCCAAGGCTTGGACATTGATTGATTTCTGAGGCACAAATTGTATATTTCACTGCTGCAGTATAACTTCCCACCATGCCATATGTCTTATCAACATAGGATGACTAAATATTTAAGTGAGAAGGTTATTATGAGGGTCCAATTTGACTTTGTGGTGCTACAATTAGTACCTCAATTTTGGAACTGGAGAGATTAATTCAACATATCTCTTCTCAATGTTCGAATAACAAGTCTCATCATAGAGCATGGTTGGACATAGATAATAATGGATGTTCTCCTTCCCAACATCATTCTTTTGTAAAAGGAAGGAACCTAATGATCGCTCCAGGGTCATCACATATAAAATAAAGATCATTCCATCAATGATTCAAATTAACACTGGTGGGATCAATAGATATTTCTTGAGGTTTTCAAATGCTTCTTATTAGCCACTTGTCCACTGATACATGACCACCTTCTTCATAAATTTGGTTAAGGGAGAACACTTCCCTAAAAGATTTTTTATGATGTTTTAGATGTAATCCAAGTTTCCTTGAATTCGTATCAAAATTATATGATTTTGAAGAGGTGACATACTAGGGATTACTTTTTTTATCCGGATAAGCATCAATTCCAGGATGATGTATGGTGAATCCAATAACATTACCAAGGTTACCCTGAAAGATCATTTTAATGATTTTTTCTTCATGTTATGTTGTTGAGGCTTGTGGTAGATGGTCTCTAGTTCAACCAGGTGGTCAGAATGGTATTGAGACTTGAACAATATATAATCAACAAAACATTCAATAAACATTCCAAAAAAGGTTTTCATTATGTGATGCATAGCAAGTTGGTATGTGGTGTTTATTTTCATCACCCCATAGGGAATTACTCCATAGCCAAGTAATTTTTGTGGGGATTGAATGGTGGTGGATTCATCACCTTTTAGGGCCATCCAAATTTGGTTTTACCTATAAGATTCATCCATTAATGGGATTGATTAATACTAGACATTACATCAATCATGAGTCTTGTGATTGGAACTGGGAAGTGTTCTTTCTAACAATGCCAGTTGAGATCTATAAAGTCGATAAAAACACTAATTTTAAAAATTTTATTCTTCACTGAGACTATTTTTTATATCCATTTTTGATACTTTACCACTTAGATGAATTTATCATTGATGATATATCCCACTTCAGACTCAATTTCTGAGGAGTGAGTTAGGTGTGTACTCATGGATGCCAGTTTATATCCCCAATAATCATCAGGAAAACCCATGTGATGGGTCTCCACCTTAGATTCAATTCATGGAATCTATGTGTAATTCTAGATGAACATATTCTAGTGATTCTTCTGGAAGTAGGTATATAATTCATGTTCATATAAATTCATGGAAACACTAATTAGAGTGGGTCGTGGATCATTATCCATACACATATTTATTTATCTAAGGACATCCACAATGGTGCAGATGTGTTATTCAAATGTTGGAGGCATATCCTTGTGGTATTAATATTCTTCATCTTCCCCACACCTTACTAATTTTTCCTCTACCAGGAAAGTTGGTAATGAAGTATGATTCTCATAGTTAAGGGGAATTTCATCATTTGGACATTCAGAATGTGAAGAATTCATTCTTTTCTCAATTAATGGTGTGAGACCTTTTCAGTTATTCTAAGTGGAGAAAAGTGATTGATAATGAGAATGTATTTATTCCCTCATGAAGTGATGAATTCTTCTTACCTAGTGGATGAAATAGGGATTTGGAGAGCATTGGGGGGAGTAATGAATACATTTTCCTCCTTGATTACATTACTAGCCGAATAAATAAAAACATATCTTTTATTTTTAGGTTCAGTTGTCATGACTAAAATTATGTAATTTGTTTAATGAGTGATTAAATTTAGGCTGAACCCTTTAATTATATTTATGGGTAACCTTTAAATAGAACTAAACTTATTGAAAGGGTTAGCTTGGAGCAGCTCCAAGATTTTAAGGGCATTGATATGAGTGATATTATCATCAATGTGCAATTTCCCTTCCTTACTGAAGATTCATGAATAATTATAATATGATTCACATTATTAGAATGGTTCTTTTTGACAAATAAATGTAATATTTTAAAGATTGATAAAATATTTGAGGCATTGGTGGTATTATTATAGAGTTGTCACATGTTGATGTAACCAAGGTCTTCTGAGTAGCACATTCTAGGGTATATTCAACCAAACAATCATGAATTTTTACTTGGAAAAAAGGTTATCAGACTATGTTGTGTGTCTAGTCTTTCCAAGTGACTTTTTTCATTCTTTTCATAACCCTTTAACATCAGTGTGGAGGGGGAAAAGTGAGATTCATTGAGACGTAGTTGTCAAAGTTTCAAAACAATAATGTGCATAACTCCTAAGTCGTTATCAATAAAGGATAATCGAATATCAATGTCACATATCCTAATGAATATATATTGGTCCCTAATGTGTCCTAGTATGATAGCATCCTCATCCTGGTATTCGGAAGTAATGACAGTATGGAATTCTGAATGATCATTCTCTACACAATATACATTAGTAGTGAAAACCTCAACGTCAAACACATGGGGGCATGACAAGGCCTCAATAGGTTATTCCCATAGACCTTTTGATATACCCAGAGAATATAGGAATTGAATTTTTTTTGGCACATGTGATATTTGTTTCAAAACATCATTTTTTTGTTCCAATGTTTTACAAAACATAGAATGGGATGTTCATTCATAGGTGATTTAGGACCCGATGTTCCTAATTGGAGTGTTTGTCCCATATAATTTGGGATAAAGGTGTTTCTACTCTTGGTGGATTAGGCCAGCTTAGTCTCCCTACATGATAAGTATTATATGGTAGTGTTGTATCCTCTAGTTGGTCTTTGAGGATGGTCATGTTAGTGAATACCCTGATATGTATTGGTGAATAACTACTATGTTCTTGATGAGCCTGCTCGAGATCTTTCCCATGATTTTAGTTCACATTGATGGCTCTAGAGGGGAATTGTTAATGTATTTAATCCTAGAAATGAAATTTCTTCACCTATAACATTGATTATGATTTACAGTTCCCTTAGATTCCTATTCATGTGTAGAGAAAGTGGGTTCATAATTTTTCTCATCATCTACAAAGGGATCTATAATGTGAATAAAATTAAAAGAACCAAAAATTAAATCCTCTTACAATGAAGATTTTGTTTGATGGGTGGACTCTTGTTGTACCCTTTTTTGGGGTGGTGCCCATGATTTTAGGACCATATGCATGAAGACCTCTAAAGTTAAGAACAACTTCATATTTTGTATTGTATATTCTTCATGTGTTTACTTCTTGATCATATGGCCATGTTGATTTTTGAAATATTGGATTTCAGAGGAATGAGATGTCTTTGAAATGGGATGTGTTATATCGGATGTGGTTAATGGAAAAGTTGTTTGTTTCATCGATGATCAGAGGATAACATGTGTTTTTTTATTATCTTTCTGACCATCAATTCATTGAAATTATGTTTACTCTTTCATTTTACATCTGGTCATTAATTTACCTCCTCTGAATTAATGGTAGAAACATATGAAACCTTAGAAGGTATAAGGCCCCGCCCTTAAACATTAACTAATCATGAATTAAATGAATAATTCACATAGAGGATCTTTTCAGGTTTAGAGTTTTATAGAATTAGGTCATAACTATTACATCTTAAAATATTAGATAGTAGACACTTCTACTATGTTTCAATAATATAAAAAAACACTTCAAATGAATAATGTATAGTTCCATGTTTTATATAGAATGTCTTTCCTTGATCCCATCCTTGACCCTATTCATCATAAATTACTATGGAAAACATTTCAAAAACTTGGGATGAGCATAAAAATGCCCATTAAAGGATACATAAAGTAGGAAAACTGTTAGTTTTTCAAAACAACAAGTAAACCATGAGTACTTTACCAAAGTAACAATTTTCACCTTTATGAAGTAGTAAAAAATCTTCACTGAAAAAAAGACCATTACTTACCATTTTGTAAACAAAATATTACCATAAAACCCATATAGAGAACACATAACATATAAAGGTAACAAGGGACATAAACATACTTAAATTGAATAACCATACGGTTGAATTCTACACATACTTAATGGAATAGCCATACGGCCTACTTCTATACCCAATGCATTGGAGGTTATAACGTAACCACCCATCCTGGTATTCACGGCACCACCTGTCATATGGTTTATCACGTAACCACCCGTCAAATGTCCAAGTACCATTATAAAATCATAATACATAAAACAAAAATAATGGAAAGAAAATATTTCCACATTTCAAACACAATATATCACTTAAATATATTGACATTAAAAATACATTATAAAAATCCATTTTCAATACCAAAATACATAAATGAGTATATGGTATTTATTTCATTTAAAAAAACATCACGGCTTGTTGAGGAAGCCAAAGACCAAATAATACTCGCGGCGGCGGAAAAGGACGTTGTCACCACGTATGTTAAAAGAAACATTCCTTTTTGTCATTTTGTAAAAAGCTTCATAGAAAATGATTCCTTTTGTATAAAATTAAAAGTAAAAGTGGTTTATACACTATAAAAAAGATAGTATTGTATTAGAACAATATATGTCTCAATAAAACGATATTGAGACGATGTCCCTTACAAATATGGTATCCTCGGATTAAGGATAATTCTATTAAATAATTATGTGTGACAAACGAATACACCAAATATAAGTAGATATTAAGTGTAAAACAATCAGAGGTCATTCAAATATATTCACAGAATGACATATTCGAGGAGTAAAAGTCTATCCCAATGAATAAAAATTGGGATAAGAAGTTCCATTGCAAAAAATTTGACAGCCTAACGGCGTCACCTCAAAATTCAGAAAATAAGTTGATGAGAGATAAAAAGGGTATCTCATCACTTGGACATAACATTTATAGAAATAAGGATATATAAGAACATATCCCATCATAATAAGATTAAAAGACCCAAAAATAAGTCATTTAAAATGAGGAGGCTGAAATGTTCCCTTACCAAATTGGGTAACTTACGAAAAGTACACCCCATGAAAGAAGGACTATACAATATTGATGTAAATACCCATAAATGAAAGTATATTACACCAAGAGTAGAATAATGTGCAGTACATACACCACTCAATGGAAAATGGTGGAAAATGTAGCATAAATATCACAGGAATAAAAGTGTGATGAAAATTCCCTTACGAAAACTCGGCAGCCTAACGGCGCAACATAAAACTTCCAAAAATTGATTTATGAGATAAAATAGGGTATCTCATAATATGAACAAAAATATTAAAGTATTATTATTATTAAAAAACATCCCTAAACATAATAATGATGAGCTTATAAGAAATGTCATAAAAGAGAGTACTTAAAAAGAACGAGAGAGGTTGGATCCCTTACCTCAAGTCTGACTTGTCTTGTTCGTTTCATTATATTAATGAATAATAAACATTGGTCAATTTATAATTTCTTAAGGTACTCTTTTAAAGATTATTATTCAGTTCAATTCATATATTATAATGTTATAATAATTGGATAATAATTTGAGTTCATATCTAACTTTTTTGTCGATGTTTGGTACATGAGTCAAAAATGATCTTGTTTGAAAATGATTGTCCATTTAGTTGTGATTAAATCATCTCCATAATATTATTAATGATTTAAATATCATATATATCCAGTACATATTCATTTTATACTTCTCCATAACATTTGGAGAAAAAAAGAAATGAAATGAACCGTTTATGGAGACAGTAGGCCGTACGTACGCTTGAATGCTACTTTCATTTCTTTGTCATATTAATGGAATTAAAAATAATTGATATATATATATATATTATAATTAAAGTTTAATATATATGTTATATAGGTCACATATTTTCATTAATTTTATTCTTTATACATTCCATTTATTGCATGAATGAGTCACATCACTTGAGTGGGCAGTAGTCCGCACTTCCTCATATGAAATTATCGCATTTGCACAACATGGAAAGCATAAAGGCATGTTTTAAATAAAAAATTAAGAAGGATATAGAAAACATAAATTCCAAATATATCATATATAAATTATTGTTACATAATAATGGCCACCATGAAAGGTGTTAAGAGAAGATTGAACAGTCATCATTTCGTGAGGCAGAAATTCTCCATCCACAGAAACAGTATGTTCTATAACCATTAGATGAAGGTGTGTGTAAGCTTAGCTCTAATACATCACATAAAAACATACTAGTATATTTAAGATATTGTTTTTGTTACAATAAAATGGAATAAAAAGAGTTTAGAGGGTTGGAGAATCAAAATAAAACAAAAGAACACAAGGGAAGACATTACCTTTAAATCGTGTAACTCTTTTTGATTTGATCTCAAAGGCTTCCATGGAATAGATTCTGCCCAAAATTGAGGCTTTAATGATTAATAGAGGGATGTGGAGAGATGAAATGGGCCGGGGCTGGCCGAGCCAAAGGCTTTAGAGGTGTGTGTAAGGTGGTTGAGGTGGGGGCCTTTTATAAGAGAAGAGGAGGGGCACTCTTGGAATGTTACAAAATATTACATTATTATAACATAAATTTCGCATTTTAAAGGTACCAAAAGAATATATTTCTAGGATAAGGTGATAAGTTTTCGAAATACACCCATACAATAGTTTTTTGACAAGTGTAGGTATTAGAATTTACACTATCTTTTCATTTTATTTAAATCGTTAAATAATGAGGTAATCACTGCATCATCATGGTGTCTTAAATAATTTAATTTATATAATGTCTAAAAATTATAAAACAAAATTTCATGATGTAAGAAATATCTTTATCTATATAATTAATATTTATAGTCAAAAATATGACTTTTATAACCCCATGTAAAATTGTTTTAGTAAAATAACACATGTTTGTGACAATTTAATTTAAACTTTAAATAAAAAGTTATTAATGTCATTTTCCGACAAAAGTAGCTCCCTGGGGTCCCCATTTTGACCATGGATTGTCTTGTTCGGACATTACTCATCCAATAAGGGTAGGACATGTGTCGAGGTCATTTCATATTATTAAAACATTATTTTTACCTTTAATTATACTAATTACCATTAATTGCGACTAATAAAAATTAAAAGTTACTATTCATCAAAAATTATTTTAATCTCATGGAACCACATTTTACTTCCTAATGAGAACCATTTATGTTGGATTTTTTAAAATCAAATCACAGAATTTTTAAATATTCATTTAAATGAAAAATCTATTTCTTTAACTACCACTTTGTGGTTTCACTATTCATCAAAAATTGATGTTTTTCAGAAAAATACCAAAAATTCACCCTAAGATATATTTTGATATTCCGAATTCAAAAATGTTGTCTATTTTACAAAATTCAGAAAATATAAGTTTCATTAATTAATTTAATAATTAATTCCCACTGTCAAAACAAATAGCATGTTTTTAAGAAACAATATCTATTAAAATATTAACACTAGTTTAAGTCCAATTTCAAAGTGAAATTAATTACAATGACCACCATTGGATTAAATGGTAAAAATATATTATAAATACACCTTAATATCAATAAAAAAACATAATCTATCCATATAAATAAATCAGATTAAAAGGAGGTTTTGAATTAAAATTCATCATTTTCACTAAAAATGATCTTTATCAGAAAAATAACAAAACTTTACTCAAAGTAAATTTTGATGTCCAGATTCTAAAGATGGATTTTATTTTGTCAAATACAATATATAATATTTTCAAAATTATATTTAAAAATGGTTCTCCATCAAAAGGCGGTTAATCGACCTTTTAAAGAATATTAGAAGATTTATGCTTAAAATTGGATTCATTTGCATTTTATGCCTCTAACATTTATTGGATAAAAGAAAAAATATTTGACAAACATTTATAATCATCTTTTATTTAGTTTCATTTTTTCCCACCATTAAAATGGTGTGGCGCTAACTACCATTTAAAATAATATTATTTTATTATGAGAGTGCAACGTAAGATTTCAAAGGAACTCATTGTCGTGTATTGGGTATGCCATCGAGCATAGTGTTCCATTTAAAGTAATATTAATATTTTATTCACAAATATGGATAAGTATAAAAATTTCATATTCTTTATTTACCTGGGGTGTTACATCCTTCACCCTTTTGGGAATTTCATCCTCGAAATTTTAAAATTGGACACGGAAACTTCATTGAAAGCCCCACATTAGAAAAGGAGTAAATTAAAATATCACTTTAAAAGAATGAAAGGGATGTACAAAGGTCACCCGAGTTAACCCATACTAGGATTCAATGTATGAAAACAAGGATATGAAAGAAAAAGAAAGGGTCATGTTCTGAGGGAGTGTGATAGAAAACATGTTTAGGAGAAAGTTAACCACCAGAAAATCACAAACTTGTGATGGGTTAAACAGTATTAGATTCCCCAGAAGGAAAAGTTAATGGAAAATATTTTTTTAGTTACTTTTCATTGAGAAATTTATTTTTCAGCTTAACAAAAACATAAGGAAACATACTTACATGTCATGTTGACTTTTAACTTTTACAGGATTTCTTACACGAACTCATATTTTCTCCAAAAGATGAGTATTTAGGATAACTTGTTTACATTAAGAGAGCTATAATCAACTTCTAGAGAATCACCTAATCCACAAAAGCGAACTGTATACATCCCATGTCTTTAGACATTAACCAAAACTAAAACCAAATAGGTTAGTATGAGTTCAGGTAATACCCAAAATAGATAATCCTTTATAAAAAGGAAATATATTCTTAATCTCCAAAATTTGTCCAACAAGACCCAAAGTTCAACGAAGACCAAAAGTAAACAAAACTAATATTGAAACCCAAATATTTGAAGGATTTAATCACATAGTCATGCAAGTTAAATTGTTACATTTATCACCAAACAACATCAGTTTCTCTTAAAGTCTCATATTGAAATGTAGTTAACCTAATCACATATCCTCCATGATATGCAAATCATTTCCATTGATAACCCAAAATCAACTAACTCTTAATTCATAAAATCATCTAACTATAAAGAATCATTCAAACTAACCAGGGACTTCACGTAGTCCAGTGGTAGGTGATAAATACCAGTTGCACATTGGTTGTGGGTTCGATTCCCACAGCTTTGTCCGTCGCGACGGGTTGTCACACGGTCTGCTTGTTGTCCTTTTTCCAAAACTATATTATTCTTAAAACATTCCCCACCAACGAGATAAAATCTTCAAAAATAACCATAACATAATTTATCCTCAATTTTTTCTCATGCCTTTCACTTTCCATCATAACATATAGTAACCCATAATTTACTCAAAAGTAAGGATAATATAAATCCAAATGGTTCTTTATAACTTTGTCCACAAAAGAACAGATAACTATTCCTTGAATAAAATTTTCATATATCAAATGTCAGGGTTACACATACTATAAAAAGTATTCTAATGTAACCCCATCATCAAAAGAGACTTAATACTCTTAAGAATTTCACCATAACTCTTGAATCCCTTAAATGTTGACTTCTTAGTCATTCAACATTCTTCATGATCCATTAACCATTCCATTCCAACTTATTCGGAAATACTTCTTTTCTAATAACTAAATCATGAATCATATCCTAAGATTCCAAAATAGGAAAACAAATGTTAAGAAATAATCCATACCTTTGATTGGTCATTGTCAGTTTCTTTATCCTCAATCAGAATGGCATTAGGTATTGGTAAACGAATATTTATACGATCTTGGTGATCCCATTCCCTAAACTTCTTCATAGGACATGTGTTTTCATAATGACCATGCACACCACATTTAAAACATTCAATTGATCACTCAGAAAGATATTATTTCCCTTTCCTCGAGTCATCTGGGTGCTTCATTTTTCCATGGTAGGTTCTTTCCTTATGACCTTCAATTCCACATCTATATTATATTTATGTCTCTTTGAAACATTTTATTAGGTGTTTCTTTCCACATCTTTGACACATAGGTTTTTTAACACACTTACCTTTATGATTATTACCTGTAGTTTCGTAGGGGTTTGTTTGTTGCATATATGATGCCTTATAGAAATCACCAAGGTTTAAGTGGTCAATCATGACTCCAGATAGTTGGTTGAGGATAAACACAAGAGTTCTCATTGTAGCTCCCATATCATTCAGTTGCTCGCTCAGAAAACTGTCACAGTTTCCTTCACATCCACTGTTACTTTGGTGCCTACTAGATCCAGCCATTTACTAAAACCAAAAAGGTTAGTGTGAGTATATCAACAAAGAAATCATGTACTAATGAGGAAGATAAACACTAAGATATACTCACGCATTCACTTTATCTAAAACTAGGACTCTTTCTGATATCCTAACCATTATGGTAATGTCCCTTATGCTTAGAGAATACCCTAACCTCTAAAGTTATCTAAACCGACCATTGATACCAACTATAAGGCCCCGACCTTAAACATTACTTATTCATGAATTAAATGAATACTTGACATCAAAGATCTTTTCAGGTTTAGAGTTTTAGAGAATTAGGTCATAAATATTACATCTCAAAAGATTACATGGTAGATACTTCTACCATGTTCCCATAAAATAAAAAAACACTTTGAAAGAAACATGTCTTGTTCCATGTTTTAGATAGAATGTCTTTCCATGATCACATCCTTGACCCTATTCATATTTAAGTCCTATAGAAAATATTTCAAAAACATGGGATGAGAATAAAAAAGCCCAGTAAAGGATACACAAAGAAGGAAAACTGTTAGTTTTTCAAAACAACATGTAAACCATGAGTACTTTACCAAAGTAATAATTTTCACCTTTATGAAGTAGTAAAAACTCTTCACTGAATAAAAGACCATTACTTTACCTTTTGTAACCAAATTATTACCATAAATACCATATAAAGAACACATAATATATAAAGGTAACTTGGGACATAAACATACTTAAATGGAATAACCATACGGTCGACTTCCACAAATACTTATTGGAATAGCCATACGGTCGACTTCCATACCCATTGCACTGGAGGTTATAACGTAACCACCCGAACTGGTATTCACGGAACCAACCAGCATATGGTTTATCACATAACCACCCATCAAATGTCTAAGTACCATTATAAAATCATAAGACAAAAAACAAAAATAATGGAAATAAAACATTTCCACATTACAAACCCAATATATCACTTAAATATATTGACATTAAAAATCCATTATAAAAAACATTTTCAATACCCAAATACATAAAAGAGTATATGGTATATATTTCATTTTAAAAAAACATCACGGATTGTTGAGGAAGCCAGAGACCAAATAATACTCGCGGTGGCGGAAAATGTTGTTGTCACCGCGTACATTAAAAGAAACATTCCATTTTTTCATTTTGTAAAAAGAATCGTAGAAAAATATTCCTTTTGTATAAAATTAAAAGTAAAAGGGGTTTTTACAATGTAAAAAAGAATGTCTTGTATTAGAACAATATATGCCTCAATAAAATTAGATTGAGACGAAGTCCCTTACAAAGACGGTATCCTCGGATTAAGGATAAATCAATTACATAATTATGTGTGACAAAAAAATACACAAAATATAAGTGGATATTAATTTCAAAACAATCAGAACACATTCACACATATTCATAGAGTGACATATTCAAGGAGTAAAAGTTTATCCCAAATAATCAAAATTGGGTTAAGAAGTTCCCTTGAAAAATTTGACAGCCTAACGACGTCACTTCAAAATTCATAAAATGAGTTGATTAGAGATAAAAAGGGTATCTCATCACTTGGACATAACATTTATATTAATAAGGATATATAAGATCATATCCAATCATAATAAGATTAAAAGTCCTAAAAATAAATCTTTTAAAATGAGGTGGGTGAAAGGTTCCCTTACCGAATTGGGTAACTTCCGAAACATACACCCCATGAAAGAAGCACTATAAAAAATTGATGTAAATACCCATAAACGAAAGTATATTACACCAAGAGTAGAATAATGTGATGTACATAAACCACTAAAAGGAAAATGGTGAAAAATGTAGCATAAATCTCACAGGAATAAAAGTGAGATGAAAAATCCCTTACGAAAACTCGACAGCCTAACGGCGCCACTTAAAACATACAAAAATGGATTTATGAGATGAAATATGGTCTCTCATAATATGAACAAAAAATTACAGTATTATGAATATAAAATAACATCCCCAAACATAATAATGATGGGCTTATAAGAAATGACATAAAAGAGAGTACTCAAAAAGAACGAGAGAGGTTGGATCCCTTACCTCAATTCTGACTTGTCTTCTTCGTTTCATTATATTCTTAAATTATAAAATATGGCCAATTTATAATTGACTAAGGTCCTATTTTAAATATTATTATTAAGTTCATATCAAATATTATAATGTTATAATAATTGGTTAATAATGTGAGTTCATATCAGATGTTTTTGTTGATGTTTGGTACATGAGTCAAAAATGAACTTGTTTGAAATTCATTGTCTAAGTAGTTATAAGTAAATAATCTCCAGAATAGTATTAATGTTTTAAATATCATATATATCCATTACATATTTATTTTATACTACTCCATAACATTTGGAGATAAAAACGATATGAAATTCACCGTTTATGGATATGGTAGGTCGTATGTACGCATGAACGCTACATTCATTTCTTTGTCATATTAATGGAATTAAAAATAATTGAGAGAGATATATATGTTATAATTACAGAATTATATATATGTTATATTGTTCACATATTTTCATTAATTTTATTCTTTATACATTCCATGTATTGCATGAACGAGTCACATCACTTGAGGGGGCGGTAGTCCACACTTCCTCTTATGAAATTATCGTATTTTCACTACATGAAAATCATAAAGGCATGTTTTAAAGATAAAATTCAAAACAATATAGAAAACATAAATACCATATATATAATTTATAAAATAAAGTGATATCACAATTTCCATTATTAATTTTGTTAAGAGAAGATTGACAATCATCGTTTCGTGAGTTAGAAATTCGCCATCCACAGAAACAGTATGTTCTTTAACGATTAGACGAAGGTGTGTGTATGTGTAGCTCTAATAATTCACATAAAAACATCCTAGTATATTGAATATACTGTTTTTGTTACAAAATAATGGAATAAAAAGTTCTTAGAGGGTTGTAGAAGTAAAATAAAACAAAAGAACACAAGGGAAGACAATACCTTTAAATCGGGTAACTCTTTTTGATTTAATCTCAAAGGCTTCCTTGGAAAGGATTATGCACAAAGGTGAGCCTTAAATGATGAATAATGGGATGTGGAGAGAGTAAATCGGTAGGTTTTGGCTGAGACAAAGTCTTGAGAGGTGTGGGTAAGGTGGTAGAGGTGGGGGCCATTTATAAGAGAAGAGGAGGGGCGGTCTTAGAAAGTTATACAATAATACTTTATTATAAAATGATTTTAGGATTTTAAAGGTCACAATAGGATATATTTCTAGGATAAGGTGATAAGGATTCTAAATCCACCCATGCAATAGGTTTTTGACAAAGTAGGTCTTAGATTTTACATTATATTTTCATTTTATTTAAATCATTAAATAATGAGGTAATCGCTACATCATCATGGTGTCATAAATAATTTAATTTATTTAATGTCTAAAATTTATAAACAAAATATCATGATGTAGGAAACCATTTTAGCTTTCTAATTAAAATTTATAGTAGAAAATATGACTTCTATAACCCCATGTAAAAATTGTTTTAGTAAAACAACACATGTTTGTGACATTTTAATTTTAACATTAAATAAAAAGTTAATAATGACATTATCCAACCAAAGTGGCTCCATGGGGTCCCCAAGTTAACCCATGGATTTTCTTGGTCGGCCATTACTCATCCAATAAGTGTAGGATATGTTTCAAGGTCATTTCATATAATTAAAACATTATTTTTACCTTAAATTACACTAATTACCTTTAATTGCGATTAAAAAAACATAAAAGTTACTATTCACCAAAAATTATTTTAATCTCATTGAACCACAATTTACATCCTAATGACAACCATGTATGTTGGATTTTTGAAAATCAAACCACAGAAGTGGTAAAGTTTCATTTAAATGAAAAATCCGTTTCTTTAACTACCACTTAGTGGTTTCACTATTCATCAAAAATTGAAGTATTACAGAAAAATACCAAAAAATAACCCTAAGATATATTTGATATTCTGAATTCAAAAAATATATCTATTTTACAAACGTCAAAACATTTATGTTTCATTAATTAATTTAATAATTAATTCTCGCTGTCAAAACAAATAGCGTGTTTTTAAGAAACAAATTTTTTATTAAAAGATTAACACTAGTTTAAGTCCAATTTATAAGTGAAATTAATTCCAATGACCACCATTGGATTAAATGTGTTAATATATTCTAAATACACATTAATCTCAATTAAAAATATAATCTATCCATATAAATAAATCATATTAAAAGGAGGGTTTGAATTAAAATGCAACATTTTCACTAAAAATGATCTTTATCGGAAAAATAACAACAAATCACACAAAGTAAATTCTGATGTCCAGATTCTAAAGAAGGATTTTATTTAGTCAAATACAAAATAAAAAATTGTTAAAATTATATTTAAAAAGGGTTCTCCATCAAAAGGTGGTTAATCGACCTTTTAATGAATATTAGAATATTTATGCTTAAAATTGGATTCATTTTCATTTTACACCTCTAACATTTATTGGATAAAAGTAAAAATATTTGACAATCATATATAATCATTTTGTAGTTAGTTCCTTTCTTTCCCTCCATTACAATGTCTAAGCGTTAACTACCATTTAAAATAATATTATTTTATTATTAGAGTGAAACGTAATATTTCAAAGGAACTTGTTGTTGCGTATTGGGTACGCCATCGAGCATAGAATTCCCTTTAAAGTAATACGAATATTTTATTCACAAATATGGTTAAATATAAAAATGTCATATTATTTATTTACCTAGGGTGTTACAGAAGGTGAATTTTTTATCTTAATTTTTCCAAAGCCCGCCATTTTTTAGGGGATCTTTAGAACAACAATCTTTGATGTGGTTCCCTTGTAATTGGTAGAAGGGGAAATAATTTGGAATATATTTGTCACCTTCTTTACTGGGCTTCATGGTATTTTGAAACATGACTATGTTGTTTCTGAATTTTGAGATGATGTAGTCGGGAAATTTTTCGTTTAAAAAAGAATAGACATTGTTCTTCATCTCAAAAAAATGTGTTTTCTTATATTCTCTATGATCATCCTGTTAAGTAGATCATTGTTGTTGATGCTTAGGATGTCACTTTTCATGATATGTTGTGGTCTTTTAAGTTGGAGTAGATATATGGGATTTCATGAGTGTAGTCAAAACGGACTCTTCTTTCAATCCTCTCTTCCCTTGAGTTAATATAATTACACGGGCATTGGATTTAGTCTCTATTAAAGAGTTTTATACTCATTGAGTGATGGAAGAATGGTTACAAAACCCTCCTATATATTTCATAGGGATACGTGGTGTACAAAACTCGTCATGAACTTTCTAAATGATGATGCGTAATAAATATTCTTGAGGGATTGGTAGGTTCAAAGAGTTCATCAACCCTTTTAATCGTGAAATGAAATACGAGACAATTTAATTCTCCCACTTATTATAGTTTGAGAGATAATTTTTTTTCTTCCACAGTGTTCAGATAAACTAGAAAAAAAATTCAGACAGAGGACATCCCACACAGTTATTGACAGAGATGGTAAACTTGTGTACTACACAAAGTTGATTACTTTCAATGATTGTACAAAGAACTCAAGCTTCACAACCACTCTATCTTCCGAATTACCAATCATGGAAACATGGGGAGAGACAAAATGTGTCAAATTCTATTCTGGGTCTTCTGACCATTGAAATTTAAAAAAGTTGGGTCCCCAAAATTTGGCGGGGGGGGGGGGGATTTGGATCCACCTATTTTGTGGAAGGCTTCATTTTGGCTACATTTTCACACACCATTCTTCCATGTCTTCCAATAGAGCCATTAGAGACTCAATAGTGTTCATAATAATTTAAAGAATGTATTTTTGAGATGAATCCTAAATTTTTGTAGCATCTTGATCCTAAATAGATGTGGAAAATTGTAGGGACATTGGTTGTAGGACAGCTTGTATCTGTCGCGAGTAACCTATAGGGGAAGTCATGTAATGATATTCCTGGCCAAGCTCTGATTTCATGCCTAATGCAATGAAATCATAATCTTATACAATAGTGTCCAAATGTATTGGTGTTTGTTATCCCAGGACTTATAGATGTTCCATATCATCATCAGTTATTGTGGAAAAATATCTTTACTGATGTGTTCCAACTGGAAGTGCAAGTTGAGGATCTACTTATAGAACATATCTACCTGGAAGTCTTCCTCAAAGTAATTCAGCATTAAGTCTTCTCAATTCATTCTTCTCTTCCTCTAGATAGGAAACTATTTCATCATGAAAAAGGAGATTAACCTCTCTTGAGGGTAGGTGAGGTATCACTTGACCCATACCATTTTTACGTATATCAAGGTGGTAATGATATATTTTTTAGGGAATGAACTGATTTAGTGTAATTATCTAGTTCTAGTTAATCACACAACCATTATTTGTTCTTGTGTGGATCATATTATATCCATAATATCCTCTTCTGGCCCCTTTGAATTGGTCTAATGTTTAATTGAATCAATGAGGGCATATTTGATGAAATTATATAATATAAAATTAATTACGTGAATTTTATCAATTTCCTTGAAAGACGGTATTCTTCTACGCCCTCCATGGGGCTTTGTTCTATCCGTTTTTTATTCTTTGGGAGTTTCTTGGGAGACAATAATTTGAATGGAATTCCCCCCAACATTTCAATCATGCATGTCCCCATTTAAGGTTCTAGACCATGGAATAGGCAGAACTTGATGTATCCATTATGAATCATGTTCTCTAATCAAGAGAAGCCTTATTCTCGCTAAGGAGGGGGTTTTTGTGTTGAAAAAGCCCCAACCCTAAGGGCTGGGGTTATTCATTTTTCCACTTTTGCAACTCTTTTGTAATTTTTTTCTGGACTCAAGGGTTGTGTTAATAAATCCCCTAGCCATATAGGCTCAGGTTGGATGGAAATTTCTTGTTTACTACTAATGTTGTTTCCCTTCTCGTTCTACATGGTTTTTCTAAAACCTGGAAACGATGTATCATTTAGAATGCACTTAAATCACCTAGCTCCAAATATTGTTGTATTATTTCTTACATTATTATTATCTAACATTTAAATTCCCCAAATAAGAGGCTTTCTTGATATTATCATATTCCTTATGAAAAAAATTTTCAATATACTAGTCTCTTCTGGCCCAACGTCGATGAGAGTTGTTCGAGTCATATTTCTTTAGCATGTCTTCAGTTATAAACAAAGCCAATTTTGTTAATCAAACTTGAGGCTATAAAATTTCATGATATAAACATCAGTGGGATTTTCTAGTTATTGAATGTGTTGAAATATAATAATCCAGTTGTACCAAATCATTTTATCTGGACACATGTATGGTGTATCAACGATCAGTGGTCGTAACCACATTAATGCACTGAGGTATGCCTATTGAATGACTCATTTTTTATAACACCCCATTATTTTATAGTCTGCATCCTCTTAAATAATTTTAATTCACTGGATAGCTTACATATCATTCAAAATTATATCATTTAATATAAATCATATAGAACATAAAACAAACTTAAAAAATGAATAATGAATGTAGTAAGAGGTATTTCTAGAAGTTAAGAAACCCATACTAATGAAATAGTAATTGGACCATAGAAATAGTAATATGAACCTTATCAATATTAAATAATCCAAATGAATATTATTCTCACCCATTATTGTATAAATAAAATTTGGGCATCTTATAAATGGAAATGTGATATAATTAAATTATATTATAAGTAAATGAATATTTTAATAATTATTAATTAATTGTTTGTATTTTTATAAGTCCTAAATATTTATTTAAAATTTTATAATTAATAAATTTATTTAATATAAAATTTATTTTTCTAAAATGCATTCATATGTTAATATTTTTTTGTATTGTGATATTATTGGTTTTTAATGAGACCATAGATAGTTTTTCTGAGTGTTATAATATTAGTTACAAATTGAAAATCTGTATTTTTCAAATAAAACGTGATTTTAAGTACAAATTAAAATTTTTCATATTTATAAAATTTTCCTCATAAAGTGGAGTTCATTTTTAGATTCTACACAATTAAAAAACATGTTATGGTATATTTTTGGTGTTTTTTTTCTAAAATACATGATTTTTTTAGGAATAGTAAATTTTGATAATTTAAAATAAATGTTAAATACTTGTTTTATGGATTCCTTGGTGATTTATTGCTAATTTAATCCCATTTTACCTAACTATACCTCATTAGTTTTATATATTTGGTGAAAATTTTCAAAAAATTCATATTCTAGAGCCAAAATAATAAATAAATAAATCACATATTCAAAAAACACCCCTCTCATCCACTATAAATTCCACCCCTCACAACCACTTTTCCTCAAACCTCTAAGACATCAATATTGGCTAAATTATGACCAAGGCATATTTAATAGTCTCTCCACCATGTACAACAGCTCTTGGTCTCAACAAAAGGCCAAACCAAATTCCCTTAAGAAGCTACTCAAAGAGAATATTTCCAGAAGTAAATCGTCTTTCGATTCTTTTAATTACATCTCAATTTCTTTTTTCATTTATTATCTACTCCTTGCCTCATATATCCAAATGATAAAGATAAATATAGAACCATCTATGTTCTATAATTATATAATGTTAATGGAATATCATTCATCAAACCCTTTTCTCACGCTCTCTCTTTTTAAACAAAATCAACGTTTCTGAGTTGCCAATTAACAAGCTTATTGGATGAAATTTATTTTTTCTTCAATTTATCCATCATGGACGGTGAAGAAAAAATTTTTATTGATGAAATAATTTATAAAATGTGAATTAAATCCTATTTAATGTTATGGAACCATTATATATTCATAGTATTAATTTATTAATCATAAGTAGTGTGTAATGATCGAAAAAACACAAAAAATAATCAACACATTTTCATTACAAGTTTATCTAGTGATTAATCCTCATATAATGTAACTAAATGATACATATAATTATTAACACTTCTTCTAACATATAATTACAATTATAGTGGATTATACCAATTTTTTCTTGAACTTCATTACCTATAGATAAAGAAAACAGGTTATCAAAACCAAGGAAATGAATGCTCATTAACCGAAATGTTTTCTTCAGGTTATGCTTCATATTTCTTTCTCCACCATCCATTTCACAACCACGAATTAACTGAATTAGTGAGGCATTAATTAAACCATAGTTAATGATGTTAACCTATTTTATGTGTCACACTAAAATATATAAATTTTTTAATCATATTTTCCCACACTCTTGTTAATGCCCCATCAAAGGTCAATCAACCACTTATAGAGAAATTTCTTTGTCAAAACATAAAAAATTATAAATGGTTGATCCTATAAACTATATATAACATATAAACATATAACTATATTTAATATATAATTATACAAAATAGAATATAATAATTATTGAAAACTGGAATATTTTAAGTAAAACATGATTTTGAATGCTTCAATTTTCATAAACAGAAATTATGAAATATAATCAAATAATAATAATTGCTATAGAGTTATAAAAATAAATATATTAAAAATCTAGATCAGCCCTTAAATAAATATAAATTTTTGTTTAGGAAGCACAAACACGGTAAAATTAAACAGGAATTAAGGTAAGGGACTTCATTTCAATTTCAATTTCATTGATACTTACACGGTATTGTGCTCTTAATTATTCTAATATTGTGTTAATACTTCCCATTTGAGATTATATATCATGTATAATTATATTTCTATTAAATATCAATATTCTTTTATCATGCATTTGATTATTTTCTTATTTGTATAACATTTTATATAAACTGTTTATTTTGAATGTTTTTTTGACTACAAAAATAATGAGAAATATTTATCCACTACTCAATATTAATATTAATTAGGAATATTGTTTTTTTAATTAAATCTATGTATGAATAGTTATTTTTTACATGTAGTAATGAGCGGGACCCACTGTAGCCCCTCTATGCGTAGACAATTGTCATGAGACAAAACAGATGGCGACTAACCATACATTTTTGTTTCCAAATAGAATCTGACATGTTTTTACCCACTGACATAAATGTTCATGATCTAATAATGGTTCATGTTCTAAATAATTGACTTCTACTAAATATGTGTTCTCTTCATTTATTTTTCAGTCATTACATTCCATGATATTTTCCCTATGACCAAATCTTTGGAAGCATTTCCATTCCCAGTGTATTAATGGAATGTGTTTTTAAGATTAATTACCCTACCATAATTTCTATTCCTTATTGAATTTACATTAATTATTATTAATTCATTTAAATATTTTAGGGCATTTTACATCACCCTAATTATGTTTCACTTCCCCAGGTTATAGAGAAGAAAACATTGTACAGGCTTTCATGTATGCAATTTATTTTTTTTTTATGTATCATGTTGTATTTGATAACTTTTCCCATGCAAGATGAGTATTAGGTATGTTATCTATACTTCCAAAATAGCTAAAATGATCGGCCCTTTGGGATTTAATTCCTTTTAATCATCAAAAATACGAAAACAATTCTCCTTCCTTGGTTTTCTGGGGTCGGGGTGTTACATTGTTGTTTCTAAAATAATGGATGTTATGAATCATGTAGAGATAATAATTTAATTTTCCATTTGGACCCTTATATTACCATTACTTGACTTCAATACTCAGATTAAGGAAATAAATTTTGTTTCAACTAACAAATATTTTTTCATTTGTTATGGTAGATTTCGTGCAAACAATATTCAAAATGTTCCTCTAGAATGTCATAATGGGTAGTAGCTAATGTTCAGAACATAACTAGTATTTCATATTTAGCAAAATATTTCCTTATCTTTAGCATGTATTCATTTTATTTTGGTATATTTTCTATCACATGGTATAACTAGAGTGGATTATTTCCTTCTAGTTTATCATAAGTGGTTATATTGGGGGGACATCCTTTGTTTTGATGGAAGGTAGTTGAAGAAAGTGTGGTTTAGAGAATGACCATATCCAGGGGCTATTTTCTCGTTGAGAATGAATATCACCAATATTTTACAAGTAATGAGCCATCTCTTGCCTTGTTTTCACATGTTTTTTACGAAAGGAGGATTCTCTCATCACTAAATCACTAATGGGAGGACCCCTTTTACGATTTAAAACACCACTACAGATAGAAATTTTTTCTTGAACATCTTCATTGGGAGGATTACTATAGTAGATTACAAAAGGGGAAATCCATCTTTCTCTTTGATCATATGGGCACTCTATGGGCTGTTGTGGCTCTCATTTGGAAATGGGATCTTGAGATTGATCATATTATGGACATGAAGGGATCCTTTATGATGAATTTTCCTAGGAAGACTATGAAAAATATTACTACTACCCCTGTGATTTTGTAATGAGAGAGTTGGATCTTGAGATACAACATATAAGCATCTGAGGGATTCATGAACTCTATCATTAAGAAAATAAGGTTCATATATCTGATTTTTCTTATCTAATTTTTTTTAATGAGGCTTATTTTTTGGATGCCTTCTTATAGGAAATTTCGGCCACTTGCTGGCAGAAGTGGTTGTCATGAGAAATTATTTTTTTCTTGCATTGGATTGGACATTGGGATGGGCTGATTAACTCTAGTTAAAGATCATGTATATTCTTATGGTGACATGTTAAAAGACACCCCACTAATGGGGACAAAGTTCTGTGTCAATCCCACAAGCACTATTGTTGTTTCCTTTATGATGTCTCAGAAAGTAACTAGGATGTGGGAATCAATTTACATCTTCCCTTTCACTGTTGTCATGATATAATTGGAGAATTTAGTGAATGGAATGGGGATATGTTACCATTACATATCTTGAATTGGTTTTGGTACATGATCCTATTCTCCCTTTCTTATTAGTGGATATTGACAGTACTCATGTGTGGGGGTAGAGAGTTGGTTCTTCCCCATGTTCATCTTCAGGAAATTCCGACTGATTTATTCAGATCCTACTAGATGAATATTTTAGTAGGGTTGATGAATATAGGCATAAGTGATTTTTAAATCACATATTTAAACCACAATTGATTGGCGGACTTCATGGTGTTCTACTAGATGAGTATACTGGTAAGATAGGCTGGAGACGGAAGGTGTATATTCCTACTTGTGGTGTGCCAATAAATTTGAATGGAAATATTAATTGAATGTTTCCAAATTTTAAAACTAACTAGATAAATTAATATGGGTGGGTGTATGTTCCCACCTGTAATATTCCATATGATTTGAATACTGGATTCCTTGGATGATGCAAGATGAGATTTCTAGAAGAGTAAATTAAGGAAAGTATGTGTATGCTCCCACTCATATATTTAGAAAAAAAAATTGGTTGGTGGAATTCTCCGGAGGGGGATGATGTGTGACCCTACACTCTTTTGACAGATCGTTTCCATCTACTTTCCATCTTTCTTGCATGTGGCTTGTTGACCTAGGTCGGTCGATTGAAAATAGAAACCTCATCATATTAAGGGGTCACTATCATGTGTTATTTTCGGTGATGACTCTTGGATGGATCCATTGAGAATGAACCATAAATCTTCTTGATAAAGTTGTGCGAAGCCTCTTGATCCATCTCCCAGAAAAAATGGAGGGACTGGTTTTTGGATTCTATGGACAAAAACCCAAAAAAATTGAAGATGGAGGGTAGTTTCCTCTTTGTTAGGACCACTAGTTATTTCCTACCAGATTAGGAGTGTAGCTTGGTGTGATGGATGGAATGTTGGGGAGCCTCTAGGGTCGAGATTCTACTATTTTAATGATACACCCAGTTGAGTGATTTTGAGACCCATCATTGAAGATGATGGGTTGGTGATGGAATCATCAATGTTGATGATGAAATGGCATGATCATTATTCAGGGCATGAATTGGTGAAATCAATAAGTATTTCACTTGATCAAATGGAGTTATTGAATGGGGTACTTAGAAATATGACAAAAACAAACAAGAAAATCCCATCAAAGCATTATCTCAATTGAATGAACTAATTAATGAGTGGTTATATTTTATAGCTATCTTTTTCCATGTGAAAGCGTCATAATATATGTGTGAAACAATAATATTGGTTAATAATTCATGTTAGGTTAACCATTTTTTGTTTTCAACCCAAACACAATTTTCTATCTTTGAACTGTTTACAATGGGTTTTTTTCACAGAACATAAAACACCCAATGGTTCATTATCCATTATACTTAGGGACCTACCATCTAATTGTATGAACTCACTGGGTGGTTTATCAAATGATAATTCAGAACAGACATTGGTCAAGGGGGTTGGAGTTTAAGCTCATCACACCCTTCTAGGGTGGTGTTATTGCCTACTCTTGGAATCTCATATAGATTTAAGATATGTTCATGGCTATTTTATTAATTCCCAAGTATGAACTTGGTTACTCAAGAGTTAACTATTAATTATTAGCATGTATGAAATTTAGAATCATATTTATGTATATGAGATTCTTCATAAATGGATATATTTGTATGTATATTTGCTCCTCTTTAAATGATATTCCCCATATGTACTAACTACATAATATTTGGTTATTATTATGATGATGGTAGTTTTTTATCCACAATGTGGTGTGCTCTGAAGTGTTTCATCATCTGGGGATATGGGAGTTGTTTAGATGTAGGAATGAAACCCATTAATGGGATTCCTACGTATTCCTGTGAATGGAATCATAACCTACATTGTTCTATTTCACTTATTGTGGAATATCATACCTTTTAAGTTTGTGTGATATAGAACTAACATTTCAGTTTAGTGTCATGCAGAAAGAATGTCTAAGAGAAAGGTGACTAGTCAATGATTTTCATGGGAGCTATTCCAAATAATCATAGGGAAACTAAAAATAAAATGAATTTCTAGTTTGAATTTGACCATACATGGAATGTGGCCTAAAGGGAATAAGTTTGATTTAGTTTATTGGATTTGGACCTTATCGAGGATTTATACATATCAGATTTAGATAGGAATAAAATCCCACATAATTCCGCTATGAAGGACCTCTCATATGGAATCTCTCTGAAAGATTCTATGTTAGGGTAGTATAGACCATTGAGTGGATTATGTCATGGCTTGTTCCAGAAAATGATTCCCTATGAAAGGGTCCATGAGGGATTTCATGACTCTTGGTGATTTGAAAATTTGTTATTCTTTCTTAATCCTAAGATGTATTCCCATTGATCTTGATCCATTGATAAGAATCCTATCTACCTGGGTTATAACAAGAATTATACCTCATGATGTTCAATAGATGTTGGGTTTCATGTCTTATTCCTAAGTATGATTCCCTTTTGAATGGGTGTTATAATTGGTGCTTACTCTTGAGGAGGATTCCCTTAATCGGTTATGGATTACACTTTTAATGTGTCCCAAAGACTAGTATAGATGGGGATTAATCCTATGGAGGATTACCATTCTTGTGAGAGGTTGGGTCTTATACCGAGTCAGATACCCATAGATGGATTCAGCTGAGGCTTACTCTTGAGGAGGATACCCATAAGATAATGTGACTTGGTCATACTCCTAATAATGAACCCTAAAAGGTTTATGGATTAGGTGGATTTCATGACCATCATATACCTCTAAGACCATGTGATTCATGATTGGTTTAAGAAACAAGATGGAGTATAATGTTTAAGAAACCACATGATCTAATTTTCCCTGAGGTTGGATACATGGACATGGGGACTCACACCATGGAATCACATTGAAGAATGATGAGGGAATTATTTCAAGAAATTCCTTAACACTTTTCCTAGGGTTGGGGTCCTCATTACTGAAGGAATGAAAAATCATGTTTACCTTGAGCACACACAATATTTGTTTGGAAAAGTGTGGTAATCCTATGGGTAAAGGAATCCAAATCCAAAGGGGATACATGATGATGTGTCCTTTTTCATGTTTTTGAAATTCTAGAGGCCTCAGTGGGGGTTTCATCTTGGTACCTTTAAGTAAAAGGAACCAAATGAGGAGATTACCTATCATAGAGGGATTATTAGGGGGCCTGATTAGAATCTCTTGCAAGGTAGAGGCTGGGGTGAGACAAGGGCTATACACATAGGGGGAGTCACTCGGGTGGACATGGGTGAGGTGATAGTGCCTTGGGAAACCTGCCACCTAGGAAAAAACACATGGGAGAGGATTTTCTCATTCATTTAAGGGTCTTTACAGGTGTTCCAAGAAGTGGCTCATACTGATCCCTAGTTAAGGAAGGGGACCTTATGTTATTGTTCTCCCACCTAGTTGGGATCATGTTCTTCATGATGGAGTGGTTTTATTTCTGAAACTAGGGAAGACATTATTATCTCTATTCCATTTTAATTTCCTCTTCTTTTAGTGATTTTAGAGTAACTACATGGTTTTGGAGGGCATGGTTGAAGGACTAGGGTAATCAGAACATCTGGAGGCCATTAGGAATTTTTATTCCTATAAAAGAAGACCACATGGTACTATTTATTTGAAAATATCGAACCATGGATAAAGGGATATCTCACTATGGTATCTCTCTCAAGGTTTCCATGCTAGATCATGCACTGGAAAGTCGCCCAGACTCTTGACCATACTAGTTGTGTGGGATCTCACTCGCATTCCATGAGTGAAAACGCTACTTTGGGGTACATGGAAGAATGACCTTAAAAAGAAATTTAGATCTTTGGCCTTATTTATTTATATTATTCTCTTTAAAAAATTGTTCCTTTTAGTCCTTTTTCATCCATGTGTTAAAACAGGGTGTCAACCAATATATTTTACAAATTACATGATGATTTGAAATATATATTATTCATTGTGAAAATTTTTCAATGTTTCGATATATTTTAATAAAGTAAATAAATTTAAACATTATTTACTAAGGAAATTTTTAGTACATATGACATTTATTTTCTTACATATTGAATTTTATTATAGCAAATTATGTTATGTATCAAATTTTTTACAAATTCTATAGATATGGGAAAAATATATTATTTAATTACTAATTTTTTTATTTATGAAATGTTTTTTAGAACTATCATACATATCAAACATATATAAAATATATTGTGTATGAATTACAATTGATTTTATATATTTATAAATGATATTTAATTTGAAAAACAATTTGTACTCCTTATTTAAAATTCATAATTTATAGAATTTGTAAATTTGGTTTCATGGGTATTAGAGGATTTATTCATAGTGAATATATACTAATTATTTACATGGCATTTAATGATATTTTGGATTACCGTTATCATGGAGTGTTTTTAATCTATTCTAATTCATTATTATTTATTATAATTATATTATTATATAGGATGTTTTATTTCATACAGATTTTCAAGGAAATATACATGAGAAATAGAACAGAAGAAAAATTCTCGAAATTTTATCAATAAAGGATTGTCGACATTGAAGTGGAAAATATTAATTACTGTTTTTTATTTAAATACCAAATTAACTCACTACATGTATGAAATGATACTCATTATTTTATTGAAAATTATTTCTGTAAATAAACGCCTCATTATTTAAACTGTTCTTCTAAATCCACATTGGATCACTCAATATTCATCATTTGACCATGTTTTATGATCCAACAAGAACATTCCAACACCATAATTTCTATCTACAATTACAATTAAGATACTTTAATTGACTAATTTTGTCTTGATTTTTATGCACTGCATTATAGAACATTACTAATTACAGTACACAAAACATTTATTGGTTAATTCTTCTTCCATACTAAAAGATAGGGACACATGATATATGTGAACCCATAAAAAGAAATATTTTAGGGATACTTCTTTAGAAATATAAGGTTTTATCTTCTATTTTACAAAAGGTTTCTTATGTTTGGGAAAGATCTTTAAAATTTACTAGTTTAGATTTGATTCATTGAAATTTATTTTCCATGTTTTATCATATTGTAAAATAGAAAATTTTATTGAACATGTAAAAGAACATTGTATAAAATGGATTTCCATAGTCCAAGGATGGAGTGAGTCGAGTAAAAATAGGATCATTTGGATCTATATTATAACAAAATTATGTGTGATATCACCATTTCTTTACACATATCTCTATTTTCACATTAACTAGAATTTTTTGTTATTTATGATTTCTTAAATATATTATTACATCGAATTCTATAGTATATTAAAATTAGTTTAAATTTTAGCATGAAAATTTCATACACACCCTCTTTTAATGCCATTAATATTTTTAGAACCTAATAACACTAAATTTTATTCAATAATTTTTTTTCTTATATTATTTTCCTATTTTATATTTTTCACAAAAGGAGAAAAATTCAGAACAATTTAGTTATAATCATAATAATATCAAATAGTGGATTTATTTATTTATCTATAAGGTATGATATTTAGTATCAACAATATGTATATACTCTCAATATATTTTTTCCCTATTTAAATTTTCTTCAAATGATTATTTATTCTTTCAACATCATACTTATGTTATACCACATTGTTCATCTCAGAAATTTTACTTTTGAGATCTGCATAATCTCTGAAATCTTTTTAGTACATATCTTCACATACTATGTGACATCCCAAATCTATTTCTCCTTCACATTACTAAGATGGATCACTACATGACCATATGTGCACCTCCCTATATGCCAGAGGGTTCTGCAAATAAGTTAGGGTCTATGAAATATAATGGAGAGTATACTCCCTGTGATACATAATGTCAATAACAATGGAAATAAGATAAAAGAATCATTAAATACCACCCAAGCCAATAAATGAATAATACTAAACAATCTAAATATTAATTACCAATTTCATTTTATATTTTATGACAAACTAAATTTTATGATGATTTTTACAAGAAAAATCACCAAATGTAATACTCAAAAAAATACTCCAAAAATGTGATCCCAAAACCCATGTGTTGTCCTATCAATAATCTCTAATCGATTAAATCCTAAAAATCAATCAAGCATAAGGACACTATCAGTTATAAAAACCTATATCCATTAAGAATTAATGGGTAAAAAATGGCACCAGGTCTAGGTTTTAGTAAATCCTAATAGGTCGACACCCACGATGTCTAAGAAAATATTGTGTTAAAAATAGTACATTTAGTAGTATGATTAAAAAATTATAATTAATTAAAATATAAATTCATAATATCAAATAGCCCATCAACCCTCTATCTCAAGGTGGACACCCCGTATTAGAAAACTAGTTTTGGCCTAAATCCATATGTCTTTGTCTAAACGATCACGGAATACATCTGTATTCCCCTTCCATGAAACCATGGACCGTTCTCTCAGGATTCATATAATAGTGGATCACACCCTCGATCATCATGTTACATTATATCATGCACCTGTATAATAAGTAACCAACATCACGCCTTTAGGAAAAATAATGATCTATCTAAATATTCCCATGATATATCTCCATACACATTCTTAGGGTTAAAGACCATACCAAGGTAATGTATCATTGGACCTAGTGTGAATTATAATGCCAGGGTCACTTATGTGGTGAGAAGAAATTATAATCCATTTTAATTCCCATGTTATAGTTGATTTATCAATTCAAAAAACAAATGTAACAAGATCTATTGTATTACAAACTAATAATCTTTTAAAATCTTTTTACATAATCAATATTATTTAATTCAATCTAATTTTAAATTTTCAAACCAACATCTGTTACATTTTATAATCAATTTTAGACAAAACCTAATTTCATTAAAATATTAAAAAAAAATCCATTTACCATTTTTATTTCAAGTTACAAATTAGTACGATAATTGTAAAAATCCAATTTTGCATTCTATTTATGAGAAATTACTATTTCACATGGCGGTTTGGAAATTAAACCATTATTCCATTGTTAAATTTCATGTTAAATTATACTTATTCACTTACATGACATGTGATTCATTATCAAGAAAATTTAACAAGTTCATATAATATTATTATTTTCTTTCCTTAACCAAAAAAAATCAAATTAATTATTGAGATTTAGGTTCATTCAGTCAGATTTAAAACCTAGAGTCAATGGTTGGCACAAAACTTTGGTAGTTGTAATTCGTAGTCTATGTGCTAACAGACCTAATGGGATCCATGGGATTTCTATTCATGAATAGTTAAATGATTTTAATTATGGATGTTCATGTTCAAAGTGTGCTGGAATAATCTAAAAGGTTTCATATAATAAAGAATAAAAGAACAGCATATGGGTTTGTTTTAGTACTTCCACCTCAAGAAATGAAGATGAACATGTATGGATCAAATATTTGGATAAATGAATACCACCATAATCCCATACATATAGTGATTTAATCACATCAACAAGTTTGTAATATAAGAATAAAAGTATAAAGGTAGTGTATTACACCGAAAACTGGAATGTCCTACTGAATAAAGGAGTTTTGGTGAAACCAAGGATTAATGAAGCAAGAAAAATTCAGGTATAGGACCTAGGAGACCTAGAGAATAGTTCAAATTTTCAAACATCACATTAGAGTCTAAATAAGGTTAATTTTAGTTAAAAAGAGGATTAATGGCTAGAAATATGAATTTTCACATGATTATTCTAGTGTCTCCCAACACCACTGGTAGGATGGTGGTGTCCCCCAATGTAGCTACATAGCTAAAAGCCCTAATTTCTATCTGGTGAGATTAAAAAAACATTACCATATTATTGGATATCCCACCGACCGGCTGGTGGACTACACAGGATTGCCAGTGGCACTATGACACTTATAATGCTTCATGACACCTCTATTGTTCTGCTAGATTATCTCCCCTGATCCCCTAAAAAGCCTGTTAAACAATACTTTATTCTAGGAAAATGTTTTAAATGCATATCTGAATCCTCAAAAAAATACATAAAGAGATACATTCATTTATAAAAAAATTGATCTTACAAACTCACCACAACATAAATTTTTTTCCCTGAGCTATGTTTTGAAGAAACACTTATAGGTTATGACAAACAGGTTGGGCCACTTGGAGGATATATCAAACCCCCCCCCCCTCTCATTTATTTAATTAAACATGCCCATGTTTCCACTAAAATTACAAAAGCGGAACAAACTTCAATAATATATTCTTTTAATTGAAGTCTATTATACAAATAATATGATCCTCATAGGACACATAGACATCCATCTCACCACTATAAACATCATTCATTTGATAAGTATTAGGGTGATATCTTTGAAGATGTGACTTGTAAAAAACAACTTTCTTGGAAATGTATCATTGTAGAAGATTCAATCAGTATCACAATATAAATATTCACTATACTGTATCAAATTTCCCAATGAAACTGGGTTTTATCATTCCTTTCTTATGGATATGGTTTTCCCCACCCTAGTAGACACTTGAATAAAAAGTCAATGAATAAACTAGAAATATTTAGGTCATCATTGATGGTCAGTGTAGAATTTATTCATGTAGTACAAGGTTTCTAATAGGTATCTAATCAACTAAACCTACATATATTTATATTACTTCATATTATGTCAAATAATCACTGACTCAAACACGAATTACCAACCCAATGATGAATGGCATGACCTTTCATATAATTCCGAAAAATGAACCATTTAGGTCAACGCCTAGAAGTGGATACTATATGAAAACCCCACAATTATCATATGTTTCTCCAAACAACCAATGAAGTATAATACACAAGAATATAAAATTTCCTCATGAATCAAAATCACCCATTTACATTCGACATTAGTATAAGGATGGTATGATTTATTCTGTAGAAAAAGTGAGGCTAAAGCCTTTGGAATACCCTTTTACACCATGACACGAAACTATGAGCTTAATTTAAAATGATACTCCTTTTAACAATGTGAAATTTAACTATCTAATATATATAATTATTACCTAACTCGTCAATTGTGAAGGTATCCTATATAGGCAAGAAGTGGGATACCATAATCAATTAATCCAAAATCACCCACACTATGTCATTTTTCGAAGGCATCATGTGTAATCCTTTCAGGAAGACCCTGTGGATGTTATCCCACATCACTTTGATATTGGTAAAAGGCTGAAATAACTTATAATTCATCTATGTATGGTCCTTCACATAGTGTCATGTGGATCATATCTCTATAAAGACTGATATCTTGTTTGACATCCCTGTCTATCAGTGTTTCCTATGAAGATCACAATATATCGTTTTTAAGTTGTGATGTATCACCGATTTATAAGCATACAATTCCATCAACTGCTCCTAATGCATTTTTTTAGACCCCAGTTGAGTCCATGGACATGAATAACCTCCACAATGTTAAGAGGATAACTTGATGGTGGATATCCACAATTTATGTTTTCCCTCAGGGATAAATCCACCAGATCAAATAACTCCCCTCTATATATTTGATCTAGATGAACAAGAATAACATATATCGGTGTTAGAGTCACTCATCATGGGACTCCAAAACATTCAGATGAATATCTATAAATATTTTATTATCCCCCACTCATCAAATGATTCCTTCAATTTTTATTTATATTTCTTCCCTCACAATGTTTCAACCATAAAGTTTTACATTCCATGAGTATATGCCAACTAAAAGTCAACATAAAATATATAATCAACCTACCTTCTCTACTTAAGGTTTCAGTCCCACTATAAAAATATGTATATTATTATATTATTGTATATATACACCATGAATACCTCTCCCAAGACATAATTCAACCAGAATCTTTGGGAATAAACTGCCAATAACTGGTTTTACGACGGTTTCAAAAAACTACAGCTAATGTTTGTTTCTTTATCCAATATATGGGGGGTACTTACAATTTGAATTAGTTTCTAGTAATTTTTTTATAAATCCTATTATACAGTGGTTTATTCATTTTAGGGGATGGTTTCTATTAATAAAATTGATAAAAATTTAGAAGCGGCTAAAAGAGCCTAAAAATTCAAAATATTTTTAATGTAAAACCACTCCTAAAATGAAGAAAATCAAAATTAAATAATAGTGTGTCATATTTATTAGTGGTTTTAATCATGGTTGATAAAGAATAATCATCATATAGAAGTAGATTAAACTGATTCTAAAAGATATATTCCATATTTAGTAGTGGTATAAACCCCCATCATAAGTTTATTTATAAAAACACAAACTGTTGATTCTGCTGCCCCATAACTACCCTTAAAAAACATATCCACAATACATGTGGATCACCTAATATAAGCACAAAAATTCACACCCATGAAATAAAATATATGACATGAATCCAATCCGATATCTCACTAATTCTAATTACATATATTGCTAAAGAGAACTTATTTTAAGCTTTAGTACCCAAAAATAATCCTATATATTTTCCTATTGTTATCTTATACCATATTCATCTTCACTGTCCCTTGAAACATGAATGAATAAAAGTAATTCTATATAATTAAGTTTATTAATTTACACAAACTATAAATTGAGTTAGCCTTTTCAAACATGGGAAATCATGAAATTTTAATGTGAATATTCATTTCCACAAATGATACATTTAAAACCTATCTTTACATATTCGTCCAAGACATCCAAAAGACGACTAATCATTGCATAATAATGAACTTTGCTAATTACCCTAACCATCATTATCTCTACTTCCTATTATCAGAACCTGTATGACAATTATATAGTAAATTAGAAAATTTTGTATATTTATATATAATATTAAAATTAATAAAATTTTGTGAAAAAATAATTTTTACATTGTCTGATTTACCTAATCCCCACAAATGATTATTGCAATATCGTTATAGATATATTCATTCATCTTCTGTTAAAAATCAACCAATGATTTTTGCAAAGAGGATATCTGATCCCTATATACTTGAATTGTTTTATGAATAAAAAAACTCTCTCTCATCATCTTGACGTAGGGAGTGAGTACAACTAAGTGTAAATGCAGCTGCAATCCTCGATGTCCTGCCAAAGGGTTCAAATGGTAATAGTCCGAAACCCATCCCATGCACTCGACCCATAATCTCCATCCAAAGGACGTTACCAACTTGGTAATCCTAGGAGACTGAGTACATATGCACGAGATTTACTTCTCAGAGTTATATAATTTTTACCTATAAATCAAATATAAGTAATATTTGAAGTAATATATATTAACATATTTAAAATTGATAATATTTTATTATAAAAAATTAATTCATACCTAAACATCTTTTGTAGGCTCATTAACATACTTCCCCTCATATTTCTTATTAAAAACCAACCACAATTCTATTCAGGAGGCTTGGTGCCCTAAATTATATTACTATATTAAAAAGAGATAAATGAACCATCTAATATATGGAATATAAAATATCATCTTATAAATATTTAAACTAATGAAGATAATACTATACTCTATCAACTTCTCGAAAACAAACATTGACCCCACAGTGTGAAGGATGATTTTCTTAGCATGAGTCTATGCATTCTTCATTAAATCATCAAAAATAAAATATAATGCAATTTAATAGTAATGTTTGCAATGTATCCTATTTATCAAATGAATTTATAAATGTAAATTGAGATTAATTAAATAATATATATTAAAATACCTTGTTCTTATCATCTCTATGGCTATTAATAAAAACCTTCCATTTCTCACTAGGTATCCCATTGGGTAATTTATCATATAGTTGATGTTTTATCAACGATGTTTCGTTGAATTTTCTCCCTAATTTTTATTTAAAATCATTCATTTTTTTGCCCAAATTTTTCAATGATCACTTTTGTGCAATAATATCAGTAATGGGAAAGTGTAAAACATATGTACAAAAAAATTAATTTTAAAAAAAATTGAATTTAATATCCTCATAAAATTCAATTACACAATAATGTTTTGATATTGTATTTCTTTATGAATCATAAATGTAGTTTTTCTAAGATGAAGGAATATGCATCTAATCAACATACGTAATCAGATGTGTAACTGACTTCACCACTAGATGACCTAGAATATTCCCAAATAATTCTATAGTGTCATCAGAAAGGACAAAAATGTAGTCAAATGGTACAACTACATTTAATCAGTTCAAATTAAAGACATCAGAACATTCCATATTTTTCACTGTAGTAGTGTATTTAAAGTATTTTCTGAAAAAATACCTAGTATTATAAAAAAGTGAAATAACATTATTCCCGTTAAAATTTATACCTATACCAGTCACTCTCTAATATTCCCATGATGAATTAAGAGTGGTGACTTTCTCCCTTACTCCTGAGGCTGCTAAATGGGGAGCCACCGGAGGAGCTACTGATGGTACACTAATGGAGGGTGTGACAGATGGTATAGGGGGTAAGCATATAGTGTGTCTGATAGTATTTAGAGGGATAAATATATATGATAATATTTTCTTATGGTCGATGGAATGTCGATTGAGAGTCGACTACCTTAATATAATGCCTCCTCTTGGCATTCCAATAATTTCATAAACCAAAATAACATCAGAACATATCATTCAAAAAATTCATGCATAAAAACATAGAAATGATTACAGATTCACAATACTGAAAAAAATATATGTAACTATGATAAGTAATCTCTATATAAAAGACATTTATCGTTGATAATTGAATGCATGACAACATATAGAATCATTTTCTCCTTCAATCATGTCATTTTTTTGCTTCATAATAACTTATTCTACTTCATCCACACTTCCAAGATGAATATTTTAAATATCATGATGGAAAAACAAGATCTCTTCTTCCTTTTTATGGGATCTAATGTCAGAGATAAAATCTTTCACTTCATCCCACATATCATAGAAGTCTCTTTGTTTTACATGAGAACCCACACTACACCCATTAACAAATAAATCGTCCACATAACTTACCATTTTCATTTCTGATGACAAGATATACAGATCATGTAATTCATAGTCACCAACATTCATCATGTGATAGAATTTCACAAACGTTAATGGAAATTATTCTCTTTTAATGACCCTAATAATGTCGAGCCATTTGAATTAAAATAAGAAAATGAAAAATTATCATGGTTGTTTAAATTGATAATATCAGTCAACTTTAAAGAGTATCCCACTTCGAAAAACATAAATATACAATTATTCTCTATTTCCATATCCTCTTCACGATCAACTATACGAAATTTTATCCATTCACATTATAATTGTTGAAATTCCTATCAGGTTTTGAGGACCTCAAGAAGGAAACATAAAATCTTCTAATAACTCATCTTGATTATCATTATTCATCATCTATTAAAATTAATACACATTATTATATTTCCAAAATATATGTGTCAATCTAATATCCACATTTATTGCAATTTTAAGGAACTTACAAGTCATGAAAACCATTATACAAGATCTTTATTAAGAGCTATTTTTATATCATTCTCATTTCATGTTATACATATCATTAATATATTTTTTTGTATCCTAAAATCATCAATAAATGGATATAATGTTTCACTATTTTTTAGCACATGTCTTCATGTCTGTAATAATTCCATTTCAATCAGTGTAACATTTATGCTCCTCCCAACCGATCGACAAATAATATGAAATTTTTTTTATTTCAAATCTAGTTAAGATTGAGTTAATGTGTAATATACAAGTAAAACTCATCTGAATCATCTCTCAATATCATCCATGTATCTAAAATAGAAGGTAAGACAGTCCTCTTCCAAATAACTTTCAGAAATAGGACCTTCAGTCTGAGCATTATTTTTCATGTATGATTTCAAATGCCCAGGATATCTGGGAAGTAAAATCAAAACATAATTGTGTATTAAATTAGCTAAAAGTATTTGTTAATTTAAATGATAAACTTATAAATAAAGTATCTTTCAATTGGATACATCCATTGATAATTTATGAGCCCTCTTAATTTAGATATTTCAACCAAATGCATTGTTAAGTGAATCATGATAGTTAAAAATGAGAGAGGAATGATCATATCCATTTGAAAAAGTGTCAATAAACTCTCTCTGTAAAGTTCTAAAGATCAAATTGATGTATGTAATTCTATCTTATTTTATTGAATAATGTGAAAAATTGGTACACAATAGTATTATACTATCCAGGTAATAATGTATGCAATTTCATTGGTAGAAACTAATATAACAAAATATGTGAATCGTGACTTTTCAATCCAAGTAATCAACGATGATATAAGTCAACACACCTTGATATGTTACTTGAATAACAATCACATACCTTCAAATATTTTAATATTTTATATAATTTATCTTTATCTGTACATTTAATTGTAAAAATTTGTTGAGCATACTTTTCATACTCATTTGGCCATAGATCATGCTTTATGTTCATTTCCTATAAGTCTTTCTGAGAGTTGAGATGATCCTTATATTTTCCAGGATCATTAAGAAATGTGAAGATAAAATTTTCATTAAAATTCTTCAAAATATGGATAACATCAAGATCATGCGATAACAAATTAAATCCCCAATATGGAAGGTGGAATAATATACTTTTTTCTTCCATTATTGCATTCTGATTTCCAATGATGATGCACTTTGAACTCATTTCTCACTATCATTCAAATGATGAACCTTCCAAAATTATATTTCAACATATCCATATTATGCCAATATTTTATTACCTGTTAGAAACTTTAGAAGTTTTAGATCAATAGAATCATTGAATTTTTACTTTTTCAACCAAAAATATATGAGATGTATCAAAAAATCGTCAATGACACAACAAGAACCATTTTCTACTATGAGGCAGTTTTTTATGCTCAAAATCAGAGTTAACAAATTGAATAGACTAACCCATTGATGTGTTTCAAACAGCTAAATTCTCAGGTCTAGGGATGTCAGTAATGGTCCACATTAGAGCCGCATTCATTTTAATCATTTTTCTAGAATATAGATCACATTTCTCAACATCATTTCTTCATAACTCCTATACTTTTTCAATTAAAAAATTCAAGTATACATTAGTACCGTTTAGAAGAATTTTTCCCTTGAATAATCATCAAATGATAATATATATTTTTTATATAAACCTCCATAGAGGTAGATTGTACGTGATCAAAACAACCAGACAAAATATATAACAGGTTCTCAAAGTCCAAAATGGGTTGTATCCATCGACAAAAAATCTCAATCAATCATTCCTAGGATCATATGAGAAATCTGTATGAAATGAATCAAATTTCCTCCGTGATTATGAATATCTTGGATATAATAATAACCCATTAATTTTATTATATATAGACTTTCACTTCATGTGTTTGATAGTTTCAATGATATTAATAATTTTTTCAATGATGTATTTACTGAAACATATCAAAAAAACGTTGTATGTGTGTTCTTTTTTTCTTCTCCATAGTAGTATGTTGATTTTGATTTACAACATCACTAATGTATTTCCATCTAGAAGAACATTTTTTCCATCTAAACTACATGAATCCTCTCTCCAATAAAGTAAAAAATCATTTGACCACACATGTAGTTTTTCTTAATTCATACTATGCTTGTTAAAATATTTTTCCATATCATAAAAAGACTTAAGGATCATTGATTTAGGAAATGAGTCAAAAAAGAATCTAATATCTTAGAAATATCTATATTTTTAGTTCCACATAGGCATTTGATATGGTACAAAATTTCCAGAAAATAACGTTTGGAATATTTCAAACATCCGCTATAAAAATCATTATTTCCAACATCATCTAACCCATGAAATGAATTTGTTTGTCTAGTGATGTTTTCTCTTACAATTGACTCAAAAAAATCAAGATGAATGTCAAATTATATGTTACAATATTGATATAGTTTTCTTAAAGTCTCAAAAACATCACTAATCTCGTTATTATTTGTGGAATCCCCATTTGGTTGTTCTGATATGTTTCGATTTAGATGTTGGGGTCTTTCAAAACTTAATGCATCACTTATAAGGATTTTTATTTTATTTTCTATTTTTGATGATGTTCGGAGATCATTCTATAGTTTGGAATCAGTGATCAAACATTATGTAACATTTTATTCTCCTTGCCAAATCCTTCAAAAATGTTGAGTAATTAATTGATTCAATATCCAGTTTTTGAAAACATCATATCTCTTCAACCATATTCAAAAATTACATTTAGGTCATGCACATCTTATTCTCCCATCAACAGATCAATTTGAAATTTTGAATTCTAAAAACTCTTCCAAACCATTACCATACTGAGGTGTGTTCCACGATTATGTGATCCATCTATTATACATATCAGAATGTCGCTACACTGTTAAAAAAAATTAAAGCACCTAAATATTACTAAGTATAAAATTACATAAATGGAAGAAAATAAAACAAAACCCATGTAGTTATAAGAAGACTATTATAAGTACTAAAAAGTCAAACTAAAAAGTGTAAATAAATAATTGATTTAATTATGTAAAATAAAATAAAAATAAAAAACATACATTCATTATATTAAAATAGCCATCATAGTATAAACACGAAATGGTCACTAATTCTATGTTAACCTAGTAATTCTCTATCACAATATTATTGCATTTAGAGTTAAACCACATTTCTAGCAAGTGGGGGTGTAACATAATGCTTCACTAGAATTTCTACTGGTTGTGTAATATATTCTATTTAAATATTTTACATTCTATTTTTCATTTTTTACAGATGTTACATCTCAAACTAACTAGAGTGGTTTTAAAATTACCTAACATTTTCACTACATTCTACTAAATTGTATTTGAAGATGTCTTGTCACGACCCATCCTCGGGACCCGTGCTATGACTACCCTATGCCCGCCTTCCATAGGCCAGGGGCTGGCGACTAGCACCAAAGGCATAGATACAGATAACTGGGAAGGCATTGCTATTATAAAAGTAAATAAGACACCACAAAGTACTAGCGGATGAAATACACTAAGTACAAAAGAAAGTGCTGAAAAGTAAATGGGCCAGAACACAAACCCAACTGAAAGTACAGTTATAACTGAACGAAAGTACAACAGAAAAGACAAGCAGCTGGAAGAATAGAAGCAGCTCCTAGGTCAACCACCTTATATCCTATCTGAAGGGTTGGTACAGATAGCATAGCTCCTGGATCGTCCACCACAGATCCTACCTGAAGGGTAGGTACAGATAGCGCAGCTCTTGGATCGTCCACCATGGATCCTACCTGAATGGTAGGTATAGATAGCCTCCACAAAACTCTCACCCAACAACCTCCTCCTAGTATCGTCTCATCATGAAGTCCACCTCCAGATACTAACTCGTCGTGAGGTCCACCTCTGGGTACCGTCCAGTCCTCGAACACTCGGCCTCTGTCAGCGCTGTCCGATGTCTGCAACCAACACAAAGAGGTGCATGCATAGCCCATGTAGGGGTGAGTATACTATACTCAGTAGGGTCCCTGAGACCCTCAATGTCTCACTAAATCTAAAAAGGATAAACACAAATAAGGATCTCAACAGATAACCCTTACTTAGGTATAATCCCATACTTATTCTTAAGTTATCAAGCAACACATCTCAATCATGAGGAAACACAAAGGTTATGAAATAAATGGATAACCACTACCAAGATATATGCCCATACATATACATAAGTGATCAAGTGACTCATCCTAATCATGAGGTAAACACAAAGATTATGAAATAAATGGATAACCACTACCTTGGTATAAGCCCACACATATACCTAAGTTATCAAGTGACCCATCTCAATCATGAGGTAAACACAAATGTCCTAGACTCAGCTCAAACCAGGATTTTCATTATAGATATCGTAACTGCTAAAGAGCTCTGTCTCTGACGAGTACAGTGATCCTATCACAACTCTGAGGTACTTCTCACTAATATAAAACTGCTGAGGTACCCCTCCTGTCGAGTACCGTGGGTCAACCACCCAAACACAATAGTGCTTCCCACCGGGGTCTGCCACCCAAACATAGTAGTGAACCCCCCCTAATAGCATGCAGAGGTACTCCTTCTTTTGAGTACCGCAGGTTTGCAACCAAACACAGTAGTGCCCCATCCTCCATGGGTCTACACCCAAACTTAGTAGTGCTCCGTCCACTAGGCTAGTCGACTCACTCCAAGTCAAGTTGGTCAAGCAGTCGTCAGGTCTCAGCCAGCAACATGGTCTTCGTACTCCGTAGGCTCTTCTTTTGGAGGGTTCTCTCAATGAGATACAGGTCAATAATCCATGTATCAAAAGTCCCATGAAGAAGTATCTCAAAGGACCGCCTCGTCATAGGGTCTCAACGCAACAGACGACACGTCAATCAGATGCTCGGTCTGTTAGTTATTAGCATTTTTGTCGCAGGGGCCCGGTTGGTTTCATGTGTGAACAAACCCAGCCATATCTCAGCTATACCCTGAACTCTCAAAGGGTATACTCATAGGTACCGCTTCTTAACAAGATCACCAATGCCACTAACGGTTCGTCAAACGGACGTCTGGTCTGAATGTTATCAGCTTTTCTGTTCTAGGGGCCTGATTGGATTTCGGGTTCAATCCAACCCGGCCACTAACCAACTGCGTCCAAACATCAGGAGAAGTATGCCAAAATTTCCATCTCATCAAGAGGAATACAACAAAGTTTATGTCACATCAATCGGGCGTTCGGAACTCATGTTATAAGCATTTCCGCTCCGAGGGCCCGGTTGGTTTTGGGTTCGAACTGACTCGGCCTTACCCAAAGTTCTCCAAATCCTTGAGTGTAATATACCGAAATGACCGTCTCATTCTAAGGATCTCATCGCAACTGATGGTGTGTCTATCGGAGGTACATAGCCCATGTTATGGAAGTTTTAACAGAACTGTCAGAAATTAGGGGGTTCGGGCCCGGTCTGACCCGGCCCGATACCCCCCAGGACGGCACGAACCGGGTCCGAGTCTGGCCCAATAGGATGCGGCCTGGCCCGGCCTGGGAGGCCCTGCCGGCCTGGTGCCGGCGCGGTGCCCGCGTGGCTAGCGGGTGCGGGGGGGGGGGGGGGGGGGGGGGGGGGGTAGGGGCGGGGGGAGGGGGGGTTACAACCCCCCGCGGTTGATGAACCAGCGCGGCATAAGCCGCGCCGTACCAATCTGGAATGGCTGAAGCCATTCAGATTCTTCCCCCACTGCCTCGGCTTAGCCGCGGTGGTTTGGACCAGCAGCGCGCCGGCGTGGCGCACCGCTGCCACCTCCTGCGGACTACCGAACGCACTCTGGTGGTCTGTTTCACCTTTCGTCTTCGCCAACGGTCCTCCCGAGACCCGATCTTCACTACGAAGGGATTCAAATGACATTTGTAACCCAATTCGTTGTCGCCCATCGATCCGCACGTCAAATAAACAAACTGCGGCCTCTTCGTGGTTTTCTGGCATGGTGCGACCGTGCCGCAGCTTCTTTTGACCTCAACGGCGCGGCGCGACGGCGCCGTGCATCTTCATCGCGTTCTTTCATGCTTTCCGTGTGGTGCTATTGCACTGCGCCACCTTTGTTCCAGCCGCAAGGAACACAACAAAAAACGGGGGAGGAGGATCAGTCGTGATTGGGCGGTCCGACCTCCTCCCGTTAAATTGATAATAGGCATCCCGAATATTAAACAAAGAATGTAAATAATTAATTACGATCCAAACCAAACCCCTACCTCACGGTGCTGTTGAGTGAAGTTTTGTTGCGGAAAAATAATCGTCGTAGGAGAAGGCGTTGTAGGGATAAGGTTCTGTAAGCATCGTAGGCGTCTCAGAGAAGAGAACCGTCAGCATCGCGGTACATGGCATCGCATCGTCGATCTCCGAGGATTCTACATTCTTTTTCGTCCTTCATCGGAGTCCGGTGTTCTTCATTGGTGATGGTGCGTTCTTCACGTTCTTCAAGGAGGAAAAATGTCCTTCAAGACTCAGAGAAAAACCTCTCCCAATCCTTCTCGCACAGTGAAACTAAAACTTAATGAAATAAGACCATGTCTTATTTAATTGATACACAGAAGCCAAACTTTTAATTGAATTTCAAAAAGAATTCCCGAATTAATTATATTGAATATGTTAAATAATTAATGAATTGACTTTTCATTTAAGGGGGTGGTTTGGGTGAGTTACAAAATTAATTGGGGGTTTGTGGAAGGTTAGAGTATTTGAAAAGGTGGGGACTCATGTGGGCCCCACCTCACAAATATCCTCTCATGAGAGGTTATGTGGGTGTGGGCCCCACCAACAACCTCCCCCTTGTAGGATATAACCAACTCAAATAAAAAATGTGTGCAACCCAATTTTTATTTAATTTATGGTTATACTCCAAAATATAACTTCAAATCCACATAAATCGCAACTGCGGAAAAGGACTTCATAAGAAATTATCGGCACTGCGAGTTCATCGGTGCCCTCGGATTTCAATTCCGAGCACCGATTCAAAAGTTAAAAAAACCTACTCATTCGTTCACTAAACGTACCCGAGCTAAACTTTGGAAAATGATTTCGGGCACATCGGGCATCGAAATCAGTTGCCGTCAGAAACTGAGTTCTTGTAAAATCACAAAGAAATTAAGAAAAAAAAATTACTTGAAATTTATGGGTCCTTACATTACTGCCACCTCAGGGATTTACGTCCCCATAATGCTTTAAAACAAACTAGGGATACAAAAGTGGTACAGAGTACGCATTTGAGCCTTCCGCTCCCATGTGCTCACCTGAGGTTACCGTGCTGCCAAAGAAAGTGCACAAGAGGAATTGACCGTCCTCGTAGGAACTTCTCTTGTCGATCTTCAACCTCTACTAGAACCCCAAAAAAGTCACCCCATCGCCACTGACCAGCTACCCATGGTTGATGATAAACATCGGGTTAAGCATGTATCTCCCCAGTTGAGATATGTGGAAGTCGTCGTACACCCGCTGCAACTAAGGTGGATGTGTCAAATGGTAAGCCACCTCACCTACCCTAATAAGGAGCTAGAAAGGTCCGTTGAAACTCAGAGATTACTTGATTCCTCGGCCACATCTCTGTATAACCTCGTCGAGGTGAGACCCGTATAAGGACGTGATCTCCAACCCCGAACTCTGGAGGCCTCCATTTCTGGATTAGAACAAAAACAAAAAACTCATGCTGCCACAAGGGTAAGGCTGGTCGACCCAAGAGTGATCAACCATAACCTCTTATTAATGAGTTTATCCTGTGTTTCCTGGGTTTTACTTTTCACCAACCAAGGAAACCCCATCCCGACATTGTAGTTATACAACAACCTTTTTGCCTAATACAGTCAATCTGAGCATGAACTAAGAATCCAATCCATACTGTGACCAACGTCATAAGGGCTTGATGCTTCCACAAAGAGATTCCAACCGAATCTCTCACCTCGAGTGTCAGACCACACTGTCGGCATAAGTGTGATTATCGAGTCTCCTCCCAAGGTATCTTCAGACGTGAGGGTCAAGTCTATGGCTTACCGGAAACTCTAGGTCTGGGACAAGATTAGTGGAAGGAATAAATGATTCATACCAATGACTGTTACTGCGGTAGCTAGTAGTGGACACAGAATATCCATTGAATCATTTTTTAGAGCCATTGGGTCATACTCCTTGACCGCATGCAGCTGCACACTTCCCCTGCCTTCCAGCTCCCTGAGCCTGGCGTGGACAACTAAGGCGGGTGGTTGTAGCATGTTCAAATATACACAACCTCATCCGGATCTCCTAGCTCTGCCTCCACGTCTGCTGCTTTGAAGACTCATATCTCATTAATGCTTCCTCTTCTTGAAATATTTATCATTCCTGAGTCTCTAAGACTGGTGCCAGTTTCTTGTTTCATACTGCACTGTGCAGTCTTTATCCGCTCCTGGATGATCTGCAACTGATTTTCCTATGATCTATAAGATCTACTACGATTTCTCCTTTTCCAAAAAGAGAAACCCAGTCCCATCCCCTGGATGATCCACGCCCAATTCCTAATACAGTCAATCCTGACATGAATGATTCATTCATACCATGTATGACGTTGTAAGGCCTCGATGTTACTACCAAGAGATCCAACCGTCACTCTCGCCTCCAAGGGTCGAGTCACACTGTCGGCATCAGTGTGAGGTCACTGGGTCTCCTCCAGTATAAATCTTGAAGTTGAGGGTCAAGTCAACAGTTTTAACCAGAACCTCTCAGTATCAACCAAACAAAAGGACATGAAAGCAACATCACGAAGATAAGTGTCTTTTTATTATTGCAGCTCCTAATACAAAGACATAAAAACAAAAACAACAACATGGAACTAGAAGTACCAAGAACAAAAAGGTATCCACTAGTTCCGCTCCTATCCACCTACTTCCGGAGCTCTACTTCCTTGTCCACTGCTCGGCTGTTGCTCAAGCACCCACCGTTGATTCTGTCTCCGTGGCTCCTCCAACGCCTCTGAATCAACTGTGTGGGGAGTCAGACAGTCATGAGACTTGTGACCTTGTCCGCCGCACATGTAACACAGCATGGAAGGTCTGGATCTGTCACTCCCCTTGCTGCCTCGCACTACCGACCCTATAACCCGAGATCACCCATCTGCTGGTTTGGTCCTCTTGGACCTCTGCATCATCTGTCTACTACCTACAAATGACTCGGCTACTGATGGAATATCATGCGGCAAAGGCAGCAGCTCTTAAACACCCTCGGGTTGTAGAGCCACAGGTACAAACTCCACCCTGAAAAAGGTCTCGAAGTCTCCCCATGTGAAGGTCATCTCATCGCAAAACTGGAGAATTCGGCTCCACCATCTGCCTACTACTCCCTAAAGGAGGTTGGCAAAAAAGATCACCATGAAGTTCGTTGTTGTAACCATTATCCTGAAAACTCCCACCATAGCCTCTAACCAATCCTCAGCCACCTGTGGGTCCATCTCACCCTGGAACTTGGTGGCCTCTTATGCTGGAACTCATGAAACACGCTCATGTGACATGCACTATCTGATGCTGGGGCTGGTGGCATCGGTGGCCAAACGTATGGTAGTACCACCGGTGCCTCTGATGGTGCCTCAACTATAAGAGGGAACTGTACCAAAGCCTCGTCGCTCGACAGGAAGTCAGTACGTACATCCCTCTAGGCTCCAGCCGGTCGTCCATTTAAAGACATCCTAAAAGAAACATACATGACACGGTCAAATGATTATACCTGGTGAGCTGACCTGGTTTGGGCTGTTTTAAGGGAAAACATTTGAAAACACACATGCAATCTGTTTTTTCATGCACAAAGTTGGAAATCAGAAGTCAGGGTCCTGGTGTAGGGATATGTTGTCCACACGCACCAACACAGGACTCCCTGAATTGAAAACCACACTTAGTACCCTTAACACTATTTCTTCACAGTAAAGAAAAATCATAGTTATAAGTTCTGCGATAGAACCGACTCCTCTGATACCAATTTGTCACGACCCGTCATCAGGGCCTGTGTCGTGACTACCCCAAGCCCGCCTTCCATAGGCCAGGGGCTGGTGACTAGCACCAAAGGCATAGATCCCGATAACTGGGAAGGCATTGTCTTTATAAAAGTAAATAAGACACCACAGAGTACAAGCGGAAGAAATACACTAAGTAAAAAAGAATGTGCTGAAATTTAAATGGGCCAGAATACAAACCCAACTAAAATTATAGCTATAACTGAACGAATGTACAACATAAATGAAAAGAAACAGGAAGAATAGAAGCAGCTCCTAGGTCATCCACCTCATATCCTACCTAAAGGGTAGGTACGATAGCGCAACTCCTGGATCATCCACCATGGATCCTACATGAAGGGGAGGTACAGATAGCAGAGCTCCTGGATCGTGCTCCATGGATCTTACCTGAAGGGTAGGTACAAATAGCCTCCATAATGCTCTATCCCGTCAACCTTCTCCGAGTATCATCTCGTTGTGAAGTCCACCTCTGGATACTGACTCATCATGAGGTCCACCTCTAGGTACCGTCTAGTCCTCGAACACTCAGGCTCTATCAGCGCTGCCCAATGTCTGCAACCAACACAACGTGGTGTGGGCATTTCCCATGCATTGGTGAGTATACGATACTCAGTAGGGACCTGAAGACCCTCATGGTCTCACTAAATCCATCAAGGATAACCACACATATGGTTCTCAGTAGATAACCCTTACATAGGAATAAGCCCATACTTATACCTAGGTTATCAAGTAACCCATCTCAATCATGGGGAAACACAATGGTTATGAAATCAATGGATAGCCACTACCTTGTTATATGCCCATACATATACCTAAGATATCAACTGACCCATCTCAATAATGAGGTAAACACAAAGGTTATGAAATCAATGGATAACCACTACCTAGGTATATGCCTATACATATACCTAAGTTATCAAGTGACCCATCTTAATAATGAGGTAAACACAAAGGTCATAGAATCAACTCAAAGCATGATTTTCATTATCGATACCATAACTGCTGAAAAGCTCCATCTCTAATGAGTACAGTGATCCTCTCATGACTTCGAGGTACTGCTCATTTACCTAAGACTGCTAAGGTACTCCTCCTTTCATGTACCGCGGGTCAACCACACAAACACAGTAGTGCCTCCCGCCGGGGTCTGCCACCCAAAAACAGTAGTGACCCCCCCCCCCCCCCGCACTAATATCCTAAAGTGGTACTCCTTCTGTTGAGTACTGCGGGTCTGCACCCAAACACAGTAGTTCTCCATCCACCATGGGTCTTCACCTAAACATATTAGTGCTCCATCCAATAGGCTAGTCGACTCACTCCAAGTCGAGTCTGTCAAGCAGTCATCATGTCTCAGCCAGCTACATGGTCTCCGTACTCTATACGCTCGTCTCCAGGAGAGTCTGCTCCATGAGATACAGGTCGATACTCCAAGTATCACAAGTCCCATGAATTATTATCTCAAAGGACCACCTCGTCATAGGGGTATCAATGCAACAGACGTTGTGTCAATCGGATGCCCGGTCTATGAGTTATTAACCTCTTTGTCCTAGGGGCCCGGTTGATTTTGTGTGAGAACCAACCAGACGTATCTCAACTGTACCCTGAAATCTCATAGGGTATACTCATAGGGACCATTTCTCAATGAGATCACCAATGCTGCTGATGGATCGTCAAACGGACGTCCGGTCTGAATGTTATCAGCTTTTCCGTTCCAAGGGCCTGGTTGGATTTCGGGTTCAATCAAACCCATCCACTAACCAACTACATCCAAACCTCAGGTGAAGTATTCCAAATGATCCGTCTCATCAAGAGGAATCCAGAAAAGTCAATGGAACGTCAATCAGAAGTCCAGAGCTCAAGTAATAAGAGTTTTCGCTCCGAGGGCCCTGTTGGTTTCGGGTTCGAACCAACCCGGCCATACCCAATGTTCTCTAAAACCTTGAGTGTAATATACAAAAAATCCCCCCTCGATCCAACGATCACATCACAACTGACGGCGTGTCGATTGGAGGTCTATAGCCCATGTTATGGACGTTTGAATGGATCTATCCGAAATTAGGGGGTTCGGGCCCGGTCTGAGCCAGCCCGATACCCCCCCGGGTAGACCCAAACCTGGTCGACCCGACCCGGGTCTGGGTCTGGCCCAATAGGGTGTGGCCTGGCCTGGCCTGGCGCTGGCGTGGCACCCGCGTGTCCAGCGGGTGTGGGGAGGGGGGGGGGGGGGGTACAACCTCCCGCAGTTGACAAACCGGCGCAGCAAAAGACGCGCCACCCCAATCCGGAATGGCTAAAGTCGTTCTGGTTCTTCCCCCACCTCCGTGCCGGCGTGGCGCGCCGCCGCTGCCTCCTGCGGACCACCGAGCATGCTCCGGTGGTCTGTTTCACCTGTCGTATTTTCCAACGGTCCTCCCGAGACCCGATCATCACTGGGAATGGATTCAAATGCCATTGTGGCTTGCTTTGTCGTCGCCCATCGATCTGCATGTCAAATAAACAAACCACGGACTCTTCATGGTTTTCTGGCATGGTGCGACGACACCATGGCTTTGTTTGACCTCAACGGCATAGTGCGACTGTGCCGCAATTCTTTGTCGTGTTCTTTCTTGTTTTCCGTGTGGTGTCGTTGCACCGCGCCGCCTTTTTTTGAGATACAACGAACACAACAAAAAAAACAGGGGAGGAGGATCAGCCATGTCCGGGTTGTCCGATCTCCACCCGTTAAATTGATAACAGGCGGCCCGAATATTATACTAAGAATGCAAAGAATTAATTATGAACAAAACCAAACCCCTACCTCAAGGTGTTGTCGAGTGAAGGTTCGTTGCAGAAAAATAATCGTCCCGGTAGACGGCATTGTGGGACAAGGTTCCATAAGAATTGTCGGCGTCTCGGATAAGAGAACCGTCGGCATCGCGGTACACAGCGTCCCGTCATCGATCTCCAAGGATTTGGCGTTCTTCGTTGTCCTTCGTCAGAGGCTGGCGTTCTTCGTCGGCGACGGTGCATTCTTTGCATTCTTCAAGGATGAAGAACGTTCTTCATGACTTAGAGCAAAACCTCTCCCAATCCTACTCGCACAATGAAACTAAAACTTAAATAAATATGACCTTTTATTATTTAATTGATACACACAAGACAACCTATTCATTAAAATTCAAAAAGAATTCCTGAAATAATTTCATTGAATATGTTAAATAATTAATGAGTTGACTTTTCATTTATGGGGGTGGAGCAGGTGAGTTACAAAATAAATGGGGGGTTTGTGGAAGGTTAGAGAATTTGAAAAGGTGGGGACTCGTGTGGGCCCCACCTCACAAATATCCTCTCATGGGAGGTTATGTGGGTGTGGTCCCCACCAATAACCTCCACCTTGTAGGATATACCCAACTCAAATAAAAAATGTGTGCAACATAATTATTTTTAATTTAATGCTAAACTCTAAAATATAATTTCAAATCTGCATAAATCGAAACTGTGAAAAAGGTCATCAAAAGAAATTATTGGCCCTACGAGTTCTCAGATTTCGATTCCGAGCATCAGTTCAAAAGTTAGAAATACCCGCTCGTTCGTTCACTAAACGTACCTGAGCTAAACTTCGGAAAATGATTCCGGGAACACCGGGATTCGGAATCAGGTGCTGTCAGAAACTATGTTCTTGTAAAATAATAAAGAAATTAAGAAAAAAATTTCCTTGAAATTTCAGGGTCTTTAAATGTTTCTATTAGAGTGAATAATTTTTTCTTCAATGATAATTTATATGTTTTAATCACGGGGGAGGATATGACCTTTTTTTAGTCACCTATAATCTTGGATTACCCTTTCCTAGAAAACAAAAATTTTATAATAAATTTCCATGAATTTATTTTAATAATGTAGTTTCTTTAAAATGCTTTCCTCATTAATATTTTTTATTCCATCATGTACCCATAATAGGAGAACTCAATTTTTTACGTTGTCACATTCTGATGTGTATAATCGATGTGAAGAAAGTACTTTGATATAAAAAAAAATTTATTTGGTAAATAAATAATGATCTGAAAATTTCATCAAAAATAATTGGGAAAATCATAAATAGTTTATCTAACGATTTGAAGATGAAATAAAATTTGATTTATTTGATGGAATTTTCTATTTATTCAATTACAAAGTGTTTGATACATTGTCTATTATATATTATGTGTAAACCATTTTGTTATGTAACCCAAATCTAATTGGATATATAGCTGAGCTTCTAGATCATGAATTAATTCCCTTGCCTACTAATTAAACATATGTATTTGAAATAGAGAGAAACAAGAAACCATGGGTAATGTCAAGAAAAGTTTCTCTTAAAAAAGAACAAAATATGATAGATTTTTTGAGAAAAATGAACAAGTTATAGGATGGAATAAAGGAGGTATTCATGGAATGTAATGTAAATGCTCCTAATATATTTGTAACAAAAAATATTGTATCCTTCACTATAGTGGATTGTTATTCTATTGTATTGAAACATAAACTATATTGTGATCTTGTAAATGACATTACTAGTATAATTTTAACAACTACAAAAAATATAATGATCATGTACTAAATAACTAAATAATAATCAGACTACGCCTCCACAACACATGGGGTGCTACTTATGATTGCTAAAGGATGGTATAAACACCATGGATTGAGAAATAAATTTTTAAGAGATGTATTTACCTAGTTTTATCTAATACTAAATTGTTAGAGGTTCAATAATAAATTTAGCATGTCTTTATCAAAATGTGGAATTACTCACACACATAATTTAATCGTTGGTAATTGTACATGTCTTTTGAGAACACCTAGATGATAAAAAATGAAAATAACTATATGAAAATAAAATTACACATGATCACAATCCAAAAAATCCATAAATTCTATATTTTTAATGAATGTAGTAAAACACCACTTATATACAAGTTCGTAAAACCAAACACATACTAAGTACCAAAAATAGAGGTTTAATGAGTGGGAACCCTTGAATAGAGACTTGTGGAAAACCCCTGCATGTCTTCTATAATCATTAACTAAATTCTTATGATGATCAAACTAATTTTAAATACATTAAATGAAACTAAATATTTTTATTTTATTCATTACCCTTACCTGTATCACTGATTATTAGTTGTATACACATCCAATGTGGGACACATGTAGGGTGTGAGAGTGACATACACACTAGGTGATCACCTCCCCATTTCCAATTTCCTTTCATAGTCCATAGTCTACGAAAAATTAAAAACAATTTGGGGAAAAATTAATATAACAAAAAATATACATTAAAATGTCATTTAACATAGATTATAATGATAATGACAAACCTGCTATATCAATAGGATATATACTGGATATACCTAATCAAGCACTAACATATGATATGATAAAACAGATATAAAAGATTTAAATTGAAACACTCATCCCATTCAAGGGAAAAGAAATCATATGTATTATTGTTAGGTAAATCATGTATCCCATTAGTTCAGTAATACGGGAAGGGGTATACTAGTTTTGAGGCATAGTGATCCCATAACATACCATCAAACTACACATAAATAATGGGATTAACTAAGAATCCTTTTCTATATAATCATATAATCTCATTTTATATCATGCTTTATAATCAATTAATATCAAATTTTAAAAATATATATAACTTTTATTATAATTTTGAGCATGCTAAGAATGTAACAAGTAAGATAACAACATATTTTATAACCTAAATATTGTGCTAAATCATGGAGGGTGTCATCATGATCTAGATAATAAATCAATTCCATTTTTTATAAACATTAAAAACTTATTTAATGTGAAATTAAAATTACCAAAACTAAGAATAATCAAACAACTTTTATATCTAGTCTGTCATTATGATAAGTATATGCTGTGGTAATAAAAACAACTTACAAACATTGTAAAAAAATTTGTAAAAAATAAAAGAGGTAAGGTTAGCGGATTACCGCACCCTTACCTTGCATAAGGAGTAGTGGGTGTGATAGTTTGAGGGAGATAGGGGCTGGCGGCTTGGCCTTAAGATGTGGTAATGAGTGAAGGGGGCCAATGACGACGAGGAAGGGGGTCAACTAAAATAAATAAGGGTGTGAAGGGGGATACCAATGACGTAGAAGGCGGTCGGTTATGAGGGGCGGAGTGGGATGGAGGGTGGGGTCTAGGGTTTAAGTGGGTTATGGGAAGAGGGGGAGGGTTTTCATATTTAGTGGGGGGAAGAAGTCTCAAATATTAAAAAACAAATTAACAGTTATTTTTAACAAACCCCTGTTATTTTTTAACAATTTTATTTGCAGATGTCTCTCAACCTGCCATTAATTAATTATTTTGGTGTAGTGAAGGTACCACCGCAACTAAATCTGTATCATGAGTAGTGAAATTCCACTCATGTGATCTTAACTATCTAAATCCAAAATAAACTGCTTAATTAACCTATATTAGAACAACTCTAAGGCTAATTCCTTAAGTGTCATAGTACATGATATTCTCCTTACTCGAATAATGTAAGGTGTGCATTGGTGTTGATATAATCTTTTTATTTAGATCATGGAATACCACCACAAAATCATCTGAACGAAGAATCTTAACACCTTTTGTTGTCATCCCAAACATAGGTGTTGCCATATGGGAGAAGTCCGGGATGAAATGTTGAAAATAACCTTCCTCTCCCAGAAAGATATATATATCGAAGAAGTTATTAGGTCATTCCAAATACTCAAATACTGACACCTTCATTGGGTGGACTAATATTAAATCTTATTAGATAATTCCAGCTAATAAGATCATTTTTCACTTCATAAATTATATTTAGATAGATTATAATATAACCAATGTTTTATCATCCAACTTATGATGATGTAAATATATTGGGCATGATCAACTCTGGAATGGGATTAAACCATGATTTCATTGTCAAAAAAAACCACAAGATGATCCAAAATTGAAGGGATGATCATATTCATCAATGCTTCAAATATCTTTAGTGCATTCATCATACTGAACTACATTACCACAAATTTTTTTATGTCTTATGTACTCTTAAAAGATGTTTTATTCATGTCATATGGTCTCACCCTCACGTGATGTTACCCTAAACTCAATATAATCATGATGAATATATAATAACATTTTAGCTGATTGAAAAGAACCTCAATGCATGAAAGGGGATATCGTCTCTTGACCTACATCTAGTTTTCATCTACCAATACAAACATACATACGAAATTTTTTTCCTCCGTAGAAAATAATCATAATCCTAAGGTGAAGTACTATGCCATATAAATCCCTTTGATTTTAGATCATATTATCATACATTCAACTCTTGAATCTCTGCGGGTGTTATCATATAAGGTAAGATGGAAATAAATTATTTACTTATAATAAATATAAATTAAAAAAATTGATATCATGCTTATGTAATATGATAGATAAATATTTAGTAAATATATCGAGAAAGTGTTACACTAGTGAAGTAAAATTACACTTTAACAAGTCACCACCATCTAGAATAAATAATGCTACATAGGTTGTGAGAGCATATGATCTGCAATGAATTGGACCTCCATGACTATCCTGAACATCCCATTCACTACGATGGATATAGATTCCCTCTTATATATATAGAAAAGTAAATCTCATTTGATAATATTCAATATGATCATAGTATAGAAAATTCCAATCTATACTCAAAACCAAATAGTGCCAATCCATTTATAGAATAAAAATATACTAGAAGAAATTATTGCCACCAATTTTGATTTAACACTTGTTACAACGTATCATACCCAACTATCAAAGGACTAATGATATTTTTTTTAGTTATAACACCATCCAATATATCAAAATTAGAAAAAAATCATTGGAAGATAGAGAGGATATAATGTAATGTAATTCCCCAACATCTGGTGCATGAACTCTTGATCCCTTTCTCCCCGAAAATCACTGGATAGAGTTGAATCCATAACATCACCTCAAAGACCTTCTAGGATAGCTCATTTTGTATTATATATTTAACTATGAAATCTCACACGTCATTGGATGGTACTCATAGAATATAAGTAGTAATCATGACCCAACTATCCACTATTGTCTATATATTTGTTATGATTATATGGATTAAATAGTTCTAGAAGTCAACTACCTGAGGGCCTCTCTCCATAGTGAACATCGGTGGGAGATACATCTAGATTTCATTTGTTAAATGAAACAAAAAATATGACGATGTGAGTAGTATCTATTTATATGTATTTAATTACCTATAAGAAAATATCAATACACTGATCATCTATTAGGTTCCTCAAATCTACATGAATTTTCAATTCAGTTGTGTGCGGTGTGGGCAGACTACCACTCTCTTGATTCTCAACCTAAATATGACACATAGAAATTTTCTCTATAAATTTAAACAATCCCTTTATAACATAGGACACAAAAATCACAACTCATAATTTAAATATGAAAATTGAGATCTGTTTCAACATGTTTTTTCCAAAACATGGCTTAACAAGTAAATTAGCATGTTACAGTTATTTATGTTTTTATTTTTATCCTATATTCTAAGGGGTTTCCTTTCACAGTTTTATATTGGTTTGTATATCATATATGTTATATATGTCCCAATCATGAATGATGTATATCAAAATATTTCCATATATACCTACCATGATGTAAGGATATATCCATCTTCTCATGCCATCCCTTGAGTGAAATCACAATAAACATTAACATCACACCACAAGTTCCCACAAATGTTGAAATAACACCAAAAATATGACAAAAAAACATAAAGAATAACAATATCATTCCTAAGAACATGTTTTTACACCACACATAGGACAAGTAATCCCATGTATGAGCTCATTACTAGGCTCTAAAAATCATAGATTACTACCTACCATCCCCATTTAGTAATGAAATTATAAAAGACTAGATATCCAATAACAATTAAAAAATCCCCACTTTTTTCATAATCAAATTATCAAGAAGGGTCACTTTGTGACCCAAATTTGTCCCCCTCATTTTCTAGAGGCTTTCTTCTAATAATGTGTGTCCAAGGAATATAATTGGGAGATTATACCCTTGGAAATAGAGTACCAATCGTAATGGAAATAAGACAATTCAATCATGACATTCAACTCAAGAAGATAAAAAACAAATAATATATAATTAAAATAATAATAAACCACATAAATATATACTATTTTCTAATATTAATGTAATAATAGGTCAGAGTAGAAAAAAAAACTATAATTATGACTCAAAATAAAGACTCCAAAAACTAGTCCCATCCACCATGCTCAGTCCTATCTCTAATATCTAATATTATATATTATAGAAATTATTCAATAATACGGACCCTTTCCTATTCCAATAATTTTATCCACGAAGTCTTCTAGGGTTTTAAATTGTTGAAAAAATAAGTGTGAGTTAACTTAGTAGGATGATAACCAAAGTGTATAATAAAATCCAGACTAAATAATTGTGAACTAAATAGTATGATTATTAGGGGAACAAATTAAAAAACTAATATTGAACATGAAATAAACCACCAAATGTCATGCTCTATGTTGACACCAGAGGTTATCCAACCCTTTTTTGACCCTATTCCGGATATCTCAGTCTAAGACATCGCAAAAGATATATAGATTCACATTCCAATTAACCATACTTCACATCCATAGGAATCCAATAATAGTGTGTCTCTCTATTTAGAATCAAGTGACCATATATCATTTCACTAGACAATAAGTAACTATACATCACAACCCTGGGAAAAATAATGGACTCTATGGGAATTACCATGCTAGAGTAACTTACATGTTCCCAAGGTTCAAGCCTATACTTAGTGAATAAATATCAATAGAACCATTTGGAATGCCCATGATATGGCAATTTATGTGTGGATATTAAATTAGACTCTATGGAAATTCCCATTCAAAATTATTTTTAATAATTCACAAAAAAAATAACAAGGTTCAACGTATTATATAGTAACAAACATGAAAAACATTTCAGCATAATACATATTGGTCTATTTAATCAATTACCAATTTTCATACCAACTTCAGATACACAAAATTATTCCTATTATCCAAAAACATGTTTAATTATTAGATGCCAAGGTAAGTAAATTACCATTTTTATTCCATGTTAACAATTAGCACATTAATTGTAACTAAAAAATTCCACATTTCATTTATACCAACTACCATTTTACATGTATGTTATGATTTTAAACCATCATTCTATTATGCCAATTCCAATTTCATTTTGTTTAACCAGTTACATGCCATATGATTCTTGAAGTAGTCCATTACAACCATTCAAATGAGAATAAGCCTCATTCTATTAATCCAAATCATAAAAAATTTCCAATTTATCATAGGGATATATTCTCTTCATTCCAAGTTGCAACCTACAATAATGGGTTGGAACACTTATCGGGTGGTCACATGCCATGATCAAAACCCCACTAGACCCAATAGAATCTATGGGAGTTCTAGGAATTAAGAGTTAAATGATACCAATTTAATATATTCGTTTACATTGTGATTTACCACAATCAAATAAGTTTTAAATAAAAAACAGACAAAAAAAGGAATTAGGTTGTGGTTTTAGACCTTCCACCAAATCAATTAATATTAAACTCTAAGGATTATACATCCAGGTCAATTAATCCTACTATTATCGCTTATTTATGTTTATTGACAAAATTTTTCATGGATGGAAGAAGGTGATTTAAGGAAAATTAAATAGGATTTCAACAAAAATAAGAGAAAAATAACATTGTAAGGCATTCATATCAATCCATTGATTGAAGAACCAAGTAAAAACGTTAGAGAATCCTTGGGAGACTTGGAGAAAATACCATAATCATTCATCCTATTTTATTGACTAAATAGTGGTAAATTATTGTTAAAATGAGGTTTTGAGGGGAAGAAATATCATTCTTCCACAAATTATTTTGGCCCATATCAACACCACAAAATATATAGTGTTGTCCAATAATGTGTTAAAATGGAAGGAATCCCCATTGACTGGCCGATGAGATTCTTGTAGATGTATAAAACTATTATATAGACCATTCGTTGGATTGTAGACTATATCGGCCACCTGGTTTCACTACAACACTTCCATTGCTATATGCCACCTCATTCCTTTCTCTACGTGGGCTCCCCAGATCCCACATACACATTAGAAATAATTAATTATGCCATGAATAAGGGTTAGTCATATAACTAAAGGATATCAACTAAATTGTATAGACTAATGTACTAATTTGGGAGATGTAATCTTATATAAAATAATATATATATTCATTCCATCATAGGTTTTAGGAACCCCATCCTCTAATTCTTATTGAAACTCGACATCTGATGAAAATAGTAGGTCTTCTCTAAAAGTTAAGTTGAAAATAACATCTAATATAATATTTTCTTAGAGAACAATATAATCTCAATGATCTTTTTCATAAAATTATATGATTATATAACTATCATCACTCTCATATGATGAAATCTTAATATATGGATCCCCCCAAATACTCAATGTGTAATTTATTACTTTATAGGTTTTTATTTCATCCCATAATGAATATCTGTTATATTATTTTCCTTTTATTTTAAATCTTTAAAAATTAAGAAGAATCAATTCATGTTTATTACACTCATAAATGATTGTATCCATTTATAATTTATTATGATACTTATCTCTTCTATGTTTTCCATCATTTTATTAACTCCTATATTTTATTTTATTCTTAAACATTCTTCTAGACATCTTTAAAAGTTCTCCATTCATGGGATCCCAATAACTCTAATTTGAAAACCCACTAAAATTTATTTTAGTCATACTGAGATTTAATGTTTTTCCAATAGAAATCAAGTATTCGGATATTAAAACAAAACAAACTATTTTTTATTACTCTTTTTTTAATCTTCTCTCTTCAAATGATTTATATTGTTCATTAATTTTAAAATTATGACAACAAGACTAATATTGGTAATATATGAAATATCATCAATAGATTTTTTAAGGGGCTCCCATTTGTTATGTAAAATGTTATTGACATTATCCATAAGTTTATCATTTGATAATTACGTTTCTCCAAGGTATTAAAATATATTGACAATAGTGATAAGTATATAATGCATCTTTGTGACTAATTCTGTGGTTACAAAATGAAATACATAATAACAATTATATAAACATTCACTTTCAGTTTCAAGAACATTTTATATCCCAATGTGAGTTACATATAAATTTATACAAATAACACATATATATCAGCAAGATAAAAAATTACATTAAATATTTATTTATTTAGAAAAAATAGATTATTTCTGATATAGATGTTGATATGAAAATTAGTTTGTTCATCCTTGGTAGATGTAGAATATTTTTTATCTAGAATCTTGTTTCCAATGGATAAAATATGAAAATATTAAACTTCAGTATTGATAATGTATGTATTGATATATTTTCTCTAATACTCATAATCTCAACCACAAAATATCATTTGTATAAAGTGATTTGTATTGTCAAGCAATCCAATATATATTCTTATAACTGCAAAAACAAAAGGATCCTTTATCATTCACATGGGTGTACATGGAATTTATTTATGTTTCGATAAGAGAAATAAAAAACCAAAAATCAATATACTAACACAATAGTGTAGTTAAGAACACATGTTATGATATAAGATCTTTTACTATGTGTTGGCATATTCGTTGAATGATAGGGAAATAAAAAACGAGGTTAAATTGTATTCTAAAACATGAATAAAAGTTTTTCCCTACATTATGTGTAAGTGGAAAGGGTGATATAATATTTTGATTAGATAAATAATATATTGTAATTAAAAAAGTAACTGTAGTGGAGATATGTTTTTCAATATATAAACACTATCTTATAAAATAATAACCAAAATAGAAAAATATAAAATTACATGTGAAAAAACATCTCATAGTATCTTATTACTATATAAACACCAAAAAATGGTATTATTTAAGAAAATATTTCCAATCAGAATTGAATTGTTTCATTTAACCAACTCAATAAGAGGATATATAAACCAGAATACAGGTATCCCAATTCAAATCAGTGAATTTCCTAAAAAGAAAGCACATTATCAACCAAATATTCCCCATTAGGAATATATTGAACAAGATTTTAAAAATCAATAATCGTATACTAGAATCACATGATCACATTAATTTAACATAGAAATATCATTCACTAGAGGCATAATTTAATATATCCTTTTCAAAATGAATCTTCCATATTATATTAAAAAAACCCTGCATCATAGTGATATGACCCATCAAACATAATCACTTCGTACTTCATATACAGTAACACTGCCAGAAGAGAATTTTCTTCTTATCATCATAATACCTCAATATTAATCATTTTATAATTATCTTATATCCCAATCTCTCATGAACCTAGATTATTTGGAAAAAAATAGTTATAACCTAAATACTATGATCTTTATAATCTACCCTAACAAAGAATAGCTCTTGGTTCACACTAATAAATAATACAATTAGAATTATTGAAATGAAAATGATTTGATGCATAATATTCTTTACATATGTGTAAACACATGTTCAGGTATCTTCTACTCAAAAAATAACAAGATAATATATATATGATTGTGTAAAAAACTCTAAAAGTTGTAATTCAATTTCATTATAAATAGTTGAAACAATACATGATGCAATACTAAATTGCCTGACTGTTTGAGAAATTATTCTATAATAATATGTTTTAAAAAAATTTATAGAATATTTTTTAAAATATAATTCACCTCACATTTTAGTAAAAAATCTAAGATTCCACTTCAAAGTTTATCATTCATTAAAATGATGGGTAATAATTATAAAAATTATAAAACATAAAAAAGAATTTCATATTATATAAAAAACATATAAAATGTATTATGATTTTAAATATAAAGGATAAAACATTGTTCATAAAACCATACTAATGATCATTGATTAATATCATGATCTAATGGAATTTTGATAATGAATCATTCCAGAACAATGTTTCTCTAGGTTAAGATCAATGTCAAGGAATATTCAAAAACATCCAATTATGAAGAAAAGACACTCTTTGTAAATGTATCATGGTTCAAGTTAAATCATTAGAAGATTATTAATTTTAATAGTTAGCATGATTAATATACAAATAATAATTTTTAGGACTACGACATATAATGGTGGGGATGTTGTGTCTTTATGATCAACCAGTTAGAGTATTAGACCATATCATACGCTAAATGGAACCATTTAATAACTTTCATGTATGTGGGGAAACAATATACGGAAAACAATTATTGGTTTCTTACATCCCCAGATAATTTATTATTGTTTTTGGACTTACTGTCAGAATAAACCACTCCATGGTACATTTATCTATGACATGTTTTGATAGGTTCTATATTAAATTTAGAGTTACACTTAAAACCACATGATGTTACTAAGAGATCATCAAATATTCATTCATAGTGATTTATAAGTATTTGAAAGTATGTGCCTCAAAGGAAAATGTTCCATGTATAATCCAATGATCAAATCAATTATAAAGGATGGATGAAAATTGAAAATTCCTTCCAGTGCAACCTGTTGATCTATTTTTCCTTTTAAAGCATCATTAATATTTTTCTAGAATATAATATATTCATTATCAATCATTTTTTATTGAAATAAGGAATACATTTGGGGCATGTTATAATAACCACCATTCATAAATGACAAGAGACGCAATAAAATGATTCTATATCCCTTGTAAAATCTTTTTTTCATGGTATATATTCTATTTACTTCACTAACTATCATCATTATTTGTTAATATATTTCTCTAAAATGCATTCTAGGTTATAAATGGGGAACATTTAAGATTTTATTAATATCATACATAGTTATAGGTCTAATAAACATGGCCACATGAAAGAAAAAAAATCAAATATAGAAAATTCAACCCAAACTGAAGCCCTGAAATAGAGTCACCACCTCTTTCAAAATTGTTTTTGAAGTTTTTCTTCCATGATTTTCATAGGTTGGAACTACTATGGATGGATTCCTGATATATATTATTTGGACCTTTATTTTTAATTTCTTGTGATTCATTATTTTATTTAGTAATACATTTTGGTTTTTGTGATATTCTTTCATTGTGATTAGTTCCAAAAAAACATAAGAACATTAAATATTATTTTTTTTCTTATTTTTATTTATATAAATATTGTAATCCTAATTGATATTCAATTTTTTCACTATAATCATAAAAAAAATTGTCCCAAAATATTAAGACCACTATATATATCTTAGTGGATATTGGTTCTTCTTTTGGATAACCACAACAATGCTTCCAAGAAATTTTTTTATTAGAGCCATTTGAATTATAAAATATGGGTTAAAATGATTTATAAATATATAAATTTGATTGAGAATTTATTTTCTCTAATAGATTAATATAATTGAATTTATTTTTCAAAAATATCTTCTTGATTCTCTTAGTGGTTCTAAAAATAACATTAAGATTGTGTCCCCTGATGTCATGTGTTTTGTTATTAAATATATTTCCGAACTAGTGTTCTAAGGGAATATTGTAGTCTCATGTTATTTTCATTAGAAGATATGGGTCTCTTGAATGTATTTTATCAGTCTACTAAAACCTAGACACGATCCATATTGTAGGTTATATTTCTAATAAATTCATTATTTGGATGATTATATAAAAACTCTATTGTATAACATAAAAATTCACCCTAGAACTACACTTAAGGTTAATATTCATGAATTTAACAAAATCGTTTTGTAGTTTTATAATATATATGTCAGAGGTATTGATGATGATTAAAAATCTTTATATTGAAATCCTTGTATGATTTATATATTTTTAAGGATTCAACCTTGCATTCTAGGGGTACTATTATTTTTAAAAAGGATAATTAAACCATATTATTTGAATAACATAAAAAATGAGGGTTTCATAAACATATGGATGAGGGTGTGGATATGGATGTTCGAGATAAATTGAAAATTCAAGGAAGGTGGTGGTATAAGATTCATCCTAGGAATATCCATTCTAAGTCCATGAATAAAGTTATTGAATTTTTTTCTTATGATAACATCCTAGTAGTATAAAAATAAATTATCCTAAAAAGTGTAACAATTATAATTTTAACAAAAATGAAAATTTATTGTTAGTTGAGTAAGATGTTAATATTGATAATGTTATTTGTGTGGGTAACCATGCTATAACTAAAGACTTGATTATTGATTATTCATTTTATTTTCTGAAGAGTTAAGATAAAGAATACATTTTTTTAAATAGATTGAGTTATGTATTTTCTATTTGGGGATTAAAATGAGAAAATGTATCATGGGTAAAGGTTTTACATCGCAATAAAATAAAAATACAATGGTTAGATGTTTACATGAAATTATGAGAAAACTCATTTTACTTAATTTTATTGATAATAAGTGATATATATTTGTCAAACATTAGTAGTAATATAATCTCTTGTGGACCCCTCACAATAATATATGGAACAAAATAGAATGTGGCGTATGTTTTTGGAGTTATAACCAAAATGAAGTAGTTGAATGCTTCCCACATACCTGAATCTATTAATACCATCCTTTAGCATATATTTCATGGGAATTTGAGTTAAAATGTCCTTTATAGGCTTATTAAATAATGTCTTTTTACCATTGTAACTCCTAACAGTATTCAATTTTGTTAATATTCTTTTATGGTTATTATAAACATGTGGTATTCAACAGTTTTATTTACCTAGATAAAAATTCCCTTGAGTGTATCAACATTGATATTTTGGGTCCCTATATGACATATTCCCATCATTTAAGATATTAAATTATGAACCTTATTAAGGATCACTCTTAGAATGTATATATTTTCATACATAAACACAAGTAAGATAACTTATATATATTTAGGAACTCAAAAAATAATCTAAAATACAAATATGGTAACAAACTAAAGCATATATTAATTTATAATGTGTTAGAGTATCTATCTAATAAGATTGTATAGTTTTATAGATTATAAGGTTTCAAAATACACCATACTTTTGTTAAAACACATTAACAAAGTGGATTATATGAATATTTGAATAAAACTATATTGGGTATGGTGATATGCAAGGCCACACACATAGGTTTTTTGTAGTCCTTCAACATTAATGATTACCCAAAGAAGGTGTTCCTTATAAATTATTTCCCATCTAAATTTACTATCATCTAGACCTCTAAAGTGGTCTGGATAAGGTATCCACCTAGTCTTTCATACCTTAAAAATTTTGGATCCACCTCTTATTCTCTTTCTATGAAAGATAAGATAGAAACTAGGGTTGTCAAGTTTTTCATCATGGGTTATTTGATGTGTTTTAATGAATATAGAAAATGGATAGATTAACTATGATATATAAATTATAACATTATTAGTGATGTCCTCCTTTATGATTCTTTCTTACCTATATATGAATATCTTGAAACTAAAAATTATAAAACACACCAACATTTTGGACTTGACGTTTCCTCAGACATATATGATGACCTAAACCTATGATAGTCTCCAATAACCGTCCTTCTCATGATATAATTATGTAAAATTAAAATTTTGAATTTTAGGTGGAGGGAAGTGATAGTCACAATGATAATCATTTCACTCATAATAGATTTAGGAGGCACATCAGACCCACTATATGGGCCAGTAATTCCAAATTAGTTTATTTTGTGAATAATATTACATAAGATATTATTTCCAACACTTTTCATTGGGTGTACTTCCTTTCATTTCAATGTTCACAAGTGCTAAATTTGTTTCCCCACATTCTAAATTTCCAATTGTTACTAGATTTCATCACATTCAATGGCAATGTCTTCTCCTTGATCTAAATGTGATGATGGGATGATGGTTCCACTTTCCATGGATTCCTCATTGAAACATTTCTCATATTCTAGGTCACCCTCATAGAGTTATATTGTCTTCATGGAACTCATTCTTGGTTCCATGTCATGTTGGACATTATTTAATTATATTGCTTCTATCTACACATTCTGATGGGAAGTGATAGCGTACCATCCTTTGGTCTGGAGAGTAGTCTCTTTGGGAATCACTATAATGTCTGGATTCTAAAAACATTAGTCACCTATATTTTTCCTCAATTGAAGTCATCTCATGAAGGGATATGGTATTCATAACCCAAGCCATCTCACATCAATCATGAGTTTTCTAATTCAAAATGGTTTTATCTTCTAGGGGTCTTACCTTAGGAATACCGTGTTTTGTGGGAGGTAGTTGATTCCATAAGTGTAGGTATTATAATGATTTTACCTTAGGCATCCTATGATTATCATGGGGTATCTTCTTGGGTCATACATTTAATGTCTTGTGGATAAGGATTTAATTGATCAAGAAACCCTGTGGAGTTGGATCAAGGAGGTCCATCCCTAGGAGGGAATATTTCACACCTAGAGGATTATTGATGGATAAATCAAGACGCCCCATAGAGGGAGATCTAGGATATGTTTTCCATTAAGGGGATATGTCTTACTAAGAAGAAGGATGGATCAAAACACCCTTAGATAGATAGATCTAGATGTTTTTTCAATAAAGGTAATATGCTATTTTGTGATGTTGGGGAGATCAAAACACCGTTAGAGAGGCAAATCAAGGAGGTGTTTCCCAAAAAGGTAAGAGTTCATTCCATAATGGTGGGTGGATCAGAACATCCTTATATAGGTAAATCCTAGAGGAGTCTCCCAAAAATATAAGTGGTCAAAACATGAATGAGGTTGGATATTAATGCTCTTGGATAGGTGGATCAAGAAGGTGTATTCCATAAATGGATGATGCCACACTGTGAATGTGGATGGATCAATATTCTATTAGAGAGGAGGATCTAGGTTGTGTGTCCCATAATGGGATGATATCACAAAATAAAGGTTAATCAAAACACCCATACATGTGATACAGATAGATGTACCACATGGATTGGGAACCTAGGTTTACCATTGTTTGGGATTGAACCTAAGAGATGCATCCTATTAACCCCATTTATATGTTATGGTTAAAAATCCATGTAGTTTGGTGTCACACTTTAAGGTTGTGTAACAAGACTGGTTAATGCAGTTTAATGTCAGGAAATATGGATATTTGCATTCAAATGTATAATAGATGAGGGATGTTGTGTGGATTTAGATAAGGGTTTTTCACCCCCATAAACGATGACCCTGTCCGAGAATGACCACTCTCCACTATCTAAGTTGTTTGTAGGATGGGGTGCCCTCATTGGGTTCTTGAAAAAGAAGAATCATGGCCCACTATGGATAACTGGCCATGTTAGTGTCTATTCCCTCCACTCATCTATAAAAATACCTCAAGGGGATCAAAATAAGGAATGAACTAAATATATTTATAGGAAAAAAGTGAAAAGGATATGAAAAATGTGGATCCTTTAATGAGAATCAAGATAGATCCATTAATTCCTAGTATGAAAACCACTCATCGCATAGTAGTATGGAGGAAAAAATAAATCATCCATCCAACCAAAAACTCAAAAACCCATTAAGGAAACTAGTTCACTAGGAATAAACGTATGGTACCTTTGTGGGAGAGAACCCCATATAAAAATGATAGTTGAGAAGAACATCAACCTAAGTAAAAAAATCATATTTATGAAGAACTCATACCCACATAGAAACATACCACATGGATGGAACCTGGACTCATATAGCAACTCAATATGTGGGTAGAACCGAGGTCAACCTAACAAAATGCTACATGAACCATACACTCACCCTCATTGAAACATGCTACATGGCGATAACCACATCCCACCTAAGAACATTCTTTTCATATTAGGTAATCCTATGGTGTTTTAAACTCCACCTAGATTTACTCTCTTTCATCATATCATTATTATATGTCCCCATATTTTCCCTTCTACAATCCATTACAATAGTATCGAGCCATTGACTCATCGAAAGACACAAGACATGTATGATCAGATCATCAAGTCCATTAGCATGTCTCCTCAGGTCTACATACCCATGGTAATCAGATTTATGTGTGTAACCACTGAAATATGTTGGGCCCTTTGAATTTCATTATGGATACATTCCTAGAGTAATGTCAGTTCCAACCTTGGGGTGATCATGTGAACCTCCCAATTCTTGGTGGAGATAGAGGGGATTATGCCTTCCTTTCCCTTCAATAGGGAATGAGATCCCCCCAAGAACCAATTTCCGAGCTTCCCTCATTGAATTAGCCTGTATCCTTTCTGGTCAAAGGTGTAACTCTTGCTCCTGTTTGCCTCAAACTCTATCATAGATGAATATATCACTAGATGTGACTATGCCAATTAGAAAAATAAAAGATGAAAAAATACTAAAATAACTCTCCCTCTCCCTTTGGGAATCATCACCTCATCCAATAACAGAATGATTAGAATCATATAATATAGATATGTACTTAATTCTATTGTTCCTCATGCCAAGAATGACTCATGTGGGCATAGAGGTTTGTGATGATCATGACCTTTGCATGTTCTGAAACCATAAAATTGGATGTTTCCATTCATAAGCCTCAAATATATGCACCTTGGTATTACCTCTAAGTGTTAGCCCCAACAAAATAGAAATCTTCCATTTTTAAGCCTCAAACACATCCACCAAATCGGGACAACTATATTGTATAATCCATGAAGTCATTCATCAACCATCAAAGATCTATGTTTTCAATGATGGGGCACCTAACATGAATCCATTATAGTGTAATCCCCAATCCAAGCATGCTCCCTTGAACATAATGATTCTATGCATAAGTCCCAACCACACGGGACTCCCCTATTGGTGTAATCTAAAACTTACTAAACTACACGATATTTGATTCCCAAACTATATTTGAAATGTAGGAATCCTTCATGAGGTTCAAATACTACACCCAAATCCACCCAAATGTTATTTTCAGTCACATCCTTGGAAGGATCATATATACCTGGGAAACCAAATCTCTTTTGAGTCCCTGAGGAAGCCCTAGCAGAAGTCCCAAACCATCATTGACCAGGAACCATCCATATAGATTTCAATTGTATATGATATTAAACTCCATTGTTGGGTCCAAATTACATGACCTTAAAAGGTGACGTGTTTGGATAAGTGGAACCAAACTACGATGGTATAAATTTCTCTCAAAAGGATAAGTAAGAAGCCCATATTATTGGTTTGATCCTGAAATTAGAACAAATTTTTTTCCCTGGATGAAAACAAAAAATAGAGAACCTCAACATGTTACTTGGAACCAAAATCACCATGATAAATGACCAAAGAATAATTGATCCCTATACAAATAGTTTACCATTGATGGAAACATAAGACACATACAGATCCATCCTTTTTGGTGAACCTCATGTGATTACAGATTATTCTAGACCAATGATTATTCATAATGGATTGTAAATTTAGGGTAATCCATTTATGACTACTTGGAAATGAACAAAATTTTATAGATAAAATATCATATCTGTAAGAGTGTCTCATAATAGGAAATAGTTACCCCCAAAAGGATTTTATGATCCTGAATTACCATCCTCTAGACCAATGTGAGTTATTAAGTGTTGTTGTACACATTCCCCAATAAATTCCTACCTTTGGAAGTAGTCCCATGAGTCTTCATGGAAATTAATGTCTTTGGGAATTTATTGCTCCATGAAGAAAATCTGTTGGAGACTGATCAAAAAAATTTTAACCCAAATTTGATATTTTACACCATTCAACCAATTTAATATAATTATTATGCACAAACAGTTTTCATCAGAAACAATATTATGAACCTGATGTGAATATTTAACTAAGGTAGCAGTGTTACCCCTCCATAGAACCCTTTTACATACAAAATGAAACCAAGAAAAGATTGAACATTATGTGTAAATTTGGTCATGATATTATACTTTGAAAAGGTTTTTTCTATACATTTAACATAAATTTATGTAACTCTTAAAACTATCTTCAGTCCATTGGTGTCTCACCACCTTTCACAAACATATGTGCCATCTATTGCACTGGCCAAGTCCTCAACCAAATAGAGGATTCCATCAACCAACCAGTGTCTTCAATGATAGGTTTAAAATTCACTGGGTATGGGGTGGAAACAACGGTAATCTCCCCACCCAAGATCTAGGTAAAGAATTCACTCTAGTACATGATGCCCCACCAGCTGGCCAACCATTTCTAGTTAGCGGTACAGAACTAGATGACCCCACTAGTCATCTCCAACCATTTGGGGAGACAATCCCCAAAATCTGATAGTGATTTACACCCTTACCATTGGGATTATTATGATTTTTTGACCAATTACATCATCCTAGAACTATAATGATACCACCCATGGTCCCCTGCTGAAAATATATGATGCAAGAACCGTGTTACAAATCTTCCTCACCATGAAGAGGATATTTCCCCTAGGCACGCAGCTAAAGTCAAAGAGACCCAGGTCACCAGGGTGGCCTTCAAAGTGTAAATATTAGACAATCAGGAATAGTCCTTCCTCCTTTATCATACTAAAGAAGACCTCTAAGTAACTATGGAGCCATATTATAGGCAAAAGTATATTCTTTCACCCAATTTTAATGTGTGACGGTTAATTATGATAGTGAATTATGAAAAGGCACAACTTCCTGGTTCTTCTCTCCAACCCCACCATTATTATAAGGTGGAAAACGATAGGCATGATCATATCCCTTTCGATGTACATGAATCCCATCAGTAAACTATGATAGTGAATTATGAAAAGATGGGAATTCTTGATAATATATACCACTACCATCAGCCAAAGCGGGTGGAAATTTATAGAAAGAAACTTCTCTGTCACCGCTAAAATGAATCCTTCTAGACAGATATGACGGTAACCAAATTCCATAAGAGGAAAATTATTTTGGATACATATAAATCCCATCATTCCAATAAGATGGAAGGAAATAAGAATACACAAATTCATGATCGTTCATATCAAGCTTGACAAGTAAATATGGTGGAAATATGAGAAATAAGCTACATTATTACATTTGTTAATCAAGTGAATACTCACGAACCTTCCACTGAACTGATGGAATGATGGTATATACTGGATGAAAATGGAGGACAGGAGTAGCCATGTATTATTTCTTCATGAAAGGAATGGTCATATGTTTTTCCCCTTTAATTATGTATCAGAACGCATCTTATAAATGACGGAGGGTCAAAGTTTAATTATTAATCATACCTTACAAAATTTCCATGATGTAATCACATCAATAGAATTAGAAATGTGTCGTCCCCACAAACCTCCCCCCCCCCAAGTGGGGTAACTCATCCACAAATGAGGTGGTCACTCAAGACTACTCATGCATATATAATCATATACAAGAGGGTCATTGGAAATAATACAAGATAAATGGAAAATTAGATCCGGAACAAACACATGTTTCAACTGGGGGGACATCATTCCACAATGGGGTCCACTCTATGGAAGGCATATATCCCTATTAGAACACAAGAATATTACTATATTATCCCAGTAGCACCATGTGAGACACTCAAACATTAACCTATATAGTATGGTCAACACCCAAAGCAAGATGCCCGAGTTTCCTACAAGAGAGAACCAAATATGAAATCACACCAAATGTAGATGTAAATGAAGAAAATATTCATGAAATTACACTATTGTATGTTTTAATTCTTGAGGCCATGAAAAATGTTTCAATGGTGTCTTATGATCTTTTTGAACCATTACAAAATTGTGAGAGTGGCCACTGTGGTTGAGAAGGTCCTCCCCTCAACATTATTACTAATAGCTCTGAAGGTCCTCCCCAAAGCATATACCATGCAGGGTTCCTTCATGGAAACAAAAAAGATGAACAATATAGCTTCTCTCATTATAAGAATAATGGTCTCCCTCCTTTTTTAATGACGATAAAATAGAAAAAAGAAATCCACTTGTTTTCTCCCACCCTAAAGGTCCTCCCCAGGGTATACTCTGATGAAATTCACCACGAAGATAGACTTCTAGCTACAATGGTATTCCTCATCATGATAGAACCTACCACAAATGTCTTCCCAATAGTAACATTTCATATCGACAAGAAGGCCCTCCCCCTAACCGAGTTAAATAAAATAAAGAAAAAATATTCATAGGTACTTGGAAAGATGAGGAAGACTTGTTAGAAACCAAATCAAGGACAATTGATCTCCATTATCAACCAAGATATTTCCATGGAATACACTCATCCTATATTCCACCCTCATACCATTCCCATACCAATGTGATGCCTTTTAGCCAAACTACTTGTGAAAAAAATGGTAAGAAGTTCCCATACAAAGCTTGATGAAAATTGTCCACAGATGACATACCCATTATCTTTTATTCCTTATCCACTTCTCAATTCAATGTTCTAGAGGAATTTTCAGAATAATGCATACACAACATCAATATGAATATATATAAAACTCTCCACCACCTTAATGAATATAAATTCCTTATGAAGACTATACAAACCATGTCTAAAATATTGGGATATCTTCATTAATAAATTGACTTCAAATCCTTTATATCTATGTGGTGACGATGATTTTGATGCGATGAAAAGATATTCAATAGAATTGAATCATTTTGTAACATATTTATAATCTTATTAGTTATATTTTCACCATTAGTTGTTCACATATAGGGATGGTGGAAAATGGATCATTCCATTTCACTTAATGCATCGTTCAGTAGAACCCACTAGAAATGACATCCAATAATTTCATTATTACAATTTGGAAATTTGAAAAAAAAAACATGATCAGGAAAAGGGACACATTCAATAAGAACCATCCTTGAGTAATTTTCAAATGATTCATGTCCGGCTAAAGAAATCTATCGAAAAACGCTTGAACCAAGAAACTGTTAAAATTTAGACGACTTCTCTCTTAAGGGAATCCAATCATCAAGCACTACTAATGACCTTTAAATCAAACAGTTCACATGAAAACACAAAATTATATTCAAATCCTGCTTGAATAGAGACACATGAGATCAAGAGATCATTGGTATCTATAATAACTGTTGTAGTATGGGATCGACACCATCCAATAGAGAAAGGGGAATTTTTTTACACAAAATGACCTCATAAAAAAATGTATCGGGGCCCAACATCTAGAGAATGGGAGAAACCCCAACCAGTAAGGAAAGGGAAAATCCTACCCAAACCACTCCCCAAATTTAAAATCAATATTTTCACATCTAGGGAGTATGATAAGCAGTACGATATCATAGTTGACCCTACTCCATGACCCATTTCCCATAGAATGGAGGTGTACAACCAGGCTACATAAAGGATCACTTCAAGTAACCCATATCTAAGAAGCTCAAATAGGATCTTGGAATGGAAGGTATATGTCCCAAAAAATACAATCAACACTCCTATTATTTCGTAGTTGGTATGATGCCCATAATGAATTATGCAACCCTGATTTTCATGGACACCAATCTTATAAATAGAACAAGAAATGATACGAATGTAGAAGAGAAAAGATATGATGGTTCCATCTTGGGATGTGATCTATAGTAAGAGTGAAGGTGTTCTTACCAAAAACTAGCGAATCGCCCTAAATTTTGGTGTTCCAGAAATCAATCCCCCACTCCCTCCATATAAAATAACTACTAGATAGAATAAGAAAATCATGTTTTGTATGACCTACATCCACCTCTCGTTGAGGAGGATACCCTTGTGCTTGATGAATGATTCTCTTTGACTGGATCCATAAATCAATGAATTTAGGTGAATCAACATAGTGTTTCTCAAAGGAATAATTTCTATCAAATACACAACCTATGAAGAGCATCAATACACAATTCAAGAAGTTATACCTCAACATGAAGAGTTCATACCTATAATTTAAACATTTCTAGGATATATTCCCAACATGGATCATGGTCCATCGGTCTAACTAGACCTTCTCATGGATGGATACCAATATTTCCCTCCATTTAGGAGAAAACGACAATGGATTCAAGAAAACTGGAAAAACAAGTCCTTGATAGAATATAAACCTCAAATAATTGCTTAATTGATAGACCAAAACCTATTGATTGATTCACCTATCCATGGTAATATTCATTTAAACATTCATTAAGGGATTATCAATACAATCAATTGAATGGTAACTCTATTATAAGCTGTAAAGGATCATCATTCTCTAGTGTAACCAGAATTGAAACCTTACCAGAACTGGGTGAGTGACACCCCACCACAACAAAACATCAAGAGTACTTTATTTCTAATATTAAATGGATCATGTGACCCCAAAACCCTATAAAACACTGCACATTCCATTATGATCCCATGATGGGAACTCCTGAGCAATAAGCAGTAGTGAAATGCATATTCATAATTGAATAATATAAGGGCCATCCTTTTTATGGTACACCAGTTTTACCACACTATTGATCATTTCATGGTAAGACATCTTTTAGGAGTTACTTTTCATGTTCAACTCAATTATGTACAAGAAAACAATCAGTGATCTCTCTGGCTAAAAAAAATGAGAAAATGAGAGAGTATAAAATTACATTAATAGATGGAACAGGGTGACCAACTCCCCAATATGACCACTTCCCCAGGATGATATGATCATTCTATACATTGATAACCTCTGTAATGAAATGAAAACGCCACTCAACATAGTGAAATATATAGGTCGGTTATGGGATTTCTCAAAAATTTCCAAAATAATGGAATACATGATATGATATATGAATCATTGGTCATAAATAACTCCACATGTCCTAGGGAAAAGAACAAGAAAGTTTGGGGTATCATCTCTCATACTAAATCCAACCTCTACACATTCTTTAGCTTCAAAACGTACACTATATTGTGTAGTACCCTATGGGAATAAAAAAATCCTCCCCTTTACCATGATGGGTGGAGGGGACACAAAATGAACCAATTTAAGTACAAATGAAATAAATTTTACTCATTCTGAGATGATCAATTTCGTATCAATTTTATATCCCATGTGGAAAATGACTTACATCACCTATAAGTTCCTGAAGGTGTTAACCTCGTAGGTTTTGATTGATGGTATAATTATTTCCCCTTTCAACTTATACCCGGACACACCATTCAATAATGGTTTTCCATGAATGTCCTCCTGTAGAAAATGATATATTTTAGGAATGTAAATCAGGTAAGGTCACCAGTACAAGTGGTGTGTGTTTCTACCACTACTCTTGAGAAAGGAGGTGAGTGGAAAGAATTTGTTAGAAAAATGATGTAAAAATTTGGTTAATGGTTAACCTAAAAAACAATCATACAAACTCATAGAATTGTCCAATAAATTTTGAAACTATCAACTATACCCCTAGCGGCTTCTGATGCAACATAGCTAATGTCATTATCCCAACAAAACTCCAATTGACATATTTTCAAAACAGTTTCCTAGCCAAAAAAGGTAGAGATTAAGTTCATGAGGATGAACCTACACCACATCCAAAGTTGTATTTGACCCTCTCATGTTTCATTCCCTAATATCTGAAACAATGGGTACCACCCCAACAAACGAAACCACCAGAGACAGTCGTCTGGGAATAATCCTCATCAGAAGTGAAATTGATATTAGATTTCATTAATGTCAACATTTTAATGGATCAATTATTAGATGACGAGTATGACTATGAACTTGAGTTCCCCACAACCAATTGTGGAGTTGGAGGAAGGGTCTTCATGAATCAAGGCTATGGGAAAAGGCACAACTATAATAGAAGCCAGACATTAAACTACACCCCTACTCAGAATGTTTATATTGTAGAAACTCATTGAAAAAAACATTATTGAGATCCCCAAGAACAAAAGTATCCTACTTCATAACCCAAAATCCACACTAACCCCACCACTTTGGAATATAGAACATGGGAGGAACATGTTTCAAATCGACCTCGGGAAGAAGGAAGACCTACCTGACCCATCCCACCATGGCCTAGAGTGACTCCGAATCCTGTTTTGAGGGGGGATCTATCTATATAAAATACTCAAGCCCATAAATCACCTATTAAATAGAATACCAAACATCTAAGTTACATCCTTTAAAATAAATGTTCAAAATCCTAAAATATTTATATTCGGTACCAGCCAAACAAACCATCCTAGATGACCTCAGTTTTTCAAAAGACCACATTGATGCACTCATAGAGGATTTGTTAATCCAATAGGAATTTGAATACAATTTTCAATTTAATGGTCTATTGGATAGAAAATAATCTTATATAATTCCACTTGTTTATATCCTTCTCAAATCTAGATGAAGATGCCATCATACATGGGTTTATCGGACCCATGCATGTGTCTGGAAAGATAAATTTTGTCGATTTCTAAAAAGATTTCATTGAAATTGGATCTGGAGTTAATCACATTCCATTATGAATAGTTCATCAAAAGGCAGATGAATAGGATAACCAAGAGCCTTTCATCATAACACTACATGGATATTATAAAAGTGTTAAGTATCCATTGGTCAAAATCAATCTCAAGTTTTGTTCAAAGACCTCATAGTCAACTAAAAATTTATGGTGGTTCAGCAGAACATAGCATTAATTTTATTTCTATGTAGGACATTGTTTTATCAACCATAAAATCTCCTCATAATGAAATAAGTGCATCAAATACTGAATTAATTTAAAAATCAAGATGTCTCATGCCAAAAAGGCCATGTTCTATTCATTTGAGTCACATTATATTATTGCATGATTTTATCAGGGGAAAAGGAAATTAACTCTGGTTGATGGTGCTGATTGGTTCACTATCCTAAATGGTATAGAAATTATATTGGGAAACCCCTTCTATCATATCAATGAGGAATATGTGTCACCCATCAATCATATTGGGTACATGAGCCCAAATGCAGCCACGTATTTAGCATTCTCCATGATTTCAGTCATGACCATTAATTCCCACAGTGTTGAAATGTTTGTTGCCACCCCAAAAATTGGTGAATGCTTATAAGAATGAACATTCACTTTATCACTAGGATCCATGAAATCACTACCTCGACAATTGATGTGTAAGGGTTTTTCTCGTCAATCAATGTTGAAAAATATACCCCTCCTTCATCCCTTACTCCTTATTCCCTAATATATTTTCAAGGAAATCCCATGATGTTAGATTGGTCATAACACGTCCCTTCAAATTTGGAATATCATGATATCAAAGCATCTCCTAACAATAAATAACTTACCCTGGCACTTTTTAACCAAATGGAAAAAGAGAAAGAAGATTAATAAGAGAAAAAATATAGAAAATAGGTCCTTAGGGAAGACCTACAGCATTTTAAGAGGGTGTTTCTACTAAAATTTATGTGATTAGAGAGATAAATCTAGGTACCCAACATGACCTATGACCCACCTGATCTGTGCCACCACTACTCTTGAAGAGAAAGTATATACCTCCTTTTCCAAGTTAATCTGGAGGTGTTTACCTGGAAATAAATAGAAATATTTCTCCTAAATCTCGAGGTATCCACTCACCACATAGGACTACTGAAGGACAACCACTATAGGAATCTTGAAGGATGCAACTCACACATGATTCAAAAATTGAGGATGAAGTTGGAACTCTCAATAAATGAAACATTAATCAACAGTTCCAATAACCAAAATGGTTGTCCAATATCATTGGCTTATAAAAAAGAACGATAAGATTAGAGTCTGCATGAATTTTAGGGATCTGAAATAGCATTATCGGAAGAATGATTTCCCAGTCCCGATAAAATAACTATAGATCAATATAACTTCCAAATAATAGATCATATTTTCATGGATTTCTATTCAGGATATAATGAAATATCAATAACCTAGGAAGATGAAGAAAAAAATAACCCCAGGGCCCCTAGGGATTATTTTTTCTCTCTTGTTAATCCCTTTGGATAGAAGAATTTTGGTGTTTTGTACCAATATTCCATGAATTTCATCTTTAAACCAGTCATATGAATGTCTGTAATCTTCTATATGGATGACATGGTTGTTAAATCTTGAAAAAACCAAACACACCTATGATACGTTGAAACCATATTCAACAAATTTTGGCAACACATCCTGAAAATGAACCACTTGAAATATTATTTTAGTGTTACATCAGGAAAATTTCTCATATTCACTATACCCCATCAAGGCATCAAATTAATCTCTGAGAAGGCAAAGAATATACATGGAATGTTAACTCCTAATAATCTCACATAGTTTAGAAGAATTCAATGAAACTTATCCAAATTCTAGTTCTTTATATCCCACCTTTTGGGAAAATGTTTTCCCTTTACTGGGTTGATGAAAAAGGGGTTACATATCCTTCAACAAGAAATTTTCATGAAGCATTCGATATCATCCTAAAAAATCTCTAGATCCCACCCATATTGCTGTATTCTATCAATGTGAGTCTACTTATTTTTAATGTGACATCATTAGAGTTATCACTCAGTGCCTTCTCCATGAAAAAAATGTCCTTTGTAGCGAAATCAGCTTTAATAACCTCATTAAAAACCTGATTGATGATGAGTCTCATTATTTAAATATCGAGAAGAGCTATCTGGAACTGCTCATTTTATCCTAGAATCTGAGTCACTATTTACATCATCCCAATGTGTGTTTTATCTCTCGTAGAAACACACTCAAATAAATTCTTAGCCATTCGTTGATGATAGGGTTTCTTTCGTGATGGGTAGTCATCTTGTATGAGTTCAACATGTAGTTCTTTCATCAAAATGTGATCAAAGGCCAAGTGTTTGCATATTTTCTCGTGAAGTTCCCCTTAGGAAAAATGAATTCATAGGAAACTAATATACCAAATGAAGAGTTTTTATTTACTCAAGAGGGCATGCAAATAAGAGAAATGAATTTTAATGTCTCGTGTAGAAGTCTGAAGGAAGGAGGAAGGAAGAATCCAATCTAAAAAAAGTGGGGCTAGGATTCATTCTCATATCACCAACAAAGGCAGTCCTACATTAATCCTTCCTATAGTCAGAGGGGTGCATGAACAATGATGAATAATATTAGGCCCCCATTACAGGGTTATATATCACACTTCAAGTGAAAGTGAATTACTTGAAGATAAATGGTCGATCAGAATTGTTCATCTAGCAAGATAATGGTGATAAATCTATCAAAAAGGAATAGTTAATCCCCCTCGTAAGACACATTTGATGATTAATGGAGGAATTTAATTTTGATCCAACATTGACTCATGTACCAAAATCTCATAATTTCTAAGATAATGCATTGGAAAATAAAGCCACAACTCTTGTTGATCTAGAATGAGATGAAACAATCATGAGCACTTCACATCATCAAAGTTTCTCACAATTCATTCAGGCCATCCTAGAAGAAATCGATTAAATTTGATGTATCCTTGAACTGTACAGCCTTACCACAACTAATATTACACCCATTATATGCTAATTTTAAAATTGATAACTCCCACCAAATAGAGATGAGAGAGAGAATCAAAATATTAATAAATAACTTTGTTTTGTATAACAAAATGAATCACTAAAAGGTACTCTATAAATGTTGCATTGATAGAGGCCTTTTAAGTTGCAATTATTAGAAGATACCACTGCTTTCATGAAGATATTTCATGATGGTTCTTGTAAAGATCACAAGTTAGGATGCATTCTTTCCAACCAAATCTGATTTCTTGTGTACTAATGGCCCCATCCAATATATAAATTCACTAAATTCCCTCAAATGTTTCATTACTTCCCAATCTATTCTAACTTTAAACACCAAACCACCAAGTTGATACATACAACCAAGTACTCCTACCCATTTACCAAATGGAGAATGTATATTGTATGACCATATCCTCTTGAAACATACAAGTAGTTTAGGTACATTTTTACTGCAGGAGAAATCCTCTATAAGTGGGTGGAAGATGTAGCCCTCCAATAATTCAAGTCAAGGAACATAGTCAAATTTATGAAATCGACCATCAACACAATGTTTTGTTTCCCATATACAATAGTGATTGATAATACCACCAATTTCAATTCTATTTAATATAAAAACCTATATTATAAGAATAACATCACGTCTAACCATTCATCCCACTACCATGTTTAGGATAACTGACAAATATAGTCCTTTAATAAGACCTTATCAAATATAATATAGAATATTATAGTTAATGATAAAAATTCTTTCCCAGAAAAGCTCCTACATATCTTGTGGGCATACAAGACTGAGAATCAAACATCCACATTGGAGACCCTATACTCATTAGTATATGGGATTGAGGTGGTCCATTCTATCTTCAATTTCCCTCACTCATCATTTTCATCTAAAATCACTAGTCTATGGATGGAAAAAACAAGAAATTATTGGATGAATTGGAGTTAAAGGATGATAAAAAATTCTATACCTTGTATCATATGGATTTACACAAAAATAGGATCGTGCGAGCATATAAAAAAATGGGTTTCCTCTAATCATTCCTTGAAAAAGATATTTTGTTTTTCTTTAGGACTCCAATGATACCCAGAAATAAACTTCTATTGTTGGAACCAAAATGTGCGGTAAATTGTGTCACACATAAGATCTAATTCAACAGAGATTAGTTCATACTTTCAATGGATATATATCTTACCCCAACCCCCAACAACTCAAGGTTCTTGAAGAATTATTTCATGTAATCACATTATACAATATCTTGATTTCATGCCATTAAACTACAAGGTACATGATCCTAATCACCTAATGTAAAATTGTAGGGTACATCATCCAGGACGTATGAAATTAAATACTAGGGTACATCATCTGGATCACATGATGTTCAACTATATGGTACATAATCCAGATCACATGCTGTTAAACTATAATATAGAATGTCATAGTTTCGTGATGTTGAATTTCATAACAAACAACATCACAGTCACATGATAAAAAACTATGTAGCATCAATGGTCCTCTCTATATTCCCTTAAAATACATTCATGATCATCCCCACTATGAAACGTTACATTGGGTTTCTACATCCCAAGAACACGATGTTAAAATTTATTACTTGTTCCATGAAAGATGATTTTAAACTATGTGTGAGCCTTCTTGGGAAGATGTGGTATGGAAATGTTCCTCTTAGGCACTTATTCGTGCCAGGTTTATTACTCTTCCATGCCACGCATAACCATTTTGGGAAGTCTCCATACCTAGGTCAAAACCCCATGGCATGAAACTAAAAACCCAACTCCAAGAATCATGACATAAAACTATATGTGAGCCTCCTTAGGAATGTGTATGTGGTGTGCATTACATCTTGACCCTTGTTCACATCAAGTTTTTTATGACACTAAATCATTCATATCCATTTTGGAGTTCTCACCCCTTTGGTACGAACTATATGACAGTAAACTATAGGTTATCTTCCTAATCAAATTACAATAAATTTCCTGGTACATGGTCCCAGCTTCGACACATTAAACATCATAGTCATTATTTATCGCATAACCATAAAATCATTACACTAATGTCCATTTCATGGGAAATTAAAATCCATAACATCAACATCCTCACCACATGACATTAAAATTCATGAGAATAACTTTTTTAATCAATGATTCACAATAAAGATTATAGATCCCTATGCGAGATAGGAAATTCTCATGTTACCATGGCAGAGTAAGACCCATGTAAGGAGTATCATTCTCATGAACTATGCATGGCTTGATTCATGTCATCACATAATATATTGTGATGTCAGGACCCAATATCCTAAGGCTAGACAAAAAAAATGTAAAAATATCTCTTTTTTCATATGGTTCAGAAATGTATGAAGAATTCACAACAATGAATACATAAGATTTATTTCCTTCCTCTAGAGGATATGTAGATATGATTTGATATTTCATCCTAGTCCAGCTACCCACAAAGAAAAACATAAAATTCCCCCTCCCAGTGCATGGGATAGACCTATGACGGGAGCATAAAGTATTGAAATACCTATGACTTGGTTATTTCAAACATAGAATATATAGTGATTCTTGAATCTCTATTCATAGGACCAATCGTAATGATGCTTTTCTCACTTAGAGTGACCCCCATCTTTACCGAATGATGTTTAGCTATGTGTAGTATCAAGAACTATGTGTGGGTTGATTCTGGTTTTCAAAAGATATATAGTGATGGGTGGAACATATATCTTGGTCCAATTCATGAAATAAAAGAAATTTATCCTCCCCTATATAAAAAATAAATCTTTTTAGGGGCCTCTAATGAACATCATGTTTATAGGACTATTTCAACCAATAGTTCCATCTCCCAATGTATGAGTTAGATATGTGTAAGGATGCATTTCAAGAACGACATGTGGAATTACTAACATTCAAATAAGTTACATAGTGATGCTCGGCCGATATTTCCTATGCCCATCAATTAAATACTGGGAAATCCCCGCCCACCTCTATGTATGGGAAGAAATAATTAGATATTTCTAATTCATTACAACATGTTTCTGGATTCCTGCCATCACGTCATATGTATTGACATTGGAATTTCTAGTTCGGTGTTTATCCTCAATATTCCCCTTCATTCACACTGGATCACCCAGATCCTCACCGCATGATATTAAACTTCATGGGGTCCCAGAACTAAGTGTGTCTTTATTCCCTCCCAAAAAAGATACACAGTGGCACTAAGACCTTTATTTCTCACTCTATCTTCAATAAAAGTTAAAAATCCCCTCATCGAGGTGTTCAAGTCTGATATACATGGGGATTATTCTAAGAACTATATGGGGCTTGATTCTCAATTTGATTATATAAATAGTGACTCCAAGTTCTCAATCCTTGCCCATTCACCACAATTTGAAAATACCTCAATCCTTTATTACATTGCCTATGTGTGGAAGAATAAATCATAGAAACCCATGGTTTCTCACAACAAGAAAACTCAAGTGATCTTAAGAGTTTTTTAGGTGACTCCCGACATGACCAAGGCATATCAATCCACATTAGGGTATTCATTTTCCTAGTATAGATACCTTATAAGGTGTACCAATTTTCTTTACCACATTACGTAAAACATCACTAATCCATGACATCCATTTTCATTCACGCACAAATCATTTTTTCATTTTCTAATGGCCATTTCAAGGGTTTCCGATACCCATCACATGACTTCTACACTTCTAATTCATTAGTTCAAAACTTCCATATCAAATTCAAATTTCAAATTCAAAAACAAAATTCAACCCGAAAGCTACCCTCGAGCCGCACACCTGCGCCACCAGCACCTCGAACCAAGCACCCTGCCATCAATCACCTCCACCGAAGTAGATCGCCGAAGAGATTTCACATAAACATCAAAGATAACACCACTCATACAAACCATTCATTATCATCCCAAATAAAATATCAACCAAAAATACCATGCATCACTGAAGACTCATAGAAGTTCATCAGGCTAGAAACCAAATGAAAAAACAACAAAGAAAACCAAATCGCAAACCAGAAAGTAGATCAGACACAATATAGAACCGAAATCATAAGCATCAATTTCCCCATCATCAACCACCATCCATAAAACCAGAGACCAATGAATTCTCACACTCAAACAATACCCTGTAGCTACTGTCTGGATAATCCACGAAGACAACGCTCAACCTCCAAAGCCCCGGGTTAACGAGGGGTTGTTCTTGAGCCACAGAGGCAAAGCTCAAGAGTAGATTCAGCACTATGATTCCTTGAAGAGATAGACACCAGTGCATGAAAGGAAATCCAAAATGAAGCCACCACCATAAAGAAGCTTCCGCCTCAATTCGCCGAGCATGGGAGAGGACCAGAGCTGATCCGGGATGAGGGAAGGCGGTGTAAGGGAGAACCCTAGCGGTGTTAATCCCCTTGTGGGCTCACCCCCCAGTCCATCTTCATTCACATAATTTGACTTGAACCCTTACCAAAAAATATTAAAATTCATGGGAAATTCACTTAAATAAATGTTAAACGTCATGGATCATAATTAATCATGTCTAGATTGATTCTTGTATCAATATGATATATAGTGAAATCAAGTTCCTATGTACTAGTCCCAACTATATGATAGATAAAGAGAAATATATCCCCATATATAGTTTAAAAAAACTATCCTTGTAGGACATCTCAAATTTGGGTTCCTCATTTAGGATCCTATTAATGAAAGAGAAATTACACCTACATATAAGTCAGATCTATGTAGGTAATTTCAGAATCCATGACTAATCGTAGTTTGAATGTTTCTTATGTACTCTTGAAAATTATTTCCAATCAACTTACTCTATTCCCTAGGTAATTTTGGAACGTAATCATCTGAAGGAAAATTCATCCCATAGAGAGGCTTTTACTATCTTCATAAGCCCCAATGAATTTTTTTCCCATATCATTTATTCAGATACGAGAATACCTAGAATCATGGTTTACTCTTTCTTATCCACCATGTCTGAGGCATTTTAAAACATCCCACACCAATGATCCTCCAATTAGTCATTGTTTCCATAGAATATAGTCCTAGTTGTATGCCCAAAAAACTGCAGGACCTCATGAGGTCCTCATCACATAAATTTAAAAACCATAGATTGTTTCTTAGTTGCTTGCCACTAAATTTCAAGAAGTAAATAACATTATATAGCTTCATTATCATTTCGAAAATATATATAGTGATGCCCAAATCCTCAGAACTGGGTCCGGCTGTGAGATAAAAATGATTCCTTTTTCTTGTATATAGGTTAGACCTACACATGATATTTCTAACATTAAAACTCCATAATACCGAAAACTATGGGTATCTTAATCTCATCGAGCTCTGGGTAATTAGTGACACCCAAAAATCCTATCATGGTTCCAACCATAGAAAAAGATAAAAATATCATTTCCCTGTGCATGGGTCAGACCTACATACAGAAAATTTTAAGAACTACATATAGCATAATTCTCAATTTGAAAGGATATATAATGACCCATGGATTCAATATATCATTCCATTCACACAAAAAGGCACCACTATCCTAAAAATGATCTAGATATGAATATGAGAGTCTGTTGTGAGCCTCACCCCATTCGTGAGCTCCTGTATGAAGGAAAATTCTCTTTTCCAAAAATAGAGTGTGATCAGAAAGTGGGGGAACAACATCATAAATACTTATGGCTTGATTCATTCTCATGCAGGATACATAGTGAGACTTGGGTCTCCAATCCCAGGTCGGTCTGCAACCAAAGAAATTTTTCTCCCTAGTGCACGGGTCAGAGTTACAAGGGGAACCTTCTCATACTTGCATGATAAAAAGGTTTCTAACCATGCTCATGAGGTTTCAACATGTAGTGCTCCTTTAAATTCTTTTGTAAATTTCTTTTACAAACCAAAATCTATGTCTAATAAGGTATGAATCATTCAAAACCTCCATGTCCATAAAAATGTAGGGTCAGTGTCCTAAATGAACATTAGTTTTGCAATGCACAATATGGCCTAATTAGATCATCATAATATTCCCACAAAAAAGGCACGTCAAACAAAGTAAAATTCATCACTAGAATTGTCTTTTCACATAACCATAAATCCCAATGAAATTTATCTCCCACAAAACTCTCTAGATTTAACCCCCCCAGATTATATCTTATAACCCCCCCCCCCCCCCCTCATGCATGAATATCATACAACATTCTTGGATAGGTTACCGTGAAAGGATAAAATTGTTTATCCCCTAGACAAATCTATGTGACCGTAAACCTTATCCCATGAAAATACCCATCATAAGATATTAAACTACATTGTCCATGTCCTAGTTTCAAATCATTAAATTTCTTTATGTTTTATCCTTCATTTACAAAAAAAATTCATATAGAAATGGTTTCTCATTCATGGACACTACTGATACAGAGTCCCTCGTCATTTTTAAACATCATTCCCTTTAAATTCCGACCTTCATGGTCCTGATAAATTCAAATTTTCTAAATTTAACTAACCCAAAAAAAATTAAGGTTAGTGTTAAGGGAAAACCTTTGTTTGATTATGCACAATATTCCCTTGATTGATCTATATTGTTTTCATATGAAAAAACTTCATTTCAATTCATGTAAAATTCATCCCTATGAGAGACATTTCCAACCTTCTTATCCCTAAGAAACATTTTTTTGGAAAATATTCTTATTGATACACTTCACAGACATTCTCCATATCATTTATCCGATTCAAAAATAACAAAACCAAATTATGAAAATTCCATAATTCATGTCTAAAAAATATTAAGTCATTAATAGCCATTAATCCCTCTTGGGGCCCTCACCTCTTACTTCATGGTCAATGATATTTGAAATAATAAATTTGTGGCATTAGTTTGGGTTTCAAGACTCCATAATTCTTAAAAAAATATATACCAGACTCACCAGGTGGAAAAACGACAAAGTTAACCCTATGTAAAAGTTGAGTACCATTACGCTAAACCTACACATTTCATGGTTTTAGAAAAACTTGAGGAATCAAAAATTTAATAAGACACAAACCCTATAAGGATGAAAAATCTAAAAGGTAACCCTAAGAGAAACCCATGTTATGCCTTTTAATTCCACAACATAGTGAAATTAGGAAAAAAATAGGTCAATAAAAGAAAATACAAAATTTTTAGGGTTTTACATGTAACATTAGTAATATACAAACTGTGATCACTGAGTCCTCAGGATCAGAAAAAATTTAGGACATTATCTAATCTTTCATTATAATCAGGACCTCTTCTTCATTGAAATAACCTCCTCTCCATCCTACATAGAAGCCACTCTAATGGGGTGAATTGTTTGTGTCTTGAATATTAAAGATGAATATTTCCATATAAAATAGAAATAGAAAAGAAGATATTCAATGGAATCAATGAAAAATGTTTAAAGCAGTGATTTCGTGAAGGGCGGGTTGATCCTGTGAAGCACAAATCAATTAATAGATGACTAATCTGCATGGTGTTCCTCCATTTTATTGAGGTTTCCCATGAAAACAATCATTCAGGGGTCAAGGAGTTACCACATTCTCTCTCAAATGAAAACAGAATCCTTTGGGTGTTCGAATGGAGATTATAGCCAATTTACAAGACACCATCACTACAAACAAGATTGTTTGCAGAGCAGATAGGTACCATAAATGGCCATGAACAGAGAAAAGTTTTTTATGAGGGGGTGGTGATATATACCCCCAAAAATGGTGTCCCCATCTGAAAAATCATAGATCACCATTAAATAAGTCATTTACAGGCCAAGGAATCCTCCTTGGGCTACTGCAAAAGAAGCCTCACGACTAACTGTGGATGATAGACCATGCTCATATTTGGTAGCTCCAGCCTTCTATAAAATGACCCCAAGTTGGGATAAAATAAATACTAAAATAAATTGAGATGAAGGGGAAAAGTAAAAAAGGATACATGAAATAAGGACCCCTAAGAGGAATCCATTGATTACCAGAAGGTAAAACATCTTCTTCATAGTAATATGGAAGAAATAATAAATCATCTAACCCCTAGGAATTCAAAACCTATTTGAAGACACCATTATGTGGGAAATAAATGGATTTACCATTTGCAGACAAGAACCTCACGTAGAAAAGTTCTATATGGGGGGAACCCTTCCATGTGTAGAAAAATTCTACATGGGAGGAACTTCACCCAACACAGAAACATGCTACGTGAATAGAACCTGGCCCCACATAGAAAGTCACTATACATCTAGAAACCATGTTCATGTTGAACAATACTATGTGGATGGTACCCTCACCCATGTAGGAACTTTCTATGCGGAGGGAACCCCATCTTGCCTAAAAACCTACTACATATAAAGGGATATCCTAGAGCATTATACTGTCAACCTCCTGCCACTCTCTTCTATATTATCTTTTTCTTCATGCACCATATTAGCCCCCCTACAAACTAGTCTAACTGCATCAGGCTGAGGATACTTCCAAATATAGTTGACATATATTATTAGATCATCAAGAAAATCATTGTCTCTCCTCGGGCCTACATACCCAAGGTAAGAGGAATTCTTTGCGTAACCTACACAATATGGAAGACCCCCATAATATCTTCAGGGAAACATTCCTATCGTAATGATTGTTCTAAACATTGGATGCTTACATGAGATTCCCTATTCAAAGAGGTGATTGCGGGGATCAATCTTACCTTTCCCTTTGACATGGAATGAGACCCCCACCCCCACCAGAATAATTTTTTTGCGAATACCTCATGGAGTAAGGCCCAAGAATTAATTATAGGAGTCAATAATCTAGATTCTATTCACCTCAGCCCAATAAGTGGTTAGATTGATCCCCTACGGTGACTATCTCAATTTCAAAAATAAAAGGGGAATGGGATCTATAAGTCCTTATCTATAAACATTAATTAATCATGAGTTAAGAAAATAATATGACTTTATTTTATATTGATGATCTCTATAGTTTTAGATCTTTAGATACTTAGGTAATAACTCATACGTAACAACTTAAATATTTCAATGTAGATACTTCTACTCGCTATTTATTTTTTTCATAAAACAAAAACTTTTAAAAAGAATCATGGTTTTGTTTCATGTTTAACCAACACAAATTTTACTTGAGTATATCCTTGACTTTATTCTTCATTACATCCTGTGAAAAACCTTTCAAAACATGAGATTATTATAAAAATATAGTAACTGATACACAAATAAAGGAATTGGTTATTCTTGTGAAAACATGTAAACCATGAGTACTTTTTCATAATGTAATACTGTTCATCATTAAAAAGTTTTAAATTCACTTCACCGAATATAAGCACATTGATTAATGTTTTTTACCAAAATATTACATTAAACCCATATAAAGAATCATATAACATATAAAGGTAACTTAGGACATAGTCATAATTAAATGGACAAACCATATGGGATAATTCAACACATATCAGTATATGGAATAGCCCTACGACTAACTTCTATACTCAATTCATTGTAGTTTATAACAAAACCACTCATCCATATTTTATCTTGGAGCCGCGTATATTTTGTTTATCATGTAACCACCCATCATTGGTTTATCCTTTAACCACACATAAAATGTCCAAGTAAAAAAATCATAGAACATAAAAGATTTAATGTATCAAAATTTCACTCATATTTTTTCATTTTCAATCAGAAGAAATCATTTCAAGATATTGAAATATCCAACCCATTTTCATATTCAGTTAATAAGGGAACTTTTGAATCAAAGTGTCCCATACCACTTCAAAAAATTTAAAATAAATTAAACTTTTAAATCATTAATGTCCATATAAATAAATCCATAAAAAATATTTTGAAAACATGGACATGAAATATAATTTTTTAGGAGAATAATTCTTTTAATATTTTAAAATGATGTTTCAGTTAAAGAGTCACAAACTGTGAGTCTAAATCGACATGTACCACCTTTATATTACTGAATAATAAACGTAAATTAATTTATAATTTCTTGATAACATTTTTCGTGTTTTTTATTTCAATCATATAAATAATCACCATGTTATTAAAATTATATAATTGTTTTAGTTCATATCAGACGTTTTGACAATATTCGGTACATGAGTCAAAAATTAACATGGTTTGATTTCACTATTCCTTGTAGTCTTAATTAAATCATAATTATAATAATATTCTTGTCATTATTACAATTTATATATATAAATTATACCCTAAAATCAAACCATAAATTTTTTTTATTAAAAATGAACAATATTATATTCATGGAGATGATATGATGTATGTATACATGAGTAACATTTCCCATTTTCGATTGATAATTTTTGAAAGAGGATATGTAATATTTTATATTTATATAATGATCATAAATTCATTAATATAATATTAATCTTTAAAATATACTTTTATATATCATACAAGTGATATAACAAAAAAAATGGGTCACATCATTTTGTGGAAGTGACAGTTCACACGTTCACATGGATGACGTTATCATTGTTATTCTCATGGAATGTAATAACATAATTGATAAATTATTGTCATAGAATTATTAATATGTCAATAATATATAATATTAACCTTAATTCTTTTATTATAACTAGTCATGATAGATGTTTATGAAAAATAAATTTGATCGGTTTGAGGAGGTGATAGTTGACACGTACGCATGAACGATTAATTACATTAGTATTTAATAGAAGTGGATATGTATTTAGGATATGATATTATCATAATAACATCTAAAAATAATTATATTAATGTTTTTATTACATCATATATAAAGGATTTGATTTCATGGATGTGGAAGAAGAAATAAAATAGAAATAATTAAAAAAACGATTCCACTTCTTCGGTTGATCGCCTATGAAGAACAATGTATCACCTCTAAGGAGGGTTTTGTGCCTAAACTAATCCCCCATGAATGTAAAAAGGATTCAATAAAGAGTTTGGGATTTTTATTTCTAAACATAAATGTTTTTGGATGAGTAATCAATAAACAAAATTGGGTGTCGTTTTATAGGAGTGGGGAGTGGAACCTTTAGAATTATAAATAGTATTAAATTAATATAAATTCAATTTAGAATTGAATTGGTTAAAATATCATTTAGTTCAAATATAATATGAGGGTAGTTATAAATTATCTCATAAAATAATTTTTAGGAATGTAGTGATTTTATTTTAAACCCTATATTTTCGGTTCACCCTTAATTATTATCTTTTAATTTTAATTGTGGTAACTAAATTTTAAATATTAATGGGCTAGAAATTTTACTTATGTGGGGTAAGTTTCCCATAAATAGATAAATTGTCAATGTTTTGACCTTATCATAGTCACTTATCTATTTTTCAATTTCTTATAATTTATAAATAATTTAACAAAATATTATAATTATAAAATATCAATAGTGTCTATTTTGACAATATTCATTTCATTAAATTTTTTAAAATAAAAAAGTGATATAACAACGAAAGAATACATTTAATGGACTTATTATATGTCATATCAACCTATAAAATTATTTTATAGCATAAATAAGTCTAAATTATATTTATTTTATTATTATTAGTATCATTTATTTAATTCTTTCTTTAATAAATTAATTATTGCATCATTATTGGGTGATAAATAAATTTAATTATTTAATATCAAAATTTTCTTTAATAAATAACCATGGATAAAGAAATAATTTTATCTTTATAATTAATATTTATAGTAAAAAATATCACTTATATAAATCGGTATTCAAATTATTTAATTAATTAGATTCATAATTGTGTCATCTTTTCCTTCACATTAAATTAAATGTTATAAATGTCATAAACACACACAAGTGGATTAAAAAGGCCACAATATCGGCCCAACTGTTTTTTTTTCTGCCATAACTCATTAAATAATAATATTACATGTTTTAGGGTAATTTTATATTGTTATAATAATACTTTTACCCTAATTACCCTATATATCATTAATCCTAGTAAATAAATATAATTACTAAAGTTACTTTTCTTAATGTACAAAAATAAAAGGGATCTATTTAGATAAATTTGTCCTAATGATTCAAAATATGGAAACCATTTTTCAAAATTTAAAACAAAAAATTGGAAGAAAGTAAATAAAAATTAATCCCATTGATGGATGAAGAAGATGGGTTTTTAAAGTAAAATGTTCAATAGTACACCTAGTTTTTATATATTCATTTTCATTGTCAAATTGGTTCCAATGACCAAAATTGTATTAAATTTTTAAAAAAAATTAATTATACTTTTAAAAAACTAAAAGGATAATCTAGATATAAAAACATATTATATGAAAAGGCAGTTTTGAATTAAAATGCAGTATCTTTCATTATTCATCAAAATATGAATTTTATCAAAAAAATACCAAAATTTCTTCTTAAGTAATGTTTTATGTATCAAATCCAAGAAGAAGTTTTTTCTCAAATAGAACATATTAAAGTGACAAAAACAAGAAATAAAAAATTTTCACCATTAAAATATGGTAAAGCTACTTTAAAAAAATATTAGAGTATTTTATGCTCAAAATTGTATTTTTTCTAAATATAAGCCTCTTGAATTTTTTTAGAAGAAAGTAAAAATATTGAATAAACATGTGTTAACAAATTATAAGTAGTTCTATTCATTCCTACTAATATAATTGCTAGGAAATAACAACCATTTAAAATAATAATGTTAATAATATATTATTTTTCATTATAACTTCATCTTGTGTGCAACATAAGATTTCAAAGAAACACACTATTGCGTATTGGGTACACAATTAACCATTGCATCCTCATTAAATTATAAATATTAATAGATTTCAAAAAGTCTTATTCTATAATTACATGGGATGTTACACCCTTCCCTCCTTTTAGAAATTACTTCCTCAAAATTTTATTTACCAATCAAATAAATGAGGGTATTTCTCCCTCATTGAATTTTGAGAATCCACTTGACTATTCTACCATATGGTTTTCCCATAATACCTCAATGGGATGAATCATTTTATTTTGCAACACTTTCTATTTGAAGTTAAAAACATGGATTGGGTATTCCACATATGAAGGATTCTCTTCCAATTGAACTAAATCTGGGAACAAAACATGAGGTGGATCCGGCATACACTAGGTTAACATTCATATATGAAACAAATGTGTACCTTGGATAGACTCAAAGATAAATCCACTTGATAACCATATGATCCAAATATCTCAAGGATTTCATAGTGTCCAATGAATACATTAATAAGCTTATCCTTCTTAAAAAAAATGTATCACACATTTTAATAGATAAAATTTGATAGAAAGACATGATCACCTATCCCAAAAGAAATATCCTTCCTCCAGATATCTGTATAACATTTTTTCTTTCTATGATCTATACTCATGTGTTTATAAATCAACTGAACTTTTTCAACCATCTCTTCTCCCAATTTTCTTCCCATCGAATTCCATTCACCTATATAATCCCACAAAGCTATATTTCATCACCTTTTACCATATAATTCCAAAAATGGATACATCTGTATACTAAAATGAAAATATTTTTTATAATAAAATTCAACCAAAGAAATATGTTAATCCCAAAATCCATGGAAATCTCGTGAACAAGGAAATTTCTTATACTCCAAGATCTGAATTTTTCATCCTTATTGAGTATGAATAATTATTCTAAATTTTAATTTAGTACCCAATGAATTATAATTCCTTTACAATGGTTAGAAGAGAATCAGGGATCACGATCACATACAATGGAGAGGAGAAAACCATGTAACCTAACTATCGCTTTAATATACAACTGATAAAGTTGATCTAGAGATGGAGTATCAGGAATAGAATGAAAATGTGTAGATTTAGTTAATCAATCAATAATAACCAAGATATAATTATTACCTAGAGAGGATTTTGTAATTCTACTGTGAAATCCATGTATATATTTTCTCATTTCAACTCCGGCACTAGAAAAGGATGAAGCATCCCATTCAGTTACTACCACTCCACTTTAACCTATTGAGAAATCAAACTTCTCAATGTAATGTCAACAATATCTATTTTTATTCCATCCCACCAGTAATTATCGCAAGGTTCTTTGTATATCGTAGTGATTCCTGGTTGAACTGAAAATGGAGAACTTTGAAATTTAAATAAAAATTATTTCTTAAATTTTTTACCACAAGGCACACAAATTCTCCTTCCAAAATTCAAAACACAATATTTACCAATGTCAAATTCAGGTAACTTACCCTTATGATCCAATTATAACTTTTCTACAACTCACATTCTACCTTCTGTTTCTTCTTAAATTTTTCTGATAAATATGATTTTGCTGAAACAAGAAACAGAATAGTATAATTTCATGCAACAATAAATTACAATCCAAAATTAATCCAATAATTAACCAAAGGATGTCTTTCCAAATATAGTAAGTTTAATACAATATTACTTCTTTGACTCAAAGCATCATCCGAATTATTTTCTATTCCTAGACGATAATGAATCGTGAAATCATAATCCATAATTAATCTCATCAATCTCTTATCTATCATGTTCAATTCATTATTAGTGAATATATATTTCATCATTTTTTTATCAGTATATATTTCACACCTTATGCCATAAAAAAGTTGCCTCCAAATTTTCCATTTAAAAAGAATAGTAACTAATTACAAATCCTGATTAGGGTAATTTGAGTCATGAGGTTTCAAATGACATGTAGCATAATCAATTACCTAATCATTCTTCCATGATACTTAACCATATCCTTTCAGTGAAGCATCACTATAGATAACAAGCTCGCCATTTTTGGAAGATATTTTTTCTAATCTTCTTTTCAGTTCCTAAAAACTATCATCACATTATATTTTCTAAATGAACTTAACTCCCATACTTTTTTACTTAGTTATTGGGATAGGTAACTTAAAAAAGTTTTCATAAACCCTTCAGTAAAAACCCATTAATCCTAGAAAACTACAAATCTCAATGATATTGGTAGGTCATAGCCACTTTGCAACAACTTTTCCCTTAGAAGGGTTAACGATTATGACACCTTTAGAAACAATATGACCATGGAATGAAATTTATTACTTCCAAAATTCACTCTTACTAAAAATTAAATATATTTTATTTTATTTTATGGTTTTAAAAACAATCCGTAAGTGAATTTCATGTTCCTTATGTATTTTAGAATATACTAAATATCATCTCTAAACACAACCGTCAACAATTCCAATATCTGATGAAAGAATTCACTCGTGATATTAATAAATACAGAAGGTTCTTTAGATAACCCAAAGGGGATAACTAAAAACACATAATTTATATATCTCATTGGGAATGCTTTGTTTCGAATGTCATCCACTTTCACCATCACCTAATGATTCTCGTACCTCAAATAAAACTTCAAAAATTACCGAGCTCCCTAGAGTTGATAAAAAATCATCGAAATGATTAACAGAATACTTGTTCTCAGAAGTGATTTCATTCAAGGCATTTTAATCAAAACATAGTCTTACAGAACCATCTTTTTTTCACAAAGATAACAGTATCACCCCCTAGTGAAGAGCTTGGTCGAATGAAAACATTATCATGAAATACTTGCAATTTTTTTCAATTACTCAAATTCTAATTTTTCCATTTGATAATGGGGATTATAAATAGACTTTATATCAGGCACTAAATAAATAGTAAATTCAACCTCCTGATGAAGATAAATACCAAGAAATACATCATGAAAAACATTTTTAAATTCATTCACAATTGTATTGTCACTAATCAATACTTTTCTTTATTTTAAACAACATAAGAAAGATAACCTTCACTGCCATCTTTAGTCAATAACTCATCTACTTGGTATGTTATCAAAGGTATGAAATCAGTAAATTAAACATTCATGGATTTTGAATCTATATTAGCATGATAAAATGAAAGACAATCCGTATCCATAATGATATCAAATTTCACTATGGGAATTCAAACATGATATGAATAAAATACCATCCCATTAATGATAATATGAAGATTCCCATAAATCATGGATACTTTAATTCTTAAAATCTGATTGTATATCAAATGTTCTATATCACATCCATGGGGAGATATATTAATATTACTTTCCATGCTATGAGAAATGAATGAAGGCAAATATCTAGAGTCAAATATGGTATTCGAATATTGTAAAAAACCCATAAAATGCATGTCCCCAATTAATTTGATGGTCCAAAATCAACCATAGTAGTAGAAAAATATTTTTCCACACCCTTATGCTTTTGATCTTGTTGGTTTCCACCCTGCGTAATAATATTTGGGCACACATTGTCATAATTCCCCAACATAGTGATACTAAAACATCGTACTCTGGACTTCCCATTGCATTTGTAATCATCTCCCATATAGTAAAAAAAATAAGATATTTCTTAAAAAAAATTTAGAACATCCCAAAATTTCCATGAAATTCTCCAGGATTATTTTCACCACACCTTTCAGAAGATGAAATTTTAATTTTCTTACCTCAAAATTTCTGGATGAATGATTTCCCATTGCATGCCAACTGGGTCACTTATTTTTCATTCTCTCATTGAACACATGATTATAAAAAAATATATTTCTACCTTCTTATCACATCAGACATTAATTTCAAAGATTTTTAACTCACTAGAAGCTAAATCTCTTTGGTATTTCGGATTCTATCCAGAGTAAGACCGGTTTATCTTACTATAAATATAATGGGTAATATTTTGTACATACCTTGACAAACAAGTAAATGTTTCTTCATAAGCAGCCTTAGAATCTTCCTCCTTTTGTCTCAATTCCAACAATTTATTTTATATTCGAATTTGAACAGACATAGGAAAATATTTCTCAATGAAGATATTCATAAATTCATCGCATTCTATGTTATAAATTTCTTTAAATTCCCAGAAATTTTTAATAATCTACCACCACTAATCAACATCAAAATCAAAATGATAAATAACATGAATATCATTTTGATTATATGAACAACCCATTACATCAAAACTATTATTAAGTTATTTAATCCTCCCTTCATCTTTCACAGGGCCAGATAACCCTATGAATTTTGGGGGCATTGTCCCATGAAATGCATCAATACATACATTTTCTTCTACGGTTGATCTGGTTAATCTCGTGCATAGAAACCACATCCATTTATCACCTGATTCAACAATGACACCTCTGTAAAAAAATCAGTTCTGATTCTGACCATATGAGGATACTGATTTGGATGCTTTGTTTCCTTTATATTCATTCCCAACACATATAACATGTTTACTCTACGGATAACCATTCTAACTAGACATATCATAGAAAAATAAGCATGGTAATCTTCAACTGCTATATCATTTCAATTTTACCATATAGTAAATAATAATTTATGTATATTCAATTAACAATATTCTAACACCTAAAGTTATATAAACTGACCATTGATACCAATTGTTGTGACCAACCTTAAAAAATTACTTAATATTGAGTAATGTCAATAATTTGACTTTATTTCACATTGAGGATCTTTTTAGGTTTATAGATTTAAAGAATTAAGTCATAACTCATAAAAAACAACATAAATATTAAAAATTATACACCTCTACTCACTATCAATTCTTTTTATAAAAAAAAATTTAAAAACGAAACAGGGTATAATTTCATGTTAAAACAACAAAATTTTCCTTGGTCCCATCATTGAATTTATTCATCCTTAAATCCTCTAAAAACATTTCAAAACATGGGATGATCATAAAAGTGTTATTAAAGAATACATAATGAAAAAGAAAATTTAGTATTTTGAAAACATTTAAACCATGAGTACATTATCATTACGTAATACATTTCAGCTTTACAATGTAGTAAATACACATCACTAAATATAATTCCATTACTTACCATTTTTTGTAATCAAAATATTTCCTTTAAACCCATACAAAGATAAATATAGAAAATAAGTTAACTTGGGAAATAATCATAGATAAATTAAATAACCATATGATCGACTTCCACACATATCCCAAAATATAATAGATATACAGTGGACTTCTATACCCAATGCATTGAAGGTTATAACATAACCACCATTTCTTAGTTTATCTCGAAACCACCTGAATTTTGTTTATCATGCAACCACCCATAATTAGATTATCACATAACCATCGGTAAAATTTTCAATTATCATAATCATAACACATTAAACATTTCAATTATCAATATTTCACCCATAAATTTTCTTTTACAATCACAAGAAATAATTTCATGATAATGAAATATTCAACCCATTTCCAAAACCATTTAACAAAAAAAATATTGAATAAAAGTGTCCCTTAACACTTTCAAAATTTTGAAATCAATTAATATTTTAAAACATTAATTTCCATATATATAAATTCTTAAAATGCATTTTTAAAACATGAACATGAAATATATGGTGTTATAAAAATAAATATTTAAATCATTTAATACGATTTTTTAGTTAAAGAGTCCCATATCATGAGTTTGAATCTCACAAAAAGACATTATATTCATGAATAATAAAAATAAGTTAATTTATACATTATTGATAAAATTTGTAAAATTATTTAATTAATTTCTATATCTTATTATCATGTTAAATAAAATTACATAATTATTTATGTTCATATGAGACGTATTGTCGATATTCGATATTTGTGTCGAAAAACAACATAGTTGAGACGTATTGTCGATATTCGATATTTGTTCCATGATAAAGGAATGTCGAATTCATACATGAAACTTTATAATCAATAAGTAAATGTTCATATAGGTGAATACCCTTGATGGAGAAATGGGCATGGTATTCACTACACAATGACATTAGCTTAGAAAATCGGTGCGATTTCGGCAGCGTAACGGTGTGACATAAGAATTCATAATAAAGGTTGATGAGAGAGAAAGGGGTTCTTCATCATATTTACATGTAATTGACAGTAAGGAGTTCATATAGATACATGTCCCAACAATTGAAAAGGAATTTATATTCATGATACAAAAGTATTGCTTGAATGTAAAAGAAGAGAGAGAAGTTCCTTTCGGAATTTCGTCATAGTAACGGGTGTACATGAGAGGAATTTAATGAGAGATAAAGGGGTATCCCATCATTCAAACAATAAGAGGGCAGTATAGGGGAGGTGTGAATCCATACCCCAACATTCATAATTTAAATTAAAAGGGCAATACAACTTAATGAAAATTTACAAAAATGAGAAAGGAAGAAAAAACCCTTACATGGAAGTGTACTTCCAAAGGCTAGAGAGAGGCTTGTGAGAGGCTTCTTGGGAGCTTGGGGCACCTCGAGAGGATTCCAGAGAGAGTATGGCAAAGGTTGGACGAACTCCAAGGGCTTTGAGTGATGAGGATGTGGGAGATTGCGTCGGTTTATATAGGAAAGGTGAGATAATTCTTTATTATTTAGTTTTGGGACCCCTTATATTAAAATAATCCAAACCACAAACAATACCATGGTATTTGCCCATGGTTTCTGGAAAAGGAAAGAGGAAAAAAATATTTTACAAGGCCAAGGTCTGAAATTATTAAAAAAAAATAGGGTTGCTTTGTGGAGGTGAGTCACACTCCCATGGAAATTAATTTAAAAAAGACAAAGTGTTGAATAAGTCTTGAGGGCTCCATTAATGTTTGAAAAGTAAGTCAATCAAACCCAAAACCACATTATATTAATTATAAAAAATATTTTGGCCGAACATAAGGATTATGGTATTTTATTACATCACCATTGGGTCATTATGATGTCATAAAACACATTATATATTTAAATGGTATTTAATTTTTACCCAAAAATTTGACTGTCTCCGAAAATTATGAAAAATTCACTGTTGGATAATTTCGACGTCCTGATTCCAAAAATAATATTTATTTTATCTAAATAATTTTCTAAATATGTGAATTTTCACATTTAAAATAAAAACTGACATTTATAAAAAAAATTCACGGGTTTTGACAGAAAAGGCTTTCAAACCTTAATAAAAATTTTAATTGCATTCATACAATTATAAGATCATTTATATTTAATATTAATAATAATATTTTATTAAAATATTATTTAATTCAAAAATCCTTTAATTTAATAAAATATAATTCTTAATTAAATACTAACTAAAAATACCATTCGTACTTTAAAAACTATTTACAATGTATCAAAAATGACTAGAAATTATATTCATTATTATATAAAAAAATAATGTACATGAACATAGTACTACTTATTTGTTACATAACCCCTTTAAAATAGCTGCATAAGACCTAAGGGTAAGGTCTGCGATGGTGAAAGACTCATGGGGCGGCTCAGATAACATTGCTCGAGTGGTAATCTCTATCAAATTCCACTTTTCCCATAGACGGTCACGTTCAAGCTTGACATAATGAAGCTCATCTTGGTCTTGGTCGAGGGTGAAGCCCAAAGACGCCACCTCTTTTCGGAGCTCCGACAAATAGGCTTCGTATGGGGCAATTCTACTGGATGAGGCCATTGCTTCCTTTGTCTGAGTAAAATTGGGTTCGTTAAAGCCATATATTTATACTACTCATGTGATCACTGTTCAATGGCTATAAAAGTAACGGTCACAAATATTATCATAAAACGAAAGAAGTTGACATCTTATAAAAAAAATTCATAAACAGACATTTAACTGGATTAAGAGGGATTTTCATTAATGAAACTTTGGGTTGTTACAATATTCCCCCCTTAAGAAATTTCGCCCTGGAAATTTTCCTTTCCCCACACTAAAACAAATGTGGGTAACTCAGCTTCATCATATCCTCTGACTCCCAAGTCGCTTCTTCAAACTTGTGGTTTCTCCACAACACCTTGACGAGGGGTATTGTCTTATTTCATAGAACTTTTTCTCTATGATCAAAGATCTTCACTGGTTGCTCCTCATAAGAAAGATCATCTTCCAATTGTACCATCTCAGAAGAGAGTACATGTGAAGGGTCAGGTATATACTTCATTAAGAGGGATACATGGAAGACATCATGCACCTTGGCCATAGTAGGTGGAAGTGCTAGTCGATAGGCCACAGCCCCAACACGATCAAGAATCTTGAAGGGGCCGATGTACCTTGGACTTAACTTCCCTTTCTTTCCAAACCTCATGAACTTCTTCCACGGAGATATGCGTAAAAACACCATGTCTCCAACATTAAACTCATGGTTTTGTCGACGATTTTCTGCATACCTCTTCTGTCAACTCTGGGCTGCCTTTATATGCTGCTGAATGGTTTTCACCTTCTCTACCATTTCATCGACCATTTCTGGTCCAAGCATCTTACGTTCACCGACCTCATCCCAACATGTCGGTGCTCTACACCTTTTCCCATACATGGATTCATATGGTGCCATTTGGATGCTCAAGTGGAAATTGTTATTATAAGAGAACTCAACCAGAGGAAGATGTTGATCCCATCCTCCTTTAAAGTCCATTGAGCATGCTCTCAACATATCCTCAAGTGTTTAGATAGTCTTCTCGGATTGGCCATCAGTTTGAGGATGATAGGCCATACTGAAGTTTAGTTCAGTATTCAGAGCATGTTGAAGATTCTTCCAAAACATAGAGGTGAATCTTGGATCTCGGTTAGACACAATAGATAGTGGTACTCCATGAAATCTTACCACTTCCCTGATATATATCTGTGCCTGTTGATCCAAAGAGAAATCCTCTTGAATAGCAATGAAGTGTGCAGTCTTTGTAAGACGATCCACAACAACCTAGATTGCATTGTTGCCTTTGTATGTCCTTGGAAGTCCAGTGACAAAGTCCATGGAGATGTTCTCCCATTTCCGTTCTAGTATGGGAAATGGTTGCATCATCCCCCTAGACATCTGCCTTTCTGTCTTCACTTGCTAACACACTTGGAACATTGATGTATATTCGACGATCTCCTTCTTCATATTATCCCACCAAAAGCTTTTCGGAGATCTCGATACATCTTTGTGCTCCCTGGGTGAATAGAGAAATTTGAACTATGTGCATCATCCAAAAGTTCCTTCTTCAGCTCCGGACATGATGGAACACATAGTCTTTTCCCAAACCACACAATTCCTTCTTCATTGACACTAAACTCTGAGGATTTTTCCTTTTTGATAGATTCCACTTTTTCTTGAATTCCCACATCATCCTTTTGAGCATCCTCTAACCTTTCCAAAAGTGATGGTTGAGCAATCATTTGTGAAAGGATTGATGATGTTCCCTTCTTTATGATTCCCACATCCATCTCCATCAAGTCTAAGAAGATTGGATCCTTCTCAATTATCATCATTAATAGAATAGCTGGATCCTTTTTACTTAGGACATCTGCCACCTTGTTCGCTTTCCTAGGGTGGTAATGTATTGAACAGTCATAATCCTTGATGAGCTCTATCCATCTTCTCTGGCACATATTAAGCTCTTTCTGTGTGAATATATATTTATGACTCTTGTGGTCAGTATATATCTCACATCTCTCTCCATAGAGATAATGCCACTAGATTTTCAAGGCAAAGATCACCGCCGCCAACTCCAAATCATGTGTTGGATAGTTTTGCTAATGGATTTTCAACTGCCTTGAGGCATAGGATATCACTTTATCATTCTGCATCAACACACATCCTAAGCCGTTTTTCGAAGCATCACTGAATACCACAAAAGCTCCATACTTGTGGGTAAAGTGAGCACAGGTGCAGTGATAAGACTTCTTTTCAACTCCTTGAAGCTTTCTTCACATTCATCACTCCAAGAAAACTTTACTCCCTTTTGAGTTAGCTTGATAAGAGGGTTTGACAATCGTGATAAATTTCTCACAAATCGTCGATAATATCCAGCTAACCCCAAGAAGCTATGGATATCAGTTACCGATGTTGGCCTCGTACATCCCTCAATTGCATCTATTTTGGAGGGGTCCACATATATCCCATTGCTTGTGATGATATGGCCCAATAATGAGACTTCCTTCAACCATAACTCACACTTGCGGTACTCTTCATAGAGCTTCTCCTTGCGCAAAGTATCTATTACAGTTTTTAAATGCTCCTCATGGTCCTCCTTGGTTTTGGAGTATATTAGAATATCATCTATAAAGACTACCACAAATTTTTCAAGGTAATCTCTAAAGACTCTATTCATCAAGTCTATGAATATTTCTGGATCATTGGTGAGTCCGAAAGGCATTACTATGAATTCATAGTGCCCGTACCTTGTCCGAAAAGCAGTCTTGGGGATATCTTCCTTCTTCACACTTACATGATAATATCCTGACCGCAACTCCACCTTGGAGAATTATTGTGCTCCACACAGCTGATCAAACAAGTCATCGATTCTTGGGAGAGGATACTTTTTCTTTATCGTGATTTTGTTATGTTCACGATAATCGATGCAAAGCCGCATTGACCCATCCTTCTTCTTGACAAAGAGGACTGGTGCACCCCATGGTGATGCACTTGGGTATATAAACCCTTTATCCAGATTCTCCTGTTGTTGTTTCTTCAGCTCTTCAAGCTCAACAACAGCCATTCTATATGGAGTCTTGGATATTGGTAGCGCCCCAGGTATAAGTTCAATTGATAACTCAACATCTCTTCTTAGAGGAAGACCAGGAAGTTCCTCGGGAAACACTTCAGCGAATTACCTCAAAGTATGCATTTCTTCAAGGGTGGGTTCTTCCTTGGACTCAATCATCTGAGCCAGATATGGGTTCTCATAAGGCAGTAATATCCTTGCTTGAGATGATGGAGCTAAAGGAGATTCATCTTCCTCCTGACACTTGTAAAGAATAGGGGGTCGATTATCCATATGGAGTGTGATTTCCCTCTCCCGAAAATTTATGCTGGTTCTATATAAGGAAAGCCAATCTATGCCAAGAATTGCATCAAATTCCACCAGAGGGAGTATGATGAGGTTCTCCGGGAAATTCAATCCACAGATTATAACAGGGGAGGATTTATACTCATGGGATGCAATGATAGCCCCATTTTCCGTACTCACCGACATCATTACTTCCATGATTTATGGTGGTGCTGGGATTGATCTACTAAACTTTTGAGATATAAAAGAATGCGTAGAACCTCAATCAAAAAGTATGTTCGCTATTCTTGAATGAATAACTAGAATACCTATCACCACTTCGTTGTCGGGTATAACATCGACAGAAGTGATGGAAAAATCTATTCCTTACTATCTTGGAGGTTGTTGGTTGCCTAAAAAAAACCCTTGGATTAGGGCACTCATATGCAAAATGACCCGGTTCATTGCATTTGTAGCATTGAACAATGTGTTGAGGTTTGAACAGAGTGTTCCTCTCCTCTGCCGCAGCTGCAGGTCCTTCTTGCTGACAGTTAATAGCTAGGTGCCCTTCTCTTCCACACCTGATGCATTTTCTCATCCCCTTAATGCAATTTCCAGGGTGCTTCTTTCTGCACTTTTGGCTTGTGGGGTGATGGAACTTCTTAGCACCATTGGATTTATCCATCGGACCACCAGTATTGAAGTCCACCTTATGCTTCTTGTCCCCATGATACCCCTGTGATTCTCCAATCTCTATTTCGACCTTGAGGGCACACTGGACAATTTCCTCATAGCTGTCGAAGTCATGGATCTCTAATGCTTTCGGCAAGCTAGGCTTCAGCCCACCAAAGAAGCGGTCAACTTTGCATTCGGGGGTAACAAAAAAGCCAGAAGCGTATCATGCAAGCCTTGTGAAGTTTGCCTCGTATGCTCCCACAGATTATTCATCCTTCTTCTTGAGGGAAAATAATTCCCTTTCCATTTTAAGATGGAGGGTGCGCAGAAAATATTTATCGAAAAAAATATTCCAGAATTCCTTCCATTCCAAAGCTTCGATCTCCTCCTCAGGATTCATATTTTTGATCAACATCCACCATTGATCAGCTTCACCCTCCATACGATAAGCCTCCAGGAGAACCTTCTCTTGTTCAGAGCATTGGAGGATGGAGAATATCTTTTCAATAGAGTTGATCCATTGTTCAGCGATCGTGGGATCAGATGATCCACTAAAAGTAGGAGGCATTTGTCTCATGAAGCTTTCAATAGCGGCTTGTTCTTTCTTAGGGGGGTTGAACGTTACTCTTGACCAGTGTTTCTATTCAAAACTTGAGTTATCTAAAAGAGAAGTGTGACAAAGTTTGCGATTCCCGCTCCCGTTGGATTGGGCATCTCATTTGTACAATCATCAAACTGATTTTCACAACGATTGTTAGCCTGAGTCCTCCAATTACCGTCCATTGGCTGGAATAAAAGGAATGTTAGGGGTAACACATAAAGGGTAATCCAAATAAGTTGATGACTTATGAATACACTTTAATCTCTTTAACTCATGAGTCTATAGGATTCAATCCAGGCTTTTCATGATCTACCTTCTAACATATATTCTTAGGGGAATTTTTCCCTTAATAAGGGTTCCTACTAAGATTGTGAATTTATCAAAACATATCCCCCGGGAGTGTCTTAACCAAGAGTGCAGCAAGGCCCGTTGTCGTGCACCAGTTCCCGTTCGAGTCTAGCTCAAAGTGGTGTTCTTGGGTTTTACCCCTAGGATACATCTGTGCCAGAGCCGCCTCTACCTGCTCGTATCCAGACAGGGATGTATTTGTTTGATAAACCACTTACATAGTATTTACCAAAACATAGTGATGTTTTTATTATACTTAGTATTGTATCTAAGGCTTTACTAGGGTTTCCTAATCCCAAAAATAACTAAACCTAACCTCTGATACCAACTATGACAACCCTACTTTTTATTACAACTTAAACATGCTTTATTACATAAAACTCCACTTGATTTAAAAAAGAAGATCGAGAGGTTTAGTGTCTTTGGGGATTAGTATCATTACATAGAAACATAAAACATGAAATACAACATCTTTATTGAAAACTTCCTTTACATTACCACTACATTCCTTCGTACTTAGCATTGCATGGGATATCCTGAGGACATGCATAAGAAAACGGTGAGCTATAAAGCCCAGTAAGGGAGTACACATGGAATAACATGAGGATTACAATAAATGTTAGGAAATAGGAATATCAATAGATCCTAAGAGAAACATGAACATAAAGGCCTGATAATGCATGGTAATCATAACATAGAAATGTGGCAACAACACTTAACATTTAATTAGCATGTGCCAAGGCTCATTGCACATGGAGCATGAGTAAACCCTCATTGGACTTGAAGCATGAGTAAACCATTGTTGCACATGAATTAGCATGAGTCAACAATCATTGCACATTATGTATCATGATACTGTACTTTACCCAATGTATTTGAGCGCTATAAGGGCGCACCCTTCTTAAACATTTCATTTCATGCATAAGTGTGCCACATGGATCATAAAACATGGATTCATAAAACATAATCATTTTTTACACAATAACGGAATGTTGAATTCATACATGAAACTTTATAATCAATAAGTAAATTTTCATAAAGGTGAATACCCTTAATGGAGAAATGGGCATGGTATTCACTACACAATGACATTGGCTTAGAAAATCGGTGCGATTTCGGCAGCGTAACGACGTGACATAAGAATTCATAAAAAAGGTTGATGAGATAGAAAGGGGTTCCTCATCATATTTACATGTAATGTAAAGTAAGGAGGTCATATAGATACATGTCCCAACAATTGAAATGGCATTTAGATTCATGATACAAAAGTATTGCTTGAATGTAAAAGAAGAGAGAGAAGTTCCTTTCGGAATTTCGGCATAGTAACGGGTGTACATGGGAGGAATTTAATGAGAGATAAAGGGGTATCCCATCATTCAAACAATAAGAGGGCAGTATGGGGGAGGTGCGAAACCGTACCCCAATATTCATAATTGAAATTAAAAGGGCAATACAACTTAAAGAAAATTGACAATAATGAGAAAGGATGAAAAAACCCTTACTTAGAAGTGTGCTTCCAAAGGCTAGAGAGAGGCTTGTGAGAGGCTTCTTGGGAGCTTGGGGAACCTGGAGAGGATTCTAGAGAAAGTAGGGAAGAGGTTGGACGAACTCCAAAGGCTATGAGTGAGGAGGAATTAGGAGCTTGGGTGGGTTTATATAGGAAAGGTGGGAGAATTCTTTATTATTTAGGTTTGGGACCCCTTATATTAAAATAATCCAAACCACAAACCATCCCATGGTATTTTCCCATGGTTTCTGGAAAAGGAAAGAGTAAAACAATATTTTACAAGGCCAAGGTCCGAACTTATTAAAAAAATAGGGTTGCTTATGTGGAGGTGAGTCACACTCCCATGGAAATTAATTTAAAAAGGAAAAGTGTTGAATAAGTCTTGAGGGCTCCGTTAATGATTTGAAAAGAAAGTCAAACAAACCCAAAACCTAATTATTTTAATGATAAAACATATATTGGCCTAAATTAAGGATTAAGGTATTTTATTACATCACCATTGGGTCATTATGATGTCATAAAACACATTATATATTTAAATGGTATTTAATTTTTACCCAAAAATATGACTGTCTCAGAAAATTATGAAAAATTCACTGTTGGATAATTTTGACATCCTGATTCCAAAATTAATATTTATTTTATCTAAATAATTTTATAAATATGTGAATTTTCACTTTTAAAATAAAAACTAACTTTAATAAAAAAAAATCACGGGTTTTGACAGAAATGGCTTTCAAACCTTAATAAAAATATTAATTGCATTCATAAAATTATAAGATCATTTATATTTAATAAAAATTAATTTAATATTAATAATAATATTTTATTAAAATATTATTTAATTCAATTATAATTTAATTTAATAAAATATAATTCTTAATTAAATACTAACTAAAAACACCATTCGTACTTTAAAAATTATTTACAATGTATCAAAAATGACTAGAAATTATACTAATTATTATATACAAAAATAATGTACATGAACATAGTACAACTTATTTGTTACATAACCCCTTAAAATAGTTTCATAAGACCTAAGGGTAAGGTGTGCGATGGTGACAGACTCTTGGGGCGGCTCGGATAACATCGCTCGAGTGGTAATCTCTATCAACTTCCACTTTTCCTGTAGACGGTCTCGTTCAAGCTTGACATAATGAAGCTCAACTTGGGCTTGGTCAAGAGAGAATCCCAAAGACGCCACCTCTTTTCCGAGCTCCGACTAATGGTCTTCGTATGGGGCAATTCTACTGGATGAGGCCATCGCTTCCTTTGTCTAAGTAAAATTGGGTTCGTTAAAGCCATATATTTATACTACTCATGTGATCACTGTTCAACGGCTATAAAAGTAACGATCAAAAATCTTATCATAAAACCAAAGAAGATGACATCTTATAAAAACATTTTTCATAAAGAGACATTTAACTGGATCAAGAGGGATTTTCATTAATGAAACTTTGGGTCGTTACAGTAAAGGTCATTGGGTAAGGATTTTAGCTCCTCCATCCTTCCTAATTTGTATGCTTCTTTCCTCCCCATCACCCATCTTGTTTGGTAAAACCCCAAGGTCTACACTTAATCGTGAATTTTTTGTTTCTTCTAGTTCTAGGGAATACAGAAGGCTTCTCAGGGCCTCTTCCTGTGAGTTACAACATCCACCACTTAATGGGAAGTAGATTGGTTTGACTTTTTTCACCTCCATCAAATATAGGTATGATTTACATCCTCTACTTGGTTTCCCCCAATTTAATTTTTCCATTGTGAGATTTGGGGTTCCAAAAATTTGTTGTACTATGTTTGATTACTCCTTGAAGGCTCTCACTAATATTTAGATGTATGTATATATATATCATCCTTGTAAATATTAATTCTGGGATTAGGTAATATGTGAACTGGATTAATGGATATATATATATATATATGTGAATGTCTGTGTGTGAAAGTGTGGAGTGATCATTGCCCTTGAAAATGTCAAGTACAAAAGTATTATTCTTGGTTCCTCTTTTAGGCAGGATCCCAATCATTTCCCTTTAATTTAATATTGTATAATTTTTCAAAATAAATGTTCTTTTATAAATGAAATTTTGATTCTTAAATGAAATTCATAGTGTGAGAATTTATTTTTCTGAGAAACAAAGTCATGTTTTTCTAATAAACCCCCTCCAATGGAGGTACACTGTCCTCTAACAAAAAATGCATTTATTAGATTTTTAACACATTATTGGATTAATTATTGCAATTTTCCATTACATTGATGACATATTATGATTTAAGTTAATTTTAGGACATGTCCTTTACTGGAGTTAGGAAATGTAGTTTACCTAAACTGACATTTGCAAAACCATTTCACTTTCTAATTCCATCTTATCTTTTTATATTTTAATTTCCCTTACCTGAACCAATCAAGGGGTGTGTTATTATGCTTTCCTAGTAAGAGGAGGATTATTTATTAAAAACTTGGAATTGATCTTGATAGTTTGGAGATGTACTTCCTCCATTGAGTGTTAATTCCATTGAATTAAATGGTTATTTTGAACTTCAATTGCATTATGGTTTATTTTGAAAATATAAAGATGAGTGGGAAAACTCATGGGTGATGTTCAAATGTGATGATTTGATAAATGAGTGGATATTTTCATTAAATTAAATGTTTATAAATTTTGAATTATGATTGGGTATACTCATTAGATATTTTGAATATAATATGGGTTTCATGAGTGGGTATACATATGAGATGTAATGCATTATGTATTGTGATTAATGAGTGAGAATAAACATTGTATGATTTGAGTGTAAATGTTTATATATGAGTGTGTAGACTCATATGGTTTTGATCATTAAATGATATGTATTGGATGAATAATTTAATAGATTCCATGGATGGATCTCCACATATCGTAAATGTGGTAGTGGTGCCTTGTGTTGAGTATTCCCATTTGGTATTCAATTAATGGATTTTTTTGGGCTTTGATACCCCTTGGATATAGACTACATGGACTCATGTAAGACATTTCTTGTATGAAAATCTACAAGGACTTCAACTAGTTCATTTTGTGAGTTTCAATCAAGATTCTCATGGGACTTGTTAAGGATAAATGGGTCTTCAACACCTTGGATTCGTCCCTTTGTGGTCTAACACATTGACATATAGTAAGAATGTGAGGTATATGATGTGTGATTATATATCTTGGTCATGAATTTTCTAACTCTACTAGATGTACAGAAAGGCCATGATTGATAAGGAACTTTGGATATATTATAAGGTTGTGGTAGTGTGATATGTTTGGATGAATTATGAGGTGGTGTTTTTTATTTGTGAATTGTTTATTTCTTTTTTGATATATGAGATTAACCATGTTACGTATGTATCCTTCCGGGGATATTTTAGTATCATTGGTTTAGTTGTATACATCTCATGGGAATCTTTACATTAATTTATGGCTTAACTATTTAGCTCCACACTGCATTAATTACATATTGCATTAAATGGATTTGGCTAGACATCGTGGGTTCTGGCCTACAGATAAGTTACCACACACCCTGCTCAGGAGTCAATAGGATCTGAGAAGACTTTGTTATTTGAGGGGATATAGACTATTTCTTGTACTATTTTTCATATATTTATAGATTAATGAGCATATTACCGAGCTAGAGATATGGATTCTTATAGAGATCGCTCGAGGGATTTTTTTATTTTATTTAATGGAGTCATGTATTGTTTTGTATAGTAAAGCATGATGAATGTTTACTATTTAAGATTATGTAACATAATTTGAACATATATTCTTTGTATAAACTGGCATTGGCCATCATATTTGTTCATTTGATATTATGTTCGACTTCTTCCAATTTATCATTGCTTTATCTACATTTACCATTTTCTACTTGGCAAACAATGGTTCTACTCTAACATGCGAGTATTGTATCCTCGTTATCACCACATTAGACCCTCACTGCTAGTCAGAATCCTCTAGCATATGGGGTAATGCACTTGAGGTCATGTGGTGACCGACCAGGCCACCCGTTTGATGGTAAGATAGATTAGGATTTTTTATGGGTGATTAGTACCATTTTCATCATTGGGATTCATGCAGTCTCATAGATTTAGAATCCCCCAACATAAGGCACAAAGTAAATAATCAAGAACATGGGAATCCTTGGAATTTTTAGTTTGGTTTCCCCTGTCAATGAATTGAACTCTTAGAGAATGGACATGACGAGGGGCTTGAGCCTGTTGGGGAGTTGAGACCACATTATATTGTTGAGGCAGTTGTTATTGGTGAGTCAGTTCTGTATGTTTCTATATAGGGTTAGGCTGGGCTTGTTGAGGTTGTGCACTTTCTGAGGTAGGAATAGTGGAGGGCCACAAACTACAACACATTGGGTACCTCTACATACTCTATAGAAGAAGTATCTTCCTTGTAGGTTCTTCCTATGAGAGCTGGAAGAGGCAATGGAATTTCCTACGTGGCCTACTACAGGGCTTCCTCTTATCATTGGGATTTATTTGAGAAATCTCAAAGCCCACTTGGGATGTTCTGAGTGATAAAGTTAGAGTCCCACTCAATACTCATGTTCCCTAGCACATATTTTGTAGTTTCTTTGGAGTCAGTGTTATATCAATTGAATACATGGGGCCCTTCCATCATGTGATGATGTTTGTGATGGTTCATATGTATGTTTAAAGCACTAAAAGGGGTTTGTAACAATTTTCATGTACATTGTGGAGCTGAAATGGTATTGAAAATGCATGTGGAGGTATTCCCAACTAGTAATAGAACCTATGTGTAACATTCTATACCAATTGATTTTAGGCTCGTTCAAGGTCTGAACATGATCAGAGCATGGCGGTATCCAACTACTTTGTGGTTCCCCACATGGTCTTCAATCTCCAGATGATGTGGGTTAGATGCTTCAGTGGTCACCAATCCCATTGAAATGGGTGAAACATGGGTTCCAAAAATATGGGGTTGATCACATAACATCTACTCATTCCAGGTATGGCTTTCAATCAGTTGGGGTCACCAATTATCATGTATTTAGGGCTATGATGTGAGAGCATCTATCAAATTATCTTAGTGAGGTTCCTTTTCTTAAAGAGGATCCCTAAACACTAATGTCTTGATAGGTTCATCAGCATGGTAGGAAATCCCTATGACTTGTATAGATTATTTATATAGGTCCATTAGAATATATTACCACTACTCTGGTGGATTTGGTGGATATTATCATGGTAAATTTCCATAAACTCTCAACTCAACTGAATCAAGACACATAGAATGACTAGGATCAACTAGGATAAACTGGCCAAGGTGGACATTTGGTTTCCCATACAGTCGTAGTGTAGGAATAGGATCAAGTTGAAGAGTTCCACGATATAGGATCTTCTCATCAAATATCTCATTGATTATTATATTATAATATGATACCAACTATAATAAGGCAGATATTAAGGGATCATACTCTTCCTTTTGTGAACTATTAGATAGATCTGAGGGATCAGCAGTTCCCTTCCCATTTTGGTATTCTAACTGGATGGAAATGATGTTGAGGAATATATAAGGTCGAGGGTGTATCTTTTATTATGTCCAAAGACACCTGTATGAGGGTCTACTAGATATTGTACTATCCCAGGGGGGGTTTCCTCTATCAAAACTGCATCGGTGCCCCCATCCTTGGAAATCAAAGGGACAACCATATCTACTATAATGAAACCTAGAGAAAATCCTCAATATCAGCGAGTAGGACAGCTCATGTTACAGTTGGTTCCCTAGAACCAACTACTTTGTACTTTATTCCTTAATAAAAGACTTATCACATCTTGATAGTTCTTTTTCATGAAAATACATGGGGTAATGTCCTAAGGACAACTATTTAATTAAAGGGTCATAGCGGATCCCTGCTATGATGAGAACCCAGAAGTTCCATAACAGTATTCTTAAATATATGTTCCATGGCCGGATGATATTATTTGAGGGGTACAAATAATACATGTCATTAGGTGTGAGGAATCATAAAACATTAAGGCACCTTCTCATAGTGTGCACCATTGGTAATATCTCAGAGGATATTATGAGAATGAGGCCCACAAGTAGGAAATCCACATTTTATAGTGTGATTGGATGTTCCAATTTGCGGACGTGTGTATTGGTCCCAAAACATTAGGATAATTATTAATGGGTATTACAACTCGCGCACATAGATGTGTTGATGAGAACTTTGATGACACGCTGTTCGTAGTGAGGTAGGATACGTTGGGTGCGTCATGAGTAATAATGCATTAATAGATAATGCGAGAAAGGATTTGTCCCTTCTCTTCCATAATAGAAGTAGATATATCAGGCCCTTTGATGGAATTGATATATCCTAAATAAATCCATGGACATGGTAAGGTATGGGTGAGTTCAATTCTGGGAATTAAAAGAATGAATAATTGAGCACATGGGTTGATGGCACGAGCATGCAACCCGCTTGATTAGAGATATCGAGACAAAATGATTATATTACACGGTAAGCATTCGTATGAGGTGACATTTCATTACGATGGTAACTTATTTCTCTATGGGTGACATGGCATCTTGTTAGATGCTAACCTTGGACTTTAGGCAGGCTCCACCTAATGCCACTGATAAAGAAGCCTAGAGGGTCACACACTAAATGTGTCCATGTATCTCAGTTAAATATTAATTTAACAAGTTAAATAAATATTATTCCCAATTGTGGTTTAATAATTATTTATGGATGCCTTATCATATTTATTTCAACACTAGATATTCTAGAGAATATATTGTGGGAAAAATAATATGATTATTAGCGAGTAATGCAGTTACATTCATTTAAGAAATAAATAGCCATTACTCAAAGTCTAATAAATGTGGTGGAGGAAATAAAGGAAAATAAAAGTACACGTAGTGTATATTAAATATAAACATCGTGTAGTTTTATGGAAAATTAGTATACGCCGTGTATTAATGATTACACGCTGTGTAGTTTTCCCAGTTTGGATTTTGAGGATATAATATTGTTTTATTGAATGATATTTATTATAATCAGCATGGGTGCATGTCAAGGAATTAATAATTCGACATGGGGGGTTTTCAATAAGAGTTAATGAAATAAATAAAATGCGTAATGCATTTGTTTATTATTATAACTCTATAACCTCAAACCCGATTATAAATATCCTCACAACCCCAACACTTTTCCACAAGAGAATCAATGTGCACAACAATTTTGAATAATTCATTCAAGCCAGAAATTACTCCATCCTCCAAGTATGCTCTCAAGGCCAAGAGATCAAGGCGATCGAAGGTGGACATTGCAAGCGAATGTTCTTCCACATTATCTCCTGGAGATCCCTTTGGTAGACCTCCGCAGATACGTGGCACACGTGTGGATAACTGCTAGATGAATACTACACTTGGAATCTACGACACAACGACAAATCACTGAATCGTGAACGGACACATCAACATAGAAAGAATTCAACCAAGGTAATTCTTGTGAATTAATTAAATTAATTATAACCAATATATGATGATCATATCTCTATGGTTCTTGGATTCCCTCTTTTGTTTTTCGTTATTCATTCTATTCCAATGATCCGGCGTTTTATATCGCGAATGATCTCAGTTTGAATGTTTTTTAATTCAAAAATCATGTTTGGAAAACCCACCAACGCCCTTCCACTATGTCCGGAACCGAAAATTGGTATCAAAGGGGTCATATCGTTGATTATAATTATTTATTTTTTCGTTGATGTTTTTTGCATTTAATAAATTAGTTGTTTCAATTCAAGAATAATCATTCTTGAAATATGAATTTCGAGAACTGTTCCTCTTCCATTTTTTATCATTCACCTCACAGAAATGAATTTTTCTTTTAATATTGATTAAAATAAAATAAAGTAACTCATCCAGAGGTGCAAAACATTTCTGGATGGAAAACACCAGAATACACGTCGTGTATTCGGAAGTACATGTCGTGTAGTCTTGATTCATGCATCGGACTAATCCGCCAAATCAGGTCGTGTATTGGATCCTATCTAAGTCATTAATGACACTGTGTGTTGACCAATAACAGGTGGCACACGGTTTCTAGATTACAATATGTGTGGTCCAATGAACACAATGTGTATTCCCTTTCGGTTAGGGTTGGACCGTGTACCCTATACACGGCTTTCCTGGCTGGAAACTGTGTAAAGCAGAAACTACACGGCATGTGTCCCACTGAACATGCCGTGTACTCTGAAAATTTCTGAAGTAAATTAACACGCCATGTCCCCAGGCATGTACTTCGGATGGACGGTGAAAAAAAGTACATGTTTTGTAGTCGGAACTACACACCGTTTAATCATTCAAATTATGCAATGAATGAGAATTCACCGGGTTTCCATCGAGGTACAAGTTACGTAAAAGGATAGCTTTAAATGAATTTATTTTTTTAAAATTATTATGTATGAGAATCTCAAGGAAATTCAGAAAAAGGGTTTATGATAAAAGGAATGATTAATTAAAAAAAATTAATTAATTAGAGCGTTATTTATATTATATAATAATGATTAAATAATTGAATGCAAGTTTTATTTATGCATAAATATCATTGCATGTATGGATGGTAATGAGCTAGATCAGGACCTTTTTATGTGAATGGTTTCTTTTAATTTATTTATTTAAATTATATTTGATGTCCTGCGAGCCATATCCTTAGTAATATGTAGGGCCTGCGTGAACAAGGATTATTTTTTGTAAAAACCCCTTTTTACCCCTCACCTGTATGTGAGAAAATGCATATGTAATGGATGGAGCTCCCAATCTAGTGGAGGCATCTCAAGTCACGATCCAAGTTGAAACCAATCCAAGGAGATACAAAGGTGGACAGGTGGAAGGATGTAAACACAAACCCACAAGGTTCATGGTGTTTCACCCCTAGGTCTTTGTTTAGTTTATCACCCGCATGATAAACTTACCAATAAAACAATCTCATGATCATACCATTTATTTTATTTTTTTCTGTTTCATGGTTTATTTATTGTGGGTGTGTTGTCACGATCACACAATTAATGAATTAAACAAGCATGCAGGATGGAACTAATATAAAAATGGCTTGTGCATAAATATTATCTTAGAAATGGTTAATCACATAAGTATATACCACTTAATATTAATATGCATGTAATCATATATTATAAATTGGAAATTTACATTTAAGGATAAAATCCCTCAAAGAAATATTAAGTCAGTATAGCCATCTATAATCATGGTTAGAATCGATCCATTGTTCAAAGTGCTTGACCAACCCTAGTTTGGGTACATTATATTATTGGGGAATTCTAATTCAAGGTTTTGGTTTGACATAACCTAGTTCACATCAAGGATTGACTACTACAGCAGGACTTAGTGTGGCCAAGAGGCAAAAGTTGAGGAAATATAAAATAAAAGGATTTCAGGATTGGGGAGTCCACTCAACGGATCAAGGAGCTGCGAGTTAAATGCAGTTGGAATTTGGAATTCCGACCTAAAAACCGTTCATGTTGCTTGACCAACCCTAGTTGGGGTAATTCAAAGGGAAATATGGATCCTTTCCACTAGATTATTCAGGCCTCAAAATATTCTGAAGTCAATGGTGAGGGATATTGGATTTCAATAAAATAGTTGGAGACTAATAATTATTAATTTAATTATTTCTCTCATTTTTGTAATAAATTACTAAACCCTTTCTCATCTTAATTTGTATAAATGTCAAGAAAATTACTTCAATCATATCATTTAACACCATACTGAAGAAGAAAAACCTTCTCACTAGCACCGATTTCCAATAGTGGCAGAGGCGTTTACACGTCATCCTTAACCACGAAAGGAAATTGAATGTGCTAGAAGAGCATATTCAAATTGCACTTGGGAAAGAGGAAAGTGATGAGGAAATATATATTTACGCGAAACACATGGATGATGCCACAGATTTCCAGTGTTTAATGCTCTCAGCCATGGCTACTGAGCTCTTGAAGCAACATCAAAACATGGATGTGTATAGAAAGATGTCTCACCTTGAGGATCTCTACCAATAGAAGGTGATACAAGAAAGATATGAGCTCTCCAATGATTTGTTTACAACTATTCATGGAGATTCTACACGAGTTGGGCCTCATGTAGTCAAGCTTATTAACTACATTAAACTCCTGGACATCTTAGGGATTAAATTCCTGGATGAGTTGCGTACGGATCTCATCCTATCATCACTACCCAAGACCTTATCTAGCTTCATTTTCAATTATAACATGAGTGCCAATGAGAAGAGTCTGTTAGAGCATCTGACCATGATTCACCATGTAGACAAGGATATGGGTTGTGACAAACCCAAAGTCCTTATGGTGAACAATAAAAGGAAGGACAGGGGAAATGGGCCAAAAACTTATAAACAGTCTGAATCCCCTGAGCACCATCCCTCCAAGAAGGGAAAGATCTAGAGTCAGGGCAATGAATTGGAGGCGGTGTGTTTTGCATGTGGAAAGTAGGGAAACAGGAAGAGGAACTGCACATAGAAGCGTGGGGACGCTAAAGGTGCGTTCATTATTGAGTGTAATCCTTCCATTTCTACAAATTGGGTATTAGATACAGCTTCTGAGGATCAAATCTATTTTCAAATGCAGAAACCAAGTAGATTTAGAAAAAATGCAACATGAGAGGTGGATCTTCAAGATTCCAATAGCACAAGGCTGGTTGTGTTGGATATTAGTGATTACCACCTATCATTGATGACTAAAATTATTTTGTTTTTACATAACTGTTATTATGGTCCTAGTGTTACCAAGAACAAAATTTATGTATCTTGTTTGGATAAGGATGGATTTATTTTCAATTTTGGAAATAATGGTTTTCTCTTTTATAAGAACAACTTATATTATGTTATGGCACATTTAAATAATAGTTTGTATGCATTAAATTAAAAAATCAAGTATTGTTAATCGATAACGAAACAATCTCACATGACTCATACATCACCCAGTTGTGGCATCACCGTCTCCGTCATGTAAATGAGAAGCGCTTGATAAAGCTCTGCCAAGATGTCTATTTAGAATCTACTGAGCTAAAACCACTTGATAGATGTCATGCTTGTTTACAAGGAAAAATGACCAAGCCGCCTTTTGGGAGACAAGGTGAAAGGGCCACAGAGCTTCTAGGATTGGTTCACACAGATGTGTGTGGACCATTTACAATAGAATCTAGAGGTGGATATTATTACTTCATTAATTTATTGATGATTTGAGTAGATATGACTATGTCTACTTAATGATTTATAAGTCAGAGTACTTAGATAAATTTAAGAAATTCAAGAATTAAGTAGAGAATCAGCTTGTGAGAAGATAAAGAAACTTTGATCGGATCGAGGTGGAGAATAACATAACCAAGAGTTCATCGATCATCTATGGGTGTCTGGGATTCTATCTTAGCTCACTCCTCCTTATACAACATAGTGGATTGGTTTTAGTGAAATGTGGAACCACACCTTGTTAGACATGGTGAGGTTGATGATGAGTAATGCGGATATTTCATTATCCTTTTCGGATATGAATTAAAAACTGTAGCATATACATTAAACCTAGTACCAACTAAGGAAGAAAATGGAATTCCCTCTGAGTTATGTAATTGAAAGAAACCCATTTTTTCGCATACATGTGTATGGGGATGTGAGGCGTTTGCTAAGGCCTTATCATGAAACAAGCTAGCACCCCACGGCACAAAGTGTATCTTTATAGGATATCCTAAGGAAACAAAAGGATATTAAATATATAACCATCAAGATAAGAAACTGACTATATCTAGACAAGCCGTCTTTCTTGATAGGGAGAACATCCTCAAAAAGGATAGTGGGAGAAAGATTGACTTCGACGAAGTTAATCTTCATGATACACAAGAGTTGGTACAATAAAAAGTTCCGTAGGTCCCCGTGGAAGAGATTCTAGAAACACAAGTACTGCGTTGGAGCTCAAGAGAGGTAAGGGAACCAGAGAGATTTGGTGTCCTACTCCCTAAGGATGGTGAATCATTATTGTTGGACAATGATGAACCTCTATCCTATAAGGAAGCAGTAGAATGCTCAGAAGCTGCAATATGGCTAGAATCATTGAATTCGGAGATGAATTCCATGTATCATAACCAAGTCTGGGTTCTGCTCGATGATCCAGTTAATGTAAATTATGTTGGATGAAAATGGGTATTCAAGAGAAAACTAGACATTGAAGGTTAAGTTAGCACCTATAAAGCAAGGCTAGTGGCTAAAGGATTCAGATAGCGTCAAGGAATTGACTATGATGAAACCTTCATGCCAGTTTCCATATTTAAATCCATAAGAATCATACTTTCCATAACAGCTTACCATGACTACGATATTTGGAAAATGGATGTCAAAACAACATTCCATAAAGGGAACCTTTGAGAATATGTCTATATGACACAACCAGAAGGGTTTGTGACAGCAGGAGAAGCCAAACGGGTTTGCAAGTTGCAGAAATATATTTATGGATTGAAGCAAGAATCCAGGTCATGAAACATTTGATTTGATGAAGCCATAACAGAATTTGGATTCATTAAGAATGAATGTGATCCATGTGTTTATAAGTGGTTTAATGGGAATGTGATCGTTATCCAAGTAGTATATGTTGATGACATATTACATATTGGAAACAACATACCAATCTTACATTCAGTTAAGGAGTGGTTGAACAAGTGATTCTCCATGAAGGGCTTAGGAGAAGCTTCCTACATTATAGGGATCAAGATCATTCGTGATATATCCAAGAGTCTTCTTGGACTAAGTCAGGGTATACACATTGACCAGATACTAAATAGATTTAGTATGGAACAATCCAAGATGGGACTAGTTCCAATGCCACATGGTCAACATCTTTCTAAGAAAATGTGTCCTCAAACACAACAAGAGAATGTTAGAATGAGTAAGATCCCATACACTTTGGCTATAGGATCCATCATGTATTCAATGTTATGTACCAGGCTTGATGTTGCCTATGCACTGAGCATGGTAAGAAGATATCAAGCAGATCCAACATAATAGCATTGGACTGCTGTTTAGTCTATCCATAAGTATTCGAGATGAACTAAGTATATGTTCCTGGTGTATGGAGTAGAAAAGGAGCTTGTCATCAGAGGGTATGCTGATACTGGTTTTCAGACAGATCAGAATGATCTGAAGTCACAATCTGGATATGTTTTCTGTATCAATGGAGGAGTTGTGAGCTGGAAGAGTTCAAGACAACCAGTTTTTGTTGCTTCTACAATAGAGTATGAATATATAGTGGCTTATGATGCAGCCAAGGAAGTCATTTGGATTCAGATCTTTGTATAGGATCATGATGTGGTACATAGTAGTAAAGATCAAATTACATTGTATTGTGATAATACTGCAGCGGAGGATTTTGTAAAAGAACCAAGGTCACACCAACAGATAAATCACATACTCTGGAAGTATCACCTCTTGAGGGATTTCTATCAAAGGGTTGAAGTTGCATTGAGCAGAGTGTCCATAGAAGAGAACGTGGAGGACCCCATGATTAAAGGCCTATCTCAGCAGAATTGTGAATATCATGTGAGAGATAGAAGGTTATTGGTTGTTAGCAGTTGGCTCTAGTCCAAGTGAGAGTCTGTTAGAGTTAGTGTCCTATAACCAACTACTTTGTAATTTATTCATTAATAAATTCCATATCACATCTTGATTGTTCTTCTGCGTGATAATGCATGTGATAATGTCCTATGGGCAACTGTTTCATTAAAGGGTCATAGCAGATCCTTGCTATGATGAGAACCCAAAAGTTCCATAACACTATTCTTGAATATATATTCTATGGACGGATGATATTATTTAAGGTGTAGAAATAATATAGGTGATTAGGTGTGAGGAATCATAAAACATTGATGAACCTTCTCATTGTGTGCGCCCTTGGTAATATTCTGGAGTATATTATGAGAACGAGGCCCGCCAGTAGGAAAACCACATTTCATAGTGTTATTGGATGTTCCTATCTATGGATGTGTATATTGGTCCTTAGACATTAAGATTATTATTAATGGGTATTAAAACATGCACACTTAGTTTTATTGATAAAAACTGTGACGACGAACTGTTCGCAGTGACGTAGGATACTTTGGGTGCGTCATGAGTAATACTACATTAATTGATAATGCGAGAAAGGATTTTCCCTTCTGTTCCATAACAGAAGTTGATATCTCAGAGCCTTTGATGGAATTGATATAATCTAAATTAATCCATGGCCATGGTAAGGTATGGGCGAGTTCAATTCCAGGAAGTCAAAGAAAGAATAATCGAGCACATTGGTTAATGGCACTAGCATGCAACCCGCTTGATTAGAGATATCAAGACAAAGGGATTATATTACACAGTAAGTGTTCGAATGAGATGACACATCATTACGATGTTATCTTCTTTCTATATGGGTTCCTTACTGTGTTGCCTGATTCTAACCTTGGACATTAGGCAGGATCCGCCTAATGCCACTAAGAAAGTGGCCTAGAGGGTCACACACTTAGTGTATCCATGTATCTCAGTTAAATATTAATTTATCAAGATAAATAAAGATTATTCCTGACTGTGATTTAATAATTATATAAGGATTCCTGATGAAATTTATTTCGGAACTAGTTATTTGAGAGAATATATTGTGGGAAAAATAATTTGTTTATTATTGAGTAATGTGGTTATATTTATTTAAGAAAATAATAACCATTACTAAAGTTTTAATAAATGTGGTGGAGGAAATAAAGGAAAATAATATTACATGTTGTGTATATTAAATATACATGTCATGTAGTTTTATGGAAAATGAGTATACACAGTGTATTAATGATCAGAAACCGTGTAGTTTTTCCAGTTTGTATTTTGAGGATATAATATTGTTTTATTAAATGATATTTATTATAATAAACGTTGGTGCATGTCATGGAATTAACAATTCAAAATGGGGGTTTTCAATAAGAGTTAATGAAATAAATAAAACATGTAACATGTTTATTTATTATCATAACTCTATAACCTCAATCCCGATTATAAATATCCTCATAACCCCAACACTTTTCCACAAGAGAATCCTTGTGCACAACAATTCTGAAGAATACTTTCAAGCCCGAAAGAACTCCTTCCTCTAAGAACACTCTCAAGACAGAGAGATCAAGGCGGTCGAAGGCGGACATAGCAAGCGAAGGTTCTTCCGTGATAGCACCCAGAGATCCCTTCAGTGATGTCCGGAGATACATGGAACACATGTGGATCACCGCTAGGGGAATCCTACACTTGGATTCTACAATGCAACGATGGATCCTTGAATCATGACCGGACACATCAACAATGAAAGAATTACACCAAGGTAATTCTTATGAATTAATTAAATTAATTATAACCAATATATGATGATCATATCTCTATGGTTCTGGGATTCCACCTTTAGTTTTTCATTCTGCATTCTTTTCCAATGATCCGACTTTTTATATTATGACGGATCTCGGTTTGAACATTGTTTAATGCTAAAATCAAGTTGGGAAAACCCACCATCGCACTTCCGCTGCACCCAAAACCTACAGCTCATTCCAAAATAACTCTGAACTAGTATCATGGGATACAATGCCTGGTATCACAGTAGTAAGGGATTCCATGCCTGGTATCATAGTAGAAAATTGGACCTCATTCCCAATATTGTATTAGTAAGGGGATTCCATGCTCAATATCGTATTTATCAGGGATTCCATGCTTGGTATCATAATAAATGATTTCATAACCATGTAGTATCACAAGGGAGATCAGGCTCATATAGTACAATAGGGGATGTAATTCACATACAGTGTAAAATTTATTTGAGGAATTCTATGGTCCTATTTAAATAACATGTTATAGGGTCATCATTTCCATTTAGTATAATTGTTAAGGGTCATAATTTCCATTTGATATAGAGTAAGAGGGATGCCAAGATACATTCAATTATATTTTCTAATAAAACATTTTAGGGATAAGTGTGAACTCTAAAAGAATATCAAACAGATATAATTCCTCACAAAATCAAAACAATACAACCTATGCGTCAGAATTCCCAGACCATTCCAAAAGATAAAGGTTTAAAATTTAAAATTACAAAAGGGCATCATTTTCTCTATTAAACCATGGGCCAACCAATCACACACCAACCAAATTTTTTTGAACACAGAAACCACAATATTTAGATTGAACATCATTTCCATCCTCATCTTTGAATAAAAACCAGCATCATCTCTAACCAGGGAGACCACAAACTAGGGATACATGATAACTATAATAAAAAACTAAAAAAATCAAACCACGTAATCGACCTCCTTGAGTAGCCACACTGATTCAACAATCGTCACCACCCGCAATACATAGAAATTTGAGAGAAATCTAGATCAAAAAACACCAAAACCCTCAAAAATTGTGATATGATACTCATGGAATAGCTCTGGGAAGAACACATTCCAGAAAACCAGAACCATAAAAGAGGAAAAATTTAGGAAGAACGTATCCAGGTGCCATCCTCTAGTCACTTTACATTCACCGGTTTCATCCTCAAATATTCACAAATTTCTACTATATATATGTGTATATATATATATCATGCATAAGGGTCAACATGTCACAACGAGTCCTTGGGGCCCGTGCCGTGACTCCCCCAGCCTACCATCCATAGGCCAGGGGCTGGCGACTAGCACCAAAGGCGTAATCCTGATAAAAAGGGAAGGCATATCCTTTAATAAGTAAACAAAAACAATAGAGTACACAAATTTAAATAAAAACTAAGTAAATATCTATACAAAAGAAAGTGCTAGATGGAAAGGGGGATGGAAATACAAGGACAACAATAATGTACAAACAAATGAAAAGCTAATACAACTACAGAAAGGTAAAACAACAAATAATAAGTCATACTCTGGGAATCCCACTTGATGGGTGGGTACATATGGCCTCCTCACCACCCCAGGTTCTTCTGTACACTCTGTGTACATCTCGCCAAGAGGTCCTCCTCTAGGTACCGTCCATCTCTACAACTCTCTACCTCGATCAGTGTTGTCTGTCGTCTGCAACCAACATAACGATGTGTGGGCGTAGCCCATGTAGGGGTGAGTATAAAGATACTCATTAGGGAACCCGAGACACCAAAGGTCTCTGAAAATCAACGAAGGATAAGACACAGAAGAAATATACATTCTCAAAGTATCAACAAACCCTACTTAGGTATATTCTCATACAAATTCCTATGTAACAAATCACAGTTCGGCACCAACTCTCGATCCCAAGCACAACCCAGTCCACATAGGAAGAAAATTCAATCACATCAATGATAAATGATTGAAAGTCAAGACTCATCTCATACAGGTACACATATTTTTTAGAGTGATAGAGATGATCAGATATAGTCATTGATACGTCTAAGCTATCAGACCCACACAGGATACAGGACCAGCTAAGTTGTTGGACCCACACAGGATACAGGACCAACAATTCTGTCAGACCCACATAGGATACAAGAACAGAAGTCTGAAATTTCAAACCCACGGAGGATTCTGGTATAATAGTCGTCGCTGTCAAACCCACAGAGCAATCCGGTACAGTAGTCATTGATGTCGAACCCACAGAGGTTTCTGGTACAGTAGTCGTCGCAGTCGCAGCCAGCCCTAGGGTACATACACACAACACGCTCGATTCCCGGAGGGTCTCCTCCTGGAGCCAAGTGTCGATACATCAATTGTAACAAAGTCCTAAGTTGATGTATCATGTAGTTCAGTCTCATCATAAGGAACCCAATGTGATAGACATCGTGTCAATCGGATAACCAATCTGATAGTTATTGGCATTTCCGTTCTAGGGGCCCGGTTGGATTTACACTCGGTCCAAACCTGGACATTAGTAAATGTTATCCAAAACTCACTTAGAGTAATGAAAAAGGAATGCATTGTCGTGAGGGTTCCAGTGTGGCAGACGGCGCATCGTTTGGATGCACAATCGTGAAGATATTTGCATTTAAGCAAAGTCGGGCCTGACCCATCAAGCCCTGTGGGCTGCTGGGTCGGCCCGACCTGGCAGGAGGGTTGGCCCAGACTGGTTTGGTGGTTCTGACCCTGTTGGGGGGTCGGCCTGGCCCGGTGGGGCACGGCCCACCTGCGGACCTGACCCATGCTGGGGGTCGGTTTGGTTCGCCCGGCGGTGCCATGCGGCACCGCCTCTTCCTCTGGTCAGCCAACTTTAGCCAGCTAGTTCTTCCCAATGCATGGGGATCGTGAACGTGGGCCATGGTTCTCCTCACGCGTCACATATGAGTGATGTGGTTTCCCATCCCGGCCAGTAGGCGGTCGGCCGGTTCGCCTAGCAGAGTGGCTTGCAGAAGCAGGCCGAAGTCTTCTCTGTCGCGTGGCCCCTGCGGGCATTGTGGTCCTCCAGCCTGGAAGGCAGGTGGATGGACGGTTCGGTTCATTCGAGCGGCCCACAGACATGGGCTGTGTCTCCCCACCATGCGGTCAGCGCGAGGGAGCCGGTCCACCACCGCTGCGGCCCGGCCCGGTCGTGGCCTTCAACTCCATAGCGTGGCACGACGGTGTCGCGCTTCTTCATCCGTCGTGGTCCTCTCGGTCACAGTTCCTCTTTCATCCACTGCGGTCCTCCTAGTCACAATTATTCTTTGGCACGGTGTGATGGCACCATGCCCTTTCGTCTCTACCTCTAACATCATCAAATAGAAACAACAAATTGGGATATGTTCATGCGGTTCGAACCCACCTTGTTATATTGATAACAATCGGCACATAATTCCACCAACTTAACGATGTTGAATGGATTGTAGAATCAAAAATTAAAGTAACCCCTACCTCGATTCGAAGTACATTTTCGATGTCATGGAAAAGAATTCTAAAACGTCATCGAATGTCGGCCCCTCACACACTACTGATTCCAGGCTCAAGAGACATCCTCGTTCACATCGGAAAAGAATAATTTGAGGATAATGTCGGCATTCTTCTTGGATGACTCTACCATTTTCTTGTTCGGGTAGAAGGAGGAGGATGATGTCCGAGGGAGAAATCGAAGAAGAAATATGGCGTTCTTCGCGTTCTTCATTGTGAGAATTTTAATCCTCCCAATCTCTCAAGTTCCAACAAAGGAGAATGCCAACCAAAATAACAATAGGGAGTCTTATTATTTTATTGTTGGCAAGAAAATTCAAAAGGGAGAAAGAAACTCTCCTAAATAAATTCACATGTGTCAGCCAAATTAATTGGTACTCGCACGGGAACAATTAATTGGCACGTGCATTGGCACAATTTACTTTCACGCATGTTGGAATAATTAATTGGCACGTGCGTTGAAACAATTAATTTTGTGGCAGAGGTCAAGGGCTCTAACTCATTAATGAGGGATAGTGGAGATGTTTCATCCTCCAACATTAATAGGGATAGGGTGGTCCCCACCCCTATCATTTAATTGAGAGGTTAAGCTCGGGTGGTCCCCACTTCGTAACCTCTCGCGGGAGGTTAGGGTGTGGCAGTCCCACCCCCAACTTCCAATGGGAGGTTCCAACTAACCACACACACAACACAAGGTTTCTTAAAAATAAAATAAAGTTGATTTACTTTATTTTATTTTTATTTTCTTTAATAAAAATCCAAAAACTAATTTCCAAACTCATCAGACCGCAACTGTAGTAAAGGTCTTCATAAGTGAATATTGTCGCTACGAGTTCATCAGTGTCCTCAGATTTTAATTATAAGCCCAGGTTAAAAAGATATAAAAACCCTCACATATTTTTAATGAATATACTCATGTTAAACTTCCAAGATTGATTTCAAGAACACCGGGCCTCGGAATCAGGCGCCGTCAAAAACTGCAGACTCGTAAAATTCCCAAGAATTTATGAAAAAAAATTCACGGGATTTCTAGGTCATTACATTCTCCCCACGTCAGGGATTTACATCCTCGTAAGCTACAATAGACACTTAGAAAAGAATGGGGGTATTGAGCATGCATCTGAACCTCCCACTCCCATGATCTCTCCTATAGGTTTCTATGATGCCAGCGAACGCGCACCAGAGTAATCGACCATCCACAAAGGACCCACTCCTGTCGATCATCAATCTACACTCAAACCTCCATGAATTTATCCCTTTCATTGATGTCCATCTCCCCATGGTAGATGATGTGGTACAGGTCGTGCACGTATCTCCTCAGCTGAGATATGTGGAATACGTCGTGCACCCAGTGCAACTTAGGTGGAAGACCCCGGCGGTAGGCCACTTCGTTTACACTACTGAGGGCCTAGAGCAGTCCGATGAATCATGGAGATAACTTTTCACCTCGGCCAAATCTCTGCAGACCTCATCGTGGTGATACCCATAAGAAGACGTGGTCGCCATCCTCGAACTCTAGTGGTCTCCGTCTCCTATCAGCATAGGACTTCTGTCTACTCGGTGTAGTCTTTATCTGCTCCGGGATGATATGCACCTTCTCCATCGTAGCCTGTATCATCTCTAGTCCTACAAGTACGGACTCCCTTGGGTACATCCAGCACAGTGGTGATCTACAAGTTCGGTGGTATAGTGCCGCGTAAGTTTCCATCCCGATGGTGGAGTGGTATTTGTTGTTGTACGCAAACTCCACCAAGGGTAAGTGATCCTCCCAGCTACGACCAAAGTCAAGGAAACACACACAGAGCATGTACTCGAGAGTCTAAGTGGTCCTCTCAGTATTTCCATCCGTCTGAGGATGGAAGGCGGTGCTCAAGTGAAGCGGAATCCCTAAATCCTCTTACAAACCCTTCCATAGCTATGAAGTGAAATGTGCATCCAGATTGGAGACGATCGCCGATGGCACACCATGAAGTTGTGTGATCTCTTGTAGGTAAAGGCATCCCAATCTCTCTTCTGAGCCCTGCTCTCTGATCAGTAGGAAGTGAATTGAATTGGTGATTTGGTTGACAATCACCCAGATAGAGTCGTGTCCTTTGGATGTACGTGGAATTCTCGTCACAGAATCCATCGTTATCCCGTCCCACTTCCTCTCTAAGACCTATGAGGGCCGAACCAAGACTGCTGATACCTCGGGCTCTGCCTTCGCTTGCTAATATATGATGCATCACGAGACAAACTCTGCTACTTCCTTCTTCATACCTAGCCACCAGTGCGGTCGTATGAGGTCCTGATACATTTTTGCCACTCTTGGATGTACCACTAGAGGGGAAGTGTGGAACTCCCTCAACACCTCCTCCTATAGTGAAACTAGTACATGGTATATCATATAAAGAGGATGACGTGCTCCCCACCTTCAGAAAACCCATCAGGTTCCTGCCCAGAGGATATCCGAGCTCGTCAGATCTCATAGTCAACATCCCCATGATGTGCCTCTTTAACTCACTGATGAAGTGGAGGAGTGACTATTAGAGACTGTAGAAAGGCTTCTCCATCTTTATCCACAAAGGATATCTTCAACACGGCCAGCTGCTCTGTTGCCTCTCATAGGAGCTGAATGCCTGATCTCCTGGTGAGAGCATCTGCTACAATGTTCCCCTTCCAAGGAGTATAGACTATATCTATGTCATAGTCCTAGAGAAACTCGACCCATCTTCACTGTCTCTAGTTCAGGTCCTTCTGCGAGAAGATTTGCCTGAGACTCTGTTGGTCAGAGTAGACTGTAAAATGCTCACCCATCATATATTGTTGCCACATCATCAAGGCGAAGACCACTGCTGCTAACTCCAGGTCATGAGTTGTGTAGATCTTCTTGTGTTGTCTCAATTGTCGTAAACCATACACGATCACTGCTCACTCCTGCATCGAGACACACCCGAGTCTGGTCCCTGATGCGTCGAAGTAAACTCTGTGCCCACCACCCTCTTCTGATAGCCTCAAGATGGGTGCAGTGGTCAACCTCTGCCTCAGCTCCTGAAATCTTTGGTATAATTAATCTGACTAGGTGAATGGTTTCCCCTTCTTCATCAATGTTGAAAGCAGTTATGCAAATCTAGAGAAGTCTAGCACAAATCTCCTATAGTACCCATCCAGTCCTAGGAAACTCCGAAACTCTTTCACACTCTTGAGTGGCTCCCAAGGAAGTACTACCTCGATCTTCACTGGATCCATTGCAACTCCAGCCTCCGAGATGACATGTCCCAAGAAGTGAACCTCTAGAATCCAAAACTATCACTTTGAGAGATTACCATAAAGCTGGTGCTCTCGGAGTGTGTCTAGTACTACCCACAAATGGTAGGCGTGATCCTCCACAATAGTAGAGTAAATTAGTATGTCGTCGACAAAGACTACAAAAAATTGATCGATGTAAGACTGAAATATCCTATTCATGAGACTCATGAACACTGCTTGAGCATTGGATACGCTAAAGGGAATAACCAAGAATTCATAGTGGCCATAACGTCACTTGAAGGCCATCTTATGCACATCCTTGTCTCAAACTCTGAGTTGGTGATAACCTGACCTAATGTCTATCTTCGAGAACCAACGTGCTCCATTGAACTGATCAAAGAGGTCTTCAATCCATGGTAGTGGGTACTTTTTCTTCACAGTCACCTGATTCAGGCGATGGTAGTCAACAAACAGTCACAAGCTCTCATCCGCCTTCTTGGAGAACAAAATCAGACATTCCGAGGGAGAAACACTGGGTCAGATGAATCCATTCACCTACATGTCCTCCAGCTGTACCCGCAACTAACGAAGCTCGGCGGGAGACATCTGATATGTTGGAGTAGATATCAATGTTGTATTAGGGTATAGTTCAATGTTCAAGTCTACTTCTCTGTGAGGAGGTAGTCCTAGAATGTCATCCGGGAAAACATCTGTGCACTGATCCACCACAATAGGAAAATCAAAACTCTGCACGTCAACTGCTACGAGGATGCGACTAGCCATCAGATGTGAGATTGGTTTCCCCCTCCTCTTCGTAAGTCCATCATACATTGCAAAAGCTCCCATCTCACTTGTGAAGGTGAACCTAGTCCCATCCGTGTGGATAGACTGCGCTTTACACCTAAAACAGTCAATCTAGGCATGAACTATAGATAAGCATTCCATACCCATGATGAGGTCGTAAGGACTCGATGCCGCTACAAGAAGATCCAACCCGAAGTTCTCGCCTCCTATAGTAATCCCACACTTCCGGAACCAGTGCGTAATCATCGAATCCCCTCCTATAGGAGTCTCTAGCTGTAATGATCGAGCCAATAGCTCCATCAGAATCTTCGATCTCTTAATGAGGGAAGTGGGGAAAAAAAGAATAACTCACACCTGTTTCTATAATTATTGCAACAAGGGTGTAGTAGACATTGATAATACCTTGAATCATCTTAGGTACACCGTGGTCATAGGCCTCGACTGTCTGGAGCTAATCCCACCTCTTTCCACCAGCTACCTGTGGTCGGGGTGGACCTCCTGGTGGTGGTGGTGGTAGAAGAGCCTCAAAACGTCATCCACCACCCACTGCTCTACCAGCTCCTCTGCCACACCCACCTTCTCCTGGAGGACCACCATGGTCGAGCCTCTTCCTCTACCTAGGATGTCCGTCTACTTTCTGCTGCACATCTGCAAGGCGGGTCAGGTAGTCACAAGCCATGTGACCCTGGCTACCTGCATGAATAGCATTGTCGTCTCCTCATATAGTTGGCCCTGTCTCGTGTTCCCCGCACAACCAAACATGTATCCTGGGGTTTCCCACCTAATAGCCTGGTCTTCTTGGACCTAAGTGTCATCTGTTTACTTCTGGTTATAGAAGACTCCGCTACGTGTCCCCCTATGGTGGGTCTCACTGGTGGTGACTACTCAACGAGAAAACTCTCCACTAGAAGGGTTCAGTCCAGCACCGCTTCCTGCGTTGGGATGCTGAGGGGAATCGTCGAAGCCCTGATCTAATGATTGAGTCCCTGATCGAACGTCCGGCCCTGAAGAATGGGTCACATACCATATCCGTGGAGTAGCACGAGAGTTCGGTGAACCTCACTGAGTACTGATCTACTGTCATGCTGCCCTACTGTAGATGAAGTAACTCCTGAATCCGCACTGCACGAAGGGAGGAAAGAACAATCTCTAAGTGGAAGAGACTCTCGAAGTCTGTCTAGAGTAATGATGCCTCATCATGCACCTGGAGATTCAATCTCCACGATCTGCATGCTGCTGCATTCAGTAGACTTGCAGAAATTATCACCATGAGGTCAGATAGTGTCCCCACCAATCTGAAAACTCTCACAAAAGCCTCCAGCAAATCCCCATCTTTCTGTGGGTCCATCTCTCCTCGGAACCTCTGCGGCCACTTGTTCTAGAAATCATGCGATACACTCAGGTGGAGTGCACTCTCTGCTACTAGATCTGGTGGTATTAGTGGCCCAGAGGGTAGTGGTACTGCTAGTACCTCCGCTCTGAGGGGGCCCTACACCGAGGCGTCATCGCTCACTGGGCTACCATATCGTATGGAAATCGAAACCCCAGCTGGATGCCTTTGTGGGTCTGTCCTAAAAAGAAACAGTTGCACCAAAGTTTAAAGAGTATACCTAGTGAGCTGACACAAAGTAATCATGAAGAAAAAATTTCAGAGTAAACACACACGCAATCACTGTTTTTGTGCACTGAGTTGGTGATCAGAAGTCAGAGTCCTAGTGTATAGATACGTCAGCCGCCACACCAAAACCAGTTTCCCTAAACTGATAACCACACCCAAAACACTTAACATTATTGCCATTAAAAGAATCAGAGTACAAGTTTAATGGTAGAACCGACTCCACTATTACCAATTTGTCACGAACCATCCTCGGTGCTCGTGCTGTGACTACCCCAAGCCTGCCTTCCATAGGCCAGGGGATGGCGACTAGCACCAAAGGCGTAATCCCGATAAAAATGGAATGCATTTACTTTAATAAGTAAACAAAAAAATAGAGTTTGCAACTGGAAAGTAAACAATAAGTAATTCTTTATACAAAAGAATGTTCTGGAAGGAAAGGGGGCCAAAAATACAAGCCCAATAGTAAAGTACAAACAACTGAACATCTAGTACAGCTGCAGAATGATAAAACAACTACTACTAAGTCATCCTCTGGGAATCCCACCTGAAGGGTGGGTAAAGATGGTCTCATCAGCACCTAAGGTCTATCCATCCTCTCCGTGTACATCTCACGAAGTGGTCCTCCTCCGGCTACCGTCCAGCTAAAAAAATCTCTACCTCGATCAGTGCTTTCCATCATCTACAACCAACATAATGAAGTGTGGGCATAGCCCGTGCAATGGTGAGTATAAAGATACTCAGTAGGGACCCCGATCCCCCAAAAGGTCTCTCAGAATCCATGAAGGATAAACCATAGAATAAATATACAATCACGAAGTATCAACAAACCCAAATTATTTATATGCCCATTCATATACCTATGTTACGAATAACAGTTCAACTCCAACTCTCGAGCCATTGCACAACTCACTCCACACAGGAAGTAAAGTCAATCACATCGATGATAAATGATTGAAAGTCAAAACTCAGCTAACACAGGTACACATCATTCATAGAGTGATAGAGATGATTAGATGTAGTCCCTAATTCATTTAAGTTGTCAGACCCACATAGGATATAGGACCAGCTAAGCTATCAGACCCACACATGATACAGGACCGGCTATTCTATCAGACCCACACAGGATCCAGGAACAGAAATCAGAACTGTCGAACCCACGAAGGATTCTGGTACAGTAGTCATCGTTGTCGAACCCATGGAGGATTCGGGTACAGTAGTCATTGTTGTTGAACCCACAGAGGATTCTGGTACAGTAGTCGTCGCAGTCGCAGCCAGCACTAGGGTTCCCACAAACAGCACGCTCGATTCTAAGAGGGTCTGCTCCTCAAGCCATGTGTCGATACATCAACTTTCATGAATTCCTATGTTGATGTATCTTGAAGTTATGTCTCATAATAAGGAACCCAACGCGACATACGACTCGTCAATCGGATTCCCGGTCTAAGAGTTATTGGCATTTCTGTTAGAGGGGACCTGCTGGATTTATGCTCGGTCCAAACATGGCTGTTTTCCAAAGTTGTCCAAAACTCACTTAGAGTATCACAAAAGGTCTGCCTTGTTGTGAGGGCCCTAGTTCCATAAGTGGAACCACTTTCGGATGTGCAGTCATGATGATATTCGCATTTAAGCGGAGTCGGGCCCGACCCGTCAGGCACGGTGGGCTGGCGGGTCGGCCCGACCAGGCTCAGCGGGTCTGACTCGGCTAGGGGGTTGGACCGGCCCAGTTTGGCGGGTCCGACCTGGCTGGGGGGTTGGCCCGACCATGCGGGGCGCGGCCCACCTACGGAACCGGCCCACATTGGCGGCCAGTCCAGTTTGCCCGGTAGTGCCAAGCAGCACCGTCTCTTCCTCTGGTCGTCCGACATTCGCTGGCCAGTTCTGCCTGGCGCATGTGGCCCACAGAAAGGGTTCTCGGTTCTCCTAACATGGAACCTATGGGCGTCGTGGTTTCCCAGCCCGGCTGGTAGGCGGCTTACCAGTTCTCACAACAGAGCGGCCCGCGGAAGCGGGCCGCGGTCTTCTCCGCCGCGCGGTGCCTGCAGGCACCACGGTCCTCCAGCCCGGCCGGCAGGCGACCGGCCGGTTCGGCTCAGCCAAGTGGTCCACAGTCATGGTCTACGTCATCCCTCCATGTGGCCGGTGTGATGTCACCAATCCACCTCCGCCACGGCCCGACCTGGCCGCGAACTTCAGCTCCACAGCGCGGTGCTTCGGTGCCGCACCTCTTCATCCATCGCGGTCCTCCCAGTCATGGTTCCTCTTCTATCCATTGTAGTCATCCTAGCCACAATTATTCTCTGATGTGATGCGATGGCACCACACCCTTTTGGCTCCACCTCCAATGTCATCAAATAGAAACAACAATGGTGGAGGGTCGGGCCATGTTCGTGCGGGCAGAACCCTCCTCGTTACAGTGATAACAATCAGAAAATCATTCCACCAACTTAACGATGATGGACGGAGGGTAGAATCAAACATTAAAGTAACCCCTACCTCGATTCGAAGTACATTGTGGAAGTGGGAAAAAGAATTCAAAGACGTCGTTGAATGTTGTGCCTATCACACACTGCCGATCTCGGGCTCAAGCATCTTCCTCATTTACGTCAGAAAAGAAGAAGCTGAGGATGACGTCAGTGTTCTTTATGGATGACACTACCCTTTTCATGTTCCGGTAGAAGGATGAATATGATGACTGAGGGGAAAGTCGAAGAAGAAATCCAGCATTCTTTGCGTTCTTCGTTGGGAGAATTCTAATCCTCCCAAGCTCTCAAGTTCCACCGAAGGAGAATGCCAACCAAAATAATAATAGGGAGTCTTATTGTTTTATCATTGGCACACAAATTCAAAAAGCAGAAAGAAAAACTCCCTAATAAATTCACAAGCGTCGGAAAAATTAATTGATAAGCCTGTGTGTACAATTAATTGGCATGCGTGTTGGCACAATTAATTGCATGTGCGTTGGCACAATTAATTGGCACGTGCATTAGCACAATTAATTTTGCAGATGAGTTCAAGGTCTCTCCCTCATTAATGAGGGAGAGTAGAGAGGTTTAATCCTCCAACATTAATAGGGGTCGGGTGGTCCCCACCCCTATCATTTAATTGAGAGGTTATGCCCGGGTGGTCCCCACATCGTAACCTCTCACGGGAGGTTAGGGTGTGTTGGCCCCACCCCTTATTCTAATTGCAGGTTCCAACTAACCGCACACACATAACAAGGAAGATTAAAAATAAAATAAAGTTATTGTAATTTTTATTATTATTATTTTCTTTAATAAAAAGATAAAAACTAATTTCCAAACTCGTCAAAACACAACTATGGTAAAGGTATCCTTAAGAGAATACTGACGTTTCGAGTTCATCGGTGTCCTCAGATTTTAATTCCGAGTATCAGTTCAAAAGTTATAAAAACCTGCATGTATGTTTACTGAACGTACCCAAGTAAAACATCAGAGATTGATTCTGGGAACATCGGGCCTTGGAATCAGGGGCCGTCAGAAACTGATGACTCATACAATTCCCAAGTATTTATGAAGAAACATTTCCATAGGATATCTAGGTCTCTACACAACATGAAAAAATTCTATAATTATGGAGTGTCTCTATGCCTGAAAATACATAGTAAAAACATCATTTGGATTTAATAAAATCCAAGGCATAGTTTAAAATTAATTTACATAAATAAAATTTCATAACCATTGACCAGTTTAAGGATGTGATGCAGGCTTACCACTCTCATCAATTCAATTATTTAATTTTTTCAAGTGAACTATTCTATTGAACATCATTTAATCTAGATAAAAATTATATTATCATTTAGAATTAAAAACAAACACTCCAATGGGTACACATATATATACTCATGGAAACCAAAAAGGCATCTGAGAGGGAACACCTAAATTGATAGATCACTCTGAGCTTGAAAAATTAATATGAATTTGTGTTGTAATAATAATTATGTTGCATAAAAGGAATCCAATTCAAGGAAGATATAATTTTTGGGCAATGAATGGTGGATCCTGTGTACGTTGCATATCACATATTATAAAATACTGAAACTTGAGGGGTAATTTATATACCCCCTAACACATACTCATATATCTATCCTCGTCCAGTATCATCCTTTAGTTAAGCCTATATAAGAAATAATATGAATAATTAAAAACTCCATGAAAATTGGTAATATGATCATACACCTCAATAACTCCATTGAGATAAAGAAAAATAAATAATGACCCAAAATGAATGAATATCTTAGTGATGCTTGTCTAATGAGATTTATGGAAGATAAATTGGACTATATATTGAGTAATTAATTTCAAATTCTATCTAAGTGTATTTTAGGTTCTCAAATGTGAGAGAGAGATCTCTCCTTTACACTAGAAAAAATAGAAGAGGAGTGGTGTGAAATTATTAATTCATTATGTGCATTTTATTCATTTCACCCAAAATATCTGGGTTTCATAGTCTCTCCACCCAATGAGACAAACTGTGTGATATTTTTTCACCCTTCCTTGCATCAAGGGGAACCTCCCATTGTTCATGTGCATGTTTTGATTACCCATGCACAAACCATGTGATATTCCTTTGATAAAAAATTATAGGTTCTCCGATAAAGGAATACACACCCTAATACACTGTTTATCAAACCATGCACATATAGAAAAATCCAAGACTACATTTTGTGTTTCTACCAAAAAATGTTGCTTGGGTTGAAAGGTTTTTACCAACCATGTGGCCTATATTTTTTTCTCAAAATTTTGGGTTTTGAGATCCGAATTATCCTCAAACACCCATAGAATATGAAGTCCTCAAATATCCATATTAGGTTCATAAAAATTATTTGACTGAATTTAAAAGTATTTTTACTTCTAATGAAGAATTGTTTCTTACGTTCTAACCCCATGAAGGAACTCATAAACTATTCACCTACCAAGGGATGAAAACATGATCATAGAATATCTTTGGCCACAAAGCATGTATGTAGTCCTCCCACGCCCTTGACTAGTCTTGTATGTGGAAGTTATTCTGTACCACACGTACTAATGTTACACACCAAACATGTAGAGTATCTATTCTATGATCAATTATGCATATAAGATATTTCTCCAAAGAATTGTTATCATCTAGCTCAACATCATTAGGACAAAATGTATGAGATATTTTATCCTGGTATTAGTGGAGCTGTGAAATTTGGAGGACGCCTTTCATGGAATAGTACATTTGAGGTAATAACAACCATTAGGCTACCATCCCAAATCTCTCCAAAATCATAAACAACCTGAAAAAATGAGGAAAAAAAATCACTTGCCACTGTATCTATCAATTACCGTGTCTAGGTGATACCCATAAGAGAACACAATCCCCGAACTCAAACTCCAGTGGTCAACTATGGAAATCAGCATAAGATCTATATCTGGACTAGGAAGTACAAATCGTATTATTGTTTATCTTAATAATTTCCAATGTCTCCTAAATGAGATGAGGATCCAGTTGCACTACCTCTCATTCCACTAACTAACATAGGGGTGACCAGAATGACCAATCATATTGGGCCTCATAGGGAGTCATCTGTATTGTCTCTGGATAACTATTTTTTTTGGGAAAACCGAAGGAGAGGAATATGAATCTCCCAAAAACTAATAAAATCAAGTAAGTATACTGGGAACATTCCCTCTAGAACCTCTATAGAATTTTCTGACTAACCATTTGTCTGAGGGTGAATTTTTTTCTCAAAATCACCTGTATACACATTGCTTTCTGCAATCCCTTCTAGAAACATGATGTGAAATAAGTTATCCTATGTGAAACGACAGTACGAGGGACAAAATTTAGTCACCTAGTCTGATGGATATCCGATCTACCATGATTATCAACTAAAAAAGCCTCCTTGATAAAAAATTGGTAGGATACTTTCATAATCCGTTCTTAAAGAATCCCACCTTTTTATAATATAACCTTTCAATAGATTTTACAAAATTGAGGATCTTTAAGGTTTAGTGTCTTGGAAACCAGTAACTTAAAACAAGAAAACATATATAATTCTTCTTAAACACATTAAAGTCTTCTCCGTATGTTCATCCTAGGTTCATTACTGCATCTAATAACCTGGGGACATACATTAAAAGAAAGGGTGAGCAGAAGGCCCAGTAAGGGAAATAATGGAAAACATTTAACAAGGGAATTTGAGATACATCACTAAAGTCATGATAAATAGCTGTAAGGAATGAGAAAGAGATCATGAGGCATATCATAATGGAAAGAACATGATTCATAACTTTAATATGTCGCCAAAAAATTTAACTTAAAGAATAATGAACATATCACCAAGTTCCATCCCCAAGGTGTCATTTGAAATTACCAGGTTTATTCACCAAGGTATCTTTAAAATTGTAATCTCTAGTGGTTACATCATTACCATTGAATTGGAGCACTATCAGGGAGCACCCTTAAATTTGTCTTTATAATCATGTGAGCCACATATATCATCATAAAACATTTCATAAATAACCCATATAGCATAAAATAAATGAGTTTCATTTCGTAATCATAACTTTTTGAAAACTGCATTTAAGATGTGATCTTTATGTCATTTTAAACCCATAAAAAAGGAAAGTGGGTTTCATTTTTGTAAATCACATAATTAAAATAGAATATTATTGATATATATGTGAATATCCCTGTTGAAAAAATAGCTTTGAGTATTCACTTAATAAAATAAAAGAATTTGAGAAAAATATAGAGACATTTTGAGAAGAAAATTCTGCAGCATAACGACTATGTTACACAGTTTTAGAAAACATTGAAAAGTGAAGAGACATGGGTCACCCACTCATAAATGATCCATAACACAGTAGGGGGAAAGAATATATAGGATATAATAACATGGTAATGAAATTTAAAAGACATACCATTATAAATGAAAAACATGGAAGGAAGACAAAAATATGATTTCTCTTATGAAAATTCTACAGCCTAATGGTGTCACTTAAAACTTAAAAAAAATGAATTGTCGAGATCAAATAGGGTCTCTTATCATATGACCATAAAATATCAGTTTAATAGGTATAAATATCATACCCCAACATAATAAAAAGGAACATGAAAGTCTTGACATGAAAATAGATTTTTAAAACGAGAAGGGTGAAACAATCCCTTAAAAATTCAGTAGCCTAACAGCGCCACTTTTACATTCTTAAAATGAATTGATGAGAGAAAGAGGGGGTATCTAATTATATGAACATGAAATGTACACTAGGATGAATATATAAGAACATCCTATAACATAAGAACATTGAGCATAAATTAAATTTCATAAAAAAGAGTACTTGGAAAGAAAGAGAGAGGTAGGATCCCTTACCTTGAAGAGTAACTTCAAAATCATGAAGATTGGGAACTTGGGAGGATTGAGAGCACCTTGGGAGGACTCCTTGGGAGGAAAGGAGACTAGAAAATAGTTTTGGAGGATTTTTCACTGGAAAGGATGAGAGAATGACTTGGTATTTATAGGGAAAGTGAGGGGACAAGGCATTAATGGCCAAGGGACACCTCACTGGTGGTATTGGAAAAACAATGGGCTTTCCCATGGTATTTTCCCATGGTATTGGCCACTTGTAACACCTAATACCTTATATTACTATTAATAAGTCTACCATATTGATTACATACATAATACATCATTTAATGATGTCATTAAACATTCGTAACTTAGAAACTGTATTTTCACTATTCACCAAAAATTCCACTTTCTTAGAAAAATCCCAAAATTTCACCATAACCAAATATCAATGCTCTGATTTCAAAACTGGACTCTATTTTATAAAAATAATTTTATAAGTAATTTTAATTTAATTTATAAATAAAAAACACTATTCATTGAAAATTCATTTCTTCATAAAAATATCCAAAAATTACATTGACATAATATCGATTTTCTGAATTCAAACATACACACCATTTTATAAAAATATTTTTATAAATATTTTTATTTTTATTTTTAATTATAAAACACTATTCAATCGAAGAAACTGATACTTGAATAATAATATCTGAAACAGTTATTTACCTATTTTATTGAATCACATTACTTAATCAAGGTGCCTGTATTATATTAATACTTTCATTGTGTGATATTACTTATCCATTTGGTCACATTACTAATCCTAAGCTTAAAATCACTATTCATAATTTAATATTCATCAAAAATCATGTTGATCTTATTAGACACAAAATTTCGTACTAAACATAATGGTAGAATACCATTTTCTGAAAATCATTACACATAATTAATTATTAAAGGTTTATATAAATATTTTCAAATATCTTTTTTCTAGAATTCACCAAAAATATGCATACTATATTTATCCTGACATTTGAAAATTTACAAACTTCATCATAAGAATAAATCACAATTTTTATTTAAATCAAAGGATTACACAAGGCAGTTACGGTCTCCTTACATAGTTCCTTATAACCCTTGCATAGGACCGAAGTGTAAGTTGTGCTAAGGTGAGAGAATCTGAGGGAGGCTTGGCCAACATCACACAAGTAGTAATTTCTATCAGTTTGAACTTCTCGCGAAGGCAATTACGTTCTAGATACACACGATGATGTTCGTATTGGGTTTGGTCTAGAGAAAAGATCAGTGGTTCTACCTCCTTCCCAAGTTCTGTTATATGGGCTTCGTTTGGCCCGAGACTACTTGATGAGGACATCAAATCTTCTTTCTATATTAATTATCCAAGATCACTTGTATTTAGAGACAATAATCACAACATTTACTTTCCAAAGGTCATACTGACTAATGGTCATATAATAGTCAAAACCCAACAATCTCGTTTTAATTATACTCATTTTATTAAAAGAGAATGTTTTCTTGAGTATGAAATAAAAAAACACACAAAATTTGGAAACAATATTTATTCAAAATTTCGGGTTGTTACATTCCTTGACTACAAAAACTACGTCACCACCATGAGGTGACCTCAATAAGCTGATTACAAAATCCATCGATTCATCCTTCCATTTCCATTCTAGGACTAATAAAATATGTATAAAGCTAGTAGGTTACAGGTGTTCCACCATCAGCTACTGAAATATGGAACATAAAGTGATAAAACCTTATATTTGATGCTTTATCCTTGGACACTAATATTGTCGGTTCATGTCATAATACATCTTGGAGATACCTGGGTAAACTACCCACTGAAAAGAATGTAACACATGAATTAAATCCACTATAGTATTTGTGAGAACCCAGTTACATCCATGTAAATATAGTATATCATCATCATCATCAACAGAACGATCCATTGGTGGGTCCACTCCATCCATATTATCTCTTAGAAGAATTCCCTTCAGATCTAAGAACAATCTCATCTTGACCTTCTCCTAAAGTGAATATGTCACTAATAGTGATGAAGGTAAATACATTCTAGGATGGTTGTGAAACTCTATATGCATCTTGGAAGATAGATTAATAAGATCTCATTTTCTAATTGCCTCATAAGCCATCTACATCTAAGTCATCCTACTCCAACCATCAACAACAACATTGTACTTCCTCGGTAGATAGGAAATTTCAACATCATAAGACTATAGATATTCATCCCATGTTCACTATCGAAGATTTAATTATTTCTGTGTAAAAATATATTTGAAGATCATATGGTCTTTAAATTCCACAAAACACTCTCCATGAATGTAATGCCTCTAACAACGCAAGGTGCATACAAAATATTCCCACTTGAGATCATTCGTTAGGAAATTTTTCTCATGTTTCCTCAACATTCCCAACCCATGTAAAACAAATTGGTATTTCGGTATCAGAACTACTTCTAGACTGAAACCTAATTTTTCAAATTAAACTATATTACTCGAGCCCATCTATGCAAGAATCAAGATCAACAATTAAATCAATCTCCCTTTCATCTCATGAATGGGTTTCTCATTCGATTTAGATAATATAAACTTCACACTATTATTTGTCAATATAATAATAGGTGTTTTTATGTGCGATATGTAGTGTATAAAATAAAATTAGTAACCAGTTAAACCTATGTAATTCTATATACCAATGATTTTTTTAGAAACTCACAATTAACTATTAATCTCGCATTCTCTAGATCAACTAAAACACCTAACTCTAATATAATATAACCAAGTAAATTTACCTCATCAATTCAGATATTACATTTATTAAGCTGACAATATAGATGGTCCTCCCTTAGTGTATTAAAAATCATCTCAACATGAGTGTCATGGTCATTCCACCTATGATAATAAACCAAGATGTTATCTATGAATACCATGAAAATGGAATCTAGATAGGGATGGAGAACACTATTCCTAAAATCTAAAAAGTTGGAATGTGTGTTCGTAACATTGAACAACATCACAAGATACTCATATATTCCATAATGAATATGGATATTAATAAATATAGTGTCTAAAACCCTAAATAAATCTTGATTATATCTCTTTATCATGTCTATATTCATGAATACCCACACTAATATGACATGGTCAAAAAGATCATCTATGTGATGTAAAGGATGCTGATTTTCCACTGTAAGCTGATTTAAAATATGTTAATCCATGAAAATAATAAGGTTTATATCTTCCTTCTTATTGAAAATGACAAGTTAACCCTACGGAGATGTATTGAGCCATATAAAACATTTATCCGTTAAATACACTAGTTGCCTCTTGAAAACCAGCATCTCAGTAGTAGTCATATTATAAGGCGGAATGGATGTTGGTGAAGATCTTGGAACTATCACGATAGTAAACACTACAACTATAACAAGTGGTAGTCCTAAAATAGAATCAAGGAAAACATCCATAAACCGATCAATTACATGAGGGAACAAAATATGATGTTATCTCATATCCTCTATGTAAATGCTAGAAATCTAGAAAATCACTCCACCAAGGATTAGATACTCTAGTCCAAATCAACTGGTCATTACATCCCACTCTCCCTTGTAAATATAAGCTCCACCCTCAGGTGATGTAAACAACACCCTGTGGTGACAAAAATCCACTAGGAATGAAAGGTAACCAATAAGTCCTTCTCAATAATTATGATTAAACCATCCATCTCATCAATGAAGATGTTCAATAAGAATCGATGGATGTATTCCTTAAGAGGATAGTCTATCCACCATCATATACACTCCTATCTTATACCCAAAGGTGTATCATTCATCATAATAACATCAGAGTATTTAGCATGATGTTAGAGACTCCCTATAATAGGTACAGATATGAGAGAATTTTATTCACTTGTATCAAATAAGGCAAAAATCGTAATATAAGATACAAGAATAATACCTTGAATATTAGATAGACTAGAATTATTTTCCTCTCATATAGGTTTCACTAAATAGATATAGCCCGATCCACAACCCTATGATACAACATGACTACCTAGAGTGGGTCCAATTGGATGGCACTTTATATATGAAGTTTTCCATCCATGGACAAGACCTCATCAACATTATATGGGGATATTTATTATACAAAGAAGAATCTAGGAAGGTTATACTAAACCTTATTATGAAGGTGTATCTATAAAGGATCGTTTCACACTTCCCACTGAAGATAAGGTCCAGTAGAATCATTGTACATACCCCAATATTTCATAGCCTCAACACTTGACTAGTCTCTGGGCCATTGCATCCTCTTATTAGAAGGCTTTCCACACTAATGGAATACCATATAACTATATATGAAAGTCTTATAGCTGCCGCTTCTCATCCACATAGTATCAAATCATGACATCTGACTGCTTGTCTAACCATTACTCTATCTGTGTTCAACACCACCCCGACTCACACTGTCTGCTTCCCTCAAGTTCTGCTCAGGGATGCAGGATTTGTTCATGAGATCAAAAACAATAGTAAACTATAAAAAAAATCACCTAATAATGAATAGGATATCTCAAACCATATTCAAATCATCTCTACTTCACTGGATCATCAGCAGTGTAGATAAGCTCAATGTGCTAAAGATTTTTCAACCGATAAAAATAATTCATAATAGTCATTGAACCCTACTAAAGGTTAATGAACTACCTAGAATGATTAGCCTTTAGGGTCTTAGAGAATTAATAATCAAATAATTTTGAATAAAAATATCATTACATTGCTTCCCAATGCTTAAAATAATCTTTTAGGATATCCCACCAGTGTTTGGCGGATCCTATGTGCATGTAAGTAGTGATATCACTCACTTATCCATAGGTGACTCAAGATTATTGAATATATACATAACAAAATTGAACCATAACACTACTGCATGTGGTCCACCATCCCCTAAAAATGTAGTGGATGTTGCTGCTATAACTCTCAATTCAACTCTCCCATAAATTGGGTAGAGTGTGAAGCTCCCTGTATGGTCTTTATATGATGAAAGAAATGTCATTGAAACTACGAATCAACACCTATATCAATAATAGGAATTTTTTACATTACTGGAGGTATAACTGTAGGATCGAGGACCACCACCATCTGGGCATGGTCATCACCTCCCTCCTGGCATTCAACGAGATGTCCTTATAGAGGAATTGGATTACAATTTACTAATACACTCATCAGATAATGTTTTATAACAAAAAAATAAATAGAAATAGAAATAAAACATGTATAAAACCATTCAATGTACGTTAAACCTGTATTACAGCTCAAATAGTTTGGTTTGGGTAATAAAAAGAGTCACATAGAACAATAGTGCTGCTACCTATTACCCACTACTAATGTTGGGACTTGGTCAAGTTATTTTTTTAATTTAAATTTCATTTTTAAATTTTCATTTATAACAGTATGAACTAAAATGTAGTGTCCTCCCAATCCATTCCATAACATGTTCCATTCTATGTGACCAATGGTCCATGACTCAATGTGCCATAGTTGACTTTTACGGTGTCTATTTTAGCCTATGCAAGAAAACACAATTAGGTTGTGGCATGAAATCTAAGTACCAACTATGTTTTTCCAATCCCACGCAAGATCCATTATATGAAAGAATTTATATTTATAATATTCAAATAACTCATGGAAATCATATCCAATGAAACTAACTAAATGTTTCTATATGGCAAGTCATATGCATGGATTGTGAATTTCTTACAAGGTTCATAATACATTTCATTCTCATTGATTCCTTTCCATTATATCAACGAGCCAAGGATACATGATAAACCTCAATTATATTAATAGTAACAACTGAATTCCAGTGTATCACCCAATGTTGGATTCAAAAAACTAAAATAGGAAAAAATTACAATATAACAATTTTTATTCGATGAAATTTGTATTTACTCTATACGTGGGTAAACTACTCCTAAGAATAGTATATTACAAAATCTCAATCCCTACCTATTATTTAAAATATAATCATAAATAAATAAATAAAAAATAAATATTATATGATACCACTTTGTGGAATCTCGGACCTAAATTCTTCTAAATGTTTCCCAGAGCCTGCTTAGACACATGTCACCATTTGCATCTCCCCAAATACTAGAGGTTACTAGCTAGATGATAGGGCCATGGGTGTGTCTATAGGAGGACAATGCACACATTTCCAAAGTATCAAAGTTGAAAATCAATTTATAAATACATTATGTAGTATTACAGTAAATAAGCTATTGAAACTGAAAAAAATAAACTAAAAGTTAATAATAATCAAATGCAGTAAACTAAATCATATATAATTGATGATAATGTCACTTGTTTACAAAATAGAAAAACATGGATACATGAAGTAGGAAATAAATGTTGTACAAGATAATAAAAAGGAACCACAAGTTAAAAAAGTTTATCTAAGAACATTCCCATCCATCTTCAACCAATACTCCATCATAATTCATGCAAGATGTCATGCATCCATAATAGGATGCTTCCCCTTATCTACACCTACTAGCTTGTCATCTTCCCGGGTACCATAGGTGGATTGGAGAGGGTGTGAGATAAATATCAGTATTCCACCACCACCAACATCTATAAATAATAAGACTTTGTATACAATATGGTAGTGTAAAAATATGACAACTAAAACATTAATAATAATTATAAATGGGTTATCTCTGGTTTCTAAAAGGTTGTGAGGATGATACTACATGCATAATCCCATGTCAAAATAACCCTGAACATGTATCAAAGGTTAAAATTTATCTATATTATTGTATTAGGAGATGCTATGCCTAGTATCATAGTAGTAATGGGTACACTACTCCATGTATCACAGGAGTAAGGGGATGAAATAACCTATATAACAATTATAACGGACGACAAGCCCAGTATCACAATAAGGTAATCCTTTCTCATGTAGTATCTCAAGGGTCATCCGGCATGTATTGTATCACAAGGTATTTAATTCCCAAATATTATAATATTTATTTAAGGTTCTCCATCCCCATATTTATATAACATGTTTAAGGGTCATCATGTATACTTAGTAAAATCATTATGGGTCATCATGCCCATTTGATATAAACCAGAAGTGACGTCATGACCATATATATATATCATGCATAAGGGTAATGATTCTCAATTTCCAAATCAAAATAGGGTCTCTATTACCACACATACTTATTAGTAACATCCATGTCTTTAATATGAACGAAGAAATATTTCAAATTTCATTTACATTTAATAAAAATAAGGTCATAACTGTTGTCCAGTTTATGCAAGTTACATGGGATCACCACTCACTTAAACTCAAATCATTAAAATTTTCATAGTCAATATTAATGTTATGAAATATCATTTAATGGGTATCAGAATGATATCAACATTTAGAATTAGAAAAAAAACCAATAGGTAATTATATATAAATAATCATGGAAACCAAAAATACATTTTAGAGGAAAACCCTAAATGGATGGTTCAGTCTGAGGTTTACAACTCAATATGAATTTGGGATCTGACAATCCATTATGCTCTAATAATGGAATCCAATTAAATAATTATATAATTTAGGGGTAAGGCACGATGAAACCTACATTCAGCACATATCCCATAATGTAAAACTCCAAAACATGAAGCGTAATTTATTTTTCACCTCACTCATACTCGTACAACTCTCACCATCTAGAATCAGTCTTTAGTTCGGCATAGATTTGTAGAAATATGAATATTGGATTAATTCCCTGAAAATAGGTTATATGATCCAACACCTCGATAACTTTGTCAAGAGGAACAAAAACAGAAGACAACATAAAAGGAATGATGATCTTGTTAGTGCCTACCAAAACAGACTAATGGAAGCTTAATCAAACACTATATAAAGATGTTGGGATTAAAATATATCAATGGGGATTTTAGGATCTCCAATAAAAGAGGTAGAGAACTCCTATCCATTGTAAATAACAATATTGAAGAAGGCTGATATTATAAATTGTTTACAGGCATTTTCATCATTTTACCCAAAATATTTGGATCACATGGTTTGGAAGCATGGTTGGACAAACCGTGCAGCCACCATGTGCCATTCCCAACATCAAGTGTCACCTCTCATGGTTCATACACATGGTTTGACTATGATGTGTCAACCATGTGATAATCCTATGCTAAAAATTTTAGGTACTTTCATACAGGCATGTACCCACTGATGCACAGTTTCTAAAATCTAGATCCTCTAGAAAGATACTTGAACCATCTCTTAGGTTCATAGCAAACAATGCATCTTGGGTCACATGGTTTCTAATAACCCTGAGGCCTAGTTTTTTTCTCTAGAAATTTTGTTTTGGGATCTAAATAAGCCTTAGACACCCCCATGAACTTTCATGATGTCATTGGGATTCCCTATTGGGTTTCTAAAAATAATTACAATCAATTTAAAAGAATATGTAGCATGAATAAGGATCATTATCTTATAGGTTTTATATTATTGCAATGGTAAATCAATAAATATATTATATTGTAATTCATGAGAGATATAATTTAATATAATATCTTCCTATTCAACTACCATTGAAATTTGGTTTACTCTTGCTATATCTCATTAGGGATCATCATATTTTATTGATATTTATTTAAATATATATATATATATATATTATTAAATATGATACATCCTAAATGAATCCTAATGAATCTATTTCTGATATGTATCTTGGGGTCAATGAAATATGAAACAATATTCTTTCACATTGCAAGATATTACTAATAGGTTTCCAGTGATGTGATTTCTAAGATATTTACCTAAAATGTGTAAATGAACAAAAATTTCAATCAATGAATCCAATGACATCAGTACACTACAATTAAAGTAACTCACTAGAAAATGAATGATGTACGATGAGGAATTATAAGTAAACAAAGATGAATAAGAAGAACCCCTGATAATGTCAATAAACATTACAAATTATGACTCAAAACTACAATAAAAGATCAATGATGATGCTTTTGATGAGATGAATGACCGTATCACAGGGATGAGGAATGGATCACCCAGTTATAGAATTAAAAAATAATCTGGGAAGGGGAAATTATTCAAGAAATAAAATTATTGAGTTAAAAATGACTAAAAAGAATGTTCGAGAAAATAGAGGAAAAATGAAGATTGCAATAATGAGGTAATACATTATGACTATAAAATAAAATGACACATTAGAGCAGACATTCCCAAACTAAAATATAAGAAAAAGTATGAATAAAATTTTAAAATTAATAAAAATGCTATAAAGTTCAATTAGAGTGCTTCAGGGATAAAATAAGTGATTCTGATTCATTTAGAGATGTTATAAATCATAAATCCAATATGTGCTTCGTGGAAAACACGCCTAAGTTATAAAATATTTTTCCACAATCTTGTATTCTTATTTATAATCTTTGTGAGACTATAAATGATGATTAAAATATGTATGTTGATGATTTTTTTTAATATTGTTATATGCTAGGAGAAATATTTCAAAAAATTAAGGATAAATATAAAATTTTAAAGAATCATCTTCATATGTCTGATCACTTTAAATCTGATTTCCGCTTAAAAAAGTAAAAATGATATATTATTAAGGGATAGTAATGAAATTAAAATATATAATTAACGATTGAAAAAACAATATATAAATATTTAAAAACTATAGAGAAATTTTATCTTTTATTATTGGTAAGAAAACCACTCCTAAATACACTAATGGAAATGGTTACAAACTTGGATAGAGGAAGACATTTAAAATAATTTTGATTCTACAATACAAGAAATAATTTATGGATCAATGTAAAATATAGTAGAAGGTCCAAAGGATAGTATAATTTCCCCACTCTCTCAAAAATCACAAAAGGAGACACAAATAACAGTTTAATATCTTCTTATTTTATATGAAGTTGATACCCCAACTAAGATGAAAAAATAAAAACACTCTCGATCACCACCAAAAAATACCAATGGTTTACAACACCTAATAATATAGGACTAATACCACCTATGTTCAATCAATATTCTCTAATGAAACAACTGAATCCTCAATGTCATCTGTTGGACCTAACTCAGTCCAACTAGAGAATCCTGACAAATCTCTAACCAGCAAAATGGAGATCTAAAAAGCCTAAAAAAGAGTCTATTATGATTTTAGATTGTAATATTTTTATAAGGAAACCCATCTAGTGCCAAATGAACATCCCAATATCCACCAAGTCAATAACTCAAGTAACTATAATTTCTTATGAAGCTGTATAGTTTATTCTACTTGTACATCATTCAACATATGATAGTCCATGATAAAACATACCTGAAATCCTAGTGGCTCTTGGAGACCTCTATTAATTAGTAAATTGAAACATGAATATCTATCTATTATAATAACAGATGAAACTACATAAAATTAGACAATATATTTCATAAAGAGATGTCCCAATTCCTCATATGTGGTTGTATCTTGAATGGGTATAAAATAAGATGATTTATTTATCCAATTAGTGGAAACCCATATCACATTATTCCAACAAGGAATGTATAGTAGTAACCACAAGTCCATAAAAATATAATCCAACTACCAAGATAGCACTGGAAGTGGTAGAATAAAACCAAATGGTTTCTAGTTCTCATATTTTACCTTTTAATAGGTGTAATAATGAGTAACAATGTTATTGATTTATCATCTCATATAAAGTCACAAGTATAATCGATTCATATCATAGAAAATCATCATGGTTCTATAGTTCATCTCCCACTCTGAATTATGAAAATCCCCCCTCACAACCTTTATCAAAATAAAAGGTACAATGTACCATTTTCTAAAACAAATGATATAATTAAAGAGAATTTACACTCACTAATGATCACCCCACTATAAAGAGTGTTTCTAATTCCATAGAATTCCCCACCAAAATTATTCTCTCATAGAATCATTTGAGACGAGAGGAGGTCAACTACACACTCTCCAAAAAAATACCATAGTCATTATCTCATAATCTATAATTTAATTGAGCAATGAAAACCACCATATTCAACTCTTTTGATGATTATTCCAAGACATGGGTTGGTATATTCCTAATTAATGATTCAATAAATAAATACACCTTTCATAGGTTTTAAGAAATGTTGATACCAATAGAGAACATGTACTCCACTCAATGCCTCTTTTAAATATTCAAATTTTTTTACAGAAGATATAAATAAATATTTGGAGGACGTAATAAAGGGTAAACCTTTCACTTAAAAGGTAATGCTACCAACACAAAAGATCATGAATCACAGATGAAAGCTCAATATCATGAGTTAGATAATTATTCTATTATGGAAAAATATATCAAGAAACATAGGATATGACATCATCACCCAGCATAAGAACATAGCACAAACAAGAACCTGAAGTGTTAAAAAAGAGAAAATATACATTTTAGCCTCTTGAAGATTTAACTTTGGAATAAAATTCAGAAGTAATTTCCTCTAAAAAAATTTCCTTGAAATTTATCATTCCAAAAACACTTTATTCCTTTCTATGTGAGAGTGTTCATTTGAGAATCCATCATTGAGAAACCACTAAAAAACCTATGGACATATCCCACAAATCCCTAAAATAATCGAATATTGAAAACATTATGTAGTTTAACCAATGTCATAATAGCTTTCACCTTATTGGGATCAATGAAGTAACATGTTTTAAAACCAACTGTCCTACTAACTTCACTACCAGAATCTAGAAATCAAATTTCAAAATCATCAAATAAAGTTGATGATTTTAAAATATTTATAGAACCACAATCAAGTGATGCACATGGTCCTCATCGATGTGAGAGAAAACTAGTATTTTTTCCAAAAATACTAACACAAATTATTCATTGTACTCATGAAATATCATGTTAATTAAATCCATAAAACTAAAGAATAATTGGTTATACCATGTGTTATAACAAGGTACTCATAATGGCCATACCTTCTCTTGAAGAAAGTATTTTAAATGTCAAATTCATTAATTCTTAGCTAGTGATAACCAGATCAACATTAAATCATTGAGAACCCCTAATGAACTTTCAAATAGTCATATATATAATCAATTTATGGTAGTGGATAATTTATTATTAGAGTAACTCAATTGATTTTACAGTAATCATCACACATTCGTAGTGTCCCATAAGATTTATTCGCAAATAGAAGATTTGTAAACTTGGGTGACACCCTCAATCATTTAAATCCCTCCCCTATAAGAAGAACTAATAGATATTACAAATATTTTTAACATAATTGGTACCATATGGTAAGAAAATATATACACTGGTTGATTATTAGGTAAAAAATCAAAAGAAAAATCCACCTCGCTTAACAGTGTTTATACAATGAAATCAGATAGAAAAACATCAAGAAACAATACAAAAATGAGAGAGAGATCATTAATAAAACATTCGTTCTCCTCATAAAAATAAAACACTAATATGACCCTTTTTAACTTTATAATATATGGTATATCTCTACTCACCCTTATTCTCATTCTCCCTAAAAAACACGATACACCCTATCATGAAACGTAAAGAAAACCCACTAAAAGTAACGATCAAATCATTCCTTATGATTAATCATCCAGTCCATCTTGAAAATAATATTATAAAGTCTTGTTTCAAGAAGTAAAAAATTCATGGTCAGCTTAGATTCTGATAAAGATAAAATGCAAGAATTACCACAAATATCCAACTCTATCTTTATTATAATAGCAATAGTAATATCCATTACATAAGAATCAATACCAGTAAGAATATTTAGAATATTCATAATATAGGTCTATATAAATGTCTGAGATACACCATGATCAAAAAAGTATTAAATAAAGTAGAATCTATAGTGATGGTATCTCACACAATCACTAGAACCCCTTTTTTCTTGAAGAATATGATTGCACCATAGTACTTTTTGGTGTTTATGATCCCATTCCACTACATAGAAAAAAGTGATAGGGAAGAAAGGTTATATGTGTCTTGAGTGACCATGTGAACTAAAGATCTGTAGTGCCTTAGTACAAACCAATTTTTAATTACCAATCATTCAACACTGAAAACTAGTAAATGGAAAATTTCAAGGAATGGTTGGAGTTATTGATAATTCAATCTCTTTTGAACCATCAAGAGACTCGTCATGCTTTATATTTTATTTAAAGGAACTGCATCCAAAGCAAAATTACTAGTTAATTTATGTTCATCCATCATAACTATATTTAAGACATCATCATAAGAAGTGATCTTCAAAAATACAAATTGTGATTGGATATCAAATCAGAAACTCATCTCAAACTGTCAATTTATTATCTTCTTATTGGATAAAAACTCATGTGAATACTAAAAAAGCTTAGTAAAATTGTATGTATTCCATGTCACGGTCCTATCACCCAACTAGAGGCCAACAAACTCTATGTACTTTTACAAGACCATCGACTCTATATATAAATAATTAGTGAAAATAATTCTAATGTACATCTATTATAAACCCCCATGATTATTTTTCATCACTACTCAATACCACCAACTTCAATTAGGCCCCACAAGCATGAAGGTATCACATTTCACTTTAATTTAGTAAGGTTCTTCTAAGAGCTCCAAAATAATCTCTATCATTTTCAACCAATACTCAGCCTCATGAGGATAATTAGAACCTTATAATCCTAGTGATATGTTATGAAGTATCTATTTAACATAATATCTCAACTTATCTCGTTGAGTTCCCACTATTGGAGCATGAATGTGAATGGATGCTTGTACTATTCCGAGAGAGTGGATAGCCTTCACCACTTTCTCAGTATGGTTTTGGTTCACTCTAGGATTCTATTTTTCTGGTTCACTGATGGGTTCATCTTATGGAGTATTCATTCATATCATTATAGGAAGTATTATACTCAAAATCAAAATACTACCCTAAAAAATCATCCAGGATACAAATATAATTCACTCAAATAAGTGATATAGGAATATGGGATCCATCCAAAAGAAATAAAGATAGGGATTTCAACATACAGAGATAAAAATTACAGGAAAAATGGAAAATAGATTAAAAATTTCCTAAAATAAACTTTTAATAATCACCCATGGTGACTTAAGGATCATTATGATGAGATCTGGCTAGGAACTAGCTCGAAACTACCTCCTACGTCCCAATAATCATACATTATATCTATCATGACAACTCATCTAAAAATGTCATCAGGAAAATTTTTAAAATCAAACCAATATATAATAACACTTTATCATAAACCATCTGAGATACCATGGTACCCTAATACACAATAAGTCACTAACATGGCTCAAATGGTATTCCCAATCCCCATGCCTTGGTCACTTACACCTTGAATCACAAAAGAATCATGATAAATGATTTTTTCAAAAAACAAATACTGAATGATAATATATATATATGTCAATATGTTGAACACTCCATAAGTATAAAGTATAATTAATTAATAGTACAACATCAAAATACAATACTCGAACAGTACTACATCAAAAGACACAACATCTCGAAGTTAAAAGTTCAGATACATCCCATGTAAAAGGTGGATCTAATTTCTACTGATCACCTCCATCACTTTGATTCCTATTTATCACAAACATCCACCACCTCTAACTGGTTCAGTCCCATTTCATGGTATTATAATATGATAATCAACAACATCTAAAACGATATTGTAGGTTTTGAGATAAATAGCCCTGTAGGGTCTCACCAAGTGTTCCATTTTCAATTCTATGAAAGTTATACCAATAATTATTTTAATTTAACTATAAAAATGAATGTCATAGAATTTTATATATTTTCAAAAATAAAATTTTTTAATAATCACAAAATGTTAGATATATAAAATAAGTATTAAAAAACATTTCATATAAAACATTTTCATAATGAAGTTGTCATGAAAAGACCCATTTAATAATAAATAGAATATAATAATAAAATAAAACATCTCAAAAAACTAGGTAATCAGTCCTATGGTACATTATTTTCTAAAAATAATATTTTCACAGAACTTAATAAATGATCTCGTCTCAATGTTTTTACATAACCCTTGGTTCATACCATTATCACCCAACTCCCCATCAGGGAAAATCTTGTTGCAGTAATGTTATGTTAGTGTTGTCATTGTCAATCCATTACTATGGCTTCATATCCTAGAATGATTGTTGTAATCACCCACTAACTACCAAAGCCAATATGTTATTCATTCAATAAATCAATGAATTATGGTAATGTATTTCATTTCCAATTATCTCAAAATTCAATTTTCCAAATTTTTTCAACATTATTTTATTATTTCAAAACAAAATCATAGGTCTTCATCAATTCATCCATTTTCAAATTTCCCTTTCATAATATCCATTTTTAATAATTTCTAATATCACATCATTTCATCAAATAAATTTCCAAATTAAAAAAATCTCAAATCCACCCAGCAATTCCAATTCCATCGACATTGGGGGTTTTCATCATTTCAATGCCCCATTCAAAATATAACATCCATCATCTCAAATCTGGGATTTTTAATCATTTGAAAACTCATTTCAATAAAATTATTAAATTTAATGTTTCAATTTTAATGAAAAATCATATGGAACTTGATACCTTTAATTAGAAGTCAAATGAACACATACAATTGGAAAAAAATGAGTAATGAAGGACAATGGGACCAATAAAGAAATCCTAGATCAAAAACCATCAAAAATAAACTTCAATTTAATTCGTTATCATGAGATCACACTGCTACCAAAGAAGGGTGTTAGACAAAAGGAGAAACTGAATACAAGTAAAATCATTGGATATCAAATGCTAAACCAAGACATCCCCAAGGGAATAAATCACAAAAAAGCCTGGTGTGAACATATGGTTTAAAGGGAAGAAATTGTATAATGAATGATTTTTTTTGGATTCATCACACAAAAAACCACTCATTAAGATAAATTCCCAACATGAATCCTTAATTTAGGAGGTGAATATCTATAGTGGTGTATACACTAAAAAAGGAATCTTCATGGGTTAAAAATACCAAACCAAGATATTTCACATTTTGTAAAGAATTCATGTCTTGAATATCATTCATGTCATGAAATTATTTCATGGATTCTGCTGAGTTATGGATTCATTTCCTGAATTAAATTCACATCATGAATCTTTCCTCTTTATCGTACACAACTAATTCATGCATCAATACTAAAAAAGGTCCTCCAACTCAACCTAGACCCAAAGAGTTCCCTCTAAAACCTTTTAAAATTTTATACTTGGAATCCATTATATCAAACAATCATACATTACCAAAATTTATTCCAGAACAAGGGTCTATAAATAACTAAATGAAGGAAATAGTTTGTTATAATGATGAAATATGTAAATCCTCACATTATTAAAAATTATCTAATGATAATATAACAATAAATTATAATCATCATATTGTCATTCCATATCAATACAATGTTCTTTATCAATTATTTAAACCCTATTATGACGCCAATATTGATTTCCCAGAAATAATTAGAAAATAATGACAAGTGTTTCATCAAATAAATGACTCTCTTACATTCCCATTACCTTTTAGGTTTGTATATTTAGATAAATTGACAAAAAATTACATGAAAAAATATAATTATTCAATAGAGTGTACATATTTTTCACAAAATTTGGTTCTTAAATTGACACTCATATCTCTTTTACGAAACACTTTATTTGTCCAAGATGAATCTCTATAATAGAAAGATTAACATTCCTATAGTTCCTAGAATTCCGTTCAACCTATAAAATCATTCTAAAATGTAGGATGAGAAAATAATGTCAAAAATATATTAAAAAAGGAAATTTGTCAGTTAATTGAGAATCATGTAACCCTATAGAATGCTTTACTTTTTCATATAATCAACATTATTCTTAAATAATAACTTACTCACACATGAAATTAAAATCATTTCTAAAATAATTTCATAAAAAATATTTTATGAAAGAATAAAAGTGAAAAAATCATAACATTTACATGTGAAATCGTATTTGTATAACTTATATAATAACCCTTACAATCATCTTTATAATGTAATAAAATCGCAAGATAATTCAAATAAAATTTCATCAGAGAACAAGTCATTACCCAATTCATTATATGTCTATAAAGAAACCATTCCTCATAATATATAATTTAAAATAACCATATCATGAATCAAATACATATTTACTTTTACATTCATCATAAAACTCATAAAAAATCATTTGAACCCATAAGTATAAACACTTATAGTTAACAAATATAAATATGGGGATATATCATTTATTTGATAACACATTAAAGTAAAGATTCATTAAAAATAGAAATTGAATTTAAATTTTAAAACTCTATAAATTTTAAAAAGGAATATTCATAATGATAAATTTTTAGGATTTCAAGAAAAGGGGATCATGTGGTAAATAATAAAAAAATATTATTTTCAAACCATTATATATAAAGTTAGAAATTACACATATGAAAAACATTAAAAAGGGTAAATTTAAAAATTTCTTAAATAATATCATACATAAAATAAAATAACATTAATTAATATTTTATGTGTACATAAGAACATTCTTGAAAAAATATGGAAATTAAAGAAAATGAGTTGAAAGGAAAACCTCGAAACAATTAAAGTAATCATTAAAAGAAAATTCCATTACCTTGAGTATTGAGTCATTTTTTAAACCCTCTAACCCCATGAGTAATAAAATTATATTAATTATTTAATTGATTTATACCCCTTTTAAATTTAATTTTCTTGTTATTATTACATTTATTTCATTTATTTTCATGTATCAATTATGTTCTAAAATGACATTAGTCATGTTCTACTCATTCTACCAATTCCTTCGATACTGATTTGAAACATTGAACATGCTCAAAGGGGTTATAAAATAATTTAATCACCTCCTAAATCATAGAAAAATATTTTATTATCATTCCAATAGCATAAAATATTAATAGTTTCATAGGTTTTTCTAAATATTTAAAATAAATAAGAGTCTTAATATGTTTGTTTTTTGTAGTTAAATTTCTCAGTGACCATTTATTATTTATGTTATTAATAAAATATCTAAATAATCACTATATAATATTAATATTATTATAAAAACCATATTTATTTATTATATTCAGTTATATAATTATCCTTGTCATGAGGTGATGAAAAATTAAATACATCATTCATGGAGGTAGTTGTCTGAATTAAAAACGAGCGATGAAGGACCCCGAAGCACCCTGAGAGGGGAGGGTTGAATCTGGTTGCACTACTAGAATTTTCAGTTTCTGCGCCCCTAGACACGGGCGACCGCCATTGGCGGTCGCTATTAATACTATTAGCGACCGCCAATGGCGGTCGCTAATCCCGCCTAAAAAAACATGGGATTTTTCCCGCCCTGTCATTCCACTTCCCTTCCTCGCCGCTGCAACTTCAAGCCGCCTCCCACAGTTTCCCCCAGCGACGCACTGCCTCATCTGGTCACTCCTACCACAGCCTTTGTCATCCCCCACTTCACTGTACCCCTCGTAGGTCACCCCCGTCATCCCCCACATCATCGGACTACCATCCAAAAGCACCATAAACTTACCGCACATCCCTTCGGCCACCGCAAGTCCGCCATTACCGGCAGCTGATGCTTCACCATCCCTCGAGCGACTGCCTAAGTCCACCAGTCATCCATATAGTGAAAATCTTCTGTATTTCGATACATGATTTAGCGACCGCCAATGGCGGTCGCTACTGCTCTTTACCGACGAAGCAACAACGACCGCCAAAAGCAGTCGCCCGACGGTCTCTAAAGTCCTATAGTGACCGCTTTTGGCGGTCGCTAATGGCCTTTATTGTAGCAGTGTTGTCAAATTTTTCTTTTAAATTGAGTGTTCCAATTCCCACATTGGTAAGAACATATTAAACCTATCTGATGAGAAATAACAGAAAACAAACAATCCCTTGCAAAGAGAATACAGAACAATTTACATGGTTCACCACTAAGGGACACATCCAACGAGTATACACTAACAGGTTTTCAGTTTGATCAAAATCCACTAATCTTCCATAGTTTTTTAATACACCAGTTTATCATGGTCATGTTGTTCCATACACACTTCTTTTACAAGTTATTAGAGATAGCACACTACATCCCTTGTATCACTTTCATTGACTCCCCCTTACTCACTATGTTGGGAAGTATCTAAACTCATTTTATTGACTCCAATTTCTCTTCACTAGTTTGGAAATAAATCATGAATCCTCAAATATAGATAGATTCTCTGTTAAAGTCCTACTTTTCCCTTTTCGATGTAATACACTATTCATGTACTACTATTTTGTGAACTTTTTCTCCACAAACTATCCTTATTCCTCTGCATACCGTACTGCTCTGTCTTCCACATGTGCTCAGTGTACTACCTCTGTGAACAAGACTTCTTACTTTGTGTACTGCTTATCTCCACCACGTACTACCCGGCTTCGTGTACTACTTTCTTCAAATGGGAACTTCCCAGCTCCACATATTTCAAGAGCTTCCTCGATATACTATCTCTGCTTGCTCACCATGAACTGTAGGAGATCTATGGACCAAATTCTTCTTCAGAATATTGTATCATCTATGTAGAAATGTCTTCTTAAAAACCACTTCACACTTCACCTACTTTATATGAATTTCTAATCAAAACCTCCATTATGAGGTTGTATTCTAGAGAACCAGTTTAGACTCCACCAAAATCCATCAGGATTTTTAATCACATTATTTCATTCTAAAGAATAGATTAGTGATCCTTCAATTGGAAAATATATCCAAAAAATAAACATAACCTAAATTTACCAAATCCTCATTGTGGAATCTTATTCAGAGCATACTATTCATATCCTATGAATAATACCCCTAATGTGATCTATGTACCACCATTCTCCCTATATTGCAGCAAAAATCCCCCCTCATTTCTGCACACAAAACATTTCATGGATTCTCAAAACTCCACCTCGTTTTCATGAATGACATTCCATCCCTCGAACTATTATTCCTTCTATGTACTGTGATCCATCCCATGAACTAAATCTTTTTACCGCAATTCTTCTTCACTCTGCGAACCATTCCTTCTATGTGGTCTACATGCTGTTCAATATTTATCCCCTATGGTTTGCAATTAAGCACTCTAAAATTCATGATACTCAAACTATTCCAAAAACATTGTATGTGGTTTGTGTCCCATGATACACAGTTCCCTTACTATTATGATTTCTTTCTCCATTCTATATCTCTTTCATAACTTTTAAGAAATAACTCCATTACCAAAAATGAACTCTTAATTTTGAGGACAAGAAATTTGGAAAACACTAGGAAACACCACCACCACCAATACTGCTTTCAGCCCCAAATGTAAGACCACCTTCCTAGAAAACTCTTTGATCAACCAAATGAGGAATAACAACAACAAAAATCCATACTCCATTTAAATCAAATAACAACCTTGTTTCCAAAAATCTCCCCCTTTTGGTTTGATGGAAATATATAGAAAAATTCAATGAACAACTTGCAACAATCACAACCTAAAAAGAAAAAAATAACTCATCTGACAAAGATCTACGTATATGTGGGAATTATCATTGTATAAAACAAGAGGGTAAACATGAATTAGATTATCATGTCTTGGAATTCGTTAATGATACATAATTAATCTCTAACGATTTTATTATAACAGTGAATTAATTTTTTTTCATTCTCATTCTACCCCATTGTAACTCATTGGATTTAACCTCAAAACTAGAAAAACATTTCATTCTCCTAATTCCACTATATTTTCATCCATTCTCCATTATTCACTCCCATTAAAATTGAATTTAACCATTATACCCTATTGGAAATAATCCCAAAGAATCAAATTTTGATTTGTAGAGCTCAATGCACACTCCATTGGATCGTATCTCCCCCATAAAATAACAATTCTTTAAAAACATGTTTAAATAGTTAGAAAAACTTGTGAGAGGGAACATTGTAACCTCTTAAAGCCCAAGGATGTGGCTGAACACTAAGGTTAAACCAAAGTCTCTCAAACACAAATTCTTACAATAGCTTGGTCAGTATGTTAAGCACTTGATCATCAATTCTAACAAGATCCTTCTTAATCGTTCCTTGTTCAAATTTTTCATAGATGAAGTGATATATGATTTAATGTGTTTCATATGGGAATTATGAATATGATTATTTGTGAGATAGGTTGTACTATTATTATCACATTGAATCTCCATTGGTTATTTCACCTCATCACCAAAATCAGTTAATTGTTTCTTCTTCCAAATTAGTGGAGTGAAATCCATTGTAGTAAAGATATATTTAGCTTCAGTAGTAAAAAAAGAAGGGATTTCCTATTTCCCACTCAACCAAACCACACATTTATTTCTAATGAATAATTCTCTACAACTTCTTGATATTATAACCCCCACATCTCCATCCCAGACACCATTAGAAAATGCAGAATATTAATTATATTTTCGGGTAGAAATTATATTCCATAATTGTGAGTAAGTTGAATCTACCTAATGATTATTTTCATTATTTTAAAATGTTAGTCCTTTAGATAACATTAAAAGTGGGCCACTAAGCATTTTTTAAGGACATTATCTATTCATATCAAAATAAAGTATAATAAGATTCCAATGCTTCTCCTCAACGTTGTGGGATCTAAAGATATCTCATCTTCATGCATTCCCTATTTTTTCCTAACAACAATTGGAGTCAAATTTTGTTTTGAATCATGAATAATGAATTTATTTATCATCTAGCTTTCATACTTTTACTGATAAATAATCATTTATTCATTCCTCTAAATCACCTACAACCCCAAAATGTATCTGATTTCACCTATCATAGACATTTCATATTCTAATTTTATGTTATTGGGAAATTCTTCCAATGAACCCTGCCTTCTTTCACTAAATATAATATAATCTACTTACAGAAGAACAATAAACTAATCTTTCAGAGAATTATTTACATATAGAATTTGATCCACTCCTACTCTTTTAAATTCAGGCTTCCTTAAATAAGAATCCAGCTGATAATACCACACCTATGGTGCCTGCTTTAGATGCTAGAGATCCTTCTTTAATTTTTAAACCTTTGTTTCATCAATATCAAGAATAAAACCCACTAGTTTTTCAATGTATACCACTTCTTAAAAACACCATTTAAGAATGTTTTCTAGACATCCTTTTGATACACTTTCTATCCTATTATAATTTTCATGGAAAGAAATAGTCTGACTGACTTTAGAATACCTTTCAGAGAAAATGTTTCATCAATATGAACACCTTCAATATGGGAACAACCATTACATAGTAGCCATAATTTATTTCTGATCACGTTTCCATGCTCATAAATTTTTGAAAATCCACTTCATACCAATCCCATTGTTGTTTTCGGGCCTCATAACTAGATCTCGTGTTATATTCATAATGATATGATCCAACTCTTCATACATGGATTTAACCCAGGATTCATCCATTATATCTTCTTAAAATGAAGACGGATCCAAAACTAATACAAATTCATATTGGGAATTATTCCTCATTATCCTTATTTTCATGGGAGCTTTCCAATTCCCAATGATTTTGGATTAATCAATTTGTTCTACATGATTTATCTTTTTAGGATTAGATTAATTTTATTAATCCATGGATTTCTCTTTTGACTCTTCTTCTGATTCGACATCATGATGTTATTCCTGAGTGTTTTCTATAACATCATATACTTAATTATTTGGATATGTTCCATGTCCACATTATTCCTCATCATCTATCAGATTAGCAGATAATATTTTTAAGGAATTTACGGTTTTATATACTATGATCTTCAAATCAATACATTACACAATTTTTTTAATACATTTAATGAATCATTAATATTATTTTCTACTCATTGAAAATATGTGGAATATTTCATCATCTTCGGCTTTACCATACAATACTTGATATTGTTCTTTGTTATGGATAAAGAAAATAATTTTAAAAAAATTAGAATTCTTCAAAGATGGATTCCTTTTAAGCCCTAAAACAAACGGTGCCTTGTTTTCCCCCATAAAAGTCCCCATTTTTTGATATAAAATGAATCTTCAACATCCTCCTTCCAATATTGGCAAGAGGTACGACTCTCAATATGGATAGTTCTTTCCATATTATTCATCTATTGATTTCAATTCTCAATAACTCTATTATGATGTGGAGTTCTCACAAGATCCACCACATGTTGTATTCTATGTTTATCCAGGTAAATTTCAAACTCAATGTATATTTATTTGCCTCCATTTTCATACTGAAAAACATTGACTATCCATCTGGTTTCATTCTCAACAATTCTGTGATAAATTATCATGCAATCAAGAATTTTTTATTTCATGTGTATAACTATCACAGAAGACATTATACTATAAAAATCAAATAAAAAGAAAAAAATATATTTCTCTATATATTTCAGAAAAAATTATCAGACTACATACATCTACATTGATGTGATCAAAAAAATTGGTTCTCTTTTCTTATGTGATTGATATGAACTACACTCCATCATTCCTCATATGAATGATTAACAAGTCTTCTATCATTCATGATTCAGATTTGGAATATCCATGACACTATTCAACTTATATATCTCTTCCATATCTTTTTAATTTATGTGACCCAGTATCTAGTGCCATAACTGGTTTTTTCTTCAACTATCATGTAAAAAATGTTCTCTTTACTATCAAACTGATATAAGTAGCCATCTGTTTTATATCCTTTAATGAAACAATTCCCTTTCTTTCCATTAATATTACATCATTTTTATTGAATGTTACTATAATCCCTACATCATAGAGATTACTCACACTCAAGAGACTATAAATAAATCCATTCACATAAAGAACTTCAGCCTTCTTCAGCTTTCAATTAGCCATTCAGTACTTCAACTTCATTTGATCTTTATAGCACCATCATTAACAAAAACCACTATTTCATCAACCATTTTCATGATATTCATTAATATATTTTCATTTCCCATCATATGGGATAATCATCCACTATCAATAATCCATGTAATATAATTCTTGATAACCTTAAGATCAACATTGGTGATGTTTTATTTTTGAATTTTATTGTATTCCTACTAGGAAGTATTTGTTTGAGTGAAGGATAAAGATGGGTATGACTCTATGTCAAAATGAATAAATTTGCTTTCATCCCTACGACAGAAAAACAAAAGGAAAGTGACCATCAGATGTTGGCACATACCAGTCAGGTGGAGCCCATACCTGAAAAAGCTATAATGCTAGGACCACTGGATTTCCCAAATGCTGGACCTCCCACTTAGAGAGTAGATGGTTTTCACCCTAACACATTGAAGTACAATAATCAAGCATCTACAAAGTTGGCGACGAAGAAAAAATAATCACCTTCACATTGTTCAAATCCAATGATGATGCACGTCGAACCACCAGATCCGGATCCTGACCCGCAATCGACCGAATTTGGAATTCTAACAATGGAGTACCAGGGAATGACTAGAACTGCAATACTGAGACCAATCACCCATCAAACGTGGAAAAGGGTGCAATGAGGAGGGAGTGAAGGGCATATGGAAGACCCTAAAACCGGGGTTCGGAAAAGACAAAATGAAACTTTTCAATCTGGGAGGAATCCCACCAAATGATGGAAATCTAAAATTGGAGAAACAAGTCCGGAGGAACCAATGACTGCGGCTGTTGAGACCCAGCCCCGCCTAGAGAAATGATTTCTTTATACTGGAACTGTCATGGGCTTGGAAACCCATGAACGGTTCACATGCTTCAGCGCAATTATGGTCAAAGTCACCTCGATATGGTTTTCATGTCCCAAACCATAATGGAAAAAAGGACAGCAATGGTACTAATCTAAAGTGTGGTTTCCAAGGCTGCTTTTTGGTGCCCAGAAAAAGCCATTAATGGGGCCTCAATCTCCTTTGGAAGGAAAATATCGACGTCAAAAAATTTTCTTTCTCCTCGCACCATGTGGAAGCAACTATTCAAACAGACTTTAACCCACCATAGAATTTTGTGGGATTCTATGGCTGGCCATCCCATAATGATAAGGTGAAGTCATGGGATCTTCTATGAAATTTGTGACATGATTTACCAAGCCCTATCCTCTTCAGAGGAGATTTCAATGAGATTATTTTCTAGAAGGATAAGAGGGATGGAATCATCCAACCCGTAGCATCAATGTCAAACATCAAGGATGTGGTCTCTAGGGAGGACCTGGTCGATCTGGGATACACGTGTACTCTTTTTACGCGGTTCTACAGTAATACTGAAGTCACCCACATTGCTAAGCATCTTGATAGATTTCTGGGATCTACTGATTGGATTAATCTGTTCAGCATGTTTCATATCGGCCACATGGCCCTTAACTGTTCGGACCACTTTCCAATTCTCATTGATTGTACACAAGGCGAATGAAATAGAAAATTTTGCAGACCTTCAGGTTTTAGAGCTTCTAGAAAAAATACCATGAATGTGAAGAGGTGATCCGATCATGCTATAAAATCACTCATGTGGATGTTTGCTTCAACCTTCAACAGGTCGCATCTGATCTGAGGCCTTAGAGCAATAAGAAATTCCACCACCATGACTGGAATTGTGGTTTCCTCGATAAGAGACTGAGCAACCTCCTCAAACAACCCACATCCAATTGCATTCTCTCTAATATCGGATCCATGCAAGGAGAGTTGGACACGTCCCTCTATATCAAGGAATGATTCTGGGCTATGCGGGCGCAGGATAACCACTCTAAAGAGGGGGACTCTAATACTCGGTTTTTCACTAGTAATCTTTATCCAGGCATCGGAAAAACTATATTACCTGCATATTACAACCCAATGGAAGAAAACCTTCTAACACTAATGGTATCCATGATGCTTTGACATACTATTTTCAGAACATCGTTGCTGTAGGAACCCCTTTCCTGTCCGCCGAGGTGGAAGATTGTATCAGACCTGTGATAACCAATGAGATCAATATGCAGCTCACCAAAGATGTGACATGTGATGAGATATTCCAGGCACTGAAACATCTTCATCCCACTAAGGCACCCAGACTTGATGGGTTCCATGCACTATTTTTTAAACTATACTGGCACATAATCGGTCCTAACATTTGCAACATGATAAAAAATATCTAGACTGGATTACTAGCATTGCTGCCATCAATGAAACTATCCTTGACCTAATCCCCAAAATTATGAAACCTCTAGAGATCCCTAATTTCTGACCTATCAACCTCTGCAATGTATCCTACAATATCTTCTCAAAGATCCTTTTCAATTGGCTATCACCATGGCTACACAATATTATCTCTAAAAATCAGGGCACTTTCATGGCCAAGATACAGATCACAGATAATGTGATTTTGGCTCACAAAGTGTTCCATTCTATGAAATCAGGCTCCGCCGCAAAAAAAGGAACCATGAACTAGAAATTAGATATGAACAAGGCCTACGATAGAGTGGAATGACACTTCCTTCGTGTCTTTATGCTGAAAATGAGTTTATGCGATAAATAGACATATTCAGTCATAGACTGCATCTCGACCATCTCCATCAAAATCATGGTCAATGGGGAGCTCACTAGAGGATTCTCCCCATTTCGAGCCCTTCTCCAGTGATATCCTCTCTCCACTTTTATCTTCATACTAGTGGCTAACATGTTTTCTAATCTTATTCATAGGGTTGCATCCTCTAAATCTATTCATGGGGAAAAGGACTGCCATGTTGTCCCACCAGTGTCCCATTTTTTCTTCGCTGACGACTGCCTCTTATTTTGAATAGATACAATTAATGAATTTCGGGTGATCTACCAAGTGATCCACCAGTATAAGAGGGCGTCTGGCCAGTAAATCAATCATAGAAAATATGAAATTTCATTCAGTGCAGGGGTGCCTCTCTCTAAGAGGGATGAACTATTCACTTTAGCTGGTATTCATATGGTTTTGAAACATAAGAAGTATATTGGACTTCCCACGGTGATCGGCCAATCCAGAAAATAAATCTTCGCTTCTCTTGTGAACATGATCGAGCAAAAACTTCTTGGCTGGTCCCCTAAAAGAATTTCCAAAGCTGGCCAAGAGACCCTCATCGATGCTGTAATCCAGTCTATCCCCAACTATTTTATGTCCCTATTTAAGATCCCATCAATCATCTTCCACTAGATCCACACACACTACCAATTTATGGTGGGGAAGGCATGATGGAAGGAATCAAATCCACTGGATGACCGGGGAGAAACTCTGAAAACCAAAATCAGAGGGAGGGATGAGATTCTGGAATCCTCTTCTATTCAATGATGCACTTTTGTCCATGCAAGGATGGATCCTTGTTAACCGCCCATCATCACTATGTGCATGGGTCCTCCGAGCTATGTACTTTCCCCTCACGGACTTCCTTGCTTCCTCTCCTGGTCCCCATCCAAACTTCCTCTAGAGAAGCATTTGGGGGGAGAAAAAGCTCCTGGATAAAGGACTGGGTTGGAGGATTGGGTATGGCTCATCAGTCAGTATCTAGACTGATCCCTAGCTTATCGATATGGAAGGTATGTGGGATACATTCCCTGTCGAACTAGGTCTTGAAGGCACCATTGTCAACGGCCTCTTTTCCGACCAGGGATAGTGGTGGTGTTTGGAAAAGATCCTTGATTGGTTTAACGAAAGGGACCAAAGAATCATCCTTAGAATTCCCTAGGTCCCTGACGTAGGCCTTGACCATCTTTTCTAGAACAATGACAACTCGGGAAAATACATGGTGAGATCCAGCTACAGACTGGCCCTTGGAAATTTTTCAGTCGGCCGGGATGAGGGACAATGGAAATCAATTTGGACGTTCAACATTCCCCCTAAAATATGCCATTTTTGGTGGCGGGTTTGCACGGGTACTTCCCCAACTATGATCCTTCTCTCTTACTGACATATTGTTGGTACTAATTTTTCCCCTTTGTTCCTGAACACTATTGAAACTATTTCGCACGACATCATCCACTGCCCTAGAGCTAAGGAAATTTGGAGTAAATGGGGCACGACTTCTACGCTTCACCAGAATTTGCCTCTAACCTTCCTGATTTTCTGACACGTTGGTGCTCCTCTCTATCCTCGACTCTTTCAAGTTCTCTTTGCATGTTATCCTAGATTATTTGGATTCGGCGTAATGATTCTATTTTTCATCAAGCTCACTAACCCCTCGAATTCATGAATGAATGGGACACTTCTTGCATTGAGGGTTGGAAAGACCATAATGATCATTTTATGCCAGGTGTTACCCTCTCATTTCCTTCTCATTGGAATGCCCCAATGGAAGGGATTCATAAGATTAACATTGATGCATCTCTTCTAAAGGATGGGCTTGTTGCCCTCGGCCTCCTGGCCCGTAATCATCTGGGGAAAATCTCTGCTGCAAAATATGAACCACATCAGGATTTCTGGGAACCAGAAGTTGCTGAGGCCATGGCCATCATTGCCGGTTTGTTGCACGACATGGAATGTGGATGGAGAAATATTATTATTGGGTCTGACTGCCTTACCATGATCGATGCTATTAACCACAATGATGGTGGGCACTGTTCTTTGGCATCATCGTTAGGAGAATTCTCCAACTTCTCCATATATTCTCTTTTTTCTCCTTCTCCTTTAAAAAAAGGGAGAGAAACAATGTAACCCATAAGCTTGCGGCCTCAAGACAATTCAAATCCAACAAGCTCTGGTTGGAAAATTTCCCTTCTTGGCTTTATACATGTACTTCTGCGGATATCCTTCATTAATGATTTCTATTTTTAATCAAAAAAACAATGGGTTTTCAAATATATATTCCATGTTCATAGGTACTTCATACCCGTACTCCTCTTCTAGGGTAGAAAACATATTTGAATGAATAACATCATCGTGTTTAAAACCGATGACTTGTCTCGGAGTTCTGTATGAGTTATTTCTTCCATTAATTTACCTATAATCAATAGATTTATGTACAATGTTAAAACACTAAAAAATATACATAGAAATATATTATTCTATAAGAATTAGGATATGAATTCATTCTCATTTTTTGACTTCTTAGCTCTTCCTCATTCATGTATATTTGTGCTTCTTCACAGTATAACAATGTATGGCCTAGATATAATTAGAATTGACATTTCATAAATCCTAATATATTTCAATTATATTATTTCTCATGTTAATTTCCATAGGAGGTTATTTTTACTACCTCTCATCTCAGGATGCCTTTGAATAATTTTTAGTTCTCCTTTTTGTTTGAATTGAGGATTTCTTCTTCAACACTTTAGGTGACTTTCCAACTTTTCCACCTTTTAGCTTGTCTTTATTTTGACTTATTTTATTTCCATCATTCGATGCTTCATCATAACAACTGATTACACTATTACCCATTCACACATGCCTTTGTTTATTAAAAATCTTTTCAACTCCACCGGAACCATGCTGAGCTCTCTCCAGCAACTAAACTTCTGAGAATTATCTAAACTATATTTTCACCTTAGACTCTTTTGAGATTGATTCACTTCAGATATTAATCCTTAGAGTAACATCTTCTTCATCTAGACGTTCAATAGTCTTGGAGTTCTCTTCTAGTTTAGAGGATAGGTCATTGATGACATTTACCTATTCATCAATTAGGACTTTTTAGTTGCACTTTCATTTCTATGATTTCAAGGATTGATGATTGTACATTCACAAATTATTCTAGTCATTCAATTTCAATATCAAGATGATCAATATATTATGATGATTCTTCTACAATTTAACTCCAGATACTATATCTCTAACATTGATTATCATGTTTTCCAAAAGCATATTTAATTTGAAACTTTGTGTTGGAATTAGTGGTAAAATAATTATCTCCACCTTTATATTTTGATGATTATATTTTTCTGAATTTTAGAAATAATGGACTCATGGTTTCAATACTTATATTCTGGTTCTTCTTCCTCAAAGAATACATTGTCCTCATCTTTTTCATCAAATAAAAAACTCTTTAATTGTAATTTCATTCAATATTTGAAGTCTCACTTTTTGAAAAACCATTTATAAGGCTTATGAATGTCTCTATTTTTTCATTCTTCATCATAATACATTCTTTGGAACTATGAGGTAATGTACCTAACTCTTCCAAAATGAAAACATGAAATAGGTTACCTCCCTTAAATTTTCAATGTTCCCTTCTTGAATTTCATTAATTTAGTGAAATAATTTATTTTTTCTCATTATCATCATAAAAACTACCTTCTAAAATTTTCAGTTTGTCCACAGATTTGAATTCCATTTCCTTATTTACAAGAGTTGTTTCATCCTCAGGATTGACTCTAATTTCATAATCCACTAGACTCCTCAGCAGATCAACCATAGAATGTTTAGGGATATCCCTCTCCTCAAGGGATGACACCATTTCATTACCTAGAGGTGGAATTATTTTGAATATTTTCATTAAAATATCTATTTATTTTATCTCTTCAATAAGTGCTCATATTTATCCAACAAAATTTGTAATTCGATTAAATAATGCATCTTCATTTTCATTTGGATAAGTTTTTAAATCATCTAAGTTGATGTGAAAAACATAGAGTTTCTCTCTTTTCACATTATTGTCTCCTTCACATATGTACCCCATTTTATCCCAAATAAAAATTGATGAGGAAAAACTCATTACATTTTGATATATCTGATCAGAATGAACTGCAGGGAGGGAATTCTATACTTTGGAATCTGGATCAAGCATTTTAATATTTGTATCATTCATTGACATCCTAGTTGAAAAAATGACATGTATTCCTTGAGTATTAGAATATAGTAATTCCATTAAAAGCGATATTTGAATATATATCATCCTATTATAATAGATCTTAAAGTTTCTTCCATCAAAGATGGGTACTCCCCTAACATTTACTATATTCTCCATTGAAGAAATGAATGGAAGATTTAACCCTAAAACCATTACCCAATAATACCACTTGAAGGACCCCAAAAAATATAATAGGGGAGGGCTAAATCAAAGAGTGATCATTTTATTTAAAATTGATGGATCTTGTTCACATGTTGGTAGGAAGCTGTTAAACCTGTATAATGAGAAAGAGAAGAAAACAAACTATCAAATGCAAGGCAAAGATATAACAATTTTAAACGGTTCCCCACTAAGGGATGCATCCAAAGACCATATATTGACAAGTTTTAAATCATAAAATAATCAACTATTAATATTAATTTATGGAATACAAGATTATATCTCAGTCAATCTATGCCTCACACACTACCTTTACAAGGTTTTATGTATAGCACACTACATCGCTCAGATCACTTCCGTTGACTCCCCCTTTCTCACTGTATTGAGTAGTATCTGAACGTAGTTTATTGACAATAAGGTCTCTTAACTAGGTTTTCATTAAATCATGAATCCTCAACTATAGATAGATTCCCTATTAAAGTCTCCCATTTCCCTTGAAAATTTAATCTACTATTATTTTTACTACTCATTTACAAACTTGTCCTCTAAAAACTAGCCTTCTTTCTCCACATAATGCACTACACCACTTATTGCGAGTGCTTCTTATACTACCTCTATGAACACAATATCTTCCTCCATTTACTCCTCATCTCCACCATGTACCACCCTGGTCCATGTATGGCTTCCTTCCTCTGCAAACATCCTTGCTCTGTGTACTATATGATCTTCCTCATCGTACTGTCTTCGCTTACTCTCCACATACTACAAGAGATCAGTGGAATAAGTTCTTCCACCATGTACTGGATATCCTATATAGATATATCTTCCTGAAATCCTCTTCAAAATTCATGAACTTCTTTATAATTTGTAATTAGAACCTCCTTCATGAGGTTGTATTTTGGAGAACCATGCTAGAAACCACTGAAATCCCGCCAAATTTTTAATATCAGTTGTGTATTTTAATGAAGGGATTAATGATCCTTATATAAAAAGATATATTCAAAAATATTCCTCACCATGCCTTACCAAATCATCATTGCAGCATAGCCTTCACCGTATACTATGTATCTGAAATGAATCATATCCCCTATGTGTTCCACGTACCGCAATTCTCCATATGCGGTAGCACAACTCACCGCCTTGTTTCCACAAACAAAACCGCTCACAGCTTCTCAAAACTAGGCCTCATTTTCACAAATGAAACACCATCCTACGAACCATCATTCCTTATGCATACTTTTAGACAATATGCAAAAAAAATCGTCACTACGATCCTCTATTACTCTACAAACCATTCCAACTATGTGGTGCACATACCATTTCTACTTTGTGGTTCATGGTTCATTATTCAATGTACCAAAATTCATGATTCATGAACTATTACATTATAAATGTTGTGGTTCAAGTCTCATGCTATGCGTTTCCATTACATTGCTGATTTACTTCACCATTCCGCATCTCGATCACTCCTATGAAGAAATCCCTCCATTCCCAAAAAAAAACTCCCAATTTTGAGGCCCAAAAATTTAGAAAACACTAGGAAACTATGGCACCACCAATACCACTTTTATCCTCAAATTTAAGACCAGATTCCATTTAAACTCCTTTATCAAACCAATGAGGATTTACCACAAACAAAAAATATACTCCATTTCTAGAAAATAATTGACTTGGTTCAAACAATCTCGCACTTTTGGTTTGTTGGTAATCCATAGAAAAATTCAATGATGTGCCTATAATAATAAAAACCTGATACGAAAGAAACAACATATCCAACAATACTCTAAGATTATGTGAGCGATAATCATTCTGGAAAACATGAGGGTAATCATGAATTGGATTCTTGTGTATTCGAATGCTTTAAATATGTCAAATTAATCTCCAATGGTTTTCTCATAACACAATATTTATTTTTTCCATTATCATTCGCTAATATTATAACTCATTGATTTTATCCTGTAAAACCATAACAACATATCATTCTCCAGTTTTTTCCATATTATCTTTATTTATACCTTATCCAACATCTTTAATATTAAATTTATCCATTCTATTCCATTGGATATAAACAAAAAGAAACAAATTTAGACTTATATAGATCAAATTACACTACCCTAGGATCATATCTCTCCCATAAACCTAAAATACTTCCAAAAAATGATTTAAATAGTTATCACAACTAGGTAGTGGGGACATTGTAACCTCCTCATACATGGGGAGGCGGATGAATAGTGAGCTTAAAACAATGCTTCTCAAGCACATGTGCTGGAAATTGCTTGGTTAGTATGTTAGCCACTTGATAATAATTTCCAACATGATCCATTTTAATCATTCCTTGTTAAAACTTTTCCATGATAATTTGATATCATATTTCAATGTGGTTCATAATGGAATGAGGAATAAGATTATTTATGAGATCAATTATACTCTTTTTAACACAGTGAGTCACTACTGGTTGTTTAACCTCATCACAAATATCAGTTAGCTGTTTCTTCATCCAATGTAATTGATTTCATGCTTTAGTATCATAGATATATATGGTTTTAGTTGTATTGAGAGATGTTCTTTCCTATCTCTTACTCAAAAACCCCACATAGTTTATACCAATGAAGAATGATCCACCACTTGTGGATTTTCTATCCACCACATTTCCATCCCAGACAGTATCATAGAATGGTAAAAGATCAGTATCATTTCCTGCAACAATGTATAATCTATAATTGTGAAAACCTTGAAGGTACCTCATGATTATTTCCACTACTTCCATAAATTCATCATTATTATAACTTTTATAGTTGGCTACTACACATTTTAAAAAGACAATATCTTCTCATGTCACCATCAAGTATAATAACCTTCCAATGAATCTCGTCTACATAGTGGGATCTACATATGTCCCATCTTTATGATTTACCAGTTTTTTCCAAACTTAAATCGAAGTCAAATTTGGTTTGGAATCATGCATATTGAATATTTTTAGAAGCTATCTTGCATACATTTCTTGAGAAATGAATGTGCTGAAATTCCACTGAATCACCTTCAACCCCAAGAATTATGTCAGTTCACCAATCATAGGCATTTAATATTATGATTTCATCTAATTGAAAAATTCAACCACTGATCCCTACCTTCTTCCACCAAATATAATATCATATAAATTCACTAGAACCATAAATTGATCTTTCTAATAATTCCTCACATAAGGATTGTGACCCACTCCTCTTATTTTAAATTTCACCTTGCACAGATAATAATATAGTTGATAGTTCTACACTCGTGTATCCTTCTTATAGCCATAGATATCCTTCTTTAATATGCAGAACTTCATTTCATCATTACCTAGAAGAAATCCCATTGGTTGTACAATGTAAATTTATTCATCAACAAAACCATTTAAGAAATATGTATTGATATCCTTTTGATACACTTTTTATTCTATTTAAATTTATGTGGAATGAAATAGTCTGATTGACTCCAGTCTAGCTACCGAAGAAAATGTTTCTTCAATATCAACACCTTCATTCTTGGAATATCCTTTACACACCAGCCATGCCTTATTTTTGATCACATTTCAATTCTCATCAAATTTATTTTTCAAAATACACTTCATAACAATCACATTGTGGGTTTTGGGTCTCTTAACTTGATGCCATGATTGATTATTCTCTATCTGATCCAACCCTTCATTCATGGATTTAACCCATGAGTCATTCATTCTAGATTATTCAAATGAGGATGGTTCTAAAACTGATAGGAATGAATATTGGGGATTATTAATCATTCACTTTGTCTATGTGGGAGTCACCTAATCCCCAATGATGTTGGATTAATCAATTTGTCCCTTCAATTCCTCCTCGGAGTTTGAGATGAATTTTCATCAACCATGATTTCCACATCTGATTTGTATTCTGATTCAACATCATGAGGCATATGAGACATCCTAAGTGTTCCCCATAACATCCTCTACTTCTATATTTGGATTCATTCCATGCCCACATTCTTACTCTTCTCCTTTCACATTAATAGACGAATTTGTTGAGGTGTTTTTGGATTTATATTCTATGATCATCACATGAATTCATTCCATAATTTTTCTAAGACATTTATAGAAACATTTTTTGAATTTTCTACTCATTGAATATCTGAGTAATACTCCTTCAATTCTATCATCATCATGAATTCCTTTATTTTCATATTTGTTTTGGATTAGGTATCTACATTTGAGAACATAAAAATACTTTAAAGAGGGCTTCATTCCACTTTATAACTCATAGGGTTTCTTGGTTTCCACCATACTGTTTGATTTTGGATATAAATTGTAGGTCGAACAACATCTTTCATGTAATGGTGAGAGATACAAATCTCAATCAGCATAGTTCTGGTAAAACTATTCACCGACCGATTTCAATGCTCAATAACTCTATTTTGTTGTGGTGTTCTCATAGAATCTTCCTTATTTTGAATTCCATAACCTCCAGGTATTTTTCAAACACAATGGATGTTTATTCCCCACTATTTTCAGACCACAAGACACTAATTGTCCAACCATTATCACTCTCAACAATACACTGACATGTTTTCATGCAAGAAAGCACTTGTTGTTTCTTTTGAATAACCACCACACAATCCATTATAAAATAATCATAAATGAAATGGATGAAATAACTTTCTCTATATGTTCTAGGAACATTTATTCGACCACATACATCTATATGAATGATATTAAAATTATTTGATTCTCTTATCTTCTTTGGATGATATGAACAACACACCAACTTTCTGTATATTCTAGATTCTCAAGTCTTCATTCATGGTTCATATTTGGAATATCCATGAAAATATTCATTTTTATATAACTTATTCATATCTTGATGATTGATGTGACCCATCCTCAGGTGACATAAATTGTTATCTTCTTCAACTAAGATTTAACAAATGTTTTCTTTACTATTAACGTGATATAAGTTTCTATCTATTCTACATCCATTCATGAGAGAATTCCCTATATTACCTTTGATAGTACCAAATTTTTTATGGAATGTTACAATAATTTTTGAGTCACGTATTTGACTCACACTCAGGATATTGTCACACAATCCATCCACATAATGAACTTTAGTCTTCTTCATCTCTACATTAGCCAGTTCAGTACTTCCACGACCTTTGATCTTCATAGCACCAGCATTGCCGAAAATTAGTGTTCCATCAACCTTTTTCTTAATATTCATTAATTAATCTTAATTTAACATCATATGGTATGAGCATACACTATCACAAATCCATATAATTCTGTTCTCAGTAGCGTTAAGTGATACATCTTAAAAGTTTTATTTTTCAACTTTTTTCCCTTCCAAGAAATATCAGTTTGAGTGAAGGATAATGATGGTTTTTTGAAATTCGTTTCCATGTGAACAGGTTCTTTATATTCATACTCTTCTTTCAGAGGATAAAACCTATTTTAAATAAAAACACCATCTGGATGATGAGTGTTGACTTGACTATGAGTCTTGTACGAATTGATTCTTCCATTCCTCTTCCTGCAATCAACATCATTATGGAAAAAGTTAGAACACTAAAAATAATAGGCATAGAAACTATTTCTTATATAAGAATTAGGATATGAATCTTCTCTCTTTTGTTGACTTCCTTGATTTTCCTCATTCATGTATCTTCGTGCGTCTTCACAATAAGACATCTTATGGCCCAGATGGACACATAATTGATATTTCATAAGTGAGAGGGTCTTTTCAGTTATATTTATTATTAGGTTAATTTACATAGGATGGTAGTTTGACTGACTATCATCTTAGGATGCCTAATAATAGTTTTTACCTCTCCTAATAGTTTGAATGGAGGGTTTCTTCTTCATCACATAATGTGAATTTTTAACCTGTCTAACTTTCTTCTTGACTCTATTTTATCTTATTTTATTTTCACCATTCGATGTTTTGGCATGATATCTGGCTCAACTATTACCTATGCACGCATGACTTCAGTCATTAATAATCTTTTTATCTCCATCAGAACCATGCTTATCTCTCTCCAGTAACTCATCATCTAAGAATTTTCAAAACTATATTTTCTTCTTAGTTTATTTTGATATTTATTCACTTTCGAGCTTACTATACAGAGTAACATCTTCTTCCCCAAGAAGTTCAACAGTCCTGGAACTCTTTTCCAGTATAGAGGTAGTTCATTGATTACCTTTCCCTCTTCTTCAATTCTGAGTTTTAGTTTCAATAAATTTTCTATTATTTCAAGGACTGATGACTGTACTTACACAAATTATTCTAGAAATTCAATTTCAGCTTCAATCTGATCAACATATTCTGATTATTCATCCAAAATTTATCTCCCCTTACGACATCTCTTATATTTATTCTCATGTTTCCCAAAATCATACTTAATTTTCAACATGGGATATCCATTTGTACTGAACTGATTATCTCTTGCTTTATATTTTGATGGTTCTGTTTTTTCAATTATAGTCATTATGGAAGCGTGGTTTACAGACATAAATTATGCTTCTTATTCCTGAAGGGATTCATTGTCCCATCATCATCTTCATCGAAAACGAACTTTCTTTGTAATTTCATTCCATATTTAATGTATCTCTTTATGAATGGAATTTTTTGAGGCCTCTGAATATCCCTAATGTCACATTTTTCATCATAAAACTTTTTTGGAACCAAGTGGAAATGTGCCTAACGCATCAATAATGAAATCAAGATATAGGAAAATTGTCATTAAATTTCCCTATTCCCTTCTAGAATTTCATTGAAATGAGAGAATGAATTTATTTTCCCTAATTAGCTTCATCAACACTATCTCTTGAAATATACAGTTTTTTCCATGGATTTTAATTACATTTCCTTGATTACATGAGTTGTTGTATCATTATGTTTGACACTCATTTAGTAATCCACAAAACTGCTCAGTAGATCATCCAATTAATGTTTAAAGAGATCCATTTCTACAACGACTGATACCTTCGAATTAAAAAATGTCGAAGGCTTCTTAGTATTTTAATTAAAATATCAATGTATTGGATTTCATCACCATGTATTCATTTTTCTCCAACAACATCATTAAATGAATTAAAAAAACATCTTCATTTTTATCTAGATACATTTTTATTTCATCGAACATGTTTTGAAAAACAAGAAGTTTCACCTCCCGCACATTGTTGTATCCTTCATATATGTTCTCTAGTTTTTCCCATAAAAAATTTGATGGTGTAAAACTCATCACATTTATATATATAACACCATAATGATTTTTAGTGAGGGAATTCTGTGCTTTGGCAACTAGATCAGGCATTTTCTGGTCTATATCAGTTATAGACATCCCAGTTGGAACAATGAATTGTATTCCTTGTACAATTTCTAATATTACATCCATTCAATGAAATATTATATGAGATCTCAAACAATTATTCCATATCTTAAAATTGTTTCTGTCAAATATTGGTACTCCCATTATATTTACTATATTATCCATTGGAATAATGAAGGTAAAATTCAACGCCAACAACCTTTAAACTTTGATACAACATGAATGACCATGGAACACCATAATAGAGGATGGGTGAATCGAGGTGTCAAATTATTCTTTTAAACTGATGGATTTTGTTATAACATTGGTTGAAACCTGTAGAACCTGTCTGGTGAGAAATTGGAGAAAACAAGAAATCACATTCAATGTGAAGACACACCAATTTTACTTCATTCAGCACTATGGGATACATCCAAGGAGAATATTCCAATAGGTTGTCAGTCATACCAAAGTCCCCATATCATCAATAGTTTTGTAATACAGTATCTTTACAAAGTAACTCTATGCTAGACACACAACCATTAAAAGATTTTTACAGATAGCATATTGCATCCTTTGAATCACTTCTATTAAATCCTCCTTGGTTAATGCATTGGGATGTATCAGAACTCTGTTTATTGACTTCAAGGATGCATCACTAGGTTTGCATTAAATCATGAATCCACAATTTTAGAAAGATGCTCGATTGAAGTCCCACTTTTTTCATGAAAATGTAATCAACTATTCTGTGTACTGCTCGTTTGAAAACTTGTCCTCCGTGAAATATCCTTATTTCTCTATGTACCACATTGCACCACATACTATGAGTGATCCAAGTACTACTTCCATGAACTATCCAACTTCCTTTATGTACATCTCAGCTCCATCACATACTGTCTATCTCCATGTACTACTCATATCCACCATGTACTACCCTAATTCACAATTTTCTATTCTGTATACAATAATTCATGATTTGGGAACTATTCTTGTAACAATTTATGCAGTTTGTGTCCTATGCTATGTGGTTTACATAATTTTCTGACTTCCTTCACCATTCCCCATTTTGTTCACTACTATGCACAAATCCCTAATTTAAAAAAAACAAAGTCTCTATTTTGAGGCCCAAAATTTTGGAAAACATTAGGAAGTTTTGCACCTCCAATAATAATTTCAACCTCAAATGAAAGAATAACTTCCTTGAAAACTCCTTGATCAACCCAATGAAGATTGAAAACAAACACAAACCATACACCATTTCTCGAAAAGAATATCCTTGTTTCCAATAAGCAGAATATTCTTTTTGAAATGGATAATAGGGATGCTGATTATGGTTTTCCCATACAATTAATAGAATTTTTTTATACTAATCTGTAAACGATATATTTTTATTATTTAAAATAAAATATAGGAAGACAAATGAGGTGTAATGACCTGACCCCAGTTACCAGAGACGGTGCATTATTACATTACATTGTCATGATCACAAAACATCAAGTCTCGAAAGACCAATTAGTTTAGTAGCCTTGGAATCACTACATATATTCATAAAGTTTACATTACATCATAAAGTGAAAATTACTACATGAACATCCTTTCTTCATATCCCCTCATACTATCCCTCCAAGTCATTCATAAATTACTTATTCACATCCTGGGAAAAATAAAACATGGAAAGGGGTGAGCTCAGATGCTCAGTAAGGATAACAATATAGCAGAAACTTTCATAAATAAGCATAATCATTTAAGGCAATGTATAACTAAAACAAAAGCCTTTTAAACATGATCTTCAGAAAAATTCGGAAAAGATAAAATTAAATAATTCCATTTACTTATTTACATGGATATTCTACTAGTCGAATAATCACATGTAATATCAGTAACCACTTTCATAATGATGGAATGCATAATGCCAGACTATCATAACCACATAGCCAAGGCCTCATGCGAAGACTACAAATAATATTTTTCAAGGCCTTATTTCAAGACACTAGTTTGTCTCATGAGACATACCGATGCATTGAGGAACTATAGCGGGCTCCACCTGTAACTTATTCAGTCTAATGCATTCCTTATATGAACAGGTTTAAACATAACATAAATATTCGTATTAAAACTAGCATACGAAATGTAATTACATTCTCCATAAACCATGAATAGTATAAAAATAACACATCCACATTAAAACATATCACAAAACCATCAATACAATATGGAAGTTTTTTATCATAAGATATCAGCTTCAAAAAAGCTTAAAATCTATCACTGTATGTTGATAAAGATGAAATCAAAACAATTTGAGAAAAATATCACTTCTTTTGAAATCATTTGAAAGTCACATAATTATAAAATAAAACATTTACATTGAAAATTTTTTTATTAGCTTGTATGATATGCTTTGAAAATTTTAAAACTATGCAAAATAGCCGCACCCACCATATAAGTAAAAAAAGACATTCTTACCTTAATTTTGTTGAAAATGTTAAGAAGGACCTTGTTTGGAAAACGATGGAAAGATTCCTTTCAAACCATTTTATAAATGTAAAAAAATGGTATAAATGACTTTAAACCATTGTTTAGTAAGTAGTAAAAAAGGTTTGGAATACATTTTTAAGAGACATGGATGTGGATGATAAAGAGGTCCCAGTAGCTAATGACGTATAAACAACCTCGGATAATGAAGAGATTGTGAAATAAACCCTTACCTTGTACTTTTCCTTGGTTGGGGGTAGGTTAACCTCCTTTATAATTGTGAAATAATTTTTATTAAATTATAAATGAATCATATACATTAATATGATATCATATATGATCTTTTAACATTGGTTTGTTAATAATATCTTAGTATTATCGTCGTTTCGGGTGTTAACTTACTTGTTTTATTTTATATGTTTTGTTACATAAGGTGTTATTGTTATGGATAGTTTGTATCTTATTCATATCTAGAATGATATAATGTTCTTAAACATTAATTTTAATCATAAAATTAGATTTAGTCTTGAATGGATACGATGGGAAATGAATTTCACCGCGTTCGTGGAGACGGTAGTCCGTACGTAAGCACGAGCGACAATATAATTCTTTTGATATTAAATTAACATATAATTGGATGGTATATCATATATACAGAATCATTATAATGTTATATTTATTATTTACATGAATTACACATCATTATTATACACATCCAAATAATAATTTTTTGAATAATAATTACACCACGACGTGGAGACGGTAAGACGTACGTATGCACGTATGGTGACATGTCATTCAATGGATGGATAAAATACTGAATATGGTAATAACATGTTAATAATAAAATCACAGTATATATAATATAATGGATTTATTATTTTAGAATGGGAATAACAAAGAAAGAAGAAGTGGAAGAAGAGAGGAACTTGAAAGAGGGTGGTGAAAACATTACCTCTTAATCGGGTTCTTCTTTCTTATTTGATCCAAAGGGCTCCGTAGGTTGGATTTCTGATCAAACTAAGGCCACTAGGTCGAATTGAGGGAAGTGTAGAGAGTATTTGGGCAGGGTTTGGCTGATCCAAAAGGCTTTACTTGTGTGAATTAGTGAGAAGGGCGGATTCCCTTTTATAAGAGGGGTGAGGGGCACCTTTGGAAAAGCTAAAAATATTATTTTATAATAAATTCATATTCAGATTCTAATGGATAAAAAGGGTATTATTAAAAGTATATGGTGGGTATGGGTCTAAATAATTTCAACCAATAGAATTTAGAGAGGTTTGGGTCATTATTTTAACCTTATCTTTTAGTTTTAACTCTTAGTTAATTAATTTGACATTTTCCATGTCACTATGTATTTTTATATTATATTGTTAATAAACATACTATATACATCCAAGATACCCCCAAGTGGTCAATTAATGTTACAAATATCATGATATAAGTCTTTTATCTGAACCTTAGATATTTATAAATATAATATCAATTAATAATATAATATTTGTTTTAAAAACTCATTTATGTCAATTTTGACACTATTCAATAATTTATTTTTTTAAAATCTTAACAACTATATTAATTCAAATAAAATTCATTTAAGAAATCCTATAATTTCATATTGACCAATAAAATTCATGTTTTTCATCAAAACATTAAATTATATTTCTTTTAACATTTATAATACCAATTATTTGATTCTTTCATAAGGAAAATATTGCATCATTATTGTGTCATAAATAATATTAATTATTAAATGTATAAAAATTATAAATAAAATAAAATTATGTAGGAAATATTTTTTTCTTTCTAATGAATATTTATGGTCAAAAATCAAACATATATAACCCTATGTAAATTTTTTTTTCTAAAAGGTATCTGCTTATGTAATTTTTGTATTTATTTTAAATTAATTAATATAAAGAGTCCTTATCACTTACAAGTGGATCCATGGGGTCCCAAAATCGACCACAATATGCCCATGTTAGGAAATGTATCAACCAATATGTTTAGGACACATTTTAGGGTAATATATTATTATTATAATATTATTTTTTACCCTTATTTACCGGGTTTACCCTTTAACCTTGGTAACTAAAATATTTACCCAAGTAATTATTCAAAATGTATAAAAATAAAAGATACCAATTTACACAATTTGGACATCCCGATTCCAAATATGGAATCAATTTTTCCAAATTGAAAACATAGAAGTTGAAGAAATTAATTTAAAATTAATTCTCATTGTTAAAAAAAATAATGTTTTTAAGAGATAATAACTATCAAAAGATTGACACTTGTTTATGTTCGGTTTAATTGTGAAAGTATGTCCAATGACCAACATTGTATTAAATGGTAAAAATATATTATAAATATACATTAAAACAACTCAAATAAATAATTTATCACTATTAATTTTCTCAATTAAAAAAGTTGTTTTTAATTAAAATTTAGTATTTTTCACTATTCATCAAAATATAAAAGTTATCCAAAGAGTACCAAAATTTCACCCTAGGATAATTTCGTTATTATGAATCCTAAAATGTTGTCCATTTTGAGATATAAAATTTATAAAATTTAAAAAAGTGGGTATTACTATTTATAACGGCTATTTTGATTGGTTGTGGTGTTTGTTAGAACTCGAAGTTGCATACAACACACACTACTGTATTATTCAAAGAGAAGCGTACTGTGGAAGATTGGGGTGTTACATTCTCCCCTCCTTAAAATAAATTCATCCTCGATATTTCTAGAATATTATTTCATAAAATGACTCGGGTGGTTCTTCATCATAAGTTCCTCAGGTTCCTGTGTTGTCTCATCCATCTTATGGTTTCTCTAAAGACCTTTTACTAGACGAGTCATCCAGTTTCTCAGCACTTGTTCTCTTGTATCAAGAATCTTGATGGGATCTTCACAATAAGTTAGATCAGGTTCCAATACTAATTCCTCATAGGTGTGTACATGCGTTGGGTTAGGCATGTATTTCCTCAACAGTGATACGTGGAAAACATCGTGAACTTTGGAGAGACTTGGCAGCATTGCCAAACGGTAAGCAACAACCCCAATTTGTTCTAGAGTTTTGAAAGGTTCGATGTACCTGGGACTCAATTTACCTTTCTTTCCAAAAAAATATAACTCCCTTCCACGGAGATACCTTCAAGAAAACATGAACTCCTACCTGAAATTACAAATCCTTCATTCAGTTGTCAAAATAGCTCTTATGCCTACTTTGAGCTGCTTTGATGTGGTTTTCGATTACCTTCACATTCTCCATCGTTTCCTCCACCAGTTCTGGGCCTATAATTTTCTTTCACCAATGTCATCCCAATAGTTTGGTGTGCGAAATCTCTTTCCATATAACGCTTCATATGGTGCCATATAAATACTTGAATGGAAGCTATTATTATAGAAAAATTCCACCAGAGGTAAATATTGATCCCACATACCCTGAAAGTCAAGTGAGCATGATCTCAACATTTCTTCTAAGGTTTGAATAGTTCGTTATGATTTTCCATCAGTTTTGTGGTGGTAGGAAGTGCTCAAATGAAGATTAGTATCTACGGCTTTCTAACGAATTTTCTAGAATCTTGAAGTAAAATGGGGATCACAATCAGAAACAATCTATAGGGGTACTCCATGAAGTCTCAAAACATCATTAATATATAGTCTTTCTAGACGTTCCAGTGGTAGATCTTCTCTTATAGCATGAAAATGTGCTGACTTGGTTAGATGATAAAAAATAACCCATATTACATCATTCCATCTAGGAGTCTTTGGTAGCCCCATTACAAAGTCCATCATAATATTATCCCATTTCCACTCTGGTATGGGAAGAGGTTGCAATATTCCTCCAGGATGTTTCCTTCCAGCTTTCACTTATTGACAAACCATACATCTTGACACAAAATCAGAAATCTCCCTCTTCATGTTGCCCACGAAAAATGTTCCTTCAAATCTCTATACATTTTGGTGCTCCTTGAGTGTATAGAAAAATTTGAACTATGAGCATCATACAAAAAATACCTTTTTAGATCAGGTATATCCGGAATACAAAGTCTCTTCCAAAGTTTCAAAATTCCTTCTTCATACACAAAGTCTCTCAATCTCCCATCATTCACAGCTTTAATCTTCTTTTGAAACTCTTCATCACCGGTCTAAGAACACTTTATCCATTCTAGTAAAGATGGTTTGGAATCCATTTCAAAAGGTATCAATGTTTCAACTTCCATGGTAATTCCCATATCCATCTTCACTAGATCAGTGAAAATATGATCCCTTTAAATTCTCATCATGTTCCAAACTCCATGATCTTTTCTCCACAAATCATCTGCCACTCTATTTGCCTTCCGTAGGTGGTAGTGTATCATGCAATCATAATCCTTAAGTAATTAAACCCATCTACTTTTCCTCATGTTGAGTTCTTTTTGTGAGAAAATATACTTAAAACTCTTGTGATTGGTATAAATCTCGCATTTTCACCATAGAGATAGTGTCTCCATATCATCAAAGCAAACATTACAGTAGATAACTCAAGATCATGAGTAGGATAGTTTTTCTCATGAATTTTTAGCTATCGTGACGCATAGGCAATAAGTCTATCATTCTTTATAAGGACGCAACCATGTCCTTTCGTAGATACATCATAATAAATAACGAACCCATCATTCCCCGATGGTAAAGTCAATATTGGAGCATTGAATAATCTTTTATTATGTTCTTCGAAACATTCTTCACATTCTTTTGTCCAAACAAATTTAAACCCTTTATGTGTGATCTTTGTTAATGGGTTAGCCAACCGGGAAAAATTCTGGATGAAACATTGATAATAACCTACTAAACCAATAAAACGGCATACCTTAGTTATACTCGTTAGTGCAGGACATTCTTGGATTGCCTTTGTCTTAGGATGATCAATGGAGATTCCATCTTTAGAGATAATTTGGCCAAGAAAAGAAATCTCTTAAAGCCAGAATTCACACTTACTAAACTTCCCATATAATTCTTGTCTTCACAGAGTCTTCAGGATAATGCACAATTGATTTTCATGATCTTCATAGCTTTTGGATTATACAAAGATATCCTCAATAAATACCACCAGAAATTCATCTAGATATTCCTTGGAGACCCTATTCATTAGATCCATGAATACATAGAGTCATCCCAAAAGGAATAACTGTTAACTCGTAAGGCCCGTATCTGGTTCGACATGCTGTCTGCAGAATGTCTTCTTTCTTCACACACAACTAATGGTATCCAGACTGAAGGTCAATCTTTGAAAAGTATTGAGATCCATGTAGTTGGTCAAATAAATCGTCAATGCAGGGTAGAGGATCCTTGTTCTTTATTCTTATAGCATTTATCTCTCTGTAGTCGATACATAACCTCATAGATCCATCATTCTTTTTAACAAAAAGAACAGGGGCTCCGCATGGAGAAACACTAGGTTGAATAAATCCCCTATTACTAAATTCCTCTAGTTGTTTCTTTTGTTCAACTAATTCCACGATATACATTCTATAAGGGGCCTTTAATATAGGCATAGATCCAAGAATTAAATAAATGGAAAAATTAACTTCTCGTTCTGGAGGATGTCCAGGTAAATCTTCCAGAAATACATCTGCATATTCTTTCACAATAGGTACATCCACTATTTTGACATTACATTCCTCACCCATAGGAATTTCATTCTCTTCCTCCCCAATAATTGAATTTCGTTGAGCTATTGGGGGTGGATCTAGATATGAATTAGGTGGTGACGATTATGCTCTAAAGATAAGGTGTTCCTTATCATCATCATCAAAAATCGTAACCTCCTTCTTCTTATAATAAATTTTCACATCATGGTCTGAAATCCAATCCATACTGAGGATTATATCGAATTTAGTCATGGGTATGACCTTGAGAATAGTAGATAAAGAACATTTATATGCTCTAATGGGAACAGATCGATAGAGCTTGGTAGCAATGATACTTCCCTTAGGGGTTTTGACTGACAACTCCCTCGTTAAATCAAATTGGAAATATCTAATTTTCATAGCAATCTGGGAAGATATGAAACAATGTGATGATCCAGAATCAAATAAAGCATTTGATAAATATGAGGAAACCATTAAATTACCTGCCACCATGTCTTTCGTAGCTTCTAAATTAGCAGTATTGATAGCATAAACATGGCCTTGATTATTTTACCTTTTCTAAGGTAAAGTTCCCTGATGCTTAGGACATTCATTTTCAGTATGTCCCATCTCTTTGAAGTTGTAGTATTAGACATTAGTAGCTACCTTCTTCCCCTTGCAATCATGATCTTGGTGGCTTTTTTCACCACACTTCCAACAGACTCCCATTCCCTTCAAGAAAGTACCATGGTGTTTCTTCCCATATTTAATGTAGGACGGATATTCAACTTTTCCCTTATTCCCCTTATTTCCATTCCCATAGTGATCAGCATATCTCTTCTTCTCTTGTTTTTCTTTAAAGTCCTATGACGTAGAGAATTCTTTTTCTGTCTTGATAGCACATGAGAGAATATCTTCATACGACGAGAAGGATTGTGACACTAATGCTCGATGAAGAAATGGATTTAACCAATCAAAGAAACGATCAATCTTACTTATTGGGTTGCGTATATAATCTCCATAATACCTTTCCAACCTTGTAAAGTTAGCCTCACACTTTACGACATTCTCATCCTCATTTTTTCTTAGACTCAGAAACTGCCTTTACATATTTGCTCGATGGTCAAAAGGAAAGTATTTTTCTATGAAAAGATCTTTAAACTCCCTCCATTCCATATTTGATACTTCATCATCTTCCTTTGTGTTTTGAATCAATGACCACCATTGATCAACATCTCCAGTGAGGCGATAAACTTCTATGACAACTTTTTCCATTTCACTACTCCCCAAAGCCTGAATTATTTTCTCTAGGGAACTTATCCATTACTCATCTAATAATGGATTTGTACTCCCATTTAATATTGGTTTTTGATTCGTCATGAAGTGATATAACATTGATCCTCCACGCTACGGATCAGGGTGCTCCATACGGGAAAGGTTATTATTCATATCCTAAGTGAGTTACCCAGTACGGTGATTAGTTGATCAGCACCAATTGCATCACCAGCTCCACTATAATTATCTTGAGCAGTAGGGAAATCCCTACATGGAGTGTGTGTATCGATACGGTTTCCATTTCTTCCACTAGGTCCCATTTATAAACAACGGAATAAACTAGATCTGTTTATGAATCAAAATACATAATTCCATACTTATAAAACAATTAAAAAAATTAAATAGTTTATGGATATAATCCATAATCATAAAAATGTTTTATTTGAGAAAGTATATACTCATAAACAATTCATAATGGTTTTAAAGAAAATGAGAATTATCCTAAGCATATCCCCCAAGAGTGTCGTAACCAAGAGTGCAGCACGTCCCGTTGTCGTGCACTAGTTCCCGTTCAAGTCTAGATCAATGCGGTGTTTTCAGGTTTTACCCCTAGTTACATATATTCCTGAGCCGTCTCTACCTGCTCGTATCCAGACAGGGATGTATTTCTCGGAAAACACAAAAAATCTCTAGAATACCAAAATATTAGAAAGTTCTTCTATACTAATCCTCAAAGTCCATCTTAGATCTATGTGATCTAAATAGTGTTTATCTAAATCTAGCTTTCAAGGATTGTACTAAAATTCCACTGATACCAACTTTAACTCCCCAACCCTAGTTACCCGGATTTGGTGCATTATTACAAAACATTGGCATGATCACAAAAGATCATGTCTCTAATGACAGATTTGTTTAGTAGCCTTAGAATCACTAGATATATTCATAATGTTTATATTACATAAAAATGTGAAAACTACTACTAAAACATCTTGTCTTCATATCCCCTCATACAATACCTTCATGTCATTCATAAATTACTTCTTCACATCCTGGTAAAAATAAAACATTGAAAGAGGTGAGCTTAGATGCTCAGTAAGGATAACAATATAGCGGAAAATTTCATAAATAAGCATAAAAATTTCAGGCAATGTGTAACTAAATCAAAAGCCTTTTAAACATTAACATCAGCAGAATATGGAAAAGATAAAATGAAATAATGCCATTTAATTATTCACATGGATATTCTACTAGTCAAATAATCACATGCAATATCAATAATCACTTTTATAATGATGAAATGCATAATGCCAGACTATCATAACCACATAGCCAAAGACTCGTGCCAAGACTACAAATATTATTTTTTCCAAGTCCTTGTGCCAAAACAATAGCTGGTCTCATGAGACCTACTGATGAATTGAGAAGTTATAGCAGGCTCCACCCGTCACTTATTAAGTCCAATGCATTCCTAATATGAACACGTTTAAACATAACATAAATATTCGTATTAAAAATAGCATAGGAAATGTTAATAATTTCTCCATAAACCATGAATGGTATAAAAATAACACATCCACATTAAAACATATCACAAAACCTTCAATACAATATGTATGTTTTATATCAAAATAAATTAACTTCAAATAAGCTTAATCTCGTCAAAGGATGTTGACATAGATGAAATAAAAACTGTTTGAGAGAAATATCTCCTTTTTTAAATCATTTAAAAGTCACAAAATTATAAAATAAAACCTTTACTTTGAAAATATTCTTATAATATTGTAAGGAAAGTTTCGATGATTTTACAATGGTGTAAAATAGTCGCACACGTCATATAAGTTAATAAAAGACATTCATACCTTAATTTTGTCGAAAAGGTTAAAAAGGACCTTGTTTGGAAGATGACAGAAATATTCTTTTCAAAAGTATTTTATAAAATTCAAACAAGGGTATAAATGACTTTAAAACATTTTCTAGTAAATATTAAAAAAAAATTCAATACATTTTTAAGAAACATGGAGGTTGATGACAAAGAGGTCCCAGTAGATAATCACGTATAAACAACCTCGGATAATGAAGTGATTGTGAAATAAACCCTTACCTTGTACTTTTCCTTTGTTGGGAGTTGGTTAACCTCCTTTATAATGGTGAAATAATAGTTATTAAATTATAAAATAATCATATACATTAATATGATATCATAAATGATATATTAACATTTCTTTGTTAATAATATCTTGGTATTGTCATCATTTCGGGTGTTAACTTACTCGTTTTCTTTTATATGTTTTAATCATCAAATTAAAATTAGTTTTGAATGGATACGATGGAGAATGAATCTCATCGCGTTCGTGGAGACGGTAGTCCGTACGTACACATGAGTGACAATATCATTCTTTTGATATTAAAATAATATATAATTGTATGGTATATCATATATACAGAATCATTATCATTTTATATTTATTATTTCAATGAATTACACATCATTATTATAACCATCCAAATAATAATGTTTTTAATAACAATTACACCACGACTTGGAGACGGTAAGTCGTACGTCCGCACATATGGTGACATGACATTCAAAGGATGGATTGAATACTGAATATGGTTGTACCATGTTTATAATAACATCACAGTATATATAATATACTAGGTTTATTATTTTAGAATGGTAATAAAAACTAAAGAAGAAGTTGAAGAAGAAAGGAACTTGAAAGAGGCTGGTGAAAACATTATCTCTTAATCGGGTTCTTCCTTTTGATTTTATCAAAAGGGGTCCATAGGTTGGCTTTATGATAAAACTAAGGCTTATAGGTCTAATTTTTGGATGTTGAGAGAGTATTGGGGTAGAGGTTGGCCGAGCCAAAAGGCTTTGAAAGTGTGAATTAGTGAGAATGGGGAGTGCCCTTTTATAAGAGGGGTGAGGGGAACCTTTGGAAAAGCTAGAAATATTGTTTTATAATAAATTCATATTCAGTTTATAATGGATCCAAAGTGGATTAATAAAAGTATAAGGTAGGTATGGGTCGAAATAATTTCAAACAATAAAATTTAGACATGGTTGGTCATTATATTAACCTTATCGTTTAGTTTTAACTCTTAGTTTATTAGTTTGACATTTACTATGTCAATTTGTATTTTTATATTATATAGTTAATAAACTTACTATATACATCCAAAAGACCCCCAAGTGGTCCTTTAATGATACAAATATCATGATATAAGTCCTTTGGCCGAACCATAGATTTTTAGGAATAGAATATCAATTAATAAAATATTATTTGTTTTAAAAACTCATTTATGTCAATTTTGACACTATTCAATAATTGATTTTTGTTAAAGTCTTAACAACTTTATTAATTCGAAAAGAATTCATTTAAGAAATAATATAATGTCAGTTTAACCAAAAAAATTCATGGATGTCATCAAAACATTCAAATTATTTTTATTTTAACATTTATATTACAAATTATTTGATTCTTTCATAAGGAAACACTGCATCATTATTGTGTCATATATAATATTAATTATTAATTATCTAAACATTATAAATAAAATACAGTTATCTAAGAAAATTTTTTATCCTTATAATGAATATTTATAGTAGAAAATCCAAGATATATAACCCTATTTAAATTTTTTTTCTAAAAGATATATGATTATGTCATTTTTGTATTTATTTTAACTTAATTAATATAAAGTGTCCTTATCACTTAGAAGTGGATCCATGGGGTCCCAAAATCGACCCAAAGATTCCAATTGTCAGACATGTATCAACCAATAATGTTAGGAGACGTTTTAGGGTAATTTATTATTATTATAATATTTTTTACCCTTATTTCCGGATATTCCCTTTAACCATGGTAAATAAAATATTTACCGAAGTAATAATTCAAAATGTCTAAAAATAAAAGATACCTATTTACACAATTTGGACATCCTGATTCCAAATTTGGAATCCATTTTTATAAATTCAAAACACATAAGTGGCAGAAATTAATTTAAAATTAATTCCCGTTGTTAAAACAAAACGTGTGTTTTTAAGAGATAATAACTATCAAAAGAATGACAATTGCTTATGTCCGGTTTAATTGTGAAAATATGTTCAATGACCAAAATTGTATTAAATGGTAAAAATATATTCTAAATATACTTTAAGGCCACTCGAATTTCTAATTTATCACTATTAATTATTTTGATTAAAAAATATGTTTTTAATTAAAATTTAGTCATTTTCACTATTCATCAAAATAAAAAAGTTATCCGAAAAGTTCCAAAATTTCACCCTAGACTAATTTTGATATTACGAATCCAAGAATGAATTCCATTTTGAGAGATATAATTTATAAAATTTCAAAAAGTGGGTATTACTATTCATAACGGTTAGTTTGATTGGTTGTGGTGTGTGTTAAAACTCAAAATTGCATAGAACACATGCTACTATATTATTCAAAGAGAAGCATACCATGGATGCATGGGGTGTTACATGAGGACTAAAAAGGGATCCCAATCATGGAGGTCTGAAATTGTGGAGACTAAGGGAATCTTCTCTAGCATGGCTATCCCCCTTCGTATGAAAGGACTAGAGAATAGAAAAATATAAAATGATTTCACTTTGTATCACTTTAGTTGCTATAAAATTAGAAACTACATTCCCTATATTGCATATATGTATGATTTCTGTTTGATAGCTCATGATCCCCATGTACCGTCAGATAGTATACTCTATAGAACAAGGGATGGATTCAATACCTTAGAGGGAATTTTAAATGGTAAAATAATCCATCTCAACTACTCCAAGGATAATATTCCTCTAGTTTCATACCCTGAGGATGGTAAACATATATTTTTCTTTTGATTTAAAAGATTCAAATATTTCAAATTTAGTAGAAAAGGAATGATGAATGATCCCCTACTTTTCTAGGTCACCCCTCCACCTCAAATTATGTTAATGAGTCACAAAACATCATTATTATTATTTAATCCCTATTGAGTAGGATTCCACTAAACCAAACTCCCCTACCTCGGACTGTTGGCCATCCTTGTGGAAGAAATAGATTCCAAGTGGGGTCTTCAGAAGGTGATTTTCTCCCAATTCCTTAAAATCATTGACATATAAATTAATATGTTCTTCGTTTTTAAAATAATACATGTTCTGGTAGCTATTTTTTCTTTTTTTCATGCTTCATTCTTTATTCTACAGATACTCTATCAGCTCATAGTGAGATTGATTATTCTGGTTTTTTTCTCGAATCGATGATTTCCCACAACCTGGAACCATCATTGGAGAAATTTCCAAATTGATGACTCCTGGGAATCCGACATAGGGGACAACCCAAAAGGACACCACACCAAACAAACCCATTAACATCCAATGAATATATGTTATGTAGTAGCAATACTCAGTTATCTACTGTATAGACACCTTCAAGTAAGGATAACTCCCAATAATTGGATATTATCCTTATTCAAAAGTTCATTATTACATACACACCATACCGGGAAATTGAGTTGTTTTGAATCTCTTTTCATCCCAACATGTCACCCCATACATTTGGGTCATTATAATCCCTATGGAATCTAAGAAAATCCTTTACTGAGAAGTCAACTAAAAAATAACTCATAAATACAAACTTGTCTGAATTAGAGTTTACCAAAATATTATAAAAAATGACTCATTTATCCTAATCAAGTTTAGCATGAATAAAGTACAGATAGTCACTTTTTTGTTTAATAGTTAAGAGGACATGCATTGGTATTGATATGAGAACACTATTGACTAGGGTAATTCTACCTCCTGTTGATAGAAATATTTTCATCCAATTCATGATATGCCTTGTTATTCTAACAACTACCATATAAAAGTGGTGAATATGTAGTTCATTTAGTGAAACTAAGGCTCCCTAATACTATATCAGAAAGGTCCCTCTACGCATGCCCAACTTACATTCAACATTCCTAAACCTCTTATTTTAACTATTATTCACCATATAAAAGTAAACCTTACCATTGTTCACCAATTTCCTTCTACAATTACCATATTGATCCATAACATTATTGATTCCCTGTAAATATATACTACTTCCATTAACAATTTTAATGTTAATATCAGTGAATATTAGGTGAGAAATATGTTCGTCCAAATTCATATTGTAGTTTGGGAAAATTCTCCCTGTGTCAATTTATTGGTTAATATAACAGCTTAACACACCCTATATGAGGATAAACAAGGTTTTTGTGATTGGATCCTCTTATCATAGTCCACATACTGCCCTGAAGAACCTGTATTGCTTTTCCATAATTCTTTTGTATAACAATGCTGAGATGAAGCATTGCAACAAAAGTTAAATTAAAAAATAATAGAATCCCATGATAGAAGTTTCCCTTGAAATGAAATCCCATTCAAACCTATAATAATCCTTGCTCATGTCCATATTAATTTTAATGCAATAATCGATGGCCTTTTGATTAATCTCACAAATAACATCTTGGACCAAACTAATCTCATCTTGAGTCGTCAAAAATATAATGAACCTATGTTGTTACTTGGAAATATATATGGGTAGGTAGGTTTTGATCCTCTTATTTAAGATACAATCCAACATTTTATACTTAACATTGAACATATAAATTTTTATGGTATTGATTGAGATAAATCAGATCTTTAAACTTCGATACCATCAAAATCTTTTTGATTATGAAACACAAGGAAAAAGGGAATTTCATTTGACGAAAAGTGAATGCAATATGTATAAAATTTCACATAAGATAATTGGATGGTAAATAATTATTCTATATACCTATTTAAGGAAAATTATTTTGTGGTGTTTTATACTTTATAACTAGAGAGGAGAATTTTACCACATTTTGCCTTTACCTATGTGGATAACGTTTACTATAGTAATATATTTTTATTGTGAATTTTAAATGAATCATACTACATACTTTAGAAATTATGATTCCAAATTTGAAAACAATTTTACAATGTTCAGTTTCTAGGGGGGGTAAAAAATTAATTTTAATAAGGTAGGCTCATCAAAACAAAAACAATTTGTAGAAAAAAAACTCCTTTTTCAGTTATAAAAAATAATAAACACTAAAATAACGAATAGTATGTTTTCCATTGATATTTATGAGTTTTTGGTCAAAAAATATTATTTTTTTGAAATTTAAAATAAGAAAAAACTAGTTGGATCATTCTGAATACTTAATTAAATGAAAATGACCAAAAAACAATTTTTTTTAACAAAATATTACATAGGATCCAAAACGTATTGAATAGATTACCAAATTAAATATATATATTTTAAAGAAATTATTTAACTCTATAAATGAATTATTTTTTAATTAAATGGTTTCATATTTATAATGCATGAATATACAATAATGATTTCATAAAATTTGTGTTATTATAAAAACTATGTCTCTCACTAATCAAAAAAATTATGCTTTTAAGAAAAATAAAACAAAATACACATAATATTATTTTTATATAGTGGTTTTAATTTTTTATCTTTTAATCAAATTTAAATACTTAAATTTCTAAATTTAACATTAAAATAATCCCACATAACACTTGCAAAATAATTTAGTTAAAATAAAAAATAATTTCTTTTCTAAATGAAAAATCATATTCTCATCCTATTACATAATAATATTACATAAAAGGGTATAATAAATAAATATTAATATTAATACATAAAAATAATAGTAATAAAATATATAATTGGATCACTAAAAAAAATACATTTTACATCAAACAATTCATAGCTAAATTATGAAAATATTGTGTTTGGTTTAAGAATTTTGAATCATTTTTTAATATTATTCTAAAAGTAATTAATTAATAATTATACAATGGTGACACCAATTAGACCTCTCATTAACTACTAATTAGAATTCATTGAGAATTAATTTTCTAATGATCCTCCCTTGAGTCAAAAACTCCATTTATTTTTCACATAATCATTTAAAAAAATTATTGGGAAGTGTAATATTAAGAACCTCTATGAGTGCATCATTCTCATGAGTTCTAAATAAAAAAAAATTAATGTTTTTTAATGATATAGTTCCTATTTCAATGGAAGAGTAATTAAAAATGATTATCCATGATTTTTGATACACTAATACTCTTGATGTTGTTAATGTGAATTTGGAAACAAAAATTCTTGAAGATAATGAGACTTAATGGTGGGAAATAATATCTTAGGAAATTTTATACAAAAATATTTTATGATGGATTCCAAAATTTATTTGAAAATAATTTTTATCCATACACAATCTAACTGTTTAAGAATTTAGATTTCATCATCTTTTAGCTAAAAAATATAGTTTTTATGTAAAAAATTACTCATTTAACTAATTTAGATCCATTTTCACCCAGGGTTAATACAAAAAACTATTAAAATTTAAGACGTTTGGAATATAATATATGGCCCAAGATAAAATATATTGTCTTCATGATCAAAGTAATCTCATATGTTGAACTGGTGAAAAACATTTTCTTTGTTGAAATGGAATATGATTAGTCAATGGTTTCTTTTTGTAATTGGTATGACATGACCTCTAAACATTATAGGATCACTAATACATATCATATAGTTATATTATAAGTCATATCTATAATAAAACCAACCTTTGTAACTCAGATTCAGTGTGTAAAAAATTGCATTGGCACAAGAGTGACCACATACCAAAAAACTGAATAGTTTGTTAGTCTTGAAGAAACTGATATATACATGTTTCATGAATTAGATTTTCATACAAAAGGTTGGTACCAAAATTTTGGATGAAAAAAAATATAAAAGGTGCCATGAACTGCTTCACGAAGCCACTCTACAGAGTCCCCAAAGCACTGTGCCTGCTGCGAAGCAAAGGAGGAGGGACACTCCGCGAACGCATTTAACGTTCGCGAGCCCATCGTGAAGCAAAGAGGTGGGATGCTCCGCGAACTCATTTGATGTTCGCAAGACCTCCGCATAGAAAAAGAGATGGGATGTTCCACAAACGCATTTGACGTTCATGATCCCACCATGAAGCGAGCATGGAGACCCCTTCATGAATTCATTTGACGTTTGCGAGCCTACTGTGAAGAAAGGATGCAGAACCCTCCGCGAATGCCTTTGTCGTTCGCAAGCTGCTGCGAAGCAACCAAAGACCTCATCCCTCCATGTAAGCTATTCTTTGTGGCGCCTCTTGCCTAAAAATACTAGGCTCCCCCATGCCCAACGGACGGACAATCCGACCATTCAACTTGCTAGGTCCCAAATTGCAATGCACCCTTTGCTCTGTGAATCATGAGCTAAGCGAGGTACTTATGCTCGGCGAAGTGCCTCCCCCTTTCCTCGTTTTAATCCCCTCTTCTGATAGGGATGCCTTTCGCGAAGCCTATGGGCTTTCGCGAAGGAAGGGGATCCCCATGGGGACCCTGGTTGTCGCGGACCGTTTATGCTTCACGAAATACCCCTCATGTACACGTGATCTTCATGCCAAGGCAGGGTCGTTATACTTCGCAAAGCACATTTCATCATGACACATTTCTTCTTGAGGTGCCTAGGCTCTTTAAGGCAGTGCTCCTTGAATTCCTTTCTACTTCGCGAAGAACCTCCCATTTGAACCTCCTTCTCACGCTAAGGCTAAGGCACCCAACTTCGTGAAGCACACCCCTTCGCATGTTCCCTCCACCACACAGAGCAACCAGGCTCCACAAGGCCATTGCCTATTGACCCCTCTACTTGGAAAATCCTTTTCCCATGTGACCCTCTAGGTTTGCATGATGTGATCTCAACGTCCCCTAGACAATACCTCCTATTATGTTGCTTCACCTGATGCTTCTTCACATAGGCATGCTAACGGCTATTTCTTCATTTGCATAGCCACACTAACATGGACCCCTCGATGGTTCACTCTGTAACACCACCTCACCATGGAATTTCTGGTACCTTCTCTCCCATAAGGAGTTGAGGGTACCGGTTATGTATGTCCTAGGGGTGCGGAGTAAACCCACCTCGTCCGAGTTGCAGGACGGTAAACTACCAAGCACCCTCATCATCAACACACGACATTAAATTGTGACATTTCCCCATGCCTCTCATGTGTGATTCCCTCACCTTGGACATTCTCCACACCCCCTGGTCTCTACAAGGGACGATATCCTCCTTATAGGAGTGTCGTTTGTTGGTGGGGGAAAGGTCATCCATCTTCGAATAAGCCCCTAGTTTTTCTTACAAGAGGCAGCACCCCTACTCATCTTCACTTCCTTAGTGCCAATGCCAGTAGAGGGTGAGATAGGGAACGAGGCTCCTCCTTTCTTCAGTCCCAAGTCCCTCTCCCACTGTGCTATGTCATCATGGGCCTCCATCCTAGAGTAAGTCCCAACACCATAGGCCGCCTCAGAGAGTAAGCCCCCCTCCTCTTCACTTCCCACAGATGCACCTTTCACGACGTGGTCGTCGGGCCTTTGCTGCCACTTTTTTCTCACACCGAGAACGACTCACATGTGCTTAGAGTAAGCTTCAACCATGACACCATCCCCATCCATCCTTACATTAAACTGCATTCCAATCCAGCTTTAAGGCATTGTGACCCACCCGAACTACGGGGACTTTGACCCTTTCCAAGGCATGGTACGTAGGAAGCCTCATGAGGCTCAAGCCCACCACTCGGTCATTCCGACCTCCTTCAAGTCAGTTCAACCATGTCCTACATGACATTTAACCATATCTTCACACCTGAACTACATGTACTTTGATCCATGTCAAGGCATGGTACGAAGGAAGCCTCACGAGGATCAAGCCCACCACAAGGTTTTTCCAACCTCCTTCACGTCGGTTTACCCTCATCCTGCATGATGTTAAACTATATCTTCCCACCCAAACTATGGGGACTTTGATTCATGTCATGGAATGATATGAGGAAGCCTCCACGAGGTTCAATCCCACCATCTAGTTGTTCTGACACCCCCTTCATGTCGGTTCGACAACCCCTTTTCAACGCAAAATTTGTGGACTTTGATCCATGTCATGTCATGGTATGTAGGAAGCTCCCCGAGGTTCATGCCCATAATCCACCTAGACCCTGGACCTTATTCATGTTGGTTCTCCGACACTACCACCATCTGATCTATGAGGACATTGATCCATGTTAAGGCATGGTACGTAGGAGGCCTCATGAGGCTCAAGCCCACCACCTGGTCATTCCAAACTCCTTCACATCGGTTCACCAAAAACCATTCCATCCTAAACTATGTGTAATTTGATCCATGTCAAGTCGTGGTACGTATGAAGCCTCACAAGGTTCGAGCCCATCACCCATCAGACCCCCGATCCATCTTCAAAACGGTTCGCCGACACACCCCATCCTGAACTATGTAGAATTTGATCTATGTCAAGGCATGGTACGTAGGAAGCCTCAAGATGTTCAAGCCCACCACCTGGTCATTCCGACCCCCTTCACGTCGGTTCACCCCCATCCCACATAATGTTAAATTGTATTCTCCATCTGAACTACGTGGCCTTTGATTCCCGGCCATGAGGATACGTAGGAAGACTCTCCAAGGCTCAAGCGCATCACTCATGTCTCATCTTGATCTCTCCCTCGAGCCTATGTGTCTCTAGAAGGTCATGCCCCAACCAAGAGGTTCCACTTCCTTTGGGTCCCATCCGTCCATCCATTCTCATGGTCCAACTCCTTAGGTGTCTGATTTTCCCACCGAACTACGCGGACATTGATTCCCTGCAACGGGGATATATAGAAAGTCTCTTCGAGACTCAATACCAAAACCATTTTCAATCTGAATTCTTACCCAGGGCACCATATCCTGGTGAGATCATGCCACCCCATTCCCTTCCACAATATTTGGAAAGCTGCCGACATGCTGGCCCCAATATCGGTGTTCCTTCAAGGGGGTTCTTCAATCTGATCACTCTTGCTAGTGTTCTGATCAGTCTGATCCATCTTCTATGGACGTTAAACTTGCATAATACCCTGTGTTAAACAAGGGAAGCAGAGGAAAACCTAAAATACATGCCTATGGCATAGGATTCCCCGAATTCTATGTGGGATTCCTCAGGCTTCTATGGATTCAAGAAGCCATATAATAAGAGACAAATGATAGACATGCCAATTCCCTAGTGTCCAGACATGCCCGTGACGACTCAATGTGACTAATCTCCCAACTGAAGGATGATTCCCTTACTGGACCCCTTGGAGTGTCTTCAGAGAAGAAGTGTAATTAACCGGCATCCAAGAAAACATGGCACTGGGAATAGTTTCACAAAATATGTCTTTAACTATAAGGGAGTCCCAGACTAGGTGACTAATTTTGAGGAGGAATACACGGAAGGAAGAACCAACAACCCATCATCCCATTTTGATCAAGGAGAAAACGTCCTTGAATAAGGTGCAGATACTACCCGCCTTTGGAAAGCGGGAATACGAGGAAACAAAAAGCAACACTTGCCACACTCAAGCAGACTGACTCACGCACCCCAGCGAAAGCGTCAGAAACAGAAATGGTGAACCCGACGTGATGTTCTTATCCTTAATGTGGAGATTAGTAGTGCTTGAGAAATCAGTAGAGTGACGTGTCACCAGATCCATATATCCGGCATCGGGCCCTACCAAGGAAATAGCGGGCCTAGCGGGAAACATACCAGAAGTTGGGGCAGTAAAAATGTTGGGCATCTCGGTCTGTAATGTTGTCAGCAGGGATCCCTCTTACCAGTCATGGAAGATGGAACAATGCTGGGGCATTGGGCATCGATTTCGTTTTCTGTCAGTACTAATGAGATGATCTCCCTGCTGTGAGGAACCCAATTTTGCATCTGGAACCTAATCACCTCTTTCCCACCGACACAGGGGTATGGGCAATATCAATGCGGCTACCCCCTTTGGTTCTGCCATTTCAACAACGGCCTCAACTACTGTGACTACTGGGTGCCCACACCCCATATCCCCATCGGATATTATAGAATAAAGGGTAATCAATGATCATGTATGTAGGTACAAGGAGGAGGGGGTCATCCCTAATAGGGAAATGGACCACCTGGATTTAGAGGCGTCTACACCTTACTATAAACGCCGCCCCTAAGGGCTGCACTGGGATCTGATGCTCCCCACTCCCTCCTTCAATCATTTTGGGGGCCTCTCCACAGTATTCCTCGATGACTCTATTCCCTACGCCGATGAGCTAGGGGATTTTCGGGCCAGCCCGGCCAGAGTTCTGTCCCATGGGATCCTAGCGAGGGCCCCCACTAGGCCGCGCCATCACCGCCACCCAGTTCCACGAGATGAAGAGTAGGTAGACTACATACCTTCACCACCTGTACAGGATCGTCTGACCCGGCACCAGCGTTAGACACAGGCTGAGGAGGACGCCCATCAAGGGGATTCAATTTTAGTGGGTATTATGGCATGAGCCCCCACCGATGAGCATCATCAACCCCAGCATATGTCGAGTAGGGGTAGCTATCTTACCGACCTAGATCGAGGCCCCAAACACCCCACGGGCATGATGGGTCCACTCTACTAGTCGCAGGCAAAGGTAGTGGCCACCGCAGACCAACCCGTAGCAATGCCACCCAGTACGGGGGGGGGGGGGGTGCTCCTCGTGCAACTACCATAGAAGATGTGGGCCTTTCCCACTCCCTGGCCCAGCTAAGAGGTATTCCCCATGCCACCTTTGACTCAAATTAGGGCCTTCCCCATGTTAGAAACACCCCATATGGGAGCCTCTCTCGTACTCATTACATTGGGAATGAAGCCATCTCTCCCGCCATGAACCGCTAGGGTGCGGATGTTGCACATCTGGTCACTTCTTGATGTGAGGACCTTCCAAACATCCTTATAGTATCCAACATAGGTCCTACTCATCCATGCAACACGTGGCGTGGAGATCAACTTCACTTCACCATAACCCAGCACGGAGGTCCAACCCGTGTTCGGTCCAATCAGTACGGGCACCTGCCTCAGACCGACGTCACCAAGAGAACCAGGCATGGAGGTCATTCTTGTGCTCCTATCAGTTCTAGTAGAGGTCCTACCTGCACCATCACCCATCACAGAGTTCCTCTCTGTGTCCCCTTTGACATCTACCCCGGTGCTCGTCGCATCCCGGCCCACTCAGGCAGAAGTACTCCCTGCCCCAACACTTGTATGGCTGAAGGACCTACTCATGCTGGGAATTTTACCTTCCCTGAAGAGCCATTCCAGGGTAGGAAGGCAAGTTGTCACTTCCCCAAGAACAACACTAAAAGGCTTCAGAATAAAATCAAACCGGTCTATTTCTTGGATTCTGATGCAGAGTACGACTCAGCGGTGGAACCCTCCCCATGGTCCTCTTTGTCAAGGACTAGGGTAGGAACAAGGTGTATCAGTCTCATCTTTCTAAAGTGTGAAGTCCACCGAATTCCCACATCTCTTTGCAAGTACATCCAGGAGGAGGAAATTTTTGGAATCCCACAGCTTACGACCGTGCAGTCACCACCATCATCACTAGAAGTGCTCTCTACCTCGACCATAGATCACGGGGAGCTATTTTGCGGACCAATGGCGGATGGGAAACGGTGTGACCTAGTGCCGACAACCGCAATCCCTAAACCCAAAACTGTGGCTATCTGCTCTTCATATCGTGAAATTGTGTCCATGTCACCGCACTCCTTGGAGGATGTCCCGGAATTCAGCGTTCAGTCGGCTCATTCGCCGTATTCTCCACCACCTAGTCTACTGTCTCAGTGGTCTGACTCAGTACTGGTACAGGTTCCTCAGCTGACTCCAGTTGAAGAGTGGGGAAACACGGGGTTATACCCTAAATCTGAGCCTAGGATCAGATGGGACATTCCTGTGGTGGATCACTTCCTGGAGAAGTTTTGGCTGGTGGCAGCATAGAACTTTTGTGCACCGGAATCCCTCACCCCAGAGGTAGTCGAGTGAATCCGTCAAACCCTATGGGCGACACACTTCTGTCTTCATTATCATCAGGTGGTGTAACCCATGATCCAATTTCACTTGAGGAAATCAGCGAGCAATTTCATCTGGTCTATTTGGTCGCACTCCCCGTGGCCTAGCTCCCTGACTCACCAAGTTTCCAATGGACCCTCCAACAAAGATGAGATCAGAGTTTCAAGGTACTCCACAAAATTATTAGGGAGGATACCCCCCACATGCATGTCCGTGGAAAGGGGATGTACGCTGCACTCCTCTTCAGCCCTATTTGATGGTAGCCCAACTTGCTATGTGATATTGAGGACTTGACCCCAGGAAGGGTCGCAGTCCACATGGTCAACGTTGTGGACAAGGAGGACGAGCAAGAATTTCTCGATGGAGACTTAGTCTCTGACGGTGTGCCACCACAATTATACCCATCAGGATGGATTACTCATCAGTAGGGGATCCATTTTGGTCTCCCTACGCCCACCGAGACACTGGTACTCAGCCAGAATGTCGGTATGGGTAAAGATAATGTCGGAGATTTCAAGCACTCCAACCAGTCATCCTCAGTGCAGAAGATGGAGGAAGATCCCGAGAAGTTCATGTTGTTCCAGTAAAATGCTGAGCAGAAGAGGTTGATCGATAACATCCTGGCCGAATGCATTGTAGAGCGATGACTCAACTATGGTGACCCTAGGCCAGGGCAGCAGGGGCAGGAACAGTTTCCCCCCGATGAGATGCCTCTGAGAAACCCTGATCATACCACTCCCATGGACAAGGTTGAAGCCGGAACCCACGACATGTGTGCATGGTACCTCTCACCAAACCCTCCCAAAAGGCATGACAATCTGAGGAATCTGGCCGAGGATTCCCCAGCAACCCCACAGACCGCTCTGCCGGTCGCTCCACGAGCTGTTGAACCCATATACCATGTCGAAGAGCCTTGAAACGCACTTACGGTTAGGGATCCCTGTAAATATAGGGACCCCCACCTGAACAATCCAATGTATGTACTCATCACCCACCTCGAGGCATTGGAAACATGACATGGGGTAGTCCAACCAGACGGAAAGCCATATCCGGCGTGGGTAGATGATATGCCTGCACCCCCGGGTTTCGGTAATCACACTTCTCAACCTTTAACAGGATAGGGGTCCTGCCGCAACACCTGCACCACTTTTCCTCAAAGTGTGGCCCTTTGTTGGGGAATACGAAACAGTAGGAAGCCACCAAACTTTTATGTTTTGTGCAGACAATGGAAGGCCTTGCGTTTGTCTCATACATCCAGCTCCCCAATAGACTGGTGACAGGCTGGGAGGATCTTCACCAGAAATTACTATACCATTTCAGCTCCACCATGTGGAAGACCAGCATCATAAACCACTTCAAGTTCAAAAAAAGGCCTAAGGAGAGAATCACTGACTTTATCTCCCTGTGGAAGGGTATCACATACTCCCGCGACATGCCACTGACTCAGGGGAAATTACTGAAGATGGGTATAGGGAATGTCAAAACAGAACTGGTTCCATCCTTGATCACTCATAAATACCCCTAAGGGTTTTGAGACTTCTCAGATAAGGACCAGTGCCTTGAGGAAGATCTGCAACAGTCTAGTCAGTCACATCCACTACCCCCCATGATCCCATCAAGGAGGGATTCCAGAGACGAGCCCATTGCGGTGGCCCAAATAGAAGCCCCTCGGAATCTAGAATTTTTACCAGTAGCACTAGCTCCACATCCTCACAGAGGCCCACCACCACAGGCATAGCCTCCTGCCCAGCAGCGACAACCTAAGAATCAGCAGGTTCCCCTATGCAATGCACCACAGCGGCCTAGGCGGGATGATCAGGCTCCGCCTCATCTATAGGCTCCTAGAGCCCCTTATCCATAAATAAGACACTATACTAACTCATTCATTGAAAATCATGTCCCTAGTTATATCTGTAGTTCTCTAGAGCAAGGGATTGTACGATGACCTGAGTGTAGAAGGCCCGCAGAGGCGAATCTCACTGATCGCCCCAACTACTACCCCTATCATTGGATCCTGGGGCACACCCTCAAGACGTTCTATGTGTTTAAAGACGACCTCTAATACCAGGTCGATAACAATATAGTCAGGAAGGTCCTAACACCAATATAAGTGGTGGGTGTCTTCGTGAGGCCAGAAAGTGGTAGTGACGATGAAGATGAGTTGAAGCAGGTTCCCAGCTGCGGATCCCCGAAGTACAATGACTGGATGGATCGTAATGCAATCACTCGTGCCCATGGTATTATTTGGGCTTGCCTGAATTAGCCGGCACCATCAAGAGATATGGCTAGAACCTATGCATCATCATCTCAGCCGACCTCTTCCCAGAAGAGAAAGCATTGACAACACAAGAGGAAGAAATGCACTCCACTAATGTCGTCATCATCACACACTCTCGGCGAATTCACGCCCCCCGAAATGGCGATCCGTCCCATAATCCACCCAGAGGCGGTTGATTCTTCGAGTTACAATCAAGGGTACGCTTCAGTTAATACTGTTGAGTTGGTAAACCCCTATATGACTCTTGATGAGGGGGAACACCAGGCGAACCTCCCTAATGTCCCCACCTGACGCCAACATCAGCGGAGCCGTGACGATATGGGTCATCAAGGCACATCATATGACACTTTTAGCTAGGTCGTGCATGCCACTGAGACTAGATTATAGGCCTAGCACAGAGCACAACACACACATCCTCATCATATAGTGTCCTCAGGTCTACCTCGACCACAGTTTGTGCTACTGGATCAGGCAGAGCCACTTCGGCTATATCGCGACTAGCTTCACCCTACTACAGGACAATATCAGTTGTCTGGTCCTCATCCGGCAGCTACTCTTCAGGCCTCGACTAGTGAGAAACAGGACATATCTAGCACTAGCCGACCGTCGGTCCAACTGGCAGGGCCCGCCATGCCTCCACTCACAAAGCAGCCTCCTGTATGTAGAAGTTCTCACTTGGCACCGAAGTATGATGTCCACAAGCACCTTGTCGACATCCCAGCATGGATTTCTATCCTTGAGGCTCTTTTCATGTTGTCAGACATGTGTGAGGTGCTTTCTGAGGCTTTAAGGAGCCCCCTTCAGTTTGAGACGGAGGTTGGAGCTGCAGAAGACGTCCAAACTGAGGCAATTGAGAAATCCGAATGTCATATTGTTATCTCATTCCTTGGTGAAGATGAAGACCCTCCCATAGAGGGGCACATTCGTCCATTTTACAGAACTGGCTAGTCAATGGCATGCAAATCTGCCACTACCTTGCAAACAGAGGCTCTGGGATTAACATAATCCCGACTCTAACACTGCAGAAGATGGGGTTGTCTGAGGATGATTTAACTCCCTCCGACCTAAGAATCCAGGGATTTGACAGGACCGAGCAAACCCCGGTTAGCAAGATCTATTTTAGGACCCAGTTCAATGGCCTAGTTTCTAGTACCTAATTCGTGGTTTTCTCCCAGGACACTGCGTAAAAAACATTGATGTGATGGTCGGGGATCCACCTACATGCAGCAGTCCCTTCATCATATCACCAATGCCTCAAATACTCCCTCAATGATTGAGTAGGTGTGCTCCAAGGAGATGCGTATCCTTTTTCCTCGTGTGAAGCCCACTATCTAGACACTAACCATTACAAGAGCAAGGATAAGCAGATTTTTGCAAGTGAGATTGAGCCCGCCATGGTCACAAGTGATCCCTGGGTAGGTCTGGATGACTCCTACATCTTTCTGATCCATATATTAAAGGCCACAACCCCCCAACATGGGGAAATTATTTTTCCTTTTGGGTAAAAGGGGAAGGCACATTCCCATTTCGATGTGACGGCAGTAAATTACTTCATACTCCAACACAAACTAGGCTCGGGTGATCCCGGAACCTCCAACCCACGTATGGTATCAGGATGTCCAACTCATGGCAACCGCGGTACGTCACATGTGTCTGTTTCTATAGGCTGGAATTAACTGGCTGAAGCTGATGCACCACTACTACTTTGATGTTATCAAGCATGTCCCCATGGGCCGAAGGCCATATGGGATTGGATCAACTACCTTCATCGCCATGGTCTTAGCAGCACATGAACCTCATGATATGCTGACCACTACCGCTCAAGCCAGCACCAGCCTCCCATCGGTGTCTAGTGGCTCAGAAGAAACTTCCCCCATAGAAGATCCTTCTAATTGTGGAGAAGAGGATCTAGAGGATACTCCACCTGCCTTTGAAGAAGGCATCTCAACCAAGTTCGATGAAATGGTACAGGTTATCCTTATTAGTGAGGCAGATCCGAGACCCACATTGATTAGTTCCACCATGTCCCTCGTGGAATAGCAATAGTATTTTAACTTCCTTAAGTAGAAAAATGATGTATTCAACTAGAGTTACAACGAGATGGTTGGACTAGATCCCCAGGTAGCCATCCACCCCCTCGGTCTCCCGATAATTCATCGTAGGTTCAAGAAACCTCCCAGAAAGATGCTCCCTTTTCACGACGCCATGGTCGAGGCCAAGGTTGACAAGCTCATTAGAGCCAAATTTTTCAAGGAGGTCTAGTACCCCAAGTGGATGGCCAACATTATGCAAGTCAGGAAGAAGAATAGGAAGGTCAGAGTCTATATCGACATTTGCAATCTCAACCACCACTGTTCGAGGGATGATTTTCCCCTTCCAGTGTCAGAATTGTTTGTTGATGCTACACTCGGGTTCTAAGCCATCTCCTTCATGGATGGGTATTATGGGTACAACCAGATCTGGATGGCCCCCAAAGGCATGTATTCCACCACTTTTAGATCCCCCCAAGGTACTTTCTGTTATCAGGTTATGCCCTTTGGCTGGAAAAATGCTGGTGCCACCTATTAGTGGGTTATGCACCGTATATTCAACCCAATTCTCGGAACATTGGTTGAATGATATGTAGAAAATCTGGTGGTCAAATCTCGCCAGTATCAAGACCATCTCAGGGACCTTCATAAAGTGTTCGGATTCCTCCATTCCCACCACCTAAAGATGAACCTACATAAATGTGCCATCAGGGTCATCTCCGAAATGTTTCTTAGCATCATCGTCAGATACAGGGGCATCGAGATTGACCCAAAGAAGATCAAGGCCATCATCCAGATGTCACCCACGAGCAATATTTAGGATCTTCAAGGATTTCAAGGCCACGTAGCCTACATATGCTGATTCGTCATAATCCTGGCTAGAATGTGTAATCCCTTTTCTCAGCTCATGATGAAGGGCACCACCTATGAATGGGATGAAGAGTTCTAGACCGTGTTCGAGGAAGTTGAGAGGTATCTGATGCACCCTCCAGTATTGATTCCATCCATCATCAGAAAGCCACAGGTCCTTAATGTGACTACCCTGGAAAGATCTCTCAGCACCCTTCTCACCTAGGAGAACAATGAGGGGATAGAGAACAACCTCTACTACCCCAGCTGCATGCTCCTCGATATAGAGACCTGATACTCACCCATCGAGATGAGATCCCATGTGCTTGTATTTTCTATGTAGAAACTACGACATTACCTATAGCACCATGAGGTACAATTTGTCTCTCAAGTAGACCAATTGAATTACATTATGAATCGCCCCATGTTGACTTTCCGACTAGCGCAGTGGAAGGTGATCCTCAAGTAGTTTGACATAATTTTTGTTCCCTAGAAGTCCATTAAGGGACAAGCATTGGAAAACATCCTCGTTGCCCACCCAGCTCTTTCCAACCAGTTCGTGGACCTCAATTTCCCCAATGAGGTAATCCTCTGGGTGGATCAATCCATGCTATGTTGGCAGATTCATTTTGATGGTGCTTCCCGAAGCCCCACCGATCGAAGGCTAAATGATCCCAAGCTCAACAGGGTCGTCCTGGGTATTGTCTTCATTACCCTGACATAGGCCATTCTACCATACTCATTCTTACTGTTGGAAGGCTGCACCAATAATGAGGCAGAGTACCAGGCCCTCAATACTAGCCTTGAGCTAGTCCATGAGATCGACATGACCCATTTTAATGTGAAAGGGGACTGTAAGATAGTCATTTAGAAGGTTAACAACATCTATGTTGTCATGAAGACGAAACTTGTACCATTGTTGGAGCACACTCTCCAGCTAATAGCCCAGTTCTCTTCCCAACCAGACATGGCTCATGTCCCCCGATGTCAGAATGGTCAAGATGATGCCTTGGCTGGCCTAGCTATGTCACTTGCAGAGCCCAAGTAGGATGACCTGATTATCCACGTGGCACATCAGAGGGTTGTTGCTTCTATCTCGTCGGATAATGGAGATAGCCCACAGGTAGGTCACCTGACTACAGTCACGTGCCCGTCAGGACCCCCAAGTCCCCAAGATGTAGTGGTTGATGTCATTCTTGATTGGAGGGCCCCTTTTGTCGTGTACCTCCGAAATGGTTGCCTCCCAGCTGTTAGGGCCAAGCGTGAGAGAATATGACATCGCACATTACAATTTACCCTCCAAGACGGTCCCAGTTTTGAGAAACTTATCTACATGCATGGGATTGACCACATTCTCCTCTATTGCAATCAAGGAGTTGAGATCACACAGGTCATGCAGCAGGTTCATGGAGGTTCTTGCAGTGCCCACTAGGCTGGGCTGAAACTGTCTCACCAGATCCGGAGATTAGGGTATTTTTGGCCCTCCATGATCAACGACGACATTGAGTTTGCTAAAAAGTGTAATTAATGTCATGTTCATTCCGACTTTGTACATCAGCCACTGGAGCCCCTTCACACTACCAAGTACTCTTGTCCCTTTGCAGTGTTGGGACTCGATGTCGTGGGACCGTATCCACCAGTGACAACTCACCAGTACCGGTTCTTCCTGACCGCTAAAGATTTCTTCTCCATGTGGGTAGCGGAAGTTCCACTCAAGGAATCAAGGCTCAATCAATTGTAAATTTTTTGAGCTCCAACATCATCTACTGATTCGGAGTCCCTCAAGCAGTGCTCACCGATAACGACACAAACTTTCGAGCAGCTGAGTTGATGAAATTGTATGCCATGTACAATATCCATTCTAACCACACCTCCCTCTATTATGCATATGCAAATGGAAATATAGATGCATTCAACAAGACCATATCTAACATTTAGCAGAAAATAGTGGGTTTGAACAAGAGGAGTTGTCCAGACAAGCTCCCCAACACCCTTTGGGCCTATCGGATGATGACTCACCATTCCACCAAGGTAACCCCGTATTCCCTGGTGTACGGAGCTGAGGATGTCCTGCCAATCTTGATTCAGCTGCCTTTATTACGCACTGCGGTCTATGACAAGAAGATGCCAAATAAGTTAGCTAAAATCCGTTTAGCTTAATTGGAAGGAATTGATGAGAATAGGCTTCGTTCCCTGCATAATTTAGAGAGGCACCAGAATAGGATTGCCAGGGCATTCAACAATAATGTTCACCTTTGATCCCTCTTATAAGGGGACATGGTATTGGCCCTCAGGATGCCAATGATACCTGGAAGGAATCCACCCAAGTTAGAGCCCAAATGGTAAGTTTCATACATCATTCACAAGGTTTAATTCAATGGGCCATACTCCATGGTAACCATGGATGGTGAGCACATAACTCCTCCCACCAATGCCATGTTCCTCAAGAAATACTTTGCCTATGCCTGCTTGGTCCTACACAACCCTAAACTACATGTCGGTCCCTAATGACCTAAAATTGTCCATTCCTACATGAATTTAAACTACGCATTGTCCTGCATGACTTTACACTTCATTTTGAGATCAACGTGTGTCTTGATTCCCATCTGTATGGGATACGTAGGAATCCTCAGACGCCTCATCTTGATCCCATCCCCAAGCTCTTCTCTTTGACTATTCCCCCTAGGTATGGCTTCCTTGGAGGATCATTGGGTAATATGGAGTAGTCTTCTTTAGCCCCACTCATACAAGGATTATAACGGTCGCACCATGTGCCCTCTCCCATTCTTTTATCCTCCCACATCTTCACTGAACGACATTAAACTGAATGGCCTTCAAGAACTACATATGGCTTGATTCCCATCCGCATGGGATACGTAGGACCGCCCGAACATTTTATCTGTTGGCCCAGACCAAATTCTAAAATCTTACCCTCATGTCAAGATATATGGCGGGGTGAATAGTTTTCCCCAAATTCACATCGAGTTATCCACGATCCTTCTGTTCGTCCCGATCACTAGAGACATTCGCCTCTTTAATAGATGGGTACATATATACTTCACCCACTCCTTGAATAGTATTCTATCACCTTCCCCATCTTGAAAGGCCCTTCAATGGTGTGGATTCTAGGGCTAAGGGATCTCCTACCATTACGGGTCAACGACCTAGAGGATGTCGTGCAACAAGACGATAAAAGTCCCACATTTTGAATATGGTCGGCGGTCGATGCTCATTTGTTTCTCCCATTTCAGGTCACTATAGGGAAGCTATGTTTCGAACATGATCAACATCTATCTTGGATCGTTAGGACCACCCCATGTTGTCACAAACATTGAGTATATTGGTTCATTCTGCCCCATTGTATCTCCATGTGAAAAATCCCTTTAGAAAAAGCCAGGTTTTAGTCCCCATATGACGGGGAGAGCCAAGACCGACACCTTTTTTCCCATACCGAGCACCGCTCACATGGGTTTAGGGGATATGATGAGGCAGTAACCATATAAGAGGGTGTATGGCCTTCCATCCGAGGCCTAGCCTCTGGCCCCTAGCCATTTCGGGCCCCCGACCCAGGTTCTCTCTTATGTGATTGTACAATGTGGTATGGTATTATCTCTTCATTCATGTCAGGTTACTCGTTGTGTCGTACACATCCCCAGATGAGACACCTTTTTTCCCCTCATCCTCACTGCAGGATGTTAAAATTCAAGTTGGTATGGCCTTCCTGACCGAGGCCCAGCCTCTGGCCCCTTGGCCTTCTCGGGCCCCCAGCCCTCGTCCTCACTTCAAGTCATTAAACTGCATGTTGGTCAAGCCTTCATTACAGAGGCCCACCTTCATGCCCCTTGGCCTTTATGGGCCCCTGGACCTCATACTCACTGCAAGATGTAAACGGTATGTTTATCAGGCCTTCCTGATTGAGGCCCAACCTTAGGCCTCTAAGACTTCTTGGGACCCTGGCTCCCGTCTTCACTGGAAGATGTTAAACTGCAAACTGGTCAGGCTTTCCTGACCAAGGCCCAGCCTCAGGCCCCATGGCCTTCTCGGGCTCCTATCCCTCATCCTCATTGCAAGAAGTTAAACTGAATGTTGTTTAGGACTTCCGGACCGAGGCCCATCCTCAGGCTCCTTGGCCTTCTCGGGCCCCTTGCCCCCGTCCTCACTCTAAGAAGTTAAACAGTAAGTTGGTTAGGCCTTCCTGACTGAGGCGAAGCCTCAGGCCCCTTGGCATTCTCGGGCCTCTGTCCCTCATCCACACTACAAGAGGTTAAACTGCACGTTAGCCAGGCCTTCCTGACTGAGGCCCAGCCTCAGGCCTCTTGGCCTTCTCTGACCCCTGACCCTCATCCTCACTGTAAGACGTTAAACATCCAACTGGTCGTTCCTTCCTTATTGAGGCCCAGCCTCAGGTCTTGTGGCCTTCTCAGACCCTTGACCCCCATTATCACTGTAATATGTCAAACTACATGTTGTTCAGGCCTTCCTGACAGATGCCCAGACTCAGGCCCCTTGTCCTTCTCAGTCCCCCAATGCTTTTCCTCACTGAAAGATGTTAAACTGCATGTTGGTCAGGCCTTCATGACCGAGGCCCATCCTCAGGCCCCTTTGCCTTCTTAGGCCCCCGGCCCACATCCTCACTACAAGACGTTAAACTGAAAGTTGTTCATGCCTTCATAACTGAGGCCCAGCTTCATCCCTCTTGTCCTTCTCATTCCCCCAGCCCCCATCCTCTCTGTAAGATGTTAAACTGCAAACTGGTCGGGCCTTCCGGATCGAGGCCTAGCCTCAGGCCCCTTGGCCTGCTCGGGTCCCCGACCCTCATCCTTACTGCAAGGCATTAAACTGTATGTTGGATAGGACTTCCTGACTGAGGCGCAGCCTCATGCCCCTTGGCCTTCTCGGGATATTGGCCCTCATTCTCACTGTAAGAAGTTAAACTACATGTTTGTCAGACCTTCCTAAACAAGGCCCATCCTCATGCCCCTTGACCTTCCAGGGCCCCCGACCCTCGTCCTCACTACAAGATGTTAATCTGAAAACTGGTCGGGCCTTCCCGACTGAGGCCCAGCCACAGGCCACTTGGCCTTCTCGGGCCCTCAGACCTCATACTCACTGTAAGATGTTAAACAACAAACTGGTCAAGCCCCCCTAACCGATTCCCAGCCTTAGGCCCCATGACCTTTCAGGCCCCCCGCCTAGGATCTCCTATGGGATTGTATGATGTGATGTGAGATTATGTCTCCATTCACGTTGGGTTATTCTCCATGCCATGCACCCCCTCTATAGGGTTTCTTACCCCATGGTTCCTTTGAGAACTATGTGTGTCTTGATTCCCATCCTCATGGGATACTTAGGACAACTTGAATTTCTAAACATCAGGTCCAACCCATCTCTAGAAACTTCACTTTCACCACGGACTACTATCTTTCTTGGACGCCTTCGTAAACCCACTTTGGCGGTTCCCCAATGTGTATAAGGGTACTCTGGTTTAGTAGCTAAAATGTCAGAATCTACTCGGACATGCTTCCACTAGTTTTTCAGGCTTGGTGTTCCCCTTCATTAGGGTTTCCATAACCTCTCACGCCCAAAGGCACACCTGAGTGGCATGGATTCTAGGATTAAGGGATCTCCTACCACTACGGTCCCCGAGTGGCATGGATGCTAGGCATAAGGGCTCTCCTACCATTATGGGCCAACTCCCCCAAGGGTCGAGGACATCAAACCGATACAAATACTATGTTGCAAATATGGTCAGTGGTTGATGCCCATTTGTTGATCCCATTTCAGGCTAACGCAATATGGATACTGCATTTCGACCATGGTCAACAGTTATCCTCCATCTCCACACTGACCCCATTAAGCCCGAAGGGTCGGTTACATGATTCACATCCTTCTCCACCTCATCATGTCCAAGTAAACCTCCAACACTCTTGAAACGATTCTTTAGTGCGCATCTTCTTGTTAGGAGATCAGGGCTGCGGTAAGGGTGTAATTCGGGGCTCTGCATCGATTTCCCTTTGATGGGTGTTCTAGGTATTGCAATAAAGGTATTCCTCCATTGTTTCCCACACCGAGTCTGACTCACGTGGGCTTAGGGATCGGGTCGAGGTCTGCGCTTACTTGGAAACTTTCCATCCCTCTATGGTCCAAGCTCTAAAAGCATAAATTATGATCTCCCCAGAACTACATATGGCTTGATTCTCATTATCATGGGATACATAGGAACATCCATACGTATTGTCATTTGGTCCAGCCAGAGTTTTTCTAATTTCCCTTTACTATCTCACCTTTTGGACGTTGACTATTGGACTGTGTGGCATGGTATGGGAGTACCTCCTTATTCATGTTGGGTTTGCAATAGTCACACCATGTGCTCCCTATTCTAAAAATTAGACCTCCTTTTTCCTGTCCCACACGACATTAAAATGTATTTTGTCCCACACAACATTAAGAGTCACCCTCGACAACTACGTATGGATTGATTCCCATCCTTATAGGATACGTAGGACCACTTGGACGTCTCATTTTCAGGTCCAGCTCAGCTGGGAACTAGTATCTCCGGCCCCTATCACTCTCACCCCTATCTGGCCCCTTGGCCTGAGGTTCTCCTCCCAGAATTGCATATGGTGTGTTATGGAATCATTTCCCCATTCACGTCGGTTATGTTTTATTGGACCGTACACATTCCCTACCGAGCATCATCTCTGCTATGTCTGCACTGCATAATGTTAAAATGCATGATTGGTCCTATCACATGACCCTAAACTATGACATTATCGTCCTGGAATCATGACGAAAAACGACACAGCAATGTGATGACCTCATCGTAGAGGACATCACGTTGGGTATCAGTTATTTGATTCTTGTGGTGACGCAAGGGCCTGCAACCCTAGGCTTGTCGCTTTACAAAAAAAATCACTCACCTTAAAGGACAAACATGATTTATCAAATACTGCTTCTTTTGGTGTGTGGTCCACGCCCGCACACCCCTTTTATCTGTGGCACTAGTACCGCACCATGACCCACATCAAGAACTACATGTAGCTTGTTCCGTGTCCTCATGGGGTATGTAGGAACACCATTTCCCTTTTCCTCATGCCTAGCTCAACTCTCGTTTTCGACCCCTTGACCTAAAACCTCTCCCAAGGAACATTCAGTGCTCAGGACACCTAGATCCCATTCACGTTGGGTTTTTGTAATTACACACCATGATTCTCCCACATTTCCTCCTTTCCATAGTCCTAATTCAACAACCCTAAAATAAGATTTACCCATGGGAAGGGACTTGAATCCCCCTATCTAATACATCTCATTTTCGTATTCAGATGCATTTTGAAAAAGTACATGAAGTGCGTAATGTTCATGGAGACATTCCTCCCGTTCCATGTCCATGCTTCGTGGGCTTGCTATTTGGATCCTCATATTATTCTACATACAAAAGGACCCTTAGACGACATGGATTCTAGGATTAAGGGCTCTCAATAGATGCTGGGCTTAAGGGATCTCTTATTGTTTCAGGCCAACATCCCTAAGGATCTTGGATGATATTAGTGACAGTTCCCGTGATTTCATCATGGTCAATAGTCGACCCAAATTTTTCTGTACCCATTCCAGGCTAACACGATATGGATACTATGTTTCCACCGCGGTCAACAGTTATCCTCCATCTTCACGCTGCTATCATTGTGATCTATGTTTCAAGAATCGTGATTCACACATTTCCACTCCCTCATGTTCAAGTGGAATTCTGACATTCTCGGATTTATCTCTTCGTTTGTCTAGGTGCACTACATAGACATGTTAGCATCATTGGTCCGGTGTTCCCTGAGCATCCATTCTCTCTAATATATTCCTTCCTGTGTCAGGAAATTCCCTCATCACTCCATGCTTCCTACATTGAGCATGACTCACATGGGCATAGTAGTTTTGGTAGGATGTGCACCGGCGCAGCCAGGATTCTCATCGTCCCACATGACTTTAAACTATCCTTCTAGAACTACGTACGGCTTGATTCTCGTCCTCATGGGATATGTACAGACACCCCAGTATTTTCCCTAGGGTCCAGCCCCAGAAATTAGAAATCATGTTCCTCCCCATTTATAGCCCTCTGTCCTGACACCATGTGTGGAACCGTGTAACTAAAACTTCACCCTGAACAAGCTCGGGATTCCCCAAGATGACCTTGGGAAGCGACAACTCCCTCACCAGAGAAGACCTATTTGAAATAACAAATAATCCATGATGAAACTAATGCATCCATCTAGTGTGCTCCCACCATGGTGTCATAATTTCAAGAGTATTGAATTCCAGTTAAACAACCCATCACTCCACATTCCACACTTTGTGTGCCCCTTATTCAAACCCTCGACCTCTTTTACATCTGGAGAAACCCCCTAACAGTATGTATGCTCAGCCTATGGCTCGCCTACTATCCTGTGCCAATGTTCTGGAAGACAAATGGATGGAACTTGAAGTCAAGACTCGTATTTTGAAAATGCTCAACGGTCGGCTCTTATGAGTCATCCTCATTTCAGGCTAACACAACAAGGATATTATGTTCCGAACATGGTCAACAGTTATCCTTCATTGTCACTCCACCCACATAGTGTTCCAGATTTTGGGTATCTTGATTCACACCTTCCACTTACCTATATTCAGACTAATCCCAATGCCCCTAGAGTTTCCCCACTCATGCACTATAGCACATCAGAAAAACAGTTTGTCGATTGTTATGAGTTCCTAGTCCACCGATCTAGCCTCTCCCATGCCTTTTCAGAAGATACAAAATGGATACCTAAACCCCGGATGCCTGAAGATTGGTCGACACATTTTTTTCAGATGGAATATCATGGTGATCACACCTTGTTTCTCACATTTGGCTCGACATGCGTGAGCATAGGGACTGACCACTGTACATTTCATGAATATAACTGATGCGTAAAAATCCAACCTTGATAACGAGGCTCATGTATGATATGACATAAAATAAATCAAAACATGATAGTAAATTTTAGAGTTTGTGATCTTTATAGCAATCTGGGGTATATATCTCCCACATATGGGTTGACCCTATCAAAAAAGAGTTGTAGTTCTACCACCCTCTGACTTGTGGCATCCAGGAGTTATTGCCTCCGGCTCAACTCTCGATCCTCCTCAGCAGTGATGGGGTACAATTCATCAGCCTTAGTTTGGCCCCACTCTATGTTGGCATGAATGACAACCATTTCATCCGAATGTTGCCTCATAAGCTCTTCTGCCTCTACCTGCTTTCCCTTTAATCACATGATCAACTATGATTGTGCATTAAGAGAGGCAGAGTTCTCATTCGCCTGGACCTGTAGATGTTGGATCTCATTTTCAGCCTCCCAGAGCCTCTTGATGTTTACCCCCTTCCTCCACTGCCATCCCACACTAAGGTCGTGATCATACTCCCAAATATTCTCTCCCATATGATCATGGATGAGCAGGTGGGTGCACTGGGCATCCACTCCCCTATCACACAGTTTCTGAAACTTCAAGCGATGTCTGTCCATCTCATCCAGCCATAATTCCTAGGGGGTTTTTTTTGATAAAGTTCATGATCAGCTTTCATGATCGGTGATGGACTATTTCAATGTCCTCTTCGTCAGAGGCCGTCTCATCCCAGTCCACGCTATTAGTAGGATCATATGCGGGGTACGACATTAGGAAATCTTAAGTGGGGTATGTGTCTAGCATTGGATCAGGCATGACATCTAGCGTCAGATCAGGCGTGGTGGAACTTGGGTTGATCGGTTGATCCTCATCGTCAGATACCTCCTCAATAACCTCTGGCATGACCCTACTGGTGGTCCCACCAATGATGGGGGGTGCTGCAGCTCGGGTGGGTTTGGTAACTATCTCTAGAATTACTGGGATGCCCTTGGGAGGGGCACCGCCTGAAATCCTGACCAACCATGCCGCATCAGTCTATTCCAGTTGATGAACTATATGTAACTGAGAAGGGCATGGACGTCAGTTGGCATGATCAATGTGGCCGTAATGAGCTCAGTAGAGAGGACATACAGAGATCAAACTCTTGCTGCTTCTCCTAAGTTGATGTTGATGGGACCCCAAATCCAGGCCCTCCATATATTTTCGGAAGGTCCGGAGATTCTGGAGGAGCCACCTCAATTTTCCTAGCCCCGCCAGTCACAGAACAGGACACGACCACAGGTGCAGGTTCCGAGGATCCAGAATCAGTACCCCGAGGGGTGAGAATGAGGTCTGTGCACAGGGTCTTCCTGTAAGGTTCAAATGTTGGTAAGGATATTATAATGAACTGAGAGCAGACCCTAAGGAAAGAGACTTGGAATGTTACCTCAGTAGCCTTTGTAAAATCGTCGAGTCTTGAGTCTTGATCGCGGACTTCACCTTCCTCCAACGGGCTCCATCTACCAGCCTCGTCCCCCCAAGAGGATTCATCAGATTATTCTGGTAGGTGGAAGCGATATCTCACCTTAGTGGCTGACATCTATGGGGGAACCGTCTGATCAAGTAGTACCCTCATCCTATTTTTCATTCTATGCAGGTCACCCCTAAAATTCACAAAGTCTTCTAGCTCAGCCAGATGTTGCTCCAGCTCTGTGTGGGATACTGTGAAACTGGCCCGGACAGGGCCTTTAGTCGGTAAATCCATCCCGATACGATTCAGGTGCGGCCACATCTCGGGTGGGATGAGGAATTTCCGGTTGACATCCCAAATTTCCCAAGACTCCGGGAAAACATCATCCTATGGCGTGTCATTATGGCACAGACATTTCCCCAGGTCCTGAGTAGATATCCTATGGAATCCCCTCGGTGACTACCCCTATGGATGTCTATACTCTCATGGGACCACTGGATCTACTATTATTGTAGGATCCACCACCACTGCTTCACCCTCATCTAGTGTAGGTATTGCCACCACGGTAGCCCCACCACCCTGAGAGGCCCTTTCTGCCTTCTGACCCCGACCTCGAGATATGGAAGGCCCATCATCACCAGCTCGAAAAGTTGTTTGCTTTAGCATTTCCCCCAGATAAGCTGCCTCCCAGCTTATGGTGTACTCCTTCACCAGTCAAAAGGCGGTAGTAGGAAGAGGCTATGCTATCTGCATTTTCATGTCTTCCTTTGTGAACATGAGCCATAATTTCCTCATCACACACGAGTTCTCCTCATGTCACACCACCTAGTAGACCCATGGAGTCAGTCACCGCACACACCGGAATTTCCTTGCAAACCGGTGTGGGGTGTATGGATTGCGGTCCACCCTTTCCACCAAGACTCCACCTTGAAAGGCCAGGAGATAGGCCCGGTGCTCCTATGTTACCCGACCATCGTTAATGATTACCCCTGTCGGCAATGTAAATGGGTTAAAATTAAACTCATCCACCTTCCACACTTGGTTAAGTACCAATGGTATGGTTAATTTGGCTGGAAATTTCCCGACAAAATTCAGGATGGATGGGCGGAAGTCTGACCCCAGAGGTGACATGGGGTTCAAATATTTGTAAACCCCCCCCCCATTGTGCACCGAGATCCACCCATATCGAAGATAAAGGGCCTGAATTTCCTATGCGGACTTTTTCCCTCGCTAACATGCCACGTCATCTTGTACAATCTGACAAGCATCAGAATCCCCATATTGACTCACCCTCCAGTGGACAACATGGATTCCATGATAAATGTGCTAGGCCACACCCCCATGTTGGTGTCACTCACTGGTAGGATCCAACCACAGATAAGGGCAACGATAAACGCCGCCAGCCCAACTATCAGTTGCTGTTCTGCCTTGACACAGAAACCCCAGGTCTTACACTAGCTTTCCTCCAAGAGCCACCAATAAAAGTGCTCCTCTCCCCATTGAGATCCCTTCGGGAAAGTCTGAGGACTCGCAGGAAATTCTCGATCCACTGGGAAGTTCAGGAACTTCTTGAACCACCACCTAAAGTGGACATCTCTCACTGCTTCTTTGTCTTCCCCGGAGACCAGCCCCATCAGTGCTATCGCCAGCTGCAACATCTTCTCCAGATCCTCCCATGAACTCATGATAGGGAGGAACTCATCGTACACAGCCCCCAAGACCAGGACCCCTAAAATATGATGGACATCCCACATACTGTTGTTGACCACCCCATGGTGCAGGTGAAACATGTTGGTCCTAGATGACCATTTGATCAAAAGCTCTGGCATCAGCTGTTTCGGTTTATATATGAATAATTGGGAGCCCCAAGCCACCTCATACAAACCCACTATCCTTAACTCAGCTCCAATCTCCTCACATGAGGTTCCTACATATTAGGCCCATGCCCAATCGTCTGCGAAGTTGCTGCACTGGCACAGGTCCCACTCCTCGGACCACCCCTTCTTCGAATCCCTCAAGGCGGCATTTAGTATTGTATGGTACAGAGGGGGAGATGTCTCCGGCTGAAATGCCTATCCATCGATGTTGTTCAGGTGGTTGTACAGGCAGTCAGCAACGATGGGTGTGAAGTCCTCCTCCGCATGGCCATCAGCCGCCCTGAACCATTGGCGCTGGCACGACGTGCTCCTGAACAAGAAATTTGGTTTTTCCCTACTTGCCTCAGGAATGAAGACGTCATCCATCTGCCTGAATCCATACAATCATAGCCTCATGCACAACGAATAGTTCTTCTGGCTCTCCGATATCAGCTCCATCAATGAATTATGGTCCGAGTGGCTATGAACCAACTATCCTAGACCCAGACAATTTTCCATCTCATCCCTCTGGGCGGCATCTGCATGTACCCCCTAGGCAGCTTCGTGATGGGACATTTGGTTTTAAGATTTCGAAAATTATCAACTTAGGTCACGAAGCCTGTTCACGGAGCTCGTTCACATAGCAAAATTTTGGAGCCTGTCCTCTGGCTGCAAGCGCATGCTTGCGTAGCGCAGTAGCGGAATCAAAGACCCACGGTTCACCACGAAGCCTAATCCACAGAGAGCAGTCGCAGAGTACACGGAGCATCGTGAATAGAGAGCGTAAAAGATCAAATTCACAGAGAAGGGAAAGGAAAAAATAAAGGTTAGTCTCCCTTATTTATAGTTTGTAGCCTTTGGAGCTTAGCAGCGTGTCCGGATCGTGTCGAGCTTCATAGCACTCTGGACCTACACATTGGTTGTCAGCCTCACGAGCCTTCTTCGTGATCAATCTCCTCGAACGGCTGAAGATTTTGGCGATTGACCCTCAATCTTTTAGCTTTGATTTCTCTACGGCTCCAAGTCTGAGGGGGGGAATTTTTTGGCACCCAAATTTTGGAAGAAAAAACAAGAAAAGAGGCGCCATGAACTGCCTCGCAAATCCACTATGTAGAGTCCCCCAAGCACCGCACCCGTCACGAAGTAAAGGATGCGTGATTCTCCACGAACACATTTGACGTTTGTGAGCTTTCCACGAAGAAAAGGAGGGGGATGCTCCGCGAACGCATCTAACATTCACGATCCCACTGCGAAGCAAGGAGGTGGACCCCTCCGCAAATGCATTTTACATTCACGAGCCCACCGCTAAGCAATGAGAAGGACCCCTCTGCAAACGCCTTTGACGTTCACGAGCCACCGTGAAGCAACCAACGACCTCTTCACATCGCATAAGCTCTGCTTCACGGCGCCTCTTTCCTATAAATACTAGGCTCCCCCCGAGCCCAATAGACAGAAAATCCGACCATTCAACATCCTAGCTCCCAAATCATGAAGCACCCTTGGATCTGTGAATCATGAGCTATGTAAGGTACTTTTGCACTGCGAAGTGCCTCCCCCTTTCCTCGTTTTAATCCCCTCTTCCGATCGGGATGCCTTTCACGAAGCCTAAGGGATTTCGCGAAGGTAGGGGCTCCCCAAGGGGACATGGGTTGTCACAGTGCATTTATGCTTCGCGAAACACCCCTCATGTACATGTGATCTTCATGTCAAGGTACGATAACTATACTTCATGAATTACATTTCTTCATGACAATATGATTCGCGAGGTGCATGTGCTCCGCGAGGCAGTGCTCTGCGAATGCCATTCCACTTCATGAAGCACCTCCCATTTGAACCTCCGCCACACGCTAAGGATATGGCACCCAAATTCGATAAGCAAAAACCTTCACAAGTGCCCTCCACCACGCAGAGCAACCGAGATCCACAAGGGCCCCACATATAGACCCCTTTATTTGGAAAATCGTTTTCTAATGGGACCCTCATGGTTTGCACGATGTTATTTCAAAGTCCCTTGGACGATACCGCCTGGTGCATTGCTTCACCTACTGCTTCTTCACATAGGCACGCTAATGGATATTTCTTATTCTCATAGCCACGCTAACGTGGACCCCTTGATGGTTCACTTCGGGACACCCCCTAACCATGGAATTGCCGGTACCTTCTCTCCCACAAGGAGCAGAGGGTACCGTTTATGTAAGTCCTCGGGGTGAAGAGTAAACCCACCTCATCCGAGCTGAATGATGTTAAACTACCAAGAACCCTCATCCTCAACAAACGACGTTAAACTGTGACATCTCCCCAAGCCTCTCACGCGGGGTTCCCTCACCTTGGATATTCTTCACGCCCCCCTGTCTCCATAGGGGATGATATCCTCCGTTTGGGAGTGGCATTTGTCTATGGGGGAAAGGGAGACTATCTTGGTATAAGACCCTATCTTTTCTTATAGGTGGAAGCACCCCTACTCCTCATCACTTCCTTGGTGCTAAGGCCAGCGGAGGGTGTGATAGGGAATGAGGCTCCTCCTTTATTTGGTCCTAAGTCCCTCTCCCATTGACCTTTGTAACAACGGGTCTCCAACCTAGAGTAAGTCCCAGCACCATGGGCCGCCTAAGAGCATAATCCCCACTCCCCTTCACTTCCCAGGAACACACCTTTCACAACGTGGTCATCAGGCCTTTGCTACCTCTTGTTTCCCACACCGAGCATGACTCACGTGGGCTTAGAGTATGCATAGACCATGACACCATCCCTATCATGTAAGATGTTAAATTGCATTCCAATCCAGCGGAAAGCCATTGTGAACTACCTGAACTATGGGGACATTAGTCCTTGCCAAGGTATGGTACGTAGGAATCCTCATGAGGCCCAAGCCCACTACTCGGTCATTCATACCTCCTTCATGTCAATTCACCCTCATCTTGCATGGGGTTAAAATGTATCTTCCCACCCGAACTATGGGGACTTTGATCCATGTCAAGGTGTGGTACATAGGAAGCCTCACGAGGTTCAAGCCCACCACTCGGTCATTCCAACCTCCTTCACATCGGTTCAACCTCGTCTTGCATGACGTTAAACTACATCTTCCCACCCGATCTATGGGGACATTGACCCATGTTAAGGCATGGTACGTAGGAAACCTCCCCAAGGGTTGAACCCCCCATCCAGTTGTTCCGACACCCCCTTCAAGTCAGTTCAACAACCCCTTTTCAACCCAAAATATGTGGACATTGATCCATGTCTTGTCATGGTACCTAGGAATCCTCCCTGAGGTTCAAACCCATCATCCACCTAGACCATGGTCCTTATTCACGTCGGTTCTTCGACACTGCCACCATCTGAACTACGAGGACTTTGATCCATGTAATGGCATGGTACGTTAGAAGCCTCATGAGGCTCAATCCCACCACCCGGTCATTCCGACCTCCTTCACATCGGTTCACCAAACACCATTCCATCCTGAACTACGTGGACGTTGATCTTTGTCAAGACATGGTACGTAGGAAGCCTCATGATGTTCAATCCCATCACCCATCGGGCCCCCGATCCATCTTCACGTCGGTTCTCCGACACACCCCATCTTGAACTACGTGGACTTTGATCCATGTCAAGGAATGGTACGTAAGAAGCCTCGTGAGGTTCAATCCCACCACTTGGTTGTTTCGACCCCCTTCACATCGGTTCACCCCCATCCCGCATGATGTTAAACTTTATTCGCCTTCGGAACTATGTGGTCTTTGATTCCCTGCCACAGGGATATATAGAAAGCCTCCCTGAGGCTCAAGCCCATCACTCATGTCTCATCCTGATATCTCCCTCGAGCCTATGTGTCTCGGGAAGGTCATGCCCCAACATGGAGGTTCCACTTCCTCTTGTTCCCATCCATGCGTCCATTCTCACAGTATGCCTCCTTAGGTGTCCCATCGTCCCACCAAACTACAAGGATTTTGATTCCCTGATATGAGGATATGAAGGAAGTCTCTTCGAGACTCAAGACCAAAACCATCGTCCATCTTGATTCTTACCAAGGAAGACACATCCCGATGAGATCATGCCACCCCATTCCCCTCCATAGCATTTGGGAAGCAGCCCACATACTGGCCCCAATATCGGTGTTCCCTCAAGGGGGTTCTTCAATCTGATCTGCTCTAGCTAGTGTTCTGATCAGTCCGATCCATCTCCGATGAACATTAAACTTGGGGAATACCCTCTGTTAAACATGGGAAGCTAATGAAAACCTCAGATACATGCCTATGGCATAAGTTCCCCGTGTTCTATGAGGGATTCCTTGGGATTCCATGCCTTCGATTAGCCCTATAATAAGGGATAAAAGATAGACACGCCAATTCCCTAGCATCCATACATGCCAGGGACGCATCAATGTGACTACTCCCCCAACTAAAGGTTATTGCTTTGACCGGACCCCTTGGAATGTCCTGACAGAAGCAATGTAATTAATCAGAATCCATGAAAACAAGGCACTGAGAAGAGTGTCAGAAACTAAGTCTTAATCTATAAGGGAGACCCGGACTAGGTGTCAAATTTCGAGGAGGAATCCATGGAAGGAAGAACCGACATCCCATCAACCCGTTTCGATCAGGGAGAAAATGTCCCTGAATAAAGAACGGATGCTGCCCACCATTGGAAAGCGGGACTGCGGGGCAACAAAAAACATCTCCTATCGCACTCATGTAGACGGACGCACATGCCCTGGTGAAATCATCAGAAACAACAAAAAATAAAACATAATTTCTTTTATAATATAACTATTCCATTAATAATATCATACTATATCATTCATAGTACAATTATTGAATCCATGAGAATGGAAATAAAATAAGGGTTATCAACAATGCTTAGTAAGCTTTAAATATAGTAGAATATATAATGAATCAATAATAAAATCAACATGGAAAGGTAAATATTTGATCATAAATTCCCTTTAATAAATAACTTGACTATCATTATTAGATAATAGATAATCAATATAGAAAGTTAAATAACTGAAAAAAATCATTTAGTCAATAAACCAAGAATTAAATACATCTAGAGATAATATCATTTTAGAAATATCATGGATAATAATAAAAAAACTCATAAAAAAATAATTATTGATTATATGATGTCATGATCTTAGTAATCATGATACATATAATATCAATATCATTCAAAAAAATATTAAAACTAATGGTTTGGTATAAACCAGCAACCCATTTAACTAATTCTGGGCTATTAATTCCTCTCTTGAGACTAAATATGCATCAAGGGGCTCTCTATAATCAGGGCCAACCTATATCTACATGTCAGAATTAGTACTCAAATATTGAAAAATCAATTTAATTCATAAACAATATTCTTTATCAAAAAAATTCCATATCAAAAAAAAGAAATAAGGATTAAAAATAATTTCCCTAGTCAATCATATAACATGAAAAGTAAAATACCATATATAGAAATGAAACATGGTTTATGAAATATTTATATACTTGATAAAAAATATGGATATATAGGAGAAATATAATGTCCAATTATTATAATAAACTGAATATTTCATTTTAAATTTATTGACTAAAAAATTTAATCAAGAATGATAATGTCAACAATTTCACTATTCAAACTCATCGTAAACCATCCAAGGAAATAATAAGGCTGGTATCAATAAAACATATCCTCAATGGATCATAATTAAAATAAAGGATTCCTTTTTTATGAATACAAATACAATAAAAATATCACTGGAAACATTCATAAGGAAAATATCCTTTTCACTTTGAAAATAACTATTTATCTAAATTTTCAGAAAATATTTTGAAAAACCATATCATTGAAAATAACCTTTAGAACATATAATATAATCGTTAAATCATTTATTGGCCATGATAGAGGTAAATAACATACTTTCCATGCATGTAAAAATAGATATTTCTTTCATAATTTTGGTAAAAGAAAGACGAGTCCTAATAGAAAAACACATAAAGATTCCTTTAAAAAATAGAAAATCAAACATGGGTAATATATTCTTCAAAAAATACATTATATAATTGTAAATACTTGTTTTAAAATATTTTTATAATGCATTGTGTTTTATGAAAAGGTATTTTCAACCAAATAGATAAATGATATCATATTTTATTAAAAAATGTATCATTCATTCTAAGTACCAAAGGGAGGAATACATTACTATTAAATGAATGAATCATGAATAACCAAAGTATAAGAAAATAAAATGGGTTTATAAATAATGATGACATAATTTCTTACAAGGGAAATACAATTATAAATAATCTCGATTAAAATGATATTATAAAATAAACTCTTAAAATGATCATAATGTTGAAGTGACAGTTAATCAATGAATTAAGTATGTGTATTGGATGTAAATACACATAAAAATGGAAATAAAAAATTATACAGTCAAATTTATTTACACACATAATCATATAATTTCAAAGAAAATATCAAAGTAATATTACCCATGGAGAAAATGAGTTATTAAATTCTTCACCACATGGAAATTTTTAAGTAAATTTTCCTTAGATGAAATAATTCAAATTAAAACTAAAAATACATTTAATTATTGATTATTAATTATAGTACATGAAAATGGGTTAGAATATAAACTATATAAAATAAATTAGGTTCATATTATTATAATATTCCTCAATGATTGGAAATTATGATGAAGTCCCTTACCTCATGATTCTTTTTTGTTTAATCTACTTTAACGTAATATATAATGATTTTAATAATGTTATTAATTTCTAAAAAAACTATATTAATATTTATAATGTCATATATGATCTCCTTATAAAATTTACCACCCATTTTATTGATAATATTTCATGATTTCTATTGCATCATGTGTTAAATGACTTATTTTCTCATGCATGTTTTGTATTGAATGTTTCGTTCCTTTCATATATTATATAATTCATCAATATAAAAAATTATATTAATTTTATAAATATAATTTTATTCATGAGAAACATTTTTCAAATTTTTATTGAAATTCAAACATAGAGATTGGATCACATAACTTCATTCAGGAGATTGGTTGTACGTACGCACGATTGATGTTATCATTTCATTAATTGGTGAAAGGGAAGTGAATTTGGTGATATATTAATTTCAAATAATAAATATAATTTCATATATATCACACTTCTTCACTAAATTTATCCTTATTACCTTATATGTGAATCGTATGTTAAAAACGAATCACATCACTCTGTGAGGTGGTAGTCTGCCACACACACAAGCTACACTATCATATTTCAAAAAGAATAGAATGTAAGAATTTATTTTGGACATTAAAATTATATAATATGATAATATCTACAATATAATATTATGTTTTTAAATCTATAATTATATATATCCCTGAAATTTGGTGATGGAAAACAAATTATATCAGTTCGCTAGGGAGTAATCCATCTCACACAGTATTGACGGTTCTGTTTCCCATTTAAAGGAAGAGAAGATGGTAATTGGTCATTAAAATACCATAATAAAAACACTTTGTAAGAAATATACTCATTATATTTTATAATAATGGTTTAATAAAATGTTAATGAGGTTGTATAAGAAACCAAATAAAAATTCTCATTTAAGAATGTTTCCACTTCTTCAACAACATCTTTAGGTTTACACCCAAATCCTTTTTAGGTTTGATATATGATTGAAAAGTGATATAGATGATGTTGGTTACGTATTGATTAAGTCATTTGGGTAGGTATTTTAAGAAACAAATAGATTTTTATGTCTGAAACATTGATGAGAGGGGTGACCCTTTATAAGTGGTGGATAAGACACACATTGAATTTTTGAAAAGTATCAATTACACAAACATTTTAATCATGAAAAAACACTCCAAAATTGATTATTATAAATTAATAGTGGTTATAAGTTATAAATATGGTTATAAAATATGTTTTAGTTAATATGGTAGGTCATTTTAACCCTTATATGTTCTGTTTAACCCCAGTAAAGCATTTTTTACCATTACTATTGTAATTAATTTTTACTTATTTTATAATTTATAATGGATAAAAATTAAGTTCATGACACTAGATAATTTAAATCAAAATTATTAAAAATATTAACATCACTATTAAAAATTAAATTCATATAATTGGTGGAATCAAGTTTATAATTATACCCACAGACGAAAAGAAAATGTAGGTTTCCAAAGTTGAAATTCTAATATGTGTATAAGGTTTTAATATCAAAATTCAATAAAAAATTAAATAAAATTTAATAAATTGTATTTATTATAATATAATTGAAATAGTTTTTTTACTTTAACAAATTAAAATATAATTCAAGTTTATAAATAATTGAACGAAAATGTATTTTTCAATAAAAATCACAATTTTTTATTGTTTATCTAAAAATGATTTATTTTAGAAAAATATAAATAAAAACACATAGATGATTTTGATAAATTTATTTTAAAAATTAATTTATCATTATCATGTATATTTTTAAAATATGGTATTTATTAATTTTTAATTATGTTAGTAAAGCACAACCAAACCACAATTTAGAAAAAATACAGTTTTTTCAGAAAACTTTTATATTTATTTCAATAGTTCATTATTGTTATTTCGAATAAATAAACAAATAATAAAAATGTTTAAAAAATATTTTTTTCAAAAATTATTTTTTCATATTCAAATCCTTTAACAATAATCTAGAAGATAATCTTCATTTTTATATAATAATATTTTAATAGATTATTTTGTTTTGTTTATACTCGGTGTTTCATTCATCGTAATCTATATAAGAGATTGGAATTATATAAAAATAAATATATCCTACAGTATCAGGGTGTTATATTTTGTTATAATATTGTTTTTACATGTTATATAGGCTATCAAAGCCGATTTTATACAATCCAAACCTCAGAGTGCAACATTCACCCCCACTTCAATCAATTTTCTCCTCGAAATTTGTACATACTCTTAGAAAATCAAGTGACGTATATTTGAAAATTACTCTTTGAAAATACAAAAATGTAAAAATGGTATAGAAACATCCTATTAAAATAAAAAAAGAGAAATATTAAAGGATATCTGGTATGAAAAAAAACAAGGTTTCCAAGTAGGATAACATTGGTGGGAAGTGAAGATATAGAATAGCAGAAAAGTGTAATTCTTAATTAATGATGTAGGGTGATATAGGTGATTGATCACATGTATGTGAATGATCAGGATAAATTAAACAAACACAAAACCATAAATCCATGATGAGTCCAAATACTTTGATTTATCAGATATGAAGCTAATATAATAACATTTTTTTAAGATCAATTTACAAATATTGAGAAATTATTTCAATGTATAAGAATATATGGAAATGTACAAACTTGATATTTTATATTTTAGAAGAAAAATTTCATCTATTGGTTATGCTTTGTTTAATTTCCACTTCATCTATTACTCTAAGATAATAATATCAAAATGAAATTTTATACCTAATGAACTAAAACCATCTTCTAATGATTCATAAGATCCATAAAAGTATAACAAGTATTTTTTCCCATTTCTATCTTTTTTCCAAAACTAATATGGTTAGAAAAACTTATCCAATACAATACATTTATCACTAATCCTCAGTAGTTACACTGCTGGTTCATTATTAATATTTATTTGTCAACTCATTTTGATAAAAACGATGATATATTAACCAGAACATCATATATTCCAGGGGATTGTGCATCACCCTTAACTTCCTTTGGTTATGTGTTTAAGATATATGCACTATATGGATGCAACATGTTATCATCTATTATAAAGCATTTACATTTTCTAAAAATAATTAATAAAATTCCCTTAAAATTCCCAAATTGTGATGGACTAAAATTATTGTAACATAAAATATAGGATAAACCTTAAACGTAACCAATACATTTATTCTTATATTCAAAAAATATAAAGTCGTTGTTTCTCAAATAACATTTTCGTATACGAAACCAATCGGTTGTATTCCAAGTATTTTATTCCAAACTTATCTTTAATCATTTTAAATTACTACCCCACAAAATTTTAAAAGGGATATTTAAGATTTTGAACTTAGTATTTGCCTAAATCTCAATAACAATGATAGTATCCAAAACTATATTTTTAATTATTATATATATGCTTCTAAAATTTAACATAATTATTAGATATTTTATGATTCTTATAACCGAAATACCATTAGTAAAAATTCAACTACAATTTATTTCATAATCCTCAATTCATAAATACTTAAACAATTTAATTTCAACATAGGTTCTTTCTGTTTACAAGAGTTATCAATTAGAATATGGAATTGACTTGCATAATTCCTAAGCTCCCCCCAATTTATAAAATACTATAAATATATATCTATGATGTGATTTATTTCCTTACATCATACTCTTTATTTTTTATCAAAAATTAATTACCTTTTTCCTTCATTATCAACACATAACAAATTTTAAAATTCCATTAGAACCATCTCTAATGTGTCTCTTTCCATATTTCTAACATAGAAGAAATCAATACTTCTTTACTATATGTTCAACATCATTCAAGGTCTTAAAAACATTATACTTACATTTTTTGGTGAGTTTGAGAGTTTTTTAAGGAATTTGTTTATTCTTGTTTCATGATAAATGGATAGGAAGAATTTTGAAATATTTCACTCTTTTTTATCATCCTATTTGGATTCTCATAGTCACCAAATATTTCTAATTATTCAATTTTAACCTTATTCCATCGGGTTCTATGTATAGACTAAAACCAAAAAACATAGTGTGAGAAACAGTAATCATTGTTGGAGAACCATATAAAAATTTATACTATTTACAAATCATCAAACATGCTTTCAATATAAAACACATCAATTTTATCCAAGGTCATTCATTATCATCATCTATTCAAACAATTCATAATGGTTTGTAATGAAAATATGAATTATCCATAGCATATCCTCTAGGAGTGTCAAATAAGGTTCTCAATAAGACCCATTTTAACATTCCATGTAATTATCAGTTAGATTCCTATATTAAATTTTCAGATTTTTACCCCTAGGTACATTTGTACCAGAACTACATCCACTTATAGTATCCGGATATGAATTTATTTCCAAGAAAACCAATATAATATCTACCTTAACAAAATTGTCCAATGTTATTCTATACTAATCCTTTAATTGTATCAGAGGGTTATGTTACATAATCAATATTTCATAAATCTATTTCTCATGTTTTTTAAAAATCTTTCTCAGATACCAACCACGGCCCCAGTAACCCATATCTGTTTTCTATATTATTAATTATGTACTAGATACTAGTGAACATATCCCAATAAAATAAATATTGTAGTAGTCTTGGAAAACTAGATACATATATGATTCTTATATTACATTTATTACACATGATAAAACATAATTTTTTTCAAAAATATCATTATTCCCTTTTGTATATCCTTTCATATCTTTCATAGTACACTTTATGGATTCTAGGGAATGGAAACAAAATAAAGGTGACCTCAAATACTCTGTAAGGGTTAAGTACATTATAATCTATATTGAACCAATAAACAAAATAAACATCTCAAAGTAAATATATAAAAAACATTTAATTTAATTAATAACACAACTTTCATGATTAGATAGGAAATAATCGATATAAAAAGTTAAATAACTAAAAACACATGTTAGTTCATCAATAATATGATAATTAAATGAAACCATAGATAATATCATTGTAAAAATATCTTGGATAATAATAACTAAATTTTTACAAATTTATATACTTAATTATGGGATTTCATGATCTTATTTATCATTATACTTATACTTTCAGGACCATTCACAAGACATTTTAAAACTTATGCGTAGGTATACACTAGAAACCAATTTTACTTAGTCCTATAAACAAAATCATCTCATGATAAAGCCAATGTATCAAATATATATGTATAATTTTTCTCCACCCATCGGTTTTTGTCAAACCCAGTCCCAATATATTCAATAATATATTTAATTCTTGAATAATAATTCTTATCAATGCATTTCCATATTGAGTAAAGAATACATATTAAAAATAAATTCTTAGTCATTCATAAATATTTCAATGTACAATATCATATCGGGAAGTGATATATAGTTGATGTAATACAAATATCCATGAAAACTAATATGGATATTTAAGGGAAATGTAATGTCTAGTGATAAGAAGAAAGTTAATTTCTCAAGGTTAAGTTAATGTGTAAAAAAGTAAACCAATAAATAAAATAGCAACACTTTCCTAGATCAAACTAATATTAATCCATCTAGAGAAATAATAAATATGGTATAAATTAAATATATCCCTAGTAAGTCAGAAATAAAATAAAGGGTTTGTGTAATTTATGAATATAAATACAATAAAAATTCCATTAAAAATTCCTTCAAAATTACATCCTTTTAACATTGGAAAAAATGTCAACTGAAAGTTAACAAAATAATTTGAAAATAAAATTTTTTAAAAATAAACATTTAATGTTATATAAGAAGGTATAAAAAATTTATTGGTAATGATAATAGAAAATTTCATAATTGTCATGCATGTTAAAATAAATAATCCTTTCACATTTTATGTGAATGAAAAATATGCCATATTTTGAAAAAAATACGAATATTCATTTAAATAAAAATAAAAAATAAAATATTGGTTAAAATATATTTAACAAATTAATCAAATAATTTTCCATACATTTTTCAAAATATTTTCTGGAACCATTATTTTACAAGAAAAAAGGATTTTCAACCAAAGAGATAAATGATTTCTTATTTTATTAAAATAATTTTATCAATAATTTTGCATACCAAAGTTATTATTAATTTAAAATATCTTGAATAAATATAAGATAATAAAATTAAGTGGGTTTATTAGATTATTATCATATATTTTAATTCAATGGAAATTCAAGTATAAAAAATGCCGATTAAAATGAGATAGGGAAATAAACCCCCAAAAGATAATAATTTTGTCCAATGTAAGTCCACAAAATATAATTTTAAATTTATTTTAATATTTTTTGGATTGCTTAAACTCATAATATTATAATTTCAAAGCCAATAAATATGTAAATTCACTCAATGAAAATGAATTGACTTATGAAATCCATTACCACCTTGAAATTTTCAAGTTAAAGCCTCTTAAATGAAATGATTCAAATTAACACTTAAAATACCAATAAGAAGATAATATTTATGATATAACATAAAAATGGAATTATTTAAACCATATAATATAAATTAGGTTCATAACATTTTAAAATTCCTCAATGAAGGGAAATAGAGACGAAGTTACATACCTAATGCTTCTTTTTGGATGATGATTATTTATCCAATTGTATAACATTTTTAATAATGATATTAAATTATTCCATAATACTATCCATATTTATAATATCATATATCATCCCTTTTTATCATTTTAATACCCTTTGGTAAATAATATTTCACTATTTTTTTGGGTTCAAATTAGCTAGTTTTTACTTGCATTTTTGTCATGAATGTTCGGTACTTTTGAATATTATATATTTAAATAATATATAATATAATATTAATATTATAAAAATAATTTAATTTCATTATATAAATTTTTAGAGTCATTATTCAAATTTTTAACATATATATTAAACCACATCGCATCGTGGAGACGGTAGATCGTACATACGCAGGAGTGACGTTATCATTTGTGTAATGGGTAAAAGGGTAAGTTAGTGGGTGATATATTAATTTCAAATAATCAATATAATTTCATATATATTCAGTAAATTTTACCTTACTACCTTCCCGGTAAATTGTATTTGAAAAACAAATCACATCATGTCACGAGGCGGTAGTCCACCGTACAAATGAGTGATGTTATCGTATTTTATATGGAATGGAAAGTAAGAAGGTATGTGAAATATTAAAATAAAATTAGTAAATTAATATCATAAATATCATATAAAAGTTTCAAATACATCATTTTATCTTTCATTGAATGGTGGTTATGGAAAATTAATTGCATCGATTTGTGAGGAGGTAGTCCTTCTTACACATGATTGAATGTTTAGCTTACCATTTGATGGAAGATGATATGTATATATAGGTAACAACTTAAACATAATATAATATAAGTATATATAATAAAATGATGTTAATATATAATAATGACATGACAATATTTTATAGAGGTGGGAGAAGAAATAATATAAAAAACACTCATTTAAGAAAGTTACCTCTTTTTCGGACTACCTCTTTAGGCTTTCCCAAAAAGCCTTCCTAGATTGAATTTATGATAAAATAAAGGGATAGATGTTTTTTATGGGACTATTGAAGTGATTTTTGTAGTTATTTACACAACCAAATATCTTTTTAAGGATGAAAAGGGGTGAATATGGGTGTCAATTTATAAGTGTGGGTGAGGACACGCATAATTTTTTTGAAAATAATCAATTACACAAACATTTTTATAATGAAAAAAATTTAAGATGGATAATTTTAGAGACTTATAGTTAATAAGGTATAACTAAATCCATAAAATGGATATTTTAGGATTTTATTGTTTTTTTAATGCTCAATTATTTAGTTTAACCCCTAGTATATTAGGTTTTTCCTAAACCACAATAATTAATTTTTACTGCTTTACTATTCATGATAGTAAAAAAATTATTGGAATATATTATATAATCTAAATTATATTACTTCCAAATAAGTAATATTTTTTAATAAAATTCATATAATTGGAATAATAAAAATTAATGTTATACCCACGTATATGATGAAATGGCGGGTTTCCAAAGAGAAAATTCAAATAAGTACAAATGATTTTAACATATAAATTAAAATTAAATTCTTTAAAATAACCTATATTAAATTTATCATAATATAATTTTTATAAATATACATTAAAATAAATTTTAAATATAATTTATCTTTGTAAATATTTTAAATGAAAATGGAGTTTTTGATAAAAATTCATATTTTTCACTATTCAATTAAAAATTAAACATTTACTAAAAATAAAACAATAACCTTATGATTATTTTGATATTATTATTTAAAAAATTCATTAAAATTTTAAAAATACATTTTTTAATAGTGGAAAAAATTAATTTTAAATTTTTTGCAAAAAATAGTGACTAAACTGCCTTTTATAAAAAAATATTATTTTTCATAAAACATTTTGTTTTCTTTCAAATGTTTTTTATTTTTATTTATAATAAATATTTAAACAATTAACATGTATAAACCAAGTGTTTTTATAAATTTGTTAGTCCTATTCATACTCTTCAACTAATAATCCTTGTTATAACATTCACATTTTATATAATAATATTTTAATATAGTACTGTTTTTCATTTAAACCTAGTGTTTCTTGTATTAAAAGATATCAAAGAGATGGAATTTTTTTTAATAATAACTACATCATAAAGTATTTGGATGTAAAATTATCTCATAATCTTGGTATTTCATTTTACATAGGCTATTGATCCCAATTTCCTTCTTTTAAAATCTTGGGGTGTTATTATATACTCAATGATAACATTAATAAATTAATATTTCTTTTTCGCATATATTAACAAAATATAAAATAATGATTTAATGATTATTTTTATTGGTATCATATTGAAATATAAATATAAATAATACATCCAAAGAAGAATGTGTATATGCTAGTGTACATTATATCAACATTAATGGTTATATAATATATATGAAGAGACAGTGAGTTTTTTTATTTATATTAACTAATTTTTTTTATTTCAATTTAATAATTTTATATTAGTATAATCACTCATTCCTTCATGTTCTCATTCAGTATATTTTCCATATCTTTAATACAACCACATTTCCTTGTAATATTTCATGATCTCGCTACACTAAAAGAGTTCAATTATCATGTTGGTAATATATATGTGTCATAGGATATTTGGTGACATTAATAATTTAGATATCCTAGTATTACTCTATATTGTATTGTATAATCTTAAATATTAATTACATCAAACAATCATTAATTTTCTTGCATCGGGTGACCAAGTTGGAAAGGCATTTATAAAAATATTGAAAATAAATTTCTCCTCAATTCATTAAAGAATTAATGTGAGTCAAAAAATCCATATCACTTTAATCCCAATAATGAAATATCCAATCATGCTCATAAAATAATGATGAAAATAAAATTAATACTTAAAAGTTTTATTGATTGTGGTATTTGGACCTTCCTCATTTGGTATTGTTACACCTATTAAATATTCTATATTGTTAGTAAACCATCTTCTTTTGTACCAAATTTAACATTTTTTACATCAGGTTGAATCTCATTAATCGTGATATCAGTCATACTCACGAAGCATATCTTCCCTTTCCATAACACTTGAGAATATTCTTTCACTCATATAGAATTTGAGAAATTTTATTAATTCAATTAAAAAATATGTGCATATTTCCTTAGTCTATATATGTATTATATGTCTTCCATGATTCCATCCAATATATACATTAATTCCACATATTTTAATTTACATTATTTCTTCAATATAAGACTTTTTTTATCTCTTGTTCTATTCTAGATTCTTTACATAATCCATCTATATAACTTTGTAATTTTTCAAATCAATTTTTAGGATTTCCAGTAATAGTAGACTTCATATTTTGTTGGGATCCAATTTTTTTATCATTGAGGTTGTAGATGAAATTATAATTTTGATGATATATTTGGAATATAATATATGCTATGATATGGGGATTTCTGTGATGTACACTTCTTTTACTACAATAGTTAATTTATGATAATAAACGTATTGGTTTCACATGCATGTTAACATTATAATTCAATTTAATGAAAAATGAGTCACCATTAAACCAATTAAAAACACTATTTTTTATTTTCAATGACTATTATACTTTTAATATTGATATTGGTTCACACCCATGAGGGTAAATAGTCATATTATTGGTTTGGTAACTGTTAATACTGGTTTCCTTCCATTTAGACACACCTAAATTCATTCTCCATTTCTCTTCTACGTTCACCGTCACATAACATAAATGGTTCACACTATCTGAGTAGGTCAGCCCTTTCAAAATTCATATAATTCTATTTTTAACACCCCAAGCTTCCGTGGTATGATTCTCTTTGAATAATACAGTAGCGTGTGTTGTACGCAACTTCGAGATTCTAACACACCGCGACCAATCAAAGTAGCCGTTATGAATAGTAAAATCCACTTTTTGAAATTTAATAAATTTTATATCTCAAAATGGACTTCATTTTTGCATTTGGAATATCTAAATTAGAATAGGGTGAAATTTTGGTACTTTTCGGATAACTTTTATATTTTGATGAATAGTGAAAATTACTAAATTTTAATTAAAAACAAATTTTTTAATCAAAATAATTAAAAGTGATAAATTATGAATTTGAGTGGTTTTATAGTATATGTAGAATATATTTTTACCATTTAATACAATTTAGGTCATTGGATATAATTTTATAATTTAATCGGACATAAACTAGTGCCAATCTTTTGATAGTTATTATCTCATAAAAACACGCTTTTTGTTTTAACAACGAGAAATAATTTTAAATTTTTTTCTGCCACTTCTGGGTTTTGAATTTAGAAAAATGGATTCGATATTTGGAATCAGGATGTCCAAATTTTGTAAAAATGTAACTTTTATTTTTAGACATTTTGAATAATTATTTCGGTAAATATTTTATTTACCATGGTTAAAGGGTAAATCTAGCAAATAAGGGTAAACAAATAATATTATAATAATAATAAATTACACTAAAACATGTCCTAACCATATTTATTGATACATGTCCGACCATGGGCATCTTTGGGTCGATCTTGGGACCCCATGGAGCCACTTGTAGGTGAAAAGGACACTTTATATTAATTAAGTTAAAGTAAATATAAAAATGACATAAGCACATATCTTTTAGAAAAATAATTTTCAGATAGGGTTATACATGTTATATTTTTTACTACAAATATTCATTATAAATATAAAAATATTTACTATATAATTTTATTTTATTTATTATTTTGAGACATTTAATAAATAAATTTATTTATGACACAATAATGATGCAGTATTTTCCTTATTAATGAATGAATCAAATAATTGGAATTATAAAATTTAAAATAAATATAATTTGAATGTTTTGATGCCATAAACAAATTTTAATGGTTAATAATTCATGTTAGGATTGCTTAAATAAATTTTATTCGAATTAATATAGTTGGTATGACTTTAACAAAAATCAATTATTGAATAGTGTCAAAATTGAAATAAATGAGTTTTTAAAACAAATATTATATTATTAAACAATATTCTATTCCTAAAATTATAAGGTTTAGAAAAAGGGCATATATCCCGATAGATATATCATTAATGGTAAACTTGGGTGTCTCTTGGATGTATATAGTATGTTTATTAACTATATAATATAAAAATACAAAGTGACATCGTAAATGTCAAACTAATTAACTAAGAGTTAAAACTAAAATATATGGTTAATATAATGGCACCAAATAGTTTAAAATCTATTGGTTGAAAGTATTTAGACCCATCCCCACCATATAGTTTTAATAATATTCTTTTGAGACATTATAAACCGAATATTAATTTATTATAAAATAATACTTTAAGTTTTTTCTAAAATACCCCTCCCCCCTTATAAAAGGACACCACTTTTAACCAATTATTCACACCATCAATGCCTTTTGGTTCGACCAAACCCTACCCAAATATTCTCTCAACTTCCTCACTTCCACCTATAGGCATTAGTTTGATCAGAAAGCCATTCTATGGATCCCTTTTGATCAAATCAAAAGGAACAACCTGAAGAGGAGGTAATGTTCTCACCACCCTCTTTCAAGTACATTTCTTCATCAACTTCTTCGTTCATTGTTACTTCCATTCTAAAATAATAAATATCGTATCTTCTATATACATTGATGTTATTATAATATGGTACAACCATATTCAGTATTCTATCCATCCTTTGAATGACATATCACCATACGTGCGTACATATGGCTTACCGTCTCAACATCGTGGTGTAATTGTTATTCAATACACTATTATTTGGATGGGTATACTAATGATGTTTAATTCAGGTAAATAAAAAATATAAAATGATATTGATTCTATATATTTGATATAACATCAAATTATATATTATTTTAATATCAAAAGAATTATATTGTCGCTCGTGCGTACGTACGGACTACCGTCTCCACGAACGCGATGAGATTTATTCCACACCATATCCCTACAAGCCTAATTCACATTTGATGATTAAATTTTTTTAAGGACTTGATATAATTTTGGATATGAATAAGATACAACCTATCCATAACAAACACGACTTATGTAACAAAACATATAAAATTAAATGAGTAAGTTAACACCCGAAATGAAGATAATAATAAATATATTATTAACAAAGAAATGTTAAAAGGTCATATATGATATCATATTAATGTATATGATTCTTTTATAATTTAATAACAATTATTTCACCATTATACAGGAGGTTAACCTACCCTAATCCATGGAAAAGTACAGTTTAAGGGTTTATTTCTCAATCTCTTCTTTATCCAAGGTTGTTTATACGTAATTATCTATTGGGACCTCTTTATCATCCACATCCATGATTGTTAAAAAATATTTTCAAAAAAATTCTTACTATTTTATAGAACAATGTTTAAAGTAATTTATACCCTTGTTAATATTTTTATAATATGTTTATAAAGGAATCTTTACATCATTTTCCAAACGAGGACCTTATTAACCTTTTCGTCAAATTTAGGTAAGAATGGTTTTTTAACTTATACGGCAGGTGCCACTATTTTCCACCATTGTAATATATTTGAAAAATTCCTTACAAGATTATAAAAATATTTTCATAGAAAATGTTTTCTTTTACAAATATGAGACTTTTAAATGATTTAAAAAAAGACATATTTCTCTCAAATAGTTTTGATTTCATCTATGTCAACATCCTTTGATGGATTTTAAGCTTATTTGATGTTTTCTTATTATGATACAAAATATCCATATTTTATTGAAGGATTTGTGATATGTTTGACAGTGGATGTGTTATTTTTATACAATTTATGGTTTATAGAGAAAGTATTTATATTTTTTATTCTAATTTTAATACTAATGTTTATGTTATGTTTAAACATGTTCATATGAGGAATGCATTGGAATTAGTAAGTGACAGGTGGAGACCTCTATAACTCCTCGATGCATCGGTAGGTCTCATAAGACAAACTAGTTTCTTGGCACGAGCCCTTGAAAAAATCTTATTTATAGTCTTGGAACAAGGTCGTGGCTACGTGGTTATAGTAGTATGGAATTATGCATTTCATCATTATGAATGTGGTTATTGATATTGCATGTGATTTTTCGACTAGTAGAATATCCATGTGAATAAGTAAATAGAATTATTTCATTTTAACTTTTCCATATTATGCTGAATTTGAAGTTTAAAAGGATTTTGTTTTAGTTTTAGATTGACTTAAATGTTAATGCTTATTTATGAACGTTTCCACTATATTGTTATCTTTACTAGGAATTTGAGCTCACCCCTTTCTATGTTTTATTTTTCCCAGGATGTGAAGAAGTATTTTATGAAAGATATGTAGGGATATTATAAGGGGATATGAGTGTGGAGATAAGATATTGTTGTAGTTTTTACTATATTATGTAATGTAAGACTTATGAATGTATTTAGTGTTTCCAATGATACTAAACTAATCGGTGTTTCGAGACATGACCTTTTGTGATCATGCCAATGTTATGTAATAATGCACTGACTCTGGGTAACTGGGGTCGGGGCGTTATAGTTGGTATTAGAGGATGTTTAGTACAAACCATGGAAGTTAGATTTAGATAAACTCTAGTTAGATCACATAGATCTAAGATGGACTTTGAGGATTAGTATTAATGAACTTCCAATAATATTGGTATTGTAGAATTTTGTTAGTTTCCCAATCAATACATCCCTGTTTGGATATGAGCAGGTAGAGGTGGATCTGGTACATATGTACCTAGAAGTAAAATATGAAAACACCACTTTTAGCTAGACTCGAATGGGAACTGGTGCACGATAATGGGCCTTGCTGCACTCTTGGTTACGAAACTCCTGAGAGATATGTTTAGGATAATTCTCATTTTATTTACAAACCATTATGAAGGGTTTATGAGTATATACATCCTCAAGGAAATTATTTTTTTTATGATTATGGATTATATCCATAAATAGTTCAATTTATGTTTAGTGTTTTACAAGTATGGAATTATGTATTTTTATTCATAAATTGATCTAGTTTATGCTATTGATTAGAAATAATGCCTAGTGTAAGGAATGAAAACCGTATCAATGCATGCACTCCATGTAGGGATTTCCCTCCGGATCAAGATAATTATAGTGGAGCTGGTGATGCAACTGGTGCTGATCTGCTAATCACCATACTGGGAAAACTCACTCAGGTTATGAATAATAAGCATACCCATATGGAGCACCCTGATCCCCAGCATGTAGTATCAATGTTACATCACTTCATAAGGCAGCAACCATCAACATTCAATGGGAGTACAAATACATTAGTAGCTGGGCAATGGATAAGTTCCCTAGAGAAAATATTTCAGGCTTTAGGGAGTAGTTAAAGGGAAAAAGTTGTCATGGCAGTTTACTACCTCACAGAAGATGTTGATCAGTGGTGTTCATTAATACAAAACACGAAGGAAGATGATGAAGTATCAAATATGGAATGGAGGGAGTTCAAATTTATTTTCTTAGAAAAATACTCTCCTTGTGACCATCGAGTAGATATGGAAAGGAAATTTCTTAGTCTGAGGAAAATAGAGGATTAGAATGTCGCAAAGTATGATGCTAGCTTTACAAGGTTAGCGAGGCATGTGGCAGATTATATATGTAACACAAGAAGTAAGATTGATCATTTCTTTGATTGGTCTAAACCGTTTCTCCATCAAGTATTAGTCTCACAATTTTTCTCGCCGTATGAAGATATTGTATCATGTTCTATCAAGACAGAAAAGGAATTCACTAAGTCTTACGACTTTACGGTAAAGCAAGAGAAGAAGAGATCTGCTGACCACTCTGGAAATGGAAATAATAAGAATAAGGGAAAAGTTGACTATCCATCCTCCAGTAAATGTGGGAAGAAACACCCTGGTACTTGAATGAAGGAAATGGGAGTCTATTACAAGTGTGGTGAAAAAGGCCACCATGTTCATGATTTCGAGTGAAAGAGTGTTTTGTCAATGTGGAATGATATAATTGTAGAGATATGGGACATTATGTAAATTAATTTCCTAAGAGTCAGGGGAATATACCTCAGAAATGTCCAAGGGATCATGTCCAAGATTATGTTATCACTACTACTGAGTTAGAAGCTCCAAAAGACATGGTGGCATGTAATTTAATTATTTCCTCAAGTTTAGAAAATGATTTATTTGATACTGGATCATTGCATTATTTCATATCCTCCATGTTTTCTAAGAAAATTAGATATTTCCAATTTGATTCAACAAGGGAGTTGTTAGTTAAAACTCCTAAGGGAAGTATCATTACAACAATGTTTTGTGAATCAGTCCCCATTAGAGCACATAAATATTCTTTATCTACTAATCTCATCATCATACCTATGATTGAGTTTGATATAATCCTCAATATGGATTTGATTTTGGACCGTGATGCGATGATTTATTATAAGAAGAAGGAGGTTATGATTTTTGATGATGATGATAAGGAAAACCTTATCTTTAGAGCAGAATCGTCACCACCTAATTCAAATCTAGATCCACCCCTAGTAGCTCAACTAAATTCAATTATTGGAGTGGAATAGAATGAAATGACTATGGGTGAGGAAAGGAATGTTCAAATAGAGGATTTACCTATTGTGAGAGAATATGTTTATCTGTTTCTAGAATATTTACCTAAACATCCTCCAGAATAAGAAATTGAGTTTTCCATTGATTTAATTGCTGGATCAAGGCCAATATAGAAGACCCCTTATAGAATAGCCACTATGGAATTACTGTAACTAATGAAACAACTAGAGGAATTGAGTAATATGCTGTTTATTCACCCCAGTGTTTCTCCATATGGATCCCCTCTCCTTTTTGTAAAGAAGAAAGATGGATTTTTTTGGTTATATATCAACTACAGGGAGATCAATGCTATAAAAATAAAGAACAAGTATCCCCTACCTCTCATTGATGATTTATTTGAACAAATTCATGGAGCTCAATACTTTTCAAATATTGACCTTCAATATGGATACCATAGATTGTGTGTGAAGAAGGAATACATTCTAGAGATATCATTTCAAACCAGGTATATGCATTACAAGTTTACAGTAATGCCTTTTGGGATGACTAATGCACCCTCTGTTTTCATGGATCTAATGAACAATGTTTTCAAGGAATATCTGGATGAATTTTTAGTGATATTTATTGATGATATCTTGGTATACCTTAAAATCTACAATGATTATGAAAATCACTTGCGCACAAACCTGAAAATTCTTAGAAGACATGAATTATATGGGATGTTTAGAAAGTGTGAATTCTAGCTTCTAGAGATTTATTTTCTTGGTTATATTGTCTCTAAGGATGGAGTCTCTATTGATCCTTCTAAGACAAGAGTAATCCAAGAATTTCCAATAGCAATGATTATAACTGAGGTATGCGGTTTTATTGGATTAGTAGGTTATTATCGGCATTTTGTCTAGAACATTGCCCGTTTGGATAACCCATTAACGAAGGTCACATGTAAAGGGGTTAAATTTGATTGGAAAAAAGAGTGTGAAGAATTTTTTGAATAACAGAAGAAAAGATTAGTCAATGCTCCTATATTTACTCTACCATTAGAGAATGATGGGTTCGTTATTTATAGTGATGCATCAATGAAAGGACTTGATTGTGTCATTATACAGAATGATGGAGTTATTTCCTATGCATCACGAAAGCTGAAAATTCATGAGAAAAACTATCCTAATCACGATATCGATTTAAATGTTGTGATCATTGCTTTGAGATATGGAGAAATTATCTCTATGGCGAAAAATGTGAAATATAAACCGATCACAATAGTTTGAAGTATATTTTTCACACAGAAAGAACACAACATGAGGAAAATTAGATAGATTGAACTACTCAAGGATTATAATTGCATGATACACTACCACCAGAGAAAGGAAAATAAGGTAGTAGATGCTTTGAGTAGAAACGATCATTGAGTTTGGACAAGATGAGAGTAGAAAGGGATCCTATTTTCATGGATCTAGTAAATATTGATATGGGAATCAAAATGGAAAGTAAAACATCAATGCATTTTCAAATGGTTTCCAAACCATCTTTTCAAGAAAGGATAAAGAGTTCTCAAACCGTTGATGAAGAGTTTCAAAAGAATATTAAAGCTATGAATGATGGGAGATTTAGCGACAGTGTGTATGAAGATGGAATTTTGAAATTTGGGAAGAGACTTTGTGTTCCCAATATACATGATCTAAAAAGGGAATTATTGGATGATGCTCACAGTTCCAATTTCTCTATTCACCCTGGGAGCACCAAAATGTACAACGATTTGAAGGAACTTTTTTGGTGGGACAACATGAAGAGGGAGATTGCTGATTTTTTGTCAGGATGTATGGTTTTTCAACAAGTGAAAGCTGGAAGGAAATAGCCTGGATGAGTCATGCAACCTCTTCCCATACCTGAGTGGAAATGGAATAATATCACGATGGTCGTTGTCATGGGACTACCAAAGACTGCTAGAAGGAATGATGAAATATTGATCATTGTTGATCGTCTTACCATATAAGAACATTTTCTTGATATAAGGGAAGATTTACCACATGAAATTCTAGAAATATTATATATAATGATGTTATGAGACTTCATGGAGTACCCTTATCAATTGTTTCAGATTGTGATCCTCGTTTTACATATAGATTCTAGAAAAGTCTTCAGAAAGACCTGGATACTAAACTCCCTTTAAGCACTGCTTACCACCCTCAAAGAGAGGGACAATCAAAATGGACAATTCACACCTTAGAAGACATGTTGATATCATGCTCACATGACTTTCAGGGTATGTGGGATCAATATTTACTTCTAGTAGAATTTTCCAATAATAATAGCTTACATTCAAGTATTCAGATGTCACCATATGAAGCGTTATATGGAAAGAAATGTCGCACACCAACCTGTTGGGATGATGTTGGTGAAAGAAAACTCATTGGCCCAGAAATGGTGGAGGAAATGATGGAAAAGGTGAAGGTAATCCAAAAACACATCAAAACAGCTCAAAGTAGGGAGAAGAGCTATGCCGATAACCAAAGGAAGGATTTGGAATTTTAGGTAGGAGATCATTTTTTCTTGAAGGTATCTCCATGGAAGGGTGTTATATGTTTCGGTAAGAAGGGAAAATTGAGCCCTAGGTATATTAGACCATTTGAAATTCTAATACTAATTAGGGTTGTAGTGTACCATTTGGCAATGCCGCAAAGTCTCTCCAAAGTTCACAATGTGCTCCACATATCACTGTTGAGAAAATACATGCCTAACCCAACACATGTACTCAGCTATAAAAAGTAGAACTGGAACGCAATCTATATTATTACAAAGAGCCTGTCATGATTCTTTATACAAGAGAGAAAGTGCTAGGAAACTGGGTGACTCATCTGGTAAAAGTTCTATGGAGGAACCATAAGATGGAAGAGGCAACGTGGGAACCCGAGAAACATATGATGAAGAACCCCCCCCCCCCCCCCGAGTCTTTTTATGTGGTAGTGTTATAGAAATTTCGAGGATGAAATTATTTTAAGGAGGGAATAATGTAACACCCAAGCTTCCACGGTACGATTCTATTTGAATAATACTGTAGCATGTGTTGTAAGCAACTTCGAGATTTTAACACACCACGACCAATCAAAGTAACAGTTATGAATAGTAATACCATCTTTTTCAAATTTTATAAATTTTATCACTCATAATGGACTAAATTTTTTTTATTTTGAATATCAAAATTAGCCTAGGGTGAAATTTTGGTACTTTTGGGATAACTCAAATATTTTGATGAATAGTGAAAATTACTAACTTTTAATTAAAAATAACATTTTTAATCGAAATAATTAATAGTGATGAATTATGAATTTGAGTTGTTTTAAAGAATATTTAGAATATATTTTTACCATTTAATATAATTTTGGTCATTGGACAAAATTTCACAATTAAACTGGACATGAACAAGTGTAAAACTTTTGATAGTTATTATCTCTTAAAAACACGGTTTTTATTTTAATAACGGGAATTAATTTTAAATTAATTTCTACCACTTATGTGTTTTTAATTTGGAAAAATCCATCTCATATTTGGAATTAGGATTTATAAATTGTGTAAATAGGTAACTTTTATTTTTAGTCATTTTGAATAATTACTTTGGTAAATATTTTATTTACCATGGTTAAAGGGTAAATCCAGTAAATAAGGGTAAAAAAATAATATTATAATAATAATAAATTACCCTAAAACATATCCTAACCTTACTTTTTGATACATTTTCGACCATGGGATTCTTTGGGTCGATTTTAGGACCCCATGGAGCAACTTGTAGGTGATAAGGACACTTTATATTAATTAAGTTAATGTAAATAAAAAAATTACAAAAGCACATATATTTTAGAAAAATAATTTTTACATAGGGTTATACATGATATATTTTTGACTATAAATATTCATTAGAAATATAAAAATATTTCCTACATAATTTTATTTTTTTATAATTTATAAACATTTAATAATTAAATTTATTTATGACACAATAATGAAGCAGTATTTTCCTTATTAATGAAAGAATCAAGTAATTGGTATTATAAAATTTTAAATAAATATTATATGATAGTCTTGAAGAAATACACAAATTTTATTGGTTTATATTACATCATATTATTGATTAAATGAATTTTATTCGAATTAATAATGTTTTTAAGACATTAAAAAAATCTATTTCTGAATTGTGTAAAAATTGACAAAAATGAGTTTTTAACACAAATATTATATTATTATTTAATATTTTATTCCTAAAAATTTAAGGTTCATCCAAAGGACTTATATCATGATAGGTGTAACATTAATGGACCACTTCGGTAACTCTTGGATGTATATAGTAATATTATAAACAATATAATATAAAAATACATAGTGACATGGTAAATGTCAAACTAATTAACTAAGAGTTAATAATAAAAGATAAGGTTAAAATAATGACACAAACCTGTTAATAATATATTGGTTGAAATTATTTCAACCCATACCCACCGTAGACTTTTAATAATCCACTTTGGATCCATTATAAACTGAATATGAATTTATTATAAAATAATACTTTATGTTTTTCCTAAAGAGACCCCCTCCCCCTTATAAAAGGACACCAATTCTAACCAATTCTTCACAACTTCATAGCCTTTTGGTTTGGACTACCCCTACAAAAATATTATCTCAACATCACTCACTTAAACCAATAGGCCTTATTTTGATCATAATTCCAACCTATGGAGGAATTTTGATCAAATAAAAAGGAAGAACCCGAAGAAGAGGTAATGTTTTCCCCAGCCTTTTTCAATTTCCTTTCATCTTCAACTTCTTCTTTCATTGTTATTTAAATTATAAAAATAATAACTACAGTATATTCTATATACTATGATGTCATTATAAATATGGCACAACCATATTTATTATTCTATATATCCTTTGAATGACATGTCGCCATAGGTGCATATGTATGGCTTACCGTCTCCACGTCATGGTGTAATTGTTATCCAATACCCTATAATTTGGATGGGTATCATAATGATGTATAATTCAAGTAAATAATAAATATAAAATGTCAATGATTCTGTATATATGATATACCATCCAATTACATATTATTTTAATATCAAAATAGTGATATTGTCGCACGTGCGTAAGTACGGACTACTGTCTCCACGAACGCGATGAGATCCATTCTATATCGTATCCATGCATGTATAATTCTCATTTGATGATTAAAAATAATTTTAAGGACTTGATATCATTCTAGATGTGAATAAGATACATCCTATACATAAAAAACTCATCTTATGTAACAGAACATATAAAATAAAATGAGTATGTGAACACCCGAAATGACGATAATACTAAGATATTATTAACAAAGTAATGTTAAAAGATCATATATGATATAATATTTCTGTATATAATTCTTCAATAACTTAATAAAAATTATTTCACCATTATACAGGAGGTTAACCTACCCTCACCAAGTAAAAGTACAAGGTAAGAGTTTATTTCGCAATCTCTTCATTATCCGAGGATGTTTATAAGTAATTATCTACTAGGACCTATTTATCATCCACATCCATGATTCTTAAAAATGTATTTCATTACATTTTTACTATTATACAGAATATAGGTTATAGTCATTTATACCCTTGTTTGAATATTTATAAGAAGTTTATAAAGGAATTTTTACGTCATTTTCCAAACAAGGACCTTTTTAACCATTTTGACAAATTAATTTCAGAATGTTTTTTTTCTTATATGGAGGGTGAGGTTATTTTCCACCATTGTAAAATCTTTGAAGCTTCCATTACAAGCTTATAAGAATATTTTTAAGGTAAATGTTTTATTTTATAATTTTTTTAATTTTAAATTATATAAAAAAAGATATATTTCTCTCAACTAGTTTTGATTTCATCTATGGCTTACATCCTTTGATGGATTTTAAGCTTATTTGACGTTGATTTATTATAATACAAAACTTCCATATTGTATTGATGTTTTTTTTATATTTTTGACTATGTATGTGTTATTGTTATACCATTCATGGTTTATAGAGAATGTATTTACATTTTGTATGCTATTTTTAATATGAATGATTATGTTATGTTTAAACCAAATCATATAAGAAATTATTTGGAATTAGAATGTAACCGGAGGAGCATGATATAGCTCCTCGATGCATCGGTAGGTCTCGTGAGACAAACTAGTGTCTTGTCACACGGACATGACAAAATCTTATTTTTAGTCTTGGCATGAGGCCTTCGCTACGTGTTTATGATAGTCTGGAATAATGCATTCCATCATTAAGAATGTGGTTATTGATATTGCATGTGATTATTAGACTAGTAGAATATCCATATGAATAAGTAAATGGATTTATTTGATTTTATTTTTTCCATATAATGATAATGTTAAAGTTCAAAAGGCTTTTGTTTTAGTTATACATTGCCTTAAATTTTTATGCTTATTTGTGAAGGTTTTCCCTATATTGTTATCCTTAATGGGAAATTGAGCACACCCCTTTCTATGTTTTATTTTTCCCAGAATATGAAGAAGTATTTTATGAATGACCTGCAGGGATAGTAGAAGGGGATATGAGTGTGGAGAAAAGATGTTGTTGTAGTTTTCACTTTATGATGTAATGTATGACTTATGAATGTATCTCGATTTTCCAAGGCTACTAAACTAATCATTCTTTCGAGATATGAACTTTTGTGATCATGCCAATATTATGTAATAATGCACTAACTTTGGGTAACTGGGGTCGGGGCGTTACACTATTATACTATGAAATAATGAATGACAAAATTAAATTTTTTTATATTGTATTTGGATAAAAGGAATCATTATATTTATGATACCTCTTCAAATGATTCCCATACTTTAGTTTCATGGGGATCCCTTCTTGAGCTTCTGGAGGTTTAGTGATAAAATTCCAATGTTGTGTTCATTACATGTTATGCGAAGTATGAACCATAGATTTTTTATGGATGGAAAATGATATGCATAAAATTATAATTGTTAAACTATATGAATGGATTAGTAATTTCAAAAATATTCCCATTGATTCTATAATAAATTTTGTGTTCCCTAATACTAAACCTGAATTAACATAAATAATACTTTTTTAATTATCCTCATAAATCAGGTTTCAAAATTTAGTTTAAATGAATTCATTTCATAAATTTAATGGTCAATATTTGACATTTATTCCCAGAATATCATAATTTTTAATCAAGCTATATTAATCCATTTTTTAAAAAATAAAATTAGAAAAGTATTGAAAAAAAATTAATGAAAAATTTATTTTGATCAAATTCAAAAAGACTTGATCAATTAAAAATCCTCATGTAATTACTCTTAGAAAATTTTTAACAATGAATCAATTTACAATTACGTCTGAGTCTATGGTAATGAATATAAATTGATAAGGGATTTGTTAAAAAAATATCCTAATGAGAATCAAATTTGGAAATCCTTAACTTTAAAGATCCACATAAATTTTACAATTTTATAATTCATTAATTGTTCTTATAAAGAAGTTTTATACATCATCTCCTCCTTCTTAATTTGATTTCATTAATCCCAATCCCATACATTTCCCTTCAAAACATGGCATATACTATAACATATTTTTATCATCAATATATTATTTATTACATTTAATTAATTATTAAGTATATTTTATTTGAAACTATTATATTTCAAAGAGTAGGAATCCTTGGAGGTTAATTATAATAATCAGGTCATGAAATCATGTTTAAATAGATATATCATATTTATAATTTAATCTTATGTACAAATATATTCTTTTTTACACCCTCCCATCCAATTTTATGATATCTTACGATAATTCTTAATTTTTTCCTACTACTAATTTTACTATATTTTTTATTACTTATCAAATTGTTGTTTAAAAGGACTTGTTGATGTCTAACTCATTCAAACAAAAAATTTACACATGAATTAATTTACTAATCCAGAGTATATATTGTAAAATTTTACTCACCATAAAAATCATCAATTAATATTATAAGTGCATGAAATATATATAGAGGAATCCATGTTTTCTTGTTGATTTCTCATATAAATGATCAAAAATATTATCTCAAGTGTTTCTATCACTAAAAGCTATCCAATCACCCCCTAACCAAACATATTATTTTTATTTATGATCAATTAAAAAAATATTGGTAGTTATGATTAATTATATATCATTGGATTTGGTATGGAATAAAATAGGGAATTGTATAATACTCTCTTTCCTTGTTGGATCCTTTATAAGTTGTGTGTATCTTTTCCTCAATGATCTATTTCCTTCTCCTATTATCTTCCACAAAATACTCAAAATTTAATCATTTGGGGTGATTTCTGTTTATTAAAAACCATAACTAAAATATAAATTCATGTTCCTTAGTTTCCCTTTAATTATACTATTTTCAAATTAAGAAACTTAACTTATTCACTTATCAATCTTCCAAACTTATGATGGTGTATTTTTCCTACTTCCCCCTACAAAATACTATTTCAATATCATCTCATCCATACTAAATGATTCCCATTATTCATTAATGATATTTATGACCATATTTTTGTTAACATGTATTATATTTAATAGTCTTTACCAATAAGATTTCTGCGTCCTTGGAAATAATTAAATTCTTGAATTAAACAACGAGACATATTTCCCTTCGGTAAATTCCTGCTGCTATATTAGACTATCATGAACCATATTATTCTTATACTTCATAACAATGAAATTAAAATAATATTCAATTATTAATTCCTTAATATCATTTAAAAAATATTATATTTTTAGTTGTGTCTTTACAATATCAACTGACCACTTTAACAAACCAAAATACATGGTGTTCAATTTCAATATGAAGGTTGAGTGATTATTTTTAAAAAAACTAGTATATATGGAGACATGAAATTTTTTTAGACATGGTTCTATATTCCCTTTGCGCACATGGAATCTTGAGTTCCAAATATTTCCTTGATTTATACACTATATTATACAAAATTCTATTCAATTCATTATTTGATAAATCATCTTGTCCACAAGTATTGGGATGATACATTGTTCTTGTATTGTAATTATAACCATATATATCTTTCTATACCCATGACTATGTATTCTTGAAATATATTCCATTATCATTTAAAATGGATTATGTAAATCTATGTCTAAATAAGATGTATTTCCTCAAAAACATCACTACTAATGAACAAATATTTTTTGTTAAATCCACAATATCCACTAATATAGATATATATAGTCCAATAGAATTTATATATATAAATTCCCAAGTATATTTAGAAATGGTAACATAAATTCCAATTCAGATTTATCCAAAAATTATATTTTAATTATCTCATATTGTAGAAATTATTTTAATATTCCCATATTTTTTATTCATAGTAATTATTTATAGTTTTGACATAATGACTTACCTTTTTTTAAATGGTTAATCATCAAAATACACACTAAAAGACTAAAATATTTGTCTTCATATTATTTAATGTCCTTTATAAGGTATTAAATGAAAATTATTCAAGATTGAGAGTACATATTATTTTACAGAAAACCTTTTTACAATCCCATATGATCCATATTTTTATAAAATTACTTCTTGTCATTGATAATATCTAGCATAAACATTAAACCTACTTTATTCATCCTATGAAATTTCACCTATAATAATTCCCATAATAATATAGTTTCTAATATATGAGTACTAAGGAGCAACTTTGAATGTGATTTTAAAAAACATCTCATTAAGGAATTCTTCACTGATTTGATTATAATTTTCTTTATATTATTATCCAAATATAGAAAAATGATTAGACAAATGATACTTAGTTACCTTCCGGTCCTTTATTTATTAAATAAAATCTTATAATATAAACAACCATCTAACAATCCATGTAATAAATTCCTTAATTGATATTAGATAACTCAATGATGAATGATTGGTGTATAAAATAAATTTGATACCTATTTAATGTTGTCTGAAGTTACCCATCGAGTACACTATTGTATGGAATTGTTCACTAATTGTAGAATAATTCAATTAATCCATATTGGGTACTTTTTTATCAACAAAAGTAAAATAATATTTATTATCATTTCTTGGATTATGAACTGAAACTAAAAAATCACATTTATCAGAGAGGATTTCAAATGATAAATTTCCATCAACTATTTTAGTTATTAATTCCAATGTCAAGTTCTTTTTGAGACTTTAAAATACATCCAACTAATCTTTATCAAACCTTAACAATACATCCTTCTCTAAAAGTGAGCATAGTGGTCATATAATATTATATAATTCGATGAAAACCCTTATATGAAATTCAATAAGTCCCAAAAAAACATCACACTACATTTATTCAGTTTGGTGGTGGTATTGTCAATATTTCTTCTATCTTTTCCTTTTCAACAACAATTCTATCCCTTTATATTTTATATCCCATCACTAATCATTCACTTTCCATACAGACTAATTCTTCTTATTTATTAAAAGATTAGTCTCTTCCCACATCTCATGTACATTAGATGCATATTCAAAATTATACCCAAACTTATTCCAACAACTAAGAAGATGTACTTGAATACATAATGTTTCCTCTTTATTGTGTAAGATAAAATACCTATCATACTCCACTGGAATGTTTTATGATCACCACATAACATAAAAGGGAATTTTTATGTAGATAAAAGTTAAATATAAATATATATATATATTCATGAAAAAGTTGTCTTATCACAAGCTAGTGTCACTTTCAAAAATGAATCTTCCATTATTCAATCAATATATTGTTTTGAATCATTTTTGGGACAATATTGGTGGATTTATTGAATTTTGCAGTATTGTGGGCAATTTTATGATTTTTATATAGCTAGTTCAATCCCTGTGGAACTATTCGAAAACCTTGTGGATTGTTGTGGTTTTGGATAATGATATTTCACATGCTTAGTGTAGGGTTATTCAAATTATGTGACTAGACCATGTTTTTTCTCTAGTGTGTAGAAACATGCACATGGTTAGTGCCTGATTTTCTAGATCACGTGACAAGAATTAATTAACACAAAATTTATTTTATGAACAAAAACATCTCCATTTGGAATTATCCTTAACCATTTCGGCAAGTCTATGGACTGTAAATCTTATTCATAGATATTTTTGGGATCCAAACTCTTCTAGGTAGTGATTCTAATGGTTCCTGAGGTGTTGGGTCTTTATAATCAAGGGTACAGATCCATTCATCATTTTTATTGATTATTATTCTATATAACCTCTCTTATTCTCATAGTTAATCATTGATTAGGGATGTTATTGCAAGATTTAAGAGTTTTAACTTGATATAATTTTATTTATCATGGATTTATTAAAGGGTGTTGAAGAAGAAGTTGAATCAATGGTATTGATGTGTTGATAATTGAAATTTTTTATGTTAGTGTTTTCCATTGATCTCCATAAATCTATCTATAAATAAATTTGGGTATCATGTTTTGGGTATCATGTTTTAGAGATATTTCATAATTCCTATATACCCACTTTGTAATCTTCTTGTGGATTATATTCAATTGTCTTAAATTTAAGGTGTTTGAGGTAGGTGACTATTTCATCTCTCTTTAAAATTTAATATATGATTTCATATTCCTTCATCATTGTTGATCCAAAATTAATAATTCTTTCTTTTCCATTACATTAGTTTTGGAAATCACAAACACTTACTTAAAACATGTTTACTAAATTTTTATGTCCTTAATTTTTTATATAGTTTATGTAGAAAAAATTACATTTTACTATACATAGAAAAAATTTAATACATAAAAAATGGACTAATATTGGTATTAATGCAATCAGACTGACACACATAAACATTATCCTATTGATATTGTTAAATAAGTCCATTAGACAGACTTATGTATATAATCATATTCAAAAGAATTTTTTATAATATAAAGAAAACAATTAACACTATAGTGATGTTAAACAATATGACATCAAACCTTAACATAAAATGATGTTAAACAATACGACATCGAACATTCACTTATAATGAGCTACCATGTACTAGGTGTCATACGATGTAGAGAAAAACACATAAAAATAATTTTTTGGAGATTAATATTACTATTGGAAGATTTCCTATAAATACCAAGTCATTTGAGGAGTTTGAAACTATTAGATTAGTTTCCATTTTGAATTTTATAAATATTACATAGTGTAAACAACCGAATATTAGTTTTTTGTAATTTTTTATAGAGAGTCATTCTAAGGAAACCTTGTGAGGTTGTCTCCCTTAGAACTTTTGTAATTGTACTTGCATCCAATCATCATAATAATTGTGGGATTCTGAGGATAGGAAGATGGATAATCTGATCAATTAGTTATATAGATTACTGGGATACTAAGATAGAGTGAATAATCATATTGAGGGATTAATGGGGATAGAAAGATAGAGCCATTTTAATCATTATATCGATGGATTCCCAAGTAAGTGAAGATAGACATTCTTATATGTATAAAATTGAAGACACCTTTAGTCATGTTTATTGACTACCTTACTCCTAAGGATAAAATATGTGAACATTTCATTAATATCTTGTGATTAATTTTTACAATTACATCGGTATAATATTTCTTGTTTTTAAATGTGTTTATTCCACTACACATTTAATATAAATTGATACATCATATTAATCTGTCTATTTTATTTTGTTTAATCATTACTATTATGATTATGATTATAACCATACAATTATAAATCAAATAAAAAGTGATTATGATTTTTTACTCTGATATAATTAGACATACTTGGATTTTAATTATGTGGCCTTATTAATCAAACTATGGGTTGAGTCTGATAATCAAATCAAATAATCTATCTATATTGGTTATTTTAATTTTTTAAATTAATCTTTTTAAAACTAAAATTGACCCCCACTATTATAATATTTTTCCTCATAAGATAATTATTATGATCCTAATCACAATTATAAATATTCTAATATTACAATTGATATTATAGTAGGTTTATACTTCTTAATAAATTTATATGTTTTAAGTATTCTAATTACATGAATGTTCATCAAATTATAGACATAAAATATTTTTTATAAACATTGTTACACAAATGAGTATTTGTGAAAAAAATTATCATTTTTAAAAGGAATGTCTTAATGATTGTTTAATTGACAATATAAATATGATCAGGCCGCCTATCATTATTGGTGTAGATTATAAGAACTAGAGATATAGAATGAATAATTTTTTTGTAAACACCGGAGTTTATAACATTGTTATGAGGACTGGATATTGTGAAATTCCTAAGATGGACGTTATGACCTTTACCCATCAAGAAAATAATTAATTTTAGTTAAAATCTATAGATATAAATATTTTATTATATTATATGACAAGAATCATTTAGAATTAGATATTATCTTGTGAATCTGATAAAAATATTTTGAAAAAGCATCAAGTTACTCATTTTTTGAAATTCCATGGTGTTTAAAACTACAAGATCTGCTTTGAGAGTAGATTATCATGAATTGTATTTCATAACTGGATATCCTATTGGTAAGATGCATTATATATTCACTAAGACCATTAATAGTTTACAATCTATTGATGAGAAAGTTATATATGGTGATATAATTATGGAAAACATAATTGATGTAATGCCTAATGAATGGCAATCAAAAAGAAATGTTGTGGATTAGAAGATAAATTTAAATAATATTACTCTTGATGATATCATTGGAACACTTATACAATATGAAGAGAGACTCAAGAGAGATACTGAGAAAGAAATGAAGAAAAATAGAGGTGTTTAATTTTTTACTACTTATATAGTTACTTCTACAGATCAAAATTTGATAAATATTTGAAGAAGAAGAATCTTTTTATTCAATTTGATTCTAGTAGTTATGATCATTTTGAGAAATAATTATCTAATCTATTCAAAATGATGAATAATATTTTTAAAAATAAAGGCTTCCAATACCAATATAAGAGTGGTCGTAATTAAAAATGCGATAAGAAAGATGAATTAACTTGTTATATCTGTTAGAAAGCTGGAAATATGAGACCTGGTTGTCAAAAGATGTATAGGAAATATAGAAACAAAATAAATTTAAAAAGGAACACAAAACAGTTAAGTATAAAAAATAAAGAAAGTACTGAAATATTCTGACACATGGAGTGTGAGTGGAGCTGATTCTTATAATATATTATTTCCAAATGAAATTTAAAAGTAGAGGAGAATATTCATTTTTTCTAATTTACCCCTGTAAATCAATGTTTGATAGCTAATGTATGAACTACTGAAACGCATATAAAAAAGTATTTATGTGAAAATTATCATGACGATAAAAAATATACATCCTCAGATGAAAAAAATAACCTCATCCAGTGATGATAACTATTTATTTTCTTATTATGAAAATTCATGTTTTGAAAACATATTTGAAAATGAGAATTGTAAAATTTAAAAAGATATTGGTAATACTAATGCTAAACTAGCTAAGGTTGATTCATAGATTGAATTATTAATATAATAAATATCATATCATTATATATATCTTGATGAAAATATCTTTTTAAAGGAAAATATTTCAAAATATTTTGAGATTTTCATGTCTGAAAAAAAAAATTATAAGAAAAACATATTTCAACAATTTATGCTAGTGAGGATTATAATTTAGTTGTGAAACTAAAATGTAAAATTTCTTATTTAAAGAAACTTTTTTGAAAAATTAACATTAGTAAGTATTTTTTTGATAAAATTTATAAAAAAATAAAACCACATGGTAATAGTACTAGATTAGAGTTTTTTAATAAAAACTTATTTTCAATAACAATTAATTTGTTCAAAAAAGTGAACCCTTTTTCCCAAATTGTTATAGTGGTGGGAATTGGAAAATGCGTTTTTTCATGAAAAAAAATTTTATCCCTAGTTTTTCACAAAGACTATTTTCTAAAATAAATAGGGATTCTGAAATTCTTTTTTCTGACATTACCAATCCTAAGAATTTTTAAATGCTGAAAGTATAATGTTTTTGTTTTAATGTAAACAAATAATATACCATAACTGAGTGCTGAAAATATTGAATAGGCAACAAAATCATCATACTCCTACCATAAAGCAAGGATGGGGTATACTTCACGTGAGAAAAATTTGTACGTATTTTAAATCTAACGTAGTACTTTTATCTGACATAAAACAACACAATAACCATTTTCCTCTATTTATATGAAGATTGATAAATCTAAATCAAAATTAACTACCATACCACACCATGTTTTATGGAAGGAGGCTCGTGTAAATAAATAGTGGATACTGATAGATGAAAACACATAAAAAGTATGGGAAACATGTGTAAGTATGACATAATATAAATTTGATTTGATTTAAATCACTATTAAATAAGAATGACTGGTTATTTTTCCTATATTTTATATTTGACATAGTCTCATGAATCAACAACTCCCACACCAGATTTAGACATACATTCAATAGCTTTGAAGCAGCCAAAATAGTATGGTTACGTCAGAGGTATGGGTTTTGGGGTGACACCCCGAACATATTTTCAGAAAGAAAAACAAGCGGAGGATCAAAATGAGGAAATGAAAAAGATGAGAGAAACAATAGATATGTTTCAAGAAGAAATACAATACCAAAGGGATATAATAACAAGTTTGATGGGGGGAGGCAAATAGATGAAAAAAGTCAAAAAAACCCATGCGTGAAGATCCCGCACTAACCCCACCAGCTTTGAGGTGAGGCATTCCCATAAAAAACCTGACATATCTAAGGTAATAAATGATCTAATAATTGTTTCTGTGAAATGGGAATCACATAAACATTGATACCATTTCTGTACTGATATTCTATAAGTTGAAAATGACTATTATTTATATCTATCAACTCCCACCTATCTCCTTGTAGCGAGGGCTATGGTGTTTAGTTTGAATAATGACATGCTACAAAACTGACCACTTCCAAAAGGTCATGTCAGAGTGTTGATTAACGTACCGAATGAGCCAAGTGATGAGATTACTATTCCAAAGGATGATGATGACATTCATATGATTGAACAAGCTATTGGAACATTCATCTCATGGCCATCAATTCTTGTAAAAAATATATCGACAAGGAGGTATTCATTTCCAATTAATTTTTCAAGATGAACCTTTCAAATTTAATGAAAAATGGTTTGAACTGATTAATATTATTATAGAACAACAAAGGGAATGGGGTGAAATAAAATATTGTCTCAAAACTATCTCAAGTATCAATCAACCGATCGAAATGGTCTACTGAGAGCACCTTCACCCCACCCATTGTTTATCCTCATTTAATATCATTACAGGCTCATGTGGATACAAAGATGATAGAAGGAAATACTCACACAATTGATTTTGAAAAAAATATGTACATAGGGTAATAATCAGATTACAATAGTTCTGAAAATGTAGATGAAATATTCAAGTATGAATGGCTAGGGGCCTTAGTTGTGAATGTATACATGAGGTATGTTTTCATGATTTGACTTTAAAAAAGATAATATACATTGATAATTATGACTAAATACATTTCATATTTTTTCACAGGCATATATATGAAAAAAATTAAAGGGATTTTCCCATGAATGAAAATTTATGCTCATTAGCCCTCACATCACCTTCTAAAAAGAAGAAATACATGACGATATAGAGGGTGAAATAATGACATCCCTGTTCAAATCATTTGAAAAAAATTATGGATGACATAATCTTTTTAATACCAACTATGCAGGGGTGAAACTCTATAATTTAATCATATCAACTATATTTTCATTTATTTCATTACTTATTAGTTTTTGTGTTTTTAGGAAGCATTGGATGCTCAATGCAGTCAATTTGGATACTCTAAAGATTTATTTTATGGATTCAATGCAAGGATATCCAACAAACCAACCATGCATGATGGAATTTTTTAATTTTTAATAAAGTAGATCCAACATTTTAGAACATAATATCTAGTTATATAATTTATATTTTATTTTAATTAGGATTCTATTATGAAATGGAGGTGCATCAATATCGTTTAATTCATGGAATAAATCTAGGGCCTAAGGAAAAGAACACCAATGAGATTTACAAGTGGAAAAGTATAATGGTATATATAATAATATTTCACTATGAAAACACATATAAAAAAATTACTTATTTTTCTCAATATTTCAGCAATGTCCAAAAAAAACAAACATAAAGGATTGTGGTTATTATGTTTGTATATTTCTGAAAGAGTTCATATTTCATCAACAAACTATCATCCCTAAAGTGGTATTTTCAAAAATAATTACTAGTTAATTTAAAATATTTATTGATCCTTTTTGTATTTATATTTTTTCCGTAATACCATGACTTTCGCAAAAAGTAATATTCACAAGATGATATAGATTTGTTTAGAAATGAATGGGCAGCATACCTGATCGAAGATTGTACACAAATAGGATTAGGGTGAATTCCTAATACGTATGTTATCCTTATATGATCATTGATATCTCCCTTATTTACACATATTGAGCATCTATGATCACCCTTTATTATGTGGTTTTAGAAATGATTTGTCTTTCTAGTAATGAAAAAGTTAATGAGAGACTCTTATGAACAAGTTATTTATGTTTTCATGTTTCCAAAATAACTAGAGCTATACTATTAGGGCATGGATCATTTATATTTTGTATTTTGGTTATTTATGCAGCAATTTTTACTTATTTAGTGTATTGGAATAACATTGGTTGTGCATCAGTCAAAATTTAAATAACAAAACAAAGGATTCTTTACTACTATTGGTTAACTACCGCTTAGCCAAGCATCTGATCAAAACTACTGATCCAGGGTCCCTGTGAGGCTCTCATACCACACCATCTCTATGATATAATCATTCATATTTCACTCTTCTTTATCTCACTACACCCATTTACTAGGTAAATGGGTGCATGAAGAGAAGGAAGAGGTAACACTGGATGATGATATCATAGAGATGGTGTCTGATGAGAGCGTCATGGGTATGCCAGATCGGAAGTTCGGATCAGTTGATATGCTAAACTGTAGTTAAACAATAGTAATAAAGTGTACAAAGAATCATTAGTTTTGTTATTACCTTATATCTTGACCAAATAAACCCTTGGGAAAGAATTTAAAGGTAATGCTACGATATAATATCACTATTTTAAAGAAAAATTATATAATGAAATGTTGATTTGATTTTCATTATACCTTGTAGGGTTCATTTATTTTATAATATTTCTATCTATGTGAAATGCCTTTGAAGGAAGATCAATGAAGTTGTGTCTGCTCAAGCATAGAGTTAATCTTGATGTTTGAACAATAAAATTATTGTCCATAGAATTAATGCATTGTTTCATATTTATGTTTAATATATTTCTTTTTTGTATGGAATATTACTCTACTCATATGTGATATCAATGTATGAAATGTTTAGGTCATTATAGTTGGTATCAGAGTAACTGGACTATTCCAAATTGAGAAAGCGCATTTCTTTGTTTTGATACTTTAGGGAGACGATCCATAAGTCATTTGAAATGTGTAGGAATCAACCCCACCTCAATACGACACATCATGTGCCTTTTATGACTCAATGTGTCTCTTTTTATTTATAATTGACATTATTTATAGTAAAAAGAACAAGTGACATATTGAAAACTGATAAAACACATTTTGATTGTTTTGATACTTCATGGAAATAATCCATAAGTCATTTTTGAGGTGTCGGAATTGACCACACTTCAATTAAACGTGCAATGCGACTTGTATGACTCAACATTTCTCTTTCTATTTAAAATTGAAATGAATTTTAGAAAAAAAAACACAAGTGACATGCTGATGGTCAACACCATCACCTAACTACATAGCCTATGGGGGCTTCCACCCACAACGAGTGGTCAAAACCACCTCAACTAAGTCCTATATCTGTGTACATGACTCCTATAGCTTATAAAAAAACAAATGATTAGAGGAAATAACCAAAAAATCAAATATACTTCATCTGACACCTCGAACCCCTATGAATATGTCCCTAAAATCATGACTGTCAATACCATCTCAAGTCTAGAGATCCATGACCTTGTCCTGATGACTTCATCACCTCAAATCCCAATGATGAAGTTGCCTCAATCGGGTGATCATCATCATTCCAAGTATCTGATCCAAGCCCCACCTGACGAACCACATCACCTTAATCCAGAAAATTAGCACCCACCTCAATCCTAAGGCAAATCCTAATAAATCTGAAAGGAAGCAAGTAACCAATATAACAATTCCATTTAATTGAAATTTACACTCGGCCTAAACATTCCAAGTTAGTATGATCCTCTTAATTGGTTTAACCAATCGTAGTGGAGAAAGAACATTCTGATAGGATCTTATATAATCATTATAACAAGTTAATAAGCATTTATCTAATTAATTAGGTTTTCACTTAAACTACCCACATAGTGTATATGAACACACACCCAAATCACTCAAAAAATCAAGGATAAAGATAGGAACCACCTAACATGTACTAGTATACACTCACTCATTTGATATCGTCCTCAAAATAGATCCAAATCAAAAGAAAATTGATTTTTAGATGAATTCCCAAAAAATAGGAAAAAGGGCTTGCATGGATTTATCACTCTATATGGCGAGATAAATAGAAAAGATGAGCTAGAAAATTAAAAGTATTGTTGAGATGAATGTATATCCACTAATGGATTAAAGATCAAAATTTGGATAATGGAGTTCCCTCAAATCCTAGGTAGAAGTAATATGGAGGAGCTCCCTTTATTTTGAATTGTAAACAGGAGGAATGGGAGGATAAAGAAGGAAATAGTGAATGAGGGAAAAAATTAATTTCTTACTTTTTAATGGGCTACATTGTTTGGATGCACAGTTTGCATAACTATGTGACAACTATACAGAGCCCACTATCTAAGCACCACACTATGCACTGTTAGGTTCACAATTTTCCAAACTATGAGAAAACTATGTGAATCACCTCTATTAAAAACTGAAGAGCTTTCACATGGACATTCAGCCCCACCTATATAGTTTTCCATACTGTGTCAAGTGCTTATGGTGGCCCGCATGGTTTCTTCTAGGAGACCACATGGTTTTTCCAAATTTTGAACCTCTGCCTGTGCTTTCCTAAAATGGAGTTCTCCGGCCCCGCTGCACCCAAAACCCCAAGGCACATTCTAATCCATAAAACCTATATAAAAACAAGGACTTTGGTTAATCAAACTCTAAGAATTAGGTTCCAAATATGAAAAAAATATGGCCTTTTCACCAAACATCAAAACTTCAAATAGGTTGAGGATTTTTTGACCAGCTCAAAACCACAAGACATTACAATCTCCCCTCCTTAACATAGCTCATCCCCAAGCTATCAAGATTTACCAAGATATGGTACCACATATACTCATCTCATGAAAATCAACATGGTCTACCCCAGTCATTAAGTCATAGGTCAACTCACCTCAAGGAAGTCCCCACCTTAGGAGTGACCTACCCTGTCACTTGTTGACCAAAAACTCAAATGTCTCGATGGCTACCAACCATCCCTGAACTCAAAATTCCTCCCACTATGCATCATCATTCTTTCACCTCATGGGGTGCTCAAATAATACCCATGTCATATTTAACACCCATCAAGTATAGAATCTCATCAGATGCCCATATATACTTGTTCCATACACAACACTCATAAAATCTTGCATCTCATAAAATTCCCATAGATCTTGCATCTCATCAATTTCTCAAATAAACTGACATTATATATACAGATTCATGCCCATCAAAATCTGGGTGCCTACGCACCTCATATAGAACCTGAATCACATCAATGCCCAGATGCATACACAACTCACATACAAATAGACATCGCTTTGATTCCAACATAAATCTTGATGCCAACGCTCCTCATATATATATAAATATCTCACATCATAATTGATGGAAACCTAGTAACCAGTGCCTAGTTAGTTCAAAAACAATACTCGTGCACCTCATGCACCAAAACTGGCAAAATATAAAATGAACTAAAAGAAACATAACACACACAATGTACCAAATACTATAATTACATCACCATCCTACTATGACCCTAACATCTAGATAGTGTGATTCTAGACGGATTCTTGAATACATAAATTCTAGCTTCCCTAAAGAACACCCCCAACCACTAGCCACTGATCCCACTACTAGGTCCCTCTATCTTTTACAAGACCTACACATGTAGAAAAATAACAACTACCCACTCTTGGTACTGATCTCAGTCCGACCTTATATCCTTGAGTCTTCCCTATTCCCTGGCTCGCACCTGTCTAATAAGGATACCTACAGAACCTCTTCAAATGGATTATCTAGTCGCATGCATGAAACTCCTTCAGAACCTTATCACATTAGGTCGGAACATGACATGGATTCCTACACTAAATGAATAGTACTATAAAACAACTCCTCGGAAGTCTTTCTGAGTCTCTAGCTTGACTTCCCTACTGAGACTCCTCACAGCCTCTCTCCGTGCAGCCTAAAGCATCTTTGATCGGGTCACCTGACACTTTCAACCGACTCGAATAAAACTAGTCGGTCAAGTTTTCCTCAGCCATTAGTGGTTAGTTGAATACCTCTGAGAAGGATATTAGTCTAAATTTGTTGATCTACACCCTAATTTTGTGTCACTATCCATCCTCACAATGATGCACCATAGTGATGTAATCTCCAACAGTATCAGGTGAAAGTCACATCAGGTTAGAAAAATTCGGTGCATAGTCCATGACAGAAGTATCCCCATACTAGAGGTTCATGAAATCACAAGATCTATCACCCTCAGCATCTCTAGACAAAGTGATTGAAGAATATGTCCAGAAAATCCCTCTGAGACAGTCCCTTGTGTCTGTTCAAACATTCTTACACATCTCACAAGATTTATTTCATTCCTCTAATCATGTATGTCACCATCCTCACCCTCCAACCCAGGGTGTCTCAAGCTGGTCAAAGCTAGTTTTTACCAACTCTATCAAGGTCTCTATTGTTTGTGGTCTATCCTTAATATAAAATAGTGATGGGTGTTGAGACTGGAACTCTTGAGTCAAGTACGCCATAGATGGATCATCTCCCTGGGATCCCCTATTGATTCCCTATATGAAATGAACCAGGAACACCTAGATCTTCTCATCAATACATGGCTTGAATTTTTCCATCTACAGCTTTATTTACAGTACCGAATCCTATAAATAGATATCATGATCATCCCAACCCTTCAGGGCCTCATCCCAACTCTTAGGGGCCTCATCCCATGAACACATTACCAGCACTGTATCACCACCCACTTAAAACTCCACTGAATCTTGTCAAGGTGGAATCCCACTAAATACAAATCATGATGATAAAATAGACATATCATTGTATATATAAAAATATCTCCAATAGAAATGTTTGTAACAGTTAACAAATCTCACCACCATTACACTTCCTTACCACACCATGTCAGACAACATATGGTCTCAAGGAAGCTTACCTACCCATATCAAGGTCATGTATCATGTATCATCTAGTCTTATGGCCCCTACCTACTGACATTATAGTCGTACATCACATATGAAAAGACCCAGAATTTTCCATGTAATTGTTTTTAATTATATGGAAATATTATGAGTCTTCTAAAATTGACGGCACCTGATTTTGAGGCCCGGTGTGCCCAAGATTAATTTCTGATCATTTATTTGGGTTCGTTCAGTAAACGTGCTAGATAAATTCTGTAACTTTTGAACCAGTGCTCAGAATTGAAATATGAGGGAACCGTTGAACTCGCAGTGCCGATATTCGCTAAAGGAGACCTTCACCTCGGCCACAGTAGGTCCAGGGTAGAAATTAGTATTCAGACTTTTCATGGGAGAAAATAAAATAAGCACAGTTTATTTTATTTTTATTAAGAAACCTTCCATTTGAATCATGAAGTTGGGGACCACATGAGGGTGGTCAGGAATTTAATTATGGGCATTTAATTCCTGGTTAAACAAAAGGTGAAACCACTTTCTTCGTTAATTAATATGATTCATTAATTCTAAATTATTGAATCAACTTGTTAATTCTTGGGATCTCCCAATTTATGTTACAATTTTAAATATTAACCTATTAATTTTGGAACCACACCTATCGAGGGGAAAAGGTTTAGAAAAGGAGAGGCTTTGGAGAAACATCCTATAGATGAAGAACCTCTCCAATAAAGAACGACTTCCAAACAAAGAATGAGGAACCGACATCGGAAGCATCTTGCGGGAGCAACCTACCCTGACGTCCCTTCATCGACTTCATATTCTTCTGCACGACATCTCCAACGAACATCAAGGTAGGGGATTTATTTTGAATTAAGTTTTAATTTATTTGAAAATTCTTCATATTCTAGATTCACAATGACAATTTCCAAACTAACATGGCTATTTTCCCACAAATATACATTGCCCCTTTGTCTTTTTTTCTTCCTATGTTCTTCGCGCATTCATCAACACCAAATAATTAATGATGCTCGAAAAAAAAATTTGTTGAGCGTGACATTTGGAGGCGGAGCCCTCATCCCAAGGATCATGAATATGTGGTCGTCATATTTTTTGGGCTTGGAACGAAGCCGCGATGGCTCACAGAAGAAGGCGGTGGCCGGTACCCGGCCAGCCGCATGGAAGGGGGGTGAGCACGTCTGCACAGATAATTGAGAAAGAGGTTGAGGCCTGTTGTATGTGGGGGAGAAAGGTGGTGGTCGGCATCTGGCCGGCTGCATGGAAGAGTGGTAGCATGCGTCTACGACACCATAGCAAGAGGTCGAAGCCGCTTGGCCGCGGCGGAGGCTGATGGGTGGCCGACACCCTTCCGGCCCTAGGAGGACAGCGTCGCACATCGTTACCACTGGGAGGAGAACCGGCCGACCATTTTGGCCAGATGGTTCATGCCGAGCGGGACTACTATAGAGGTCTCGCATGCCAGCAGGGTGACCAAACGGCCATTGGTCCGTTCAGAATACCAGTGGCACCCCCCCCCCCCCCCCGAGTTGCGTCTAAGGCGGACCCCGCCACCGCAGCCCGGGCCACTCTATTTTTGGGTCGGGCCAGACCATGGTCCAACAGGCCAGGCCCACTGCAGCCCAGGCCAACTGGGTCGGGTCAGTCCTGGCCGGGTCAGGGAAGGTCGATCCGACAGGGTCGGAGCGGACCTGGGCCCATCTTGACCCAGACACACCTTTGTGGCCATATATTGATAACTGTGCGTTTGTTTGACAAACCATCTGCGAAACCAGAATCCTTGAAATGAGATGGTCCTTTTGATATTATCCACTTGAGTTTTGGATAAATTCAGAGTACAGACTGTTTGGATCGATCCATGAATCCAACTGGGCTCTCGGAGCAGAAATGCTAATAACTTACAGAGTGAGCGTCCGATTGACGCGCCGTCTATTGAATTGGGTCCCTTATGTCATGACAGACATTTGGGATACTTATTAATGGGACTTCGTGGCAGTGGAGGTATGAACGATATCTTGAGGCACATATTCTATAGAACTCGAGTGCACCAGGTGCAAGGAATCCAATGGCTGGCAGTAAGGCAAAGGTTGGAGAGAGATAATACGGAGGTTAGTTACCTATCAACTCTGGGCGGGTAAGATACTGTGCGGGTCATTGCGGGGGTTAGTACCTATCACTCCTATTTGTGTCATTGCTCAATGATCCTATATGGGTTAGTGCATATAGATCTTGCGTGGGTCAGATCCTATGGGGATCAGCGGACAACGATCCTGTGTGGGTCAGCGCATACTGATCCTGTGTGGGTCAGATCCTGTGTGGGTAAGTGCTCAGGGATCTTGTGTGGGTCAGCACATATTGAGCCTATTTGGGTCATTTCAGGGGTTAGTACCTATCAATCTTGTGTGGTTCAGACTATGTATTATCTACAGTAGTGCCTCTTGACAGAATAATATGATCTAACTTCATGAATAATCAGCTGTACTTTTATACTTCACTAATACCTGTGTGTGCTGAGTCTTATATCTTGATGTTGTACCTATGTGGTACTATATCATCATGGTGTACCTGTGCGGTACTATATCTTCGAGTTGTTACCAATGTGGTACTCCAACATTCGTGGTGTTACCTTTTGGTATTCCTCCCTCCTGTGTGAGATGAGTATATCTTGATAACTTAGGTATATGTATGGGAATATAACTAAGTAGGGTTGATTTTTGTTTCCATGATTTTTCGTTTATACTTTGTCGAATTAAAATTCCTTCATTGGCCTCAGGGTCCCTACTGAGTATTTATATACTCAACCCTACACGAGCTACACTCGCACCTTGTTGTGTCTTGTACAGATGACGAACATCCTGACTGAGGATGAGGGTAACAGGACTGGAGAATGCTCAGAGGTGGACCTTAGAAAAGACATACCACAAAGATGACTATTTAAGACTTGTACATAACCTTTAGGTAGGATCCTTGGTTGGTGTTTACAGGAGTTTTTCTAAATTTTACTTTTACTTTTCAGTTTTACTTATAATTTCTAGTTGGGCTTGTATTCTCACCCCTTTACTTTCTGTACACTCCCTGTTTACTTTATAGATTACCATGTGCTTGTATATTGTTTTGTGCTATGTTTTTGAGAGTTTATATTTTATAAATTCAATGCCTTCCCATTTTATGGAATATGCCATTCAGTGCATGTCACTAGCCCCTGGCCTATAGAGGGTGGGCTTGGGGTAGTCAAGGCATGAGCCATGGGGAACAGGTCGTGACAACATATAATTTGGACTCATGGACCCTGTCCTACCCATGATTAGGTGAGACATAAAATCTCATTTATCAATTCAGGTTAGCTGAGTATAATCCCACTAAAGTGGCTACACAGCAAAAGCACTATTTAGCTTCTTTTTTGACATTTAAACAACTCACCCCCAATCGTCATCTATGTCTACCTGTATCAGGGTCAGGACTATATATCAGATTCATATAAAGCCATATGCAGATATCATTGGAACCACATGTTGGGGTTAGACGAGTATAATTCCACCAAAAGAGGCTAAGTAAGAAAACACTATTTAGATTCCCTACAAACACTTTAAATAACCCAACCCCTCTTATATCAATCCATGTTCCCAATGAAAATCAAAACAAAGCATACATCCAATTATCGTAATTGCCTATCCTGATGTGTAATCAAACCTCCTTTTCCATACTGGGCCAAGAGTCCAAATCCACATAATAGCTTAATATCACTCCCAAGTGTACCACCTGAGGTAGGAATCAAATAAACTATAAAAGATAAAATTAAAACATCAATTTAATTCTATTGTAAACTTAGATTTTTCCCCTGTGCATGGGGAAAAAGCACCTGAATATAGGATCTGTACTGATTTCTCACATACTCAAACGAACAAGTGACATACTCAAAATCAAGAAAATCCATTCAGATTGTTTTAATATTTTATAACCATGATCTATGACTCATTTGTGACATCTAGGAATCAACCCCACCTCAATATAATGCACAATGTGACCAGTGTAACTCCAAATGCGTCTTTTTTATTAAAAATTTACATTTTATTAATGTATTTTTTTATATTAACGGTTAATTTATTTTAGTATTTTATTACTAATATAATATCTGTTTTCTTATATAGGTGGAATTTTTTCTTCATTTTGGATTCTTTGTTCGTCAACTAATACCATGGGCGACAATTTTGAGAGGGGATCACATATACAAAAAGGATGGAACATTAATGTTTTGAACTATTTATTGGATAATTGTAATTGTAAACATATAAAACATTGTTTTAAATGTATATATAAATGTTATTTTTTATTCATCATTTCAAGTAAATGTATATAGAAATGTTTATGAAACCCTTGTGTGCGCTATTTCATTCTTCTATGCTTTGTTTGTGTGCAGGTGATCTTTTGTGCAGTTGTTTTGTGTGCAGGTGCTTTTTGTGTGCAGGTTTTGGGTGTGCTGTTAAATAAAAAACAAATCAAAGGAAATTCAGCAATAATTAGCACTCAAAATAGCGATGATAAAGGCAACCCTATATCCACGCTAAAAAAGAACTGATAAGGGGTGAAACTTTATCAGTGATTTTTTTAGCACCAATAAAGATCCCCCTTTATCAGCAATTTTTTTATAACTATTAAAGGGGACCCCACCCCCACCCTTATCCTTCCTATGATTAACTGTTCCTTTATAGCGTTGTTAAAATAGGTTTCTAGTGCTTTTAAAAGCCTTATTTTGTAGTACTGAAAGTTCTTTTCTTCATCTACTTCCTCTTTCTTTATTATTACCAAACTAAAATAATGAATCCAGTACCTTTTACATTCCGAGTTGTTATTATAAATATGGTACAAACATATTCATTATTCTATCCATATTATGACTGAAAAAGTCACCATGCGTGTGTACGTACGACTTACCATCTCCACATCATGGTGTAGTTTTTTATTCAGCAATACATTATATGGATGGGTATACTAATGTGTATAGTTAATTTTAATAATGAATATAATATGGAAATGATTCTATAAATATAATACATCATCCAAATAAACACCATTTCACCATCAGTAGAATGATATTGTCACTCGTGCATATGTACAACTTACCATCTCCAAGACGCGGTGAGATTCATCTTCAACGATCACCATTGAATATTTTTTATAAAAATATATATATTGATTAAGTATAAAATATATGAAATAATATTTATAACATAATAATAAATATTTATTTAGATAAATATATGTTTTTTACTTCCATACTATATGATAAGAAAATGGAAACAACATTCATGCATACATACGGACTACCGTCTCCTTGAATGGTGTTTCCATTTCATATATCTATCTAATATACATATTTATATTCTAAATATATATGATATATAAATCATGTTTTATATTATTTATGTATGTAAATAACTATCTAAGTGATATGATCAATAATAAAAAGTTAAAACATGTATGATAAAGAAAGTGATTATTACCCAAAAAGTTACTTTAACATGGAAATTATCATTAAATGGGTAGTATCAAGTCATAAATGAATCATATATAATATCATAAATATGAATATAGTTCTGGTATAATTTAATAACATATTATAGTAATTATAAAGTAGGTTAAATGTACCCTCTACTAAAAGAAAGTACATGGTATGGGTTAATCTCACAATCTCAATATTATTCAAGGTTGTTGATGTGTATGTATCTACTGGGACATATTTATAATCCATATCCATGTTTCATAGAATTTTTTACAAAATTTATAATTTATAGTTCTATGGAAGGGTATATTTATCTAGGTTATAATTTTAAATGTTTTAAAGATTTATTTTGCTAAATCTATTTATTTAATGCCCTTGTTTTCAAACTGATTTTCAGGATTTATCTATATCAACATGATTATTTTAAAATGTTAATTCCATTCAAAAGTATAAACGTGTTATGGGACAATTTGATTCAAAAATATCTTTTAAATTACTTCCTCTATAAATTGTGTGACTTTTAAATGATTTCATGAAAAATATATATTTCTCTCAAAGAGTTTTATTGATCATTTTCAACTATGTCAACATCCTTTATTGTATATTATTCTTGATTGAGTTTGATTTATTATAATACAATCATCCATATTGTATTGAGTGAATAATTATATGTTTGACTGTGGATGTTCTATTTTTATACCATTCGTGGTTTATGGGTAAAGTATTAACATTTTTTATTATAGTTTTAATATGAATGTTAATGTTATGTTTCAACCTTTTATTATGAGGAATGCATTGGACTTAGTAAGTGATGGGTGGCTCCCTCTATTGCCCCTCGATGCATCGGTAGGACCCATGAGACAAACTAGTGTCTTGGAACCGGGAATTGACTGAATATTTGTGAATTTTCTTAGAACAACGTCTCGATGTAGTGGTTATTATGCCCAACATTATACATTCCCTCATTATGGAATTATTTATAAATGGGATTATTCAACTAGTAGAATATCCATGTTTATATTTATATGGAAATGTTTGTTTTATTTTTTCCATATTATGTTCATGTTTATGTTTTATATGGTTGTTGTTTTTATTATTTATATTTCCTTAAAAGTTTATAGCTTTTACTAAATAATTTACCCATACTGAACATCTGAGCTCACCCCTTTCTTATGTTTTATTTTCCCAGGATTCCAGGAAGTGTATTATGATTGATATGAAGGGTTAAACTTGTGGAATAATAACATTATCAAAAAATTATTTATGCCATGTTTTATGTCCGGAAGTGTAATGTAACTTTCATGTATGTAATCTATTTTCAATGACTACTAAACAGATTGGTCCTTAGGGACATGATTCCTTATAATCATTCCAATGTAATAAAATAATGCACTGACTCTGAGATTCTAGGGTTGGGGAATTACAATATTGAGAATTATATCTCTTCCTTATTTTTTTTCATTCCCAGTGAATCCAATAAGTGCACTATGAAAGATATGCAAGGATATCATAGATGGAATAATGTTATTATCTTTGAAAGAAAAAAAAATATTTTGTAATTAGTGTATTCACTTTTAAAACAAGAATCATGTTTGTATCTGTTTTACAAAGACTATTAAAATGATTAGTCATTTAGGCTGAATTTCTTCGTAATCATACCTATGTAATTAAGTAATGCATCAACTCAGGGATTCTCAAGTTGGAGTGCTAAAATAAAAACCCCTTTTTAGGGTTTATGTGATATGATATTAAGGTGAATAATTATATTTTGGGTGTTCTTTTATTGTATTAAGGTATATGTAACCTTTAGGTTTAACATGTAGTGTTATTTCATAATAATAGTATTACATTATTTAGGATGTAAGATGAAAGGTATGAGATGTCCATTGAGGTTAAAACAATCTTTAATATTGAAATTATAATAGGTATGTTTTTATGATTTTTATCATATTTTTGGAAATGAAAAATAAATTATATTAATATAGTTGTAGTAAAAGGACAATTTGTTATATTTGGAAATGTCATAGGGTTTAAACCCACAATCAAAGGGTGACAAGGGAGCATCAATTACCACTGGCCTACATGATTTCATGGTTAGTATAGAATTATTTTTTTTTACTTAAATGGTTTTTTAGATAGAGATTAAGTTGATTTTTGGAATTTATGTTTTATAATATAGATAACCATGGGATTGAATAGTGATTTGGTGATCAAGTGATTAATGTTATTTCATAATAATATCACTATAATTTTGGGGAACATTATATGATATTTTGGGATTTTATTTGAGGAATCAAGTTTGAATCATCTTTTTAAATCATATATGATTTTAATGTGGTTATATGGTGATTAGGGTTATTTATGGAAATAATTAGAATATTTTAGAGATTATATGATTAGAGAATACACATTTTTTGGGTATATGACTTTATAAGTGACTAATTCTAATTAATGGTAAATTTCAAATTAATATTTGAAGAAATTGTAACCAAATCCTTCCAATTTTTTGGTTTCGAACATGGTTAGGAATATTATGAATAATTTTAAGGTTATTAGTTTATCAAATTATCTAAGTTGAACTTTGTTTTTTATTATTGAGGCTTTGGAGTTTAATTTTGTATTTCATCATATGAAGGTTTATTCATTTTGGGAATTTTTCTTACATTGTGGTTTTTTAAATTTCTAAATACATGAGGAAAATATTGTTATCATTTTTTTGAATTATGTCATCCATTAAAAGTTTATTTTAGTGGGTTAGGCATAAAATTCATCTTGAATACTCATTTTTTTGATTAAAAGATGAAATTATACTATTAAAGTGAGTATATTTCCTGTTGTTCTTAGTATAGATGGTAAATTAATTCCTCAAATCTAAGAAAAAGATCTTGAAATAAAAAATTTATCCCATTACCTCCATTTATGATGAATCGATGGTCGTTTTCACTCCTATTTGGATTATAGTTTTGTCTTCATAAACTATCTCATGATAATTCACTTCCTTATAACCAATTATATCTATCACTCTCCATAATTATTTGGACATTAAATTTTTCATCCAATTCCATATTTTTGCTTCCGAGTAATTTTATCCAATTTGGAAACCAAGTATGTTTTATTTCAGATGATCTTCTTATTTCTCTTTCCCACATTTCACGAGTAAGTTTTATTAATAATTTTTAGATGTGGGATTTTAACAAAGTTATTTTCATATGTAAAACCATTTTTTACCAACATTAAGTTAAAATTAATAATAAGTACTTTATTAAAGGGTTAATTTAATATCATAATATTTTAAAATAAATACAATGTTTGTTAGTGTAAAATATATGCAACACCGAGCTTAAACGAACCATGAAATATTATTATCAAAATATGATAGTTATAACCTATATGTTTAATTAGTGGGTATCAATAGGATTATCCATGTTATGAAATATATATAAAAAATTATTAATCAATACAAATTTATCGACTAATAATTAAGAAAAAATAATTCAATATTTAGTAGAGTAATTCTATTCTTGAAAAATAATTTTTCTTCATAAATGGTTTCTATTACCTATTTTGAAAAAATATTATAACTAATTAATAGAAATTTTTAAAGTTTTATTTTATAAAAACGATGTATTTTTTAAATCATTATTTCATAATTCTCTTAGAGTTAACTTTTGTTGTTGCTCAAAAAATAATGATTTTCCAGTAAATGGTGAAAATTCATGTTTTTTATTAGAAACTGTATTTTTCAAGAATTTAAATAGTTCCATTTTGTTTTAAAAATCATTTAAGTAAAAATTGTTTTCATTATATTATTAATAATATAATTACGTTTATTTTAATAAATTTTATTTTTGAATTTAGTTAAAAACATTTTTATACTTAAAAATATATTTTTTTGAAAAATTATTTTCATTAAATTTTTCCATTCCATCTATAATTAATTTATTCAACTTCTATAAATTGAATCATTAAATTTGGATTCCATATTTGGAATCCTATGTTACAAATTTTGTAAATAGGTACCTTTTATTTTTTCATTATGAATTGTAACCATAATAAATAATTGTCACCATGATAAGGGTAAATCGGTTAATTAAGGTTAAACATAAAATGATAAGGACTATAAAATGAACCTAACACATGAATTTATCCTATTTTATAAGTTTATTTCATCTATTTCCATCCAATACTCAAATATATGGTAACTTGGTGACATATATCTCTGATGTTTAACTTTATAATATTTAAGTAAAAGATACAGTAAAAAATTTAAATTTCTATTTTTTAATACCTATAATATTTTTGTGGTAGGGAAATAAATAACTTATGTTTGGTTATGAATTTTTATTTTAAAGATAATTTTTTTAGCTTGTTAATTTATTTATAATTTTTTGTAATGAAATAATTACCTTAAATGATTATGCAACATCGACACAATATATATTGGATTAATAAAAAACTAAAATAAATTATTCCAAAAATATTACAAGTAATATAATATTAATTAATTATTGTTTTTCATGATTTTTTATATAGATATAACATTTTAGGTATGTTTTAAAGGATTATATTATAATTACTCTGTTTTTATAATATTTTCAAAGTCAAAATAGATTTATAGTTTCAAAACTAACATTAATGATATTTTATAATAAATAATATTTTATGTAAATGGTTTAAAATTCCTAAAAATACTATATTCATCCAAGTTTTAGGGATATTTTTTAAAATATAAAAGATGTTCCATTGTTTGGCTAATTTTCTATTTATAGTAACGATCTTAACCCCTAATGAGTAAATAACGTTATTATAGTTTTAATCGTCAAAAAGTGTTAACACGAGTTAAGAAAAAGTTAAGGGTTAAAACATAACATAAAATTGAAAAATTTTATTTTATGAGATTATTTTGTATCATACAAATCTTATATTCAAATAATATTTATTTTTATCTATATTAAAATTAAAATTAAACAATATTAATTTAATAATTTAAGAAATTCCAAGAGTTCCCCTCCCTCACTTATAAAAGGGAATCTTCCATCATGTTTTCGTAACACATAAAAACATTTTTTTTTCATAAAATTCCTACCCATACTCTATTATATACTTAACCACATCCTAGAGTCCTTTTTTGATCATAAATCTATCCTAGGAAGGCTTTAGGTATAAACCTAAGAGGAAGTCTAAAGAATATGAATGTTTTTTAAACAAGAGTATTCATTTTATTTTTTCTTAAACCTATTTAAAATATTACCTACAAATGATTTGATAATAACATAATTATCTTACATATAATGGGATTTTATTATTTTTATTTCATAACCTATATCCATATTCTCTTCCATCAAATAAGAAATAGATTTGTTGCACATGTGTACTACAGACTACCTCCTTGCGAACTGATGTAATTCATTTTCCTTCATCACCTCTTATAGTAGGTTATAATGATGGATTTAATTTATATATATTATATTCATGGAATATTTATCAGTATATAAATATAATATATCACCTATTTTTTTACTTTTTATTTATTGTAAAATGGAAATGTCGTTCATGCGTACGTGTGCACTACCACCTCCATGAAGTGATGTGATTCATTTTTCATCACCAAATAAAATGGATGATATATATAAGTTTATTTAAAGATATAATATGATATAATTATCATTACAGATTATAAAATTACACTAACCTTATTTCCATCATGATTTTTGAAAATGGAAATGTTACTCAAGCGTGTGTATGACCTACCGTCTCAATTATTGTAATGTAGTTCATTTTTCACAACCATATTTAATGGTTTGTTTTAAAAAACATAATTGATGTATAAAAATTATAATTATTTCATTATAATTATACTATATATTATGAAATAATTACCTCATTGAACATAGTCAACCTACTAAAGTCATTTTTGACATGTGAGCTGAATGTCACCAAAATGTTCGATGTGAAGATAATGGATTGAGAAATTGAATATAACATGGTACTAAATAAACTAATTGGAATAATAAACGTGAAAAGGGTTAAAAATAAAGTAAATAATTAACATAATTTTTATATTTTAGAAGATAAATAATTTACATGATAATTCTAACTCAATGTAACAGAAAATGTACTTTAAAAACCACATTTTAAATGTTTTAATAATTTATTTTATATATATTTCTCTTCAATATCAATATTAAAAAAATTATTTTATGGATGTATTTATATGGAAATAAATTAATTTTAAAACAAATTTTATATTTCTTTTTTTACTTTCTTTCAAATGATTTCAAATGAAATATTTTTGGTATATTATACAAACCATTTTGACATTATTTAAAATAGAAAAAAAATGAATGTTCTATTTTAACATATATGACATAAATGGATTTTCCTACTATCATAACCATTATTTTAGGTTTTATATTCCATTTTATGTCTCTATGTTTTTTTCAAAACAAATATATCATCCCCTTTTTTCCGGTACTTTTACTTTTGAAAAAGTATTTTTCGAAAAGAAATAGTCTTTTGAAATCCAAAAGTGTTTTTCATATGGGTTAAAATGAGTTTTTCAAGGGATTTTTGATGAAATGGTTAAATCTTAAAACAATTATCCATGATATGGTCCTTGGAATTTTTTTATAATGATGGGTGATCCCAATATAGATTATGATGACTGGTGATCTCAATATACCTCTCTAATGCATTTTTTAATGATTATATTTCTATATAATTATGTTAGAATCCAACCATAATTGTTATTACAATATATAAGTATTTAATTGCCCCATGTAGGAAGATGGGGTGGAAGGGGGGATGGGGTGTGGGGCACCGTTTCTAGGGTTGAGTCCCTGGGTCATTTTCTTTTAGTGTGCGTAATATTGTAACCCACATTTTTAATAGGTAAGGGTTATATAAGGGTTCTATAATGTTTATTTTTCATGACACCAACATAAATTTTCTATGATTGATAATTAGTTTTCATTGAAATCATTTGATTGCAAAATTTAAACTAATTGTCTTTTTAAAGGAAGGATTATAAGCCTTCAAGATAAAAAATTATGTTTTTAAGAAAATAATCATTGGTAATCATGTTTTCTAAGAAACTATAATGATTATGATTTTAACATTATGTATTATTATAAATTGTTTTAGGAAAAACATTAGGCAAAAAATCTAATTTCATGGTTAATTAAATGGTTATTTGAGTTTAAAGTTTATTATGTTAAAGGAAAACTCTTTTTATGATCACATGTTTTTAAAATGGACTAATTAGTTTCTTTTATTATGCCCATTACTAATATTTTTGTGTTCAGCCCATGTTTTTAAATATTTTTCATAGGTTTTGAAAATCATAAATATTTAGCATGAAACAGAAATATGTTTATATTTAAAAGTATTTTACTAGAGAAAAAATTGATACGAAGAGGATGTTTCCAATATGTATTGTATGGGTTTGTTATGTAAGAGTTATGATCTAATTCTAAAACACTCTAAATTAGAAAATATCCAAAAAAATGATATAAATTGAATTATTGACTAAAAATCAATAATATGTGTATTTTAAGGCCAGGTCTATACATTTTTCATAACAGGATATAAACATAAATCAATCTACAAATGAAAAAAACATATATACACTAACAAGTCACAATTAAAGTATAAAATTATATAAATTATCATACACCTAAGTCAAAAAAAGGACAATAACCATTGGAAACATGGGTCGATCACCCCAACTGTTACCTCCAACAACACACATCCCACTAGCATGAATACCCTCCTCCTTTGAGTAGTGCTTTTCCATTACATACACTTTGAAAAACAATGGCTACATATAGACAAATACAAATGCAGGGAGTCAGCTAAGAAACCCAATAAAATCCCCCCAACTATTTTACAATAATCCCATATTAAATAAACCAAATATTCTCAACATAAAAAAACATAACATGACAAACTTTTTTCAAAAGATTTTGGGGACAAGTGAATTTCAATAAATTTATATGAATTATTAAATCTAATATATCAAACACATTCTAAGGAAAACTATTCTTCATGGATTCATTTACAATAATTTTATTAAAAAATGAAATACATATTTGATAAGAAATCCTAGCACCAAGGTCAAGAGTTATCAGAAAAGTTAGGTCATGTATCATAATGTGAAAACATTAGCATTCGCGGCAACATAAATAAATGATTCATAGAAGAGTAATAATGGAGGAAAAAATTAATGAGAAAAATAAAGATTTAAGTGGTTTGAGAATAATCCCTATGTCCATGAAGAGGAATAATTTCACTATGATTTGGGAACACAATTTTTATAGGAATTTTTAGGGTTCTCAAATCACTAACTATAACCTAGCTTGAAATTGGAGGAAGATGATCCATTGTTCCAAAAATCGCAAAATAATTCGGCATCGGTACAATGAAAGATGGCCACCCATGTCAAAAGTGATAAAATGGCCAGTGGATAGAAGTCCAAGGAACTACAATACTGTTGACTTCAAATTCTAACCTTATATAGTGCTCTATAAGTGTTGGTCAGTCATCTCTAGTACATTATGGGCCACAAGAATTAAGCCCAAACAACATCAAAAAATGGATCAGGCTACACCAATCCAACAGCTCAAGGATCCTCACACTTCTCAATGATCATGAATCCCTGGTGCACAAATTACCCTAGGGATATGGGTCTAGGACTAGGATTACATCCCTATAAGTTTCTCCCTATATCATTAATATTTTTTTAGTTTTTTCATCATCAAATACATTTCTAGGTAGAGATATACATACCTATAATGTTTTTTCTTGGATTACCTACCTAAGTTCTAGGATCCCATTGGATTCATCTCAAAGTTTAATCAGGGGTTATCATTTATTATTCATTAATATCATCAACCATTTCACACAATGATATTAAATTCATGTTTTCAAAGTTCATATCATATTAATTTCAAAAAAACGTAATAAAAATGTTATTCAAAAAACTCTTGACTTTCAAATCAAACCATTTTTCAAGGAATCATAAAACATGATATTCTATAATAATTTAAAAACCAAAATAAAGGAAAGTTATTTGAATCAATAATTTCAATTGAGAATCAATTTCAATGGTCAATGATTTTGTTTCAAAATCCATTGCAGTATAGTTTTTCATCATTTATCATTCCATAAGCAAGACATGGTCAAAGACTACAAATCATGTTTCAAAAATAACTTTAGAAATTTATTTCAAAACAATAAAGAAGTAGATTTTGAAATTAATAATGACATATTATGAAACCACCAACATTAACAATTGGAATGTAAATAACTATATGGATTCCATGAATGGTAAAAGAAGAAGGAAATAGAGAGGAAGGTAAGATAAAAAAACCAAAATTCCTAAATTAGAAGAATGAATCCAGTAAAATCCTTAGGACAACATAGGACTCTACCAATAGGGACATGGAGATGAAGATAATCCATGAACAAAATTCAGTTAGACTTACCAAAAGAGGATCAATACTTCAATCATAACTTAGATCCACCCTGGATGAAGAAGAGAAATCCAAAGTCATCCCAAGAGATCCTTTCAGTTTATACAGATCAAGATAAAGTTATTAGAGGAGGAAAAAGAAATAAAATGAGGGTCTTGATGAATTTATTAATTTTTTTACTAATAATGACCCCATTGACATTATTAGTGATCGCTAGATCCCATTGGCTAATCGGTGATGACCAGTCTACTGAACGGTGGTAACATGCAAAATTCTTATAATCTTTCTTTTCCTCTAATTAGCTGGTGGTTTCTGACCAACAAGCCAATGGAATTCATGTATCCTAGGTTAGCCCAAGCCAGTTCACTGGCTGGATGGTATCTCTCAATGACTAATCAGTTGACCAGCAGTAGATTTTACAAATATAGATTCAGGATCACACTCAAACACACCTCTCAATCCTCAACATCAACCCCAAAAGGAAAGAAAACATCATTAAAACCCAAGGATTAGCATGAAAAGTAACACAGTAGAAAAAGCTTATGATCATACCTAAAAGTAACAACTGGATGTGATAATATTGATAATTCACAACCCCCACAAACCTACTCCACTCATGGTCCCCTCCTCGACGATGGAAATTTTTCAGATAAATAGATTTTGGGAAAGGTTTACAATAATGATTTTTTAGGGAATCTAATGATGAGAATGTAGTGATATGTTTTTCAAGGGTATTTAATAATGGTACTACAAGTCCAGAGACGAGGGGTGTTGTAATGGTTACAATGGGTATTCCTACATAATAGATTAATAGTGATGTGATGGGTTTTAGGGTCATGGCCATGGTGAAGGGGTTGAGGGATGAGGGAGTGTTTTCTAATGATGAGTATTGGGTTATTTTTAAAATTTCAAAAAAATTAATAATGTTTCCATTATAAATTTTTATTTCATACAAAAAATTATTTTAATCATCATTCCCATTCCATTTTCAATTCCTCTTCCCTTTTTATTTCCAAATATGTTTCCATAAAATGTGTTTTATGATTCCAAACGAGGCATAAGAGTACTCCCAAAGGTCCTAGTAATGGATTCAACTTTTATAATCAATATCACTTTCTAACGAGCTTCTATTTTTTACTTAAAAATTACATACCATATGTGAAAAATTGAAATAAATAATTGGAAAGGTAAATGTAAATTGAGGAAAAATATTATTAAAATAAAAGAGCTATCATGAAATGTTGATCATATTAATGGATATAAATTATAGTTACTTTAGTTAAGATTGTTATAATTATATGAACATATTTAATGTTAAACTTGTTAGAATCATCATCTTATGATGATTGTAACTGAGTATGATAGTTGGAGTAGATTATCGAGGTCAAACCATGAACCACCATACAATATAATAATTCACATACATAGCCACAATAGAAGATAATTTCACACTAATTCATGGTTTACATAAGGCTAGACTATGGTGTGGTCTTAACCAATACACTTTGATCATCTTTTTAGTGAGTATATCTATCAATATCCCAACGACACTGAAACCCTTATATACTTAGTGCACCTTCACCTTGTGTCACATCATATGAAATAACTTTTGGAACTATATCCAAAAAAAATTAGATAAATTTAAAAAATCATTTTTGAAAATTTTTCATGAATTTTCTCCACATGTCACTTCATGTATAACAACTTGTGAAAAATACATCCAGAACATCATCCAGACACCCTTTAAAACACATTTGGGGTAGCTCTCAAAGTTATAAAAGTTTGATCCTCATTCACATGACCAAAAAGTGTGACCTAATTGTCTATTTAAATGATGAAAACAATTATAAATTCCTAACTCTATAAATGTAGTCAAATAGAATCCACTATAAAAAAAGTACTACTACACAAGATAAAAAATGATTTTTCATGATCTCTATCAAACACATGTATCTATATACCTATATCCACCAGTTGTATCATATGAATGTATGAATTTTTCATATGATCCATTTTTCAAAGACATCAATTAACCAAAGGATGTGAAGTAATTCAATACTGTATAACTACTCATACATTCTGAATTCTTCGAGTATAGATTGACTAGGCCGATTAATGAATCATGTGTCATTCACCATAGAGGATGAGTATATAACATTTCCCATACCCAAATAGATAATCACGTCATATATACTATCTCGGAATAGCCATACACTTCCCAGTCTATCTCAAACATGGTCCCAGATTTCATACTTATCATACGAGAGGGGAAATCCTAACTTGGTCGAGCTCTAACTGATGACATGACAAAAACCATATCCAACAACACTCTAATTAGCTATGCCTCAAGGGTTATATATAATGGTATCAAAGAAATAAGTTTATCTTAATAGTTATCTTAATAACATTAGGTATGAACAAACATTAATATGAAACATCACTATAGGAAAAAGACTGTTTAGAAATTTTTGAAAACTATTTCTAAATATTTAATAACTTATTTTAGTTTAGGTTTTAGGTCGTTGGTGTTGACAGTCAATTTAAATTTTTTATTTCAAAAATAACTTTTTGGGTAATGTGGGAAACCTAAAAAAATTCAAAAAAAAAAAATTAATCCAAATAAGATAACACAAGACCATTATTGAAAAATTTAATAAAATTTGATTCATACACGTTATATAAGATCCATTCAATCATGGTTACCTTCGCGGAAGGGTCATCCTTGATGATATCCAAGAAAGAATATAATATATTATCCCAATTCTTAATATACTCCTCCATGATCATTTTTCCTTTATTGAATTTTTGGGTTAGAATTTGATCTATTTTATTGATCCAATGGTCTTGCTCTTCATTGAGGTTAATCTTAATATTTCTCTTGAACAATATCTTGGAGTCCTCTTGAGAAGAATTGATATTGAAAGAACCATCAAATATATCTTACATAGAGTGTACAATTAGATATAGGTATGCACTTTTGGCTCTATAGCCAAGGATCCTTCCTACACCTCCTGAAAAAAAACCTCAGTGTTGGTGTCCACCTCAGCGTGACATGTTAGCTCCATCTCTTTTCCCCCTTATTCTTCTTGATTCATTTTCTCACCCACAGATTTTAGTTCTCATACTAAGGGGGGTTGAGGCACATTATCCTTAGACGCATGGACAGAACATTGATTATCAGAAGCCACTCCACTGGTTCTGGCATTCACCTTCATTTCCATTCCATCATTCTTGTGTTGGTCAGAAAACAATACTTTCCTTATCAATCTGGTGGCCATTGGTTTTGGAAGATAAGAATAGAACTACCAAGACTTGTTTAACTTACTCCTATTAAATGGATAAAACCTCAAATAACAAGTTACCTTTTTCTAATTATTCACATCTGATCTGAATAATTTTGATCCCTGCCTCTTCAGATAACTCTCGGAAGAGGTTAGAGCACTACCTTTTATTTCATGAGATTCATCCTATGAATCTAGAAGATCCTCTTTTCTATCCTCATAGACTTAAAAATTATAACCTAAGAAATCATACTTACTTGGTATCCTAATTCATATACCATTACCCTTATCAACTTAATTCACACTCGTGGTGTTCAGTAATTTTTGTGAGGCTGATGTTGTTACGACCCCACCGCCACCCTCCAAAGATACACCTCCTAGTCTTGTAATGATGAAATAGAGATAATGAACCCCATGTACCTCCTACAGTAGGCCCTGGGGTGGTTAATAGAACCAAAGGTATACAGTCTCACAAAAATGGGAGGCATTTCCCTTTTTTTGAAAACAAGATTGAGAGATAAGATGGTTCATCCTAAAACAACTCCAATACATATATATAAAAAGAAAACCAAAATCCAACCCACATGAATTTTCTAAATAAAACTATTTAAAGTGTAATAAAATGAAAAATTAAGTACCAAATGCAAGATATAGTAGAGAATCAACAACTATCCCAAATCTGGAGCTAGTAACGCCCAACATGCTCCACATAATCCTCCTAGAGACCTGAAAATAGTTTTATATACATAGGGAGAGTATACAAATATACTTAGTTGGATGAACCAAAGTCTCATGTTCACAAGTGAAAGGGAGCATATTAATTACAATGTGAGAAAACAATAGAACCAAAAAACATGTGGAAGGTATAATAACCTTCCCATTTCTCACCAAGACATGATTACCAAATAGTACAAGTCAGTTAAAGTAATATAGTAATCACGTCAACAATGTGGGTACACTGCACCATTTCCCACTGGTTTGGACACTCTTTCCTAATGGAAAACTTCCTTCTACTCTCAACTCTTCTAAAAAAACCATGTCACAAGCCAGGCGTACACACCTACGCCCCAGAACCACACCTTATCCCATCACCTAGTCCACAAGCCACATCACATACCACCGGCATACACCTGAGCCACGACCCACATCACATCCTGCTCATAGACACCTATGCCCCATAGCCCCACCTAAACCTATCACCTGGGCCACAAGACATGTTACATCTCATCCCAAATACACTTAGAAAATCAAAACTCATCTCATCCCAAAGACACGTGGTAAAACACATATCATCTCATCTTGAAGACACCTGTGAAAGAACAACTCGCTCGTACACACCTGGGCCTCACAAACCACAACCTACTTGAATATTCTTAGACTATCATTGCCTGGAAGAGGGAGTAGAGAAGATATGGTGACCAACTATCCATCCTCTCATCGGGATGTTTGGGAAAGACACTTTCCCCCATGATGTTGGGGGTGTTTGACATGTAGTGTTCAACTAGGGTGGGGTACATATAGAAATTAAAAGGAAAAAATACAAGTATATACATATATGATACAAAACACTCAATCCCAACATATGGGTTCTCAACAAACAACTAGCTCAAAATATTTCCAACTTTACTGATACCCCTAAATGCACAACACCACACATCAAACCATAACCTCCTTTCAATTTCCATTAAACATAATTATTCGTTATCCGTATTTATTCACAACTAATTTATTCATTCCGTTAACCAAACCCACTAAATCCATTTCAAAACATTATTAACTAATTATTTATTCTTTTATTCCACTACTATTTAGTGAACTACTAAGCACATGACACAACACGGAATCCAAAAACACATCACCACACAAACCGATCGTAGCCCTATTGAGAAAACATCCAATATATTTCACAATCAATAAATATCTAAACCTAATATCCCATTACATGGTTAAGTTGATGTATCATCTACATGTTCATCCAAAACACTGACCAAACCAACCCACAACACACACAAGTGATTCACAAACATACCATGGCACAAACCAATGTGTATCCACACATCACAACATAACCACTACACACTCACACATAACCACACTATCCCATATAAAACATCACCCACACATACCAAAGCACAATAAAATTCAAAATTTAATGAGGGATCCATTATTTAATTTCAACTCGTTAATTCAAGGGTTTTCACTGAGACTGGGTAGTCATGGGGCATCTGTTTATTATCCAAGTGTACGTGATTTACAAATTTCCACATACAAGTTTTCAACAATAATCAGCCGACATGAAACATATTTTGTGAACAACTAAGTACCACCAAAAGAAATAATTTTCATTGGGGCATGTAGCTCATATAATTCACAACATCACAATAACATCAAATCCAAAAAAATATTCGCATCGGATCCCTCTACCCCTTTAAATTAATTTACCTAGTTCTTATCTTTGATTAGAGTGGAAAAACTATGAAGAAAAATAAAAAAAGAGTAGATCCCTTCCAAGTGTTGCACAATCAAAGATAAATGAAGGAAAACCTTGCCTTGAAGAAGCTTTTCAACTTTTTGTTGCATCGCAGGGAAATGAATAATGCCTGCAAGCTACAACCACACTGTTAGAAATGTGGACCAACCTATTCTTCATCTTAATATTATCAGAACACTGACAAAAAATTCAACCCATGTTAAATTGTACCATGAAAATGTATCCCAGGGAAATAATAATAGGAAACAGATGAGAAAGAGGAGAAAACTCACCATGGATTGATCATGGCTTTTCAATGAACAGCCACCAGGACTGATAGATTAAGGAGGGAGGAGTAGGGATTGAATAAATCCTCAAGGTGACTAGGGTTTTTTTTGGAATGAGTGGAAAGGAAAACCACAATAGAATGAATAGTGGTTTGGCTGAAATGAATCATTAAAAATACACATTATCTTGATATTACATGATGTGAAATACCATATGACATCATATAATACCTGGGGTTCAGTTTCTTCCAAACAAATGTGTTTCCTGTAGATTTTATTTTATTTTTCGAACACCAAAGTATTAATTTCCATGAAACTCTTATTTCTATCATGTAAAATATATAAATGTCATGAAAACTCCAAGACAAGCCATAAAATAGAGTTTCATGCCCTATAACCTTATTACATGACATGTAACCACCCAACTTCAAGCCTTTAGCAACCAAACCTCTCCAAACTTCTTCCAAGCCTCCATAGAACACTTCTAACCACCGAAACCCACAAAGGAATGGACCAAGAGGATGTGGATCATTATAGATGATGACAAAAAATGATTGTATAAAAACTATATTCTGTATGATTTCAATTTTCATGCTTGGGGGAAGAATCCTCCTACCCAACACCTCTTCTACATTTGAGACAGGAACTTGTCCAATGCTTTCATCCAGACCAAATTAGGAGACTAAAGTGGAATAGAGAGTCTTCATAGAGGGTCCATGACTAAGTGTATTAGGGTTCAGATATAGGAATCAACTATCTCAGATAGTATCCTATAAGATAAATGCCTAGGATTCTAAATGACACTTCCATTCGAAATATTGTAGCCAGAAATTTGAGAAAAAAAAGTTGTCTATAAGAGCCTCCATGGCATGAAAAACTATAATGATCCAAACTCTTGAAAAAAGTACATAAGTCTCACCAAGATTTGTAGAACACCTCCTAAAAGCATCAGAAATCCTTTTGAACCTCAATACACATGGACTCAACTGGGAGCATGGAGACATATGATTCAATCAAGACTCAATGATAAATAAGATGATATACTATATTCGACCGAATATTGAAGCTTAATAAGTGACCCACAATATTACCCAGAATTAACAGTATGGAACGATTTTAAGAAGGGATGGGTAAATAATGGAAGGATACACATATAGCCACCATTGAATGGTCATGATGCATTTGAAAACTATAAGACGAGTGGACTAGAAATAACTAAAATCCATCGATTAGATTCTTACATTTGGGCAAGGTTATATCCATGGAGAAGCTGCCTATGGAGGCTATTAGCATGGGTATAGCTTCTGTCCAAGTGTAATTTTCATGGACCCAATGACCATGATCATGGACAATGGTAATAGATTCATCTATGTGGACCCTATAGATATGGTCTCTATGACCATTCCTTAAGGATTAAAAACCCAGTTATAGATAAGATTTAGACATGTATATTTAATCTATGAATGTTAATACTTTACCACTCCATTAACACACTAATTTTAAATATATTTGTAATATTTATATGTGCTTATGAAATAATTTATAAATATATTTTTTTATTATTATAAATATATTTCATCATGTACCCTATCATAATATTTTTTGTTGCATGTACCTATAGGCTATCCTATAGCCATGGGCAGTAGCCCGTCCTTGGATCTACAGGCTTTCCTAAAATACTATAGCCATGGTCGTGCCTCACCCATGGCTATAAGGGATTTCTTTTACCCATCCTATACAAGAATTGAAGCAGAAATATCAAATTTTGGGCCCAATTCAATGATATAGGCCACCTATAGCCATGGAACGTCTCTATTGTAGATATAGATATGTGGTTATAGCTAGAATTTATAGTTGTGATTTAGGTGCTGTTAAAATCATTACTAAACATAAAATTTATTTTTGGGTATTTTTTATTTATTTTAGCGATGTTTTTTAAAAAATTTCATAATGTTAATTATTAATTAATTATTTCAATTTTTTATTATTAAAATTTTAATAATTTTTTTATTTTTATTTATAATTATCAGTTTGTAATTATTGAAAAAATAAATTAATTATTAATTTTTTATTATTAATTATTATGTAATTTTTAATTATTATATATATATATATGTGTGTAAATATGTATATTTTTATATATAAACACATACACGCACGTTGAAACAAACACACAAACACACACATATATATATATTTAAAAATTCGTTGAAACTTCCTCACTTAAATAGTGTTCTAAGAGAGGTTGTAAATCAAAATTTACTTTGAAATGACCATAAATTTTGATCTGAGGGTCCATATTTTCTATGTATCCTATCAATTAAATTTTAATGAAAATAACTATGGCCATATAAGATAAAAATTTGGTATAAATTAATAAAAAAATTATTAATGTTCTAAGTGAGGTTAAAAATATAACTATAGCTTCAAATGGTCATAACTTTTGATCGGTGTGTTCATTTGACCTTTGAGACCAATCAAATTCAATATTACAACGATCTGTAGAACATTAAATATAAGGGGGAATTATACTCTGCATTTTATTGATCAAAAGAGGTGCATAAGACCTACAAAACTTACTTTTATGTTAAGGTACTCTATTTTTAAATCATTCAATGGCATTTATACTATGATTAAGATGGTTTTATTAACATTTTTATGTGTTTTTTAATTTATTACTAATGGCTATATTCCTATTAATATTATTGTGATGAAATTTTAGTGGTCTTCTCTCTTTAGTAATTTTCTTTTTAGATCTTTCAATGATATTTATTCTTTTTTTAGTGGTATTTCCTCATGAATTTGGTTGAAATTCCTGGTTAAACCTAAGTGTTCATCGACATTCATTATGGTGGGAAGTTCAAGGTTAAGAATTGTGTGTGGGTTTATAAATTCAAATATAATTGTTTACATATTTATATTTATTTATGTATATTTGTGTGTGCATGTATATAAATATATATATATTTGAAGATATTTATTTGTATATTTGTATATTTATGTATATTTATATGTATTTATATGTATTTATATTTATACATATTTATATATATTATTTGTGTATATATATTTATATGTATGTATTTATGTATTTATTTATTTATGTATGTTTGTATGTATGTATGTATGTATGTATGTATGTATGTATATATTTATTTATTTATTTATGTATTTATGTATGTATGTATGTATGTATGTATGTATGTATGTATGTATGTAGGTATGTACGTACGTACGTACATATTTATGTATGTATGTATGTATGTAGGTATGTATGTAAATTTATATGTGTTTATATATATATATATAATTATATATAAAATTATATCTAATTATATATGTGTATTTATATATATTTATGAAAATTTATTTATATTTATATATGTTTGCAGATATTTACATTTATTTATGTATATTTATGTATATTTATATAAGTTTTATAAGGGTATGTATATTAGACTTGTACATGAGTCAGGGGACCCATCAGGCCTGACAAGCCTGACCTATTAAAAATTCTGAATATGACTTGATTTTTTAGGTTTGATTATTAAATGAGCCTAAATTTAAGGACTGGTTAATATTAGTGTATGTGTTAGGCTTTAATGAATGGCATAGTGCAGGACCCAACTAACCTTGATAATCTATATTATAATTTTATATTTTTAAAAAATTACAATATTATTTATTTAATATTTAAAATTAAAGAATATTCTATAAAAATTATTCAATTTAACATCATATTAAAGCTATATTAACAAATTGTTTTATTTTCATAGGTTGATTAATAATTGGGATTTTTTTCAAGGCCCAATTAATAAACAAATCAGTTCAGGATTGATCCAACAAGGTTTGATTAATAAATGAATTGAATTTTCCAGCCCAAACACAATAGGTCATGCTTGATTAAAAAAAATTATTTAAAAAAAATTTAAAAATTTAAATACCATCAATAAATAATTAATATTGGTTTTTAAAACCACTAAAAAATACATTTTTTAATTTTACTGAAAAAAATTAATAAACAAAAAACCATCATTAAACATTAAAAGAAGCCACTAAAAACGATTGTGAAATGATTCGTAACATTTTTTTAAAGCATCACAAAATAATCCAAGACACAAGAATCTATGAAGGTTCTGAAAAAAAAAAGACTCAAATAATTTTTTGACTCTTTAAACCGCCAATAAATTCCAAAAAGAACTCATTGTTAAATGGATTTTTTTTCATATTGCATCCATCCCTAGTATAGCAAAGATGAATTTTATGGAACTCCATGTGGTATATACTGAAAAAGACATTCCATAATTCCATGTGTTATCATATAGCATGATACGGTATGTCATAGATTATGATATACATTTAGAATAAGTTAATGGTTACACCTTATGGGCATATTTTATTTTATGGTAGAAAAATATCATATAATATAACCTTTCAAAGTTGTATCATACAACATGAGTGAATCATAATGTCTTGAAATGTAAAATTCATTTGTCACTTTCCTAATTCATCGAAGGCAGTGGATCTACTACATGTAGGCTATCGTTGATTAAACTTTTCATAAGATGAAGCAGATGGAGAGTTATTATCCATGGGTTATATAAGATATAACCGAAGGAATAACTCATAAATTTATGAAATTTATGAGTAAATAAATGGATCAATGAGCATCCTCATAGCCTATATTAATGAAGGTCAGGTCATGGATCTAGGTGTATGTGACTGAAGAATATCCTATGGCCAATACTCTCTCCCTCTCAACGTTATCCATTTCTTTCCTCCTTAGAACCATGAGTGTATTACCCTAGCCCATATCTCCTAAATTAAATCCAATAGGGGGTTATCACTTGATATCAAACATCTCTCCCCATATGCTAGAGGTTTATGACTATTAGAGAGGGCCAAATCCATACATGGGGATACTATTCCTTCAAATCAAAGTCATACAATAGTAAGAAATAACTAAACAATCATCCATGTAAATCGTCAGAGTGTGCAGAAATAAATAAACAATAATAAAATATAAAATGTCTCATGTGGATGAATACATTCATACGAACCCACAGTCATGTAATACACATCAACTAATCACCCATTAGGTCGATCACATATACAAATAAAAAAAGTAGTAAAATAAACATATCAGTTCTAATGATTTCCCTAGGATGCACCACACACCCTATCTCCAAATACCCATCAAGATGCTTCAACTTGATCATCCATGCATCTTATAATCTACCTAAAATAAAAAATAAGGTCTGCACATGCACTAAATTTCTCATGAAGGGTGTGAGCATATAACTAAGTAGGGCATCACCATCACCCCTAATATACACCATCATATACATGTTTATATATGAGGAAAATAAATACATGAATAAACATGCTTACTGCGTCTTCATGTTCTAACAATGCCACCATGACCACTGACAGGGTACACACACCTATCAAGCTATAGTGTACTAAATAGGCTGCCACGGTGCCCAACTGTATCACCTTCAGTGGAATTTTGGAATCCTCTCATTGTATTTCCTCATGCCATTGTAATTTATTCCTTGCCCACACCCAAATACTCGAGGTATGATATCATATAAACATTGATACACTGCCCAAAGTAACAAGGCACTGACATACATCCACATCTCATCCCAATACCTTAACACTCTTAGTAGTTTCCATCACCCACATATCAAATCATGACCCAGTCTTCACACACATAGTGGTCCACTATCATGGCCTAATTATACTCAAGTAAAGGGCCCTTATTCAATCCTCTTAGGGAAAGGTCCATCATACGCACGAGGACCCCATCTCTCCCATGACTATACAGACCCATAATTAAACATTACATATTCCAGTCTTTTGAACTATAATTCACAATCAAGGATATTTTCACGTTATAGTTTTAGAGAATTAGAAAAAAATCTTATAAAGTAAACCAATCATTAAAAGTTGACAATTATACTTAGTATCCATTTTTTCACGAATTAGTACTTTTTAAAATAAAACATGGATTCCTTCCATGATCAATGTTTACAATTTGTTCTTGATATCATCCTTGTATGTATTCTCCATTAAATACCATGAAAAACATTTAAAAACTTAGGATGAGCTCAAAAAGATTATTAATGGATACATAAATGAGGAAAACTTTTATTCCTATGAAAAACATGAATCCCATGAAAATGTTATCATAAATTAACACATTTAACCCTTAAGAAATAGTAAATAATTTACTTTAAAAATAACATAATTTATTACATTTTTTGTAATCACATGGCTAACATAAAACCAAAAGAAAGAATAGATAAAATATATTGGTATCTTGGGAGATCATTATACTTTTCACTATTATAAATTTAATAATCATATAGTTAACATCCATACATATCTCTATAAAAAATGTAATTTCCATATGATTGACTTTGATACCCAATGCATTGAAGGTTATAATGTAACCAACCATACTTTGTTTATCACAAAAGAAAACATCCATGGTTTATCATGTAACCACCCATAGAATTTCCATGTACCATTATATAATCACAACACATAAAAGATTGTAATTTGTAGCATTTAACTCATAAAATTTCATTCACAATCACAAGAAATCATTTCAAGAAATTGAAATAATAAATCAATTTTCAAAACCATTTTAAATAAAAAAACACCTAAAATGGAATTAGGTAATTATTTTTCTTTTAAAGAAATTATTTCTTGTATAGGGATGAAAATATAAAACAATCTTCATGGTGGATGATATGTTTTTGTCGATGTATATGTTAAAAATAATATTATTTCTGTCATTTGTAAAGAAAATCAAAAGTTCTGCAAAGAAAAAATAAAAAATTTCCTTTTTAAAAACATTTTAATAAAATTAAAAATAGTCATAAAAGTTCTATTATAATACATTTATATAAATAAATATATAAAATAATACAATGAATATTGATGTTGAGGAATGATTTTGAAAGTAAATCTTTAAACATTCACGGTGCCACATAACACATTGAACATTTAAATCATAAACCCCATGAATGAATAATATTTAACAAAACATTAAATGACATGATAATATATATCATTAATATCCTATTAAAAAATTTAATATTCTTATATATATCATTCATGTAATGTGGTGATGTGAAACGAATCACATCGCTTCATGAAGGAGATAATTCACACGTATGCATGAATGACGTTATCATTTTTATGTGTATGTAATGGTAAGAAAAAATATTATCTTTTAATATTTTTAAATATTTTATTAAAATAATACATAGATATAAATTCAATAATTATAATCAGTCTTTATTGACAGTGATGGAAAACAAATTATATCTGTCTGTGAGGGGGCAGTTTGTCATACACACGAACAATAATAGTATTCCCATTTGATGGAAGTGGAGATGGATTTTGGTGATGATATTAATATATTAATATATTAATATATTTGATATACTAGAGTTATTATTTCATCAATTTTTAAAAATATTTTAAGTAAGTTGAAGAATAAAAAACATTGAAACACTTAATAAAAAATGATACATCTTCTATAGATGATCTCCTTTGAGTAACACATTAACAACTCTAAGGAGAGTGTTCTGTATAAAAAAAGTCATCTAGAATGTGGGGAGGTATTCTAGGAATAGAGTTTTTTATATATTGGGAAAACTAAAAGGTTTTAATCTGTGAGTAATAGAGAATAATGAGTTCCCTTTTATAAGACAGGCAAGGGGAAATCTTAGAATATCTCAAAATATTAAATTAATATAAATTAATTGTATATTCAAAGATGGATCCAAATTGATTTATTTTAAATTTATGATGATATTTGTGTCAAATAACATTCAAAAAACCAAAGTTAGATAATTTTTTACAAATTTTTTACCCTTATATTTTTTAACCCTTATTTAACCATTTTAATTCTTACATGATATCATTTAATTTACACTTTGAGGGTTAATATAATTAATAAAAATGAAAAACGACCCCAAAATAAAAATTTGATAAAATTTTTAGACTTACTAAATTCACTTTCCAAATGCTATATTTTTATGAATTTTATATCATTTAATAAAATATTGCTTATTTTAATATATCATTGATGTCAATTTTGATACTATTCATTATTTGGCTTTTTAAAAATATCATATCTTTATATCTTCAAAAAATATCTATTAACACATACCTAACATTTCAAGTAATCTATAAAATTCGTGGATGATATAAATTATATAAAATTATATTTATTTTAATATTTTTAATTCAATTATTTGAATCTTTCATTAATTAAACAATTATTATATCATCATTGTATCACCAATTAAGATATTTATATTATCACTAAAATTCAAAATTAAGGTTCCATGATGTAGATAAATATTTTATATTTAAAAATAATATTTATAGTCAATCATATCCCTTATATAACCCCATATTAAAAACATTTATCTTGTTAAAAATAAAAGTATGCCAAAATTGACTTCCCTTTGAATATAATATTATAAAGGTTATATTCTCATGAAAAAAGACATAAATAGTCTCAGGAATGCACCTTTATGTATTAGGTTTTCAAACTACTCATACAATAAAATTAATACAAGTGTTAGTCTAATATTTATAATATTTATAATATTATTTTTACCATTAATTACTCGATTACCCTTAAGTGTGGTAATATTATTTTTACTAATGTTACAATTCCTATTTTAGAAAAATTAAAGTGACATATTTAATTAATTTGAAAATTCTGATTAAAAATATTGAATCCATTTATAAAAATTAAAAACAAATAAATTGTATAAATTAATTAAATATTAATCTCGTTGATAGAATGAGAAAACACGCTTTTGAAGTAAAATGTTCAAAAGTTCAAAAAGTTTTATTTCCAATCTCAATGTGGAATTGATTCCAATGACCTCAATTGGATTAAATGATACAATAATTATCTAATTATATATTAAAATCAATAAAAAATATAATTTACCACTATAAATAAGTTTTATGAAAATGTAGTTTTTAATTAAAATGCCTTATTTTTTCACTATTCACCAAAACCTAAAACTCATAAGAAAAATACTAAAAACTCAACAAAATTAAATTTTGATACTCTTATTTCAAATAATATGTTTATTTTAAAAAATATATCTTATAACAGTATCAAAAACTAGATATAAAATGATTGTGCCATCAAAAGGCGGCAAAACTTCCTTTTTTTTAAAATATTTCTTTTATTCGTAAAATTGGATTTGTTCTCATATCATGTCTAAAAAAACATAATATTAATGTTACACATTATATTTAATATATATATATATATATATTCCATTAATAAAATCCAAAAATGGGGATTGGTTTATATGTTGGTATAAAACATACTTGCACACATTCAAATAGTTTTTGAAAAAAAATTCTTTTATTTTAAAAAGTGTTTCAAATTAATTTATTTGTAATTTTTCACCAATTAATTAATTATTTATACATGTGTGAACCATATTTTCATAATTTGGTTAATACTATTTATTCCCACCATTCTAACATCTATTTTATAATGGTAACATATTAACATTTAATTGTGGGTTTAAACATGACGTGGAGTATCATATATGTTATAGAACATAGTGTTTCCTTTTAAAAACATAGGATGTTACATTATCCCAACCGCCTTTAATAAATTTAATCAATGAAATTTCAACTCAAGATTGAAAACTAGGGGTTCTATCTTTTCAAATTACCTTTATTGAAATCCCACATCAAAACAAGGGTCAATAAAACATCTAGTTTAAAATAAAGAAAGATAAGTGTGAAGGTCACATGAGATAACACATACTAGGGTTCAATGTATTAAAATTTGGACATGAAAGTGGAAAATAACTATCATGTTCTAATTGATATTGATAAAGAACATGGTCATGAGAAGTTTAATAAACACAAAATCATAAGTTTGTAATGGGGTAAAAGGTCATTGAGTTCTTAGTAATAACAGTAAATGGATAACATTTTTGTTTTAAGATCCCTTTTCATAGAGATTAGGAATTACTATATTAATTATATTAAGAAAATAAGGAAACATACTTACTTTAAAATTATAGTTTCATCTTTTAATCAATTCCAACAAAACTCATCTTTTTCTCTAATCGATGAGTATTCAAGATGAATTTTTCACACCTGAAGCACTATAATCAACTTCTAAAGAATCACATAATAAACAAAATATTTAATTTCAATTTACTCTATCATGAAAGATTAACCAAAACTAAACTGGATTGGAAAATATAGGATAATTCTCCAAAAATGAATAACCTTTAAAAGAAGGAAGACTACTTTTAATATTTAAAATTCACCAGTGATACCCAAAGTTCAACATAGATCATTAAGTTAAGATTAAAATTACCAACAAATATTATATACTAAGATTGAAATCCAAAAATTATTTGATCACATAATATTCCATGATAAATTATAATAATTATCTCTCAATAAAATAAATTACTTGTTAATTCTTATACCAAAAGGTAAATTCCCTAAAAAACTTCAAGATGCACTAACATTCTCATAAATAATCCGAAGCACCAAAAATCCACCATAAAATCATATATTCTTCCAAAATATGATTCAACCTTTATTCATAAAATAAAACCCTATGGTATTCTATTTTCCTCAATCATAAAGGGTTACCAAACTAATAAACATCTTTTCAAATAACATTAATCACTTAATCACCAAATCATTTTCCAATCCCAAAGTTACCTATTTGATAAAACCTATATTCCCAAAAAAAACATATTCTTCATCCATAAAAACATTTAACTAAAAACAAAAAGTCATACTAACTAGGACTTTACATAGTCCATTTGTAGGTGATTCACCTATTTTCCATTACGTTGTGGGTTTAGAACGGATGACCTTACCTGACATGATTGTTTGTCACCCATCTTTTAGGTTGCCATTTTCTAAGAATATATAATTATTATAACATTCCCAAAATATGATAAAGTACTAAAAAATAACCACAACTTGTTTTATCCTAAAATTTTATCTAATACCTTTCATTCTGCATCTAAAAAAGAAATAATCCATATTTACTTAAAAAAAATGTCTCCAAAAATACAATTAATCACTTTAAAATTTCATAACATAATGCCTCAAAAGGGGTTTCTAAGTAACTTAACTTATGATCAACCTTAATATTATAAGCTCATGATTATATCTATAACTCGCTAGAATACATCCTAATATCCATAATTTTCTAAACTATCCTTTGATACCAACTATAAGGACCTAACCTTAAATATTTCATATTCTAGTATTTTTGAAATATAATTCACATTTGAGTATATTTTTAGTTTATATTTTATATAATTTGGAAAAAAATATTAAAATGTGAACCAATACATTACAAGTGGAAACTTATACTTAGTATCCATTATTTTAATAAATTTATACTTTTTAAAATAAAACATAGATTCATTTTATAATCAATCATCCCAATTTTTCTTTGATATAATCCTTGTCTCTATTCTCTATTAAATAAGATGAAAAAGATTTTAAAACATGGGATTAGCATAGAAATATCAATAAGGGATACATAAATAATGAAAACTATTAGTCCTATGAAAACCTGGAGACCCATGAATACTTTATCATAAAGTAATATTTTTTACCCTTAAGAAATAGTAAATACTTTAATTTGAAAATAAGATCATTTATTACTTTTTTTGTAATAAGCTGATTACCATAAAATCCCAATAAGAATAGATAAAACATATTTTCATCATGGGACGTCATTATACTTGTCACTCTTATAAATGGAATAACAATACAATGGACTTCCATACATGTCACACATAAAAATGGAATATCTATACAACCAACTTTCATACCCAATGCATTGGTGGTTATAACGTAAGAACCCATCCTTGGTTTATCATGGAACCACCCATACTTGGTTTATCACATAACCACCTATCAAATGTCCAATTACCATTATATAATCATAAAACATAAAATATTTCAATTTTAATTATTTCCCACATAAAATTTCATTTGCAATCGCAAGAAATCATTTCAAGAAATTGAAATAATCAATCCATTTTCCAAACAATTTTCAAAAACAAAATAACCATAAAAGATAATAAAAGATTTATTTTTCTTTTAAAATAATTAAGTGTCAAATTAAAATCCAAATATCAAATAATGGTCATAGCGGTGGAGAAGTTGTTGTCTCCGTATACATTAAAAAGAATATTCCTTTTATCATTTGTAAAGAAAGAAAAATGTTCTGTAAAGAAAAAATAGCTCATTTTTTAAAATAATTTATTGAAATAAAAAATATACATAAAATTTACTGTATAATTATTTTATATAAATAAATATATAAAATAACACCCTGAATATTTACATGGAGGAAATATTTTGAAATAAAATATTTAGAAATTCAAGGTGTCTCATACCACTTTAAACATTTAAATCATAAAACCCTATGAAAGAATAACATTTAACAAAACATTAAATAACATTATAATAAATAAATTGATTAAAGTATTAGTAAAAGGGGTTATATATGCACCTCATAAAATAATTTGGGTGTATAACATCAAACTATACCTCAATGAATGGAAATTAATACGTAGGCCCTTACCATGAGTCTCACTCATCATGTATGTCCTTTAATTTCTTGAATAATAAAATAATGTTAATTATTTACATTAATCTGTACCCTTTTAATGTTTATTATTCCTTTTATATCACTTAATATCATGTTATAACAATTACGTAATTATTAAAGTTCATGTCAAATGTTTTAATGCTATTTCGGTACTTAGTTCCAAAATGAAATTGGTATGATGTCAATAGTCAAATTGGTCATAAGTCCATAATCTCCCAAATAATATTCATGAATGATTAATAACTTCTATACATATATTATAATTTTAAATTCATTTATCAAATATTAATATGAAAAATGAACTATGTTATAATCATGGAGACGGTAAGCCGTACAAACGCATGAATATCGTTTTCATTTTTCAATGATCATTACGGAAAGAAGATAAATATTATTTTATCTCTCCAGAATTATAATAATATCACTAATATAATATTAAAAATTTAAATATAATTATATATCATTCATGTCATGTGCTAATAAAAAATGAATCGCATCGCTTCATGTAGGTGATAGTTCACGTGTAGGCACACACGACGTTACTATTTTTATGTTCATAGAATGGTTAGAAAAAAATTATAGATTGTATTTTCATAATGATAAATATTTCATGAATATAATATATAGACATTAATTCTATAATTATAACCTATCTTGAGAGGCGGTGATGAAAAACAAATTATATCGGTTCGTGAAGCGCTAGTTCTCCAAACACACGAATGAAAATTCTTTTCCCATTTGATGGAATTGGAGATGAATGTGGGTGATGATATTAACATAATAAAATCTCAGTATATTTAATATAATGGATTTATTATTTCATCATGATTTTATATAATTTAATGTAAGTTGAAGAAGAAATAATATTGGAACACTTAATTAAAAACGGCACCACTTCTTCGGATGATCTCCTTTGATTGAAAACATAACACCTCTAAACAGGGGGTTATTCCTAAAAAAAGTCCTATAGAATATGGTTAGGTATTATAGGAATAAAATTGGGTATATTTTTTCTAAACTAAAAAGTTTTTTAAGTGTTATGAATAGATAAGAATGGGTTCCCTTTTATAAAAGAGGGAAGGGGAACTCTTGGAATTTCACAAAAATATTTAATTTATATAAATTAATTTTATATTAAAAATGTCTTCAAACTGATTTATTTATAATATATGATGATTGTGGGTCAAATATCCTTTACCAAATGAAATTTAGATTAGTTTTTACTATTTGTTAGTCCTTATCTTTTTTTTACCCTTATTTAACATTTTTTATTTTTACTATGATATGATGTAATTTACACTTTGAGGTTTAATATAATTACTATGAAATGAAAAAAGACCAAAAAATGTGTTTTTGATGATATTTTTATACATAAACCATTCATTTTACCTAATTTTATATATTATAAATTTTATATCATTTAATATAATATTATTTATTTTAAAATATCATTAATGTCATTTTTCACACTATACATTATTTGACATTTGAAAAATATCATAACAACCTTATATATTTTAAATAACTCTATTAAATCAACCCTAACATGTACAATTATTCCATAAATCTTTTTTATTATAATGAATATATCAAATTATTTTTATTTTTATATTTTTATTATAATTTATTTGGTTCTTCCATTAATTAAAAAATTACTACATCATCATTGTGTTAACATTTAAGGTAATTATATTATAACTAAAATTTAAAAATAAATAACCATGATATAGATAAAAATTTTATATTTAAAAATAATTTTTATATTTTAACACATCACTTGTATAACCCAATATTAAAAATATTTTTTTTGGTTTTGAATAGTACAACAAAACAATCTTTCTTTAGAATATAATATTATAATGGTTATATTCTCATCAAATAGCCCATTAATGGTCTCATAAATGATACCTTAATTTTTAAGGATTAAAAATAATCATCCAATAAAATTAGTTTAATTTTTAGGGTAATTTTTTAATATTTACAATTTTGTTTTTACCCTTAATTAACCAATTTACCATTAACTTTAGTAATAAAAATATTACTTAAGTTACTATTCATATTGCCTAAAAATGAAAGGGACCTATTTAATAAATTTGAAAATTTTTATTCCAAATATAGAATACATTTTAAAAAAATCAAAACATAGAAATTTAAGAAAGTAATTAAAAATTAACCACGTTGATGGAATGAGAAAATCTGTTTTTAAAGTAAAAAATGATAAAAATTTTACAAAGTTTTTATATCCAATTTCAATGTAAAATTTATTTCAATGAAAGAAATTTCATTAAATGATAAAAACATGATCAAATTATAATTTAAAAATTTCTATAAAATAATTTAATGGTATAAAAAATTATAAAAAAGTAGTTTTCAATTAAAATGAATTGTTTCTTCACTATTCACCAAAACATGAAACTTATCAAAAAATTACAAAAAAATAATCCAAAGTAAATAATGATAGTATTATTTCAAATAATAAGTTTATTATTTCAAATAGAACTTATAAAAGTTTCAAAAATGTATTTAAAACAAGTGCGTTATCAAAAGGTGGCAAAATTGCCTTTTTTGAAAAATACTTCTATTATTCAAAAAATTTTGATTTGTTCTTATATAATGTCTAGAAAATAAATAAGATTAATATTAAGCATTAAATTGAATATATATATATATATTCCATTAAGAAAATATAAAAAGGTTTATTTTTTTATTTATTAGAATAAAACACAATTGAGAACATTGAAATAGTTTTCCTAAAAATAATTACTTTTATTTTTAAAAGGGATTCACATTCAATTTAATGAAATTTTCACCAAATAATGATTTATATATATGTGTGTGTCTGTGTTAACCATATTTTTATAATTCTGTTAAAATTATTTATTCTCTCCATTCTAATGGAAATATTTTAATGGTAACATACTAATATTTAATTGTTTGTTTAAACTTGATGTGGAATATCATATACAATATTGAACATAGTGTTTACTTTTAGAAACTGAGGATGTTACAATGAAATTCTATTTAGAACCATCTCACTCATGGTTGTGTTGGGCCTCAGGATCCTCTCCAACACCAGGACTATCACATATCACGACCATAATAATGAAACATAAGTTCTGCATGCATCCAATCACACAGCTCACTGGTTGGTCCTAGAGTGCTAGTAACTAGATACCTAGCCTCTCATCCCGACCACTGATACCAAACCATGTTTTTCACCCCTTGGTGAAACCATAACCCAAAGGATTATCCCTACCAAAACCCCATGTCCCATTCCAACCTCATCAAAACCCCTCATCACTTCTGGTCCCACTATTCGGGGACCTTCCCAAGCTAATATTCTCTAAGACCCTTGGAAACTAGATACCAAGTCCCAAAAAACTCCCATGACCCTCACTTTTTTCCAATATCTCATACCCAAAGGAAAATGTATCAGCATTTCATCTAGGGTAAACCCCTCTCTGACACACACATCATGTCCTAGAGGACTCATCTCAATCGGCACACACACCAATACTATCCTATGACCATAGGAATGAGTTCTTCATCACTCACAAGATGTGAGACCATCTATCCAATCATCACCCATACCCAAACTCATCATGGATACCCAATATCAATAGGAATAAAACCTATTATATCTAGTTCTACATCTCATGCCCTATTACCTATCTAAGGCATCATATCAACCTAATCAGCACCTTCTCCCCATGGTGACCTAGTCATAATGAAATCACGATTCACCTAGGTGTTAAAAATCACTTATTCCAAGCATATTTGGTTTGAATTCCTACTATATAATCGACCCAATGCACCCTCAGTCTATAAATGTAGCATGTAAACCTATGAAATTATGTGGGTATGCACACTCATAAATAGATATGTATTTCATTTTGTGTCATAAGGGTCAGGTAACATGAATATAGATTTAACCACTCATTAAGATCCATATAGCCTCATCTCATCCCATCCATGGTCCAAATAACCTATATCAAGCAATAAAATATCTATAATTAACTATAAAGAGTTATTATTAATTATTCAATATATTTTAAATTGGAAATTCTGCTTAAAAACTCACTACGAATCACTAATTCATCGAAACTGCTCACAATGGAATGAAATCAACCTCCCAATACCTTCAACAGTAGAGACATGAAAAAGAACCGTCATTTTATCCGATTACACCATGGTCTGGTTGAATTGGAACCATAATCCAAGCCAACCCCACCAATAAGTGGCTAAAGAATGATAACCAACATGGAAGAGAATGGAGGTAGGAACTCACCCAGAATCACCGCTGAAACGCATTAATAACAATCCCTTGGAATGGGGGTCAATGAGGATAAAGGAAATGGACCTCTCATAATGTCACTAATTCCAACATTCCTTAGGAATCCATTTTAGAAATTACTGATTTTCCCTATCTAAAAAAATTCTGATGCCCCATTTACAGCATGAACTAGAAGTTCATGGAATCAAGGGAACCCTTTACTAACATTTTCATAACTCAAATAGAATTCAAAACAAAAATTTCATCTCTAAAAATGATGAGACACTTCATGCTATGAAAAATCATTCTTAGCACCCTTAAAAATGCAAAGACCACTTTATAGAGGTGCCTCCCTTGACTATGACTTATTTATAGTGTGAACCATCTAGTTCATGGTATGATCTGCTACAGACTACTGAAATTCAAGAGTTGGACAGCCCAACCCTACTCTGATGATTCCTTGAGCACCTAAACCATGATTCATGCCCCGTCCCTCATATTAGTATATCTATTTAAGATGTCCCAATACTCATTTTTCTAATCTGAATCCTAATTCAAGTAATGACCCCTACTTTAAATAAAAAAACTCATATTTTCTAAAAAATTTAAAAACTCAAAGATCTATGGAGGAAGAAATAACCCCCACCATAATTATTTACATCTCCAAAAATCTATGATAGTCCTTGAACCATTTCTCATAACCTGTCGTGATCGTCAATTCATTAAGGACTCATTGTATTATATGTCCAAAATCCCAATTATTTTTTTTTCACAAATCAAAAAACCTAAGGAGCACTATTCACAATATGTAAATCCACCCTCTCACCACCAATAATAAAACCAAGATGGATCTCACCACACCTATCTATTCTCATACACCATAGTTTTTTCACTAGATTTATATAAGGCTTATGGTGCTACCCACCATAAGACTCTGATCATGGTGAATAATTATGATACATGGTGATCCCCACCATATAAATGGACTCACAAAATGACTTAAAATGGTCTACCTACCTGATAAATACATCTTAAAGAAAAATCATGATGTTGTTTAAACCTCACCATATCCAAACTGACACAGAAAAACACCATTCAGACTACCTCTAGCCAACTTCACCCATATGTGTGTGGATGCACCCATTGGCACTTCTTCTCACATCTTGATCATGATACCTTATCTATAAAAGGAATCACAGGATTTTATAAACACCCACACAATAGTCTGAACCTAACTCCGAGTGTAAATCCATAGTTGGATCACTGAACACCTAACCATATGTCATGATCACACCCCGAGTACGGACGTCCCTATATTCTGACATTCTCTTGGATCAAACCAACTCTACAACAATCCTTATTCCAATACACAGACTCTTCCTATCATCATATATTATCCTTGAATCTATTATTTTCTACGGAACTAGATAAAATAATATTCCCCCCACACACCATCATCATGGTGTCACCTTGACTATCCATCAGCTGGTCTCACCACACCCATGACTCATCTGAAATAAGGATCATACACCCACAACTAATACATTGTTACATACCCTATGAGTTTCATTATCATCACCCAAAGGAATCAAAAAACCCATTATCTAAGTACAATGTTATGTTTTTCATTGAACATAATGATTGGAAATTGTCATCCCACTCAAACCAGAGCATGAGTACAAAACCCAAATCATTTTTTATTCCTAGCCTATCAGGAACGATATTACCCAATATACAATGATGTACTCACCACCAAATGGATTCTGTTATGTCTATCCTTGAACATCGACCAAAATGGGGCACATTCTTATGCCCCGCAGACATTTTGTATCAAGGAACATAGTCGATTTTGTCCTTATAAGGTATCCTTATCCATTTATAATGCCACCTCCTACCACTGAGGGACATCTACCAGCACATAAAACCCTGAGACTCCATGCCCATGAGTGTCTATCCAATGCACTACCACTGAAATATTTATTAGTATCATTCAAAACCCAAATAGTTCTCAATAGTCTCATGCATGGTTTATTCACTAAACCACAAAAAAAAACATATTGAAAAACTAATGCACACATTCCGTCACACACTGATACTTTTCCTAAAAATACATACCAACACTCACTCGCCTCCTCAGAAATAGTAATCTACTAATAACCATCTAATGATTTCTCACTCATGATCCTACTCTATCTCTCCCAAACCCAATGACTAAAAACTCCCGTACAACCCAATCCAAAACCCTGACTCGTACTACAATGAGTTTCATCTCATCAAACCCAACCTCACATTCCTAACCCACTAACTATACCCCACACACATGTTAGTCACGTCTAACAGTCCAAGGAAACATACTCATTCCAAATATAGATACATGACCACCCACCACATGGGCATCATTCCAAACCATGAGCATGTATTTATTCCCCCATCATGCTACCTGAAAGCATGTCCTAAAATCATAGGTATAGAAATCCAATTGACCTTTTCCTCTAAAACAAACCTCAATATTATAAACACTTCATGTGCTTCAAATTCAACCCCTAATAAGCTCATAGGTATTTTCTCAACCACTAAATTTGGTTATGTAGATCTCTGCAAAGAATATATATCGGAAAACACCATATAATTCATTATTAACACTTTTTTTTAACTAAGCCTATATTCTCAAAGAAACTCGTATCCATACTTAGATCATACCACATGCATTAAATGCCTAAATCTAACCCAACAATGGTAAATATATATCCCTTTCACAAGGGATCATATAGCCTTTTCCAGAGATCATTTCTCCACAAGATCCACCTGGCCTATTATCAGAAAAAATCACTCATGAGTGAAATCCATGTTTCAGCTGAATATAATTCCACAAACAATTATACAATAAAATATTGTATATGTTTTTGTTGACACTTTAAATAGTTGAAACTCTCATTAGTAAAAAAATCACACATTAGCACAAAAATTTCATGTGAATCCTATATTCTAAATATAATGCAAGTACATGGGGATCTTGGGAATGATCCATGAGACAAAAACATAAATAAAATCCTCAAAAAATAAATCATACTCAATAAAAACATTATCCACAATAGTGAAAACCAATAACAACAATACTATCACCCTAGTAACCATAACTTCCCAATGGAAAAGTGTTAATGGTTTACTAGTATTAGGTCTATCACAATCTATGAAACATTCATAGACCTCTTATCTATCATATACCCAAATTGTAATACAAAAAAAGTGATCTAATTCCACTATGTAATTCCCTAACTTAGATCACACAAAAAACATCCAACTTATAGTTTTCACATACCCTCAAGTGTGCCTACATGTGCTCTAGAGGGTGTCAGATAGTGGTGAGGACCTAATACATTAATGGGGTGATAATTAACTCAAATTAGAGTCATAAAACCATGTAAAATAACTAAATAATAATCCATGGAAATTATCAGAGTATGAAGAAATAAATAAACAATAGTACTATATCAAATGTCTCATGTGGAATCATACATTCATAGAGAACCATTGTCAATAAATACACATCAATTGATCACCTACTTGTATGATGACATGTACAAATAAACAATGAAAAAATAAAAACAATGGTCATACTAACATCCATCGTCCACACCAGACTCCCTATCTCTAAATACATGTCAAGATTCTCCAATCTGATCCTTTTCACTTCTCAAGAACAACCTGAATTTAGACATAAGGGTTGCACGTGCACCAGAGATCCCATGAAGGTTGTGAGAATAAATATCAATAGGGTCACAATAAAAACCCCCAATATATTCCATCATAGTCATGTGTATGCATGACAAAAATAAATACATAAATAAACATGATATTTTGTTCTTCGAGTGTCAACAAGGCCGCCAAGACATCCAATGAGGTAAACATGACCATCAAGCCACTATGTTCTAACCAAGACAACGGGGTTTATGACTACACTTACTTCGACACCATGCTGAAATTATATCATAGAATTTACTTATGTCACCGTAACTGATTCTCAATACATACCCTATGACTCAAGCTGGGGAATCATCCAAACCTCAACCCACAAGCTAATGGAATTAGGCATAGCCTTACATCCAAATCTAATCATATTACTTAATCACTCAAGGAAGGGTCCATCATCCATCTCTCACATATTAAACCAGCCTTTTCACCCAAATTGGTCCACTTTCATAACCCTAGAATTGTAATGTCTGGGCCCGACATACCTACGAACCAATAGCTGAACCAGTCACCACATGAACGCAAGCGCATCTCCCCGTATGCCATACATTGTCAACTAGTAGTGAGGGTTTAATGTTAGTAAGTGGGGAGACTATACTCTCATATTCAGAGTGCACAGTGGTAACAAATAGTAAACTCAGACAACAACGAAAGTAGATGTAAGCAATAATCAACTAAAAAATGTAAAAGGCTAATGTCTGTTTATACAATGCATGCATGCCATAATGATACATATAAAAAATAAATAAACATAACAACATGATTTACATTCCAATATAGAAATAAAGAAAAGACTCAAAACCCCAAGGGTGATCGCCACAAGAATCACAAGCTCCCACTCAGCCCTTTGCTCTTAACTCCTAGGTACAAGAAAACAACATCAAGAAATGTCCAAGGTCATGTAAATAAGTAGAGTATAATCATATACCCATGATCAATGGAGTCCCAAATATGGTGTGATACATAAAATTTAGTAAGCTGAGACCACTAGTGACTATCATAATCTATAAAATGCAATAAAATTAAACAGCGTGCAAGTATATCGAAGCAATAAAAAAATGAATAAATAACTATCAACATGTCCAAGTTCCAAAGGGACACCTGGTGGTGATACCTACTTTGGCTCGTAGCTAGAATAAGAGTATGAACATGAACAATTTATATATAAATAATTTATAATCAACTATTTATCACATTATTTAATATTCTCTGTTTAACCACACACAAAAATGATCATTTTATCATTCTTATATTTCACCCCTTCGAATTATGTTATCATTCCATAACTCACACACAATTGAATGTCCATGTTACCATTCAATACACACAAACCCATGAATGTACATGTTTCCATTCCATACTCACACACCCATAAATGTCTATGGTACCATTCAATACTCATGCACCCACGAATGTCCATGTTACTATTCCATACTCACACACAAATAATGTCCATGTAACCATTCCATACCCACGCACCCATGAATGTCCTTGTTACCATTCCATAGTCACGCACCCATGAATTTCAATTTTACCATTCCATACTAACACACCCATGAATTTCCATGTTACCATTTACCACTTCATAATATAATTAATTCATCAATTAATTATTATCATTAATATCATTACTAATTTGACATTTAGTTAAACACAACAAGTCATTTATTTAACTCAATAATTAACTTATCACAACATTTACTCTATTTAATTCAAAAATTAATTAGTCATAAGGAAACCATTTCAATACCATGTAATTAATTCACAAATTAATTATCTCCATGAAACCAACTCAATATCACATAATTAAATCACAAATTAATTATATCAGCTTTTCCCCAAATCAAAATCACATAATTAATCACCTGACTAATTATCTATTTTAAAAAATCATAACACATAATTAATTCAATATTAATTTTATCAACGTAAAAAATTTAATATCTCATAATTAGTCCCTGATAATTATTATCTCAAAGAATACAATCAACTCATTTTTAATTATCTCATCCTAATTAATTTAATACCTCATAATTAATCCCCCAATAATTATTATATTAAAGCAAAAAATTAATTCAAAATTAATTATCTCATCTTAACCAATTTAATATCTCATAAATAATACCCCACTAATTATTATCTCAAAGCACATAATTAATTCATAATTAATTATCTCATCTTAACCAATTTAATACCTCATCATTAATCCCCCGATAATTATTATCTCAAATAACATAATTAATTCATAATTAATTATCTCATCTTAACCAATTTAATATCTCGTAATTAATCCCACGACTATTTATCTCAATTTTAACCTCAATGAAAATAATTAATTCAAAATTAATTATATCATCTCACCTAAAACAATTTATTCAAACATTGTAGCCAACTTTATCAAAATTAGTAAATAAAAAAAGCTTCATTTTGTTAATTAATAAAAATTGAGAACCCTACCTCAAGGAATTGGTCAGGCCAATGTTTTCTAACTCAAACTGCGATGCACTCATGCACAAAAACGTCCAAAATATTGTGTTCCCATACTATGAATTGGTAACATCACCCGAAAACGACAACTAGCACCCAAAATTTGTGTGGCGAGGACCAATAAACATCATATTAATTCACTGTAACCCAAATAAATCATAATAATATTATTTAAAGGGTGTGAAACCAATTAACAGGTTGATAGAAATACCTAAATCTGATGGCGGTGAACCAAATCAAGACGAACCGCTACACCTTCAGCGGTGGTTGTTGAAATACAACCCAATCGGTCCTGGGACATCTTTTTCACCACCTAGGATCAGAAGAAACAAGAAATCAGGGTTAATCTTGAAGCTAGGGTTTTATCCCAATAAAACCTGGGTGAAGGAGAGCTAATATGACCAAGGTGAAGAAAAAAACATGGGTAGAAGGACATACCTTGAAAAGACAAACAACATCCATGAAGACTCCAAGAGGAGATAGCCGCTTGAAGAGGGATTAAGAGATGAGGGTGGTGCCCTAGCCATGGGTGCTCCACCATGGGTGAGTCGTCCCCCCTCTAGGAGTAGGGAGAGTTGAACCTCCCTCTTCTTTTCTCCCTTAAATGAATTAAATTTAAAATTTAAAATCTGGTAATTAATATAATATTAATAATAATAATAATAACCATCATCTTATTATTATTAACGATTAATGTCACACAATTTTGATAATCCCAAACTCCCCAATTACACATTATTTAATTAAATTCTTCTCTCATGTATTTAATTAAATAAACTAACCAACTCATCAATATTTAATTAAATTCTTTCAACCTAAGTTTAATTAAATCAATTCCCCCATTGAACTCGATTTAATTAAATTATCTTCAACACAATTTAATTAAATGAATTCTTTATTCTTTATCTTGCCCCTATTTAATTAATTTCTCTCAGATTTAATTTAATTAAAAAAAACCTTATTTCCATTTATTTAATTAAATTCATTTAAACTGAATTTAGTTAAATAAATTCTCCAATTAATTTTCATTTAATTAAATTCTATCAACTTTAATTTAATTAAAAAAAATCCTCATTTCACTATATTTAATTAAAATAATTTCAATTTAATTTAATTAAATAAATTATTCAATTCATTTCCATTTAATTAAATTCTCTCAGCTTTAATTTAATTAAATAAAACCCCCATTCCACAATATTAAATTAAAATTTTGTCAACTAAATTTAATTTATTAAATTATCCAATTCATCATCATTTAATTAAACTATCTCATTTTTAATTTAATTAAATAAAAACATCATTTCAATTTATGTAATTAAATTATTTTCAACTAAATTAAAATAAATAAATTCTCTAATTCACGAGCATTTAATTAAATTATCTCAACCTCAATTAAATTAAATAAATTCTGTTATCCAACATCATTCAATTAAATTATCTCTAACATAATTTAATTAAATAAATTCACCATTATCCATCTCACCTCATTTAATTAAATTCTTCAACCTCAATTTAATTAAATAAAACCGCTATAATAATAAACATTATTAATATTATCATTTAATAAAATACTTCTTTGATAAAATCCAAATTGCCTCATTTAAACATCAAATAATTAAATTATTCTCAACAATTTTAAAAAAATAAAACCCCAACTTAAAATCATTTAAATAAATTCCATTTTACTTAATTTAATTAAATATAATTCTCTATTTAAACAATCAGTAATTAAATTCTCTCAACTATAATTTAATTAAATACCCCCCCCCCCCAACTTCACAATATTTAATTAAAACCATATTTAACCTTGAATTTAATTAAATAAATTATCCCAAAACACAAAAATGGGTAAGCCGCACTGTTTGACTCGCACGGTCTGACTAACCATGCGCATATCATGTTTCCTCTACTGGACACCTAGTTTATCATGCATGGCTGACCCACACAGTTTGACTAACCATGTGTAGCCCGTGTGAATGTTTCTGTTGGTTCTGAGGCTCTTGAAACTCATCTAGCCACCCGGAAACTTCTCTAGCCTTTAATCATGCCCGATATCAACACGTTAAATGATCCCAAATAGCAAAACTTCATCCTGAAGTGTGGTTTTAAAAATGATTCGTGCAGTAAATATAAGAGTTCAAAAACTCTCGTATTTTTTTACATGGTTCAAAAACACAGCACTTTACAATCTACCCACCTTAAAAACTTCTCATTCCTTAGAATCCATCAAGAACTACTACAACATCTTCTAACCCAATAATGGTCAAGAAGTCTCGTTTCAACGATCGCTTTGTATTCCCAAATTCCAAATGCACCTTTAACCATTTTAGAACCCCAAGCCATGAATCATTCCTCGAAAGACATCACCGACCCATGAAACCCATACCCATAGTTTTGCCGACGATGTTTCATTCAAAGGATTCAATCAATAACCACATGTAAGCCAAAGTCCTCACCAATCCTTTGGTGACCATCCCAAGTGAAGCCATCACTTTTCAATTTCAAAACTATCGTTCCCTAGCATGAATAAAGGCATAACCCAAAGAACCATGCATCCCATGTACAACCCAGATGACAACCACTTATTAAGCCCAATTACATTTAAATCTTTAGCACATTGTAATACCGATGCTATCCCATTTCCTCTAGGATGAGCTCAATATAGGTGACATGCTCGTCTCATTCTGAAGATCACCCTAAGAGTAAACCCATGTCACCAAAAGATCAGTCAAACTATCATTAGTCAACTGTTTTGAAAAATGCCCAACTTATCCTACTGATGTGTCATCAACCAAACCATTGGAGTGTCCATGTCATCGAATAAAAGATCATCCACTCTCAAGCATGCTATTTCAGAAACATCAAAAACACACATGTGAAATTGCACGAACCATGATCACCATGTCAACATCCCAAATGAAAGCTAAATGTTCAAACTGATCGGCATGCCAAAACACCTATGTCCCAAAAAGTCATCCTGAGCAGTGGGATAAACTTACCTTACCTCCCCAAACACACTACTTCATAGTTAAACCAATGACGTCTTTAATGGATGATCATGGTAGAGGCATATCTAACCTGATAAACCACGAATTCCCCAATTCTTATTCCCACACCAAGAGTCAAGATACACTGACTACCCCTCAAAAAATGGTGTCATTATTTAAAACCCAAAAGTCCTACTAGAGAAAACAACACTCAAATAGTACCAACTTCAAAAATCTCACAGTGGAAATAAGACATATCAAGCTCTAAGGGTGCTACTTACCAAGGGCTAGTCCCTTACGAATCAAACTCGTCGACTATATCTCTTAGTCATGCAATAAGAATTTAACTAGGCTCAAAAGCTCCATTTTTTAAATTTTAGCCATTTCATCAATTCATATTAACCTTTAAACATTTGAAATAATTTTAACAAACCCACAAGTACTATTTCACAATAAGAAACTTGGTTTTAAATCAGTACCACACAGAAAAATAGGCAAGCTATAACCAACTTCCTCTTTAAACATTTAACATTTAATGTCATTTCATCATAAATAGGCAATTATCATCAAAATTACATTCAACTAAAAAGGTGACCTTCGAGGGTCCCTGTTATTCAAACTGATTTTAAAAAAAAATCATACACAGAAGTAATTTGAGTTTCCATCTACCAATCCATAAAGTGAACATAAACTTTACAAGTGGAATTTGGCTCCTATTTAACTAAATCAAATTCAATTAAATTTTTTAAACTTTAACATACACTTTTCAATTGTTTGAATGATCGATTTACCCTTTTACCAGTTATAATGTTCCATACACATTACAAATAAAACATGATCCCGTTATAAATGCAACCAATCATTTTTCACTCATGAAACCATTTACACCTTGAAACATCTCGAGCATAATATCATAAGAAGTCAAAAAAAGATTCTATAACACAAAAGCATTCTATAATAGTAAATCATGTTAATCACAAAGAAAGAATGGTATCTAATCACCCAAGAATGTTAAATCTATCACTAAAATATCCTATCTGATAAAGCAGATCAAAACGTAGCATTCCAACCGAGGCACACAATTAAAATTATCTCGAATATTACTAATGAAACTATATGGAATGTTATATGCATGGATTTTCAATAGCTAAGTGGATAAGATGATGCATGTAATGAAACTTACTATCCATATCAAGCAAAGGAAAATTTATAAAATTATCAAAATCAATAAGTAGTAGAAAATACACCTATCACTCAAGATGAAATCATATCAACTGTAACCTCAAACATTACAAACATCAATTCCCATCCATGGCCACTTGATCATTCCCTATTCATGGGGAAATTAGTCCCAAGCATGACTATTAAACGATCACCGACACTTTCCAAGTCTCATGTCTACCAACCCAAAATAGAAAGAAAAAAGAAAAAATAAAGAAGACAACCTCTTTCTAATACCACTTTTTAAAATCCGGGCCCAGCTTACTCGTGAACCGATAGACGAACTGGTGGTCACGTGACCTTAAGCACATCTCCCCATACGCCAGAGGTTTTCGACTAGCAGCAAGGGTTTAAGGATAGTTAGTAGGGAGAATATACCCTCATATTTAGAGTGCACAATGGTAAAAAATAGTAAACTCAGACAACACATAAGGGTGACGTAAGAAATAATCAACTGAACAATAAAAAGACCAAAACCAGTTTATACAATTAATGATTTACATAGTGATTCATATCAGAGAGCAGTAAATAGAAAAAAACTCTTTACATTCCAATACAAAATAAAAAAAATAATCAAATCCTTATGGGAGATCTCCACGAGCAACCCGAGCTCCCGCACACTCCTTTTCTCCTAACTCCAAGGTAAAAGTAAACAAAAACAAGGAATATCCAAGGTCTTCTAGAAAAGTAGAGTCTACCCTGATACCCCAGTGCAACGGAGTCTTGAATATAGTGTGAGACATAAATATCAGTAGGCCACGACTATCGATGTCAGCTCAATTGAGACAATGAAATAACATTAAACAACATGTAAGTATATCGGAGCAATAATAGAATTGAATAAATAAGCAACAGCCCATCCAGGTTCCAAAGGGACACTTGAAAGTGATACCTGCTTCGGCTCATAGCTGAAATAAGAATATGAACAAGAATAGTATATATATAAAAAATGTATAATGAAATCCTTATCACATTATTTAATACTCTTTTTTTAACCACATAAAATAATGATCATGTTACCATTCTTATATTTCACCCATCTGAATGATGTTATCATTCCATAACTCACACACCCATGAATGTCCATGTTACCATTCCACACTCACGCTCCCATGAATTTCCATGTTACCATTATATACTCACACACCACAAATTTCTATGTCGACATTCCATACCCACGCACCCACGAATTTCCATGTTACCATTCCATACTCACGCACACATGAATTTCCATGTTACCATTCCATAATCATGCACCCATGAATGCCCATGTTACCATTCCATACTCACGCCTCCATTAATGTCTATGTTACCATTCATAGCATCAAAATATAAATAATTCTTCAGTTAATTATCATCATCAATCTCATTAATAATTCAACAACTAGTAAAAGACAACAAGTCATTTAGTTAACTCAATAATTAACTTATCACAAAAAATACTCTAGTTAATTCAACAATTAACTAGTCAAAATGAAACCATGTCAATACCAAACAACTAATTCATAAATTAATTATCTCTAGGAAACCATCTCTATATCACATAATTAATTCAAAAAATAATTATCTTAGCTTAGCCCCAAATCAAAATCTCATAATTAATCCTCAAATTAATTATCTATATTACAAACTCATACCACCTTATTAATTAATAATTAAATATCTCAACATAACCAATTTAATATCTCATAATTAATCCACCGATAATTATTATCTCAAAGCACATAATTAATTCATCATTAATTATCGCATCTTAACCAATTTAATTCTTCATAATTAATCCCCTGATAATTATTATCTCAAAGCACATAATTAAATAACAATTAATTATCTCATCTTAACTAATTTAATACCTCAAAATTAGTCCCTCCATAATTATGATCTCAAAGTATATAATTAATTCATAATTAATTACCTCATCTGAACCAATTTAATACCTCATAATTAATCTCTTGATAATTATTATATCAAAGCACATAATTAATTCATAAATAATTATCTTGCCATAACCAATTTAATATATCGTAATTAATACCCGGACTATTTATCTATATTTTAACCTCAAAGATGTAATTAATTCAAAATTAATTATCCTATCCCACCAATAAAAAATTTATTAAAACATTGTATTCAACTTTATCAAAAGCAGTAAATAATAAAAATGCATTTTATTAATTAAGAAAATTAGAGAACCCAACCTCAATGAATTGTCTGGGCCAATTATTTCTAACTCAAACCGCAACATGCTTACGCACACGCACTTACACAATATTTTGTTTGCATACTGGGAATTGTTCACATCACCATACAATGATAACTGGCATGAAAAACTTTTTTGGTGAGGACCAACGCACATCAAATTAATTCCCCACAATCCAAATACACCATAAGCATCTAATTTAAAGGGTAAAAACAAATTATTTTGATTATAGCCTTACATGAAAATGAAGGAGGCGAACCAAATCAAGCCGAACCGCCATGAATTCTATGTTGGTTGTCAAAATAACACTCAATGGGTCCCAAGACATCTTCTACAACATCAAGGTTTGGAAGAAACAATAAATCCTAGTTAATATTGAACCTAGGGTTTCAGCCAAATTGAACTTGAGTAAAGGAGAATCCAGACGGTCAATGTGAAGAACGAAACATATAAAGGACTTAGCTAAATAAGACAAACAACTTCCATGAAGAAACTAGGAGTTGATAGCCACGCCAAAAGGGAGCAAAAAATAAGGGTGGTGAGCCACCTATGGGTGCTACATCATGGGTGTGTCGCGCCCCCTATAGGAGGAGGTAGAGACGTACCTCCCTCTTATTTTCTCCCATAAATAAATAAAAATTATAATTCAAAATATAATAATTAATATAATCTTAATAAGAACAATAATAACAATCATATTATTATTCTTACCGGTTAATATCACACAACTTTGATAAACCCCAACTCCCCAATTAAAAATCATTTAATTAAATTCTTATCTAAAGAATTTAATTAAATAAACTATCCAACTCATCATTATTTAATTAAGTTCATCCAACTTTAATGTAGTCAAATCAATTCCCCCATTAAATGTCAATTTAATTAAATTATCTTCAGAACAATTTCATTAAATGAATTCTCCATTCTCTGTATCACCCTCATTTAATTATATTCTCTCAGATTTAACTTAATTAAAAATACAATGTTTCCCTTTATTTAATTAAATTATTTTAAAATGAATTTAATTAAATAAATTATTCAATTAATAATTTTTTAATTAAATTATCACATATTTATTTTCATTAAATAAAACCCCCATTTTAATTTATTTACATAAATTCATTTCAATTTAATTTAATTAAATAAATTCTAAAATTCATTATCATTTAATTAAATTCTCTCAACATTATTTTAATTAAATAAAATCCTCATTTCACATTATTGAATTAAATTATTTTCATCTGAATTTAATTGAATATATTCTCAAATTTATCATCATTTAATTAAATTCTCTAAAAATTAATTTAATTAAATAAAACAAACAGTTCACATTTTTTAATTAAAATATTTTCAACTGAATTTAATTAAATAAATTATCCAATTTATCATCATTTAATTAAATTTTCTCAATTTTAATTTAATTAAATAAAATCCCCATATCACTTTATTTAATAAAATTCTTTTCAGCTAAATTTAATTAACTAAATTCTCTAATTCATTATAATTTAATTAAATCCTCTGAACCTCAATTTAATTAAACAAATTCCACCAATCAAAATCATTTAATTAAATTCTCTCCAACACAATTTAATTAAATGAATTCTCCATTATACATCTCACCTCATTCAATTAAATTCCCCAAGCTCAATTTAATTAAATAAAATTCCCATAATAAGAAACATTATTATTAATATCATTTAATAAAACACTTCTTTGATAAAACCCAGAACTCCACATTTAAACATCAATTAATTATATTCTTCCTAATAATTTTAATTAAATAAAACCCCCACTTCACATCATTTAATTAGATTCTATTTAACTTAATTTAATTAAATAAAATTTTCCATTTAAACATTCATTTAATTAAATTATATCAATTTTAATTTAATTAAATAAACTCCCCCCACCACTTCACAAAATTTAATTAAATCCCCCTTTAACTTTGAATTTAATTAAATTAATTAACCTGAAACTCAAAACTATGTAAGCCGCACAGTTTTACTCACATAGTCTCACTAATCATGCATAGATCATGTGTCCATTTCTGGAAACCTGATTTATTATGCACGGTTGACCCACATGGTTTGACTAACCACGATCAGCCCATGCGAATGTCTCTGTCAGGTATGATGCTCGTGAAACCCATCCAGCCACCCAAAAAACTCCTCGAAACTTTATTTATGCATGATAAAAACACATTAAACAGTCAAAACTAGTGAAACCTCATCTCAAAACGTTGTTTTGATACTATCTTGTTCAGTAAAAAAAAAGTTCAAAAACATTCGTATTTTTTACCCTGTTAAAAACACGGCACTACACAAGAATACTCAAGGAAATGCCGCCAACCAAAGAATCTCATAGAATGGTCCATCTTGCACATGAGGACTCTATATCATCCATGTTAGTCTATCCATTTCCATCTCACTAATGGAGGTTCTTCGACTTAGGATCCTCTACCCCATTAGTTTTATCTCTAATCATAGGCACATAAATATCGCATAGGCAGGGAACATGACCTACTACACATCTCATCGGTTAGTACTAGGGTGTCATTCACTTAAGAACTAGACCCAAATCCTAGCCATTGATACCAACCCATATTTGTCACCCTTCAATGACACCACGACTCATATTATAATCCTGACCCAAACCCCATGGCTTCTACCAACCTCATCAAAACCCCCTAACTCTTTGTCCTTCCACCTAAAGACTATCCCAAGACAACATGCTCTAATCCCCTTGGAAAACTGATTCCAAGTACAAAAAAATTACACAACCCTTACATGGATCCATTATCAAATATTTAATGGGCGATCTATTAGCCATTCACTTGGATAAAACCCCTATTTTTTTCAAACGTCAAGTCTGATATGACTCATCTCACACATCTCACACACCAAGACTCTCTTTCAACCTTAGGAGGGAGTTTCTCATCACTTTTAAGAAATACAATCATCTCTCCTATTATCAGTTGATACCAAGCCCCTAATACCTACCCTCTATCAATACGGAACCAACCTAGGATATCATGTTTTATATCTCATACCCTGAGACAAATACAAGGAATCACATTAACCTAACATGGACCTTCTCCCCTTTATGTCCTAGTCATTGTGCAATATTCATTCACCTATGTGATAAAGATCCCTTATTCCAAGAATTGTGGGATTTAATCCCTCCCATTTCATTGACCTAGGTCACCCTTGATCCAAAAACCTCATTCATAAACCCATGAAATTATATAGTCATGAACATTAATAAACATACATGTATAAGATTTTATATTATAAGGACAACCTACCTTGAACATGGAGTTGACCCCTATCTAAGATTTATCAGGCCTATACCCATACCATATATACTCCTAAGAACCTATCTCATGACATATGACATCCATAAATAATTATAAACAATTATAATTAATTATTTAACTTAATTTAAATAATTAATTTCACCTAAAAACTCATTGTGCATCTTTTCTTTATTAAAACCCCTTCCAACTGTGCACAATCAACTTCTCAATACCTCTTATAGTCGAGCCATGTGAAAGCCCCATTTTCCTTTTCTAATTCCACCATGATCTAGTGGAATCAAAACAAAAACCCTAGACCAAATCATACAAATCAGTGACTAATTAATAAAAACCAATGTGAATGACAACATAGGGTGGATCTCATCCGTAATCTCTACTGAAATGCCTTACGAATATTCCCCCAACATGGGGGATCAATGGGTAGAAAGGGAAGGAAAATATAGTTAAAATTTTCCTCTCTTGACACCCTTAGTTCCCAAATAACCAAGGGGGGAAAATGGGAAATTATTTTTTTATACCTTCTAAAAATTTAGACTTATGATTCATTCACATTGTGAACAGCGAGTTCATGGGGTGAGGGGAACCTTCACCCAATAACTTCATTGCATTAAAAGGGTTCGTGGAATTATTTACTCTATAATGTAGGAGGAATTTCCTCTCTTAATAATATAATGAAATGTCATGTGTAATTCCCATAATGGAATAAATTCGACTACGAAGTGGGACTTCCTTTGGATAAGCCTCATCAATGGAGGGAACTAGCTGCTATGAGATTAAATCTAATGTAGGCTACTAAAATTCAGTATCCATCCACCACTAACCTAATCTAAAGATTCCTTAAGCACCAAAAACACTAGTAGGGCACCATTCCTCATCCAATAACATCTCTTATATATGTCCCAATACTCATATTCTTGACCATAATCCAAATTTAATGAATGATCTCTACTCCATATCAGAAAGATCATCCTTTACCCAAAACATAATAACCTAAAAATATGTGTGGTGTTACAATAAGGTAAAAAAATATCATTTTGTTTCAAAATATCATTCCAAATGTGTTTAGGTGATCTGGTACAACCAATGTATACACATTATAAGGAAGATTATTTTGGTTGTTCCATGGTGATCTTCATCAAACACTGAATAAAGGCTTTGGAATAATTATTATGTTGTGTAAGGTACATGATCCTACATTTATATTTTCCTTATGATTTCAGCTTCAAAGGCATGGTGATCTTAGTTTTCATGGATTCTATCTACTTCCACTACATTGATTAATTTTTAATAACTCATTATAATCCTTTTAGTTTTATCAACTAAATAAATGCTATTTGACTCATGAAATCATTTTGAGAAGTGTAGGATTTTGATATCATAATATATTTTGTATTCCCTATCCTAAAATATGATTTATAATTTTTTTTCTGGATGACTGAGTTTTGAATTATGATATGAGATATCATAACCATCAACATATTATAAATCCTTCATTTTTTATAAGTCATAGTTTATAACTTTAGGATATTACATTTGATGATTAGCACTACATCTTAGTTTCAAAACAAATTAATGTATCACCTTTACTTTATTGATTCAAATCATAAAATATGATTCATACATAAGGATAATGTAATTTCCTGGGCAGAATCACTCTAAGAACAATAAATGGACACCTTCACCGTAAGACCTCAAGTGTGGCTCCTAATAAGCAAGAGGCTACTGACTAGTAGTAAGGATCTAAGGTGATTCTATGGGAAGACTATACCCACATTATTAGAGTGAAAAATAACATATAGATACCCAAACATCATATACATCCATAAGCATATGAGTACACAGATAAATAAACAACTAAATATTTTGTAACTGGGGACAAGTAACATACAACTCGAATGGTCATGCAATACACATCAATTGGTCATCCATTGGGACAACCACACATAAAGGAATAAGTAAAATAAAATAAAGTATAAGGGGATCCACTAATAACTTTGAGCCATAACACATGACCAATCTCACCAATTGTTGAATTATTCCTGATCAATCCGTGACGCAACCCATGAAGCTCTGCTCAATCATAGTGCATTGGTCCTCCACCCTAACCACTATACATCTCATGATGAACCTAAAAGTAGATGTCTGGTCGGCATGTTCACTAAGGTTCATATATAAGTGGTTAGAAATGAATCTCAGTAGGACACCCTCAACGATGAAATTATAACCTATAGTCATAAGTGTGCACTCATGTAATATTCCCACTCTATCCAAGGAAAAACTAGAATAAAAATAAATAAATAATATCACCATTAATCCTCAAATCCAAGACACTGATTGATCACACCTACATTGTCTTTTGTTGGGGTGTCTTTAAGAATGTATTGATTATCATGAATACCTAAAAAATGTAGGATCTATGTATATATAATCCCCAATCATATACTCATGGCTTCATGGACCCACCCCATGACAGTCCAAACATTTAATCAGAAAATCAATGGTAGCTCAAATCACTGAGAACCAAGTCCATGGAAGCTCTAATAATCGAGCTACTAGTCCATGGCTAATACAATATGTATACATCACAAATTTGGGGACCCATACTATGGAAGTCCAAACATACATGTTCAGAATCCATGGTAGATCTAATCACCAAAATATAATTCCATATAATCTCTATGATGTATTCCTTTTGGCTTTGGAGACCCATCCCACAATAGTACAAACATCTGAGATCCAAATCCATGAATGTTATAATCCATATACCAGATATAAATCATTGGTATCCCAAACCATACCACACCTAGCCCAAGGTTTTATTCCATGTCATATAATAAAATAAAAATATAGGGTTACCCAAACAACCAAACTCGCCATCACAATCCATAACCAGCCACACTTGCTCAGGGTCAACCTATCTTATGGGTACCTATCATGGTCCCCTTGTTGAAAATCATAAATAGAGGCACCCCACAAAGGTATTCAATACCATTACATGTTTCTTGGGTAATAACATGTCTCTTAGAGAGTTTCACATCCCCTAACAAAGTTATAGTCACAAAACATCCTCATAGGCCTCATGGACCAACCTCATGGGTGTCAGCATTGAGAAATGTCTTAAGGCCCATATCTATGTCTAAGGTCAAATTGTTAATCCAAATAACACAAATAATTCATCCCATCCAAGTAATAAATACAAAGTGAGACACATCTCATAAGGCATATGACCTCATGGTCATCCCTTTTAAATGTCACTCTAGGCCGGCCTAAACAACCAACCAATATGCCACTTCGAATAAAAAACTAATCTCACTAATCAGTTTTAGTTGCATGCTACCAAAAACTGATGACCTTGGTGATCATATTCCATGCCATAAAATCATTATCATGACCCTTATTTTGGCATCATCCCATGTATCTCTCAAGAGACATCTAGTTTCATTTACTAGAGGATGAACCCCACCTCCACAACTCGCTCGCCTTCAATTTCCTCATGGAAGTCCCCAATGAACACCCAAATTTTCACCATCACATTCTATGGAGGAGAAATCCTAGAATAGACTCCTCTGGATCCCATTTACATCTTCAGGGTGTGAGATATCCAAAACACCTTAAATGGAATAGTACACAGTATGTACATCAAAGAAAATGACGCGTACATTCAATGCCCCATCGAGGTGTGTAAAACAGCTAGACTTTGTGTGTAAAACCCAAGTACACTACACGTATCAACCCAAAAAATCATTTAACCCACATAGGTTACACGTTTTTGTGGCTTACATGGTATTTTTCTAGGTTTTACATATTGCCTCAATTCATGTACCATACCTAGGCTCCGACAGTGTACCCTACATTACCATTTTCCTCCACATGGGGTGTCTAGATGAGTACTTTGAAACACAATGGGTTTTCCTATATAGAATTTCCACATGGATTACACATCATGTAGTCATATCATTTAACCGTCACCCAAAATGAATTACAGACAATGTGTGTTCTTAAAAACCAAACACTATGTAGATGCATTTCTTAAATGGAAACTCATTGCGATCCTCACAAAAAACCCCATTCAATCCAAAATAACCCTAAAATCATCCCCATGGGGTACCCAAAAACTCATATATGGGAAAAAAATTAAAAATAAACAACTATAATATAATTAAGGGTAAATAAATAAAACATGGTCTACCTGGTGGAAAAAATGATGAATCTTCTATTCTAAATCTGCACCCCATAACAACTACACCCTTTTACTATATCGATAAACACCATATAAAAGTCTAGTGGATCCTACATCACCCATCAAATATAAATTTTTCCATCACACGAGGGAGATAAATCTCCCCATTATATCATGCATATGAAGGAAATGGGGGTATAATAAAAAAATCAATTACATTTTATTAAATTTATTTAAAAACACCCATTAAATTCTCATCCGAAGTCTCAGAACATGAATTGGGATTACACCTTAAATAATAAAAAACTCTCCACTATGGATTCAACTGCACAATTGGAATCTCAATCTGATGCTCCATTCAAAATACGTCACTAAATGAACAAGCATGAATAATTAGTATTTAATTAATTAAATATTAAATATTCTATAAAAATATGAATGACTTAGATTTCAACTGAACACATATAATTGGGTATACACTATATTCCATGTTTAATAGTGGTTGAAAAATACTTCTGAGATCATATTGTCAAATAAAATGACCATTTTACCTATTAAAAACATCCCAAACCAAAAAATGAAATTTCTACTCATTTTCACAATTATGAAAAAGGATTTTACAGTCTCTCCACCACATGAATGATCTCCATTGAGAAGAATCATAAGTATTTAACCATAATTCTAGACATATCTTGGTCATCACTTTATGATCAATTCATCATGTTCTACTCTGGAATGTCAACCAAGCATGCGTTATAAAAAAACATGAGGTGTACCATTCATCAATAACTAAGATGACACTCAACCAAAACCATCTATTGTAAAACACCATTTATTATTCAAATAGTTCATACATAGGCTTATGGTTCTTCCCAAGAAAATCCTCAACTCAAAACAGGATAATTCGAAGCCATTTTTCTCCCCACCATAGGAATCTCCCACCAAAACATGTTCTTTGTTGTCTAATGATCCACTCCGTGTTGTCTCTATCTCACCACAAACAATCCCGAAACTAAATATTTTTGATTTACATCTCATCAATGTCCAAAATCTACCATAACCATCCAATGACCATTATAAACATGAAAAAAAAACACTTCCTTAAAGAGGTTTTTTCTTCCATGAATCACAATTAATCCATTACCACATATAAGGACTGGATATGGTTAAACCACTCATAGTTAAGTGATGATGTGAAATCATTGTCCTCCAAACATCAGATCATCCGGAATAAAAATCATCAAAGTTAAAAAACAACATAAAATGATGATCACATCCTCTAACGGACTATGGTGCTCTCCCCACTATAAGGATATCCTTAAACTATTCATTGATATCCAACCTCAATAGGTCCACCGTAGCTACACTGCTCGGGTTACCTCAAAAATTGAAAAAACACAACAAACCCACACATTACATAACTGGGATTATGTATAACCCACCCCCATAGACCCTCATTAATTACTTTTTTATCCCAAACATAAATTCCACATATTACTCTCCTTATCAAGGAATAGTGATTCTCTATGAACTTATCACAAGCTCACATGCTCACATGAGACAAAAACAAAGGAAATTGAGATAGCACACTTATACACACTGATCGTTCCTTTCATGTAGGATTGTTCCAACAAGATAAAGCATCCTCAACACTCCTCTTAAAGATCCATAACTTCAAATTTTCCTTGGTTAATCACAAACTACCCACTAATAGGTGTCATCCCACACTATATGTGTCAATCCATGGTTCAAGGAATGTAAGTATTAACCACATGCTTAGCTACCATATGGTATTGTTCTATGGCCTTAAGGATTTATCCATGATATCATCATGTACTAAAACACATCCAAGGTTAATAAGACCCGGTACTTGAATAGTATTTCTCATCAAAGCCAGCCTCGATACCATGGGGCTAGTGCCCAAAGTGAATGATCCTACAAAACCCAAGGTATCACCACACTATCACCATATCCTTCATAGAACCTCTTATTCATTGATATCATCCCGAGTCATCAAAACATTAATTTTTTTCTAAATAATTCACAAACCTTTGATAAGACCTATCATGGGATGCCCTAGAGTAGCACTAGGAACTTGCTCACTAACACATAGGGACACGTCTCAAGGTCTCTTGGCCTCCCGCCTAATCCAAAAGTCATGTCTCATATAATTTAACACCTCACAGAAATTAATCCACGGTATCATCTCATAAACCTATGAAAAAATATATCCAACTTACCATCATAAGAATCCCATACATAAACATTAGAATGTTTCATGTTATCAACCTACTAGAGCACTAATTCTCACTGAGCATCCACTTACGAGGCTACTCCCTCAGGAATATAAACTTATCAACCACCACTACTACAAATACTAACATTATTCTAGATGATCTGTAACAAGGAACCAAAAAAATATTTATTGGTTAAATATAATTCTACTCAAATTTATACGGTAAAACAATATATAGGTTGTTACTAGAATTTTAAATAGACAATACTAGGAAACCTACCATCCCTGAGCAAATGCACATTTTATTTTTCCCTCAAGGATCTGGTCACATCTCACAGGCACACACATACAATTGGAATCACCCTATGATGATCTATATCACATGAACCACTATCACATGATTTGATTAAGTATAGTGTCATTACATTCTAAAGGGGAAAATTCCATATAGGTTGTTACTAGAAATTTAACTAACAGAACCCGAGAAATGAAAATCCACAAGGGGATTCCCACTAAGGCATTGTGTTCCTTCTATAACCTTCTATGTTCACTAAACCTCTTATGCACATAGACCCCTCCATAATCATCAAACACCTCACCATGGGTCCACATGACCGAACATCATAATGAAATAAAAATACAAGTTAGCCTAGCTGAGTAGAATTCCACCAAGTACTTATATAGGAAAATGTTGTATGACTAGTTCCTAAAACATTAAATAGTTGAACCTTATTAATTAGTGATATAAATAACCCTTTTTATCCCTATATTTCATCTAAATCCTATATTTCAAGAATTATACATGTGATTTCTTTCACCTTATGGGCTAAGAGACAAATCTTGAATTAGTCTCTTGCCAGGAGGCTAAGAGTCAAAATCCATCAGAAATAATAAATCTCAAAAATCATGTGTGTCATACAAAGTGAAAATAATATAGAACTATAAAATAAAAAATATAAAACATTAATTACAACCCTAGAAACTTGGACTATCTACCAGAACTGGTGTTCATGACACAACAACTAGATATCCATCATAGCCTCTTATACATTCCTATATCTCCTGACTACCAACTCCAAAAACATTAGGACAAATAAAAACGATCACATACCATATTTTAATGTTCCATAAAATATCACTATAGGAATAGTAATTTGACTAGTTCACCATGATACCACAATCGTGTATCCTCGTACACTAGAGGCTAACGACTAGCAGCAGGGGTTTAAGGTGGTACTGTGAGGAGACTCTACCCCTATATCAGAGTGTGTAATAATAGATAAATAACCAAACATCATACAAGTCCATAAGAAACTGAGTATATAGATAAATAAATTGTAATATCTTCAAATTTTTAAACAAATACATGTTCGACGGTATACAAGATACGTAAGATCGAGATTAAACGGGCAAAAAAAATATTATTATTTAAATATGAACATTATTACATAGTCATTGAATTGGACAATACAAATAAGATTAACCACACTATAAAATATATATAAATATTTTCTAATAAATACAAATTTATTTATTAATTATTAATAAATAATTATTCTTTTTTAGTAGTGTCAATTTATTCGTTAAAAATTATTTTTCTTCAAAAATATTTTTTTTTGAGAATATATTATAAATATTTTTTATAATTTTTAAAATTTTATTTGATAAAAAGTATATCATTTTTTAAATAATCATTTTGAAACTATCATAGATTAAAATTATGGGATATTTCTAAAAAGATTTATTTTCCAGTGAATAGTGAAAAATAATGATTTTTATTGAAACTTATATTTCATTAATCATTTACAAAGTTCCATTTTGTTTTAAAATGGGTTAAAAGTAAAAATACATATCTTATATTATTTATCATATTATTGAGTTCATTGGAATCAATTTTATGGTTTAATTTGGTATAGAAACATTTTTATACTAAGAAGGAATTTTTCTAAAAAACTATTTTTGGTTGTATTTTTTGTATTAATCTTAAATTATATTATGCCACCTTTAGAAATTTAATATTGAAAAAAATTCATATTTTGAATCTGGATGTACAAATTTTTTAAATAGGTCCCTTTTATTTTTCGTCACTAATAAAAGTAACCATAATAAATAATTGTCACCATGATAAAGTCAATAAATAATTGACAATTGAGTGCTTTACCCTATCTCGGCCTGCATCCATGAAATCTATCATGGTCCCAATCAGTGTCCTAGATAGGGTGTGAGATAAACTCAGTAGGACAAAACCAATGGTGTCCATAACTATAAAAATGTGTTTATAAAATGAGAATTGTGAAGATATAATCATGGTAAATCAGTAATATAAACTGTAAAGGGTTTACTCTGGTTCCCAAAGGATTCCGGGTTGTCTCTACTTACTTCGGACCATGCTAGGAAAACCTCTGAACAGATGTAATCTGTATGTGTATAGGAATGTATTTATATATATATATTTTCTATACTTAGTGAAATTTATAGAAATATATATACATACATAGTGTTATACATGACCCATGGCATAACACAAGTATCCCTTTCTAGTAACTAGTATCTTATAAAGTAGTAAGGGATGTCATTACAAATTATCATATATCATAAGGGTCTCCATGACCAAGTATCATAGATCATAAGTGTATTGATTCTAAAGTATAATATCTCATAAATGGTCTCCATACCCAAGTATCATAGGTATATAGGATGCCATGTCCAAACATTATAAAACATAAGGGTCTCCATGTCCAATTATCATAGATCAAAACAGTTACCATAAGCAATTATCATAAACCATAAGGTTATACATACCTAATTATCATAAATCATAATGGTCTCCATGCCCAATTATCATCAATGTAATAAGAATTCGACATTCTTCAATAAGATCCAATAGGTGTTTAATAGTTCATTAGGAATCCTCTTTAAAAATTGAATAACCATTGTTTTATTAAAACATGTGACATTTACATACTAATCACTTCCCATTTAATTTATTATAGATGTTTCATATATATATTATTCTAAACCCACATAGAAGATGGTTTGGTCATTTAACTATTTATATCATCAATGGTAATTTCTGTAGGCACACCTCAATGTGTGTTATGAGTCAATGAGAACCTATTCCAACAGTATTAATGTAAAACAAGGTCATTTATATCAAGGATAATTAGTTATTTAAGGAAATGGGTATTTTTATGTTAATACATGGAGAATCTAGCATGCAACAACATGAGTATTTAGGGATAATTAATGGACCACATACCTTATGCCTATAGATGAGCACTCATCTAGTATCGGCCTTTTGATTGGTATAGATCAAAAGAAAATGGTAAAATAGACAAATTACATAAAAACAGGGCATATGATCACACACTAAAAGTGTTCCAAAATTGGTGAGATATGTGAAATAAGGGAGGAAAAATATTAAATCTCATGCTGGTGGTGATCCATAATGATAGACGGAATTCGAATCATAGACCATATGAAGAAATGGATTCAATGCCTAGGTTAGGCATAGATGAGCTTCGAGAGAGGAGAGGGACGGTGTGTGGTCTACTAGAAATAAAGGATGGGAGAAGGTATTTTCAATTTAATATAATGGATCTAAAAATTGTAAAATCTCCCAATATTAAAGAGGTTCATGATTGGATAAACCGTGTGCCAAACGTGCGCTTTCCACTATCCATGGACTGTGGACTCGCACGGTTGGGGAGCACTGTTTGTCTAAGCATGATCAGCCCATGTGTTACCCTTTTTGGATCCCTATAGAACCACATATGGTGTTTCCAAAGTGTAGGACTTCAATAGAATAGTTTTTTAAAAACGTGCACCAGCTCCTCTTCCTCCATAATTTAGAGCTTTGGGATCTGAATAAGCCCCAGACATCCCGATTCCTCTAAGTGATTAGACACATTCATAAAGATAAAACATAGAATTTAAATAGAAATTTAAAGGAAGCATACCACACAAATAAATTGGGATCTTACAATCTTTCCCCCTTAAAACTACTCATCCCCATGTTTACCTTGCAAGGATGGAAAATATTTGTTTGAAATCAACTTTGCCAACTAAGCACATATGTGGGTCTCTCTACCCTAAGTCTCATCCTTTAAATTTCCAGTATTCCAAAAAACCTCTACTAGTGGAATGGATCCACCTCAAAGAACCTTCTTCATCAGATCAATTATTTAAATAGGATACTCGTCAAAGGAAGCAATGACCTCCAATTAAATATCCTCGAGATAAAGAGTATGAGAAGGGTCGGCATGATATCTGTGAAGATATGATATATAAAAGATATATTGCATGGATCATACCTCTATGTAAGATATATTTGATATGATATCATACAGACTCTCTCCAATATCTAAAAATTACTAACAGAATGAGCTGATAGATTACTCTATCTATAAATCCACTTATGTCCTAGTCTAGGTGAAACATGTAAGAAAAGTCATTCTCTAAACCCGAACTCTAGAGGTCATTAGTGGTGATTAACATAAGAATTATACCATAACTAAGCAGTTATCATACACTTTACGATAAACTACACCTTATTCGATGTCTTATGAATGAGATAAGGTCCTAGTAGAATAGACTCTCTTGTCACTAACCAGTACAGAGGTTAATGACATGGTCTACCATATAAATCCTCACTAAGATACATTTATATTGCCTCTTAGTAGCTATTTTTTAAGAAAACTAAAAAATAGGTATATATTTCCCCCAATAAACTATGAAATAAAGTACATATTCCTGAAGCATGTATACTGGTACCTTTATCACTTATTCTTGCTGGCTATTAGTCTATGGGTGAAACATTGTGTTTAGAAACACTTGTGTCCTACGAGCCTTATGTAGTCCCTGGAATAAACTCGATGAAAATTGAGAATACCTATCTAAAATGATAGAATGAGGGACCCCATATAGTCATATAATCTCATAGGAGTGTAGTCTCCTAATCTCATTCACTAAGAAAGTCTCCCTAATAAGAAGAAAATGGGCAACCTTCATCATCCTGTCCATGACTACCCAAACTGCATTTCTATCTCGAGGAAAACATGGTAAAGTGATAGAAAATCCATAACAACATCATCAAAATTCCATTTAGGAATAGATAGTGTTTATAAAAAGATAATAATATATTGTTTCTTTACCTTCACCTACTAACAATTGTAACACCTAGTGATAAAACCTACGATCTGACGTTTCATCCTAGACCACCAATACTAGAGGTTCATGTCTTAGAACATCTTATAAATCCTTTGGTGCACTTATAACTATGAAACATGGGATTATAAAATCATTTAATATTTCATATATATACAAACCCATGAATTACCAAGAAAAAATAGAATTTCATCCCCATAAATAGACCAACCTAATGGGGGATCCCCAACTAAAATTATCTCCCTTAGGACTAAGCCTTCAGGATCAGAAAACTGCCTCCTCTTCTCTCTATCCAAAGCAGATGAGTTTACCCCTAATATTATAAGTAAAGGTTTCTTTTGAATATCCTGAATCTCCAAATTCATCCTAGAAATATGATAAATCAACCATCATTAATCATTGGATTCCTAAATAGCTTGTGCCTAGGTCTTCCAGATTAATGCATCAACCATTCTGTTTCCCCTTCTAGGTGTACATGCAAGAACTAAGTAAAATTAATTAAATTAATCGACCAACCATTTCTATATGAGGTTGAATTAATGTTGTGTAAATATATACTAGATAATTTAGTGGTCCTTATACACTATAAAATTCTCTCCTAGTAAATAATTTTTCTAACAACGCAAGGCATGAACAACATCGGCTAACTCGAGATTGTGCATTGGGTAATTCCTTTCATGTGGTCCCAAATGATTAGATTTGTAGGCCAACAATTTCTCCTCCTATATCAGAACTACTCCTATTCTGATTCTTGATGCATCACTACAAATGTTATATCTTCTACCTAACACTGAATGAATCAGGATCAACACTAAATTGTGTCTCCCTTTATTACCTTAAAAGGTTGTCTCACAATATTCTGACCATCTGTATGTCACATCCATATTATTCAATACCCTAATAGAATATTATATACATGAAAATTCTTCAATGAATCTATCCCAATAAACATTATATGTTAAAAATATTCTTGGGCTACTCCCAAGAGACTATGACACATACCTTCTCTAGGTCAACTGAAAATCCTGTCTCTGAGATAATGTGACCAAATAAATAAACCTTATCAATCCAAATGTGGAATTTGCTGAGCTTAGCATACATATGGTGATATATTATAGTATTCAATAGAATATCCAGATGTTTGACTAGGTCATATCAATTTTGAGAGTACACTAATATATCATCCATGAAAAATACCACAAATTAATCAAGATACGGGTGGAAATTAAATTCATCAAGTCTATAAAGACCGGAGGTGCATTCGTGAGACCGAACGACATGACCAGGTACTCATATAAATCATACCAACTTTAGAAAGTTATAAATGGTAAATTTGAAGGTTTCAATAATTTCTGATGGTATCCCAAACTCATATAGATCTTGGTGAAAACCCTTTATCCTTAAAGATGGTCATTGAGGTTGTCAATACGGGGTAGTGGATACCAGTTTTTAACTATATTATGGTTCTACCAATAATAATCCATGAAAATTCATAGGGTAACATACATATTCGTGGAGAAAAGGAATGGTTAACCCCATGGTGAAGTGTTTGTTTCAATAAAAACATTAGCCTCTAAATCCTCTAGCTGCCAATTAAGATTCTATAACTCAGTAATAGCCTTCTTGTAAAGAGGAATGGATACTGGTGTTGCTCTAAGAACTATCACGATAGTAAAATCTACCACTATATCAAGAGGTATTCTAAAAAAGTCACCAATAAAGAAAACTATGGGGTAATAAACTAAGAGAAGGAAATTATCTTAATGTATACCATGATCGTCTAGAAAAATGCTAACAATCTAAACTGTCACTTCACTCATACCATGATTCTTTGGTCTATCTAGGGTTGCTTAGAAATCCCATTAGCCATTATGTATATAAATACCTCCCTTTGGTGATGTAATTTACACGATACAATTATCAAAATCCACATAGGCATGGTAAGGAACCAACCAATCCATCATGAGAATGATGTTGAAACAAGTAATCATTAGGAATAAGAGGTTTTAGAGAAAAAAATACCTTCTTATCTGAAGGGGAACTCCTCACGATGGTGTACACTCTATAGATGTATACCCAAAGGAGCATCAATTATCATCACCCCACTGAGGTACCAAATTTCAATTATGAGACTTTCCAAATATGTAATAGAAATGAAAAAATGAGAAGAACCTGTGTCGAGTAATGTAGAAACCAAAGTAGTGGCTATTATAATAGTGCCTTAAAATGTATATGGCCTATAATTCTACTCCAATAGAAAAGGATACACAAAATAGATATGGCCAGATACATGACCCTGAGATAAAACCTTACTACACAGACTAGGCCCACCCTACTGTCACCGTACATCTGAATCCAAGCTATAGTGGCCATGACTTCCTCCTCCACCTGAATGGCCAATATTACTCCATCTACCTTTCTGGTGAGGTGATATTGACAATAATATTGAAGGCATATCTAATACAGGTCCTCTCCCACTAGGAATAGATATAAATGTACTTCAAAAACACATTATATACCCAGAATTTCCACAAACATGGAACTTGATGGGTTATTTATGAAATTATGGCTTCTTATGCCCTGTATTTGGACACTAGTGAAAAATAATGTTACTATCAGTGGGTTTCACTTGGTTGTAGCTACACCCACATGAAGTCTCAAAACGACTTTTCTGACCACTAGTCAAACCACTTCCATATCTCAATTTGGAACCACCCTAGTCCACACTATCAGAATCCCTTAGTTGCTTCATGGTGATGAGACCATGGTTTACTATTATTGAAAAGGTGGTCAACTGGAATAAATTTTATTGGGTTCAGATGGAATATATGATCCCATACTCAAAACGTCTCACTATCAACAACATGTCACCAGAAAGAGTTTCTACAAAGTATTGGATATTTTTGAACTGATCAGAATAGTCCACCATGGACAATGTTTCATGTTTTAGATCCATAAACTCTCAATCTTGGTCTGCTTTTAGCATTTGATAGAAATAATAGTCATAGAAGTCTGTCGGAAAACTAACCATGGTGATAACCTGATGACAATCCACCTGGTTGATAACATCCCACCATCACTGGGAATAATCTCAAATCATATACATAGTGAGATCCACTCTCCTCTCGAGAGTTGTATCAAGGTTCTCAAATATTGTCATCATAGAATCCTTCCATGAATCTACAACCTCAGGTCCACCATCCCCAAAAAATGTGGGTGGATGCTGTTGCAGAATCTCTAGAGTCAACTTTTCCATAAAAGGGGCAGTCCACAGGGATCCCCGCATAGTTTTCATAAGATGTAGGAATCCATCATAAAATTGAGAAACATTAATATGTTATGATAAATATGAGGTTTTTTAGGTGGTAGTACTGGAGGAAACAATAATGGCTCAAGGCCCACCAACTCCATATCATGGTCTTCACCACCCTCCTAGTGCACAAATCACGGAAGTTATGGTTGAATAACTTTATAAATGCCGATAACACGTGTCTTATAGGTTTTTATCATGTCATAATCCACATGTTTAATAAAATAAAAGGTACAAATATTTTCTATATAAACTCACACCACTCGTCCATCTCATAAATCTAGGTCTAAGTGATGTAAAATTCTTAATAATGTAAGATATATTTGTGACTTCCCCTTACAAAAGTTCGTTCAGGTGTATGTTCCCTTTTATAAGTAAGGGGGCTGATATAAATATTGTCAATTGAAAGTTATAAAGGAAACACCCTTTACGTTTCAATTGGAATATCTATTTAATGGTCACAATTTCATTTCGGAATTTAAATTTATTTAGGTCCATACTTATTTATATTGAAAAATTCATCAAATGGATAAATTATGTAGATTACCATTTCCAAATTATAAAGTCATATAGACATTATAAACTGAACTATGAGATCCATTTAATAACAACCGTAAACATGTTCCATCCCATGAAACCAATGGTTCATGGATCAACATTTCATAATTTCCTACTTAAGGTTTATGAATTAATCTATGCAAGAAAAAACTGTTAGGTTGATCCAGTCACTTTAAGTAACCAATTATGTTTCTCATTCCCCTATAATAAATTTTAACACAATTATTTATATAGCTGTCAAGGCACTCATAAAAATCATAGATGATAAAAACAATGAGATTTTCCAAAATGGAATGACATAATGCATGAAATATGAATCTCTATGTTCTTACTATGATGCATGATCCAACATTTCCTTGACATACGAGGCCAAGGGTAAAATGAAATCCTCATTAATAATAATAATAATAATAATAATAAACATCACATTTCATGTGAGTCACCCAAGGGTGGAATCAAATATAATGTAATGAGTGGGATCCAAAACAGCAATTCACATCCCTTGCAATATGAATTTTCTCTATACATGGGTTTGTTACTACCAAGTAGAGTCTCATTACCAAATTATGTCATGTCCTAGTATCATTTCTATCATCCCAAAAAATTATAAAAAAAAAAGAAACCTATGATACCAATTTGTAACATCCCAACCCAGCTCAGTTGAAATCTGTAGAAAAATTGGTGGCCACATGATCTTAGAAGTTCCTCCTAAAATGCTAAAGGATTCCAACTACCAGTGAGGTTGACTGAAGGTGGAGTGGGGAGACTATACCCTCTTGTGTCAAAGGAACACAATTGTGAGATAATGAAAAAATTTCAAATGAATACTAATGAAAAAATAACATCAGAAGTAAAGAATCTAAAATATAATAATGAACAGCCCAAATAGTGGAAACATATACAAAATGATGAGTTTTCCATGTATCTAAATAAAGAATAGTAAAACATAGAAGTAGGTACACATACATATAGTTATATCAAAATAACCAAAATATAAAAATACTATCACCATATAGCCTCATGAGCCATATCTCGATCCTCTTCTCCTCTGATCCCTTGATGATAATCAATCATCGATAACCAATCACTCTCCCTTGTCTTTAATTTCATCCATGAAGTCTATTCGGGTACCAATCAGTAGCCCGAATAGGGTCTTCCATAAACTTAATAGGCCAACACCAATAATGTCTATAACTATACATCATGTTCTTATAAAAAGAGTACTGTGTAGATATAATATTGGTAAAGTGGTAATGTAAAATATAAAGGGTCGGTTATACTTCCTAAAGGATTCCAAGACAACTCTACCTACTTCTTCCCATGCTAGGAAAACCACTGAACGGGTGTTACCATAAACATATACATATAAGTTTATATTCAAGTATGTATGTATATGTGTTATATATGTAGTGACATTTATATACATATATATAAATATTTATTGCTATTTAGGACCCATGGAATAACAAAGTTATCAATGTCTAGTCACTGTTATCTCATAAAGTAGTAAGGGATGCCATGCTCAAGTATCGTAGATCATAATTTTCTCTATGACCAAGTATCGTAGATCATAATGGTTTTGATGCCCATGTATCATAGATCCTAAAGAGTCACAATTCTCAAGTATCACATGTATATGAAATGCCATGCCAGATAATCATAACTATAAGGGTCATCATTATGAATTATCATAGATCATATGGGTCACTATGCCCAATTATCATAAACCATAAGGGTCACCATTCCCAATTATCATAAACCATAAGGTTGTCCATGACCACCTATCATCAATGTAATAAGCATTAAAAGGGGTTTAGTAAGTGAAAATAGATGTTTAATAGTTCATTATAATTCATCTTTAATAATGGAATAACAATTTTTCTATTAAAACATGTGACATGGTCATACCAATCACTTCTCATTTAATTTATTATAGACATTTCATCTAAATATCGAGAAAAAACCACATAGGAGGTGGTTTGTTCATTTAAGAATTTATATCATCAAGGGTAAGTTCTATAAGCACACATCAAGTTTTGTAATGATTTTATGGTAACCTATTAAAAAAATAATAAGGTGTAATAAGGTCGTTTACATCAAGTCTAACTTGTTATTTAAGGAAAAAGGGTATTTTTATGTAAATTCCTGGAGAATATAGAATGTGGAAACCTAATGCATAATATAATGTAATAATACTTGAGGTATAATTACTAAACCACATACCTTATGCTTGTATAAGAGAAATCATCAAGTACTGGCCTTTGGTTTTGTCCAGATCAGAAGAAAATAAAAAATATAGTCAAATTACCTAAAAATAGGGCATATGATATCACACCAAAATAGCCCTGAAAATGGAATGTTAAATGAAGGAAAGAAGGTAATGTATTAAATCTATTACCCGTAGAGATCTAATTTTATAGATGGAACTTGAATCATAGGTTAGACAAAGAAATTTCTTCAAATCCTAGGTTTGACATGTATGAGATTCAAGAGAGAAGTGGGTTGTTGTATGGTCTTCTGGAAATAAATGAGGGGTGGGGAAGGTTTATACCTTTAATATAACAGAGGTAAAAATAATAAAATAACAAAAAATTAGAGAGGCACATAGTCTGGCCACACGGTTTTCCAAACCGTGCCCCAACCTTGAACTTGCAACTATCTATGGATAGTGGACTCACATGATTTTGGAGTAGAGTTTGTCTAACTGTGCTCAGTCCATATGCTCCCCTATGTGGATCCATACAACACCATGCATGGATTTTCCAAACAATGAAACATTTAGAGCATAGTCTGCTAAGACCATGTACCTCCTTATTTTCCTCCAAAATTTAGAGCTTTGGGCTCTGAACAAGCCCTAGAAACTCCAGATTACTCCTCTAAGTGATTAGACACATTCATAAAGATTAAACAGAGGATTTGAACTGAAATTTGAAGGATGAATACCTCACATGAAAACTAGAATCTTAAATGATATATATAATATTATTCAATGATATAATATTATATAATAATCATTCTATAAATATATAATTACACCTACCTTCTTTTCATCATGATCATTGAAAAGTGGAAACGTTACTTATGTGTACATATGGTCTACCATCTCCATGATTGAAATATGGTTCATTTTTTCACAACCATATTTCATGGTTGGTTTTAAAATTATAATTAATGTAATAAATGATAATTATTTCAGGAAATTTATTCTATATATGATAAAATAATGACCACATTTAACACATTCAACCTACCAAAGTCATTTTGGACATATAAGCCAGATATCACTAAAACATCCCATGTAAACTTAATAGATCAAGTAATTGTATATAACATGGTAATAAATAAAATAAAAGGAATAATAAACATGAAAAATATTCATTAAAATAGAAATAATTAATATTATTTTATTATCCAGGAAGATAAAAAATTTACGTGACGAGTCAGACTCAAGGTAAGAGACGTTTTACTTTAAAACCCTCATTATAAATCTTTTTAAGATTTATTTTTTAAATATTTTTCATCCTTTTATATATTCTTAAAATGGTTTTATGACTGTATTTAAATGGGAATAAAATAATTTCAAAGTAAATTTTATGTTTCTTTTTTACCTTTTTAAATGATTTCAAAAGGAATATTTTTTCATATATTAAGTAGAATGTTTTGGATTTCATTACAAAAGTGAAAAGGAATATTATAAATTAATTTATAGAGTCAACTGATTTTCCTTCCATCATATTTATTCAAATCCTTTATATGACACTATGTTTTCTTCAAATAAAAATACACCTCCCCATTTTTTGGAATTTTTATTTTGAAAAATGGTTTTCTTGAAAACAAAGGGTATTTCAATATCCGAAATTGTTTTTAATATAGATTAAAAAGAGATTTATTTAAGGAATTCATGATGAAAGGGTAAAATATTAAAATTCTTTATTCGTGATATGGTCCTTGTACAATTTTTATGGGGATGAGTGAGCCTAATATAACTCATGATAATGGGTGATCCCGATATAACACTCTAATTCAATAGGTAATGATTATGTTCTCTAGAGAATTATGTTGGAAGTAAACCATAATAGTCATTATAATTTGTAATGTTTCTATAAGGGTTCTATAAAAGTGATTTTACAATGAACCTATATGACTTTTCTATTCTTACTAATGAGTTTTCCTGAAAATCATTTGATTTCAAAATTTATGATGATGATCTTTTTAAAGGTAGGATTATACCCATTTTATGAAATGATAATGAGTCTTCATGAAAATAATTATATTTCAAAATTTAAGATGATGATATTTTTAAAGGAAGGATTATACCACTTTTTTGGTAAACAAATTATGTCTTTAAGAAAATGATTTTCATGGGTTTTCATGTTTTCTAAGACAACCTCATGATAATGAGTTTGACTCTATGTTTTCTTATAAATTGTTTTATGAAAAACATTTGTTAGTAAATATGATTTCATATGTATGTGAATGATTATTTAAGATCAATGTTTATTGTGTTATAGTTAAACTCTTTTGTGATAAAATGGCTTTAAAATAGACAAATAATGTTCCTCTTCTTATTCCCCTTAATGATATTTTAGTTATTATACAATTTTTTTAAATGTTGTTCAAAAGATTTAAGGATGAATATGAACAAATAACAAGTCAGGTTAAAAAATTAAGTACTTTTCATGAAAAGAAAATATGATTTTATTTAGAAGTATTATATTATAGAAAAAATGGATGGTAAGAGTAAGTGTCCAACATGTATTTTATGGGTTTTTATATCATATTTATGACCTATTTATCTAGAAATCTATAGATAAAAATATTCTAGAAATGTAAGAAAGTGAATTCTTGGTTAAAAATCAAGATTATGTATGTTTTATGGTCGATTACTTCTAGTTGCTATTAGAGGAATGGTTTAGACAAATTTAGATATTATGATGTTTTCATGTGAGGTTAACATAAAAGTTATGGATACTATAATGGGTTTATAAGTTTATGGTTGATAAATAGTTTAATGGATTAGACAAAACTTTTTGGGTTTTAAGTGATGGTATTTTAAGGTGATTGTTGATATTTTGGGAAATGTTTTATTGGATTGAATTAGGATTAATGCAGAGGGTTATTTCATAATAATTCTATTAAATTTTTTGGGATGTATACTAAAAAGAATGATATAACCTATGAGGTTAAAACATTCTTTAAATTTCAAGTTATGTAGGTTTTTTTGAGGATGGTCATTATATTTTTAGGGATTTTATAGGAATTATATAGTAAAAGGAAAACCTATAGGCAAAATGACTACCTATAAAATCTGATAAGGCTATAGGGCTAGAACCCACAACCAAAGGGAGATAAGGGTTCATCTTCTACCATTGACCTATGTGACGTCCTGGTTAATATGAAATTGTTTTTGTTTATTTAAATGATTTGATAGATAAATATTTATTTGATTTTGGGAACATATATATTATTATATGGATAAAAATGGAATTGAAAATTGATTTGGGGATTAAGTGATTAATTTTATTTAATAGTAATTTTGATATTTTGGTGAATTTATATGATTAAGGTAAATGGAATTATTTATAGATAATATGGGATTCATTTAGGAATAAATGTTGAATTGTATTTTGTAATCATATATTACTTTAATGAGTCTTTATAATTCATGGAAATGATTTTCATAACTTTGATATTATATGATTAGGGAATATAAATTTTTTATATGAGACTTTAAAGGTTATTGACACACTTTGGAGATAAATGTTAAATATGTATTGGAAAATATGTGATCAAATTATTCTAATTTTTAGGTTTAAATATTAGTCATAAATAATATGATAAATCTTAAGGATAGTTATTTATGTACTGATTTTGTTTTAACTTTTTTTATTACTATTGAATTTTGAAGATGAATTTATTATTTATTCGTATAAAGGTTAATTCATTTTGGTAATTATTTAAATTATGATAACTATTGTGGTTTTGGTTAATTTCTATAGATAGGGGAGTTTCTATTTATCCTTTTATGGATTATTTGATTTGTTAGAAGTCGATTTTAGTGACTCCGACATGAAATAATGAATCTGTAATACTCATAATTTGGAGAAAAAGATGACAATGGGGTGGAAATTGATTAAAGGAGAAATTATGCAGGTTAGTTAAGTATATTTTCATATGCTATTAGGATAGATGGTAAATTAATTATTCAACTCTAATAAAAGTATCTTAAAAAAATTGTTATCCTATTAACATCAATTATGATGAATCAATGGACTTTTTCACACCTCTTTGGTTCATGGTTTTTTGGTATTTCTCATGATAAGTCACTTTCTTATGATCAATGATCTTTTTTGCTCTGCATAATTATTTGAACATTACATTTTTAATAAATTTACATATTTTTACATCCAAATAATGTTATGCAATTTGAAAACCTTATTTGTGTTTTCATAGTTGACCTACTCATTTCCCTTTCCGTCTTTTCAAGAGGAGGATTTATTAACCATTTTTACAATATGGGATTTCAAAAAATGTATTTTCAAATGTAAAATCTTCGATTACAATGTTTATGTTAGAATTTCAATGATTAAATTTATTAATTAGGGATAATATAATATCCAAATATTTCAAAATAAATACAATGTTTGATAGTATACAATATATGCAACACCAAGCTTAAACGAACTACAAAAATATTATTATGTAAATATGACTATTATAACCTCATCATTGAATTGGAAGGTATGATTAGGATTATTCACATCATGATATATACATATATATAAATTTCCTAATCAAATTAAATTTATTTATTAAATCTAAGTATATAATAACTCAATTTTTAGTAAAGTTATTTTATTCTTCAAAAATATGTTTTCTTTATTAATGGTCACTATTTCTTTTTGGGACCAAATATTATAATTAATTTCTGTCACTTTTAGAAATTTTATTTGATGAAAATTATATAATTTTTTAAATCATCATTTAAAAATTATCTTAGACTGAATTTTTTGAATTTCTCTAAAAAGACTGATTTTCAATTGAATAGTGAAAAAATACCAGTTTTTATTGAAAAATATATTTTTTTCAAAAATTTATAAAGATCCATTTTTTTAAAAATTGTTAAAAATTAATCTTAGTTCTATTATATAATTAATAATCCATTTAATTTCATTGGAATCAATTTTATAGTTTAATTTAATATAAAACATTTTCATACTTAAAAATGTATTTTTCTGAACAACCATTTTTCATTACGTTGTTGATTTTAATATTAAATTAATTTTTCCAATTATAGAAATTGAATATTGAAAATTTTATTACTTTTTTGCAATATTTAGGTCCAAATTTTTTGAATAGGGCCCTTTAATTGTTTCCTTTATGAATACTAACTATTGTAAATAATTGTCACCATGGTAAGTGTAAATCTGGTAATTATGTTTAAAAATAATATGATAAGGACTACAAAATGACCGTAAATCTTTCCATTATACTATTTTATCTATATATTTTTTTCACTTAACTCCATTTTTATAAAATATAAAAACTTTGTGCCATATTTATTTTATTTTAAAATTTATAATATTTAAGTAAAAGATAAAGTAAAAAATGTTGCTTTATAATATTTAATATCTAAAATATTTTGAGATAGTTATATAAAAATTATGCAAAGTTTTAAATGTTTATTATAAATATAAATTATTATCTTTATCATGGTGATTTATTTATAATTTTTTAAAATTAAATAATTACCCTAAATTCTTACGCAACGATGACAAAGTATATATTCAATTAATTGAAAAATAAAATAAATGATTCTAAAAATATTAAAAATAAAATAATTTGAATAAATTATTATGTTTTGTGAATTTTTTAGATATATATATAATTTTATAGATGTGGGAAATGATTATAATATAATTTATTTTCTATCATGATGTTTTCCAAGTCAAATTAAAGGAATAGTTCCAAAATTAACATGAATGACATTTTATAATAAATTATATTTTTATTAAATGATTTAAAATTTATGAAAATATTATATCCATTCAATTTGTTGGTATATGTATTAAGATATCAAATAAATCAATTATGGTCTAATTGTTCTTTTATTGTATCAATCTTGACCCCTAATGAGTAAAAAACTTTGTAATCATGGTTATCATCAAAAATTACTAACACGAGTTAAAATAAAAAGATAAGGGTGAAAACATGACCTAAATATTTAAATGTTTTATTTTATTACATTATTTTGAATAATAATCATCTTATATTCGAATTATATCAATGTTTATACATTTGAAAATGAAAATTAAACTATATTAATTTAATACTTTAATAATTCCAAGAGTGCCCCTCCCCTCACTTATAAAAGGGAACCTGCTATCCTATTTTATTCACACATAAATACATTTTGGTTTAGAAAATAATTATATAAATCCATTACATAAATCCAATTCACATAATAAAGTCCTTGTATTGATCATAAATACAAGCTAGGAAGGCTTTAGGTAAAAACCTGAAGAGGTTGTATAAAGAAGAAGTGTAGTTTTTAAACAGGCCTTCTCATTTTTTCTTCTTCTACCTCCTCACACTATTATCCAACCATTATGAGATAATAATGTATATTAAATATAATATTATTTTATTATGTTAATTTAATAACTTATATCCCTATCATATTCTATCAAATGGGAAAACAGATCCATCGTTCATGTGTACGGTGACTACCGTCTCACAAACTACTGTAATTAATTTTCCATCATTTCCTCCCATGGATATTTATAATGATGTATTTAATGTGTATATATAATATTAATGACATATTTATCATTATTTAAAGATAATATATAACTTATTTTATTACTTTTTATTCATTGAAATATGATAACGACGTTTATGTGTATGTGTGGACTAACACCTCTACAAAGCGATGTGATTTTTTTTTCATCGCCACCTCACATGGATGATATATATAAATTTATTTTAAGATATAATATTATATAATAATAATAATTATTGAAATTTATAATTACATGTTTCTTATTTCCATCATGATCTTTGAAAAATGGAAACGTTACTCATGTGTACGTACGACCTCCCTTCTCCATGACTGTAACATAGTTCATTTTTCATACTCAGATTTTGTGGTTGGTTTTAAAAATATAATTGATGAATAAAAATTTAAATTATTTCATGATAATTGTTATATATATTATTAAATAACAACCATTTTGACCGTATCCAACCTTCCAATTCCATTTTTTACATATGAGTCAAATATCACCAAAACATCCAATGTGGAATTAATCGATAATGTAATTGTATTGAACATTTTAATAATTAAAATTAAAAATAATAATAAAAATTAAAAAAATTCATAATAAATTAAATTATTAACATAATTTTATAATTTAGGATAACAAATAATTTATGTGATGAGTCAAACTCAAGGAAAGGGACATTTAACTTTAAAAACCACATTTTAATTTTTTTAAAGATATATTTTCTAAATAGTTATCTTCCATGTCCATATTATTAAAAATATTTTATAAATGTATTTATATGGACATAAATTAATTTTAAAGTGCATTTTATGTTTATTTTCTACTTTCTTATAAAGGATTCAAAATAGAGTCTTTTTAGGTATCTAATACAGAGCGTTTTGAATTTATTTACAAATGAAAAAAGGAATATTATATTTTAATGTATATAGAATAAATATTTTTTTGTGGTAATCATTGTTTTATATCATGTATTAGTTTATAATAATCTATTATTTCTAAAAATAGAATCAAACTTCCCCTCTTTTATGGGAATTTTAGTTCTGATAAAGGGTTTTAAAAAAGAATGGGTATTTTGATATATGAAAGTGTTTTGAATATATGTTCCAAATAGTTTTTTAATGTATTTATTATTGAAGGGTTAAATATTAAAATTTTTCATTAATTACATGGCCCTTGGAAATTTTATATAGTGATGGGTGAAATCGATATAGCTCATGATTATTTGTGATCCTGATATATCTCTCAAATACATTAGGCCATGATTATGTTATCTAGACAATTATATTTGAAGTTGACCATAATGGTTATTACCACATATAAGGGCTCTATGAAGATGATGTTCCAAGGAACCTACATGAGTTTTATGTTCTTTCTAATGATTTTTCATGGAAATTTTTTGATCTCAAAAGTTAAGCTAATAATCTTTTTAAAAGGAAGGATTATACCCCTTTTATGAAAAAATGTATGTTTTTAAGAAAAAAAATTAGTGGATTCTCATGTTTTATTAGAAACCCTAATGATTCAGATTTTTATTTTATGTTTTATAATAAATTTCATTATTAATGAAATTAGGTAGTAAAGATGATTTCATTTCTAATTAAATGACTATATGAGTTCAAAGTTTATTATGTTAATGGAAAAATATTTTTATGATCACATAGATTTAAAATAAACTCTTGGGTTTCTTTTTTTATGTCCATTACTGAGATTTTTGTACTCATACCATGTTTTAAAAAAAAAGAGGTTTCAAGGATCATTAGGATCAAAGAATATGTCAAGTTTCAAATCAAAAATATTTTTCTTGAAAATAAAATATCAATCTATTTGAAAATTATGTATTGTGGTAAAATGGATACTAAGAGTAAGTTTCCAACATGTATAGTATGGGTTTGTTATGTAAGAGTTATAACCTAATTCTATAAAACAATAAATTTGAATAGATCCTCAAAATGAAAGAAAGTATATTCCCTACTAAATCTCAATATTATGTTTCATTTTAGAAGGGATCATTACATAAATAATTGAATATATTGTAACAAATAAAAATTATTATATAACATAAATGATCATTCTATAAACATAAATTGGTCACCCATTGGGCTGACTATATATATATGAATAAGTAAAAGAAAATAAATTATAAGGGGTCAAACTAGTAACTCCAAACCTTAACACAAACCCAATCTCCGAAACTGTCAAAATATTCTACCTTGGTCCAAGACACCAACAAAACATCTCTGCATGATCATGCAACATTGAGCCTATCTCATATCCATTGTGCATATCATGTTCATCCTCAAAGTATATGTCTGGTCTACATGCACATAGAGGTTCATGTGATAGTGGTGAGAAATTAATATCAATGGGCCATCCCTAATGGTGACCTATATCCTTCAATCATAAGTTCATGAATATGTTATATTCCCATCCTAAATTAGCAATAAAGGGAATAAAAATAAATAAATAAAACCATTGTCGATACTCATGTCCAAGACCCTGATCGACCATGCCTACTTTAGTCCGTGTTGGTGTATCTCTAACCAGGTCATCATGGCCATTCCAACCCGATAATATTCAGGATCTAATTCTATGGAAACCCCAACCATATCATCATGACTTTGGGGATCCAGTCTATTATAGTCCAAACATCTGAGATCCAAATTCATGGTAACTCAAATCCCCGATATTTTAAGTCATTGGAAGCATCAATCTCATAGATCCATGTCCATAGAAAATCCAATATTTATACCTCACATATCAGGGGACCCACCACACAGTAGTCAAAATATCTTATCTCCAAATCCATGGTATATCCAATCACCAATCTCGAAGTCCATGGAAACCCCAATATATGTACATCATGACTCTTTGGACCCATCCCACGATAGTCAAAACATATAATCTCTAAATACATGGAAGTTTCATTATGTATACCAGATCCAAATATATATTAGCTCAAATTGTTCCATGCTTTCCATGAGGGTATATTCCAAGTCAAAAAATAAATTAAAAATATAGGTTTGGCTAAACACCTAAACCCATCAACATTATTCATAGCCCACTACACCTTCTTAGGGCCAGTCTTCCTTGAGGGTACCTATTGTGGCCCCCTAGGTTAACAAATACATAGAGAAACCCCATAAGGTTTCTCAATACAATCCCTTGTCTCTTCGATTATAACCATTCTCTTGAAGGATGTCACACCCCCTTGGAAAGGTAAAAGTCAGAACTCAGCCATTGAGGCCTCATAGGATAACCTCAGAGGTGTTAGTCTTGAAATATGGATCATCTCCATGTCTAGGATCATCTAGGTTGACCCACTCACCCAACCCATCTATCCCACCCAACGTCTAACAACCAAGTGAAACGCCCGACATGTATCATTCCCACATGGAGTGTCTCAGCCCTACCCGACATGTAACCGACATTGGTTACTTAGCTGTGTGACTCAAACAGTCTCTATCCAAGTTCTACACATAGACTATGGTCATATACTATAACTGAGGTAAGGTCATGTATGCTACATGGGCATGTTCTCCACACGGGATGACTGGACAAGTACTCAACCACACCTCAGCTAGAAGTACAAGGCATCTCCACATGGACTTAATGTTGTGTATTCATATCCTTAAAAACTATCCAAAAAATAAGAACACATGACATGTGCTCATGGAAACCACAGACTGTGTCTATAGGTTTCTTGAATGGAAAGTCAGTTTGATCTTCCCAAATCCTCTCTTCCACCAAAAATAACCCCTAAATGACCCCCATGTGTTACCCACCAAATCATATATGGATTCAAAATTGAAAATAAAGAAGTATATGGGTATGAAGGCTAAAAACAAAAAACATGAACCACCACGTGGTGAAAATGATGATTTTTTTGTCTAAATCTACACCCTATAACTATTTCACCATGATTCAGTCTCAATCGACACTGAGTATGAAGAATGAAGACACCACCTTCCCCCTACCCTCTTGGTTTAGACATTGTATAATGGAGATACCTCCCCCATTCTATCATAAATAGGAAGGAAATGGGGGAGTATAATAAAAATTAAATTAATTGTTATTGATTAAATTTAATTATAACACCCATTTAAATGTTCAGCCTGAGTCCTGGAACCCAAATTGAGTTTACACCTCACATAAGAAAAATCCATCATTCTAAACTCAACTGCAAAGTCAAAATATTAATATGATGCTACATTCAAACTACATCACCGAATGAAAAAATATGAATAATTAATATTAAATTAATTAAATATTAAATATGCCATGAAAAATTGAATGACATTAATTTATACCAAACTCTTTTCCTAGGGTAAACACTCTCTTCTTGGATCAAATTAGTGGTCAAAAAATATCCTTGATATCATCTGGAAGGGTAAATGACTATTTTACCCCTCATGAATATCCCAAACAAAAAATTTAATTTTCTGATCATTCTCAAAATTATGAAAACATGGGGTTTAACAAGTAATGTGAGTGATACATAAGTGTAATATCGCTCCTACATAATTGTAACACCCCATAAATAAGATCCATTGCCTTTTTCATAGGAGTATAAATTCCTTATGTACACCTCTTATCATATATGGTGATAGGACTATGAGTTATAAAATATAAATGATATCACTTAAGTGGTTTAAGCATCACAACCTTTCAATCATATTCTATGATTCCACCTCTATAGATAAAAAAATATGTGAGAAATTTTTTTTATTTAATTAAATTATGAATTGAATGATATATTTTATAAATTGTTTATAAATTAAGATAAACAAAATTTTAGGATATGTATTAATTTGTTAGCTTTTATAAACTCGTTAATTATTAATTTTAATAGAAGATTAATTAAATTTTTTTAAATCATTTATTAATAAATAATCCATAATATGAAGAGTTGGTATTAAAATAACTTTTTAAAAATTATAAGTAATGAATTATAATTTATATATATAATTATTATATCAAAATTCTAAGTGTATTTTATAAAGGGTTTATAATTTACAAAATTAAATCTAAATATAACGTGTATATATTTAAAATTATTAATTGTTCATAATATTTAATCTGAATCATTAAAAGAAAATGTAACTTAATTAGAAATTATTTAAACAACATAAAAATAGATTTGATATGTGATTTGATCAATAGTTTAATTAATATAAAAAAATTATATTTAGATTATGTAAACTGTTTACGTGATATAAATTAAAATATAAAATATTTAAATTTCATAAAATATCATATATTTAATGTAGATTCCATATAATGAACAACATGAGGGAGTTTATATTATGGAATAAATATAAATTATTTATATTTATTTAATTATAAAATGTATATAGTGAATTAGAAAATTCTTATAACTGTTAATTTATGAATTATTAATAATATTTGGTCTCATTTTTAAATTCATGAATTGTTTATTTATTTTTATTCCCTATTTAATTCATGAATATAATTTTTATATTATGAATTGTTATGTATGATTTAGTTTAAATGTTAAAGTGTAAAATCCCAGGTAATTAAAGAATAAAGAATTTTTATTTTTATTAATATTAACTAATTAAATATTAATTTTAATTAAAAGGGGTTTCTATGTTCGATAGCGTACTCGATACGCAACGATGAGTTTCTTTGAAAACATACGTTGCACACAAGTAATAATGTAATATTATTTTAAATGTTATTTAACAAGTATCTGTTGTACTGGCGGGAATGGATAGAAATAACTAAAATATGATTATATATGTTTTTAAATGTTTTTACATTTACCCAATAAAAGATAAAGGCTTAAAATACGGAAGGAGTTCAATTTTAGGCATTTATACCCTAATTTTCACTAAGGGTTCACTTATCACCTTTTGACGGCGAACCATCATTAAATATAGTTTTGATCAATCTTATAAATTATATTGGACCAAAAATAACTCTTCTTTAGAATCCGGACATCAAAATTTACCTTTTGTAAATTTTTGGTACCTTTCCGATAAAGTTCATTTTTTTAATGAATAGTGTAAAATGTTGTATTTTAATTCAAAACCGCTTTTTAATATAATTTATTTATATGATTAGATTATCTTTTGAATTGGTTTTAAAGTGAAATTAGAAAATATTTTTACCATTAAATCCAATAGTGGTCGTTGGAATTAATTTCAACTTGAAAACGGACTTAAACTAGTGTCAATCTTTTGATATATATTGTTTCATAAAAACACGCTATTTGCTCTGACAGAGGGAATTAATTATTAAATTAATTAATGTGACTTATATATTTTGAATTTTTTTAAATAGAATTCAATTTTGAATTCGTAATATCAAATATAGCTTAGGGTGAATTTTTGGTAATTTTCTGGAAAACTTCACTTTTTGATGAATAGTGAAACCACTAAGTGGTACTTATAAAAACTGATTATTCCGTTTAAATGAAATTTTTCCATCATTGTGTTTTGATTTTCAAAAATCCAACATATATGGTTGTCATTAAGAAGTAAAATGTGGTTCAATGAGATTAAAATAATTTTTTGGTGAATAGTAACTTATTAAGTTTTTAATCGCGATTAGTGGTAATTAATGTATTTTAAGGTAAAAATAATATTTTAATAATATGAGATGACCTAGAAACATGTACTACCCTCATTGGATGTGTCATGGCCGACCAAGACAAGCCCTGGGTCAACTTGGAGACCCCATGGAGCCACTTTGGTTGGAAAATGACATAAATAACTTTTATTTAATGTTAATGTAAAAAATGGCACAAACATGATATGTTTTACTAAAACAATTTTTAAATGGGGTAATACAAGTCAGATTTTTGATTATAAATAGTCATTGAAAATATGAAAGGATTGACTACACCATAGTATTTTTTTTCTAATTTTTAAACAATAAAAAAATTAAATTAGATATGACATAATAATGATGCAGCGGCGACATCATTATTTGACGATTTAAATAAAATAGAAAGATAATGTAAAATATATGAACTACACATGTCCAAAACTTATTGTATGGGTGGATTTAGAACCCTTATCACCTTATACACGAATTATACCAATTCGGGACCTTTTAAAACCGAAACACATTTTCAAATAAAGTAATATTTCTTTACTTTCCAAAAGTGCCCCTCCTCTCCTCTTATAAAAGGCCCCCACCTCTACCACCTTACACACACTCCTCAAGCCTTTGGCTCGGCCAACCCATGCCCGTTTACTCTCTCCACATCCCTCTCCTCATCATAGAGGATTCCATTTGGGCATAATCCTTTCAAAGGATGCCTTTAGGCTCAAATCAAAAGGAGTTACACTTTTAAAGGTAATTCATTCTCTCTTGTTCATTTGTTTTATTTTGCTTCCCCAACCCCCTAAACTCTTTTTATTTACCTCTTTTGTAAAAACACCAGTATCTTCAATATACTAGGATGTTTTTATAAGATTTATTCGAGCTACACTCTCACACAACTACATCAAATGGTTAAAGAACATACAGTTTCCTTGGATGGCGAAATTCTGCCTCCCGAAACGATGATTGTTCAATGCTCATTTAGCACCTTCAAAGGTGGCCATTATGATGTCACTATTTTTATATATGATATATAATAAGTTTATTATTTCCTTAATCTTCTGTATTATTCATTTATGTCATACCATTATTGTTTCCATTATTGGTAAACACGATATCTTCATTTTAGGAAGTGCGGACTACCGCCCCCTGAAAGTGATTTGATTCATTAATACCATATGTGGGATGTGTAAAGGATAAAGTTAATGATATTATATATGTTGTTATACTGGAATTATAATATACTCTTATATCATTATGATTCCATTCTATAAAATACGAAATAAAAATTGAAGTAGCGTTCATGCGTACGTACGGCTTACCGTCTACATGAACGGTGCATTTCATTTCTTACCTCTTAATGATTATGTAATATTATAAATACATGTATATGCTGGATATATATGATATATATGATATCCAAATCATGAATTCCATTCTCGATATAAAGAACCTTTGACCACACGAACAACATGTAATTGTAAGAAGTCCACTTTCAACTTAAGAACCAAATATTGACAAAACAAAAATTATTAACTTAAATGGTTACATAATGTTTATAACATGGAAATAAGTGGTATAAAAGGAATAATGAACTTTAAAAAGGTTCTTAATCAAGTATAAATTAACTCATGTTTATTATTCAGGACGTTAAAGAACGATCGAGTCAAGTCGGACCCGAGGTAAGGGACTTCGTCTCAATCTCCTTTCATTGAGGCATATTTCGTTTTATACACAAATTTCTTTTATATAGTGTATAAACCTTTTTGGCTTATATTTTTATACAAAGGGAATCTTTTTCTATGAAGCGTTTTACTAAACGACAAAAGTGAATGTTTTTTTTAATGTACACGGTGACAACGACCTCTTCCGCCGCCGCGAGTATTATTTGGTCTATGGCTTCCTCAACAAGCCGTTATGTTTTTAATATGAAATAAATACCATATACTCTTTTATGTATTTTGGTATTGAAAATGGTTTTGATAAAGGATTCTATTATGATATATTGTGATTGAAATTTGTAAATGTTATCATTCCTTTATATTGGTTTTATGTTTTATGATTTTATATTGGTACTTGGACATTTGACGGGTGGTTACGTGATAAACCATATGACGGGTGGTGCCGTGAATACCAGGATGGGTGGTTACGTTATAACCTCCAATGCATTGGGTATGGAAGTCGGTCGTATGGATATTCCATTAAGTATGTATGGAAATTGGCCGTATGACTATTCCATTTAAGTGATATGTGTGGAAGTTGACCATATGGTTATTCCACTTAAGTATGTTTATGTCCCAAGTTACCTTTATATATGTTATGTGTTCTTTATATGGGTTTTATGGTAATCCTTTGGTTAAAAAAAGGTAAGTAATGATACTTTTTTCAGTGAAGAGTTTTTACTACATCATAAAGATGAAGGTATTACTTTGATAGAGTATACATGGTTTAATTGATGTTTGAAAAACTAACAGTTTTCATTCTTTGTGTATCCCTTACTGAGCTTTTTATGCTCACCCCAAGTTTTTTTGAAATGTTCTTCACAGGACTTAATGTGGAATAAGGTCAAGGATGGGATCAAGGGAATGTCATGCTATATAAAACATGGAACTAGACATGTTTCTTTTAAGAGTTTTTTTATTATGGAAACATAGTAGAAGTGACTACTTTGTAATATTTTGAGATATAATAGTTATGTTCTAGTTCTCTAAAACTCTAAACCTGAAAAGATCCTCAACGTGAATTATTCATTTAATTCAATATTAAGTAAGGTTTAAGGTCGGGGCCTTATAGTTGGAATCAGAGGTCGGTTTAGACAACTTTAGGAGTTAGAAAACTGTTAAATTATAAGTTAATTTATGATATGATTGAAATGACATAGAATTTAAAGATTACCATGTTGCTTTGCCTAAGATATTTCTGTGTTCACAATGGTTTTCCGCAGAGGAAACAAAGCAGCTATGTTGGGACGACATCAGGAGGAAGACAACCATCCAAATCAGCAACCTGGGATGGTCGGAATCGGAACTGAACAGTTTGTTGCAGTGATGGGACAGTTGACTCAGGCTATAAATGGCGGTGGTATCCATGCACGAGATCATCCAGATCAACCACAGAGGAACATGTCAGTGGTGGAACACTTCATAAGGCAACATCCCCCATCATTCAAGGGATCATCTGACCCTGTGCAAGCTGAAGGGTGGATTAACGCACTGGAGAAGATTTTTGATGTCATGGGGTGTTCAGAACATCAAAAGGTTAGTCTTGTTGTTTACCGTTTTGAAGGTGAAGTTGATCAGTGGTGGTCGATGGTGAAAAATATCAGGGATAGTGATGAGATTGAGGATCTTCACTGGGACGAATTCAAAGGTATGTTTCTTTAGAAATATTTTCCTAAGGTGGTTCGTCTTAGGATGGAAAAACAGATCCTAGAATTGAGGCAGGAGGATGATTCAGTGGCTGCTTATGATGAAATGTTCACTCGATTGGCAAGGTATGCTCCAAACTTCATACGAGATCTTGATAGTAAAATAAACCATTTTTCCTTAGGGTTAAAGCCAAAGTATCGAAGGTCTTTAGCTTCTCGTGAGTTCAAAAGTTATGAAAAACTTGTTCGATGTGCGGAGAAGGTGGAAATGGAGTTTTCCGATGATCAGGTGTTCTATGACAAACAACAGAATAAGAGGACTAGTTGACAAGAAAAGGGGAAGAATTCATCAAAGAAGCAAGGAGGTAAGAAAACCAAATATCCATCCAGTGAGAAGTGTGGTAAAATGCATCCTGGAGAATGTTTATCCAATTCTGGTTAGTGCTTTCGGTGTGGTACGTCTGGTCATATTGCTCGTAACTGTAAGGAAGATGATCAAGCAGGCAATGAAAAGCCAACTGTAAGATGTTTTAAGTGTAATGAAATGGGTCATTATGCAAATGAGTGTCCAACGAAGAACTCATCTAGGAGAATGCATCCAGAATACAAGCAGAAAGGGGTGGTGAAATCATTTGCAACAACTTCAGCAGATGTTGGGCCATCGAATGATGTTGTATCAGGTACACCGTTTGTTTGTTCAGATTATGCCAATGTGTTGTTTGATTCAGGGTCTACACACTCTTTCATTTCTAAGAAGTTTTCTAGTAAATTGGAAATTCCTTATCAAGATATGAATCCTGAACTTATGGTAAAAACACCCGGAGGGAACGTTGAGAAAAAAATGAATTATAAGAACCTTCCTATCCTTGTGTGTGGAAAGAATCTACCAGAAAACCTTATTGTTTTGACTCTAGTAGAGTTTGATGTTATTTTGGGAATGGATTGGCTTTCTGTTTATCATGCTAAGATTGACTGCAGAGCTAAAATGGTTTCTTTTCAGAAAGATTTTCAGTTTGTGTACAAGAATGAACCCTTGATTTTGATAATGTATCAGGAAGTTGAGAAACTAGTAAAATATGGAAATGAATGTTACCTTGCACATATTGATGAAAATAAAGGAACTGTTCAGATTAATGATGTGCCAGTGGTAAATGAGTATCATGATGTTTTTCCTGATGAGTTGCCTGGTATTATTCATGACCGAGAAGTTGAATTTACTATTGACTTAGTTCTTGATTCTAAGCCAATTTCAAAATCCCCTTATCGAATGCCTCATGTTGATCTTTTAGAGTTAAATAAACAATTGCAGGAGTTATTAGATAAAGGTTTCATTCGACCTAGCACATCACCATGGGGTTCTCCTATCTTGTTTGTGAAAAAGAAAGATGGATCAATTAGACTTTGCATTGATTATAGAGCCTTGAATAATATTACTGTTAAGAACAAGTATCATTTGCCTCATATCGATGATTTGTTTGATCAGCTCCAGGGAGCTCAGTTTTTTTCGAAGATTGAATTGAGGTCGGGGTACCATCAGTTGAAAGTAAAAGAAGCAGACATTCCGAAGACTGCGTTCCGTACTAGATATGGCCATCATGAATTTGTAGTTATGCCTTTTGGTTTAACCAATGCACCTGCTGTATTCATGGACCTTATGAATTGAATTTTCCATGAGTTCATCGATAAGTTTGTGGTTGTTTTCATCGATGATATTTTGGTGTTTTATAAAAGTAAAGAGGAGCATGAAAGTCATTTAAGGGTTATCTTGGAAACCTTAAAATAATAGAAACTATATGGAAAATTCAGCAAGTGTGAGTTTTGGTTACAACAAATTTCTTTCCTAGGTCACATTTTTTCAAAAGATGGCATAACTGTTGATCCTACTAAAACAAAAGTTGTTGAAGAATGGCCAAGACCTACAAATGTAACCGAGATCCTTAGTTTTCTTGGTTTGGCAGGTTACTACCGAAGGTTTGTTGAAAATTTTTCACGGTTATCTTGTCCAATGAATAAGCTAACTCGTAAGGGTGTTAAGTTCATATGGACAAAAGAATGTGATGATTGTTTTCAGGAGTTGAAGAGAAGATTGGTGAATGCTCTAGTTTTGGCACTTCCTTCCAGGAATAGTGATTTTGTTATATACAGTGATGCTTTGTTGAAGGGACTTGGTTGTGTCCTTATGTAGAATGATCAGGTAATTGCTTATGCTTCATGACAGTTGAAAACTCATGAGGTAAATAACCCTACACATGATTTGGAATTAGCTGCTGTTGTCTTTGCTTTAAAAATTTGGAGGCATCATTTGTATGGAGTAAAGTGTGAAATATATACTGATCAAAAAAGTTTAAAGTATATATTCAATCAGAAAGAATTGAACATGAGACAGAGGAGATGGCTGTAATTAATCAAGGATTATGATTTCACAATTCATTACCATCCAGGAAAAGCAAATAAAGTGGCTGATGCTTTGAGTCGAAAAGTAATGCTTCATTAGCAATGTTGCGTTTGGAATGTGATCCTTTGGTTAAATATTTGATGAACTTTGGCTTAGAAGTTGTTGGTACAGGATGTTCTTCTGTTTTTTTTCAGGTATCAGTGAAATCTTCTCTATCAGACATAATCAAGAAAGCACAGAAGTGAGACAGTGAGTTGAAGAAAAAGGTAGAGCTGGTTCAGAAAGGTAAGTTGCCTGAATTCAAAATTGATAATGATTGTGTTTTGAGGTTTGGGAAGAGGTTAAGTGTGCCTTGTGATTACCAGTTGAAGAATGAGTTGTTATGTGAGGCTCATAGTTCCCCGTTTTCAGTTCATCCTGGTAGTACTAAGATGTACAGAGATCTGCGGGAGTATTACTGGTGGGATGGAATGAAAAGAGATATTGCTGATTTTACTGTGAAGTGTCTGACTTGCCAGCAGGTTAAAGCAGAGCGGCAGTTACTGAAAGGGATGCTTCAGCCTTTACCAGTGCCAGAGTGGAAATGGGAAAACATATACATGGACTTTGTTGTGGGATTACCGAGGACATCTCGAGGTAATAATGCAATCTGGGTTATTGTTGATCGCTTGACTAAATCTGCTCATTTCCTTGCTATACGAGATACTTTTTCCAAAGATCAACTTTCCCGTTTGTATCTTAAAGAGATAGTCATGTTAAATTGTGTTCCCCTCTCCATTGTATCTGATCGTGATCCCAGGTTCACATCTAACTTTTGGAAAGGCCTTCAGAAGTCGTTGGGTAATGAATTAAATTTTAGTACAGCTTTTTATCCTTAATCAGATGGGCAGTCAGAACGAACAATTCAGACCTTGGAGGATATTCTACGAGCTTGTTCGATGGATTATCAAGGAATTTGGGACCAACATCTTTCTTTGGTTGAGTTTTCTTATAATAACAGCTTTCATTCCATTATACAGATGGCACCATTTGAGGCATTATACGGGAAGTGGTGTCGAACTCTAGCATTTTGGGATGAAGTGGGTGAAAGGAAGCTGATGGGACCAGAATTGGTAGAAGAGATGGCAGAAAAAGTTCGGTTGATTCAGAAGCACATGATAATAGCTCAGAGCAGGCAGAAGAGTTATGCGGATAATCGGAGGAAGGATCTATCTTTCGAGGTAGGTGATCATGTTTTTCTTAAGGTTTCTCCTTGGAAAAGTGTGATGAGATTTGGTAAGAAAGGAATGTTGAGTCCAATGTTTATTGGACCATATGAAATTCTTCAGAAAGTTGGATCAGTTGCTTACCGAGTGGCTTTACCTCCGAGTTTATCTCAGGTACACAATGTTTTTCATGTTTCAATGTTGAGGAAGTATATGCCAGATCCATCTCATGTTTTGAGTCCAGAGGTAGTTCAGCTGGAGGAGAACCTTTCTTATGAAGAACAACCAGTCCAGATTTTTGACCACAGGGAGCAGGTGTTACGGAATAAGGTGATTCATCAGGTAAAGGTTTTGTGGAAAAACCATGTGATTGAAGAGGCAACGTGGGAATCTGAAAATTCTATGAGGGATAAATTCCCCCACTTATTTTGATATGTGAATAAAATTGCGAGGACGCAATTCCCAAAAGGGGGGAAGGATGTAACATCCCAGGTAATTAAAGAATAAAGAATTTTCATATTTATTTATATTTACGAATAAAGTATTAATTTTAATTAAAAGGGGTTTCTACGTTTGATAGCGTACTCGATACGCAATGATGAGTTTCTTTGAAAACATACGTTGCACACAAGTAATAAAATAATATTATTTTAAATGTTAGTTAAAAAGTAGCTGTTGTACTGGCGGGAATGGATAGAAATAACTAAAATATGATTATATATGTTTTTAAATGTTTTTACATTTACCCAATAAAAGATAAATGCTTAAAATATGGAAAGAGTTTAATTTTAAGTATTTATACCCTAATTTTCACTAAGGGTTCACTTATCACCTTTTGACGGTGAACCGTCATTAAATATAGTTTTGAGAAATCTTATTGATTCTATTGGACCAAAAATAACTCTTCTTTAGAATCGGGAAATCAAAATTTACCTTGTGTAAATTTTTGGTACCTTTCTGATAAAGTTCATTTTTTAATGAATAGTGTAAAATGTTGTATTTTAATTCAAAACCTCTTTTTAATCTAATGTATTTAAATAATTAGATTATCTTTTGAATTGGTTATAAAGTGAAATTAGAAAATATTTTTACCATTAAATCCAATAGTGGTCGTTGTAATTAATTTCACCTTGAAATCGAACATAAACTAGTGTCAATCTTTTGATACTTATTGTTTCATAAAAACACGCTATTTGCTCTGACAGCAGGAATTAATTATTAAATTAATTAATGTGACTTATATATTTTGAATTTTGTAAAATAGGCTTCATTTTTGAATTCTTAATATCAAATATAGCTTAGGGTGAATTTTTGGTAATTTTTTGAAAAACTTCGATTTTTGATGAATAGTGAAACCACTAAGTGGTACTTATAAAAACTGATTTTTCCATTTAAATGAAATTTTTCCATCATTGTGTTTTGATTTTCAAAAATCCGACATACATGGTTGTCATTAAGAAGTAAAATGTGGTTCAATGAGATTAAAATAATTTTTTGGTGAATAGTAACTTATTATGTTTTTAATCGCGATTAGTGGTAATTAGTGTAGTTTAAGGTAAAAATAATATTTTAATAGTATGAGATGACCTAGAAACATGTCCTACCCTCATTGGATGTGTCATGGCCGACCAATAAAAGCCATGGGTAAACTTGGGGACCCCATGGAGCCACTTTGGTTGGAAAATGACATAAATACATTTTATTTAATGTTAATGTAAAAAATGGCACAAACATGATATGTTTTACGAAAACAATTTTTAAATGGGGTTATACAAGTCAAATTTTTGATTATAAATTATCATTGGAAAGTTAAAAATATTTCCTACATCATATTATTTGTTTTATAATTTTTAGACAATAGATAAATTAAATTATTTATGACATAATAATGATGCAGCGATGACATCATTATTTGACGATTTAAATAAAATGGAAGGATAATGTAAAATCTATGAACTACACATGTCCAAAACATATTGGATGGGTGGATTTAGAACCCTTATCACCTTATACACGAATTATATCAATGTGGGTCCTTTTAAAACTGAAAAACTTTTTAAAATAAAGTAATATTTCTTTACTTTCCAAAAGTGCCCCTCCTCTCCTCTTATAAAAGGCCCCCACCTCTACCACCTTACACACACTCCTCAAGCCGTTGGCTCGGCCAACCCCTACCCATTTACTCTCTCCACATCCCTCTCCTCATCCGAGAGGATTTCCTTTGGGCAGAATCCTTTCAAAGGAAGCCTTTAGGCTCAAATCAAAAGGAGTTACACTTTTAAAGGTAATTCATTCCCTCTTGTTCATTTGTATTATTTTGCTTCCCCAACCCCCTAAACTCTTTTTATTTACTTCTTTTGTGACAACAACAGTATCTTCAATATACTAGGATGTTGTTATAAGATCTATTCGAGCTACACTCTCACACAACTACATAAAATGGTTAAAGAACATACGGTTTCCGTGGATGGGGAAATTCTGCCTCCCGAAACGATGATTGTTCAATACACATTTAACAACTTCAAGGGTGGCCATTATGATGTCACTATTTTTATATATGATATATAATATGTTTATTCTTTCCTTATGCTTCTGTATTTTTCATTTATGGCATACCATTATTGTTTCCATTAGGAAGTGCGGACTACCGCCCCCTGAAAGTGATTTGATTCGTTAATACCATATGTGGGATGTGTAAAGGATAAAGATAATGATATTATATATGTTATTATACTGGAATTATAATATACTCTTATATCATTATGATTACATTCTATAAAATATGAAATAGAAATGAAAGTAGCGTTCATGCGTACGTACGGCTTACAGTCTCCATGAACGGTGCATTTCATTTCTTACCTCTAAATGGTTATGTAATATTATAAATACATATATATGCTGGATATATATGATATATATGATATCCAAATCATGAATTTAATTCTGGATATAAAGAAACTTTGACCACACGAACAACATGTAATTGTAAGAAGTCCACTTTCGACTTAAGAACCAAATATTGACAAAACAAACATTATTAACTTAAATGGTTACATAATGTTTATAACATGGCAATAAGTGATATAAAAGGAATAATGAACTTTAAAAAGGTTCTTAATCAAGTATAAATTAACTCATGTTTATTATTCAGGACGTTAAAGAACGATCGAGCCAAGTCGGACCAGAGGTAAGGGACTTCGTCTCAATCTCCTTTCATTGAGGCATATTTCATTTTATACACAACTTTCTTTTATACGATGTATAAACACCTTTGACTTATACTTTTATATGAAAGGAATCTTTTTCTACGAAGCGTTTTACTAAATGAAAAAAAGGAATGTTTTTTTTAACGTACATGGTGACAACGACCTCTTCCGCCGCCGCGAGTATTATTTGGTCTTTGGCTTCCTCAACAAGCCGTTATGTTTTTAAAATGAAATAAATACCATATAATCTTTTATGTATTTTGGTATTGAAAATGGTTTTGATAAAGTATTCTATTATCATATATTGTGATTGAAATGTGGAAATGTTATCATTCCTTTATATTGGTTTTATGTTTTATGATTTTATATTGGTACTTGGACATTTGACGGGTGGTTACGTGATAAACCATATGATGGGTGGTGCCGTGAATACCAGGATGGGTGGTTACGTTATAACCTCCAATGCATTGGGTATGGAAGTTGGCCGTATGGATATTCCATTAAGTATGTATCTAAATTGGGCGTATGGCTATTCCATTTAAGTGATATGTGTGGATGTTGACCATATGGTTATTCCACATAAGTATGTTTATGTCCCAAGTTACCTTTATATATGTTATGTGTTCTTTATATGGGTTTTATGGTAATCCTTTGGTTAAAAAAAGGTAAGTAATGATACTTTTTTCAGTGAAGAGTTTTTACTACTTCCTAAAGGTGAAGGTATTACTTTGATAGAGTATACATGAGTTACTTGATGTTTGAAAAACTAACAGTTTTCATTCTTTGTGTATCCTTTACTAAGCTTTTTATGCTCACCCCAAGTTTTTTTGAAATGTTTTTCACAGGAGTTAATGTGGAATAAGTTCAAGGATGGGATCAAGGGAATGTCATGCTATATAAAACATGTAACTAGACATGTTTCTTTTAAGAGTTTTTTTATTATGGAAACTTAGTAGAAGTGACTACTTTGTAATCTTTTGAGATGTAATAGTTATGTTCTAATTCTCTAAAACTCTAAACATGAAAAGATCCTCAACGTGAATTATTGATTTAATTCAATATTAAGTAATGTTTAAGGCCGAGGCCTTATATAAAGTGTATCTATAAGTTTTTATCCCATGCATTACATGCTAGTTATGATAACTTAATATTTACTTTTTATCTACCTTGACCATGGTTTATAATAAAAGTTATAAGATTGAATTTAGTTGTTGAATATATTTTTTACATATTAGTTATTAGTGTTATGATGAATTTGGATCTCTCTTGAGTAAATTATATCTAAGTATAGGTACTTTGGTTCATACTTCCAACTATCCAAGAGGCTTATGACTTTTTCTAGAATAGTGGGGGTGGGCTATCTATGGTTTCGGGCTTACGCATATAGAGATTATTGATTTCTATAATTCTAAACATTTACATGAATCTCTATGTATATTATAAATAAAAGTAATTTTTATATAAGTGAATATGTTTAAATTCTATTATTGAGCGAGTAACAAAAATAATGGGTTGTGTAAAGAGTTACACATTAATATTGTTTTAAAATAGTAATTTGTGTGGATGTAATAGGGATCATGAAACAAAATTATTAGATGTACGAATACATAAATGGAATTAAAATAGATAGGATTATGATTTTAAATTATATACTTAATAATAAATGATATATTCCATACAAAATGGATCATAACAAAACCTCAATAATTTAGTATGGGTTTCCATAACCACTAGTTGGCTATTAATTAACTTATGTAGGGAGAGAAAGTAATAAGGTGAAACTAACCATTAGTTTCCGTGTTCATGGAGTTTGCTTCCGATTAAACTTTTTTGGGAATCCATAACTATTAGGATACTATTTGAATCATGTTGAGTGAATCCATATGGTATATTATGTAAAATAGTTATCTATTCAACTATCTAAGATCATATAAGATATGCTTGAAAATAGTTTCCTACAAGATATAGTCATAGCATATTTACATGAAACATACTGTAATCCATAATGAAATATAGAAATTGGCCCACTAATGGATTTTATTATTTTAAAATGGCACATCATTATAATAATATATCATTTAATTAAAGTCTTTATCAAATGAATATGAAACATGATACTAATTTGATAAAAAAATGTTGCAGATAATGACATCATCATAATCTTCAAGCTTGACCATGAGATCTATATTAGGTAAAAAAACTAAAAGATAGATATTTCCTTGAAAGGTATCAGAATTTAAGAATATTTCTTATGTATAAGAAAAATTATATATGTTATAGGAATGAATTTCTGAGAAACCAACTGGTTGATTTTTTCAACAAATTGAAATATGTGCTTATGATCAATGTTTGAAGGATTCATAGGAAGTCACTTCCCTTAGTAAAAATCTAGTCATGAGAGGTATGAGGTTTATATGGATCGCCTTCAGTGCAAAATGGTAGGAGGATATTCAGTCTCTATAACATCCTAAATCAGGTGCCACGTGCTGGTGCCTCGAGTCGGTCGGTTACATAACCTCAAGTGTGCCTCCCCATACAACAGTGTCTTCCAACTAATATAGAGTGTGTAATATAGATACAATAGGGAAGAATATACCATATTTATCAAATCCACATAATAGATGAAATTAATAAGAAAAACCAAGTGATATAACCAATAACCAGACAAAACCAATATCACATAATGACTAAAATCAGAATACAATATCCAATCCAAAATAGTAGATATGTCATGACAAGTACATGTCAAGTGTCAAATGAAAAACAAAAATAAATACAAACTGACACTCCCATGTGGCTACAAACCCATTTTTGGTTACCTCATATATGATCTATCTTGACTCAGCCAACAAACATAGGGATCTTTACCCTATCATGTCCTATAAGCATGAAGTTTATTCATGTACTGATCTGACATATTGAGTGGGGTATGAGTACAACTCAGTTTTCCACCACCAAAAATGTAAAAAATAATATCAATTCAATATTAGTTTATACAATCGTATAAATAATTAAGTAAAATTCATAATGTAAATAGTTATTACATTTCATTATTCTTTAATTAACATCATAATTTTCCAGGTTCACAAAGACACCCAACCCATCAATACCAGCTTCAGACTATATAGAATTCTGAACTATACCCAAGGGTTATCACAAATCATATATAGAATCATGATTCATTATTACATGGTCTTTCTTTATCTATTTAATTTCATGTCATATCAAAGACATTTAGAACCACGGTCTAATGCTAATCTCATGGATGTAGAACATCGTTTCTAGAACCCCATGGGTATTTGGAGCATCAATCCCTATCCTACACCCCATTGGTATTTATAGAATAAGTCCATGTCCCATTAAATAATATTCACATGCATGAGTTTGGTTCTAGAACATCATGGCTATCACTATGTGGGTATTTGAAGCATCAGTCCATGTCCTACACCCCATTTCTCAATCTATCGCATATAACAAATTTAACAAGGTTAATAAATATTAACCCTATTATAAATAATTATAATCCTAGTATTATATTTCAATTATCAAGACAAACATAGTTCAACACTTTAAATCTCAAGGAGTAATATGACCATTTTACTATTAAGCCCTTTTCAACATTTAATCACATAAACCATTCACCTTTCAAGGTTAATAAAAACATCCTTTTATTCTTATTATCAACCAATTAAAAATTACATCAATTAACCAATTAAAAAATCCCATTAACCCATCAATTTTATGATCCTAAATAAACTAATTTCAATTTCCCCAAGTTTAGCCCAATTCATTATCACATGGAAATTCAATTTAATCAAATAAATCTCTAATAAAATTTCCCAATCATGGAAATTTAAATTTCATAATTTTATACATGTAATTAATTCATGACTATGGGATTTGACATTTTGACAACCTACCATAAGATCATTGATAGATACTTTCCAATAGAAATCCCCAAATTGAAGTGGAATGTTGAATTGCAAAACAAAGAATGGGATCTATATCCAAAAACTAGATCCAAGATCAAACAAATTAGATCTATCAAAACTTATATCTAGATCCATTACTAATGGAGGAAAAAATTCCTTCCTAATATGATATAAATATGGGAGAGATTGAGGAATCCAATCAGGATTAGAATCTCTTACCAGGAGAGGTGAATATTTTTCAATATGTTCTTTGATTCTTTAATAATGGAGTTTAGAAGGCCTTGTAATCATACCAAAGTATTTAAAAATAATACTAGAATGAGTTTACATTCAAGTGGGAATGATTAGACATAAATACCAAAGGGTTTATGTTTTTTTTTAAATTTAATAGGATTAAAGTCCCACAAGCATGGTTTCCTATACGTGGAGAAAACTTTTCCCTAATAACGAATCTAACCATGTGCCACCTCTTAGGGGTCACAAAACTACTAATAAGAGGATTAATGGTTTTACAAGCCATGTGAGAACCATGAAATTACCCTTTATCTAGGGTTTTATGGTTCACTGGGGCAAGGTTCACTATTTGGGAAACTATTCACTACCCAAAAATCCTTCAAAAATCTACATGTTCACCCAAGAAATCCCCAATGTAAACTCCAAACAAGATATACCAAAATAAGGTAAAAGAGTACCTCAAAAGAGCTTGAAACTTCTCCAAAAAAATTTGGAATGTTACAATATCCCCACCTTACAACATCTCGTCATTGAGTAATACTCCCAAGAATCTTTATTATTAGGATGTGAAAATATCGGGCCACTGAGGCTACATTTCTACTTCTCTCTCTCATGTTTCCTCATGAACATGACAATGTTTCCATAATACATGAACTATCATCATAGTCTTTCCATGCAACACTTTCTCATTTTTCACCACAACATGCATCAAATGCTCCTCAAAGGATGAATTATCCCCAAGCTGAATATCATCAAGATTGATCACAGTTGAAATATTAGGATGATATCATTGAATATTTTAAACATGTGAGAAATCATTCATATCACTATACCTTGGTGGAATATCCAACCAGTACACCACCAACTCGATTCTCTCCACAACCTCAAAATGTTGAACAAACTTTCTTTCCAACGTACCACGTCTATGAAACCTAATGTGGCTCAATCTAGGTGAATCCCAAACAAAAATAATCTCCATCTAAAAACTATAGGATTCATCAACATATATAAAAATTCAACTTCTATCTACTCTGAGCTATAAACATATGCTTCTCAATAAGTTATACCAGCTCTGATGTATCCTGCATGAGACATGGTCCCAACAACTCTGACTCAACTTCCTCCATCCAATATAGAGGTGATATTCATGGACTACCAAAAAGTTCCTCATATGGTTCCATATGAATATTTTCCTAGTAATTATTTTTATATGAAAAATCCACAAGTTCTAGGTACTTCTCCTAAGAACCACCAAATTCTAGAACACACACTTGTCGATTATCCTCAAGAACCTGAAGAGTATGCTCCAACAAACCATATGTCTGTCGGTGTAATGTTGTACTTAGTAAAACCGGTATACCATGAGCCTTCTACAATCCCTAAATTAAGTAAAAATTAAAACGTGGGCCACAATTTGAAACTATACTCTTTGGAAGACCGTACATACAAACTATCTGTTGAACATACAAATTTTCCAACTAGTATGCTGAGAAAGTCTCCTATATAGTCAATAAATACACTACCTTCATCAGTAAATCCACAACCACCCAAATATCATCATTCTTGCAAGGTGTCCTCGAGAGACCCAACACAAATTCTATTATAACATTATCTCAGTTAATTTATGGAATGGGCAATGACTATAGTAAACCATCAGGTCGTTGATGCTCCGCTTTCACCTATTGATAGGTGTACCATCATGTCAGGAACCCAAAAATCTTTTTTTTCATGTCTCAGCACCAATACTATTGATGTAGGTCATGATACATGTTGGTCAAACATGGATACACCTCCCACTTCCAAGAATGAAATTCATTCATCATCTCCTCTTGCATACATATAGGAACAACAACTAGATTCCTAACATGGATTGTCTCATCCTCATATATAGCCCAATCAGAAGGTGACGGTAACACCCCGACCCAAGATACCCAGAGTCGGTGCATTATTACATAACATTGGCATGATCACAAGAAAGATCAAGTCTCGAATGACTGATTAGTTTAGTAGCCTTGGAAACACTAGATACATTCATAAAGTTTTACATTACATCATAAAAAACATCTTGTCTTCATATCCCCTCATACTATCCCTGCAAGTCATTCATAAATTACTTCTTCATAATCTTGGGAAAAATAAAACATTTAAAGGGGTGAGCTTGGATGCTCAGTAAGGATAACATTATAGCAGATGCTTTCATAGATAATCATAAACACATAAGGTAATTTATAACTAAAACAAAAGCCTTTTAAACTTGAACTGCAGCATAAAATGGAAATGATAAAATATAATAATGCCATTTACTTACTCACATGGATATTCTACTAGTGAAATGATCACATGCAATATCAACAACAACCTTCATAATGATGGAATGCATAATTCCAGACTATCATAACCACATAGACAAGGCCTCGTGCCAATACTACAAATAACATTTTGCCAAGGCCATGTGCCAAACACTAGTTTGTCTCATGAGACCTACCGATGCATCAAGGAGCTATAGCGGGCTCCACCTGTCACTTACTAAGTCCAATGCATTCCTCATATGAACAGGTTTAAACATAACATAAACATTCATATTAAAACTAGCATACGAAATGTTAATATTTTAACCACAAACCATAAATGGTATAAAAATAGCACAACCACAGTCAAAAATAACTCATTCAATAATTTATGGATGATTGTATTCTATCAGATTAACCTCAATCAAGAATGATGAAGGATATTGACATAGATGAAAATAATCATCAAAACTATTGAGAGAAATATCCCCCTTTTTCTTGAAAACATTTAAAAGTCACTCTATCTTTCAAGAAGCCATTTAAAATAGATTTGTGAATCAAAGTGTCCCATATCAATTTGAAACTTTTTAATGTAATATTAATTTTAAAACCTTAATGTCCATATAAATAAATTCTTAAAACCATTTTTAACACATGGACATTAATGAGAAATATTTAGAATAATAAATCTTTAAAACACATAAAAATGTATTTTAGTTAGAGTTTCTAACCAAAAGAGAGACACTTGAATCCAAATAATTTAGGTAATAAAAACATTGTAATACCATGAGAATAAAGGGATTCATGATATACTATGTAAAAGAACATTATATACACCACATAAAAGTGATTTGTTGTATAACAACAAAGAAGTCTCAATGTAATGTAAATTGAGATGAAATCTCTCATGAAGGTCGTATCCTTAGGTTAAGGATAAATCAACGACATAATTATGTGTGAAAAATATAAATACACTAAATATGATTGGATATTCAGTGTAAAACAATCAATGTACATTCACACATATTCTTGTAAAAACAACACCAATGAATTGGATGTTTATCTCAACAAATCGAGATTGAGTAAAAATTACTCTTATCAAGTTCGTACAGATGACTTGAGAATTTATCAATAGAGTGATTATGTGTATAAAAAGTATATCCACCAAAATGGTAGTGTAAATTATGACATAATCAAATGAATAGTGATTCCACGCATAATCTTGGAGTAAAATAATCAATGAAATATGCATAAAGCCAAATGAGTGGAAATTGAAATTTTGAATTCCCTTATCGATTAGGTAACATAGGAAACATACACTCATGAAAGAAGGATCATACAATGATCATGTAAATACCCATAAATTAAAGTATATTACACAATGAATACAATTATGGGCATTACACATACACCACATGCTATAAATAAGTGGTGAACAATGGAATTCTCACAAAATTAAGAGTGAGATAAGAAACCCTTACTTTGTACCTTTTCCTTGGTCGACGGTAGATTAACCTCATGTATAATGGTGAAATAATTGTTATTGAATTATAAAAGAATCATTTACATTAATATGATATCATATATGATCTTTTAACTTTGATTTGTTAATAATATCATAGTATTACCGTCATTTCGGGTGTTAACTTACTCGTTTTACTTTATATGTTTTGTTACATAAGACATGTTTTTCATAGAAAGTTTGTATCTTATTCATATTAATAATGATATCAAGTCCTTAAACATTATTTTTAAATCATCAAATGATAATTATACTTGAATGGATATGATGGAGAATGAATCTCATCGCGTTCTTGGAGATGGTAGTCCGTACGTACGCATGAGCGACAATATAATTCTTTTGATATTAAAATAATATATAATTGGATGGTATATTATATATACATAATAATTATCATGTTATATTTATTGTTTAAATGAATTATATATCATTATTATACCCATCCAAATAATAATATATTGAATAACGATTACACCACGACGTGGAGACGGTAAGCCGTACGTACGCACGTATGGTGACATGTTATTCAAAGGGTGGATAGAATAATTAATACGGTTGTACCATATTTATAATAACCTCGCAGTATATATAAGATAATGGAGTTATTATTTTAGAATGGTAATAACAGAGAAAGATGAAGTGGAAGAAGAAAGGAACTTGATAAGGGGTGGTGAAAACATTACCTCTTCTTCGGGTTCTTCCTCTTGATTTGATCAAAAGGGCTCCATAGGATGGATTTCAGATCAAAATAAGGCCTATATGTTGAAGTGAGGGATGTTGAGAGAGTATTTGGTCAGGTTTTGGTCGAACCAAAAGGCTTTGATGGTGTGAAAAAATGAGAAGGAGGAGTGCCGTTTTATAAGAGGGGTGTGGGGCACCTTTGGAAAAGCTAGAAATATTAATTTATAATAAATTCATATTCGGTTTCTAATTTTTAAAAAGTTGATTATTTAAATGTTAAGGTGAGGATATGTAGAAATCCATTCAACAAATATAATTTAGATAGGTTTGGGTCATTATATTAACCTTATCATTTAGTTTTAACTATTAGTTAATTGGTTTGACATTTACCATGTCACTTTGTATCTTTATATTATATACCTAAAAAACATCATATATACATCAAAGAGACCCCCAAGTGGTCCATTAATGATATACCTATCATGATATAAGCCTCTTGGCCGAACCTTAGATTTTTAGGAATTTAATATCAATTAAAAATATAATATTTGTTTTAAAAACTCTGTTTTGTCAATTTTGACACTATTCAATAGTTGATTTTTTGTGAAGTACATAACAGAATGATTACTCAGAAAAAAGTCAATTAAATCAATCCTAATATGTCATATTATCCTAGAAATTTTTTTTATTCAATAAAAGTCTCCAATTAAATTTATTTGGGTATTTATAATATCAATTATTTTAAATGTTCACTATTATGGTAATTATTGCATCATCATTGTGTCATAAATAAATTAAATTATTTAATGTCTAAAAATTCTAAATAAACTATCATTATGTAGAAAATCTTATTATATTTCTAATGAATATTTACAATCGAATTTATCTTATGTATAACCTTATATTAAAAATGTTTTAGTAAACAAACAATAATTTTAACTCTTTTAACTCTTCTTTGAATTAAATAATAATAAATGTACTAATCTAATCCAAGTGGACCTAAATGATACTATTTTATTCATAAGATTGTTTTTGGTCGAGATACACTTTTCCAATAGAATTAGGACATCTGTTAGGGTAATATTAATATCATTTTTACCCTTAATTACCCTATTTACTTTTAACCGTGGTAAATAAAAGTAAAAAGTTACTATTCACAAAAAATTATTTTCATCTCATTGAACCACATTTTACTTCTTGATATTAATCGCGTCTCTCAGATTTTAGAAATTCAATTCACAGAAGCAGTAAAATTATGTTTTATGAAAAATTCTTTTTTTAAACTACCACTTAGTAGATTCACTATTCATCAAAATTGAAGTTTTTCATAACAATGCCAAAATTTCACCCTAAGCTATAATTGATATTCAGAATTCAAAAATTATTTATATTTTACAAAATTCCAAACATATAAGTTGAATTAATTAATTTTATAATTAATTCCTGTTGTCACCACAAATAGCATGTTTTTAAGAAACAATATATATCAAAAGATTGACAATTGTTTAGGTCCAATTTTAAAGTGAAATTAATTCTAATGAACACCATTGAATAAAATCGTGAAAATATATTCTAATTATACTTTAAAACCACTCAATAATATAACTTATCACTATAAATTATTTTGATTAACAAAGTTGTTTTTACGTATTTTTCACTATTCATAAAAATTGGATGTTCTCAGAAAAATACCTAAAATTCATCTTAGGATAATTTTTATATTATAAAACCAAAAATGAAGTCCATTTTGAAATATAATATATATATAATTTCAAAAAGTAGGTATTTCTATTCATAACAACTAGTTTGATTGGTTGTGGTGTGTTAGAACTCGATGTTGCGTATAACACATGCTATCACATTATTCAAAGAGATTCGTTCTATAGAGGATTGGGGTGTTACATTCTCTCCTCCTTCAATAAATTGCATCCTAAATTTTTTTAAAAATTGTGCTTGGGAATATTATGGAAAGTCCCACATCGGAAAAAGAGACAACAAAACTATCACATTAAAAGAAAGAAAGAGAGGTATTAAGGTCAACCAAGATAACCCATACTCAGATTCCATGTAGGAAAAAATGGATAAGGATGATAAACTAAGTGTCTAGTTTTGATGGAAAGGGATAAAAATCATGATCAGGAGAAAGTTAACAATAAGAAAACCACAGAATTGTGTTGTGACAAATGACCATTAGTCTCCTAGTAGGAAAGTAAACAGACAACATTTTTTGTTTTAAGTTACATTACATAAGGATGAGGAATTCATTTATGATATTGACTAAGAATATAAAGATATATACTTAAATTTTAAGTAGAGATTCATTCTTAAATAAATTTACACCACTAACTCATGTTTATTAAATGATGAGTATTCAAGAAGACTTGGTCACACTAGAAGAGCTAGAATAAACTTCTAAGAATCACATGATCCATGCAGGATGAACTATATATTCACATTGTCTTTAGTGATTAATCAAAACCAAAATGGTTAGTACAAGATCTAATGATCCCCCAAAAGGATATTCCTTGAGAGAAATAAACACTAATATTAATTTCTAAAATTAAACCAACAATACCCCAAAGTTAAATAAATACCATTCAATAATCAATTTTCTGTAAAATCTATCAATATAATCCAAACTAATATTGAAACCCAAAACATAGAAGAATTTTATTATTATGTCTCCCATGTTAAATTGTATCTCTAAATGACATCAAATACTCTTAAAGTCACATACATAATAGTAATTAACCTCATCACATATTCTCTATTATAGGTTAATCATTTCCATAAATAACCCAAATCACTATAAATACACAATAAAAATGTAGATATAACTCCACCATTACTCCACAAATGAAACCCCATTGTATTCTATATTCCTTGGGCATATAGTGTTCCCAACAAAGAAAACATTTTCCAAAATAACATTTATCACCTAATCACCAAATCATTTTCCTATACCAAGGGTATTCATTTGATAAGACATAAGAACCCAAATCAACTTATTATTGAACAATAAAATCATTTAACTAAAAATAATTAGTCACACTATCCAGGGACTCCACGTAGTCCAGTGGTAGGTGATAAATCTCAATCGCACTTTTGTTGTGGGTTTGATTTCGACAGCTTTTTCCGATGCGACAGGTTATCCCATGGTATGTGTGTTTTCCTTTTTCAAAAACTATGTTTTATAACTTTACCAAAATGAGATAAATTCCTCAAAATAACCATAACATAATTTAACCACAAATGTTATCTCATACATTGAATTTTCATCCCAAATTATAATAATTTGTAATTTCCACAAACCCAATGATCGTATAAAACCAAATGGTTATTTATAACTATATCCACAAGAGAAAAGTTAATTCTTCCTCAAATTTCATTCTCACATGGAAAATGTTGGGTTACAAATACAAGAGAAATTTATTCCAAAGTGAACCCTTCAACAAGGAGCACTAATAATGTTTTAAACATTAATCCAACCATTTATTTCCACATATATTTTTCTTTGACCATGAAAATATCCTATAGAATAGGACATTCACTCGGGTAATGGCCAGTTCCCCTACATTTACGGCAAATGACTGTAAATGGATTCTTGGGACCATTTTTATCTTCTTCCATAATACTATTCATTTTTTTTCGGCCATTCTTCACCTTATGTCCTTCCTTCCCACACGTAAAGCATTTATTTGTCCCATTGAGACACATTCCTAGGTGTCCCCTTCCACATTTCCTGCATGATGGAAATTGAGGATTTATTTCTCCATGGTCTCCACTACTAGAGCTCTTATCATTCATCACATTTCTCTTCTTTATTGAGTTCGGGAATTGGTTAATATATATATATTTTATCATATTTTTGGAAAATTGATTTGGCATAAATACGATATATTTTACGCCTATCAACATTCTATTTTTTGCTCATTTCCACCACCATTACCACCTTGTTCATCATTCTCAAAGTCACTATGACTTCCTTGGAATCCAGACATTGACTAAAACTAGAAAGCATTGTGTGAGTAATAGTAGTCATACAATCATTTATAGATTAACATGTCACCATATTCTCAATTTGAAACACATTAGGATTAACCAAGGTCATTTACTCTCATATTATATATATAATACTTTAAATCATTTTGTAAAGAAAATGTAAATTATCCTAAGCATATCCCCTGGGAGTGTCGTAGCCAAGAGTGCAGTAAGGCCCGTTGTCATGCACTAGTTCCCATTCATGTCTAGCTCAAAGCGATGTTTTTGGGTTTTACCCCTAGGTACATCTGTGCCAGAGCCGCCTCTACATGCTCATATACAGACAGGGATGTATTGCTCAGAAAACTCACAAAATCTCTACAATACCAAAATTCTAGGAAGTTCTTCTATACTAATCCTCAAATTCCATCTTAAATCTATGTACTCTAATCAGAGCTTTTCTAAATCTTGCTTCCAAGGTTTGTACTAAACTTCCTCTGATACCAACTGTAACGCCCCGACCCTAGTTACCTAGAGTCAGTGCATTATTACATAACATTGGCATGATCACAAGAAAGATCAAGTCTCGAAAGACCGATTAGTTTAGTAGCCTTGGAAAGACTAGATACATTCATAGTGTTTTTCATTTAATCATAAAAAAGTAGCTTTTCTTCATATCCCCTAATACTATCCCTACAGTTCATTCATAAGTTACTTGTTCATAATCATGGGAAAAATAAAACATTGAAAGGGGTGAGCTCAGATGCTTAGTAAGGATAACATTATAGTATAAGCTTTCTTAGATAAGAATAAACACATAAGGAAATTTATAACTAAAACAAAAGCCTTTCAAACTTGAACTTCAGTATAAAATGGAAAAGATAAAATAAAATAATGCCATTTACTTACTCACATGGATATTCTAGTAGTCGAATGATCACATGAAATATCAATAACCACCTTCATAATGATGGAATGCATAATGCCAGACTATCATAACCCCATAACTAAGTCCTCGTGCCAAGACTACAAATAAGATTTTGACAAGGCCTTGTGCCAAGACACTAGTTTGTCTCATGAGACCTACCGATGCATCGAGTAGCTATAGCGGGCTCCACCCATCACTTACTATGTCCAATGGATTCTTTATATGAATAGGTTTAAACATAACATAAACATTGGTATTAAAACTAGCATACGAAATGTCAATACTTTAACCACAAACCATGAATGGTTTAAAAATAGCACATCCACAGTCAAAAATAACTCATTCAATACAATATGGATGATTGTATTGTATCAGATTAACCACAATCGATAATGATGAAGGCTATTGACATAGATGAAAATAATCATCAAAAAAATTGAGATAAATATCCCCCTTTTTCTTGAAAACATTTAAAAGTCACTCTATCTTTCAGGAAGCCATTTCAAATATATTATTGAATCAAAGTGTCCCATACCAATTTGAAACATTTTAATGTAATTTTAATTTTAAAAATTTAATGTCCATATAAATAAATTATTATATCTTTTTTTAACACATGGACATTAATGAGAAATATTTAGAATAGTAAATCTTTAAAACACTTAAAAATATACTTTAGTTAGTGTTTCTAACCAAAATAGAGACACTTGAATCCAAATAATTTAGGTAATCAAAACTTTGTAATATCATGAGAATAAAGGGATTCATGATATACTATGTCAAAGTACATTATATACACCACATAAAAGTGAGTTGTTGTATAACAACAAATAAGTCTCTAATGGAATGTAAATTGAGATGAAATCTCTCATAAAGGACATATCCTTAGGTTAAGGATAAATCAAAGACATAATTATGTGTGAAAAATATAAATACACTAAATATGATTTGATATTCAGTGTAAAACAATCCAAGGAAATTCACACATATTCTTGTAAAAACAACACCAATGAATTGGATGTTTATCTCAACAAATCGATATTGAGTAAAAATTACTCGTATCAAGTTCGTACCGATGACATGAGAATTTATGAATGGAGTGATTATGTGTATAAAAATTATATCCATAGAAATGGGAGTGGAAATTATGACATAATCAAATGAATAGTGATTCCACACATAATATTGGAGTAAAATAATCAATTAAATCTGCGTAAAGCCAAATGAGTGGAAATTGAAATTTCAAATTCCCTTATCGATTAGGTAACATATGAAACATACACCCATGAAAGAAGGGTCTTACAATGATGATGTAAATACCCATAAATTAAAGTATATTACATAATGAATACAATTATGGGCAGTACACATACACCACATGCAATAAATAAGTGGTGAACAGTGGAATTCTCACGAAATTAAGAATGAGATAAGAAACCCCTTACTTTGTACATTATCCTTGGTCAACGGTAGATTAACCTCCTGTATAATGGTGAAATAATTGTAATTGAATTATGAAAGAATCATTTACATTAATATGATACCATATATGATCTTTTAACATTGATTTTTTAATAATATCTTAGTATTATCGTCATTTCGGGTGTTAACTTACTCGTTTTCCTTTATATGTTTTGTTACATATGCCATGTTTTTCATAGATAGGTTGTATATTATTCATATCAAGAATGATATCAAGTCCTTAAACATTTTTTTTAATTCATCAAATGATAATTATACTTGAATGTATATGATGGAGAATGAATCTCATCGTGTTCGTGGAGATGGTAGTCCGTACGTACGCACGAGCGACATTATCATTATTTTGATATTAAAATAATATATAATTGGATGGTATATTATATATATAGGATCATAATCATGTAATATTTATTTTTTACATGAATTATACATCATTATTATACCCATCCAAATAATAATATATTGAATAATAATTACACCATGACGTGGAGACGGCAAGCCGTACGTACGCACGTATGGTGACATTTTTTTCAAAGGGTGGATAGAATAATGAATATGGTTGTACCACATTTATAATAACATCACAGTATATATAATATAGTGGAGTAATTATTTTAGAATTGTAATAACAAAAATGAAGAAGTGGAAGAATAAAGGAACTTAAAAAGGGGTGGTGAAAACATTACCTCTTCTTCGGGTTCTTCCTTTTGATTTGATCAAAAGGGCTCCTTAGGTAGACTTTCTGATAAAAATAAGGCCTCTAAGATGTATTGAGAGAAGTTGAAAGAGTATTTGGGCAGGGGTTGGTCGAACCAAAAGGCTTTGAAGGTGTGAAAAAATGAGAAGGAGGAGTGCCATTTTATAAGAGGGGTGAGGGGCACCTTTGGAAAAGCTAGAAATATTAATTTATAATAAATTAATATTCGGTTTCTAATTGCTCAAAAGTTAATTATTTAATTTTTAAGTTGGGGATAGGTCTAAATACATTAAACCAATAGAATTTAGATAGGTTTGTGTCATTTTATTAACCATATCTTTTAGTTTTAACTCATTGTTAATTAGTTTGACATTTACCATGACACTTTGAATTTTTATATTGTATACTTAAAAAACGTAATATATACATCCAAGAGACCCCCAAGTGGTCCATTAATGATATAACTATTCTGATATAAGTCTATTGGCCCATCCTTAGATTTTTAGAAATTTAATATCAATTAAAAATATAATATTTGTTTTTAAAACTATTTTATGTCAATTTTGACACTATTCAATAGTTGATTTTTTGTGAAACTCATAACAGAATGATTACTTCGAAAAAAGTCAATTAAATCAATCCTAATATGTCATATTATCCTAGAAAATAAGTTTAATTCAATAAAAGTTTCCAATTAAATTTTTTTGGGTATTTATAATATCAATTATTTTAAATTTTCACTATTATGGTAATTATTGCATCATCATTGTGTCATAAATAAATTAAATTATTTAATGAATAAAAATTATAAATAAAATATCATTATGTAGGAAATCGTATTATATTTATAATGAATATTTACAATCGAATTTATCTTATGTATAACCTTATATTAAAAATGTCTTAGTAAATAAACATTGATTTTAACACTTTTAACTCTTCTTTGAATTAAATAATAATAAATGTCCTAACCTAATCCAAGTGGACCTAAATGATAATATTTTATTCCTAAGATTGTTTTTGGTCGAGATACACTTGTCCAATAGAATTAAGACATGTGTTAGGGTAATATTAATATCATTTTTACCCTTAATTACCCTATTTACTTTTAACTGTGGTAAATAAAAGTAAAAAGTTACTATTCACCAAAAAATTATTTTCATCTCATTGAACCACATTTTATTTCTTGATATTAATCGTGTCTCTCAGATTTTTGAAATTCCATTCACAGAAGCGGTAAAATTATGTTTTATGAATGATTCAGTTTTTTAAACTACCACTTAGTAGTTTCACTATTCATAAAAAATTGAAGTTTTTCAGAACAATGCCAAAATTTCACCCTAATCTATAATTGATATTCAGAATTCAAAAATGATGTCAATTTTAAAAAATTCCAAACATATAAGTTGCATTAATTAGTTTTATAATTAATTCCGGCTGTCACCACAAATAGCATGTTTTTAAGAAACAACATATATCAAAAGATTGACAATTGTTTATGTCCAATTTCAAAGTGAAATTAATTCTAATGAACACCATTGGATAAAATCGTAAAATTATATTATAATTATTGTTTAAAACCACTAAATAATATAATTTATCACTATAAATTATTTTGATTAAAAAAGTTTTGTTTAAGTATTTTTCACTATTCATAAAAATTGGAAGTTCTTAGAAAAATACCAAAAATTCATCTTAGGATAATTTCGATATTCCGAAACCAAAAATAAAGTCCATTTTGAAATATAAAATATATATAATTTCAAAAAGTCGGTATTACTATTCATAACGGCTAGTTTTATTGGTTGTGGTGTGTAAGAACTCGATGTTGCGTACAACACATGCTATCGCATTATTCAAAGAGAATCGTTCCGTAGAAGATTGGGGGGTTACATTCTCCCCACCTTCAATAAATTGCATTCTCAAAATTTGTAAAAATTGTGCTTGGGAATATTATGGAAAGTCCCACATCAGAAAAAGAGACAATAAAACTATCACTATAAAAGAAAGAAAGAGAGATATAAAGGTCAACCAAGATAACCCATACTCGGATTCCATGTAGGAAAACATGGATATGGATAAAAATCATGATCAGGAGAAAGTTAACAATAAGAAAACCACAAAATTGTGTTGTGACAAACGGCCATTACTCTCCTAGTAGGAAATTAAACGGACAAATTTTTTTGTTTTAAGTTAAATTACATAAGGATGAGGAATTAATTTATGATATTGACTAAGAATATAAAGATATATACTTACATTTTAAGTAGAGTTTCATTCTTAAATAAATTTCCACCACTAACTCATTTTTTTTAAACGATGAGTATTCAAGAAGACGTGGTCACACTGGAAGAGCTGGAATAAACATTTATAGAATCACACGATCCATGCAGGATGAACTATATATTCACATTGTATTTAGAGATTAATCAAAACCAAAATGGTTAGTACAAGATCTAATGATCCCCCAAAAGGATATTCCTTGAGAGAAATAAACACTAATCATAATTTCTAAAATTAAACCAACAATACCCAAAGTTAAATAAATACCATTCAATAATCAATTATCCGTAAAATACATCAATATAATCTAAACTAATATTGAAACCCAAAACATAGAATAATTTAATTATGTTTTCTCCCATGTTAATTTGTATCTCTAAATGACATCAAATACTCTTAAAGTCACATACTTAAAAGTAATTAACATCATCACATATTCTCTATTATAGGTTAATAATTTCCATAAATAACCCAAATCACTATAAATCCACAATAAAAATGTAGATAAAAATCCACCATTACTACACAAATGAAACCCCATAGTATTCTATTTTCCTTGGGCATATAGTGTTCCCCACAAAGCGAACATCTTCCAAAATAACATTTATCACTTAATCACCAAATCATTTTCCTATACCAAGGGTATTCATTTGATAAGACATAAGAATCCAAATAACCTTATTATTAATCAATAAAATCAATTAACTAAAAGTAATTAGTCACACTATCCAGGGACTTCACGTAGTCTAGCGGTAGGCGATAAATCTCAATCGCACTTTGGTTGTGGGTTTGATTTCCATAGCTTTGTCCGACATGACGGGTTGTCACACGGTCTGCATGTTGTCATTTTTCAAAAACTATGTTTTATAACATTACCAAAATGAGATAAATTCCTCAAAATATCCATAACATAATTTAACCACAAATGTTATCTCATACCTTGCATTTTCATCCCCAATTATTATAATTTGTAATTTCCTCAAACCCAATGATCATATAAAACCAAATGGTTATTTATAACTATATCCACAAGAGAAAAGATAATTCTTCCTCAAATATCATTCTCACATGGAAAACATTAGGGTTTCAAATACAAGAGAAAATTATTCCAAAGTAAACCCTTCAACAAGGAGCACTAATAATTTTTTAAACATTTATCCAACCATTTATTTCCACATAGCTTCTTATTTGACCATGAAAATATCCTATAGAATAGGACATTCACTCGGGTAATGGCCAGGTCCCCTACATTTACGGAAAATGACTGTAAATGGATTCTTGGGACCATTTTTATCTTCTTACATAATACTCTTCATTTTTCTTCAGAAATTATTCACTTTATGTCCTTCCTTCCCCCACATAACACATTTCATTGTCACATTGAGACACTTTCCTGGGAGTCCCATTCCACATTCCCTGCATGATGGAAATTGAGGATTTATTTCTCCATGGTATCCACTACTGGAGCTCTTATCATTCATCACCTTTCTCTTCTTTGTTGAGTTCGGGAATTGGTTAATATATATATTATTGATCATATTTTTGGAACATTGATTTGGCATAAAGATGATATCTTTTACGCCTATCAACATTTTATTTTGTTGCTCATTTCCACCACCGTTCCCACATTGTTCATCATTCTCAACGTCACTATGACTTCCTTGGAATCCAGCCATTGACTAAAACTAGAAAGCATTGTGTGAGTAATGGTAGTCATACAATAATTTAGAGATTAACATGTCACCATATTCTCAATTTGAAACACATTAGGATTAATTAAGGTCATTTACTCTCATCTTATATATATAATACTTTAAATCAGTTTGTAATGAAAATGTAAATTATCCTAAGCATATCCCCTGGGAGTGTCGTGGCCAAGAGTGCAGCAAGGCCCGTTTCCGTGCACCATTTCCCATTCGTGTCTAGCTCAAAGCGGTGTTTTCATGTTTTAACCCTAGGTACATCTGTGCCAGAGCTGCCTCTACCTGATCGTATCCAGACATGGATGTATTACTCCGAAAACTCACAAAATCTCTACAATACCAAAATTCTAGGAATTTCTTCTATACTAATCCTCAAAGTCCATCTTAAATCTATGTGCTCTAATCAGAGTGTATCTAATTATAGCTTCCAAGGTTTGTTCTAAACTTCCTCTGATACCAATTGTAATGCCCTGACCCCAGTTACCCAGTGTCGGTGCATTATTACATAACACTGGCATGATCACATGAAAGATCAGGTCTCAAAAGACCGATTAGTTTAGTATCTTTGGAAACACTAGATACATTTATAAAGTTTTATATTACATCATAAAAAAACAGCTTGTCTTCATATCCCCACATACTATCCCTACAGGTCATTCATAAATTACTTCTTCATAATCCTGGAAAAAATAAAACATTGAAAGGGGTGAGCTCAGATGCTCAGTAAGGATAACATTATAGCAGAAGCTTTCATAGATAATCATAAACACTTGAGGAAATTTATAACTAAAACAAAAGCCTTTTAAACTTGAACTTCAGCATAAAATGGCAAATATAAAATAAAATAATGCCATTTACTTACTCACATGGATATTCGACTAGTCGAATGATCACATGAAATATCAATAACCACCTTCATAATGATGGAATGAATAATGCCAGACTATCATAGCCACATAACCAATGCCTCATGCCAAGACTACAAATAAGATTTTTCCAAGGCCTTGTGCCAAGACACTAGTTTGTCTAATGAGACCTACCGATGCATCAAGGAGCTATAGTGGGATCCATCCGTCACTTACTAAGTCCAATGCATTCCTCATATGAACAGGTTTAAACATAACATAAACATTCGTATTAAAACTGGCATACGAAATGTCAATACTTTAACCACAAACCATCAATGGTATAAAAATAGAACATCCACAGTCAAAAATAACACAGTCAATACAATATGGAAGATTTTATTGTATAAGATTAACCTCAATCGAGAATGATGAAGGATATTGAAATAGATGAAAATAATCATCAATACTATTGAGATAAATATCCCCCTTTTTCTTGAAAACATTTAAAAGTCACTCTATCTTTCAAGAATCCATTCAAAATAGATTTTTGAATCAAAGTGTCCCATACCAATTTAAAACTTTTGAATTTTATTTTAATTTTAATACATTAATTTCCATATAAATAAATTATTAAATCCATTTTTAACACGTGGACATTAATGAGAAATATTTACAAAAATAAATCGTTAAAACACTTAAAAATGTATTTTAGTTAGAGTTTCTAACCAAATGACAGACACTTGAATCCAAATAATTTAGCTAATAAGAACATTGTAATATCATGAGAATAAAGGGATTCATGATATACTATGTCAATGTACATTATATACACCACATAAAAGTGATTTGTTGTATAACAACAAAGAAGTCTCAATGGAATGTAAATTGAGATGAAATATCTCATTAAGGTCATATACTTAGGTTAAGGATAAATCAACGAAATAATTATGTGTGAAAAATATAAATACACTAAATATGATTGGATATTTAGTTTAAAAGAATCAAAGGACATTCACACATATTCTTGTAAAAACAACACCAATGAATTGGATGTTTATCTCAACAAATCGAGATTGAGTAAAAATTACTCTTATCAAGATCGTACCGATGACTTGAGAATTTATCAATGGAGTAATTATGTGTATAAAAAGTATATCCACAAAAATGGGAGTGGAAATTATGAAATAATCAAATGAATAGTGATTCCACACATAATATTGGAGTAAAATAATCAATGAAATATTCGTAAAGCCAAATGAGTGGAAATTGAAATTTCAAATTCCCTTATCGATTAGGTAACTTACAAAACATACACCAATGAAAGAAGGATCATAAAATGATGATGTAAATACCCATAAATTATAGTATATTACACAATGAATACAATTATGGGTTGTAAACATACGCCAAATTCAATAAATAAGTGGTGAACAATGGAATTCTCACGAAATTAAGAGTGAGATAAGAAACCCCTTACTTTGTAATTTTTTCTTGGTCGGCTGTAGATTAAGCACCTGTATAATGGTGAAATAATTGTTATTTAATTATAAAAGAATCATTTGCATTAATATGATATCATATATGATCTTTTAACATTGATTTGTTAATAATTTCTTAGTATTATCGTCATTTCGGGTGTTAACTTACTCATTTTCCTTTATATGTTTTGTTATGTAAGCCATGTTTGTCATGGATATGTTGTATATTATTCATATCAAGTATGATATCAAGTCCTTAAAAATTATTTTTAAATCGTCAAATGATAATTATACTTGAATGGATATGATGGAGAATGAATCGCATAGCGTTCGTGGAGACGGTAGTCCGTACGTATGCACGAGCGACAATATCATTCTTTGGAATTTAAAATAATATATAATTGGATGATATATTATACATACAGAATCATTATCATTTTATATTTATTTTTTACATGAATTATACATCATTATTATACCCATCCAAATAATAATATATTGAATAACAATTACACAACGATGTGGAGACGGTAAGCCGTACGTACGCACGTATGGTGACATGTTATCCAAAGGGTGGATAGAATACTGATTATGGTTGTGACATATTTAGAATAAAATCACATTATATATAAGATGCTGGATTTATTATATTAGAATGGTTATAACAAAGAACGAAGAAGTGGAAGAAGAAGGGAACCTGAAAATGGGTGGTGAAAACATTACCTCTTCTTCAGGTTCTTCCTTTTGATTTGATCAAAAGTGATATTTAGGTTGGCTATATGATCAAAATAAAGCCAATAGGTTGTAGTGAGGCAAGTTGAGGGAGTATTTGGGAAGGGGTTGGTCGAACCGAAAGGCTTTGAAGGTGTGAATAAATGAGAAGGAGGAGTGCCCTTTTATAAGAGGGGTGAGGGGCACCTTTGGAAAAGCTATAAATATTATATTATAATAAATTTATATACGGTTTATAATTGCTCCAAAGTTGATTATTTAAAGGTTAATGTGGATATAGGTCGAAATAAATTCATCCAATAGAATTTATACAGGTTTGAGTCATTATATTAACCTTATCTTTAATTTTTAACTCTTAGTTAATTAGTTTGACATTTACCATGTCACTTTGTATTTTTATATTATATACTTAATAAACATACTATATACTTTTAGGAGACCCCAATGTTGTCCATTAATGATATACCTATCATTATATAAGTCACTTGGATGAACCTTAGATTTTTAAGAATTTAATAACAATTAAAAATATAATATTTGTTTTAAATACACTTTTATGTCAATTTTGACACTATTCAATAGTTGATTTTTTGTGAAACTCATAACAGAATGATTACTTCAAAAAAAGTCCATTAAATCAATCCTAATATGATATATTATCCTAGAAAACTAGTTTAATTCAATAAAAGTCTCCAATTAAATTTATTTGGGTATTTATAATATCAATTATTTTAATTTTTCACTATTATGCTAATTACGGCATCATCATTGTGTCATAAATAAATTAAATTATTTAATGTCTAAAAATTATAAATAAAATATATTTATGTAGGAAATATTATTAGATTTCTAATGAAAATTTACAATCGAATTTATCTTATGTATAACCTTATATTAAATTTTTTTAATAAATAAACATTGATTATAACTCCTTTAACTCGTCTTTGAATTAAATAATAATAAATGTACTAATCTAATACAAGTGGACCTAAATGATAATATTTTATTCCTAAGGTTGTTTTTGGTCGAGATACACTTGTCTAATAGAATTAGTACATGTGTTAGGATAATATTAAGATCATTTTTACCCTTAATTACCCTATTTACTTTTAACCGTGATAAATAAAAGTAAAAAGTTACTATTCACCAAAAATTATTTTCATCTCATCAAACCACATTTTACTTCTTGATAGTAATCGTGTCTCTTGGATTTTCAAAATTCCATTTATAGAAGTGGTAAAATTATGTTTTATGAAAAATGCAGTTTTTAAACTCCCACTTAGTAGTTTCACTATTCATCAAAAATTGAAGTTTTTGAGAACAATGCCAAAATTTCACCATAAGCTATAATTGATTTTCCAAATTCAAAAATGATTTATATTTTAAAAAAATATAAACATATAAGTTTCATTAATTAATTTTATAATTAATTCCCGATATCACCACAAATAGAGTGTTTTTAAGAAACAATATATATCAAAAGATTGACAATTGTTTAGGTCCAATTTCAAAGTGAAATTAATTCTCATGAACACCATTGGATAAAATTTTAAAAATATATTCTAATTATACTTTAAAACCACTCAATAATATAATTTATCACTATAAATTATTTTTATTAAAAAATTTGTTTTTAAGTATTTTTTCCTATTCATAAAAATTGGAAGTTCCCCGAAAAATACCAAAAATTCATCTTAGGATAATTTCGATATTCTGAAACCAAAAATGAAGTCCATTTTGAAATATAAAATATATATAATTTCAAATAATAGATATTACTATTCATAACGGCTAGTTTGATTGGTTGTGGTGTGTTAGAACTCGATGTTGCGTACAACACATGTAATCGCATTATTCAAAGAGAAGCGTACCGTAATAGATTGGGATGTTACAGTGACTCCCCACCTTCAAAGCTTTACCTCAAGGCCATACACTCTGGATCCCCATATTTCTTCTCCCTGATCTAGCTTATATGTGTGGACTCCACTGAAACTAATACAAGGGTTATCTTCTCCTTGACCTCATGAACCACAACATGCATCTTATCCAACAGGGTCACAATATTATACTCATAATTAAACTCTTGAACTTTTATAGTCTGTGTTTTTATACTCTAATAGTCAATAACACTTTTTCCTTTCATTTACCTATATTCGTTCTCAAAATAAAATTACTTCATATACTCAAACCATCTCATCTGTCAGAGATTCAAATCTCATTGTGAAAGATACACATTAATGTCTTTTTATTAGTATACATGGAAAAATTTTCTCCCAAAAGATAATTCTACCAACACTTCAACTCATAAAAAACTATAACTAGCTCAATTTCGTAGATAGTTTAATTATGTGCACGTGGCCACAACTTCTGAGGCCCATATACCACAACTGAATCTCCCTGCATCAACACTACTCAAATCCCAATCCCAAAATCATCACAAAACACTATATACTCCTCAACCAACTTGGTTAGGATAAATATTGGTTTCATTTTAAAGTGACTATTCAACTCATGGAAGGATTTATTACATGTTCCAAACCATTCAAACATAATCCCATTCTTGGTTAACCCCAAAACAGAATTTCTAATTATGAAGAGTCTCGGACCAACCTCTGATAATAACCTGATAGGCCTTAAAATTGTGGATATCCAAGAATTTATTGGGACGTTCCCATGATACAACTACCTAAACTTTATCTGGGTCCAATAACACACCATCCTTCAAGATGATTTGTCCTAAAAAATGTACATGATCAGTCTAAAATTTTCACTTATATATCTTGCATATAGTTGATGCTCTTTTAGTGTAATTAGTAAGATTTCAAGATGTTGGGAAAGATCTTCGTGATTCATGGCGTATACCATGATGTCATCCAAAAATACTACCAAAAATTAATCTAGGTATGGGTGGAATATTTTTTTCATCAAGGCCATAAACATTGTTGGTGTGTTTTTCAGTCATAACGACATCATACTAAGTCATATAGGCTATACCTACTTATGAATGAAGTCCTTGGTATATCATAAGTTCGAACTCTCAACTAATGATACCATGATCTCAATTCAATATTAGAGAAGACACAAGCTCCCCTCAACTGGTCAAAAATATCATGAATACAAAGATGAGGGTACTGGTTCTTCACAGTCATCAGGTTCAACTTCCAAATATCAACACACAAGCTAAATGTCCCATCAACCTTATTTTAAAACAAAACTGTTAAACCCCAATGTGACATTCTCGGACGAATAAACCCCTTACCCATCAACTCTTCAAGTTTAGTTTTAAGAAATTGATGATCTTTTGGTTCTATTATATATAGTGGAATAGAAACTGGCTCAGCCCTTGGCTTGAGATCAATCATAAACTGCATATCTCTCCCAGGTAGAATCCATGAGAATTCATTAGGAAACACATCTTGGAACCTATCCACTATGGGTGGAAATAAATCAATCCCTTCACCCCCAACATTCAGTAGGATACTTGCAAACTAGGGGTGATCTCCCCCAATTGTGGAACTAGCATTAAACGACCTTACTGGATATACCACTCTCCATGAGGAATGTAATTTTCACCCCAAGGAGAAATAACATTAACTCTTCTATATTAAATATCAATGTTTTATCGGTATGATACTAACTAGTCCATACCCAAAATTAGTTCAAAGCCTGACATGTCAAGGATAAAATGATCCCATAAAAAATGATACTCACCAACCTCAAGAGAACACCCATTTCATAAATAGATTTAAATCAAATGCACTCCCAATGGTGTATCGATCATCATAACCCTTACCAAAAAATCCACTACGAAACTCAACCCATTCAAAAGTTGTGATGAATTGAAATAATGAGAGGAAACAGTATAAAATAAGGCACTATATAGAATAGAAGTTACAAGAATAGTACCTCTAACTGTAAATGGTCTAGACACACTATCCACAAGTGTAGGTTTTACTTCAAGAAAATTTTCTTCCCCAATTCCTCATAATGTAGTTTGAGTCCCCTGAGCTTTACCACTCTATTGATATGAGTGCTCTTTCCCAAAATAACCTTGTCCACTTCATCAACTGCCATGGACAGTAGAACTCCAACTGACAGACTGATATAGCTTTGAAGACCCCATTCCAACACTCAGATTCTTCCTAGTTCCTCTATCATTACCAATCAATCATGGGCTCTTATAAAACCCTTATAGATATACCATCCCACCATAATCTAGGAACTCTATCGGTAGTCAGAGACAGTGCCAAGTAAAGTGACACAACTTATCGCACTAGTGGAAGAGCAGTCGAGTATGATCATAAGTAACTAAACCTTCCCCCTATCCACTCATCTTTCCATTCCTCAGGTCAACATTATCATAATGATTCTTCCAACACTTGGAATAAATACATCATAATCTTCCATCAGAAACCATTTTTACTCTATAGAATCCTCCTTCAGGTTCCCATAAAATATGAGAGTCTGATCCACTACCTCAGTAAACATCTTTACCCAAAAGATTTTAACCTGTGACTTAATCTCGGATTTATGTCCATCTAAAAACATATTTTCCTAGCTATCTCTCCCCTTTCAGAACTATATCAATGCACTACATGTTGATAAAGTAACCAACATATTCTATCATGGAAATTCTCCCTTGCGTCATCCTTATAAACATTGTTTCCCTCTCCTATCTCAGAGTCATTGGATATAAGTTCTCCAATAAATTATCATGGATGTCCTTCCATACCATGTTTTCTAGCTTCTCACTCAAATTCTGAATATCCCACTGGTGCTTCACTAATCCTCGTAACATATTAGCTACTAGATTGATTCTTTTCTTAGCAGTAGTCTCCAAGTGGTCAAGAATATTTTGGATATACTAAATATAGAACTCAACTACCTCAATTACACCCTCTCCAGTGAATGTTGGATGGTATTGCAACTGAAACTCTCACATCAAGTCCGAAATACTCTTCAAAAATCACCTTGGGTATCCTTCAATAAAATGCATGAAGTTAACAAAATTCTCAAGGAAATTATCTCCAACTTCCTCACACAAAACTATCTGAGCATCAAGTTCCACTACTGGAGTCACATCTCTATCCATTTCCTCCTATCATCCTCTCCACAAGAATCGTCATGGAGGCATATCTATACAATTCCAAACACCCATCTTAGGACACATTTCAAAAAATTACACAAAATAGGGATTCACATAAATCCATAATAATTAATCCCCCAAACCCCATCACAAGGCAAAAACAAGTCACTATCACTGCCCTTAACCATCCAACATCTATGTCATGATTAACAAATGGTAAAAACTATATAATTATTCAAGTTTCTCATTAGATAACCATTTTAAAAATCATTCATAATTTACAAATTTCAATTTCATACTAAGAGAATTTTTTATTTAATTACACAAGAAAAAGAAATTATTTTCATTTAACAACTTACCCAAACCCTTATTTTACTATGAGTTCCAAAAAACGATGTATGTTACAAAAATTAATGAGTAACCATAATGATGCATAAATACTCAACTCTCATTCCATATTGGGCCATGACTAAAATACCAGAAAATATCAAAAATAATAATCACATCACAGAAAAAATATATCAGTTGAGGTGAAATAACATCTAAATGTAACAACACATATAAATAACAAAAATCCCACTCTAGGTACATGGGTTTACCCTTATATATAGGTTAGCTACTCCCATTAATGATCTCTTGACCAAGACCTGACCCATCCTAGTATTGTTTTCTAGTTTTCAAAAAATATTAAGATAAAGAAAATAAAATAAACCCCCCTTTGATACCACTTTGTAACATCCTAAACTAGGTGCCACACACTGGTGCCCCGAGCTGGTCAGTTACATGGCCTCAAGTGTGCCTCCCCATATGCCAAAGGCTACTAACTAAAAGTTAGGTTCTAATATAGATACCATGGATATATTATACTATCTTTATCGAAGCATCACAATAATGTAAATAAATAATAAAAGACAAATGATATAAGAAATAACCAAAAAAACCAGAATCATGTGATGACTAAAACAAGAATATAATATCAAAACCAAAACAATAGATATTTCATGTTATGTTTGTGTCATGTTTTAAATGAAAACCCAAAATAATGAGACAATGACACTCCAAAGAGCGTCCCAACACCATGTATAGCCCCTTCATACATGTTCTACCTCGACTCACCCATAAAACATAAGGGTCATTCCCTTATTAGATCCTGCAAACATTAAATTTGTTCAGTACTCATTAGGAAACCTGAGTAGGGTGTGAGTACAACTCAGTAGGCAACCACCAATAGTGTATAAAACAATATCCATTTAATAAAAATGTATGTAATTGTATAGAGAAAAAATTAAAAGGCATAAAGTAAAGAGTTATCAGATTTCATTATTCATTAATTAACAACACAATTTCTTGGGATCACGAAGACAACCAACCCATTAATACCTACTTAGGCCTATATTAGAGTCTGAACTATCTCTAAGGGTTAACAAATATCACATATAGAATCAAAATTCATTATCACATAGTCTTTCATTATCCATTTAATTTCAATTCATATCATGACCATATGGAACCATGGTCCAATTCCAATCTCATGGGCATAGAACGTCATGTCTAGAACCCCATGGGTATTTTAAGAAATAGTTTTTATCCCATACCCCATGGGTATTTGGATCATCAGTCCTTGTCCCATTAAATTATATTCCCACTCATTCATTTAGGTCTAGAACGTCATGGCTTTCACCCTTGGGGTATTTGGAGCGTCAGTACATGTCCCAAACCCCATTTCACAATCAATCATATATATTATATATGTCACATCTAACATGGTTAATAAACATTAAACATCTTATAAACAATTATAATCGTAGTATTCCATTTCAATAATCAAAACAAACGAGGTTTAACTCTTTACATCTCAAGGAATAATATGAACATTTCACCATTAAACCATTTTTGACATTTAATCACATAAACCATTAAATTTTCAAGGTTAAGACAAACATAAATTTATTCCCATTATCAACAAATTCAATATTCCATAAATCAAACAATTAAAAAATCCCATTAACCTATCTATTCTATAATCATATTCAACCAATTTGAATTTTCTCATTTTTAACCAAAATCATTAACACATGGATATTTAATTTAATCAATTCAATATCTGATTAGATTTCCTAATCATAGCAACTTAAATTTCATAATTATATACAAATAATTAAATCAAGACTATGGAATTTTTAATTTAGACCACCTAACTCAAGATCGTTGATGGACACTCACCAATGGAAATCCCCAAATTGATGTATAATGTTCGATTACAAAATGAAGAATGGGATTTAGAACCAAAACCTATATCCAAAAGTAAAAATAGATATATAAAAACCTATATCTATATCGATTACCAATGGATTAAGACATCCCTTAAAAATATGAGAGGAACATGGGAGGTAGGGAGGAATCCAATTAGTATTATAACCTCTTACCAGGAGAGGTGTCAATTCATCAATCCAATCATTGATTTATTAAGAATGGAGTTTGAAAAGCCTTTTAATCCCCCCAGATGCTTTTAAAAAAAATTATTGTAATGAGTTTAGGACATATTGGGGGATATTAGGGGTTAATACTAGAGGGATTGATATTTGTTTATAATTTTTAAGGGATTAAAACCTTACGTGCATGGTTTTCTGTACGGGGCACATGGTTTTCCCTAACCATGTGTAACCATACACTTCTATTAGGGGTATCATGTTTAATAAAAATAGGCTAAATGGTTTTCCAAACCATGCACCAACCATGAAATACCCCACTATTTGGGGTTTCATGGTTTGTTGGGGTGGGTCGCACTTTTTGGGAAAACCATGCGCCAACCGTGCACTACCCAAAACCGCTATAAATATCTCCATGTTAACCCAAACAACTCCCCAAAGTTATCCCCAAACAAGATATAAAAAAATAAGTTAAAATTTTACCTAGAAACAATCTCAATACATCTATATAAAAAATTTAGGATCTTATAGTCTCAACTTATATACTCAATATAATTGTATTTTTTGATGACTTGAAGAGGCAAGGTTTACCTCTTATACTCTATATATTTGTGAAATTTTTTCTAAAATCACTTTAAAAACATTCGGATGGTTTATTTTTACCTATATCATGAATTATTTCAATAAAATATTACATGATATTATCAATTTGTTTAGGATTCCTGAGTGGGACATGGGAGGTCCAAAATCAAGTGTTTTGATTTTAGTATAAAATGATAAGAATCGAAAATATTTCCACAATGAGTAGAAAAGATGTTATAGTTATTCCAAAACACCAACTAAGAAAAAGAAAAATAAGAAGGGACAATTATTTCATTATAGAGAAACTAGCTTTTGGTGAAGGAACTGTCCAAAATACTTAAAGCGTTGTAACAAACATTGTGGAGATTCCACCACAGGTATTAGTGTTATATAATTAAATTACTATATTATGAAAGTTATATAATTTCAACTATATTTTTTACAAGTATTGTAAAAAAAGAATTTCTTAAGTGATGTAAGAGTTAAAGATGAAATATTAAATATTTCATTGAACTTGAGGAGCAAGGGGTTATTGCATCAAGGGGTTAAATTCAATGGATAACATGAAGATTGTATGAATCAAATAAAATATGATTTTATTATCATATATTTTATCACTAATGGGATAAGAAATATTTTTTCAAATAATTTTTTTAATAAAATGAGATGATTGATATTTATTCATATAATTTTGAATGATCGAAATTCTATAACATACTTTAAAAATACACAAGGATAAAAGTTGTTTTATCCTGGAAAAGTGTTTATCCAATAATATGATGGAATATATTTCCACCACTAAAAGTTTCATGTTAGATAATGTTTTCTTTTAAATAAATATTCTAAGGAAATAAAATACCATATATGATATGGAAATAATAGTTTATCTATTAAATATTACTACTAAAATGAAATAATTATTACTTACAAACACAAATATGTTTTTGATGTTTTTATTAGCATTATATTTTGAAAAGAATATAGTATCTATGATACTAGTGGGATTAACTTTGGACTTATAGAAGTATAAATTTAACATTTAAATATTATACTAGTAAAATTTCAAATTGAATTTAACTTGATATCCAAAAAGTTTGGTATATGATTGTAAATAAATAAAGTAAATAGTAACATTTAGTTACCATTACAAAGTGAATTTTACTAAAAATCCTAAATATGAAAAGATATATTAAAAAATATATAATTTAAATAGATATATTAGTTACAAAAAGATTTAAAGTAAATGGTTTAATGGAAAAGGATTCCAGAATAATGGTGATGAACATTAAATTAGTTTTAAGTATACAATATAAGTTATTAACATTACCACATTGGATGTTGTATAATTAAAGACTTTAAATACATTTAAGGAGATGAACATTGGAAATATTATTATTAAGTCTTTCCATTATTCAAAATTACATTTTCCATATATGTTTCTTGCTAAAGAGTTTATTGGGAGTGTTTTATCATATGTTCTCATAGAAATGTGTTGGTAATTACATAAAGATGTAATGTGTTTAAAAAACCCATGAAAATGTATTAAACATAAGGGTGATTCAGTAGTCCAACATATATCATATGTTAGATGGGTTATTATTTATTGTTTTTTTAAAATGATCATAAAGAGGTTTAAAATATAAAATATATCATGTAATACAAAAGTAAATATTAATTTTATTATTTTTAAATTGAATATATATATATATATATATTAATATACATTTTGTGAAGTGTAAATATAACTGACCTCTCAAATTAAAAAAAAAATTGAGTAATCTCTAACCAATTGTCTCCATGGAGTATTATAGGTTAAAAAATGTTACGTTTAGCATATTTTGGATTCTTGTATCAAGATATGAAATATACACATGGGGCACAAAACATGTTTTTACACAAGATAACCCATGAAGTATACCACATAGAGTGTCATACACTATGTCTTTGGTATGATAGGTTTGAATTATTTATATTTTAAATCCCCACTACCTATGGTTGGTGAGATACCTAGCATGAGAGCCATCATACTTTGATTCTATTCTTATGAAAGACTTGAGTCTTAGCTAATTAGGTGGTGGTTGGTTATTTTTTTAGTCATAATATTGGTTAGATCTATACCAAGATGGAATTTTTCCCCTCGTATGATGAGTATAATTTTTAAACCCTCGATTGGGATAGTCTAAGGAAATTTATTTACATATGTTGAATGTACATATGATGTGATTTATACTTTTATGAGGAGAATGAGATGTAATCATTTACTATATGAATGAAATGTGATGTATTCACAGACCTGGTGAATCTATACTCAGAGAATCAAAAAAAATAAGGAGGTTAAAATGGATTGACATAATTCATGTCCCATGGTATCTTGATGTCTTATAAAAAGGTATCATATGAAAATTCATGCTTTTATATGATAAATCTTGTGGGAACAGGTATATAGATTCATTTATTTTATAGGGATCGTGTCAGATCAATTTATAGCTTGAGTGGTATTCATTCATTTCTAGAGGTCACTATTTTATAACATTTATGGATCCAGTAATTCTTATTTTCTTTAAACTATAAAAAATATCATGGGATCAAACTTTGTGGTTGGATGAATGGGGATTCAGTTTCATTCAATGATCTTCTCTAAAAGTGTTTTAGATTTCTATCTAAAAGAGTTTTGGATGTATATATTAACACGATATTACATAAAATGTAATATAAGGTGTAGTTAATGATAGATTCCAATATAATTTTGGAATATATCTAAAATATTTTGGGGATATTAATTCACAATTTATTTTATACGATACAATATAGGTTGAAATTGCATGAAATTATTTTAGGATTTAGGGTAAGTGGGAGATTGAAAGGGATATTCCCTAAAGTCCTGTGATATCATGTAGTACATTGTGTCATTTCATAAATTAGGACATACATATCTATAAAGGTATATTTTATGACTTAATTATATATAATATTTTATGATATATATATATATATATCTTGTAAGACTACCATGGAAAGTAGTATTATATGACTCGAGTGAATCACAATACCATAAATCATGAGCTATGATTAATTTTTTACTATTATGATTCATCAATGGAGATGGATATATTATACATAGTCTATCATTGATTAATTGTTTCATAATAAAAAAAATTAATAGTTATTAGTAGAGGGTTACATAATTGTAATCGAAGGTATTAATCATACATTTTTGAAGAATATGATTAAATTCATGGCTTAAGGATAATTAAAAATAATCTATATAAAGGAGGTCAGACCATGGGTCTAGGTGTGTTTGATTTAATAATATAATCTAGATGATAATCTATCCCTGTTCAATTTATGTTCTTCTTTTCTCCTTAGCACCACATGGTCCTATTATATAATGGAGGTTTAGAAGATCCTTCCCAATGTGTTTGGGTGATTTGGTGAAACTTATGGATACACTACGGATGGAAAATCCTTTTGGTTTTTCCTGGGAATTCATTATCAAACATTGAATGAAAGATATAAAAGTTTTATTATATTGTGCAAGGTATACGATCTTTCATTTATATTCTACTTGAGTGTTCAATTTCAAATGCATAGTGATCTTGGGTTTAATTGGTTTTATCAGATGTTTCTACTTTGATTAATTATTAATCACTCATTAGAAGCCTTTTATATTATTTGGGGTCATCTAGTACACAAATACCATTTTTTTCTTTATGATCATATTTCATATCCAAATATGAAATCCTATTTACACTAAACATGACATTTCATCACAACCTGCAATACCCTATGACAATCATCGAATAGGGATAACTCAGGTTTTTAGAAGTTATGTATCATTAAACTTTACATAATATGTAGTCGTCAATTTTCAAAACATGATATATTCTATATTATTAAACACTTTTAAAAATAATATTTTAGGAAATGTGATGTTTCTTTCATTTTTTGATTCACTACATCTAGAGGGAGAAGCTCCATAATATATGTTTTGTCTTGATTAAGACACGTGATAGTGGAAGTCCATCAAAGGAAGTGGACTAGATTGTAGTTATCGGAACTAGCTGCATAGATGGTCATTTACTAGATAATGGCATGGAGAAGTTAAGGAATAGAATGTCTTTTTAAATTTTTGTTTTGTGAGATTTTTCAAGGAAGTTTTGTGGAAGGAGAATCATGTAAGGGTTTTTAGAATGATATTAAATAATAACATGAACATTCGATGGAAGATGGTGGTTAAGGTAGAGTTACCTACTCAAAATCATAGAGGTCCAAGTCAAACAGTGGGTTCCCCATAAATATTGGAAGATGGTGGAACTAGTTGACTAGTTGGGATACACCATAAATTTGGGGTGTGAAAATTTTTACATGTGTGCGTGTGTTGATTTTATCTCTATTGATACCTACTGGTTTAAAAACTAGATATAATACTAACTCCGATTCTAGCATTTTATCTTTTGGGAAAAGAAATGAAGATACAATATTCTATTATGGATGTAGGAATAACATCTAAACCACATAAATTTATTATAATTTATTATTTATTTTATTTTTATTGAATATTTATTTATAAGATATGTTTTTATTTGAGTGTGTCATATAATCGACTGAGGGTGATGATTTAGGGTGTGGATTTTATACCTATGTTCTATTAGATTTTTGTCATGGACTTCTTCTAGATTGAGAAGTTACAAAAATTATTCGACAAATCATGTTTATAGGGGTCTCTCTTTCAATGATCGATGGTTTGAATCCCAAAAAGGTGTATCAAATATTGTCGTTCAGATAAGTTTTTAATAATCAAAAGAATCATATTAGGTTACAATTATATCTTGATGTTTTTTGATTCTATGGGAGTTAACTATTTTTGATGGAATGGAATCTGAAGAAGTAAAGGCCTGGATGAAAATTTCCATGGAATATACCTCGACTTATGGAGGATGTAGATGGAAATCTATCATATTTAAAAAGGATATAGAGGTTTCATCAAAAGGATTCAAATGAGAATCAATGGAAAACATATGAAGTTTATATAAAAATTAACTTGAATTTATTAAGATAACATTACATGGAATGATTCCAATAACATTTGATATGTAAAAATCATGGTGGATTTGATGGATACTCTAGAAAAAATATATGAGAAACCAATATCTATGAACAAGGTGTTCATTATGTAGAGGTTATTTAGTTTGAGAATTTTGGTAGGAAGACCATTTACTGGACATGTGAATGACTTTAACATGATTTATATTTAAGAAAAATTAGTTAAAGTTATTTTTATGGAAGAAGTGTGGGATATTTTGTTGTTATCAGCACTACCATAATCTTGGGACATGGTGGTAACTAACATATGAAATTCTAGTTGGAATATTTACATAGTGATTGAGTATATAATAAATATTATAATGAATGACTTTCAAAGATGGAGGGAAGCCCAAGAACCTATTGAAACCACACTCATTGTAGAAGGTAGAGGACAATATATTAATTATAAAGGTTGAAGGAAATAAATATATAGATCCATAAAGAAAATTCAAGGATGGTAGTCTAGGCCCAATCCTATATATTTGAATTACAAGGAGAGGGGAATATCGTAAAATATTTTATGGATAATAGGGTAAATATTGGAAGGGGTTATTTTAGAAGATTAAATTTTCCTAAAACTATAGCTTAAGGTAATGTTAGTTTACTACTGGGTGATAATATTCTGTTGGAATCATGGATCATTGATTTCAAGGCTTCATTCCATTATACAGCTGAGATGGGATGAGTGGAAATTTATATATCCAGAAGATTCAACAATGTTCATTTAAGAAGAGGTGAATCTCTTGAGATCTTGGTTAAGTGAAACATTCAATCCCTAATGTAATGAAAAAGATATCCGGGGTTATAGGGAGTCTGACACATACCAATTTTAAGGAATAATCAAATTTTCTTTGGCAAATGGGATAAAGAATGATTCAGAACTAGATTTGAAATTTTATTGTGTAATATTGCTCGGGATACCATGGTCATGGAAAGTGGTGTAAAATATGGGATGTTGTATTTGATAGGAAGATCGGTTGGAGAAATAATTTCTAGAATGATAACTCCTGAGATTCAAAAGTTTTGGTATTTTCATCTTTGACGCCTTAGTGAGAACAACATGTGAATATTGGTGGCTAAGGGTATAATGAATATTAGTCACATGGATTTTTTATATTTTGAGAGTTATATACTCAAAAATTATATAAAGGTATTTTTTAATCTAAATAAAAGGGCACATGGGTATCAGAAGTTATAGCTTGTGAACATAGATGTCACGACCTGACCCAACGGGGCTCCAGCTGTGACTCCCCAAGCCCACATCTAATAGGCCAGGGGTTGGTGACTAGTGCCGAGTAGGCTATCACACACATGGGAGGCCTTAACCTAAGGTACCAATACACACAAACCCACATACACCTCTATTAAATAGTGAAAATATATATAATAAACCTAGAAGGAAATTCATGCATACACCTATCCCACAACAATAGTACAAACAAAATTTAAAAAGGGAAAATATAGGGACCAACAAAAGAAAACTGCAAAAGTATACAACCTATTTATAAGGAGGGTATAACTGTCAAATGAACCCCCCAAAAATCTTCTCAACTCAACTCTGGTAAACACCCCAGTTGGTCTATATCACTAATATCCACCTACTCTAGGTCCTAGCAGGACTCCGTCGAATGGCTTGTGATCTACACAAGACACAAAACATGTGTGAGAAAATTCCATGAAAGGGTGAGTATAAAGATACTCTGTAGGTGCCCCAAAACCCCCCCAAATTAAAAGAAGAAACTGAACGACATCAGTCTGCTTGACCCCTGCTAGAGGGATCCCATATGAGATAAAGACACCATCTTGAGAGCATCCATGGTTAAACTCAACTAGTCGGCCCAAAATACAAGGTGTGTCATCGAAGATGTGAAAACACTGTAAGGAAAACCAAAGAAACACAGAAGATATACTCATCTCAGGAACCAAGCCTCATGAGGGTATGAACTCATCATCGGAGACATGTTTGACTTGAGGCTCTAAGTAAACATATAACCAGGAGAACAGACTCCATGAGCTATGTCGTACTAGATGACACTCTTTTGAGATATACACACAACCGAATCTCACACCACCATCCTAGATGGACCATTTGAGAGAACACGCTCCTCAGATATTGCCACAAATAATGACATATTGACACTCTATAGATCTTGATCCAAATATAGGCGATCACTCCTAGGATCTTCTAGGGGATACCACCACCCTTACCAGTATCCCATATTCTCTTAGAGAGAGGATCACACCCATGATTCATTGGAGGATACCAGAAACCAATATGACATCCCAGAGATCATATTACTCGTATAAAGTATTGGCACCCATGTAAAGTGGGTCACGATGATTCCCTGAACTCTATCTAGGATAACATGTGCAGTACTGGATCGTACACCTAACAATACAATAAATGATGCATAAAACAACTACTGAGTATGGGATTTTATAACTGATAATGCCACAACCCAACTGAAATTTCCTGTTACATAGGTAATCGTATACCTAATGAACCCTCAAACCCTACAGGGATATCCTGCAAGCTAGGGGATCCCATCCGACGTTGTGTTGGTCACAGATATTATGAGAACCCAATCAAGGGTATATGATATGCTAGAGGATCCTTCCTTGACCACTATAGAGGGATACAATGACTATATCTATCTCATCTTACCGAGATGATTACAAACGCATATTAGGGTTGTAAAGCCACTGGAACCCTCATAGGAATGAACCAAGGGAGTTCACTTAATTGTTGTTGGTCCAAATATCCCAACCCCAAGCGACCCACAACATCCCCTCACTGCACACCGCCTAGTCCCAAACCGAGGACACCATCCCATTCTACATGGAAAAATACGTGGGATAGGATATTTAATCACCTTAAAAGGACATCAAATGAAATTTTCACTATTCATCCTAGCATTCCAGAGAGGGTCACATGGGGATCACTCCTCAATCCCAAAACTCATCAAATAGAGCACTTCATTTTGAGCCTCTAAAAAAAACACACGGAATCAAATATTCATTCTTTCAAAATGAACACCCAGAAAAAAAGGGAACATTTCACCGCAAACACCCGAAACGGGCCTCGTGGGTCCCCGAACCCTTTTTGGATTCAGCACCTGAAATTTATCTAAAAACATACGCATTAAAGTCAGAGTCATAATTTCACTGATGGTGCATCAATCATACATTGGATACATAAGATACTACTGATTTGAGGATCACCAAATAATAATAATTTAAATATTATTTTTATTTTTGGACATTTCGTGCCACCGAACATCGAGACCAACTCAAAAGGTCCCCAATTTGGCCTCAAAATTTCCTCCTCAAATCATGTGTCATATCACCATAGATAGACTTCAAAATGAACCCCTGGATTGATAGTTATGAGGTTTTTAATAAATAACCCCAACCCAAAACCATTCGGACCAGCCCCCCAGCTCAGTCATGCTGACCCTCTGCAAAACCCACCAGCCCGCCAGCTCTTGGTTGTACCGCTGCCCGGCACTCCCTATATCGTCGCCCTGTCGCCCCACACTGGTGCTCTGCACTGCCCCGTCTGTATACCTCCACCACTGCGGCGCACCACGCTGCCACCCGCCAGCTGGGGTCTGTCATGCCCCAGCGTCGGGCCGCCTCACACCCTACCAGACTCCACCATGCCTAATCTCCTACCATAATGCTGTCACTAGAATCCTCTATCACCACCACCAGAATCCTCCCTCACCGTCGAAAAACATTCCTTAGACCACTGGGAAAACTCTGGTGGTCCGAAAATAGATCTAAGATCTTTTTCGGAAAGCTTGAGAACTGATCTTCATAGACACAATGATGATTCAAACAAATAAATCACAAATAAGGGGGGAAATATAAATCTCAAACCACCTTCCTCACTAGAGAAACACCGACGCTTTGAGGCTATATCCCTGCTCCAAAGTTGCTGTTGCACAATCCAGGAGCGATCACAGCTATAATCAGATATCAATGGTGCATCGATCCTTTGATCATACCAGTTCATCATAAAGAGGAGTGGGAGGAGGTGATTCACGTGAATTAATGGTGGCGGAGGAAGAATGAAATTTGTATTAATTTTATTGAAACAAATATCAACACAACACCCCGACCTGACTCACCTTTGACCCAACAACCAGTGCCGACCAAAATTATGTTGCGCCTAGGGTAAACGTGTCATTCTGATGTCAACCAAGGATTTAGAAATTCGATCCGAGATTCCATTAATGAGTTATTAGAGATTTGACATTAAAATAAATTATTATATTTATTTATGAAATCTTTATCAACAACTTTTCCCACAGCAGGCCCATTCCGACAAAACTTATACCCTTCCATGGGTAAATGGAATGCTCTGGATGCAATCATAACCTCATATTTCTGATCCGAGCTACCATTTAGGAGATAACCTATTTTCACCACATGAATAGTTTAAAAAACTTAATATTTTTATAAAATTTATTTTATGCTCATAGGGCCTTGTAATCGCATGCCGCCTTTTCACCAAGCTCTGGAATTATTCGTATGAATATTCCAAAGACTGACATGGAAAAAATGTGAGCCACTACATCATCCCCATCTTATGACTTTTCATCCCTGAAATTCTATAAGAATGAGGGAAATAAAATAAACTCTAAACTGGGTCTCCCACACCAGCATTCACCAAAAAAACCATAATAAATCCACCAAGGGTTCTCGTGTTTCGCACTACCACACACTCTGGGGAACCTATGGAAATTTTCACAAACTCTCCAATAACAAAACCGACTTCAAACACACAATTCATAGGGAATCATATCGCACACCTCGTCACTATCCACTTTGGTAGGTACTGACTCACCTGCACAATTTTAATTGTGTCACAAAATGTGTCTTAGTGGGAGAAGGATCCCTTTTCCTTATTCATTCAAAGCACATCGAATAACACCAACACATGATCTTATCAATGCCTTGAACAAACCTCATGAACGAAATAGAAATTAAAGAGTACCACCTAATAGTGTCTATCAAAACTATTATGGAAACTCGTTCCACCTGCCACCTCCTACTGCTACACCAGATCCTTCTCCACGTCTGACTCTATAATGACCTCCATACTCGAGGCACTGCCTCTGATAAGGGGGATTATAGACTGGCTCCCTCTCAGCAGCATGGAGGGTCAGACAATCTCTAGAAATATTTCCTCATCCATCTCAAGTGTAACACCGCCTATTTTGCAGTTGACCAAAACCAACATGAGAGCCCTGAGCCTTAGATTTTTTGTCTTGGGGTCGCCTCCTGAAAGACCGCACACATCCAGACCCCTGATCCTATCATCATCTACAAGCTACTAAAATTTCTACCAAGGTATCATCTCATGCATTCCCAACACTAATAGTCAGAGTCTTCTCAGCCAGAAAGCTCTCTACTACCATGTCCCACTCCATCAATCTAGTATTTGTGGGCAGGCACAAGGAAACCACATCTGATCAGATGTCTCTATGTATTCCCTACTCAAAGTTCTAATCCCTAAGGAATAGGTCCTGAACCATATTTGTGGAGTAGCGTGATAGGTCTGTAAACCACATTGTGTACTCTGACATAGTCATGACCTCTTATAGATGTTGCAAAAGATCATATATCTTCACTGACCTCAACGTGACTAGATAGATGTCCTCTTTGCAGAGCTTCTCAAACTCTATCCATGTGAGTGCCTCCTCATCGTGGGATTGTGTCACCAGAATCCACTATCACCCATCTGAACCAAGAAGAAGGCTCGCTGTTAAGACCACCATATGATTTGGACTGTCCTCACTAGGTAGAAAACATGTGTGAATTCCTTGATCCAGTGATCAGTTATCTGGGTGTTTGGATCATCCCGAAATCTAATAGGTCTCTACCTCTGTAACTCATACAGTTCACTCAGTCTATGTACATCCTCTTCCTACACTACCGAAAACAACCAGTTGCTCGAAATGCGGTGGCTCAACTGGAAGACCACCTAGAGGTCCATCCTAAGAACATTTTCCCATCTCTAAATCCTCTAAATAGGGCATATTTTCTTCACATTCCCATAATGGAACCCTTTATGGCTATAATCATGGTCGAATCCTGAAATAAAATCAAGACACACCATGTTCATGTAACTGTTGTTTTCCTAGAACCAACTAGTTTTTCTTTGATTACAAATATATTTAATATATTTAAATATTAAACATCTTATTACGTATTGTTCATTGTTCTGAATGAATATTGTGTAATAATGTCTTGGAGTATTTGTCGCATTGACAAGGTCATAGAAGTCCCACGCTATGATTATAACCTTTAAGTGCTATGAAAAATTTCATAAATATAGTTCTGTGGCGGGATGGCATACTATAATGAGACACATAATATACATACCATTAGGTGTGAGTACTCATAAACAGATGAGACTTCTTCTCATGATGTTTATACTTGGTAATCTCAATGATGGGAGATTATGATAATAGAACCTCTAGTAGGAATTCCACATGTTTTGGTGTTATCAGATATTCCTATCATCGAGTGTGTGTAATGATCCTTAGACATTAATATTATCATTAATATATGTCACAACTCAAAAACATTTATTTACTGATGAAAACTGTCACGTAGAGAGTTGGTGGGAACTAGGGTATGTTGGGTGCATCATGAGTGGCATGTTATTAATGGATAAGTTTATGAAGGATTTTTCTCTTCCATTTATGGAAGAATATATCACTTCCCTTTCATATAAATAGAACTGTCATGTAAAATTCCATGGCCATGGTTAAACGACGAGTTTATTTCAGGTAGTTAAAGAATTTTGTATCAAGTAAAAAGGATGATGATACTATCATGAAACCTACTTGATGAGATATTGAGACAGAGGAATTATATTACACAGTTAGTGTTCAAATATGGTTGTTGTTTTTGTGAATTAAAGTTCTTTCTCTTGGGAGCCTTGACCTATTTCTAGACATTACTCTCTGAATTTTTGAAATCCAACCTAATGTAAATGAGAAATAATCCTAGAGGGTTACACACTATGTGTTTCTGGTGGTCTCAGTTATATTATATTTGAATTTAATTAATAAATATTATTCTAAAGACAATGGAATAATTTTATTCAATTTAAAATTATATCGTAAATTAGATAAATATTTATTCACCGGATCGTGGGTAAATTATATTTATTTAATTTATTGAACATTTAATAAATATTTATTTACTTTTTTTTTAAATAAAATATTCATTGAATAGAATAAATTATTTATTTATTCATTTGGGTGTTCAATAAATGGATGTTGAGTTTGATATGAACAAGGCTTGTCCGGTAGTAAAATAATTGTTTGAAAAATGGTAAATAATTATTTAACTATAGGAAAAAAATTAAAAAATAATAATTCTTATATTATTTTTTGACAAGTAATTTTATTTATAGTTCCATTTTTCTCAAGTTGGCACACTATAAATAATGACACAATATTATTAATAAAATCATGTGTTTTCTCTAGTGTTATGAATGTATATAATTGTTGTTACGCAATTAAATATTGTAACTGAAGCCCCATGTCAGTAAATAGACATGTACGTCTATTGTACGATGTACCGAACTACACACACGATGAGTTGAGAATTGTTGAGTTAAATAATTTCAGTCTTAAATCCTCTTCCCTCCCCTCCCAAGAATGAGATACATTTTTCAAGACCAATGAACAAGAAATCAAGAATGACTGACACAAGAAAATACCAAAGATCCAGGTATTATTTTCATTATGAAATTATTTTAATTAATTATAAACATGATGTGAAAGATCTTATCTAAATGTTTTGGGCCTCTTGATTCTTTATCTAAATATTGGATCCTATTCCGTGGAAACATGCATTCATTGTCGTGTTGATCCTAAAATAATCATTGATCATGGTAAAAATTAAAGTTGGGTGTCATCCCAAAAGCACTTATGTTGCACCCGGAACATTTAAGTGGTATTAGAGAAGTTACATCATAGTTTATAATTATTTAAATATTTCATTGATGATTTACGCATTTAATAATTTAGTTGTTTCAATTCATGTTAATCATTCTGGGAATATGAATCTTGATATTTTTTCCTCCTATTTTTTTCACGTTCACCTTACTGAAATGATCTTTTATTTTAATTTTGATTAAAATAAAATAGAGGACCTCATCAGGAGGTGCTAAAGGCTCCTAGCTGTACAACACCAGAACACACGTCATGTATTAAATAGTATACACCGTGTAGTCAAGAATCAATGGAACGAGTCTAGTCTTCCAAACCAAGCCATGTCATTGGAGTTTGTCTAATTCTTAATGACTTTGTGTGTTGACTAGGAACAAGTGGCACATTGTTTCCATATTACACACTATGTGGCCCAGTAGACACGAAGTGTTCTCCCTTCGGTTTAGGGTTGGACGGTGTACCTCATACAGGTCTTTCCCTTTTGGAGACTATGTGACAGAGATACTACATGGTGTGTGGCCCACTAGACACGTTGCGTAATCTGATGATTTCTGAAGTACACTCACACTTCATATCCTCAGTCGTGTACTTCGTATGGATGGTGAAAAATAGTACACACCGTGTAGTTATAACTACACATCGTTTACACATCCAAATTACAAAAATTTATTAAAATTTATTATTATATTATAAAAACCTTTCAGACTTGTACCATGGTGTGGGAAAATATGAGGCTCAACTTGCGATAAGTTATATATATATATATGTGTTTAATTTTAAATCTATATAATGTTTATTTCTACTCATTAGGTAGTTATGAACAAAAATTCACCAGGTTTCCTCCATGGTAAAAGTTACAAAGATAATTTTAAATGAATTTATTTTTTGAAAATGATGATGGATTAGAATCTCAAGGAAATTCACAAAAGGGTTCAAGAAAAAAGTATTGATTAATTAAAGACGAGTCGAGTGTGATTTATCACAAACAAGAATGATTAAAGAATTGTGTGCTAGTTTCATCTATATCTAAATATTACTGCATGTATGGTTGATCATGAACCAGACCACGAACTTTTTATGGGGATGGTTTCCTTTAATTTATTTATTTAAATTAAATATTTTGGCATGTGAGTCTCCTCCACATTAATATGTAGGGCCTGCATGCCCAAGGATTCTTTTATGTAAAACCCTATTTTACTCCTCACCTATTTGTGAGTTTGAAAGTATATGTAATGGATGGAACTCCAAAGATAGTGGAGGTGGTTCAAGCTAGATCCAAGATGAAACCAATCCCAGAAGATATAGAGGTGGATAGGTGGAAAGCTGTAAACACGAACCAAAAAGGTTCATGGTGTTTCTACCCTAGGTCAAGGTTTGTTTATCAATTGCTATACAAACTAGCCATTATAAAAGATGATGATCATGGACTTTGCTTAATTTTATTTCTTTCTGTTTCATGGATTATCATTATGGATGTGTTGTCTCAATCAGATAATTAATGAATTAAAGAAACATGCAATATAAAACTAAAATAAACCATGATTATGCATAAATATTATCAAAACATGGTTAATCGCATAAGTATTTTCCCTTAATATTAACCATCATGTGATAATGATAATAATCAATTAAAATATAAGATATAAAAATCCCTCAAATAAAATATTAAGTCAGACCAAGCCATCTATTACTTGATTAAAAGAAAAACTAAATAAAACTATGTGTTTAAAAACCCCTTGTTGGGACACTTACTTTTATAAAAGAATCCCTTATGAAAGGTTTCTGGTTGACTTGACCATAATACTTAAAGAGGAGTATCCCTTGCTAGAATTGGTGTAATATTGGATGCAACAGTTGAGGAAATCCAAAGTCAGGATTTCAGGATTGGGGAGTCCACTCAATAGATCAAGGAGTTGCAAGCCCAAAGTTGGTAAATACCTACCTACCTAAATACCTTCAAATAGAATGACCAACACATTTTGGGGTTATGTGAGGAGGAATATGAATCCTTTCCACTAGAATGTCATAGAAACTGAACATTTCAAGTTGAATGTTGAGGGACATTGGAAATTGATAAAATAGTAGGAGACCTAATAAAATTAACTTATTATTTCTCATAAAATGTAATCAAGAAAGTACTAATGATATACTCTTTTAATTATAGTATAAAAGTGACAAGCAGGAAAACCACGCTATCCCTACAATCAATTCTGGATAAAGACAACATCCCCACTGGTAGTAACTTACACGAATGGTTTCGACACCTTCAAGTTATCTTACGCCATGAATAGAAGTCTTATGTGTTTGAGTCAGCATTACCTAATCAGCCTGCCAAAGTGGCGAGTGGTGAGGATTTCCTGGTCTATGAGAAACATATGAATGATGTGGTTGATGTTCAATGTTTGATTTTATTATCTATGTATAGTGAGCTCATGATGTCTCATGAAAACATGTATTATTATAGCATGTTCAAGCACCTTTGTGGTATTTACCATGATAGAACAAGATGGGAAGGGTTTGAGATCTCTATGGCCCTCTTTCAGAGTAATCTTGGAGAGGGTTCCCTAGTTGGGCTTCATGTATTCATTCTAATTGGCTACATTTAATGACTAGAGGTTCTGTGGTTTAAACTCATTAAATAATTGGGCACCGATCTCATTCTTGCTTCACTCCCTCAAAGATTCTCTATATTTTTTTTAATTTTAATATTAACAACATTGATAATCCACTATCTAATATTCGTATCCTCATTCTCCTAGTGGACAAAGATATGAAGCGCGACATGATCTCTCTCCTTATGGTGAATAAGAGTAAAGGGAAGGAAATTAATCCCAAATCTTCTACACTCCATTCAAAGAAAAAAATTATCAAAGGATAGGAAGGGGAATAGGTTGTTTTTTGTTTTTCATGTGGCGAGGAGGTCCACTGGAAGAAAAAATACGCCCAATGTAAGAAGTAAGAGGAATCTTTAGGTGCATTTGTTATCAAATGTAATATATCTATTTCTAAAAAATGGGTATTAGATATAGATTTTCGTTCTCAAATATGTATCATAATACATGAACCAATTAGATTCAAGAAGATTGACCATGGTAAGGTAGATCTACAAGAATCCAAACAAGCCAGACTTTTTGTTGTAGATATCATGGACTACCACCTCATGTTGCCAACTGGGATGATCTTGGTGTTAAAAGGTTGTTATTATGTGATGTATGTTACAAAAACATTATATATGTATTTAGATTAGATAAAATGGATTTGTTTTCATGTTTGGAAATGAATTTTTCTTCTTTTACAAAGATAACATTTTTTGGTAGGGAACATTTATACAACGGTCATTACATGTTGGATTACACAAACCAAGTAATGGCAGTCGATAGCAAAGATACTTCACATGACTCATACCACACCCAACTTTGGAATCACCAGCTAAGTCATGTAAATAAGAAATGCTTGACAATGTTACATCAAGATGGATATTTAGATTCTTTCAAACTAAAACCCACTTGGCGTATGTTATACATGTTTACAAGGAAAAATTATCAAAGCACCATTTATTGGGAAAGGTGAAAGAGCTAAAGAGCTTCTTGATTTGGTTTATACTGATGTGTGTGGACCATTTCAAGTTGAATCAAGGGGAGTGTACTCATACTTCATAACTTTTACATGTGATTTTTGTAGATATGGATATATCTACTTAATGATTTATAAGTTATATTCTATTAATAAGATCAAAGAATGAAATAATAAAGATGAGAACCAGCTTGATAAGAATATTAAGAAACTCTACTCATACCAAGGTGGAAAATATCTTAATAAAAACATCATTGATTACTTGCGGGAGTATGGGATCTTATCCTAACACACTCTTCCTTACACGCCCCAGTGGAATGGGTTGAGTGAAAGCAGGAACCACACCTTGTTGGACATAGTGAGATCAATGATGAGTCATGTGACTCTTCCATTATCCTTTTCGGGATATGTGTTATAAACACTAGCACACATACTAAACCAAGTACCAACTAAATCGATAAATGGTATTCCATACAGTTTTTAGAGTTGAAATAAAGCCATGTTATTGATTTTAAATGTGTGGGGAAGGGATTCATTTGTTAATTCATCTTTAGGTAACAAACTTTTAACCTGAGGAACAAAGTGTACCTTTGTAGGTTACCGTAAGGAAACAATGATATATTACCTATACAACCCCACATAAAAAATGTTTATAGTGGCAAGAAACACTATATTTATTTAGAGGGACCACATCTACAAAATATATAGTGGGAGTGAGATATAATTCGATGAATTCAAGGCTCAAGGTACACAAGAGTTGGTATAGGAACAGATTAAAAAAATCCTTGTGGAATAAAGAACTATTCTAGAGACACATGAACTGCGTAGAAGTACAAGAGAGGTTAGAGATCTAGAACAGTACATTTTTCTAGTTACTAAGGAAGGTGACTCATTATTAGTTGATAATAATGATCCTAAAACCGAAAAGGAAGTAGTAAGTGGCATAGATATTTTCAAATAGCAAGAAGCCATGAATTCTAAAATAGATTCCAAGTACCAAAACCAAGTCTGAATTTTGGTAGATCCCCCACTTGATGTAAATCCTCTTGGTTGCAAATGGGTATTCAAAAAGAAACTAGACATGGAAGGAAAATTCAGTACCTATAAGGTAGGAATGGTTGCAGAATGGTTCAAGCAGCATCAAGGCATTGATTACAATGAAACCTTTTCACCAGTTATAATGATGAAATCCATCAGAATTATATTGGCCATTGTCACATGTCATGAATATGAGATTTGGAAAATTGATGTCAAAATAGCCATATTTAATGGGAACCATAAGAAAGATGTCTACATAACACAACAAAAAGGGTTTATGACTCCATAGGATTCCAATAAGGTATACAAGTTGCAAAATTCCATTTATGGATTGAAGAAAGAATCTAGGTCATGGAACATTCATTTTGAAGAATCCATAACAAAATTTGGGTCTATCAAGAATGAATTTTAGCCTTGTGTCTATAAATGGTTTAGTGGGAGTGAAGTCATTTTCCTAATAGTATATGTTGATGACATGTTACTTATTTGAAAAAAGATACCAGACTTATAGTCTATTAAGGAATGGTTTAATCAATGCTTCTCCATGAAAGACATGGGAAAGGTAGCATATATTCTTGGGATCATGATCCATCGTGATAGATCCAAGATATTTTTGAGCCTAAGTCAAAGTACATACATTTATAAGATACTGATGAGATTCAGTATGGAATCGATCCAAGAGGGGAATATTTCTAATATCACATGGCATTCATCTTTTGAAGAAAATGTGTCCTCAGAAACATGAGGAAAAAATGATAATGGCAAGGACTCCATATTCAGCATGGAATGTGTCGGTCTTGTATTCCATGATATGTACCAGGTTGGAAGTTTCCTATGCATTGTGTACGGTAGGTAGATATCAACCTGACCAAGGTGACCACAATTGGATGGAATTCAAGACTATCCTAAAGTATCTGAGGCATACTAAAGATATGTTCATAGTTTATAGAGGAGATTAGGAACTAGTCATTAAAGGATATGCATATTCTAGTTTCCAGACTGATCAATATGACATGAAGTCACAAACGGGATACATATTCACATTGAATAGAGGTGATGTGAGTTGGAAGAGCTCAAATAAGTGTGTGGTCGCAGATTCTACAGTAGATTCCGAGTATATCGTAGCTTCTGAAGAAGCTGAAGAAGAATTTTTATGCAAAGCTTCATCTAGGAATTGTTTGTGATACTTTCCAGTAATGATTCCATAACATTGTACTATGATAATACTATAGCGGTGGCTCTCACAAAATATCCAAGGTCACATTAGCATACAAAGCACATACTTCAGAAGTATCATCAGTTGAGGGACTTTTCTTAGAGAGGTGAAGTTGTTGTGAGAATGATTTACATGGTAGTAAATGTGGTGGACACCTTTGATAAATCCTTGACTCAGGAGAAATATGATCATCATGCGAGGTCTAGCAGACTGAAAGTCATAGGTATTTGGCGATAGTCCAAGTGAATGTTTGTAAGAGTTGGTGTCCTATATCAAATGGGTTGTACTTTGATTACATGAATATTTAATATATTTAAATATTAAACATATTTTTACATATTTTTCATTATTCTACATGAGTATTGTGTAATAATGTCTTGGAGTATTTGTTGCATTGACATGATCATAGCAGTTCCCCACTATGATGAGAACCTTCAAGTGCTATGACAATATACTTAAATATAGTTCTGAAGTTGGATGACATACTATAATGGGACACATAGTATATAGAACATCAGTTATGATTACTCATAAATAGATGAGACTCCGTCTCATGAAGTTCTTACTTGGTAATCACCAAGATGAAAGATTATGAGAACAGACCCACCAGTAGGAATCTTGAATGTTTTGGTGTCATCAGATATTCCAATCTGAAAGCAAGTATAATGATCCTTAGACTTTAATATTATCATTAATATGTGTCACAACTCATGCACTTTGATTTACTGATGCAAATCGTCATGCAGATAGTTGGTGAGATATAGGATACGGTGGGTGCATCACAAGTGGACAGTTATTAATAGATATTCCGAGGAAGGATTTGTCCCTTCTATTTATGGAATTTGATATCTCATCCCTTTGAATGTAATAGAACCTTCCTGTGAAATTTTATGGACATGGTGTACTGAAGAGTTTATTTGAGGTAGTCAATGAATGACATATCAAGTATAAAAGTTGATGACACTATCATGAAACCTGATAAATGAGATATCGAGACAAAGGGATTATATTTCCTTGTGATCATTCATACGTGGATGTTGTTATTGTGATGTTAAGTTCTTTCGATTGGGTTCCTTGACCCGTTTCTAGATAGTACTCTTGGACTTTTTCCAAGCCCACCTAATGCAAATGAGAAAAAATCCTAGAAGGTCACACACTACGTGTTTCTAGTGGTCTGGGTTAAATTATATTTGAATTTAATTAATAAATTTTATTCTCAAGACAGAGGAATAATTTTATTCAAATTAAAATGATTTCATAAATTAAATAAATATTTTTTCACTGGATTGGGGGTAAAATATATATTTTTATTTTATTGAACATTTAATAAATATTTATTCAATATTATTAAATAAAATATTTATTTAAGAGAATAAATTATTTATATATTCATTTGGTTGTGCAATAAATGGATGTGGGGCTCGAGGAGACCAAGAATGGTCTAGTAGTAAAATAATTACTTTCATGATGGTAAATAATTATTTAACTAGTTGGAACAAATTAAAATAATAATAATAATGTTGTTATTATTTTTTGATGTGGAATTTTATTAATAATTCCATTTTTCACAAATTGGAGCACCATAAATAATGATGTGATATTATTATTAAAATTATTGGCTTTCTCTAAGGTTATGAATGTATTTAACTCATTTTACGCAATTTAATATTGTAACTAAAGCCCCATGATGATAAATAGACATCTATGTCTATTATTCCATGTTTCGAACTATACATCTAGTGAATTGAGAATTGATGAGCTAAGTAATTTCTCCATCAAATCCTCTTCCCACCCATCTCATGAATGAGAGATGCTCTTCAAGACCAAAGAAGAAGCGATCAAGAATGACTGACACAAGACACTCACTTCTCTGTGCTAGAACCCGGAGAACGAGTGTTGTCAATTGAAGGCCATCTAAGCACGTGGGGATCACCACTGGAGGGATTTTGGTTTGGATCCTTGCAAGCACAATGAGACAATTCGAAAGGGTCATTCTTGATGATCAATATCTTCAAAGAAGAAAATACCAAAGATCCAGGTCTTATTTTATTTATGAAATTAATTAAATTAATTATAAACATGATGTGAAAGATCCTCCCTAATGGTTTTGGGCCGATTCATTATTTATATAAATATTTGATTCTATTCTGTGGAGACTGGTTTTCATCATTGTATTGATCCTAGAATAATCATTGATCATGGTAAAAATTAAAATTGGGTGTCGGCCTAACCGTGCTTCTGTTGTGCCTAGAACCTTCAGGTCAATAAGTATATCTGGGGAGATGACTCAAAAAGGATAAGTAAAACCCAAAACCTAGTCATATATGATGAATGTACCATTATTTCCCTACGACCAGTGTCCTAATGTACGAAGTCGAAATCGAGGTTGTCATAGTGTTGTTGAATGGATACGTCAGCTGCCTCACCAACACTGGAATCCCTGGCCTGAAAGCTGAACTCGAAGCATCCTAACACTACCGCTATGCAACCCAAACCAATTTTGCAGCTAGAACAACTACGATCTGATGTCCCAATGGTAGAACCTCCTATGATTCGAATCTGTCAGGGCCCGACCCAATAGGACTCGAGTCGTGACTCCCGAAGGCCACCTTCAATGGGATAGGGGCTGAAAACTAGCGCTGAGTAGGCTATCACATGAATGGAAGGCCTTAGTGTAAGGTACCTATACACACGCACCCACATACACCTCCATGAAAACAGTGTAGAGATATATAATAAAACTAAAATAAATGAATTCATACATCATTCCCATAAGTAGTGTACATAAAAATTACAAAAGGGAAAATACAGGGCCCACCAAACGAAAACTGGCAAAGTATCCAGCATTCTCAGAAGTTGGGGATTGATGTCAAAATCATCCACAAAAAATATCCTTGGCTCATCTTTGGTAAACACCTCGGTTGGTCTAGCTCACTATGCTCTGCCTACTCCGGATCCTCCTGGGACTCCGTCAAATTTCATGTAGTCTATATAAGACACAAAACATGTGCAGGAAAATATCTTTCATGGGTGAGTATAAAGATACTCAGTAAGAACCCCAGAAACTCTCAAAAAATAGAGTAATTGAAAGGCATCAGTCTGCTTGACCCCAACTAGAGGGAACCCAAATGAGAGAGAAAATCCATCTCGAGACCATCCTCATATAAAATCAACCAGTCAGCTCAAACCACATGGTGTTTCATATAATATGTGACAACACCATAAGGGAATCCCAGAAAACACAATAGATATATTCATATCAGGCACCAATCCTCATGAGGGTATGACCTCATCACTAATGATAGGTTTGACTCGAGGATCTAAGGCAACACATAACCAGGATAACACACTCAATGTTCTCTGTCATCCCAGATGACACTTGTCTAAGAGATACAATCCATCGAGTCTCACACTGCCATCCTAGATGGCCCATCTGAGAGAACATTCCCATCAGATATCACTACAAACCATGACATGCTGACACTTCACGGATCCCGATCCTCAGATTAGGGATCCCTCCCATGACCCAGTGGGGGATACTACAAACCCTACTCAAAAATTGTAAACCAAAACTCCTCATATATAGGATTACTCCTAGGATCTGCTAGCGGATACCAATACCCTAACTTATAGTCCATAATCTCTTAGAGAGAGGATTTCACCCAAGATCCATTGGGGGGATACCAAAACCCAATATGACATCCCGATGATAACATCACTCGGATAGAGGATCTTTGCTCATCGAAAGTGGATTGCAAAGATACCGTGAACTCCTTCTAGGATAAATCATGTAGTAGGGGATCATACACCCGAAAATACCACAAACCCTACATAAAACTTTTACTGAGTAGGGGATTGTATACCTGATGATGCAACAACCCTACTGGAACTGCCTGCTACACAGGGTATCGTATAACTAATGATACTTCAATCCCTATGGGATTATCTTTCTAAATAGGGGATCATCACCTACATAGTGTTGGTCTCGGAGATTTTGAGAACCCGATCTAGGGAAAATGATACGCTGGAGGATATTACCCCGACCACTCTAGAGGGAAATGACAAATCTATCCATATCAACTTACCGTGGGGATTGAAAACCCATACATGGGTTGTAATGCTACAAAAACCCCTATAGGAACGAAACAAGGAAGTTGACTCAACCGATGCTATTCTAAATGTTGCTAGTCCAACTGACCAGAAAAATCACCTCACCCCACACTTCCTACTTCTAAAATGAGGCCACCATCACGTACTATGTGGAAAAACATGTAGGATACACTATTTACTTCCCTACAACAAACATCCGGTGAAAAGGGAACTATTCACTATAGCAAGACTAAGCGGGTCACATGGGAAATGGGCCTCAATCCTATAACTCATCGAACAAATCATGTCGTTGTGATCCTCTTAGAAAAAACACATAGAATCGACTACTCATTTGTCCAAAATGGACACCCAGTGAAAAAAGGCACATTTCCCCACAAACGCTCAGAACGGCCCTCATGGGGCCCAAAACCCATTTACATATTAAGCATCCAAAATTTATCTAGAAACATTTGCATTAAATTAAGGGTCACAATGACACTGAAAGTGCATCAATCAGACATTCGATGCAGAAGATATGTTTGATTAAAGGATCTTAAAATAATAATAATTAAAATATTTTTTATGACATTCGTACAACTGAGAATCGAGCCCAACTCAAAAGTTCATAAAAGTATTCTCCAAAGGTCTGCATCAAATGAAGGGTTATGTCACCATTGACAGCATGAAAAATGGACCCCTAGATTGATAGTTAGGGCGTTTTTAATAAGAAACATTGGCCCAAAATAATCCGGCCCGGACTGGCTAGTCTGGCTCACTCAGCCAGCCTGTCGTGACACCCACCGGCCTGCCAACTCTAGATCACACCATCGCCCAGTGCTCCCAGAACTGCTGCCCTAGCACCCCAAATTGTCATGGCTACTGGCCTCCACTGTCACACTGCCTCACTCTCCACCGGACTCTGCCGCACCCAGCTACCCACCGTCTTGATGCCCTCGCCACCACCGGAATCCTCCCTCATCGCTGGGAAACCTTCTACAGACCACTGAGACCACTCTAGTGGTCCAAAAATAGATTAGAGACCTATTTTAGAATTCGTGGAACGCAATATTCTAAGACACTATGATGATATGAACAAAAACACAAAAATAAGGGGGATGGAAAATTTAAAACTCAAAATTCCTACCTCACAGGTGGAACGTTGACACTTCTAGGATAGATCCATGCTCCAAAGATGCTGCTCTAAAATCTAGGAGAAACTGCCACCAAAATCAGAGTTCAACTGCAGACTCATAAATTCAATTCTAGGCTACTTTCATGATTTATTTGAGATAAGACATTAAAATAAATAAATTTAATTATTTATGAAAACCCCCTCGACAACTTTTCTCACAAAAGTCCTATGAGAACAAAACTTATACACCATATAGGGTAAATTGAATGCTCCAGACACAATTGTGCCCTCAGATTTTCAATCTGATCTACCATTTAAGAGGTAAATTGTTTTCACCATGTGTATAGTGTAAAAATACTTAATATTTTTTCAAAATTTATTCTGGGCCCACCGAGCCTCAGAAACATGTGTTTTCTTTACACCTATATATGGAAGTATTCGTAGAAATATTCCATAGTCTGATAGGGAAAAACACAAGATTATAAGATAGATGATTGGGTGTTTACACCAGTTAATTATCATGGGGGTAATTTCACTTTTTTTCATTCATTGATGATTCAATAGGGAAAATATTTGTTTACTTTCTTAAGAACATATTTTTGGTGTTAAGAGATTTTATTAAATAGAGGGACATGATAGAGAAAGAGATATGAAATAAGATTAAATTTTTATGGCCTAATAATAAAGGTGAATGTAGAAGAAACTATTTATAAAATTTTTATTATAGAAAAGGAATTATATGTGAGAAAATTTAACCCAAAAAGAGCCAAATGGTGCCATAGAATAGATGAATTTGATGTTAACTGAGAAGGCTCAGAGCAAGAGACTATATTCTCGAATATCCAAGGATATTTGGTCTAAAGCATTCAATTATTTCGCTTAACATGTTAACATGAGTCCTTATACACTATTGGGGTAACAAATTCTGGACCAATTGTTATCTAGAAAATTAGTAGAAGTTAACCACCTCAATGTTTTCATATGTTTATCTTATGGCCATGTCAATTCCAAGAATATGGATAAACTCAATGAAAAATCTCCAAACTGTTTATTTGTGGGATATGATGATGAAAATGTTGGTTTTCATATTTTAGATAATGATGATTAGAAGGTAATTAGAAGATATAATGTTCTATTTAATGAGAAGTTATTATGTAAAGACCGAAACATGATTTAAAATTGTGTTATGTAAAAAAGAATGAATATACTGGATCTAAGTTGATCTAAATAGATTTTTTTTAGGATAGAAGTTTAAAAAAGTGTAGTGTTGAGTTGGGTTTCATATGAATGTTTTCATACAAAAAATAGATATAAAAACATAATGAATTCATAGTTATTTAAATGGAGGAATATATATATAGAAAATGAATGGTTTTATAGACAAATGGAATGAATGATTTGTGAGTAAACTAAATATGAGACATTATAGCTTGAAGAAAAATCCATCGAAAATGAACGAGAATTTCAACACCTTAATAGATGTAAAGGGTTTCGTTGAAAGAAACTCAGATCATTGTTGTTATTAGAAGGATTTAAAATATGGGAGCTTTATCAAAATTATCATGTATGTATATGAAATCCTTTTAGAAGGTTCATACATTAAAAAATTTAGAATTTGATGTTTTATTTTCCCAAAATATTTGATATTAAAGATATCTGTGAGGTAGGGAAAATATTTGGAATAAAAATTGAGAAACATCTAAAAGGACATTAAGGGATTTGAAATGACTACATGTAAGAAAATGTCATCCCCATTAGCTGGAGACATCAAATTATCAAAATATAAAGAATTGAAAATATAATATGTGGATAAATACATGGAAAAAGTTTTATTTCAATTAGTGGTTGGTAGATTATTTTACACCATGGTATGTATAAGGATAGAGATTTCATTTTCAATGGGATTAATTAGTCAGTTTATGGAGAATTTTGGAAAAGATTACTGGGAAGTCATGAGGTTGATTATGAAATAACTGAAAGGTTTAAAAGATGTAATCTAATGTTTCAGAATGGATGACCCATTATAGAGTTATATGGATGTGGACTTTGGAGGAGATATACATTTATAGAAAAGTACCACATATTTTGTATTTACTTTTGGAGGAATGACCATGGCTGGATATTGAGGTTTTATCCATAGGAAGCATTAATCATAATGTTATTTGAATATGTGATCATCATGGAAAATAGAAAAGAATAGATATGGTGAATCTATTTTTAGAGGAACTTTAAAGGATTCAAGAGAGTGGATTTATTTTAAATGAAACTCATAATGAAATTAATTTAGATAAGAATTGGTTAATTTAGTCACAAAAAATCCCATCAATCTAAAAGATTATTCGACATGAAATTATTGTAGGATGGGGAGCATGAGCTATGGAAAATCAGTGAAATTAAGGATCTAACATGTTCAGAAAGGTTTTAGTTTGGGAAAATATGAGGCATCATTGTGCCTTAGTGGGACTCGGGTGACCAAAAGGTGGATAAATTCATGGTTTAGGACTAAAAAAATTAGGATGATAAAATATTTTCTTAAGTATTATTGGTTTTTATGTTTCCTTGAAAGAATTATTTAGGTGGGAGATTGTTAGGAAATATAAATTATGTTTCATGTTCTGATTCACAATGTATGAATGCATAAAATTGGAAACATATGTTTTTTACGAAAAAAATGTGTGTTAGTGTAAGTATAGTCCTGTAAGTGATCTATATGTTAGGTTCTAGACCCCAGTGTGAATATGATCATTATTTAGATGACGGTGCTCAAAATTTATGGAATACATATGTTTTTCCTATTGTTGTTAGATGAGTTTTTTCCTGGTGGTTCTATAGAAAATGAATCATGTAAGATATTTTAGAATGATATGTAAGAATAAATTTCACATTAACTAAAATTTATAGGTTGTCGTAAAGGTATATATGGGAAATCCTAGGTGGTTAGGAAAAATGGTGGGTCCCTCTCAAATCTTGGAAGGTAGTGAAATCAGTAGACTGATCATGCCCCACTATTAAAGTGGGGTAGAAACACTTGTTCATATTTAAAAGTGTTGAGTTTAAATCTATTGATATATAAAATTTGAAAAATTATATATAAGAGTAACTTGTATTTCAATTTCTATATTATTATAAATGGAATAATGTTCCAGTTTTCTCTTGTCGATATAGAACTAACAGACAAACCATAAAATTGTTTTTCATTGTTACTTTTTATTTATCATTAATTTTTTTCCAAGAGCCATATTTGTTTGGGTGTGTGAGGGAATAAATTTAGAGGAGTGATTTAGGGTGTGTATTTTATTCCTAGGTTATATTACATCAATTTCATGGTGTTCTTCCAGTCTAAGATGTTTCAGAGCATTGTTCTATACTGGAAGCTTCCAAAGGTTGTTTTTTTGACAATGTTGTCTCAAATCCTAATACACATAACAAAACCATACATAATATCTTATCAATCCATATAACATATTAGAAAATAAAAAAAACAACATTATATTTGTTTTATTTTTTATTTTTTTTTTAAACTCATTTCATCACTATGTAATTCTTACCACATCATTATATGATCTGATAATAAAACCCTCCCACTAATCTCCTTTAGTGAGTAAATTACATGAATAAATATAGTTTTAATAATGGTGTGACTTAGTAATCATATTAATAATGTATAAGTCATTGAATAATTATTCAAAACTATTTACCTAAAAACATAAAATTTAATTATGTTAATAAATTCTGTTTTCTATTTATAAATCTTTTTAGGTTCATCATCATCATTGTTCTTGGAAACCTTCCATTAAACCATTTTCTTTGATATCATGTTGGTAACTAAAGTAACTCTTTACATTACATCTTTACCAATATATCTTAAAATTATTTAGAATATAAAATGATATATTCCACTTTATATTAACTAAATTTAACTCTTTACAATTATTTTTTTCATCATATACCCTAAACAATTTTATGATATTAAGTGATATTCAATTTGAATACTAATTGGAGTAATCTTTTATTTTTAAACCATGAACTTCTATATGTTAGAGACATACTACCACTAGTCTCTTAGAAACTATATTCTCTTTATAATATTATTCCATGATACACAAACTCCTATATGTATAGGAAATAAAATTTATTTTATTTAGTGGAAATATTTAATAAATAAACTATTATCCATCAAATATCATGTGGTATTCTATGTGTTTGGAGTGTTATTTTGAAAATGAGATTTTATTATTTAAAATATTCCATTAATGGAAGGTGGTAACTATTTCCCTCGTATTTTTTCAAATATCTTGGATAAAATATTTTATCCATGTCTTCTACTCAAACATGTTATATAATCCAATGAATCATAAACCATGTTTATGAAAACAAATATCTTGTATTATTAAAAAAATAATTTTTTAAAAAATATATATTATTATATAAGATAAATAATATAAAAATTAAAATCCTTTATTAATATAGACCTGATAGTGAATTAATATTTTTTATTTTATAACACCCTAAGATTTTATAAACAAATAAATTTTTTATGATAGCTTTCGATACATTCAAACCCGAGTCTAAATGAACTATAATGAAGTATATAGTTATCAGATTTACATTAGATTAGTGGGTATGAATAATAATGACTAGATTATGAAAATATTATAATTTAAAAATTAATAAAATTAATTAATTTTTATTGATTGATTTGAAATGAAAATAAAAATTATTTGAATGTAAAAGATACATTTTTTCCGGAAAAAACAATTTTCCATGTAATGTTTTTTTATCGTAATATATTAAATTTATCACTATTGGTAAATGATTTTGATGAAATTTATATTTAATATATTGAATAAAATATTCTAAAATTAATCTAATATTTTCTTCTAGGCATGAAATAAGAATGTATATCCATTTTTATGCTTAAAATGTATTATTTCAAAAAACAGTTTTTGTCTCATTTTATGCATTTAATTTAAAATTAATTTCTACAAATTAAAGAAATATAGTCATTAAAAATGGATTACATATTTTTAATCAAGGGAATAATTTTTTTAAATAGTTTCCTTTTATTTTTGTTCAATTTAAATAATTACCATAGTAAATTTTTGTCACCGTGGTAAGGGTAAAATGGGTTAATAATTGTTAAAACTTTTAGATAACGCTTCAAAATTACCATAAAACTATCCTATTCCTATTGGATGGATTTATTTCATCAATTTAAATCCATTTATATAATATATGGCTAGTTTGTGAATTTTTCATTTTATTATTATATTTATAATAAATTAAGAAAACAATAAATACAAAATAACACTCCCCTGACTTTAATATCTATAAAATTATTACATAAGTATAAAAATATGATAAGTTAGGTAATTAATGTTAATTTTAATATAAATTAATTTTTTTATCATAAAAATTTATTTATTATTTTTACGGATTTAATAATTACCTTAAACTATTATTCAACACCGACAAAGTATTTAATCAATTAACAGAAATATAAAATAAATGATGTTAAAAATATTGAAAGTAATAAAACATGGGTGAATAGTATTTTTAAATTAATTATCTTGATTACTAAAAAACTAATAGAAATTTTTTAAAGGTTTAAATTCTAATTCCATGTCTTTCGAGTTTTTTTCAAAGTCAAATTATGTGGATAATTATTAAAATCACATTAATAGTATTTTATGATAAATATATTTTATTAAATTATATTAAAAAAACGTGAAATATGAAATGTATGATGATATAGGGTATAAAATTCCTTCCCTTTTTAATTTATGAGTACATATTTACCTTGTAAGTAAAAATATACCCCTATATTGTTAAAAAATTCATTAACACAGTTATGATTAAAATTGGTTAACCAAGGGGTTAAACCAAAATATAAGGTTTATAATGATACCAAACCTATATAAATTTAATATTATTTTGATATTTAGAACTTATAATATTTATAATGTAATATATATCCCTTTTAATGTATTTTTATTGAGAATTACTTGCTCATATTTTAATATTTTTAGTAATTCGAAGTGTGTCATTTCCCTCCCTTATAAAAGGAAACTTATTTTTCTATTTAATTTAAAAAAATTTATACATATATTTCAATATATAACTAATCTAATATCATAACTTATTCCTTCACGAAATCATAGATCTTCTATTATTTTCAAAATACCATCCCTTCAAGGATTAAGGTGTAAGACAAAAGTGGTTTCTCAATTAAGAGGTATAACTCTAAACCAAGTGATTTCAATATTATATCTTCTTATACCTCTTATAAATATATGGTATAAATAATAAAATAATTAATATAGTATAATAAATATACTGAGATGTTATTATGAGTATGAGATAACTTTTTTCCATCTCTTTACCATCCTGCGGAAAATGAAAACATTGATTGTGCATAGGTACGACTTAACATCTCCACATGGCTGTGTAATTCATTTTTCATCACAATATATCATATACTATTATAATTATTGATTTAATATATATATATATATGATATTTATGACATAATCATTCTTCTTTAATTACAATATATTATCTACCTTATTACCTTTCTATCTTTTGGAAAATGATAACATCGCTCATTGTATGTATGGACTACCACCTCCACGAAGCGTTGTTATTTTTTCATTTTATTTTGACAAGGATGGAAATAATGATATATTTATTAAATATATATGATATATATTATATAATAATGATTTTATACAGTTGTATAATCATTTAACTTTCTTTTTTTCTCTTCATTGAAAAAGGGATATAACATTCATGCATATGTATGGCCTACCGTCTCCATGAACGATGTAATTAATTTATATATATATAAATTTTATAGATGAATATATATATATATATATATAATATTATAATTATATCATTATTAACATTCTAGAGATGTTGTAACCATTATAAAAGTGTAAGTATTGGGACTGGTAAACCAAAACATGCATGAAAAATAAAGCAGTAATCACCAAGAACAGTGATTTTAGAAAAACATGTGAATTAATGGGTGATAAGATGTCATATATAAAACATTGATACTTTTTAACCACAATGGAATATTTTTTACCTTATTTATCTCCATTATTTTTTAGCTTTTTATGTTTATAAATGGTTAATGGGCTTGAAAAATTCTTGGTAAGTCTTTTCTTTCAAAACACGCATTGATGTGTTGTAGCACTCAAAACCACACCATAGTGGAGATGAATGCATCATGGACTATATGGATACATCATAGGGGTGTTATGGATTCAATACCATGTTTTAGTTAATGAGGATTCATCTTGGTATTGGCAGATGGTGGAGTCTGCATCATATTCTTTATTATGAGGTTTCAAATAATGAAGGTTATGTTGTGGTGGATTACACCATGCCATTGTGGATTCTCTACATTGGTTATAGATGGTTGTCCCAATCTTTATTATTTAGGAGTTAACACTCTTAAATAGTATATTATTAATTTAATTAAGGGTTTCCTTTTCATTTTGAATTTATCTTTCATTTCATAATGATGTGGTGAATTAAGGAGCCTTAAATGGAGGTTTTCCATGTGGTATTAATCCCTCCAAATTCCTTGATCTTACTACTTGAATTTTTTTGTTCTAGAGATATGAATGGTTTTGTATGAAACTCTATTCCACATTTCCTTTTTTATGTTGTAGTGGGTCACAACTAAGCATGGTTCCATGTTGTATTAAACCCTATTGCATCGTAGAGATCATCCCCTATCACTCTCCACACACCACAGTACTTGTTCTACACTATGGTCTTACTATAAATGTTGGTCCCATGCCAAAATCATCAATCCTATGATTCAATGGTCTTCTTCTAGCGAACACCGACATATTTTTGTTACATGATTCACTATAGTGTCTGTATCCAGCACACCACCATGCCGCAACACCCCACTTGCAATATAAAGGCTCATTTTTCCATAATATTTTGGCTTCTCCTAATGATCTAATCTATTTAGTTTTATATCTACACCACGGACATTAACCACTATCCTTACTCTAGAACCCATGAAATTTTGATTTGGAATTGGTTCTAGGAGTCATTTGTGTGTGATCATGTTCTAGTTGGTGTACAATGATGTCATCTCTGACAAACCATGACGTTTATTTCGATAACTTTATGGTGGGAAGTTCCTTACTGATTTGGATTTTTTTACACATATTTAATTGTATAATTTATGTTTTTTTATATTTGATATTCTTACTTGACATGTGATTTCATGTGGGTGTGTGTGTAGCCAAGGAAACTATTCTGAATTTGTTTCCATGTAATTTGTTGAAAAATCTAGATTTCATATTTTATGTTGATTCACTTCTTGATTGTATGACAGTTGAATATTTATCATGATGTGTGTCATGATTATTATAATTTTCTTCCTTGTTATGTATTATATCATCTTTTTTTTTGTGTTTTTCATTGGTGAACTATATAGGTGATCGTCATGGTATGATTTCAATAAGAGGGGGAGTGCACAAGAGGTGAAATTATGATGAAGGTGGAGAATGATAGTCTTCTGGGATGGATGTATCTCGATAGCTTGAGGATTCTAAGGGTGTGTTCCAACACTTGATTCCTTTTGGATTCCTAAGTAGACCATTGATTTAATGACTTTTGGATCCTAATTTTTATTCCCACTCATTTACATGTGGATCCTGAGTGGTAGGACAATAGCCTTGAGGGTATTTATGACCCTTCAGACATGTTCACCATTATTCTATCTTGGAGTTCAAGTAGGTGTGGCGAGATATTATTGTAATCTTGGTTAGAACACAACTTCTTAGTTTTGGGTTTTATGTTATTATTCTTGTTACACGTTTATTATACTTATACAATATGCCTATTTACTTGAGCACACATGGTTAAGGACGCATTAGTGGTATTCCATTTAATCTTGTACGCACACCCTACTTGAGCATTTTTGTGTGCATAAATATTTCATGAGGGATCCAACAAAGGGTAAGGGACCTATGGTGGAAGGCTGATCAGAGGAGTATGGAGTTGGTGGCATACCATGATGGACTCTAGATGACCCGTGCATTTTTTTATTTTTCTGTAGGTTATTACTATGGATAGGATTTTCACTTTTGGGGAAACATTATTTTTATAACATGTATGCCATTTATTAGTTTTTTCATATTTAATCAAATAATTAATTATATTGTTTATTGATTATTATTGATCCCGTGAAATGATACTTAGTGTATTGTCTCCCCACTAATGAATCTAGAACCTCACTACTAGTTGGTATCCTCTTGCACATAGGGAGGCATGAATGAGGTCATGTTCTGATCCTTCTTTCACCTTATGATTCAGTTTAGGGAGATACCAATTAGTATATGAAGCACATAACACAATAAATTATTTCTCCTATTTTCCCCAATTGGGGGCAGGTTATATAGGATATAGGATAGTTGGGACTTGGAAAAAAGAACTATGTCTGTGTTTGGTCAGCACTGTATAGGGGACCTCATAGTTTCCGTAAAGTGGAAAATTATATTTTTTCTTTAAGGATGTTTAAATATTAAACATGGGTGAGTCACGTTATATTGATATGTGATTTATGAGATTTTGAGTGCGTTCATGCATCCTTACTAGGAATGTAAGTTCACATGCCATATATATATATATATATATATATATATATATATATAAGTTTTTGTGATGTGTAGTAGTTATTTAATTTAATGCCTTGTTTTTATCTATCTGTTAAGCATAATTTCTCTTCTGTGTGATATATCGATATTTACATGATGTGATGATATATATTCATTGGAATTTATTAGTTTAACTGAGAATATTTTAGTGTTAGTTTATATATGATTGATATAACTAATGTGTAGGGATAGAAACTAGTGTTAGTTATAGGAGGGGCACACTTTGGGTTGTGGGTAGACTCCTGGGAGAATATTTCATGATCCCTTAGACTGGATAAGACATGTTATGTTCCTAATGCTTCTTTTGTTGTAGAGATTCCAGCTCAGAGATTTTTAATGGGACCATTTATTGTGACGAACTTGGATTCTTCTATTCCACCATCCATGGTGCAGGAGGATGTTCCTCAACACGGTCCTATACTGGAACTGGTGATTTAGGATACATAACTTGTTCATTTGGGCCCCTTTATGATAGTTCCAATCTAAGGTGGGAGATTCACCAAGACTATGGTAAACTATGCTTGGGACATTCATATCAAACATCCTCCATATTTTCAGGGCACTAGAGTTCCTAAGGACGGAGAGGACTGGATTTTGGTTATAGGGGATCTTTTAATAAGTGGAGACTCTGGAGGATCAAAATATGAATCTTGCTACCATTATACTACAAGGAGATGTTTAACATTGAAGCGATGTTATGATTCAATCTGGGAGGAGATAAAGTATCATGTCGGTGTAGTTCATGTTCCTGTTCATCAAGGAGTTCTTCCTAAGTATTATGAATCTGAACTGAGAAAATTAATCCATGGAGCATCAATGAGGAGTGATGATAGTGTTTTTTTACTCAATACTCTTAACAGAGCTTCTTATCTTTTTATCTATTTTGGCTATAGATGAGGAATAGAGGGATGGGAAGTTTGAGATAGGTGTTTGACCAAAGTTGAGACATCATGTCTGGAACATTCACCAAACAACATATACCCAGGTGTTTTTAAGGCCTTAATAATAGAAAAATGTATATAAGAGGATCGAGTAGCTAGTTTCCTTTCACCCCTAATTACATAGAATGGTGGACCCCTACTACTGTGATCAGTTCTACCTATGACAACATAAAGGGGAAGGTTGGTTTTGTTCAGTAGGCTAGAGGAATATAGGTTGAGCAGAGTATGGATTCATCATCCCCCTCATCTCCACAGTTCTTCAATTATGGAAAGGTGAGGCACTATATATCCTAGGTTTTTTTACTACACCTTATAGTAAATGCCAATATTGTATCAATTTGGGGAATCTCTAGCTATTTTATTTTAGGGCCTCGATGTCGGGGACCAATAGAGGTGGAGGATGAGCTAGATATTTGACCAAGGTATCTGGCTAGGGTTTTCAGTTGTGGTTCAGACTAGTCATACAGCTCAGGGTTAGGTTCATGGAGGTGAGATATGGCACATCTACAAAGTGTATTAGATTCCAATATATGGTGGGGAGGGTCCATCTACTATTCGAGGTACAATCATGATCACGTCCACTTTGTATACTACATCATTCACTACTAGAACATCCCATTCCTTTATATCTTCACAAGTTTTTATTGAGATTGAAATACTGGTTATGTAATCCCCTGAGTTAGTATCCAGTGATACACTATTGGGAAAGAAAGTAAACCATCTCTATAAATTCCCATAGCATCATGTAGTTTTCTCTCTCTATGAACATCTATGAGAGTTTTTTATTCTATATATGATGATTTTTTTGTGATTGTCAGCATATATTGGATGACCAGCTTCTAAGATCACATTGATTACTACCAGAGACATGTGTCATTCACTTCACAAAAGAGATATAAGTTTTTCATGACTAGAGAATGGGAACTAGTAGAAGGAAGAGTTGGAAAGGATTTGAGAATGATGAAGAATATTATGCCACATATGGAGCGCTTGTCTCTTTATGTGGGACCAGTGAAAACTCACTCATCCCTCCCTCAAGTTACAGATCTCTATCAAGATGTCATCTGAGAAGACTTTATAGGAATCCATCATAATATAGGAGTTGAATTTGAGTTAGAGCTTATACAAGGAGTGAAACTAATTTCAATACCCTCATATCGTATGGCGCTGACCGAGATAAATGAACACAATATGAAATTGGATGACATGGGGTGGAAGGGATAAATTTGGGTGAGTGATTAACTATGGGGTGAACTTGTGTTGTTTTGTAATATGGTTAGTGGTAGTCTTCAACTCTTCATTGATTACCAGAAATTGAATCAAGTGATGAATAATATCTAATATTCTTTTCTCTTGATTTATGATCTATTTTATCAATAATGAGAATCATGATGGTTCTCTAACATTGATCTTTGATCAGGCTACCAACAATTGAGAGTTAGCGTGGAGGAAACTCATAAGATAGAATTTCAGAGAAGGTATGTGATGTATGAGTACAGGGTTATGTTGTTTGGGATAACAAAAACGTTGGAAGTATTCATGTACCTCATGAACAAGATCTTCCACCCATATCTAGACCCGTTTGTTGTGGTATTTTTTGAAGAGATCCTTATCTACTTTCTGGAACTAGATCATCATGATAGGAACCTAGAGATAGTTATGAATATTCTTTGAGCACATCGACTATATGCCAATTTTTCAAAATGTGACTTCTATATTTCAAGGGTAAAGTTACTAGGATATGTGGTATCTAATAAGGGTATATCTATGGACCCATATATTGATGAGTCACCCATTCTAAAAAACATCCCAGAAATGTGTTTGAGATCGTGATCTTTCTAGGTTTAGCAGGATATTATCGATGATTTATCCATGATTTCTCCCAACTATCAGTAACCATGACAACAATAACAATGATGGGAGTGAAATTTTAGTTGTTGGACCAGTGTGAAGTGGAATTATTTGATCTGAAGAGAAGTTTTAAGATAGCTCTAGTACTAACACTCCCTAAGCCTAGGGTTGGTTTTGTAGTTTAATATGATGCATCCGTCCCTGGTCTAGGAGTAGTAATAATGTTGAGAGAGTGGGTAGTATCCTATGGGTCACATTATCTATGAAAACATGAGAGAAACTACCAAACATGTGATTTGGAGAAATTTTCCATGTTCCATGCGATGAATTTTTTTGAAACACTATCTTTATGATGGGGGAACATCAAGACGATGGTGATTTTGTATCTGGATGGTCGATGGATGATAATGAGGTGGTTTTGGTACATAGGAGAGTAGTTGTCCCTACTTCCATCCGAGAGGAGTTGGTGTGAGATTACCATAACTTTAAATGGGAAAATTCCTAGTATAGAAAAGATTGATCACAACTTTCTATGTCATTTATAGTGGTAAGGGATGAAGAGGAACATTTATAGATATTTTCCCAATGACTTATATGTCAGATGGTAAAGGAAGAGCATCAATGACCTAGTAGTTTTCTCCATCCAGTTGTAGTACCTATATGTAATTGGGAGGATTTCTGAAAACCCTAAAGAAGGTTAATTTGTATGAAAAAATTACCAAGTGTTAATTTTGACGTCACAAAGTTTCATACTTGATTCATATAATCTCATGTGAGGGAATTTTGGTGGATTTTTAACTGAATAAAGTTATTGAGTAACTTCCCAAACCAACCATGATTTCTGAGATTCATTATTTTCTTGGGATGGATGAATATTACTAATTCTTTGTTAGATATTTCTCATGATTGTCTAATCCACTCACTATGTTGACTTAGAAGGGGTTCACATTCATATGGATTGATTAATGTGAAGATAATTTTATAGAACTGAAGAGAAGGTTGGTTATTTCACCTATTCTCACACTACACTATAGTGAAGAAGGTTTATTTTCAATAATGATGCATAAAATAAGGGATTAGGATGTTCCCTCATATATAATGATAAATTCATAGCATATCCCTAACATAAACTGAAAATACATCTGAAAAATTTCCTAGATCATGATTTGGAGGTGGAGGTGGTAATTTTTTTATTGAAGATATGGAAGCATTATATTTATTGGGAAAGGATTGAAATTTATGTGGATCATAAAATTTTGAAGTATATATTCACAAAGAAATATATAAATATGTTATAGATAAGATGGTTAGAGTTGATTAAAGACTATGAATTCTCAATACATTTCCAACCTGATAAAGAAAATAAGGTGGAAGATACTCTAAGTACAAAGGATAATACAAGATTATATATTATTAGAATTAAAAAAACATCAAATAATTATGGATTTTGAGAAGATATAACTTGAAATCCTTAGTCAAGAGGATAGATCCTATATTTCTTAGATAAAGGTTCAACCATCTATCCATTTGAGGATTAAAGAGGTGTAAAGGGAAGATATATATCTGTAAAATAAAGTAAGTGGTGTTCCTATGTTCAACCATATAATGATGGAATGATTATGTTCAGAAATAGAGTATGTATCACATCTATACCAGAATTGAAGAAGGAGCAGTTAGATGAATATCATATTCTGCCATTCTAAATATATCCGAGAAGTAAAAAGATTTATAGTGATCTAAAATAATATTTTTTTTTTGAAAAAACAAAAAGGGATAGTGAAATGTTTTTATCATGATGTTGGGTATGTTAGTAAGTTAAGGTTGAGAGATATAATTATAAGGGGATGTTACAACCATTACCCATACCTGAATTGAAAGGGTAAAACGTTAACATGGATTACATTGTAAGAATCAACAAAAAATATAAAGGGAACATTTCTATTTGGGTTGTAGTTGATCACCTTAATAAGTCATCACAATTCATTGTCATCAGATAATATTTATCCATTGATTAGTTTCCTAGGATATACATTAAGTAAGTTTTAAGATTTCATGGAGTACCACATTTTATTTTATCTGATTAGGTTATAAGGTTTACCTCAAAGCTTTAGAAAGTTATTCAGAATAAAGAGTTGTTTTTTATCAATTCTTATCATCCCTAGATAGATGGATAATATGAGAGAACCATTAAACCCCGGTAGAATATGTTGATGTCTTTTTCTATAGATTTCAAATGTTGTTGAGTTCAACACATTCCTCTAGACAAGTTTTTTAAAAAATGTATTTCAATCAAGAATTCAGATGGATCCTTGTGAATTCCATTATAGAAGAAAGTGCATAACTTAAATTTGTTGGGATAAATTAAGAGAAATAAAGATATTGGTACCTGATCTAGATGAGGAAATAGAAGATAAATTTATATCCATTCAACATTACATAAGAGCATCTCATAGTTAATAGAAAAGGCATGTTTCCAATCATCGGAGAGATATAGAGTTCCAAGTTAGTGAAAAGGTATTCCTATTAATATCTCCTTGAAATAAGTTTATGATATTTGTAAGTATAGGAAATTATATCCCCATATATACCGTTATCTTTGAAATTATTGATTTTATTAGGATCATAGATTAAAATTTGGTACTTCCATTTAATATCAGTCAAGTTCACAATGTGTTCCATGTAACTCTCCTGAGGAAGTACATACCTGATCCTTAACATGCACTGAACTTAGAGGTCAGACCACTAGATAAATATCCCTCTTATATGGATTACCTAGTTGATATTCTAGACTATAGAGATAATGTGCAATGAAACAAGACCACTAACCTGGTCAAAGTTTTATGGTGAAATAATAAATTTCAGGAAGTGTCTTGGGAACCCAAGGATGTGATGAAATAGATATATCATCATTTTTTTAGTATAGTGATAAAATTTATAGTGATAAATTAATTTTAGGGGGGTTATAATGTAACTCCCTGATATTTTATAAATAAATTTAATTTCTTTAGTAGCTTGTGATATACGCAACCCTGAGTTGAAATGAACGGTAATGAAGTATACAGCTATCGCCTAGCTGTTGGATTGGTAGGTGTGAATAAGACTAAATAAATTATGAATAATGTATGGTTTAAACATGTATAAAATTAATTTTTAGGTTATAAATTGATTATAAATGAAAATAAAAAATCATTTAAAATAAAAAGGGATGTTTTTATAAAATAATATTTCTGTGCGTGAAATATGTGTTTATATTAATAAATTAAATTGATCACTATTTGTGAATGATTTTAATTAAATTTATATATTATATATTCAATAAAATATTTTAACATTCATCTAATAAGTTTTTGAGTCATGATATAAAAATATATATCCAGTATTATACTGAAAAAAATATTTTTCTATAAAACGGTTTTCATCATGTTTTGTGAAATTAATTTAAAATGAATTAATACCACTTATAGAAATTGAATCATGAAAAAATTGATTCAATATTTTTAAACATTTTTATTAATTGTTTTAAATATGTCACTCTTATTTTTATTCAATATGAATTGTAACTTTAGTAAATTTTTGTTACCTCAATAAGGATAAAACTGGTAAAATAGTGTTAAAATTTTGACATGAGAATATATAATTCCTATAAAACATTCCATTATCCTATTTTATGGATGGAGTTCCAAAATTACAATAATTTTCTATAATACATGGCCAATTTTTTAATTTTTATTTGATTTTACCATTATATTAATTTAAGAAAAAAATAAATACAAAATTTCACTCTCTTGACATTATTATCTCCCAAATTTTTACATAATAATAAAATTAGGATAAGTTAGATTCTAAATATTCCTTTGAAAGATATATTAATTTGTTTATCATAGTATTTTTTTATTTTTAGTGATTTAATAATTACCTCAAACATTTATTCAACACTAACACAATATTTATTCAATAAATAGAAATATAAAATAAATGTCTTTAAATATATTAAAAGTCATACAATTTGGTTGAATAATTGTGTTCCATGAATTTTATATATTAATATAACATATTATATATTTTTAAAAGTTTTATATATGGGATCCATTATTTAAATGTTGTTTCAAAGTAAATTATGTGAATTGTTATTAAAATGGTATTGATAATATTTTATGATTATATTTTTATTAAATATTTTATGTCATAAAAAACATTTAATAGGATATTTAAAATGATAATGAGTCTAATATTTAATCACTTAGTTATTTATGATTCAATTCTTATCTTATAACTAATATTATAACCCTTTAATATTTAAAAATTCATTACCATAGATAAATTAAAATTTGTTAACCAAGGGGACAAACCAAAGGATAATGTTTAAAATGATACAAAAACCTGTATAAATTTCATTGGATGATTATATTTTTACCTTGTACTATTTTTTTTAAATATATTCCAATTTTTTATCATTTTATTTATAATGATTTAATTATATTTTAATCATTTTAGTAATTCTAAGTGTGTCCTTCACCCTCTCTTATAAAAGGAAACACATTATGTATTTTATTTACACCACATTGATCCATATATATTAGAAAAAAACTATTATAATATAATCCTAGATTCATTAGCCACATCTTATATCTTATGGTCTTTCCAACATAACATCCCTTCAAAGACTAAGTCGTAACCTAAAAGAGTTTTCTCAATGAAGAGGTATAACATTTAACTAAGTGTTTTCAATCTTATTTATTATTATTCCTCCTCTAAATTCATGGACTAAATTATAAAATAATGTCTATGTAACGACCCAAAGTTTCATTAATGGAAAATCCCTCTTGATATAGTTAAATGTTTCTTTATGAAAAAAAATGTTTTTATATGATGTCAACTTCTTTAGTTTTATGTTAAGATTTGTGACCGTTACTTTTATAGCCGTTGAACAGTGATCATCTGAGTAGTATAAATATAAGGCTTTAACGAAACCATTTCTACTCAGACAAAGGAAGCGATGGCCTCATCCAGTAGAATTACCCCTTACGAAGCCCATTTGTCGGAGCTCGGAAAAGAGGTGGCGTCTTTGGGCTTTTCCCTTGACCAAGCCCAAGCTGAGCTTCATCAAATCAAGCTCGAACGTGATCGTCTACGGGAAAAATGGAAGTTGATATAGATTACCACTCGGGCGATGTTATCCGAGCAACCCCAAGAGTCTGTCACCATCGCACACCTTACCCTTAGGTCTTATGCGGCTATTTTAAGGGGTTATGTAAGAAATAAGTAGCACCATGTTCATGTACATTATTATTATTTTTTATATATAATAATGAGTATAATTTCTAGTCATTTTTGATACATTGTAATTAGTTTTTAAAGTACAAATGGTGTTTTTAGTTATTATTTAATTAAGAATTATATTTAATTAAATTAAAGGATTTTTGAATTAAATAATATTTTAATAAAATATTATTATTAATATTAAATTATCTTTTTATTAAGTATAAATGATCTTATAATTTTATGAATGCAATTAAAATTTTTATTAAGGTTTGAAAGCCATTTCTGTCAAAACCCGTGAATTTTTTTATAAATGTCGGTTTTTATTTTAAAAGTGAAAATTCACATATTTAGAAAATTATTTAGATAAAATAAATATTATTTTTGGAATCAGGATGTCGAAATTATCCAACGGTGATTTTTCATAATTTTCTGAGACAGTCTAATTTTTGGGTAAAAATTAAAACCATTTAAATATATAATGTGTTTTATGACATCATAATGACCCAATGGTGATGTAATAAAATACCATAATCCTTATGTTCGGCCAATATGTGTTTTATCATTAAAATAATGAGGTTTTGGGTTTGTTTGACTTACATTTCAAAGCATTAATGGAGCCCTCAAGACTTATTCAACACTTTGCCCTTTTAAATTAATATCCATGGGAGTGTGACTCACCTCCACATAAGCAACCCTAATTTTTTAATAAGTTCGGACCTTGGCCTTGTAAAATATTGTTTTCCTCTTTCCTTTTCCAGAAACCATGGGCAAATACCATGGGATGGTTTGTGGTTTGGATTATTTTAATATAAGGGGTCCCAAACCTAAATAATAAAGAATTCTCTCACCTTTCCAATATATACCCACCCAAGCTCCCACATCCTCCTCAATCAAAGCCCTTGAAGTTCGTCCAACCTCTGCCCTACTCTCTCAAGAATCCTCTCAAGGTGCCCCAAGCTCCCAAGAAGCCTCTCACAAGCCTCTCTCTAGCCTTTGGAAGCACACTTCCAAGTAAGGGTTTTTTCTTCCTTTCTCATTTTTGTCAATTTTCTTTAAGTTGTATTTCCCTTTTTATTTCAATTATGAATGTTGGGGTATGGTTTCTCACCACCCCCATACTTCCCTATTATTATTTGAATGATGGGAGAACCCTTTCTCTCTCATTAAATGCCTCCCATGTACACCTGTTACTATGCCGAAATTCCGAAAGGAACTTCTCTCTCTTCTTTTACATTCAAGCAATACTTTTGTATCATGAATCTAAATTCCATTTAGATTGTTGGGACATGTATATATATGACCTCCTTACGTTCCATTACATGTAAATATGATGAGGAACCCCTTTCTCTCTCATCAACCTTTTTTATGAATTCTTATGTCACGCTGTTACGCTGCCGAAATCGCACCGATTTTCTAAGCCAATGTCTTTGTGTAGTGAATACCATGCCCATTTCTCCATCAAGGGTATTAACCTATATGAATAGTTACAAATTGATTGTAATGATTCATGTATGAATTCCACATTCCTTTATCGTGGAAGAAATGATTATGTTTTATGAATCCATGTTTTATGATCCATGTGGCACACGTATGCATGAAATGAAATGTTTAAGAAGGGTGCGCCCTTTATAGCGCTCCAATGCATTGGGTAAAGTATAGTATCATGATACGTCATGTTCAATGAGTGTTTACTCATGCTAATTCAAGTGCAACGAGGGTTTACTCGTGCTTCAAGTGCAATGAGGGTTTACTCATGCTCCATGTGCAATGAGCCTTGGCTCATGCTAATTCAATGTTAAGTGTTGTTGCCACATTTCCATGTTATGATTATCATGCTTTATCATGCCTTTGTGTTCATGTTTCTATTATGCTCTATTGATATGCCTATTGCCTAACATGTATTGTACTCCTCATGTTATTCATTGTTTACTCCCTTACTGGGCTTTATAGCTCACCCTTTTCTTATGCATGTCCTCAGGTTATCCCATGCAATGCTAAGTACGAAAAAATGTAGTGGTCATGTAAAGGAAGTTTTCAATAAAGATGTTGTATTTCAAGTTTAAAGTTTTTATGTAATGATCCTAATCCCCAATGACACTAAACCTCTCGATCTTCATTGTTGGATCAAGTGAAGTTTTTTGTAATAAAGCATGTTTAATTTGTAATAAAAAGCAGGGTTGTCATAGTTGGTATCAGAGGATAGGTTTAGTTATTTTTGGGATTAGGAAACCCTATTAAAGCCTTAGATACAAGACTAAGCATAATGAAAACATCCCTAAGTTTTGGTAAATACTAAGTAAGTGTTTTATCAAACAAATACATCCCTATCTGGATACGAGCAGGTAGAGGCGGCTCTGGCACAGATGTATCCTAGGGGTAAAACCCGAAAACACCGCTTTGAGCTAGACTCGAACGGGAACTGGTGCACGACAACGAGCCTTGCTGCACTCTTGGTTTCAACACTCCTGGGGGATATGTTTTGATAAATTCACAATCTTACTATGAACTATTATTAAGGGAAAAAATGCCCCTAAGAATTTATGTTAGAAGGTAGATCATGAAAAGCCTGGATTGAATCCTATAGACTCATGAGTTAAAGAGATTAAATTTTATTTATAAGTCATCAACTTTTGTATTTGGATTACCCTTTATTTGTTACCCCTAACTTTCCTTTTATTCCAGCCAATGGCCGGTAATAGGAGAACTTGGGCTAACAACCGTTGTGAAGATCAGTGTGATGATTATACTTATGAGATGCCCAATCCAATAGGAGTGGGAATCACGAACATTGTCACGCTTCTCTCTCAGCTAACTCAAGTTTCGAATAGAAACACTGGTCAATAGGAACGTTCAACCCCCCCCCCCCCTAAGAAACAACAAGTCGCTATTGAAAGCTTCATGAGACAAAGGCCTCCTACTTTTAGTGGATCATCCGATCCCACGATCGCTGAACAATGGATCAACTCCATTGAAAAGATATTCTCCACCCTCCAATGCTCGGAAAAAGAGAAGGTTCTCTTGGCGGCTTATCGTATGGAGGGTGAAGCTTATCAATGGTGGACATTGATCAAAAATACGAAGCATGAGGAGGAGATCGCGGCTTGGAATGGAAGGAATTCCAGAAGATGTTTTTCGATAAATATTTTCCGCGCACCCTCCGTCTTAAGATAGAAAGGGACTTCCTTTCCCTCAAGCAGAAAGATGAGGAATCTGTGGGAGCGTACGAAGCAAACTTCACAAAGCTTGCATGATATGCTTCCGGCTTTGTCGTTACCCCCGAATGCAAGGATGGCCACTTCTTTGGTGGGCTGAAGACTAGCTTGCGGAAAGCATTAGCGATCCGTGACTTCGACAGCTATGAGGAAATTGTCTGATGTGCCCTCAAGGTTGAAATGGAGATCGGAGAATCACAGGGGTATCATGGGGACAAGAAGCGTAAGGTGGACTTCAATGCTGGTGGTCCGATGGATAAATCCAACGGCGCTAAGAAATTCCAGCAACCCACTTGCCAAAAGTGTGGAAAGAAGCACCCTGGAAATTGCCTTAGGGGGACAAGAAAATGCTTCAAGTGTGGAAGAGAAGGGCACCTAGCTGTAAACTGTCAGCAAGAAGGACCCGCGACTGCGACAGAGGAGAGGAACGCTCCGTTCGAACCTCAACGCGTTTTTCAATGCTTCAAATGCAAAGAACTGGGTCATTTTGCGAATCAGTGCCCTAATCCAAGGGTTATCGGAGGCAACCAGCAACCTCCAAGACAGCAAGGAAGATCTTTTGCCATCACTTCTGCCGAAGTGAACCCCGACAACGAAGTGGTGACAAGTACGCTAGTTATTCATTCAAGAATAGCGAACGTACTTTTTGATTCTGGTTCTACGCATTCTATTATATCTCGAATGTTTAGTAGAACAATCACAGCACCACCAGAAATTCTGGAAGTAAAGATGTCGGTGAGTATGACAAATGGGGCAATCATTGCATCCCATGAGTATAAGTCCTCCCCTATTATAATCTATTGATTGAATTTCCTGGCGAACCTCGTCATACTCCCTTTGGTGGAATTTGATTCAATTCTTGGCATGGATTGGTTTTCCTTATATAGAGGCAACATAAATTGTCGGGAGAAGGAAATCACACTCCATATGGAGAATCGACCCCTGATTCTTTACAAGTGTTAGGAGGAAGATGAATCTCCTTTAGCTCCATCATCTTAAGCATTGATATTACTGCCTTATGAGCACGCATATCTGGCTCAGATGATTGAGTCCAAGGAAGAAACCACCCTTGAAGAAATGCCTATTGTGAGGGAATTCGCTGAAGTATTTCCCGAGAAACTTCCTGGTCTTCCTCCATGAAGAGATGTTGAGTTCTTAATTGAACGTATACCTGGGGCGCTACCAATATCCAATACTCCATATAGAATGGCTGTTGTTGAGCTTGAAGAGCTGAAGAAACAACTATAGGAGAATTTGGATAAAGGGTTTATACGCCCAAGTGCATCACCATGGGGTGCACCAGTCCTCTTCGTCAAGAAGAAGGATGGGTCAATGCGGCTTTGCATCGATTATCGTGAACTTAACAAAATCACGATAAAGAACAAGTATCCTCTCCCAAGAATTGATGACTTGTTTGATCAGCTGCGTGGGGCACAATACATCTCCAAGGTGGACTTGCGGTCGGGATATTATCAAGTAAGGGTGAAGAAGGAAGATATCCCCAAGACTGCTTTTCGTACAAGGTACGGGCACTATGAATTCATAGTAATGCCTTTCAGACTCACCAATTCTCCAGCAATATTCATGGACTTGATGAATAGAGTCTTTAGAGATTACCTAGACAAATTTGTTGTAGTCTTTATAGATGATATTCTAATATACTCCAAAACCAAGGAGGACCACGAGGAACATATAAAAACTGTACTAGAGACTTTGCGCAAGGAGATGCTCTATGCAATGTACAGCAAGTGTGAGTTTTGGTTGAAGGAAGTCTCATTCTTGGGTCATATCATCACAAGCAATGGGATATCTGTGGACCCCTCCAAAACAGATGCAATTGAGGGATGGCCGAGGCCAACATCGGTAACTGCTATCCGTAGCTTCTTGGGGTTAGCTGGATATTATCGACGATTTGTGAGAAATTTCTCACAATTTTCCAACCCTCTTACCAAGCTAACTCGAAAGGGAGTAAAGTTTTCTTGGATTAATGAATGCGAAGAAAGCTTCAAGGAGTTGAAATGGAGGCTTATCACTGCACTCGTGCTCACTTTACCGACAAGTGGGGAGCTTTTTGTGGTATTCAGTGATGCTTCGAAGAAGGGCTTAGGATGTGTGCTGATGCAGAATGATAAAGTGATATCCTATGCCTCAAGGAAGTTGAAAATCAATGAGCGAAACTATCCAATGCATGATCTGGAGTTGGCGGCGGTGATCTTTGCCTTGAAAATCTAGCGGAATTATCTCTATGGAGAGAAATGTGAGATATATACTGACCACAAGAGTCTTAAATATATATTCACACAGAAAGAGATTAATATGCGCCAGAGAAGATGGATAGAGCTCATCAAGGATTATGACTGTTCAATAAATTACCACCCTGGGAAAGCGAACAAGGTGGCGGATGCCCTAAGTAGAAAGGATCCAGCTATTCTATCAATGATGAGAATTGAGAAGGATCCAATCTTCTTAGACTTGATGAAGATGGACGTGGGAATCATAAAGAAGGGAACATCATCAATCCTTTCACAAATGATTGCTCAACCATCTCTTTTGGAAAGGTTAAAGGATGCTCAAAAGGATGATAACTGAATCCAAGAAAAAGTGGAAGTGATCAAAAAGGGAAAATCCTCAGAGTTTAATGTTAATGAAGAAGGAATTGTGCGGTTTGGGAGAAGTATATGTGTTCCATCAAGTTCAGAGATGAGGAATGAGCTTTTGGATGATGCACATAGTTTAAATTTCTCTATTCACCCAGGGAGCACAAAGATGTATCGAGATCTCCGAGAAAACTTTTGGTGGGATAATATGAAGAAGGAGATCGCTGAATATACATCAAAGTGCCTGGTGTGTCAGCAAGTGAAGGCAGAGAGGTATAAGTCTAAGGGGATGATGCAACCATTGCCCATACCAGAATGGAAATGGGAGAACATCACCATGGACTTCGTCACTGGACTTCCAAGGACATTCAAAGGCAACAATGCAATCTGGGTTGTTGTAGATCGTATTACAAACACTGAACACTTCATTGCTATTCGATAGGACTTCTCTTTGGATCAACTGGCACAGATATATATCAGGGAAGTGGTACGATTGCATGGAGTACCACTATCTATTGTGTCTGACCGAGATCCAAGATTTACCTCTATGTTTTGGAAGAGTCTTCAACATGCTCTGAATACTGAACTAAACTTCAGTACGGCCTATCATCCTCAAACTGATGGCCAATCCGAGCGGACTATCCAAACACTTGAGGATATGTTGAGAGCGTGCTCAATGGACTTTAAAGGAGGATGGGATCAACATCTTCCTCTGGTTGAGTTCTCTTATAATAATAGTTTCCACTCGAGCATCCAAATGGCACCATATGAAGCCCTGTATGGGAAAAGGTGTAGAACACATGCATGTTGGGATGCGGTCGGTGAACGTAAGCTGCTTGTACCAGAAATGGTCAAAGAAATGGTGGAGAAGGTGAAAACCATTCAGCAGCATATGAAGGCAGCCCAAAGTCGACAGAAGAGTTATGCAGATAATCGTCGACGAGACCTTGAGTTTAAAGTCGGAGACATGGTGTTTTTACGCATATCTCCGTGGAAGAAGGTCATGAGGTTTGGAAAGAAAGGGAAGTTATGTCCAAGGTACATCGGCCCATTCGAGATTCTTGATCGTGTTGGGGCTGTGGCCTATCGAATAGCACTTCCACCGACTATGTAAAAGGTGCATGATGTCTTTCATGTATCCCTCTTAAGGAATTACATACCAGACCCTTCACATGTACTCTCTTCCGAGGTGGTACAATTGGAAGATGATCTTTCTTATGAGGAGCAACCAGTAAAGATCTTAGATCGTAGAGAAAAAGTTCTACGAAATAAGACAATGCCCCTCGTCAAGGTGTTGTGGAGAAACCACAAGTTTGAAGAAGAAACTTGGGAGTCGGAGGATATGATGAAGCTAAGTTACCCAAATTTGTTTTAGTGTGGGAAAAGGAAAATTTCGAGGGCGAAATTTCATAAGGGAGGAATGTTGTAACGACCCAAAGATTCATTAATGGAAAATCCCTATTGATCCAGTTAAATGTTTCTTTATGAAAAAAAAATGTTTTTATAAGATGTCAACTTCTTTAGTTTTATGTTAAGATTTGTGACCGTTACTTTTATAGCCGTTGAACAGTGATCATCTGAGTAGTATAAATATAAGGCTTTAACGAAACCATTTCTACTCAGACAAAGGAAGCGATGGCCTCATCCAGTAGAATTGCCCCTTAAGAAGCCCATTTGTCGGAGCTCGGAAAAGAGGTGGCGTCTTTGGGCTTTGCCCTTGACCAATCCCAAGCTGAGCTTCATCAAGTCAAGCTCGAACGTGATCGTCTACGGGAAAAATGGAAGTTGATAGAGATTACCACTCGAGCGATGTTATCCGAGCAACTCCAAGAGTCTGTCACCATCGCACACCTTACCCTTAGGTCTTATGCAGCTATTTTAAGGGGTTATGTAACAAATAAGTAGCACCATGTTCATGTACATTATTATTATTTTATATATATATAATAATGAGTATAATTTCTAGTCATTTTTGATACATTGTAATTAGTTTTTAAAGTACAAATGAAGTTTTTAGTTATTATTTAATTAAGAATTATATTTAATTAAATTAAAGGATTTTTGAATTAAATAATATTTTAATAAAATATTATTATTAATATTAAATTATTTTTTTATTAAGTATAAATGATCTTTTAATTTTATGAATGCAATTAAAATTTTTATTAAGGTTTGAAAGCCATTTCTGTCAAAACCCGTGAATTTTTGTATAAATGTCGGTTTTTATTTTAAAAGTGAAAATTCACATATTTAGAAAATTATTTAGATAAAATAAATATTTTTTTTGGAATCAGGATGTCGAAATTATCCAACGGTGATTTTTTCATAATTTTCTGAGACAGTCTAATTTTTGGGTAAAAATTAAATACCATTTAAATATATAATGCGTTTTATGACATCATAATGACCCAATGGTGATGTAATAAAATACCATAATCCTTATGTTCGGCCAATAAGTGTTTTATCATTAAAATAATGAGGTTTTGGGTTTGTTTGACTTACTTTTCAAAGCATTAATGGAGCCCTCAAGACTTATTCAACACTTTGCCTTTTTAAATTAATTTCCATGGGAGTGTGACTCACCTCCACATAAGCAACCCTAATTTTTTAATAAGTTCGGACCATGGCCTTGTAAAATATTGTTTTCCTCTTTCCTTTTCCAGAAACCATGGGCAAATACCATGGGATGGTTTGTGGTTTGGATTATTTTAATATAAGGGGTCCCAAACCTAAATAATAAAGAATTCTCTCACCTTTCCTATATAAACCCACCGAAGCTCCCACTTCCTCCTCACTCAAAGCCCTTGAATTTCGTCCAACATCTTCCCTACTCTCTCTATAATCCTCTCAAGGTGCCCCAATCTCCCAAGAATCCTCTCACGAGCCTCTCTCTATCCTTTGGAAGCACACTTCCAAGTAAGGGTTTTTTCTTCCTTTCTCATTTTTGTCAATTTTCTTTAAGTTGTATTTCCCTTTTTATTTCAATTATGAATGTTGGGGTATGGTTTCTAACCTCCCCCATACTTCCCTCTTATTGTTTGAATGATGGGAGAACCCTTTCTCTCTCATTAAATGCCTCCCATGTACACCCGTTACTATGCCGAAATTCCGAAAGGAACTTCTCTCTCTTCTTTTACATTCAAGCAATACTTTTGTATCATGAATCTAAATTCCATTTCGATTGTTGGGACATGTATATATATATGACCTCCTTACTTTCCATTAAATGTAAATATGATTAGGAACCCCTTTCTCTCTCATCAACTTTTTTTATGAATTCTTATGTCACGCTGTTACGCTGCCGAAATCGCACCGATTTTCTAAGCCAATGTCTTTGTGTAGTGAATACCATTCCCATTTCTCCATCAAGGGTATTCACCTTTATGCACAGTTACATATTGATTGTAAAGTTTCATGTATGAATTCCACATTCCTTTATCGTGGAAGAAATGATTATGTTTTATGAATCCATGTTTTATGATCCATGTGGCACACTTATGAATGAAATGAAATGTTTAAGAAGGGTGCGCCCTTTAATGCGCTCCAATGCATTGGGTAAAGTATAGTATCATGATACGTCATGTGCAATGAGTGTTTACTCATGATAATTCAAATGCAACGAGGGTTTACTCGTGCTTCAAGTGCAATGAGGGTTTACTCATGCTCCATGTGCAATGAGCCTTGGCTCATGCTAATTCAATGTTAAGTGTTGTTGCCACATTTCCATGTTATGATTATCATGCTTTATCATGCCTTTATGTTCATTTTTCTATTATGCTCTATTGATATGCCTATTGCCTAACATGTATTGTACTCCTCATGTTATTCATTGTTTACTCCCTTACTGGGCTTTATAGCTCACCCATTTCTTATGCATGTCCTCAGGTTATCCCATGCAATGCTAAGTACGAAGGAATGTAGTCGTCATGTAAAGGAAGTTTTCAATAAAGATGTTGTATTTCAAGTTTAAAGTTTTTATGTAATGATCCTAATCCCCAAAGACACTAAACCTCTCGATCTTCTTTGTTGGATCAAGTGATGTTTTATGTAATAAATCATGTTTAAGTTGTAATAAAAAGCAGGGTCGTCATAGTCTACATTATTTTAAATGTACTTATATTTTATTATTATTAAGGTAAAAAATCCACCTCTTTTCCCTTCTATATAAAATGAAAACATCGCTCATGCATACGTATGACTTACCATCTCCACGTAGCGGTGCATTTCATTTTTCATCACTGTATTTCATGGATATTTATAAATATGAATTTAATATTTATATATTATATTTGTGAAATAATTATATTTTTGAATTATATTATCTTAACTATCTTTTTATCTTTCCATCTGTTGGAAAATGATAATGTCCCTTGTGCGTACATGTGGACTACCACCTCAATGAAGCGATGTAATTAATTATTCATTTTATTTTGAAATAGAAGGTAATAAGGATATATTTAATGAATATATATGATATAATAATTAATATATAAATGTTAATTATTATTTTCCTTTCTTTCCTTCCATCCTTTGAAAAATTGAAACCGTGTTCATGTGTATGTACAACCTACTGTCTCCATGAATGATATAATTCATTTTTCTATATCTACCTCTTATAGATGAATCAATATATATATATATATTGAATATATATGATATCTATATCATGATTAACATTTTTTTTATTATGTAATCCTGATCAAATTAAAACTATTGGGACTTCCAAACCAAAACATGCATGAAAAACAAAGCAGTTATCCGTTGTAATAATGATTTTAATAACAAATTTTTAATAAACAGGTGATAAGAATTTATAAATAAATCATTCATGGTATGATAGATATGATTATGGTTATATAATACATTTATAATAAATATATATTTATTATATTGTATGTTTTAATTCATACAAATAAAAATGAGACTTGATGTAAGGGATTTATGTTTCAATCCTATTTTAATCAAGATTGTTTATAATTGAATTTATATTAAAGAAATTATATGATCCTTATTTGATAAATCTATTTAATTTTATTATAATATAAATATTTCTAGATAAAACGTTTTTTCCTTTCATTTTCCTCACATTAAGTACTGAAGAGATTGAAATAATTTTTTAAAGAAAATTCGACTATGTTTTATTATTTGATAGAAAATATAGTTTCATTAATTTCCATTTTTTCTTTAAAATATTTTAATTTTTTTAAAATTATACTATTCCTTTGTAACTTTTTTGGTTTTTTGAGCTGGTCAGAATCCTGAAGAAGTTAGAGTTTTTGGAGTTTGATGGTCAGAAAAATACTTTTCTTAATTATCAAAAGATAATTCTGAGTGTTCCTTTAACCTAAGACATATTTTTTAGGTGAGTATTTATGTTCTAAATGTGTCTAAGGATTTTGGTTATGTTTCGGGTGGATTGGAGGCTGAACACACACCATTTTGAGTTGTGAATACTATGTCATGTGGTTTGGGAAAACCATGTGGCCTCCCAAGAGAAACTGTGCGGCCCTCCAGTGCCACTAGAAACAATTTGGAAAACCATGAAGGAGGGGGCACATGGTCATGTTGGAACTCTATTGTTTTTAGCAGAGGATCACACATAGTTTTCACATGGTTTGGAAAATTGTGCAGGCTAACTGTGGATGTTTTGGTTCCTAAAATTGGCTACTGCATGATTTGTGCACAGTTTTCAAAACATGTGGTAACCATATAGCCTCTTTAAAGGGAACAATTACCATTTTTCCAATGATTTCATTAAGAGTTCTTCCCCTATTTTTTTATACCTCACATTTTTATCGTCCCATGCACCTGTAGAGATCTCCTCTCCCTTCTCTAGGTGTTTTTCTCAAATCTTCATCCAAGATCCAGTCTTTAATCTATCAGTTTAGTTGAGAATGTATCAGTAAGGTCTTAATTCCTCTTACTTATCATTTCTATTTCTCTCTCTATATAGTGTTCTAAATATGTGTGATCTATTTTACCCTATTTTCAAGTAGTTCTTCAAAAACAATGATTTCGTCCAAATCCTTTTGAGTTAGAAGATAATATCAAACATGTGGTTATCTACCAACATGATGTAGGTGGTTCTAATCTTTCTCTATGTTTTTGTAGTTGTTTTGGTGGTGTGACTTTGAGATCTCCATTGGTCAATCTAAGAGAGACCCTATTAATTTAATATTTTTATTTTAATTAATGAATTGATCCTATTATATTCCTATGAGAATGATAAATCAATACTAAAAATGTAATGTTCATAGTGAGAGACTTCAGACCTTGGTCAGAGTATTTTGGGGTGTTGTTTTATTTAAATTAATTTTTTTTATTAAATTTCATTCTTATGATGGTTACATGGGAAATTAAAGGGATGGAACTGAGTATTAAGATAAATTTTTCCATCTGGTGTGATTCTATGTGATCATGAGGTTGGGTGAGTCCCATATTCTATAAGTTATTTTGATCAGAGGTTAAGAGAATTGATCATTAGTTTGAGGTAGATAGGTCGTCGGGTTGCAGGCATAGACCAAGTGATTTGAGGTGGTATTGACCATCAGGTTGAGATAAATGGTCATATGTAAATAGGTTGTTGGATGATGTGTATTTGGTACTTATTTGGTGATTCCTTCTCACTCTTGTTGGCTAATGAATCATGTGGAGTAGTGTGGAAACAGTAGGACTTATATGTTGAGATGGTGTTGACCATTCATGTGGGTAGAGGCCTCTATTAGATGTGGATTAGGATGGTGCCGACCATAAATATGTTTTGAGGTGTGTACCATATAAATCCATATGGGTGGTGAGGAACCATTGGTTGATGATGTTGGACCATCGGTTAGCGGTTGAGTCTAACAAAACTTGAGGTTGTTTGGACAAGATTATTTAGGATGATTGATATCACCATTCCTTGAGATGTTAGTTTTCGAGCTGATGGTGTTTATTATCTAGTGGATAGAAATCGCGGTGCCTTGAATGTCAGGCTTTGAGATGTTGGGGATTTCTTCTTACAAGAGGTACGAGGGACCAGGTACTTGATTGGGTGTGCCTTTGGAAAATAGGTTATCTAATTAATATACGAGGTGTACGATGGAACAATGTGTTGGGTGATACATTATAGGTGTAACCCGAGTGTTAACCTAGATTGATTTTCACCAAAGGATTCCTTGGGATTTATGCAAAAGATCCTATTATCTATAGTTATACCTACATTGTCCAAAGTTGTTGATTACATCCTTGTTAAAGATGAGCATAAGGAAACCAGGTTATATTATATGTTGTGCATGTCTTTTTTTGTTTAAATTTTACTACACCCGCTTAATAAAAAATGTATGATATGCACACATTTGTGGTGGCCTACTGATATTCTTTCTCACACCTTACATAGGACCTTAAGAAAGCATGTAGACTTCATAGATTTGTGATCAGGTAAAGGTTCAAGCACATTAACTAGATCATAGTGATTTTATTGGACCATTTTCATGTGATAGATTGTAAGCGACCATGGGTTCTTACATTAGCTAGAGTTAACATTTTAGTTATCCTTGCTATGTAAACATGCTTATATATGTATGTTTAATGGTTGGACATGGGTTACCCTTCTTTAATTATTATCTTGTATGACCTTTTTTGGATAAATTCTCTCCAATAGGTATCATGGGGTGTTTATTTCTACAAATGGTTTATTTTGTGATTGTTGATATTAATTTTTCTTATGTTTTAATTATTAGGATTCCAACATGGGTAGGTACTGATCTGTAGTTTTTTATTTCTTTTTTTATGCCTTATATTTGTTTATAAAATAATTATCTTACCACCAGAGAGTATAGTCTTCTCACTATCACCTCTTTACACCCTCACTACAAGTCAACAGCCTTTGGTATACAGGGTGGCATGCTTAAGGACAAGTGGCACACCAGCTAAAGGCATTGTTGAAGTGAAATCCTTGTCTGTGCACTACAAATGGTATCGAAAGAGTTTTGTTTACCTCTTTTGGGTCTTACTATTTGTTATATGGTATACTAGGGACTAGGATGTAGTCATAACTACGTTTAGAACTCATGTTTGGGTGCCTGTGACCCCATACACAAAGGACCAACATTCCAGGGGTGGGAATTACTATTCTGTTTTTATCATTTTATAGTTGATATGATTTCGGCCTTTAGTGATGTGATTATTATCTATTATGACATGTGGACACTTGGCCTAGTATGGTTAGTGAGGATTTTTGGACCCTTGTCCTGGTATGGCAAGGGAATATTGTTTATTCTTTCTTAATAGGCACATGTGATGATATGTATATATATATATATATATATCTGTCTGTGTGCAAGCCTTTGATAAATTTCTTTTGATTGTCATTGGGAACCTGAATTGTGATAAGAGGGGTTGGGTTGTTTAAAGTGTCATCAAAGAAATCTAGGATGTTTTTCCTGCCTAGCCTTTCATTGGTGGAATTATACTCAGCCAACTCGGGCATGGGGTTCCCCATGATATCTATATATTTTATATGATATATATATATATATGGGTCCAAATTTCATAAGTGTAGGTAGGGATTGATATGTTATACCTAACTCAAATGTGGATAGGTGAGGGGCCATGAGGAAATATTTATATGTGATACCTAGCTCTGATAAGGGAAGGTAAGGGGATATGAGGCTGGATGTTGTGTGACATGGATACAATGGGGGAGAGTAAGGGTAGTAAGATTTTAATGCCTATTACTACTTTCCCTATCTGCATTATGTGTGTGTGTCTGTGTGCGTGCGTGTGTGTGTGTTATTATGGATGTATGACCATTATATTTGAATTCGGTGGGAATCTACCTAGAATGGATTTGATGGAGTGTTAGGAGGGAGGTGATTTGGGATCTTTGGAGGAATAATAGTTTTATACACTTGAGGGTCGAGATGAGACCCCATAGTGTTAGGTGGAGTATGAGCCATAGGTGTAGACTCCGGTACAAGCTCCAATTGAGGCAAGTCAGCTGCAAAATTTGAAATGATTTGGGTCGTGGCTTGGAGAGAAGTTCAGAGTATGTTTGGTACATCTCATCCAGGGAATCAATAGGGGAGTTTGGGGAGTAGATCCTTCCATGGAATACCTAGCTCAGGATTTCCAGTCATAGCACCCACTACTATTTTAGGGTGAGGGTGGACCATAGGTATCTATGAATTGGATATAGTCAATGTAGTTGATCTTTGAGTAGCTGGAGACACCCCCATTCTAGAGGGTGAAGCTAGATACATACATAATCAGGGGACCATGTATGTGATAGTGGGATGTGTAGGTTCAGACAAGAAGAAATAAGGAACTAGCCTGCAAATATTTCAAGGTCAGGTTCTTCGAGAAATCCTTTTCAAAGTCCCTAAGGTTAAAGCGATCTTAGAATTTATTGAGCTTGCAAAATGAAGATATGTATTTCTTGGACTATGCAGCTAATTTCACTAAGTTGTATCATTTCTCACCTGGTATGGTGGGAGATGACACCTTGAGGGTGAGGTGTTTTGAGGATGGTTTTTGGAATTCCTTTAGGGTGTGGGAAAAAGTGTTTAGGTTAGTATCATTCTTAGAGGAAATTAACCAAGCATTGATATCTAAGGGAAACATGACAGACTGGTCTAATTATAGCCAGGTGACAGTGTTAGGTTATTACAATGGTAATGTTTCAGATGGAAGGAAGTGAGGCTGAGAGGAGTCTCAGTAGGGTGTTTAGGTTAAAGTCTCAAGTAGATCACCGAGGAGTGGTTCATCAATGGTGTGCTTTTAGTTAGGGAATTTGAGTCATGTGCAGAATCAGTTTGATTGAAAAACGAAGGAGTGTCGAGCATGAGGATAAGTCGGGAATCTCAAGCGGTTCTTTAGGAATCCTTCTCGGATAGTCGATAGTTAGAGACCGGTATAGACTCAAGGTTCAGAGATTAGGCCGGGAGTGGTACTAAGTGCAGGTAGCTTAGATTCATCTACACAAAGTGGTTGTGGAGATGATAGTGGGACCTAGAAATGGAGTCAGTGGTTGGTGGATGATGTAGCACCATAGAGAGGTTAGGCTTTAGGTAGTCGAGATTTAGGTCAGGTGCTTGTTGTTTATATACTAGGGTCATAGTAGGAAGATGATCCAACTATGGTTTTAGGTACTATATAGGTGTAAGTGGGGTTCTTTTAATTTTTCCATGTCCCCTTTTGTTGGCATGTTTGTTGATAAGAAAAATTCATATATACTTTTTACTGTCATTTACTTACGGATTTTAATTGATTTATTTGATAATGTACTTTGTATATGCTCACTTTTTCAGGAATACGTCTTGATAGGATTCAAAAAAAGAAATTCCTAGAATGTACAGAATTCACCTATTACACATCGTGAAATCGCATTACACGTTGTGTAGTAGGAGTTCATAGTATATGATAGCTTGTGATCTAATCCTTGAACTTCGTCTTGAAATAAGAATAAATTAAATCCAGTACAAGTTTTAAATGATCCATACATGATGTGACCCCAGATAAAGTAGTTACAAACCATACTAGAAGAATTCTTGACGAATAGTACACGTCGTGAGTCCTCCTTACACAATTTATAGTCAATCAAACCTAATTAATTGATCTAAATATGTTTGAGGCATGAAGAAGATCCAAAATCCAAGGAGATATATGTGGATCAATGGTATATGATGTGTACTTTTAGTAAACATCATGATCAAATTTTATTATATAATCAGCATCTCCGCAGTGCCTTTCATAGCATTCCAAGATGGGATTTATCACTATTTTTCATCCCCTTTGAGATTCATTAACCCTTTTCTCCCACAAACACAATATTTCTTTGTGTTTTACATTTTATTTCAATTCAAGATCTATGGATCATGATTTCTTTAATGCTTTAAAATTCCCACAGTATCAATTCCCATCATTCATCATCAATTTCCAATGAATTGTGTTAGATATATTTCATTGTTAATTATAGGTAAGAGATTTATTAATGTTTTTATTTATCTTTTGAAATCCTAATTGCATGATCATCCCCACATTAAATCTAAAACCTTGAAAGATTAGAAACTATTATCATTCAAATTCAAATAGCATATCAAGAATGAATTTCTTTATTTATTTAATTTAATCTACACCAACTATTGGTAACTAAACCTCTTAGAGGTAAGGATCAATAGTATATGTATCTGAACCCATAATCAATAATTAAATATAATTTTTGGAAACCCTAATTAATTAGAAATCAGGATAAATAACCAAAGTCTACCCAATTCATTTGAACATCCCTGACCATGGGATATTCAAACAGAAGACCCTATCTTGATTAAAGTAGACCAATCTATGATCACTAGCCTAAGATAATTTATTCTAAATAATTCATACATATAACACCAAGGTTATTACTATCTTCTGATCACGGTATAGTCACTTCCTTGGTAGAACTAGGTGACTTGACCAAAGTCAACTAGTGACAATCGTTTTCTTCACAACCAAAGCTTTAGGACCATACATAGATTATAATTAAGGTCATCCTTTCTAAATATATGTGAAATTTATCCCAAGCCCTCCTTAATTATTTAAAGTCACTTTTAGCAATAGAATTAGTACACTCCCAAACAGCAATCTAATTTGGACGGACTCCTACCAAAGGATCTCAAGCCAGTGATCCTCTGTAGAGAAATATTTCTCCGCATGGGATCAACCCTGAATTTCTATTATACTACACATAAGTAGTATGTAAGGACTATGACATTGTAAATTAAATCTGATCGCAACTCGTATGAACAAAATGATTCGTGTGAGCATGTCAAATTCTAGCACTGTTGTCAGGGAGTAGCATTGTGATTTTTCAATAACCTAAGCACATGATCTAGGTGTACCTTTCCCTCACCCCCTTTGATTTATTTTCTTTTCAATATGCCCTTGAATCCCAAATTTTCCATAGTAGTGCATATACCAATGTCCCTTGACTCGTTCAAGAAACCTTGAGTTTGAAGAATCTCTGGCCTTCAATCCCAAGATAAAATGGTATCTATTTTCACAACACTGGTCCACAATGGCCAAGCAACATCATCAAGCAGGAACCAACCCATAAAACCCACATCAAATAATTCGAGGACATCATATGATGCATCCAAAGAATAAAATCATGGATTATGAATTTCCATCAATACATGGAAAAATAGAAAGCATCGTGCGTCCTCTCATTAAAGCTCACACTTTTGAGATCAAACTTGGATTCATTCACACAATCCAGAATATGGGATAATTCATTGGTATCCAGAGTGAAGACCCACATGAGCAGTTTACCAACTTCCTAGAAGTCTGTGATACCTTTCTCAAAAATGAAATATCTTCAGGTTCCATTAAGCTACATGACTTCCCATTATACTTGAGATATAGAGCTAAGGACTAGCTCAAAATCCAAGATCCTTAGTCAATCACGACATGGGATGATTTAGCCCAAAAGATGTTGGACAAATAATTTCCACCCATCCAAACCTAGAAGCTCCAAAATGATATCCAAAACTATACTCAATCTAATGGAGAATTTTCATGATTAGCATGGTACCGATTTAAGGATATCATGAGGAAGTGTCCACTTCATGGCTTGGATACATGGATTCAATTACAAACATTTTATCAAGGACTCTATCTAGTTTGACGAACTATAGTCGATGTTTCCACAGATGGAAGATTGATGTTTAAGACCCCTAAAGATGGATGAGAAATTCTCAAGGAAGTATCAAACAATTCCAACCTATAGAAAAGTGATCATAGAACACCATGACGTGGTATCCAATAGATAGATGAGAACACCAAATTAGTAGTGCAAGTGGAAGCACTCACAAAAAAGCTTGAAGCTTTTCAGATTCCAGCTATACAACCTCAAAATCAACCCCTCTTACACTATAATGGAATTTCAATCACGTGAGATATTTGGTGTCCATCATCTTTATCAATATTGAAAGTCAATATATGAAGAATAGAATGATTGTCATTATGTTAATTACAATCAATAGAACCAGCCACATCAACACTAGAAATATTACCAACAGAGGCCTACTCTGTAGCAACCTCAGAGTAGTCAAGGATATTTTCAACAACAAAAGTGGTCAAGAACAATTATGTAATCAAGGATCGGCAAGGAATACGTCAATGAACCCCATATCAAGAGCTCAAGAACAAGTGAAACAAAAAACCCTTCCAACAAATACCTCAGCAACGATTCAAACCCACCCATCCAAAACCTCAATAACCACACCCCCTGCTCCAAGTAACCTATAAAACCTCTTGGATAATTTTATCTAGATGTTAGATCCGAGAATGGAAAGCTAGGAAACATAAATACAAAACCAAAGAGATACTTTGTAGAATCTATAAATTTAAATGGGTTAAATCTCAAAGACCATATTTGAAAGATCACCAGGTACATTACCTGGTAACACTAAGACAAACCCAAGAGAGGAAACTAAGGTGGTAGTTTTGAGAAGTAGGAATGTTTTTGAATTTCAACAACCATGTTTTAAATATGATCAGAATAAATAAGATCCTAAAAAGCAACTAGAAGAAGACGTAGAAGATGATAAGACTACATATGTTACCCCTCAAGAAGAAGTGCCAGCTAAAAAGATACAAGCACCTAAAGAACCAAATGAACAAGTTTATGTTTCCCCACCTACTTAAAAGAAAAATTCCCCCTTTCTAGAGAGATCAAGACAAGGTATACAGGAGGAACAATACAAGATGTTTCTATATATATTCAAGAATCTACACATCAATATACAATTTTTAGAATCCATTTCTCATATGCCAGTTTATGAGAAATTTCTCAAGAATATTCTATAAAAAAAAGAAAATAGAAGATATTGGGGTTATCTCCATAAATGAGTAATGTTAAGTTGTTGTGTAGAAGAAAATTCCCCCGAAAATGAGAGATTCAAGACGTTTTTCCATTCCTTATGCTATAGGGTAATGAATGTTTAGAAGAGCCATGTGAAATATTAGTGTTAGAATTAACATAATGTCGATGAGTGTTTTCTAAAATATTGTACTCCAAGAACTCAAAACAACTAGAGTAGCATTGTATCTAGTTGACTGGTCTATGAAGTACCCTAGAAGAATTCTTGAAGATGTTTTGGTTAATGTCAGAAAATTCATCATTCCAACAGACATCCTAGACCTAGACATGGAAGAATAATTTGATGTCCCTATCATTCTTATAAGTCCATTCCTAGAAATAGGAAGGCTTTGATAGACATAAATCAAAGAAATCAGGTCTTCAAAGATGGATAAGAATAAGTGGTGTTCAACCTAATCAATGATTCCCAACAATTAGACAATGTTTTGGATTGTAATTTAATCTCTCTCACCCACAAAGGAGATGATTACATGGCCATTGAGAAAGAAAGAAAAGATTAAATATTTGAGAAGGAAGAAGAATATGACTTTGAGGAAGTATGATTCAGTGAACCACACATATGGGACACCATTCCACCCTTCATCCCCTCCATCATTCATCCACCCCAGTTGGAACTAAAACCTCTACCTAGTACACTAATGTACTCATATTTATGAGTGTAATACTCTCTTCCAATTACTATCAGCTATGAAATATCTCAGGCACAAGAAGATAGATTTTTTGATGTTTTGAAAATATATAAGCAATCAATTTATTGGGGAGTGGCAGACATCAAAGTAATCAATCCTATGAAATGCACTAATAGAATCTTTCTCAAAGAAAATGCAAAGACGAAACAAACACCTCAGAGGAATCTCACACCCCTGATGATGGAAGTCATCAAAAAGGAAGTGCTAAAACTCTTGGATGAAGGAATCATTTTTCCTATATCAAATAGTGAATGGATGATCCCCCTCAATGTTTTGCCTAATAAGGGAGGACTCATGGTAGAAAGAACTAATGAAAATGAATGGATTTCAACACACAACATCACTGGATGGAGAGTCTGTGTATATTATAGATGTTTGAATTCAGAAACCAGAAAGGATCATTTTCCCTTACATTTCATAGACCAGATTCATGAAAGACTTGCGGGGAATGATTTATACTAATTCATAGATGGATATTCAGGATATAATAAAATTACATTTGACCCATATGGTTTCCCAAATACCACTTTCAAATTCCCATTTTGTACCTTTTCTTACATGCAAATTTCATTCCGGATGTGTAATGATCTGGAAACATTTCAAGATGCCTGGCACATATTATCTATGAAATGGATAATAAATTCCTAAAAATACTCATGGAATACTTCACGGTATATGGAAGATCATTTGAAGTTTGTCTATGAAATTTTGAATTGGTCTTGAAATGCTACAAAGAAAATTTCCTAGTCCCGATTTAGGAGAAATTTCATTTCATCTTACAAGGAGGAATGGTCCTGAAACATAAAATCTCAAAGTAATGCATACGAGTTGATCCTATAAGGATCAAATTCATCAAGGATCTACTATAACCCTCAACCATTAAGGGTATCTGATGTTTTTTGGGCCATATTGGATTTTATAGACAATTCATGAAGGATTTTGCTAAACTTTCCCACCCATTGATACATATTTTGTCAAAATATGTATCTTTAGAAATAACTAAAAACTATTGGTAATATTTAGACACATTAAATAAAAGACTAATATCATCACCATTCATCATTTCACCCAATTGGGATAAAGAATTTGAGTTAATGTGTGATGCAAGAAACCTTGCTATTGGTGTTGTGTTAGGACAATGCATTGGAAACATCTTATGTCCCATTTATTATGAAAGTCATATGTTAAGTGAAGCTAAAGTCAATTACATGACTACAGAGAAATAAATCATACTCGTTGCATATGCATTTAATAAATTCTATTCATATTTGGTTTTATCCAAAGTAATTGTACACGTTGATAACACACCTCTCAGGTACTTAATGAGAAAGAAGGATGCCAAACCAGGACTGATATGTTAGATCCTCGTACTATAGGAATTATATATCATGATCAATGATATAAAAGGGATAAAAAATGTAATTACAGATTACTTTTCCAAAATTCCTCTACCCCTCACCAAGGAAAATGAAGAGGATGACATTGAAGTAGATTTCCTATATAAGACCCTGTTTAGTATCAAGGTTCAATTGTGGTTCATAGATATTTCCAATTATCTTTCCACAAGATTTCAACATCAAGACTTCGCTAAATAATAAAAAATATATATTTTTATGTGATACCAAGAATTACTACTAGGATGAGCCTCTATGGTTCAAGTTTTGTGATGATGGCTTATTAAGATGTTGCCTCCCTGAAGTAGAAACCCATAATGCGATTGAGATGTGTAATCACAAAATGGAGGACATCATGGACTCCAGTGAATAGTATCCAAAATTATAAAAAGTGTATTTTTCAAGCCCACACTGCACAAAGATGTGAGTGAATTTTGTAAAAGATGTGACAGATGCCAGTGGATCAGAAATATTGGAAGAATAAATGAGATGCCACAAAATCTAATTATGGAAGTCGAAATATTCGATGTTTGGGGAATCAATTTCATGGGACCATTTCCCTCATTACATTGTAAAACGTACATTTTGGTTATAGTTGACTACATTTCATATTGGGTTAAAGCTGAAGCCACTGCACATGATAAAGTGAAGGTTTTCATTAAATTTATATAGAATAATGTGTTTTCATGATTTGGATTTTTGAGATTACTCATCAGTGATCGAGGAACACATTTCAAAAACCATGATGTGAGAGGAATGATAGAAAGGAATGGAATTAGATACAATATGAGAACTCTGTACCACCCACAAACAAGTGGGAAAGTAGAACTGTCAAACAAGGAGGTAAAGAATGTTTTGGAAAATATCGTGAATGGAAATCGAATCAATTGGAGTCTAAAATTAGACGATGCACTATGGGCATACCGAACTACCTACAAGACAGCCATAGTCACCACACCATTTAGACTAGTTTATGAAAAACCATGTCATCTACCGGTTGAGTTGGAGCATCATTCATTTTGGGAGATCAAGAAATTAAACTTGGATTTGAAGAAAGATGGAGAATATAGGATATTGCAATTTACTTCTTTGGAAGAGATTAGAAGAGATGCATATGACAATGAAATGATCTATAAGGAAATGAAAAATAAATTCCATGATCATCATATTTCAATATGTACCTTTGTACTAGGGAATAAGGTTATATTTTTTTAACTCAGTATTGAAACTATTCTTGGGTAAGCTAAAGTCTTGATGGTTAGGCCCATTGGATGTCACTCAAGTCATCTCTTACGAAACCATCGAAATACAAAGAGAATGTGGGCCACCGTTCAAGGTGAATGGGAAAAGGTGAAATGTTTTCCAATAACCATTAAAATAATTTTTTGTCATGAGCCTTAAATTTTCTTAAGCATCAAATTTAGTCACGATCTCAATTTAAAAAGAAGTAATAACTAGGAGGCAACCTAGGGTAGGACATCTTAGAATAGTTCAGATTAGGATATTCTTAGGAGTGTCTCGAGTATACCAATATCTGAAGGAAATAAGTGAATATAAAATGATTTAAAATAGTTTTGTACATGTTGTGTACTGGTGGTTCGTGATGTTTACCCCTTTTGCCTGTAAATATATTTTAATTACCAGTAAATGATGTGAACCCGCATTACATGTCGTGTACCATTTCAGGTCAATTTGAAAATGTCATTGTTGAACCCTTGGGTCCTGACCTGCACCATCCTTGCTGAAACATCATCTTCCTCATCCTATTCATTTACACCCACAACCTGCACCCCCTCCTCCCATCTTCCTTCACCAAATCTTCCCCCTTTTCCCTCATTCCCTTCTCTACTAACTAATCTCTACCTCATCAAACCCGCAACCCTCTCTTATACCTCTATTATCTCACTTGTGCACTCCTCTCCTCCAACTAAAATCACACCATCCCTTCTTTCATGGCTCACACAAAGAGACCCTAGCCCTCTTCCTCCTCCTCTTACTCATCCTTAAACATAGAAGAATAGACACCATCTAAGTGCCCCCTATTGCACCTGCCGAACCTTATGCACCACCTACACCCATCAATGCACCAGCTCCTTAAGAATCATCCACTTAAACCTCTAGTGATGAGAATTTTCACCTTCACACCATCCACTATTTCACAAACCCGCAACACTAGGTAAATCTACAATGGATTCAAGAAAAGTCCATGCGTACAAACAAGACTTTGGATATGCACATTCTGGCCTGGTTGATCATCATTGACAATGTACTTGACCTTTTTGAGACTTTTCACATTAATATCATTCTAGAAGTTTGCGAGGATATCATCCAGGAGTTGTTTTTCGAGTTTTTATCCACATTCAAGATGGCCATGGGTAGCCTTTGGTTCAGTCTTGGTGGATGGTTGTATGGGATATCCTTTAGAGAGTTTGGTCTTAGGATGGGTATTTTCACAGAGGAGTTTATCACATCATACATTTATCCAACACTTTTGTTGTATCCACATCATAAAGCTTCTCTATAGTTGTGGGATACAATATCCCATGACCCCCAATCACACAATGACCCTCACATCACAAAGTCCTCTCATCTATAGGGTCCATAATTGTGTATCCTACACAGATCCATGGAACATGGATGGTTTTCCCTAGATTAGTTTAATGTTATTTTTTTCTAGTTGGATGTGCTGATTTATACAGGAGCTATAGGCAGCCCAGTCATCAACATGGTTGCCCAGTTTTCCCAATACTACAAGACACGGGCCTAGAGGCAGTGTGGTACTTTGATTGGTGTCTCTTTCATCACTTTTTTGTCCATACACATGGATGTCTTTAAGAAAAAATTTCCCCTGACCTCCCTAGGACCTATTAAGCTTATTGATCTTGTGATTATACACAAGAAGAAGATTCTAGTGAGAAAGGATGATGCTTATTTTGGGCACCCAACATTTTGGAGGCAACACCACCACTAGGAGTAGTAATAGTTCCACCTGTTCATCCACATAGTATGCCAAAACCTGTACCACCCATTCATCCTCCCACATCTATCTATACCCCATATACCCTTCCTACATCATCCCACACACCCTAACTATGATCTGGGACACTTGGAAATGTATCTTTGAGAACCTTCTCCAGATCTCCACTCACCTTAATCTTTCATTCATTGATCCCATGACATTTACCACACCACCCCCACACACCACATTTTGTCCCTCATCTTCCATAATTCCCCCTCCCCCTTATGTCCACCCCAACTTTCCTTTAGACCTTACTGATCCCGCTGCCCAATGAGAGTACATATCAAAGCAAGCATGGAGGGCAAAGGGGTGACCACCGACTCCCCCCCCCCCGTAGGTACTTTTTGTGGATCTAGATACCAGACACATAGCCCCGTTGTAGACAAAGACCTTTATACCACCCATATAATCCTTTTTACCCACCTCCACCCCCCACCAACCACTATAGCAACTGCTCCACCTACTCCTATTGCTACTGCAGATGCTGACCCAGTTGGACAACTTATTTAACAACCTGATGGTGGGATAACACTGGAGGAGATATTTTCCATGGATGCGTGATCTTTCTTTTTGGGATTTGGGAATTTTTTGTGATAGGGTTGTCTTTTTATTTTTTTATTTGTTTACGACCCCTTTTTATACTGATTTTTGACATATATATATGGGGATTGATATTGGCATACCTTTTCGACTTTATTGTCATTTCAATATTTTGTTACTTAGTAATTTAGTACTCCTATAAGACATTTGTGGTTATCAGTGGTCTGGTACCACATTCAATTTTGGAAAAAAGGTTCATCCATCATGTCATAGACATCAGACGTCAACTTCAAGACCTTTCCGTGGAAATCGGTACATAGTAACAGAAGCCCATACCTATGATCCATTTCATTACTCATCTCATTCATTCTCATGTTGTCTCACCAGTATTCATAAACCTAATAAAGTGACCTCAAGACCTAGAAGACATAGCAACTAGTAGATACAAGTGTAAAAGGAGCAACTGATTTTATGGGCCCACTGTAGGATATCTTAGTCCATGCAACTAGCTAACGACATCGTGATATCACTTTGGAGGAGGCAACCAATATATGATCTTTTGTTTAAATGGAGTAATCATAGTTGAGTCTTTTTCATTTTTTTAGTCTCTTATTGAACCATGTTGTAAAAATTTCTAAATTTGAATTCAATAAGGACTATTTATCTCCTATTTTATCCTTTGCACCTGCCTTTTATTCTACTATTAAAATATTTAAACCTATGGACTAATGTTTTTTCTAGTGTAGGATTTGTTCTCTAACATGTCTTTCAGGTGGCATGGGCTCATCATTAAGATGGCATAAAATCCATCATGGTATACTATTTCATCTAGGGAGCCCTCGATTCTCAAATTTTTATAATTCTGCAATTATATTTCAATTTTTTTAGAATTACATTCCATAACACTCCAACAATAATTTCATGGATAGTGTTGGACACTGTCATTTCCTATGTGTGTGTGTAGGGGGGGGGGGGGTTATCATGATTCTCAATGATAAAACAATTTCATTATTTCTGGTTATCACCTATCTAGGAGATATTTTTCAAAATTATTAGAATGATTTAAACTTGAAAAACATTTTACACATTTAAATAAAAGAAACATTTAAGTTGAAAATTGTTAGAATCCATTTTTTGTACATGTTTAGAATTTTTAGAATGATTTATGATTTTATAAATTTGATTCAAATTCAAAATTTTCAAAATTATGAATAATTGACCAATTTCATAGTTTTATACCAATTGAAATTGTTAGTTTCTATTTTACTCTCACTACCTGATGGGAGTCTAAGACTACTACTTCATTCTCTTTTCTGAGAATATTTCTTGAGTGATACATGGGACATGTAAACCTATCATAACTTGCATATTGATCTTATTGAGGATATGACTAAAAAATTACATATTTAAAATGATTGAGGAATCTTTGTTATCAATTTTTCTTGATACCCACCATACATATTTCCTTTTTTTAGCTTGTATTTTCCATGAATGACTTTATAAGATGCAGCTTTTCTAATACAATTTTCTCTTCCTACCTTGATCCTTATATAATCTATGATGTTACTTTAGAACAAGTTTGGGGTGGAATTTAAATAGAACGAGAGGATTCTATTTACATATATGTATGGTGTTCTCATCGGACTATTTGGTTGTGATCCATATTTACATTATAGCATTTCACTCCTATTCTATTCCTTTACAAAATAAAAAAAGAAAAGAAAAAAAGACAGGGGTTGTGTACTAGGAAGATCAAGAATAATTATTTTTAGATTGATGAATACCTTTAAGGGTCGTATGTGGTTAGGGGATGGATGTGAGATATGCCCTAGACATTACTTTTGAAATAAAGAAATGCAAAAGAAAAAGGAATGGTATAGAATACTCATTTTGAACTTACTTGTCACATATGGACCCAACCATAGAAGTTGGCATATGAAATTTATTAGCTAGAAGGTGGAATTACATTACACTTATTTTGAAACTCATACATTATGCTTCTGATCTTACCCTTTTTTTGAGCATGATTTTCACTTTTTACCTACCTACCCAGAACCTCATATTCATCAGATCCTTAATGATGAATCCATCAAGATTAATTTTTTACTTATCATTACTAAGTGGAGATAATAGAACATATGAAAGTATATGATTATGAACATGTACTCATGGAATGAGCATAACTAAAAATTCAGTTTACCATGAGAGATGAGTGAAAAATCATTGTGAGATAAATTAAAAATGGGTATAGAATTTGAGGAATAGTTAAAAGGTTGTAATTATTTGATTATATTTTTTTTAGGAATTAAACTATGTGGAATGATAAATTTTCTATACATGGATGATTCTAGACAGTAAAATTTTCCTCTTAAACTTAGTTTTTACTACATGGACATAATGAATATTTTTATTTTAAAAATTGTTTATCTATTGTCGAAATCATTGTTTAGACCTTTTTTCTTGGGGACAATAAATTGATCAAGTGTGGTGGGGTTTGATAAGTTGAATTCATATATACATTTTATTATCATTTATAAAAGGATTTTCATTTATATATTCAATAATTATCTTGGTATATAATCACTTTTTTAGGAAAAAAGATTCACAAGATTCAAAATAAGAAATATAGAAAAAGTTCCAAATTCACCTATTACACATCACGACTCTGAATTAAAGTCGGGTAGTAAGAGTTCACAACATATGACATGCCCTGAGCAAATACATTAACCAAATCATGAAATCAGCAAAAATTGAATCCAGTACATATCGTGAATAATCCATACACAAAGTGACCCCAGTTAAAGAAATTACTTCTGAAAAATACACCAAAAGAATTGATAAGGACTAGTACATGTCATGAGTCATTTGGACACGATGTGTATTCAGTAAAACATCATAAATTAGGACAAATACACATGAGGCACACAGAATATCCAAAATCCATGGAGATCTATGTGGATCAATGGTACACGATGTGTACCTCTAGTACAGATGTTGAAAAAATTCACCTATTTAAGAAACAGATTGGGAACACATTTCATAGCATTCTAGGAAGGTATTTCCCTCTATATTTCACCACCTTTGAGTTTACTTCACCCTTTTCACCCTAAAACCTAATATTTCTTTGTGTTTTACATTTAATTTCAATTCAAGAGTCATGGGTCATGTTTTCTTCAATGATTTCAAATTCCCACAACATCAATTCCCATAATTCATCATCAATTTCTAATGACATGTGTTAGATTTATTCCGTTGTTAATCTCAAGTAAGAGATTTATTCAAGTTGTGATTTATCGTTTGCAAAAGTGATTTCATATTCATTCCTACTTTAAATATGAATCCTTGATGATTATAAATTTTTCACTTTCAAATTCAAATAGCATGTCAAGAATGAATTTTTTTTATTTACATAATTTAATCTCTAAAAAAATGAGTATCTAATCCTATTAGGGGTATGAATCAAGAGTAGATTTATATAAACCCATAATAAATATTAAAAATCTAATTTTGGAAACCCTAATGAATTATTAATCAGGATAAATAACTAAACTCTACCCAGTTCATGTGAACTTCCCTGGCCCTGGGTTATTCAAACGGAAGACCCTATCCAGATTAAAGTATAATAGGATATGATTGCTATCCTAGGATACTTTCTACCAACGAAGCCAAACATAATGAACCTAGGATTCTACTATCTCTTGATCATGAAATATTCACTTCCTAGGTAGAACTAGGTGACTTGAACAAAGTCAAAAAGAAACTTTTGTTTGTTTTGTATCCTAAACCGTAATAACCTTCCAAGATTAGAATTAAGGTTATGTTTTCAACAGATATAAAAAATAGATCCTATCCTCTCCTTAAATATTTAAAGTCACTTCCAGCCATAGAATTAGTACACTCCCAAACACCAATCTAATTTGAAAGGACTCCTAACTGAGGTTATCAAGCTAGTGATCTTCTGTATAGAAAGCTTTCTCCTCATGGGATCGATCACACACATCTACTATTCTATGGCTAAGTAGTAAGTTGTGTTTGGGACACAATAAATTCAATCTGACTACATCCCGTTTGAATCAAAATATACGCGTGGACATACCATCTATTTTGGGTTCATGAGGTTCATGATATGTACTTTTGTACTAACCATATGATGGTTTGTTGGTTGGAATCATCATAGATGTTATATATATAAGAGGTGTGTGGACCCAGGATTATCTATGGGAATTGACGATATGTGGGACTACTTGAGATGTGCTGGAATCTAGGCATTGGTGTGATGCAGACTATGTATGAGGTGCTTATCCTAGGGCTTCATATAGTCATTTTTTGAGATGTGGGGCCTTATTGGTTCCATGTGCAAAATGGGAATGAGGAAATCATCTGATGATATGTAGTATTTGATGGGTGTTCGATGTGACATGGGTATGAGGTGAGATCCTAATGAGGTGTAGGAGTGATGATGTGTCACTATAGCACTTTTGAGTCAGGGGATGGTTGGTCGACCATCATTTTATTTTAGTTTAGGGTCACTAAGAAACCAATGTAGGTAACTCCTAAGGTAGAGAGTGACTTGAGAGAGATGATATGTGTCTATATGACTGGGGTAGAATGGGGTGATTTGAATGGGATAGTTATATTTTGTACCATCTCTGGGTTTTGTTTTATAGCTTGGGTATGAGATATGTTATGGTGGGGATATTATAATATCATGTGTTTTCGAAGCATGTCAAAAACCTCAATCCATTTGAATATTTAGAGTTTGGTGGTTGTAACAACTCTTTTCTTGATTATTGAAAATTAATTCTTAGTGTTCCTTTTAAATAAGACTTTGTTTTTAGGTGAGCCTTGATTCTCTCAAAGTGTCGCAGGGTTTTGTTTAATTTTAGGGTTCGTTGGAGTCTGAACACCCAACTTTTCAAGGTGCACAATCTCTGGATCATTGTTTTATAAAACCGTATAGTCTCCCAAGAGAAACTATGATGCCCTCTAGTGCCAATGGATAGAGTCTGGAAAACCATGAAAGAGTGGGATCAAGATTACTTAGGGAACTTTACATTTTTTAGTAGTGGATCACACACAGTTGGCTCATGGTTTGGGAAACCATGGGGGCCAATCGTGCAAGGTGTGGTGCCTAGATAGTGGCTACCACACGGTCTAGAAAATCATGTGGTAACCATGTGGCCTCTTTAAAAAGTCAAATTACCATTTTCTCCCTATTTTAATTAAGATGAATTCCCTATTTTCTTCACCCGGATGTGGATCCCCTCCTTAAGATCCCATGGATATCTCTTATCCCTTCTGTAGGTTTTGAGCTCAAATATTTATCTGATCTCCATTCTTCAATCCCTTGGTAAAGTTGGAATCACATCAGTAAGGCCTCGAGTCCTCTTTCTTCTAATGTCTATTTCTCTTATAATATGTTGTCCTAAATTAATTTGATTCATTTTACCCTTTTTTCAGGCCATTCATCTAAAATGTTGATTTATTTTAAATCAAATCGATTTATAGTCTAAGATCGAGTGTGTGAGCATCTACCAAAACAAGTTAATTGGTTCTTATATTTATCCATGTTTTGTGGTCATTTTTGGGGTGTGGCATTCAACGTTCCATGGATTAGTATGATAATGTCTCTAATAATTTAATGGTTGTCTTTTAATTAATTAATTGAACCTATTAAATGCCTATGGGCATGCTCACTCAAGTCTTAAAATGGTATGGTCCTGGTGAGAGGCTTCAGACCTTTGGCCGAGTAGGGTGGGGTGTTGTTAAGTTTAAAATAAATTATTTTTATTAAATGGGATGCTTATGATGGTTCCATGGGAACATGACGAGATCAAATCAAGGAGTAACATGGATTTGTACATCTGGTATGAGTCAATGTGATCATCATGTTGGGAGAGGTCGGGATTCTATGAGTGATGTTGATCACAGGTTGGGCGACTTGGTCATCAGTTTGAGGTGGTGAGGTCATGAGGTTGCATGCATGGCCCAAGTGATTTGAGGTGGTGTTGACCGTCAAGTTGAGTGACACATTCATATGGGCATGAGGTTCTTGATAATGTGACCTAGGTACTTATTTGGTTACATTCTCTCACCTATTATTGCTAAGGAACTATTTGGAGTTATGTACACATAGTAGGACTCATATGTTGAGTTGGTGTTGAGTACTCATGTGGGTAGAGGCCTTGGTTAAATGTGGCTTAGGATTCTATGAATCATTAGTATGGTTTGAGGTTCTTTCCATATAAATCCATGGGGATGGTGGAAAGCCATTGGTTGACGGTGTTGAGACCTTTGGTTGGGGGTTGAGGATTTCTGTACTTGAGGTCATTGGGTTATGATTATTTGGGAAGATATATATTATTGTTCCTTGGTACATTAGCTATTTAACCGATGATGTTTATTAATTATTGGACATACATCATTGGGCCCTGGATTTTAGGCTTCAAGCATATGTAGATTTATTATGAGCTGATGTCTGAAGGACCAGGAGATTGATTGGGCATGCTTTTAGGATGTCAGTTATCTAATTAAGATACAAGTTGTCTGATGAAAAAAGGTTTCGGGTGATACAGAATAGATGGAACCTAAGTGTTCACTTAGATTGATTTTCATTAGATTATTCGTTGTGTTTTATGCAAAGGATCCTCTCTTATACAGTTATACCAGTGTTGGACAAGGTAAGTGATTAATCCTTTATAGATGTTGAACAGAAGGGAAGTAGGTTATATTATTTTTTGTGCATGTTTTGTTTTGTTTATAATTTAGTACACCTTATTAATCATAGATGAAACATAGGAACACATTGGTGGTAGCCTAATGATATTATTTCTCACACCCTACATGGGACCTTTAGTACACATGTATACTTCATGGATTTATGATCGGGTAAATGTTCCAGATCAATAACTAGATCTTAGTGATTACATCAATCATTTTTCATGGGATGGATGATAAGGGACCTTGGGTACATGCATCATCTGATGTTACCTTTTTAGTTTTCCTTATTATGTTAAAATGATTATATATATATATAATATGGTCGGCCATGGGTGACCCTTCTTCATTTATTATCTTGTATGGCCTGTTTTGGATGCATGTTTGATAATAGGTTTCATGTGGTGTTTATTTCTATAAATGTTTTATTTTGAGATAGTAGGTATTAGTGTTTCTTATGCTTTTATTGTTATGCTTCCTACATGGGTGGGTTACTGGTATTGAGTTTGGTATTTCTTTTCCACTTCCTTATATTTATTTAGACCATTATTATATTACCATCAGAGAGAAAATTCTCCCCACAACCACCTCTTTATACCTTCATTTATAGTCAGTATCCTTTGGCATATAGGGAGGCATTCTTAAGGCCCAGTGGCACATTGGCCTAGGACACTATTTAAGTGGAATTTGGGTTGAGGTGCTAAAAATTTTTTAAATTCATTTTTACCCAAGTTTGGATTTCTATAAAAATGTTTCTAAAAAATATTCCATTCATTTTTGAAATGCGTTAGTTTTTTATTTTTTTAGAAAATGTGAAAAGAATGTTTTATTTTAACTAATATGAAATGAAATTTTTTCCCAATGTCAAGACCGCTAAATGCTTTGAAAAATAATTTAAAATTTTCCATGGTTCCTTTCAAAGAAAATGTTTTCCAGAATATTTTGGAAATTTTTAGATTTTAAATAAGTGATTTTAAAATGAAAAGAGTATTTTCCTCAAAAAATATTCTTGTGATTATTTTAAAGGAACTATCATGTATGATAATATAATTTGATATTTATTATGTTTTACTGGGTATATAATAATATTATGTTATCCTTATTTTTTCTTTGAACGGTTTACGATTATCATGATTATATGTTTATGAAACCCATTTATTTTCCATGGGTTATACTATGAATAAATTATGAAATGTTTATGAAGCCTATTTTTTGTAGATGAGTTATGATTTGATGAGATTATGAATGTATTATAATATTATGGGACACATATGTATGGTTTTCATTATGTAATAAGTGGTCCTAGAATTATATATCCCACAAATTCAATGGGAAATGTTTTATATATCATGAGATAATTATGGGAATCAAATCAATGTGCTTGATTCAATATGGGAAAAAAGTCAATGTGATTGATATATTATGGGAAACAATTCAATGTGATCGATCCACTATGGGAAATAGGTAATGATGCACGATCTATTATGATATAGGAAACATGTATTGATGCCTAATGCACTATGATTTGATGTTCTTGGTAGTAAACCATGACATATGAAATTTATTATATACCTATGATGGTGTTATGCTTTTATGAAATTAACTTATGGTTCATGATAGATTTATGATGATTTATCACTCATATGATTTATTTCTTTTGAAACAATAAAAATTTATTCCATGACACATGTTTGCAATCCATGATAAATTGATTATAAATGTTGTAAGTTATGTTCATGATCTCGTACCCTTATTCTTTTATTATACTATAATACGATCATCAATTGATATCTCTTATGTTTACCCTTACTATGCATCTAAGACCACACTTTATTATGTTACCCTTCCATAATTTCTGAAGAATGGTTTTTGTAGCATATATCTATGAAGAGTACAATGTGGGAAGATCAGTATTAGAGATATTGAGGATCTTTCATGAAATAAGAAGATTGTGTATCTAGTCTCTAGTGGCTCTAAACATTTATTGTCATCAGGCTTTTATTTGTGAAATGTATTGAATATTCATCTAAAAAGATATAATATTTATGTATGAAAATTATGGGTCATTGTATATTTAAACCTAAATTTACCAATCCTTTACGTCATCATTTAAATTAAAAGTACTATCGATATCAATAATTTCATTTATTTTGAACCTTAATATATTTACAGTATTTAAAAAATATATATTTGGTATCATATACCCTTTAAAATTATGGAATTGATTTATATAACATGGATACCTAACATAGAATTTCCATTGAGTTTACGAAACCCCATAAGGTATCCTAGATAGTTCCACATTATGGAAAAAAATCCCATCCACCTTATTATTACCTTTAGGTTTCAATGAACTTGACTACTTATTCAGAGAACCATTGTTAGATTTTTCAACTAACCTTTTTTCCTCCAATTAGAACTTTTACCCATATGTAATATTGATACAGTACTAAAACATATTCATATCTATCCCATATCATTTTTCCTCAACACTTTGAGAAAAGAGGATGAAAATTTCTTAAAATCATTCACATTATTAGAAAATTAATTAAAATTAAAAAATAATGAATTCCATAACTAAAATAAATTCCAAGGAAACTTATAGTCTCTATAATTCATTCCCAATAATATTGTGAATATAAGTGGATACTAGAGTTCCATAGGTCACCTTTTATATATTTCTATTATAAAATTAAGTAAATCATTTTATCACTGTAATGAAAATAACATCTAGTGGTGTGTTCTAAATATGTATTAGTTTAACCCATCGCTAATTGAATCATGAAATTTTCTCAAACTGCTACATATTACTAAATCAGTTATTAAAGAGAAGTGTTTTTTTGTTAGCAGTGATATTTTGTAGAACCACTATGAATTTATAATTAGCATCGATTTAAAAACTTCCACTATAATGAATTCAACAATTTAACATCTTTTATTATTTTAAAATTTATTAGTGGTTATAATCTCCACTAAATATTTTGTAGAGGTTATTCAAATTATATATATTTTAATAAATTATCAATGGTTATAACCACATTGAATTTATTTTCAATAGTTTAGTAGTAAATAGGAGAGATTTTGTAGTATATTGCAACAATTTTTTATTTAGTGATTGTTTAAACCACAAGACAACACTAAAAAAATCAACATGAAACGAGGGGCATATGAATTTTATGCTATATGAAATTTAAAATAAAAATATATCCAAAAAATATAAAATTAATTACTTTTAGACTATAGGAAAAGATGAACTTCACAGTGTTTTTTTAGCAATAGTTTTCAAAACTACCGCTAAATATTTAATCAAATTTTTTAGAGGTGTATTTTAAAAAAAAGCCACTAAATATGAATATTTTTTTCCAAAAAATATACCATTATTTTTTGTGGTTGTTTCTAAAAACAATTATCAATTACGAGTGGTTTCTAACATACACACCCCTAAAAATAATTAAAAGAAATAGTAATAATTAATAATTTGAAAATAAAACATCTATATTAAATGACCATAAATTTTGATCTGAGTTTACAATTTAACTCCACAATCAGTTAAATCGAATCATACGAAATGTTCTAAAATGTAATTAAATAATAATTAGTTAATATTTAATATAAAAAATTTAATATTATTTTTTGGGGAAGTTGAAAACTGATATTTAACTTCCAATGACCATAAATTTTTATTTGAATACACGTTTGGGTTTTACCACATATCAAATTGAAGCATGTGATGAGACATACGTTGTATTAATTAGGGGTACCCAATCATTTTTATGATGTAAAAAATTTATTGTAAGGCCTATAAAACTCTTTTTTTTTGTTCGGATACCATAGTTTTTGAAACTTCTATGTGATTTCAGCTTCATTTATGAGTGTCTCTATATACTTGTTGGGTCCTCAATGATTTTATTCTATGGATTTATATTCCTATTAATTTTATAGTGTTTCAAATTGTTTTGAATTTCCATCTTTTGGTGATGTATTATCTATTATATATATATATATGTATGTATCTAGGTATTTAAATACATTTATATGTTTATTTATTCATAATTCATATATATTTATCAATATATATTTTAAAATTATACATAATTAAATATGTGCATTGATATTTATATGTGTTTATGCATAATAGTCTATATTTATATATATTTATAGATATTTATATCCATTTATGTATATTTATATACAATTATGTATATTTATATATATTATGCTGATATATATATTGAAGGTCCCGGGCGCAGTAGAATCACATGGGTGGATGTGCCCACTGGGATTTTTTTCATTAGTAATGATCAATCCAGGATCAATACGATGATAAATACCAGTCTCCACGGATCGATTCATATAAATATAAAAATAATAAGAATGGTCCCAGAACCACAAAAATGGATCTTCACTGGTTGATTATAATTAATTTAATTAATTGAATAGAAGTACCTTTTGGGTGTTCTTTCTTCATTGATATTCTTGATCACGTTAAGATGTGATTCTTCATTGTGTCGTATAATCCAAGGGTAGACTTCCTCTAGCGGTGATCAACATGTGCACCACGTATCTTTGGACGTCGCCAAAGGTGTCTCCGGGTGCTAGTGTGGAGAAACCTTTTCTTGCGTTGACCACCATAAATCAATATGATCCGATGAAGATGATATCTCTCGGTCATGAGAGCATTCTTGGAGGATGGAGTTCTTTCAGTCTTGAGAGAATTCTCCAAAATTGTTTTCTACAATGATTCTTAGGAAAACAGTTGGGGTTGTGATGATATTTATAATTGGGTTTGAGGTTGTAGAGTTATGACAATAAATAAATGCATTATGCGTTTTATTTATTTCTTTAACTTTTTTGAAAACCCTATATCGAATCATTAATTCCCTAACATGCACCCATGCTGATTATAATGAAAATAATTTAATAGAATTATATTTACTCAAAGTACTGACTAAAAAACAAGACGTCGTGTAATCATAAATAAACGGCGTGTACTTGTTTTTCATTAAACACTACATGATGAGTAATAATTAATACATGGTGTGTACATGTTTTCAAAATAAAAACTACACGACATGTAATCATTAATACATAGAGTGTACTTATTTTCATTTTATTCTTCCTCCAAATAATTATTAAACCATGTATAGGAATAATATTTATTCTACTTGAGACACGTGGATACACTTAGTGTGTGACCCTTGAGGCCTCTTTCTCGTTGGCATTAGGCGGGCTTACATAAAGTGGAAGATTACTCTCTAGCAAAGGGTCAATGAACCCAAGAGAAAGAAGTTGACGACACATTGATGTGTCACCTCTTACAAACACTTACTATGTAATTTAATCCATTTGTCTCAATATCTCATCAAGCAGGTTTCATGGAAGGTTCGTAAACCTATATGCTTGATCTGTCATTCTTCGACTTCGAGAAATAAACTTGTAGTGACACCATGGCCATGGAATTTGTGTGATAGTTCTATTCCAATAAAAGGGACCAAGATACCTACTTCCATAAATATGGAAGGGACAAATCCTTCATCGACTTATCCATTAACAACATGTCATTCGTGACATAACCAACATACCCTACTTCCCGCCAACTCTCTTCGTGATGGTTTCTATCAGAAAATCTAAGTGTGCAAGTCATGACATGAGTTAATGATAATATTCCAGTCTATAGACCATTACACACACTCGTAGATAGCAATGTCATATGACACCAAGTCATAAGGAATTTCTACTAGTGGGTCTGTCCTCATAATGTTCCATCTTGGAGATTACACTCTGCGAACTCCATGAAAGAGAGACTCGTCTTCTTACGAGTACTCACAATGACAGTCTGTATACCATATGTCCTATCATAGTATTTCATCCAACCGTATAACTTTATTTAAGAATATTGTTATAGAATTTCATGGTTCTCATCATATTGGGGATCTTCCTTGATCTTATAAATGCAACAAATATTCTAGGACATTGTTATTTTATAGTCATGCAGAACAATCAACAATATATAATAATTTTACGTTCATGTAATCTAAGTACAAAACAGTTGGTTCTCAAGACACAAACCCTTACAAACGCCCACTTGGACTAAAGACAACTGCATACATCTTTTAGTCTTCTAGACCTCACAAGATGATCATGTTTCTACTATGTCAAGGATTTAGTCAACGGGTCTGCAACGTTGTCTTCCGTGGATATACTCCTCACTAAAACTTCACCTATCTGAGAAAAATCCCACAAGAGATGATACTTATGAAGTATGTTCTTTGTCCGCTGATGTGACCTTGGCTCTTTTTCAAGTGTCACCATTGCAATATTATCACAATAGAGTGTGATAATATCTTTACTGCTCGGTACTACATCAATCTCTTGGACGAAGCTTCGCATCCAAATTGCTTCTTTAGCTCCCTCAAGAGCATTGATATACATGGAATCTTCTGTTGAATCTACGGCCACACCTTGCTTTGAGCTCTTCCATCTAACTACACCACCATTCAAACTGAAGATTTATCCAGTCTGTGACTTCATGTCATCTTTATCAGTCTGGAAACTAGCATCTACATGTCCTCTGATGACTAGTTCCTCATCTCCCCATTAACCAGGAACATTTTTTAGTATGCCTTAGATACTGAAGGATTGTCTTGACTACCATCCGATGGTGGTCTCCTGGATCAGCTTGATATCTTCCTACAACACTGAATGCGTAAGCAACATCTATCCTTGTACATAACATAAATAAAACAATGACCCAATTGCAAATGCATAATGAATCATTTCCATTTTATTTCATTACTCATGTTTCTGAGGACACATTTTCTTGGAAAGATGAATGCCATGTGACACTGGAAAAAATCCCCTCTAGGATTATTTTAAACTGAATCTCCTTAGTGTCTTGTCAATGTATGTACTTTGACTCAGGCCAAGAATTCTATTGGATCAATCACGATGGATCTTGATCCCAAGAATATATGCTGCCTCTCCCAAGCCTTTCATAGAGAAGAATTCGTCCAACCATGACTTAACTTACTATAAAACAGGTACTTCATTTCCAATTAGTAATATGTCATCAACATATACTATTAAGAAAAAAATTCACTTACACTAAACCTTTTGTAGACATAAGGCTCACATTCTTTCTTAAAAAAGACAAATTCCATTACATCTTCATCAAAACGAATGTTCCATGACCTTGATACTTGATTTAATGCATAAATGGATTTCTGCACCTTGCATACCTTAATGGAATCCTTTGGAGTCACAAACCCTTCAGGTTGTGTCATGTAGATATCTTTATGGAGGATTCCATTAAGGAATGCTGTTTTGAAATCCATTTTCCAAATTTTATAGTCATGGTAAGAGACAATGGACAATAGGTTTCTGATTGATTTCAGCATCACAACTGGTGAAAAGGCTTCACCATAGTCAATTCCTTGGTGTTTTCTAACACCTTTTGTAGCCATTCGTGCCTTATAGGTTCTGACTTGCCCCTACAAGTCCAATTTCTTTTTGAATACACATTTATTACCAAAAGTCTTTACATAAAATGGAGGATCTACCAAAATCCATACTTAGTTTTGGTACATGGAATCCATTTTAAAATTCACAGCTTCTTGCCACTTGCAGCATCTGTGACTTCAACTGCTTCCTTGTAGGTAATAGGATCATCATTTTCAACAAATAATGAGTCACCATCCTTGGTGACAAGAAAACCATATTGTTCTGGTTCTATCACAGCTCTTTTGCTCCTACAGAGTTCTTGTGTCTCTGGAACAGATTGTTCTTCCACTAGGCTTTGTGGAATCAGTTCTTGTACCAAGTATAGTGTATCTTGAGCCTCGACATCATCTAAGTCTATCTCACTCCCACTATCACTTTAAGAGATGTGCTCCCTCTCAAGGAATATGGTGTGTCTTGCCATTATTACATTTTTATCTAAGGGGTTGTATCGGTAATATCACCTTGTTTCCTTGGGATATCTTATAATGATACACTTTGTGCCTTAGGGTGCAATCTTGTTACCTGATGAGGCCTTAACAATTGCTTCGCTACCCCACACATGTAAATTTAATAATATGGCTCTACTTCCACTACATAATTCATTTATAATACCATTTATTGATTTAGTTGGTACTTGGTTTAGTATGTGTGCTGATTTTTGTAAGGTGTGTCCCTAAAAGAATATTGGAAGACTTTCATGAATCATCATTTATCTCACCATGTCTAACAGGGTGCGGTTCCTCCTTCCACTTATTCCATTCCAATAAGGCGTGTAAGGAGGAGTGAGTAGAGATAGAATCCCAAAATACCGTAAAAAATCAATGAAGTCCTGATTTAGATGTTATCCTCCTCTATTTGAGTGGAGTTTCTTATTGTTCATACCAAGTTGGTTATCAAATTTATTCTTGTATTATTTGAACCGATCAAAAGAATCTGACTTATACATCGTTACGTAAATATATCTATATCTTCTAAAATCATCTGTAAAAGTTATGAAGTACAAGAACCCACCCCTTTCTTCAATTTGAAATGGTCCTCATACATCTGTGTGAACTAATTATAGAAGCTCTTTATCCCTTTCACCTTTCACACTAAATGGGTTTTTTTATTTTTCCTTGTAGACACCCATGACATACACCAAGTGGTTTTAGTTCAAAAGAATCTAAATACCCATCTTGATGTAATTTTGTTAAATTTTTCTCATTGACATGACCTAGCCGGTGATGCCAAAGATGGGTGTGGTATGTGTCATGTGAATTAGCATTGTCATTGATTTATATTACTTGGTTTGTGTAGTATAACACATAAAGGCCATTATATAAATGTTCTTTACCAAAACAAATGATATATTTATAAATGTAGCAACATTCATTTCCAAACATGAAGATGAGTCCATAAATATCTAATCTGGATACTAAAATTATTTTTTTAGTAATAGAAGGTACATAATAACAACCCTTTAACACCAAGATCATTATAGTTGGCAATGTGAGGTGGTAGTGCACAAAAGCTACAAGAACAAGTATAGCTCCGTTGGCTACTCGTAGATCTACCTTCCCTCAATGAATCTCCCTGAATCTACATGGTTCCTATATTTGGGTACATATGTGAGCACCACAAGTTGTATCTAATACCCAATTTGTATAAATAGATAGATTTAATTCAATGACAAACACAACTGATGATTCCCCTTTCTTCCTTGGAAGGGTGCAGTTTTTCTTCCAATGGCCCTTCTTTCCACATGCGAAACAAACAGCATCCTATTCTCTGGGCTCCCCTTTGATCTTCCTTTTCTTGGAAGGCATTGAAGAACCTTTGGGCTCAATGCTCTTCACCATCCCTTTCCTTTTATTAACCATACGTATATAAGGGTTTTCATGCTTCATTTCATTGTCCACATGGAGAATAAGGATATGAAGATTAGATAGTGACTTCTCAACGTTTTTCATGTTTAAATTTACATCAAAGTTAGAGAAGCTCTGGGGGAGTGATGTGAGAATGAGATTGGTACCCAGTTCTTCAGGGAGATTAAACCCTAGAACCTCCAGGCCCTCAATGTAGTCAATGGGCTTGACTACATGAGGCCATACTAGGGCACCCTCTACAAGAATTCTCTAAAATAGAGCCTCGGAGATCTCAAAACTTTCATGTCTTGATCTCTCCTAATATAGACCACGGAGGTGCTCATGCATTCTATAGGAATCCATGTCTTCAAAAGACTTCATGATCTCACTAGAAATTGATGATTGCATCAAAAATTGTACGTCGAGTGAATCATTCAAATGTTGATTATAGATCATGAAATCTTGATCACTCGTCCCTTGGGCAGGAGAATCAGGAAGTGAGGACTCCAGCACGTAAAACATTCGTTCATGGTGTGGGATAACCCAAAGGCGCCAAAACCATTCCTAAAAGTAACTTATGGTGAGGATATTGTCTTTTTCTAGAATTGATCATAGAGAAAATGTGGTTGACAGGCTTTTCATATTGATTCTACAAATTAAAAGTGCATATTTATCGGTACCTTTTGATTACATTTTATGAAAAATAATAAATGAATTTATTAATTCTCCCACTATTATATCAAGTGCCAATGGAAGTCACTATTGAACCCATAATGTCGAGTTTATTTGACATTCTAGTGGAAAGGATCCATATTCCTCTTCCCATAACCCCAACACGGGTTGGTCAGGCTATTTGATGGTATTTAGGTAGGTATGACTTTTCCAACATTGAGCTTATAGTTCCTTGATCTTATGAGTAGACCCCCCCAATCATGAAATCCTGACTTGGATTTCCTCAACACTTACCTCCATTTTACAACAAGTCTATCAAGGGCTACTCCTCTTGATGTAAAATGTTTAAGTCGACCCGAAACATTCATAAGATCATCCTTTATAAAAGTAAGTTTCCCAACAAGGGTTGGTCAAACACATAGTTTTATTGAGTCTTTCCCTTAATCAAGTAACTGAAGGCTTGGTATGACTTAATATGGTATTTGAGGGATTTTATTCTTTATGTGTATTTTTTTCATTATCACATGCTTGTTAATATTATGTGATGCCTGATGAAGTGATTAACCATGTTCCGATAATGATTATGCATACACTTGTTTTTATTTTATTCCATCTTTGCATGCTTGTTTATTTCATTAATTTTGTGAACACGACAACACATACATAATAAATAAACCATGAAATTATATATAAAAAAATAATATGGCATGATAAGGAGATTCTATTTGTTAGATTATCTAGCGGTTTAGATAAGCTAACCCTGACCTAGGGAAAACACCTTGAACCCGATGGTTCATGTTTTGCAGCTCCCATATGACCACCTTTAATTCTTATTGGGTACGTTTCGCCTCATCTATGGATATTTTAACCGTCTCCACTAGCTTGGGATATCCTCCATTACATGGGGTTTACATTAATCAAACCAAGGGCACACATGCCCTACATTTTATTGGAAGAAGGATCGCATGCCAAAAATTTTAAATTAAACAAATTTAAATAAAACCATACACACATACAAAGGGTCTTTGGCCTAGTTTATGGTCATCCATAGCATAAAATGACATTTATTCATATTTAGATTTCAAATTCTTTTAGTCATTTTATTTATTCAAGATAAGTCGTGCTTGAATTCAATTAATTATGATCTTATAATTAATCAATTCTTTATCATAAATTCGTTTCTGAATTTCCTTGAGATTCTCATCATCTATATTCCTTGTATAAGACTTTTTAATTTTGGAGGAAACCTGGTGAAATTCCATTTCTGGAAAGTACACGGTGTGTAATATAGCCTACATGCCCTGTATTTTTCACCCTTTATCCAAAGTACATACCAGGGGCTTTGGCGTGTTTTCTATACTTTGGATATTTTAGAGTAAATGGAATGTAGATTAATCTAAAATGACATGTACTTGCTTGGTACGCAGTTACCAGGATTGTAATATCATATACGCAGAACATGAATTCTCCTTATACACGGTTTCAATTTGGCCAAATCGGACTACATGGCATGTTGATTCAACATACAAGCTATGTATTCCGGTTCCCACGTGCCATTCATTTCTGTTCAACATCGTGTAATAAATACTTACGTATAATCAATTCACACGGTGTGGTTTGGCGAACCAGTACCGGTTCGTTAAACCTAAGTACAAAACATGTAGTTTTCACTAAACACCGTGTATTCTTGTGTTGTATAGACAGAAAGAGCAGCTCCTCCAGATGAGTTCCTCATTTTTAATTTAATCAAAATTAAAAATAAAAGTTCATTTATGTTATGGGAATCGAGAAACGATGGAGGAAGAACAGATCTCGTTCATTTAGTTTTATAGAACGATTTATCTTTAATTGAATCAAATATAAACGTGTAAATTATCAACGAAAATTAAATAACTACAATCAACATTGTGACCTCACTTTGATACCACTTAAAGGTCCCGGACGCAGCAGAATCACGTGGGTGGATGTGACCACATAACTTTTTGTCATTACCAATTATCAATCTGGGATCAATACCATGATAAATTCCAGTCTACATGCATCCATTCACAAAAATAGACAAAGAAGAAGAAAGGTATTAGAACCAAAAAATTGGATCGTCACAGGTTGATTGTAATTAATTTAATTAATTGAATAAATGTACCTTTTTGGTGGTATTTATTCCTTGATATTCTTGATCATGTTCCGATGTGATTCATCGTTGTGTCACAGAAGCCAAGGGTAGACTTCCTCTACCCGTCATCCACACGTGCACTACATATCTATGGATTTCACCAAAGGTGTCTCTGGGTGCTAGCATGGAGAAACCTTTGCTTGAATTTCCCACCTCAGATATTCTTGATCCAATGAAGAGGATCTCTCTCGGTCTTGAGAGCGTTCTTGGAGGAAGGTGTTCTTTCGTTCTTGAGATAATTCTCGAGAATTTTTGTGCACAATAATTCTTAGGAAAAGAGTTGGTTTTGTGTGGATATTTAGAATCGTGTTTGAGGTTTAGAGTTATGACAATAAACAAACACGTTAAGCATTTTATTTATTTCATTAACTCTTTTTGAAAACCCCATGTCGAATCAATAATTCCTTAACATGCTCCCACAATGATTATAATAAATATCATTTAATAAAATGATATTTCCTCAAAATCATGACTATAAAAACTATAGTGTGTGTGATCAAAAATACACAGCGTCTACTTGTTATTCATTAAAAATTACACGACGTGTAATCATTAATACACGGCGTGTACATGTTTTCAAAATAAAAACTACATGGTGTGTAATCATTAATACACAGTGTGTACTTGTATTTATTTTATTCTTATTCCAAAATTAAAATGATTTAGGTTTCCTTGAATAATTATTAAACCACGTATAGGAATAATCTATATTCAACTTGAGATATATGGATACACTTAGTGTCTAACCCTCTAGGCCTCTTTCTCATTGGCATTAGGAGGGCTTGCCTGATGTCTAAGATTATTGTCTAGCAATAGGTCAAGGCATCCAAGAGAAAGAAGTTGATGCCACAATGACGTGTCACCTCATACGAACGCTTACTGTGTAATTTAAACCCTTTGTCTCAATATCTCATCAAGCATGTTTCATAGTAGTTTCATAAAACTATATGCTTTATCTGTCATTCCATGAATTCTAGAAATAAACTCGTTTTGACACCATGGCCGTGGAATTTGTGTAACAGTTCTATTTCAATCAAAGGGCCTGATATATCTACTTCCAAAAATAATGAAGGGACAAATCCTTCCTCGACTTATCCATTAACAACATGTCATTCGTGACACACCCAACATACCCTACTTCTTTCCAACTCTCTTCATGACGGGTTTCGTCAACAAATCTAAGTGTGCAAGTCATGACATGATTTAATGATAATATTCTAGTCTAAGGACCATTACACACACTCATAGATAGTAATGTCTGATGACACCAAGATATGTGGAATTACTACTGGCGGGTCTGTTATCATAATCTCCCATCTTGGATATTACTAATTGCAAACTCCATGAGAGAGAGTCTCATCTTATTATGAGTACTCACAGATGAAGTTCTGTATAATATTTGTCCTATCATAGTATGTCATCCAACTGTAGAACATTAATTAAGAATATTGTTATTACATTTCATGGTTCTCATCATAGCGGGGATTTTACATGATCATATAAGTGCAACAAATATTCTAGGACATTATTATATTATAGTCATGCAGAACAATGACCAATATATAATAAGTTTACATTCATGTAATCGGAGTACAAAATAGTTGGTTCTCAGGACACCAACCCTTACATATATATATACATTTGTATCTATTCTATCAGTTAGTGTATGTGTGTTTCTTCATGCTTGTATTTATATACATTTATTTAAATTAATGTTTATTTATATATTTTTATAATATTTATAAAATTTCATTTAAATAAATTTATATATAATTATATATATTAATTTACTATTTTTTTTACTACTTATTATTTTCTATTTTTTATTTTTTATTTTTTATTCATTATTCATTATTAATTATTTATTTTTTATAATTTTTTACTTCTAATTTATTATTTATTATTTATTATGTATATTAATTTAGTAATTATTATTAATTTATTATTAATTTATTATTAATTTATTATTAATTTATTATTAATTTATACTTATATATTATATATTTATTAGTAACTTAGTAACAAATTTTTTATTTTTTATTTATTTATTTATTTGATATTTATTTAAATTTTATTATAAATTATTACATATTATTTATTATTTGTTACATATTATTTATTATTTATAACTTATAACTTATTAATTAATTAATTAATTAATTATTTGTTTATTTTTAGTTTTATTTTTTTAATTATTTCTTCATATTTATTATATATTCATTTATTATTTATTATTCATTTATTAACAATTATTAACTTATTAACCAATTAATATATATTTATTATTTATTGAATATTATTTCATATTATTTAATATTTAATATTCAATATTCAATATTCAATTATTATTATTAATTACTATTATTTTTATTATTATTTATTGTTTATTACATTTTTTTTATTCTTTATTATTAATTCATAATTTGTTTGTTATTTATTATTTATTATTTATTATTTATGTATTTCATATTTTTTGGTTATGTATTATTATTTTTATTATTTAATATTTAATATTATTCCTTAATATTATTATTATTTTATATGTATTTATCTAGGTGTATATATATAAGTATTTTAATTTTTGTTTACTCGGTACATTAAGAGTTTTTTGGAGTGGTAATGGTTTTGTAGAATTACCATGAGGTAATGGGTTCAAATCTCTGCCAGCACATGTAAATGATGAATTTATGCATGATATGCATGACATATGCGTGCATGGTATGAGAAATAAATAATAATAAATAATAAATAATAAATAAATAATAAATAAATAAATATGAAAATACTTAAAAAAATTAAAAAAACCATCGTCAAACAATTCACGATGGTTCTCAAAACCACAATAATTTTATTTAGCGTTGCTTTTTGAAAACTACCATGAATTGTTACCCATCATTTTTTTTTCATGGTGATTTTGAAAAACTGTCATGAAATGATTTAGTAGCGGTTTAAACCACTGCTAAATACTATTTTTACTATATTTTTTGTAGCAAAAAATATATAAGAGACAATAATTATAAACATTATATCACCCTATATTTTAAACAAAAAAGATATATGTATTTGTTAGATACTATTGAAGAAACATATATAAGTTATGATGAAAGATATCCAACACATGAATAGGGGATCCAACATCAACTTTACCCCCTAAGTGAGGTTGGATCACACTACATGATTCATGCACTTGATTTTCCAATAGACTACCAACCACTGGTGCATCTGATGCCTATGTTAAATGGAATTTATAATATAAATTAATTTTAATTAGATATTGGGTGTTTAATATATATTTAGAATAATTACCATAAAAATAAAAAAATGTTTAAATAAATGTTACTAATTCAATACTTCTCATATCAGGGATGAAATATCTATAGGATTTCTCCCAAACACACCCTGGAATAATGTAGCCACTTGACACCCCGTTATTGAAAACTACTCATCCAGTGTTATCGATCATAATTATAGCTCCTATATTTTATTCTCAAGAATCATATTATTATTTTATGATTTTAATTGACCATGAATAGTAATATTACTTGGAACTATAGGAGGAGGAATCATAGTAAAAGAAGATGAGATCCTCTCAATGACTAGTGAGGGGGAGGGTCTAGAAGCCAACCCTAGCATACAAATGGAATGATACTTTACCAAATTATGGGAAATAACATCGATGTGAAAGAAAGGTTATGACTGTGATGGATTTTCATCACATGCGTCATCATGTTTTTTAGAAAATTGAAAAAAATTTAATGAAATATTATCCTTCAAAAAAATTAAACTGTAATTTATGTTTTTTACTCCAATGTTTACAGCAGGTTCATTTATTTTATACTCATCAAATTTCATATGCACATCAAACCATAAATCGGTTTGACTAACCTAATGAACAAATTCTTTCACCTATATCATCAAATGAAACAAATTTATAACTATAAAGAATTAACTACTTAAGATAAAATAAAAGTATATTTAATAATATCTATTAGATTACCTTGTTCGATATTTTACATGGAAAATTTTTGGAAAAGATTGTGTTTGGGATGACTTGTTTCACCATGATTGTTGATTTTTTTAGAATAAACCTAAAAAATATAGTTAATGTTAACAAAAATTACATTATTTTTAATAAATTAATATCAATTTACTAACATTGTACCAAATAACTTATGTGAATCATAATTATTCATATCCATAATAGAATTCTTCTAATCCTATGGTATCCATTTACGTACATTTATGGATATTTAATTGAGGATTAATGAGGTGTCATTGAACTCACACCATAGACCATAATTAATTTCCTTTCAATTTTCACCAAAATATTAATTTTCCATTGATGCACAATCATGTCATGAACCTCATAATGAAGAATCATATACATATTAGATATGAAAAAATAATCAGACTTACATATGATAGGAATATCAGAAAAAATAAACTATAAATTTTTTTAACTTAATATCACTTCTTTATGAAAAATATCATTCTTTCAATCAATGGGAATGCGCCTCTAGTTATGATATGTTATGGGAAGAGAAATATTATCACATGATAATTACCCTATTATCTAACTGTATAATACTTTGACATTATTTTATCCAACCCATACATTTAAAATGGAACAACTACTTTAAATTATTTCATCCACCAAACATCTGATGTATTCATGTTTTTTTTCATGTTATAATCTGAATATATTTAATAAATTCATTAAAAAATAGTATAAAAATGTAATAAATTATATGTTCACATTAAAAATTATATAAAAATAATGATCACCCCCATTACCCTTGAGTGGTAATTGTACCACCATACACTTAGTTGATGACTACTCCTCAACTGCTCTATATGGTCCATTTGATATCCCTAAAGTATAAGTAAATCCACTATAATTAGGGTGTGTACCTAATTAATATGGGATCATATTAGATGGAATCAATTGGATGAAATGTGGAATACCAAGAAAAATAATGTATTGAATGAAGGCGGGGCATATCAGATGGGTTTGATAGAATATGAATTACAAAAATCCTACTCATATCATAAAAACATTTTATTTTCAATATTTCCATATCTAAAATCAATATAAAAAAATTTAGAGCATTATAAATGATATAAAAAACAAATTTGGGAAATGTTGTGCATAGATTAAATTAAACCATATATTCTAAATTAATAAATAATATATAATTTAAAGGGGGACATGACATATAATCAATTAATTCATCACAGAAGATGTTATTTACATCCTTCATAATTAACATGAGTTCATCATCTTCACCATCCATTAAAATATATATTGTTTTAATATCATCATGGATATCTAGATAGAATAATATCATGTTTTTTATGAGGTTTGAAGTCATAAAATTATTCTTTAACTTCATAAAACATATCAAACAAGTCTCTTAAATTAATATGGACTACAACATTCCACCCTTAATTGACTCTTCCATCCATATAATAAACAAATTTACCATTTCAAGCTAAAATATATTGATCATTTTATTCACCCTCAACAATACTGATGAACTGAGACAAGTTAACATAAGTAAAATGTGATTAATATTTCCTCATGCCCCAATAAATATTGACCCACTTTCATTTAATTGCAAAACTAAAAATTATACATAATAAATTAATTTTATATTGTCAGTCAACATTCCAAAGAAGAAAAAACCATCAAATTTTATAAATATGCAACTATTTTTTGATTTCAATCCGTCCCCATGAAAAAAATATATGAAACTTGAATCCATTTATATTAAAATAATCGGATCTATTGAACTACTTCAAAGGTTATCATGATAAATATTTTAATCCATATATCACTACAACTCTATTATCAACATTTATAGTCTATAACTATGAATAAAAAATACTATTAGTTACAAATGATAATTATACCAATATATTATGAATATTAAATTTATTAATATCTTATATGATGTGAAATCCAATCAATAATATATTTATTAACAACTTTTGTTATCACTTTCTCATTTTATGTTTGACTTCTAAGTCGTGACTTTATTATAATCTTTAATTATCCAATGAAATGATATTTAATATCACTATTAAGTATCACATGTCTATGTGCATGTATGAAATTCATTTGTATTTGTGAAACTAAAGATATGTCCCCAAATTTATGACCTGATGTTAGAAATTTTATTGATTTATTATATGATTGAAATTGATTTTTGTTATATTTGACATGTAAAACCTGAGTAAATCATGTCTCAATATTATAAAAAAACCTCAAAAAGGCGAGATACTCTTAATCCACATAACCTTCAACAATAGATCCTTCTGTTTGATTTTTTTTTCTCACAAAAATCCTTAAATGACCTAGATACCTAATTAAAAAAGTAAAAAAGAAGAATAAACCATATACGTAATGGGTTTGAAAATTCTAAATTTATAATGATAAAAAATTAAGATGGAAATCAATCTCTATGAGATTCATCCATCGATAATGTATGGGCCCTCTAACTATAACTTCCTCAATGAAATGAATAGTTAGATGAACCATCATAGTGAAAAATGATAGTTTTCTAGGAGGCTGATGAGGGTGATGTTCATGTTGGTCCATGGTGTCGATTTATGGGGAAATGATGCAGGAAAGATTTTCGCGAGTTTGAAAAATTTGATTTAGTGATTTTTCATCGAGTTTCTATTTTTTGTTTCTTCATGGTTGTTGTGGAGTGGCATCACTCTTACCTAGTGGATGGAAATATCTAGTGTACTAGTGTGGTGATTATCAGCAATGATGATGGCAGTGTTCAGTCGGTGTCGATGAGCGGTGAGACATCTATGGGGCCGGTGACGACGACATTGTGGGACGATTCACCGATAGCCTACTCTGATGGGATGATGGTGATGTGCGATTCTAGGGTTATGAAATGAGGTGGACGCATGTCGTGCGACATTGGTTTGGTCATGATTTAGCTTTATGTTTGAAAATTGAAAATCTGAATTGTAATTTGGAAGGATCAGATACCGTACTATGGATCTAGTTTGAATTTGGACATTTTGTTTGTATGGTTATCAGTTTCCCTTAAACCGATTTTTTAGAAAACTGAAAAAATGCCATTGGAATTAATATTATTTTTTTATGTAGAAATTTATTAAATTCCAAATGTAGCAATTTCTCCTTCGAAATATATTATTCGTGATAATTAAGCCCATGTAACTTATGATGTCTTAAGTCAGAACATCTTGAAATATTACTTGAATATCCATTAAGAAATTTCACATTTTTTTAGTCTTCAAATTAAAACATATTTTTCAACGGAAAAAGATTATAGGATACTTTATATTATCATCTTACAATAGGCCACTGATTATATTCATTTCTTCTATGTCCTTGCGAGCATTAATACGATCTCTTGATTTTCTATGATCATTTTATATTTTAATGACCAAGTTGTCACATATATTATTTTAATGTGTATAACATCAAGATTATAACATAAAAATTGAAATTATTAATAGGGAAGTTTGAATAAAACACTTCATTATTCTATTGTTGTATACCTACTTTATCTGATGAGTTTTGAACTATTTTCCGAGACACATTCAGTAGATACTTTTTCCCAAATTCAGCATCAATAAATTATAATTTTTAAATGATTTATGAACCTGATAAAAATTTTAGTGGTAGATTTAAATATTTTTTGTCTATCAAATCATTAATTCAATGCAAGAAAAAAACTTTATACATGTTTATTAAAAGAAATTTTTAAAAAATACATCTAAATAACATCCCAAGTCTGCAGCTAATTAATCCTACTTTATTAGTGTAAGTTAAATACAATCACTACGTAATGAAATATTAGAAATGTTTATTTATGAAACCACTACTAGAACTCATATTAGTGATATTTGTTTGAAATATGACTCTATTTAAACCCTATTTTCATAGAGATTCCCATTTCCTAATTCTTCTTCCATTGCACAAACATCCCCTCCCCTTTTTCTTCTTCCTCTATAGATCCCTCCCCATCTATTTATTCCTCTACCACTCCCTCACTTTCTCATTCTTCCTTTGTCACATAAACCTCCTACTCTGCTTCCCAATTTCCCTTTCCCCTTCTTCACAGTGGCTTCCCCTTCTCCATTTTCATTAGTCCATCCTGTAAACATCTTTCTATTCTCTATTCATTTCTTCCAGGTGCAAGATATGTTCATAGAAGCTATACACTTATATTCTATTTTAATTCCCTAATTTCAATTTCCTCCATGAGATTTGTATAAGGATTAGAAATCTTGGATTAATTCATTTTTTTAATCTGGATATAAATGTTTGGTTTTATCATGTTATTGAATCTTCTTATAAAATTGACTTATTACGAAATTTGCAGGGACCAAAAGTCTGATTTCCACCCTCTCATCCCCTCTTTGCACCCTAACAATTCAACTCCAGTGATCTGGAGATGTTTTTATGTATTTAATTTATTTGTAATTTTATAAAATATATAATATATTTTTTAGATGATTATTAAGGTAAATGTGTTGGTTAGTTTTTTTTAATCATTTTGTTTTGATTCATTTATGAATTTTGTTTTCATTTTTTTTATAATTTCCTCATTAATAAATTATATAGTAATTATTATTTTATTATTTCATATGTATTTTTCAATATATTACAAGATATATTTATATAATAAAATATGATATCGTTATATCAGTTGATTTTAATTATATTGTATTTGATTATTAATTCTCGGAAAAATTTTACAAAGGCTTATATGTCCTGATTATGAATTATTTTTATCGCGTTTTTATTTAATTAATATGTGTTATGTTTTTATATTGATAATTATTAATAATGAATAAATGAATAAAATTTGTATTATTTTACCCAATAATACAACTCAATATCTTAAGGGGTTGGAGACATTTTTTTAATTTTCAATTTTAAATAAATCCATAGATGGAAGAATAAAATTTCCATGTTCTAAATATAATTTCATATGATTAATGAAGAAAGCTAAATATTTTTAGCACTTTCTATTGAAACATTTTTCTATTTGATATATGAGATAAATTTGGTAGGGGAGCTAAGCAATATAGAAATTTCAATGAATAATCATCAAAAAAACAACCTACTGCCCTAATAGTGGAGAATGAAATTATATTTTTTGATCAACAATGTTATATGAACTATATAGAGACTTGATGATGATTATAACATATCAATGGTTTCACTTTCTAATTTTCTTGAAATTAATACAAGAGATAATTTAACTGAGTTATAAAATATGTTTTATGAATCAAAGGATAATATAAATCAAGAGTTTTATGATATGATGATGGTTTTTTATAAGATCAATCAAAATTATACAAAGATATATGTATTTTCTAATGAATGTATGTTGTATCACAGATAAGATTAAAATAGAGAAGAGTGTAAATGATTTTATATTTCTAGATGAAAATCTATGAATCGTAATGAAAGATTTAATAAACATGATATAGATAAGAATAGAAATAGACATATTATGAACACCACTACAAAATAAAAATTTATTAATGCAAGTAAAGGGACTTTATCAGTGCTTATAAAGTGATGACTACAAAATCAAGGTAAAGGGGATGATTTGTTAGTGCTAAAAAAGTGCTGATAAAGGCCTCCTTTATCAACGCTTATTTTAAAGCACTTATAATGGGGGGATATTTTTTTAAACCTCTATGATACCCCCAATTGGATCATCACAACCCCTTTATTGGTGCTTTTTTTCCACTCACCCACCACCCCTTTATTAGCAGCTCACCACCCCCTTTATCAATGCTTTTCAAAAATCAAGCCTCCTGCGCGTGCCTGGATTTGATCCTCATACCTCTCCTTTGAAACTCGAATGCCTTTACCACTACACCAAGATGTTTTATTTCCTATTTTATGATATTTATATTTAACTATATATAAATTTAAATATAAATTTTAATTCATATATTTATATAGGTATTTTAAAACATATCTGTAAAATATATGATTGTGTGTGTGTGTGATATATATATATAATTATATTTATTTAGATATATTATATATTATATTAAGTTACATATACTATAATATAATATATATATATATATATTTGATTATTAATAAACTAATATATGTATATATAAATATTATATATATTTTTATAAGTATATATATATGTATATATTTATAATGTAAAAAATTGTTAGATGTTATTTTAAATTCAATTTTTGAATTTTTATTTATTTACATATATTAGAATATACATATACATATATTTTTCTTATTAACACACACTTGTTTATTAATGAAAATTAATTGAATAATTATATATACACATATTAATGCCTTTGTATAAGGTAAATAAAATGTATAATTTTTTTACTTTAAATAAAATAAATAAAAAATATTTATTTTATATATTTAAAAATACATTTTACATAAATATGTTGAAATATGTATTTATAAAATTGATTTATTAGAAGTAAATATAAAAAATATGAATATATTTAATTATAAATAAAACTACATTGTGAAAAAATGACAACAATTTAACACAATAATGTCAATATGAATGTTATACCTAGGAATAAATTCAATCCCAATCAAAAAAGATAACCAGACCTCCTTAAATAGGGACACAATTTTATCGAATGTTAAAAATTGGGATACCCTGACTAAAATATCAGTTTTAGAGGCCTTTTATTCCTTTTTCTAGTCTAAAAAATGTGAACAAAGGTTATCCCTAATGATAAGGTTGTAGATATCATCACAGGATTCGATTTGATATGTGGTATAGTCCAAACAGACACCGAGAGAAATATTTATGTTCGTTTGAAGTTCGATTCATGTTTTCAAATTATCTTATATCATTCATTAATTCATTTAATTTTTATGTCATCTAAATATTATTGAATAACTATTAATTAATACTAAATAGAAAATTATTAATTAATAATATTTTTAAATTATTCTATAATCTATTTTCATTAAATATCTTATATATTAAGTGTAGATACCTATTTATCCCTGTCTAAAACATTTTTAAATATATATATTATATTTATATCAATATAAACATATTTATATATTAATATATTATTTTTAATGAAATATAATATTTTTACGAAATATACCCTTTATCAAAGCTCTTTTGGTAGTGCTGATAAATGGTCCCCTTTATCAGTGCTTTCTACAAGCACTGATAAAGTCTCCCCTTTATCAGTAATTTTTATAGTGCTAATAAATACGCCCTTTATCAGGGCTAAAAAAGTGTTGATAAAGTCTAATAGTAGATAAACCTATTTTTGTAGTAGTGGAAGGTTTTACATTAATTTCCATTAAAACCATGATTTTAATGACTATTTATTATTTCTAAAATGGTAGATAAAATAATGTGGAATACCATGGGGAAAACAATTGAGGGTTTATATGACATCCAATAACTTCTAAAGTATGGAAATACTTTGATTATTTATATATAAATTTTTCTTCAAATATAAGGAATCTGTATTTGGGATTGGAAATAATAGATTTAATCCATTTAGGACTCTAAGTGTAACTTATAGATTATTAATAGTTATTTTGACCCTTATAATATACCTCTATTTATTTATTTGAAATAAACTTCTATTATTATTTCATTGATCATTCCAAAAATGAAAATGACTATAAATAACATAGATGTATAACTTTAGACTCTGATAGAATAAATATAAGAGATTGGGGATAATGGTGTTGCATATGATGCATTGACATCTAAAATTTTCAAAATATGTGTTTGTCTACTATGGATGATTAGTGATTTCCTTTAGATAGGAAACGGGTCTGGTAGGAACACTCAGACTCATCAGGCATGTTCAGTTTGTAACTTTAACATCAAGATTAGAACACTAACAAATTGTATAAAGTGTTGTTTCATGTGTCATAATAGATATCAGATAATAATTCACGATTTGATGGATGAAATTATTTAGACCACTACCCAATTTTTTATCAGGTTCAGAAATCATGTCACAATTATCAATTCTTGATGAATAATTTAGGAAACATTTTTAGTTCATTATTTATGGGAAAAAATTTCAAAGGTCATCAGATACAATTACTACACAATAACAGAAGAAAAAAAAGTAATTTTTTTAACTGCCTTATTGATAATTTCATTTGTTAGGTAAATGTATTAACGTTATACACATTGAAAACAATGTATGTTCTAATTCAATTTTGACAATATTTAATGATTAGGGGAAATCAAAATATCATCTTAACATTCATAAGGACTTATTAGAAGTGAATATTATTATTAACCTATGGGGAAATGATGATGGAAAATACCTTTAAGCTATTTTCCATGGAAAAATAAATAAATAATGTTTTATTTCAAAGTATGAAAAATGTGAAAGTACCTGAAAGATATTCATGTAACATTTCAATATGAGTGGAATTTAAACACCATAAGTTACATGGTATCAAAATTCATGGCTCAAACAATTTGATAGAGAAATGTATACCTTTAGAATTGAATATATTATTACCTCATAAAATAGTATTATTTTAATGGGGTTTTTCAAATTCCTTTTACATATTTTTTAGAAACATTTATGCCCGATTGAGAATTAAAAACATCACGAAATAATTGTAATGAAAATTTGTAATTTGGAGTTGTTATTTACCCCACACTTTTTTCTGTGATGATTCATCTAACAGTACATTTGAATTGGGATGTTAAAGTTAGGGGGTATGTACATCATTGATGGATGTATCTCATAAAGAGGTATTGTTATCTTATTACATTATCATTACTAATTTAAAATTTTCAAAATCATTTTATAAATGGTTTATTCCTCTATTATCCTTTTTTAAATTAGGTATTTAGGTCATTTGAAATATTTTTTTCAAAATAAAGATCAACTAGAAGTCTCTGTTATTGAAGGTAATATGGTCAAAGAGTATCCCACCTTCTTGAGGTATTTAGGTAATATTGAAACAAGATTTAATCGAATTGGACATGTACATGATAACTTAAAACAATTGTAGTCCTATAATAAATCAGTAAACATTCCCATTTTGGGTCATCAAGTTGGGATAAAATAATTAGTTTCATTGACACAAATTGATTTTATATGAGTGAGTAGATATATGCTACTCAATAGTGAAATTTTGGATCCTTTCATTGAAGAATTTAAGTTTCAAACAAATTAATGACATTAGAGTCTAAAATGAAATGATAATGAGAGAAAAAAAAATGATAACATAGATATTATTTATTTTATAACATTGTTCATGATCATAATAAATTTTATATTCATATATTGATATAATTATCTTATGTACACATGTAGATCATGAATGTTAATAATAATGTTGTAGTTATAGATGATTTAAAATATTTTATATGGATGAAATTTGAAGTATTTTAATAGATTAAATATTTAAGGGACTCAAGTTTCACATGGTTTTTCTCATGTAAGGTGAAAAAAATTGTTATCTTCAAAAATATCATAGTGTTGTGGTATTATGTAAAGTTGATTGAAATTATCAAATTAAAATATCATGGATGGTTTTTATTTATGTTATTCAAGTGTAATTGGATCAATATTAAAGGGGAATAAGGAAAGATTAATTATAATTTACTTATGTTAAATTCACTTGATTGATTGATATCAGTTATCAGGAAGAACATGAGCTATATATTTTTACATTTTAAGTTAAAATGGTCTATTATATGGATGAAAGATTTAATGAAGGGTAGATTATTATAGTCCATGCTGAGCCAAGTGACTTTCATGATATGGGTGATGGATTTTAGGAATTGTTTTGTGACATAAAAAACCCATCATCTATTTTTATATCATGGTATTAAAATAATCGGTCTTTCAAGGAAGGTTGAAAATGAATAATTCATGTTAATATTAGTGGATGGAAATAATACGGTTAATGATGAATTAATTGACTATAGGCTCAGTTATCTTTTAACTTATCTATTATTTTTTATTTATAAAGCCTGAATTCAATTAATCTATATATAAAATTTTCAAAATATTTTCTTGTTTCATATCTTATATCATGTCCTAACATATTTTAATTTCTTCTTGGTCGTATGAATACTAAAAAACAAAAAATTTCAATATATGAGTAGCTCTTCAACAAATCCTATGTCTCCAAACCCATTATATATTCTCTCACTTTCATCAGGTTAACTCCTTAATTTTTTACACATCTTATACCATTTTATTCTATATAATATAATCCCATGTTCATCAGGTACACTACCTACTTCTAGTGAATCACCTTCAACTTCCGGGATACTGGTAGGATCAAATGGAGTAGCTGACGAGTGGCCATAGACGAATAATATAGTGTCATAATTAACATAATGAGGGTATTAGAGGATGAAAATGATTGGTATTTAATTTTAAATGTGAAAAAATTTATTACATTTGTATACTAATTGTTAAATATATTTATTGATGAAATTCATATTATAACAAAGCAAAATTGAACTTGCATACATCAGATGTTTGGAGGATGAAATAATTTAAATTAGTTGTGCAATTTTACATTTATGGGGTACCTAAAGATGATTAAATAGGCTTATATATGATGATGGTGGGGCATTTATCATGTGAGATGGCATAACTTCTCATCACATATCATGATTAGAGTCACATCCCCCTTGATTGAAAGAATGATATTTTTGATAAATAAGTAAAATTAGGTCAAAATAAATATTTATGGTTTAATTTATTGGATATTACTATAAAATATAATTCTAATTATTTTTTTATATCTAATTTGTATATGCTTATTTATTTTAAGTTGAATTATATTGTTGTTAATCAATGGTAATTGAAACGTTTATGGGGAAAGTGGATGGACTTTAACTATATAATGGGATGTAAGTTCAATTACACTACCTTGAATCATTATGAGAAGTTTGATAAGGTACATGAGGGATGCCACAGGATCAATGTAAATCCTTTAAGCATATGAATCAATCTTATTCACATAAGGTATTCAATTTTTCAATGAAAATTGATATTAATTTATTAAATGCAATGCATTTTTTTATTAATATTAACCTTCTTTTTCTATAATTTTTTTTAAAAAAACTCATCAAGAAGAGAGATAAAAATTCATCCTATACACATCTAGGTCCAAAAATAAAATTGAGTAGAATATTGAACAATATAATATTCTAGTTGGGATTAAATAAACTTATTTCCATCTAAAGTACTGAAATTTTTATAGTTATTAATTTTTTTCCTTTTATGATATTTGATAAAGATGTTGGCCATGAGATCAGTCAAATCAAATTATTGTTTGATATGGCCAAGAAAGCCTATGGGAATTATTTAAATAAACTCAAAGAAAACATTGGGGTAAGAATATGAATTAAAATTTAATTTTATTAAATGGAAGGTTATGAATTAAATAAAGAGTTAAAATAATTTGTCTATAAATTTATCAGATAATATTATTTATCATATGGTTGTTTTTAATATGTTGAGTTGATTTAATAAATCATGATTTATACCATATTATATATTTTATGTTTTATATAATAATTTATACTATGAGTATTTTAAATAAGTGATATAAATAAGTTATTATACGTTTTTTGATGAGTAATTTTGTTGGAATTGTTTTTTGTTACATTTAACAGTAGATGTGCTGATAGTTTACCAAATTAGTATGTGTATTTAAATTATGAATTTTAATATTTTATAAATTTTTTACACTCCTTGTGAATGTGTTGAATTTCTATATTTTATGTTATGAATTTATGTTTTCATGTAATAATTACTATGTGATTTCATAAAAAATGGAATATCCTTATAAATAGGAGAAAAATTATAATAATGGGATATATCATATCTCTTGAGTAACCTCGATATTTATGTTACATGTATGGTTCACTTGTATTGTACCTATTAATTATGTTTTCATTTTATATTCAAATTTCATTATACATAAAATGTAAATAAAAACGGAGAAGAGTAATAATGAAACATGGAATTCATTTTGATTTTTAATGAGCCATATTGGTTAGTTATTTTAAGAGTTTCATTAACTATATTATTGTAAAAATTATTTTTTATAAAATGGGTCGCATGAAATTGATAGGGATTGTAATATTTTATTATTGGTTTTATGTATGTGATTAAATATTATTCTATTTTCAATAAAAAAATTAAAGATTAATGGGATGAAAATCTATTGTAATAATCATTAGTCTCCCATTGTGATGTTATTGCACAAATTTTGGGCAAGGAGCATGTTGGTCATGTGAGATGGTTGAGTATTGGACCCTCCACATCATGAGTATTTGGGAGGAGATCATATTCATTTATTTTGATTCCTCCTTCTCTAGGTCCATGTAAATTTACTAGTCTTGAGAAATTATAATACCAAAGTAAAATTCTGATTCTTGAGAATATAATGCAAGAGTATGTGTCACGATAGACACCTCGGGATGAGCAGTTTACAATGATGGGGAGTGCAATGGATAATATATTTCAAGGAAATACTATAAACATTCAACCAAACATTATGTACTTGATATGATTAGTATAGAATCCATTTCATTTATTTTAATATGTTTATATTATTATGATATTTTGTTTCAATATATTTTTTATGAACAATATGTAATTAAAACTAATTTATATTGATAATTATGTTTAACACATGCATCATATACTACAATGGTTGTTAGTCGATAGGAACAACAAAATAATGGATCATCTAGGGGAATCTATCCTGACTTAGAGGGTTAGATATAATATTGAATCCCCATATAAATGTGTTGTATATTTTCATGTATAACTCATATATGTTACTAGTATATAAATAAAACAAACATTAATATGTATTTAAAATATTGTGTGATATAAGGTTTATAATTTTTGTATCATTTTATGTAGTCTGAATGTTAAATGTACTAAGTTCTATATGTTTTGAATATATTTTTATTTTACATTATCTGTAGTAGAATATTTTGATGTCCCCTTTTTCTTATTAAGTTTTTATACTATTTAGTGGGAGTTTAAACCTCTGTTACATACTACTACACTACCACTAGGTATTTATATATTATTTTAAAACAATTATAATTAATTAATAGTGGTTATAATAACCACTAGTTTATAAAAAATATATAATTGAACTAACCGCCACTAAATATATATTGGTGGTTACAATGGTTTCTAAAGATTATAATAATACCAAATTATAAACTATCATATTCATTATAGATTGTGGTTTCAAAACTGGCATCAATTATAAATTTACAACAGTTCCACAAGACTGCCACTAATTAATATCCAATTCAATAAAAAGTAGTTTTTTAGAAAATATTTTGAATCAATTCACAATAGTTTAAACCCACAACATAATTTAAATTTTTTTTTGCTAAAAGTTGTTTTTTAAAGTTACTATTAAAACGATACATATGAGATGAATTTGATAATCAATAATGACACATGAAACAAAAATTTCCATTATATTATAATCTTATAGGATTGAAGTCAATGCTATAATTTTACATTACAAGACAGTGTGAGGGTTCCAACTAAACAAGTTTCTAAATACATAAAAAAAACAACCACATTAGAGCAGCATGCATTCCGAATATTTTAGTTTTCAATGATCATATATATTTACACCATTTCCCCATAACTAATTAAATTTTTCTATATGTGGCTGAAGGTATACATCGATGTAATATCTAGGAAATTTCTTCCCTATAATGATCTTTGAAATGAAGAAAGAAGTATATTTCAGAGACATCTATAGAGGTATATTATATGGGATTAAAATAAATTTTCATAGGTTATATGTTATAGTTAGAGTCCTGAATAGATTAAATTAATCAAAAGCTAATACCAAATTAAATTTTTTTTTGATACAAATATAAATTTGGATAAAATAATAAAAGTATTTCCATTCATTCAAATATATTATATGTTGTATACACCAATTTGTTTCCATGGAATACCACATCATTTTCTTTATTATTTTAGAATAAATAAAAAATCATTGCAATCATGGTTTTAATGAAAAATAACATAACCTTCTTGGTTGTTTTATTTATATTCTTATTTATAGTATGTTCATTTAACCATTCAACATGATTCACTAATTTCCCATATTAAAGTATAATATCTTTTGTAATCTTATTTATCTGAATTTTCTCCCTAATACGACATACAATCATTGGGATATGCATGTATCTATGCATAATTGAGATCATGCTTGTCAAAAAAATATTCATATCAAAAAATCGTTGGGGAATATTATCTTTAATAAACTCATAATGCATCAACTCTAATATCATCGATGTAACATTTTTTTAATTTCACATAAGCACTTGATATGGAACAAACTCAATAGAAAGTAATATTTTATATATTTGTTAAATCATTTATATAACACCTAATTTAATTCAAACATTGATTAAAATAATAATTTTATTGCTTATTTATATTCTCCCTTATATTTATCTCTAAAAAATTAGAAAGTAACCCCCACTAATATATTAGTGCATTTATTATGTTATGTTGTAGAGCAAAAATAATCATTATTAATTTTCTACTATAAGGGCCCTGGTTTTTACATTTCAATAATAGTTTCATATTAAAAATTCTAGATTTTCCAACTCCCCATGACAGATACATCTCACATATCTAGTAGTAAATTTCTTCAACATCAATTATTCATCATGTTCACATCTTTTCAACCATCATCTGAAATTATAATTAGTACATAGAAATTATATTGGTCCATCGATGGATTGATTCATGATTGATGAATTTTAAATTTGATTCTAAAACCTTAACATATTGAAGTATATTATGTGGTAAAATAATATAACTTTATCAATTTATACCCTATTAAATAATTTTTATAAAAAACATAAAGCACATTAAATAAATAACATCATGTTACATATAAAACCTAACTAGGAATAACATATAAGTTTATATTTTATTTAAACCAGAATAAATCATCAAATACAATATAATTATAATTAATTAATATTATAATTTCATATTTTATGATATAAATATATCATATAACATATAAAAAATGTATATGAAATGAAAAAATAATGATTAATCTATAGTGTTTTAATAATGAAGAAAAAAATATAAATATAATTCATAAATGAAAAAAACAACTCAATAAAATAAATGTAACCCAAATATTTACCCTAAAAATCAACTAAAAACTAACTACATATTATATAATCATTAAAATTATCAATAAATTAAAAACATAAACGCGTTATTAGATCACTAGAGTCAGACTGTGGGGGTGGAAGAGGGAATGGGAGGGTGTATGTCCGGCTTTCTGTCCATGTAAATTTATTCATAAATACATTTTTTAAGATAATCCAATGTAAAAACCATGATTTTTTAGCTTAAGAAGTCAAATCCCAAAATTCCCAATCTGAAATATCTATGTAAATCTCATGGAAGTCTTTGAAATCAGTTAGTAATAATGATAATAGTAGAGTAAAGATTCTGAGAACTTACATTTCACCTAGGATAAATGGATGGAGAAGGGGAATAGGTTTTCATGATAGATCAGGAAGGAGATTGTGAATTTATTATAAAGAATACGAACAAGGGGTATATGGAAATATAAGGGAGGGTTCTCATGATGTAGGAAGAAGGGTAAGAGGAAGGATGAGGACAAAAGGGGAAGATACCAATGAAATTAGGCTTTAATTAGTGGTGTTCTTAAATATCTACTAAAAATATGAATATAAAAGATTATTATTTAATAAATTTTTCACATATTTTCAAACATGGACATTAAAATAATTGTAACTAATAAAGTGGGCTTAATGGGAAAAATTAATGATATTTTAATTAGTTGTGATTTTATTTTAAATTATAACTAATAAACCACCATAAGGTTTGATTTTTGTTGTAGTGTAAGCTTCTAAAATGTATTTACATTCATGTGTTGAACAATATCAAATGTTTACTTCTCAGGAATGATTTTCTCTAATTCATAGAGTTTTCCTTTCTTAAGAAAAATTATTATGTTTCTTTACTATTATAATATTTTTTTATAATTAAGAACCATCTTTGTTTATAATTGATCTCAAAGATAAGTTGGATGATTATGACGCCATAAATATACAATAAAGGAATTTATAATATAAGTATTGTATTTTATATTTATTTAATAAGGAATTTTATTAAATGGGATCCAACTAAAATGAAGACCCCTTTTAAACTCATCATATCCATTAGTGGGCCAAGATTCAAATTTCACTAAGTTATGAGTCCAATTTTTAATTCCACTATCAACATATTTATTTAAGTTGGTAATAATCCCAATTATATCATATATATGTATTGAATGGTTGAGCAGACAACTCATTGACGAGTCCATCATATGGATAAACTCAACACCATTCCTCTAGTATCATTCATAAGGGTTTCCAAGCTATGTGTAAACCAAAGCTCACAACAAGATTTGGGTACCTAAATGTTAGGATTATCCATTTCCAACATGCCTTACACAAGATAATCCATGTATGTGCTACTTTGGTAGAACCTCCATAGTTAAATGATCAAGGTTTTGATATGTAGTTTATTTGTAATGAATCACGTACTTAGTATTTAAAAGGTAATTTAATCTCATCATCATATCTCATTTATTACCTATATATATATGAACAATTCTAATGATTTTGTTGGGAATATTATTACCAAATCAATATGTTCAAAAAATATTAGTGTGTAACTCTATATAACTCATATTTTGTGTTATTTTCCCAAATCAAAATCCAACTATATTTATACATATCCAAATGCATCCCAAGAATATGGTATATTAAACTCTTTCATATAAATACTTATAATAATATTTAATCAACAATCCCCTTAATAGTTATCCTTCAGTGATATTTATCTAATTGTCACTTTTCTAGACAATGTAAATCTCGTCAGGCTAGTGAGAAGTTTGACCTAAAGTCTCCCTATCTAGTGATACTTTATGAAAAGATATATTTATTCTATCAAAATTATAACACAAAAAATGGATAAAAATATAATCAAATAATTTATTTCAATTCATAGCCAAGAATAAAAAAATTTAATATATAAGAAAACTAAATCATTTATCATAAATAGCACATAACTCCTAAAATGAATAAATGACAATTTATAGAAGTAGTTTAACACTTAAAACTAAACCATACATCATAATTCATAATATAACACTTTATATCTATGAATAAATTAGGTAATAAATAAACATTTTACATATTTAACCATGAGATAAATAATTTATGAACAATTTAAAAATAAATTATAAACATTTTATATTTTAGGCATGGATAAACTTAAACAATTCACATTTATCTGATTTCAACATTTCATGTTATCATTTACATGGATTTAATATAAAATCCTTCATATAAAAATTATGAGATATTTAATAAATATTTTTATTATTGAATAATAAATAATTTGTATTTTTACGTAAATAACTTCCATAAATTAAACATCTAATATTTAATTTTATTTAAACCATTGAGAATATCAACATCCAAAACTCTTTTTGGAATGATTCAAGTTAGTTTTCTAAATAATACATTCTTATAAACACTTTATAGTTTCATTTATTAACTATTCATAAATTAATATAAATACTTTTATATTTTCTTTATTTTAAATTTTTAAAAAAATTATAAAATATTTTCTATCTAAATTTTCTTTTAAGACTTGATGAAATCTAAAAAATGTTTTTGGTAGGTTTTAAAGTTTTGGGACTCTCAGGGCTGTATTAAAACTTAATATAACCAACTAAAGAGACTGGATCCAATTCCGAAGACCATCCATGCAAAGATAAATAAAATAAGTGAAACTGGAAATGAAGAACTATTATAAACCATATACCTTAAACTGATATATCCACTGCATCATCTTTATATCATATTCAAATGGGTATTATGATGGTCACTATAGTAGAAAAAAATGAATATCACTTTTGAAGGTATCCACAAGATTTGTTGAATCACAAATCATATTTGTGGGAGTCTTCTTCTATCCTGATGTGCTTACACCATAAACATAAAGAAGGAATAAGAAAAGAGCTTAGGGTTTGGTAGTATAGGTGTGGTGTTGAGATAACATCAATCACACTATCACAAAATGGAAGTGGTTTATATAGAGTTATGATGATGATTCTTTGTGAATCATGCTTTAACTAATGTGTTATAACACATGAGTTAATGCCTCAACATTTACATACATCATATAGATTTACTAAACTCCCTTCTATTGAAACTCTTGCAGTAGTTGAGTGATGGTTTTAAGTGGAATATTTTATATTAATATTAACATGTTAATGATGTTATTTTATTACTATTATTATATCCTTTTAAATTGAATCATAATATATAATTCATGGAAAGGAATTACTAATGGTTATATGGGAAATGCATTTGATAATAATCCATACAATATCAATCAATCATTCAGTATGACTAAACCATGAAACAACATGAAATCATACTTCATCATCTCTTTATTACATACTCAATCGTACGCTATGATTGAGTGAGTCATTGGCATCTCATGTCATAGGATATGACCCTTTATTGTAAAGAATAATATAGCCAAAATAGAGGAAAATTATGATTTTCATACATATCATATATTATTACCTAGTAAGTGTACTATATGATATAGTATATATATATATATAATATAAATATATATATCATGGATTTAGGGAACATATATTCCTTCAATCTCTCACTTTCACTAAAGAAGAATTAAAGTTTTTCTATTTGACATAATATTATACCATATACAATAGCTTATAAAATAATATCCAAACCACTTTTGGATTTCTTCCAAAAAACTTTCAGGAAATTATCATAAATTTCACCTTTTATCACATCATATGTTATACCTTGTGAATATCTATCCAAAAAAATTTTGTATTAATTCTACAACATTTTTAAAGAAGCTCTTAGAGTTAAACTCAATCCCTATTTATTCAATAACAAAGTGTGACCCCACAAGAGTTTATAGTGTTAACAAAAATATGAATCACTATATATATATGTGTGTGTGTGTGCGTGTTTAAGGAGTATCCTCTATAAAAATATCAATTCTACTCAATCTATAATGGGATTCATAGTGATATCCATTAAACACATGAATCTCTAAACCTGTGCCCACCAACCATATCTCATGCTAGCATGCATTCTCAAATTTTCCATTTTTTCAAGGCATTGAATGACCATTAATCATGATGTATTTTGATCCCATATATCCTACTCATACATTATCTACTCTCCAAGTATTTCTTTACCTAGTTTATGAATACATCACATGCTATTCATCTTCATATATGATCATATCACATGCACCCCATATGAACGAATAAGTACATCAAATGTATTTTCTAGGTATGGATGCACACTCCCTAGTATATCTTAATATAGGTAATAAATGTCATACTCACCATATGAGATGATAAATCTCATTTCGTTTGAGCTCCAACTGATGACCTGGTCAGCAACATAATCAACCACCCCATGATTAGCAAAGATGGAATGTATTTCAAAAGAAAGGTATGAAATTACAAAGGTTCTCATGATTGGTACCTCTACAATCTCTAGAAATGGGTTCATAATATGATCTACTCAACCCAAGTATAACAATGACACTGTATATGACAATCCATGTGGTATACTTTGTGGGCCATATAGTGTACAAAAATAATATTTTCCTTTGTTTTTTACTCATAATAATACCCTATATCTCTATATGAGAATCTTACTCATGTTAACCATATCATTTTTTTCATGACTTATAATACTTAATGAATAATATTAGTTAGGTATAACTAAAATCAATACATCAATATGTTTATTGTCATTTAATTTCAATATATATATATATATATAATCAATATACACATTTATATATCCAATTTGAAAGTATAATAAAATTGAGATTGTCTTTTACATAATACATTTTGTATTCATAAAACAATTTTAGTAATACTTAACAAAACCCAATATAAGAACTAGTCTACCATATCATATATGATAAAATTCGATATAAATATTATGTATGTATCACTTTATGTTGTAATGTTGACTTATTATATCTATATGTAATTCCTTCCACAACATTAAGTGAACATATGGTAAAAAACCCACTAAAATATTTAGTGAGAAACAACTATGAAGAAAGAAAGGTTATATAATTATGAGATTTGGGAATCATGTTCCTAATATTAAACACATTGAAAATATTCAAACTCCTTAACTTCAGAACTTCAAATATTATGATGTCCACTTTTAAATTCTATATAGAACACTTTCAAAGTTTAACATTATTATAATTGGAACCATATTCCATCAAATTTTTTACATAAAATAAAGAAAAATATTTAAATTATTTTTTATTGGAAAATCCTAAAAATTTTCAAGATAAATTGACATCAACATTAAATAGAATAATCCTTTATGAAATAGTGATATTCACTTTTATAGTAACTAAATATAACTCTTTACAATTTTCGTTACCATCAAACATCCTAAATAATTTTGGATATAAAAGAAAACACTTAATTTAGACTAATATAATCTTTTTCGTGTTAATTTTGAACACTTATATGTTTAAACATACTCCCACAATACTCTTATACATTATATTTTAAATATAATATTATAATAGTATACACAAACTCCATTATTTATAGAAATAACTCATATTTAATTTTAGTAGGAATGTTTAAAAAATATTCATAATTTATATATCATATACGACATTCTATGTGTTTGGAGCAATTTCTCTAAAAAAAGACTATTTATAAAAATAAGACACTTAGGGGTGGCAGGAACATCTTCCCTAAAATTTTAAAAAACTGGATAATCTCTTTATCTTGGATAAAAAAATTTTAACCACGACTCCTTTTCAAAACATGTTATAGATTTTGATGAATCATAAACCATGTGTATATAATTAATCATATCATTTTGTTCATAAAAATTCATTGTTACTGATCAACATATCTTATCACATTAGAAAAATGAGACGAAGATACAGATATATTAATTAGATTCATTTGGGATTCCTTTACCTTTAAATATTTTGTGTAGTAACTCTTTTACTAATCTATTTAATACAAAGTATAAGCTTTATCAATTATCCCCTTGATTTTGAACTCTTGTATATTTATAAAACTTGTAAAATATAAATTCAGAATCCCATACCATTTAAAACTAAATAATTAATTTATATAACATTGATACCTAATCTATACATTCCATGGAGTTTAAAAAACTTCTTCAATAATTTGAACAATTCCATCCGATGTAATCATTACTCCTTCCTGATTTTTCATTAGGTTTCCATGACCTTAATTGGATATTAGAGGAGAATTTTTTGGACTTTATAACTAAATTTTATTATTTTAGTTTAAACTTTTACCCAAATTTTCCGTTTATACGGCACAGGAACTCAAACATCATATTCATGGTTGATCTATTCTGAATTCTTCTGAAAAACTAGTAAAATTTTCTCAAACTCGTTCACATTGTCATAAAATTTCCATCAATGATAATATAATTAATAATTTAACTAGAATAATCCTCATGGGAAAACTTTATTTTCATTTATTCATTGTCATACTCAATTATATTGGGTATACGAGTGGTGACTAAAATTCCTTAGATAATTTACTATCTAATTTCTTTAAAACCCAAAGTGGATCATTCTTTTCTTCTCATTAGAAACTAAATTCACTTTTGAAACACTTTAAACACATGGTTAATTATGAATGTGTTTTTATAACACATATAATTTTTCTTACATAATAACCCTTCTTAAGTTACCTCTATAAGGGATTTCTTATATGAATATTTTCCTTCCTAAGGATTAATCTCAACGTTAAGTTTGAAGATGATGATTCTATTATCTATAATTGAATATTTTGTCAGATGAGTATCATTTTTATTACAACTTAATAAGGAATTTTATTAAATGGGGTCCAACTAAAATGATGAATACTTTTGAATACATCAAATCCCTTAGTTATAAAAGATCCACATTTCATCATGAATTGTACCAGTTAATCTTGTATATAATCCATGACTATAGGTAGTAGACTACACTTGTCAATCATATCATATATGAATCTTGGATAATCGATTGAAAAACTCCTTTTCCAACCCATAATGTTGGTAAACCCAACTATATTTCTATGGTGTAATAATTTTTAGTGTTTTTTAGCTAAGTGTAACCAAAATTTAATTCCAAGGATAAGGCCCTCGACAGTTAGTGTCACCACATTACTTTCATTCCTTGCACAAGATAATTCATGGGAACCTATCCATTAGGGTCACCCATACTGAATGATTGAAGCATTGAAAAGTGCTTCTTTAGAAGGAATCTAACTCTTAGTATTTTAATGGGATTTAATTTCACCTTGTTATCTCATGTTATTCCCTTTATATATTCATGCTTCTAATGATTTATATTTTTGATCATATTTCATTCAATAAATTTATATGTTAACACCACATTAATGTGTAAATATTTACACAACCCAAAAGTTTGTGTCACTCACACAAAAATATAATCCTAACATATCTACACATATCTAAATGAATCTCATGCATAAGGTATATGAACTCTTCATGTAAAATGTTATAATTATATAAAATTGAAAACCTTTATATGAGTAATACTGAAGCCAAAAATATTAAACTCTGACCTTTATAGAATATGTAATGACCTTTATGATATTAGAAAGTCCAACCCAAAGTTCCTCTAAGCATGGGTACTTTACTCAAAATAGAATCCAATTCATCTTAATTACAACACTAGATATATATATATATATATATATATATATATATATTGTTCAACTACTAAATTTAGTCACAAAACATAAATGAAAAACTAAGTTCAATGAAAATGGAAACTCAGTCTTATATTGTCGTTCCTAGTATGGTATGGAAATTTATAAGAATATTTTTATCACATTAACTAAAGCATACACACCAATTCATAATATAAATAGTTTATAATTATGGATATATCAAGGAATAACCTTTAAATAATAAACACTTCATATATTTAATCATGAGATAAAAATTTGTGAAATATTCATAAAATAAAGATTAATCCTAAACACTGTATAATTTTAGCTAGTTCAATATGGACATTCCATAATTATTGAATATAAAAACATTATATTAATAAGATGGACATTTTATATTTTTAATTATATGGAATTTACTTTAAGTATATGATATTTATATGAATTATAAACATTTAATAATTAAATCATGTAAACTATTTATAAAATATTAAATATAACATATCTAAACATTATTAAAATCTTTTTAAATATCAACCATCATAAATATATTTGATGAGGTTCAAATAATTTATAAATAAATATTTTTTTAATTTCAAAATTTTAAATTAATCATTATGAACTTTTTATAATTTTTTTAAATATAAGAACATTATATTCTGAAATATTTTTAAATTTATAAACTCTTTATAAATTCCCTTTTATTATTTATAAATAGACTTTTTATTTATAATCCTTTAGATATTTGATATAAATTTGAAAATATATTCGTAATATTAACACTAGATATTAATGGAATATTTATAATAAATGTTTTATAAGATTTAATTAATTAATCATAGACACTTTATTATTATTTAATTTATAAATCACTTTTATAATTAAATATCCAAAAAATATATTTTTCCATTATTTGTAAACAATTTTTAAATAATAAAATTTGATTCGTAATTGAAAAAAAATTATACCCTAATCATACTTTAGGATTGATTGACATCATCTGCTATGATAGATGAAAATGGAACTACAAACTATCAATCATATTTTTTAACTAATGGTCCAATCACCCCCTATGATTTCTCAGGTGCCTTGGATATCTCTTTTAGCAATACGCATTGTATTGTATTTAGGATACAATTCCCTATTTTACAACTTGATATAGAATAATCATTTTATACGATAGGAATAATTTGTATTCTATAAATTAAAGAAAAACCAGGAATCAATACCATATCATAGATTATAATATATTATATCCTATGTTGTGATATGAATCCTACAAAACAAACCTACCTACCATATTTGATGATTGCTTAGTGATTTGACATATAATTATAGTTTCTTAACTTCCACATAATATTTCACAAGTACAATAATATGGGTGGATTTAATACCAATATCGGGATCCTTAGGGGTATACTAACACCTAATATTACTAGTGGAAGCAACTGAATCACATTCGCAATATCACTCATGCTAATAGAAATGACATAAGTGAATGTAGAAATCAAGAACACCTATAAAAGACATTTACTACACTGATATATGCAATTTATACTCTTCATATCATATTTAAACTGGTATGAATATGATCAGTGGAGTGGTATACAATTGCATCCAACCTTCATAGATATCCACAAGCTACATTGAATCGCACATCACATGTGTAGGAGTCTCCTTCTTTCACGGTGTGCTAGCACATCAAATGCAAATAAGAATGAATAAGATAGATTTTTTATTGGTATTATCATTGGAGAATTAAGATAGAATCTATCACAATATCTTCATATAGAAGTGGTTTATATAGAGGCCTTAGGATTCCCCTTAATGAAGCATGCATTAACTCATTTGTTACAATGCATGAGATAATGCCCCAACTTATACATGCATCATACAAATGTATTAAACTCCCTTATTAATAAACTATTGAAATTGTTGATTGATAGATATATTTGTATGATTTTATACATGTGATAAAATGAAATAATAGGCTACCATTTTATTATCCTGCCTTTCGAAATTAATTATAATATACAATTAATGTCAAGGAATTACTTAGGGTTGCATAAGCAACGGAATGTGATAATAAGTCATATGATACTAATAAAATTTTCAATAAGATTAAAACATGATATAACATTTAATCATATTTTATGTGACCTTTATGAGATAATAAATTATACCCTATCATTGAGTGAGGTAGTGGCATCTCATTCCACATGATATGACTCCTTATCGTTAAAAATGATATAGCCAAAATACATACAAACTATGCCTTGTATACATGTCATATACTATGAACTATTATATCCAACTATATGATATATTATATATGTATCATATATATATATATATATGGGATTTTGGGAACACTTATTCTTTCTTAAAAGCCTGAGCCCTCTTTCAATGAAGATTTTTGAGAATTTAAATAAAAAAATAATTTTTAGTAAAATTTTGTCCAAAATGGTTTACACCAATGCATAATGAATTTTATTTGCTCCCTATATAGTTTTCTTTATACAAAAATGATTTGGTGTCTATTTTTATTCATGGTCATACCATGAAAATTGTTAATACGTTCATCCATTTTACATGTCTATAGAGTTTTGTGTGGGGAAATCAAAGTCCTGAAATGGATAGGACACTTCCATTATGGCATGGTCTAAATCATTTTAGACCATGGGAATAAATAATTTATTATTTAAACATGTTATAGATAATTTTCATATGATTATCTGGTTTCTGTTATTTTCATCGATTCTCATAATGCCTATATTTCTCTAAAAATGTTGTGGTCATAATAAACTAACAATAGAAATGTATATTTTTCATAGTATTTATGTTATGATCCATAAAAATGAAGAACCAAAACAAGAATTTTTGTTTGAACCATGTCATGGTTCATGATAAACTCATTTTTCTAGAATGATGATTAATCCAAAGATAAAACCAAACAATGATATATTTTCTCTAATACATCTATAAGGTTTAAAATGGGTTTTTAGCATTCTAAATGCGGTGGAAGAACAACTTCAAACCTTTTTTAAAACCATAATCTATTTATAGTTTTGGAATGAATATAAATGAATAAAAATAAGAATGATACATATTCCATTAGTTAATATGGATTTTTGAAGATCTTCATAAATATTTTATCAATGTCGCTAAGAAGAAACTGAAGGTCTCCTTCCTCTATTAGTATCCATAGATTGTGGGAATTACCCAACACTTAATTAGGACCTCTCCCAACACCAAGATCTTATATAACCTTAGTTAAGGGTGGTATATAATGAGATAAATGTTATAATTATATTGATTTGTTCTAATTATGTCAACCACCTACATGAGAATTGATCTAACTTTTATATGTACCAAAGAGAATCAAACAATCATCCTTTATTTATGAGACATTTCATAAAAAAATTATAACGTTACAACTCTTTTTAATTTCAAAAATAACCCTATATCAATTCATCTATTATTTAAATTAGATTACTAAATGATAAACTACTCATAATCATATAATGATTGTAACTAGATTTGATAACTATAGTGGAAGATGGAGGCCAAAGTAAGCATTATCATACAATATGATAAATCTATTACATAGACACCCTGACATGTAATCTCAAACTATGTTGTGGTGAAAAAAGGCTAGACCATAGTGTGGGTTAAACCACTACACTATGGTCATCCTTTTTGTGCACATATCTATCAACTCAAGCATTATACACTAGCTTAATAGCATAATAGTTCCCATGTACAATGATAACCCACTCCCTTATGATGATCTCAATCACCCCAAGAACATTTGGACACCTATAGTATATCCCTCCATTGAATCGATGGTCATCACCATCAACCTAAGTCATTCAACTATAGATTATAGTTCTAAACAACCAATGGTTAGTACTACCTCGTAGGACCTATCCAATGTGCATGCGACCCCAATGGACTCAGCCCCACAATGAGTGGAAATCACCAAAAATATATAGCCACATCTCAGAAAAACTCCCTCACCCCTACAAAAATGAATTGTATATCACCCCCATATCACTATTGAATCACATCAACACATATTTGGTGTCCAATTATACACTTGTGTCATATTGGCATATCCCACAACACCTATAACCATATCCATTGCCATGCATAAGTAGAAAAACCTAATTCAAGTACTACAAGCATAGCTTATTGAATAATGAATCGATATAATGACCATCATACCACATGTTATCATTATAACCTATCCCGATAAAAAATAGAGATCGTAGGCGATTGAGAACAAAAAATAGAAACATTATTAGTGAAGATCGAAGGCCAATCCTCAATATTTGAATCTCTTCTGGGAGGGATCATATGGATCAAAAACACTTATTAGGATCTCTAAGGATGGGAAAAATTGGTTTGGGGTCATACCTATATGTTATAGACCATAAATGAGGGTTCAATAATTTTTAATTAAAATTAGGATTTGCCAAAAACCCATCCTTACGGTTTCCTGTGCAGAGACGCACAATTTTAACAAATAGGGCACAAGATGTGTGCCTGTTTTAAATGGTCTGGATGGTTTATATAGGAAGGGTTCATAGTTTACAAAAACATTTCCAATTCATGCAAGACCTACTATCCAGTTTTCCAGTTTTCTCTTAGAGGGCGCATGGTTTGGGAAAACCATGTGTCAATCGTGCGCCAACCATGAAATGGCACAAAAACTTCCAAATTTTTAAAAATTTCACTCCATTTAACCCCAAAAGAATACCAAACAAATAAAGGATAAAATATGGGGTTTAGGATTAATTGAAAATTGTAACATGAATTTACAACTATTATATTTTTTCCTTTTTGTGTATTATTAATACGAGTATCTCATGAAATTGTTCAAATTAACGAATGCATGAGCATAATTTTTAAAATTGATTAATTAGGTCTTCCATCCTTATGTATATTCCTTAATAGTGGTCCTTATCAATGATATAAAGGTATTATTTGAAACACAATGATATTATATTATATATATATATATATATATATATTAATTTTAAATAAACTTGAAGTATTCAATAGCTTGTTTAACACATAACCCAAAGTTTCAATGAACCATGACATAGATTACTATAATTACCTTAAAATTGGAATGGAGGGTATTTATATGATTAAAAAACTTATGAAAATATTTTTAAATCATAATTCATAATAAATAATTATTCAATCTTCAGTAATTTCATTTTATACTCAAAAATATTTGTACTTAGAAAATGATTTTATTATTATTTTTACACAATCATTATTACTAAATTATTCTATTATAATGAATTTAATTTGAGAAAATAAATTTCATTTTTTAATTAACATTTCAATATTATATTAGGGTGAATATTTTGGAATTTTCTAAATAGATTTCATTTTAAGTGAATAATGAAAATTATTGATTTTTTTAAATGTCCATTTTTTCATTAAATAAATTAATTTAAATGTATCATTATGATTCCAATTTTATAACAATGTAACATAATACTCATTAATTTATAAATAATATAATTAATTACATATGAATCATCGTTATAATTTATTTTTTGTATAAGTTCATTTTTGGGTTTAAAAATGCATTTTCCTAAAACAAATTCATCGCATTTTGAAGGTTTATTTTTAAATTTAAATCTATCACATATAGATATTAAATTTGATAAAATTTAACCTATAATTGGAATAATAATTTCCTAATTTGTTAATGAGTTGATTTTAATTTTTTTTTCTGTATGAATTATAACCAAGTTAAAAATTTAATACAATAATAAATGTTAAATTTGATTGGGGGGGGGGGGGTAAATAAATATATTAGGGTCAAAAAATACTTAAATAATTGTCTAAATACAATTATATATCTATATTTCAGTCCTATATCTTGATTCCTTAAAAAATAGTTGACTTTGGAGCAACATAACTTGATGAAGACATTAATATATTTTGATATTTTTAAAATTTTATAGTGTTTTTACCACTCCATTATAAGAGGACACCAATTCTATTTTCTTAACACCATATGAGCATTATATCTCTTAAAATATCTAAATAACCCCTTTTTAATATCCACATTCATGATTTATAGGTTATTATTTGATACAAATACCTAGTTTATAACATTAGTAAATCCTATATACTAAGATGTTATTCTATTGATGGTGAAACATTTATTTATCGCTTTCTCTATCAAATGTGAAATGAAATCATTATTCATGAGTACATTTGAACTACCACTTCTCAAAGTGATGTATTTTTTCTTCATTACTACTATTCAAATATTGTTTTTTTGATGGATATAATATTTATACATTATATTTACAACATATTTGTTCTTCATTAATGATAATATATAATATACCATTTTACTCTACCATCAAATGATAAATGAAAGTATCAGTCATGTGTACGTATAGACTACCACCTCCAGGTAGAAATATGCTTCATTTTCAAAAAAAGGTTGAAATGATATTTTAAAGTTACTTTTCATCTATGTCAATATAATTTAAGTATTATTATGATTTAATGGTAATATGATTTTATGATACCATCCACATTATCTATCTGGATATCTTATGTTGATGATGATTTAAGTATGATTCTATGAAACCCATTTCTTTCGAATAGGTAAATTAATTAATGATGAAACCTTTTTTAGTTCCATTTATTTTATAAAAGTTATGATCTGATGAAATGATGAAATGTTTGTGAAACCTATTTTCTTTCCATCGTTTACGATATGATGATAAGATGAATTTTTTATGCTATTGTGGTACACATATGTATGGTTTTCATTATGTGATGGGTGGCCTAGTATTATATATATCTCTAATTCATTAGGTAAACATAAATATTTTATGATATTATAAGGGATAAGATGGTGAGTGAACCTAGTTAATTAAGGAACTCTGTCTAACAATATATTCTTTGGAATAAACCTTGAATAAGGAAATGAAAGCATATGCAGTAAATAGAATCCACTATGATAGTCTTTGCATTGATCCTTGACTAAAGAAATGAATTTATTTTCTTATATTAATGAAAAAAACAAATTTCTTATACTTATGATTTGTTATCATGCGACAAAATTTATTATTGACGATTTTACACACTTTTGACTTATGTATTTTTATAACATTCCACTATACTCAGCAATGGTGGGGAGGGTGGGGAGGGGTTTGTGGCGTGATCATGAAGTCAAGTTCCTGAGAAAATGATTTATTTGTATTTTCTTTGCTGTGTAATGTGCCAGTTTAACAATTTTAGCGAATTTGTTTTTATTTTTTATGAAAAATACTTATACCATGATTTACAATTAATGATATTTGACTGATTGGGTATGATTATCACAATTTATGATCATGTTATAAAACCCTTATTTATATCTTATTCTCACTTATGATCATTTATTTTTATCTTTAATGATTACCCATACTGAACATATAAACTCAATATTTCTTATGTTTCCTTCTCCCCGGTTTTGAAGAAAGTTTTTAAATAGATTATGTCTAAGGAGTGTACTATGAGAGAAGTAAATTGTGGGAGATGTTGAATATATTTCATGAAAAGAGATGATAATTCATATAGTATCTAAAGAAACAAAAAATTTATGGTTCTAGTTTTTTTTTGTTCTGATATGCTTTAAATATTCATCTAAAATCAAGTAATATATATTTATAAAATGCTTAGGTTTCCTTAGTTGGTATCAGAGTAGGGTTTTGTTTTTTTAGTTATTAGGGTTAGATTGTTTTTTGGAAATATTGGTGATAAGTATATGTATAGGATAACAAAAATAAGAATTTTTAAAGCAGATATTTTTAAGTTTTAAAAGAAAATACACCCCTGATTGGATATTGATAATCAGATGTAGCTATAAAATAGTTTCACCTATGGGTTAAAAATATGAAAAGGGAAGATTGTGTATAAACATGATTTTCATATATGCATGACGAGTGGGATGAATTCGACACACATGTATAGATGATCCCATAGGATATGATTTAGTTGATTTAAATGATCTTTAGAAACCATTATGCTTGATTTGAATAGATGATTACCATGATTGACCTAGGTTAATGCCAAGGTTTCATGGATTAAAAAGAAGGGATAATGCTTTATACATCCTATGAGAAAATTTTTAGGATTACCTGATTTCTCACTATGATTATTGTCTCTCAAACCATTATTTTTCGTCTTAGTTAATGGATGGAGCTAAGAGAAATCATTTTAATGATGAATGTCATGGACAATGCGATGATTTTCTACATGAGCAACCAAATGAAATAAGATTTAGAATAAGAAAACATGTGATTATTACTAAACATATATCACATTATATGATTAAACAAATCCACTTGGGTGAGTTTAATAACACATCTAATAAGATACAATTGGAGCTTCATGGGATTTTAGTTATTGAAGACCATAGATAAAAGAACTTCCAGCTTTAAAAATGTCAGTAATATGGAATTAATCTCCTCATAAATGACTTAAAAAAATAAAAATATGTTTTATGTATAGATAAGTAGGGCCTAAAGAACTTAATTACTAAGAAAAAAGATGATTTTGATGAAATGGAATAAAGTAAATAATATGGGACTATTTATTGTTCAACTTCTTAAGTGTGGGGAACATGGGTAATATTTGATCCAATGAACTAATTAAATTAATAAATTATAGACCCAGAAATAGACCATGCTCTGTCAATAATTAATGTGGGCAATTATGATTAAGGAACACTTGTTCTCTGCACTAGAGAAATGGATTTAATGTTAATTTTTTTATGAATATTACCTATGTAAATATTTTTATTATTCTTTTAGGGAAATTTTATTTGATATTGGGACTTGATTATCTCTATCAATATAGATTCCTTAAATATTTCTAGAGTACTGAAGTCACATTTCATATTATTATTGAAACTATTATAATATATATATGTGAGTATGAATATTAAATTTGAATGGAAATTACATTCGTTGTTTGTATATTACTACCTATTAATGAGGGATATTTAACTTAAATTATTGACATGGAAATTGATATTAAAGATATTAAAAATGTTTGAGATCATAAGTATTTATTTAATAAATACTTGTCTAGTATTACCATGAATTGTGAAATTGGTCATTCAACAGAACTCATACTTGGTGAAACACCTTGTAACACCTTGGGATTTTGTGAATTATTTTAAATTAATTTATTCTTTTTGATAACATTAATTTCATGTAACACTGAATGTATTTATTTTATATATATTAAAGCACTATGTTTTGATTGACTTAAAAAAAAGTGAATCATACACTACACACAATATAAATTTTATCTTTCTCAACCCGAAACACTAATATTAGAATACGTTACATGCCAGAATGACTTTCTTAGATGATTTGCATAACACCCAAGACACCATTTTACCAAAAAACAATATATTATTTAAATATCATTATTTAAGAATTATCCTTCCTATTACGTTTTCTATTATGAATAGTATTAAATATGTTATAAAAATATATAGTTTTCAGAAATATAAAATGAATTCATTAGTTATAATGGATATAATAACCAATTGAATATAAATGTAATATTTTTATAGAAAAATATTTTTAAGATCCCAAAGCTATTTTTTAAAAATAAATTAAACTAATTACAATTTTTAAGTGATATTAATGTAATATAGATTCAATAAAATATTTCTGATATTCACCCAATAGATTTGATAGGTATAAGATTAGAACAAACCCAATTTTTTTTAATAATGAAATTTTACCTTCTTTTTATGGAGAACCTATTTTAAATATAAATTTTTGCACTTTTATAAATATTATACGTAAAACTACACATAATTTTTAAAAAATAAACATAAAAATTAGGTTAGGGTGAATTTTTTATATTTATCTGTGAAGTTTCATTTTTTATTAATAGTGAAAAATACCTTAATTTAACTCAAATTGATTTTTCATATAATTTATTTATAAGGTTAAATTATATTTATAATTTAATTTAATGTTTAATTAATAATAGTTTTATAAATTTATCCAATTTATCTATGGAGTCAATTTCACATTTAAATTGGTTATAAAAAACCTAGTAATCTTTTGAATGTTTTTACTTTAAAAACCCGATTTATCAACCCATCTGCAGGATTTTAATTAAATTAATATCTTCCTCTTATGTGATTGTAATTTTGAAAATAATGGTTAATTTATAATTTATATAAATATCAACTTAATTTTTTTACCAAAAATATTTTTGAAGGTAATTAAAATTAATTATGACGATTATGGTGAAATTAAGCATAACAAGGGACTAAACTATAAACTTAAGGCCTAATATGTCCTATAAAAATTTCCAAAAACGATTTTATGGACATATTTAGACACTATAAAACATTTTATTTACTTTTTACTATTATCGGATCACCATTCAATCAAAAATCATTGGTGAGATTTACTTTTTCTAAAATATTAAAAGAGTGTCACTCCTCCTCCACTATAAAGAGGGCTCCTTTCCTCCAACTTCCGCAAACCTATCAATCCACTTAATTTATAAAAATATCTACCAAATTAACTTCAAAAAATCCATTCCTTTATATATTAATTATCTATTTTTGGCATAAATCCATCCATGTATTCCCTTTCGTGTAAATCAAAAGGAGTTACCCGAATAATAGGTAACATCCTTCCTCAAGCTCCATTATTTTATTTTCTTTATCCACCCCATAAAAAGTCATTATTTCATGTTTATAAAAAAACAATTACCCTAATTATATATATATATATATATATATATATATATTATATTAATGGTTCTATATACACTAACACACAACTACAACTAATGGGTAACGAACATACTCTTTTCGTGTATGACGAACTACCACCTAACGAAATGACGATTGTTCAATTTTCCTTTACTCCATATCATGGTGGAAATTATGTTCGAAAATATGTATATATATGTTATATATTATATTTATTATGTATTTAAGCTCTGATAATCCTTTTTATAGCATATATCTCTATATTTTATATTTTGTGTAAAAACGATAATTTCTTTTGAGGAATTGTGGACTACCACCACTCAAAGTTATGTGATTAGTTCACACACTACATGGAATGGATTAATCATGTTATTAATGAATATTTATGATATATATGACATACTAATTCTACTATAATTATATTATATATGTATATAAATATATGTAATTTTCATTATTTCTTTCAATACGACAGTAAAACAGAAACAACATTCATACGTACGTAAGCCCTACCATTTCCATGAATGGTTTATTCAATTTCATAATTATATATTGTATAGATTATAATAATACAAATATAATGAATATAAATGATATTTTTATCATGGTTTACATTCTTGAATTAATTATATATGTGTAAGGTCCAAATATATAACAAATTAAGACACAAGGGAAAACAATGAGAATATTACCCAAAGCATACCTTAACATGAAATTGTTAACAATTAAGTAATATAAATTCATAATAAAACCATATATGGTATTATATATTAGAATATATTTCTATAACAGATTTATAATAAGCTTAATTTTTTTATACAGGATGTTTGAATGAGTTTTATGAGAGTCAAGACACGTGACAAGGTATTTTCATCTCCCTCTTTATTTCTATGCGATACATGCCTTATTCGCTGCTCACTAATTTTGTGTGGTGTATATAGATCACATTAATGTATTCTATTAATATTATACTTAAATATATGGGTATTTATAAAAAAAATTATGATATTTCTATCATGGGGTTTATGTTTCAAAAGATACCAAATTGATAATGTGATTTTCTTTCAATTTGCCCTTGAGACACATGCGATGTTATACACTTATATTTTTATATGAGGTGTATAAAATTCTGTTTACATGTTATAACATGAATCTACTTATTTTCATGTTTTTTTAAAGATCCATTTAATTTCATTTTTTACATGGGGAGTATGATTCAAAGTTACCATATTGTAAGAGTTTATTGAAACAATCACACCATTTATCAAGATGTTTTTATCATGTTTTCATTAATGAAATCTTATGATCCATCATTAAAGAACACTCATGAATTTTATTATCATCTAGTTAGCTCTGATGTATTCATGTATTAGTACCATATTTTAACTCTTTGATACTTAAGATAATTAAGAATGTTTTTATGATAATTTGACCATACCTCTCACTTCAGTTGGAAATATGTGTTCCTTCAAAACCCTACTTTCCAAAAAGGTATTAAAATAATATTATAATAATAACCTATGATCATTAAAATAAAGATTTACCTTTTTTTATTTTATCAATGTTTTTAATTAAATATTTTTATCACATTTTAAATAAGAGTTTTCATGAACTTTTTACTATGCTAAAGGAATGTTGTTTTTACCTCAAATGGGATGTACAGATTTACCCACCATCCATTCTTAGAATCTTATATTGAATGTTTAAATGGTTAATTTTTGAGAAATTTTTTTTGTAGGTGATTATTAATAAATTGGGATTCAAATGTTTTTCAATATCCTTTACATTTTTTCTGAGGAAATATTATTTCTAAATGTTTTCAATGATTACTTTATAATTTTTCAAGTTTAATTTCATAAAAATTGTTTTCAAAAGGTTTTATGTCTTAAGAATAATTATTTAAAAATATAATGGACTATTTACTAATTAAGTGTTTTTAAAATATCTTTAAAAATTATTTCCCATCTCAGACAACGTCTGTTGGTGTTACTAATTCCTTTTTAGGGAAATTATTCAATGTTTCAATTCATATTATTTATCTAAATGGTTTAAATTTTATGGCATGATTTTTTCAAAATCTGTTTCCTTTTCATGGGTTTTATATCTATGAAACTCTGTTATTTTAACTAGTTATAATTTGATTAAATGTTTATGAAACCTATTTATTTTTCCACAAGTTCATGTATGAATTCATTTTTATGATACCCATTTCATTTCATGGGTGACGATATGATTATTTATGATTTTTTAGAAAATGTATGTATGATTTCATTATGATATGGGTGGAAAATATATCTTCCCACCATAAATTAGATAATGATAATTGTTTTGTCAGATTAAAGGGTAAATTTGGATCCTTCCCAATGCTGAAACAAGAGAGTACATGGAAGGAAATCCCAATCCCAAAATAAGAGGGTATAAAGAAGAACATCCTAAGACCAAAACAAGATGGCACATGAGTGGAAATATCATGCCCTAATCAACTACACAAGTGATTATCCCAAGACTAACATGTTACAAAAGTCTTGGTACGTGTATTTAACGGAAGGTTTTTATACGATTATGCGTTGAACTAAATTACATGTCTTATTCTTATTTTATGATTTCATGGCTCATGTTCTTTATTTCCTTTTGATTTTTGTCTTATGAAATGAAAATATTTATTCCATGATTTATGTTTTTGATTTTTTGGATATGTAGGTTATGATCTTATAATGATTATGATCATGTTGTCATACCCTTATGTTCATGATATTCTTAAGAATTTCATATATTTAGCCTTACTGAGCATTTGAGCTCACCCCTTTCTCATGTTTCTCTTCCCCAAGATATGAAGATATTTTTTTATGTAGAAATACTAGTGGGGAATATATTTGTGGGAAATATTGAAAATATTTCACTAAGTTAGAATATTTTTCCATGTTTCTAAAGGAATTAAACTAATATAGTCTTTTGGCATCTATTTTTGTAATTTTTTATGAATTATACAAAAGCGATGTATAGTCTATGTATGTTAAGACTAGTTTATTGCAGTTTGTATTAGAGAAAATTTTTAGTTAAACATTAGAAACTATGATGATAAAACTATAGTGATAACTCTAAGGACATGTCCAAGTATAAGTCTATGGATAAATAAATATATAGGGAAATATCCTAGAATTTTTGTAATGATAGAGTGAGTGGTTTTATAGAAATACATACCTATTTGTATACTACACATGGATGTGGATCAGGAACAAATAAATGTTGTGGTAACAACTCTGACAAGATATTCCAGGCCTGACTCAGGGTAATCGATTACATGATAATGGTTCTTGCTGCACAATTGGTTTGACAATCCCAGGAGATCTTCTTTGGGAATTAACAGACTCTTCACAATTAATCTAGAATGATTTAAATATAAATTGGGTATAAATAACATAAGATAAACCTAGAGTGTCATAGATTAAGGAATTTTTCATAAATTATACATCTTATAAGTGAATTTTCATGATTGTGTCATTCCTCACAATGATAATCATTTCATATTCAATGCTTTCTAGTTTTAGCCAATGGAGGGAATCAGAAGGAACAACATTAGTGTTGAATTATGTGGACAATATACTGATGAGAATTCAAATGGTATGAACACTAGAGTGAAGAATGTTATGATCATGCTTAATAAATTTTCAAGCAATATAATCAATAACGTGTACCTTAAATAATGATCAGACTCACCAAAGAAGAGAAGGAATGAGTTTGCCGAAAGTTCTCCTAATAGAGAGCATGGAGAAAATATGATTTGGTTTCCTTTATGTCAAGAATGTTGAAAGAATATACTAAGTGAATATCTTAGATAAACAAGAAGGTGTTTTGACTATGGAAAATATGGACACAAATAAAGTAACTGGAAATGAAAAATGAAGGGTTTAGCTAATAAAATAGACGGAAATATTGGTATCTATAATACATCATCAAAGGTTAAATGCTTCAAGTGTGGAATGAATTTTCATAATGAAAATTGTTTTCTTATGTGGAACGATTTTGAATAGAAATGGAAATGTGGTATGAGTTATAGTTATATTGATGACAATGATGAGACTATAGAGGATATGTTAAAGAAAATATGTATTAATTAAGAGGATGAGGTATCCTTCTTATGACTTATGGATGAACTAGAATAATAAATGTTTATATGTATTTGGATTTAAGGATTATGTAGTATGAATGTTTAAATATGTACGTATTGTTCACTTTATGTTTTACGCTAATGATTTACGAGATTATGTTGAATGTTTTCAAGAGACTGCAAAAGTTATTTAATGACAAGATGATATTTTTAATATGGGTAGACAAACATTAATATATTCTTTTACATATAATAATTTTGTTTGGATAATGATATTTTGGATTGGAATAATTAAATTGTGTAGTACTGATTACCTTGGATCTAATTAGGGAAATGTTAATATGTGTTTTATGCTATCAGGTTTTCAAATTTTTTTATTTAAGGAATATATCAAATATACTTTGAAATAATGATAAATTATTGTTTAAAATATCTTTTTATGATAATTTAGGTTATTTCCATATTTGATGAGAATATATGATGAAGTTATTCACATTTTTTAAATTTTACACCCATGAGGTAGTTTTTGGTTTATGGGGATCAATGTTAAGTTGATTTTGTGATCATCTTTTGAATGTTTTGGATTTTCATATTATGGAAGGGTTACAAGGATAAACATTTATGGAAATATTAAGATAAAAATTAGATGAATTTTTTGAGAATAATGTATTATCTTACCACATGAGGTTTTTTGAAAAATGAATGTCCTATTATGAAAACATGGTGTTGATGATAACTGATGATAGATGGGATAACATATCGTGGATGTCATGATTTGTTAGTGCTTCAAGAATGAAAAATCCACCTTCCTTTTTGGATAAAGAGTTGAAGTGTATCAATGAACAATGTTGAGGTTTTCCTAAAATCAAGCAAGTATGTCTTTCCATGAAAATTATTTAACTTTTGTAAAAAGGATATTGATACTAAAAAATTATCTCAGTACCTCAATTTTCGATGAATCAGATAGTCCTTTAGTTCATCACGTATTTATGGCTTTGTGATTGTAACCTTTCTGCTAACCTTTTTCTCTATCACTCTTCATCCAAACATGATGGTTATATTTCACTTCTAGGATAATGTTTTCACATTACACCTATGTTCTCCCATGTGAAAACCAATTTTTATGTCACTTTGGGTAATCGTTATGATTTATACTTTCCCTTTTAAAAGAAAATTTTAGTATTCATTTTTACAATTTATTTTTATAATAAAGTAACTTTCAAGTTTTAACCCTTTAACAATCTAAAATAATTTAGAGGAATAAATTCATTTTAACGGGGGTATAATGTAACTCCCTGAGATTTTTGTAAATTATTTTTTTCAAATTAATTTATTCTTTTTGATATTTTTCATTTCACGCAACACTAAAATAGTTTTTTTATATATTAAACCACAAAGTTTGGATTGATATATTCACAATGCCAAATTAATCATGAACTACATTCAATTTAATGTTTATCTTTATCTAAATGGTACATTGTGTCTAGCCTGTGTTACATGCAAGACTGAATTTTCTTGATGGCTTTCTTGACATGTAAGACCGAGTTTTACCAAACAACAATATATTTTTAAAATATTATTGTTTTAGACTTAACCTAGAAATTATGTTAGAGTTTACTATCTTATTAAAATATATATTTTACTTAAATATAAAATTAATTCATTAGTAACAATGAATTTAAGAACATATTTAATATGATGTGAATATATTTATAGAACACTATTTTTATATTGACAATGATGTTTTGTTGTAATAAATTAAATAAATTAAATAAATTAAAATTTTGAAGTGACATTAATTTAAAATATATTCAATCAAATATTTCTGATATTCATCCAATACATTTGATAGTCAAAAGATAAGAATAAACCAGATTTTACATACAAAACCCAATATTTTTATGATGGTAATTTTATGCGTTTTGATAGCGAACCTATTTTAAATATAAATTTTAACACTTTTTATAAGTTTTATATGTAAAAATAAACTTTTATTTTGAAATAAGAAATATAACCAACAGGTTAGGGTGATTTTTTGTTATTATTCTGTGAAGTATCGTTTTTTAGGAATATTAAAAAATACTAAAACATAACTAAAAAATGATTTTACTTCTATTTTTTTGATAAGGTTAAATTTTATTTAAAATTGATTTTACTATATAAATATATAATTTTTTTATCAATTTATCCAATTTATGTAATTTGAATTGATTTTACATTGAAATTGGTTATAAAAACCTATATATATTTTGAACGTTTTTACTTTAAAAAGCGCATTGTCATCTCATCCGTGGTATTAAATTTAAATTAATACCCACCACTTTTATGATTAGAATTTGAAAAAAAGATTCCATATTTGGAATAATCATAATTTATAATTTCTAATAATATCAACATATATTTTGACCAAAAATATTAGTGAAGGTTATTAAAACTGATTACAACGATTAATGAGAAATTAAACTTAACATGGAATTAACCCTATACTTAAGGCCTAATATAACCTAGAAACTTGTCAAAAATCCATTAAATAGAAATATTTAGTCCATATCCTCCCATTATGGAATTTCGACCATTATTGGATCCACTTTCAATAAATTACATTGATGATGATTTGATTTTTCCAAAATATTACAAGAGTGCCACTCCTCCACCACTATAAAAAGGATTCATATCCTCCCAATTCCACACACCTCTCAAGACACATATGTTCGGACAAGATATGTGCAATTAACTTCAAAAAATCTCTCTCTTCCTCCTTAAATCCTTACTTTGGGAATAAATCCATCCACATAATCCCTTCGGTGCATACCAAAAGTAGTAACCCGAATAAGAGGTAACATCATTCCTTAAGGTCCTTTCTTTTATTTTCTTTCTCTACCTCCTCAAATATCATTATTTAATGATTATATAATAACATCAGTATCCTAAATATATTGTAATGTTTTTATATTAGCGGCTATATCTACACATAAAGTAACCTTCATCTAATGGGTAATGAATATACTCTTTACATGTACGATGAACTACCGTCTGAAGAAACAATGTTTGTTTATTTTTCCATTAACATATAAATATTGGAAATTATTATGGAAAATATATTTATATATTATATATCTTATATTTATTAAGTATTTAGTCTTTTTTTATTCCTTTTACAAAACATATATTTATACTCACTATTTTTTTGTAAATAAGATAATTTAGTTTGAGAATGTGGGAACTACCGCCCCCTCAAAGCGATGTGATTCATCCACACTCTATATGGAAGGTATTAAGGATGTATTTAGTGAAATTATATGATATATAAGACATAATAATTATATTTTAACAATATTATATACATATATACATATATTTTATCTTTTTTTCTTATTTAAATATAAAAATAAAATGGAAACAACGTTCATGAGTACCTACGACCTATCGTCTCCATGAATAGTGTATTCAATTTCACTGTTATATATATTTTATGGATTATTATAATACAAATATACTGATTATACATGATATTTTTATAATCTTTTACATTATGTAAATCATTATATAAGTATAAGGACCAAAGATATAATAAATTAAGACACAACCGAATAACAAAGCGAATATTGACAGAATCGTAAACTTAACATGAAACTGATACCCATTGGGTAATATAAATTCATAATAAAACATTATATAGTATTAGATATAATAATATGGTTTTATAAAATATTTATAACAGCCTTTAATTTGTTATACAATAAAATTTAATGAGTATGATTAGAGTCAAGACCCAATGTAACGAAATTATATCTCACTCTTTAGTTCTGTGAGATACATGCCTTATTCACGGCTCAATTCTTTTGTGTGTTGTTTATAATTCACATGAATGTATTATATGCCTCTTATACTTAAATATATGGTTATTTCCATAAAATATTTATGATATTTCTATCATGGTGTTTAAGTTTAAAATGTTATTAAATGTGTAAAGTAACATTCTCTAAATTTTCTTTCTTTGAGACACATGCCATATTATACACCTATATTTTTATATAAGGTGTATAAGCTGCCTTGGACATGTTATAATATGAATATCATTTTTTCATGGTATTTTAAAGATCCATGTAATTTCATTTTCCTACATGGGATGTATGATTTAAAGTTACTATCTGGTAAGAGTTTATTGATACAATCTCACAGTTTATCGAGATTATTGATGATCACATTCTCATTAACGAAATACTATGATCCCTCATTCAGGAACACTCATGATTTTTCTTCTCCTCTGGTTATTCTTGATTCATTCATGTATTATTACAATTTTTTTCACTATTTGGTAAAAAATATATAATTAATCAAATGTTTTTAATTAAATATGACCTTACCTCTCTCCTAGATATGAAATATATGTTCCTTCAAAACCATGTTTTCTAAAAAAGGATTCCTAGAATAATATACTAATCTCATATGATCATTATAATTCATTTTTACCATATTTGTATTTTACCAATGTTTTCTAGGTAATATTCATATCTCTTTCAACACAATGATTTTTTTTAACATTTTTACCTTGTAAAATGAATGTTATTTTTACCTTATATTGAATGTATAGATCTACATGAATCCTTTATTTTAATATTTTTTATGATTAAATATTTAATTTTAATAAAATTCTTTTTAAAAATGATTTTCAAAGAAATTATTTTCCAATTATTTTTCAAGATCCTCTATAAGTTTTCCAAGGAATGAGTATTTCAAAATGTTTTCAATACTTAATATATAAGATTTCATATTTATTTTCATGATTTTTTTACAAAAAGGTTTTATGTGCTAAGAATCATTTTTTTAAAATGATGAAGGATAGTTTTCTCATGGAGTGTTTTTAAGAGATCATTAAAAATTATTTCCAATAAATATAGCATATGTTGATGTTACTCAGGTCATTATAGGTAAATGATTCAATGTTTCAATTAATATTATTTCTCTGAATGGTTTTTGTTTTATGGAATGATGTTTATGAAATACTTTTCTCTTTTATAGGTTATACACTACTGGAAATGTGACCATTCCCAACACTTTTATACCCCCTTTCCCAACGGTTTGGCCAAACCATTGGGAAAGCCCACCTTTTGACCTCTTTTCCCAACGGTTTTCGAAAACCGTTGAGAAAGGGTAGTATTTCCCAACGGTTTGGCCAAACTGTTGGGAAAGTTCGAATTTGTGGCAAATTTTCCCAACAGTTTGGCCAAACTGTTGGGAAATATCCAATTTGTGGCCACTTTTCCCAATAGTTTCGCCAAACCGTTGGGAAAGGTCTAATTTGTGGCCACTTTTCCCAACAAATCAACATACCTTCCTAGATTCTAGGAACCTATACCAACGGTTTTGAAAACCGTTGGTATAGGTCCTTTGATTTTTTATTGCATCCTCTTAACTAGAATATTCTATAAATTAAAATTTAAAATAATTATGAGAATACATATATATATATATTTATGAAATTATGTTTACAAAAGTCATGTTAAGTTAGTGGTTAGGTCGTTCAATGATAAACTGGAGGTCCTGGGATCAAATCCCAGTGAATGATTTTTTTGGAAATACATATACAAACAGTTTTATGGAACCATTGGTATATATTTTCATATTACTTGTACCAATGGTTTTTAAAATTGTTGGTATAGGTCTATACCAACGGTTTTCCAAAAACCCTTGGTATAGACCTATCCCAACGACTTACTTGCATATGGTTCTCCAAACTGTTGGTGTAGGCTATACCAATAGATTGGAGGCCTATACCAACGGTTCCAAACCATTCGTATAGATTTTTTGTCCAGTAGTGATATTTCAATGAACCGTGCTTAGTTTCATGGGTTATTCTTAAATGGAATGATTATAAAAACTATTTTTTCCACAGGTTAACGTACCATTTAATGTTTATTGCACCCATTTTATTACATGGGATACGATATGATTTTTTATGATCTTGTGGAATATGTATGTATGACTTCATTTTTACATTGGTAGGACCTATATATTCCCTCAATACATTGGGTAATGATAAATGTTTTCTGATCTGAAAGGGTACACGAAAGGGAATCTCATGCCTGAATCATAAGGGTACAAGGAAGGACATCCCATGCCCAAAACAAAAGCGTACACGGGAAGAAATCCAAGACCAAAACAGGAGGGTTCACGAGTGGGAATCCCAATCCTGAAGTAGTTACATGGGTGATTATTCCATGACTAACATGTTAAAAAGGTCTTGGTAGGTATCCTTTACATAGGGTTTTATATGCTTATTTTTCTGCCACAATTCCATGCCTTATTATTATATTATTCTTTCAATGATCATGTTATTTATTTCCTTATGATTCATGTATTATTAACTAAAAATATTTATTCCCTGATTCATGTTTATTTTATTTGATATGTAGGGTATGGTCTTATAATTATCATGATCACATTCTCATACCCTTATGTTCATTATATGCTTATGTATTTTATGTATTTAGACTTAATGGGCATTTGAGTTGACCCCGTTTTTTTGTTTTTATTCCCCAATTTATGAAGAAATTTTTTTAAGTAGAAATAATAATGGGAAATATCTTTGTGGGAAACATTGAAGACACTTAACTGAGTTAAAATATTTTTTGTTCCATGTTTCCAAAGGCACTAAACTAATACAATCTTTAGGCGTCTATTTTTATAATATTTTATGTATTCTGAAAATGTGATGTAATGTATATGTTCATAATAATGGTATGTTATACGCTTATTACAATGAATCTATATAGAATGGATCTGATTGAGTTATATGAATTAAATATTAAACTCAATGAAAATCTTGATAAGGGATTCATACTCCCTTGTGTACCACTATGAATCACACATCTTAATTTTATTAAGAATAAAGGCGGTTCAATGCACCTTCAAAATAATTATTGGGACCTTAATAATATCACTATCAAGAAAAAGTATCATCCACCCTATATTGATGATATTTTTGGTCTATTAAGAAGTGATTAAATTTTTTACAAGATTGATCTCCAATCTTGATATCATCAATTGGGGGTCAACATAGAGGATATACCCAAGATAACCTTTCATACAAGTTAGGGTCATTATTAATTTATAGTTATTCTATTAGGATATTTAAATCCCCCCACTATATCCATATATTTAATGAACATATTTTTCAATGATTTCCATGATCAGTTTGTGATAGTCTTTATTGATGATATTCATATATATTCGAAGAGTAAGGAAGATCATGTTGAATATTTTAGGATTGTAATGAGTATCCTAAGGAGTGATTAGATATATGATAAATTTTACAATTGTGAATTATTTCTATATAAAGTGTCAATATTATGTCATATAATCTCATGCGAGTGTATATCAGTGGATCCTTCAATGATAGAAGTTATTGAGCAATGGTACCAATCTACCATGATGTTTAAGATTTATAGTTTTCCTAGATTTGATGGAAACTACTAATGTTCTTAAGGTATTTTTCAATAATTTATTATCTAATGACTAATTTAGCCTAGAAAAGATCCATGTTCCTTTGGATAGATGAATATAAGGAAAATTATAGGGTGCGTAAATGAATGTTTGGAAAAACACATGTTCATACACTATCTTATAGAGGATAGAGTTTATTATCTATATTGATGCATTTAATAATTTAATGGTATATTTTCTTATACAAAATGATATAGTGATATCTTATGTCTCATTTTAATTGAATATTCCAGTGAAAAATTACCCCACTCATGATTTGGAGTTGGAAGTGGTATTTTTTCCATTAAAAATATGTAGGGATTATATTTATAGTGAAATATGGTATATATACAATGATAATAAAAATGTGAAGTATATATTTACGTATAAATATTTTAATATAATATAAATTATATGGTTAGAGTTAATTAAGGATCATGAATGGTCAATACACTACGATGATGGGAAGGAGAACTAGGTGGATGATTCTTTGAGTTAGAAAGACCATTCTGGTTTGTCCATAATGAGGATTTAAAGTGATCTAATATTTATGGATTTACAGAATATGGATCTTCAAATGATGAGGAATGAATATAGATCATATCTTTCTAAAATTATTTTTTATGCATCCATGCATGTGGGGATTGAAGATGCATAAATGGAGGATGTAGATCTGTAGAAGGTGAGAAATGTTCCTGAGTTCAACTATGATTTGGATGTAATGATAAGGTTCATGTATTGAGTATGTGCCCATTTTATAAAATTCTTGAAGAAGGACCACTGGATAAAGATCATTTCTCATAATTATAAATAAATATTGAATGTATGAAGATATATGAAGATCTAAAAAAGTATTTATGGTGGGATAACATGAAAAAGGATATTGTAGACTATGTATCATGATACTTAGTATGTCAAAAAGTATAGTCTGAGAGAAAAATTTATAAAGGGGTGTTACAACCATTACATATAATAGAACAGAAATTAGAAACCATTACCATGGATTTCCCCATCAGACTCCCCAAAACATCTAAAGGGAACAATGATATTTGGGTTGTAGACGATAACCTTATGAAATCAACATGTTTCATTACAATCAAAGCTGATTTCTCTCTTCACATTTTTTCTAGGATATAAATTTAAAAAGTGGTAACGATTCATGGATTACCAAATTCTATTGTATATGAGTAGGATCTAAGGTTAACCTTGAATTTATGGATAAGAATTCAACAAGGTTTGAATATATTGCTAACTTTTAGCACCGAAAATCATCTCTAGATAAATTTTATATCTGAGAGGGACATTAAAACCCTAGTGTATATTATGAGTTAATGTTCTATGGATTTCAATGGTGGTTGGTATAAACACATTACCTATGTATAACTTTCTAATAAAAATATCATTTACTTAAGAATTATAATGGATCCTTCTAAATATATATATGGATGTAAGTTGGAGTTATAGATTTAAAACTATTGTTTTATGATCCACATGATGAAATGATATAGAAGGATAGATCCATTCATAAACACATCATGGAAGCTCAGATTCGATAGAAGAGTTATGGTTATAATCATTGGTGAAATCTAGAATTTTAAGGCTCTAAGAATGCATTTCTATGAATTTATATATGGAGTAAGGTTATGATATTTATAAAAAAATGAAATTAGATACATATATATGTTTTCCCCTATGTGATTCTTGATAAAATCAAGATGGTTTATTTTTATTTGGTGCTTTCACAAGATCTCTCTCATGTTCATGACATGTTCCATGTATCTCTCCTGAGGAAGTTCATACCTAATCTTTCACAAGTACTAATATCGGAGGTCAGAAAATTGGATAATGATCAATCTTATGAGAAAAGATGGATAAATATTATGGATTTTACAGATAAATTTATGTGAAATAAGACCACATACTTGGTAAAAGTTTTGTGGTAAAATGATAAATTTGAGGATGTTACATGGGAACCCTAGGATGTGGTGAAATTGATATATCCACAAATTTTCATCTCAGACTAATTGAATTTCAAGGGGAAATTCATTTTAATGGGGGTATAATGTTACACCCTTAGATTATATATATACATATTCCTTTGAAATAAACATAAACTATTATATAACTTGTTTTACATGAAACCCTATGTTTAAATGAACCTTGATATATTATAATGTTCAAATATAGAAATTGGAGTGGTGGTTATGAATATGATTAAACAAATTATGAAAAAACTATATAAATTTCTATTCGTAATAAATAATTACTCAATATTCATTAATGTCATTTTATGTTTCAAAAAAATGTTTTCATTAAAAATGTTTAATTGCATTTTTTATAGACATTATAATTAATTTATATCCTTTAAAAACACACGAGTAAGTGAATTTAAAATTTAAAATCATCAATTAAATATTATCATAGATTTATTTTTTGGTGTTTTTCTAAAAATATTTATTTCCAAGTGAAAAGTGAATAATTATTATTTTTGTAAAACTTCCATTTTTTTCTTAAATCAAGTAATTTAAAAGTCCCATTATGATCTGAATTTCATCATAATGTAAAATAATATTCTTTTAATGATAAATAATCCAATTTATTACATTATAGTTATCATTATAATTTATTTTTTCCTAAGTTTATATTTGGGTTTAAAAAAAATTTCTAAATACTATTTCACATCATGTTTTGTAGGTTTTAATTTTAAATTTAAATCTTCAAATTAATTAAATTGAATTTGATTAATTTGAATTTATAAATTTTATCATCATTTACATTTTTTAATAATTCCAATATCATTTTTGGTCATTATGAATAATATCCAATGTTAAAATTAAATACTATGGTCAATTTTAAATTGGATTAATGGGGGGTGGGGTGGGGGTGGGAGGGTGGTGGTATTATAATAAAAATATAAAGGTCAAAATTGCATAATTTTTTTGTAAATAATATTAGGTTTATATATTTATATCCTATATCTTTCTCACCTAAATAATAGTCAAATTTGGACCCCATGGCCCAATTAAGACATTAATATATTTTAGTTTTTCTGAGAAATTTTATCTTTTCCCCTCCCTTATAAAAGGACACCACTTATAGTCTCTTACTAGAACATAATGGACCTTTTATCTTGGATATGATTTTCTAAAATCACTTCATGATATCCCTTCCTCTGATATATAGATCATATATTGTTCAAAATACCATCCTTATAAGGCTTAATGTGTAAGCCAAATGATGTTGTCTAAAAAAGAGGTATATCTCTTAACTGATTGTTTTCATTTTATTTATTTTTATAAATACATAATTTATTTTATATCCATGATGTTATAATAGGGTAAATATACACCATATAATGATTTTTTATTATTTCTATGGGAAAACCTATTCATATCATTCTTTTTTCGATGAGAAATGAAAGCATTGTTTGTGCATATGCACAGACTACTGCCTCATAAAGACATGTATTTTATTTCTCATAACCACCATTCATGGATGGTTCGTATGATGGATATAATATTTATATAACATACTTATAACATAATTTTTATTATTTAATGGTACAATGTAATAAACTTTCTTACACTTCCATCAAATGAGAAATGAAATTATCACTTGTGTGTACATCCAGACTACCACCTCTATGTAGCAATATGATTCATTTTACATGACCACATTTGATGATTGGTTATTATGATGGATTTAATTTTTATATATGATATTTTTTTTGTAATTTTAAGATCTTATCAACCTTAATAATTCTCCATCCATTGGAAAATGATAACATCTCTTGTGCACATGTGTGGACTACCACCTCCTTGAAGTGATGTGATGAGTTTTTCATCAATGCATTATATGAATAATTATAGCATATAATATGAATAAATCTGATAAATATGTAATGATTAATATTATATATATTATGAAAACATGACTAAGGTTTAGGTATCATTACTATTGAACTGAAACATGGTGGAAAACAAACTTGTTTTTACTCGAATATTCATTTTTACAAAGAAATTGTTCATAAAAATATAATTGAAAATTATAATGGAATGGTAAATAGTATATTTTATATGAATATGGTTCTGGAATATGTTTTTAATAAATATATATTTATTATATTGGATATTTTCATGCATATGAAGTAACACAAGACAAGATCTATGGTATTTGTGTTACTATCTCACTTCTTTTTAGGATTATCTATGCTAAATTTCCATTGAGGGAAATTATATAGTTATTATCACTTATACAAAATATACTTTATTTTCATATGTTCATTCCTATAATTTTTTTTATTAGTTCTAATTTACTCTCTTTGGTATATAAAATGGTTGATATTAGTTTTTAATGAAAAATTGACCTTTTTTCCTCTATAGTAATAAATTCATTCTTCCATGTCAATGATCTTCAAATTTATTTTATATATGTTTTTAAATATTCATGAAATATTTTAAATATATAATTTTCATTACCTATTACTTTATTCATCAAGTTTTCAATGGAATATTTTTAAAAAATGTTTCCCAAATAATTCCTTTTTGACTTTTTGAAAAAGTATTTAATGAACGTTTTATTTTAACATATTCAGTACAAAATATTTCTAAATTATCATAATAATTATTTTAATTGAAGATTCCTTTATGTTTTTTCATTTTAATTTTCAAGGAAATTTATTTTATCAATAGTTTGTTATTCATAGTTAAAATTTTATCAAAACAAAAGGATATTTTCCTCATGTATTTCAAAGAGTGTTTTAAATGTTATTTTAAAATAATTTTTCATCTATACTAGCATCCATTAAGGTTTTGTTTACTTTATTAGAGATATGATCTTATGAAACCATAAATTTTATTTCTTAGGATGACTTAATGTGAAAGTGATTTAAGGAAAATTATATGAAACTCGTTTCTTTCCCATGGGTTAATTAAGTTATGATGAAACCATTATTAAACCCATTTCATTTCAACTATTTAATATATAATGAAATGATTAACTATTTATGACACACATTTTATTTCAATAGGTTATGATATGATGAACATTTTATGTTCTTTTGGAATACATAATCATGGTTTTCATTATATCAAAGGCGTTCCTAGTATTATATAGCATTCTTATGAATTTTTTAATTATAGATATCTCATGAGATAATAAAGGATTAAATAGGGAGGGAACCTTGTTTAATAAAGGAATCTATCTAATAATATAGTCTTGGGAGTGAACCTTAAATTTGGAAATGATGAAATATGGAGTGAACCCAATCCACTATGACAGTCTTGGTAGTCAGCCTTGACTAAGGAAATGATTTTATATTCTTATCTGTATAAAAAACTTATGAATTATGCTTAGGATATATTACAATGGCTCAAAAATGATTATTGATCATTCTATACACTTATGAATTATGTCATTTGTTATGATTAATTGTTATTAAATTATTTATGATTTATTATATTTGATTTATTGGGTATGATTATCCTAATTTATGATCATGTTCTCATACCCTTATGTTTATCTTATTCTCACTTTTGATCATTGATTGATATCTATTATGGATACACTTTTTGAGAATCTAAGCTCACCCTTTCTTAATTTCCTCCCCCTAGGTTATAAATAAAGATTTTAATTAAAGAATGTCAAATAAGTGTACTATGTGATAATGAATTTGTGGGATATATTGTATATATTTGGTGAAATATTATTATTATGCATCTAGTCTCAAAAGGAACTAAACCATTACTATTATTTGGAATCATTGTTATGATATGTATTGAATATTTCTCTAAAATAATGTAATATATATGTATGAGATTATTTTGTTTCTTCATACTCCTACTCATGTTAGGTCCATTATTGGAATTTGTTGATTGTTTTTATCATATTAAAGGAGTATCAATTGCTTAATAATCATTCAATGTTTCAGTTTTGAATAAGAGTGATTCACTTATTACGGAATATGATATCAAAGGTAGGTATATAAGTGCACCTTGAGAAGGTTCATTATATGTTTTATTTGGTGTGACTATTGAATTTTTTCTAGATCCAATGTTTTGTGGAATTTTCATTCCACTATACAATATTGTAAGACTTATTTTGATTTGAAACACAAATGAAGTCCCTATACAATAAGGGTGTGAATTTGGAGTGGTGTGACCATTATGATAGATCCTTTTAAGAGTTGGAGCGAAGGTTTACATCTACACAAGTTCTAACCTTACATAATCTAAGTAAAAAGTATACCTTGTATTGTGACGCATCAGGTGTTAGACTTGGAGTCACGATAATACAATATGGGTATGGGGTTGCATATATATCGAGGTAGTAGAGACCATATGTGTGGTATTATTTCACTCCTGATTTGGATCAAGTGACAGAAGTGTATGTGCTCATATGTTTACATAATTATCTTCTTAGTGAGGGGTTCATGGTTTATAATAACCATAAGTGCCCCAAGTGTATCATTTTCCAATATTTAGAATAGGAGGTGTGTATTATATCTTATGTATTTTAAATTTTAGAAAGTATATACACCTAGAATTTTATTTTTTTGGTTGATTCACTAAGGAGAAATACTCATATATAGGTTTTTCATGAGGCTAGAAGTGAGTGTACGTTAATGAGTATCTTCACTGAGGTGAATCTAAATGTTTAGAAGTATAAGAGTAGATTGGACCTATTTTCAATTGATAGTAACTCTTAACTTTAGTAAATTTATCGTATAAAATCTATAATTAGGTATAGATTTAGATGAAACCTTTTAAGGCCATGTATTGATGGTCATACAATCAGTATTTATGCTTTTTAGTGGTGGGGGAGTCTTCTATATTTAGACTAATCCATGATCTGGTGATTTAAGAGAATATATAGTTGATCTGAAATATATTTTTCACAATATGGAGCAAGTTATTCTTATATTCATTTCTATGATTCCAGCCTATTGAGTTTTAGGTGAGTAACTGGGTTTTCCTAGGAGGGTCCCTTCATTTGGGACATCATGAGTTTTGGAGGTAGCTGAAGTTGGGGCCAAATTATGTGGGGACTTTGAGGCTTTTGATAGTATCAATATAGTGTCCTACCAATATGTACATCCTCAAAGTTTTAGGATTTTTATTATGTGTTCGACATATCCCAGCCTAGAAGACACCACCCCATCTATCTCATGTGATATGTATTAATGAAAATGATCTATATCCTAATGCGTCATTCAAGGAATTACTATTTTTTATAGTTTATCAAAGTGAGATGATACTTCATGGAATGATAGTCTCTTTTTTATACATTCAGTTGGGAAATGGGTGTATACAAGAGGATATTTGGGGTGAGAGGAACATATACATGTATAGTTTCCAAACTTGTTTGTCAGTGAGGCTTAATGATTCATCTCTAGGATGAGATACCATATTGTGTGGAAGTTGTATCTCCACATATATTTAAATCATCATTATTGATCTAATTTCACTACAACTCTTGTATTTTTTATTTAGTTTTTTAGAGATATCTTCCTAGGATGAGGGGATCATATTGATATTTCTGAATAGGTTTCATTACATTTTTTATAATAAAAAAATATACAATTTACGTGGGGGTTTGGTACTGAGTACCTAATAGACCCCATAGTTGTGTGTCTATTAAGTTAATTAATTTATGAAAATTATTATATTTTAATTAAAAAATAACTCTATTCCCCTGTAATTTTTATTCATTGGGGCCATATTTCCACCCCTTTATCTCTATGGATTCATCTCCCCTCAAGAGTCAGATATCCTTTATTTGTCATCAAATTCATGAGCTGTCTATTCTATAGATCACCTATAGTAAGGATATCCCCAATATTCCCTAAATTCCTGATTTATATTTCTATTTAATTGTTTTTTTAAATTATTCCACAATTTAATAGTTTACTCTATATTGTATGATATCTTTCACAAGATGTTGATTTACCATGAGAAAATTTATAGAAAATATATTATTGAAATGAGGTAATCAATTCCCAAACATTCAATAAAAATTCATGTGGCATGTGATATAAGGCGTCACCAACAGTTTATTATTATCCTAAAACTTGACTTAACTACTTTTAGATGACATGTATGAGTTGGGTAAGGATGTCTACGGACACTATAGACCCTTTTATCACCAAGAATTAATTACATGGTCATCAATGTCTATGAGACTAAACATGAGTACATAGAACTTGTACTCAAAACCAAAAAGGTGCTTCCTTGAGTTATGATATTACATAAAGGAACTATATTGGTGAAATTTTATTTGTCATATTTTGGAGAGGTTCTTAATTGAGAGAGGTATAGTTATAGGCTGACCTACATGGAACTTGTGGGTAGTCCTATGGTCTTTTGGATAGTTTAATTATAATTTGGGGTGATTATTATATATTGAATATCTTATACATATTCGGGTAAATTTCTCTTAGTATGATATTTTTAAAAGGTTGGGTGTGTTTGGTCCCACATGGATAAAACATAATGTGTGTTAAAGGTTATGTTGATCCACATTTGAATTTCTTATATTATATTGTTTGATATATCTATTCTATATTATTATATCTGATGGTATATTGTGGGTTGAGTTTCCCTCTATCTATATTATTTCCTTTCGCAATAGTCAATAGGGACTCTATGATGAGGTTTATTATGGATGTGATGTGATTACCATTTTTTTATTATGTTTATAAATAGTGATGATATACCTAGTATAAGGTATGATCTTGATGAAGAATTTATAATCATGGGAGTGGGGTGGAATTCAGACCAGGTTTTGGAATGTAATGCCCACTTGTACTTGATGCTGATGGGGGTGGGATGGAATGCCCAATTATTTTTATTTCTCCTATAAGTGGGTTAAACTTCCCATATTATGATGATTCCATGGAAGGGGAAAAAATTATCCTGTTATTATAGTTTATTTTGGGACATGAAGTCAATGTTGTATTAAGGCCTAAGACTAGGTATTCTTTTACTCTTGTGAGTACCCATAGATAGAGATTATACACCCTCTATTGAGTATATAGTAAATATTTGATGTCGACTTATGTGTGATTTCTCTGGTATGTTATTCCCACTATAGACTGAAATCACAAGGATGTTGTTCCCACTTATGTGACTTTATAATAAAAACACACTATGGAAATGATATATGCTATGTTCTGGTGATATGTTATGATATCATGATATGAATTAGTCCATGATACCCAGTCATTATTCATCTCGAATGTTAAGGGAAACCTTGGCACTGGTCCATGTAGGTATAGTCACAATGAGGTTGTAATAACTCAAAATGTTAAAGAGTTAAAATAATAAATTATATGAATCATGTCAACAAGTCACACCTTTATTTTTGGGAGCGTACCTAATTAGAACTACACAATTAAGAGTTCTTGGCATAGAGTAGTGAATATGATGGGTGACCATCTATGATGTTTCCTATAGTGTGTGTGAGGTAGGGAAAAGAACACTAGAAAGAACATGTGTCAGCCTATCAGGGAATTCATTAATATGATGAACCTTTAGAGAATGTGTGTGGGCCCTATGTATCAAAACATGTGTTTGTGGGGAAATTGGTAGTTCCTAGCATGCTAGATGGTAATGAACATGTTAAAGTGGGTGTCTATGATATCAGTGGGGCTCAGTTTTTGCACTACCAAAAGTGTGGTATCACTGCCTGGGTTGATATATAGGGTCGACAATGAGGGTGTGGTTCCCTAATGCTGGGAGGGGTGACTGCTACAGCCCATAATGTTAAAGGGTTAAAATAGTAAATGATATGACTTATGTAAACATGGTTAACCTTTCATTTTTGGGAGCTTTCCTAATTAGAAATCTATAGTTAAGCGTTCTTGGCATAGAGTAGTGATCATGATGAGTGAACTTATGGTATGTTTTCCAAGCTATGTGAGAGTGAGTAAAAACACCCTGTAAAGAACATGTGTTGTCCTATGAGAATAGTGATTAGTTTGAACACCATTTAGGAGTGTGGGTTGGCATAAGGGAGGGGAGTACATGTCTGCAGAGAAACTGGTGGTACCTAGTGGGCCAAGACCCAACATACATGTTAAGGTGGGGTGTATATTCTATCAGCAGGACCTATTTGTTACACAAGTGTTTTTGTAGCTTACTCAATAGTGATATATTTACTATTACTACCTTTCATGTTATTTACTTATATGCATATCATACTGTAATTGAGCTTGTATATATTGGTGTTGTTTAGAAACATTGTTAGTTGTGTCTTACTATGTTATACTCACACTCTACCTGTGTTCCTTGGAACGTGAGAAATATTTAGGGTTTGTAATCTAGCTAGGATAAATTGATATGGTATTTAAGTGTGAGATATGGATATTGTTTGAAGCTAGGGTATGGGGTTATTCATGGACTAAGGATTACTTTGTTTTCCATTTACACTATTTCTATTATTTTTGTTCTAATTGGTATAAAAAGTTCCCCTGGGTTATGTTGTACATAAATTTATAACCGTGTGACATTATAGCTGACAATTTTTTATAAAATGAGTTATATTATCTATTGTGAAGAGTATCTAACCATGATATTCATCTTTACTATGCTTATTTTTATCACTATTTATATACTTATTCTTCTATGATTTATAGTTATCAATACTAAAGATGGTATGTATCCCCATTACATGCATATACCGTTACTATTGTTCGAAAGCCTCTATAATTAAAAGAGGTGTGCCTGAGGTATGTGAAACCCGATGAGGTCACTATATATGTGAGAAAAGCTGTAGAAACTTTATCAAGGTTAGTTTTAGAAGGAAGGTCTCATTGTGAGACATCTATCCTAGAATTAAAATGACACTATGTACATGGTATGCTTATTTGGGATTAGAGAAGATCTGTGTGGTCTATCGTCCACCTAATGGACTTGAAGTGGGTACTTGGTGGAAGGTGACCAGAAACTTGGTGGATTACCATGTCCTTATTTTTTAATTTATATTTAATTGTATAATTTTTATTAAATGGGGAATGATCAATATTTTCTTCCTAAAAGGAAAGGTGATTTCCCCCACTCTATTTTTTTTTACTTTCTTCCCATTGGCGATATATCCGCCATTTGGCACATATTTTTCACGTCTTCCATCATTAATAGTCATTATAGGTAAGGATCAATGCCATTTATTACTTATTTTATGTTTTTTTTCATTAGTAATGTTTTAACTCGAAAATAAATTTTATGTATTTTTTATACATTCTTAATATCTTCTTACTGGGGTTTAATCGACTAAAAATATTTTATGCACATGATCTTACTAGTACTAGGTTGGTTGTGCCTATATATTTTCATTTTTATATGTGTGTTTATGTATTTTTGGATTTGTTGTCATAGATAAGGTCATGTGTGAGAATTTAAACATAAACATATATGGTTTCTATGTTTTGAAGAACATGTCCATTTTTAGGACTATATGGGTTTTGCCTTAGGTTTTGGTCAGCATGTAATTTTCTAGGTTAATGAATTTTGGGATTGATTCTTACGTTTTCATGTGTTGGTGTGTGATGGTTCATGGGATTCAGTGCTTAATGTGGTTTAAGGGAATATAATGTGTCTATCGATATTCATTACTTGCATGATTGGTATGAATATGATATTTTTTATTGATGGTAGGTCAATTGATGTTCATGATTTGTTGATCATAGAAGTATTATAATGCCACTCACCATGGAGAAAAGACTGATGGGGTTGTGTTCTCAAAGGGAAGGCCCCACAAGGTGGTTTTGGACACTGGAAGATTAGTGGTATCCTATATAGAAGAGCCTCATTGGGTGATGGAGTTGACCATAAAACCAGAGGAGGGATGCTCTGTAGGTGGCCATAGTTAATTGAGGGGTTATTGAGATCACCGGTTGGGATAAGAATGCTTACTATGTGTGTAATGATTTCGGTTTGATGAGTCTGGATGACCGATGGATGATTGTGGAATGAAGTTCAATAACTATTTATTAACTAAGAGTACATAGGAAAAGAAAATACAGGTTTTTAATCTATGAGATCAGGGGTAATGCTTTATTCTCTCTCAGATAGTGTACAAAATAGGTGTGCATGCATCACCCAAATTCAACACTAGATAAATTTGGTGGTGTCATGAACCAAACTATAGTTCCATCCGACCCAAATCCCAACCCGACATGAGAGAAGGCCCAAAGGGAATTATCGATCCCCATGGGGTAGATACTGGTGCTTGGGAATCAAAAATAAACGTTTGGTAATGATTTCACCCATGTATTTAACAATAAACAACCAATACGAAAAATTTATCATCACATAACTAAAATCCATAACTAAATGAGATATAGAAATTTTTAGATTAAAATTTTCACAACTTTAACATAAAATAAAGTACCAAAATGGAAAAGGTAAAGAAATAAACAAAAAATTAAAATCATCCATGAAACTAGAGGTCCATCACCATAAATCCACCATTACCAACACCTAGAATAAGTGGAACACTAGAAAATAGATCCACCATCACCACCACAAAATATCACGCCTTTACCTATGTCATACATAACAATGTATAAATACACCCAACGGTGTATGCAGGGTGTGTGATAAATCTCAATTGGATCACACCCAAAATAAATATTATATGCTATACCATTAGAAGATAAATCAATATGTACATTTTCTTAATAACATTTGGAATATTTCTAAGTAAGCATTAAAAAGAAAACATTTTTAGGGATAATAACTTTAGAGAAAACATTTCCTCAATGGAAACTTACATTGAGAATTAAACATACACAAGGTCTACTATATAATAACGGTTGGAACCACATCACATAAGAATTATTCCAAAAAAAGAACCATGGGAAATCCCTATACTTAACTATCACAAGTGGGACCCTATGAACCCCGTGCCTCAGTGATCAAAAACCTCTAACCAAAACCAACAATGTTCTCATTCATGAGCCACTAGAGAGGAATACATCCAAATGTATAGTGGTCTCTAAATATAATCCAAAACCCACAAAATTCTCAAGTACGAGCCACTAGAGTAGATTTGATCCCAAGGTTTAGTGGTCTACAATCATATCACATGTTTAGTTAATGTTGTAGCCTCAATCCTACTAAAAGATACTGGGCTTCATCCCCACCAAATCAACTAGTATACTAGTTCTATTTCTCCCAATAAGATATATTGGATTCCCTTTATGCTCAAATTCCATTTCACATAACAAATAAGCCATAACTTTCTCAAAATACATTCTAAGAATCATCATCACATAAAGAAATCACTGCTTTCATAATCTCAATTTATCCGACAACCAATATTACATAGAAACCACCATTTTCCATAAAAAAAGAACATTCATTTCAAATTCATACCAAAACCATTTAGAAATAAATTTCTTACTACCTGAACAATTCAAGAAACATATTTGAAAACACAACATGAATTACACAAGTATAATTCAACCACATCCACTATCAAAACCCCTTTCAAATCTATACTCACACCAAATTAATTCAAAAACATCCCTCACATCATTTTTACAAATCACAACACATCTAAGGTGCATGAAAAATAATCTCACATGTCTCAAAACCCATTCATCTTTTAAAAATAGATATTAAAACATTCACACTATTAAATACCTATGAAAAAAGGATTAACACATTTCACACAAGTTATAAAATGAATTCAAGAAGAACCACAATGATGCACCCATTGGGAATAACCAATTTACATTAAAAAACCAACTTTTATCACATAAACATCTCAAAAACATTTAAAAATATATTTATCACCTCAAAAAAATCCATAGATCACAATTATAACACAGAGAAAGCAAACCAAATTTATCTAATAATGTAAAACCATGGAAACACCTACCTCAAGCCTGAAAAATTCCAAAATATGGTGTGAAACCGTTAAAACACCTCAAAAGGAACATGAAGATTCCAGGAAGATAAACAGAAAAAAACACCAAAAGATTGATTTTGAAGAGGTACAAGGTGGTGTGGACGAAGATCCCATGGCTAAAAATCCCACAGTGTTCATATTAGAGGTGATTTAGGGTTAAATAAGATGAGGGTAGAAGAGTATTTCCCAGTTTTTAGTGAATTGGATAGGTCACACGGTTAGCCCACACAATTTTTCAAACTGTGTGGCAACCATGAATCAAACTCTGTCCAAATAGAATTATGTTTCACAGTTTCCTGGGGGAGGGTGTATGCCTTGGTTCTTAGCTAGGCAACCTAGATAGTTCCATTGTCTAAGGTGCATGGTTTCCTTTGGGCTGGAACACTATTTCCCTTAACCATCCACCAACCGCATGCCACCTGCTACTGAGCGCATAAAATCAATTTTCAACAAGAAATCATAGGGAACATAAAGGACAAATAACATACATAAAAACAAACAATGTTACATATAAAAAAAAATCAAATATTCGGCAATTTTTCCAACCATGAAAACTTCCCACCCTTGGAAAGTCATTCCAACGTCATATTGAGGAACAAAAACGGATACCCCACATCAACCCAGAGCTTCTTCTCCCAAGTCTCATGATCATATTTAATATGCTTCCAAGAACTCAGAACAATTGTATAAACATTCTACAACTAACTTTCTCCTAGGAATGCACAATCTACATTGGCCACTCGAACAAAAATAGATCATGTTCTAACTCCAAATCCTCCCATTTCAGCACATGGGATGGATCCAAATTTTTCTTTTTTCAACTGAGAGACATGGAACATATCTTGAATTGATGACATCTGGGAAGGAAAATCTAACTTGTATTCAACCTTATTGATTCTATCACTAATCTAAAAAGGCTTAACATACCTCATTGTTAGCTTCCCTTTCTTACCAAAACAATGGTGACCCAAGAAAGGTGAAACTTTCAAGATCATCTAATCACCCATAAAAAACTCCATATCTGGGTGTCTCTAATCAATATAAGAACTATGCTATATCTTCACTATCAAAAAATGATACTTGGTTAAATTGACATTATGAGAAGTTTTCTATACAAGGCTCAGTCCAAGCAAGGATGTCTCACCCACCTCGGCCTTCAAAAAAACATACCAATATGTCCACCATAAATTTCCACAAAAGTATCCATTCAAATAAATTTTTTGTAATATTTGTTATAATAATAGTTAAACAATCCCAAGAGGTTATCCCGTGAGCCTCTGAAATCCAAAAATCATGCCCGTATCATTTCTACCAAAATTTGATATGCATGCCCCATCTGACCATCCATTTGAGGATGTTATGCCGTGATAAACTTGGTTTGTGATCCAATTTCCTTTTTAATCCCTTCCTAAAATAAAAATGTAAAACATGGGTCCTTGTTTGAAACAATTTCAGTTAGAACACCATGAAACATTACTAGGTCCTAAACGTAAAACTGACCAAACTCATCTACTTTGGCTGAATCCCTAATTTGAATGAAGAGAGTTGATTTGTTCAGACGATCAATCAGTACCCAAATAGAATTCCTTCCCTAGGAAGTATGAGGTAATCCAATAATAAATCCTTGGAAATCTAGTCTCAATTCTAGGAAGTAATGGGTAGTGGAAAAAGAAAAATGGAGGGCCTTTGATGCCCTACTTTAACCTTATGACATCTATAAAACCGTGATGCAAATTCAGGTGCATCACGCATCACCCCTAGCCACAAAAACTACTGAATCACATCATGAAACTTATTAGTGGTACAAGTATGATTGACCCAGTAATATTAGTGGATATCATACACCACCAACTTCTATAATGATAATGACACAATGAAGTGACCTCTAAATCACAATGATCCCTCAAGAGACAATGAAAATTCATATTTCCTATCCCCACCATTTCATAACAGCATCAAATGTTAGAAGAACTCTTCACCTGGATACTCTTGATGAATCAACTCCAGCAGGGAAGGTGTCAGCCGAACACTAGCCAAGAACACACCACCACTATACTCTTTGGCTTCCAGATGCATGTGAGAAAAAATCCCCATCATGGTCCACTCATCACATGACTCTTTCAATGACTAGACTAACAATTTTCTACTCAAGCAATTAACAACCACATTTACTTTTCTTTGGGTGTAGACGATATTGAACTAAAACCCCTGAAGGTACTCAACCTAGTGATGCTACCTCAAGTCCAGGTCCTTCTAGGAGAAAATATAGTGTATGTTATTTTGATTTGAATAAACCCCCAAATTCATCCCAAACAGATAATGATGCGTCATATTTAGGGAATGCATCATTACGGCTAACTCCAAGTAATATTTTGGGTAATTCTTTTCACGTAGTCAGTGTTGGCGTGAACGATATGCCACCACATGATCATTCTGCACCATCACACACCCAAGATCCATACCAAAAGCATCACAATAGACTAAATATCCTTTTTACAGATTCTAGTAATTCCAAAATAGGGGCTATGGTCAAACTACTCTTAATCTCCTCAATGGATATGTGACATTATAGGTTCTACTCAAAATTTACCCCCTTATGGGTAAGTTCAGTCATAGACAAAGAAATCTGAGATAAATACCAAACAAATCCTCCATAATACCCTACCAAGACAAAAAAAACTTCTAATTTCAAAAACATTCTTCAACTATTCTTATGACACTACCACATTGAACATCTTAGGGTCTATCGAAACCCCTCGTTTTGAGATCACATGACACAAAAACTTCTCCTCCTTGACCCGTAAGGTGCACTTAGGAAACTTTGCGTAGAGAAGATGATCCTGAAGGCTTTCTAACACAATTATAAATTTATGATCATGTCTTTCTTAGTCTTGGAATAGAATACTATGTCACCAAAAAATACCATGAAAAACTAGTTGAGATACGGGTGGAAAACCCTATTCATAATCCCTATAAAGACTGATAGAACATTCTTCAACCTGAAAGGCATTACCAAATACTCAAAATGGCCATACATGATTCAATAGGATGTTTTCAGAATATACTTCTATCTAAATTTGACTTGGGGATACCCAGAACACAAACCTGCCTTCGAGAAAAACCTTTCCCCATTAGGCTGATAAAAAAGGACTTCAATCTGAGGTTAATGATACTTATCATTTACTATCACCTTATTAAGCTTCTCATAATCAATACACAACTAGAGAGTTCCTTTGGCCTTTTTCACAAACAGGATTGGGGTGGTCCAATTTGAGACCCTCCGAGGAATGAATCCTTTGGATTCCAATTAGTACTGTTGTAACTTTATTTCCCACTACTTTATGGGTTCCAAATGGTTCAATTTAAGAGATATAAATGGTGTACTTGGTGCTAAATCAATAGTGAAATCCACATACTGATCTTGGGGAAAACCTAAGAAATCTTATGCAAATACCTCTGGGAACTCATCCACCATTGGAGGTAATCTAGATTATGTATTTCTATCACCGTCCTCTAAAATGAGCAATGAGATCTCAAAAATGAGATTTCCCAATTCCCAATGTGGTGGTCCAGCATGTCTCGACTGATGATTCTATTCACATTAAAAAACTTGGGTACATCTATTAGGTGCCACAAAACTTACTCACAATTTCTAGTAATCGATGTGCACCTAAAAAACATCATCCAATACATACTGATAATCACATTAAAGAGTCCCATTTAAAAAATTAGGAAATTCCATTCCACCTTGACCCTTGACATGGTAAGATCACAAGATGGAAACCTAGTAACCTTCTCTCGCTTCTTACTAAGAAATGTTACTAAACCCATCATGCAAGAAATATGCTTGGTTAGATACATTAACTCATCCACATGATAGTCATAATTTAATGAAACATAGGCACCAATATGAAACAATACAAGAGATAATGATGATGCATTATGAATAGTACCTTAAACTATCACATGCCATACATATGATTCCATTGGAATTCAATCCATGACATAAAGATTCAACATCTCTTCATGAGCCTAAGAACGACCACCGACCTATGGACCGACCTTCAATTGACTCTTCCAAGAAGAAGATCTCGCCTAGTTGTTATGAACGCCATATTGGGAACCCTCTCTCCAAGATAGTTTTGACAGGGATGAAATCCCTTTGAAAGTTATAGGTCTTAAACTAGCCTAATATGGGCATTCTAACATCCAAAATCACTATAAATCCTCCGTATTTTTACATTGATGGCATGATCTAGGTGGAGTTTAGCACACTAATCTCATGTTCCCTACCAACCAACATCGATGGAACACAATGGACCCGACATCTAATGGAACAAAAAATGATATCTAGAAAGGATGACCTAGATTACTACCTGCCATCCTCTTCTATATATCTCGCTTCCAACACTTATAAGATGAACTACACTTTCCACTATTGACACTCTTATAGAGAAACCATACATGACTATATGATCAATTTCTACCAACATAGCATGATCAACTACCACTATAGCGACCCCCAAACCCAGGGTGCTTAATGAGACATTATATACATAACATTTCATCAATACAAATTAAATAAAATGTCTCATTTATACAGAAGATCGCGAGTCTCAGGATTCTGGGAAACTAGCTACTTCCGATTAACTTCATAGGTATCAACCATGCCTGAAAATTTTTAACAAAATGTAGGGTGAGCAAAAATGCCGAGTAAGGGGTTTTAAAACATTTTTTGAAAATAAATTCTCAAAGAAGTTCTTTTGAAGAGAATAAAACACTTTGCTAAAACAAAACACTATCTTTTCTTAAAACATGAAATCCATCTTTCTTTGAAAACAACATGGCCAAAGAAGCACGTACTTGAAATGAGCTTTAATGTAAACATGATCAGAGTGCGCAATATAAGAAAAAAAATAAACAATGCATAATGTTTAAAACAAGGTTACTTTAATTATAATAGATTTCTATGGCTAAGTAGGGAAAACATGAATATCATGGTTCATGAGTAAAATGCAGATCATCTAACAGTTTACCATATGAAAAATAGTTCTTGTTACATAAATTACATTTTCATGATCGTGGGAGATTTCAACTAGGGGTTGTCCTGTTAGTGGAACTAACCCCTGGTTAACCTTTATCAATACATGCAGAGGGAATATATAATACTGGACTTTGTCAAGACCTTTCATCAAGAGCGTAAAACATACATAACAGGTCAAGGCTCACTACCCACCATGTTTCCTTATCTCAAGTCAAGGCTAACTGCCAAGACCGTCGCACATGTTCGTCTCATGAGACTCCTTCTTTACCCAATGCATTGGAGTGCTGTATGATTCCAAGCGCACCTGTCACATCATTCTTGTTGTGCTATATAATTCTGGGCGCACCCATCACATGTAAGTCCTATACATCTATCACATATCTTGACATGGTCATTCATTCATGGGGATTCATACATTCTTAATTAAACCCCATTTCCACATACGTGTTCATAACATGAAAATAGTTTAATCATTAAAAACATTATGACATGCATGCTAATGCTTAGTGATCATAAAGAGTTATCTTAACATTTGAAAACATGGATTTTAAGAAAGTAAACATAACACTTAACATTCCCTACATCATAATACCCAATTAATGCATGTTCGTTCATAACTTACACATATGATGATAAATGGATATCATAGGCGTTTAAAACACGTAGTTGAGGTTACAATGTGCATAATCAAGTCCATCTTGGGGAAATCATGTATATGAATGTGTAAACTATTTTATTAGCACTTTAAATAAACATGATTACATACCTATGAATACATGTATGCATTTGTAAAAGTTCAAGGAGCCCATACTAACGATTTTTTAAAAAAAATCCTGATTATCCAAAGTAGTGATAAATGAAAATTATCAGTTTGAAGAATGATTTTGAAATCCAACCAACCTATAAACTTCGTCATGCTATATTGTAATAAATTGAAAACATGGACACTAAGTTCATATTAATGTATATACACATACGTGTATGTATATACAACAACAATATACTTCATTCACTTGCATAATTTTACCTATTCATTCAATTACTCAAAATCTTCATTTTTTTTATAGGCGAAAAGAAAATCAGGGGTATAAACATTGAGCAAAGGTTGTATACATGCATTTACCTTCTTATACATATGTGTATATATATGTATATATATACACATATCTAAACATAAGGTGTGAAAAGTAAGATCCCGCACCCAAATAAAAACAGAACCTTCGAACCCTTGCCCCAATTTTAGGTGTTCACAAAGGGGCTGATAAGATTGGTTCTAGGAATAGTTAAAACCGGTTTATATGGTCCTGTGTATACTTATACACAAATATGAAACATGATTATATAATTTTTCAAAGCTTGTAGAAACGGTATGAAACGAAGGAGAGGTTTCCCCGTTACTCCAATTCGGTTCTCCAGGCTGAGAGGGAGATCCAAAAGATCTGGGTTTGCACCAGATTCACACATACCGAAAATATATACACATATAACATGTATATATATATATATATTTATATACACAAAAACTCAAACACAACTAAAAAAATTAAACATGCCTCTTACCTGGTTCGGAGAGGAGGAAAGGAAATTATAAACGAGGTAAGTGGATCCAGTGGATCCGGTTGTATGAACATAGTATGAATACATATATACATAGCACATATATATATATATAAACCAAAACTCAAATCAAAACCGCAACAAAGCTTCTCCCTTACCTTAGCTCATAGAGGAGGAGGAGATACAGAGTAGTGAAGAGGTCCCGAGGCCAGAGAGATCAAGGGAGCCGGTGCAACAAGGGTTTTAAAAAAACTGAAGAAGAAGATGGACATCGGGGGGAGAAGTCATCGACCAAGGAATCTGGGGCGAGGGGTCGGTGTCGACTTGATGAAAGGAGGAGACAGACGGGCTACTCACTGGCCTAGAAGAGAAAAACGGGACCCCCTAGTCTACTGGTACAGTGACGAAATGAAGAAGAAGAGGTGGACGCGGTGAAGAAGAAGCTGAGGAGGAGGAAAAATGCGAAAACAATGGGCGGCCGGGATTAGAGGAAGCTAGATCGGGTGACCTAGAATTGGAAAGGCACTTAAAGAACTCAACGGCTGTGATCAAGGGGAGAGGATTGGACGACTGGGGTGCGACGCAGTGCAAAAAAAAGGATGAAGAAACGCGGGTCTTCAACAGGTTAAAAAAAACTTTGTTAATATTATTATTAATTTATTAATTCATTGAGTTTCTTATTATTATTAATGAATTCAATTATTAAACAACCTTTATTATTTTAATAAAAAAATCATTGGTTAATAAAAATAATAAATTGATTTAATCAAAACATTTTATTATATAAACATATGTATATATATATATATATAATCTATTTTAAAATACCAGTACTTTTTATTGGCCTTATTATATTATGTATATTATTTTTAAACCATAATTATTATATTTTGGAAAATTAAAGGTTCATTTAATCAATTAAAGAAAGCATCGATTTATTCATCATAATATATATTTATTTGTTTATTTGTTTATTTATTTTTCCTTTGCTGAATTACATAATTATTACCTTAATTTATAATTTCATGCAAACATTTGGATACACTCCTTTAAGAAAGGGAAAAAAGAAATAGGTTGCTTAAAATTATTTGTGTAAGCTTAAAGATGCAAAATTTGTAAATAAAACCATAATTTGACAAAGTTTCCAAAATAGTTAATAAAGGTCGAATTATAATAGAAATAATATATCTAATTTGATGAAATATATATATAACTCATAAAAATCCATCAAGTTTGGTATAAATATAAAATAAAAGTTCAATTGTTCAAATTAATATGTATAATGGAAGAAAAAAAATAATATTAATTTTCACCATTTAGAAACATAAAATAGAATTATCATTTTGGGAAAACTTAATTAACATTGATGACACATTAAAATATTAAAGCAAAATACACAATTATCATGCCAATCCTTTTGGGGTAAATCATCTTATTTCCAACGGTCAAAATAAAACATTGAGGATAAGAAGACCCAATGGTCAAAATAAAACATTGGATTCTTGGGGAAACCAACGGTTGAATTTGTGGCCGTTCGAGGTTCAACGGTCAGATTAGGGTGCTTATAAAAAGGTTCTAGTCTTGGGGTGTCCCTTACTCCAAGTGACCGATGGACAAAAGGAAGGATGGTTCGTCTGATCCCCTTGGTGCTGAGCACGGTCGCGGTGGCTTTAGCCATCCTCATGTTCCTTATGATGGACGCATGAAACCCCTACCGCATTCAAGGGCTCTTAGTAGTATTAAGAGGTCTCTCCATCATTGTAATTGGGTTCTTAGTTGGGATTTTCGGTAAGTTTGCCTACTTGTTTGGTCAGTGGATGTTGTAGCCGAAAGGTTGCTTATTTGAATAAAAGGAATTTTTCATCCATTTGATGCATTTTATTATTAATACCTTATTAGTTGTTTTTTGGTTCACTTAATGAGTGACATTGAAAAGAAAACTTGTCAAAAACAAAACAAAACATGGTTTTCTCGAGTTGTTACATTACTTCCCCCTATAACGAATTGCGCCCTCGCAATTCTACCATAAAAAAAACTGAAAACCCCATACGTACAACTCTACCGAAACAGCGGATCTGGCTCGGTTAATGGGAAACCAAAGTTGGCACACAGCTCTTCCATTTCCCTAGTCCAGATGCACCTCGAACAGTGCTCCTTGAACTCCTGTTCGTGTGTGCTGCACACTGGCTTCCAAAGGGAGGCTCGTGCGATGCAAAGCTCGGAAACGTCCAAGTAGATAAACTCCTTGATGACTCTTCTAGCCACCTCATGCTTGAGGTAGTCGAGGGAGATGATGCGGTTGAGGAGACTGAGGTTCAAGATTTGGAACATGTAGGCTGCACTGAGCTGTCCATCCTGGGCGGCCACGAGGAAGCACGCTCTGGAAGAAAAGTTTTGTGCCAGAGTGAAACACTGGAATAGGCCCTCAAAGTACATTCCCCTTTGCCTATAGCATGGGAGTTGAGCAGCGGTGATGAGGTGAAAGACGCGATCATTCTCTTGACATAACCGAAGAATCTCTGGACCGTTTGCTAAATCGAGCAAATGCCGGCAGGACCCTCACAGGTGGAGAAAGGACGGGTAATCCACCATGCATGCCTTGATCAAGATGACTTCTACTAGATCATCGGGTAGGGATGAGAAGTTAGTTTGACCAGCCATCTGAAATCAAACATTGAAGGGAAACTCTTAACCACATAGATAAGGTGAAGACATTAAAGGAAACAAGGAACTTCCATTTATGAAAAATTTTACACGACAAAGTCTGAGTTTACAAGACGTACGCCACAAAGAGTGGCAAAACTTCCTAACTCTTCAAACCACACACAGGATGAACAGACATGACTAAACTCATGGGAACCATTATAACGCCTCCTGAGATTACCGTGAGGGGTGTGGAGTTGGGAAACATCGTTGTACACTTCTTACCTAAGAGACACATGAGTGGACTCATTTTCCAACGCTCCAAAGTCCATTAACTGGCCTAAGAAGCCATAGTGCAAAATTTGGCACAGGTAAGTCGCTCGAAGGTCTCCAGCAGTAGCAGCTTCTTGAAAGGGGTTATTTAGCATTGTACCAAATTCCTCGCCAGTTGTAAACACTCGAAAGAGTCCTTCGTGATACCTTCCCCGACGTGCATAAGAGGGAAATTGGGTCATCATCATTAGGAGATAATCCTTCCCCAATCCCCAGTGGAGACTAAGCACCCTAGATAAGTTTGACAAATCGTACAGGTACTTACACGTCATGTGAATTTTGGAATAGTTTAGAAAGTTCTCACGACTAGCTAGAGATATAATGTTCTCTAGAGCCTCAGTGGGAAGTGACAAAAGATCGGTAGGTACATCAGCCATCTGAAAGATATAACATTTTTACTTAATTTGACTTAGCAATATATGTATATCACCTGGTTTTCCAGAGTTTCCTAAACCCATCCTCTGATACCAACTGTAGCGACCCCCAAACCCAGGGTGCGTAATGAGACATGATATACTTAACATTACATCATTAAAAATTAAATAACATGTCTCATTACTACAGAAGATCGCGAGGCTCAGGATTCGGGGAAACCAGCTACTTCTGATTAACTTCATAGGTATCAACCATGCCTTAAATTTTTTAACAAAACGTCGGGTGAGCAAAAATGCCCAGTAAGGGGTTTTAAAACATTTTTTGAAAATAATTTCTCAAAGAAGTTCTTTTGAAGAGAATAAAACACTTTGCTAAAACAAAACACTATCTTTTCTTAAAACATGAAATCCATCTTTCTTTGAAAACCACTTGCACAAAGAAGCACGTACATGAAATGATATTTAATGTAAACATGATCAGAGTGCGCAATATAAGAAAAAAAATAAACAATGCATAATGTTTAAAACAAGGTTTCTTTAATTCTAAAATAATTCTATGGCTAACAAGTGAAAACATGCATATCATGGTTCATGAGTAAAATGCAAATCATCTAACAGTTTACCATATGAAAAACAGTTCTTGTTACATAAAGTAAGTTTTCATGATCTTGGGAGCTTTCAACTAGGGGTTAACCTATTAGTTGAACTAACCCCTGGTTAACCTTTAGCATTACATGCAGAGGGAATATATAATACTGGACTTTGTCAAGACCTTTCATCAAGACCGTAAAACATACTTAACAGGTCAAGGCTCACTGCCCACCCTGTTTCCTTAGCTCAAGTTAAGGCTAACTGCCAAGACCGTCGCACATGTTCGTCTCATGAGACTCCTACTTTACCAAATGCATTGGAGCGCTGTATAATTCTGGGCGCACCCATCAAATCATTCTTGTTGCGCTATATAATTCCGGTCACACCCATAACATGTAATTCCTATACATCCCTCACATATCTTGACATGGTCATTCATTAATGGGGTTTCATACATTCTTAATTAAACCCCATTTTCACATACGTGTTCATAACATGAAAACAATTTAATCATTAAAAACATTATGACATGCTTGCTAAAGCTTCGTGCTCATAAAAAGTTATCTTAACATTTGAAAACATGGATTTTAAGAAAGTAAAAATAACACTTAACATTCCCTATATCATAATACCCAATTAATGCACGGTCATTCACAAATTACACATATGATGATAAATGGATATCATAGGCGTTTAAAACAGGCAGTTAAGGTTACAATGTGCATAATCAAGTCCATCTTGGGGAAATCATGTATACAATTGTGTAAAATCTTTTATTAGCACTTTAAATAAACATGAGTACATACCTATGAATACATGTATGCATTTGTAAAAGTTCAAGTAGTCTATACTAACCATTTTTTTAAAGAAAAATCCTGATTATCCAAAGCAGTGATAAATGAAAATTCTCAGTTTCAAGAATGATTTTGAAATCCAACCAACCCATAAACATCATCATGCTATACTGTAATAAATTTAAAACATGGAAACTAAGTTCATATTAATGTATATACACATACGTGTATGTATATACAACAACAATATACTTCATTCACTTGCATAATTTTACCTATTCATTCAATTACTCAAAATCTCCATTTTTTATAGGCGAAAAGAAAAATCAGGGGTATAAGCATTGAGGAATGGTTTTATACTTGCATTTATCATCTTATAGATATGTGTATATATATTTATATATATATACACATATATAAACATAAGGTGTGAAAAGTAAGAACCCGCACCCAAATAAAAACAGAACATTCGAACCCTTGCCCCAATTTTAGGTGTTCACAAAGGGGCTGACAAGATTGGTTCTAGGAATAGTTAAAACCGGTTTATATGGTCTTGTGTATACTTATACACAATTATGCAACATGATTATATAATTTTTCAATTCTTGTATAAACGGTAAGAAACAAAGGAGAGGGTTCCCCCTTACTCCTATTCGGTTCTCCAGGCTGAGAGGGAGATCCACAAGATCTGGGTTTGCACCAGATTCACACATACCAAAAATATATACACATATATCATGTATATATATATTTATATACACCGAAACTCTAAAAAAACTAAAAAAAATTAAACATTCCTCTCACCTGGTTCGGAGAGGAGGAAAGGAAATTATAAACGAGGCAAGTGGATCTAGTGGATCCGGTTGTACGAACACAGTATGAATACATATATACATAGCACATATATATACATATATAAACCGAAACTCAAATCGAAACCACAAAAAGCTTCTCCCTTACCTAAGCTCGGAGAGGATGAGGAGATACAGAGTAGCAAAGAGGTCCCGAGGCCGGAGAGATCAAGGGAGACGATGCAAGCCCTTCGGTGCAACAAGGGTTTTAAAAAAAATTAAGAAGAAGATGGACTTCGGGGGAGAAGTCGTCGGCTGAGGCATCTAGGGCGAGGGGTCGGTGTCGACTTGAAGAAATGAGGAGACATCAGGGCTACTCACCGGCCTAGTGGAAAAAAATGGGACCCCCTAGTCTACTGGTACAGCGACGAAATGAAGAAGAAGAGGAGGACGCGGGGAAGAAGAAGCTGCGGAGGAGGAAAAACTCGAAAACAGTGGATGGTCAGGATTAGAGGAATCTGGATTGGGCGGCCCAGAATTGGCGGGGCACTTAACGAACTCAACGACTGCGATCAAGGGGAGAGGATCAGACGGCTGGGGTGCGATGCGGTGCAAAAAAGGAGGAAGCAACATGGGTCTTCAACAGGTTTTAAAAACAAATTTTTAATATTGTTATTAATTTAATAATTCATTGATTTTCTTATTATTATTAATGAATTCAATTATTTAACCACCTTTATTATTTTAATAAGAAAAAAATAATTGGTTAATAAAAATTATAAATTGATTTAATCAAAACATGTTATTATATAAACATATATATATATATATTCTATTTTAAAATACCAATACTTTTTATTGGCCTTTTTATATTATGTATAATATTTTTAAACCATAATTATTATATTTTGGAAAATAAATGGTTCATTTAATCAATTAAAGAAAGCATCGATTTATTCATCATAATATATATTTATTTGTTTTTTTATTTATTTATTTTTCCTTTGCTAAATTACATAATAATTACCTTAATTTATAATTTCATGCAAACATTTGGATACAATCCTTTAAGAAAGAAAAAAAATAAATAGGTTGCTTAAAAGAATTTGTATAAGCTTAAAGATGCGAAATTTGTAAATAAAACCATAATTTTGACAAAGTTTCCAAAATAGTTAAAAAAGGTCGAATTATAAGAGAAATAATATATCTAATTTGATGCAATATATATATAACTCATAAAAATCCATCAAGTTTGATATAAATAGAGAATAAAAGTTCAATTGTTAAAATTAATATGTACAATAAAAGAAAAACAATAATATTATATTTCTCTGTTTAGAAACATAAAATAGAATTATCATTTTGGTAAAACTAAATTAATATTGATGACACTTTAAAATATTAAAGCAAAATACACAATTATCATGATGATCCTTTTGGGGTAAATCATCTTATTTCCAAAGGATAAAATAAAACATAGAGGATAAGAAGACCCAATGGTCAAAATAAAACATTGGATTCTTCGGGAAACCAACGGTCCAATTTCTGGCCGTTTGAGGTTCAACGGTCAGATTAGGGTGCTTATAAAAAGGGTCAAGTCTTGGGGTGTCCCTTAGTCCAAGTGACTGAAGGAGAAAAGGAAGGATGGTTTGTGTGATCCCCTTGGTGTGAGCATGGTCGCGGTGGCTTCAGCCATCCTCATGTTCCATATGATGGATGCTCGAAACCGCTACCGCATTCTCGGGCTCTTAGTAGTTTTAAGCGATCTCCCCATTATTGTAATCAGGTTCTTAGTTGGGATTTTTGGTCAGTGTACCTTCTTGTTTGGTCAGTCGATGTTGTATCCAAAAGGTTGCATATTTGAATAAAAAGAATTTTTCATCCATTTGATGCATTTTATTATTAATACCTTATTAGTTGTTTGTTGGTTCACTTAACAAGTGACATTGAAAAGAAAACTTGTCAAAATCAAAACAAAACATGGTTTTCTTGGGTTTTTACAACCTCCACATAAACCTTAAACTTGAATAATAATACATGATATTAGATATCTGGTCGTAGCCCCATATCACACTTTTGAGACATCAACTGCTCATTGTAAGCCACCTTAGGTTTGAACTGAACCAATTATGTAAAGTGGTTAGAATACTCCATCATCTTCTAGTCTCCATAGAGAAGCTCCAAAAACTCCTAGGACTTATTGATGGACAAAATGTTAGGACAATACTACTCATTGAGGAAAACCTTGAAATATATTCGAACCATATGCTCATGCTTCAAATTTTTCACCACTGAATCCCAAAACTTCCGACTAGGACCTTCCAATATGAATGAAGCAGACTTTACCCTGACCTCCTTATGAGTATCAAGAAATTAAAACAACCTCTCTATCTTATAAAGGAAATTCTCACCTCCCTAGTGACCCGTTATACCTTAAAATAAGGAGGCATATTGTTTAGGAACTCTTAATCTTTGTCCTTTCTAAGACTTGGTTCGACGTAACCAACATGAGTAGGACCAGATCCTTCTCCCTAACCAAAATCATGGACATCCCAAACCACAACTTCCACTAGTATTTGATAAATTGGTGAGGGGAACTCTCTTCATCCTCTTTTTTTGGTTTCACAGGAGGTCTCCTTGGTGGCATCTTACTGCAACAAGCAAGAGTCACAAAGAAAAACGATCACACAAAATTCTAAAAATGTTTAGCATCAAAAAAATTTCCCGAACACTTCAATAATCAAAACCAAATCTATTACATAATAATAACAATACAAACAACTTAACACCCACCTAATGTCCATGAACTTTCTATAGACTGTACGTATCACTTGGAGGAGAAGTCAAACCAAACTCCCCCAACATCTCATGCTGACCCAAGTCCTATCACGAGGTGTACTAGCTAGGGACTCTAATCACAACTATAACCCCAAGTAAGGAAAATAATAGCTCTATTATATCTAGGCTCTTCCCAAATAAATTGACCCAAATAGAGTGAAACCTGGATCTGATACCATTTTGTCACGAACCGAACCAGAGTCTCATTAGAACTAACACATGACCCATCCCAAGACAAGTCCCAAAGGGAATTCCTAATCCCCTCAGGCTAGAAAATAGTTCATTGGTAATGAATGTACAATTTTGGGAATGATTTCACCAATGTATATAACAACAAACAACCAACAAGAAAAATATAACACCAGATAACTGAAGACCATAACCAAATGAGATACCATAATTTTCAGACTGAATTTTCAAAACATTAACCAAAACCAAAGTACCACAATAGAAAAGGGATACAACTAAACCATAAATGAAAATACTACATTCAAAAAGAGGTTTATAACCCTCAACCCACCACCACAAATACATAAAATAAGTGGAATACTAGAAAATGAATCCACCACCACCACCACAAAACATCTTTCCTTTTCTAGGGTCATACATAACAAAGTCTACATACACACAAAGGAGTTTATGGGATATGAGAAAAAACCCAATAGGATTCCACCCAATAGAAATATTCCATTATATAACATTAGAATAGAAATCAACATGAACATTTTCATAAGAAATCTTTTAATATTTCAAAGGAAACTTTTTAAGGAAAACATTTTTATGGATAACACTTAATGAAAATTTTTCTTCAAAAGAAACATTCTGTGAAAATTAAACATACATAAGTTACACAACATAATAAATATTTGTACAAAATAAAATAAAAAAAATGTCACAATAGAGAACCACAAGAAATCCCTATAGGAAACTAGCACAACTAGGACACTATAAACCACATTCCATGGTGATAAAAAACCTCTAAAGTAAACCAAAAACTTACTCATGCACGACTTACTAGAGGGGAATGCATCCAAATATATAGTAGTCTCAAAATATAATTCAAAACCGAAAGAATTATTGTGTATGTTCCAATAGAGGGGATCCCACCATAAGTTCCAGTGGTTTCTAATGATATCACATGTTTAGTTAGTGTTGTCGTTTCAATCCTAGTAGAAGAAACTAGGCCTCATCACCCCTGTATAAACTAGAGTACTAGTTATAGTTAACCCACCTAGATAACTAGGATTCCATTAATGCTCAAATTTCATTTTAAAAACCACATAAATCATCACATTCACACAGAAATCCCAAAAATGATGAATTCATAAGGAAATCATCATTTTTATAATCTACATTGATCCAATAATCATGATAATATATACATCCATCCAAGATCAATTTTTTTATTAATGGAAGAGAAAAAAACACCACAAGGAAACCACCTAGATTAAGAGGTCTAAAATAATGTAAATCGAGGGAATCCCCTCTAATTAAGTTCACCATCTCCTGTTTCCAACTACTAGGGTGAATGAGGCAATCATGCCCTGCCGGCTAAACTACTAAGGAAGCCAAGTGATCAGTCACTTTGATCCCCTCTTGCTATGAGTGGGAAAAATAGATGGAATCCCGAATCAGAGATATACACTTCCTTACAGGATATGATATGGACCAAGGAACACCACACTTACCCAGAAGAGAATCACGAAGGATAAGGGAATCCGTCTCAGCATGGGATATAACCACACCCTCTTGAATTCACAACACAAGCCCCATGAGAATAGCCATGGTCTCTGCCATAAGAGGATTGCCCCTACCAAAACAAGAAGAGATGGCCAACCTCACATCCCCTTTGGAGCCCAGAACCACACCTCCTCCTTTCATAACACCAGCAAGACAAGATCCATCTGTGTTCAATTTGATACCAGAAGCAGGTGGAAGCCAAGATACCCAACTCTCCCGCACCTCAGCATTAGAAGAAAGAAGCTGAGGACCTCTTTCCTGAAGCCTGCCAAACGCTGGAGCATTCCTCCATTCCTTGTGAAGAGAGATCCAGTCCCAGATCAAGAACCCCGTCCTTGCTATAATGGATCTTTCTGAAGGCCTTGCACCCTCAAACCTCACCTGATACTAGGCTTGCCACAAACACCAAAACCCTACACTCAGAATCCCTAATCTATCTATGAAGTCCTTCACCAGCCCGTTACATTTCACACCACTTTCACAATTCATGAATCCTATTTTAAAACACAATAATAAGTACATAAGTAAAATCTGTCCATTTCCATGGGAAAAATACCTTTAAAATCTATACTCACACCAAATTAATTCTAAAACTTTATTCATATGAATTTTACAAATCACCACACATATAAGGTGAAAAAAATATCACATGACTCAAAACCCATTCCTTTCACACCTAGGTTTTTGACTTTTACATCATTTCGGTTCTAGTCGGGTTCTTGGTCGTTTTCCCAGGATCTAGGTATGAATGGTTTGAAATTTTGGGGTATTATTTCCGTACTGTTAATCTTTTATTTTTTCCCATAGGTTTCCCCTAATATCCTATTTAATTTTTGAAGATAATTTGGATTTTTGGGTGGCCAGAACTAGGTGCATGGTTTGGCCGCACAGTTTACTAAACCATACAGCCAAATTGTCCACAATGTCCACATGATAAAAAAATGGGTTTTGACCAATTTGAACTTCTAGAAAAAATCCTAATACACTCTTTATTACATAATTTGACTATAGATTCCATGAGATGTCTCCAAGATCCCCCATGCTCCCTTGGAACCCATATTTGAAGGTTTTTTAGTGGGGAAACTTCAAGATTCTTCAAGTAAGTTAATTTCTCTATAGTTTATTCCTTATCTATAGGGTTTCTCCCCACTTTCCTTGGGGATTCATTTTTCTATAATCAAGGGGTTATTACTTATGGTTTAACCTTGAGTTTTTGGATGCAATATTCTTTTCAAGGGTTTTTTTTCAATCTCTTGTGGTGCGGTTGTGGTGCGGTTTATGTTTCACACAAAGATTTGGGGTTATTGATATTGAAGGTAGGTTATTACATTTATAAATATTATTTTATGAGTTGTTTTTCTTGATTAATTTATTTATCATGTTATTTGAACTATATCATGGTGTGAAAGTTGTTTTTAAAAGATATTAACTTGATTTTTATTTTTATATAGTATATTTATGTGAAATGGGGTGCATTTTTTATGAAAACCCATTTGGTATTACTTGGTGGTGCTTTATAAACTGTGAAATTGGATTCTTAAATGATGAAAGGGATGAACATTATATTTTTGTGTGGTTTTAGTGTGCATTTGATTAAAAAAGGGGGATTTTTGGAATGATTTTTTTTGTAAGTCCATGTTGTGTTTCTTGGGATTATTTTATAAGTTGTAAAATGGTTTATTGAGTGATATAAGAGCTGAAAATATTGTTGGAAAACTATTTTGGTAGGTTTATTTTTATAAATAAATCCTTTTAAAGTGAAAGGATTGTTTTTTTGAACCATTTTGGAAATGTATTATAAAATTATTTAATTGATTTATTTAATTATGAAAGAGCTAATGTCTTATAAATTTTTTTAAAGGATTTATTGAAATTTTAAAGAGATGAGAAACACGTTTGCAGGATTTTTGTAGTGTGTATAATGTTTAAATCAAATTTTAATGTTAAAATGGTATCCCATAATTATTGGAACATGATTGAGCACAAATGGGATGCCTAAGTATCTAGGTGGGAGGACTGGGACTTGTATTATAGTGGTCCAGTAGTTGAATCATCCATATTTCACTTAGAATGATTGATAATGAAACACTATATAAACCATGATGATGTTTGGGGACCACTAGGCCACTAGGGTTTCCCCTCATAGTGGCTTGTTAATGAGAAGATTATTGGTTATGTCTACTTTTACACGAGATATGATGTACCTAGGGCCCCATAGCTAGCTAGTTCATAGGGGTATTATTATTACTAGTTCTCATAGGATATCTTGTACTTACCATCGGAATTTGGTGTGTTTGGTTGGAAAATTCAAAATCATGCGTGTTTTCATTAAAATTGTTCATTCATTAAAGTTCCATCTTAAAAACTATTTTTATTTATAGTTGCATCCCTTTAAAATTATCACTATAATTTGTTATTTTTGAAACCATGGATGGTTTTTGTCTTATACTGTTTATAGAATCTAAATATGTTGCATGTAATCCTGTTGGGCTTAGGATCACACCATTTTTACACCCTTGGGTGTAAGTATACTGGGTAATGTTTGTCGCAGGTTTGTGACTTTTTTTAGAGCAAGTGGTTTGGGTTACTAGTGATATTTCTTGGCATGGTGTCATGGAGATGGATTGGGGGAAATGCCTTGTTTCCATGATGTGGTCCTTGGGCTGTTATTTTTGGTTTTATTAACTTGTGGTAGTATTTGGGATTTTTCTATTAACATTGCAATTTAGTTCTAAAACTTGTTTAAGAGTTGTTTATTTTAAATTTTTAGATTCAGTTTATTTTTTATTGTTGGTTGTTTTATGTTTCTATACTCAGGTAATTACCAAACATTTAATTATGATACTCGGGAATTTGTGCCAACCCTTGGGGATCAGGAATTCCCATCAGGCCATGCCACAAACAAGGTCAGGAACCAGTTTGGATGATGACCAGATCAGGTTTGTGACAAAGTGGTATCAAAGGAGGTTCACTCTTTTTGGGTCAAGTTATTTTGGGAAAGAGTCTGGGTAGAATGGGGTTAGGATTGTTAGAAATTTATGTTTTGGTTATCATTATGGTGTCTAGCAAAAACATCTCATTGTGTTACCTGATTTACCAAGGGATGTTGGGTTCTGTCTAAGTTTTTTAGTCATTGTGGATGCTTGTTGTATGGGAAATGAAAAGGGAGTTTGGTCAACAGTTCTAGTGTGCCCGCAAGGGCCTAGAAATCTAAGTGGATCCAAAGATACGTTCCTTTAAAAATATTTGTGATGGTGGCATGACTGGTTTATGGCTGCCAACCTTATGTGTGAGTCACCCACCTACACTATTTTTCCTCTTTTGAGATGCATCTTTTGACTCTTTGAGTTTTGGAAATCATTTTGAAAATCCATTTTTTTTTGAATCTTGTATACATGGTTTTATTGTAAAAATGACTTGGTTATAGGAAGGTGGGAAATTAATTTCTAGAATTTATCTTAAGGATGTTTGGAAATGTGAATTTTTGTGAAATTATTTTCAGTAAAGCAGAAATAATTTGATTTTTGAAAGGATTAAAATTAATTTTTTTAATAGTTTGATGAAAAGGGCTTAGAAAAATGGATTTTAGGAGGTTGTTTTTGTGTAAAATGATATTGTGTTTGCATAATCCATATATGTGGATTAATGATATTATTTACTTAGAAATCATGAATTATGATACAGTGTGTTTTGTTTCAAATTAAAATTTATAAACTATTGAAGGGTGTTTTGAATGAGATGGAATGTTTTCGAAGTTATGTGTAGATTTTGGAAATTGTTTTTTATTTTGTAACTAGTGATTATTTGAAATGTTTTAAGAATATTTGGAACCGTTTTTTAAAATTATAAAATTTGAGTTCTTAATTAAATTTTGATTGAAAAAAAGGAGTTTTTCATGAAGCATGATGTGTTTTGAAATGGGGTGAAATTTTTTGAAATTAATGTGTAATACTTGAAAGTGTGTTTTATGTGAATGGTCGGTGATTTAAAAAAAGGTGTTTTAAGATTTGGTTTGGGTTTATATTTTGTGGATAGTTGTTTGTAAAAAGAGAATGTGTGGGTATAATGTTTTGATTTTTAATAGAGGGAAGGTTCAGTTTTAGTATTTGGTATCATCATGGGTGTCCACATGCATGGGTTTACATGGGGATATCAATGGTTAATGGAATGACTAGATGATTTCTTGGTGGATATTAGGAGGGTTACCTATGTGGAATTGAAACATGCATGTGTCAGTCCCATGGGTTACCATTGGTGAATGTGTTAATCGACGACCCCGTTTACATTCAAATAAACTATTTCTTTTAAGGAAAAATGGATGTTTTGATAATCAGTGTTTGGGTGGAATGTGTTATGTGTTTTGGGAATGTTGTTTTCTGATATTTTGAGTTCGAGAAGCTCTCTTGTTTGAACAATATTTTGGCTTTGTGTTTTGTCGATAAGTTGGGTTGAAGTGTTGGTTTGTGGTCTTTTAAAAGAATTATTTTGGGAACCCTTAGAGGTGGTTCCCCTATTTTGTTAGGTTCTTGTTTTTGGAATGTTTTGACCAATGTACCAGATTGGTTGGGTCCTTGGGATTTCTTGCTGGCTATGGTGTGCACCCGAAAAGTGTTAATACACGAGGGAAGTGCGGCCACAAGTGATTAACTATTGGAAGACCCTCTAGTTGATCAATATAAGGACTTTAATCTTAATATTTGGAGATTGAATCTACCCAATATTATTTTTTAGTTATGTGGATCATCTTGTAGTGGGAGAATGGTTGTGTAATGTTGAAATAAACCATAGTTTCTTAAATTACCCAAGTCATCAAAGGTAATGTTTGAAAATATTGTTTTATAGGGTCTGTCTCGAAGCAGTGAAGGGGAATTATAGTGAGTAAAGGTAAAGAAGTGTAGAGTTGATAGTTTTTTCCATAGTTTTTAAAGGACTTTGGGTTATTCTTTAGTCTCTCATAAGAAAATTAATCATGTTAGGCCACCTGTGTGGTAAATATGATTGTTAGAGACCATTATGGATGCTTATGGAAATCTCATGCTGCTTGGGACTCGGTTCAAGGTAACACTCCGTGTAGTGTCTATTGGAGTTTCTAGGGTCATGTTCAGTGATGTCTTGCTGTGTTGTGTTTGTTTTTAATGGAGAAGGTGGTTGTTAAGGAGATTTTTGAGTACATATGCTAAAATGAAATCATCCTTTCTTCTGAGAATTCCTAAAATTCCCTATCCTGAATAAAGGTGTATTCCTTCTGTTCTTATTCTCCTATTTCTTGTTCGAGGAGAGAGGCATAAATTGTATGGTTATTTTAGGCCCCTGTCTTTTTGAAGGTTCCAAGAAAAGGTAAGTATTTTTTTGGGATGTTTCATGTTCTGTTGAGACTGTTGGATCATGGTGTAGTTACTTGTGGCATCAGAGGAAGAAGTTTCATTATATTGTTTTTAGCACCTGACTACGAGGCAGTAGATGCTTCAATCATATGAGCTCCAACTGTAGGTCCCAAAGTGAAGATGATGCATATCCAGGAAACTCCCATGGATGTAAAGGATTTTGGTTTAACTTTTATATCTAGTGTGGGAGGTAGATACAGTTCAAGGTTTCGATGAGAAATTTTCATTTCATGTTTTCAAATGTGGTGGAAAGGGACATACAGACCTTGTCCCTTAGGGTTATAATCCATGTCTTTGGAAGAGTCCCACCATGGTTACATAGAGGCAGGGTGGTTTTTTCTTTGCAAAACACCAGTGCTTTACCCTTGTCGGTGCAACTCTCAGTTTGGTTGTTCATGTTTGAATAACATTTCTAGTCTATTTTGAACTCAGTTTTGGTTGGAATTATCTGTAAATGGAAATGTTCAGGGGAGTGGTGAACCGCGTAGTGTCTGTATGGGTTTGTATTTTTATTGAACATGCATCTTGTGGTGGGAGAATAAGTCTGTTGGGAAGCACCCAAGCTCATCCATGTTGGGTTTATTTTGTCGGCCCATGTTAGTTGGTTAAAATGGTTGGTTCTTATGGTGGGGAGGCCCACCATGGGAATCTTGAAAGTTCTTTTAGGATAAGTCTAATGTTATTATATCCATTATGGTGGGGTTTTTGTTGTCCCCCACCCCCATATTGATTTTATGTTTTATTCTCACGTGTTAGTTTATTTCTTATGGTGGGGAGTCCATTTGGGTCTCCCGATATCTGAGATTCAATTGTGCTCATGGTGTTTTCTTTGAGGTAGGTTGTCGCATTCAAAGATATCTAAAAACCAAATTATTACTCGGGTGACTATTTGGATTGGAGCACACCCAAAATTTTTGTTAATATAACTTTGTGGTAACCTCATTTGAACCCATAGTTCATTTCAGGTGGACTGCTTGAGATTCTTGGGAATTTTTATAGAGTTTGTATTGAGATGTTGGTTTGATTACAGTTAGAGTATCCTTCCTTTGTTTGATCAGCTAAAGGTGTTTTGGATTTTTTGGGAAGGAGAAACTTAGTGGAGGAGTCCATATTCCTCTCCCAAATTAGCTCATATCCCTCTTTTCCTATTGGTGGTGTTCCTTTTGTCTTTCCATTTTTCATTCGTTGGGATCCCCCTTTGAACTTGGAAATGGTATTAGTTTTGTTTTTTGCATCTGGCCTTTTCATGACTTTCCAGGGAACGAAAATGTTAGGGTGGGGAGAACTGTCACACCTAGGTTTTTAACTTTTACTTTTTTCTGGTTTGGGTTGGGTTCTTGGTCATTTTCTTGGGATCTAGGTGTGATTGGTTTGAAATTTTGGGGCATTATTTCCCATATATTTTTGGTCCATATTTTCCCTAAGTTTACCTTAGGCTCCCCCTTGGATTTTGGAAGAAAATGGTGATTTTTGGGTGGACAGAACTGGGTGCATAGTTTGGCTGCATGATTTATAAAATAATACAGCCAAACCATGCACAGTGTCTAGGTTTTAAAAAATGGGTATTTACCATTTTAACTTTTAAAAATAAACGTAATATTCCCCCTTTTTCCCCAATTCAACTCTAGCAGCCATGGGAGATCTCCAAGCCCCCCAAGCTTCCTTATAACCCATTTTTGAAGGGGTTATTGGTGGGGAAACATTATAATTCTTCAAGTAAGTGAGTTTCTCTCTAGTTTCTTCCTTCACTTTAGGGTTTATTCTCCCTTTTATTATGGTTTCATTTTTCCAACACCTATTGTTTCATCCTTATAGTTTAACCATGAGTTTTTGGGTTCAATCTTCTTGGTCAGGGTTTGTTTTCTCTTGATTTTGGTGCGGTTTTAGTGCAGTTGAATTTTTTTACAATTATTTAGGGTTTTTGATATTGAAGGTAGGTAGTTCTATATCTAAAAAACATTTCATGAGTTATTTTTCTTGATTAATTTCTTTATCATTTTTTTTAAATATATTTTTTATGAGAAAGTTGTTTTTGAAAGCGATTATCTTGTGTTTTATTTTTATATGGCTTGTTTATGTGAAATTGGGTGTAGTTTTGATGTAAACCTATTTTTTATTACTTGGTGGTTATTTATAACTTGTTAAATTGGTTTCTTAAATTATAAATGGGATGGAAATTTTGTTTGGGAGTGGTGTTAGTGTGTATTTCATTCAAAAGATGAAATTTTTTGGATGATTTTTTTTGTGAGGCAATGTTGTGTATCTTGGGATTGTTTTATAAGTTGTCAAAATGGTTTATTGAGTGGTATAAGAGGTAAAAATATGGATGGATAACTATTTTGGTAGGTTTATGCTTTTAAAATGGATCATTTTTAAGTGAAATGGTTATTTGTGATGTGAACCATTTAGGAAAAGTCTTATAAAATTGTTTAACAGATTTATTGAATTGTGAAAGAGATGATGTCTTATAAAATTTTTTAAAGGATCTATTGAAATGTGAAAGAGATGAGAAACATTTTTATATGATTTTAGTGTGTGTATAATGTTTAAATAAAATTTTATTGTTAAAAAGGAATCCTATAAGATGTGTAACTTGATTGAGCAAAAATGGGAGGCCCTAGTATCTAGGTGGAATGACTAAGACTAGTATTCTTGTTACCCAATAGTGGACTAATTGTTGTTTCACTTAGAAAGATTTAAGATGACACCACTAACTAAACTATGATGATGTTTGAGTACCACTAGGCCATTGGAGTTTCCCCTCCTAGTGGCTTGTGCACAATATGGTTATTGATTATGGTTACTTTTACACTGAGATATGATGTAACTAGGACCCCGCCACTAGCTAGTGCCTTGGGGTGTTTCCTTGACTAGTTCTCATTGGATATTTTGTACTTAACATTGGAATATGGTGTGTTTGGTTGGTAAATTGATCGTCATGTGTGTTTTCTTTGAAATTGTTCATTATTTAATGTTACCTCTTAAAATATATTTTTATTTAAAGTTATATCCCTTTAAAATTATTAAATGCATTTTTTGATTATAATAACGTGCATGATTTGTGTCTTATATTGGTTATTGCAAGGAACCATATTGGTTGTAATACTACTATGTTTAGGATCACAAATTAATTACACCCTTGGGTGTAAGTATACTTGGTAATGTTTTTCGTAGGTTTTGGTAATGCTTTTCGAGTATGTGGTTTGGGTTTCTAGTGTCCCTCTTGGTGTAGTGTCATTAAGATGGATTGATGGTGATTACAAATTTCCATGAGGTGGTTCTTGGTAAATTATTTTTGTTTCTATTCTATTGTGGTAGTCTCTGGGCTTCTGTAAAAACCTTATAATTCAATTTTGAAATTTTTTTAAGAGTTGTTCTTAAAAATTTCCAGATTCAACTTAGTTTTTATTGTTGGTTGTTTTATATTTCTAAACTTGAGTAAATCATTCCCAACCCATTATTTTTTGATACATCTTCACTTGTTCTAACCTGTGGGGATTGGGAAAGCCCCTCAGAATATGCCACAAACCGGGACAACCACTTGTTTGGATAACGAACAGAACCAATTCAGAAAAAATCCTCTTGGAAAACTAACTTTCAACACATTTTTACCATTAAATCCATTTGAAAAACATTTCACACCTTTATCATAAAAAATAAAACACATTCAAGAATCACCACAAAAAATACCACATGAAACATAACCAATTTACTTTAGAAAACCAATTTCCTTCACATATTCATCTAAAAACCATTTCAAAAAATATTTCTCACCACACAAAAAATAGATAGTTCACAATTATAATGACAATAAAGAATGACAAATTCATTTAATAATGTGAAATCATGGAACCACCAACCTCAATCAATGAAATTTTTGGATTCCGATGCAAAACCATAAATGCACCTCAATAAGAAAATTATGTTTCCTTGGATACCAAATGCCAAAACAACCTAAAGATTGATTTTCAAGAGGTCCAATGAAGTGTGGAGACATCTACCATGGATTAAAATCCCATAGTGATCACATTAGAGGTGATTTAAGGTTAAGATAGAGGAGGGTATTAGGGTAATTTTTCACTTTTAATTACTTGGACTTGTTATATAGTTAGCCTTCATGATTTTCCAAACCAGGAAAAAATTGTGCGTCCCTCTCTTTCTAAGAGGAATGAAGCTTTACGGTTTCCTGGGGGAGGGAGAATGCCCGTGGATCTTTTCGTGTGACCTAGATAGTGACATTGTATCAAGTGTATGGTTTCCTTTGGAATGGCTTATAGTTTCCCTTAACCATGTGCCAACCATGTACCACTTACTATCAAGACCAAAAACTCCATTTATTCAATAAAAAATCAAAGGGAACTCAATTTATAAATAATAGACCAAAAATAAACAAAGGAGTACCTGAAATAAATCAAGGATGTTGAAGGTGGGGTTCTCACTTGTGGATTTATGGGAATAGATTAGAGTGGGGTTTGTTTATTTTATTGGATTCAGAACATTACAGTTATCATACATTTATATATGTATTCTTGTTATATAGGGACATTGTTCATGGTGGCATACTAGGTTTATAAACTAAAGGTCCTGACCCTGTTTCCCAAAGCCGATGCCTTACTTCATTACATTGGCACAATAAACAAGGAATTCCTATCCCAAAGGACAGAATTGTTTAGTAGCTTTTCAAAACAAGATGCATACATAAGTTTTTTATTAAAACATGAAATATTAAACAATATTTAAATTCCTTTAGAAGCATCCACAACTCCAAGATTATACCTTCAAATCAGGCATAATATACTTCTTCACATTCGGGGGGAAAATAAAACATAAGAAATGGGTGAGCTCAGATGCTTAGTGAGGGTAAGAAATAAAGTGGAAGATATAATAAAACTAAAAAATTATGCATGGTGAATAACTTAAAACACCTGCATTTAAAAATACACTTGATCATAATATGGTAGGATTAAAAGCCGATCAAATGTTTATATAATAAAACATAACCATTGATATTCTACTAATAGAAAAATTATAAGGCCAAAAAATTACTAGTTTCATAATGAGATAATGTATAATTCCAGACATCTGAATCATATTGTCAAGGCCTCATCCAAAGTAAATAAAAATGATTAAAGCCTTCGACAAAACCATATCTGAAAATGGCTACGGCCTCGACCATGTCCTTATCTTTTTTGTCTCATGAGACATACCGATGCATCGAGGGGATATATCTAGACCAACCCATCACATAATAAGTAAAATTAATTCCAAATATGAATGTGGATAATAATAAACAACATATAAATATTAAATTTAAATAAATTCCCCTAGTCATTAAACATAATCAGTGACCATTCTGAGAAGTATGGTGAATGATATCATGATAGAACATCCATAGTCAAAATGATCATAAACCATTTAATAAATTATGGTGGATGATAAAAATAATATATAATCCTTAATATAGAATAAAATTATATATATGTTTTGAAATACTTGAAAATAATCTAATAAAATCATCGAGGAATTATTTGGAGAAATACCCTTTTTTTACTTAGAAAAGAAGAGTAACTTTGGAAAAATCATTTGCATTTGTCGTGATTTTTTGTATAAAACCCAAAGTGAGCAAATATATTTTTTCAGGAAAAAATAATTTATTTTAGAAAAATAATGGTGTATTAAAAAAATTATGCACGACACTTGAAAATGGGTAAGAAATCGAAATGTCCTTTTTAATCGAGCTTGCGTGTTGGGAAAAAATGAGAAAGAAACCTTGTAAAACTATTATTATCCCATTAAATAAGGATGAAATGATCTGAATATATGATTTTAGAACACACAAACACACACACACACACACATATATATATATATATATATATATATAATTTTGAATAATTATATAAAATTGATGATTAATTACATTGGTTTATAATGAAAGAAAGCATAACCTGAATGAAAATGGAAGTTTGGGAAGAGAGCTCATACATTATATATGATTATGGATGTTTATGTGGAATGGGTATAATTATAAAGATATGAATATATATGAAATTAATGAAAAACCATAAGTGTAAATTGTTATATTTCATTTTTATATGGTATGATAATGAATCATTAGATTATACATTTAGTAATAATTATTTTCATTATTAAAATGATTATTGATCATAACAAACTCATTTTGTTTTACCATTTAGTATTATTTAAATGTGTTACATCCAAAAAATAATATAGGTTGTAATATAAATATTTTATTCTGGTTTAACAATAAAAATGGTTTCATTACTAGCCTTGAAGGATGAATTAATGAACGAATGATTGTCATCCATGAAGATTGTAAATTGGCACCTCCTGGTTGATGATTTCATTTTTAAAATAAAATAGAGGGGGGGGGGTAAGGATTTTGATAATAGTTATTCCATTAACATTATATAATTCTATTACATAGATTATACTGGAGTTATCACGATCATTTGGATAGACGAGGTGTGGATATGATAAGAAAGGAAAATAAATTTAAATGTAATTAAAAGAAAAATGAAGTGGGTTTACCTTTTGAATTATACTTCTTGAAAACCTCCTTAGGGAAAGGGGTTTTTGTATTTTGGAAAGACCAATAAATCCTATACGTTGGGGAGAGACTAGGAAAGATATTTTTTTTGAGAATTTTTACAATACTTAAGGCACAATGTTATGATGTGAAGAGGTGGTGAGAAGTTGTATTTATAATGGATAAGAGGGGTGATTTCTCATTATTTTATTTATTATTTTATTATTTTTCTCAATACATGCAATAGTGCTGATTATTCTGACTAAATACAGTAATGAGTGTATGTAAGTTCAAACCAATGGTTCTAACATCACCCAAACATAATTGATGACTCTATAATTCATGTATTTAGCATTTATCACAAATTATCGTATTTTAATATTAAAAAAATTAAATCACTTTAGAAAAATCACAAAAAATTTACCCCACCCATTTTTTGAAATGTATATTTCAAAAATGAAATCCATTTTAGGAAAATAATTTTTTAAATATGAGAAATTTAATATTCAATTAAAGTCATCATTTACTCCAAATTTATATATTTTATAAATATAACTGATTTTATAACACCATGAAAAAATAAGTAAGGTGTCATTAAGTTATCATAAAATTATAAAACAGTGAAATATTTATTTATTAATCCATTTTAGGAAAGTTAATTTTCCATTTTATAATTTGATTAATTATAAAATTTCAATTAAATTTTTACGACTCCAAAAAAATACCAACACCTAATTAATAATTTTTAAAATATTCATTTACTTATACTATGATATAATTATACCAAACTTTTATTTTTGAGATTCTTGAATTGTATTTATAATATATTCGGTGTGGTTACTATTCATTAGGCATATTTATTATTCATAAGGGTCATATTACTATTCCTAAGGTCACATTACTATTTCATCATTATAGGTTCCTTAACTTCTAGAAATACCTCTTATTTAATTCATTATTAATTTATGATGTTTTTATTATGTTCTCTTTGTGTTTATATTTGATTTATACTATGTAAAACAAATATAATAATAGAAATATCATTCATAGAATTTTAAGTCATTACATAAACTCACACCCTACACATGCCCTTTAAAATGCGTGGAAAAATTATGTTTAAGGACATAGGAAAGGTCAAAGGACTTAATATGAGTGTACAGTCATATAATGATATGATGGTTATCTATTCAACATGTTGATTATTTGTGGATATGGGTTATGTGGACACTTAATGCCCCATTGAAACACTATTTATTCTTTTTTTAAATGTATAGAAATGATTAGCATTAAAGAAATTCAATTTTTTTAAGGATCATGTGAAATTATGTATTTTCATGTTTTTATACCTTATTTTACTTTTGGTTGTGTTCCTTGTATTATGATGTATTTACTATTATGTATCACACTTCCATTAAGGGTTGTATTCTTTTGTCTATAAACGTTATTATCACCCTAATATCACTTCTTAGACCCACGTTGTTTTTTGATAGCTTTTGTCATACTAGGAGGCATACTTGAGTCTTATGCATCTCTGAATTGGATGTTATTTAAGAAATCTATGTGATTTTCCAAACCCATACGTTCATATCTTGTTCTAATAAATATATTTTTTTATAACAATATTTAATCCAATTTAAGTGACCCAAACTTAACCATAGATAATTAAAATAAAATATAAATAAATATTAAGACATTTATAAACTTAAGACACATTATGTTTATATTACTAGAGAGTTATGAAAAAATTGTAATTATAAAACCTTGTATCTTTCCCTTTAATTGTGATTTTTTTCCTATAAACCAAAGATTTATTATTTTACAATAAGTCCCCAAATTCTCCCAAAATCTCTTCCCCACATGATACCCACCAGGACATATCATAATAAATAATATTTATTATAACCCTGGGAAGATGAAACCATTAGAAGGGTGATCTCAAACACTTAGTAAGGGGTGTCATATAATATAATCTATCTTGGAATAAACAAGGCGTAATTAATACGTAATAATAAATACTAATCAAATAATTACATTTAATTATTAACAAGAATATGTAATATATCCATGAAAAACATAGTAGTGAAAATAAACACATAGATAACAATAATTAATTTCACTATGATGGAATTTATAATTTCTGATATCATATACATACCATCAGGCCTCATGTGAAAGCATCATATATAAATGAGTATGGTTTACACCAAGTGAGCAAGATCATTTATCACTTGATACCAAATAATGCATTGAAGGGATATATAATTAAGGGTATCAAAAATAGTAAATAATTTCGTTTAATTCATCATATTAATGTAATGAATAAACATTACATGATCAATATTCCGAGCAATAAATAATTATCCATATTGAAATAAATAGTATATAGATTTTCAATAATACCTCAATTTTTAAATGAGATTACATTATTAGAAAAAAACATTTATTTATAAGGTATTTAAATCATATATAGTAATGGATATATAGTTATGTTAATAATGGAAATGATATAACATTCATTCATAAGATTAAAGAATTAGTAAATTTAAGATAAAAAAAATTCAAGAGAGGGATGAAGTGTGACAGAGAATTTAAACCTTGTGAACATGGTTTGGTACGAAAAATAAATTCATAAGGGAATACATTAAACATAACTCCAATGTATAAAGATATTTTATATTTTTAGGGGAAAATGGATGCGAAATCATAAAAAATAATTTCATAATTCATTTTAACATTATCATAAGAGGATGAAATTGTGTGTCACTTTAAAAAGTTATTTTCAAGAAGATAATATTAATTAATTTTTAATAATTATTTATAATTAAACATCAATAATGGAAACATTAATTTAAAAAAGTTTTATCTTAATAAAACTAGTGTGTAATATAAAATATATGAATATGAAAAGAAAATATTATCTATTATTTTAAAATACCTTTATTGAAATTCGCATTATAAAAAGGAAAATCAAACTTATATTTGAAAATAATTAAATAAAAATAATAAGTTCACATAAGATAATACATATTTGAGTTTCAAAATAAGAAACTAAAATATTTTTTTAGATAGTGAATATGTACATAAAAAAGTGTGTATTGGAGAGGATGAAAATTATCCTCTATAACAACTTTTTTTATTAAGAACGAAATAAATCGAAGAAGAATATTTTCGTGAAAAAGATAATTACAAAATAGGAAAATAGAAATTATCATATGAAATAATGAAATGGAATTATATAAGAAAAATATAATAACATAGATAAAGGAGAGAAACTACTTATCAATGAAAAGTAGGATAAGTTCACAAAACCCTTATGACATTGGTAACTTTTAAATCAAATGACATTGAAAGGTATGCCTTTAAATGAAATTATAAAACACTTTTGTTTTTGAATTTTTATAATAAAACTCATCCATTTGGTAGTATATACACTATAAAAAAATAAAACAAGTTTGGAAAATGGAATTTCAATCATTGAAAGGAAATTGAGATGAGAAAACCCTTACCATTATTCTTGTAGTCCAAAAAAGTAATTTATACTTTTGTATAAAAAACAACCACCTTAATAAATAATTTATAAACCTAATTAAAATAAAAAAAAATTATTTTATTTAATTTTAATAATTTATTATATACATATTTTTTTATTTAGGTTCATTTTAATCATAGGATGTTATTAACATTGATTGCTTCATAAAATTTTAAAAATGGAGATGTAAATCCTCATTATTTGGTTTTGAGTTCATCACAATAAATATATTCAAGGTATTGGAATAATTTTTATAATATTTTTTTAGTCCCAAATTAATTTCATGGAAGGAATATATATTAGTTTATAGAATGAAATAAATAATGAACTTGTTTTATGTAATTTACCCATAATTAAGTGTGATTTTATATTGATCATTTAATTTTGTGTTTCCATACCAGAACCATATTACAAAATTATATAACCATTATTGGTGATATAATATAATTTAAATAATGATTTATATATTTCTAATTTAATTTTATGAGATTTTTAGTTATAATTCATGAAGTTGAAATCATTACCGTGCTTATTTCTGTAAATTTCAATGATTTAAAAGTGGTATATTAATAACAAGGTGGATATTAATATAATGCCTATTTTATATTTATGTAATATTAATAATGTTATACTTATCATTTTTATTCATTGAATACATTATTATAACCATCAATGTAAGGTGATAATGAGAAATAAATTACTTTATTCCTGGAGGCAGTAGTCCACACATAACATCGATGAATGTCTTAATTTCTAATGTATTGGGGGGAAATAAATAATGGTTTCTCCATAATAATAAGAAACTATAATTATAATAATGATACTCATTTCACTATATTTATATAATTTTATTGGTTTTGGATGATAAAGGTAGACAATAAATGGTTATGGAGTGTATAATACTCATATTGAAGACTAGATTATTCCCTTTGAGGACTTTTTAGAAATGGATTATTTTGGAATCATAATGGTACAATATGTTTAAAAAAACTAAATATAGATCTTGGGGAGTAAAAATGGGTGAATGTTTAAGGGAATTTTAAGGATATGTGTGTATTAAGGTGGGTAGAATTGAGATCCATTTACAGGTGAAAAAGTTTGACATTTATTTCAAAACTAAAGTTTGATTAGTGATAAAAATGAAATAACATGAGACGTAGGTGATTTAGGTGAATAAAATTTGGTAAGAAATTTTAAATTTAATTTAACATCTAAAAATTCTCTTTTATAAGGTCAAAGTGTTAAATTAATTTAGAAAAATTTGAACCACTTTAAATATTTTTTTACCCTTTTTAACCTTGAATAAATATTTTCAAAGGTATTTTTTTCCAAAAAATATAAGATAACCCCTAATACCTAATATTGATGTTAATAATATAATTTTAGAATAATATAATTCAATTTGTAAAATAAGTAAATGATATTTAAAATTAAAACATAAAATATATCGAAAACCTAGTTTTTGTAGAAAATTGACATTTAAAATATTAACTATTCTTATTCTTATTTACTATATATTTATTATTAAATTAGTGCTGATAAATTAATAATATAACAATTATATTTAATTAAAAATATTATTTAACTACAATATTTTTATCTACTTAAAATAACAATATTCAAAGTGCATAAAAATATAATTTTTAGTAAAATTTATTTTAAGCATAACGATGATCACTAGATTTTTTCAATACATTCATATTAAAAATAACCTTTATTTTTATTTAAAATTATGAACTAAAAATATATAAAAAAACTTGATATATATATATATATATATATATATAATTTATTAAATTGATAATCAAATGTTTATATCATCTAAATATCAACTTACAAAACCCCTCAAGGTCTAAGGATAAGATAAGTAGTAGTGGTAGTTATAGGCAGTGATTTAGATAGTATAACACATAAAAATTTTATGATATATTTATATTTATATAATATTGATTTTATTGATAGCCTTATTTACACCCAAAATTGAGTTTAAACGAACCGTGATATTCTATCAAGATATTATTATTTAATGTGATAGTTATCACCCATAAATTGAATTGGAGAGTTTGAATATGGATAAATAAATTATGATTTTTTATTTATATTTGTATAAAATTAATACATTGGTTTTCACTTGCTTATAAATTTATATAGAATCAATTCAATTTAAAAGAGTAATTTCTTTAAAACTATTTTAATGCATGCAATGTGTTTTTATCAGGGTAAATTAAATTAATATCGATTTATAAATTATTTTAATAAAATTTATAGATTATATATTCAATAAAAAATTTAGACATTCATTTTATGCTTTTTACTATAAAAGTAATAATAATAAATTTAGTTTTATTCTTAAAAAATGTTTTATAAAAAACGATTTTCATTGTGTTTTAGTCATTTATTTTAAAATTTATTTCTACTACTTAATAAAATTGAATATTAGAAATGGATCACATATTTGGAATCATGTGGTTTAATTTTTTTAAAATAGGTCCCTTTTATTTTTTTATCATTATGAATACTATCCATATTAAAAAAATTTCAAATCAGTAAGTGTAAAATAGGTATAAAATGTTAAAACATTTGGATATAAGGATTTAAAATCTATCTAACACATGAATTTATCCTATTGGATTTAAATTTATTAAAAAATGATATTTTCATTGAGTTAATTAATGTATTTTAAAACATTATTTTTAATTTTGGATCCCATGATTTAGTTTTAGGAACCTAAATTAATTTTATTCAAATTAACATTTTTTGGGTCTTTGCATTTATGGTATAGTTATAAGGGGAAATTCGATTTAGGATTGATACGTAAGTCTAAAAAATATATATTTTATTATTTAACCAAAAATATTGGTGTAAATAACATTCTTAATTGATTTCATAGTGAAATTAATTTTACTCTTATATCATGTATTTTCCTAAATTATATTTTCTTGCATTGTGCATTATTATATTAAATGTAATTCATGGAAACTATATATTTTGAAATTGATAAAATGAAATAAATATTTAGAATTTTTTTTAGTTTTTTTAAGGACCTTTTTTTGTTATAACAATGTTATTATGGTAAAAATTTATGTTATCATGGTTAAGGTTAAATTGGGATTATAGGGGGGTTAAACTATGAGGTATGACATTAAATGTATCCAAAACATGACTAAATGTGATATTTTGAGTTTATTTATACCTTATAACATTTTTTTTTTGAATTTTGGATTTCCTGGTTCTATTTTATCATGGATAAGGGTTTATATAAATTAAAAAAATTTAATAATTACAAGATTGCAACTCCACTCACTTATAAAAAGGAGCCAAGTATCATATATTATTCATGAATTTTGAGACACTTATCTTGACCAAGAAATATCCAAATCCATTCCTATATTAATTATCCACATCCTAGAGATGTGTTTCTCTTAAGACCATCCGAGAAGGGTATAAGGCGTATGCCAAAGGAGGTCTCTCAATGGAGAGGTTATCACTTGACCTGAATATTTTATAGTTTATTTATTCCTATACTTTATATAAATATTTTGGATCCATCCAAATATAATTACACCAATATAATAAACATACTATGTTTTTATTATGATTATGGTACAACTATTTTACATCTAATTTTCATCAAATGGGAAATGTAAGTGTCTCTCATGCGTAGATGTAGACCAATGCCTGTATGTAGTGATATGATTCAGTTCCAATTTTTACATTTAATTATTGGTTATTATGATGTATTTTAAATTTATATATGATATTTATGATAAATTTATTCTTAAAAAAATTAAAATATGTTATGTACCATCTTATCTTCCAATCCATTGGAAGAGGACAATGTCACTCATGTATACGTGTGGGCTACCACCTCTAAAAAATGATGTGATTCAATTTTCATTTCCACCTTACATAGATGGAAATAAAGATATATGTAATGAATATATATGATACTTATTATTTATTATTTAATTTTGGAATATTAAATTATAATTTAATCTTATTTTGATCCATCCATCAAAAAGTGGAAACATCCCTCATGCATACATACACACTACTGTCTCCACGAAATAATGTAATTCATTATTCATAACCGCTTCATAAAAATTATTATAAAACTGTACAAAATGATTAAATATAATAAATATAAAATAATTAATATTTCATAGATTACATACCCATGATCAAAGTTAAATGCCCATAACTTTTGAACTAAAAGACAGATGAAAGACAATGCAACTAACATCCAAATCATGATGATAATGAAAAATTGATAATGAACGAGGGAAATAATTTTATAAGTAAAATATAAAAGATATTATAAGTTCTAATATGGTTCTATAATATATATGCACTAATTATATATTTATTATAAAGTAGTTTGGAGTGCATATGATGCAGGATGAAATATGAGGTAAGGGTTTCTTATCTCACTTTTATTTAGTTGACACATATTCCATATACACCACTTTTTTATTTCATATGGTGTATATAAATACCATTTTATGGGATATATTAAAATATAATTATATTTATGTTATTTAATGTTTCATTTTAGGTTATTTATTTTTTGGGGGTTATTATTCAAACATCACCAAAGTGGCAAGAGATTTATGTTTCAAACTTATTTAAATTCAGATTGTTTATTCTTGAATTTACATTGAGTGAAATTATATGATACCTATATATTAAAAACAACATAGTTTCTTATTTTATATTTATTTATATAATTTTTATGTTTTAGAACAATTTATCTCTACTTGGTACTCAAAACATTCTATATTTGTTTTAATGAAAAGCGGAATTTATTTCTCTCTTCGGCCAAGAATCATTTATCTTCCATATACTTGTTTTCCAAAATGTTTTCAAGAATATTTTACTAATATAAAATAATTTTTTTAGTCATTTTTACCCATGTTATTATTTATATATATTTTTAAAAAATTAGGTTTTTGTTTTTTTCTAAATGAGAAACTTTTTACCGAAGTTGTGAACAGAATCATTGTTTTAATGATTAAAACATGAATAATTTTTCCAATCCATTATGACTATTAAATTAAATGAATATTAATTTAATATTATATTTGATTACTTTCAATGAAAATATTTTCCTTAATATATTTAAAAAAATTTATTTTAAATTAGTGATTTTAAAATAAAATATTTATTTCCCTAAAAAATATTCTAGGGATATTCTGAAAGCATTTCACCTCTATGATAACATCTTATTATATTACTTATGATTCTATAGGGATGAGATAAAATGATAAAATTCAATTATTTTCCCTATAATATTTATTATAATTATGTTGTATGGTTCATTTTATGAAACCCATTACCTTATTATCGATTAAAACATAAGAATAAATCCTTTTGAAACTCATTTTTCACCCATATGTAATATTGTGATAAAATTATGAATATTTTTATAATATTTTGTCTTGTTTATGGTTTAAGGTTATATTATGGGTAGGTCCATTATATCCCTCTAATGAGTTGATTAAATATATATAAATCATGATGTAACAATGTTGTGCATGGAACTAATCTCATGTTCACAACATTTTGCATAGAACTAGTTTCATGTCAATATGTTTATGTGAGGATTTGATTTCACGTGTTTAACATAATGAGTGAACATGTTGCTATTTATATATGTTTCTAATGATATACACTTATTATTGTGCCACATTACCATGTTTTTGATATAATACCATGGTTCATGATTAATTATTGTTGGTTACACACTCTTATGACTTTTTTTCTTTTATTATGTCAAAGCCTTATGCCACGAATCCAGCTAAAAAATATTTATTTTATTGGTTATGAATTTATTTTTTTATGTCCATGTTATAATACCATTTTATTCACTTATAAAAATTTATTGATATTTCTTATTTTTACCCTTACTGAGCATCTAAGCACTCCGTTTCTTATGATTCCATTTTCCCCAGGTTATGATGAAAGGCTTTTTAGTAGGGAATGTTTAAGTAGAGTATGTTAATAGAAGAAAATTCTAGGATATGCTGAAGAACCATTATGAAATAATTTGTTTATATATCTAATCAGCAAATACAATGAGCCTTTATGGTTATGGGGCCTATATAATTGTGTTATTTATTAAATATTCATCTAAAATGATGTAATAGTAATGTATGTTATTATAAGGTAACCTCAGTTGGTATTAGATAAGTTTTTAGTTATTATTTGAAATTAGGATTAGAGAATTTTGTTAAAAACCATAACGATAAAATTAAGTATAGGTTAAAATTATAAATATTTGGTAAATTATATATTATGTGGTTGTCATAGAAAATTTATCCCAGTTTGGATAATGATAAGTAGATGAAGTTGTGAAATATATTCACATCAGAGAAACAAATCTAAAATGGATGAATTGGCTATTAAATCAATCATAACCAGTGTACGATGAGCGGGCATAAGACTATACACCTGACTATACAATCTGTAGCGATATGTTTGTGTTAATTCACATTTTATTTATGAACCATTTGAATATATAATGATCATGAGTAACCTAGGTTAAACCTATGATTTCATAGATTGAAAAGAAGGTGTCCTGATTTAGACATCGTATGAATTATTTTTCATGATTATATGATTAATTACTATGACTATTGTTACTCAGACTATTCTTTTTAGTTTTAGATAGTTGTTGGAACTATATGGAATCATGTTAACTTTGAATTTGATTGACAATGAAATGATTTTACTCTTGATAAATCAAATTAAATGGGATATGGAATGTAAAATATTGTTCAAATTACTAATAATAAACCTCAATGTATGATGAAAAACCTTCAATTGGATGAGTTTTCTATCACACCTAATAATAGAAAAATTGAGTCATGGGCGATTAGTTATTAGAGACCATGTGGGAATAAAGATTCACCTTCTTAAATGTTATGAATGTGTGAAGAAGAATATATCGATGGAGCATCCCCTGACAGGCCATGACAGACAGGTTGTGGAGGTATCATCTGAACCAATTTTGGATTTGTCGAATCTTGATTTTATAATTATATATGAAATTTAAAATATAATGATTTGGAGTTATGATCTTTGATATATGAATTCAAACATGTTGTCTAATATAATTCGACCTCCCTCTGGGTTGAGTTAGACTCTGAAATTACAGTTTTCTATTTGAATAAAAGAACCAGGAATGCTCATTTGAAACTAATACCTTATTATATATATTGTATTTATCATGTAAACCATTTTAATATGAATGTTTCACATTCCTATAGGTAATCCAATCAATTGGAAGATACATAATTGAAGAGAGTGAACATGGAAACCATCAAAATGTTTGATTTGAAGACCCCAAATTATTATACACATTTGGTGGATGTAGACACCCAAGGATTCACCTACTCTCATATATTTAAGAACCCTTTTAATGCTTGGCTATATATATTTTTATTTTTTTAATAAATTTTTAGGATTGGCTTTGATTGGATCCTAGATTTTCTTGGTAATGTGTGGAGATTAACACATAGAAATGTCTAAAAGGAACAATAAGTTGTTTTATGTATATAAAATTAGTTTATTGAGTAAGTAATTGACGATTAGATATAATGAGATTAATGGATGGAAATAAATCATATCATATGGTGCTTTTATAGTTAAATTTATTGTGTGTGGGGAACATAAGAAATATCGATGTCAATTCCATAATTTAAGGGTTAACTCTTGAAGAAAGTAAGGGATAATTCTATGTCAGTTATTTAAGTGGATCATGAATATTAAGGAACACTAATCCTCTACTCCATAGTTGGAGATGTATTTGTTATATTTTATAATAATATACCTTATGAAAATATTATTATTTTTTCCCTTTATTATAATTTAATGTGATTTTGATCATTGATTAAATCCCTATACATTGACTCATTATTAATTGATTGAATAAGGAAGTAACCTTTCATATTATGAATAAACTTGTGACCATTTATCCATGTGAGGATAAAAATAAACATATAATGGATATTAGTTCCATTGTATGGGTCTTAATATCTATTCATGAGGGATATTTATCTAAAATGGTAAGCGATAAACTCAAAAATGATGATAAACCTAGTTTTTATGAATATGTTGATATTTTTCCAAATGATTTTCCAAGTTGAACCCCAAATTTGGAATTTGAGTTTTCAATATAACTCATACATGATGCTATACCTATTTAAAATAATCTATACAAAATAACCTCGATTAAGTTATAGAAATTTAATAAACTACTCCAAGAGAATCTTGATAATGGATTCATACACCCAAGTGAATCACCAAGGGCTTCACCAATTTTTTTGGTTAAGAAGAAATATGGATCAATAAATCTTTGCATTGATTATCAAGAACTTAATAGTATCACTATTACGAACATGTATCCTCTACCTCATATTCATGATTTTTTTTATCAAAAAATACATAGCTCAATACTTTTCAAAGATAGAATTTTTTATGGATATCATCATTTGAGGCTCAAGAAGGAGGATATAACAAATATATCCTTATATATGAGGTATAATCATTATGAATTTATGATGATGATGCCATTTAGGCATACCAATTCACCTTATATATTTTTGGATTAAATAAATAGAGTCTTAAGATATTACTTATATTAGTTTTGGGTAGTCTATATATATTATATTATTATATATTACAAGATTAAGGAAGATGATGAATATCATTTGAGGAATGTATTGAAGAACTCAAGGAAAAATAAGTTTTATGATATTTTTTTAATGTGTGAATTCTTGCTACAAAAACTTTTATTCATGGATTATATAATCTCAATAAAGGGTATATATGTGGATCATTAAAATAAAATAGTTATTAAAGACTTGACCTGACCAACCACTATGACCATGATCTATAGATTTCTTGGGTTATATAAATACTACTAACACTTTTTTAGGTATTTATTATCATTATCTAAACCAATAACCAAGTTGAATCCGAATGGAGATAAGTTACTTTGGACAAAGAATGTGAGTAAAATTTCACGGATTTAGAAATAAGTTTGGCCCATGTATCTATGCTCACACTAGTGTATAATAAAAATGGGTTAATGATCTATAGTGATTAATAAAATACGGGGATAAGATGGTTCGTAATATAAAATGATATGTTTTTAACTTATGAATCATTCCAAAGGAAAAATCATGAGAAAAATTACCTAACTTAGGATTTTGAGTTGGTGATGGTAATTTTTGAATTCAAAATATAGATTCATTATCTTTATGGTGAATGGTTTGGTATATATATATATATATCAAAAAATCATGAAATATATATTCAAAAAAAGTGTTGAATATTCACCCAATATGGTGGTTATATTTGATTAAAGATTATTACTACTCAATATATTTCCACCATGTGATGAAAAAATGTTGCTGATGCTGTGAGTTAGAAATTCCATGTTAGTTCATCCATAATGAGGATAGAAATAGATCATACCAAGAAGATCAGGAGTTAGGAGAACCTACTCCTAGTAATGTATAATAAAAACAAAATTCAACACGAAGTAAGAAATTATAGAGCCACTCTACAAAGACGAGTGTATACCTCACCACAGGAATCAACATGACTAAACTTATTACAAAATTCAGGTAACACAAAAGACAAGCTCGAGATGACCATGAATATTTCTATCTTTGAAAGGGAACCCACAACCTGATTGGATTCACAATAATCATGTGTAACCACAAGGGAAAGAGAATCAATCACCTGAAGGGAGTCAGTCCAGACTAGTAACATCGTCCATGGCACATTCCGTGAGTGATCTTTCATAATTTTAACTGCTATAGACGAGTCTGAATCTATCCATAATTAATGCCAACCAAACTGGATAACATACCTGATTACTTTTATCATATCCCAAAGCACTACTTCAATAAATAATCCATTGCTAATGAAAAGGAAGAAAAATCCTTTAACAAATATTTGATAGGTATGAAAAACACCACCACAACTGAAGAGGCCTGGGGTACTAGAAGAAGCTCCATCTATATTAACCTTTAACCACCATGGGACTGGTAAAATCCATTGAAAATATTTCATCACCTGTGGTTTCTTCATCCTACCATTAACACCAAGAGACCTCAAAAAAACATGATAAGAGACATCATTCCTCATGCACCCATTCTGAATGTTAGCAGTAGTTCATATTGCATTGTGCATATATAGTACATCATCATGTAATTATGGCTTGATGATTTTATTGAGAAATGCATTTATGGACTTCCAAATGCAATCAATTACATTGGCTTCCACTATCAGTAGGAGGGTGTAGACCTACTCACTACAGTCGGCCCTACATACAGAGTGATTAATCACTTCAACAGACCAAATGGAGAGGTGGAAATGGAATTTCTTTTTCACATACACCCATAAGTTTCATACAAACTTACATGAAAAAAGAAGGTGAGAAAGATTCTCATCTTCTTCAAATAATAATGGACAGACTGTGACCAGGTTAAGGTCAGCCCGCTAAAAGATGACATGCAGTGGGAGTCTTCCCTTCCATATTTTTCAGATAATAAAAGTTTGTGATGGAGGAATAAAAGGCTTTTGGAATATAATAAACCAATGTGGGGGATTCAGTGAGTCCCCACAAAGTTGTTTGTAACATTATTTTGTAGTAAATATTCCATTCAGATTGGGAATCCAAACCGGAACTTCATAGTGAATAAAATAGTAACTTACAGTTTCCATGCATACACGACTATTTAAAATTTCCTGGAGATATGGATTGTTATAAAATTATACATTAGTTGTTGATTTTATAGATAGTGGTATGACTCAATCCTTATAGATAAGTCGAGATAACCAGGGTTAGACCAACGATTCAAAGAGAACTGTTTATACACCACCCACATTGAGCATGACATAAGATTAGACTGGGCCTACTTTATGGTAGGCCAAATAGAGGATCTTATGTAATTAGCATGTAACTTCTAAAGATTTCCAACAAATATGGTAGTAAAAATTCCAGGGAGGAATTATAATTTGAAATCAGTTTCTAGGTGAATTTTTTGATCAATGTATCATTGAACAATCTGATTTGTTTGATTCCCAATCCACCCGTTTGGACTGGTTGATGAATTCATTCCAAGAAACTCTGACCAGCTTCTTCTCATGTATTGAACTCGTCCATATGATGTTTTTAATCATAAAACTTAATTATTTAGATCATATATTTATATATTTGTGGAAGATGGATCTTGAAATCCTGGAAAATGTGAACAAATCATATATTTCTCATATAAATTTTTAACCATCAATCCATGTGAGGATTATAGAGGATATAAAGGAAGATGTAGAGATAAAAAATAATTTGATAAATATTCCAAGGTTTAACATGGATTGTGATTAAATGAAAAGGTTAAATAATAGTGTATGTGTCCTTTTAATACTAAAATATAAGAAATAGTGGTTATAGGATGCTTATAATTTATTATTCTCTAGCCATCCTTGATGTATGAAGATGTACAAAGATTTGAAAGAGTATTTCTAGTGGGATAACATGAAAAGGTATATTACATCGGTTGTATCTCGATGCCAAGTGTGTTAGAAAGCTAAGGATGTGAGATGGATGTCTAAGGTGATGTTAGAACCATTACCTATACCATAATAGAAGTAGAAAAACATCACTTTGGATTTCATCATCACAGTCATTTAAACATATGGTGTGAAAAATAATATTTGGGTTATATTCAGTCACATTATGAAATAAATAAATTTTTTACCAGCAGATAAAATTTCTCTCTTCATCAACTAGCTTGGATATACATTATGGAAGTGGTAAGGTTGCATGGAGTACCACATTATATTGTATCTAGTTGGGATCTGATGTTTACCTTGAAGATATAGAGAATTTTTATATACACAGTGATTTTATGTTATATTTATTTTTAATAAATTTAATATCTTTGATATATTTTTATTCAAATAACCCAGAAAATTTAAAATAAGAACATTATTTTTAGTGGTGTATATTACATGAAACCCCAAGTTTAAATGAAACAAAATAATTGATTAAAATGTTATTATTTAAACATGTCCATTATAACATAGTAATTAAGATATAATTAATAAATAGTGATAACTAAATTATAAGTAATGGTTTACACATGTTAATTGGGTATCTATTGATCATGAATAAAATTAAAAATCAGTTGAAAGGAGAAAAATATTTTCTACAAAACTGTTTCATCTCATCTAATAAACATACATTAAAATTAATTTTTAAAAATTTTAGAAAAATTTATTTTATAATATGAAATTAATTTTTTAAATCATAAATATAAAATCCATCTTAGGTTGATTTTTTATATTTTGCTAAAAAGTATCATTTTTAATAAATAGTGAAAATACTTACTTTTTAAATCCGCCTATTTGTTAAATGAATTTAAAAGTTCCATTTTGTTTCAAAAAAATTTAGAATGAAATATTAGTTCCATTATATTAAAATTAATCAAATTTAGGTCATTTTAATCAATTACATGTTCATTATTTAGGGAAAACCATTTCATAATTTTGTAAACTTTTCCTTTGGATAACAATTTTTCATCACATCTCTGGATTTAATTTTTAATTAGATTTTTCTACTTATATGATTTTAATTTTATAAAATAGATTCTATAATTTTAATTATCACATGATTATTATATAATAATGTTAACTTAATTTTTTTACCATAATGAATAGTGAAAATAGTAAAAATTGATTACGACAGTTAAGTTGAAAATAGATTTACCGAAGGTTAAACTAAGAAAATAAGTATAACAAATTGTTTAAAAATTATCCAATTCATATTTTATTTACAGATGTAAACCTAATCTCATATAAGGTTCTATAATGGGCCATTTTTTAACCTTTTGGCATGTAAAAACATTGGTGTAATTGATTGTTTTAAAAATTTACAAGTGTGTCACGTCCCCCCTTATAAAATGCCACACAGTCTACTATCCTGTTAAAACATAAAAATCCCTTTGGTTATGAAAATACATATCCAAATACATTAATAAATTCCTTATTAACATTATAGATTCCTTGGTGTGATCATAAATCCATCATTGGAATGATTTTATTGTAAATATAAAGAGGTTGTTTGAAGAATAGGTAATGTTCTTAAACGAGCATTTTTTTTATTTCTACTTCCACCTCCTCCAAATAATATTAAATAATGATTATATAATAACACAAGTATCTAAAATATTCTGATAAGTTATTAAATTAATGAAAAAACTTATATCTATATCCTCTTACATCAAATGGGAAACAAAATATTCAATTGTGTGTACGGTGAACTAGGGCCTCACGAACAGATGTAAATAAATTTCTGTTAACACCTATTAAGGTTAGACATAATCATGTATTTAATATAAATTTATATATATATATATAATATTTATGAAATAATTATAATTTTGGAATTATAATATCACATATAACTTCATACAATATATTCGCTATAAAATACGATAATGTCACTCATGTGTATAATGAACTATCACCTTGCGATGTGTTGTGATTATTTATTCACTTATGATTTATATAGATGGTAATAAGGAAAAATTTAATGAAAATATGCAATATATATTATATTTTATTTATTATTTAAAATTAATAAATTTACCAATTCTTTAACATTTCACCCATTAAGAAACAATTTTGTTTCTCCTGCATATGTAAAACTTAACATCTCTACGAAGCGAAGCGATTCAATTCATATTCTATGTACAATTATCCAGAATGGTACTAAATATGTATCTAATAAAAAAATAATATTTATAACAACAATATAATTTTTGATATGAATGAACTATATTCTATGTTCAATTTCAATAACATTCATGACCAAACATGCGTGAGAAAACAACGCAATTAACAATCGAAACAATAGTTATAATGAAATATTATTAACAAAAAAGTGACAATATGTTCAAAAATGATAATATATGATATTTTAAGTATTAATATGGTTATATTATAATTAAGTAAAATGGTTTAAACCACTATACATGAGGTTAATGAGTTCTCAACTAAAGGTAAACATGAGGTAATAGATTTTCTCCCAATTTCCATTCATTGAGGCATATTGTAATGTTATACACCTAATTCCATTTATATAGTGTATATACAACAAATTTTACATATAGTATCATTAATTGTTCATAATTAATGGTATTTTAATTTTCAATTTTAATTATTTCATCCATGGGTGTTTAACTTGAAGATTCCCAAATTGTAAGGAATTACATAACATAATTTATTTTCATTGGGTTATATTACTTCTTCATTATATTTGATTATAACAGTAAAAAAACAACACACCTAGATCAGATGGTAAAAAAATGAACTTTACATTTTTGGGTTTTTTTACTAATGAATTTGAGAAAAATATTTTATCCAAATGTTACAACATCCAAATGAAAGATTTGTTCACTTACATTCTCAAGGACCTTTTAGGTTTAGAAATTTAGAGAATTATGAAAAAATCAAAGATAAAAAATACACACATATTTAATTGAAAATATATCCCAATTAATCCAAATATTTTTATTTCACATTAAGATGTCATAATTATCAATATTAAATCCATTATAGACATTATTCATTCTACCTAAACCTTTATAACCTCGGGAGTATAAATCATAAGAAGAGTGAGAAAAAATAATCAATAAGGGTAAATGTAATCATTAATAATTGAATGTCATCAATGAGCATAAGAATAGAAAAAGGGTATGATTACATAACCAAATTTAATGATTTGAACATAAAAATATTCATTCCCTTCAATACATGGATTATAAAACATGAAAAATGGAATAAGTCATTAGAAAAGGTATGAATCCTCAGAATAAATAACCATGAACCATGTGATATCAATATTGATAATAAGAAATGTTATAAACCCATATAAATCATATAAAAAAACTATTTTTATATTGGGAACATTATCATTATGTCACTAATTCAAATGGAATTTCCAACATGTCTAACTTCTATCTCTAGAGTACGTAATGCATTGGATGGATAGAGTAGACCCACATATCTTTGATTTATTAACAAACCACCCTTACATGATTTATCATGGATGAAACCTCACATTGTTTACAACATAACCACCCATGCATGGTTTTAATTGAACCACATTTCATTGGTTTTTTAATGTAACAACCCATCATTGTAAAAAATTTATAAGAACTGTATTAGTAATAAAGTACATTGTGCATTCATTTCATCATAAAATAATTGAAAAAAACATTATTCTTTTCATATTTTGATTAAGCCATGGAAAAAACTGTAATAAATATTAATATCTTCAAAATATGATTATTTTATGGAAAAGAAATGGGTTCTATAATAATCTCTTTGAAACATGATTAACCAGTGGAAAAGAAACGGATTCAATAACAATATCTTTAAAACTTGATTAACCCATGGAAAAGAAATAGGTTCCATGTTAATATATTTGAAACAATATTAATCCATATAGAGTAATAATTGAGATGGTATCATTACAAAATATCCCCATTTTTCATAATTAACAACATGGGTTTTTGACATTGTTGAATTAAATTACCATTAAAAAACATTAAATAAATTTTTTAGAAATATAACCTTTATATTTTTAGAATCTCTTTTAAAAACTAAAAATTAAAAAAAAATATTACAAAAATCCACATCATTGAAAACAAAATTTGAAAAAAATAAATCAAACTTCAAGAAATGTAAGGTACATGATGGTAGGAAAATCCATTCAGGTCATAAATCTTAAAAATAAACATTTTTTTCAAAACATTTTGGGAAAATGAGTCAAAAGGAACCCATTTTTTAAATAATTTAAAAATTTACATTTAAAACCTTTTAAAAGGGGGAAAAAGATCATGTAAAATGTATATAGGAAAATAATTTTTTTAGAAAAAGAAATTTTTAATTTTTTATAAAACATGGATATTTAAGGGAAGGATACCCGATCTAAAAGAAAAATACAAGATCAGTATCACTTATAGATGAATTTATTGATATTTATTCAATCAATATGGGAGGAAATGGTAATTAATCATGTGTAAAAAATTCATAAATAAAGGATAATAAAATATATTTGTTTCAAGAATATAGGATCATATTATTTCCTTTTGAATAAATTTTATCATAAATAATCCTAAAAGAAAGGATATTTTAACATAAATCCTTTACCACATTGGTACCTATTTAATTGTATGGCCCATGAAAGAATAAAATCAACTAAAACCATAAATATAATTAATATAATGAGATATATGATTTAACATGCCAATAATTTAGTATATATACCTCATAAATAAGATAGGATAATATCAGAGACATATGTCACAAAGAAAAAAATTTTGGACGACTAACCCTTAATAAGATCATATCACTGGATTGAGAGTTAATTAATGGATAGTTTTTGTGTAAAAATTTTTTATCCTTAAAAAATAAGTTAAAATATATAATAAAACAATTCATATATTAATTCCCACATAATCATTTCAAAAAAATGTCAATGATGATGTTTTATAACCCAATGAAAGGAATTTGAGTTAAGAAAGTCGTTACCACTTGGTAACATTCAAGTCAGTCCCCATAGATAAATTAATTCAAATTGAAACATAAAATACCATGATGTATTAAGGATTCATGATATTTTATGTACAGTGGATAGTATATACATAAAAAATAAAAAACAGGTGGTGAATATGGAATTTTTCTCATGGAATTAAATGCGAGATGAGGAAAACCCTTACTTCAACTCCGGACATTACATACATGTCCTTTAACTCCTATATAACAAAATTTTGTAAATTATATTATTTTTAAGAAACAATTATAGGTTTATAATATTATAAATAAATAATTTATTTTATTTCTTTATAATAACATATTTGAATACTTAATCAGTTGAATCCAAATCTGGTTTTATTTACAGATTTGTGGTCCATTTTTTCAAAACAGCTTCAGTTTGTAGACCATGGTCAAAGATTCCATTATTTCAACATATAAAGAATTATAATAATGAAATGGTTATAATATTTATTTATCAATTTTAATTTTAAAACTAAACAAGAAAAATGGTTATGAAAAATAAACAACGTTATGATCTTGGAGATGATATGCCATACGTAGGCATGAGTAACATTTCCATTTTTCAATGATCAGCTTTTAAAGAAGGAATGTATTAGTTTATCATTAAATAATGATCATAATATAATAAATAACATATAATTTCTTGAAATATAATTATATACATAAAATTATAGTTATGTGGATATGAAAAAAGAATTACATCACTTTGTAGAGGTTATAGTGCACACCTATATGAATTACGTTATTATTTTTCAGTGTAAGAAAGAAAATGATATATTATATTTTCTGATTGATAAATATTTTATGGTTAAAATTATTATATCATTTATAGAAGGTATATCCATTAACATTATCCTTATTAACTTCCATGTAAAGTGTTAGTTAAAAATGAATCACATCACTTCTCAAGGCGATAGTCCGCCGTACACACGAGTGACATTATCATATTCCCAAAAGAATGGAAAGTAATATAGTATATATTATATGATAAATATAAGTATGAATATTTTAAAAATATAATATATATATTTTAAATCCCTAATTACTACAATATCTGAGAAGAGATGACAAAAAATGAATGACATTGGGTCACGAGGTGGTAGTCCACCATATAAAAAAATGATGATTTCGTATCCCATTTCATAAAAGAGGATATAGATTTAGAATATGATATTAATATTATAAAAAATTAGTACATATTAGATAATTTTTTTGTCATATGATATTTTTTGAGTATTATTTTATGGAGTTGGAAGAAGAAATAATACAATAACTCATAGTAGTGAATTTTACCTTTTCCTAGACCACCTCTCTTGCATAATACCTAAAGTATCCCTAGATTGTATTTTTGACAAAACAATTTTTCTATGTTGATGATATTGATGGTGGGAAGTAATTTTTGTAGGTATTTTTTGAAAAAATGTTTGAAGGTGTGAAGAGGATAAGAGAGAGGGTGTACTTTTATAAGTGAGGTGAGTGAAACACTTGTAATTTTTTAAAAGAAAAAGATTTACCTGGGGTTTTCACAAGACACTATTGTACAAAATGGATAATTATCAAGACTATGAAATTATAAGGTCTAAATATTGATATAAAATATATTTTATACAAGATGTTAGGTCATTTTAACACTTATCTTTTATGATTAACCCCCATTAAATCCATTTTACCTTAATCACGGTAATTGATTTGTACTAAACCCACTGACATAATGAAAAAACAGGTATACAAGAAGTGTATTTTTCAAGAAAAAGATGATTTTATATTAACTCCATGAATAATAATAATTACTGTACAAATATAAATTAGTATTTATTTAAATGTATTCTACAAATTTAATTTAAATAATTCCACATTGTGGGTTGTTTTAACTATCTAAAAAAGATAAATATTATGCACTTTAAAACAGTTTTCAGAAAAATATTTTCTTTAAACCTGAAAACATTTGTATACAAAAATACAATAAGAAGATGATTAAAAAGAAATTAAAAATATTAAATATAACTCAATAATATTAATGTTATTTTAATCTATATTCAAAACATAATATTACTGTTAAATTTCTTTATTTATTAAAAGGAAATGACATTTTTACAAAAAATGCATTTTTCCATATTTACTAAAAAATTAATATCATTTTGAAAATACCAAAATTTCCCCCAAAGTAAATTTTAAAATTATTATTTAAAAAATTAAGTTAATTTTATAAAATATCTTTTCATTAATTTAAATAAATTAGTTATAATATTTTTCCATGAAAATATATAAAATCCTTTTTGAAGAAAATGTATTTTTGAAGAATAAAATTACTTTAATAAAAATTGACTGATTTTTTAATGAAAATTTATAATTAATTTATATTGAGTTTTAAATTTATTTAGTAATATATATATTTCATATATTAGTTAATACTATTCATACTTACCAATTTAATATCTAGGTTTTAACATTTATATATTTCGCGTTTTGTTTAAGCTCAATGTTGTGTGTTAAATATGCTATCGAACATAGTTTTATTTCATAAAACCTTAGGGTGTTACATTGATATTATTATATTTGATTCTAATGAATTTTTATTATCATATTTTAACTTTATACTTTTTGTGGATTTAAATTTAATACACATAATCGATTCATTGATTATTTCATACTTCGACGTTATGGTCATTGCAAGAGTTTCCCTTCTCAAATTGTCTTCATTGGGAGATATGACATGTTATACACCTATCTTATTTAATAAGGTATATGTACTAACACGTTGATATGTTATATCATGAATATATATATATTTATAGTATTTATTGTTTTATTTAATGTCATTCCTTTCATGGGGTTTACGATCCAAAAGACACTAATGTGGTAAGGTATTTATGTTTTAATCTCAATTTAATCATGATTATTTATAATTTAATTTACATTGAAGATAATTCTTTCATAATTCACTAATAAAAACCATTAATTTTATTCTCCTTAAGTTATTTATGAATTTTCAAGTAATATCACCATTTTCCAACCTTTAGTACTTAAAATATTTCATATTTTTTTAATAAAATATAAATTAATTTCTCTCTTCCTTTGAAAATAATTTTTATTCCAAATCCATTATTTATGAAAATGTTTTAAAAAAATGTATTATTATGATTTGTACCGTCAATTTTACCTATTATTATATTTTTATAGAATATACTAAAAGGAATATTCCTATATTTTTTAAAACAAGGAACTATTTGAGCTTTCTTAAAAAAATGTGAATGGAATATTTGTTTTTAATATACTCATAATGAACAAAAAAATCCGCTTTTATCACCACTCATTTCTTTTAAGCATTCTAAAAAAATTTAAAACCATTTTTTTAAATAAAATTATTCTCTTAACATTCATGACAATATCCTTATTGTTTCTCTAGATGGTTAATGATCAGTTTTACTAGAGAAAACATTGACAATATCTTTCTTGATAAATTTTTCTAATAATTATCATTCCCTTGAAATATTCACTTTATTGTTACAATAGGACATTAAATCTTACATAAATATATATATTAATTATAATGTATATACTTAAATTCATATTCCTTAGTTGATATAAAAATTTATTGTTAATACATACTGTTCATGAATTAGATTGATCATTCTATATAGGAGAAATGCATTGGACATGCAGTTATGGGTGGGTCCTAGTAATAGATATCCTCTAAATACATCGATAGTCACATGGAATGAATCAGTTGGCCAACCTTATTTAAATGGTTTTCTAGTGTATACCTACTCATTTGTCAAACTATCTTGGCCTAATTTATTGACAGTAATGGATTCATGATGCTTAATATCATGAAATCCAATAATTAAGAATTTCCATTATTAAGAATTAATTTATTATTATCCATTATATTATTTCTTTGATGTTGTTAATTGATGTATTTTTTTATCAAGTTATTAATTTAATATAAAGTGTGTTCATTTATTTACCTTACCATATTGATAATTCATTATCTAATCATGATATACATGCTATTTAAATGATATACATTTTTATTTATTTAACTTTCCATATTTATTTTTCCTTATTGATTCAGGTTAGATTCCACAGTGTGTAACGCTTACTGGTCATTTTAGATCACCCTTATTTTGTTTCCTTTCCCCAGGATATGTTGAAGGAATCTATGAATGATTTCTAAGAAGCATAAGTTTTTACATTCAAAATGTTTTATTTCATGTTTTCAAACATAATACGATATTCTAGTACATAACTAGTTTACAAAGACTACTAAACTATTCCATCCTTTGGAATGTGATTAGTTGTACCTTTTTCCAAAGTTGAAAAGTAACCACCAGTTCTAGAATACTGGGGTTGATGTCTTAACAGTTGGTATTATAGGAAGTTTATTAGAAACATTTGGAACTATATTTATTAAAACATATATTAGGTAACATAACCCTATAATATACTTTGAGGATAAGTATAGAAGAAAAACATAATGTTTTGGCGAGGAGAAGATTATGTGGTTTTTACTAGCAATTAATCTTTGTCTAGATACTAAATGTGTGTATAGTTATGGAATAGTTGTATATATGGGTGATAACATCAAAATGGGTGCATTGGGATTTGAATCAATCTCCACCTAGTGCGTGACAACGGGGCTTACTTTTCACTTGGTTTGACACTCCCTTGGGATACACAAAGGATAACTAAAATTTTCTTTGTATACCATTATGAAGAATTTGAATAGATGATTCCAATTAATGAAGTAGGTTAAACCTAATATGTCTTATATTGAAAATAATGTGTCATGATTTTGAAAACCTATTGATAATTATATATTTTTTCCACTATGATAATTTTTTCTCACACAATTTTTTTGGTTTTTTTCAATGGTTGGAACACAAAGGAATATTGTTAACATTTAATATGATGTCAAAGTGGTTCTTATGAGATACCAAATTGACGGATTATTTGAGTTAAAGATATTGGGATTATACCAAATCCATTATAACATTATATGATTAATAAACTACCACTAAACCAACTCTTGGACTCACCAAAGATGAAATGGACAAAGTCCTCTAATATCTCTAGTGGTGGAGACCATGGAAGAAAGAAGGATAAATTTCCTTCATGTCAAAAATATATAAAGAGACACTTATTATAGTGTTTTAATTAAATGGTAAAATGTTTTATATGTAGAAAATAAGAGTATAGTTAGATTAATTTCTAATAAAAAGTGAAGAGTTTTGTGGGAATAAATAAATGTCATCCTATAAATACATTTATAGTTTGTTTTATTGAATGTGACGGACCTAGGAATTATCTGAGTCATTACCTCTTTTAAATGATAAATCTTAGACCAAATTAGTAAATAAAAAATTCAAATTATTAGAGTATATTTTTTGAAGTATTTATATTTTAAGATTCAAGAACTATGTTGGAGAAGTATTTTTACCAATGGTATTTTGGTCATAAGAATATTTAAACATCTATGGATTGAGTTAATTTTGGGTCATATATGTATTCATATAAAATTATCTTAAGCATTGTAAATACATTTATGGTTTTATGATTTTTTTGTAGATCCTAAGTTCAACGTATAAGACAACCTTTTTTAGGTATTATGTGATGGGAGTTTTGTTGGAACCATGGTCATCTTTGCATGAATTGGAGTATGGTTTATGTTTGTTGTCAATCCTTGGAGGAAGTTTAGAATGAGTGCTAGCAAAGTTCTCATAGAGGTAAAGCAGATTACAGTATTGAAGGTGGAACCATTTTCCAGTGTTTGCCAAATTTTTGGCCCTAAAAATCGACCAATGGAGAAAAGTGTTTTTGGGAAAGAGACATGTGCGCCGTGTACTTGAACGAGAGAAAACTTGCACGCCATATGTTTTTCAAGATCAGAAAATAGAAAAATTGAAAAGGGATAAGGGCCGCACATGTTTTGGGTTGGTCGCGCAAGTGACTTGCGCGCCGAGAAAGGACATGTGTGTCGATGCCTAGGAAGATGGAAAGTTGTGCGCCGGTGCATCTTAGAGATCAGTGCTTCAAAATATGGATAAGTAAAGAGGGTCACAGAAGTATTGGTGTGGTCTCATAAGTGAGTTGCGTGACAGAGGCTAGGGTGGTTGGAGCTGCGCGTCGGGACTTGCGTGCCGTGAGGACACTTGTGCCCCACGTCGCAGGGGGTCCAGTTTGCCTATAAATAGAGGAACACCCCTCTTCATTTGTAGCGATGTTCAAGACTTATAGATTGTTTGAGCTCGCATCCTGCAAGTGGTTGAGTCACACAATTGGTTGTTGGGTCGTTCCAGAAGAGGTTGTGTGCTAGTTGTTGGCTGGGCGACCAAGGCAGTTTGGGAGTTAAAGGTGCAGAGTCGCACAAGATTGTAGTTGAATGAGGTAGTGTCATGCTAGTGGGTTATTTTCACTTGCATGCCAAATTTGTACCGCGTAAGTGACTTGCGTGCTAGTTTTGAAACTTGCACGCCGGGCATGGAGAATCACGCAAGGTGAGGTTGAAGTACGCCGGTCTTTTGGGAGCTGCACAAAAACTGGAAGTTTGCCCGATACCTTCGAGGAAAAGTGAGATTAGTCTACGAGTGAAATTTGGCCTTCAATAGAGAATATACATACAATAGATGGTGCATTCTTTTTCAATGATAACGAGACCTTCACGTCTATAAACTGAGTGTGACTACACCTAGGGCAGTGAGCTAGGGGGAGTCAACAGGAGTGTCCCGAGGGATGCTGTAAGCTATCCCTAAACCTTATGTAAAGGCAGTGAGCCTGGGACAAAGTGAATGTACCTGAACTGTAACACCCGAGACTTTTATGTTATATAAACCATCAAAGGAATCTTTTTCTACACAACACTTGATTGGCTTGCTTTGCACGCAATCGCGACCTTCCTCGATAGCTTGCGTCGTACGCAATACCGAGTTTCACTAAACAACAATATACTATTAAAACTAGCCGTTATGAATAGTAATAACCACTTTTTGAAATTTTATAAATTTTATTTTTCAAAATGGACTTCATTTTTGGACTCAGAATATCGAAATTAGCCTAGGGTGAAATTTTGGTATTTTTCTGAAAACTTTCAATTTTTGATGAATAGTGAAACCACTAAGTGGTAGGTTAAAAACTGAATTTTGCATAAAACTTAATTTTACCGCTTCTGTGAATGGAATTTCAAAAATCCGAGAGACACGGTTAATATCAAGGACTAAAATGTGGTTCAATGAGATGAAAATAATTTTTTGGTGAATAGTAACTTTTTACTATTTTTACCGCAGTTAATAGTAAATAGGGTAACTAAGGGTAAATATGATATCAATATTACCCTAACACATGTCCTAATTCTATTGGACAAGTGTATTTCGACCAAAGACAAACTTAGGAATAAAATATGACCATTTAGGCCCACTTGGATTAGATTAGGACATTTATTATTAATTTATTTAAAGAAAGGTTAAAATAGTTAAAATCAATGTTTAATAAGTAAATCATTTTTAATATGGGGTTATACATAAGATAAATTCGATTGTAAATATTCATTAGAAATCTAAAAGGATTTCATACATGATGGTATTTTATTTTTAATTTTTAGACATCAAATAATTTAATTTATTTATGACACAAAGATGATGCAGTAATTATCTCGTTAACGAAATATTGACATAATTGATGTTATAAACACCAAAATAAATGTAATTTGACACTTTTTATGAATTCCACTAATTTTCTAGGTTACTATGATATATTAGTGTTGATTTAATCAATTTGGATCGAACATATAATTCTGTTATGACTTTCACAAAAATCATATATCAAATAGTGTCAAAATTGACACAAAATAGTTTTTAAATCAAATATTATATTACTAATTGTTATTTTATTCCTAAAAATCTAAGGTTCGGCCAAATGACTTAGATAAGGATATATACATTAATAATAAACAATTTGGGGTTCGTTTGGCATGTTATAGTAAGTGTATTAACCATATAGTGAAAGAAAACAAAAAGACATGGTAAAAGTTAAATTATTTAACTTAGAGTTAAATCTAATTGATAAGGTTAAAATAATATCCTAAACTTGTCTAAATTCTATTGGTTGATAGGATTTCGACCCATCCCCACTTCAGCTTCGAAATAAGACCCTTTGGAACCATTATAAACCGATTTTGACTTTAATATTAAATAATATTTTGAGATATTCCTAAGGTGCCCCTCTCCTCCCTTATAAAAGGGCACCTCCTCCCCCTCCTCCTCACACCAAATTGAGCACTAAAGCTCGGCCAACCCCTGCCATTTTCTCCTCTCCACTTCCCTAGAATAATCCTAGAGGTCCTGGTCTACTCCAAAGACCAAGCTTAGTTCCTTAAGTGGAGGATTCAAAGAGGCGTTCCAAAGAAAAGGTAATATCCATTACCAATCTTTTCAATTTCTTTCTTCTTCAACTTATTTTTCTTTAGTTGTTTCATGATAAAGTACTAACATCAGTATTAATTACATACTGATATGTTATTATAAATATGAAACAACCCTAATTCACCTTCTATCCATCCTACGGAAAAATGAAATCACCGCGCGTGCGTACATACGGAATACCGTCTCCACGCCGTGGTATAATCTATTTTCCACCATCACCTTACAAGGATGGGTATAATGGTGTAATGAGTAACTATTTATGATTATTATAAAGTAATATTGATACTGAAATAATATACATATACTCCAATACAATTCCATGATCATAGGAATGATATCATCACTCGTGCGTACGTACGGAATACCGTCTCCACGATGTGATGCGACTCGTTCTACATGATCTTCATTTAATAATGATTATATAAATTGGATGAATGAATATGGTATATACTACACTAATACCATTCTGGAAATGAATTATCTATAACCTAAAGATAAGAATAAGAATTTATTCAACAAAACACGCATAAGAACAAAAAGTTATAAAGACTCGAGTAACAAGTAACAATGAAATATTACTAACAAGAAGCTAATAATATGACCATATATGATATCATATCAATATGTATGATTCTGGAATAAGTCAATAACATTATTTAAACCATTATACAGGAGCTTCAGACACGAACAAAGAAAATCAGACCTAAGGTAAGGGAAATATCACAATCTCATTTTTATCCGAGATTGTTTATTCGTAAGTATTTACTGGGGTGTATTTTATCATCCACATCCATGTTCCCTCAATATGTAATATTGTTTCCATCCACATTCAATGGTTTAAATCCAATTTTACCCTTCGGTGAGTTTTTAGTAAAGAATATGAAAGGAATCTTTTGTAGTTTTTCCGTACGAGGTACTTTTTGACTTTTCCGACAAAAGTACGAAGAATGTTTTTTTAACTTATACGGCATGAATGGATTTTTAAAACATTATTTCCAAGAAGATTCCTTTACAAGTTTTCAAGTCTATTTTTAATCAACTTCTTTTATTTTAAAGTCGTATGACATGTTATGAAAGGAAAAATGTTTTTGAAGAAGAAAGGATATTTTCCTCAAGAATAGAGTTCAAGTGTTTTATCAAAATTATTTTCCATCTAAGATAATAAAGGGTTCTATTTTTGTCCCTATTATTACATTGATTTGATCATGTTGTGATGGAATTATTTTTATGAATTCCTTTATCTTATATGAATTGATTTATGATGTCATGATGTTTCAAGAATCCCATTTTTGTTACATGTGTTATGCAATGATGTATGTTTTATGATTATGTGGCACACATAAGAAAGGATTCATTATAAGATGGGTGGGACCTATATCTCCCTCCAATGCATTGGGTAAAGATTTTATATCTCATGAGATAGACATGGCTGGAACGGAAGGTTATTTCGGTTCAGTGATACAGGACTGAAACGAGGAGTGAACTCGGTTCAGAAAGGGACTTTGTCCACTAAGATAGTCTTGGAAATAAGTCATGACTAACAAGAAATGATTTTCCATGATTATGTGTGCATGCCACAAAGTTTCAAGTTTCATGTTATGATTATGGGGATCTCATTTTCACTTCTATGATTTATTAATATTTTATGATATCTTTTGCTGGTTATGATTTTCAAACAAGATATGATATGATTTTTATTTCCTTTATTGCCCTTGCTGAGCATTTGAGCTCACCCTTTTATGTTTTCTTTTCCCCAGGTCAGGAAGATGGATATTAAGTAGAATATGCTAAAAGGGACCCTAGATATGATGAAATAAATGGGAGACACTGTAGAAGATTTATGAACCAGTTGTTTATGTTTCCCAGTTTCTAAAGACACTATACCTATACGGTCCTTTGTGGTTTTATCATATGTTGTAATAAGTGTGCTTCAATTTTGAAGTATTAACAATGTATGTAAAGTATGGGTCGTTATAGTTGGTATCAGAGGAAAGGTATAGTCAACCTTTGGAAACTAGGATGTGAAAGCCTTAGTAAGAACCCTAAGGATAAGTCTAAGCATAGAACACAATCTTAGTGTTTTAGAAATGGCCTTGAATAACCTAGGATAAGACCATAAGCATGAAAATTTTATTCTTGAATTATGTGGTTTCCTATTATAATTAGTGTTGCTCACACTATTCTTCTAGGTTTTAGTCAATGGCTGGAACCCGAAGGAACTGTGTTAATGCAGAATGCGATGGGCAATGCAATAATTGTCCCCCTGAGCAACCAAACGATATGGGAGCTGGGATGAAAAATCTTGTAGCCATGCTCACACAACTTTCTCAAGCTATGAATCATGCAGGATTTCCAAACAAGCAAAGGAGGGAGCAACATTCTGTTGAATCCTTCATGAGGCAGCGTCCACCTTCTTTCAGTGGGTCTACTGATCCATTAGTTGCTGAACAATGGATTAGTACTACTGAAAAGATATTTTCAGTTCTTCAATGTTCTGGACATGATAAAGTCATCCTAGTAGTGTATCGTTTAGAAGGAGATGTTGATCAATGGTGGAATGTTGTTAAGAATACGAGGCAAAGGGATGAAATTGAGTCTATGGAATGGGACGAGTTCAAGAACTTATTTTTCAATAAGTACTTCCCTCGTATTCTCCGAACAAAGATGGAGAAAGAGTTCATTGAACTGAAGCAAAGGGATGATGAATCTGTTAGTACCTATGAAGCAAATTTTACAAGACTTGCAAGGTATGCTTCTGGTATTATTATCCAACCTGAGAGTAAGATTGATCGATTCTTTAGTGGCTTAAAACCAAGTATTCGAAGGGCGTTAGCCATAAGGGACTTCAATAGCTACGAGGAAATCGTTCGATGTGCTCTCAAAGTCGAGATGGAGATTGGAGTAACCCATCAGTCACATGGGTTTGATAAGAAGAGGAAGATGGAATTCAAAGAAAAATCTAAAGAGCACACGGAAAAGAAGATGAGCTTTTCCTTATGCTCCAAGTGTGGAAAGAAACATGGAGGGAGTTGTCTTAAAGGGACAAGTAAATGTTTTAAATGTGGAAAAGAAGGTCATCGGGCATTTGAATGCCGTGATAATGGGAAGAAGATGTATAATGATGCAAACAAAGGAAGGGATACACAGAATGATCCTACTACACTTCAATGTTTCAAGTGCAAGGAGATGGGGCATTATGCCAATCAATGCCCAAATCCAAGGGTTGATGATGATGGTCGACATCAACAAACTCTTAAGGATAAAGACAAAGGAAAGTCACATGCAATTTCTATCAGCGATGTGGAGTACGATAACGATGTGGTGAAAGGTACACTTACCATCCACTCTAAAGTAGCAAATGTTTTATTTGATTCTGGATCCACCCACTCTTTTATTTATGAATACTTTTCTAATGGTATCACCGTATTACCTCAACAATTAGATGTTGAGTTAGCTGTGACAACACCTAATGGCACATCAATCGCATCAAAAGTTTATAATTCTTCTCCGATCGAAGTTTGTGGGAAAGTGCTTCCTGCAAATCTTGTGATCCTTCCTATAGTGGAATTTGATGTGATTCTTGGCATGGATTGGCTTTCTTTATACGGAGCTCATATCGATTGCCAAAGAAGGGAAGTCACATTTCATATTCCAGATCAATCTACGATCGTCTATCAATGCAAGGATGAACATAACCTTCCAGTGGAAATTTCTTCCATCTTATGGGTATTGATTCCACTAAATGAAGGTTATTTATCTCAAATGGTTGGTGAGAAACTCACGATTAAGAATATGCCCATTGTACGGGAGTTTGATGATGTCTTTCCGGAGGAATTACCGGGTCTTCCACCAAATCGTGAAGTTGAGTTTTCAATAGAACTCGTACCGGGTGCTTTGCCTATTTCAAAGACACCTTATAGAATGGCCCCAATTGAGTTGCAGGAATTGAAGAAGAAACTCCAAGAGAATCTTGATAAGGGATTCATACGCCCTAGTGCGTCACCTTGGGGAGCACCTGTTCTATTTGTTAAGAAGAAAGATGGATCAATGAGACTCTGCATTGATTATCGAGAACTTAACAAGATCACTATCAAGAACAAATATCCTCTCCCACGCATTGATGACTTATTTGACCAACTACGCGGAGCTCAATACTTTTCCAAGATTGATCTTCGTTCAGGGTATCATCAATTAAGGGTCATAAGGGAGGATATACCAAAGACGGCATTCCGTACAAGGTATGGACACTATGAATTTATAGTGATGCCATTTGGTCTTACTAATGCCCCTGCTATCTTCATGGATCTAATGAATAGAGTCTTTAGAGACTATCTTGATCAATTTGTGGTAGTCTTTATAGACGATATTCTTGTCTATTCAAAGAGCAAGGAAGAGCATGAAGATCACTTGAGAATTATATTGAAGACCCTGAGAAAGGAGAAGCTTTATGCCAAATTTTCTAAGTGTGAATTTTGGCTTCAAAAAGTTGCATTTTTGGGTCACATAATCACAAAAGAGGGGATATCTGTGGATCCAGCAAAAACAGAGGTTATCGAAAGATGGTCGAGACCAACAACAGTAACTGAGATCCGAAGTTTTCTTGGTTTGGCTGGATATTATCGACGTTTTGTAAAAGATTTTTCACGATTATCTAATCCACTCACCAAGTTGACTCGGAAAAGAGTTAAGTTTGTCTGGACAGAGGAATGTGAAGAGAATTTCAAGGAGTTGAAAAGAAGGTTATCCAGTGCACCTGTGCTCACAATGCCTTGTAGTGGAGAAAGGTTTGTGATCTACAGTGATGCATCCAAGAAGGGATTGGGGTGTGTTCTTATGCAAAATGATATGGTGATAGCTTATGCCTCACGACAGTTGAAAATCCATGAGCAAAATTACCCAACACATGATTTGGAGTTGGCTGCGGTAATCTTTGCATTAAAGATTTGGAGGCATTACCTTTATGGTGAAAGGTGTGATATTTATACTGATCATAAAAGTTTAAATTATATTTTCACACAAAAGGAGCTGAATATGCGTCAAAGAAGATGGTTGGAGCTGATTAAGGATTATGACTGTTCAATCCATTACCACCCTGGGAAAGCAAACAAGGTGGCAGATGCATTAAGTCGACAAGACCATGCTAGTTTATCCATAATGAGGATCACAAAAGATCCAATATTTATGGATTTACAAAGGATGGATCTTGGAATTATAATGGAAGGGGAAAAATCTTATCTTTCTCAAATGAATGTTCAACCATCTATACATGTGAAGATTAAAGAGGCACAGAAAGAAGATGTCGAGTTACAAAAGAAGGTGAGGAATGTTCCTGAATTCAACCTTGATTGTGATGGGATAATAAAGTTCAGGAATCGGGTTTGCGTTCCTCCCATCCCCGAATTAAAGAATGAGCTGCTGGATGAGGCTCATAGTTCATCATTCTCTATTCATCCTGGAAGCACGAAGATGTATAGGGACCTGAAAGAGTACTTCTGGTGGGATGGCATGAAAAGAGATGTTGCTGAATATGTCTCTCGATGCTTGGTTTGTCAACAAGTTAAAGCTGAGAGACAAAAGTCTAAGGGGATGTTACAACCATTACCCATACCCGAATGGAAATGGGAAAACATCACTATGGACTTTGTCACAGGACTTCCTAAAACATCCAAAGGCAATAATGCTATCTGGGTCATATTTGATCGTCTTACAAAGTCCGCACACTTCATTGCTATTAGAGAGGATTTCCCTCTAGATCAGCTTGCCAGAATATATGTAAAGGAAGTGGTAAGATTTCATGGAGTACCACTTTCTATTATATCTGACCGGGATCCGAGATTTACCTCGAAGTTCTGGCGAAGTCTTCAGCATACTCTGGATACAGAGTTGAGTTTCAGCACTGCTTATCATCCCCAGACAGACGGTCAGTCTGAGAGAACAATTCAAACCCTAGAAGATATGTTGAGAGCTTGCTCTATGGATTTAAAAGGAGGATGGGATCAACACCTACCTTTGGTGGAATTTTCTTATAATAATAGCTTTCACTCCAGTATTCAGATGGCTCCTTATGAAGCTCTCTATGGAAAGAAATGCAGGACTCCAACTTGCTGGGATGAAGTTGGGGAAAGAAAGCTGTTAGGACCTGATCTCGTTAATGAAATGGCAGAAAAGGTCAGAACTATTCAACAACACATAAGAGCAGCTCAGAGTTGACAGAAAAGTTATGCCGACAACCGAAGAAAAGACCTAGAGTTTGAAGTGGGCGATAAAGTGTTCTTACGAATATCTCCCTGGAAGAGGGTTATGAGATTTGGAAAGAAGGGGAATTTGAGCCCTAGATATATCGGTCCTTTCGAAATACTGGATCGTGTTAGGAAGGTAGCTTACCGATTGGCGCTTCCACCGAATCTCTCTCAAGGTCACGATGTGTTCCATGTATCTCTCCTGAGAAAGTACATACCAGATCCTTCACATGTACTCAGCTCAGAAGTTGTACCGCTGGAGCAAGATCTTTCTTATGAAGAACAGCCGATAGAGATTCTGGATCGTAGCGAAAAAGTCCTACGAAACAAGACCACTCGCTTGGTGAAAGTTTTATGGAGGAACCACCAACTTGAAGAAGCTACATGGGAGCTTGAGGATATGATGAGGGAAAAGTATCCTCATCTGTTTGTTACAAAGTGACGAATTTCGAGGGCGAAATTCTTTTTAAGGGGGGTAGAATGTAACACCCGAGACATTTATGTTATATAAACCATCAAAGGAATCTTTTTCTACACAACACTTGCTTGGCTTGCTTTGCACGCAATCGCGACCTTCCTCGATAGCTTGCGTCGTACGCAATACCGAGTTTCACTAAACAACAATATACTATTAAAACTAGCCGTTATGAATAGTAATAACCACTTTTTGAAATTTTATAAATTTTATTTTTCAAAATGGACTTCATTTTTGGACTCAGAATATCGAAATTAGCCTAGGGTGAAATTTTGGTATTTTTCTGAAAACTTTCAATTTTTGATGAATAGTGAAACCACTAAGTGGTAGGTTAAAAACTGAATTTTGCATAAAACTTAATTTTACCGCTTCTGTGAATGGAATTTCAAAAATCCGAGAGACACGGTTAATATCAAGGACTAAAATGTGGTTCAATGAGATGAAAATAATTTTTTGGTGAATAGTAACTTTTTACTATTTTTACCGCGGTTAATAGTAAATAGGGTAACTAAGGGTAAATATGATATCAATATTACCTTAACACATGTCCTAATTCTATTGGACAAGTGTATTTCGACCAAAGACAAACTTAGGAATAAAATATGACCATTTAGGCCCACTTGGATTAGATTAGGACATTTATTATTAATTTATTTAAAAAAAGGTTAAAATAGTTAAAATCAAAGTTTAATAAGTAAATCATTTTTAATATGGGGTTATACATAAGATAAATTCGATTGTAAATATTACTTAGAAAGCTAAAAGGATTTCCTACATGATGGTATTTTATTTGTAATTTTTAGACATCAAATAATTTAATTTATTTATGACACAACGATGATACAGTAATTATCTTCTTAACGAAATATTGACATAATTGATGTTATAAACACCAAAATAAATGTAATTTGACACTTTTTATGAATTCCACTAATTTTCTAGGTTACTATGATATATTAGTGTTGATTTAATCAATTTGGATCGAACATATAATTCTGTTATGACTTTCACAAAAATCATATATCAAATAGTGTCAAAATTGACACAAAATAGTTTTTAAATCAAATATTATATTACTAATTGTTATTTTATTCCTAAAAATCTAAGGTTCGGCCAAATGACTTAGATAAGGATATATACATTAATAATAAACAATTTGGGGTTCGTTTGGCATGTTATTGTAAGTGTATTAACCATATAGTGAAAGAAAACAAAAAGACATGGTAAAAGTTAAATTATTTAACTTAGAGTTAAATCTAATTGATAAGGTTAAAATAATATCCTAAACTTGTCTAAATTCTATTGGTTGATAGGATTTCGACCCATCCCCACTTTATCTTCGAAATAAGACCCTTTGGAACCATTATAAACCGATTTTGACTTTAATATAAAATAATATTTTGAGATATTCCTAAGGTGCCCCTCTCCTCCCTTATAAAAGGGCACCTCCTCCCCCTCCTCCTCACACCAAATTGAGCACTCAAGCTCGGCCAACCCCTGCCATTTTCTCCTCTCCACTTCCCTAGAATAATCCTAGAGGTCCTGGTCTTCTCCAAAGACCAATCTTAGTTCCTTAAGTGGAGGATTCAAAGAGGCGTTCCAATGAAAAGGTAATATCCATTACCAATCTTTTCAATTTCTTTCTTCTTCAACTTATTTTTCTTTAGTTGTTTCATGATAAAGTAATAACATCAGTATTACTTACATACTGATATGTTATTATAAATATGAAACAACCCTAATTCACCTTCTATCCATCATACGGAAAAATGAAATCACCGCGCGTGCGTACGTACGGAATACCGTCTCCACGCCGTGGTATAATCTATTTTCCACCATCACCTTACAAGGATGGGTATAATGGTGTAATGAGTAAATATTTATGATTATTATAGAGTAATATTGATACTGAAATAATATACATATACTCCAATACAATTCCATGATCATAGGAATGATATCATCACTCGTGCGTACGTACGGAATACCGTCTCCACGATGTGATGCGACTCGTTCTACATGATCTTCATTTAATAATGATTATATAAATTGGATGAATAAATATGGTATATACTACACTAATACCATTCTGGAAATGAATTATCTATAACCTAAAGATAAGAATAAGAATTTATTCAACAAAACACGCATAAGAACAAAAAGTTATAAAGACCCGAGTAACAAGTAACAATGAAATATTACTAACAAGAAGCTAATAATATGACCATATATGATATCATATCAATATGTATGATTCTGGAATAATTCAATAACATTATTTAAACCATTATACAGGAGCTTCGGACACGAACAAAGCAAATCGGACCTAAGGTAAGGGAAATATCACAATCTCGTTTTTATCCGAGATTGTTTATTCGTAAGTATTTACTGGGGTGTATTTTATCATCCACATCCATGTTCCCTCAATATGTAATATTGTTTCCATCCACTTGCAATGGTTTAAATCCAATTTTACCCTTCGGTGAGTTTTTAGTAAAGAATATGAAAGGAATCTTTTGTCGTTTTTCCGTACGAGGTACTTTTTGACTTTTCCGACAAAAGTACGAAGAATGTTTTTTTTTAACTTATACTGCATGAATGGATTTTTAAAACATTATTTCCAAGAAGATTCCTTTACAAGTTTTCAAGTCTATTTTTAATCAACTTCTTTTATTTTAAAGTCGTATGACATGTTATGAAAGGAAAAATGTTTTTGAAGAAGAAAGGATATTTTCCTCAAGAATGGAGTTCAAGGGTTTTATCAAAATTATTTTCCATCTAAGATAATAAAGGGTTCTGTTTTTGTCCCTATTATTACATTGATTTGATCATGTTGTGATGGAATTATTTTTATGAATTCCTTTATCTTATATGAATTGATTTATGATGTCATGATGTTTCAAGAATCCCATTTTTGTTACATGTGTTATGCAATGATGTATGTTTTATGATTATGTGGCACACATAAGAAAGGATTCATTATAAGATGGGTGGGACCTATATCTCCCTCCAATGAATTGGGTAAAGATTTTATATCTAATGAGATAGACATGGCTGGAACGGAAGGTTATTTCGGTTCAGTGATACAGGACTGAAACGAGGAGTGAACTCGGTTCAGAAAGGGACTTTGTCCACTAAGATAGTCTTGGCAATAAGTCATGACTAACAAGAAATGATTTTCCATGATTATGTGTTCATGCCACAAAGTTTCAAGTTTCATGTTATGATTATGGGGATCTCATTTTCACTTCTATGATTTATTAAGATTTTATGATCTCTTTTGCAGGTTATGATTTTCAAAAAAGATATGATATGATTTTTATTTCCTTTATTGCCCTTGCTGAGCATTTGAGCTCACCCTTTTATGTTTTCTTTTCCCCAGGTCAGGAAGATGGATATTAAGTAGAATATGCTAAAAGGGACCCTAGATATGATGAAATAAATGGGAGACACTGTAGAAGATTTATGAACCAGTTGTTTATGTTTCCCAGTTTCTAAAGACACTATACCTATACGGTCCTTTGTGGTTTTATCATATGTTGTAATAAGTGTGATTCAATTTTGAAGTATTAACAATGTATGTAAAGTATGGGTCGTTATATGAACCATTGTAATCCACACCTAGGGAAGTTTAGTAGAATTTGGTACAACTGACAACCTGTTAGTGTATGCTCCTTGGACGTAGCCCTTAGTAGTGAACCAAGTAAAAAAGTGTTGTGTCATATCTCTACATGTGACTATTTGCTTTCTATTCATATCCATCATACATGTTTAACAAGTTCCTATCAACGTGGGAACAAGATCCATCACATTAAAAGAAAAAGTTGACACCTTGATTCACCCCTCCCATCTCAGGGTGTCTCGGGGTCCTACAAGTTTATCATGATTAAGGATATTTTGGGAGACATTTATGGAAATACAATCCATTGGTTAAGAATATGAAAAGATATTTGAGGAATAATGCCTTTACATTATATGAATATGCGATTAATGGAATTGGTTACTTTTAAGGATTATCTTCTCATTATTTTTATAGAAATTACAGGTCCTAACAGTTTGTGAACATTACCGGAATTATATTAGTATCATTTTGTAAAAGGACAACCAGTATGATGGGTGACAACCTGTCGAATACAGAAAGGCCATGGGGATTGAACCTATAACCAAAGGGCGATATGCGTTTAGTGCCTACCACTGGTCTACATGATGTTCTGGTTTATATTTAATTTGTTTTAATTAAAAAATTTAATGGTTAAATATTAAGTTGACTTTGGGAAACATATTATAGGATCAATGTAGAAACTAAGCGCCACTGACCTCACAAACACTCCACCTCATAGATGTCGGTTCTTGAAACACTAGGCTACACCAGTTTCCCCAAGAACATATGGTCCCCTACCTGGGGACAACCACATGCACTTTTTCTTTTTTTTCATTTTCATCACTCACACACATCCTAATTAACTTACTAGGAGGTCACCCATCCTAATACTACTATAGGCCGAACATGCTTAACAGTTGAGTTTTAATTAGGTAGGATCCTGAAAACAAATGTTCACCTTGTTGAGATGGGTAATATAAGTTATCTATTTAACCCTTTAACATTATGAGCTGTTACATTAACCCCATTAGATCATAACATATTCATTGTGGACCCAACATCTCAACTTATGTAGTTCTACCCACCCACATGTCTGAACTGGTTATTATACAAATGATTTCCTGACTGGGTAATACTTGTTATTTTAGTTTGTTTTGTCCCCACTCACACAGACCCAGGGAAATGTATAAGGAGGTCACAGATCCTTACACTACCCCAGGCCAAGAACACTTTACTATATGGTTTTAATAGGGTAGGATCCTAAAAATAAAGGAGTACCTTGTTGACATGTGTTATATAAATTATCCATTTAACCCTTTATCATTCTTGGGTGTTACATTCATAACCCTTTAGATCACAACATCATCCTTGTGGATCCCACATATCAACCCAGGTAGTGACACTACACATATGGTAGGGTTCATCCTATAATACTAATGTAATAACAAGCCCCTATTGATAGTATAAATTCTTCACCTTAACATATATGTCAGGTATTATCCCTCTAAGCACCACAAATTTCCCTGTAGATATATGGTACCCTCCCTAGGGGCCACATACATGCTAGAACTGGCCATCAGACTAATGAATGTCCCCACAAGACATCTCTTGTTCTTTCAGCGTGATTTTTCCTAACACACACACACCCTAGGAAATTTCCTAGGAGGTCACCCATCCTGACACTGAACGTGGACATGCACACTTAACTATCAGGTAGACTCCTGAAAATAGAGGTGAAACTTGTTGACATGAGTTGTATCAATTTTCCATTTAACCCATTATCATTACGGGGTGTCACAGTCAATTTTTTTTTTATTTTGAGTTAATTAATGATATTTTGGGAGGTGTTTTTTATATTGAGGCATATATAAACATCAGTTTTAACATAAATGATTATTTAGCTAGAATGAAACTAAATTTTTGGGGATATATGTTAAAAGTTATGAGACCACCTTTTCAATGAAAAAATTCTATATTGTTTAGAATATTGTGGTTAATTTGGATATAGGGTTATTATTTATAGAATAAGATAAGAAGAATATTTAGTAGAAAATTTGAATTAAAATGTATTATTTCTATATATAATGTTTTCTATTGTTATTATTATCTTACTTTATGGTAACCATTTCTATTTTTGTTAATATTTAATGATAATAGAAATATATTATTATTAATTTATTGATATTATGAACCCTTTAAATTACATTTCAATACATCAAGAATAAAAAAAGTCATATTGGACATTAATTTATTAGAGTAATAAATGAAGTGTAAATTGATAGAAACACTATAAAAGGATCAAATTGTACATTAAGATATCATGGTTATATATTTTCTGGTGTTCTATATCTTTATAGTAAAAGAATATATCAAATATAAGAGAAGGATATTGAAACAAAAATATTATCTTATTACCTTAATATCTAATGAATCCATGAACTTTTAACTTTTCACATAATTATGGATCTGTGGTTATTAACTTATTCATAAAAATGTTCTCTGTCTCTCTTTATTAGTTAGTGGGTGATATTTTTCTCTTCCATGTCCATATTTTCTCTTCACACTAATTTTTCATTACTATAATAACTAGGTATCTTTTTTATAGATGACAGATAAGTTCTCGAGTTTTCATTCAAGGTATAAATATTTTTGTTTTTAGTTTAAATGCTATTTTATGGCCTAAGGTGAATACCAGTTGAGGATATTGGGGTTTTAGGGGGTGTTTGGGGCTTGTTCGGATCCCAAAACCATTTTTTTTGGGAAAAATTGCTAGTTCAAATGGTTAGGATTAACCGTGCAACCCAATAAAAATAGTTTGGTAAAACCATAAAGAGAAATAACCTGTAGTTTTTAACAGATGTGTTTTTAACATTTTGCACATAGTTATCCAAAATATGTATAGTGACTATGAGAGTGACCCCATAGAATAGTAGAAGGAGCATAGTTGAAACATAAGATTTCTAGTCATGCGGCAAAGCCTTGGGGCATGGTGTTTTGATGGAAAATTACCATTTTCCAATAATTTATATTAAAAAATTAAAATATATTCTTTTATCCCCCATTAGACAGTAGGGAGGAATGAGAGCCCCTCTTGAAGATAAATCATAGCTTTTGTTTCCATTCTTCTTTCAAATATTGGTACTAATTGTCGTTATTCACATTGAATCTACACTAGTGAGTACTCAATTCATTTTGTGCATTTCTTTTTTTGTCTTTGTATCATTTATCATATTTAAGTGAATGCTAATATTCCCTATTTCCAAGTTCATTTTCTATTCTTAATTTTTTTCTCCCATTTTGAGTCGAATCGGGAGCTAATACATGACAAGAAGTCTACTAAAGACCTATGTTATGTTGTCTATACTTTTCCTGAGTGGTTTTTCGTTATAGAACTAGTGGTTTTTATTCTATCCACCGAAATTTATGACATAGACAAAAAAATGGATGGAATGATTAAACTGGATGCAATGGAACTAGTTAGGTATTCCTACTAGTTCCTTAAGTATTTTTGGAGGTTTTTACATATCCAATGTCACCCATGGGGTTTTTAATTGATATTTCCATTTTATATACAACCCAAGGGGTGATTTTTTTCTCTAATAGTTAGAAGAATCCCATAATGGAAAGAACTGAATTGATTTTATTAATTAGGATATGGTGATGCCTCATTTTCCATATGTTTACACGCTCTACCTAACTTTAATTAATTGAATGGTTTATATGAATTTATCTACTAGGGGTATTCTCATGAAACTTTAATGCGTGTGAATTAATGAAAAGAATAAGTTTTGTATTTCAATGGTAGTGGATTCCTTGGTTGGTTTACCATAGATCTTGATTTAATTAAATTCCATCGAGGTATTACCTGTGGGTATTGATTTATAGTATAAGATACCTTAGACCTATATGCTCCTTGAATCTTAATTCCGTAGGATTCCAAGAGAAGTTATACCCCTTTGATCTGTCTTACTTGACTTTCATTGGACATTCTTTGTTGACATGATCCTTGGAATCCACTAGTGCCATTACCGAGTTTCTATTGAGACGCTCTTAGGACTCGATTAGCATAACTTGGTCTTCTATACCTTGGGTCCGACCTTGTGGGGTCTGACACTTCTGATTATATGAAATGACCATGGTAAATTAGACATGATTGATTATATGGACCGACCGTGGTGAATTGTGGAAATTCTTGTTATATGTTGTTTCAATGATGGATATGATATACAAATTATATGACAGGGCTATGGGCACTATGATATATTGTGCATGGGGTATGTATGTGGTGTTTTCTTCCTTTTACTTATTAGATGACTTTTGATATGAGTTTGAAACATTTTTTGTAGGGAGCCAGGTATGGATGTTCCTGACCACATTTTTGATTAATTTAACAATGGCCACTTTACTTTCAACACTTTTATACCTGCTATATTATTCACTCTTCTTTAGCTTGAATTCCACAGTCCAGATTTTTTAGACACTTTAGGTGGTGACCTACTAGGATTGAATCTCACACCCTATTCAGAATTCATCTAGGTACCCTGATAGACTACATATATATAGGTAGGGACTGGGGAAATCACCTATAGTTCAATGCTTGACATTGTTCCATGCTTAAGAGTAGGGGAGAACGAGACCGATCTGAGGCTTATAATGCTATCTAGAGATAATACATTTTGACATTTTTGTTATTTTGATATATGTATTGTACTCATGCCATGCATAAATGTTTTGGATACTTTTTTGGGACATTACATGATCTTCATTTTGTATATGATTCACTTTCAGTAGTTGATTATATTCCTATTGTTCTCATGCTTCCACTGTAATGTGTTACTGGTAAATGTATGCTTATTTGTTTCAGTCTCCTTGATATTTATCTATTGTGTGATTGATTTAATGATTCCTCTATTAGACTATTATTATATATCCAGTATGATACACCCAGGTAATGAGATCATAGTCTCTATATGAATACATCCTAGTCCATCGCTTCTAGTGAGAAGCCTCTAACATTTGGGGAGATGCACTTGAGGCCATATGATCAACCGATATTGGGAGATACACTTTGGGATGTTACAAAATGGGTTTAAAGCATTATTTTATAGTGTTATTTACTATTTTGAGACAATATAAAGGGATAGTAATGAATAGTAAATTGTAAATGAGACGTTCCTTTGAGTAGCAAACCCATGTATGAGAAAAAGCCAAATTTTTTCAAATATAAATTTATGTTTTTTGTATTTCCACTATTACAGTTGATTCGTTTCCATTCATGGGTGATGCACATGAATTGTGATGTAATAATTGATATGATTGAGGGTTCTATTTTTTCACAACCTGATGAGATGAGGGTATGACATCTCATGCATCATTTTAGGAACTTTACATGAATCACATGCCATGCATTATTAGATGCCATATTGGATGCATTACTTGTTTACTTGATGTTGTGATAGGTGTTGTGATAGATATAACTATTGTTTTGATAGACATTCTGTGAAGAGAATTGGAAAACATGGTAGGTACATAGAGTTCAGACCATAATAAAAGTAGTGGTTTCTTGATTAGGCTACAACAGACACCCTAAGAAACCTATTATAGAACATTGATTTATAGACCAATGGTTTCATGGACCAAAATGTGTTATAGTGTGGATTAAGTGGGGAGGATATTTTGGTTAATGAGGAGTATGGGACCTTATGGATCGGTGGTGACACAGCTTTTCGTTTAACCATTTAAATTTTAAATTTTAAATGAATATTAATTTAATGGAAATTGAAATGTGTGAAAGAGAGACATGAATAAACCCGGAATTAGAGTTGGAAGTAGGCAGTGAATCTGGAATGGATTGGGACTATTTATTTTCTACTATCCAGGGATTATGAGAAAGTAGTGTGGTATGACCAATTTATAGGAAGGGTTTGATTCATCCTATGAATTTGAGTTGTGAAATTTGATTTGGTTATTTTCTGGGGCCCGAGTTTGTCACGGTAGAGACATGTCACCACAGAGACCTCCATTCATACACCAAGAGGGTGGTGACATCCACGCTCTGGAGATGGTAGGCTATGGGATACCGGTGGATACTTCTATAGTTCCGACTGAGGGACCACTAGTTATTTAGTACATAGGTGTGGATGTAAAGTTTCGTGAGGGGTTTCTACACTTTATGCAGTGTTTTTAGGGACCATTGCAGCCTACATCTTCTATGGCTATGCTGGTCCATGCGTTTTCGTAGCCGTATACTTCCACATTCTTAGGAGATGGTTGTACACAAACTGCTGAGCTATGGATTGAGACTACTCTATCAGTATTTTATCATATACATCCACATGATATTATGAGAGTGAAGCTTAGGACTTAGATCCTTCATGGTGTATCAAATCATTGGTGGGATATTTTGTACTAGGAAGATGCACTGTGTGATATGCCTTGGAAGGATTTTTCATCTAGATTTTATGAATAATTTTCCCCCAAGACTCTAAGAGTAGATTAGTCTAGTGAGTTCATACATATGGAGTAGGGTGCTATAAATGTTATGGATTATTCAGTATAGTTTACAGAGATATACTGTTTTGTGCTGATATACCTTGATGATGAGGAATTGTGAGTGAGAGACATCGAGGAAGGTCTCTGAAATACTGATTGATCATTGATCAATGTGTTCAGTTTGAAGACTATTTCTGAGATGGTATATTAGGATATTATTTCAGATTGGAACTTGAGGGAGGCTGGAGCCGCAAAGTAGAGTAGTGAAGTCTCTCAATCTAGTTGCTTCATGTTGTCAGGAAGGAAGTTCCATTTTGAGTCATCCCATGTGATGCGTACCATCCAGACTACTAGTGTTGTTTGTTCAGTTTTCTATCCTCAATGTGGTAGATAGCGCCACATGATAAATCGTTTCATTTGTGATCTAGTTGAGTGTCGATCTTGTGGAAGGATGCGGCATGTGAAATATTTTCGTAAGACCTGCCCTTTAGTAGTGAGTGGTAAAGGGTCCGCTCCAAGACTGGGTTCGAGTGCAGTTTTCCAAGCTCTTTATTAGGTAGGGATATAGTGTAGTACAATTTTATTTGGTCGATGTGGTGCTGGTATTAGATGAGGCAGCCAGGCACCAGTTTCATCGACACAAGAGAGGGGTCTTGCTCTAGGTAGTGAGGTTATGTCATTTGGCCAGGGTTATTGCCATATTTATTATGTACAACCTAAATCTATAAAGGATATTGTCAGACTATCTATGGGGACATGTACAATCTTATTAGCCTCGACTCTTTTATATACTCTTTTTGACAGATGCACATCATATTGTTTCATATATGTATTTATTATAAAAATCGTTGGGCTTGTGGTTTAGTTTTTTGAGGGCATTACGATGCTAGAAACTCCATTGAGGATCAAAATGGAGGATGTGAATCTGTGCAGGGAGTGCCTCATTCGATTGGTGGGTGTCACTTCATCTAGAATCTTTTTTTCTTTGATAAGACTTGGTTTGACCTTATACTCATGATGGATTGTCTCGTAGATTATCGACACTACATTGATTTATATCACTATAGGGTGAATTTCACATCACTAGAGTTTATAGTTTATTCTCATAGTGGTGAATGGGATGTCCAGTCTAGCTGAGCTATACCACAAAATTGTGGTTTGGGCAGACTGACAGTTCAAATTTCTAGTTTGTATCTGGATGATCAGGGAGTGTGTTATGAAGATTTATCTCGGGTAGTTGATTATTTTCGAGATGTTTTCTCAGATGGATTTTTTGGTTTATCTCATGAGAGAGAGGCAGTGTTCTTAATATGGATAGTTCCAAGACCTATTCCAATATCCATTTCTCCTTATAGGATGGCTACAATAGAGTTTCGTGAGATCAAGAGGTAGCTGGAGGATTTGGAGGCTAAATTTTTTATATGATCTAATAATTCTCCATGGGGTTCATTAGTCCATTTTTTGAAAAGAGTGGATTGTTCCCTTAGGCTCTTTTTGGATTATCAGAAATTAAACCAGCTAACAGTTAATAACCAGTATCCCTTTCCTCATATAGATGACCAATTTTATTAGTTCAAAAGAGATTAGGTGTTCTCAAAAATTGATTTCAGGTTAGGATATCACTAGGTACTTGTTTTAAATGTGGACATAGCTCATAAAACTTTTCTCTATAGGTATGGTCTATACGAGTATCTAACTATGCTATCCAGTATCATTAATGACCTAGTATTTTTCATCGCACTAATGTCCTGAGTTTTCAATCAACACCGGGATTTTTTATGGTTGTTTTCATGGATTATATCTTGGTGTATTCTCAAAATCTGCATGAATATTCCAAATATGGTGATATCATTTTGGATACACTAAGAGAGAATCAGTTATACACTAATCACACAAATTTACACTTTTGAATGGATAATATTCATTTCCTGGGTTATATTATATTAGAGACATGGGTATCTATTGTAACACCATAATATTTCATAGTACCTTAACACATTAAATTAGTTTAACATCTAATATTTAATGCAACACTGACTTGTCTTGGGTTATATGCATGATCGAGTTTCTGTGAAACAACACATTATTATAATAATTATTTAATTGATATATTTATTTATCAATTAACTAACTATAATATTAATAGTAAAAAATAAATTTTAAATATTATTTATAATGTTTTCACATAAATAAAACATATTTATATGGAAATTTATATGTTTTTATAAAATAGTAATATTTTCAAAAAAACTATTTTCATAAAAGAACGACTTTTTATGTCATCTTGTGAAAAATAATAAAATTCATTTTAGACACTCATAAAAAATATAATTTTATAAAATAGATTTCATTTTTTATTTCAGAATATCAAAATTATCTTAGGTTGAATTTTTGGTAATTTTCAGATAACTTTCATATTTTGATGAATAGTGAAAAATACTAAATTTTAGTTTAAAAAATATTTTAATTGAAATAATTTATAGTGATAAATTATAAATTTGAGCTGTTTTAAAGTATCATTAGATAATATTTATATCAATTAATATAATTTAGTTTTTTGGATGTAATTTTATATTTAAATTGTACATAAATACATGACAATCTTTGGATAGTTTTAAATTCTTAAAAACCCACATTTTTTGTTTTGACAACAGGAATTATTTTTAAATTAATTTATGAAACGCCTGTGTTTTGAATTTTGAAATATGAATTCCATATTTGGAATCAGGAGGTCTAAATTGTTTAAATAGGTAACTTTTATTTTTAGACATTATGAATAGTAACTTTAGTAAATATTTTATTTACTATGATTAAAGTGAAAATATGGTAAATAAGGGTAAAAAATAATATTATAATAATATTAAATTACCCTAACACATGTCCTAACCCTATTTTCTGATACATGTCTCATTATGGTCATCCTTGGGTCGATTTTGGGACCCCATGAAGGCACTTGTATTTGAAAATGACACTTTATAAAAATTAATTCAATGATATGGATAATGAAACATAAACATATATCTTTTAGTAAAACAATATTTATATGAGATAAAATAAGTGATATTATTGAATATTAATAGTAATTAAAAATATAAAAATATTCCATTACATCATTTTATTTTATTTATAATTTATAGACATAACAAAAATATATTTATATATGACACAATAATGATGAAATATTTTCCTTATTAATGAAGGAATCAAATAAAGGATGTTATAAATATTAAATTAAATGTAAATTGAAACTTCTGATACCATAAAATAATTTTATATATGTATATGACATTTTAGGGTTGATTAAATATATATTTTTCTAAGTAATCATGTTTTTATGACTTTCACAAAAACCAAATACTAAATAGTGATAAAATTGTCATAAATTAGTTTTTAAAACAAATACTGTATTAATAATTGATATAACATTCCTAAAAATATAATATTAATCAAAAGAAGTTACATAATGTTATATATTTTATTAATTAACCACTTTATGTTCTATTGACATTTTATTGTAACTATATAAACCATGTAATATAAAAATACAAGAAGACATCGTAAAAGTTAAACTATTTAACTAAGAGTTAAATCTAAAAGATAAGGTTAAGATGGTGACCTAAACTTGTCTAAAACCTTCTGGTTAAAAGGATTTCGACCCATAGTTACTGTATCTTCAAAATTAATCAATTCATAGGTATTATAAACCGAAAATGTGTTTATAATAAATTAATATTTCAAACTTTTACTACAATGCCCCTTATCTCTCTTATAAAAGGGTACTTACCTTGTCTTAAATTCACATCACCAAATCCATTTGTCTTAGACAAAACCTACTCAAATATCCTTAAAACTACCCTAAATTCATCCTATATTCCTTACTTTAATCATAAATCCAACCTTTGGATCCCTTTTGTTCAATTCAAAAGGAAGAACCCAAAGAAGAGGTAATTATTTCATCACCTCTTTCAAAGTTCTTTTCTTATTCCACTTCCTCTTTCTTTGTTTCTTCTATAGTAAAATAATAAATGCAGATCCTTCTAAATAATTGGATGTTATTATAAATATGGTATAACCATATTCAGTAATCTATCCATCCTATGAATGAAAAATCCACCATACGTGCGTACATACATCTTACCACCTCCACATCATGGTGTAGTTTGTTATTCAACACTTTATTACATAGTTGTGTATAATAATGAGTATAATTGATATAAATAATAAATATAACATGTTAATTATTCTTTATATATAATATAACATCCAATGACATACGATTTCACTATCAATAGAATGATATCGTCGCTCGTCCCTACGTACGACTTACCGTTTCCCAAAGCGATGGGATTCATTTCCACGTTTACCATTCAACGATGATTATAAAAATATATATTAATGATAAGTATTTAATATATGAAAAAATACTTCTAGTGGATATATATATATGTATATGTATTTACATATATCTCATTCACTTACTTCCATTTAATACAATATGAAAACAGAAATGATGTTTATGCATACGTACGGCCTACCGTCTCCATAAACAGTGTTTTCAATTTCATTTATCTATATATTATACATATTCTTATTCTGAATATATATGATACATAAATAATGTTTTATATTCTAGAAGAAATTAAATCACGATATAAGTGATATGATGAACAATAAACAAGTTAAAACACATATGATAAAGAAAGCGATTATTATTTGAAATGTTATATTAGCATAGAAATTATTATTTAATGTTTATTATAAAACCATAAATGAATCAATTATGATATCATAAATATTAATATGGTTATGGTATAGTTTTATAACGTACTATGGTCATTATACATGGGGTTGAACGTAACCTCGACCAAAGGAAAGTACAAGGTAAGTTTTAATTCCTCAATCTCATTATTATCCGAGATTGTTCATGTGTAAATATTTACTGGGACATATTTATTATCCATGTCCATGCATCATAATTTTATTAAAAGGATTATTTTTTAAGGTGATCATTAACAAAAATATCATTTTAAATGTTTTAAATATTTATTCTTCTAAATTTTTCTCATAAATATCCATGTTTTCAAAATGGGTTTAAGGATTTATTTATATAGACATGAATGTTTTAAAATGTTATTTGCTTTCAAAGGATTCAAAGTGGTATGGGAGAATTTTATTAAAAAATATTGTTTAAATGTCTTCTTTATAAATTGTGTAACTTTTAAATGATTTCATGAAAAAGGTATACCTCTCTCAAAGAGTTTTACTGATCATTTTCAATTATGTCAACATCCTTTAATTGACATTATTCTTGATTGAGGTTGATTAATTATAATAAAATATTCCATATTGTAATGAATTAGTTATGATATGTTTGACTATGCATGTGCTATTTTTATACCATTTATGGTTTATAGTTAAAGTATTGACATTTTGTATGCTATTTTTAATACAAATGTTTGTGTTATATTTTACCCTTTTCATCTGAGTAATGCATTGGACTTAATAAGTGCCGAGCGGGGCCTGATATAGCCCCTCGAAGCATCGGTAGGTCTCATGACACAAATTAGTGTCTTGGCGTAAGGCCTGGACAAAATTGTTATTTAGGTTCTTGGCATGAGGCCTAGACTGTGTGGTTAAGATGTCCGAAATTATGAATTCCATCATTATGAGATTAGTTATTAATGTTAAATTTGTTTATTCAAGTAGTAAAATATCCATATGAATAAGTAAATAGAATTATTTATTTATCTTTTCCATATTATTCTAAAGTTTATGTTTAAAGGTCTTGTGTTTCAGTTTTATATCATTCCATAAAAGTTTATGATTATTTATGATTGATTCCAACCTATTGTTTATCCTTAATTAGCATGTATGCCCACCTATTTCTTATGTTTTATATTCCTAGGATCCCAAGATGTATATTATGATTTATATATAGGTTTAAGATAAGGGAATAATGGAATTATCAAAGGATTATTTATGCTGTGTTTTTATTAGAAATTGTAATGTAAAGGTCATGTATGTAATCTATTTTCCAAGACTGCTAAACAAAATCGTCTTTAAGGACTTTATTCCTTGTAATCATTACAATGTATTAAAATAATGGACTAGCTCTTGGCTTCTAGGGTCGACAGATTACTGTTGGTATCAATGGAAGTTTATCAACAGCCTTGGAAATAGATTTAGATAAACTTTGATTAAGAAACATTACCCTATGATAGACTTAGTGGATTAGTATATAAGAACATCCAAAAAATTTAGTAATGTAGATATTATGTGGTTTTTGCAAGAAATACATCCTTGTCTGGATGATATAAGTGGACGTGGTTCTGGAATAGATGTACCTAGGAGTAATAAATTGGACAAGGAGTTTTGGCCTTGACCCGGTGTATCCCGGTACATGACAACAGGCCTTACTGCACACCTGATTTGACACTCTCAGGGGATATGCTTAGGATAATTCAGATTTTCTTATCAAACCATTATGAAGGATTTATGAGTAAATATGTCAACAAAGAACCCAATGTTATTATTATGAGACTAAATGTGTGTAAATATTTAATTAATGATGAGAGTTTATATAGTTTTTGGATTATACATTATGATATAATCTAACCTATTTTATTTTTTCATTTAGAAATGGCTCCCAGTAGAAAAAATGAGAACCCCAGCAATATGCATGATCCAAAGAGTAAGATGGATCATATCTTTCAGGGTCTTAAGACAACATTTAGAAGGTAAATAGTCTCCCACATATCCGCATCATATGAAGAAATAGTATCATGTGTTAATAAGATAAGTAAAGAATTATCTGAGTCCTATGGCTTTGAAGGAATGAAATAAAAGAAGAGGGTAGAAAAAAATATGGATAAAGGGAAGAAGGGAAATAAGTATTTTCCCACATGTGATAACTGTAGAAAGAATAAAATTGGTAAATTCTTAATGGAAATGAGAGTATGTTATAATTATGGAGAAAAAGTACACTATGTTCTTCATTTTATGGGTAAGAAAAAGGTTTCAAATGTACATTGCTTCATTTGTAAGGATTTGACACACTATATGAATCAATGTCCAAATCATCAGAGTATGCCTCAAATGATGCTATTAGATAATAATCATGTTATGATACTATCAAAGATGAAGGGGGATGACTACTATTCTTATGTTTTTATTAATGAATTATGTCATTTGAGTATTTTATCGACGATGTACTGGTTATATGAATTATGGAAATAAATAAGGATTGTACTGAAGTGCTATTTCATTGAGGATTTTAGATTATATGGTTCTATGAAAAGTAACTCAATAGTAAGTTAATCTTTTTGGAAAATACATGGTTGAAGGAAAGATAATTCTTAATATGGTTCTAATACTTAGGTAGTGATTTTGGAATAAGTTATGATTGATTTGGATGAATTATATTGGATATTCTTAACAACCTTGAAACAGATTAATGATTGGTATATTCCATCACTATTGGAGTTTAAAACATTTATGGATTTAATTATTATATCCAGTATTCTATGTTTTACCTAAGGAATAATAAAGTACAAACATATTCAAATAAGGTTTTATGGTACTTCATTTACCATGTTTTAATAAAATACAAGATGAAGGTTTTCAAATTTTGATCTTTATTATGTTATGTTAACCTTACTTATAAATTTTTGTAATGCGAGTTTGGACATAAGTATTTTTGATAAGTCTATAGTTTGTAATTGAGTTAGTTTAACAATTGGTTTTTTTGTATATGGTTAAAATATGATTTGTTGGATAATTTAACCTAGCATTTCTGTTTTCAGTTAAAATTTAGAGAATTATGGGAATACTTATAGACCTTATGATTTATCAAATTCACTTTAGGCATTGAAAAATATTGAACATTCATTTACGTGTAAGAGATGAATTCATAATAGATTTAAGCACAATTAAATGATGAGATTATGATTACGGCAGTTAATGAAATCAAGTATGTTTTCTTGAGTTCTTATCTTGATAGTAAATTAATCCCTCCTCTTAAAAAAATAAGTATTAAAAAAAACGTGTTATCCTAATACCTTTTCTTTTTTTGAACCAATAATAGTTTAAATCATCATAGATTGATGGCTTTGAGGCCCTCAATTTTACATTTATTGTTCACTTTTTTGTGATTGATGAACTCAATCACTCCCTAAAAATATTTACGTTTTCCCTCCAATTATGTGTCTCTAATTTCCACCAATGTTCTTCTATTCGAAATCTTAATTTGATGGTGACTTATTCATTTCCCTTTCCCTCTTATTAAAACAAAAATTTATAAACCCTATTTCCGATGTGGGTTTTTCCAAGAAGGTATTTTCTATTTTTAACCTTTTATTTTCAAAGAACAATTTCAAATTGTGAGGACACAATTTATAGAAGGGAGAATGTAACACCCCAATATTTCATAGTTCATTATCTCATTGAAGTAATTTATTATCTTATATTTCAGGAATCACTGACTTGGCTTGCGTTATACGCACGATTGAATTTCTGTGAAAAAACACATTATTATTATAATTATTTAAATGTTTTATTTATTTATCAATTAAATAATTGTATTATTAATAGTAAAAAATAAATTTTAAATGTTATTTATAATTTTTTCACATAAATAAAAAAATTTATAATGAAATTTATAAGTTTTGTTAAAATAGTTATATATTTAGAAAAACTTTTTTCTTAAAAGAACTACTTTTTATGTCCTTCTGTGAAATACAATTAAATAAATTTTAGACACTTACAAAAAATTAAATTTGGAAAAATAGAGTTCATTTTTGATTTTCGAATATCAAAATTATCTTAGGGTAAAGTGTTGGTACTTTTTTGATAACTTTCATATTTTGATGAATAGTTAAAAATGCTAAATTCTAATTAAAAATAACTTTTTTAATCAAAACAATTTATATTGATAAATTATACATTTGAGTGGTTTTAAAGTATAATTAGATTATATTTTTATCGGTTAATATAATGTAGTTAATTGGATGAAATTTCATATTTAAATTGTACAAAAATATATGTTAATCTCTTGATAGTTTTTACTTCCTTAAAACCCGCTTTTTGGTTTTGAGAATGAGAATTAATTTTTGAAAATTATTTGTTTTGAATTTGGAAAAATGAATTCCATTATTTGAATAAGGAGGTTAAACCTTTTTGAAATAGTTAACTTGTATTTTTAGAAATTATGAATTGTAACTTCATTAAATATTTTATTTGTCATGGTTAAAGGCTAAATCCAGTAAATAAATATAGAAAACAATATTATAATAATATTAAATTATCCAAAAACGTGTTATAAACCTAGGTTTAGATACTTGTTCGACCATGGGCACACTTGGGTCGATTTGGGGACCCCAGGGAGCCCATTAAAAGTCAAAAAGATACTTTATAAAAATTAATTTAAAGTTAAGGAAAATGTAACATAAACATATATCTTTTAGTAAAATTTTTTTATAATGGGTTATATAAGTGAATATTTTGAATAAAAATAGTCATTATAAAGATAAAAATATTTCATACATTATTATATTTAATTTATAATTTTTAGACATAAAATAAATATATTTATATATGACATAATAATAATGCAATATTTTCTTTATTAATGATGGAATCAAACAAGGGATATTATAAATTTTAAAATAAATGTAAATGGGGAATTTTTATGGCATAAACGAATTTTCTCGATGAATATGACATGATATCGGTGATTCAATGTATTTCTTTTGAAATAATCAAGCTGTTATGACTTTAACAAAAACCAAATACTAAATAGTGTTAAAATTGACATAAATGTGTTTTTAAACCAAATACTATATTATTAAATAATACAATATTTCTAAAAATATAATATTCTAAAAAGGAATTAAATAATGTTAGATATATCATTAATTAACCAGTTTAGGTTTTCTAGGCATTTTATAGTAATTATATTAACCATGTAATATAAAAATACATGAAGACATGGTAAAAGTGAAACTATTTAACTAAGCATTAAATCTAAAAGATAAAATTAACATGTTGACCTAAAATTTTCTAAAACCTATTGATTGAAATGATTTAGAACCATTCCCAATTTATCCTCAAAATCAATCCATTTTTGTGAATTAGAAACCGAAAACAATATTATAATAAATTAATATTTCATGCTTTTCTTAAAGTGCCCATCACCTCTCTTATAAAAGGGTACTTACCCTTATATTATATTCACTACTCAAAAGAAATTTGGATCAGACAAAACCTACTAAAATATCCTCCAAATTAAATTAACATTAAACTAGAGGCCATACTTCGATCATAAAGCCAACATAAGGAGCCATTTTTCTCAAATAAAAAGTTAGAACCCGAAGAAGAGGTAATTATTTAGTCACCTCTTTCAAAGTTATTTTCTTCTTGCACTTCTTTTTTCGTTGTTTTTTCAATACCATAAATAATAAATCCAACACCTTATATATACTGAGATGTTATTATAAGTGTATTACAACCATATTTATTATTCTATCCATCCTCTGAATGACAAAGTCACTATACGTGTGTATGTACGACTTACCGTCTCCACTCCATGGTGTAGTATGTTATTCAACACTTCATTATTTGGATGGGTATAATAATGATTATAATTGATGTATAAAATTAATATAAAATTTTAATTATTAAATATATATAATATACCTTCCAATTACAAAGTATTTCTCTATCAATAGAATGTTATTATTTCTGGTGCGTACACACGACTTACCATCTCCGTGACCCATTGAGATTCATTTCCATGTTCACCATTAAATGATGATTATTAAAATATTTATTATTAATAAGTATGTAATATATGACATAATAATTCCAATATATATATATAAATATATTTATTTATTTACATATATCTCATTCACTTACTTCCATTCAATACGATATGAAAACAGAAATGATGTTGATGCGTATGTACGGCCTACCATCTCCATAAACGGTTTTTTCCATTTCTTATATATATATTATACATATTTATATTCTGAATATATATGATACATAGATAATGCTTTATATATTGGAATCAATTAAATCATTATATAAGTGATATGATCAAGAATAACAAGTTAAAACACGTATGATTAAGAAAGTGATTATTACCCAAAATGTTATTTTAACATAGAAATTATTATTTAATGGGTAGTGTAAAATCAAAAATGAATCAAGAATTATATCATAAAAATTAATATTCTTCTCATTTAATTTAATAACATACTATTGTCATTATACATCAGATTAAACGTACCATTGACCAAAGAAAAGTACAATGTACTGGTTAATTCCTTAATCGCATTATTATCTAAGATTGTTCATGTGTATGTATTTACTAGGACATATTTATTATCCATTACCATGTTTCATAAAAGAGTTTTTAAAAGGATTATTTTTTAAGGGACTCTTAATCAAAAACAACATTTTAAATGTTTTAAATATTTACCCTTCAAATCATTCTCATTAATGTCCATGTTTTCAAAAATGTTTAATGGATTTATTTATATGGACGTGAAGGTTTTAAAATGTTAATTTACCACAAAATTTTTTAAGCGGAATTTGAAACTATTATTAAAAAATATCTTTTGAAATTTATTCCTTTATAAATTTTGTGACTATTAAACTATTTCTTGAAAAAGATATATCTCTCTCAAAGAGTTTTACTGGTCATTTTCAACTATGTCCACATCCTTTACTAGGTATTATTCTTTGTTGAGGCTGATTAATTATAATAAAATATTCCATATTGTAATGAATGAGTTCTGATGTGTTTGACTACGGATGTTCTATTTTTATACCATTCATGGTTTATGGTTAAAGTATTGACATTCCATATTCTAGTTTTAATATTAATGTTTATGTTATGTTTCACCCTTTTCATATGAGAAATGGATTACACTTAGTAAGTGACGTTTGGGGACCGCCATAGCCCCTTGATGCATCAGTAGGTCTGATGAGAGAAATTGGTGCCTTAGCATAAGGCCTTGATTTTTTTTATTTAGGGTCTTGGCACGAGGCCTTCACTTTATGGTTAAGATGTCTGACATTATGCATTCCATCATTATTGGATTAGTTATTAATGTTACATGTGATTATTAGACAGTTGAATATCCATGTGAATAAGTAAATGGAATTATTTTCTTTATCTTTTCCATATTATGCTGATGTTTATGTTGAAAGGGATTATATTTTAGTTTTATACCTTTCCATAGAAGTTTATGATTATTTATGATAGCTATCATAATATTGTTTATCCTTTATGAGTATCTAAGATCACCCCCTTATTATGTTTTATTTTCCCTGGATTCCAAGAAGTATATTAGGATTTATATTCAGGTTTATGATAATGGAATAATGGAGTTATCAAAGAATTATTTATGCCCTTTTTTATGTTAGAAATTATAATGTAAGGTTCATTTATGTAATCTGTTTTCCAAGAATTCTAAACTGATCGGTCCTTCAGGACTTGATTCCTTGTAATCATGACAATGTATTAAAATAATACACTAGCTCCAGGCTTCTGGGGTCGGGGAATTACATCAGTTCACCTAGAGAAGGCGAGAACTGTAGTTTTCCAAGATCATCCCAATGAACATTTATTATATATTGAGTTATTTGGAGATAGATAGATATTATAGGGATATCATAAAGGAATTATTAGGAGTAGAATAATCATTAGAGGGATTTAATAATAAGGGTGTAAAGTTTGAAAGGAAAGATACCTGTGAGATAGTCATTCAGGAGCTGAAAGGGAGATTGACTTCGCCACCTATCATGATTCTGCTAGATCAAGAAATATTCTACACTGTGTATTATGAAACATTAATTATTAGTATTGGATTAGTAATAATGGTGGGGGATAAAGACATAAGGTCCATGTATTAGTAGTTGGGGACACAAGAGAGGAATCACCCAACATACGATCTCGAGTTAGCTGGATTTGTTCATGCTTTGTAATGTTGGAGACATTATTTACTAGGAGATCAATTTTTGGTGTACATGGAATAGAGAATCCTGAAGTATATTTTTTCATAGCATGATCTAAATATGATTCAATGAAGTTGGGTTGAGTACCTATAGTCTTTTGAAATAAATCATTTCTATTCGCCTTGTAAAGGTAATGTAGTGGCCGATGCATTGAGCAAGAAGAATGAAATACATGTAATTTAATAGGAGAGTAGAGAACGAAATATTATGGATTTTTTCATTGAGATGCACTTCAAGGTACAAGACATTCAAGGGAATAATTTTATATCATCCTTACTTGTTATCTCTACCCAAATGGATGGAGTGAGGATGGTTAAGGTATCATATTTGGAGGTCGTAGTCCTATAAGAGAGTTTGGTAGGTTAGAGACCACCTCTTGGTTGGACCATAGGAGAGATGAGATCCTGTGTATGCATGGTTGCGTTTGGGGTTCAGTATACATTTGAAAGGAGATGATATAGGAGTTTCTTGCCTTAGTTTGGATGATGAATCCTAGAATTACCAATATGTATCATAACTTATACTGTCAAAACTGGTTTGTGGGTTTAAAAGAGAGGCAACTAGTTTTTTTAAGAGGTGGTCCACCTGTCAGTAGGTGATGGTAGAACATTAGTGACCAACTAGACTTTTACAACAATTACCTATTCTCGATTGGAAATTGGATTATATGATGATGGGTTTCTTGAATGGTTCCCTAAGGTCACATCGTGGCATGGATGATATTCGGGATATAGTTGAAAGGCCCATGAAGGCTTCACATTTCCTTCCGATCAAGGATTCCTTTAGTTTATTTGAGCTTGAGATGTTGTATATATGTGAGATATTATGCCTTCATGAGGCCCCACACACTATCATTTCAAAAATAGACACCTAGTTTATATCTCATTTCTAGAAGAGTATGTTAAGTTACTTGGGTACACAAGTGCTTCTAAAGAGAACATACCACCCATAGATTAATGGTCAGCTAGATATTACGATACAGGTGCTTGAGGACATGCTGAAAGCATGCATCCTAGATTTTGGGGCCTCTTGTAAGAGTCATAGATGCTCGGTTGAGTTATGCTACAATAATAGATATTAGTAAACTATAAAGATTGTACCATATGAAGGTTTTTATGATATTCCATGATGATCATCCCTGGACTGGTTAGAGGAAGGCGAGGCAACTTTATTGAGACCGTGTCTTGTAAAGGATATTTCTAAATATGTCTAGTTGATCAGAAAGTGGATGTATAATTTATAGTATTCAAAAAACACTTACCCCAATCACCATAGATGATATATCGAGTTTAAGGTTAGGGGTAAAGTATTTTTTAATATCTCACTAAGGCCAGGACACAAATAGATTATGAGATAGTGTAAAATTTCACCATGAAATATTAGATTACTCAGGATTAAATGGAGAGTTAGGCAGATTGCATATCAGTTACATTTACCTCATCGGTATCAAGCTATGAAAGGAGTTTTCCACATATTTCAGCTATACAATTATCATTCATACCCTTTTCATGCTCTCCAGCCTGAGGAGAAGGATTTATAGGTTGACGCATCCTTTAGGGATCGTCCAATTTGTATCATGGAAAGGAGCATGATGGTTATCTAAGGCTATCCAGTTCCTCTGGTATGTGTGCTATGACAGCATGACCATTTACATTATGGGTCTTGGGAGTGGGATGCTAATGTACATTCTTAGTGGATGGAGTAATTTTATCCAATTGTTGACCACCCTTGAGAGGGAAATTCCAAGATGAATTTCTTTAAGGGGGATGATCATACGATCTTGGGTTTTTTTAATGTATAGATCATTTTTTCTGTTAAAATTCTTATTTATGGCCTAATGTGAATAACCTTTGAGGTTTTGGGGGTATCAAGGTTGTCTGGGGATTGTTTGGAGCCCATAACCATCCTTTTTTTGAAAAATAGGTGGGCTACTTGATTAGATGTAACCTTACAAACCAAGACACATGATTTCATGAAACCTTGTAAAGTAAGACTATGGGATTTTGAAGCCCAAAAGGTTTGAAGAAACTATGTAGATGGTGGTGTATTCCCATATAGAAGATCCTGTAGTTTTTAATAGAGGTGTTATCCAAGGATTGTGCATGGTTAGTCAAACTATACTCAGTGACCGTGCAAGTTCCCCCTTAGCACAATAAAGGGCGCACGATTATCGCAATGTTTTGGCCAACCGTGTGGCTAAAATTTGCAACCAAGTGTTTTGATAGAAAATTAATGTTTCCCCCTAAAACATATTAAAATCCTAAAACCAATTATTTTTTTCTTCATTGGATAGTAGGGAGGCATCTGAGCTCTTCTTGAGGTTAAATCATAGGTGCAAGCTAATATGCCATATTTCTAGGTCCTTAATCAGTTCTTTGTTTTTCTCCGAATCTAATTTGAATCGGGAGATGATATAGGATGATCACTCTATTATATACCTAGGATAGGTGGTAAATATTTACCTCAAGTGGTTTGGTGCTTTATAAACCTAGTTTCCATTTTTCACTCACCAAACATTTTTGCGTGACCCATGAAATGAATTTAATATTTAAATTGAATGTAATAGAAGATGTTAGATATTCCCACTAGTTCCTTGAGACTTATTGGAGGGTTTTTCCTCAACCAAGGTTATCCATAGGGTGTGCCTTTAAGATTTTCCTTTTATACACCACCCATGGGGTCAGTTTTTTTCTTTCGTAGTTAGAGGAAGCTCGTAAAAAACTGAACTGAATTGATTTGAATAATTAAGAGATAACGATCTCTCCTTTTCTATATTTTGACTTGATATTCCTTGCCTGAATTGATTAAATGGTTTATATAGATTTTTATATGAGTGGTTATACTCATGGAACATTAATTCTTGTGAATTTATGAATGGAATGAGATATGAGTTGAAATGGTAGTGGAGTCCTTGGTTGGTATACCCTAGATCTTGATTTCATTAGATGTTATGGAAGCTTTAGCCTTGAGTCTTGATATATGGTAGAAGATAACTTGGACTTGTATTATACATGGATATTGATTCCATAGCATGGCAAGGGAATTTTTACTTCATAGAACTGGCATTCTAGACTCTCATTGGACATGCTTCATTGACATGATCATTGGACTCCACCAGTACTGATACAATGTTTCTATTGAGATACTCCTAGGAATCGATGAGGATGAGTTGGTATTTTATACCTTGGATATAGCCTTTATGGGTATAAAACAAATGATTATATAGTACAGACATGGTAATTGTGAAATTGTTGATTGTAAATTTTGATTATGAAAAATTTTGAATCTTCTTTTTATATAACATGGCTGTGATGGTTTTGATATACACGATACAAGGAAAGGCCACGGGTGATATGATATACCATGTATACGACATGGCCATGGTGTTCACTTCCATTTTCTTATTAGATTACATGTCATAGGATCTTGAAGCTCGTTTTCTAGGGATCTATGTACGGAGGTAGAGGACCACATGTTTGTTTACGTTTTCCATGGGAACCTTACATGAATTACTATCATACCTTTTATATTATTTACTCTTCTTTTGCTTTTCATTCACAACTATGATTTGTTATAGACACTCTGGATTGTGAAATTCTAGGATTTTATCTCACACCAAGTTTGGGCCACTATTGGTTACCCAAACAGACCATATAGATGCAGGTAGTGACCAAGAAAAGCTCCCATAGTTTGATTCTTGATTTTGTTCCATGCTTAGGAGTAGGGGAGAATAGGACCAAGATTAGGATTGTGATTTGATATTTTGATAATTATTTTTGGTCTTTGTGGTATTCAAATATATCTATTTTACTCATTACATGTATACCATCTTTTTATTATATGTAGAGACCTGAAATGGTCATTATATTTTATATGATTCAATGTTTTATTTTGATTACATATCCATTATTCTCATGCTTCCGATATGGTGGGTTACTGGTAAGTGTATGGCTATTTGTTTCAGTCTCCTAGATGTTTATCTATTATCTGATTGATTTAATACTCCCAATATTTGATTGTTACTATATATTGGATGTTCTAAACTTTGGTAATGAGGGTATAGTCTCCCCAAAGATACACCCAAGGCCCTCACTACTAGTCAGCATCGTCTTGTGTTTAGGGAGATGCCTCTTAGGCCATGTGGCCAACCAAGCTCAGGGAATCCTTTAATGGAATCTGAGTCCGAGATTTTACATGAAATTTATATTTCGATTTCCCTATTCTTAATATTAAGGTATGAAAATATTTTTATGATGTGTATTTTCAAAATTTTTTTTTTTGAAATTTAAAACCCTTGATTTCCATGTAAAAGTCTAAATTGTGAGGATGCAATTTATTGAAAGTTGGGAGAATGTAACCCCCAAATATCTTAATCTAGATTTATTTAATTTTTTTTTAAATAAATTTCATATATTATGGTATGTGAAACCTTAATACTTTAAAATAATAACATTATGGAAAATAACATATATGACATGCAACATTGAGTTTAAACAAAACAAAATACTCTATTAAAATATTTTTATTTAAACACAACCTTTTTTACATTGACATTATGTTAAAGTTTAATAATTGGGATAAATAAATTATGAAAAATATGTGGTTTAAACTTGTTCATTTTTTATATATCTATCATAAATAAAAAAGAACATTTTAAATAAAATGAAATATTTTTTGAAAAAGTAGTTTCATCACGTCTTCTGTATTTATGATAATATTAAATTTTGACACTTTTTGAAAACTTATTTGATAAAATGAAATAATTTTTTGACATCATCATATAAATATTATCTTTGGGTGAATTTTTATGATTTTTCTAAAAAGTTTCATGTTTTGATTAGTAGTAAAAATATTGATTTTTATTAAAAATGATATTTTCTTTTAATGAATTTAAAGGTTCAATTTTTTCATAAAAATAAAAGAAAAATTTATTTATTTATATTAAAATTTATCCAATTTGTTTCATTTGAATAAATTATATGTTCAATTTTTATACAAAATTTTTATACTTTTTAAAACTTTTCCTTTCGAAAACTATTTAATCATTATGTTTGAATGGTTAATTTTAAATTAAATTAAAACTTTTATTTATTTTTTATTTTTTAAAATAAATTAAACATGAGTAGTTGTGAAAATTAATATTCTATAATAAAGATAAATTATTTTATATCATAATTAATATATAAAATAATAAAAATTAATTATCATGTTTTAGGTGAAAATAGGGTTACCGGGGGGTAAACTAAGAAGATAAGTGTTAAAAATGACATGAGTTTACCCAATTTCTATTTTATGGGAATATTCAGAACTTATATCATTTTATTTTATATAATTACTTATTTTATATCCTTATGGCATGTGAAAAATATGAGTGTAATTCATTCTTTTCAAAAATCTCAAGTGTGTCCTCTCCCCCACTTATAAAAGGCCACACACTCTTTTCTTCTCTTCATAAGTATAAATCAATTTTTATCCAATACCATCCCATATACATTCCCTAATTATCTCTAAACATCTTATATTACTTGGTCTGGTAAAACACCAACCTAGGAAGGCATTTGTTGTAAAAATATAGAGGTCCCCTGAAGAAAAGGTAATGTTCTTAAACAAGCAATTTCTTTTTATTTAGGCTTTCACCTTCTTAAAATATTATTCAATTATGAAGATATAATAATAAAATTATATCCTATATACTTATTTTTTATCATGTTAATTAAATAATTTATATCCATTTCTAATTCCATCAAATTGAAAACAAAATTTTCAATTGTGTGTACGACAAACTACCACCTCATGAACCGATATAACTCATTTTCCATAAACACCTCTCAAGGATAGACATAATTATGGATTTAATTTATATATATAATATTTTTTTAATAATTATACTTCATTATTTATAATATCACATATACCTTTTTTAATATCCATTTCTTTTAAAAGATGATAACATCGCACATGTGTACATCGGATTACCGCCTCACGAAGTGTTATAATTATTTTTTCACATATGATTTACGCTAAAGTTAGTAATTATACATTTAATGAAAATATGTGATATATATTATATGATATTTATTATTCATAAATTAATATATCACCCACTGGTTTACCCTTTTATCCACTAAAAATGATATTTTCCCTTGTGTGTATGTATGACTTACTATCTCCCTGAAGCAATGAGATTCATTTTTTGATGTCCAATTTTAATGAATGGTAATAAAGATAAATATAATGGAAAAAAATAATATTGTTAAAATTTATATATTTTGAGAGTTGATGGAACTATATCCTATGTTCACGATCCCTAACATTCATGATAAAACTTGCATTAATAAACAAGGAAATCAACACCCAGAAAAATAGTGATAATGATAGATTGTTAATGAACATGTGATAATATGTTATAAAAGGATCATATATGATATTATAAATATTAATATGGTACTATTATATGTTATTAAAATGTTATATACAACTATAATGGAGGTTAATGATCTATCAATAAAAAGGAAGCTTGATATAATAGATTTTTTCTCACATTAATTTCATTGAGGTATATTGTAATTTTATGCACATTACTTATTTTATATGGTCTATATACTTCCCATATTAAATGTAAAATTATGAATCCTTAATTATTCATGTAATTTTATGTTTTGATTTCAATTATTTCATCCATGGGTATTTGAATTGAAAACTACTAAGTGGTAAGGAATTTCATATTTCAATTTCTTTTCATTAGGTTGTATTAATTATTAATTATCATTTCTATTCATAGATTATCAATGTAATGAATTTTTTTATATTAATTTTTATTTCCAGGTATTTTATATAGACTTAAATTTGATAAAAATAATATATTCATTGATTAATTTCCACCTTAATGTTATGATCATTTTTTGGGTTTCTTCTCTCAAATTAACTTCTTTGATACATATGTCAGGTTATACACCAATATCCTATTAAAAGTATTATCTAATGAAACTTTTATATTTTATATCATTAATATATTAATATTATTGGTATTTTATTATTAAATTTTTGTTATTCCTTTCATGGGTTATATGATTCAAAAGATACCAAAGTGGTAAGAGATTTATGTTTCCATCAAATTTTAATCAGGATTGTTTATACCAGAATTTCCATTAAAGGAAATTATTTTATCACTGTCTAATAAAATCCATTAATTTTATTATTATCTATATATTTATGATGTTTTCAAGTAATATTACCATTTAATCTATTTTTTTCTTAATGTGATTTAGAAAACGCTTTTAATAAAATATGACTTTATTTCTTTCCTCTATCGAAAGTCATTTTTCTTCTGTATCAAAATTTTTTAAAAATGTTTTAAAAATCATTTTACTATTATTATTTAAATTAATTTTTACATAAAATATTTTTTATAAAATATTATCAAGAATATTCCTATCATTTTTTGAAAAAGGAAATTTTTTGCTTTTGATATAAAAATGTTAATGGAATATTTGTTTTTAAAATACTCAATATAAATGGAACCATCCATCATCATTACCACTCATTGATTAGACGATTAATTTCCAAGATTAAAAGTTTATTTTTATAGGAAATGTATTTTCTAATATTCTTTAAATATTTAGTTTTTAAATGATATTTTAAAAGTTAAAATCTTATTTTCTTTAAGAATGTTTTAATGATATTTTTACGGTATTTCTATTCATAAATGAAATCAACCCTTCGTTTTATATATACTTCTCTAGAGATATGTTTTAATGATACTATATTTATTATATATCTAGATGGTTTATGATTAGTTTTACCAAGGAAAGTATTGACATTAAATTTATCGATTATATTGTGTAATCATTAACTTTCACTTGATATTCACTTTCTTATTATCCTTAGACATTAAATTTCTTATAAATATCCACATTAATTATCACTGATATTCTTACTAATTAAACCCAATGCTATTTCTATATGAGGTATTTTTGTTTTAATGTTATTTGATTGATTAGAGAAATTAATGGTAATCTATATTCTTTACTCGATACAATAATTAGTCAATATAGAATATTTATCATGAATTAAATTGATAATTCAATATATGGGGAATGATTTGGAAATGTAGTTATGGGAGAGGTCTAGTTTTAGAAATACCATTGTTTCATCGATAATCTCATGAGACAAATTTTTTAGGTAGAGGTATTTTAATGGGTTTCTTGTGTATACCTACCCATCAGTTAAACTATCTTGGAATAAGGTCTTTACAGTAATGGTATCATGATACCTGATTTAATGATGTTTAATAATTAATAATTTCATTCATTAATAATTAAATTAATTTTATCTATGAGATTAATACATTAATATTATTCATGGATGAATTTTTTCCTTAGTTTATTGATTAAATAAAATATTTGTTCTTTTATTTACCTTTCTATATTTATAATGCCTTATACAATAAGGATAGTAAATTTATTAAAATGGAATGTGTCTTTATTTATTTAACTTACCATATGGATTATGCTATATTTATTTTTGATAGATTCCACTACATATAACCCTTATAGAGAAATTGAACTCACACTTATTTTGTTTACATTTCTCAAGTTATGAAGAAGGATTCATTGAATGTGTTTAGGTATAAAAAATTGTTACTTTCATAATGTTTTATTTCATGTTTTCAAATATAATATGTGATTCCAGTATGTATCTATTTTACCAAGACTACTAAAATTTTCAGTATTTTGGGATGCGTCCACTTGTATCTTATGGAAATGTAATAAATTAACCACCAAATATGGGTTTCTGGTGTTAGGGTCATTATAGTTTGTATTATGGGAAGTTTACTAGAAAACATAGGAAGTTGATTTAGGAATAAATATATTAGGGGACATAATAATATGATTTAATTTCAGGATAAGTATAGAGTAACATAAATTTTTTTGGTGAGGAATAAATTATGTGTTTTATTCCTACAAATGCATCCCTATCTGAATATTACAAGTGGACATTGTTTTGGTACAGTTGTACTAATGAATAATAACTCCAAAAAGTGTGCATTGGTATTAGAATCAATCATTACATGGTGTATGCCAATGTGCATTAATCTTCACCTAGCTTGACATTCATTGAGGATATGATTAGGATAATTCTCATTTTCTTATTGAACCATCACAAAGGATTTGAATAGATGAAAATAATGAATAACCTATAATAAACCTACGATGTCTTAGATTAAAAATAATGTGTCATGATTTAATCATCTAATAAATAATTATATAGTTTTTACACTATGATTATTTTTTCTTACACTAGGATTTTTTGTTTTAGTCAATGGATGAAACTCAAAGGAATCATGTTAACATTGATTATGATGGAAAATTTGGTGATTATGATAAAAAATGGGAGGATTATTAGAGTAAAATATATCATGATTATTACTAATTACTTATCATGACATATTATTTGAAACCTATACCTCGAACAACTTTTATACTCAACAATGAAAAGATTGATGAAGTCAGTAAAGTGATTGAGTGGTGGAAACCATTTATTAAATAATTTTTGATTTACTTAATGTTATAAATGTAGAAATATAAATCTTGAAAAATGTATCAAAGGAACATAAAATGTTTTAAGTGTGTAAAATTAATGAATATAGTCACATCATATATTATTTAAATCCCTAACCTTTTTGAGCTATGTCGGATTTTATTACTTTCACAAGGATACATTTTAATCCCCCCTAATATCCATACTGAACTCCCTAAATCACCCTAATATTATCTAAAGATATTCTTAGTAAGATTATATCCTATTTGGATGGCCGTAATCCTTCTAATCCCTCAATAATTCTTCAGCATAAATCCCCCATTAGCTCTTGAATAGAAGGATTTCACCTAAATATCCTTGTCACGTGATGTTAAGCTACACTATTTGGTTTTGATCTCATGACCTTAAAATATATAATGTGTCCCATTAAACGGAACCAAAATATGTGGTATATTATTACATTCAGAAGGATACATAGGAGGGTTGAATTATAGTCCAGATACTAATATTAAAGCAATTCTTGTCTCCCTGTGTGGTGAACAATTCTAGAGCGCCCCACAATATGGATTGAAACGAACATCTTGATAATAAATGATATACAAATATCTAATTGGCATAAAAAAGGGTACCATAAATGTAGAACCTCATATACATATATATGTCTCAATTTATTAAGAACAATGTATACATATAGATTAATCTTAAATGAACACATACTAATAATGATTTTTTAATACAAAGGTCGATCTGTTCCATATAAGGGATTTAATAAAGGATTCAAAAATACATATTAAATCTATATGATATTCCTATAATAGGTATTGATTCCCATGAAAAGGGTGTGATGATACCAACACCCCATTATATAGGCCAATGCATTTTTCAAGGTCTCACTATAAAAATCTGAAGTGTATTCCTTCATTTGGAATGTAGGTCAACATTAACATAAAACAATTGCGGGTGAAAAACATGTCATAAACAAGAAGTATCATTAGTTTTTTGTATCATAGTGATGAAATTTCAATTGTAAAATTTATATAAAGGGTTAGAATGAAACAAACTAATATTTAATGATATATTTATCCTCAAATGATTTTTATTTCATTGAAATATTGATTTTCCTGAAAAACCTAGTATAAACAAAGCACGATATACAATGTAATATTATTTTATGTGAATGTTATTTCTTAGAAGTTGGATTATCATGTATGAATATGAAAAATTAAATTATAAAAAATTATTTATTATGTTTTTATAAAATTACTTCATTGGTTTTCAATTGTTTATAAATGAACATAAAATATTTTGAAGTTAAAAATAGAAGTTTTTCTAATGAACCATTTTTATGAGAAAAACATTTTTTACACTAGTAAATGAATTTAATCTATATTGATGATTTATTTTAGTTAAATTTATATATTATATATTAAATAAAATATTTTAATTCTTATCTAATGGGTTTTTATGTAAGAAATAATAATAAATTCAGTTTTATCTTTTAAAAGGCATTTTTTTTCGAAAAACTATTTTTCATTTAATTTTAGAAATTTATATTAAAATTAATTTGTACAATTTATTGAAATTTAATCTTATAATATGGATTTAATATTTGGAATCAATTTGTTCAACTTTAGTAAATTTTTCCCTTTTATTTTTTTTCATGATGAATAATAATCATTGTTAATAATTTTCACCTCAATATGGGTAAAACAAATAAAATTGGGTTAAAACTATTCGGTATGGATTGAAAATATATATAAGACTTCAATTTTCCAATTTTATTGGTATATATGAACTAAATAAAATTTTAATGAGTTAAATAAAATATTTTTGAAATATTATTTTTATTTTGGAATCTATGCTCTACGTTTATGAATATAAATTATACTTTATTAAAATTAAAAACCCTTTTTGGGTCATTACATTTAATGTTATTGTCGGAAGGTTCCATTTTATTTGGTTTTTCTACAAAATTATAAAATCATTTATTTTTTATTATATAATTAAAAAAATATGTGTGAATGAACTCATTACTTGAGTTCATGGAGAAATGATTTTTATACTTAAATTAGGTATTTTCTAAAAAATAATTCATGTGTTTTGCGTACATATATTAAATATAATTGATATCACTTATATTTGTTTAATATAATAAAATAAATTATAAGTTTTTAATTATAATTTAAAAAATATTATAACTTTTCTATGAAACATTTTCTGATAATTATGTTGTCTTGGTAAAAATTTATGTTATCACGGCTAAGGTGATATTTGGTTTAAAGTGGATTTTCTAGGAGATAAGACTTAATATGTCAAAAAAAATTACAAATGTTCTTTTTTGAGTTTTTTATGCCATATAACATATTATATATTCATATAAGGTTATATGGTTCAACTTGACTATTAATAAGAGCTTATATTAATTTAAAACTTTTAATATTTACAATAGTGTCACTCCCCTCACTTATAAAAGAGTACCAAATCTCTTATCTTATTCCCACAACTTGGGCCACTTGTGTCAAAAAATACCTACCAAAATAAATTTTAATATTCCTTCAAAATTACCTAGATCCTCTTTTATTCTCTTAATACCAGGTTTAAGATGTAAGTCAATGGGGGTCTCTTAAAGAAGTGTTAATCGCCTTACCCTAAACATTCAAAATTTATTTCCTCTCATAATTCCTCAAAATATGTTGAATTAATACTAAAATAATTTATACAATTTTATAAATATACTAATATTTTCTTATGAATACTGGAAAACCATTTTACACCATAGTAATATCAAATAGGAAAGGAAAGTATCACATGTGCATACATGTGGGGTACCACCACCATGTATTGATATGATTCATTTTCGATCCCCATCATTCATGGTTTGTTATTATGATAGATTTAATGTTTTTATAAAATATTTATGATATAATAATTTTTATAAAATTATAATATCTTTTATAACTTTTTACCTTTCTATCCATTGGGAAACAATAACGTAGCTCATGTGTACGTGTGGACTACTACCTCCATTAAGCGATGTGATTAGATTTTTATTTTTGATTTACATGGATGATGATAAGGATAAATTTAACGAATATATATAATATTTATAATGTTATTATCATTCTATAAATTTTAATTTTTATTTAAATTTCTTTTATTCCATCCATCAAAATGTGGAAGCCTCACTTGTGTGTACGTACAAATTATTGTCTCAATGAAGTGTTGTAATTCATTTTTTATCACCAATTTATAATAATGTCTATAAGAGTGTATATAATTATTAAATATAATAATTATTTAATTATTAATATTATATACTTTATGTAACCTTGATCATAGTATGTGGGCCATTAGTTCCCAACAAAACACACCTGAAAAATGAATTATTTGACACCTGAAATGATGATGAAAATGAAATATTTTTAATGAATGAGTTATAATAAGTTATAAATATACAATTTATGGTATTTTAATAATTAAAATGTTTTTTGATTATTTTTATTGTTAAATTATATTTATTATACATGTTTTTTGAATACATATGAAGCAGAATAAGACTTAAGGTACACGTTTCTCGTCTCACTTTTGTTTTTGTGAGATAAATGCCATATTAACCACTTGTTTCTTTCATTTATGGAACATAATTACACAATAATATGAAATATAATTAAAATATTTATATTCATTGTATTTAGTTATTAATTTTATGTCATTTATTTAATGGGGGTTATTATTCAAAAGTTACCATAGAGGAAATGTATTTATGTTTCTATCTCACTTTAATCGGGATTATTTATGTTTGAATTTACATTGATTAAAATTATATGATCCACATATATTAAAACTCATATATTTTATTATACTATATTTGGTTTTATATTTTGGTGTTTTAGATTCATTTCACACTCTTTGGTACTCATAAATAGCCTAAAAGTATTTTTAAGAAAATCCGACTTTATTTCTCTCAACGATCCAGATTATTTTCTCTTGTATATCAATATTTTTATAACATTTTAAAAAAATGAATTTATTATTATAAAAATATTTTTTATGTCATTTCTACCTATGTTTTATTTTTTTAATATTTTTTTTAAAAAAAATTTATTTGTCTTTATTTGAATAAGGTAATTTTTACTGAAGGTGTGAGTATAATCTTTGTTTGAATGATTTTGACATGAACAAAATTTATCAGCATTTTGAAAAATGAATGATTTGAAGATAAATTTAAAACTTTTTATGGTAAATTTCAAATAAAATGTTTTAATTTAGTTTTTTGAAACTTTTAGATTTTAATTAAGCGATTTATAAAGTAAAAATGTATTTTACTCACAAAAAATTCCAATAATCTTTTAAAGTTATTTTTTTTATCTATGATAACATATTATATTGTTACTTTTTCTTCAATAGGGATATGATCCAGTGATAGAATACATATTTTATCTATGGTTTATTTATGATAATGAATATTTGTGATTAATTATATGAAACTCATTACATTCATATGAGTTAATTATGATAATTTGAAGTCATTCTGAATCGTGTTTATTTTCATGGATTATACTATAATAAAATGAGAAATTTTCTTGTTGATATCTTTTCACTGTCATGGTTTAAGGTTATTTTATGGGTGGGTCTGTTATATATATATATATAATTTATTTGGTAAATTGGATAACTCATTACATAAAAATGCTATGTGTGAACCAAATTTCATGTTCACAACATTGTGCATGGACCTAGTTTTATGTCCATAATATAAAGACCTTATTTCACATCCTTAACTTAATGAGTGAACCCATTACTATTTATAGATTATTAAACTATTATAACACTATTCATGTGGATCATTACTACGTTTATGATATACTACCATGGTTCATGATTAATTATTGATGATTCCACACTATTTTGACTTTTGTTTTTTATTATGACCTGAAGTTATGCCACGACTCAGGATTAATGATATTTAATTAGTTGGGAATAATTTATTATATTAATTTTTTGTTATCATAACCTTATAATCACACTGACTATTTTGTGCTATATAAATAAGGAGTTTGGGAATTATAAGAATCAATTCCTTAATATTTGGGTTAATGAGGATAATAATACAAACAAACCTCTTAAGTCAAAGTTAAAGTTATATCTTATGAAATCATAATAGATGGATTGAATCATGATAGTTTTGGTAGACATATCATACACTCCAAATATATGGATTTCAAGTTTATTATTGTATGAATGATCTATATGAAAATATTATTGTTCACAGTTTAGTGAAATTTTACATGATTAAGAGAATTTATTAACAATATTTCTTTAAATTTTATATAAATTTCCCAAATATGGAAATCACATTTGATATTATGAATCAACCTATGATAATATATAGATGAAAGGATGATCCCAGATACCCAGTTGAAATGTTTTAAGATAATATAATATCTTATTGGAGGAATAAAGTGTGAGTTTTCTATTTGAATAACATAAGATTTTATTGTGACTTTATTTTTGGAAATGATTAGGGTATATATATTTTTTGTATGAGACTTTATTACTGATTAAAATTATTTTAAGATAATTATTATGTTATTTAAGGAAGGATATGAGATTAAAACATAAAAATATTTAGGATTCAATTTTTGATCAGATATATTTTTTAGGATATTTAAGGTTTTCTAGTTATGGAATAAATTATGTTGAACATTGTGTGTTCTTATTGAGGTTTTAGAAAATAATATATTGTATTTTACAATATTGGATAACATGTGATAAGAATTTTAGTTTTGATAAATATTTAGAGGAATAAGGAAAGCATTATAAATATTTTGATTTGTAAAAAGTTAATTTTAGTGCATCATAATTGAAAACTTCTTCTGTAATATTCATTTCTTGGGGTAAGAGATGTGATAGAAGAAAAATTATTGAAAGATATCCAATGGTTGGAATTTGGTTATAAAATGGAATGAAATAAAATATGTCATCTTGTTTACTATACCATAATAGTAAAATAATCCTTAAACTTTAGAAAAGGGATCTTGAATTAATGATGTTATCCATATAACTTCATTTTTGAAGGATCAATGGCTTTTTTTCACCCCTCCAAGATTTTAATTTTTTTGTCAATAAATTGATCATGACCATGTTACACGTCACACTATATTTGTCCGTAGATGATAGTTTTAAACTAAATTTATAAATTTTAACTTCACACCAACGTTATCCTTATCTAGGAACCCAATTTTATATTAGTTTAGGTAATCTTTTTGTCTCCCACATTTACTTTTTATTGGTAGTTTTATTATGCTTATATATGATGTGAGATTTAAATAAATGTATTTTCAAATATTTAACCTCTCATGATATAGATAAATTTATTACATCAAAATTTATTTAAATGGGGATAATGTAACACCCTAAAAATTTAATTAAAATAATAATAAGCCATGTAGATTTTTTAACATGCAACACCACGCTTTTAGATAATTATGATATATTATAATAATATTATTATAACATAAATATTAGATATTAGGGTATTAATATGAGTAAATATATTATAATGTAAATTTAAAATGGTATTACTTTACACAAAACTAATGATCAATAATTAGGAAATAATCACACAATTTTTAGTAAAGTCATTTTATTCATTAAAACTGCATTTTCTTCAAAAATGATTTTCATTGCATTCTTTGCATGGAAATTATAATTAATTTGTCAAATTTATCAAATTTATTTTATTAATCTAATATAATATTTTAAATAATAATATAATAATTAACATAGGGTAAATTTATTTTTAATTTTCTAAAATGATTAATTTTTTAGTGAATAGTAAAGAATACCAAATTTTCAACTACTGTGATTTCTTTTCCTTAAATAAATTTCCATTATAATTTTTATTTATTATTAAAATTAAATATAATATATTTTATTTATAATAATATATTTTACTTCATTTTAATATATAATATTCATGACTTCAATATAATCCAATTTTTATTATTAAAAACACATTGTCCTGAAAACTGTTTTTCGATGCATTTTACGCCTTTATTTTAAAATGGATTCATAAAACTTAAAGGTATCGAATATCTAAACATTAATCCAATATTTGGAATAATTAGGTTAAAATTTGTTTAATATCCTTTCTTATTTTTGGTCATTATGAATTGTAAACTTGTTAAACACTTATCAACTCTGTAAGGGTGAAACAGGTAAAATATGGTCAAAACTTTGATATAAGACTTTTAAATTTATATAACACTTGAAATTACCATATTATATGAGTGGAGTTTTCAAATTAAATCCATGTATATAATAAATGTCAAATTTTTCAATTTTTCATTGATTATGACCATTATATTATTTTATGAAAAGAGTAAATACAAAATGTCACTATCTTAAGCTTAATATATCTAAAATTTCAATATAATTGTAAGAAGATGATATTTTTTGTTATCAATTTTTATATTAAATATTAATTAATTTTTTATCATTTCAATTTATTTTAAATTTACATTGATTAAATAATTACATTAAATGATGATGAAACACCGACCTAATGTTTATTAAATTTATAAATAAAATAAAATAAATGATTTTAAAAATATTAAATGTAACACAATGTGGAAGATTTATTTTTTTTTATGAATTTATTAGTCAAATATAACATATTATTGATTTGTTTAAGGTGCATATTATAATTTAGAAACTTATTTGATGGCTTTAAAGTCAGGGTAAATGAGTAGGTGAAAAAATTACATTAAAGATATTTTATAACAAAGAACATTTTATTAAATAATTTAAATACAATTAAAAATATTAATTCATAAATTTTAATGTTATATGGTTTAAAATATCATACATGAACCATTTATGAGTCACCATTTCCTTTTATGGTAACATTTCCTACCATTAAATAGTAGAAAACCTAGATACTATCGTGATTTTCCAAAGGGTTAATGGGGGGGGGGGGTTAAAACAAAGAAAGAAGGGAGAAAAAATCACATAAAATTGAACAAATTTTAATTTGCGAAATTAGTTATACTTATCATTATATTATATTTAAAATAGTACAATATTGTTTCATGTTTTTATAAAAATGAATTTATAATAATTTAATACTTTAATTTATTCCAAGAGTAACCTCCACCTCGCTTATAAAAGGGATCATATGCTTCTCTCTTACTCACACAATTTTATACCTATAACTCAGAAAATAACTGACATAATTCATTACTTTATTCCATAAATACTTCATATATATTATTTTATTTCCAAAATACCATCCATTTTTGGCATAAGGTGTAAGCCTAAGGAGGTTTCTCAACAAAGAGGTATAACTCTTAACTGAGCATTTTCAAAATTTTCTCATCTTATAACTCTTATATATCCATGTCATCTAGTATAAAAAAATTAATTCGATATATAAAATATAATAATTTTTTATTATTATGATGAAACAACCATTATCCACCCTTGATTTCATCAAATGATAAGTGAAAGTAACACTCATACATACATGTGGATTATCAGCTCCATAAAACGATACAATTTAATTTTCATGAAAAAATTTCATGGATAGTTATTATGATTTTTTAATATATATATGTATATATATATGTATATTATTTATATTATTTTATTTATATAATTATAATATAATATATACCTTCTTATATTTTCAACCATTAGAAAACGATAACGTCACTCATGCTTACGTGTGGAATACCACCTCTATGAAGTGATTTGATTTGATTTTCATTTGTATATCATTTAGATATAAGTAAAGATATAATAACTGAATATATATGATATAAATGATATAATAATTATTTTTTAAAGGTGTATTTTTATTTTAATTTCTATCACTCCATCCGTTGAAAAATGAAGACATCGTTCATGAAAACGTAATACCTATCATCTCTGTGAATAACTTAATTTATTAGTCTCTATATGACTTTAATGGATGGATATAAATATATTTATAATGAATATGTTTGATATTTATATCATTATTAAAATTATTGAGATTATAGAAATATGATCGAATTGAAAATACCAGAACTACCAAACTGAAATTCATCTGAAAAATAAAAATTGTAGCACCTAGATATGACAATTTAAAGAAATAATTGTTAATAATTTTTTGTTGGAATGTTATAAGTAGATTATATATGAAATTATATATATTTAAATGATTATTACATATACTTTTAACAAATATAAATTTATTATACATTAGTTTAGAGGATATTCAAAGAAAATCAAAATTGTGGTAAGGGTTTATTATCTGAAATTTTCTTCTTTGGGAAATATGTTATAAACCTATCTTAATTAGGTTTAGTTTATATAGAATCATTTACATGTTATAACATTAGGAAAATTATTATCATGAAATTTAATGATTCAATCAAAGACATTATTTCATGGTATTTATGATTCAAAAGTTATAGAAGTGGTATAGGAATTATGTTACAATCTTATTTTTATAGGGATTATTTATGATCATTTTTATAATGATGAAATTTTCTGATGAACCTATAAATAATATAATTAATTTTCTTATCCAATATTTATTAATCAAATTTTCATTTGAAATTACAATTTTCATCTATTTAGTACTTAAAATGGCTGAAGAATTGTTTTTAAGAAAAACTGTGTTTTTTTCATCTTTTGTCATGAATATTTTTATTCCATGTACATGTTTTATTTAGAATATTTTCAAGAATATTTTTAATAATTTCACATGATTATTTAAATTAAATTTTCCCATGATTTATTGTTTTTAAAATATTTTTAATGGAATCTTCTTATTATTTTCCAAAAAGGCAATTTTTTATGCTTACCAAAAATGTGAAAGTAATATTTGTTTTAACATGTATGGTATGAACATAATTTCACAGTTTCCTAAAAAATCAATGATTTTATGATCATTTTACTTTTTTACATTTTTATTTTCAACGAAAAGTTTTAAATTTATATTTTGGAATTACAAGGATTTTAAATACATGGTTTTCAAATAAAAATAGACTTTTCTTGAAGAAATGTCGCAAGTGATATTTTAAAGGCATTTTCATCAAGGATGATATCATTTTAATGAATCTTTTGTATCACTTGGGATATGATTCTATAATTAATTAATTATTTTTTTAATGTTTATCATAAGTTTACAAACCCTTTCAGTTTTCCATAGATTCTGTTATGGTGAAATATAAAATGCTTTCATGATATTATGGTGTAAATGAGGATGGATTATGAATATGTGATGGGTGGGTCCATTATATACCTACGATTAATTATGTATATATAGATAACTCGAGCGATAAATATGTTATGCGTGAACATGATTTCATGCGGTCAAATCTATATATAGGCCAGGTTTTTATTTCCATAAGATTATACGTGGACATGGTTATCTTGTTAGTAATATTATTCATGCACTTGGATTTCATATCCATAAGTTTATGTATTGCACTAGATTTCAATTATTTATGATTTTTTATGGATATGGTTTTTCATGTTCTTATGTTTATTTGAGTACCTAATTTCTTTCCTTTAGCTTATTGAGTGGACCTATTTCTTTTTATCATGTTGACAATGTTATAAGCTTATGTATTTTCCACATTCATGTGTCTATGTTATGCTCTCACATATCATATTATTTAATACCTTTATGATTCAGGTGTTATGAAATTTCATGATTTATAAAATGAGTTAATATTATGATTTATGATATGCAATATCACAACCCCACCCACCATGGCCCTCATGGTTGATAGAAGGCCAACCCCCAACTAACTCAAGCCCACCTCCATAATCCAGGGGATGTAGAAAAGTGTCGAAAGGCATAAAATAATGGGATCCCTTTACCTTAATATCCTATATGTATTCACCCAACAATCTCTATAAAGAAGTTTATAGGAATAACAGTAAATAACGGTAACATATAGATTAAAAAACATAAATGTAAATAAATCTAGGGAATTCAAAAGAGTTTGATAGAGTAAACCAAAATTAAAGGGGGGAAAATAAATTCCCAGCTATAAAATAATCCCATAACTAAGAATAATTGGAAATGATTTTTTAGATAACCTAGCACTGGTTCTCTAAGTCCCAACCACTATATGTGGTAACATTCACCCAAGTGTCTCTATGCTCCTATAAAATAAACTATGACTTGTCTGTCATCTATATATGACATGGAAAATATGGTAACATCCCATGAAAGGGTGAGTATATACATTACTAGAAGATTTACCTAAAAATTATAGGTAGACAAATATGATACAGGATAAAATTATTCATTTCAACCCAAATTTAGAGGGAAAATGAAACCAAAAAATGAATATTTATGCCTATAAAACAATCATAGACAAGAGATAAAGGGGATATACATATCATAGACCAACTCAAAAAACAGTCGTTCAAAACATACAAAATGTATATAAATGATGCCAAATATATCACATGTTTGTTCGAAGAAGTTACCGTGGGGAGGACTTACACCTTTCCACTCTACCTCATAGTTTAGGGGGCATAATATCCGAGTACTGGACCCTCACCCAAGTGAATTAGGGGTCTACCACTCCATAGGTAGAGCAACTGTGCTATGGTCTGTTAGGAGGTACCACTTAGTAGATAGATGACCCACACCCTAGTCTGTCTGAAGGGTACCTCTCTACAGATATAGGACTCATGCCCTAGTATTTCAAGGGGGTACCACTCAATAGATAAGGAAAACACACATGAGTTTGCCACGGTTGTACAACTTAGTAGATAGAGGGCCCAAAACTCATCCATAATGGGTTTCCACATAGTAGATATAGGAACCATGCCTTAATCTATTAGGGTGGGGGTTCTACTCAGAGGTCCCATGACCAAGTCCATTATGAAGGTACAACTTAGAATATAGAGGTTTATGGGGGACCTAATATAACAACCCCGCTCTATATTTCACACTCAAAGACAATTTATTACATAAAAATTTCACTTGATAAAACATATAATATCAAGAGTTCTAGTGTCTTTGGGGCTTAAGAACATTACATAAAAACATAGAACATAATACACGGAATATTTATTGAAATATTTATTAATATGACCACATACATTCCTTCACAATTAGCATTTCATCGGATAACATAACGAAATGCATAAGAAAAGGGTGATACATAAAGCCCAGTAAGTGAGTAAAAAAGGAATAAAATTAATAATACAATAAATGTCATGAAATAGTCATATCAATGGAGCATAATAGAAATATGAACATAAAGGCATGATATAACCTGATTATCATAACATGGAAATGTGGCATCATCATTTAACATTATAATAGAATGAGCCAAGAATCATTGCACATGGATCATGAGTAAAACCTCATTGAACATGAATTATCATGAGTAAACCCTCATTTCACTTAATGTATCCTGATACTAATCTTATTCACTATGCAATGACTTTGTCTTGGAAACTCATGGTGCAATTTCAGCAACATAACGACGTGACATAAGAATTCATAAATATGGTTGATGAGAGAGAAAAGGGTATCTCATTTTATTTACATGAAATGGATAGTAAGGGGGTCATATAGATACATGTCCCAACATATGTAAGTGAATTTGAATTCATAATATAAATAAATTTCTTGAATGAAAAAGAGAAGAGATATATTTCTTACAGAAGTTTGGCATGGTTACGGGTGTTAATAGGAGGCATTATTGAGAAATAAATAGTTCTATCATAATTAAAACATAATTTGGGCAGTATTGGGGAGATGAGAAATCATACCCCAACATTTGTAATTGAAAAAATTGTATAACAACATAATTAAATTATGAGAAAAATGAGAAATGAAAAAATCCCTTACTTGGAAGTGTAATCACAATGGCTTGGGAGGGGCTTGAGAGAGGTTTATTGGGATCTTGGGGTGTATTGGGAGTATTTAAGAGAGTTTTGGGGAGGGTAGGGACATGATACAAGTGTTTTGAGTGAAGAGAATTGGGATATTGGGATGTTTTATATAGGAAAAGAGATTGAATTCTTTATTATTTTGGTTTCGGACACCACACAATAAACTAATCAAAATCACAAACCAGACCATGGTTTCTGCCTATGGTTTTCAACAAAAGAGAGTAAAAATTATTATTTTATAAGTTCAATGGACGAAATTCTTAATGTATTAGTCTTTATTATGTGGATGTGAGTCATACTCTCAAGGAAATCATTTTAAAAGTTAAAATATTTTATAACTATTAGAGGGTCCACTATGCCTTTGTAAAATAAATAAATAAAACCTAAAATCAAATTATTTTAATTGGTAAAACATATATTGGACAAAAATTACATTTATAGTGTTTTATTAAATCATTATTGGGTCATTACGATGTAATAAAAAACTTTACATATTTAAAAGGTATTTAATTTTTACCCAAAAATTTGAATGCCTTAGAAAATTATGAAAAATTCACTGTCGGATAATTTGGAATCCTGATTCCAAAAATAATATTCATTTTGTCTAAATAATTTTATAAAAAAGTGAATTGTTACATTTAAAATAAAAACCAAAATATATTGATTATTCATGTGTTTTGACAAAAATAACATTCAAACCTTAATAAAAATTAATATTGTATTCATAGAAATTATAAGATAATTTATATTTAATAAAATTTAATTTAGTAATGAAATTTTATTAAAATTTTATTTAATTCAAAAAACCATCAATTCATCGAAATAAATTTCTTAATTTAATATTAACTAAAAAATATTATTTGTGCTTTAAAAACTATTTGCAAAGTAACAATAAGAAAATGAATGTATATTATTTATTCTATACAAAAATAATGCACATAATAATAGTTCTAGGGTATTGTTACATAACCCCTTATAACACCCTCACAAGACCGAATGGTACGGTGTGCGATGGTGACCGACTCTTGGGGAGCCCATATAACATTGTTCGGGTGGTAATATCTATTAACTTCCACTTCTCCTATAGGCGGTTTCGCTCAAGCTTAACGTGTTGAAGCTCAGATTAGGATTGGTCAAGAGAGAATACCAGTGACACCACCTCCTTTCTGAGCTCAGAAAAATGGGATTCGTATGGAGAAATTCTATTGGATGGGGCCATGACTTCCTTTGTCTAAGTAAATTGGATTTCTTAAAGCCCTATATTTATAATAATCATGTGATCACTATTCATAAAATATATTATCAACAATAAAAATTCATAAAGGTATTTTAATATAAAAAAACATAAAACCAAGGAAGTTCATAAGTTGTATAACCATTTTACTTAATAATACATTTAATTAGATCAATAATAAATTTCATTAATAAAAGTTTGGGTTATTACAATATCCCCACTTAAGAAATTTCTCCTTCAAAATTTCCTTTTACCACACTAAAACAAATGGTGGTAACTTTGATTCATCACTCCCTCTAATTCTCACGTTGCTTCTTCAAACATGTGGTTTCTCCAAAACACCTTGATGCGAGGAATTATCCTATTTCATAGAACTTTTTACCTATAATCTAAGATCTTCACCGGATTCTCTTCATTGGAGAGGTAATTCTCCAATGGTTCCACCTATAGATTGAGTACAAGCAATGGGTCAGGTATGTACATCCTCACAATTGATACATGGAATACATCGTGTACTTGAGATATGTTCGGTGGGTGTGCTAGTCGATAGGCCACTTCTCCAATGTGATCAATGATCTCAAAAGGGATAATATACCGTGGAATAATCTTTCCATTCTTCCAAAATCTCATAACTATCTTCCACGGTGTTATGTGGATGAATACCATGTCTACGACGTCGAAATATATATCTCATCGACGATTATTAACATAGCTCTTTTGTCGACTCTGAGTAGATTTAATGTGCTACTGTATAGTCTTAACCTTCTCCCCCATTTCATTGACCATTTCTAGACTTGAGAGTTTTCACTCCCCAACTTCATCCCAACATGCCGGTGTTCTGTACCTCTTCCCATAAAGGGCATAATGGGGATCCATCTAGATTCTTGAGTGGAAAATGTTATTGTAAGAGAACTTAAACAGAGGAAGATGTTGATCCCATCCACCTTCTATGTCCATTGAGCATGCTCTCAACATGTCCTCAAGTATTTGGATAGTCCATTCATATTGGTCATCAATTTGAGGATGATAAGACATACTGAAGTTCAGATCAGTATTCAGAGCATATTAGAGAATCTTCGAAAACTTATAGGTGAATCTTATATCTAGATAGGATACAATAGATAGTGGTACTCTATGCAGGCATACCACTTCTATGATTTATATCTATGCCAGATGATTCAATGATAAATACTGTTGAATTTCAATAAAGTGTGCAGTATTTGTAGGATGATCCACAAAAACACATAATGAATTGTTTCCTTTGAATTTCTTCAGAAGTCCAGTGACAAAGTCCTTGGTGATTTTATCCCATTTCGATGATGGTATGGGCAATAGTTACATCATATGATTAGAAATATTCTTATCTTCCTTCACATGTTGAAATACCAGACACTTTGATGTATACTCAGTGATCTCCTTCTTCATGTTATCCCACCAATAATGCTCTCGAAGATCTCGATACTTCTTTGTGTTTCTTGGGTGAATGGAAAATCTAAACTATTTGTATCATCCAAAAGTTATTTCTTTATCTCTGGATTTTAATGAACACATATTCTTATCCTAAATATCACAATTTCTTCTTCATTTACATTTAAATCCAATGATTTCCCTTTTATGATAGTTTCTAATTTCATCTGAATTCACACATCATCCTTTTGAGCATCGCTTATCCTTTAAAAAAATGGTTGATCAATAATTTGTGAATGAATTTATGATGTTTCCTTATTTATTATTCTCATGTATGTCTTCATAAAATCTAAGAAGATTGGATCCTTTTCAATTCTCTTCAATGATATAATCATTGGTTCCTTTCTACTTAGGTCATCCACCACCTTGTTCGGTTTCCTTGGGTGGTAATGGATTGAGCAGTCATGTCCTTTGATTATCTCTAACCATATTCATTGGCACATGTTCAACTATTTGTTTATGAATATATACATGGGGGTTTTGTGATCCGTATATATTTCACACTTCCCCCCCCCCCAAAGAGATAATGCCACCAAATTTTCAAAGTGAAGATTACTGTAGCTAAATCCAGATATTGTGTTGGATATATTTGATCATGAAATTTCAATTTCCTTGAAGCATAGGCAATGAATTTTTCATTTTGCATTAACACACAACCCATTCCTTTCTTCAAAGAATCATTAAATACCACAAAAAGTTCTCCACTTGTGGGTACTGTGAGCAAGAGCGCAGTGATAAGACTCCTTTTCAACTCCTTGAAGCTCTCTTCGCATTCATCACTCCAAGAAAACCTGAATCCCTTCTGATTTAGCTTGGTAAGAGGGTTTGAAAATCATGACTAATTTATCACAAATCGGCGATAATATCAAGCTAACCCCAAGAAGATATGGATATCTATCACTGATGTTGGCCTTAGCCATCTCTCAATTGCATCTGTCTTTTAGAGATCCATAGATATCCCATTTCTAGTAATGATATGACCCATGAATGACACTTCCTAAAACTATAAATCACACTTTCTCTACTTTTTATAGAGATTATCCTTTCGCAAGGTCTCTAGTACTATTCTTAGATGCTCGCCATGCTCCTCCTTGGGTTTAGAGTATATTAGAATATCTTCTATAAAGACTACCAAATTTTTTTTGAGGTAATATTTAAAGACTCTACTCATCAAGTCAATGAATATTTATGAATCATTAATGAGTTCAAAAGGCAAAACTATGAATTAATAGTTCTTGTATCTTGTATGAAAAGAAGTCCTGGGGAAATCCTCCTTCTTCACCATTACTTGAAATTTCCTAATTGAAAATCAACCAAGGAGAAGTATTTATCTCCATGTAGCTGTTAAAAAATGCATGAATTCAAGGAAAAGGTTACTTGTTCATTATCATGATTTTTTTGATCTCACGATAATCAATGAAAAGGCGTATTGAACCATCCTTATTCTTGAGGAAGAGGACTGGTTCACCCCATGGTGAAACCCTTGGGCATATAAACCATTTATCCAGATTCTCATGTAGTTGTTTTTTCAACTCCTCAAACTCCACAACAGCCATTCCATATAGAGTCTTGGATATTGGAAACACCCCGTGTATAAGATCAATTTAGAATTAAACATCTCTTCAAGGATGAAGACCAAACAATTCATCAGGAAAAAATTTTGTGAATTATCTTACAATAGGAATATATTCAAAGATGGTTGCTTCCTTAGAATCAATCATCTGAGCAACATACACATTCTCATAGGGTAGTAATATTAATGATTGAGATGATGGTGATAAAGAAGATTCATCCTCTTCCTTGAACTTATATATAATCGAGGGTCTATTCTTCATTTGGAGAGTGATTTCCCTCTCATAGACATTTATGTTGGCTATATATAAGTAAAGACAATCCTTTCCATGAATTGCATCAAATTCTACTAGAGGAAGTATGATGAGATTCCCAAAAAAGTTCAATCCATAAATTGTGATAGGGGAGGAGTTATATTCATGGGCTATAATTATTTCCCCATTTTCTGTTCTCACCAACATATTTACTTCCATGATTTGTGGTGGTGTTGAGATTGTTCTACTAAACTTACGGGATATAAAAGAATGCATAGAACTAGAAAAAAATTAATTTCACTATTATTTAAATAATAACTACCATACCTATCACCACTTCATATTTGGGGTTCACTTTGGTAGTAGTTATGGAAAAATATCACCCTTTCTACCATGGAGGTTGTTGGTTGCCTCTGAAAACCCTTGGATTATGGGAATTTTTTGAAAAGTGCAATGGTTCATTGCAGTTAAAGAAATGCACAATGTGTTGAGGTTCAAACTGAGTGTTCCTCTCCATTATCGCAGCCACTGGTTTTTCTTGCCGACAGTTAATGGCCCGATGCCCTTCTCTTCCACTCCTAAAGCATTTTTTGTCCCCTTAAGGAAAATTTTAGGGTACTTCTTTTCGCACCTATGGAAAGTGGGGTGCTGTATTTTCGTAGAATCATTGGATTTATATATCAGACCACTGAAATTAAATTCCACCTTATGCTTCGTATCCCCTTGATACCCATAAGATTATCCGATCTCTATTTTGACTTTGAAGGAGCATCGGGAAATTTCCTCAAAGATCTCAAAGTCATGGATCTCTAGAGATTTCCATAGGCTAGGTTTTAACCCACCAAAAAAAGCTGTCAACCTTGCATCTAGGGGTAACAAAAAATCCAGAGGTGTATCATTCATTCCTTGTGAAGTTTTCCTTGTTCTCTCTGATGGATTATTCATCTTTTTTCTTGAGGTCAAGGAAGTCCCCTTCCATCTTAAGATATTGGGTAAGAGAAAACTATTTATTAAAATACATTTTCTGGAAATCCTTCTATTCCAACGACTTGATATCCTTCTCTAGATTCATATTTTTGATCAATTTCCACCATTGATCAGCTCCACCATCCATATGATAACCAATCATAAGTACATTCTCTTGTTAAGAACATTGAATGATGGATAATATTTCTCAATGGACTTGATCCACTGTTCAACAATTGTGGGATCATATGATCCATTAAAATTAGGAGGGATTTGTCTCATGAATCTATTGATTGAGACTAGTTCTTTCATGGGGGGGGGGTTGAACATTCCTCTTGGACCCTTGTTTCTATTCAAAACATGAGTTATCTGTGAGATTATCGTGACAAACTTTGTGATTCCCAATCCAATCGGATTGGGCATATCATTAGAATAGTCATCACATTGATCTTCGTATCAGTTGTTATCCCGAGTCCTCATATTACCTGAAATTGGATAGAATAAAAGTAAAGTTAGGGATAACACATAAAGGGGAATCCAAATAAAAAAATGGTTAACTTATAAATTACATTTATTTCCATAACTTATTAATTGATAGGATTCAATCTAGGTTATCCATGATATACTTCCCAACATATATTCTTTGAGGTGTTTTTTTTACCTTAATAATGTTTCATACTAATATTATGAATTTACCAAAGCATAACCCTCAGATGTGTAATTACCAAGAGTTTAGTAAGGCCAGTTTCCATGCACCAGTTCCCGTTTGAGTCAAGCTCAATGTGGTGTTTCCAGGTTTTACCCCTAGATACATCTGTGCTAGAGCCACCTCTACCTACTCGTATCCAGACATGGATTTGTTTTCTTGATAAACCACTTAGTAAATACCCCCCAAAATTTAGCGATGTTTTTATTATACTTATTATTATCCTTAAGGATTTATCTAGGGTTTTCTAATCCACATCCAAAAAGTGACTAAATCTATCCTCTGATACCAATTATAACAAACCATCTATTTATTTCACACTTAAACACGATTTATTAAAATTAATTATCACTTCATACAACATAGAATATCGATAGGTCTAGTTTATTTTTTGATCAGGAACATTACATAATAACTTAGAACATAATACCGAATATCTTTATTGAAAACATATTTTACATGACCACACACATTCCTTCATACTTAGCACTGTATGGGATAACCTTAGGACGTGCATTAGAAAAGGGTGATCTATATAGCACAGTAAGGGAGTAAGCGAGGCATAACATGAAAAATACATTATATTTTAGGGAATATTCATATCAATGGATCATAATAGAAACAAGAACAGAAAGGCATGATATAACATGATTATCATAACATGGAAATTTGACATCAACATTTAAAATGACATTAGCATTAGCCAAGTCTCATTGAACATGGAGCATGAGTAAACCCTCATTTCACTTTAATTATAATGTGTAAAGCCTCATTTCACTTGACACATCATGATACAAATCGTTACCCATTGCATTGGAGCGCTATTAGGGAACACCATTCTTAATCATCTCATTTCTTACATAAGTGTGCCACTTGGATCTTACTACATGGAATCATTCGACATCATCATTTATTCAATGATAAATGAATGATGAATAAACACATGAAACTATATAATAAATAAGTAAATTTTTGTAAATTTGAATACCCTTTATATATAAATGAGAATGGTATTCACTACACAATGACTGTGTCTTGGAAAATTGCGGTGCAATTTCAGCAGCACAACAACGTGACATAAGAATTCATAAAAATGGTTGAAGAGATGGAAAGGGGTATCTAATCATATGTAAATTAAATGGGTAGTAAGGGGGTAATGTATATACTTGTTCCAACATATGAAATGGAAGTTAGATGTATAATATAAAAGAATTTCTGGAATGCAAATGAGAAAAGAGAAATTCCTTAAAGAATTTTGGCATGGTAACAGGTGTGTATGAGAGGCATTAATGAGAGATAAAGAGGTATATCGTCATAAAAACATAATTATGGAAGTATGGTGGAGATGAAAAATCACACCCCAACATTGTTTATTGAATACATGGTATAACAACATAATGAAATTTGGAAAAAAATGAGAATGGAAGAAATCCCTTCCATGGAAGTGTGATCCCAAAAGCTTGGGTGGGGCTTGAGAGAGGCTTATTGAAAGATTAGGGTATGTTGGGAGGATTTTAGAGAGGGGAGGGAATGGTAGTGACGAGATCTGAGAGTTTTCAGATAACAAAAGTGGGGTCTTGGGTGGGTTTATATTGGAAAAGTGAGGGAATTATTTATTATTTAAGTTTTAGACACCACACAATAAACTAATCAGAACTACAAACCAACCCATAGTTTTTCCTCGTTGTTTTTTCCAAATGGGAGTGAAGAACATTATTTTATATGTCCAATGAAAAAATGTCTTAAAATATTAGGCTTTTTTATGTGGTAGTGAGTCACACTCTCAAGGAAATCATTTTAGAAGATAAAATGTTTTATAAGTCTTGGAGGTTCCACTAAGGCTTAGTAAAATAAATAAAACTAAACTAAAATCACATTATTTTAATTTTAAAACATAAAACATCCAAAAATACCATTTATATTATTTTATTACATCACTATTGGGTCATTATGATGTCATAAAATAGATAATATATTTAAATGGTATTTAATTTTTACTAAAAAATTTGATTGTCTTAGAAAATTATGAAAAATTCATTGTTGGATAATTTCGACTTCTTGATTACAAAAATAATATTAATTTCATCTAAACATTTTTCTAAATATGTTTATATTTTCTTCTAAAATTAAAACCATCATTTATAAAAAAATCATGGGTTTTGACAAAAACAACATTCAAACCTTAATAAAAATTACAATTGTATTCATAAAAATTATACAATTAATTTTTTTATAAAATGTAATTTAGTAATAATATTTTTTTAAAATATTATTTAATTCACAAATAAATTAATTCATTGAAATAGATTTATTAGTTGAATATTAACTAAAAATACTATTTTTTTCATTAAAATCTATTTACAAACCAATAATAACCAAATGAATGTATATTATTTATTCTACAAAAAAATAATTCACATAATAATCATTCTAGGGTCTTGTTACATAACCCCTTATAACACCTACATAAGACTGATGGGGTTGGTGTGCGATGTTGACAGACTCTTGGGGAGGCTAAGATAACATCACTTGGGTGGTAATCTCTATTAACATCCACTTCTCCCATATGCGGTTCTGCACAATCTTAACATGTTGAAGCTCAGTTTGGGCTTAGTCAAGAGAGAATCCTAGTGATACCACCTCTTTTCCAAACTCTGACAAATGGGCTTCGTTTTGATCAATTGTAATGGATGAGGCCATCGTTTTATTTTTCTGAGTAAATTGGATTTTTTAAAGCCCTATATTTATACTAATCATGTGATCAATGTTTAACAACTATATTAGAAATAGCATCAATTCATAATTATATTTTAAAATCGAGATATATAAAACCAAGGAAGTGCATATATTATCTAACGATTTTACATAATAAGACATTTAATTAGATAAAGCGGAATTTTCATTAATAAATGTTTAAGTCGTTACACCTACTCCTTGGTAGGACTGGGGATATCCAACCTTATCCCCTCTCTAATGTTATTCCCAATTATTACAATCGTTGAGCATCACATAAAGCAGCATCATTCTCAAGAAATCTTGAATCGTATATCGAAATCCACTACATAGTACAACATGATTTACTACATGAAATATCACCCAAGTTAGGCTACGTAGAGTCCAAAATCTGAGTCAATATGATGAATATACAAGGGGAATATTATTCTCATGATGTATATGGTGTGTTAGGGGTCCACACAATGTGTGGACCCACTTCCATGCTTCGTTGTATCATCTGCGACATAAGGATTATTGGACATACAGTACTACATGACATGAAAGTGGACTACATGGAATCTCTTTGCCTCCCTAGGGCCTACCCACTATTTATTTACCATGTACGGGTACCGACACATGTATTTGTCTTTGTCCGTGTGTTCCCTTAGTATATAACTTTCCCACCCACATGAGGTCCTATGAATATGCTCCTAGCATTTGACCATGATTCTTAGGGAGGGTAACGTGGTTTGGGGCCCATCCTATAGCGTGTGTTCCCAATCTTCCACAAATATCTAGCCATCATAGCTGGGTGGGGCTACATGGTGTGTGTTCATTAGACTACATATAGTATAGTCACATTTTTCATAGAAATGTCAGATTCTTCTTGCATCTCGAGATCTAGATATTCCATGAAAAATCCATCATTTGACCTCTCAAAAATGGTGGTAATAGCCTTCGACCATTATTTCAATCCCTCCATTGGTCAGAAGTCAATATCCGTTCAACCACATGTATTTCATATGCCGGCTGATGCACCACATGTCACTAATGCTTGGTCCTAAATCCTGTATCCACATGATTCATTCCCCACATCTCATGGTCTATCACGATCATTCCTTAAATCACCAATACATTCATCAAACATCATCCTACCAGGAATATGGGGGTTTGATCTGGCACAAAACCACCCATCAAAGTCAAACCATGGCCTTGTAAGCTTATAGTGAGGAATATAAAGAACGATTATATAAATTAAAAAATTATGGGTCATCAGTCATTGGACAAGAATTCTTGGCCCACAATTTCGGAATCAAGGATAATTGAGTAGAAAACAAGGCATGGAAACATAATCGAATAATAAATTATTCATCATTAGGGATCATGTGATGGTGAGAAAAGGCCTTATCAAAATTAGATTACAATCCATGCTTCCAATATTTAATCAAAAGGGGAATAAAACTACAATTGAATAGATATACCTCAATTTGGATGAATTATTTCTGAAGAGTGTAGTTTCTAATGATAGAGAGGACTCATTGTATTTCCTGCACCTTGATTCACCTTGATCTGGTTTCTAGTCCCCGTCTGATCTGGTTATTTCAATGAATAATTATAGATCCTACTTTCAAAAATCCAAGAATTATACAAATAATCATGTAAATTTTCCATAATAGTCTATTTTTAAAGTGAAATATGTTATAGGATTAAATGAATGTATTAATGAATGAATGAATGACTTCACATTATATACTCACCAATGGGTCCGACATTGGAACATCTGGTGTCAGACAACATTAATTCATGACTAGGGTAAACCACATACTTTAGATTCAACCATGATCTAATTTGTTTGATGAAATACCCCCATTAAGAGATATTATATTATTCTAAAAAATTGGACACACGTGATACACAATATATTAAATATTTTATACAATTAATTGGGTGTTCACCGAGCCGTAGAATTGTGCATTGTCTCGAAACATATCTTTTCAAAATATTTATTAATATGTTTCAATGTATAACAAGGTAAAATTAGTGTTTCTACATTATAAATTCTTTTATGATTTTCATCCCTGAAAAGAAAAAACTATACAAAAAGGTGGGGATACTTAGCCTGCATCTAGATATTATCCTCCTAGGAGATCTCATGTATACTCTGATGATGACACAACACACAAAACAGGGGAGTGGTCCATCCATGTATGATCCTCTCTGTAACACCCTGATATTTCATAGTGTGTTAATTCTTCAAATTAAATCAATAACTTTCACTACACACAACACCGAGTTCAAGCACACCATGACATACCAAACTAGCCATTCAAAAGTGGTTATGAATAGTATTAACTGAATTTTTAACTATATATAATCCTTATAATTTTATAATCCATATTATGAGTTTCTTAGACATAATGTAAGAACTAATTCATTTTTTTTCAGATAAAAGATGTATTTTTAAAAAAATGCACTTTTAACACCTTTTAATGGTGAACCCTTTTTAAATAAAATATCTGAAACTTTTATATATTCATTTTTACAAAATAAACATATTATTTAGAATAAGGACATAATAATTTAGTTTCAATCAATATTTGGTGTTTTTCTGATAACTTTCATATTTGGGTGAATAGCGAAAAAAAAACTATATTTTAACTGAATTTTTTTTATCAAAATAATCTATAGTGATACATTATACATTTTCATGTTTTTGAAGTATAAATATATTATATTTTTACCATTAAATCCAATTTTTGTCATTGTAAGTAATTTTACTTTGATATTGTACATAAACAAGTTTCAATCTTTTGATAGGTATTGTTTCATAAAAATACGCCTTTTGGTTTTGACAATGGGAATTAATTTTATATTAATAAATACAACATATATATACTGAATTTGGTAAAATAGACTTCATTTTTGAGTTTGGAATATCAAAATTATCTTAGAGTGAATTTTTGTTATTTTTCTGAAAACTTTCAATTTTTGATGAATAGTTAAAAGTACTGAGTAATTATATAAAACCGACTTTTTATTTAAAAAATTATTTATTTTAATTAAACTTATTTTAGGTAAAAATATATACATAACAAATATATATGTTTAATGTAATTCATTGGAGTCATTTTGTAATAATATTAGATATACAAAATTTTATTGAACTTGTCACCATATTTTACCCACTTCCTAGGAGAGTTTGAAAAATCTCATAAAAATTAATTTTAGTGCTTCTGTGAGTGGAATTTCAAAAATCCTAGAGACACGGTTGATATTAGTATGACAAATTTTGTTCAATAAGATAAAAATAATTTCGGTGAATAGTAACTTTTTTTACTTTTATTTACCACTGTTAAAAGTAAAGAGGGTAATTAAGGGTAAAAATGGTATTATTATTACCCTAAAACATGTCCTAATTATATTGAATAAGTGTAATTATACCATAAACAACCTTATGAATAATATATGATCATTTAGGTCCACTTGGATTAGATTTTGTCATTTATTATTATTTAATTCAAAGAAGATTTAAAGGAGATAAAATCATAGTTTAATAACTAAAAATTTTTAATATAGGGTTATACATAAGATAAATTAAACTATAAATATTCATTAGAAATATGAAAATATTACCAATATAATCGTATTTTATTTCAAATTTTTATACATTAAATAATTAAATTTATTTATGACATAATGATGATGCAGTAATTACCTTATTAATGAAAGATTAAAATAATTGACATTATAAATGTCCAAGTAAATTTAATTTGTGACTTTTTATAAATTACAATAATTTACTAGTTTACTATGACTTGTCAGGGTTGGTTAGATCAATTGTTTTTGAATTAATCATGCTGTTATGATTTTAATAAAAAAAACAAATACCAAATAGTGTCAAAATTGACGTAAAATAGTTTTTAAAAAAAATATTATATTATTAATTGATATAACTTTCATAAAAATCTAAGGTTCTGAAAAAATAATTATATTATAATATATATTACATTAATTAACCAATTGGGGTTCTATTGGCAATTTATTGTATGTTTATTAACAATATAATATAAAAATAAAAATAGATATGGTAAATGTCAAACAATTTAACTAAGAGTTAAATCCTAAAGTTAAGGTTGATATGGTGACCTAAACTTGCCTAAAACCTATTGGTTGAGTTTATTTCTACCCATTTGCACTTTAGTCTTTAAATAATTAATTTTGGAGCCATTAGAAACTGAAAATGAATATATTAAAAAATAATATTTTATGTTCTTTCTAAGGTTCCCCTCACCCCTCTTATAAAAGGGAACTTCTGATTCTCTCAAATTGACACCTCCAGATCCATTTGGATCTACCAAACCCAACCCAAATATCCTCCCAACTATCCTAACATCATCCTAGAGGCATTAATTCGGTCAAAAATCCAACATATGGAGCCCTTTTGGTCAAATCAAGATGATGAACCCGAAGAAGAGGTAATGATTTCACCACCCTCTTTCAAGTTCTCTTATTCTTCCACTTACACTTTCATTTTTGTTTCAATTATAAAATAATAACTCTAGTATATTCAATATAATTTTATGTTATTATAAATATGACACAACTATATTCATTATTCTATCCATCTTATGAATGATAATGTCACCATGCATGCGTACGTATGACTTACCGTCTCCACGCCATGGTGTAATTTGTTATTCGACACTATGTTATTTGGATGGATATAATGATGAGTAATATGTATATAAATAATGAAAATAACATGATAATGTATTTTTAAAACTAATATTCCATCCAATTCCACATCTTTAAGGAAATGATATTATCACTTGTGCGTACGTACGGATTACCGTCTCCATGACGCCATGAGATTCATTTCCACATTCACCATTCATTGACGATTATAAAAATATATATTAATAATAAGCATGTAATATATGACATAATAATTCTACCAGAGCGATATATATATATATATATATTTATTTATATTTATATATATATGTACTTACATATATATTATTCACTTAGTTCCGTTCAATACGATATGAAAACAGAAACAACGTTTGTGATTACGTACGGACTACCGTCTCCATAAACGGTGTTTCTAATTTCATATATATGTTTATTATAAATATTTATATTCTAAATATATACGATATATAAATCATGTTATATACTAATTATGTATTTAAATCTTTATCTAATTGATACAATCAAGATTTACAAGTTAAAACACATACGATAAAGAAAGCGATTTTTACCTGAAATGTTAAATTAAAATGGAAATTAATATTAAATTGGATGTATAAAGTCATAAATGAATCATGCATGATATCATAAATATTAATATGGTTCTGGTATAATTTAATAACATACTTCTATATTCATACATGAGGTTAAATGTACCCTCAATTAAAGGAAAGTGCAAGGTAAGGGTTAATTCCTCAATCTCATTATTATCTGTTATTGTTTATGTGTAAGTTTTTACTGGGAAATTTTTATCATCCATTCCATTTTTTCTTAAAAATGATTTAAAAAATTAATATTTTAAGGATTTGTGAAAGGTACAATTTACAAATATCATAATATTAATTTTTTAACGATTTATCTTTCTAAATCTTTTTAATTAATGTCCATGTTTTCAAAATGATTTTAAGGATTTATTTATATGGATATGAATGCTTTGAAATGATAATTATTTTAAAAAGTTTCAAATTGGTATGTGACACTTTGATTCAAAAATATATTGTAAATTACTTTCTTTATAATTTTTTAACTTTTAAATGATTTTACAAAAAGGATATTTCTCTCAAAAACTTTTACTCATCATTTTCAACTATGTCAGCATCCTTTACTAGATATTATTTTTGATTGAGGTTGATTTATTGTAATATAATCATCCATATTGTATTGAATGAGTTATGATATGATTGACTGTGGATGTTCTATTTTTATACCATTCAGGGTTTATTGTTAATGTATTGACATTTTTTATGTTAGTTTTAATACAAATGTTTATGTCATGTTTCATCATTTTCATATGAGGAATGCAGTGGACTTAGTAAGTGGTAGGTGGAGCCCACTATAGCTCCTTGATTCACTGGTAGGTCTCATTAGACAAACTAGTGTCTTGGAACAAGTCCTTGACCAAAATTTTATTTTTAGTCTTGGAAAAAGGATTTAACTATGTGGTAATGATGTCCAGTGTTAGAAATTCCCTCATTATAAACTTATTTATTACATGTGATTATTCGACTAATATAATATCCATGTGCATATTTATATAGTAATGTTTGATTTATTTTTTCCATATTATGTTCATGTTTATGTTTAAAAAGGATGTTGTTTTTATCACACATCTTGACATAAAAGGTTATACCTTATGCTAAATTATTTTCCATTACTGGGCATCTAAGCTCACCCCTTTATTATGTTTTATTTTCCCAGGATTCCATGAAGTGTATTATGATTGATATGCATGGTTAAGATAAAGGGAATAATGGCATTCTCAAAGAACAATCTATGGTTTTTTTATGTTTTAAATTGTAATGTAAACTTAATGTATGTAATGTATTTTCCTAGACTACATAAATGACTAGTCCATTGTGACCTGATTCCTTGTAATCATGCCAGTGTAATAAAATAATGCACTAGCTCTAGGTAACTAGGGTTGGGGCGTTACACTCTCCTACTGATCCCCGATCACCACTGGTTACTCTATGATGGTGGATTCATCCTCGATTTACAGCTCTCCCAGATCAATGATGTGCATACGATCATTCGCCTCTTTCCTCAATTGTGATACATTGAAGAATTATTTCACTAGATCTAGTTATGGGGGTAATTCCATGTAGTAATAAATCTCAATAACCCTATAGGTGATCTGAAATGGTCTGATGAACATTAGAGATAACTTTCTACATCATATGAATATCCATAATCCTCATCATGGGGAGTCACTTAGAATAAATTGATCTTCCTAATCAAACTCAAAGATCCTGTGATGTTTATTACTGTAACACCCAGAGACTTTTATGAGATAATGTTTTTTAATTTCTTTTATTTCTTTTGTTATACACTACTCCGAGATATGCTTGCACTATACGCAACACCGACTTAGCTTGTGGTATACACAACACTATACTTGGCTTCTGTTACATATAATTTAATGTTCTTTGATGGAATTAATTTTTCAAAAGACTGAGTATAAGTGAAATCTAAATATTATTATGTTACCTTATAACCTAGTCATTATTATGGCGGGTATTAACAATATTAACTTTCCTCTGAAAAGCTATTTAAATGAAAATAAATGAGTTTATAAAATAATAAAATCACTCTTTAAGGATCTAATTAATTAAATATATGATTAAAATATTCAATATAATTTTTAATCTTCATCTTATATATTTTATCTACATGATATAATAAGTAATTCAATTTTTTTAGATAAAAGAAGAGTTTTTCAAAAAATGTTTTTTGGCTGCCTTTTGATAGATCACCCATATTAAATATATTTTTTGATATATTTAAAAGTTTTATTAAATAAAATAAACTTCTTATTTTGAAGTGGGATATAACAATTTATTTTGGAATAATTTTTTATATTTTTCTACTAAGTTTTGAGTTTTGATAAATAGTAAAAATACACAAAATTTTAATTGAAAATAACATTTTTCATAAAAACAATTATATGGTTAAATTATATTATTAAAGGGTTTAAATTATAAATAGAAAATATTTTTAAACATTAAATATAATTTTTGTAATTATAATAAATTTTACAATAAATTTTTTTGTAAAAAAATTTCTATATTTTGCAATTTTTTATCCTTTAAAACCCCTTTTCATTATGACAACGAGATTGATTTTAAATTAATTAATGAAACTTTTGTGTTTTGAATTTTTATAAATGTTGGAATCAGTAGGTACAAATTACTTAAATAACATTCTTTTATTTTTAGGCATTATGAATAGTGACTTCTACAATTTTTATTAATAAAGCTAAAAGATATATCAGGTAATTAAGGGTAAATATCATATTATAAAATAACGTTAAAACTTGTCATAATATGATTGGATGAGTTATGTTTTACCCATACCATCCTTAGGATGAAATGATACTCTTTGGAAGCCACTTAGAATAGATTGAGACAATTAATATATTTTATTTATATAATTGTTAATATGTCTTCATCAACTTTTAGTATTTAAACCATTTTTAATATAAGATTATATAGAAGATAAATTATATTATAGAACAATATTTTAAAGATAAATTTCATTCACTTTATAATGATAATTTATTTTTAAAATTTAGGAAATAAATAATTATCTTAAAGGTTAGTATATTAATGTTGAAAAAAGTTATATAATTGATGAAAAATCAATAAAATAATTTTTTTTAAATTATAATAACCATTAAAAGACACAAAAACATGAAAAAATGTTATTTTTCAACTATATATCAACCATAAGAATCCAAGGTTCTAGTTACTGGCCATTTTTAGCCTTATAGATGTGATTATGAATGTTATATTATTTTATTTAAAGTGACGTTAAACTTGTCTCATTCATGTTTTAAAAAGTATAACATTTTTAATGATATATTATTCAAAATAAATATTCAACTAAAAAAATTATTCATAAATTTATTATATTTATATTCATCATAGTAATTAATTTTTAATTTAATTCAATATATATATGTGTTAAATAATTACACAATCCTTATATTGTAATTATTTTATAAAGGGAAAATATCAAATAAATGTAATAAAAAATATTAAAATAAATATAATTTAAATAATTAATAAGTAAAATAAATTTTCAAGATAGCCCTGACCTATTAGGGATATGATAAAACATTTTTTTTCTAGGATAACATCTTATCTTGATATTTTTAGAAATCACTAATTTGAACAATGTCAAATTTTACATTATTTATTGTTTATCAAAATTATGTATTATTAAATTATTTTAAAATCATAAAACACCTTTAAAAAATATAAAATAACTATATTATGGTCTAAAATGATCAAAAGTATTAATTTTTGGTGAAAATGACATCAAATAAGTGAAAATTACACTATTTTAATATTGAAGAATTTGTTACCATAATTAAAATTAAAAAAGAATAACTACTGGTTAATTGAAATGATAAGGTTTAAAATGAAATATAAAATTGTATAAAAATTATTGGTTGATGAGATTAAATGATTATATCATATAATACTCAAAACTAAGTCATTTTTGAGGTATTTGGATGTGAATTTATTTTAATATAAATTAATAATTTTGCAGATCCCAAAAGTGGCCCTCACCTCAATTATAAAATGGAACCTCATACCTCACCTCTTCACTTCAAATTGGGCCTTTAATATCTTTCATACACTAAAAATTTACATTCTCAACTTCCTTGGTCACATTCTAGAGGTTCTTGTCTTCTCAAAATACCAACACTAGTGCCTTTAATAGGATATCTAGAGGGAGCTCATCAAAGAAGATGTAATCTCCATTACTGATTCTATCAAACTTATTTCTTCTTCATATTCCAATTCATGATTTTTTTATATAATAAAGTAGAAAATATAGTATTAATTATATTCTTAGATGTTATTATGGTTTTGGAACAACAATATTCCACCTTTTATCCATCATACTAAAAACGAAAACACCACGTGTGCGTACATACGACTTACCGTCTCCATGTCGTAGTGTAATATTTTTCACACCACCATTTTAATTGGATGGGTATAATGATCAAAATAATAAATATATACAATTATTATAACATTATATTGATTCTGAAATATTACACACTATCCACATCAATACCATTCAATAATTATGAGAATGATATCGTCACTCATGTGTACGTACGACCTACCGTCTCCATGATGCGATACAAATCAATCTACATGATTTTCCTTAAAGAATGATTTTATAAATTAATAAAATGAATAAATATAATATATATTATACTAATATAATTCCATAAATGATATAAATATAACCTAATAGAGGAACATATTCGACCAAACATGTGTAAGAAAATAAAGAAGTTAATACCCGATGGGCGAGTAATAATGTTTCTAACAAAAAATGATAATGTGGTCATATTTGATGACTATGATTATGGAATAAGTGAATTAAATAGTTTTAATACTTATACAATAGGTTGGGAAAAATAAAAAGTGTATCAAACCTAAGGTAAGGGATGATTTCTCAATCTTATTATAATCCGAGATTTTTTATATGTAAGTATTTACTGGGGTATGCTTATCATCCATGTCCATGATTCATTAAAATGTCTTCATAAAATGTTTACTATTCTTCTATGGATGTTTAAATTCATTTTTAACCATTTTTTACTACATGGTTTGAAATGAATCTTTTTTTGTTTTTGATACGAAGCACTTTTTGACTTTTCCGAAAAAAGTACGAGAATAATGATTTCTTTTAACTTATACGGCATGAAAGGTTTTTAAATTTTCATAAAAACATATTTACATGAAGCATACTTTACAAGATTTCAAGGATATTTAAAAAAAAAATATTTTCTTTTATGATTTTGTGGAATTTTGAGATATGTACTTTTTTTAAGAAGAAATTATATTTTCATCAAGAGTTAATTTCAAGTGTTAAATCAAATTTATTTTCCATATAAGATGTAATTATTTAGTATAGTTTTGTTTTAAGTATACTATCCCTATTTATATTATGGTTTTTTTATTTTATTGCAATGACATTTATGAAATCCATTTGATTTACATGGATTATTTTATGATGGAATGAAGTTTTAGAAACCCATTTTATTCTTTATGTTATTCTATGATGAATGTTTTATGTTTTTGTGGAACACATAAGAATGATTTTATTATGGGATGAGTTGGACCTATATCACCCTCCAAATCATTGGGTAATTATTTATATATGGTGAAATATAAAAGACTATAATGACATGTATATCTGGTTTATTAATATAGGGTTGGAATAGAAAGTAAATTTAGTTCAGTAATACAGGGATGGAATGAAAAGTAAAGCCATATCAGTAATGGACATTATAAACTATGATTGTCTTGGAAATTAGTATTCGCTAATACGAAATTGATTTTCCATGATTATGTGTTTTCCAGAATTCTACGTTTTATTCCAATACTATTTTTTCATGGCTCTTGTCCCTTTATGATTTATTTCTTATGAACTATAAGGATTCATTTCATTACTAAATATTTTGATATATTTTATACATGGTATTATATTTAATGGTTTTGTTCTTGTTTTTAAATTATTATGTTCATGTTTATTTTGATTTTTTCTTTTCTTACCATTACTGAGAATTTTAGGTCACACTTTTTATAGGTTTTATTTTTCCCATGATATATGAATGGTTTCAAGTAGGAGTACTAAAGGGGAATATATTTATGGGTGATGATGAAGATCATTCATAAGTTAGAATAATGTATTCCATGTTTCTAAAGGCACTAAAATATTATGTTCCTTAGGCATAAATTTGTAAAATGAAATGAATATTCATCTAAAAATATTTTTTAACCATATACATAAACATTCGGTCATTATATTTTGTATGCGAGGAATGTTTTAGTCAACCATTGAGAACTATATTGTGAAAACTTTATGGAGGTTCCTAGATATATTTATAAGGATATATCTCAGGATATCCATAAGGAGAAGTCTAAGTATAGATTACAATCCTAGAATTTTTTTAACGATCATGGAAATCCAAGGATTAAACCTTATATGTTAAAGAATAAAAATACATTCCCTTTATTATGTGGTCTTCCCCACTATTATTAGTGTTACTTACAGTTTATACTGGTTCTAGTTAATGTATGGAACCCAAAAGAACCATGTTAATGTTGTATGTGATTTGAAATGTAAGGATTATCCTTATAAGTATCTAAATATTATGGAAGCCGTAATATATAATCTTATTTCCATGAATCCTGTTAGGCTTCCAAATGACTAAAAGTGGAAACAATGTTAGCTTGAATCCTTATTAAAGGAAATCCCACCTTATTTTAGTGGAACAATTGATCCCCTAGATGTTGAGAAATGGATATAAACCATTGAGAATATATTTTTCAGTCTCCACTATTCAATATGTGATAAATTTAAGTTCTCTACTTATCACTTAGAAGGTAAATTGAATATATGGTGTAACTTTACTAACAATACAAGAAAACAAGATAAAATTGTCTCTATGGATTTAGACAAGTCACTATTGGGAATCTTGTTTTTACTAATAGTATTATATCAATTGTCCCAATGAAACATTGATATAGGAGAGTTTTCCCAATGGGTTGATAGGACCATTAGGAAATATGCCACTTATGCTCCTTTTCCCAACAGTTTGATGAAACTGTTAGGAAATGTTGATGATTTCCAAACGGTTTAACAAAAACATTGATAAATCATCACATGTCCAATGATTTCCCAACACTTCTTAAAAACTGTTGGGAAAAGATGTCCAGAAGTACAATTGGGCAGACCTCCTCCTCCAGTCGCTCCTCCAGTCGCGTTTCTCCCCCAATTTCCAAAACTCATGTCCCCAAATTTGCATAACCCTCACGCGTGCCCCCAGGTGAACTCCATCAAATATGGTGAGACTCCCCCATGAGGTTAGATGGTATAATTCCAAATCATCATGTCTTATTCATCATTTTCCACTTATCTTACATATTTTTCCATTTTTATTGAAGTTGAAAACCCTAAATTCAATGTTTTAATTGGAGATTTGGTTTGTTTTATTAGTGATTAGGTGTATGAGGCATTCCAATTCCTATTATGGGTGGTTTTAATCAAAATATATGATTTTGGAACCATTTATGATGTTTTTGTCTATATTAAATCTCATTTCTCCTAACTTAACATTAAATTATATATCTCATTTGGTTTCTGTTTTTTTAATTTCCAGTTATGTTATTTGTGGTCAATGATTGTCCCCTTTTAATTGTTTTCAATGGTTTAGCTTGGAAATTGGGCATTTAATGTGATTTTCCAAATGGGGGTGCCTTGAAAATACTCCAAATACTTGTTTAAAATGATCAAAGAGATTTTATTATTTAAAATGGATTTTGAAAGATATTTTAGAAATGATTTAATCTTGAGGAAAGTGTTTTATTAATATGATAATTTTTTTAATAAGTCTTGTGTAATGTATTTAGTTATAGTACACTTGTTATCTGACTATGTTTGGTATTTAGTAACACATGAGATAACTGTTTTGTGAGAATGTGTTGTGAAAGAGATTCCATGGTTGGTTCAAGATAATATTTACATTTTGAGTCTATTAATGAGTTTTTTAAAAGATATTTTCAGATATTTACCTGTTGGTGTTAAGTCATACAGTGATCATGTGGGATATTATAAGTTTATTAGTGAAAACTGGGAGCTGTAGAGGTGGTTCATGATTAAGGCATATAATTAGTGATAAACATGTTGATAAACCATGCATAGTAGTGAATTTTTGAAGTGTTTTTTGTTTTTTGTCTTTTTTTATTTAGAGTTTGTTTTGGTGTTGATGTTTCTTATTGATACCTATGATAGAAATTTATCTTAGTTTCTAAATCGACTGAGACTCCCCCACCATGTACAATGTATGCAACCTCTACCCATCTTTAATCAATCTATTTACCCAGCCTATGCAACCTCTACCCTCATTTAATCAGTGAACTCAAGTCATTAATTCAAGCCTTCATTCTCACTAGCATGTAATAAATTGAATGATGTAAACTCATCCTAACATGATTTCTTATCTTATATAGTGTCCAACATATGGAATACGATATTTTTATTTCATCAGATAACCAGGATATGATATATTCAATTTTCCCCTAGATGACTGTACTAATATAACATTAGGTTCAATTCAATATGGTTCTCATTGTACGTTTTATATTATGTGTCCTTCTTGGCCAATACTCACTTTTATGATGGTGTGGTGCTTTTCAATAGCCATCTTGGTATGTGTATAAATCCATTAAAATGTTAGATAAGTCACAAGTTTAATTCAGTAATATTGTTATCATTGACATACTTTATTATTAATCTCAAATTTAAAAATAAATGTTTTTGTCTATACTTAATGAAATTAAATCTTTTTACAAGCCATGAACAACCTATTAGTGTATAAGGCTAAATTTTATTCACCCATGGGGTGCTCTTGGCTTGGGGAAGTAATTGGCTAATGAAAGTTATGGCCATAGAGGTGCCAATAATGAGTTATTGAACATGAGTGAATGATTTGGGATGCCTGTAACACATAATGGGACCTGAGGCATGTGCCTCTTATAGACCTAATGGAAATGAATATAAATAAATTTTAATTTAACCCCTATTACCTCATATATTTAGTTTTTTGGGTAACAAATTAGTTTAATTTTTCTAATTAATTACATATTTGTTTTCAAAAGCAGGAAATGCAGCCAATTGAAGAGAGACGAAGGAAAAAAATGACGGAGAACAATCGTTGAATGGTAGAGATGGGCGTTCCACCATTAGTGCCTATAGTGAGTACTTTATTTCAAATATATATATTTGAAGAATATATAATTTCATGTGATTAATTTTTTTGTTATCATTTTTGTTGGATCCACCTATACGTCGACAGTTATTTGACGAGGAGCCTAGTACTGGTCCTAGTACTCAGGCTGGTGTACTAGGAGGGTTCATACTAAAGGTGGACGAGCAGCTTAACGTATCCAACTAGACCCTTCCCCTCCCACTAACATGTCATCCATCCCACATTCTTATCCCGGTGTGTCGTTAGGGACACATGGGATATTTAGGCCTCCCATGTTTTTTCCACCTTTTGCATCTTTTGCCCCATTATTTTAATATCAAATGATGATTCCCACTCCCTAGTCAAAATCTGGTCATACAGTTGTCCCATATTCCTTTACTTCTACTTCTATCCATCCGAGCTTCAATATTCCATCGTCTTTGACTCCTGTTCCACCACAGGGTGTTCCATCAGTTTTTGTGGATCCAACGGTGCTCAGCGATCAGACTGGTGAAAGTATATTTATAGAATCCTAACAAATTTTTATAGTAATATTTATTTTCATTATAACACTTTTTGATAAAATATTTGTTTTTCTTTCATGACAGATACATCTACTAATAGGAGGCGGGGTTGGGGGCGTACACACATGCGTTCGGTGTGGAACCACCACACACAGGTTATGGTGTATTACTATGAAGACAACCAAATGTTTGAGAAAACTAGGAAGAAATGTCAGAGTTTTATAGAAATGCTTTCCAAATACTACGACATCATTCCAGTTAGCTCGCTATCATGATGATGATGGTGATGATGGTGATGGTGATGGTGATGTGGGACAAGTTGATCTGTTATATTTTTGACTAATATTACTGAGATTTTATGTTTAATCTATTCTATTTGTTGGTATTATCTAGACCCTTAGTATAGTATTGGGGTTGATTTATTTTTATATATTGTTTGTTTTCATGGATGTTGATGTCTTTTAGTGGCTGAGGTGTATCTTGAGCATGTTTATAGAGTTTTGTGTGTTTGGGAACTCTCTTAACATCCCCCCCTCCTTTCTGGACACTGGACAACCCCCACCATCCTCCTTGGACCCTGGACAGCCCCCCGGACAGCCCCCCACCCTCCTCCTTGGTCCCCTGACTTCCCCCTGGACACCCACCGAATAGCCCCCCCCCCCACCCTCCTCCCTGGACCTTAGTTAGCCTCCCCACCCTCCTCTATGGACCCCCAGATATTCCCCCACCCTACTCGTTGATTTCAAAGGGCTTTTTTATTTCTCTGATCATGAAATGTTATTTAGTATTATTCCATTTTTGTATGTCTTGAATTATATGAATTTCTTGGTAAGCTTATTAGCTCAGTCTTGTCAAATGCATGTGATGATAAGATTTAATTTGAATACAAATCCATGTTGTACATTCTCCATGTTATTTGAATTATGACTTGTTTCATTTGGTTTACTTGTCAATTGTTAGGATAAGACATGATTTACATGTTAAGGACTCATGGATGGACTCATCATGCTTAGAGAAATTTAGACTTGATATTCCAGGATGTATGCTTTGGTTTCTAGGTGTGGGTACTAGGATTTTGTTGATACTTTACGAAAATTACCCATGGGTCATTTGTAACGTGTATGAGTCAACCCCGTCTAAATCCGAGGTGTGGTGTGGCCGGTAGCACTCTAATTGTGTCTCTTTTGTTTAAAATGGATGGGATTTTAAATGAAAAGAACAACTAACTTAAAGAAAACCAACCAAACTTATTTGGATTTTGTTGATACTTTATCACAACGATCCATGGGTCATATGTGACATGTATGAGTCAACCCCGGCTCAATCTGAGTCACGGTGTGGTCAGGACCAATCTAAGTGTCTCTCTTATGTTTAAAATGGGCAACATTTTATGTACAAATGGAAAACTGAACAACCGGATTCTGATTGTGTTGATACTTTATCACAATGATCCATGGGTCATATGTGACATGTACGAGTTAACCCCTCTTCAATCCAAGGAATAGTGTGGTCGGAACCATTCGAAGTTCTCACTTTTGTTTGAAATGGATAACATTTTAAGTGAAAAGTAAAACTGACATATGGAAAACTGACCAAACGCATTCAGATTGTGTTGATACTTTAGGAAAATGATCCTTGGGTCATTTGTGATGTGTACGAGTCAACACAACCTTGATCCAAGGCGTGGAGTGGCCGACACCACTCAAAGTGTCTCTCTATAGTTTAAAATGGACATCATTTTAATTGAAAACAACAACTAACGTACGGAAAACTGACGAAACACATTAATATTGTGTTGATACTTTAGGAAAATGATCCTTTGGACATTTTTTGGGTGTATGAGTTATCCCAGCCTCAATCCGAGGCACAGAGTGGCCGGCACCACTCGAAGTGTCTCTCTATAGTTTAAAATTTAATTCATTTTAATTGAAAACAACATCTGACATACGGAAAACAAACCAAATGCATTCGGATTCTATTGAAACTTTAGGAAAAAATCCATGGGTCATATGTGATGTGTACGAGTCAACCGCACCTCAATCCGAGTTGCAGTGTGGTTGCGATCAATCTAAGTGTCTCTCTTTTTTTTAAAATGGACAACATTTTAGGTACATACAGAAAATCGACGAAACACATTCATATTCTGTTGAAAAATTATGAAAACGATCCATGGGTCATCTGTGATGTGTACGAGTCAAACCCGCCTCAATCTGAGGCCTGGTGTGGCCGGAACCACTCAAATTGTCTCACATTTATTTGAAATGGACAATATTTTAATTGAAAACAACTAATGGGATACAGAAAACTGTCCAAATGCATTTTGGATTTGTTGAAACTATAGCACAATGATCACTGAGTCATATTTGACGTGTACGAGTCAACCTTGCCTTAATCCGAGGCATGGTGTGACCGAAACCACTCAAAGTGTCTCATTTTTTTTCAAATGAACAACATTTTAAGTGAAAATTACAACTGAAATATGGAAAATCGACCAAATGACTTATGAATGTGTTTATTCTTTAGTAAAATGATACATGGGTCATATGTGATGTGTGAAAGTCAACCCCACCTCAATCTGAGGTGCAGTGTGGCCGGTACCACTCACAGTGTCTCTCTTTTGTTTAAAATGGACATCATTTTGATTGAAAACAACAACTTATATACAGAAAACTGACCAAACACATTCGAATTCCATTGAAATTTTAGGAAAACGATCCATGGGTCATATGTGATGTTTACAAGTCAACCCTTCCTAAATCAAAGGCGCAGTGTGGCCATAACAACTCAAAGTGTCTCAGTTTTATTTGAAATGGACAACATTATAAGTGAAAAGTACAACTGACATACGGAAAACTGACCAAACACATTCTTATACTGTTTAAACATTAGGAAAACGATCCATGGGTCATATGTGATGTGTAAAAGTCAACCTCGCCTCAATTCGAGGTGTGGTGTGGCTAGAACCACTCAAAGTGTCTCTCTTTTGTTTCAAAAGGACATCATTTTAAGTGAAAACAACAACTGACATACGAAAAACTGACAAAACGCATTCAAATTATATTGAAACTTTAGGAAAATGATCCATGAGTCATATGTAAAGTTTTGAAGTCATCCCCGCCTCAATTTGAGGCCCAGTGTGGCCGAAAACGCACAAAGTGTCTCACGTTTATTTGAAATGGCAACATTTTAATTGAAAACAACTACTGGCATATGGAAAGCTGACCAAACACATTTTTAATTTGTTGAAACTTTATCACAATGATCAATGACTCATATGTCACGTGTAAGAGTCAAAACTGTCTTAATCTAAGGCATTGTGTGACCGGAACCACTCAATGTGTCTCATTGTTTTTGAAATGAACAACATTTTAAATGCAAACAACAACTGACATATGAAAAACCAACCAAACACATTATAAATGTGTTTATGCTTTAGTAAAATGATACATGGGTAATATGTGATGTGTAAAAGTCAACCCCACCTATATCAGATGTGCGGTGTGGCAAACACCAATCAAAGTGTCTCTCTTTTGTTTAAAATGGACATCATTTTGATTGAAAAAAACAACTCTTATATGGAAAACCGACCAAACGCTTTTTGATTCAATTGAAATATTAGGAAAACGAGACATGGGTCATATGTGATGTTTACGAGTCATCCTCTCTTATTTCAGAGGTGCAATGTGGTCGTCACAACTCGAAGTGTCTCTGTTTTATTTGAAATGGAAAACATTTTAAGTGAAAAGTACAACTGGCATTTAGAAAAATGAACAAACACATTCTTATTCTATTGAAACATTAGTAAAATGATCAATGTTCATATGTGATATTTATGAGTCAACATCCTCTCAATCCGAGGTATGGTGTAGCTGGAACCACTCAAAGTGGCTCTCTTTTTCTTCGAAAGGAAATCATTTTAAGTGAAAAAAACAACTAACATAATGAAAACTGATGAAACGCATTCAGATTCCATTGAAACTATTGGAAAACGATCCACGAGTCATATGCGACGTTTACGAGTTAACCATGTCTCAATCTGAGGCCCAGTGTGGCCGGAACCACCCAAAGTGTCTCACATTTGTTTGAAATTAACAACATTTTAATTGAAAACAACTACTGGCATACCGAAAACTGACCAAAAACATTCGTAATTTATTAAAACTTTATCACAATGATAAATGAGTAATATGTGATATGAAAAAGTCAACCCTTCCTTAATACGAGACATGGTGTGACTGGAACCACTCAAAATGTCTCATTTTTTTTGAAATGAACAACATTTTATGTGAAAACAACATCTGACAAACGAAAAACAAACCAAGTGCATTTTTAATGTGTTTATTCTTTAGAAAATTCATACATGGGTCATATGTGACATGTAAAAGTCAACTCCACCTCAATCCGAGGTGTGGTGTGGCCGTCACCACTCAAAGTGTCTCTCTTTTGTTTAAAATGGACATCATTTTGAGTGAAAACAACATCTGATATACCGAAAACTAACCAAACGCATTCGGATTCCATTGAAACTTTAGAAAAACGATCCATGGGTCATATGTGATGTTTATGTGTCAACCACACCTAAATACGAGGCACATTGTGGCCATAACAACTCAAAGTGTCTCAGTTTTATTTGAAATGGACAACATTTTAAGTGAAAAGTACAACTGGCATATGGAAAACCGACCAAACACATTCTTATTATATTTAAACATTATTAAAATAGTTCATGGGTCATATGAGATGTGTATGAGTCAACCTCACCTCAATCCGTGGTGCAGTGTGGCCGGAACCACTAAAAGTGTCTCTCTTTTGTTTCAGAAGGACATCAATTTAAGTGAAAACAATAATTGACATACAAAAACCAAAAAAATGCATTTATATTCGGTTGAAACATTAGGAAAACGGTCCATGAGTCTTAGGTGATTTGTAAGAGTCAACTCCGCCTCATTCTGAGGCCCGTTGTGGCCGGTACCACTCAAAGTGTCTCACGTTTATTTGAAATGGAGAACATTTTAATAGAAAAAAACTACTGGCATACGGAAAACTGATCAAACAAATTCTAAATTTGTTGAAACATTAGAACAATGATCAATGAATCATATGTGATGTGTAAGAGTCAACCCTACCTTAATATGAGGCATGGTCTGACCGGAGCCACTCAAAGTGTCTCATTTTTTTGAAATGAACAACATTTTTAGTGAAAACAATATCTGACATACGGAAAACAGACCAAACGCATTCTGAATGTTTTTATGTTTTAGGAAAATGATAAATGGGTCATATGAGACGTTTAAAAGTCAACCACACCTCAATCAGTGGTGCGGTGTGGCCGGCACCACTCAAAGTGACTCTCTTTTGTTTAAAATGGACATCATTCTGAGTGAAAACAACTACTGATATATGGAAAACTGAACAAACGAATTCGAATTTCATTGAAACATTAGGAAAAATATCCATGGGTTATATGTGATGTTTATGAGTCAACCACTCCTAAATATGAGGCACATTGTGTCAATGACAACTCAAAGTGTCTCAGTTTTATTTGAAATGGACAACATTTTAAGTGAAAAGTACAACAGGCATACGGAAAACTGACCAAACACATTCTTATTCCGTTTAAGCTTTAGGAAAGATATCCATGGTTCATATGTGATGTGTATGTGTCAACCTTGCCTTAATTTGAGGCGTGATGTGGCTGGAACTACTCAAACTTTCTCTCTTTTGTTTCAAAATGACATCATTTTAAGTGAAAATGACAACTAACATACATAAAACATATGAAACACGTTCCTATTATGTTGAAACTTTAGGACAATGATCCATGAGTCATATGTGACGTGTTTGAGTCAACCCCACCTCAATATGAGGCTCGGTGTGGCCAACACCAATCAAAATGTCTCCGGTTTATTTGAAATGGACAACATTTTAATTGAAAACAACTACGGGAATACGGAAAACTGACCAAACAAATTATGAATTTGTTGAAACATTAGCATGATGATAAAAGAGTCATATGTGATGTGTACGAGTTAACCCCACCTGAATCTGAGGCATGGTGTGGCCGGTACCACTCAAAGTGTCTCAATTTTTTTTTGAAATGAATAACATTTTAATTGAAAACAATAACTGCCATACGTAAATCCAACCAAACGCTTTCAGAATATGTTGATAATTTAGGAAAACAATCCATGGGTCATCTTTAACTTGTAAGAGTCAACCCCTCCTCAATTAGAGGCATAGTGTGGCAGGTATCACTCAAAGTGTATGTATTTTGTTTAAAATGGACATCATTTTTATTTAAAACTACTAGTATACAAAAAACTGAATAAACATATTCATATTCTGTTGAAACTTTAGTAAGATGATCCATGGGACATTTGTGACATGTACAAGTCAACCTTGCGTCAATCTGAGGCACAGTGTGGCCGACAACACCCAAACTGTGTCTCTTTTGTTTAAAATGGACGAGATTTTAAGTGAAAAGAACAACTGACATACTGAAAACCGACCAAATGCATCAGAATGTATCAATGCTGTGGAAAAATTATCCATGGGTCATATGTGATGTGTTAGAGTCAACCTAGCCTCAATACAAGGCCTGGTGTGGCTAGAACCTCTCAAAGTGTCTCTATTTTGTTTCAAAAGGAGATCATTTTAAGTGAAAACAACAACTGACATACGGAAAACGTACCAAATGCATTTTGATTCCATTGAAACATTGTTACAACGATCTATGAGAAATTTTTTATGTGTGTAAGTCATCCCCATATCAATCAGAGGCATTTCGTGGATGGTAGCACCGTAACTGTGTCTCTTTTGTTTAAAATGAATGAGATTTTATGTGAAAAGAACAACTGACATATGTAAAACCGACCAAACACATTCTAAATAAGTTGATTCTCTAGGAAAAAGATTAATGGGTCATATTTGATATGTACGAGTCAACCGCGCATCAATATGAGGCCCGGTGTGACCGACACCACTCAAGGATTCCCTCTTTTGTTTCAAAAGGAAATCATTTTAAGTGAAAACTACAGCTCCCACAAGGAATACTCACCAAACACATTCGGATTTCGTTGAAACATTAGTAAAATGATTCATGGGTCATATGTGACGTGTATGAGTCAGCCCTACCTCAATCTAAGGCATAGTGTAGCCGACACCACTCAAAGTGTCTCTCTTTTGTTTAAAATGGACATCATTTTAAGTGAAAACAACAACTGACATACAAAAAAATGAACAAACACATTCGGATTCTATTGAATCTTTAGGAAAACGATCCATGGCTCATTTCTGATGTGTCTGAGTCATCCCCTCCTCAATCCGAGGGGCGGTGTTATCGGCACCACTCAAAGTGTCTCTCTTTTCTTTAAAATGGACATCATATTATGTGAAATCAACAACTGACATACGAAAAACTGACCAAATGCATTCAGATTCAATTGAAACTATAGTACAACGATCCATGGGTAATATGTGACATGTACAAGTAATCTCTGAGTATATTTGAGGTTCGTTGTGGCCGGAACAACATGATGTGTCTCAGTTTTATTTGAAATGGGCAACATTTTAAGTGAAAAGTACAGCTAGCATACGGAAAACTGACCAACACATTTGGATTCTGTTGAAACTTTAGGACAACGATCCATTGGTCATGTGTGACATATACAAGTCAACCCCGCCTCAATCCAAGGTGTGGTGTAGCCGGCACCACTAAAAGTGTCTCTCTTTTGTGACCAACCAAATGCTTTTGTAATATATTGATATTTTATGACAACGATCCATGGGTCATATGTGACGTATACAAGTCAACCCTGCCTTAATCCAAGACACATGGTGGCTAGTATCACTCTAAGTGTATATATAATGTTTAAAATGGACATCATTTTTAGTAAAACCCACTTGTATGTATTCTTAATTGTGTATAACGCATATAATTATTTATTCGGTTTTTTTATGTATTTTATTGATAATTGATAATTAAATTATGTATGTATTCAATTATGAATTGAATTCCAGATTCGACATATAATATTCATCTATGTTTTAAATTTAATTCTAAATCAATTATGTATGTTTATAATTACGTTATAAATTATGATTTAATTCTAGATGTGTATAGTTCCAGGGTCCTATGTTAAAAGTGTATGAATTATATGTTAAATAATTTTAAAGGAGTTGGAATGGATAATTACAACACAATAGACAAAATTACAACATGCAGGAATGGGATTGCAGACCCTGCTGTGAAAATTGTAGGCTACTGTGCAATTTTCACAACATAGCCTATACCAACGATTTAAAACTATTGGCATAAATTTTGTAGGATGTTTTTACCAATGGTTCTTTGAGAACCATTGGTAAAAACATTTTCCCAAAAGTTTACAAACCATTGGAAAAGGGTTCCAAGAAAAGGTTTTACCAACAGTTTGGTTGAACCGTTGTCAAAACCTATAACAACGGTTCATCCAAACCTTTGGTATAGGTTAATGTAACTAACCTATCCCAATAGTTCTACATAAACTGTTGGGAAAACCTTTTCCCAACGACTTACTTCCCTACGGTTGGCAGAACTGTTGGTATAAGATATACCAACGGTTCTGCAGCCTATCCCAATAGTTCTGAACCATTGGGAAATATACTATTTCCAGTAATGAGTTCATGAACTTATTTTTATATGTGTACATTCCTCATATTTTTCTTACAAAAAGGGATAGTGATGTTACCCATATCTTTTATGGTTATAATAAGAAAAGAATAATACAGTTTAAAGGGAACTCTAAAAACTATGGAGAAAAGAAGTGTAGATTTACTTTATGCCCAAAGTGTGGAAGGACACATGAAGAAAATTTTCTTAAGGGGACTGATAAATGTTTTAAGTGTGGGAAAGAATGTCATCAGGCATTTTACTTCTGAAATAATGGGAATAAATAGAAATCTCTGAAGAATGCACCTCCCGTAATTTAGTATTTTAAGTTCAAGAAAAATATGATTTATGTTATCTAATTCCCAAATTCATGGGTTAATGATGATAACCTGCGTCAGTAATATCATAAGGAAAAATAAAAAGGAAAGTAACATGTGATCATTTTTGGAAATGAGGCGCTTGTTAATGAATTTGGGGAATGGTTGAGTGTTTATTAGAATTCATGAATAATGTTTTGGAAGTATATTCATTGTATTATGTAATAATGAAACATCTATGTGTTGGTCCACTGTAGTTTTTTCATAAGGATTTTAAAGAATATACTGGATGGTACTAGTAAACATGAATAGTGATTGAGGTAATAAGTTTATGTTTTTGGAAAAGAAATTATTAAGAGAAAGATAGTCCTTAATATTATAATAATGATTAGATAATTATATTTTGATAATGATATGTTGGATATAAATAAGTAAATTAAATAGTATTGATTTCAATAGAACTGATTAAGTATTTTTGAAAAGTGTTTTATGCTATCATGGATGAACTTTATAGCATTTTGGACATTTGATGAAGGAAGCATGCATGTTTTCAACAAAGATGTATGGTAAAGAGAATACATGATTAAGGTGTGCACATGTTTAGAATGTGAAAACCCATAACTTCCTTATGTGATATAAGAGATAAATTTTAAGTTGATTTATTTCACCTTATTCAATAGTTTTGGATTTTCTACATTCAGTTTGTTTGTAAGGTTATCAATCAGATGAATTTTGTTACAATAAATTATAATCTCACCATATCTGGGCTTATGAATGTTTGATAAATTTTACTAACCTCTTTTTTGTAAAAAAGTGAGATGGAATGAACTACCATTCTATTTATAGATCTCATGATTTACTATAACCTTATGACTGCAAAATTCATCTTCATTTATTTGAATAAGAGATGAAGTGGAAAATTCTCAAGGCATGACCAATGATGATATTGTGCTGAAATCAAGTAATTATTTCTTATCATGTTCTTAAACTTTAGAAAAAAGATATTGAAAACCAATAATTTTATCCTAGTACCTTCTTATCTTATGAATTGGATAGTCCTTTAGATCATTGCTGATTTATGGCTTGGTAATTGATAATGTTTTCTTAAATATGTTCTATGTCACTCTCCATCAGAACATGATAGTTATATTACTATTCCATAAACATTTTTCACATCCCACAATTTGATTCCTATATAGAAACCCAATGATGAGTTACTTTGGGTAATCGTTATGTTTCTAAATTTACTTTGTCAAATGATGTTTTAGAATTCCTTTTTATGATGTGGGTTTCTATTTAACAAACTTTTATGTATTAAACCTTTTATACACTAAATTAATTTCAAGGGAGAAATTTATTTTAACAGGGGTAAAATGTAACACCCTAATTTTTAATGAAATAGATATTTTTTATAAATTTGTTTAATGTATTTTGTTGTATGATACACCATGATAATCATGCACTATATGCAACATCGACATAGTTTACAGTATACGAAACACAATGCTTAGATTGTGTTCCACACAATTTCAATATCTTTTGATTGAATTAATTTAACATAAGACCTAGTATAAGTTAGAAACTAAATATATTTATGTTAACTTATAACCGAGTAATTATAATGGCATATATGAAAAATATTAAATTTCTTCTAAAAAACTATTTAAATGAAAATAACTTTATAAAATAATAAAATCAATCTTAATAGACTATATTAATTAAATATATTTTTAATTTATTCAATATAATGTTTAAAATTTATTTTATATGTTTTCTAGAAATTATTTAAAAACAAAAACAATTTTTAGGATAAAAGAAGTAATTTTAAAAAAAATGTTGTTTTTCACCCTTTTGATAGAGCACTCATTTTTAAAATAATATATTGACAATTTTATAAGTTTCATTGGACAAAATAAACTTCTTCTTTTGAAGCGGGATATAAAAAATTACTTTGGTTGATTTTTTGACATTTTTATCAAAAGTTTTGACATTTGATGAATAGTAAAAATATAATAAATTTTAATTGAAAATAACTTATTTCATAAAGAAACTTTATATGGTTAAATTATATTATTGAATGGTTTTAAATTATAAATATAATATATTTTTAATATTAAATATAATATATGTCATTGGTATTAATTGTACATTTAATTTTTGTGTAAAACATTTCAATCTTTAGCAATGTTTTAAGTTTTAAAACCCATTTATCATTTTTACAAGGGGCTTAATGCCAACTTAATTACAGAAACTTTTGTGTTTTGAATTTTTAAAAATTTATTCCATATTTTGAATCAGTAGGTCTAAATTATGTATATAATATTATTTTTTAGGGATTTTGAATAATAATTTCTATAATTTTTGTTAATACAGTAAAATGTTAAATCAAGAAATTATGATTAAATATAATATTATAAAATTACCTTAAGACTTTTCCTAATGTGATTGGATGTGTTATTTTTTACCAAAACCATCCTTGGATTGAAATTATACCATTTATAAGACACTTGGATGAGATTGGTACATTTAATATATTTTATTAAAAGAAAAGTGAAATATGACTATCTCAAATTTTAAGAACTAACTCATTTTTAATATAAGATTATACAGAATATAAATATGATTATAAATACTCATTTTAAATATAAAATTCTCTTATTTATCATGGTAATTTATTTGTAAATTTTAAAAAATAAATAATTACTTTAAAAATTTATATATTGATAAGGCAGAAATTATTTAATTGATAAAAAATCAATAATCTAATTATTATTAAAATTATAATAACCATTAAAAGACACAAAAACTTCACCAAATCTTATTTTTCGAGTATATATCGACCAGAAACATCCAAATTTCGAGTTATTGACCATTTGGAACCTTATAGAAGAGATTACGACACTTATATTATTTTATTTAAAGTGATGTTAAACTTGTCACATTCATGTTTTAATAAATATAACAATTTTATGACAGATTTTACCAAATATATATTTATATCTACACATTAATCTGAATTATAATATATTCATATTCATAATAATAACTTATTTTTAATTTTTATTCATCAAATATTAGTACTAAAAATACACAAAACTGATGTTGTAATTATTTTATAAAGGGAACATATCAAATTAATGTTATTAAAAATATTAAAATAAAGATAATTTTAGATAATTAAAATTTATAATGGATTCTCTAGATAACATTAACCCATTAATGATATAATAATTTTTATGAGTATAACATATTAACTTGATATTTTTAAAAATAAATAAATTTCAGTGTCAAAATTGACACTACTGATTCTTTATAAAAATTATGTATTATTAAATTATTTAAAAAACATAAAACATTTTTAAAAATATATAATAATTATTATATGGTCTAAAATGTTCTAAATTATTTATTTATCTTCAAATTTATTTCATATATTTAAAAAGTACACTATTTTAATATGGAATAATTTGTTATCTTAGATAAAATTAAGATCGAATAAGTGAGGGTTAATTAAACTGACAAGGTTTAAAAATAAATAAAAAATGTAAAAAAACTATTGGTTGATGAGATTAAAATATTATCTCATCTAATATTATAAACTAATACATTTTGGAGGTTTCTGGATGGGATTTGATTTTTTTAGAAATTAATATTTTTGGAGATCCCAAAAGCGACCTCGCCTCAATTATAGATAGAAACCTCCACCCTCACCTAATCACTACACTTTGAGCCTTAAATCTCAGCCATCCATAACCCATTTAACGTAGGAAATCCTTTAATCACATTATATATTATCTAGTCTTCTCAAAAGATCAACTCTAGTACCATTGAGAGGAGATCTAGAAGGAGATCTTCGAAGAAGAGGTAATCTCCTTTACTGATTATTTCAAACTTATTTCTTCGTATACTTCGTATTCATGATTAATTTCCATACTAAAGTAATAAATCTAGTATGAACAATATTACGAGATTTTGTTATGGTTACGGAAGAACCATATGTCACCTTATATCCATACTACAAAAAATGAAATCACCACCCATGCGTACATATGACTTACCATCTCCACACCGTGGTGTAAAATGTTTTTCACCACCACCTTACATGGATGGGTATAATGATGGAAATGATAAATATAAATGATTATTATAAAATTATATTTATTATGAAATATTATACACCATCCACTTCAATACCATTCCATAATTATGGGAATGATATTGTCGCATGTGCATACGTATGACCTACTCTCTCCATAAAGCGATGCAATTCCTTCTAAATGATCTTCATTAAATCAATATTATATAAATGTATTGATAAAAGAAATATGATATATATTATACCAATATAATTATTTAAATGATATAATTATAACCCAAGAAGAGAAACTTATCTGACAAAACACATGTAATAAAATAATGAAGTTACACTACTACAAAAACATGTAAGGGAAGTAATACCCTTTTATCATTTCTAAAAAAAGAGATGATAAAGGGGACCCCTTTATCAGTGTTTTTTTGTAGCACAGATAAAGGGGGGAATTATCAGTACTTTTTCCTAATAGTGATAAATTTTATGTTTCAAAAAAATCATGAAAAATAAGTTATTTTTATATAAGTATATTTATATTGATATAAATGTAATATATATTTTATAAATATGTTTTAGATACGTATAAATAGACTATTAAATTTAATATATAATAAATTTAGTGAAAATGGATTTAAAATATTTTATAAAATATTATTAATTAATAATTTTCTAATTATTATCGATTAAAAGTCATTTAATAATAATTTGAAGACACAAAAAAGGAGAACAATTAATAAAAGATCTAAAATTAGTTGAAAATGTAACTCAAACTTCAAACGGCTATAACGTTTGACCAGGGTGCCCGTTTGAGATCAACAACATATCAAATTGATGAGTGCAATAGGAGCTATGTACTATGGAAGGTAGAAAAGCTTCTATCACAGTTTTTGAGGGAAAAAAGGCCCAGAAGGCATCCAAAACTGAGTTTGTAGTCGTGATACACCGATTTGTTAACATTAAAACAAGTATAACATCTGATCAGGATGTCATTTAGCCCTGTACAACATATCATATCGAATATTGGTTAATTTCTTTAATTTGACTGTTTTTGTAGTTGAAATAGGCTTCTGGATTATAAGTTATGATCATTTTAACGTTCTATGGCTTTTCAAATACACATATATATTTATTTATTCATAAATATATATGTGTCTGTGTGTGTCTGTCTATTTGTGTGTGTTGTATATATGTATGTATGTATTTATTTATTTAATTATAAAAACACATAAAAAAACATATTTCATAAATGTATTTAAAACTAATCTTATAATTATATATTAATATACAAATAAATATACAGATAAAAAATTATAACTAAATATATATATATAAATAAATAAATATAAATATATATTAATATGTAAATGAATATATATATACTAATATATGAATAAATATATTTATATTAATATGAATCAATATCAACATATGAATAAATATAACTATATATTTATACAAATAAATAGATATATCATTAAATAGAGAAAAAAATAAAATAGCTTTGTGGTAAAGGTGAAACCACGAAAGGGGGAGGTGGAAGGTTTGAGTTCGGGTGGAAGAAAAGGGGTGCATGCATGTGAGGATGTGCGGGAAGGGCAGCGCGTGAGAGACCTTCTAGCACTAATAACGAGGGGGGGTCAGGGATTGTTAAAATCTCTCCCCACAGTAATTAATTTTTTTTTATTTATTTTTATATTTTTTTGTCTTTTATCAGCACTTTTTAAAATCGCTGATAAAAGTCCCTTTTATCAGTGCTAAAAAAACGTACTGATAAAGGGGTCTTTTATCAGCAATTTTGTTTAGCACTGATAAAAGGGGCCTTTATTAACACTTTTCAAAGCACTGATAAAGGGGACCCCCCTATATTAGCGCTGAGATTTACATCGCTTTTTTAGCACTGTTAAAGCCTGTTATTAGCACTGATATAGGCCGTTTTTGTATTAGTGTTAATTACTGATAGATGAGTAATAATGTTACTAACAAATGGTTGAATATATTATCATATATTCTGAATATGATTCTATAATAGTTAAATAATATGATTTAAATCATTATACAGGAGGTTTAGATACATAAAAAGGATAGCTGACCTAAGGTAAGGGATAATTTTAAAATTTCATTACTAATCTAGATTGTTTATACATAATAATTTACTAGGGTATATATACCTTCCATGCCAATGTTTCCTAAAAATGTATTCCTAATTTTTTAATATTCTCCTATGGATGTTTAAAGTCAATTTTACACATTTTTTAGTTTTACTACAATGTTTGAAAAGAATCATTTATTGTTTTTGATACAAGTTAATTTTTTTCCTTCCCAACATAAGTATTAGATGAATGTTTTCTTTTATCTTATACAAAATGATAAGTTTTTAAATTGTCATAACATTCTATTTACATAATGCTTCCTTCTCAAGGGATCATGAATATTTTCAAAGAAATTATTTTCTTCTAAATATGTTTGGAATTTTGATAAAATAATTTTTTTTGAAGAAGAAAGGATATTTTTGACACGGATTCATTTCACGTGTTCAATCAAAATTATTTTCTTTCTAAGATGTAATTATTTAATTGGATTATGTAAGATGTATACTATCCCTATTATTCTTATGGTTTTATTATGTATTTTTTGGAGTGATATTTATGAAATCCATTTGTTTAACGTTTATTATGTTATGATAGAATGAAGTATAAGAATCCCATTTTATTCCTCAGGTTATCCTATGATGAATGTTTTATATTTCTTCATCACACATAATAATTATATCATTATGAGATGTGTGGGACCTATATCTCCATTCAATTCATTGGGTAAATATTTAATATCATCAAATAGGCATGACTGTAAGAACAAGTAAATCTGGTTCTGTAATACAAGGCTAGAACGGAAATTAAATCCAGTTTAGTAAGACAGGGATGGAACAGAAATGAAACCCAGTTCAGCAAAAGAAATGTTCATCTATGATGGTCTTAGAAATGATCCTTGGATAATATGGAAATTATTTTCTATGCTTATTTGTTATTATAAATTGCATGTTTTATGCCAATACTATTTTCTCATGGCTCTTGCTTCTTTATGATTTATTCCTTATAAACTACCAAGATTTATTCCACTACTTTAGATTTTAATATATGTTATACATGGTATTATTTTAAAATGTTATGCTCATGTTTTTAAATTCTTACGTTTATGTTCAGTTTGATATTTTCTTTTCTTAGCCTATTGAGAATTTGATCTCACCATTTTTGTATGTTTTATTTTCCCCAGGATATAAAGAATGGTTTTATATTGGAGTACTAAAGGGAAAGATCGTTATGGGAGATGTTGAGGATTTTTCATAAGTTATAATAATGTATTCCACATTTCCAAAGTCACTAAACTATTATAGTCTTCAATTGTGTGTTTGTAAAATGTAATGAATATTAATCTAAAAAGAGGAAATTTCCATGTACGTCATGATTGAGTCATTATAATTAGTTTAATGTTTATGCCTACTTTGGGAAATCCTCATCCACTTGTGGATCACCCGGACCTTCTCTATCATCGCATGCACCATCTATTGTACAACAAGAGATGCCTTCTTGATATGTGTCTGACATAAGCGTGACCTTTAGGGTCTTATATATTGGTCCTTGAAAGGTGAAATGATAATTGTAGAGTGATATGTATTATGATAATAAAACTAATCCAATGGAATGTGTTCCTCCCAGTTCTGCCTAATCTCTAACTTGAAATACCTCAACATATCCTCTAACACATGGATAGTGTGCATGGTCATTCCTCCCATATAGGGGTGAAAATTTATACTCATCCTCATCTAGGCTATGAATGCCTCCTTCAAGCATCGCAACAACTGTGACATGAACCATGAATGAAAGTCATATAAAATTGTTGAAAGAACCCCATTAAATACATACATTATTATAAATAAACAACCATCCCAAAATCTCCACCAAACTATTTTACCAAATAGAATGGAACTAAACCGGTTCGTAAGTTGGTCAACTATCATTCAGATGACATTTTTGTCCCTCCCTATTTGCCAAATTCTTTTTATAGATTCTATGGGAATGATATCCCATTTACACAGGAAGATCTCAAGAGGTTTCAAAAAACTTTTTGGAACCTCGTTCATGGACTTCAACTATAGAAATGTGAGACACCTAGAGATAAACTCATATATGCTCCACCTCACGCCACCCCCCCAAAACTACCACTGAAGGTCCCTATATATATTCTCTACATTGAGGTTTATAACCAAAGGATAGGTGTGAAACTCCCTCATAACCTCTTTTATCATTGAAACTAGAACCTTTTTCCTTCACTGGAAATTGATGATGTGATTCCATAATTTATAAAATTCATCTTGTAAATCTCTTGAGGATATATGTTCATAAAGGGCCTCACAATCGGTTTCTTCCAACCGATCCTCCATCACAAGCTAGATGATTGGAGGAGAAAAAACCATTGATTAATGAAATGATGCACCCCCTGCTCTTCCGGGGTCAAATATAATGAACCCAAATACCCAGATACCTTCTCTATCAAAAAATATTTTACTTATTTCTAGGGGTATGTGAAACCATGATTCACTTTCTAGAAGTATAGACTATGTCAAAGTCATAGTCCTGTAGGAACGGTTACCAGGTCCTCTGTCTCAGGTTCAGTTCTACATATGGGAAGACATACCTTAGAATATGATGGTCCAATTAAACAAAAAATCACTCTCCTAGATGATAGTGACTCCATATTCTTTAGAGTGTAGTCTATCATTTCCAACTCCATGGTGTAAATCACATAGTTCTACTGATGGGTTCTCAACTACCTCGACACATATGTGTCCACTACCTTCCTCTATATCAACATATTGCCAATCACAACTGTATAAGAATCACTATTTACTACATACTCTATACAATACTCCTGTAGCCTAAAATATAACAACTCATTAGTATCATCCTCAACTCCTTAAACTATATCTAACACTACTCAGTCTGGGGAAACATTTTCCCTTTCTATATTAGTTCGTTCAAAGAGGCTACAATCCTGGAGAAGTATCCCATGAACCTCCGTTAATACCCCAAAAATCCATGAAAACATGACACATTTAGGATTCTCTAAGGTGGATCCTAAGAAATAACTGCATCGATATCCACTATGACAACAACTAATACATGTTTAGAAAGGACATGCTCATACTAGATCTAGAACTAGAACTTCAAAAGATTACCATAAATAAGGTTCTTTCAAAGATTTTCTTAGACCATCCTCAAGTACTTTACAATATCCTCATCTGACATAGAGTAGGTGAGTATAACTTCAATGAAGAAAACATAAAATCTGTCCATGTATGGATTGAAAAGATGAAACATAAAATCCTTAAAACAATGAGAGTATATTCTACAAAAAAATGAATCTCCAAGAACTCACAATGTCTGTAGAGACATTGGACTTCCATATTTGGAATATCATCCATTAAAACCCTCAATTTATGGTATCAAGACCTGAGATAGTTCTTTAAGAATGAACTCTTTCCTGAAAAATGATCACAGAGGCCATTAATCCTTATCAAGGGGTACTTTTTCTTTATCCTGGCCTAATTTAGGCGATGATAGTCAACATAAATCTATAAGATATCATATCCCTTTTTCAAGATCAAAACTGAAGATAACTAGGGGATACACTAGGAATGATAAAACCATTCTCTTGAAGGTCCTCTAACTATACCCTCATATCTCAATGCACGATAGGGGATTTATGATATGTTTTAAAAGATATCAAAGCATTAACATGGTGAAAGTTGAAGAAAAATTCCATCTCCCACCAAAAAGGTATTTCTAAAATATCCTTGGGGAATAATTTCATATAATACTCCGTGAAAGAAGAATTCTAGATCCCTGAAGGGCTTGTTGAACTGGTGGATAAACTCTCCATCTGATGGGTGATGGGTTGTAGCATCCTTCTTGCAATACCCACATGCCGAATAATAAATGATTTCGAAGAATCTTTCTCTATAGGAACCTCATGACTAAGCTGCTGGGATAATGTCTCAACTAGGATATCCATCTATCACACTAGGACCAATGATATGAATGTATTACCTAAGCCTATGTATAATAGTAATTAATAAAGAATAAAATAAACATTGATCACACATCTAATCATCTCATGAGATTTCGTGTCATTTGGCTTTATAGCCAGTTGCTGCGGATGACCCTAACATCAAACTCCCTCATCCTTGAGTTGGTCTCCTAGGGGTATTGGTGGAAGAAGATAATAAATTTATCCACCTATAGAAACTTCTCATCAAGGAGCTTCACCTACTTCTCTATTATCCCACCTCCTTTGGGGCCGCCCTGACTACACCTAGGGATCTATGATCAAGGAATTGTCTTTGTTGTTGATTTCCATCCACTACCGACCTTCCTTCCTCATATTTTTGGGTTGGGAAATTACATTACATGTTACATTTCCCATTAATTTCATAACATTTTCCTTCTTTGGGATGATCTAGTCCTATACATGGTCCTTGTGCCAAGCGACCACGTGCCTGAGTATGGTCATGAGGTGGTATCCTACGTCGAGACCCTACTGAATGATGCCTTCTAGTTGCTAAATAAGTCTCATTGTTAAGACACTCAATGGAATATCTAGCTATATGGTGTCCCTCAAATAGAAATATCTTCACCACCCACACCCTATACAACACTTAATAATATGTTTGAATGTATAGGGTACCACATTAGAATGAATTTCTCAACGGAGACCCTACTCAGACTTCCACATCTAGAAGTAACTCTCTTAAATAAAGTTAATATAGTACCATGTAAGGATATTGAACCTAAAAGCATTGTCTAAAACTATCATCCTCCTTATTACATATCTAAATGATGATGAATTTGTATAAAGAATAATAATGAGGGGTAATACTCATTGAAAAATATCTACCGAAAATCAGACTATGAGAGTGACGAATCATCATGTGTTGGGATGACTAAACTTCACCAACACCCTGGTTCTCTGTGGAAGAAGCTGGATACCAGTGAAACTAAAATTTTAGTCAGTTTCTATAAATGTCTAAAAGAGTAGATATCTATCTCAAATCAATCATCCTTTACATGGGGATCTAGATCACCATGGGACCTCAGTGACCTCTTTAAGTTGAACTCATAGAGTACGTTAATCCTATATATATCCTCATCTTACTCTGTTGGTATAATATACTACTCGACAGGCAGGATTATTCTACCTACCCACCTTGAGAAACGATGTCACGATATTGACACTAAACTGAGGCCTCTTCAATTATCGGATTGTTGTCATGATCCAGAATTGGCAACCTAGCTTGATATCTTCTAGGTGGCATCATGAAAATTTAATGAAGACATACCAGAATCAGATGATCATATATATATGGAGAGCTAACTCAAGTAATATTGTTAATGTAATCAATATTATATGATAAATATATTAAATTTACCTTCATCCAATTTCTCGATATGCTGAGTTGATAAACATGTAGTTAGATTCATGGTGAATTAATTTGTAGGTCATCGTACCAACACTGGGTTCCTAGGTCTACGATCCACACTCAAGTCAGTTTGACACTATTGCCCAAAATTTTCAATGAAACCTAATTTGGGGAAAATAATCCAAACACCATTCCATGGTTAAACCACCTCTAAGAAAAATATATCATGACCTGACCCACCAAGGCCTTCCTGGCAGAAAAAAGGTCGATCCGTAACTAGGCCATGCTTACCTACAGAGGCTAGGTTCTAGTGATAAGCATTGAAAGGCATAACTAAAATATAATACCTTTTCCTAAAGATCCAATACGAACACACCATACTATATCCATATAGATGTGCTCAAAAATATAAGTAAATTAAGGTAACATCTAGAGTAAAAAAACATGCATGTAACAGTATCTAGGAAATAAAAAAAATGTGATTGAGTAAACCTAAATAAATGGGGGAAAATATACACCCACCAAGAAATTAGGTCCCAACATGTAATCAACATGAAATGAAATGATAAAAGATTATTTCTATAGAACTCTAATACACGACCATTTTATGAGGTCAAATGAACCTATACTACCACAATACTGGGTTTCGGTAGCACCACCCTTTAACAGTGATAAAAAAAGTGCTTTTAAATGTGACCCTTTATCAACATTTTTTAGCGCTGTTAAAGACTCCATCTTAATTAGTGTTTTTTATCACTCTTAAAGGGTCCCCCTTTATCGGCACTTTTTTTAGTATAGCTAATAAGGGGTAGGGGATTTATTAGTGCTTTTTCCAAGCGTTGATAAAGTGTATATTTAAAAAAAATATTTTTCATAAAAAAATAATATATTGATATATAAGTATATTTATATTGATATAAATATAATATATATTTTTTAAATATGTTTTAGATAAGGATAAATAGAAATATAAAATTCATGTATAATATATTTCGTAAAATAAGTTTATAAATTATTTAAAAAATATTTTTAATTAATACTTTTATAACTATCATTGACTAATAATCAATTAATATCATTTTGAAGACAAAAATAAGTAAAAAAATAATAAAAGATCTAAAATAATTTGAAAATGTAACTCAAAAATCAAATGACAATAACTTTTTATCCGGGTGTCTGTTTCAACACTATAACATATTAAATTGAATCCTACGATGAGCTCTACGCGCTATTATGTAAAGGAAACCTTTTGTCACATTTTTTGAGGCCAAAAGGCCAAAAAGGCCTTAAAAACTGATTTTTTATTTTGTATATCTTAATTTTTTAACATTAAAATATAACTTATGATCCAGATGTCCCCTAGTCCTGTACCACATATCATATCGAAGATTCTTTCATTGTTTTGATTTGACTGGTTGTGGAATAGAAACTAACTTCTGGATTAGAAGTTATGGTCGTTTTAACATTCTATGGCTTTTTAGATACACATATATATATGTATTTATTCGTATATGTGTGTGTGTGTGTGTTGTAAATATATATGTATGTATTTATTTATTTATTTATAAACACACATAAGAAAACATATTTTATAAATGTATTTAAAACTAATCTTATAAATATATATTAATATACAAATAAAAATACGGATAACATATTCTAACTATATATATATATAAATAGCTATAAATATAGATTAATATATGGATATATATATATTAATATACATATATATATATTAATATTACTATATATATATATATATATATATATATATTAATAAAACTAAAAATATATATATATTAATGTAAATATATATTTGTTGAAATATATTTTAATATATGAGTAAATATAACTAAGTATATATATAAATAAATAGATATATTAATAAATGTAGAGCAAAACAATATGGTGGAGTGGTAAAGTCTTAGGTGTGTAGGTAATGGGTCTCGAGTTCGAATCCTAGGGGAGTCAGGTCGCACGTGTTGGTTGGGGGAAAAACCAAGAGCTGTTAAATGGGGTGGGCCTGGGTAGAGCTGGCTAGGGCATGCATGGGCTACCATGGGGTGTGGAGAGCTGTTAAATGGGGTCTTCAAGCCCTTTTGAAGCCCCTAGTGTTGAGAAAATATTTTTTTATTATTTTTTGAATATTTTGTTAACTTTTATTAGTGCTTTTAAAAAGCACTGATAAAGGAACCTTTTATCATAACTTTTTTAACACTAATAAAAGGTGCCTTTATCAGCATTTTATTAGAGCTGATAGAGGGAGACCCCCTTTATCTTCTCCTTGATTAAAAATTCTTTTTTTAGCGCTGTTAATTCCCTTTTTCTAGCGATGATAAATTCCATATTTGTAGTAGTGCTAGGTATCCCTATACCCCGAAAAAATCACCTCTGCCCAATACATTGTTTTCATAAGACATGAAACATGTGGGAAATACTATATAGGGTTTAGTATATATAGTCCCCATAGGACACATTGAAATTTGATGTGGGAGAAATATGAGACATATTAGAAGTAGTCTGCTCAACCCAAAGAAAAAGAGAATATGAAACCAAAAAATGAAGATATATTATCATAAAATAAAACTAGAGGAGAGGGAAAGTGGATCTCCATTTAATATCCTAGCTTAGAAAAGTGTCTAAAAAAGATCCAAAAGGACCATAAATGAAGCCCATAATTTCATTTGTTTTTCTGATGAAGTTACCACGTGGAGGACCCTCACCTTTCAACTATTCCACACAGTCGCAGGGGCATAATATCTACATAGAGATCCTACACCCTAGTTCGTCAGGGGGGTACAACTCAGTAAGTAAGGGAACCATGCTCTAGTCCATTACGGCGTACCACTAAGTAGATATAGGACCCATTTCATACTACATCTAGGGGTTACACTCAATAGATAGATGAACCATGACCAATTCCATCAAAGGGGAACCACTTAGTTGTTATAGGACACATTCTTTAGTCCATCAGTGGGGTACCAATCCATAGATAGATTACCCATGCCCCAGTTTATAATGGGTATGAATTAGTTGATAAGGGACCCATAACCTAGTCTATCATGGGGGTACCACTCAATAGATAAATGACCCACAAGATAATCTGTTTGGGGGTACCACTATGTAGATAAAGGTGTATTGGGGTTCTATGTCCTGTTATGACAGGTGGATTTCTATTCCCAGCCTCTCTCTAATGATCCTACACAATCACTACTATCATTTAGTGCCACCTAAAGAAATGTAACACTAAAAATAACTCACATCATATCTTGAAAGCAACTATGAAGGACACTAATTCATTCTGTGAATTGAAATACTTAGGATAGGCTACTCATGATCAAAATCTGAGTCAAAATAAAAGAGATACAATAGGAAGAAGTTTTTCATGAATTAAAAGGATTTTAAGTGGTCCCCTTGGCGTGTGGCCTTTCTCCACTACCTATACATTTCCTCCCAATCACACGAATTTCTATCCAGGTAGTAGTATATGGCATCTATTAGCTTCCAGGGGCCCACCCATACTCTCCGGGTCATTTTCTTGTTCTTATATGTGTACCTAGCTATTTATGAGTACTATCTTATGTACTTGGAAGTGTCCATGTAATCTAATAGTACACAGTCTTTCCTCCCACACGAGGTCATATGCATGTGATCCTAGCAGAAAACCTCTCTTCTCTATGATGGTTAAAAGTTGTATGGCCTAGATACATACCATGTGATCCTTATCTTCCCCAAAACCCTAGCCTCCATATCTGGGTGGGGAGACAAGACTTGGGTTCATCATACTACATGCTGTGTAGTCATTTTTTAAAAAAAAATCTAGTTCCTACATGCATATCTACATTCAAATATTCCACCAGAAAATACATCATTTTTCCAATTCTAAAATATGGTAACTTTTTTCAACCACAGATTCTGACACTCTATTGGATGAAAATTAATATCTGATGAACCTCATGTGTCATGCACACCACCTAACATACCACCCATCACTTCCACATTTAACCGGATCCTAGATCAACAAAATTCATCACCCACATTCTATGATCAATCTCATACTATCCTTGAATCACTGTATCTTTCATCACACATTAGTATGTCATAAATTCGGGGGTTTACCTTGCTCAAAATGCTAAAAAGTCGAACCATTTTCCTGTTGGCAAACAAAGTGTTATGTGAATAAAGATTGGGGAAATTCAGAAAAATAAAGGCTCATATATAATTGGCCAAGATTTATTGGCCAGAAATTTCATAATATGGGATTATTAGGGTGAAATAAAGGCATGGAAGTAAAACAATCAAATAACAAATTATTCATCAATGGGGCTTATGCGATGGGGATGAAAAATCATAATAAAAAAAGATATTAGTCAATGATTAAAAAAGTTAATCAAAAGGGGTTGATGTCTACAATTGATGAGCCCCAGATCGATTCAGATTAATTTTTGGTGAAGAAAACAGTTTCCAATGATGAATAGTACCTAATGCATTTGATGTGCCTCAATTCACCTTGATCCCTTTACTAGTCATCATCTGATCATGATCCACCAATGTAGAATGGGGTAATTCTTTCATCAATCACAAAGTTCTATGTCTAACCCTTAATATTTTACATAATGGAATAATTATAGAGTGAGGTAGTTTACGTTTATTAAATGAATTAATTAAATTAATTAAATAATTAATTAAATTAATGTACCTTCCAAGGGGTGCCTCATTTAAAAAACTGGTTTTTACAAAATTTAGGTCATTCATAGTGTAAACCCTATGCTCTAGATTCAATCATGGTCTCAGATGATTTATCTGAATCCCCATTCAAGAAATATTCCATTATTTATATGTAAATGCGCATGTGTTATATAAAATATAAATTTTGTTGTTATAAAATTAATTCTGGGTTCATCAAGACATGGAATATCATGCTATCTTAGTGCCTGACTTTGAAAATATTTCTTAATATATTTTAAATTATTATAATGAAAAAATAGTATCGAAAGTAGGGTATGGTTTTAAAATGCTAATCTTATATTCTCATACCATTATGAACATGTATCCTTAAGTGATATTTGATATCTACCCTTTCTACATTTACTAATAATATGAGATCACCCTTTCATAGGTTTCCTTCCCCCAATTTATGAAGAGAAGTTTTTAGTAGGGTATGTCTAAGAAGAGTACTTTGTGGGAGAAGTTAAATATAATTCATGAAATAAAACGACTGTGTGTCTTGTCTCCAATGACATTAATCCTTTATAGTCCTCAAGAATATATTTATAAAATATATTTTATATTTATTTATCAATTTTTAATATCTACATATAAAAATTATTGGTTTCTATAGTTTTTATCAACTTAAATTCTCATTTTAGATATGGAATGTGACAATAAAGTCCATATTATCTTGGGTAGGCCTTTCTTAGCCACTAAAAGTGATATCACAGATTCATCTAAGGGTAAAATTTTATTTAATCTTAGATAAAAATGTTTTTAATTATATGTGTTTAAAAATGAAAAATTAAATTTATATGGTGAAACAAATTCAAAAGTGATGTTATTAGACTCAGATTGATCATTTGAATATTTAAAAGAATTTGAAAAAATAATCCTTGGTTATAGAAATTTATTTGGATGTTTAATATTATTTTTTACACATTGTTGAGTCTAATAAAAAATTAGAATCTAGATGGCCTTCTAGATATAGTTAACAATTATTTTCCCACTAAAAAGTGTGGTGTTGGGAATAAATTTTCCATGACAAAACTTAAAGAATTTTGAAGATAACATGTAGCTAATTTACATTTTGAAAATAATTTTAAACAAGTGGATAAGGTTGAGGGATATTTTTTAAAACACTTTTATGATTTTACATTGATAAATATCTTCAAATAAAATATAGAAATTGATCTGAGTGGGCTGTACACTTAGGACAGTAGAGAGAAAAAATGAAAAAAATTGTTCTGAAATTTAAAAATGTAAAAATTTCTAAACCGATTTTAATAAAAATATCTATGATCATATTATTCCTAGTCATAAGATACTTAATTCTAGTTAAAAATAAGCTACTTTAGAGTTTAAGCACTCCCAATAGACCTAAAATACCAAATTTTAGGTGAAAATCCAACACTACCTAATATTTTTTCTTCTAAACTAAATAAATGACAATACGAAAAGTCTCAAGGTGTTATGAAAATTATGGAAACTAAAATAGGTTGTTTTATAGATGAAATTAATAGTATTATAACTTCTTTATGTATATAAAATATTCCTATGTAACTATACCAAAAACTGATAATTTATTATCAAAGGAGAATAAATTCAAAAATGAAAGTGGTTGTGAAATAATATTTTATCAAGATTCTCAGTGATGTGATCATATATACAATTTTAGAAAGTACTTATGTTAATATATTTCAAGTAGTTCTCAAGAAATTAGGATTTCATACTATTAAAAATTAAAAAGCTGAATAAATTCATAATTGAAAAGTTTCCAAATGGAGGGTCTCTATAGGTTATAGATAGTTGAATTATATAATAAGAAATATCATTTTACAATTACATTATTAGAAATAATGATTCAGAGACATGATGGGAATGATTTATTTTGGTTATTTGATCATTAATGTAGTTACAAATAGAATAATTTCTTTCTATATGACTAGAATAAACTACCATCACATGCCTATTTAGAACATTTTCTTACTAGTGGATTACCTTTGGATTCTATGGTTCCCCGATCAACATTAAAAGGTTAAATATTAATATATTTTAATAAATTATAGAGAGGATTATTGTGGTGTTCATGGTTTATTTTTACATTATCGATAGCACCTTTGAGAGATTCTTAGAAAATATGGAATTATTTTTTGAGAGATTCTTAGAGACCAAATTAGTTCTTAATTAGAATAAATTTCAATTTATGGTCATTGAAGGGATAGTTCTTTGATATAAGGTGTAGAAGAGGGAAATTCAAGTTGAAAATGAAAAATATAATTTATTTATTAATTTTTACCACTTGATAATTTCTTGGGTTTTTGGAGTTGCTTAGGGAATGTCGGTTTTTACCAAATGTTTATTAATGATTTTTCAAAAATAAAAAATCCCTAGGGTTCATTACCCGTTAAATATGCACCCTATTCCTTTCATGATTTTTTTTAAATATTTTAAATTTCTTAAGGAGAAAATGAATTCATCACCCATCATCATCACACCAGAATGGAAATTACATTTTGAATTAATGTGTGATTCTAGTGTTGTGGTTTTTTGAGTTTTTTTAAGGCCACATTAATGATAAGTGATTGTATTTTTTGTTTTATTATAATAGATTTCTATATGATTCTAAATGAAATAATACCACTACTGAGAGGATGTAGTTGGATATTGTGTTTTCTCTATAAATTTTTAGGTAGTACCATTTATGTTCCAAATTCATATTCATTATAGACCACATTTCTTTAAAGTATCAACTGTCTATGAAAGAGACCAAACCTAGACTCATTAGGTGGATTGTTTTGTAAATATCGTTTTACATAGAGATTATGGATAAATAGGTATATGATAATATTTTATTGATCATTTTTATAATATTTCTAGTGCTAAATGTGAATATCCAAGGGAGATTAATTATATCTTTCCTGATGAAATGTTTATAAATATTTTAGTTAAGAAATATTCTAGTTATGAATTTGTTATTGATTTATTAGAAATAGTAGTCATGACCAAATATTTTTCACAAAAATCAAAGGAAAAAGTTCATATATGAAGTTAAATACTATCTAGAGGATGACCGTTTTCTATTTAGTAGGTGTTTAGAATGCATCCTGCGGAGATTTCTTTAGAAGAGTAAATGCTACCTGTTATAGAGAGTTGTCACTTTTCACATTGGGGTGGATTTCAAGGAGAATAAAAGTGAAAAAAAGATTCATGGATGTTAGATTTTATTAACCTTTATTATTCAAGGATTATAGGTGTTGTTTATGCTCTTTGATATATATTAATGATTTGGAAATGTGGGAAGAAAGTATGAGCTTCCATAGAATGGTATTTTCCATGTTAAGATTTCGATGTTTGAGGATTGATATTTATGGAATGATTTTCATATCCTTGTGGAAATGAGTGTATTTTGGTAGTATTTTACTATGTTTCCAAATAGATTAAGGAAGTGTATATTACCAAAAATCAATCCAATACTGTGATTAATCTCATTAAAAATAATATGTTCTTAATATTTATTATTCCTCTAGTTTTAATAAAAGACACTATAAACCCATATAAAAAAATTTAAAATTTAAATCTTTGTCCAACAAGTATGGCTATGTATATATAATTGGAGATTCATACAGTAAAATATCTAATTAAAAAGTATAAATTTCAATCCTAGAGGTTAAGATGATTTTTGAGAAATAATTATTTAATTCTGAGAAATAGTAGCCCTTCAAACTAGAAGAAGAATTATGGGCATACAAAAATTTGATAAAACCCCCATTGATATTCCTTCAAAAAATATTTATTTTTTAAAATCATTACATTTACTGGTATAATTGTAACAAAATCCGCATTGGGTTATGAAAGATTTTAATTTTTATTTGAAGATATTTGGAGAGTTCATACTACTTTAGTTGAGTGAGATGGATAATATTATGAGAGACTCCTATTAAATTCTTGGATTTACAAAGAGAGGGATAAATATATTCTTTATTTCATCATCCAAAATAGAAAATTTAATGTTGCATAGAAGGTTATTTTGTTCAATTATAACAATAATGTATTTTTTAGGAAGATTATATCCAAATGGTATGGTCATTTTAACCATTCCTAGAGTCCTTGTAAATGGATCTCTGGAACATGTAGTATAAGACTAGATATCTTTTTTTGGTTAATTATAAAAGAATTGAACACTAATTTCATAGTTATAAAAGGGGAATAGATTCCATTATTTTGATGGGAATTTAAAATTATTTGTGTCTATATGAATAAATTAAATGCAATTCTTCATGGGAGTCAAACCATGGTCATTATTGTGTGTTTACTTCTTTTGTGAAGAATAATGTGTTGTTGTGTTTTGTCTGTAAATAGGTATTTCTTTTAGTAATTAATTCATAGTATACTTTTTTTTTCTTAAGAGACTTAGATGGTGTGGGGAAATGAGAATAATAGATCCCAAATTGTTTTCATGTCAAAGAGAAGATACTTGGAAGATATTTAAGGGATAAACATTAAATAACTCAATATATGGTTTTTCATTATTTGGGATTTTATTATGTTGGAAACTAATGATCATATTTTTACTGTTTTGTTACTGAAAATAGAATAACTAGAGGGTATTTCACTCAATGTTAAGAGGTAATATGTGTTTTTAGCATGTATGTTAAAGGATTAATCTTATTCAATCAGTGGAGTTATTATTCTAAGTTCTCTTTTTTTAATTTTGTTTTTAATCAATAACGGAACTATATCTTGTTGAATATTTTCTAAAACATAAGCTATAATGATTTTATATCCATCATTTTCTGTTGCTAAGTATGTGGGATTAAACCCTCATTTCAATTGTTATCAATTATTAATATTCTAGTATTTGTAACTTTATTGATAATATTTATGTTATTCTTAAAATATAATGCATTAACCTTTTTAAACTGTTAGTGAAATTATGAAATTTTGGTAAAAATATTAGTTGAACTATTTTTTGACCCCTGAATATAAAATTTAACCATAATAATTTTATTTTTTTGTTTAACTAATTTATTTGTATCTCTCACTTTAAATTTTAAAAATGGTCACATTGTTGGGTTTAAAGTTTATGGAAGGGGTCATAATTTATGATAAATTTACTTCAATGTATTACCCATCAATAACCCCTATAATTTTTCAATGATGTTTTTTCAAGTATCAATTTATCATTTTTAGTTATGATAATTTCTTTGTGCTATTTGAATGTTGTGTAGCCACTTTTGAGGATTATAATTCTATATTACCCCCATAGATTCAATTGATTTTACAATTTTTATTTTCCTCTTGAATGATATTTTGTTGTTTAAAATATTAGTTGAATTTTATACAATTATCATTGCCTTTATATTTTTTAAACATGAATTTATTATCATAAAATATCTATTCAAATGAATTATTAAATGATAAAATTAATCATGGTTTTAATTTTCAATCCTTAATTATATCATTATTTTAATTTTTAATATATTAAATGATTTATTTATCCTTCATTATAATTATTAAATTTTGTTATCAAAGTAGATTGTCTAATTATTATGGCTTCTATTTATGTGAGTTTTTTCTACTGGAGGTAAAGAGAAGTTTGAAACTTATTTTTTTTTAAAATTGTATTTTTCTAATTCATTTCAATATTTATATGGTTATTCATTTTTTTATAACATGAGTTACATTTTTATCTACAAACAATTAATTTCATGAGTATAAATTGAATCATTTCTTAAAGAAAATCGATAGAGGAATTTTTTTTCTAAAACCAATTATTTTTGGAAACCCAATTTTTCAGTATTGATATTCATTTTATTCCAATTAATTGTATTAAATGATTTATTATGGGAAAGAATTTGTTTTAACTGTGGTTGAATTTATGAGTGGATAATGATATTCTATATACCACTAGGAGGGGGTGGGGGTGAATAAGTGCTATAATATTTTTACAAATTATATTACTTTTGATTCAACCTCTTTGAGTAAATAAAGTCTTCATCCCTCATCTTTAATACTTTGCGTCACCCTGTGAGAAAAAATATCAAAGAAGCTAGAACACACATGGATTTACAAGTTTATTACAAAGTCCTACTCTATTCCATGATGGTTAGACACCCTAACTATGATTCTATATTATATCAGAAGGTGATTGAAATAGTAATTGGTTTGACTCACAATGATAAATTGTTTAAGACCCCCCCCCCCAAGATCTAATCAGCCTTGAAGAGTTGGTTAGACTCAAAATGGAACCTTCTTCACTATGATTGGTTAGACCAACCAATTAAAATATTTAAGAAACTAGTTAGAACCAACAACTACATCATTTAATATAATATGGCTTGATCCACTATAGAAATATCAATTGAATATCCTATCTCACAATATCGTTGGATCACAATGGATTGTGTACAATTTCACATACCATTGAACTTATTTTGGACTTTAAAAAAAAATTCTGATCACTATATATAATTAGCTACCTTGGTACAACAATGCTCAGGAACTAATTATTTCTTATGCTTATGATCCGACCTCACTAAAAACAAAAAACTTGGATATGAAAATCTTCTAAAATACTACTCAAACTTCAATCTCAAATATCACTACTCACAGCAAAAAGTATATTCCATATTCATTTCTTCAATCATCATGGATGTATTTTAATCATTACATGGACTTCTTACTAAATGAAATAACAAAAACGCACCAACTTCATACATTACAAGAATGATTTAATACATGTACATGCATACTCCCATATGTACAAATTTTCACAAAGATTTCTACTACCACATTTTCAACTCAATGCACGCTGCCACAATGAATAATACTATTTTATAGGAACAATATATCTTATACACACATATCAAACACAATCCACTTTTCAAAAACTCAGAAAAAACATTTTAATCTTCTTTTCCATGTTCCTGGGAGTGCATGTAAGCATGAACTATTTATATGATTCATGCATGAAAACCAATATGTGTGTAGGTTAATAATACAAAAAACTCAATCTAATCCCTTCATGAAACAGTATATGTGGTGTCTTCGTCTACTTCATAGAACAGAGTATGTGGTGTCTCTTTAACCTTTACAAAATAATTCATGGAAACTACCCAAGTTCATCATGGATAGGATCTTTACGAAGAAAATACATCGCATTAATTTTCTTCCTTATTTTTGGTGATTCTATATTCTCCATGAATCAAATTCAAGTGAGATCAAATATTTACATAACCGGTATGCATAACTCCTCCCTTAAATTCCATATATAATTTCTTCACTAACCCTTGTAAATAAAAATAAGAAAAATCAAACATCAAACAATTTTCACTTTTTATCATAAAAACATCTAGTTATGATTTAACATTTAAATGTTCAAGTAACTTCATAACTATTCACAAAATAGATCTGGGGAAACTAAATCATTCATCATCTTAATAAAATTACATATGTGGAACTAGAATGCACGATATCTCCTTTAGAAAAATAGAAGGCTTGTTCTGTTCTATTTCTCACTCAAAAATACTCTTTGAATGTGCAATGAAATATCAAATGAGAGATAAGATACAAATATTAAATAAGATACTCTCTAGCTTTTATAGGCATAAGTTAATGAATAAAATTCTCTGATAAACATGGTTATCCATCTGTTTAATCACATTGTGCAATACTAAATCACATCATATACCATCACAACCTTCAGATAAAAAAATATTTTTCTACACAATGTATATACATGATTTGATCTTCATTTTATGATGAAAAATTAGTTTAATCACATTTTGATTAATTTCGGATCATCAAAATGATGAAACGATGATCAGAGGACTCATATCATGTTTCAGTTGATGTTATGATTGAGATCATCTGACAAACAAACCACCTTCAATGGATTGATGAAGTAAAATGATGCAGCAGTGATGATATAGAGACAAAGTAGCTGGGACGATCAATGACCAAAATGATTAGTTGTATAGATCATATGGATGTGTATCGTTTGAAGCTACAGTAATCATACCCCACATTGAAATGGCTAAGTGTTTCACTTTTATTTGTATTACAAGAAGAAAATAAAAATTTGAACTACTAGTTACCGAGATGTGCAGGCATCACCCTAAACATGCGCCCCCTTCTTCTATCATGAATCCCTAACAATGGATCCTCGCTAGCTCTATGAACTCTTGTGGGAAATCTCTTTCAGCCACTATGACACACCCTGGCTTCACCCAGTCTGGTTTCCTGAAAATTTCTTGAGTAAAATATATATTGTATAGTTTAAAAAAATCCTTCTATAAATGAAACTCCAAACCAACTAAATATTAAAAACCCAACTCCACCATTCTCAAAATTATACCAGATCCAACTTATAAAAAATAAATCATTTTTCATGGAATTTTCTTAAAATGGTGAAAAAATTGTTTCAAACTCAAATATCCAGTGACAAAAGTTTTTCTAAAATATAAACTAGATCTACGATCATCAATATAAAAAACCATAAAACATATTAATGTCTTTCACCATACACTCATTGAAAAAATTCAATTCATTAGACACTCCAATCTCACCCTTTATATTTGTTTTCAATACTCAAATGATGTCAAATTTTTTACATTTTTTTATCCACTTACCAGAAATGAATACAAAGGTGAATTTAGGAATTAAAACCTCATGAAACATCTTCAGAAATTCAGTTTTTTTATCAAAAAGAACCCTCACTCAACAAAAGAAATTAGCTATAAGCTAATTAACTCTAAGTATATGTCAGAATTCCCAGTTTAGAAAACCAGAGACATGTCACTTGAGAATCAAAGCTATTAAAATCCTACAATTTTATAATATTATTAAACATATTTAAATAACATCTCCATATGGAAAAAATTTGAACATGATTTCTAGGATATTTTCTACACACATCTCAAAAATAGAATCAGAAATTTAAAGTGAAAAAACTAATAGATTGCCCTTTAAAATTCAGATTAAAAATTTGAGAGTGATCATTATTTTTCCATGATTGTAAATATTTGAAAGGATAAAATAATATCTCATACCCCTAAATGGATGCATCCATATCCTTCAATTCCTTGCATGTTAGAAAAAAACATTTATATAATGGAATTAGGAGGAACTAATTTGTTTCTTAGAAATAGAACTCAGGCTGAGGGTTTGCTCTCAAAATTTCTTTTCCCTTATTTCCTTTATATTCAGATTCATAAGCATTCTCCTTCATCTCTTGGGCCATTATTAGTGTCATTCACCATTTTGTGTAATGAACAATGTTTCCATAGTTTTCACAATTCTAAATTTTCAAGTCATCATTTATAAATGACTCCACATCATGATTAACTTGTTTATCTTTCAGAAATTGCTTTTATCTTTATTTTTCAATATTTATTTATTTTTTAAATTGTTTTAGATTCTGACACAATTCACTATTGACTGTATCTTTTTCACAATATGACTTCATATCTCATTTTCATTATGATGAATACCACTTGATAAAATAAAGGCTAACTTTATCAAATTTATGACCATCTTAACCACATCTTCCACATACTTCATTTAGAAATTCATATAAGTTCTGCATTTCCAGTTTAGATGAAGTCTTGATTACATGCTTCTTTTTATGATAATCTAATCTTATATGCTCAGAATTTATCCCCTTTGACTCATGCCTCCTCCTTGGTAGTAAAATGTTATACCAGTGTGAATAATATTTATGACCAATCATTAAACAACACCAATAGTAGCCTCTGAAGCTTGATCTTCTAGACTGATAGTGACTCGACGTTGATGATTGTAGTTGTTTCTTTTTCTCAAATTGTTTATGTATCTACTTAGGAGGATATCTTCCAATGGAATTATGAAACTCTTTATTTAAAGACATTTTCTCATTTATTATTTTGGTGTAGTTGGATATATTATTATCTTTCTATCTAGTATTTTTTTAATTAAAAAATGCACATAGAGATTCATTTCGGTTAGAAATTTTATTTCTCTAAACCCTTATTCTTAAAGATTCTAATTTGACATTCATTATAAATCAATTCTCTCATTACCTTCATCACCTTTAAATGAGTCTCTGTATTTCTAGGATTTTCCTATAAATCCAATTTTATTCTTAGAATATCTACCATATTATATCTCATTAATCAATGATGTAAATTCATCCATTTCTATAGACATCAACATTATATTCTTAGATGTTAACCTCTTATTATACTTATTCAATTTAATTTTTTGATACTTCTTATCATCTTCATCCATGTTAGTTTCTCAATAATTCTTCAATGAATAATTTTGAGTGAATTGAAAGTTGTTGTGACGATTCAAACACCATTGTGGAATTTTTCTCTTTAATTTACATATAAAATATTTTAACATTCTTTTAAATAAGTCCATAATTTTATCTAATTCTTGTTCGACTTCTTCTTCTTCTTCAGAAACAATTTATTTTGGTTCTTATTTGATTATCATTTTACTTTTAATCATGGGTTCAAAGACCATCTTATCAGAAAATTTTTCTTGAATGATTGGACTTTTGTAATTTCATAAGATATGAGAGTATTTTGATGTTTATCCAATGATAGATACTTTATCTCTTCCATTGAATAAATCTTTGAGTCCAATCTATCTGTAAAATTTATCATAATATTCTTTATAATAGTATAGTCATCAAACGTTTCTCCAAAACATCTGAGATTATTGATAATTTCATTTACTCATGTATATTAGTCATAAATAGTTTCATCATCAACCATTTTTATGTATTTAAACTTCCCCCTATAGATTTATAAGTTGGTTTCTCTAACTATAAGATTTCATTCATAACTACTTCTCAGTTTATCATAGATCTTCTTGTTTGGTTGGAGAACCATCACTAGGGTAATATTTTTTAGATAAATCCATAATGATTTCATTTTGAGCCTCAAAATAAACTTCCAAATTTCTATTATCAGATTTAGTCATATTAATATCGACATTGATAGTTAGGAATCCAACTGTTGTTGAATCACTCACTTCCTGGACAAGAGATAGAAGGTAAGGAAGAATCATTGTCCTCCAACTATGATGGTTAATTACAAAAAAATAGGGAATTTTTTAACTATTAACTGAATTCAAATTCTCAATTTGTGGGAAAATTTTCATGATCAATAGAGAGTACATTTTTTGATACCAATTGATGTGGTCAATGATCAGTTAGATACCACTAGGGGTTGGGGGTGAATCAGTGGTATACTATTTCTATAAATTCATTTAATTTTTGTTGAACCTATGTGACTAATTAAATTATCAATCCCTCATCTTTAATACTCAGACTCACACTAGAAAAAAAAACAAGTAAAACACATTACACATAGATTTAGAAGGTTTAGTATAGATACACACCCCTTTCCATGTTAGTTAGACCCCCAACTTAGATTATATACTATTTTATAATGTTATTACAACATTTATTTTTTAGACCCCCAATTAAAAACTGGTTATACCCCATAGTTCCTATCAACCTTCAATAGTTGGTTATACCCCACAACTGCACCTTATTTATAATGATTGGTTAGACCCCTCAATCCCGATCATTAAGAAACTGGTTAGACCCCCCAGCTGCAAACTTTAATTTCAGATGTCTTAATGCACTGTAGACATATCAATTGAATATCCCCCTCCAAAAGATCATTGCATTACACTGGCTTGTGTATAATTTTGAGAACCTTTAAACTACTCTTGGGATTTGAAAAACAATATGTTATCACTATAAATAATCATCTGTCTCAACACAACACTACTCAAGATATAATTATTTATTCTACTTAACACCCAACCTCACTGAACACTGAAATCTCTGACGTGAAAATGTTCTGAAATAATAATCTGACATCAGTATCAAATATCACTGCTCACTATGAAATGTTTATTTCATGTTTATTTCATTAAAAATCATGCATTTATTTTAAACATTTAATGTATTATTATTAAATTAAATAAAAAACATAAACATGCTTCACACATTACATGAAATATTTAATACATGTGCATGCATGCTGCAACATGTTCATATTTTCACAAATATATCTTCTTCCAGACGTTCAACTCAATGAACATTCCCTAAATATATACTACTGTTTTATATGAATATTATATTTCATACAAACATATCAAACACTATCCCCTTTTCACACATACACATAGTCTATTTAAATTATCCTTTACTTGTTCACGAGAATGCATTTATGCATGCTGTATTTCTTTAACTCTCGCTCCGAAAACAATATGAGTGTAAGATCATGATACACATAACTCAATTTAATCCCTTCACATAATAGTATATGTGGTGTCTCCTTCTACTTCGCAAAACATAGTAAGAGATATTTCATTCTCCTTCACTAAACTGTACATGAAAACAATCCAGGTTCTTTACAGATAAGATATTCATGAAGGAAATAATCCACAACATCTATCCTTCTTCTTTACACTTCTTCTGTATTATTCATGATAAAATTTTATGGGATCTCTAATGTTCACTTATCCATTATTCATCAATCCTCCCTTCATATTCACATACGATTTGTTCACCTACCTTCAAAAATAGAAATACAAATAGTAAAACATCTTGAGATTTTTTTGTTTTCTTCACATAACAATTTTACGTTAATACTTATCAGCATAAGGGTCATATTAATTTTTACTTCCCTAAAAAATATATTTTTGGAACATCAAAAATTCCGCATCTTCATGTGATTTCATATGTGGAACTCAAAATCATGGTATCTCCTTCATAAAAATATAATGCGTGTTATATTCTACTTCTATCTCAAAAATCATCATGGATGTGGGATGAAAACATAGATGAGAGATAAGATACAACCTTTAAATTAGCGACTCTAGAATTTTATAGGTGTATTTCACTAAAAATTATCTGATAAAAACATTGATCTATACATTTATTTTCCTTGTGTAACACTGTCTCACATCCTGAACCATCACCTAATTTAGACAATCAATTATTCCTTTACACAATATAGATCCCTAATTTGATCATCATTTTATAATTCAAACATAGTTTCATCACATTTAAATTAATTTTGGATCCTTAGGATGATGAAATGATGATCATATGACTCATCTCTAGTTTTTTGACATAGTAGTGGATTTCCTCTAACAAAAAAAACATCCTTCGATGGATTTCTGGAAAATACAAAACTGCTTGGATGATTGATAGAAAATGCGACTGGGCCGATCGATGACTAGAATGATCAAATGTGTAGATCAGACAAGTTTGGTTTATTCAAATATATAGTAACCAAATCCAACATCAAAATGGTTTGGTGTTTCTCTTTTATTTATATTACAAGTCACTACTCAAACCCAGTAGAAATGGTTACCGAGAGGCGCTGGAATTTCCCCATGCTAGAGCCCCCTTCTGCTGCCATGCCTCTCTACATGGTGGATCCTCACTGGATATATACACTCATGCGAGTGTGAATTTCACTTCTTAGATTAACCTAGGTGGTTTGGCTGATATATATTTTATTGATAAAAATATTGTATACTTTAAAAAAATTTCTTCTTCAAATGAAATAAATTACCAATAAAATAATCAAAACCCTACTCCACCATTATCAAAATTATACCAAAACCTCCTCATGCAAACAAAATCATTTTTCATGGCATCTTCTTAATACGGGGAAAAAATTGTGTCAAAATAAAATAACAAATGATACAAGTATTTCTGAACTATAAACCATCTTTGTAATAGTCACAATTAATAACCTTACAACATATTTAAATCTTTCTCCAAACACTAATTGTCCACACTTTTCACAATATAAAATTTTTAAGTAATAATTTATAGATTACTCCTCATCATCATTAAATTATTCATATGTCACCACTGAAATTTATTTTTCTCTGACAGTATTTTGATATTTTTTAAATTGTGTCATCTTCTCACACAATTTATTAATGACTGAAGCTTTCTTCGCAATTTTACATCTCATATAATTTTAATTATGATGAATCTTACTTGATAAAAAACACTTAATTTATTATATTTGTGAGAATATTGACCACATATTCCTTATACATCATTATCAATTTCATACAAGTTCTACATTGACAGTTTAGATGAAGTCTCGATAACATGCTTCTCCTCTGATAATCTAATCTCATTTATTAAGCATTACCCCTCATTGATTCGTGCCTCCTCCTTGGTAGTGAAATGTTATACTGTCATGAATAATATTTATAACCAAACAATCCACAACACCAATAATAGCCTTTAAACTATGATCTTCCAGACTGATAGTGATTTAACTATGAAGATCACAGTTGTTTCTTTTTCTCAGATTGTGGATATATATGATTAGTATGAAGCCTTATAATTGAATTAGAAAACTCTTTATTTATGAAATAAATTTTCTCATTTGTTTTTTTAGTACAGTGGGTTATATTCATGTCTTTCATACCTACATCATTAGAAATACCCAATGTACATTGATATTCATTTTTTTTAGAAACAAACTTTTCCACCAAACCCTTATTTTAAGTAGATGTAGTGGATTAGCTCTTAATATTAATAGATTTAGGGAAGTATTCTGTCATATATATTAAATCACTTTTAGCTACAATGAACATAGATTATGTCTCAGATAATTATTTCACTTTATCAATAAATATTTCTTCTAGAAATGTCAACATTTTAATAAATTCAGCTAATTTCAAATGGGTTTTTTTATTCTCTTCAAAAAAATATGATTCTTCCTCATCAAGATCATTCTTTCCATTAGTATTTTTATTCTAGCTCAAATATACTCATCTTATATAAAATTATTTTATTAATATTAGTATCCTCTTTATTGACACATTATTTATTGTCAAAGGTGATCCTGTCAATTTCTCTTTTTCTTTTATTTCTTGAGTTTCATATTGTCTACAAGAGTATATTTTTGTTTTAATTTTAACATCCATTCTAAACATGTTATCTCATCACCTTTATCACTTTCAAATGAGTCTTTAGATTTATTGTATTTACCCATAAAATACATTATTTTTTCTTAGATTATACATCATCTTCTAACTCATCCCACGATGATTTAAATTCATCCATTTATCTATTCATTAAATTTATATACTTTGAAGTAAACCAATTCTTTTTCATAATATACTTAATTTTACAGTACTTCTTATCCTCTTATTATGAGTTACTATCAATAACCTTCTTCTTTGGAAAATTACCAGAAAATGAACATTGTTGTGACAATTATATCAATTTTTGGTTTTTTTATTTCATTTCCATATTTACATTTTGAACATTTTTATAAACAAATCCATCATTTGATTGAAGTCATGTTCAGCTTCTTCTTCCTTAAAATAACTTTATTTTGGTTCTTCTTTAATTTTAGTTATAATTTTTATCATTTCATTGAAGTCCATACCTTCTCTTACCTTTTTCTTGAATTTAGAAAATTTCCCCATTTCATAATATATAAGAGTATTATGAAGTTCATCCAATGATAGATATTCAATATCTTTCCATGTACAAATATTTGAGTCAAATATGTGTATTAAATTTCTAATAAGCTTCCTTAAAGTTGTACAATCATCCAAATTTTCTCTAAAACTTTTGATATTGCTGGAAATTTCATTTACTCTTATAAATTAATCATCAATAATTTCATAATTAGGAATTTTGATATTTTTAAAATTTATCCACCATATTTGCAACTTGAGTTCATTTTTTTAAGATTTTTTTCATAAATACTTCTCCATTTATCCAATATCTCAATGGATGTTTGGAGAAACATCACTTTAGTGTGAAATATTTTATATAGAGCCTTCAAAATTTCATTTTAAGCCCTTCTATAGACTACTAGATATCTATTATCAGCTTGAGTCATAGAAACATACACCTTGATAGGTGGTAATATTAATATTACAACACCTCAAACATTTAGAACAATAGATTAAAGGTAAAGAAGCATCACATTCCATTAATTATGATAGTTTTTTCCATCAAAATTAGGAATTACTCATATGTTCCCTAAATTATAATTTCCAATTTTTTAGAAAACCATCTAGATCTATATATGGTACCTTATATGATACCAATTGAAGTGTCCAATGATCAGTTACATACCACTCTGAGGGTGGGGTTGGGTGGGGGTGTGTGGGTGGGTTGATTGAGTGGCATAATATTTTTAAAAATTATTTTACTTGTTATTCATCCTTTATAAATGGTTAAAGTATCATTCCCTTATCTTTAATAATCACCCTCACCCTACAAGAAAAAATCTATGAAACAACAATAAATAGGTATTTACAAGTATCAGTAAAAAAACTCCTTTCCATGTTGGTAAGGCCCCACAATATAGATTCTATACAACATTAGAAGGTGATTACAAAAAAAATTTAGGACCCCAATTGAAAATCGGTTTCACACCCAGTTCAAATCAAACATCAATAGTTGGTTAGACACTCCAACTACACCTTCTTCATAGTGATTGGTTAGACCCCTAATCATAATCTTCAACCAGCTAGTTAGACCCTCTAATGAAATCATTTATTTTCATATGGTTTGAGCCACTATCGAACGATCAATTGAAGATCCTACTCCACAAGCTAGTTGGTTCACATTGGGTTGTGTAAAATTTCAAGTACCTTTGAAGTGTTTCTAGACATGATAAAATAATATTTGATCACTATATATAATTTGATTCTTCAGTACAACACTGCTTAGGGAATAATTCTTTCTTATTCTTCAAACATGGCCGAGTTGAACACAGAAAAATATGATATGAAAATCTTCTAAAAGAATACTACAGCTTCAATATTAAATTTCAAAACCCACTATGAAATGTATATTTCATATTCATTTCCCCAAAAATCATGAATTCATTTTAATCATTACATGGTCTTATTAATAAATCCAATAAAAAACATGCACAAGATTCACATGTTACATGAAATCATTAATACATGTTCATGTATACTACCACATGTACATATTTTCACAAAGATATTTTAACTCCACACATTATAATCAATTATAAATACCTCAATATATAATACTATTTTATATGAATGGTATATCTCATACACACATATAACACACTATGCACTTTTCACACACAAAGTTTATTTTAATATTCCATCACATGTTCTTGAGAATGAATTTAAGTGTGAACTGTTTATTTGATTCTCATAAACAAAAACACATGAGTGTAATATGTTGATTCATGAAAATCAATTTAAAACTTTTAAATAATAGTATATGTGGTGTCTCCTTCTACTTCATAGAACACGGTACATGGTGTTGATCACACCACAATTCACTGTTTTACTTTCATCCTTTCAACACTGTGCTGAACTAGTTTTGTATCGAAAAATATTAAAAATAATAATGAATTTAAATTCATATTTTATTTAATTATTTTTTTTTTTTCAATTTTAAAAATTTCAATGTCACTTTTTTTGATAATTTTATTTTATGTGGAGGTGATTTGGAAGACCCATGATGAAGTTCAAGAAAAATGGGTCTAATTGCGCATGTTCCAAACACAAAAGTGTAATAAACTTCATAAGGATACTAAAAATTGCATAAAAATGTTATTATATTTTGTGTATTGGTCCAATATTCACTGGGATAAAATCTTAATGAATGAAACCATGCCTAATTTGGCCATCTGGTGGCCTATCCAGATTGATCTATACGTGACATTGAATCTACAAGAAGTAAAATTTGGTGGGTTGTGTTCTATAAATATGTAATGTTATATATAGGAAAATGAAGCCAAACATTCGGTAGAAATATCCAAGAGGTAGGGAAACAACATTTTAGTTTTTTGAAAAGTGAGATACGATTTTCTGGATGTCTAAAACCATGGATCAAGTGGTTTTATGAAATTTGTGTGCCCAAAATCACCTTCCACTTTCCTATAAAATTGAATCTTGGGCTCCACATTTTCAAGTTTAGACTATAAGAAAATATCTAACATTTTTTATTCCTATAGGACTTCCCTACTCATCCTATGAAGTTTTGGAGGCCCTTATCCTCATAGGGGGGTCACAAATGAAGAATGAGATCCACCTGAGCTTCCTCCTCCACTCGATGTCGGGCTAAATGTTAGGCGTTCCTTGTGAGGGACCTACACACATGTCAATGGAGTTTTGCAAATCTATTAGCTACTTGTTTGGATTTATTTGGATGATAAAACATTTCATTCCCTGTATCTAAAATGATATAATTTTTTAATACTTTTTTTCATCCATCTGAATGTTATAACTTTAATTCCTAACCGATCAGAGTGATGTTTTGAGTGCAAGACTTGTATCATTCCAATTGGACAAAAAATAATGATTTTCATACCCAATTTATTGGGATTTATATATAATTTTGAAGTAATTATTTCATTCATAAGTTATTGACCTTGTCAATATGATTGTTATGTCATGTTTTGGTTATTAAAAAAATGAAATAAAGGCTTAGGAATTTTTTGGGATTCCAATTAATTTCAACCAAAAAATTATTCAAAACCTAAATGAATATCTAAGAAAAATGAGCATGAAATGTGTGTAGTGAAATTAAAATTACCCATTTATATCATATTTTTAAAAATCTAATTGGTTTTTCGTCTATTAAACTCTTTAATTTATGTTTTTTTCTTAAAACTATTGACAATATCACACCCTTTTATTAGTTTTTTCTAAAAATACATACTCTAAACCTATCAATACTCCATTAGAAATGACCTAGGGTATTCAATATACTATTATTAAACGTTAATATCATAAAAAATTTTGACGGGTCTGGATAACATGGTCAAATTTTTGCACCGTTTCGGAGGAACATTTTTATTTTTAGTGGGTGTTTTTTTTTATAAAATTATTATGTATATTGTAATTTTTTTCATTTTTTATTGCTATATTTTTTAAGTTGATTTCTAAAATAATACCTTTGTAGGCCTTTTCATGAAATTATATTAATTAAAAGAAATAATTCCATTTGAATATGAATTAGAGAGGATCTTACGTTAGCGACACTGAGATACACAAGAGAACCCTTTGATGGAGGACACACAAAACATCGACATAAATATTGATCCTTTTTAATTGTATGAAACCCACATAAAAACTGAATTAAACTAGAATATCACGTCTAAAAACAATGGAACATTAAAGTAACAAACCTCATCAAGTTGTGGTATCCAACCCACATATATTACAATGCAATTCGTAGCACCCAATACTGAATATAAATCTTGTTTAATTGATTTTTACCAAGATTCCATGGAATCACAGGAGAAGAACCACTTAATAATTTAAAACAATTTCACACTATGTGTTCAATCTTAAAACCTAATATTGTGGATGAAGAACAAGTAAATCTTAAGGTATTCCCTTTTTCATTTGAAGATACTACAAAAGACTAGTTTTACTATGTTTATTCATCAATTAGAGGATGGAAAGAAATGAAATGTCTTTTTCTTGAAAAATATTTCCCAGACTCTTAAATAGAACAATAAGAAAAAAAATATGTGTGATAAGACAATCTCATGGGTAAATGATTCATGAATACAAGGAATTATTTAAAAGCCTTTTTCATGTTTTCACACCACCAAATAAGTTATCAATTTTAATTCTGTATTTTTATGAAGGATTAATTCTTATTGATGGAAATATGATTGATGATACTATTGGTGGTGCACTAGTTGATAAGACCATACATGTTGTAAGAACCCTAATTGAAAACATCGAACAGAACACTTAATAATATGGTTGAAGATCCAATGTACCCATTTGAGGTGTCAATGAGGTGAAATTTATTGAATTCGAGAAGAAGAAGGACACTAAGTTCGAAGTGGTAAGTACCATTATTCAAAAACATTCTCTTTCCCAAGTAAAATCGCAATCTCCTCCTACAATACATTGTGGAATTTGTTCTTCTGACACTAATTATTCTGACCAATGCCCCCATATAAGTGAAACATCTAAGTGTTGTGAGGCCAGCATTCCAAACCGCCCCTATATCCACCCCTTTAGAAGAAAACCATAATATCTGTCTAACCCTGGGTGGAATAAAAACCAAGATTATAGGAAATGGGATATTTAGACAAGCCTTAATAATGAGGGAACCAACCAAGGTAGAGTAGTCATCCACCACCACCACCGAAAAATACCCACCCACCACAAAGGACTTTCCAACAACACCCTCCAAATCTCAAGACTATATTAGAAGATATGATGAAATAAATGGATGAAAATAATCATAAATTCAAAAAAAACCACCAAAGAAGCCATTTAAGACAAGAAAATCCCAATTAGGCTCCCTTGCTAACTCTATGGTGGAAATTCAAATACATGGGTCATGTAAACTACCCTCTCATCATATTAATTATCCAATGGATAAGGTGAATTTTAGTACCATCACCCTTAGGAGTAGGAAAAACATAAAAATCAAATGATCCATCCATTAAAGTCATACCCTCCAGAAGAAACTGCAATCCCAATTGTAGAAAATCATCATAGAGAAGAAAATCCTTGTCCTGAGAGAAGCCTATCCAAAGGAAATATTATGTCTATTGATGAGTCACCTATCCCTAACATTAATCTTCAATTTCCTGAAAGGGACACACAAACAAGAAAACAAAAGGAAATTGAATTTTATGTGGAAATAATGGAAGCATTCAAAAATGTGGAGGTTAACATACCCTTGATTTATGAAGTGAAAAAAATTAAAAGATATAACATGTTTATAAAGGAGATATCTACACACCAAAGGCGACATTAAGGTTATGGGAAGGTGAGATTGGGTAGGAATGTCTCAGGATTGATATATCCATCACATCCCACCAAATGAAATGATCTTGGAACATTCTCATTTTCATGCACCATATAGGAGTATTATTTTTCCAAGATATGCTTGATTTGGGTTCCTCTATAAATGGGATGCCACAATCCATTTACTCTACAATGGTAGTTAGATAACTAAATCAAATTGGAATTTTTGTTCAACTTACAAATCAATGTACAACACACCCAACTGGTGTGCTGTAAGATGTTCTTGTGGGGATGAAATATTTAAATTTTCATATTCATAAAATGGATTATGATAGGATGAATAGACATGATCCAATTATATTGGGGAGAAATTTCTTAAAAACATGAAAACCAGGATTAATATTCACAATGGTACACTATCTATGTATTTTGGTTGTGACATTTTCCACTTCAACATCCTTGTTACCATGAAGAACCCCTCAAAAGAACATTCCTCTCTCTCTGTTAATTCAATTTATGTACTCCCTTCCTTGAAAAAAACATATTTCTTTTCTCTTAATTCCATTTATGAATATTAATCTTCAATTTAAATGATAGGAAACGAATCATCCCTTGAATGATGTAGTGTTATAGAAAAATATCATGCATATTTGTTAATTGATTATTTCTTGAACACTGAGGATCACATGACCATAAATGATATTGCAAAGCCTGTAAAATCTCATTCCTAATCTAAGGATGATACAATTGATCAGTTAGATTAGATTAGTGAACTCTCCCCTTCACACACACTCCTATAAATCCAAAATCCCCCTAAAATGGAACTAAAACAAAAACCATAAGATTTAAAATATTCCTATCTTGAGAATGGAAACAATATTCCTATCATCATTTCTAGTTAAATCCCTTATGATAATGAATTGGGAATTATGGAACTTTTGAGGGATTATAAAAAATATTTGGGATGGACACTTGTAGACATTCTTGGTATTAGCCAATCAATTTTCACATATCATATATCTTTAAATGATGAAGCTTAACCAGTGAGGTAGTCACAATATCAACTAAACCCAAAATTATTGGCTTCTGAAATCATTTAACCCATCTCTAACAACTAATGGGTTAGTACAATATAAGTGGTCCCTAAAAAAATAGTCTTGCTGTAATAAAAAATCAAATGAATGAATTGGTTCTAACTCATGTGCAGAAGTGTTGGCGTTTCTATATAGACTATTATAGATTAAACTAACACACTAAGAAGAACCATTTTCTATTTCCATTCATTGAACAAATTATAGAGAGGCTAGCAGAGAAGTCACAATACTTTTTACTTCAGTGGTATTCTAGATACTTTTAGATTCATATTTCTCCAAAGAATCAGGAAAAGACAACCATCACTTTCCCCTTTGTCACATTTTCATGTAGAAGAATGAAAATTGGTCTGTGCAATGCTCCAGGTACTTTCTAGTGATGCATGGTTAATATTTTTTTCAGATAACCTAGTGAATCACATAGAAGTATTCATGGATGATTTCACTATTTTTGGATCTAATTATGATGAATTTTTTAGTAGACTTGGTTCATTACAACATTTTTGTATTGGAAAGAATATCGTATTAAATTATATGAAATGCCATTTCGTGGTGCGACAAGGTACAATTTTTGGACATGTAATTTCTGAGGATGGTATCCAAGTAGAAAATTAGATTTCATTCCTAACATAACATTCCCCAAAAATGTACGGCATGTGCGGTCATTCCTAGGCCATGTAGGATATTTTCGCCATTTCATTTGTGACTTTAGTGAAATTTCAATCCCCCTCACCCTATTTCTCCAGAAAAAAAGAAATTTGTTTTTAATAAATAATGTGAGGAAGATTTTAATAATTTAATATAGAGTCTCACATCACCCCTAGTAATATAACTAAAATAGTGATTTACTATTTGACCTCTTGTGTGATGCCTCTAACTATCGAGTTAGGGAAGTCATATCACAAAGGGTCAATCATGATCCACATGTCATTAACTATTCCTCATGTACACAAGACCCTACCCAAGAAAAACACACCTTAACTGAAATATAATTTATTTCTATTGTGTTTTCCATAGATAAATTTAGGGTGTATATTTTGGGATCCAAATCTATCGTATTCCATGATCATGAATCCCTCCGGTATCTCCTTAGGAAACTGGAAGCCAAACCGCGTCTCGTTCGCTAGATTCTCCTCCTTTAGGAATTGAATAAAAAAATTAGATATTAAAAAGATCATAGAATTTAGTGGCTGACCATATAATTAGTAATCAACCATCTTCATACATTGAATAATTCCCCTATATTATGATAAATGACATTTTCCAGATGAGAAATTGTACTGAGTGTAAGATTCTATTCCTTGGTATGCTGAAATTGTAAATTATTTAGTAGAATCCTTAATTCCTTTTTATTTCAATACAAACTAGGATGACCATCTAAAACATGTGTATCGTTAGTACATTTGGGATGACCCCTAACTTTAGATCACATTTAGTGATCAATTACTCATGCATTGTTTTCCTGATAGTGAGTGTTAGTATGTCCTTATGTTCTGTCACTCTGTTTCTTATAGGGGACACTTTGGTCCCCAACAGACTACTCGCAAGTTCCTTGATTTTTGTCACTTTTGGGTAACAATTTTTAGGGATTCCCATGATTTCTATAAATACTATCCTCACAATCAATGAATGGCCAAATGAAATGAAATTATTGAACAAACCTTGATGTTCCCTGAAATTATTGATGTATGGGGCATTGGATTTATGGGATCATTCCCTAATTCATTTTGGAACATTTAAATTCTTATGAATGTAGATTATTTTTCAAAATGGGTAGAGGTATGAGTTACAAAGACTACTGATTCTAAGGCAGTTGTTTATTTTTTGAGAACATAAATATTATTTAGGTTTGAATTACCTAGGATCATCGTCAAGGACTAGGGTTCTCATTTCTATAACTGAATAATGCAATATCTTTTACGTCGGTATTGGGTCAGGCATAGAGTTTCTACTGTATATCACCCACAAAACAATGGTCAATCTGAGGTGTTAAATTTGGTGATAAAATTGATTCTCGAAAATATGGTTCAACCAAATAGCAAATTTTGGCATCTTAGACTCGATGATTTATTATGGGCTTACTGTACTAACTTTAAAACTCTCATTGGAATGTCAACCTATCGTCTTTTTTTGGAAATAGATTTCACCTCCCAGCTGAGATTGAGCACTGGCCTTACAGGGCCATTAAATAATGCAATTATATTCTTTCTCATTCAGGTCCTCAAAGGAAGTTATAGATTTAGGAGATAGGGGAAATGATAAGAGATTCTTATAAGAAATTGTAGATTTATAAAGAGTGAACCACGACTTCCCATGACCATTTAATCCTTTATCCATAATTCCATATTGGGTATAAGGTTATCCTCTAAATTTTAAGGTTTAATTTTCTTCCAGGTAAGCTTCTTTCGTGCTTTTTTGTACTATACACTCTTACTAATGTCTCTCCATTTGGTGTTGTTCAGGTTCAAAATGAAGATACCAAGCAAACATTCACTATCAATGGGAAGCGACTGAAACACTTCAACGAATCCGTTCCAGAGTACATGATATAGGAAATCTATGTTCAAGAAGCACAATATGAATTGAACCCACTAGGTTTTATCCTTAATTACCACATTATATTTTATTACTGTGTTGGAATTGCACACTTTAGGTGTGGGAAAATGGGTATATTCGAAGGAAAGTAATGAATTATCATCATGTTTGTTTGTTTTTCTCGTTTTCACTTATTGTATAGTATTATAAATACACCCCACATTTCCCCCCTCAATTTTGTGCCAAAATGTTAATTATTTATGCCCACATTATCATAGAAAATTATGGATGCTTAATCATGGATGTTAATAAAAATGAATGATGAATTTCTGTATTTCGTAATGTTTTAAAATTCATTTTTTTGATGAAATGTAAATTTCATCAAGAATTCAATACTATAGGATGAATTTATTTTGAAATTTGGTTCTTTTTTTATTATATAAATGGTTTTTTTGTTTTGAAAGCATTGACAATAATGGTACCCTTCGTGTGAGAAGTTTTAGTGAAAATTGGGTCATTTAATTTCTCCACACACCATTTCACCCAAACATAATGTGTGAAAATATCTTATTTTATATAAGTTAAATATATGTTAGGTTAATTTTTATCTACTTTAAAAATAATTTTTTCGAACATTCATTCCTTATCTGATCTATTTCATTCCTGTACTAGATTGACCAATCTGCGTGTACCTTTTATCGGGTTTTTGTATGCCCTCAAAAAAGGGGGTTGTATATTAGACAGATCAAAAACCATCATTCCTCCAATTTCTGATTTTGTTATAACATTTATAATTAGTTTCGCGAGGAGATCAACAAAGGTTTGTGAGGATAATGTGTGATTTTTTCCAAGTGCAACTCTTGAAAAACAAAATTATAAATCAGATGAGTGATAAAATGTAGAACATTTGGGGATATCTTGGTGGAGAGATAATGTGTTGAATTCTAGTAATTTATAAGTCTGTACATATTGAATTTTAATTGCAAAGGATGTTGAGAAGGTTCAGTAGAAAATATCATGTATGTAGACAATTTGAAATATAAATTATATATGCTTGATAGAAAGTGGAAATAATAGCATAAAATGGTTTCCAAAAACACTTTTATAGAATTAATAACATGATAAACTTCTGAATTATTTTCTTCGATTGGTATCATGCATCTCTTGGAATTTCATTCTGATATAATTTTGAGATGTCATTTTTCATGATCATTTAGAATAACTCCTCGGTGTGATTTTAACTTGACCACATTTCTATCAGGAATTGTATTTTAAAATAATGTTAAATCTTTAGTAAGTTGGAAATATCTACATGCATAATTTTGGGAAATATACCATTTACTAGGAGTGAAAATGATTAGGTGCAGGGTGTGATCACACCACAATTCACTATTAAATTTTCACCCTAACACCACCATGCTAAACTAGTTTTGTATTGAAAATTATAAAAATAATAACAAATTTCACATCATATTTGATTCAATTTTTTTTCTCTATTAAAAAGGGAAATATTAAATTATTTGATAATTTTTTTGTAGGTGGAGGTGATTTGGAGTACCCATGGAGAATTCCAAGAAAAAAGGGTAAATCTGTCTAGGATCCAAACAAACTAGTGTAATCAACCACACACTGATACTAAAATATGGTTAAAAATAGGATGATATTTTGTGTCCTAGACAAAAATTTATTTGAATATGAAGTTTATGAAGGAATAAAATCCTAATTTTTACATCTAGGGGCCCATCCAGACTGATTTGTACAAGACCCTGAATCTGCACGATGTTAAAAGTGGTGTGATGTGTTATGTAAATATCTTGAGATGTAGGTTTGAAAATGGATCCAAACCTTAGGTGGATTTTTTCAATAGGTGGGGAAACAACTTTTTAGTTTTTACCAATGTGAGATGATACATTATAGATGTTGAAAACCATGGGCCAAGAGGTTTTAAGAAATATGTATTCCCAAAATCAAATTTTACATTGCCTATAAAATTGAACCTTATGATCCTCATTTGAATATTTGAAACAGATGTAACGATTTAAAATTTTGGATCCATAGATGTAACGAACCAATGTTTCATAAATGGAAATCCCTCTTGATCTAATTAAATGTCTCCTTATATAAAATGTAATTATAAAATTTCAACTTCATTGGATTTATGATAAGAATTGTGACCGTTACTTTTATAGCCTTTGAACAGTGATCAAATGACTAGTATAAATATAGGACTTTAAAAAATCCAATTTACTCAGAAAAAAGAAGCGATGGCCTCATCTAATAGAATTTCCCCATACGAAGTCCATTTGTTTGAGGTCGGAAAATAGGTGGCATCCTTGGGCTTTGCTCTTGAACAATCCCATGGTGAGCTTCACCATGTCAAACTTGAACGGGACCGTCTACGGGAAAAGTGGAAGTTGATTGAAATTATCACTCGAGCGATGTTATCCGAGCCACCCCAAGAGTCTGTCACCGTCGCACACCTTACCCTTAGATATTATGCGGCTGTTTTAAGGGGTTATGTAACAAATAAATAGTACTATGTTCATGTACATTATTTTTGTATATAATAATGAATATAATTTCTAGTCATTTTTTATACATTGTAAATAGTTTTTAAAGTACAAATGGTGTTTTTAGTTATTATTTAATTTATAAATTTATTTTATTAAATTAAGGTATTTTTTAATTAAATTATATTTTAATAAAATAATAATATTATTTTTAAATTAATTTTTATTAAATATAAATGATATTATAATTTTATGAATGCAATTATAATTTTTATTAATTTTTGAAAGCCATTTCTGTCAAAACCCGTGAATTTTCGATAATTGTCAGTTTTTATGTTAAAAGTGAAAATTAAGATATTTAGATAATTATTTGGATAAAATAAATGTCATTTTTGGAATTAGGATGTCTAAATGATCCAATGGTAAATTTTTCATAATTTTTTGAGACAATCAAATTTTTGGGTAAAAATTAAATACCATTTAAATATATAATGTGTTTTATGACATCATAATGACCCAATAGTGATGTAATAAAATACTATAATCTTTATGTACGGCCAATATATGTTTTACCATTAAAATAATGTGATTTTGGGTTTGTTTGACTTATTTTCAAAGCATTAATGGACCCTCAAGACATATTCAACACTTTGTATTTTTAAATTAATTTCCATGGGAGTGTGACTCACCTCCACCTAAGCAACATTATTATCTTAAGAAGTTCGGAATTTGGACATATAAAATATATTTTTCCTTTTACCTTTTCCAAAAACCATGGGATGGTTTGTGGTTTGGATTAATTTAATATAAGGGGTCCCAAACCTAAATAATAAAGAATTCCCTCACCTTTCCTATATAAACCCACCCAAGATCCCACTTCCTCCTCCCTCAAAGCCCTTGTAGTTCCTCCAACCTCCTCCCTACACTCTCTAAATTCCTACCAAGGTTCCCCAAGCTCCCAAGAAGCCTCTCACAAGCCTCTCTCTAGCCTTTGGAAGTACACTTCCACGTAAGGGTTTTTTCTTCTTTTCTCATTTTTGTCCAATTTTCTTTAAGTTGTTTTGCCCTTTTAATTTCAATTATAAATGTTGGGGTATGGTTTCTCACCTCCCTAATACTTCCCTCTTTATGTTTTAATAATGAGAGACCCCTTCTCTCTCATTAAATTCCTCCCATGTACACCCGTTAATATGCCGAAATTCCGAAAGGAACTTCTCTCTCCTCTTTTACATTCAAGCAATACTTTTATATCATGAATCTAAATTCCATTACAACTGATGGGACATGTATATATATGACCTCCTTACTTTTCATTAAATGTAAATATGATGAGGAACCCCTTTATCGCTCATCAACCATTTTTTTATGAATTCGTATGTCACGCCGTTACGCTGCCGAAATCACACCGATTTTCTAAGCCAATGTCATTGTGTAGTGAATACCATGCCCATTTCTCCATAAAGGGTATTTACCTTTATGCACATTTACTTATTTATTGTAATGTTTCATGTATGAATTCCACATTCCTTTATCGTGGAATAAATGAATATGTTTTATGAATCCCTGTTTTATGATCCATGTGGAACACTTATGAATGAAATGAAATGTTTAAGAAGGGTGCGCCCTTATAGCACTCCAATGCATTGGGTAAAGTATAGTATCATGATACATCATGTGAAATGAGTGTTGACTCATGCTAATTAAATTTCAACTAGGGTTTACTCATGATTTATGTGCAATGAGGTTTTACTCATGCTCCATGTGCAATGATCCTTGGCTCATGCTAATTCCATGTTAAGTGTTGTTGCCACATTTCCATGTTATGATTAGCATGATTTATCATGCCTTAATGTTCATATTTATTGTATGATCTATTGATATGAATATTGTCTAACAAGTATTGTAGTACTCATGTTATTCCATGTGTACTCCCTTACTGGGATTTATAGCTCACCCTTTTCTTATGCATGTCCTTAGGTTATCCCATGCAATGCTAAGTATGAAGGAATGTAGTGGTCATGTAAAAAAGGTTTTCAATAAAGATATTATATTTTATGTTCTATGTTTTTATGTAATTATCCTAAGCCACAAAGACACTAAACCTATCAATCTTCTTTGTTGCATCAAGTGAAGTTTTATGTAATAAATCATGTTTAATTTTGTAATAAAAGTAGGGTTGTCATAGTTGGTATCAGAGGATCGGTTTAGTTATTTTTTGGATTAGGAAACCCTAGTAAAGACTTAGATTCAAGACTAAGTATAATAATAACATCCCTATGTTTTGGTAAGTACTAATTAAGTGGTTTATCAGACAAATACATCCCTGTCTGGATACGAGCAGGTAGAGGCGGCTCTGGCACAGATGTATCCTAGGGGTAAAACCCGAAAACACCGCTTTGAGCTAGACTCGAACAGGAACTAGTGCACGACAACAGGCCTTGCTGCACTCTTGGTTACGACACTCCCAGGGGATATGTTTTGGTAAATTCAATATCATAGTATGAACCCTTATTAAGAGAATTAAAAAAAATAACCCTATGAATATATGTTAGAAAGTAGATCATAAAAAGCCTAGATTGAAGCCTATAGACTCTTGAGTACGGAAATAAAAGTTTATTAATATGTCATCAACCTTTGTCTTTGGATTACCATTTATGTGTTACCCTTAACTTTCCTTTTATTCCAGCCAATGACCAGTAATACGAGGATTCGGTCTAACAACCGTTGTGAAGATAAGTGTGATGACTGTACTAATGAGTTGCCCAATCCAATGGGAGCAGGAATCGCGAACTTTGTCACACTTCTCTCTCGTCTAACTCAGGTTTTGAATAGAAACATGGGTCAAGAGGAACGTTCAACCCCCCCCCCCCCCCCCCACCCCTATGAATGAACAAGTCACTATCGAGAGCCTCATGAGACAAAGGCCTCATACTTTTAGTGGATCATCAGATCCCAGGATGGCTGAACAATGGATCAACTCCATTGAAAAGATATTCTCCATCCTCCAATGTTCTAAACAAGAGAAGGTTCTCCTGGCAGCTTATCATATGGAGGTTTAAGCAGATCAATGGTGGAAGTTGATAAAAAATACAAACCCTGAGGAGGAAATCGAGGCGTTGGAATGGAAGGATTTCCGGAAGATGTTTTTTGATAAATATTTTCCGCCCACCTTCCGAATTAAGATGGAAAGGGACTTCCTTTCCCTCAAGAAAAACGATGAGGAATATGTTGGAGCGCATGAGGAAAACTTCACAAGGATTGCACGATACGCTTCTAGAGTTGTCGTTACCCCCGAATGCAAGGTTGACCGCTTGTTTGGTGTGCTGAAGCCTAGATTTCAGAAAGCATTAGTGATCCGTGACTTCGACAACTATGAGAAAATTTTCCGATGTGCCCTCATGGTTGAAATAGAGATCAGGGAATCACAGGGGTATCATGGGGATAAGAAGCGTAAGGTGTAATTCAATGCTGGCGGTCAGATGGATAAATCCAATGGTTCTAAGAAGATCCAGCACCCCACTTTCCAAATGTGTGGAAAGAAACACCCTGTAAATTGCCTTAAGAGGACGAGGAAATGCTCCAAGTGTGGAAGGGAAGGGCACCTAGCTGTTAATTGTCGGCAAGAAAGACCCGCGACTACGACAGAGGAGAGGATCACTCTGTTTGAACCTCTACACATTGTTAAATGCTACAAATGCAAAGAAATGGGTCATTTTGAAAATCAATTCCCTAATCCAAGGGTTTTCGGAGACAACCAACAACCTCCAAGGCAGCAAGGAAGTGCTTTTTCCATCACTTATGCCGAAGTGAACCCCGACAACAATGTGGTGATAGGTATGCTAGTTATTCATTCAAGAATAGCAGACATACTTTTTGATTCAGGTTCTACGCATTATTTTATATCTCTAAAGTTTAGTAAAACAATCCCAGCACCACCAAAAATCATTGATGGAACGATGTCAGTGAGTACAGAATATGGGGCAATCATTGCAGCCCATGAATATAAGTCCTCCCCTGTTATAATCTATGGATTGAATTTCCCAGCGAACTTCATCATACTCCCTATAGTGGAATTTGATGCAATTCATGGCATGGATTGGCTTTCATTATATAGTGCCCACATAAATTGTCGGGAGAGGTAAATTACACTCTATATGGAGAATCGACCCCCAATTATTTACAAGTGTCAGGAGGAAGATAAATATCCTTTAGCTCCATAATCTCAAGCATAGTAATTACTGCCCTATGAGCATGCGTATCTGGCTCAGATGATTGATTCCAAGGAATAAACCATCCTTGAAGAAATGGCTATTGTGAGGGAATTCATTGAAGTGTTTCTTGAGGAACTGCCTTGTCTTCCGCCAAGAAGAGATGTTGAGTTCTAAATTGAACATATACCTAGGTTGCTAACAATATCCAAGACTCCATATAGAATGGTTGTTGTTGATCTTGAAGAGCTGAATAAATAACTACAGCGGAATCTGAATAAAGGATTTATACACCCAAGTGCTTCACCATGGGAGCACTAGTCCTCTTAGTCAAGAAGAAGGATGGGTCAATGTGGCTTTGCATCGATTATCGTGAACTTAACAAAATCACGATGAAGAACAAGTATCCTCTCCCAAGAATCGATGAATTGTTTGATCAGCTACATGGAGCACAATACTTCTCCAAGGTGGATTTGCGGTCGGGATATTATCAAGTAAGGGTGAAGAAGGAAGATGTCCCCAAGACTGCTTTTCGTACAAGATACGGGCACTATGAATTCATAGTAATGACTATTGGACTCACCAATGCCCCAGAAATATTCATGGACTTGTTGAATAGAGTCTTTAGAGATTACCTTGTCAAATTTTTGGTAGTCTTTATAGATGATATTCAAATATAATCCAAAGCCAAGGAGGATCATGAGGAGCATTTAATAACTGCACTAGAGACTTTCCGCAAGGATAAGCTCTATGAAAAGTACAACAAGTGTGAGTTATGGTTGAAAGAGGTCTCATTCTCGGGTAATATCATCACAAGAAATGGGATATCTGTGGACCCCTCCAAAACAGATGCAATTATGGGATGGCCGAGGCCAACATCGGTAACGGATATATGTATCTTCGTGGGGTTAGTTAGATATTATCGATGATTTGTGAGGAATTTATTATGATTGTCCAACCCTCTTACCAAGATAACTCAGAAGTGAGTAAATTTTTCTAGGAGTGATGAATGCGAAGAAAGCTTTATGGAGTTGAAAAGAAGGCTTATCACTGCACCCGTTCTCACTTTCCCCACAAGTGGGGATCTTTTTGTGGTATTCAGTGATGCTTCAAAGAAGGGCTTAGGTTGTGTGCTGATGCAGAATGATAAAGTTATATCCTATTTATCAAGGCAGTTTAAAATCCATTATTGAAACTATCCGACACATGATCTGGAGTTGGCGGCGGTGATCTTTACCTTGAAAATCTGGCGTCATTATCTCTATGCAGAGAAATGTGAGATATATACTAACCACAAGAGTCTTAAATATATATTCACACAGAAAGGGCTTAATATGCACCAGAGAAGATTGATAGATCTCATCAAGGATTATGAATGTTCAATACATTACCACCCTGTGAAAGTGAACAAGGTGGCAGATGCGCTAAGTTGAAAGGAACCAACAATTCTATCAATGATGAAAATTTAGAAGGATCCAATCTTCTTAGAATTGATGAAGATGGATGTGGGAATCATAATGAAGGGAACATCATCAATCCTTTAAAAAATGATTGCTCAACCATATATTTTGTAAAGGTTAAAGGATGCTCAAAAGGATGATGTGGGAATTCAAGAAAAAGTGGAAGCTATCAAAATGGGGAAATCCACAAAGTTTATTGTTAATGAAGAAGGAATTGTGTGGTTTGGGAAAAGACTATTTATTCCATCAAGTCTGGAGCTGAAGAAGGAACTTTTAGATGATGCACATAGTTCAAATTTCTCTATTCGCCCAGGGAGCACAAAGATGTATCGAGATCTCTGAGAATGCTTTTGGTGGGATAATATGAAGAAGGAGATCGATGAATATACATCAAAGTGCATGGTGTGTCAGCAAGTGAAGGCAAAGAGGAAGAAGTCTAAGGGGATGATACAACCATTTCTCAAACCAAAATGGAAATGGGAGAACATCACCATGGACTTTGTCACCGAACTTCCATGGACATCCAATGGCAAAAATGCAATACGGGTTGTTGTGGATTGTCTTACAAAGACTGCACACTTCATTACTATTCAGGAGGATTTCTCTTTGGATCAACTGACACAGATATATCTCAGGGAAGTGGTAAGATTGCATGGAGTACCACTATCTATTGAGTCTGACCAAGATCCAAGATTTACCTCTATGTTTTGGAAGAGTCTTCAACATGCTCTGAATACTGAACTGAACTTCAGTACGGCCAATTATCCTCATACTGATGGCCAATCTGAGAGGACATTCCAAACACTTTAGGATATGTTTAGAGCGTGCTCAATGGAATTTAAATGAGGAAGGGATAAAAATATTCCTCTGGTTGTGTTCTCTTATAATAACAGTTTCCACTCGAGTATCCAAAGGGCACCATATGAAGCCCTGTATGAGAAAAGGTGCAGAACACCAACATGTTGGGATGAGGTTGGTGAATGTAAGCTTCTTGGACCTGAAATGGTCGAGGAAATAGTTGTGAAGGTAAAAACCATTCAGCAGCATATCAAGGAAGATTAGAGTTGACAGAAGAGATATGCAGATAATCATCGATGAGACCTTGAGTTTAATGTTGGAGGCATGGTTTTTCTATGCATATCTCTGTGGAAGAAGGTCATGAGGTTTGGAATGAGAGGGAAGTTATGTCCAAGGTACATCGGCCCCTTCGAGATTCTTGATCGTATTGGGGTTGTGGCCAATCGACTAGCACTTCCGCCTACTATGGCCAAAGTACATGATGTCTTTCATGTATCCCTCTTAAGAAAGTACATACCGGACCCTTCACATGCACTCTCTTCTAAGGCAGTACAATTAGAAGAAAATCATTCTTATAAGGAGTAACCAGTGAATATCATAGATCATAGAGAAAATGTTCTACGAAATAAAACAATGCCCCTCGTCAAGGTGTTGTGGAGAAACCAGAAGTTTAAAGAAGCGACTTGGGAATCAGAGGAAGTGATGAAGCTGAGTTACCCACATCTATTTTAGTGTGGGAAAAGAAAAATTTCGAGGGTGGAATTTATTAAGGGGGGAATATTGTAAGGACCCAAAGTATCATTAATGGAAATCCCTCTTGATCTAATTAAATGTCTCTTTATATAAAATGTTTTTATAAAATTTCAACTTCATTGGTTTTATGATATGAATTGTGACTGTTACTTTTATATCCTTTGAACAGTGATAACATGATTTGTATAAATATAAGACTTCAACAAATCCAATTTACTCAGACAAAAGAAATGATGGCCTCATCCACTAGAATTGCCCCATACAAAGCCCATTTGTCAGAGCATGGAAAAGAGGTGGCGTCCTTGGGATTTTCTCTTGACCAAGCCCAAGCTGAGCTTTACTATGTCAAGCTCGAATGGGACCGTCTACGGGAAAAGTAGAAGTTGATTGAAATTACCAATCGAGCGATGTTATCCGAGCCACCCCAAGAGTCTGTCACCATCACACACCTTACCCTTAGGTCTTATGCGGCTGTTTTAAGGGGTTATGTAACAAATAAGTAGTACTATGTTCATGTACATTATTTTTGTATATAATAATGAATATAATTTCAAGTCATTTTTGATACATTGTAAATAGTTTTTAATGTACAAATGGTGTTTTTAGTTAATATTTAATTAAGAAATTTATTTTATTAAATTAAGGGATTTTTGAATTAAATAATATTTTAATAAAGTAATAATTTTATTATTAAATTAATTTTTATTAAATATAAATGATATTTTAATTTTATGAATGCGAATATAATTTTTATTAAGGTATGAAAGCCATTTCTGTAAAAACCAATGAATTTTCGATAAATGTTAGTTTTTTTAAAGGTGAAAATTATGATATTTAGAAAATTATTTGGATAAAATAAATTTCATTTCTGGAATCAGGTCGTCGAAATCACCCAACGGTGAATTTTTCATAATTTTCTGAGCCAATCAAATTTTTGGGTAAAAATTAAATACCATTTAAATATATAATGTGTTTTATGACATCATAATGACCCAATAGTGATGTAATAATACACTATAATATTTATTTTTGGCCAATATATGTTTTACCATTAACATAATATGATTTTTGGGTTTGTTTGACTTACTTTTCAATTCATTAACGGACCCCTCAAGACATATTCAACACTTTTCCTTTTTAAATTAATTTTGAATGGGAGTGTGACTCACCTCCACATAAGAAACCTTTTTATTTTAAGAAGTTCGGACTTTGGCCTTATAAAATATTGTTTTCCTCTTCCATTTTCCAAAAACCATGGGCAAAAACCATGGGATGGTTTGTGTTTTGGATTAATTTAATATAAGGTGTCCCAAACCTAAATAATAAAGAATTCCCTCACCTTTCTTATATAAACCCACCCATGCTCCCACTTACTCCTCACTGAAAGCCCTTGGAATTCGTCCAACCTCTTCCCTACTCTCTCTAGAACCCTCCCAAGGTTCCACAAGCTCCAAAGAAGCCTCTCACAAGCCTCTCTCTAGCCTTTGGAAGCACACTTCCAAGTAAGGGTTTTTTCTTCCTTTCTCATTTTTGTCCATTTTTCTTTAAGTTGTTTTTCCCTTTTAATTTTAATTATAAATGTTGGGGTATGGTTTCGAACCTCCCTCATACTGGCCCCTTTTTGTTTTAAGGATTGGAGACCCTTTCTTTCTCATTAAATGCATCCCATGTACACCCATTACTGTGCCAAAATTTCGAAAGGAACTTCTCTCTACTCTTTTACATTCAAGCAATACTTTTATATCATGAATCTAAATTACATTAAAATTGATGGGACATGTATATATATGACCTCCTTACTGTCCATTACATGTAAACATGATGAGGAACCCATTTCTCTCTTATCAACCATTTTTTTATGAATTCTTATGTCACGCCATTACGTTGCTGAAATCACACCGATTTTCTATGCCAATGTCATTGTGTAGTGAATACCATGCCCATTTCTCCATCAAGGGTATTCAACTTTATGCACATTTACTTATTTATTGTAAAGTTTCATGTATGAATTCCACATTCCTTTATCGTGGAATAAATAAATATGTTTTATGAATCCATTTTTTATGATCCATGTGGAACATTTATGCATGAAATCAAATGTTTAAGAAGGGTGCGCCCTTATAGCGCTTCAATGCATTGGGTAAAGTATATAATCATGATACGTCATGTGCAATGAGTGTTGACTCATTCCAAATCAGTTGAAATGAGGGTTTACTCATGCTTTATGTGAAATGAGGATTTACTCTTGCTCCATGTGCAATGAGCCTTGGATCATGCTAATTCCATGTTAAGTGTTGTTGCCACATTTACGTGTTATGATTATCATGCTTTATCATGCCTTTATGTTCATGTTTCTTGATGATCTATTGATATGCCTATTGTCTAACATGTATTGTACTCCTCATGTTATTACATGTGTACTCCCTTACTGGGCTTTATAGCTCACCCTTTTCTTATGAATGTCCTCAAGTTATCCCATGCAATGCTAAGTATGAAGGAATGTAGTGGCCATGTAAAGGAAGTTTTCAGTAAAGATGTTGTATTTCATGTTTTAAGTTTTTATTTAATGATCCTAAGCCCCAAAGGCACTAAACCACTTGATCTTCTTTGTTGTATCAAGTGATGTTTTATGTAATAAATCATGTTTATGTTTGTAATAAAAGCAGGGTTGTCACAATATAGGGTCCCCTAGGAATTCTATAAGTTCTGGAGGCCCCTATTCTCTTTGCGGGCTCAAGAATTAAGAAGAAGTTCCACCTGAGCTTTCTCCACCTCTCGATTTTGGGCTAAACATTGAGCATTCATTGCGAGGGAGCTACACACATGTCAAGGGAGTTATGGTCCATCTATTAGATGCTGGTTTAGAGTAAGTTGAATATTAAAACATTTCATTCCTTGTTTCTTACATGATTCTATTTTTCAATGCTTTTTATGCATGTGAATGCATTCTTCTAATGTCTAACCGATCAGTGTGAGGATTTCAGTGCGTGACATGTGTCGTTCTGATTGGACAACACAAGAATACTTTTCTTACCCACTTTCTTGGGATTTAAATCTAATTTGTATGATCTTATTCTATGCATATGTTCTGGACCTTGGAAATACTATTGTTATGTCAAGGATCAGTTCTTCAAGAAAGGAAATTAAGGCTTTGGAATTAATCGAGATTCCAATTTATTTCAACTAAATAATATCTCCAAACCTAAATGAATATCTGATAATAATGAGCATGAAATGTGTGTAGTGAAATCATGACAACCCCTTCATATAATATTTTTTAAAATAAACTTGGTTTTTCAAATATTAAATTCATTTATTTTTTTATTATCTTAAAAGTATTTTCAAAATCACCCCCATTTTAGTACTTTTTTTTATTAAAAATGCATACTATAAACCTATCAATGATCTTTTAGAGAGAACCTGTGGGCTAACCTATACTAAATATCACCCTTAAAATCAAAATCAATTTGTCTTTTCGTGAAAACATGGTCATGTGTTTCCTCCTTTGAAAACGAGTACACTGAAACAACCCAAGTGCTTCATGGATAAGATGTTCATCAGGAAAACACTTTGTATAAACTATCAGTGTTATTTAAGGTTCTTCTGTATCCTTCATGCAACAAATTCTTGGGAGATTGAATCTTCACATAACTAGTATGCATAATTCCACCCTTAAACTTCACATATGACTTCTTCACTGAACGTTGCAAATAGAAATATACAAACTCAAAAATCATGCGATTTTCAATTTTTTTCGTATAAAAATTTTGAGTTAATATTTAATATTTGATGGTTTTTGGTTCATCAAAATTCATCACAAAACATATTTACAGAACCTAAAACCTTCATCATCCTCCTGTGATTACATATTTGGAACTCGAATACCAGGTATCACCTTTGATAAAATAGAATGCATGTCCTATTCAATTTATATCTCAAAAATTATCTCAGATTCATCATGAACTCTTAGATTATAGATAAGATACAACCTATAAATTAGAAACTTTTATGTTTTTATAGGTTTAATTCACTGAAAATATGATCTGATAGACATAGTGATCCATTTCTTTTCATCAACTTCTGCAACACTATCTCACATCAAGAGAAATCACCGTCTTAATCTAATCATATATTTTTATTCACACTACTTGTCCATGATTTGATCTTAATTTTATGATGAAAAGTAAGTAGCATTACATTTCAATTAATTTTGGATAATCAAAATGATGAAATGATGATTAGAAGTATTTTCTCATATTTTTGTCAGCATAGAAATAGAGATCCTCCGACGAACATACCTCGTTTTATGGATTACTGGAGAAGAAAATGCGACTAGGAAGATCGATGTGCGAGATGACTAGGTTGTTTGATGGAAAAATAATCATTTGTATAGATCGAATATAAGTAGCTTTCTTGAAGGTATAATAACATTATTCCACATAAAAAACGTTATGTGTTTTAATTTTCATTATATTATAATCCACCACTCAAACTTAACAAAAACTGTTATAGATACGTACTGGAACCAACCCATTCATGCGCCCACTTCCCTTTCCATGCTTCCCTACACGGTGTCTGCTCGTTGGCTCTATGAACTCATACAGGTGCGCTGCTCCACAAACTATGCCACCTCTAGGTTTGACCTGAGCTGGGTGGCAGCAGATTTTTTATTAAGAAACATAATGTATACTTTCAAAAAAATTCCTTCTTCAAATGAAATTCCAAACATTATAAATACTTGAAACTCAACTCAACCATTCTCAAAATTATACAAAAACACCCTCCTGAGAAATAAATCATTTTTCATGTAGTCTTCTTAAAATGATTAAAAAATTGTTTAAACCTAAAATAACTAATGACACATGTTTTTATGAAATACAAATTATAATTACAATAATCAATACTAAAAACCATAAAACATATTGTTATCTTTCACTAAAAACAAATTGAAAACAAATGAAATTCACTAGACACTTCAATCTCACATTTTTTATTTTTTTCCATACTAATATAATGTCAAATTTTTTAATTTTATTTATCTTAATTATTATAGACACATAAAAAGGTGAATTTAGGAGTTCAAAATTCAGGTAACTTCATTTCAAATTTTTTTTATCATAATGAAACATCACTCAACAAATGAAATGATATATCATTTAATCAGTAGTAAGTCTATATGGGAAACCTCAGTGTAGAAAAAAAGAGAGATTCCACTTAAGCATCAATGCTACTTAATTTATATTATGTGATACCATTATCAAAACTTATTTCACAAAATTCATCCCTTGGGAAAATTTGAACATTATTGTTAATATATTACCTACACACATCTCCACAAATAAGTCCTAAATTTCACATTAAAAAATAATAGCTTCCCCTTTAAATTTCAAATTAAAAATATGAGGGTGATCATTATTTTCACAAAACATTGAATATTTTAGAGCTTCAAATAATATATGCCCACCCCCCTTAAGTGATTCATCGTTCTCCTAAAATTCCATACATGATAACAAAAAATCATTTATATATGTTAGTAAAGGGGTACCTATTTTTACTATAGAAATAAAATAAAAAATTAAAGTTTCCACTCAACCATTATTTTACCTTCTTCCTTTTACATTTATATTTTCAAAAAATTTATCCTTTGTTTCTTGGGTTGTATGAAATTTCATGAAATGTTTTGTGTCCTGACCAATTTCTCCCGAATTTTCACTATTCATAATTTTGAAGTCATCATTTGTAAATGACTTCTCATCATCATTAATATCCTCATATTTCATCACTTTCTTTTCTTTTCCTTAGATAGGCTTATGATTTTTTTCAAATAGTGTCATATTCTCACACAATTCACTGGTCATTGTAGCTTTCTTCACAATCTGACATCTCATCTTATGTTTATTATAAGAAATCTCACTTGATAAAAAATCTATACATTTCTCAGATTTATGACCATCTTGACCAAATCTTCCCAAAACATCATTTATATATTCATATAAGTTTTGCATTGATAGTTTATATGATGTCTTGGTCACATGATACTCTTTATGATAATCTGGTCTCATCTGCTCAACATTTATCTCCATGGATTCATACCTCCTCCTTGGTAGTGACATCTTATACCAGTGTGAATAAGATTTATAACTAAACACTACACAACACCAATATCAGCCTATAAACCTTGATATAATGTACTAATATTTCTTTAGAATACTCACACTTAAATACAATAGATTTAGTGAAGTCTTATTTCATCTCTATCAACTCACTTTGAGCTACAAGGAATAATGGTTATGTCTCATATAATTATTTCCCTTTATCAAAAAGTATTTATTCATCATCTTTCATGATTTTCTCTCAAATTCATTAATTTCAAATGATTTGGTTTATTATTTTCAACAAATGATGATTCTTCTTTGTCAAGAACTTTCTTCCAAATAGTTTTTAGTTTTCTGTGTAGATCAACTATCTTAATCTTATTTACTCTTATTTTATTAAGATGAATCTCCTCATTCTTAACAAATTATTTTTTCTCAAAGGAGATATTTTCAATTTCTTTCATTAGTTTTTTATTTTCCTTGTTGAGTTGCATATTGTCCACAAAATTTGCTTTTATATTATCTTTTAACATCCATTCTAAATACGTTTTATCATCTCTTTAATTTCCATTAAACGAGTCTCTAGATTTCTTATATTTACCCAATAATTAATTTTTATTCTTATAATATCTTCCATATGCTAAATCATTACATTATGATGTAATTTCATTCATTTCTCTACTCATCATATTTATCTTCTTGGAAATAACCCGCTTCTTATGATTATTCCACTTCATTTTCCAATACTTATTATTATCTTATAATGAGTCAGTTTCATCAACCTCTTTACTTTGAAAATTACCATCTAAATGACCACTATTGTGAAAATTATAGAACTTTGGTGGTTGTTTGATATTCCCTTTCTCTCTACCCCTTTTAAATATTACAGTGAACAAGGCCACCATTTGACTGAAGTCTGGTTCAACTTCTTCATTCTCATTATCAATTTATTCAAGTTCTTCATTGATTTTATCTTGACCTTTTATCATGTATTATAAGGCCGTATCCTCTCTTGTCTTTTCCTTGAATTCAGGAAATTTTCTAAACTCACAAGACATGAGTGTATTATGACGTTAATGCAATGATATATATTCTCTATCTTGTAGTGTAGAAGTATTTGAGTCAAATCTATCTGGGAAATTTCATATAGTATTTTTTACAATATTAATGATATCAAAATTTTATCAAAACATATGATATTTATAATCATTTCATTTACTTTTGTAAATTATTCTTCAATAGTTTCATCATCCACCATTTTGGTATCTTCAAACATGCTTCTCCAAATTTTCAAATCGGCTTCTCTAACTTTAATAGTTTCTTCATAATTTCTTGTTATTTTATCCTAGATATTTGTGGTAGTTTGGAGAACCATCACTTTAGTGAAAATTTTTTTCAGATAAAGCCATCAAGACTATATTTTTTTCTTTTACATCAACTTATAGATCACTCTTATTAGATTAAGTGATAAAAACATCCATATTTATAGGTGGGAATACAACTGTTGTGGAAAATTTCACTTCTAAGCCAAGAGATAAAGTTATGGAAATAATAACATTCCTCAAAATATGATAGTTCATGCCATAAATATTCACAATTAATCGATTGTTTACTAAATTCAAATTCTATATTTGTCAGAAATGTTTATGGATCTACATAGGGTTCCAGCTCTAATACCAATGGATGTGTCCAATGATCAGTTAGTTCCCACTAGGGGGAGGGTGATTCAGTGGTATATTATTTCTAAAAATACATTTACATTTCATTTATCCTATGTGTAATATTAGAGTCTTGATCCCTCATCTTTAATACTCAGCCATGCTATACAAGAAAAAACAATAAACACAACACAACACATAGGAATTTAAAAGGTTTGGTACAAATACATACTCATTTCTGTGTAGGTTAGACCACAAAAATAGATTATATACTATATTATAAGGTGATTAAAATAGTAATTGGTTAGTCCCCTCAATTACAAATAGGTTATACCCCCTAGTTCCAATCATCCTTCAATAGTTGTTTAGAGTGTAACACCTCGACTTTTTATGGAATTTATTTCCGAATAAATTAAATTTTCAATTATAACTTGAAATGCCGAATGTGAAACATTCCTTTAACATAAAACTGACTTGTAATTTTTTACACGTAAAATTGACTTGGAATATGATACACTCAATACCGAGTTGATGTATGATACACACAATACTGAGTTTCTACGAAGAACTCTTTTTTTTAATTATATAAATGAGGTAATCATATCCTAGGCATTGAACATAGTTATATTAACATTAATAAATAATTTTAATTTTTTTTAAAGGTTTTAAATAAATAAAAAAATTGATAATAAAAGATATGATTTTTGGTAACGTCCTTCTATATTTAAATATACAATTTTTTTTCTCGAATGAACCACTTGTAATGTGTTGTGAAAAAAAATTCAAATTAATTTTAGTGAAATTTAGATATTTAATTTTATAAAATAGAAATTATTTTTTAATTTCAAATGTTGAAATTATATTTTGGTGAATTTTTAGTATTTTTATGACAAACATCATTTTTGGATGAATAGTGAAAATACCAGATTTAGATTCAAAACTTCTTTTTTAATTCAAATTATTTATAAGGCTAATTTATATTTTAAATTGGTTAAATAGTCTAATTATATAATATTTTTATCAATTAATCCATTCTATGTCATTGGATCCAATTTCACATTGAAATTGAATATACAAACATAGCAAACTTTTGATCATTTTTACTTTAAAAACATGCATTGTCGACCCGACTCAGAAATTAATTTTAAATTAATTTATGTCACTTATGTTATTATATTTTGAAAAAATGTATTAAATATTTGTAATGATAATAATTTATAATTTATGATAAGTTAAACATTATTTTTTACCCAGAAGATTATTGAATGTGAATAAAATTAATTAAATCAGTTAAGAGGAAGACTTAGGCTAATAAAGTACAAAACAATAAATATAAGACCTAAAATGGCCTAGATACTAATCCAAAACTCATTTTATTGACATGATTAGGCCATTAGCCTTAAAATATTGATTTTTATTAGTTTTTATGGATTTTTTAGGTAGAAACATGGGTAAACTTAACTTGTTTTCAAAACTACCAATTGTGGCCTTTCCCTTCCCTATAAAAGGCCACCACCTCTATCCACTTCCCCACACCTCTAAATCTCATTGGATCCTCAAAACTATACTAAAATAAGATCCAATCATACCTCCCTTATTCTTATATTCCTCAACATGTTCATAAGGAACTCAAATAATACTTTTGGCACAAACCAAAAGAAGTTACCCGATTAAGAGATAACACCTTTTCTCATGCTCCTTTTCTTTATTTTCTTTCTACACCGCCTATACTCTCTTTATTCCATTATTTTATGACGAAAACTGTATACTAAATATACTATGATGTATTTATTATATGTTTTCTAGCTACAGTTTCACACACATCCATCTAATGGATATCAAATATACTGTTTTGATGTACGATGAACTACCGTCTCATTAAACGATGATTGCTCATTTCTCATTTAGCACCTCTCATGGTGGAAATTATGATTGAAACTATATTTATATATGTAATATGATATATTTATCATTTATTTAACCTTATTTATTTCTTTTAAAACACACATATTTTTTTACTTTCCATTTGGTGTAATTACTATAATTTCATTTGAGGAAGTACAGACTACCACACTCTTAAAGTGATGTGATTCGTTCGCACAATACATGGAAAGTATTAAGGATGGTTTTGTGATATTATATGATATATATAAAGTTAAAATGATAATTTAATTATTTTATATACATATACACTTATATTTAATTTTATTTTTTTCTATCAATATGATAATTAAAAGGGAAAAACATTCATGCGTATGTATGGCTTACCGTCTCCATGAACAATGTATTACATTTTGAACTTATTTATGATATAGATAATTATAATATAAATATAATGGATATTAATGATTTTTATATAATTATTTACATTATTTAATTCTAATATATGTATAAGGACCAACGATATAAAAAATTAAGACACATGCGAAGAACAAAATGAATATTACCTATAGTTAAACCTTAACATAGGATCATTAACAAGTGAGTAATATAAGGTCATAATAAAATCATATATGGTATTATATATATGAATATGATTCGGTAAAATATGTATAATGAAATTATATTTATTATACATGATGATTGTATGAGTATGAAGAGAGTCAAGACACAAAGTAAGGGGATTTCATCTCACTTTTAATTTCTTTGAGATAAGAGCTATGTTTTCAACTCTTTCCTTTTGTGTGGTGTATATAATACCCATTATTTTGTCCAATATTTCTTGTACATAAATTTATGGTTATTTACATATCCATTTATTTATCCTTATTTCATGGGGTTTAATTTTCAAAAGTTACTAAATTAGTAAAATAGTTTTGTCTGAATTTTCATTCATTGACACTCATGTTTTTTATGAACCTAAATTCTTTTTTTTTGAGATCGATATAATTACATTTTATATGTTATATAATCAATCTACTTATTTACATGATATTTTAAGATTCATGTAATTTCATTTTGTTACATGGAGAGTATAATCCCAAGTTACCATGTTATAATAGATTATTGAGACAATATCATTGATTTTTGAGATTGTTTTCTCTTTTTATTAAAGAGAAATCCCATGTGTGTACTTTTTAAACCCTCCACACATGGACACCCCACCAAAGAATTCACTATGGAGAGAGCCTTAGCGGGGAAGGATTTGTTTCCAGTTGAGATGGCAGAGCGTTCTGAAGGGTGACAACATGGACAATGATGGTTTGTCAAGCAATCTGTTAGCATAGGTGGGTTGAACCTCATTTTTCCCACCCAGCTAGAAACAGGGTGACCCGACAAGGATAGTGGATCACGGGGGAGAGGTTCACCCCGAAATCAGACTCCAATGATTAGAACCATGTACCTCCCAAGGAACGGTGTTCTTGTACCCCTCTCCTTCACCACTATTCCACAGTTGAAGTGACATTTTAGAGATTTTTTATGTTTATGCTTCCATTGATAAAATATGTTGACCAATATCTCAAGAATACTCATGATTTTATTTATCCTCTTCTTATTAAATATATCATCCTGTGTTAGTACCACTTTTCTAATCATTGTTACTTATGACAATGTTTTTAACTAAAATCTGACCAATTCTCTCTCATCGGTTAGAATTCAATTGTATTCAAAAATCCAGGTTTTCAAAAAAAAAACTCAAAAAATGTATTTGGATGATCCTTGAAGATCATTTTAAAGAGAAAAAGGATATTAATTTTTTTATTGTTTTCTATGATTCCTTTATTAATTTTCAAATATATTTTCAAAGAATTTTTTTTCACAATGTTTTATGTTATAAAAATCATTTTTCAAAGAAGAATGGAAATTTTCCTTAGGAAATATTTTTTAAAGATATTTCAAAATTATTTTCCATCTAAGATAATATGAATTTGTGTTACTCATGCCTTTATAGGGAAGTTATTCAATGTTTCCATTTCTATTATATATCTAAATGGATTATGTTTTATTAGAATGATGTTTATGAAACCCATTTATCTTTTACAAGCTGTATACTCTTGAAAACCACTTCTTTTCATGGGTTATGTTTTTGATGGAATGATTATGAAACCTATCTCTTTCATAGGTTAGGATATGATTACATGTTTGTAATACCCATTTCATTTCATGTGTTATTATATAACTATTTATGATCTTGTGTCACATGTATGAATTTTTTCACTATGATGTGGTTGAGACCTATATCACCATCTATTGCATTGGGTAAATATTTATATCTCATGAGATAGACTAGGATGGTCTTGGTAATGAAACATGGCAACTAAGATGTCCATGAGAGTGAACCATGAATAAAAATATGGTATGAGGTGTGAACTCATGCTACTAAGATGGACATGTGAGTGTACCATTACTACCAAGATGGTATGGGGAGTGAACCCATACCACTAAGATGGTCTTGGAAGTGATGCCTTGGATAATATGGAAATCATATTATATATTTATGTGTCTACCACAATTCCATGTTTTTTTCACATGTTACTATTTAATAGATTATGATCTTTATTTCATTATGATTCATGTCTTATGAACTACCAATATTTATTCATTGATTCCTGTTATGATCTTTGATATGAAAGGTATGATATTTTATTTCCACGATCACATTCTCATACCCTTATTCTCATATTTGTGCTTGGATGTCTCCCTTGTTTATCCTTACTGAGCATCTAAGATCAACCCTTTTAATGTGTCTTTCCCCCTGTTTTTTATGATTTGTATTATGTTTGAGGTGTCTTAAAAGGGTGATTGTAAAGAAGAACTTAGTGGGAGATAATATAGATCATTTATGTATTAGTGTTTATGTTTCCATGTTTCTATGGGAACTAGACCAATTAAAGTCTTTGGGTGTCTGTTTGTAAAATGTTTAAGTATTACACACAAAAAATACTCTCAAATGTGAAATGAAATCTCAGATGATAGATAAGGAACAACATGAAAATGAGGTACTGTTGACTTTTATAGGTAGATTTCACTGACCAAATACTCTGATATATATAGTGATCCTTCCATTGCTTCACCTTGTTCAACACTATCTCACATCATGTACCATCACTATCTTTAGATAGTAAAATATTTTTATACACATTGTAGATCTGAGACTTGATCTTCATTTAATTATGAAAACCTAGTTGCATCACATTTTTCATAAATTCAGATAACTAGATTGATGAAACAACAATTATAGGTCTCATAAAATGTTTCAATAAATGTAGAAATGGTTATCCCTTAATGAACATACTTCCTTTCAGGGATTTATGGAGAAGATGATGAAGCTGGTATGATTTATGGGCAACGTGGATGGGACGATAGATGAACAGAATGATCAGATGTGCAACCAAACTACTGTAGTTCATTCAAATCTACAAAAACCATATACCACATCGAAAAATATCAATGTTTTATGTTTCTTTATATTATATCCTGCAACTCGTACTTGGAGAAAAATGGTTATCGAGATGCGCTGGAACCACCCCATGCTTCCTCCCCCTTCCGCTATTGTGACGCCCTGCACGATGGTCCTCATTGTCACTATGAACTCAATATGGTGCACTCCTCTCCCCACTATTCCACCTCCTAGCATGACCTATGATATTTGGCTGAAGAATTTTTTAATGAGAAACGAATTTTATAATTCAAAAATGCACTTCATCAAAAAAAATCCAAACCAACTAAATTTTTAAAACCCAATTCCACAATTCTCAATTTTGTTTCAAAAACTCATCATGAAAAATAAAACATTCTTCATGGAATCTTCTTAAAATGGTGAAAAATCTATGTAAAATTCAAATATCTAATGACCCATCTTTTTATGAACTATAAACCAACTCTGCAATCATCACAATTAAAAACCTTTAAATGTATTGAAATATTTCACCAAACACTCATTGAAAACAAATTTAATTCACTAAAAGCATCAAATTTGATGTGGCTCTTATTTTAGTATATTTCACCACAAATTTTTCAGATTGTTAATGAGGTTTTTCTATTTTAATGTAATTTAATTGAAATAAATTTTAAAATCCTATTAATTAGCATGGAATTTTTAATTCATTGAATATTTAAACATTATTGTGATTTTTGGATGATTAATTACTCAATTTTTAGTTCAATTTATTTTGGAACAATGTCATATTGAATTGGTGGAATTAAATTGAGAATATAAATTTCATTTGTTGTTACATAATTTTTTTTATTATATGAATTGAAAATTCTATAAACTAGATTCATGGAATACATCTATGAGAATTGAGTTTTCTATTTTAATCGTTGAGAATTTTGAATTCTTTTGTAATTATGTTCTCAATTAAAAATTTTCAAAATTATTTTATTGGTTGGATAATTAATTTTTCCAAATTTTTAATTGAGTTTATTTTATGGGTATTGAATATTTTAATTTAATAATATTGAAATTAAATTTTTAATAAATTATAATATATGTTGACAGGTATTAATGATTGATTTAAAACAAATTTGTTTAAAGTAAATTATTTTTAAGAGTCGGTTTTTAATTTTTAAAATTTTTTAAGTGTTTCATGATACTATCTATGTTACTCCCACTACCATTTAGCATGATACCATTGAGGGAAAATTCATCTACCATTTGGTTTTACCTTCAACTTCAATAGGATGAGCTAGGTGTAGTGCTACCACAAGAAAAACCTACCATCCTGCCCACTACTACTATGGATCTAAGGAAATTTTAAATACTACCACCACCATAATTTGATTTTTGCTACCTCCAAGAACCTTCCACAATTAGAAGAAATTTTTTAACACCGGGATACCATCATTTTGCTATAATTGTTTCACTACCTATCCCATGGGGACCGTTCCATGACTACTCCAGGCCCACCATACATAGGCTATGGGCTGCTGACTAGAATCGGAAAGGCATATCCCAAAAAGAGAAGGCATTGCCTTTAAACCTGTATAAAAAAATGTCCAACCACATCCCAAGACACTGAAATGGGAAAAAAGTATACCACAAAACAACAATGAATACAATTAAAAGTGAAAATAAGGGGGCCAGAATACAAACACAATAAGTAAATAAAAACAATAAATTAAAAAAGGAAACTCTAATGGCCATCCATTGAAATACCCACATGATCATGATAGTAGTGAAGCTTCTAGAAGCCTAAGTAGTATGTCTTTCCCACCAGGTCCTACTAGGCCCCACCGAGTCCTAAGCCACCAAGTCAACTGTCGTAGCCTCTTTCTGTCTCGTACCCCTGAGCACCTATATCAAAACGTCGAACGTCTACACTAGACACAAAACATGCAGGTGAATCCTATGTAGGGGTGAGTATAAAAATACTCAGTAGGGACCCTAGGACCCTGATGGTCTCCAAAAATTCTTCAAAGTAAAAAACAAAAAGTATGATCTCAATCACAAAGCATAAAGGAAAATAAATCTCACACCAGGTACATAACATAAAGAATAATAACAAAGATGATTTGTCGTAAATCTTAATAATCTTATTCTGTTGAGAATTTCCACTTCTGAACCACAATGAAGTCATTCTATTGATGATCCACAAATGGTTGTAAGTCCCCAATTGACATCAGTTCGTATGTCATTGATGCACACAGGGTCGTAAGTCGTTGATCCATGATGAGATTATTTAAGTCTAGTCCTCATCGGGTTTAACTACTACTGATCCACACAGGGTCGTATATATTCAATCCACATAGGGTCGTATTAAACTAATCCACAATAGGTTGTTCTAAGGCTGATCCACATTGGTTCATGCCACTATTGATCAACACAGGGTCGTAAGTCCTCGATCCATATAGGGTTGTAAGTCTTTGATAATTGACAGGCCACTTTAAGGTTGTTCCTCGTCGGGTCATGCATCTATTGATCCACACAATGTCGTAAGTTATCGATCCACATAGGTTCGTAAGTCGCTAATCCCGGTCCATAGAGGGTTACTCCTTACTTGACTGCCATCAACATGATCCACGTACTTGGTGCACTTAAGTTTATAAGAAACTTCTCCTCAAGCCGCTGGTCATACATCAACTTTCATGAAGTCCCAAGAAGAAGTAACCCAAAGAACCGCCATGTCATATGGTTTCTAAATCAATAGACGGTGCGTCAATTGGAAGACTAGTCTGGGAGTTATAGGAAATTTTGTATCGACGGCCCAGTTGGATTCGAGTTTGATGCTACCTGGCCATAATCTAACTTTTTACAAAACCCAAGTGGAGTATCTCAAATGGACCGCCTCATCCCAAGGTTCCGAACACTATAGATGGTGCGTTAATCTAACGCTCATTTTGTGAGATACGCCCAAATTAGTCAAACATGATTGGGTCGGTCAGAGTCTAGATGGGGTTAAGCTTGGCTGGCGTGTCCAGCCTGGATGGAAGACCTAGCCCGGCTGGAGGTTCCGGACGGAATCACAGTTCCGGTCAGGCCAACAGGTCTGGGTCGCCAAGAAGAACCCAGCCTGGATGGCGTGTCCGGTCCAGCCAGTGTGTCCGACCTGCCTGAAAGAACCCGACCTGCACGGATGTGATCTGGTCACGCCGATCTGACACTATGCATCCAGTGCAGCGAGATGGCGGCATCCCCCCTCTTCTGAAATGGCTGGCTGGAGCTAGTAGTTTGTCCAACTAAGCTTCCCAAGTGGGCCACTCCTCTCCCCATTTGGCGCGTCGGCGCTGTACCCTTCCACCGCTACACCCTATCTGGCCACACCGCCTGTGTGTAATGCTCCTCCATGTGGCTGGTTAGGCCGACCCCTTCCACCGGTCATTTGAGCAACTGCACTGGTGGTGCGCGCCACTATTCTGGGGGTGTCGCACCAGCAGATTCTTTCGTGGGCCACAGATGATGTTCCGGTGGTCCGTTTTCTTTCCCGTTTATACCTACGGGCCTCTTGGGGATCCACCATCACTGTGGAGGTGGTATAATCACCCTTCCACTACATTTCATGGTCGGCCATGAAAAACACTCAAAACCCATGAGCGATGGAGGGTCGGGGCCTTATTTGGATTGGCATGATCCCTACACATTAGTGTTTCTACAAGGGAAAAAATAATAGTCATTAAACCCCCATAATGAAACCCCGCATCCACCTTTTGTAATAAAGAATGAAACATGGATCAACCCATTTATCCTTTGTTCTTCATTCCTCAGATTATTTAAGAATGGGGAAATATTGGGTATTGAACACGTAAATCAAATAAACCTTTTACTTGAATATGGTGGATTCGCTGGAGATGAAGGAGGAGAATCTGTTGTTCGAAGATGTTCGTTGGCTTTCTTCGTTTCCCATTTAAGTCTGATTCTAATCCTCAATAGCATATTTGAATCTCCATTCTTCTTTGGGGGAAGACTTCTCCATCCTTTTGTCAGATCATCATCCCATAGATCTCCCAAAACCCATGCCAAAGATTTGATTAAATTAAAGAAAAGGACCAACCTACATTGAGTTCATTAGTGTGGTTCATTAATGAACCACAATTAATGTTCCATTAATCATACGAGCATCATGGTTACACAACCAAAGGATCATCTCAATAAATAGTATTCATTTAAATACTGATGTTACCCTATTGTCCCACCATCCTTCTCTCTACGGATGTAGAAAGAATAAAATAACTCATTTATTTTTTTTGAAAAGTCCAAAAAATTAAATTTTTTCGTCTGACCCTTGCTGGTCGAGTTCTACTTTGCCTAAGTGAATACCGGCATTGCAAATTCAATGGTGCTATTTTATTTTTGATATGAGAAATGGTTCATATGATAGAAATCCCCGTTCGCACATTTACAGAATGCACCTTAAGAAAAGATCTTAATTTATTAACAGTCACCCTCAACCCGCATCGGTCGAGGTTAGGCTCCGCCTAAGGGGAACAAACCCTCTTGAGCTCAACAGGATTCTCTTATTTCCAATAACGGTTACCATTTAGGATTTATATGTATTTTATAATAAAATAATTGTTACTTAATTATTTTATTTACGGTAAAAAACTAACTTCCACTATTAGTCTGCGCCATACAATGTTATGATTTTATAAGGAAATAATATCCTCTTTAGTTCAGCAATGGTCTCAAATTTTTAATCTGAGACACTATTCATGAGTTATAAGAATTTAAAGAAAATATCTTTATTTAATAATTTTATTTATAGTTATTCCATTTTTAGGTATTCTTACTGGAGGCCTGGGGCAGGTAAACTTAAGTCGCACATAGTGTAACCCACCATCCTAAACACTACGGCACCCTATGATTTCTGATATAGGTAACTTTTTAAGAGTTATTCCACTTTTTCTGGAAAATTGCTCATGCAAACTATTTAAAAAAAAATATATGGAATTTTTGGGTCTTTACAAATTTATCATTTCTTTTCCACCAGTGATTCCAATACTATTAGGGGAAATATCTCCACAAACCCTAACCTTGCAAGAATTTTCTTCCCCTGATAGAGTAGTATTCATTTTCTATTGAGAAATTTTAACGCATCTACAACTATTCATGTTCTACTATTCACCCCATGTTCATTTGTGCAAGATTGAAGATTAACACCAAGCTTGGGAGACACATCCAGTGATGATATTTGAGTTATAGAGATTTATGTGGAGTTAATGATGACCTATGAACAAAAAACTAGAGGAAAATTATAGGTTTTAGTACCTATTATTCATCAAATAAATATAGTTTTGAAACTACCCTACAAATTCGAGGGGGTTCTACTAGCCACTCGAGCTCCATCCAATGAAGAACAAAAGAGATGAGGATGGTTGGGCCACACCAGAATGTAAATATTTAGAATTAATTGATGAATTAAAAAAATAATGTATGATTATGATTTTAAATGATGATTTAGAATACATTTTTTTGGATCATCGCTATTAGATTACGATTAAACAGAGTTTGAGCATTGTATTCATCAGGATGAGGTTGATAATACAAAATGTGAAATCTAAAAATGTTGTTACCACACTAAATGATATCCAAAAAATATGAAGAACATAAATTAGGGTTTTTCAGAGTGAATAATAACAATTTCTCAAGAAGGTAATAGTTCTCATGTAAATTTTGATGATCTTTCTTTATTGAGCTAGTTCAGTGATGGCATGAAGTTGGATGTTGAATTGAGGATTGGAGTTTGATTTTTTTATTTTCATTGTATGAATAATGAGGATGAAGTTGACACACTGAGTTGGTAACTAAGGCTACCAATTGATTAATTGATAAAAATCTATGTAAGGATCTTGGGTCAAGTTTCTAAAGTCCTGAGTTCCATGGATTTTTTTGATTATTCTCAAACCCATTATCATGAAGAAGATGATTCATTTCATCCAAGATTATTTGATTATGTAATGTGTTCAATGGATATTCTATTTAATGATGGGAGTTTTTGAATATTATTATATGATATAGATCATCCTCAAATGGATTCAAAAATCTGAATGAGTTCATATCAAGTTTGAAGTTTGTGATCCTTTGGACAAACAAGTTCAAATAATTTTTTGATCACTAAATTCATGAAATATGAAACAGAATTAAAAATATATATAATGGGCAAGATTCTGAGATGTTTTTCATGAAGAGTAATTCAGAGGGAGTGATGATATTTTTAGAGATTTTGAGAAAAAAGAATCATCCAAGAGAATGGATCAAGTCAATGGTTAGGTCTAGATTCAGTTGAAGTAGATTACACCTGCATTGATTTAATTCTTTTTTGAAGGATCTTCTTAAATAATCTATAGGTGATAAAAACTATTTTAAAATTCTTTATGTTTAATTATGAACTATGTATTGATCTATATTGGTGGAGAACATAGGTGTGTCTCAAAAATTAAGTCTCTGTGCACTTAGTTTTTCAAAAGATGGTAGAGAGAACTTTTGGGGTGGACACTTAGGGATTGTTGATAATGAGAACCCAAGAGTTATTGTAGGATAAGATACATAAAATAAAACTCATGAGACTTATTAAGGGGAAGTAACAGAGTTAAGAACACTAATTCATGGTAAATTTTTTAGGGTTGATTTATGCTTCCCCTTTCTGTTTCTTTCATTACAATTGCAAAAAAAAAATTGAATTTCTTGTAATAATTATTTTTAATAAAATTAATATTTGATAAATTCAGTGGTTAGGGAAATCCATATTGAGATAATATAATTTTATCACATAATTTATAAAATCATTTAAAACAGTTCATTGTTTTCATTAAATTTAAAAACATTCCTTGAAGAAGGATTATCCTTGATCCAAATTGTGAATTAATGAACCATGTTCTACTCAATTAATTTTCGGATCATAATTTATAACATCTCTCTATTAGATTCATAAATTGAGTAATTTTTTGATTTTAATCTACCATAGCTCAGGAGAGTTAGTAAGTAAAATATATTGATGGATTATGGCCCAAAATGTATCTTTTTGGACAGAAAAGAGAAAAATATTTTAATCACATAATCAAAGTCTTCCCCTGTTATGAACCTGTTGTTTTTAGTTCTATATTTCATCACCTATATCTCCAATCGATTCATTCATACTTTTTTTGTGTGATTTTTCATTGTTTTTATAATATCTATTTTTTTTAGCTTTTTAATTAAGGGTCTACCTATTTTTTAGTCTTCCCTAGGGATTCACTAACCTTCTTACCACTATAGTGGTAGTTTATAGGGGTATATAAATTAAAAAAATTTAAGGAATAAATTTCTAACGAAGTTAATTTTGATTTAATAATCAGCCAAAACTTTTAGGTTTATTACCCATAGGAAAATATATCACAAATACTCTATCCACTAGTTGTTAACTAGTATGGGATGTAATTTCTTGGAAAGCACAAACTCTAAACTCTACTAAAATTTTAGGATGTTTTCTAATATTTATTTTTATCCCTAGGGTTTCCACTAATGTTTTATTGTCAAAATTTATAATAATAATTAAATCATGGTCTTTTTACTATATCTTAAACCCAAAATCCACTGAAACCAATTCTACTACAATTTGAATTTACCTTTACCCAAATAAATATAAAATCACATACAATAAATATATACATTAATTGTTTATTCTTATAAAATTTATTATTATTTTTATAAAATCACATGAATTTACTTGAAAAAAATCTAATACAACCCCAAATGAATACATATTTCTCATGTCACAACTGGACCCCACTGGCAGCACACATACTCCACCTTAACATGAACATTTGGTCTTGGAATTCCCATAACAACTAGTTACCCAGCAAAAATGTAGTCCCCTACCAGAGGCCCACCCAAATTCTGAAACAGGTTATCAGACTAATAACTATCCCCATCAGCCAAAAAATGTTCTTTATAGTGTATTGTTTCCTCACTCACAAACATCCTAGGAATCATCCTAGAAGATCACCCATCTGAATCACTACTCAAGGGAATGCAAGCATAAATTTTAGTTCTAATGTAGAGGGCTTAAAAATAAATGATCCTTTTATACATGAGTCATATTATTTATTCCCCTTGCCATTTATCATTATTAGTTGTTATATTCCCCCCTTTAGAGAACAATATCCTCATTGTGAACCTATCATCTTAATGATAGAAATTTAATAATTGGGACCCAATGATAGCACAAACACCCCTCATTTTACATGTTCATCAGGTCCCGGCCCTCCAAGAACCACCGGTTTCCCTGTAGACACATTTTCCACTAACTCAGGACCACCCACAGGTCTATATGGGTATTAAATATAATGACCATCCCTAGAGGGCAATAAATGATCTTTCTAATGTGCCTTTTCCTCACACGCACACACCCAAGGATGCATCCTAGAAGGTCACACATCCTGATCACTACTCTAGGAGATGCATTCTTAATTGTGCAGTTCTAATCAAGTAGACACCCGATACATAAGGTGCACCTTGTTGATATGAGTGATACCATTTAGTTATTTATCCCTTTTTCATTATTAGGGGTTACACCCTTAAGGATAGGATTTCCTTATAATACCAATGTTTCAAATGGTCCCCACTGATATTAGAGACACCCTTCCTTTTATATGCCCATTGGGTCTTTTCTAGATAGGAACCACTATTTTCTCCCAAACATGTGGTCCCCTACCAAGGGACAACCTAGGTCCCTAAACAGATCATCAGACTAATGACTATCACCACATTCCAACACTTGCTCTTTCCAGTGTTTTTTTCCTCACTTGAAGATACCCTAGGAACCGTATAATATGGTCACCAATCTTGATCAATACTCTAAGCCATACATTCTTAACTATGGAGTTCTAATCAGGTAGGATCCCAAATTGAATCATCCTCTTTATTAACAATAGTCACATCATTTATTCATTTAACCCTTTATCATTATGGGGTGTTACACCTCAATAATATACTCTTGATAACATATAAATTTATTTAAACCCTTCTTTGATAACAGTTGTGGCACCCCAGAACCACACCACCAAATCCGATGGTAACTAACATTTTCATTACAAAGAGGATTTGAAACCAACTAAAGTAAATCAAACATAACCATCCATAATCAAAATGTCAAAAATGAATACTGAGTCACTTAAAATATAAATACCCTTTTGGTTTTGAGTTTTAGGGAGATAAGAATAAAATTTAACAAATAAGAACCAATTATTTTCAATCCAATGGGAATTTTTCCCAAAAAGCCAAGGATGTCATACTTCTAAAGAAGTCTTCATGATATCCCAAAAAATTATTCACACATGATTCCCAACATGACATATCATACTTAATACTATTCATCATAACCTAGGAAAAAGGAAAACCTAAGAACAGTGAGCTCAAACAATTAGTAATGGGATGTGTATAACAAAAGTAATCCTTGAATTTACAAGGGATGAATAGTATAGAAAGAATAATTAATAATCAAATAATACCATATAAATGATAAAATGAGTATGTAATATGTCCATGGTTAGTATAATAGTGTAAATAATCACATGGAATGAAATAAATTATTTCATAGTGGTGGGATATATAATTTAAAACATCCTAGAATTACCACTAAGTCCTCATGCCAAGATAATATACACAAATGGGTAAGCTTTACACCATTTACCCAAGACTGTTAGCCTCATGATACCCAAAAATGCATCAATGGGATATATAATTATGGCCAAACATATCACCAAATAGGTCCCATGAATTCATCCTATGAAATAAATTAATAAAAATAAATAATCATTATCCTTAGTAATCAATAATTATCCATATTTAAATAACAAGAATACATATTTCCTATAATTTCCCATTCCATAAATGTACTATTTTTTTAGAAATCAAACATAAATTTGTAAGTTATTCACACCATATTGAGTAATAGATATGTAGTTAAGTCAATATTGTAATTGATATAAAAAAAATCATTAGATTAAATAATATTGGCATGAAGGAGAAAAACAATTTCAAGAGGGGGTTGAAGATTGATAGAGAATATAACCCTTATGAACATGGTGAGGAATAGAAAATAATTACATTAGGAAATATTAAAGGTAATAAATAAAAAATGACTCTAATGGATGTAGATATGTTTTATTATAGGTAAATGTAATGGAAGTCATAAAAAAAATCAAAATACTTTTTAACGTTATTTTAAAAATACAAAGTTACAATCCACTTTCAAAATTTATTTTCAAGAAGTTGATATGATGTCCTTTTTGATCATTAATTAAAATAAAAGATCAATTATATAAATTTTAAATGAAATAAATTTTAATTAATAAAATGTTTAATGGAAGGTAAAATATATGAACATGAAAGAAATTCCCTTTTTTATAATTCCTTTATTAAAACACACATTATATATAGGATAACACAATATCCTATTAAAAAAGGTACATAGAAGTAAGAACATCAAATGAGGTAATACATATTTGGGTTTCAAATTCATAATATAAAAAATTAATGGAATGATGTAGTATGGACATGGTAGAGAATGATATTATTGTTGAAGATATGAATTATCATTAATAACAACATTTTTTATTAAAAATAAGAAATACAAAAAAGTTGACGATTTTGATGAAAGAAGTAAATTACCCAGCGATAAATATAAATGTTCATTTTAATTAATGAAATTTAAGGATATAAGAAACATATAGGATCATATTTCCGGTAGAAAATATAGGACTTATTAAAAAGGAGGTTGAGTCCCCAAAACCTTCATGACTTTGGAAAATTTTGAATGAAATGATATTGAAGGAGAGAACATGATATGAATGTATAAAAAAATTAATTTTAGGAGTATTACGATAAAATGAATCTACATATCATTATATACACCCCAATAATGAGTACTAGTGGTTAAAATTCATTATTTCCTTAAGAAATGAATTTGAGATTTAAAAACCGTTTCTTGTATTCCTGACTTCCATTTATGAAATTTAATCTATTGTATAAAATAAATGACCATCCTAGTCAATTATATGAGAACCATATTCAAATATATAACCATTTAAACTCATTAATTTAAATTATTTATGATAAATTTATTCTTTAGTTAGTGTTTATTTCTATCATCATATTTTACAACACTTTGATTGTTTCATACAAGTTTCATAATATTAATCAAAATACTCAATCTTTGATTCTAAGTTTATCAGTCTAAATTAATAAATGTATTAGAATTAGTTTTTAAGGGTTAATTAATTCAAACTTTTATTTGATTGATGTAATTGATATGGGTTACAATAATGGAATCCAACAAAAACATGTTCTATATATTTTACTAACAACAACAAGTTATTTAAAATTGATCACTAAAAATTATGTTACCCTCCCAAATTCATATTTATTAAAAAACTCACCATTATATATATTGGAATAAAAGATAAATTTTGATATATAATATTCTAATTTCATTCCCTGAGAGATTTAGTTATGATTCATGAATTTTAAATTATTGATAACCTTGTTTTTTTTAATATTTAACAAAGAAATGTGGTATGTTAATAAAAAGTTTGAAATTAATAGTTTTTTAATTAGTTTTTTATAATATCATTAATTTGAGAAATATAATTTTTATTTATTAAATAAATACTTATCACTGTCCATGTATGTTTATGATGAAAAATGAAGGACATCCTTCATAGTGGCAGTAGTTCACACATAACACATGAAACATTTACATTTTCCAATAGATGGGAAGAAAATTAATAATGGGTTTTCCAAAAACATTATAATATTTCATTATTATAATGGAACTTATTTCATTAATTTACAATGTTTATAAAAATTTTTGTGGAGAAATATACAGAAGAAAATGTTAGGGAGTGGATAATACTCACATTGAAGACTTGATTCTTCCCTTTGAGGACTTCTTGAAAATAGTGGATTTGGGGATTATTCTCAACACCATAAGTTTAAAAAATGGAAGAGGTATATAAGAGAGGGAAAATGGAATGATTTTAAAGGTAATTATTACCTATTTCTACTTGAATTAACCATGATGAAATAGTTACCATGGTAATTATTTTATCACTAAAAATATAAGATTATCCATACTACCTAATTTCTAACATTCTAAATCACAATTGGGACTCTAATTAATCTAACTAAATTTCTAAATTTTTGAATATTAAATTTTAAATAATAAAATTTTATATAAATAAAAAATTTTGTGTAGAAAAAATAGTTTTTATATATTTACTATTTTGATTCTTATTTCCCAACAATTTATAAATAAATGTGTGTTAATATATTTTTCTAATCCATAATATATTTTATTAATGTTATCCTTTTACTGTAAGATTTTTATCTTCATAAAATATACAAAACACATCACATACAATTATATTTTCTATTAAAATACCTTTTAATCATAAAAATGATTAATTCAATTCTTTAATAAATTAATATTAAATATATCATTTAGTTTTTTTAAAAGTTGAAATTAAAAATGTATAAAATTAAATATTATATAAATATATAAATAGTTATTTCCATTAATAATTACATGTTTATGTCATCCCAACTTCTACTTACAAAAACCATCGACGTTTAAGGATAAGATAATCAATAATGTACGTCATGGGTGGAGATTCATCTAGAATAGATCTCATAAGGATTTTTATAATCATGATTTTCTTTAAAAAAATAATTCCACTTATTCAACAATTATTGAAGTTTATCTTGGTCATGCTCATGGGAAAACCCAATTGAATACACCTCCCTTACATGCTCCCAAAACGATCCTCATGCGTACTACTTCTAGTACTTAATGACATTTATTTTTCTTTTTTGTATTAATTTAGTAAAATAGGTACTTATATTTATACCCACTAATTCAAAAACTTTATTAAAATGATTTAATTTTAATTATAATGTAGTTATGTTTTATCATTTCATGTTAAAAGGAGATTATAACTTTAAACTATTACAATTTCTGTGGTGTTACAATCCAGGTCAATGAAATTACAATTTAAACTATTAATGATGTTTTGAATATATAAGCAATGAAAATAAAAAAAATAATTGATGGTTATTTTTTTATTTATATGATTAAGTAATATGTTTCTAAATCCTTGAGGTGAATGTAATGGAATGGTTCAAAATCTGATGGATTGAAATAAAGGATGTCTATTTTCATCTTATTTCTCTAACATGATAAGAGAATTTGATTGTTAAAAATTATGTTTTTATCAACAATGTGAAATGATGATTTTTATAGACATGGTTTATGATTCTATAGATTCTATAAAAATATTTTAAAGAGGATAAAGAAAAAGGGAGTTTTATTTATGATAAAATAGTTTATCTTGGATATCTATTAAAATATATCATTATCTTCACATTTATTTTTTGTTTTCTTAAGGTAGGAAAAGATGAATGATGTTATGGGAGGACCATTAAGGAGTCCAAAAATAAGGTATTTTAATTGTATCTTTACAAACCTTGGATTTATTGTCCATTGTAAGATAACCATGAGAATTTTTGTAAGGAAGAGAAATCATATTTCCCTTAAAAAATAACTAATCAAAAGTTTTGTTACCTTTTTCAAAAGTTTCTTGGATACTATTTATTTATATATAAAATGGTGAATTCTATAATTTTGGGTGGCAAGACATTATTTCAAGACCAACCTCTTCAGGTTCACTATTTTTTATTTGATATATTTTTATCGGAATTTTTCATGTAACCAGAGACACACAAAATCTCCCATTTTGATGATATGAGATATTAATGAAGACATGCTTTACAAATGTAGGTTTTTATTGTCGGTATTTATAAATGATAGTTAAAACTTTTTTTTATCTAGAGGATTGGATTTTGGGCTCATTACACCATGGTGGGGGTGAATTATTTACTATATGATGTCTCTCTTATTGATTTAATTCATGTTTGTGAATACTTGTTAAATTACCAGTATGGGAGTGGTTACCCATGGGCTAATGATTTGATTTAAATCACATGTTTTTATATAAATATGTATGTACTATAGGTTCCTAAAATTTCTATTATCAATTAGCAATGCTCTAATTTATAGTTGTACAGACGGATGATGTAGAGTTTATTGCTATCCATAGAGGCATCTGGTGTTGGGATATTAGGATGGAATCTCAAAATGGTTTCCAAAAAATACTATGAGAATATTAACCAAAGCACATGTAGTTTAGTGTTGTTTAATAAGACACATCAAACCTTTTTAAGGTCATTTTACATTGAGTCATTCAAGGTAGTTTAATTTCACATGGAATGGGTTACTAGGATGAAGGGTGATTGGAAATCGATGGTGTGGGACTTATAAGTGAGATACCTTTATATTTCATCTTTTCTATGGATAACTATGAAGGAAAAGGTATGTTTTTAGATTACTCCATTTACGGAACCCCATATAATTTTATTAATTTCAAGTCATTAAAGAATCTCAGGCTCATCACATGAGAGATGAAAAATAATTTATTTCTTATCACTAGAGACGTCCTAATCTCCTCACCAGTGGAATCCATTTCTCATCACCAAATAAATCCTTTTCTCATCACTAGATAATGATAATTCACATCATTATAGTCAATATAAGGGGACAACTTGCTCATTTTATAAGGGACCATATTCTTTTCACCAATGGGAGGTCGATCATGATCACCAAAGGCTCCTCACCTGAGGTATATTTTGGTAATTTCATTAATTTAACATGGGTTTCTTATGCCCATCCCATTATAGTTAGAGAGTTCATGTTGGGGTTTGTAACTAATATGAGCCCTATGTGGGATGCATCAACCATAAAATGTAGGATATTTGGAAACTGAGTCAGGATTACACAAGAGCTACCTTAATGGGTTAACCTACCTAGTGGTAACTAGTTAGGAGAATATGTGGTTGGGTATTATACCCAGTAGAAGACCCATGATATATATTTGGGCTCTCAGTTGTTATCCTCTATGTGTTATTCTATGTATCTTGGACATCCAGAATAAAAATCCACATTGTGTGTATATTTTAAGGTTATATAAAAGTAACGATCCATATAGTTTAACTCCAAGTAGTAAGGACTAGTGTTGTGTAGTTTAGATCCATGTGAATAGATATTGAAGGTTATTTTAGTGACCCTTATCATTTATGTTAATGTAATGATAAAAAAAACCTATAAGTTGACAGGATTCATGCCCAATTATAGAAACAAGAGATTTATGAACAATTATATTGTACTAGGTCACATAATGGGGAATTGATGGTGGATTGTTCCTATATGATTCTATAGTGGGATTATTATTTTTGGAATGGGTGAATTCAACAGTCTAAGTAGATATTATGAACTGTTTCTTCCAATTGACTCCAAAATGGAAAGTGACTCAACTTAAGGAAAGAAATATTGTTGATCAAACCATGTAGAAGGACCACACAAAGTGGTCCACCTCTATGTTCTAGTAATTTGGTGAGGGAGATTGATTTTTAAGGTTGGACTTAACACATTGTAGTAAAAAGAGATATAGTTTATAATGTAAAGGAATCTAGGTGACAGTAATTTTTGGTTCTAAGTTAATTTTCATTACTTTAGCATTTTAGGACACCAGGAGGAGTATCTTGACTTCTTTTTTGTGAGGATAACCATACATAGCATCTTGAATCCATGTGTTCATAATAAACAAGAGGGTTATATTGATTTTTGGTGTATATTCTAGGAGTGGGTTACTTTGCGTGAGACCAAGTTGAGTTATTGATTATCCATAGTGAGGGATAGATAAGGTACTTAGCTCTACAGAGGGCTAGTGAAGGTGGTTGTCCCTCATGGGGACTCAAAATGTTGAAAATACCTAATGAAGGTCCTTGGGTGTGCTTTACTCTAGTGAGTTATAGTGAAAAGGTGCACCACCCTAGGGGAGGGCCTTTTGTATGATTCATCCAAGTAGAAGGCATTGGGTGAAGGTTTGATATTGTAGAAGGGCCTATTGTAAATGGTTTTCCTATTGAATGGATAAGGGTAGATAGTCATCCAAGTGAAGGGACTTAGGAGGATGGTCACCAAGTGGAGGTTCTTCATAGTGGAGGGTTTCGAAAATGGAGGGATTCTCGAGTAGAGGGCATCCCATGTGGTTGGTCACCCATGTGGAGGTTCGCCTAAGTAGAGGTTTACCCAATAGAGGTTCACCTAGGTGGAGGATTTCCAAAGTAGAGGCTTACCAAGTGGGGGATCACCCAAGTGGTTGTTTTCACAAGTGTAGGGGAATCCAAGAAGAGGATCTCACATGATAAGACTCACTCAAGTAGAGTTTTGTTCTATTGGAGGCTTGCTAAAGTGGAGGCTCACTGAAGTAGTGCCTTTACCTAGTAATGAATTCTTCCTAGTGGGTGATCACCATAGCTTTGGGTCATAGATGTGGGTGCTTTGGAACATGTAGGAAAAATGGATCCTCTACCACATTTAGTCATCTATATAAATAAGTGTGTTTAAAAAAATTTAATGATGAGGGGGTTTATTTATATATAAATCAAGGGATCTAGGTGAATTTTCCTTGGGAAAGTGAGGCGGTGTGTAGTAGTTATCTGGTCTTGAGACCTTGAAAAATGATATGGGTGAATAGACTTTAAATAAGAGGAGTTAATTTATTAATAAAATCAAATATCCATAACTTTGGACCCATAGGATATATTTGGATCCACAGCTTATAAAATTGAATTTATGTGATGTGAAGATGTTTTTTGTGGCCAAAAAGTTCCTAGAAGACCATCAAAAATTAGTTTTAAAGTCATGACACACATTTGTAAAAAAGATTCAAAATTTATGGACTACTATTTAGGTGAGGTTCTCACAACCACATCATTATATTGGGAAATATTTTTGAGGAGTGTCCTCCTATCAGATTGTCATCAGTCATACAGTACATGAAAATATCATAATCATCCTAGTTGAGGTTGAATATTATTATATATTAAAGTCAATTTGTGTTGTTTGAGTGAGGATTCTATGAATTATATGGAAAATTGTGTGGAACAGATTTTTGGTGCTAATAGTAACATTTGGATACAAGTGACTCCTTAACCTCATCAGAGTTTAAACCACTACCCATTGGATATTATAAGGATTATCCATTAATATAAATATAATTATCTTGTTAGTAAAAATAATCAAAACATGGTGTTTACAATCCTTTCTAAGAGATACTTCCCTCAATATAGCTTGAAAATATTTTATAAGAGATTTTATTGTTCCATATAATTCACTAAAGTTCAGCATCATCAAGCCATAATAGTCCCAAATGATATCCCTACCTTTCATGACCTGATCATAGTAGGATCATTCAACTTTATGTTTTAGGATGCTCTAGGGAAGGATCAAATAGATCTAGTTAACCCAGAACCTATTTCCTGTAGTTTTCCTCATAGGTTGAAATCGATCCTACTGGGCATGGAGGTTATGAGAGGATTCTAATGCTTACATTATCTTTTATATATCGGTTATCAGATGTTTGGTCATCCATTTTAAGTAGTTATTAGAAATGAGTTTATGATGATGCCTATTTTTCTAGATTTACATTAGATCTAATAAACATAAACAAATAATATACCTTGAATCCAACCTTATGGGGTGGATATATCTAAATTATGTAACCAAATTCCCAAAAAATATGTTGAACAAACCACCTCTGTATGTAGTTCGCATGGTCCCATTAAGAATGTTCTAGATGAAGTGTACCCACTCAACATCAAATAATATAAGGTTATCATTCACACTATTTAGATTTTTTTGGTAAATACACTTGGTGGAAATATAATCCCCTTCCATTAGTTTACATTATCTGTGGGTATGTCTTTATATTAGTCACACCATATAGTAATTATAATCTTGGGAAGAATAAAATATCCAAATAGTAACCTCTCTCATTTTAAATTCAACAAATTGAATTAAATTAATGATATACTTATGATTTCCATCCAATATTATTTTAGGGCAATATGGTAACAAAAAATTAGTTTATTAATTCACTTATGCAATAGGGAAGCTTGGAATGAACAATTTTTTACTCGACCAATTATCATTACATAATAAAATATTTCCTCTAAAAATGATTTAGGAACAATTCCTTATTAATAAAATTAGTGGTTTCTAGAGGTTACACCAGATTAAGGATACTAATGTTTTCTTACTAAATAAAGCATATGAGGCTATGAAATACCTTCCACATGAAAAATGATCTTAAATAGATTAATCATTTAGAAACTCTCTATCCAATTTTTCTTATATTACATGAATGATGGTTTCCAAAACCCTCAATGTGATACTTCATTCATATTTTGGTTTTGATAAAAACATCCAACTAAAATTGTGGAAATTACCAACCGCATTCTCATCCCATAAGATATTGAAAAGGATATTTTTATTACTTTTCAAAATCATTTTAGTGACTATGAAAACCAATAGTATATTCCTAGAAATTGTGGAATTCATACTATTGATTAAAGGTACTCTAAAAATAAATTAATGGAACATACTTTTATAATTGATTAATTAACCTACAATTTCATGGATATATTTATTGACGAAAATGAATCATAATAATCTCATTCGAAATGGGTCACTAAGATTCTCTAAAATAATATCACTATGGTCTAAATCAAGACATCCTCCAGTTTGATGTGCTATACCACCTAGCCATCTTATAATGATATAAACACATATCTACAGTGCATTAATTTATTTTCCACATTAATTTTTAAATTTACTAATGATAAATTTAAATTCATTGATTTATTTTATTTTAAAATTGAGTAAATACAACATTTAATTCTAAAAAGGTCGAGGCATGATGACCAAAATACTGGATCTTCCCATGAATGGATACACAATCCCAAATTGAATATCTCAGTTAATATTCAACTTGAGAGTATCTTTCATAATTATCAAGAGACATGAAAAAACTAGGTCCCCCTTGCCTTATACTGTGAAAGTATTTTAATGTACTGAACCTTTTATCAATGAGGGTATTTGAAAACAGTGTTTTAGAATAATAATGAAGTAATAATTCATTAAACCCATTTTAGAATTTTTTATTTCTCTCTTTAAAATTTATTTCCATTTGATATTATCATAATAATTTTCCTTTAACACCTATAACTTGATGTTAGATGCATAAAGAATTATATATAAATCTACATACAAGTGTTGAGTCATTGAAAAATACCATGGGATATTTCTTCCTTCAGTGATTTTGTGTTTCCCCTTAGATGTCAATGTTAGTATCAGACTAGAATTTTTGTCATTTTGTTTCTTTTCCATGTTCTTATTATAGTAGTTAAATTTACTAATAGGGAATAAATCCTGAAAGGAATTTGGTTGTTCAAGCTTTATAATGAGGTAAAGGGAATTAGAATATGATATCCTGGATGAAACAACAAATGTTAATAAATTCTCTATGTACCTAGTGAAATTCATCTTTAATAATTCTTCTGAAGCTAACTAAAAGATTCCCATGATCCCATACACACTAGTAGCACTACCTGAATCTACAATTTCAATGTATGGATAGATATCCTCCTTCATAATGATGGAATAATACATATCATCCAGTATTTTATACACGTATTGAGGTAATGAAATGAAAAATGGTATTTGGGAAGGTAATGAAATGAACAAGGGTTATTGGAAACTTTTCCAAGATATCTACCACTATACTCTTAGAGAATTATGGAATGCATCCCATCAAAATGGTCCACCTCTCTCAGAACTGTGATAGAAGCATCATTTTTTATGGATCCATACTCATTCTAGAGAATAATGCTACACACGTATTTACATTCTATGATACTTAAATACTTGTAAGAAGTGTTTTAGTCTCCCTCCATATGCCAATAAATTCTTAATTTTTCTTGATCCACTCTACCCTATTCTAAGAGTAGAAATGGCACCTATTTTTACTTGGTAATCATGGATGAAAAAATATCTAATTCAACACATCTTTTATCCTATTGTTGGGTTATTTTATCTCACCAATGATTGTCTCTATATTCATTGAGTCATGTTGTTGTCCATAAGTTAACATTAGAAGAATTGTTTTCATTATTCTAATCTTTTTTTTAAATATCACAAGGATTCCTGTATAACTCCCCGAAATTTTAAAGTACAACAATGTATGAATTAGTGTTGGTGACAGACAACACTATGTGTTAGAACAGAATATACTAACCTGATACATAACAATATAAAATAGATTTAACATATTATATAGCTTTTAATTCTAGGAAAACTATGTTATCTTGCATCAAACACAAGATATACATTCCGTAATAGTTGACTTTACGTGCAAGAGAGACCTTTCTCAATAGATTGGATTACACGCAATACTGGGTTTCACCCAAATAATAATGTATTGTTATAATATTATTATTTAATATAATATGATATAACCTATCCATTATGCTAGTAGTTCTGAATAGTAGTAGATAAATTTTAAAAACATATTGTTTATATAAATATATAATGAATTCATTGGTAACCTATTAATGAGAAATAAAAATAACAACCAATTGGATATATAAAAAATATTATTATTTTTATGATTCCAAAGAAGTTTTCTTTTACTAAGAAAAATTAAATTCAATTAGTTAATGATTTTAATAAAATATATAGTTAATATTTTTAGTTATATAGTTTCAATATCCATCCATTATATTTTACTCACACAAGATAAGAAAAAACACTCTTTCAAACATAAAAACATATATTTTTATAAATGTAATTCTACCTCCTTTTAATGGAGGAACCATTTTAAATTTGAACATTGACACTTTTATTGATTTAATACGTCAAAATAAAATTAATATTTGAAAGTGGAAGATAAAAATTAGGTTAGGGTTAATTTTATCTTTTTTTCTAAAACATTTCATTTTTTAATGAGCAGTTAAAAATACATAATTTTAGTTCAAAAATGTTTTTTATATAATTTATTTTAAAGGTCAAATTATATTTTTAATTAGATTTAAAGTTTAATTAGATAATATTTTTATCTATTAATAAAGTTTTTATAATTTTAGTCAATATAACAATGACATTGAATGCATAAAATTATCAAGCTTTTGATCATTTTTACATTAAAAACCTACATTATCACCCCACATGTGGGATGCTTATTAAATTAATTTATACCACTCCTATGATTGGAATTTAGAAAATAGGATTATAAATTTAGAATCATAATAATATATAATCTACAATAATACAACCCTTTTTTCAAAAAATATTAGCGAAAGTGATTAAAATTAATTATAATTAATAAGGTAAAATTAAGCTTAATAAAGGACTAAACCTTTAATTTAAGGGTCCAAATGACCTAGGATCTTTTCAAACACCCCTTGGATGGGAATTAATAATAAAATAACCTTTAATTTTTTATTATGGTACTTTTTTAAGAGTTTTTTAGGTAAAAACGTGGGTAAACCTATCTTCTTTTAAAAATATACCAAGTGAGCCATTTTCCTCCCTTATAAAAGGAATCCACTTATCTTCATTACTCACACCAATAAAACCACTTAGGTTCAGAAAATATAATCACAAATAGCTTTTAAAAAAACCTACCTTCAACCATTGAGCCTCCCTTTTGTAATAAATCCTTCCATGGAAGCATATGGGTACAATCAAACATAAGTTACCTGATTAACAAGCAACGACTTCCCTCAGGCTCTGTTGTTTTATTTACATTATACAACTCCCATCTCTTATTATTTTGTTTCTGAATAACAACCCCAATATCCATAATATTATATGATGTTTTTATGATATGGTTTTTACCTAAACATACATGCACTTCCATTTTATGGTTGACAAACATACTGTTTCTATGTACGACGAACTATTGTCTCATGAAAAGACGATGTCCATTTTTTCCATTACCAAATTACATGGGTGGACATTATGATGAATAATCTATCTGTATATTATATAAATGATATTTATTATTTATTTATACTTCTTAATACTTTTATTACACATACATTTTATGATTTACATTTTAAATTAAATTGATAGCATCATTTGAGGAAGTGTGGACAACCGCCCCTTGAAGAAATGTGATTTGTTCACTCTATATATAGACCATATTACAGACGATTTCAATTAAAAATATTTTACATAAGAATCCTCTGTTTTATATTCATGAAATAATTACCTTTGTAGAAAAATGCTATATATATATATATATATCATTTTCACACACTTAAAAAGTGATAACGTCCTTCGTGGACGTGTGGACTACCGTCTCCTCAACACGATGTGATTCCATTTAAATCACAATAATTATATATAAGTATATATGATTAAATAATCTGGTATTTATAAAATAATTATAATTATATAAATATATGGTGTTTGTATCATCCATGGTAAACAAAGAATAATATATTTTTATATTTATTAATATTTGTGAATTTATTATTAATTTTACTCTAAAGGAGTTTCTATGTTTGATAGCGTACCCGATACGCAACAACTAGTTTCTTTGAAATCTTACGTTGCACAAAAATAAAAAAATATTATTATTTTAAATGGTAGTTAACTCCTAGCCGTTTTATTGGTGAGAATGAACAAAACTAACTAAAATATTATTATACATGTTTTTTAAATGTATTTACATTCATCCAACAAATGTTATAGACTTAAAATGTGAATAAATCTAATTTTAAGCATAATTTACATTAAAAATATGATTTAATGCCTTTTAATGGAAAAAATCTTTAAATATTGTTTTGGTCACTTTAATACAATCTAATTGACCAAATAAAATATTTCTTTAGAATGGGGACATCAAAATTAACTTTTGGTAAATTTTGGGGTTTTTTCCGATAAAGATCATTTTTTAATGAATAGTGAAAATATTGTATTTTAATTCAAAACTATGTTTTAATCTAATATATTTACATGGTTAGATTATCTTTTTGATTGGTTATAAAGTTTAATTAGAATATATTTTTACCATTTAATCCAATTTTGGTCACTGTAATTAATTTCACATTGAAATAGGACATAAACAAGTGTCAACTTTTGATAGTTATTGATTCTTAAAAACACACTATTTGTTTTAACAACGAGAAATAATTTTAAAATTAATTAAAGACAATTTTATGTTTTTAATTTTGAAAAATAAACACCTTTTTTGAATTTGGAATATCAAATATTGATTATGCTGAATATTTGGTATTTTTCTAAAAATCATCGATTTTTTATGAATAGTGAAACCACTTAGTAGTAGTAGAAAACCAACTTTTTGAATTAAATGAAATTTTAACGCTTATGTGAATTGAATTTTAAAAATAAAACAAAAATATTTTTTATGATTAATTAAAATGTGGTTCAATAAGATGAAAATAATTTTTGGTGAATATAAACTTTTGACTTTTATTTACCACGGTTAACGGTAAATAGGTTGATTCAAGGTAAAAAGTTTATTATAATAATTCAAAATTACCTTAGAACTTTTCCAAAACTTATTGGTTGGGTTATTAAAGACCATGGGAATCCTTGGGTAGATTTTGCGACCCTTTTGTGCCACATGGGGGTGATCAAGCAAACTTAGATTAATTAATTTAATGTAAATACAAAATTGACTTTAACAGAAATCTTTTAGTAATTAATTTTTTATAAGGAGTTATATAAATTATATTTTGGACTATAAATATTCATTTGTAATCTAAAAATATTGCCTACATGATGGTATTTTTTGTATAATTTTTAAACTTCATATAAATTAAATTATTTATGACACAAAAATGATGCAGTATTTACCCCATTAATAAATGATTTAAATAGATAAGATTATAATGATTAAAATATTATCCAAAACATGTTCAATTTTGATTGGATGATTTTATTTCGACCATGAGTCATCTTATCTTCATCTTTAATTATTTTTGGACCTTTTTAAATTGAAGATAAGTTTATAATAAAATAATATTTTCACACTTTCCAAAATAGCCCCTCCTCTCCCTTATAAAAGGAGACCACTTCTAACCAATTCATCAAACCTATCCAGCCATTTTCCTCGTCCAAAATATGCCCAATTATACTCACTAAATCCCTCTCCTCCACATAGGAGCCTTTATTTAGGTATAAGTCACTTCAAGAAGTCCTTTTCTTTTAATCTAAAGTAAGTTACCCAAATTAAAGGTGACAACTTCTCTTAATTTGTTTTCTTTTATTTTACTTCTCCAACCCATAAAATATTTTCATTCCATTATTTTGTAAAAATACCAGAATCCTCAATATACTAGGATTTTTTTATGAGAATTATTATAACTAAACTTACACACACCTCCATCTAATTGATTAATAACATAATGTTTCTGTGGATGGAAAACTAACACCTCACGAAACGAGTATTGTTCAATTACATCTTACGGCCTCTAATGGTGGCCATTATGATGGAACTGTATTTATATATAATATAAATTATTTTTATGATTTCCTTATGCTTCTGAACTTCCCAATTATATCAATCTTTTATGGTTTCCATAGTGGGTAAATACGATAATCTCATTTGAGGAAGTGCGGACTACCGTCCCCTCAAAGTGATGTGACTCATTAATGCCTTGTGTGGGATGTATAAAATATGGAGTTAATGATATTATTTATGATATTATAATGTAATTATAATATAACTATGTATAATTATGCTTTAATTCAACTAAAATAATATATATAAATTAAAGTATCTTTCATTTGTACGTACGACGTACAGTCTCCATGAACAGTGCATTTCATTTATTAACTCCAAATGTTATGTACTATTACAAATAAATGTATATACTGGATATATAGTTATATATTATATCTAAATAATAAATATCATTATAGATATAATTTAATATTTACCACATGGACAACTTGTAAATATAAGGTGTTCATTATTGACTCAAGTACCAAATATCGACAAAATGGACGTTATTAAATTAAATGATTACATAATGTTTGTAACATGGTAATAATTGATATAAAAGGAATAATAACCCTGAAAAGGGTTCTTAATAAAGTTTAAATTAACTTTATCTTATTATTCAGGATATTAAAGAATGATCGAGTCAAGTCGGACACGGGGTAAGGGATTTCGTCTCAATCTCCTTTCATTGAGGCATTTTTTAGTTTTATACACAACATTATTTTATATGGTGTATAAACCCTTTTGAATTTTCATTTTATTCAAAGAGAATATTTTTAAACGAAGCATTTTACTAAAAGATAAAAAAGGAATGTTTCTTTTTTTATGTAAGCGGTGACATTGACCTTTGCATCGCCGTGAGTATTATTTGATCTTTTGCTTCCATAACAAGCCGGAATGTTATTAAAAGGAATAATAAATACCATATACTATTTTTAAGTACTTTGGTATTGAAAATTATTTTGAGAGTGTATTTATTATTTCAATATCTTGAAATTAAATTTTATGTGTAAATGTTATCTTTCCTTTATGCTAATGTTATGTGTTATGATCATGTTATGGTTCTTGGGAATTATTTATGTATATGGGTGGTTCCGTGATAATCCTAGGGCGAGTGAGCCCAAGATAGCTCTCCAATGCATTGGGTAAGGTGACAGAGGTAATCATGAATGTTTCTCCTAAGAGATTTAGGGAATATACTATGATGGGTATTCAAAAGTAACTCCCTATGTCGCTGTGATAGCTACAATGCAATTATGATATATATGACAGAAGATACCTTTATGATTTATGATTTCTATGTGTTATTCATAAATCTTATGTTATGATGAGGTAAGTAAAATAGTTCATGTTTTGTATGTATTTTTGAACAAATGTTTTCATTCTTTTTTTATAACATTTACTGAGCCTTTTATGCTCATCCCAAATTTTGAAATGTTTTCACAGGACTTAAAGATTAATAGGTTCAAGTATGGGATCAAGGAAAAGTAATGTTGTCTAAAACATGGAAGTAGACATGAGTCTTTTTTTCACGAGTTTAAATTTTATTAAAAAATGGAATCTATGTAGAAGTGAATGCCTTTTAATCTTTTGAGATGTAAAAGTTATGTCCTAATTCTCTAAAACTCTAAGCCTGAAAAGATCCTCAATGTGAATTATTTTTTTAATTCAATATTATGTAAATGTTTAAGGCCGGGTCGTTATAGTGTTTCTTATCTACTTTCCATAATGATAATTTAAAAATGTAAACGTTACTCATGCATGCATACGACCTACCATCTCCATAATTGTAATGTATGTTCATTTTTCAAAAACATATTTAATGATTTATTTTAAAAGTATAATTGGTGTCTAAATATTATAATTATTTCACGATTATTATTATGGATATGTTATGTAATGATCCCTTTTACCATAGTTTACTTACCAATTTTATTTTTGATAAGTAAACCAAATTTGTTTAAAACATCTGATGTAAACATAATTGTTTAAGTAGTTTTATACAACCTAATAATAGGGGAAATAATAGTAATTATGGACATGAAAATTTTTAACAAGAAATTATAAAATTAAAAAAGTTTATTATACAATAAGTTAAAGGATTTATACCCAAAATCAAACTCATGTAAATATATTTCATCTCAATTTATATTCCATTGAGACTTATTGTTGTTACACACATAGATTCTTTTATATAGTGAATATAATGCACTGATACATGATTTTTCATGAATCTATTTACTCTCATTAAATCATAAAATTCATTTAATCTTATTAATTTATGATGCTTATGATTTAAAATCTTTCAAAGTGGTATGAGACACTCTAGAATGTTTAGAGATTATGTTTCTCATTAATAAATTTAAGGATATTTACATTGTATTTCTATTTGAAGAAATTAAATGAAAATTGTTCGATAAATAATTTTATTTTCCTCTGGTTATTCATGACTATTTTCATGTACTTTTACCATTTTTACAGTATTTGGTAATCAAAATTTTTTAAAAATGATTTAAGAAAACACCACTTTATTTCTCTCTTTAGTGGGAGAACTGGTTTTCTTCCAAAAACCATGTTTTATTAAAATGTATTAAAAAATTATTATAAAATGATTTGATAAATTCATTTTTACCATTTTTCTATTTAACCAATATTTTCAATGGAATCTTATTATCTCTTTCCAGACAAGGCCTTTTTCAATCCTTTTTACAGTGTAAAAGGAATATTTTTTTACGTCATATGACAAGTACAAATTTACTCATTATCATTTCTCTGAAACTTCCATTTCATGTATAAAAATATTCTTTTTAAAGAAATTATTTACAAAATTTGTTTTCAAAGATATGGTTTTTCAAAAGGCTTTTCATAATAAAAGGGTATTTTCCTCAAGAATGTTTTTAAAATATCATTTTATAGTATTTATAATCATCAAAGACAATAACCCTTATTTATTCCACACATGGGATATGTTGTATTGAATCCATCCAATTTATTCATTTGGTAAATAATTGATTTATTTTGCCTCAAATAGTATTAATATTAACTTCCATGATTCATTTACTAGTCCCATTGAAATATTTAGTCTCATATGATCATTAAACATTTAATTTCCCTTAAATTATCCATTTCATTTATCTTGGATATTAATATTTCCTAAACCATATAACTCTTTACATATGGTTTATAATTTTATATTTTTTTTGAAATTTTGATTAATCAATTTTATTTATAGAATATGGATATTTGATAATGAATATTGTTTATTAATTAAATTGATTACTTTATATGAAGAATGATTTGGACATGTAATGACGGGTAAATCCTAGACATTATGTGCTCCTCAATGAATCGATATGTTATGATGAGAAAATTAAGTTGGAAAAATTAAATGGGGTTCTATACATAATTTATACTGAACAAAGGATGGATCATGACAATATAGGTTTTCATGGGCCTAAGACATGACAACCAAGAATTAAGAATTTCATTTATTTAGTTTCAATTATTATTCATCTCGGAGATTTTGCACTGATATTTCTATTGGTAATTTTCATTTTTAGTTAATTGATAAAATGGAATGTGTTTTAGTTTCTTAAATTTACTTATTCATGTTTCCTTATATCGTTTTTTAATGGAACCTGTTTCTAATTTTTTCCATTACATATTGTTTATGAACTTCCATTCAGTTTATTAATTACATGGACTGTGTGTTCAGTTATTTACCTTTCCATATTGACTATTAATATTGATTAATTATTGCTTCCACTATAGTTTTCCTTTACTAAGGATTTGAGATCACCATTATTATGTTTCTTTCCCTTGGAAAGCAATAATCATACAGTTAATGATGGGTAGGGATTTACTATATGTAATAAAGTAATCCTAAAATGTTTTTTTTAAAAAAAATTATGTTGTAATTAGTTTATTCTTTAGTAACACAAGTCTCATGTATATATCTAGTTTAACAAGACTATTAATCTTTCAGTCCTTCAATATTTCATTCCTTTAAACCATTCTAATGTATGTAGTAGAATAAACATGCTCTAGATTGTTTGGGGTTAGGTCACTATTGTTGGTATCAAAGGAGGTTTAGTAGTAACCATGGAAACTAGATTTAGGAAATAATTGGTCAGAGAACGTAACCCTAAGATTGAAATTGAGGATAAGTTTAAAAGAAAATCCTAGAGTTTTGGTAATATATAGGTTTTTTGGGTATTCCAAGAAACACATCCATGTCTGGATAATACAATTGGATGTGGTTCTGGAACATATGTACGTAGGAATAAATACTCGGACAAGGTATTTTGGGCATGACTCGGGGTAACCTGGTATATGATAATAGGCCTTTCTACGCACCTAGTATGACAAAACTAGGGGATATTCTTATGATAAATCAAATTTTGTTTATAAACCACCATGAAGGAATTTAACAATGAATAATCTAGATTAAAACTAAGGTGCCTTATAATGAAGACAATATTTCATGGATTAAAAATCCTATGAGTGATATTAGGGATAATCTATAGACTAAGTAAGGACCATGTGAAAATAAATGGATAAATTATTTATGTATTGAGTTTGTATTGAAAACATTAGTTAAAAGGCTACTTAGTGATTAACCAAATTTCAAGGATATCCATTAGATTTATTTTGGAAATTATATTAATATTCATTTTGAAGAGGAAAACCTGTAATTAAGGAGACAGATAATAAAATTAGGTATGGAAAGAGGTCTTGAAACCATTATCTAAAAAGGATAACGATTTCATATAGATTAGTGACCTACATAATGTCCTAGTTAGCCTTCCCTGGTTTTTTAGTTAACAAACGTAATGAATAAATGTTAATGAAGAACCGATAGTATCACTTTTGAGGATTATAAATTAATATATAGAACATATTGGGTTTGGAAGATAGTTAAAGACAAATAGGTAGATTTTTAACTCCTTAATAGGCCTTAAAATATATTAAAATCATATTTCAGTGCTTCAGGCATAAAAAATAAATCACTATTGTTAATTAATTTATGAGAGTAAAGGGATGGATTATAATTTGATCAAAGAAGAACCAAAGGTTATGATTTCTCATATGAAATTGAAAACTATCAAGTATTAATATTTCATTATTTTCTTGGTTAGTAGGAAAATTACCCAACATTAGGAAAATGACATATAAATAAATATTTTTCCAAATACCTTAATTTCTATTGAACCAATTTCTTTCTAAATACTTACAGATTTTTGGAATTGAGGCCCTCAAATTTCTATTATTAATTTACATAATTTTTTTGATGACCACAATCAATCCTGATAAATATTTACACTTTTCTTCAAAGTATGTATCTTCAATTTCTACTGATTTTCTCTTACTTAGATACATAGTTACATGGTAGTCCATGTGACCTTTTTACATCACATTCTCTCTATTTTTATTTGATATTTTACGAACCCTTCCCATGATGTGTTACTTCAACATAGGGAATATCTTACAATTGATCACCATGATCAAGTTTAAATTACAAGGACACAATTTAATTAATGTGTTGAGAATTTAACACCCCGAAATTCTAAATTAGAACTTCGTACTCAATAGTTTTTATGAAACATTAAACAAAGTGTAAAAACAAAAAATATTAACCTGATAAATTTCAATATTAAATAATTATAATATATTCTATAGATTGTAATGGACACAATGCTCAGTTAGCTTTTATCACACACAAGGATGACATTCCTTGATAGCTTGCATTACATGCAAGAGATAAATTCCTTGATAGCATGTGTTACATGAAAGATCAAGTTTCACCAAAATAACAATGTATTATTCTAAAATTAATATTTAATATAATATGATATTACCTAGTCGTTATGGTAGAAGTTATGAATAGTATTAATTAAATTATAAACAATTATGTATTATTTAAATATATAATGAATTCATTGGTTACCAATTAGTGATTAATGAAAATTAGAACCAATTAGATATAGAAAAAATTTTATTTTTTAATGTATCCAAAAGAGTTTTGTCACAATATACACAATTAATTACCATTAGTTAACAATTTTAATGAAATATTTATTTTATATATTTAATTATATATTTTTTATATTCACTGATTATGATTGATATAAATAATATAATAACATAATCTGTTTCACACATAAAAACCTATATTTTTATATAGGTAGTTTTAAAGACTTTTAACAGAGAACCCATTTAAATCTGTATTTTTACACTTTTATTAATTTAATATATCAAAATAAAATTCATCTCTGAAAGTGAAACATAAAATTTTGTTTAGGGTAAATTTTTGATATTTTTATGAAATATTTCATTTTTAATGAATAGTTAATAATAATTAATTTTAGTTCAAAACTGATTTTTCATATAATTTATTTAAAATGATAAAATGTATTTTATATTGGATTTAAAATTTAATTAGATAATATATTTATCAATTAATATAATTTATTATATTTTAATCAATTTCTATTTTAAATTGGATGTAAAAACTTATCAAAATTTTGATCAATTTTACTTTAAAAATACCAATTGTCACACTGCATGCGGGATGACTATTAAATTATTTTCTGCCACTTCTATGATTGTAATTTAAAAAATGTATTCCATAATTGGAATCATAATAATTTATAATGTATTATAAGACCAAAAATATTTTTGACCAAAATTATTAGTGAATGTGATAACAATTAATTAAAATTATTATGGTAAAATTTAGCTTAATAAAGGACAAATCCTTTAAGTTTAGGGCCCAAGTGACCTAGAAAAATTTCATAAACTAATTCTTGGCCATAATTTTAAGAATACCTTTATATTATTTAGTTATTTTGGTTTTTGAAGTTTTTTTAGCTAAAAATGTGGGTACACCTAAATTCTTTTCAAAAATACAAAGTGAGTGCTTTTCTCTCCCTTATAAGAGGATACCAACACTTCCCATTCATCACACCACTCAAAACCCTTATGTTCAGCCAAGATATGACCATATAGATTCCGAAAATTCCTTCCCTATAAATTGGGGCCTCCATTTGGGCAGATGGATTTCCAAGGAGGCCTTTTGGTATAAACCAAAAGAGGTCTGATTAAGAGGCAACGTCTTCTCTCGAGCTCTCTAGTTTTATTTCCTTTCTCCAACCCCTCATATATTATTATTATACTATTTTATAACAAAATTAATATCCTAAATATACTATGATTTTATTATTCTATGGTTTAAACCTACACTTACAAACACTTACATCTAATGGGTAACAAACATAATGTTTCTATGTATGATGAACTACCACCTCATGAAACAATTATTGTTCATTTATTCATTTACCATCATTCATGGATGGAAATTTTAATAGAAACTCTATTTTTATATGACTAACGTTATATTTATTATTTCATTATAATATCTTTAATCATTTTATTATACATACCATTAATTCTTTCCATTTTATTTTAAATCAATAACATTATTTGAGGAAGTGTGGACCACCACCCCTCAAAGCGATCTAATTCTTTCACACTATACATGCAGCGTATAAAATAATGATTAAATTAAACATATGTGAAACAAAAAACCAATATATAATTTTTATAACTTTATTAACATTCTATAAATATAATATATTTATCATTATCTTTTTTACCATTTCACACATTGAAAAAGTGATAATGTCGTTCTTGGACGTGTGGACTACCGCCTCCTCAACACAATGTGATTCCTTTTACATCAAAATAATTATATATATAATTATATCTGATTAAATAATATATTATTTATTATATAATTATCATTATTAAATTATATAGAGTTAACTAACTGCTTTCTATAACAATCGATGAGAAATGATAATGTTACTCAAGCATACGTATGACCTACCATCTCCATGATTGTAACATTGGATCATTTTTCATAAATACATTTGTTGATTTGTTTTAAAATTATAAGTGATGTATAAATATGATAATTATATGATTATTATTATTCTCTAGATTTTATGTAATGAACCCTTTGACCATTGTTTTCCTACCTAAGTTAGATTTGACATATAAAATAAATTTCTTCATAACACCCAATGTAAACACAAATTTTTAAGTAGTTTTATAAAACATAATAATAATTGAAATAAAATTAAGGATAAACATGAAAAGGTTTCTCAAAAAATTATAAAATTTACATATGGTTATTATACAACAATATAATAGAAGTTCACCTGAAAGAAAACTCATGTTAAATGGTTTCTCTTAATTTATATTTTATTGAGACTTGTTTTTTGTTATGAACCATGTTTATTTAAAAAAGTGTACAAAACAACCTTTTTCATGATATATCATGAATCTACTTACTATCATTAAATATTAACTATCATTTAATTTTATTCCTTTATGAGGAGTGTAATTTAAAATATTCCAAATTGGTATGGGACATTTTGGAATGTTTAATGACTATTTTATTCAACTATATATTTTATGATTATTCAATGGTGTTTACATTTGAGGAAATTAAATTACCATTTTTGAACTTATAAATTTATTCTCCTCTTTTTATTCATGAGAATTTTAATTTATTTGTACCATTTTCTCACTTTTTGGTACTCAAAATGTTTTAAAAATGTTTTTATGTAAACCCAACATTATTTCTCTCTTTAGTTGGGGAAATGGTTTTCTCTTAAAAAACATTTTTATTAAACGAAAATTCAAAAATGATTTAAAATTTATTTGGTAATGTTATTTTTACCATTTTTTTATTTTTTAAAGGTTAAAATGGAATATTCTTGTCATATTCATAACAAAGAATTTTCCAAATGTTTTTCCATGAAAAAGGAATGTTCTTTTACTTCATATGATAAGTACATATTTACTCATCATCATTTTTCTAAAGCATCCATTGAATGTTTTAAGGTTTCTTTTTAATGAAAATACCTTCAAAAGTGGTTTTCAAATATTTTTTTCCAAAATTTTTTCTATAATAAAATGATATTTTAATCAGGAATATTTTAAAAATATTATTTTATAGTATTTATTTTCATCAACGACAACAACCCTTATTTTTACTCCACTTGGGATATTTAGTATTGATACCATATCATTTCTTCTTATATATGGTTATTGAGTTATTTATCCAAGGATAGTATTAACATTCAGTTTTTTTATTCATTTTTACCCCTTGAAATATTCATTCTCCTATAATCATTGGACATTGAATTTCCCATAAATTATCCATTTCATTTATCATGGATATTACAATTTCCTAGACTGTATACCTCTTTACAAAAGGTGTATACTGTGATAGCTGTTTTATTATTTGGGGAAATATTTTTAGCATCATATTCTTTATTCAATACAATTATTTGATATGGTATATTGTTTATTAATTAAATTGATTTCATGATATGAATAATTATTTGGACATTCCATGTCGGGTGGATCCAAGACACGATATAGCTTGTCGATGCATCAATAGGTTCTTAAGTAGAAAATAAGTTACACAAATTAAATAGGTTTGTATCTGTAGTTTAAAATTTCTAAAGGATGGATCTTAAAAGTATAAGTTTTAATTTCCTTGAGACCTTACATCCAATAATTATGAATATCCTTTATTTAGTTTCAATTACTATTAATCCATGAGATTTTGCGTCGAAATATCTATGGATAACATTAATTTTATGTTCATTGATTAAATAGAATATGTTTTAGATTATTCCTTGGAATATTTATTTTTTTTATCTAGTTATTTGAATGTTATGTGTTTCCAGTTTTTTCCTTTCTATATTGTTTACACACTTCTATTCATTTTATTGATTACATGGCATGTGTGTTCAGTTATTTACCTTAACACATTGACTATTATCATTAATTCATTATAGCTTCCCCTATATTTTTCCCTTTCTAGGCATTTGAGGTCACACTTATTATTTTTTCCCCAGGAACCCCAGAAGAATACTATGAAAGATATGTAAGGATTTACTAGATCAAATAAAATCCCCCTTGATTTTATTTAGAAGAAAAAAATTTGTTGAAATTAGGGTATTTTTTTTAATACAAGATTTATGTATGAATATGGTTGACTAAGAAAAATAAAATCTCTGTCCCTTAGTATTTTATTCCTCATAACCATGATAATATATTTAGTAGGAGACACCAACTCTGGTTTACCTGTATCGGTCTAAAGAAATAGAGAATAGGTTCAGACGTAAATTCATAGATGATGTGGAAATAGTCATATTCCCTTCTCTACCCTATGCGGGTGGATCCATGTTCTATAATGGACCTTTTATTAATAAACCAGGTGTAGTGGTGTCTTGAATATCAACGATTCATCCAATGAATCAAAATAAAAAAATGATATAAGTCTTGGTTTTCCTTTCATGAGATGGTGTACCAAATTTTTTCTCGAATTGGTCTAAAATGGTTTTAAAATTTCATTTAACAAGACAAAGAGAATATTTTTAGTCAAAAGATCTCATGTTGTTAAATATATGATATCTTTTAGAAATTTTAATTTTATAAGAATCCATGATAAAGTTGAATTCATAAGCCTTCCATTCCCCCTTGATAGATACATGCTTTGAAATTGAATGGATCTACTAAAAACGAATGTATTTTATTAAAATTACATAGATATGATCAATGAATATTCAAAAATCATGATATTATTCAAACATATCTTGGATAAGAAATCCATATTCATTTTTTCTCTTTCCAGGTTCAAGAGAAAAAAATTAAAATCACAAGGATCACATTTCATAGGAAGGAAAAATAAATTTAAATAAGGAGCTAATCACTAGGTGATTCTAAATAAAAAAAGAGATCCTGATGGGTGAAACGAAAAGGTCACGATAACTATGTTAATCAGACCCTAACAGGATTAAATAACTCTAACATCATGAATCTTAAAACTGGAACTATTAGATACCAAATCACTTCTTATAGTTGGAAAAAAAAATTCCTCTTTCCCTTATGCCTCATGAAAGTTGTAGGATAGGTATATTTTTCTAATAAAATGTAAATTTAAGGAGTTCCATATGAACATAATAGTTAAAGGGGGTCCCCCTTATTCTAAAAATGAGGTACTAAAAGGTAATCCATTAAATATTTATCACAGTATGAAATGATATTTTCAGGTTACCGTAGATAAGGATCTCTAGACATACTCATAAAGATTTCATCCAGAGGGGGTGAGTGTATACTAAAGATCACTATTGTTGTGAACCATAGAAAGGTAAAGTTGATGGACTTATAGAATGTAAGAATAAAATGTTGTGATGGCTATAGTAACCAGAATTTGGAGGTGATATAAAACTAGGTGAAAATGGATCCTTATTAGTGATCCCTATGATGATATCTGAAGTGGTAGGATAAAAACATGGTTTACCTAGAAAAGTCTACTCACCATTACTAGTATCAGTTTTTAGGATATCAGTGAAACCCATTGGAACATATAAAATGTTAGAAGTACCCTGACGTAAATACAACTAATATTTAGTGTTCATTAATGAAATATACCCAAGTATCACGAGATATAATGTAGAATGCCCTAGAGAAAATGGTTTTTGAGAACTTGGGAAAATGAATTTTCATCTAAAATGATTGGGAAGATGTATATAGAGGCAAAAAACTATATAGAATCTTAGTTTTTTTTGGATTTGGGTTTGAAAAATGATCACACATGGATGTGACAACATTGAGGGGTGGGTGGTGAATTATTATAGAATTTATATTTTTTAATTTACTTTTTATCTTGTATCTTCTTCATTTCATCAGTGATTGGAAATATCATAATTATTAAAAAAATTATATTTCCATTATATGAATGCTGATGTTGAATGGAAAATCAACACAATAGGGCGCCAATATTGTTTGAAAGTGTTTACCTTCTAATGGATGAATACATCCCTAGTGTATGATGATTTTTTACTACCCATAAGAAGTTTCATTTTCATAACTAAAAGAAGAACTAGTAAGGTTGTGGCTTTTTAATTTCCATCCTAGATCCAACTGATTAAAATTACTATCAATGATTAAATATATTTCTTTCTACAGAATTTCAGGATTCAACCTACTCCTTATAAAGTATGATCAACAAACAAATATCAAGTTTCATTTAACATAATGATATTACTTTATTCCTTATCTTACATTGATCAGATGGGATATCCCAATATACTTCACACCTATAAAATCCATGTGTATATTGCAGACAAGAAACACTGTAATTTAGACTATACTAAATCTATTATATTACACCACTCAGATTATCTTCTTCCCTAATTCTCCATCTTCAGTGAATAAGAAATAATCTTGTTATGTGACATTGATTTTTATCTACATTGAGTCACAGATAGTGTATTATTGAATCATAGTATTGGTTTCCTCTCTTGAAATAAGAATGTCCCTTTTTTGGAGCAAAATAATCAAATATTACGTTACTTTATCAACCACATGAATATAAATTCAAAATGAATATTTGTGAAATTTTTATCATTAAAATATGTCTATTTGATATGAGAGGATTTCCCTCACTGTATTCAGATATCACATTCTTTAAAATATAATAAATCCCTCCATTCAAGACTCAATTGATATGAAATAGATAATATAAAAAAACATAGTTTTAAATTCTCATTTATCATCATAATATAATACATCGATTGAATCTTTATTAGACCTGACATTAAAATTTACTCAATAATTCACCAGCCACTATTTTCAATTCTCAAATAAATCATTGTAATTATTAACTATAAATGGTCATATAAATTGAGAATATTATTTCTTATGATAATTAAATATTAGAATAATGTTACCTCATTTATTTCATCCAAACATACCATATGCATAACCACTTAGTTAAAACCTTTTTTGTGCATGACTACATGCATTAACAAATGATGATTTATACCTTTATTCTTGGTTTCTCCAAAAATTTAATTTTCGATTTATGAATATACATTTATATTACCATATATTCATGAGTTTACTATACATTAACATCATAATAATTATCAGACATTTATGTTTCATGTAAATGTTTTCATGATATAAATTCAATTACATTCCTTTTTTAAAAATTTAAAGGATTCGTAATATTAAATTTTAATGATACAAATTTACATAAACAATGAGATCTCTAGTATAAAATTACGTAAAATTTCATTAAACTTCACTAGCTATGTTAAATCCCACATTTTCATATCTCATTTATATCAATCTTCACTAGCTAGTCTCCTCACATTTATTACTTGTTCTTTTCAAACCCATGACGACATACACTAATTAATTTTTAATTATATTTACAAAATCAATATCACTTCAATAAAAATCTTCAATTATTATAGGTTTTGAGATTCCATGTCAACTTGGTAGAAGGAAATAATAAATCATGAAAACTGTTTTTATGAATTCCTCGATCAAACTCATATCTCTACAATGTTATCATCTCACGTTGAGATTGAAATACATTTGTTCAAATTTTAAAGTATCTTCTTCATGTTTATTGTAACAAATATATGTAGTTGAAATCTCTTACCTATGTGATATTAATTTTTCATTTATTTTTAATTATCCCACATGTTTCAAGTCTTGATATGAAATTCATACTCAATATTAAATGTGGTAGCTTTACCTCTGTTGTGGTTGATAAATGGTAGCATCATACATCTAGAACAAAATTAATGGAAGTAATTAATCAAAAAGAGTATCCATGAAATATATCCACCAGAAAAAAGAATATATCTATTCTTTATATAAGAAATATTATAATCATAGATGTTCTATGAAGGTTCTCATGAAAGAATTTTAAACTCACGAAAGATCAAAACTCTTACAAATGGTTCATCGTATCATGTAAAATGACCCATAAATAACATAAATAGATATTTCATCAAAATTTAATAATTTTCATTCAAAAATATAACAAATCCATGATAGGATATTATAGGTATAGTGTATTTAGAAACTATGAAAGATAAATAACAAGTTCATAAAACATCTACATTGTCTCCCACTTATTCCTTCATAACTAGAACCCTTTTTGACATATATTACCTAATTCTATTATACACAACCCGGGGAAAATAAACATAATAAAGGGTTATCTTAGAATATCAATATGGGAAGACAAGAGAGATATGAATCATATCATAATCATATTACATATGAACATAACATTTTAAAATCTTATCCTGCATATGAAAGATTGGGATATCTTGTCTTGGGATAAATCATAAAAGTTCATAAAGAATCAATGTACATATTCCCCAATGTCATAACATAAGACATGGAATTTTTTGAATAAAAATAAGTATAGTATAATGACCCTTACTTTTAATACATTGTTATTACGTCAGAATTGAAACTTACTTATTACAACATATAACCAAACCATGGTAGGACCATATAGTTATAGTGTATTTAAGAACTGGGAAGCATAAACAACTGGTTCATAAACCCTATACATTGTCTCCCATTTATTTCATCATATCTAGAGTCCCTTTTGGAATATACTACTTAATAACCTTCTTCCTGACCTGTTGAAATAAAACATACAAAATGGTGAGCTCAAATGCTCAGTAAAGGTAAATAAAAGAAATATCATATTCATAAGAACATAGCTTTTTGAAAATCTTAACATGTAAAAGAGATCAAAATATCACAACTTGGGATAAATCATAGTAGTGAATTGTAATCCCAATAATCATAACATAAAAGATGAAACTTTGTGTCATACACACATAATCATAGTTAATCATTTCTTAGTTGTCAAAACTCATTGACATGACTATCATAGCGGAAAAAGTCCATTTCTGAACCGAGTTCACTCCTCGTTTCTGTCTTGTATCACTGAACCGGATTAAGCTACCGTTCCAGCCATGTCTATATCATGAGATATAAATATTTTCCCAATGCATTGGATGGAGATATACGTAACATCTGTCTCATAATGAAACCATTCTTATGTGTTCCACCAAATCATAAATCATACCATAACCCATGCAATAAAAATGGGATTCTTAAACATCATCCCATCATAACATAATCTATATAAGATAAAAGGAAATCATAAAATTAATTCCATAAAAACATAACAAAATCAATGTAAACATAGGGATAGAAACAGCACCCTATATTATCTTAGATGGAAAATAATTTTGATAAAACACTTGAACTCTATTCTTGAGGAAAATAACCTTTTTACTTCAAAAAAAAATTTTATTCATAACATGTTATATAATTTTAAACTAAAAGAAGTTGATTAAAAATAAACATTAAAACTTTTAAAGGATGATTCATGGAAATAATGTTCTATGAAATCATAAAAATCCATTCATGGTGTATAAGTTAAAAAAACATTCCTCTCGTACTTTGGCCAGGAATGTCAAAAAGTACCTCAAACTAAAAACGAAAAAAGATTCCTTTGTATATTTTAATAAAAACTCACCAATTGGTAAAATTGGATTTGAAAAACTATAGGATGATTGAAATAATATTACATATTGAGGAAACATGGATGTGGATGATAAATATTCCCCAGTAAATTCTGAAGTATAAACAATCTCGGATAAAAATGAGACTGTGAGATTTTCCTTTACCTTAGGTCTGATATGTTCCGTACGTATCTGAACCTCCTGTATAGTGATTTAAATAATGTCATTGACTTATTAAAGAATCATTTTAATTGTTATTATATCATAAATGGTCATATTTTTATCTTCTTATTAGTAATATTTGATTGCTACTTGTTATTCGTGTGTTCATTGCTTTGTGTTCTTATGCATTTCTTGTCGAATAAATTCTTATTATTCTTTTCAGGTTATGGATACCTCATTTACAGAATGGTATTAGTGTAACATATATCATAATTATTCATTCAATTCATTTATATAATCATTATTCAACCAAGATCATGTAGAATGAGTTGCATCACATCGTGGAGACAGTAGGTCGTACGTACGCACGAGCGATGATATCATTCCCATGATCGTGGAATTGTAATGAAGTGTATGTATACTATTTCTGAATAAAAATCACTTTACAATAATCATATATATTTATTATTTATAAAATTATAACCATCCAAGTAAGGTGGTGGTGGAAAACATATTACACCACGGCGTGGAGACAATATTCTGTACTTACGCACGTGCGATTATTTTGTTTTCCGTAGGATGAATATAAAGTGAAATAGGGTTGTATAATATTTATAATAACATATCAATATATTAGTGATACTGATTTTATTACTTAATAATGAAACAACTAATAAGAATAAGTATAAGAAGAAATAAATTTGAAACAATCGGTAACAGACATTACCTCTTCTTTGAAGCGCCTCTTCTTAACCTCCTCTTAGGTCACTAAAGATGGTCTTTGAAGAAAACCAGGACCTCTAGGATATTTATAGGGAATTGGAGAAGAGGAATTGGCAGGGTTTGTTCAATCATGAAGGCTCAATGTGGTATGAGTAGGAGAGGGAGGAGGTGCCCTTTTATAAAGTTGGAGAGGGGCACCTTAGGAAAAAATTAAAATATTATTTTATTATAAAGTCATTTTCAGTTTTTAATAGATCCAATTTGAATTATTTGGAAGCTAAGGTCGGTATTGGCCGAAATCTTCTCAACATATAGATTTTATACAAGTTTAGTTTACTATTTTAACCTTATCATTTAGATTATACTTTAAGTTAAATAGTTTTACTTTTACCGTGTCTTCTTGTTTTCTTACACTATATGGTTAATACAAAGACTATAATAGGAAAAAATAACCCCATGTGGTTCATTAATAATATATATAACCTTATCTAAGTAATTTTACCGAACCATAGATTTTTATGAATAAAATAACAATTAAGAATATAAAATTTTTTTTAAAACCATTTTATGTCAATTTTGACACTATTTGGTACTTGATATTTGTGAAATTCATAACAGCATGATTAGTTCAAACAGAGTTAATTAAATAAATACTAACATTTCATATTAACCTATAAAATTAGTGTAATTCATAAAAAGTCTTTAATTAAATTTATTTGGGTATTTATAATATCAATTATGTTAATATTTCATTAATAAGGTAATTACTACATCATCATTGTGTCATAAATAAATTAAATTATTTAATGTCTAAAAATTATAAATAAAATACCATATTGTAGGAAATATTTTTATATTTATAATGAATATTTATAATTGAATTTATCTTATGTATAACCCTATATTAAAATGTTTTAGTTATTAAACATTTATTTTAAATATTTTATCTCTTCTTTAAATAAAACAATAATAAATGTCCTAATCTAATCCATGTGGACCTAAATGGTCATATTTTATTCCTAAGGTTTTTATTGGTCGAATTAAAATTATCAAATAGAATTATGACATGTGTTAGGGTAATAATAATATCGTTTTTATACTTAATTACCCTATTTACTTTTAACCGTGGTAAAAAAAATTAAAAAGTTACTTTTCACCAAAAATTATTTTTTTCTTATTGAACCACATTTTACTCCTTGATATTAACCGTGTCTCTCGGGTTTTTGAAATTTCACTCACAAAAGCTGTAAAATTATGTTTTATGTAAATTTTGATATTCTCCTCGGAGGTGTGTAAAAGACGGTGAAAAGTTCAATAAAATTTTTATATATCTAAAATTATTATAAAATTACTCCAATGAATTAAATTGAACATATATAGGTATTAGGTATCAATTTTGACCTAAAATAAATTTAAATAAAATAAATAATTTTTTAATAAAAAGTCAATTTTTAAATAGTAACCCAATGTTTTCACTATTCATCAAAAATTGAATGTTTTCAGAAAAATACCAAAAATTTACCCAATGCTAATTTCGATATTCCAAATCCAAAAATGAAGTCCATTTTGAACGATGAAATTTATAAAATTTAAAAAATTGTGTATTACAATTCATAACGGCTAGTTTATATAATTTATTAATAACATATCATTGTTTAGTGAAACTCAGTACTACGTAGCACTCAAGCTATCGAGGAAGGTTTCTCTTGCGTATAACGCATGCCAAGACAGTGTTGTATGTAGTGAAAGACTCCTTTATATAAAATTATACATAAAAAAATATTTCTCATAAAATCTCAGGTGTTACATTATACCCCCTTAAAATGAATTTCGCCCTCAAAATTCGTCACTTTGAAACAAAAAGATAAGGATACCTCTCCCTCATCACATCCTAAAGTTCCCATGTAGCATCTTCTAATTGGTGGTTCCTCCATAATACTTTCACCAATCGAGTGGTCTTGTTCCATATGACTTTTTCACTACGATCCAGAATATCTATCGGTTGTTCTTCATAAGAACGATCTTTCTCTAGCGGTACAAATTCTTAGATGAGTACATGTGAAGGATCAGGTATGTACTTTCCCAGAAGAGATACGCGGAACACATCATTAACTTGAGACATATTTGGTGGAAGCGCCAATCGATAAGCTACCTTACCAACATTATCCAATATTTCAAAAGGACTAATATACATATGGCTCAACTTTCCCTTCTTTCCAAGTCTCATTACTCTCTTCCAAAGAGATATTCATAAGAACACTTTATCACCACATCAAAGTCGAGGTCTTTTCTTCAGTTATCAGCATAACTTTTATTTCTACTCTGATCTGCTCTTATGTGTTGTTGAATAGATCTGACCTTTTCTGCCATCTCATCATCAAGATCAGGTCCTCATAGAATTCTTTCCCCAACTTCATCCAAGAAAGATGGAGTCCTACATTTCTTTCCAAATAGAGCTTCATAAAAATCCATCTGAATAATGGATTGAAATCCATTATTATAAGAAAATTCCACCAAGGGTAGGTGTTAATCCCAGCCACCTTTGAAATCAATAGAGAAAGCTCTTAACATATCTTCTAGAGTTTTAATTGTTCTCTCAGACTGACTGTTTGTATGAGGATGATAAGAAGTGCTGAAACTCAACTCTGTATCTATAGTATATGGAAGACATCGCCAAAACATCAAGTTAAACCACAGATCCCAATCAGATATAATGGATAGTGGTACTCTATGCAATCTTACCACTTCTTCACATATATCCTGGAATGCTGATCAAGAGAGAAATATTCTCTAATAGCAATGAATTGTGCTAACTTCATAAGGCGATCAACTATGATCCAGATAGCAATATTGAATTTGGATTTTTAGGAATTACAGTGACAAAGTCCATAGTTATGTTTTCCCATTTCCATTCTGGAAGGAGTAATGGTTGTAACTTCCCCATACACTTATGTTTCTCATCTTTAACTTGCTGACAAACCAAGCATTGAGAGACATATTCAGCAACATCTATTTTCGTGCCATCCCACTAGAAGTACCCTTTCAGGTCCCTATACATCTTTGTGATTTCAGGGTGAATAGAGAATGAATAACTATGAACCTCATCCAGTAGCTCCGTCTTTAATTCTAGAATGGTAGGAACACAAACTCGATTCTTGAACCTTATTATCCCATTACAATCAAGTTTTAATTTAGGAACATTTCTCACCTTATTTTGTAACTCTACATCTTCTTTCCATGCCTCTATAATCTTCGCATGTATAAATGGTTGAACATTCATTTGAGAAAGATAAGATTTTCCCCATCCATTATAATTCCATGATCCATCCGTTGTAAATCAATAAATATTGGATATTTTGTGGTCGTCATCATGGATAAGCTAACATGGTTTTGTCGACTTAATGTGTCTGCCACCTTGTTTGCTTTTCCAGGATGGTAAAGAATTGAGCAGTCATAATCCTTAATCAGCTCCAACCATCTTCTTTGACGCATATTCAGATCCTTTTGTCTGAAAATATACTTTAAACATTTAGGATCAGTATAAATATCACACCTTTCACCATAAAGATAATGCCTCCAAATATTTAATGCAATAATTACCGCAGCTAACTCCAAATTATGAGTTGGGTAATTTTACTAATGGATTTTCAACTGTCGTGAGGCATATGCTATCACCATATCATTTTTCATGAGAACACACCTCAATCCCTTCTTGGATTCATCACTTTAGATCACAATCCTTTCTCCACTACATGGCAGTGTGAGCATAGGTTCACTGGATAACCTTCTTTTCAACTCCTTGAAATTCTCTTCAGACTCCTCCATCCATATGAACTTAAATCCTTTTTGAGTCAACCTGATGAATGGATTAGATAATCGTGAAAAATTGTTCACAAAATTTCGAAAATATCCAGCCAAATCAAGAAAACGTTGGATATCGGTTACTATTGTTGGCCTCGACCATCTTTCAAAAACCTCTATTTTTGCTGGATCCATAGATATCCCCTATATTGAGATTATGTGACACAAAAATGAAACTTTTTGAAGCCAAAATTTACACTTGGTATATTTGGCATAATGCTTCTCCTTTCATAGGGTCTTTAATACAATTCTCATGTGATATTCATGTTCTTCTTTTCTCTTTGAATAGACAAGAATATCTTCTATAAACACTACCACAAACTGATCAAGATAGTCTCTGAAGACTCTATTCAGCAGATCCATGAAGATAGAAGGGGCATTAATAAGACCAGAAGGCATCACAATAAATGCATAGTGTCTATACCTTGTACGGAAAGCCGTCTTTGGTATATCCTCCCTTTTGACCCTTAATTGATGATAACTTGAATGAAGATCAATCTTGGAACATTATTGAGCTTCGTGTAGTTGGTAAAATAAGTCATCCATGCGTGGGAGAGGATATTTGTTCTTGATAGTGATCTTGTTAAGTTCTCGATAATCAATGCAGAGTCTCATTGATTTTTCTTTCTTCTTGAAAAGCAGAACATGTGCTCCCCAAGGTGATGCACTAGGGAATATGAATACCTTATCAAGATTCTCTTCGATTTCCTTCTTCAATTCCTGCAACTCAATTGGAGCCATTCTATAAGGTGTCTTTGAAATGGGCATAGAACTCGGTATGAGTTCAATTGAAAACTCAACATTACTATTTGGTGGAAGACCTGGAAATTCCTCCAGAAAGACATCAATAAACTCCTGTACAGTGAGCATATTCATAATCGTGATTATCTCACCAACCATTTGAGATAAATAACCTTCATTCAGCGTAATCAATACCCATATGATGGAAGAAATTTCCATTGGAATGTTATGTTCATCCTTGCATCGATAGATGATCATATATTGATCTATAATATAAAATGTGACTTCCTTTTATTTGGCAATTTATATGAGATCCATATAAAGAAAGCCAATCCATGCCAAGAGTCACATCAAATTCCACTATAGGCAGGATCATAATATTTTCAAGAAACAATTTCCTACAAACATCAATCGGAGAAGAATTATAAACTTTTGATGTGACTGTTGTGCCATTAGGGGTTGTCACAACTAACTCTACATCTAATTGTTGAGGTAATATGGGGATACCCTTAGAAAATTCTTCAGAAATAAAAGAGTGGGTGGATCCAGAATCAAATAAAACATTTTCTACTTTAGAGTGGATGGTATGTGTACCTTTCACCACTTCGTTATCGTAATCCACATCGCTGATAGAAATTTCATGTGACATTCCTTTGTCTTTATCCTTAAGAGTTTGTTGACGTCAATCATCATCAACAACCCTTGGATTAGGACATTGATTAGCATAATTCCCCATTTCCTTGCACTTGTAACATAGAAGTGTAGGAGGTGCACTATGTGTAGCCTTTTCTTTGTTCGCATCACTAGAAATATTCTACCCATTAATGCGGCGTTCAAATGCCTGATGACCTTATTTTCCACATTTGAAACATTTACATGTCCCATTAAGACAACTCCCTCCATGTTTCTTTCCACACATTGAGCATAAGGGAAAACATATCTTCTTTTCAGTGTTCTCTTTATATTTACCATTGAATTCCATTTTCATCTTTTTATCAAACACATATGACTGATGGGTTACATCAATCTACATCTAAACCTTGAGATCACATCAAACGATTTCTTCATAGCTATTGGAGTCCCTTATGGCTAACACCCTTCAAAGATTTGGTTTTAAGCCCCTAATGAATCGATCAATCTTACTCTCAGGTTGGATAATAATACAAGAAGCGTACCTTGAAGATCTTGTAAAATTTTCGTTGTAAGTACCAAAATATTCATAATCCTTTTTATTTTGTTCAAGAAACACCTTCTCCATATTTGTTAGAAGAATACGAGGGAAGTACTTGTTGAAAAATATGTTCTTGAAATCGTCCCATTCCATGGTCTCAGTTTCACCTCTTGCCCTTGTATTCTTGATAAGATTCCACCATTGATCAGCTTCACCTTCCAAATGATAAACTGATAAGATGACTTTATCATATTCAGAACATTGATGAAACGAAAGTATCTTTTCAGTGGTACTGATCCATTGTTCAGCCACTAATGGATCAGTAGACCCGTTGAATGAGGGCGGATGCTGCCTTATGAAGGATTCAACAGAATGTTGCTCCTTACTTTGCTCGTTTGGAAGTCCTGCATGATTCATAGCTTGAGAAAGATGTGTGATCATGGCAACAATATTTTTCATTCCAGCTCCCATAATGCTTGGGGGCTCAGGCGGTCAATCATTGCATTTCCCGTCGTATTCATCATTAATACGATTCCTTCGGGTTCCAACCATTGACTAAACCCAAAAGCATAGTGTGAGAAACACTAATCATAATAGTTAAACCACATAATCATGAATAATATATCACTCTTTAGGACTTATCATAGGTTATTTACTGCCATTTCTAAAACACTATGATTTTTTCCTATTCTTAGACATATCCTTAGGTTTATTAGTAAGGGTTTCACATCCTAGTTTCCAAAGGTTTATTGTAACCTTCCATTGATACCAAATATAATGACCCATACTTTACATAAATTGTTATTACTTCAGAATTGAGGTATACTTATTATAACATATAACAAAACCATGGTAGGACATATAGTTATAGTGTCTTTAGAAATTGAGAAACATAAACAACTGGTTCATAGAGCATCTACACTATCTCCCATTTATTTCATCATATCTTGAGTCCCTTTTGTCATATCCTACTTAATAACCTTCTTCCTAAGCTGGGGAAAGAAAAAATACAAAAGGGTGAGCTCAAATGCTCAGTAAGGTTAAACAAAGGAAATATCATATTCATAAGAACATAGAATTTTGAAAATCTTAACCTGCAAAAGAGATCATAATATCATAACATGGGATAAATCATAGTAGTGAAATGTAATACCAATAATCATAACATAAAACATGAAACATTTTTTCATACACACATAATCATAGTGAATCATTTATTATTATTCAAGACTCATTTCCAAGACTATCATTGTGGACAGAGTCTATTTCTGAACCGAGTTCACTCCTCGTTTCAGTCCTGTATCACTGAACTGGATTAACCTGCCATTCCAGCTGTGTCTATCTCATTAGATATAAAGATTAACCCAATGCATTGAAGGGAGATATAGGTCCCACCCATCTCATAATGAAACCATTATTATGTGTGCCACAAAATCATAAATCATAGCATAACCCATGTAAAAAAAATGGGATTCTTAAACATCATAACATCATAACATAATCCATATAAGATAAAAGGACATCATAAAATTAATTCCATCATAACATAATCAAATCAATGTAAAAATAGGGATAAAAATAGAACCTTATATTATCATATATGGAAAATAATTTTGATAAAACAGTTGAACTCCATTCTTGAGGAAAATATCCTTTCTACTTCAAAAAAACATTTTTCCTTTATTAACATGTTATACAATTTAAACTAAAAGAATTTGATTAAGAAAAAACATGAAACTTATAAAGGAAGCTTCAGGGAAATAATGTTCTATGAAATCATAAAAATCCATTCATGCTGTATAAGTTAAAAAAACATTCTTCTCGTACTTTAGCCAAAAAAGTCAAAAATTACCTCGTACTAAAAACGAATAAAGATTTCTTTCATATCTTTTACTAAAAACACACCAATGGGTAAAATTGGATTTAAACAACTATAGGTTGATATAAATAATATTACATTTTGAAGAAACAAGGATGTGGATAATAAATATTCCCCATTAAATTCTGATGTATCAAAAATCTCGGATAAAAATGAGATTGTGAGATTTTCCCTTACCTTAGGTCCGATATGTTTCATACATATTCAAACCTTTTGAATAATGATTAAAATATTTTCATTGAATTATTACAGAATAATATTCATTGCTATGATATCATACATGTTCATATTTTTATCTTCTTATTAGTAATATTTGATTGCAACTTGTTATTCAGGTGTTCATTGCATTTTGTTCATATGCATGTCTTGTCGGATAAATTATTATTCTTCTTTTTAGGTTACAGATACCTTATTTCCAGAATGGTATTACTGTAACATATATTATATTTATTTATTCATTTCATTTATATAATCATTATTCAACGAAGATCATGTAGAACTAGTCGCATCCCATCATGGAGACGGTAGACCGTACGTACGCACGAGCGATGATATCATTCCCAAGGTCATGGAATTGTATTGAAGTGTATGTATACAATTTCAGAGTTATATCAGTTTAAAATAATCATATATAGTTATTCTTTAAACCATTATAACCATCAACGTAAGGTGGTGGTGGAAAAAAGATTACACCATGGCGTGGAGACGATATTTCGTATGTATGCAGGCGCGGTGATTTTGTTTTCCGTAGGATGGATAGAAGGTGAAATAGGGTTGTTTCATATTTATAATAAAATATCAGTATATGATTGATACTGATGTTATTAATTCATGATGAAAAAAACTAAAGAACAGTAAGTAGAAGAAGAAATAAATTTGAAACAATTGGTAACGAACATTATCTCTTCTTTGAAGCGCCTATTCTTAACCTCCACTTAAGTCACTAAAGATGTTCTTTGAAGAAGACCAGGACCTCTTGGTCATTTTTAGGGAAGTGGATAAGAAAAATTGGCAGGGTTTGGCCAATCTTGAAGGCCCAAAGTGGTGTCAGGATGAGAAGGAGGAGGTGTCCTTTTATATGGAAGGAGAGGGGTCCATAGAAAAAACATAAAATATTATTTTATTATAAAGTTATATTCGGGTTTTAATAGCTCCAGATTGATTTATTTCTAATATAAGGTGGTGATGGGTTGAAATCCTCTCAACCAATAGATTTTAGACATGTTTATGTTACTATTTTAACCTTATCATTTAGATTTAACTTTAACTTAAATAATTTTACTTTTACAGTGTCTTCTTGTTTTCTTACACTATAAGGTTAATAATCTTACTATAACAAGACAAAAGAACCCCAAGTGGTTTATTAGTAATATATATAACCTTATCTAATTCATTTTACCAACTTTTAGCGTTTTCAGAATAAAATAACAATTTATAATATAATATTTTTTTAAAAAACTATTTTATATCAATTTTGACACTATTTGATACATGATTTTTGTGAAAATCATAACAGCATGATTACTTTGAACAATTTTGTTTAAATCAATAATTAAATGTCATATTAACCTATAAAATTAGTGTAATTCATAAATTGTCTCAAATTACATTTATTTGGGTATTTATAATGTCAATTATGTTAATATTTCATTAATAAGGTAATTACTCCATCATCATTGTGTCATAAATAAATTAAATTATTTAATGTCTTAAAATTATAAATAAGAAACTGATATGTAGAAAATATTTTTATATTTCTAATTAATATTTATAGTCGAATTTATCTTATGTATTACCCTATATAAAAAGTGTTTTAGTTATTAACTTTTTATTTTAACTATTTTAACTCTTCTTTAAATAAAATAATAATAAATGTCGTAATCTAATCCATGTGGACCTACATGGTCATATTTTATTCCTAAGTTTGTTTTCAGTCGAAAATAAACATATCTAATAGAATTAGGACATGTGTTAGGGTAATAATAATATCATTTTACCCTTAGTTACCCTATTTACTTTTAACCGTGGTTAAAAAAGTAAAAAGTTACTATTCACCAAAAAATTATTTTTATCTTATTGAACAACATTTTACTCCTTGTTATTAATTTTTTCTCTCAGATTTTCGAAATTCTACTCATAGAAGTGGTAAAATTATGTTTTATGTGAATTTTCAAATTCTACTAGGAGGTGGGTAATAGGCGGTGAAAAGTTCAATAAAATTTTTATATATCTAAAATTATAATAAAATGACTGTAATGAATTAAATTGAACATATATAGGTATTAAGTATCAATTTTGACCTAAAATAAATTTAAATAAAATAAATAATTATTTAAATAAAAAGTCAATTTTTAAATAGTAACCCAGTGTTTTCACTATTCATCAAAAATTGAATGTTTTCAGAAAAATACTAAAAATTCACCCTTTGAAAATTTTGATATTTAGAATCCAAAAACAAAGTCCATTTTGAATGATAAAATTAATAAAATTTCAGAAATTGGGTATTACTATTCATAATGGGTCGTTTATATAATATTTTAATAACTTATCGTTGTTTAGTGAAACTCGGTATTGCATACAATGCAAGCTATCGAGGAAGGGTTCTCTTGCATATAACGCATGCCAAGTTTGGGTTGTGTGTAGTGAAAGATTCTTTTATATAACATTATGCATAAAAACAAATTATTTCTCATAAAATCTCAGGTGTTACATATAGAATATATTTTCATATTATTCAAGTATCATTTCAAAGACCATCATAGCGGACAAAGTCCCTTACTATATGGGATTTACTTCCGGATCTAGTCCTATATTACTAAACCAAGTTCATATCCAGTTCTAGACTTATCTATCTAATGAGATATAAATAATTTCCCAATTAATTGAAGGAAGATATAGTTCCTACCCATCTCACAATGAAATCATTCTTATGTGTTCCACAGAAACATAAATCATTCCTCATAGCATAACCCAGATAATAAAATTAGTTTTCTAATTATCATTCAATGAAAACATAATCCATATAAAACAAATGTATTTAATAAATATAAATCTATTATAAATATAACAAAAAATAGGAATAATAGGGATATTATACTAAAAACATAACCCTATTAATGAATCTCATCATAGATAGAAAATAATTTTGATAAAACACATGAAATTAATACTCGATGAAAATATACTTTCTTCTTGAAAACATTTTATTTTCTTAAAAATTCTATAATATTTTAAAAGAGAAGTATTTCTTTTAAAATAAAATTGAAATATTGAAAATGAATAATCATGGAAATATAGTGTTATGAAAATGTAAAAAACCCTCGTGACCTATAAGTTAAATGAACACATTTTTTTGGAACTTTTGACAAAGAAGTCAAAAACTACCTAATATCAAAAAATTGTCAAAAGATTCAATTCATACCATTTAATTAAAATTCACCAATGTGTAAATTGACTCCAAATAATTATAAAAAGACTAAAAAGATTATTATAAATTTAGGAAACATGGATTTCGAAGATACATATACCCTAGTAAATACTTATGTGTAAATAAATTGGAAATAATGAGACTGTGAAATTATCCCTTTCCTAAGATCCAATATCCTATGTATGTATCAAAACCTCCTGTATAATGATTTAAATAATATCATTGAATTATTATAGAATCATAGTCATTTATTGATATCAGATATGATCATATTATCACCTTTTGTTAATAACATTTCATTATTGTAACACCCGAAGCTTCCACGATACGTTTCCCTTCGAATAATGCAATGGCGTGCATTGTACACAACATCGATATTCTAACAAACCACAACCAATCAAACTAGCCATTATGAATAGTAATACCTAATTTTTGAAATTTTATAAATTCAATCTCTTAAAATGGACTTCATTTTTGGATTAGAAATATCGAATTTATCCTAGGGTGAAATTTTGGAACTTTTCGGATAACACTTATATTTTGATGAATAGTGAAAATTACTAAATTTTAATTAAAAACACCTTTTTAAATAAAAATCATTTATAGGGATAAATTATATTATTGAGTGGTTTTAAAGTATAATTAGAATATATTTTTACCATTTTATCCAATGGTGTTCATTATAATTAATTTCACTTTGAAATTGGACCTAAATAATTGTCAATCTTTTGATATATATTGTTTCTTAAAAACACAGTATTTGTTGTCATAGAAGGAATTAATTATAAAATTAATTAATGAAACTTATGTGTTTAGAATTTTTTAAAATAGAAATCATTTTTGAATTCGGAATATTAATTATATCTTAGGGTGAAATTTTGGCATTGTTCTGAAAAACATCAATTTTTGATGAATAGTGAAACTACTAAGTGGTAGTTAAAAAAACTGAATTTTTCATAAAACATAATTTTACCGCTTCTGTAAATGGAATTTCGAAAATCTGAGAGACATGGTTAATATCAAGATATAAAATGTGGTTCAATGGGATGAAAATAATTTTTGGTGAATAGTAACTTTTTACTTTTATTTACCACGAATAAAAGTAAATAGGGTAATTAAGGGTAAAAATGATTTTAATATTACCCTAACACATGTCCTAGTTCTATTGGAAAAATGTATCTTGACCAGAAACAACCTTAAGAATACAATATTATCAATTAGGTCCACTTGGATTAGATTTGGACATTTAATATTATTTAATTCAAAGAAGAGTTAAAAGAGTTAAAATGAAAGTTTATTTACTAAAACATTTTAAATATATGGTTATATATATGATAAATTCGTTTTTAAAAATTCATTAGAAAGATAATACGATTTCCTACATAATGATATTTTATTTATAATTTTTATACATTAAAATATTTAATATATTTATGAAACAATAATGACGCAGTAATTACCATAATAGTGAAACATTAAAATAATTGATATTATAAAAACACAAATTAATAAAATTTAAGACTTTTAATGAATTAAACTAATTTTCTAGGATAATATGACATATTATAATTGATTTAATTGACTTTTTTCGAAGTAATCATTCTGTTATGAGTTTCAAAAAAATCAACTATTGAATAGTGTCAAAATTTACATAACAGAGTTTTTAATACAAATATTATATTATTAATTGATATTAAATTACTAAAAATCTAAGTCTCGGCCAAGAGACTTATATCATGATAGTTATACCATTAATGGACAACTTGGGAGTCTCTTGGATGTATATAGTATGTTTATTATCTATATAATATAAAAATACAAAGTGACATGGTAAATGTCAAACTAATTAACTAAGAATTAAAACTAAAAGGTAAGGTTAATATAGTAAGCCAAACCGGTCTAAATTCTATTGTTTGAATGATTTTCGATGTATCCCCACCTTAACCTTTGAATAATCAACTTTGGTGCCATTAGAAACTCAATATGAATTTATTATAAATTAATATTTCTAGCTTTTCCAAAGGTGCCCCTCACCCCTCTTATAAAAGGGCACTCCTCCTTCTCATTTCTTCACACATTAAAAGCCTTTTGGTTCGGCCAAAACCTGACCAAATACTCTCTGAAATTCCCTCATTACAACCTAGAGGCATTAGTTTGATCAGAAATCCAACCTTAGGATCCCTTTTGATCAAATCAAAAGGAAGAACCCGAAGAAGAGGTAATGTTTTCACGACCCCATTTCAAGTTCCTTTCTTCTTCCACTTCTTCTTTCTTTGTTATTACCATTCTAAAATAATAACTCCAGTATCATGTATATACTATGATGTTATTATAAATATGGTACAACCATATTCAGTATTCTATCCACCCTTTCAATAAAAAGTCACCATACGTGCGTACGTACGGCTTACCGTCTCCACGTCGTGGTCTAATTGTTATTCAATATATTATTATTTGGATGGGTATCATAATGATGTTTAACTCATGTAAATAATAAATATAACATTATAATGATTCTGTATATATCATATACCATCCAATTATATAATATTTTAATATCAAAAGAATGATATTGTCCCTCATGCGTACGTACGGACTACCGTCTCCACGAACGCGATGAGATTCATTCTCCATCATATCCATTCAAGTATAATTATCATTTTATGATTCAAAAATAGTATCTAAGGACTTGATATCATTCTAGATATGAATAATATACATCCCATTAATAACTAATATGGCTCACATGACAAAGAATATAATGTAATATGAACCCGTTAACACCTGAAATGACGATAATTCGAAGATATTATTAACAAATCAATGTTAAAAGATAATATATGATATCATATTAATATAAATGATTCTTTCATAATTCAATAACAATTATTTCACCATTATACAGGAGGTTAACCTACGTTCGACCAAGGAAAAAGTACAAAGTAAGGGGTTTCTTATCTCACTCTTAATTTCGTGAGAATTCCATTTTTCACCACTTATTTATTGCATGTGGTGTATGTGTACTGACCATGATTGTATTAATTGTGTAATATAATTTAATTTATGTGTATTTACATCATCATTGTATGACCCTTCTTTCATGGGTGTATGTTTCATAAGTTACCTAATCGATAAGGGAATTTGAAATTTTAATTTCATTTATCCGGCTTTACGAAAACTTCATTGATTGTTTTACTCCACGATTATGTGTGGAATCACTATTCATTTTCTTATGTCATAATTTTCACTACCCTTTTTTGTGGATATTCTTTTGATACACATATTCACTCCATTGATAATTTCTCAAGTCATCGATATGAATTTGATATGAGTAATTTTAACTCTTTCTCCATTTGGTGAGTTAAACATCCAATTCATTGGTGTTGTTTTTACAAGATTATGTGTGAATGTACTTTGATTGTTTTTCACTGAATATACAATCATATTTAGTATATTTATATTTTTCACACATAACTATGTCGTTGATTTATTCTTTACCTAAGGATACGGCCTTTATGAGAGATTTCATCTCAATTTACATTCAATTGAGACTTCTTTGATGTTATACACCAACTCACTTTTATGTGGTGTATATAGTGTACTTTGACATAGTATATCATGAATCCCTTTATTCTCATGATATTACAAAGTTCTGATTACCTCAATTATTTGTATTCAACTGTCTCTCTTTTGGTTAGAAACTCTAACTAAAATACCCTTTTTAAACGTTTTAAAGACTTATTCATCAAAATATTGTTCATTAATGACCATGTTTTAAAATTGGTTTTAAGGATTTATTTATATGGACATTAATGTTTTAAAATTAAAACTCATTTTAAAAGTTTCAAAGTGGTATGGGACACTTTTATTCAAAAATATATTTTTAAATAGCTTCTTGACAAATAGTGTGACTTTAAATGATTTCAAGAAAAAGGGGGATATGTCTCTCAAATAGTTTTGATGATTATTTTCATCTATGTCAATATCCTTCATTATTCTCGATTTAGGTTAATATGATACAATAAAATCTTCCATATTGTATTGAATGAGTTATGTTTGACTGTGGATGTGCTATTTTTATACCATTCATGGTTTGTAGATAAAGTATTTACATTTTGTATGCTAGTTTTAATATGAATGTTTATGTTATGTTTAAACCTATTCATATGAGGAATGCATTGGATGTAATAAGTGACGGGTGGATCCCGCTATATCTCCTCGATGCGTCGGTAGGTCTCATGAGACAAACTAGTGTCTTGGCACAAGGCCTTGGCAACATCTTATTTGTAGTCTTGGCACAAGGCCTTGGCTATGTGGTTATGATAGTCTGGCATTATGAATTCCATCATTATGAAAGTGGTTATTGATATTTCATGTGATTATTAGATTAGTAGAATATCAATGTGAATAACTAAATGGCATTATTTCATTTTACTTTTTCCATACTATGTTGAAGTTCATGTTTAAAAGGCTTTTGTTTTAGTTATAAACTGCCTTAAGTGTTTATGCTTATCTATTAAAGCTTCTGCTATAATGTTATCTTTACTGAGCATCAGAGCTCACCCCTTTCAATGTTTTATTTTTCCCAGGATTATGAAGAAGTAATTTATGAATGACCTGTAGGGATAGTATGAGGGTATATGAAGACAAGATGTTTTTTATGATGTAATGTAAGATTTTATGAATGTATCTAGTGTTTCCAAGGATACAAGACTAATCGGTCTTTCAAGACTTGATCTTTTTTGTGATCATGAGAATGTTATGTAATAATGCACCGACTCTGGGTAACTGGAGTTGGGGAGTTATAGTTGGTATCAGAGGAATATTAGTACAAACCTTGGAAGAAAGATTTAGATAAACTCTGATTAGAGCACGTAGACCAAAGATGAACATTGAGGTTGAGTATAGAAGAACTTCCTTGAATTTTGGTATTGTAGATATTTTGTGTGTTTTTTGAGCAATAAATCCCTGTCTAGATACAAGCAGGTAGAGGTGGCTCTGGCACAGATATACCTAGGGGTAAAACCTGAAAATACAACATTGAGCTAGACTCGAACGGGAACTGGTGCACGACAACGGGCATTGCTGCACTCTTGGTTACAACACTCCCGGGGGATATGCTTAAGATAATTTACATTCTCTTTAAAAACCAATTTAAAGTATTATATATATAAGATGAGAGTAAATGACCTTGGTTAATCCTAATGTGTTTCAAATCGAGTACATGATGACATTTTAATCTCTAAATGATTGTATGAGTACTATTACTCACACAATGCTTTTTGGTTTTAGTCAATGGCTAGATTCCAAAGAAGTCATAGTGACATTGAGAATGATTTACAAGGTGGGAATGGTGGTGGAAATGAGCAACAAAAAAGAATGCTGATATGCATAAAAGATGTCATCTTTATGCAAAATCAATTTTCCAAAAATATTATCAACAATATAAATATTAACCAACTACCAGACTCAACAAAGAAGAGAACGTTGATGAATGATAAGAGCTCCAGTAGTGGAGACCATGGAGAAAGGAATCCTCAATTTCCATCATGCAGGATATATGGAAGGAGACACCCAGGAATGTGTCTCAATGGGACAAAGAAATGCTTTACATGTGGGAAAGAAGGACATAAAGTAAATATTTGCCGATGAAAAATGACGAGTAATATGGAAGAAGATAAAAATGGTCCCATGAATCCATTTATAGTCATTTGCCGTAAATTAAGGGGACTTGGCCATTACCCGAGTGAATTTCCTATTCTATAGGATATTTTTTTGGTCAAAGAAGAAGCTATGTGGAAATAAATGGTTAGATAAATGTTTAAAAATTATTAGTGCTCCTTCTTGAAGGTTTTACTTTGGAATAATTTTCTCTTGTATCTGTAACCCTAACGTTTTCCATGTGAGAATGATATTTGAGAAATAAGTATCTTTTCTCTTGTAGATATAGTTATAAATAACCATTTGGTTTTATAAGATCATTTGGGTTTGAGAGAATTGTAATTTATTATAATTTGGGATGAAAATGCAAGGTATGATATAATATTTGTGGTTAAATTATGTTATGGTATTTTGATGAATTTATCTCATTTTGGTAATGTTATAAAATATAGTTTTTGAAAAAGGACAACACGCAGACCTTGTGACAACCCATCGCATCAGAAAAATCTATGGGAATCGAACCCACACCCTAAGTGCGATATGGATTTATCCCCTACCACTAGACTACGTGAAGTCCCTGGTTAGTGTGACTATTATTATTAGTTATATGATTTTATTGATCAATAATAATTTGATTTGGGATCTTATGACTTATCAAATGAATACCCTTAGTATAGTAATATGATTTGGTGATTAAGTGACAAATGTTATTTTGGAAGTTGTTCGCTTTGTTGAGAACACTATATGCCAAAGGAAAATAGAGTAGTATGGGATTTCATTTGAGGAGTAACGGTGGATTTTTACTTATGTTTTTATTGTGGATTTATAATGATTTGGGTTATTTATGGAAATGATTAGGTTAATTACTCTTAAGTATGTGACTTTAAGAGTAATTAATGTCATTTGGTGATACAATTTAACATGGAAGACTGCATTCTTAATAAGTTTTGGTTTTCAATGTTAGTTTTGATTATATTGAAGTATTTTAAGGACAATTGATTATTGAATGGTATTTATTTAACTTTGGGGTATTGTTGGTTTAATTTTGGAAATTAAGATTAGTGTTTACTTCACTCAAGGAATATCCTTTTGGGGGATCATTAGATCTTGTACTAACCATTTTGGTTTTGATTAATCTCTAAAGACAATGTAAATATATAGTTCATCCTGCATTGATCATGTGATTCTATAGAAGTTTATTCTAGCTCTTCAAGTGTGACCAAGTCTTCGTGAATACTCATCGTTTAAAAAAAATGAGTTAGTGGTGGAAATTTATTAAATAATAAAACTCTACTTAAAATTTAAGTATATAAATAATGAATCTCTACTTAAAAATTGAATCTCTACTTAAAATGAGTTAGTTGTGGAAATTTATTAAAATGAGTTTATATATCTTTCTTTTTTTTAAAGTGATAGTTTTATTGACTCTTTTTCCGATGTGGGACATTCCATTATATTCCCAAGCACAATTTTAAAAATTGCGAGTTAGCAATTTATTGAAGGAGGGGAGAATGTAACACCCCAAACTTCCATGGTACATTTCCCTTCGAATAATGCAATGGCATGCATTTTACGCAACTTCGAGATTCCAACACACCACAACCAATTAAACTAGCGATTATGAATAGTAATACCTACTTTTTGAAATTTTATAAATTCTATCTCTCAAAATGGACTTCATTTTTAGATTAGGAATATCGAATTTATCCTCGGGTGAAATTTTGGAACTTTTCGGATAACACTTATATTTTGATGAATAGTGAAAATTACGAAATTTTAATTAAAAACCACTTTTTAAATAAAAATAATTTATAGTGATAAATTATATTATTGAGTGGTTTTAAAGTATAATTAGAATATATTTTTACCATTTTATCCAATGGTGTTCATTATAATTAATTTCACTTTGAAATTGGACCTAAACATTTGTCAATCTTTTGTATATTATTTCTTAAAAACACGCTATTTGTTGTGACAATGGGAATTAATTATAAAATTAATTAATGCAACTTATATGTTTAAATTTTTTTAAAATGGACATGATATTTTAATTAGGAATATCAATTATAGCTTAGGGTGAAATTTTGGCATTGTTCTGAAAAACATCAAATTTTAATGAATAATGAAACTTCTAAGTGGTAGTTAAAAAAATGAATTTTTCATAAAACTTAATTTTACCGATTCTGTGAATGGAATTTATAAAATCTGAGAGACATGGTTAATATGAAGAAGTAAAATTTGGTTCAATGAGATGAAAATAATTTTTTTGTTAATAGTAACTTTTTACTTTTATTTACCACGGTTAAAAGTAAATAGGGTAATTAAGGGTAAAAATGATATTAATATAACTCTAACACATGTCCTAATTCTATTGGACAAGTTTAGCTCGACCAAAAACAACATTAGGAATAAAATATTATCAATTAGGTCCACTTGGATTAGATTAGGACATTTAATATTATTTAATTCAAAGAAGAGTTAAAAGAGTTAAAATCAAAGTTTATTTACTAAACCATTTTTAATATAGGGTTATACATAAGATAAATTCGATTGTAAATATTAATTAGAAATATAATAAGATTTCATACATAATGATATTTTATTTATAATTTTTAGACATTATATAATTTAATATATTTATGACACAATGATGATGCAGTAATTACCATAATAGTGATAAATTAAAATAATTGATATTATAAATACCCAAATAAATATGATTTAAGACTTTTAATGAATTACACTAATTTTCTAGAATAATATTAAATATTAGGATTTATTTAATTGACTTTTTTCTAAGTATTAATTTTCTTATGAGTTTTACAAAAATCAACTATTGAATAGTGTCAAAATTGACAAAAAAGAGTTTTTAAAACAAATATTATATTATTAATTGATATTAAATTCATAAAAATCTAAGTCTTGGAAAATATGCTTATATCATGATAGTTATATCATTAATGGTCCACTTGGGGGTCTCTTGGATGTATATTGTATGTTTATTAACTATATAGTATAAAAATACAAAGTGACATGGAAAATGTCAAACTAATTAACTAAGAGTTGTAACTAAAAGGTAAGGTTAATATAGAAACCCAAAGCTGTCTAAATTCTATTGGTTGAATGGTTTTTGACCTATAACCACCTTAACCTTTTATGAATCAACTTGGTAGCAATTAAAAACCGAATATGAATTTATTATAAATTAATATTTCTAGCTTTTCCAAAGGTGCCCCTCACCCCTCTTATAAAAGGGCACTCCTCCTTATCATTTCTTCAGACCCTCAAAACCTTTTGGTTCGGCCAACCCCGTCCCAAATACTCTCTCAACATCCCTCAATACTACCTAAAGGCCTTAGTTTTATCATAAAGTGATCTTATGGATCCCTTTTGGTCAAATCAAATAGAAGAACCCGAAGAAGAGGTAATGTTTTCATGACCCCTTTTCAAGTTCCTTTCTTCTTCCACTTCTTCTTTCTTTGTTATTAACATTATAAAATAATAAATCCAGTATCATGTATATAATTTGATTTTATTATAAATATGGTAAAACCATATTCAGTATTCTATCCACCCTTTGAATAACATGTCACCATACGTGCATACGTATGGCTTACCGTCTCCACGTCGTGGTGTAATTGTTATTCAAAATATTATTATTTGGATGGGTATAATAATGATGTGTAACTCATGTAAATAATAATTATAACATGATAATGACTCCTTATATATGATATAACATCCAATTATATATTATATTAATATGAAAAGAATGATGTTGTCGCTCCAGCGTATGTACGGACTACCGTCTCCACGAACACGATGAGATTCATTCTCCATCATATCCATTCAAGTATAATTATCATTTGATGATGTAAAAATAGTATCTATGGACTTGATATAATTTTGGATATGAATAATATACATCCCATTAATAACGAATATGGCTCACATAACAAAGAATATAAAGTAAAATGAACCCATTAACACCCGAAATGACGATAATTCTAAGATATTATTAACAAATCATTGTTAAAATATCATATATGATATCATATTAATGTAAATTATTCTTTTATAATTCAATGAAAATAATTTCACCATTATACAGGAGGTTAACATACCGTCGACCAAGGAAAAAGTACAAAATAAGGGGTTTCTTATCTCACTCTTAATTTCATGAGAATTCCATTGTTCACCACTTATTTATTGCATGTGGTGTATGTGTACTGCCCATGATTGTATTCATTGTGTAATATAATTTAATTTATGTGTATTTACATCATCATTGAATGATCCTTTTTTCATGGGTGTATGTTTCATAAGTTACCTAATCGATAAGGGAATTTGAAATTTCAATTTCCATTTATTCGGCTTTACGCAAACGTCATTGATTATTTTACTCCAAGATTATGGGTGGAATCACTATTCATTTTCTTATGTCATAATTTCCACTCCACTTTGTTGTGGATATAATTTTGATACACATAATCACTCCATTGATAATTTCTCAAGTCAGCGATATGAATTTGATAAGAGTAATTTTAACTCATTCTCCATTTGTTGAGTTAAACATCCAATTCATAGGTGTTGTTTTTACAAGATTATGTATGAATGTCCTTTATTTGTTTTACACAGAATATCCAATCATATTCAGTGTATTTATATTTGTCACACATAACTATGTCGTTGATTTATCCTTAACCTAAGGATACATCCTTTATGAGATATTTCATCTCAATTTACATTCCATTGAGACTTCTTTATTGTTATACACAATCTCACTTTTATGTGGTGAATATAATGTACATTGACATAGTATATCATGAATCCCTTTATTCTCATGATATTACAATGTTTTGATTACCTCAATTATTTGTATTCAAGTGTCTCTCTTTTGGTTAGAAACTCTTACTAAAATACCATTTTTAAATGTTTTAAAGACTTATTCTTCTAAATATCGCTCATTCATGTCCATGTATTAAAAATGGTTTTAAGGATTTATATATATGGACATTAATGTTTTAAAATTAAAACTCCTTTTAAAAGTTTTAAAGTGGTATGGGGCACTTTTATTCAAAAAACTATTTTTAAATTGCTTCTTGACAAATAGTGTGACTTTAAATGATTTCAAGAACAAGGGGGATATTTCACTCAAATTGTTTTGATGATTATTTTCATCTATGTCAATATCCTTCATTATTCTTGATTGAGGTTAATATGATACAATACAGTCTTCCATATTGTATCGAATGAGTTATGTTTGACTGTGGATGTGCTATTTTTATACCATTCATGGTTTCTGGATAACATATTGACATTTCGTATGCCATTTTTAATACAAATGTTTATGTTATGTTTAAACCTGTTTATATGAGGAATGCATTGGACTAAATAAGTGATGGGTGGAGCCCTATATAGCTCCTTGATGCATTGGTGGGACTCATGAGACAAACTAGTGTCTTGGCACAAGGCCTTGGAAAAATATTATTTGTAGTCTTGGCACGAGGCCTTGGCTATGTGGTTTTGATAGTCTGGCATTATGCATTCCATCATTATGAAAGTGGTTATTGATATTGCATGTGATTATTCGATTAGTAGAATATCCATGTGAATAAGTAAATGGAATTATTTCATTTTACTTTTTCTATACTATGTTGAAGTTCATGTTTAAAAGGCTTTTGTTTTAGTTATAAACTTCCTTAAGTGTTTGTGCTTATCTATGAATTCTTATGCTATAATGTAATCCCTACTGAGCATCTGAGCTCACCCCTTTCAATGTTTTATTTTTCGCAGGATTATGAAGAAGTAATTTATGAATGACCTGTAGGGATAGTATGAGGGGATATGAAGACAAGATATTTTTTTATGATGTAATGTAAAATTTTATGAATATGTCTAGTGTTTCCAAGGCTACTAAACTAATCAGTCTTTAGTGACTTGATCATTCTTGTGATCATGCCAATGTTATGTAATAATGCACCGACTCTGGGTAACTGGAGTCGGGCGTTATAATTATTACTTATTATTCAGGTATAAATATATTCTTTTTCTTTTTCATGTTTTGTCAAAAAGTTCTTATTATTCTTCATAAGTTATAATTATATCATATCCATAATGATATTAATATAATATTTATAATATTTATTCACTAAATAAATTTATATTATCATTCTTTAATAGATATCATGTAAAATGAATCACATCACATCATAGAGATGGTAGGTTGTACATACACATGAGTGATGATATCCATTATTTAATTATGAAATACTATGAAAGTGGATTGTATATATATTATTATAAAATAAAAATATTTTTATAATAATCATATATAGTTATTATTTCAATAATTATATCCATCCAAGTAATGTGGTGTTGAAAAACAGATTACACCATGACATGGAGACGGTAAGCCGAATGTACGCTCACGTGGTGATTTCATTTTTCATAGGATGGATAGAAGTTGGAATAAAGTTGTTACATAAATATAATAACATACATGAATATATTTGATACTAGATTTATTATGCAATAATGGAAATAACAACAGAAGAGGAAGTAAAAGAAAAAATTATCTTGAAAGTGTCGGTAAAGGAGATTACCTCTTATTCGATAAGCTCCATTTAGCTATTCTCTTAAAGGCACTAAATTTGGTCTCTTAGGAAGACTAGAGACTCTTAAATGTGAATAAAGAAAGTTTATAATGGAAATTTTCAAGGTATGGAAGAATATGAAGGATAAAAGATTTATGAAAAAAGAGGGATGAGGTGCCCTATTATAATTGAGGTTGGTGAAACCTTTGGAATTTTCAAGAATATTAATTTATAACCCAATAAAAATATATCCATAAACATTAAAAGTGTTATATTTTAGAAGCTAATTGGAAATAATATTTTTATATAATCATCCAATAATTTTTAGAAAAGTTTATATTTCCATATAAACCTTATCATTTTTAATTGAATTCTAGTTATTTTGTTTAAATTTGACTATGGTAACAAATATTTCAATATTAAAAGTGTCAAATATTTACTTATTTAATAATATTTATACCATAAATGAATCATTTAGAACATTTAAACTAATTTTTAATTATTCAATATTTTTGAAAAATGTTTTATGGTTTTTATATAATTTAATAATAGGTTATTTTGATAAACAATAAATATTTTCAATTTTGATACCATACAGTTAATTGATTATTAAAAATATAAATATAAAAAGTCAAATTAGAAAAAAAAATTATTAAATTAATAATAGGTCAAGGTAATCTATAAAGTTAATTTTATATGCTAATTATCCCAAAATATATATATTTTAATATTTTTAATAACTTTTATTAATTATATCCATTAATAAAATAATTACAACCTCGGTTTTTTGCGTAATTATTTAACATACTTATTTGATGAATAAAAATTAATAATTAAATACTATAATGAATATAAATCCATTATATTTCATAATAATACTTATAGGATAATATCTCTTCTCTTAAATCCAATTTTAAAAATTTTATATTTATTAAAACATGAATATGACAACTTTAACATCACTTTTAATAAAATATTATAAGTGTCGCAATCTTGTCCATATGGATCAAAATGGAATGTAACTAGACTCTTGGATGAATATTGTGTAGATATACTCGACCAAAAATATTTGGGTATGTTTCTTGTATTTTAATTGTTAATATAATTTTAATAAAAATTATTTTGATGATTTCTCATCAATTAAACAGTTTCAACATCATTAGTGTATAAAATATTATGGTAATGTTTTATTTCATACAAACTAAAAATAAATTTCCATGATAAATAAAAAATCTTATATTTAAAATGAGTATTTATAGTTGAATTTATCTTCAATATAACATTATCTTAATTAACATATAATTATTAATATGTGAGTAAGACATTTTTAACATTTCTTGAAATAAAACAAATTGTATGTCCTAATATCATCTTAGTGTCATTGAAAGGATAAAAATTCAACCCAAAGATGATTTATATAAAAAAACTCATCCAATGATATTACAACAAGTTTTAGTGTAATTTTAAAATGTTTGTTTCACCCTTAATTAGCTGATTTATCCTTTTAACATATTAATAAAATATTACCCATGTTTCTATTCATAATCCACAAAAACAAAAGAAAGATATTTAAATATTTTTTACTTATTGATTCCAAATATTGAATCCCTTTCTCAGTTTCAAAATATATAATCTTATATATTTAGTTTAAAATTAATCACCTTCTCAGAATGAGAAGACGAGTTTTAAAAGTCAAAAAATTACAAAAGATTGTAATGTTTTTACATCTAAATTCAATGTAATGTTAATGATAAGGACCTAAATTATGTGAACTGTTAAAAATATAATGTATTTTTACTATAAAAAAAATCAATAATATAATTTAACCATATAAATTATTTTGATGAAAAAGTAGTTTTCAATTAAAATTTAGAATATTTTTCACATTATTCAAAACATGAACGTCATCAGAAAAATATAAAAAATTAATCCAAAGAAATTTTTTTACATCTTATTTCAATATAATATGTTTATGTAGTCATATAAAAAATATTAATGCATGAAAATTTTAATTTAAAATGGGTTCTCCATTAAAATATGGTAAAACTACTCTTAAAAAAAAATAGTTTTTATACATAAAATATAGTTTGTTAATATCTTATGACTAAAATATATATTGGATGAATGTCAAAAATAATTTAACTAATATATAAAATATATATTTCCACAATTTCATTAAATATTTTTAATTGACACAATTATTAATACAAAAATTCAAATATTTCTTTTACATTTGTTTGGTTTATAGTTTTTTATAAATAATTACTAACCAAATATTTTACCCAACATTTTCCTAATTTAGTTATATTTATTCCCACCAACTTAACAGATAGGTTATAATTGTCATTTTATATCAAAGGTGCCTTGTAGTTCGTTTAAACTCATGATTGTGTGCAATTAAAGCTATTTAAGAACTAAAATTATTTAAATAAAAAATTTCATAAAAATATATAGGTGTTTGATTCTACCCCCCATTAACTAAATTTCTCCCTCAGAATTCATCACATGGATACAAACAAATGAGGATTCCTCTATATCATCACATATTCAAGTTCCCACATAGCTTCCTCAAATTAGTGGTTCCTCTATAACACTTTAACAGTGAGAGTGGTATTGTTTCACATAAATTTCTTTCTACAGTACTGAATATCTATCAGTTGTTCTTCATAAGAAATATCTCTATTCAGGGATATGACTTGTGAGTATAGTACATGTGAAGGATCAGATATATACTTTCTCAGGAGAGATACATGGAACACATTATGAACTTGAGAGAGATTCTATAGTAGTTCCAATCAATAATATAGCTTCCCAAAATGATCCAAAATTATAAAAGGACCGATATACCAAGGGATCACCTTGACATTATTTCCAAATCTCATTACTCATTTCCATGTAGATATTCCTAGAAACACATTGTCACCCACTTCAAAATCTAGGTATTTTCTTCTATTTTCATCATAATTTTTTTGTCGACTATAAGATGCTCATATGTGTTATTGAATACATGTGACCTTATCTATTATCTCATCAACAAGATTGGGTCCTAATAGATTTGTTTCCCAAAATTCATCCCATAAAGCGTGGGTTTTTCACTTGTTTCCATAGAGGGCTTCATAAAGATCCATCTGAATACTAGAGTTAATGTTATTACTGTAAGAATATTATACCAATTGTAGGTATTGATCCTAGCCACCATTAAAATCTATATAGAAAGATCTCAAAATTTATTCTAGAGTTTGAATTATCCTCTCAGATTGACCATCTGTATGGGTATGATAAGTAGTGTTGAAACTTAACTCTATATATGGAGACTACTGAAGACATCACCAGAACTATGAGGTAAACATAAGACCTAAATCATATATAATGGAAAGTGGTACTCTAAGAAATCTTACCACATATATTACATATATCTAGGAAAGATGATCAAGATAGAAATCCTCTCTAATAGCAATGAAGTGTGATGATTTCTTAAGGTGATCAACTATAACTCATATAGAATTTTGGCCTTTAGATTTTTTGGGAACTCCAAAAACAAATTCCATAGTGAATATTTTCTATTTTCATTATGTTATGGGTAATGGTTGTAACATACCATTATACTTATGTCTCTCAACCTTAATTTTCATAAAAACCATGCACCGAGAGACATATTCAGCAACAGATTTTTTCATTCCATCCCACAAGAAATACTCTTTCTTGTCCCTGTATATCTTTTTTATTCCCAGATGAATAGATAATTAGGTATTATTATCCCCATCCAACAACTCCTTTAATTATGGTATGGGAGGAATAAAAACACGGTTCTTGAACCTTATCATTCCACCACAATCATGGTTGAATTGAGGAACATTATTCATATTCTTTTATAGCTTTACATCCTCCTTTTGCATCTCCTTAATCTTCGCTAGTATAGACAGACGGACATTCTTTTTAAAAATATAGGATTTATCCACATGAAAATTTCAGGATTTTTCCTTCACATATATATAAATATTGGATATTTTTTTACCCTCGTGATGGATTGTCTAGAATTATCCTTTTGGATAAAATCATTTTCCACCTTGTTCCCTTTCCACATGAAGTAATGTATCGAGAAGTCATAATCTTTAATCAACTCCTACCATCTTATTTGGAACATATTCATCTCCTTTTATGTGAAAATATACTTTAAAATTTTACGATCAATATAAATATCTCAATTTTCACTATAAAGATAATTCCTCCATCTCAATAATGTAAATATTATAGTAGAAATATACAAATCATGATTTGGGAAATTTTGTTAATCTATTTTCAATTGTTGTTAGGCATAAGCTATCACCATATCATTTTTCATGGGAAAACCTCCCATCCCCTTATTGGATGCATCACTATATATGAAAAACCTTTATTCACTACAAGTCAATGTGATCATAGGTTCACATACTAACCTTAGTTTTATCACTTTGAAGATATCTTCACATTCCTCCATCCAAAGGAACTTAACTCCTTTCCAAGTCAACTTGGTGAGTGGATTTGACAGTCATGAAAAATGTTTCACAAAACATTGATAATATCCATCGAAACAAAGAAAAATTAAGATCTCAGTTACCATTGTTAGTCTAGATTGATGTTCAATAACTTCTATTTTTGCTGGATCCACCGATATTCCATCTCTTTAAGTTATGGGTCCAAAAAATGAAACTTTCTAAAGCCAAATTTCACAGATGGTAAATTTTTCATAAAGCTTATCCTTTTCTTAGGACATTTAGAATAATTTTTAAGTGATCTCCATGCTCTTAATTTCTCTTTTAATATACAAGAAAATCATCTAAAAATACTACCAAAAACTAATCAATATAGTCTCTAAATAGAATATTCATTAGATCCATGAATATAGAGGGAGAATTAAATATAAAAAAACTCATCACTATAAATTAACAGTGTCAATACCTTTTAAGGATTGTTGTCTTTGGTATATCATCCTTCTTGACTAGGGGTTTCCATGGGTTGGGTCAGGTCAGGTCGGATGCATTTCAGGGCCCGACTCGAACCAAAATGTTAGGGTTAGGTTGGGTCAGGTCACATTCTTTAGAAGCAGCTAACCTGACCCAACCCAACTTGATGGGGTCAGGTTACCCATCGCATGCCCAAAGGACCCAACCCAACCCAACCATCCTATCAATAGTAGATGCACCCAAACCAGCCACTCAAACCCAACCCCCTAGACCCAACTCGATGGACCCCTGCACTGCACCAGCCTACTGCACCCCTCCCCCAGGCACAACCCGATGGACCCCTGCACACCAACTTAGATGTACGCCTCCCCATTGCAGACCATCTTTCCCCCCTCCCCCACTATACACACCAGCCTTAACCTACCCCTCCCCCCTAAATGCAAAACCCAACCCCATCCCCCTACACTACATCCCCTTCCCCCTCCCCCTATACACCCCTCCCCCTCCCCACATGGACACTAGTCACCAAACACAACCTCACCCTACACCCCTACACAACTCCCCTCCACCCCTGCATTGCACCCCTACAAACCTGCATCAACCTCTTTACACCCATGCCCCCTCCCCCGTTACACTCCAGCCTCCCCCTCCCCCTCCCCCTGCAAACCATCCTACCCCCTCTCCCCCTTCCTACACATGAGACCCAACCTCATCCCCACTTACACCCCTACACCATGAGAGCCACCTTGCACCCCAACACTAGCCTGCCACCCTCCCCCTCCCCCAGCCACATCCCCCCTTCACACCACCTCCCACCTACACACTATCCCCTACAAACCAAACTTCCCCCCACTCCCCACTACCTGCATGCCAGACCCCCCCTCCAACACCCCTACTCCAGCCTACCTCCATCCACCTCCTGCACCCATGCACCCATTCCCCCTTGCACACAACCTACCCGCGCACACTCCCCCCAACAAAGCAAACTAGCCTGCCCCCTCTCCCCTACCTGCAGACATCAAACCCATCGTCTCCTCCCCCACACCCCTGCTCCCCTCCCCTTTACACACAAACCCCCTTCCCCTCTCCCCCTATACCACTACACACTAGCATCCCCCTCCCCCTACACACTCCCTCCTGGAAAACAGCATGCCCCATCTCCCCCTGGTCTGCACACACCAAACCAACCATACCTCCCCCCTTCACCCCACCCCCTTTCACACACCAGCCTCCCCCTGCACACACCCCCCTACACACCTACACGCCCCCCTCTCCTTCATGCCTGCCTGCACACTAGACCCAACCCCACATGCAACCCTCCACCAGTCTTCCTCTCTCCCCCCTCAAGCACCCCCGCACCACTGCACCCCTCCCCCTGCACACCACCTCCCTCCTTCACACTCCCCCCCTTCAATAAAACCTACCCCATATCCCTAGCATGCACACACCAAACCATGCCTCCCCTTGCACCCCTTCCCCCTTCCCTCCTTCACACTCCATCCCCCTCCCCCCTTGCATCCTGCACACCATCCTTCCCCTCCCCCCTGCACACACCCCCCTATAGTGATAACCAGCGAGACCCTTCTCCCCCTGCCTTCACACACCAAACCCAGACCCCCTACACCCCTACCCTTATCTATCCATTGAACACACCAGCCTCCCCCTCCCCACTGCACTTCCCCTGCAAACCAGCCTACCCCCTCTCCCCCTACACCCCTGCACCACTAGCCCCCCTGCACCCCTACACTAGCTAGCTTCCTGCACCCCTTCCCCAGACCATACCCACTGCTGAACAGTGAACACATGTAGGTTGTAGCCACACATATATTAGAAAAAATGAAAGGTAAAAAAGTAAAAAGAACATAGTTTAATCAAAACTAAAAAATTGTGTTTGTATTAAATAATGAATACAAAATATTAAATATGATTTATTTATAAGAATCATAATATAAATCTATTTACTAGTGATGATAAATACACAAATAATATAGGAGAAAACAAAAAAGAGAATCTAATTAGGACAAAATTACAATAAGTTAAGGTTCAATCTAGGATTTAGAATTTTAGATATTCAGAAAATGTGTATGCTATGTATAGGTAAGAAAACCTGTTGACAAAATAAATTAGCCAATATAGCCAGCATCCATGATTCTGAGAGAAGAGACCCCACCATCTTTCACCTTATATAAGTTAAATGTTTTTTATAATTTATGAACAAAATTATGATGGGAATAAAATATAAGAACAACCATGTTTAACATACAAGATAAGAATCGATCCCCTAGATTAATTTCAGGAAATATGTAATATAAAATTTGAAGCCTTCTGGTCTTAAATCATTGTAAAAAAACATAAAAAAATTACTCAATACAAATATTTGTCTCAAAAACCTCAGCATTTTAAGTAACTACTTAAAAAACACACACAAAATGATGAAACAAACCATTTATCACTCAGCAAGTTTATCATTTTCCAAAATTTAGAAACAAATGACATGAAATTTACATCCTTGTAAGTATTTAGAAGGTACGGTCAAGAATGTAAACAAGATGAGGTATTTATTAATATTGATAATAGAAGGTCCCAATGCAATGAAATGGAATGAAATTAAAAAACACTGAAAAAAGGGATGCATGAAAGATGGAAGAAGTTAAGAAGGCATGTGAGCGGCCCGGAAATATTTTTCAAACAAAGAAAAAGTGTTTATTTTGGACTGATCAATTGGAAAAGTCTAAAAAAATTAATAAATTATAAGATAATGATAAGAATAATGAAAACATGTGTTTGTAGTTTAGGAAGAGTCAACTAAAAAATATTACTGAAATAGAAAACTATGATAGTTGAAACAACTTCACATGAGGAATTAATTCATGGGAAGAAACTATATTTAATTTGGTGGTGATATATGTATGTGATGACATTTTTATGAAAATAATTTGTAAAACAATCATAAATTTATACCTTAATAAAGTGTGTTCCATCCATCATCCTTGCTTCTTCTACTTCAGAATGTGAAACTCTAGTCATGAATTGTTGTGGATGATGGAATATATTAAAATACACAAAAATAGAAAGATCAATTCTGTATTTTAATTTTTCAAACAAAATTTTATAATTGGGAAATGAAAAATGATAAATAATCATAATATTTTTAATGGTACTTGATTTAGTAGATTCCAATTCTTCTAGTTTCTTTCGAATGTCATTTGATTCAGACTTTATAAAGAAATTTATAGAGAAATTCAATGCTTCAACGATGATGGGATTTAAGAAACTATGAAACTGATCAAGAACTCATTCTCCTTTACTAAATGCATACTCTAAAGATACTGTAGTTAAAATAATTTCTAGAATATCTCTAGAAATGCATGGATGAACATGGAATTTTCTTTCATTTCCTTTCCACCAACTTAAAATATCAAATCCTTCAAAATCTTCCTCATAATCATCAATCTCAAGATATCTCCCTATTTCATTGCTTTATTGTGTCAAATTCCTTATTCTTTTCTTTAATGTATATGAATATTTCTTTTTCTCATCATCCTCACTATCGGTACGAGCATCATGAATATGTGACTCTTGATGAGAACTTGACTCACAATTATCAACAATTGATATAGTATATTTACATTTCTAAAACTCATACATATTATTCATAACATCTGTTAATTTATTGATCAACTGATTTTTTTCTTCTTGATCATCAAACATCATTTCAAAACTATCCTGAACATATTCCAATTTATACCAGGGATCAAGAACAACTGCCAAAAGTAGGATAGAATTAAAATTTGAACCAATACATCAATAATTGTCTAACGTAAGCTTCATTGAAATAGCCATTTAACTCACAGTAATATCATGACTCTTTATCCATTTATTTATTTTTTTATATATGTCACAAAGAGTATGAAAGAAAGTGTGACCTTTCACGTGGATAGAACTAGAAAACTCAAAAGTGCTATCCTAATTTTTTAAGGACTTGACAAATACACAAGCACACACCCAATAATATGTTGTAGGTGTCCCACCTTCACAGACAATACCACTCCTAAAACTTGCATCCTCCTTATGGTGAATAAATACTTTCTCATACTTCTCTACAACATCCAACATAAAGTAAAAAAGAATTCCACAAGGTAGGAACATCAATAATAATTTTTCGTTTATTAGGATATTTTTTTCTCCTCAGTTATTCTCTGGAAAAGAGCCAATCTTAAAGGTGAACTTCTCACAAATTTGCAAGAAACTCTGATTCTTGCAATTGATATTGATATTTCCATTAGCCCATCACTAATAATATGGTTTAAAATCTGTGAAAAACATCTCATATGCATATAGTCTCCATTAATAATATACACATTCCAATCATTAACCCTCCTCAAAAAATAACTTCTCACTGTATTATTAGAACTAGAATTTTCCATAGTAACAGTACTAATCCTTTCTATCCTCTATTGTTTCAATGTCTGTTCTAATACCCGGAAAATTGTTTCCCCTTTATGATCCACAACAAGACAAAACAAAATGATTTTTTTATTTAGGATCTAATTATCATAAATATAATGCGTTCTCACACACATATAATTATAATTATGAATTTATGTCCATGTGTTGGTCGTAAGACATACCATGTGAGAGAACATATCAAACATAGACTTCAATTTTTTTTCTCATCAAAATATAACTGCAAGTATTCCCTAGCAACTGCATGTCTAGATGGAACTTGAAATTGAGGTTGAAAAACTTCAATAAATTCTCTAAAATCTTGATTCTCAACATATTTAAATGATAATTCATCAATGATTATCATTTTAGAAAGAGCTATTATGTACTGTTCATGGTTAAAATGAGTTACTAAAATTTTAACCATCCCATCATCCTCAAATTCACACTTCTTTGTAAGATGAAGAGTGGTTTGGCTTTTGTCCAGATTTTTTTGTGGATTTTTTGTTGCACCTTATCAAATTCCTAATCAAATTACTAGTTCCATTCTATCCAGATGTGCAAGTATAATATTTTCCACAATAATTACAAACATTCCTTCCCTTTTTCTTATGAAAATGATCCCAAGATTGAGAAATTATAGAACCAGGAGGTTTTTGAATTGTTACCTTATAATTAGGAGACCTCTTAGTACCCAAACTTTCTTCAATTGGTATACAAATACTCACCCTTAACATTTCTATTGAATGTGTAGTTGGAGTAGAACCCATCTTACATTGGGTTCCTCAGCCAACTAGAGAATAGAACCACTTATTTTATCACCTACCATTAATCGCTAACTAGCTGCTGTCAACTACTGTCACACACACCACTGGTAGAATAAGGAGAATAAATTTTAAAACCAATATATGGATTTGAAATAAATAATACAGGGATAATCAATGATAAAATTTTTAAGAACCAATTATTTTAAATGATTATAAGGCACATCATGACTTGAGCCCAACATGACACCTACTCAAAAACTAATTATTCTTCAACTACATCTCATCATCCAAAAATCCAACACTTTACCCTACTATAACCACCAATATCAATGCACCACTTTAGACATCCTCAAGGATGAAACCAAAAAAACCAATATTATTATTATCAGACCATCACAAAAAAACTAGGAAAAGAAAGCCCAATGCCACCAGAAAACAAAACCGACCACAAAACAATTTTGAATCGACTTGAGACCAAATGGAAGTCAAGACCAGACCACATCACCAACATCATAAGACCACCAATAGTAAACACAAAAACCCTAAACAACCACCATTGAAGGAAAAATGAAACAAGAATAAAGAAATGAAACCAATACTAGTCATTCCTCATGTAAAAAAAAGGTAGATTCTCAACAAACACATCCTAAAATAAATACAAAAACCACGTCACCAAACCATAACTGGTCCTAGTTGCAATGAAATAGTTTATCAGAAGGTGTAGAGGTTGAGTCGAACTAGGTAAGCAGTGGATGTGTTACTAAACCATAATTTTACAGGTGTGTGTTGAAAAAAAAAATTAGAACTCATAATGGAAAGGAAAACATAATTTAAAATAACGTGATAAAAAAATCAAATTCTTACCACCAGTTATTACAATGCCAGACCCACGCATAACAGCAGGTAGGAGTAGAAGGCAAACCGAGCAAAGGGATTTCTCCCGAATCCCAAACCTGATTTTTGAGAAGGTGTTTTTCGTGGGAGGAGGTAAGCGAGGAGTCCTTTTCTAGGTTGGTTCGGAGGTGTGAATGGAGGAAAGAGGATAGAAGGATGGAAGGAGGGTTTTTTGCAAGGGAAGAAGAATATAGAATAGAAGGAGAGGGGTTGGGGAAGCTCAGGGAAGGATGAAAGAAGTAAGAGAGGGGGTTTCATCGCCTATCGATCAGGATGAATGGGGGGAGGAGGGTTTACATCACTGTGCGATGTAAGGTAGGGGTTGGGTCAGGGGAGAGGAGGATAGTAGAGGTGTGTGCGAGTGCGTAAGGGGGGAGGGGGGTGACATGACTCACTCCACAGCCGAGAGTTATTAGATTAGGGATTTATTTATAGGTTGACACCCATCAAGTCACGGGTTGTATTGGGTCTAAAGGACTAAGACCCGAGACCCAACCTGACCCATGTATGGATCGACCCGTTATGAACCTGACCCACATTTTTTTCTATGTATCCAAATCCAACCTGGTCGGGGCAGGTCGAACCCGTCAGGTAGGGTCAGGTCTGGAAACCCCTATTCTTGATCCATAATTGATGACATTATGAATGAAGACCAATCCTAGAAAAGTATTAAGTTCTATGTAGTTGGTTCATAAATTCATCAATGTCGGGAAGAGGATATTTTTTCTCGATTTTGATCTTGTAATGTTATAGATAATCAGTATCGAGTCTGATAGAATCAGCTTTCTTCTTAAAAAAATTAATAGTTTCACACCATGATGATGCAATAGTTCATATGAATCCCTTATCAATATTATATTGGAGTTTCTTCTTCAATTGCTGAAACTCAAATGGGGCCATTCTACAAGGTCTCTTTCAAATAACCATAGGAACCACTATGAGTTCTTGTGAAAACCCAACATCACGATTTGGTGGAAGACCTGGAAATTCTACCCGAAAGGCATAAAAGAATTCCCATACAATTGGTGTATTCGTAATGGTGTGTTTCCCCATAGCCATTTCAGATAGATAAACTTCATTTTTAGGAATCAAGACCCGTATGATGGATGAAATTTCACCTAGAAGGTCATACTCATCCTTGCATCAATAGATGATCATAGATCAATTTGAAATATGAAATGTTACTTTAATTCCATGGCAATTGATATAAGCTCTATTTAGATAAATCCAATCCATGCCATGAATGGAATAAAATTCTACTAAAGGATCCTAATATTTGGGGGGATAACATTCCCAAAAAATTCAACTGGAGAAGAATTATAAACTTTTCTTGTAGTAATTGTGCCATTAAAAGTTGTCACAACTGACTCAACATCTAATTATTGAGGTAATTCTATAATACCATTAGAAAATTCATCAAAAATAAAATCTTGGGTGGATCCAAAATTAAATAAAACATTTTCTACATTAGTGTGAATGATAAATGTACCTTTAACCCAATCATTATCATACTCCACCTCACCGATAGTGATCGCATGTGACTTTACTTTGTCTTTTTTCTAAAAAGATTCTTAACATAGATCATTATAATAAACCTTGGATTAGGGAATTGATTCGAATAACACCATATTTTCTTTCACTTGTAGCATTGAGGTGTAAAAGATGCAATCTAGGTGTCGTTTTCCATATTCGCATCATTATACTGCCTTTTCCCATCACTTAGACATTCAACTTCCAGATGAAGTTCTCCCTTACACTTAAAATTTTTTTATTGTCCATTTAATAAAATTTACACTATGTTTCTTTCCCAGGTTTGAGAATTTGGGAAAATTCATATTATTTTTAGATTGGTCTTTAGATTATCCATTTAATTACATTTTTCTCTTCTTTTCACAACCGTAATACTAATTGGTTAATCCAATCTCTATGAAAATCTTGAGAGCACATCTAACGATTTCACCATATTTATTGAAATCCCTTATGGACAATTCTATTTAGAGACTTGGTATTAAGACACTAAATAATCGATCAATTTTACTCTCAGGTTGGATAATAATTCTAAAAGTGTACCTTGTAGGTCTTGTAAAATTTACATTGTATGTACCAACAGATTCATTGTCCTTTTTCGTAAGCTTAATGAACTCATTCTCCACCTTTTTCTAAAAGTATGAGGAAATGTACTAATTTAATAAAAATTTCTTGGACTCATACCATTCCATGTATTCAATTTACTCTCTTTGCCTAATATTTTTTATTGTATTATACCCTTGATCAGCTTAACCATCCAAATTATATACTATCAAGATGAATTTTTCAATTTTTTGAACATTAGACAACATAAAATATTTTTCCAGTGGTACTAATATATTGTTCTTCCCTTTGTAGATAAGAAGACCCACTAAAAGAAGGTGGATGCTACCTCATGAAGGATTCAAAATAATTTTTTCCCTCATTTGTTAGTTTATAAGTCCTACATGATTCTAATCTTGAGAAAGTTGTATGAGCATAGCAATATGGTTTTTCATTCCAGCTCGTATAACAATCTGTTTCTTAGTAGGACACTGATTTGTTTTCCTGCTGCATTCAACATTAACATGGAATCTCCAGGTTATGGCCATTTTTTAAATCCAAGAACTATTGTATGAAAAGCAATAATCATATTAGAAAAAACAAATAATTAATAATTAAATTTCAATTTAGGACATTTTAGGTTTTATCATAGGTTATTCCAATTTTGAAAATGTTAACAATATGTTTCCTCTGATATGTTCTATAATGACCCATACTTTACATACGTAGATATTACATAAAAATTAATTAATATTAATTAAAAAATATTAAAAATTCATGATAATACCATAGAGGTATAGAGTCTTTAGAAAGTCCGAAATATAAACAACTCGTTCATAATAAATCTATATTGTCTCCCACCTATTCTTTATTAACTAGACCCTTTTTGACATATATTACTTAATACTCTTCTTCAAAACTTGGGGAAAATAAACTTAACAAAAGGTGAGATCATATGATTAGTAAGGGTAAACAATAGATATTTGAATCATATCATAATTACAATATATAAGAACATATCATTTGAAAATATTATTCTGCGTATGAATGATCAGAATATCATATTATGGGATAAATCATACAAGTTCAAAAAATTAGTGAACATATTCCCAAAAGTGATAACATAAGACATGGATTTTTTTTTGTACACATAAGCATTGAAAAATCATTTCATATAATTTAAGTATCATTTCCAAGACCATTATAGTGGACAAAGTCCATTATTAAACTCGTTTTACTTCTCATTCCAGCATTATATTACTGAACAATGAACATTTCCCATTCCATACATGTCTATATAATGTGATAAATATATATAGCCAATTAATTGGAGGGAGATATATTTCAAACCAATATCATAATAAAATCATTCATACTTGTGACACAAAAACTTAAATCATTACCCATAGTATAATCCAATGAATAAAACAAGTTTTTTAAACAACATTACATAATAACATAATCCATTTGAACAAATAGATTTCATAAATAACATTCCACTATAAATATATTATTTTTGGAATAATAGGGATATTTTATTTGAAACTTAAACCTATTAAGGAATTCCATCTTAGATGGAATATAATTTGGATATTACTTGAAATTAATTCTTGAGGAATATATCATTTCTTCTTCAAAACAATTTATTTTCTCCAAAAATGATACATAATATTAAAGGAAAAGAATTTATTAGAAAATAAAGATGAAATATTTTAAATTATGATTCATGGAAATATGGTGTTATGAAAATATAAAAACCTATCATGCACTATAATGTTAAAGGAAACATTATTCATGTACATTTATTGGATAAGTCAAAAAAAACTTATATCAAAAAAAAGGCAGAAGATTTATTTCATACAATTTAATAAAAATTCACTAAAAGGTAAAATTTAAATTAAATAATTATAGAAGAAAATAAATAATATTCCATATATAGGGAACTTGGTTGTTGATGATAAACATACCCTAGTAAATACTTACGTATAAACAATCTCAGAAATAATGAGATTTTGAAATTGTCCCTTACTATAGGACCAATATCCATTATATGTTTCAAAAAATACATTATAATTATTTAAATAATTTCATTGAATTATTACATAATCATAATAATTTTTATGATATCATATAAGATCATTTTATAATCTTTTTGTTAATTACATATCATTATTACTCGTTATTCAGGTATAAACAACTTCATTTTTGTAGGCTTATTTTGTCAAATAAGTTCTGAATATTATTCGTAGGTTATACTTATATATTTTAAATAATGATATTAATATAATATATATTAGATTCATTCATTCATTATATACATTAATATATGAATTATTTAATGGATATCTTGTAGAATGAATCACATCGAATTGTGGAGTTGGTAAGTCGTACGTATGCACAAGTTATTATATCATAAATTTAATTTTGAAATGGTATGGAAGTGGATGGTATATATATATTTTCACAATAAATATATTATTATAATAATAATATATTGTTATTGTTTCCATAATTATATTAATCCATGTAATGTGGTAGTGAAAAATAGATTACTGCACAATGTGGAGATGGTAAGTCGTACATACGTACGTGTGGTGATTTCATTTTTCATAGGATGGATAGAAGGTTGAATAATTTTGTTCCATAACCATAACAACATCTCATTATATTTTGGACAATGGAATTATTATTTAATAATGGAAAACATGGGAATAGGACGTAGAATAAAAAAGGATATTGAGAGAGTCAGTAAAGAAGATAACATCTTCTTCGGTAAGCTTCATCTAGATTTCCTCTTATTGGCGATAATTTTGGTCTTTTGGGAAGAAAAAACCTCTACAATATGACTAGATAAGTTAATAAGGAAAATGTTCAAGGAAGGGATGAACTATAAGGCTCAAATAGGTATGAAGAAATGAGAAAGGATGTGCCCTTTTATAATTGAGGTTGAGGGAACCTTTGGAATTTCGAAAAATAATAATTTATAATAAAATAAATCCCCACCTAAAAACATAGAAATGTCTTATTTTAAAAGATGATATGAGAAAAATTTGATATATAATAAACAAAAAAAATTTATATTATTTTTTATGTCCATTTAAGCCTTGTTATTTTTATTTAATACTTAGTTATTCTATTTAATATTAATCACGGTAACAAATATTTCAATATTAAAAGAGTACAATATTTAATTATATGATGTCATTTAGACCATAAATAAATACATTAGAACATTTTAAACCATTTAATAATTATTATATATATTTTTTAAAATGTTTTTTGTTTTTCAAATAATTTAATAGTACATTATTTTGACAAACAATCAATAGTGTTAATTTTGATACTATACAATTAATTGATAAATAAAAATATAAAAATAAAAAGTTAACTTAGAAAAAAACGTTTTATAATATTCATAAGAGGTCAAGGTCATATATAAAGTTTATTTGATAAACTAATTATCCCAAATTATATTTATTTTCATATTTTAAATAAAATTTATTATTATCTATATTAATAAAATACCTACAGCATCAGTTTCATGTAATTATTTAACATACTTATTTGTAGAATAAAAATTAAAAATAAAATACTATGATGAAGGTAAATACTCTATATTTCATAACAACACTTATAGTAAAATATATATTCTGAAAAATCATACATTAAAATTGTTAAATTTATTAAAACATGATCGTGAAAAATTTAACATCCCTTTAAATAAAATATTATAATTGTCATAATCTTTTCCATATGGATAAAAATAGACAATAAATCGACTATTTGATGAATATGGTCGATATATACTAAAAAAGTACGATTTGTGAAAGTATTATGGTATTTTATTGGTTTTAATAATTTTAATAAAAAAATTTATTGATTTTTCATCAATTAAATAATTTCTGCATCATTAATGTATAAGCTATTAAAGAAAATAATTTTTTTTCCTAAAAATTAAAAATAAATTTCCATGAAAAATTAAAATATATTATAAATTAAATAAGTATTTATAGTTTAATTTATCTTCTATATAACCTTATATTAAAAATGATATAGTTATTAAAATTTTGATAAGTCATATTTAACTTTTCTTGAAAAAAAATTAAATTAAATTTTCTAATCTCATCCAAGTGGCTTCCAGAGGATTCCATTTTAGCCCAAGAATGATTTAGGTAGAAGAACACACTAATCCAATACTATTAAGACATATTTGAGGATAATTTTATAACATTAATTTAAAATTAATTAACCGATTTTCTCTTTTACAATATTAATAAAAAATAACTAAATTTACTATTCATATTTACCAAAAATAAAAGAAAGATATTTACATAATTTTGAAATATTGATTTAAAATATTGAATCTATTTTTTAAAAACTTTAAACATAGAATTTTCATTAACTATTTTATAATTAGTCTCATTGATAGAATTAGAAAACAAGTTTTAAAAGTTAAAATATTACAAAAGATTAAAATGTTTTTAAATCTAAATTCAATGAAAAATTAATACCAGTGACCTAAATTATATTAACTCATAAAAATTAAATATATTTTTATTTTAAAACCAATCAATTATATAATTTAACCATATAAATTATTTCAATGAAAAATGTTTTTTCAAATAAAATTTAGTATATTTTTACTATTCATCAATACATGAAAGTTATCAGAAAAATATAAAAATATTAATCCAAAGTAAATATTTATATCTCGATTCAAAAGAATAATTTTATATTGTCCTATAAAAATCATTAACATTTTAAAATTTAAATTTAAAAAGGGTTCTCCATTAAAAGGTTGTAAAATTACCCATTTGAAAAATATAGGTTTTCTTATATAAAATATTGTTTATTTATGTCATGTGACTAAAATATCTATTTGATTAATATAAAAAATATATTATCAAATACATAAGGTATATATTTCATTAATTTCATTTACTAATTTTAATTATCTTTAAATTTTAATAAAATAATTTAAATATTTCATTTGCATCTAATTTTTTTATATTTTTCTATAATTAATTAGTATCCAAAGAATTAACCATGCATTTGCATAATTTAGTTATAGTTATTTCTTCTAACTTAATAACTAGGTAATAATTTTCATTTTATACCAAGGGTGTCTCATAGTTTTTTTAAACTCATGATTGCATGTATTGAAAGTTATTGAGGAATTATAATTATTAAAAAAAATATTTCATAAAACATCCGGGTGTTACATAATGTTAGATTAATCTCAACTTATAGAATATATTTAAATTCGGGTAAGATTCTTTCATTCATTATAAGGAAGGTATATTTTACATAAATATGTTTACGGTTTCTTCACTAATTGTTTTGGCCGATCATGCTCATAATGTGGTAGACCATGTTGATTACTCAAATTATATTATATTCTCTTATTTTGAAAGAACAATGTAGTCATTAGACCTCCACTACCGTGGTCGATTGGAACATACTTCATATGGTTATACGTAAATAATTGTCTATCCACACCTGTTTTAAAATCAATTAATCTAACGTCACTATATAAATCATATGTTTATATAGAAGTCCATCTTAATATCATGCACCTGATCATATAACCTTAGGTTCATTTGACCCCTAACATTGCTAGGTGGATTCAACATTACAAGCTACTTGAAGGCCTCGATATTAAGGGTGATGAATAGTACCTAGAACAAGTTTGGTCCTAATAAATAAAGAAATTAGCTGATTAATAATACCATGGTTTTGGATATCACACATCAAAATATTTTTAAAATGAATCTCTTTAATATACCTCATAAATTCCATCCGTGGTTCAAATATCATGGCACCCGGGACTACCTCTAGAGACACAACTCACATATCTATACATGCCATCCTTCCACCCTATACAATGGTTGTATTCCTCTTATGGGTTGTTGACATGCGATGCATGCACCCCTGAACTCCATTTATCAAATATAAAATCTCTTGGATAAACATTCCCTTAACCAGTTGGGATAGATAATTAGTCCAATCACCCACTTATGTAGTGTATGAACCTGGTCCAATGGCTTACCCATGTAGGCCTTTACTTTTTTTGATAAATCTTAAAATTAATCACTTTTAAATAATTTTAGTATATAATGTGAAATCCATATTTGAATTTCAATGATATCCTCATATGAGATATAGTAAATAATATTCCCTTCTCAAATTACTTATAAATTGTTTTTGAACATTTTCACTACAAGTATAATGATTTCCTTAATTGTTAATACTATGAGGATATTTTTGGATCTTATTTATCATTTCCAAATATATTAACCACTATGTTAATTGATTTAAATTAATCAAATGAAACAACTTATTAATTATCTTTTTTAATAAATATAATGGTAGTACCAAAATCAAAGATTCATGGAAATATATAAATTCTTATATTGAACTAACAAATTAGAATAAAATATGGATAAGTTGTTAGTCAGAATAGACTTCAATACACAGGGGGTGAAATATATCCTTTTAAAAACACTTTTATAAATGTAAATTAATATGCCATTGTGGATCTGAAGGAAATATAATATTCTTTTATTTATACTGATTGAGTAGTCGAAGATAAAGAATAAAAGAATACAATTTTTTTTGTGGTTTAGTGAAAAATGAACCGATAGTTCACACCACTAAGGCTTTCACTGAATTCTTGTTGATTTTCACAAAATATGTCTTTTTAATGGTACATATTTAATAGAGTACATATAGTTAAAAGCAAAAAATATATCAGGTTATTTTATAGGAAATCGTATTGTCTTTTACATAGTAAAAGAATATGACCCTCTAGAAAAAATGAAATAATTTATTATCAAAATTAGATTCAACAAACAATTTCTTCTGCAGTTTAAATATGATGAAATATTGAGATTAAGATATAAATAATCATGATATCACACTCCTTCAAGAGAATCATTTATCTTTATATTTTGAAACTATTAAGAAAAATATAACAACAACCATGTAAAATATTGTTTTAGTAGCATTATGAACACTTCAGCATATATTAAACATGTATTTCCCTATAGTGTATTCCATCAATTGGCATTTGATTAAAAAATAGTACAAATAGAAGAAAACATATATGTATCCAAAGTGATGTTATTCAGATAATTTTAGATGCCTGATAAATAATCCATAAATAAAAATAGCTTCAATATATATAAATTTATCCTCTATAAAATAGGAATCCTATGAAATTCATCATATGATATTTGATCTCTAAGTTTATTGAAATGGAAAATTGTTCTAATTGATTATAAAAAGTACTTTGAAAATATCATATTCCTTTTCTTAATACCAAGAAATCCTACACACTAAACCTATTGATAACAAATAATAACATGGTTTGATCTTGGAATAATAGATCCAGAAATATCAACGAATAAATCATTATAATAAAAACAGTCAATGTATTTGAAATTTGAAGTTATATTACTAATGAAAATTATACAATCACTTAGAAAAAGGATTTTATTAATATATTTATTAAAATACTTTGTATTTTTCTATGAAAAAAAATTTCTAAGATATTTATTACTGAGAAACTATTGCTAAAATATCAGGAAATATCTCGAATTAAAACTCTATAGATGATTTCTTGAAATGTTGTGATTACTCTCTATAATACATCCTTAATATTATATTTCACAATGTAAAATATATATAAAGTGTTGAAATAATTGACCATAAGTTACATACTCGAATTTTGGACTCATTATAGATGTTTCGTTCCTAATCCAAACATTTATCTTAAACATATGGTATAAAAGTAGCATTTTTTTCAAAAGTTAGGTTCAAAAACATGAAATTCATCCTAAACTCATGGTTTAGAAAAATGATTCTATATTCCTTATAAATTTCTAGATATAACAGAAAAAATTTAACCCAAATAACATCATAAGAAAGTAAATATCTCATGAAATTTAATCATGAAATTTAATTTAATTAGAATAAATAGTAAAAAATATGAGGGTGTTTGTGAGGCTCAAATTCAATGATAATGTTAAGAATATTTTTGGATAAAAATATGAAAAAAGATCTACCCCTTTTTTCTGATCACAAATCCTATAAAAATACTCATAGAAATAAAAACATAATTTTTTTAAAGGTTAGTCAAATAAACCAAATTTAAAATAAATAATAGATTGTATTTTTCAATATTTCATACATAAGGGATAAAAAAATTAACTTTAATATTTTTTAAAAAAGTTTTCTTTACCCAAATTTCTCCCCTAAAATGAAAATTTATTTTAATATATATATATTTTTATTTTTAAGTACAAAACCCAATAAATAAAAAAATATAGAGATGTTTGAAATGTCATGTTTATCAATATTTCTCTCTCTTTGGTGATATCATAAATAAATTCTAGAAATTGTATAGAACACAATTAATTTTTCACATAACTACCAGTTAATGTAATTTTAATCGAAGGTAAGAGTTTCTTGAAAAGTGAGCAAGCTCAGACATAAATCTATAGAAAATAACAGATAATCAAATTAAAACATTGACAAAAAATATCATTATACTAATAACCATCCCCAATTACAAGAAATGTTTGTCTCAGGTTTTCAAAAATTATTAGGGGTAGAATGGAAATAGGATTTAGGATCATCAAAAAAGGATTATAATGTTAGGGAATCACAACTTGTTTGATGAGGAACCTTGATCTCCTCCAACAACCACTCAAAATTATTATTTATTATCTTAGCCCATTGTTTCAATAAATACCTTAATTCTTAACATAATTTCAAAAAATAAACAAGGTTTACTACCAATAAATTATCAACTATTTCTTTTGAATAGACAATATTTTCCCTAATTTCACTTAGTTTATTGAATAAACATCAAACACTAGGTTTAGTAATTGTTTAATTAACAAATTACTCTAGCTGATTATATAGAAGAGTGTGTAATGGAACACTATCACATTTTAAGATTTTATGTCTAACATTCTTGTAGATAAAATAGAAGCGAGAGATTATAATATCTTTATAAAATATGGAAATGTTGTTTGAATAGAATAATAAATACCTTCTTATATTAAACTATCTATAATATTAAAAAAAATTCACAAATAATTATTTAGGTTTCAAATATATGATTTAGAAACTGATTCAACTATGATTTAACTAATTTGGTTAGTATTTTCCCTCTTAAATGCATCAAAATATCCTTTTTGAGATATATATTTATTTCAAATGTTGCAACTAGTCTTTGAGAGAGTTAAAATCTATTTTGAGAAAATATGAACTATTTAGATCTTTGAAATTTTCCCTTTAAGATTCAAGATACGATTTTAGTTTAAAATCTTCGTCCTTCATCTCATTAGAGTAATAAACCAAATTCATAGAAAATGAGTGATTTGATTCTTTAATATAGTCATTAAATTATATTTCATTATAATTCCTTTTGATAGATTGATCCCAAAATCCAACCATTTGAAATTATTTAATTTTCATTTCTCCCTTGAATAGAGATGGAGGATATCAAAAAAATTTAGTCTCCTCAGTTGCTTGAAATTATATAATCCTCTCCAAGAAATCATCAAAAAGATAAACTGATTTATCACTAATCAGTTCATCGATTTCGGTCATTAGAGTTCTTACTTGATCTTATGAATGAGAAACAAACTCACTTTTCTCCACAATAACTTCTTCAATTAATATATCTTTGGTAACAAAAAAAATACACATTCCTATACTCTCTTCATGCAAAAAAGAATGATCTGAATCTTTTACCTCTCCACCCAAATCCTAGTCAATCAGTTTCTCTCTTCTTTCTAGTCTTAAGAAGAATAGTCACTCCACAATCATTATTATAAGGCTCTTCAAAAGATTCATGGAATTCCATAGCTCCCACTATCCTATTAGGGATATTTTCCTCGACCAACTTCCATATCCTTATATTAATAGGAATATTGGTTGCACTAGAGAACTCATCTTATAGGCTAGTATTCGTTATTACAGTTCCTTCCAATTTGTGTCACGAACTAGCCTGAGTCGACCCTCAACCTGTCACCCAGGCCAGTCAATGACAAGTCCTGAGAGGCATTACCGATCCTCCCACGATGGAGATATAAACTAAGGTCATTAACATATTACAGAAGGGAACAATTTCAACCATATATTAACAATCAAATAAGCAGTGGAAAGAAATGGACATCCAAAAATACATTAATACAAAAATTGAACTGAACAATATTTGTATAACAAAACTGAATGTACAAATAAACCAACAACTCAACTGACCAAACCTGATAAAAAACTAACTCCATGTGACCCCATAGGAAACTATCCAAAACAATGATCACACTTAACCCAAGGCAAAACCTCCACAAGGTATAAAAAGAGAAGAAGACTATATGTGTGAGTATTAAAACTCAGTAGGTTATCCCAATAGTCTATTCCCAATGAAAATTATTGAAAATAAAGGAAACATCAATTCCAAGTTTTATATACCAATATAAAAGTATTTGCTCCAAATTAGGTCTCATTCTATAAAACAATTACTAGACAAAAACTTTCATGTTTTATAAACAAGAATGATAGAAACAATTTTCAAAGAGGTGAAAATTCAAAATGAAAATAGTTTTCAAGAGGGATGCTTTAAAGAATTTAAACTTTTAAATAAATCACACACACTTCTGAATTTTTAAACTAAACACACTGTATGCCGACAATGAGTACAAAATAGCCAATGAGCACAACTAAAGGGATCATCCCTAGGCACTAGTTAGTTGTGAGCCCATGGTACCTCATATCTTGGTGAAAGTAACAATAATAAATATCTATTTTCATGCAAATGAGACAATATTTGGGAGTATACTGATAACCTATTGGTCCCCTAACAATATCATCATTGTAGTTTAGTTAGTGTTTTCATCGTCAATAATTCTACGTGAAATAGTGGCCAAATCCCATAGGATCACTAGCATACTTGTACATTTCCGCCCACCATGATACCTGTGATTTTCTTTTGTTCTCAATCAAGTTACACATATTATCTAATACAATTTTCACATAAAAATACCATTACAAAACCATAAACAAACAAACATCCCACATACATGATTCAAATTCCATTCACTATTCAATAAACCATTAAAACATTTCGTAAAACAATTTCAAGTAGTATAACAAGGCCTTTTACATAAAATTCATTCAAAAAAGATATTTAAGGCCAAAAACTCATCAATAACATACAAACCCAGATTTTTAATCCGCAAAACCAATTAATAAATCAATTTCATGGACCATAAAATGTCCCCCAAAAGATGGATCATAAAAAACACATAGAAACCATTTTTGCAAAAAGAATGCTAAATGGGCCTTTATGACTTTCTCAAAACTAACATTTTACCAAGGTATGCATTTAACTTTTATTAAGGAGTTGTATACACACCATTTGAATTAAAAAATCACATTCATAAATCCTATGTGACAATCAGGTTACATATTCAAAACACAACCATTTTTATAAGGATGTGAATCAAGCCATTTTCTGACAACTTGAGCCAAAACATGTTGTAATCCAAAACACATTTGTTTTTAAAACCAAATTAAAATTGAAAAATCCTTATAAATACCCAAAAATAAAATTTATAATTATCACAATTTACTTATAAATCTAAACAAATAATTTTTAAATCAACCATAAAAAGAAAAGCCAACCGAGAAATTTACCGAACACATGATATGCCATTTTTAAACAAAACATTTTATTTTAAGAACTTGATAAGGAATAAAACACCAATTTCATGACATATTTTATTATAGATACTGTAAATTTTTCAAAATACCATTCAAAAAGTTCTAAACCTCACATAATAGTTGAAAAAGATAGCTGAACATTTAAAAAAACACATGGTGTGCACTTTTATGACAAAACAACACTAACTTTCACAAAACAGGTCTTAAACAACCATTTTTCACACCAAGAAAATTATAAAAAGTCTGAAAAACAATAATATAAATATATATCAGATGTGAAAAATAATAAAATGATGAAACTTAAATGATAAAGGCATGATCAAGGGATATCCTACCTCAAATCCTTGGCTTAATGGAAACACACACCCAATATCACCATCCGAGGGTTTAAAAACCCTAAACCTATGACGAACAGACCAAAATGAACAAAAAACCCCATTTAAAATCATGTTATAATATAACCCATGTTTTTCCAAGACTAGGGGTGATTATAAAACCAAAAAATAATGAAAGGAGGGAGAAGAGCGAGGATAAAGGAGAAGGAATATCACCTTTTCAACTAGAAAACTCTTCATCTTCCATTAAATATACACTCATAGGGAAAAGGGAATTCCTTTTAACATCATGGAGAGTATTATAAGATTTGAACTAACTAGGGAAACAATGCCTGTGGGAAAAATTGTATGAATTGAATGATTTATGTTCGCAAAAATTTACCTTCTCAATTCTGGATGATTTGAGGAAATCTGAGAACTTTTGCCCTAATATTCGATCCAATAAGCTCCAAAGAGGAAAAATCGATAATGGGGGTGAGTCTATGTATTTCGGATTAGAGTGGGAGGTGTAATAACAGAAAAATATTAAAAAATAAAAAATATATAAAAGAAACTATTTATTCTGTTTAAATTGGAAATGGGCCTACGGGCTGGACCAATACCTTAATAAGTAACCAAAATTCACCATGATTACGAATTATTAAGGGGTACAAAAGGATATTTTGGTTTTAATATGTTAGTAGAGGTAGTGTATGAAGTGTAATGGGTAAAAAAAATAGAAAAAAAGGAGTTATAAAAGATACAAATTTGGTTTTTAAAACTGGAACTGGGCTCATGGTTGGCCCAAATCATGAAGTAACCATCCTCTCTCTAAAAACTCATAAACAAGCAATGGGGAACCCAAATTAGAGTGACTATACATATATGGTAGTTAAAAACCAAAAATTAATCTCACACAATAGCCAAGAAAATTATCGAGATTTTCAATGAACCGAATCAAAACCATGACATGAAATAAAAAAACTGATTGTGACAATTCTCCCATCCATTAAAGATTTCCTCCCTCAGAATGTCATACCACTTTGCAACTCACCGAACAAAACCTAAGGAATACTTATCAACATAATCTAGCCTATAAATCTAACGAAATATCATTCACCAACAATGTATCTTAATAATCTTGAACAAAAAAAACACGAACTCACAACCACTTCTATAGAGTCAACAGAGAGATCAGGCCACCACCTCCACAACCAAGCCAAGAACTAGATTGTTGGGCCTTCTCCCAATGAACCCAATGATCACCCAAACCATAGTTCACTCAAAAAATCCAATGACTTGGGGTGGAGGCTGGAATGGGCTCCCCAATATTAAATCACAACTACCAATAGGCAAATCCTAAAGGAAAGATCTTCGAGACCCGTAGTGGGTCACCCCACCATTAGAGACCCACTATAAATGAACAAAAAAAAGTATTCAAAATGATCTAGAATTGAGCCTCACCTACGCAGGACCACCAAAAATCTCCCACAACAACCTACAAACCCTAGTTAAAAGTGTTACAATAAAACGTATAAACCATCCATTCCTGAATAAATGGGACAAGAACTAGGCCAACACTTTAGGTACAGATCCAGACCCCCACCACTCGGGGAAAGGAGGGAAGGGGACCCAATAATTAGGCCAATGAAACCACAAAAGAAACAAAGGAACCACCCAACACTCTCTACCTATGAACAGGTAACAGCAATACGATACCCGATTTTCACAGGTGTTCAACATAGGGACATTGATCAAAAACCCACATCCATAAAGACATAACCATAGACACTATGTGAGGGGTATTTACACCATGCTTGTTGTGAAAAAGGGGAATTCATAGTAATGAGGAACCACAAAAAATACATAGAGACTGACATACCACATTGGTGGAGGCTGGATCCTAGTTAGGCTCTCCGCACCTCTGTAGATTTCATGACTACATGAAAAGATTCACTCCGAGTTCTATGGATGGAGCTCTGAATCTTGAAGCATCTGCTGCACCACAGTCATGTTTTAAGGATCCCACCACTAAAAAAACTCACTTTCTCAACAAAACACCTTCATATAAATAGGAACTAATAGATACATATCAGAATTCTATCTCACTCCGAACGAGGAGTAGAATGGACAATAGCTACACATACAAACCCTTGACCACATTGGGACAACCCTCAAGTTCCCCCAGAGACTCAAAATGGTCCTTGTTCTAGTCCCTCACATGACCCTACCCACTTTTACAAATAACATGATGAATAAACACATGTATAACATGGGAAGCATCTAGGAAACAACTAGCTCTAAATAGAAAGGATATACTTATAGAATCCCACATCCAGATTTAGCCTTAGGTGGAAAAATAAAAAAACCAAAGAGAAGCCCATTAAATGAAAATATAAGATAAAACTCATCACAAAAGAATAAAATATATAAATGGTTGAAGTAGACAAAGGATAATTTCCCAAAATGACTCCCTATGATGAGAATCATGATGATCCTGAAAAGAATGATGAGAATCAATCAAAATGGAAGAGATAATGTGGGGGAGAGGATTTTTAGACAATATTTGGTTGATGGGAACACCCTATTTTCAAATATACAAATAATTAATTAATTAATTATAGAATTTAAAATAAAAACACATAGGGACCCATTGGAACTTTGTTTGACCACCACTATAACTTTGGTGGGTTAGACAATGTCTTATGCTCATCCATCAAAACCTCTATCAATGAACCATTTTCCTAAAAATTGATATCATGCCTCTATCCTCTACCTTAAAACCCTCAATACTTCATAATTATACATGTTTATGCCAATATTAAACCCAAATTACCCAATCTCAAAAACCAATTGTGTTATAACCTCCCCGTTATATGATATATCTTTTTGAAGCTATCTCATGTTAGACACAAACCAACACCATATTGAATCCTAATCATTACACTCACTATAATTATAAATCCCATATATTATATCAAATTAATCCATCTATTTATAATTACCATGACCAATATACTCAAACGATTGAGTCTAACCATGGCACTCCTCAATATAAGAGCCATCTACCTAATCTCCCACACCCAATCCACCCAACATCTTAATGGTGTTATGCATAAACAACATCTAAAACTATATATTAACTGGTTATCAGTACATTGCTATCAGTCACCAGCTTTAGTATTTCACACAATATCACATCATACATAATTCCTACAACTCAACTAGAATATAGTCATTCAATTTTTTATACATGCACATTGTTCACCTATATCCACTTTGAAAACAAGAACAACATGCTCACAATGCACCTATGGACATCAATGTCTATCCATACTATTTTGAGTTAGTAGGATTTATTGCCTGGAGTTGACCCAATGAAAAAATATCTGATATTTTTCATCCCTATGGAGTCAGACTCATTGTTGACCACTGCTCCCACTAATAGGTATCCCATCTACTTCCATGTAATAAATGTGTATAAAAGTCTTATCATCCAAATATATGCACAAATACTAGTCTAACATGAGATTCTCGATCTTAACATGATCCCAAACCTTTAGATATTTTAGAGATCGTCCATAAAATTATCCAGAGGTATGATCTGTCCATAACCCTAACACTCCTTTAGTGATAGATAACACTATGACCAAACATTATCTATCTAACTACACTAGTTACATCTCATTAACAATGTATTTTATTGAGAAAACCTTGACCCTATTCCATAATTTATTTTCTAGACATCCTCATGATCCGACTTCCGAATTTCCATATCTGTTCTACCTGTCTCACCTAACAACACTGTTCGGGTTGGCATATTACCACCAATAAATTTCCTCTCCTATATCAACATAGAATTTATTACCTAAGAAAATGAGTTCAACCTGAACATATTCACATGTACAATGATAGAATTTCTATGTCCATCCTTGAATCACTACACCTTGGAAATCTCATCCCCATCCAATATCAACACAAACTGAAACAAATTTGAAAACCTCACAGTATATCCCATAAACAATGTCTCTACCTACACTAGGTGTATGAAATCATGGCTTAGTCCACCCTCAATGTATCAATAAATAAGTGCTTAAATAACCTCACATTGAAGTCCTTCTCAGTTATACCCTCATACTTAGTAGCCTATATTTTTACACCCCACCAATGCATTGCTACTCCCTTGAGCATATATGTCACAAAATTTACCCTTCCCCCTAGTGGAATCATGATTTGATCAAATTATATATAAACCAACTTGATCTAGTACTACACTACCTAGGGTTATCCCTCTCTCTAGAATAGAAGAATATACTAAAAATGGAACTCCCTCATCATATATTCCATAAAAAGATCATCTTCATGGATACCCTGATAAATGCTTTATATAACATATACCGGTCATTCCCTATGTTACACATCAAATAATTTCACTAGATTCTCTAGCCATTTTTTATGGAGTACATGCCTCAAAACCTTTACATATGCCTCATACTTTTCTCTACACTTATGGGACCTATCCATTTTATCCGCCAATGGAACCACCTCTCTTCCCTCTTATTGATCCAATAGAGTTCGTCGAGGTTTCATACCACTAAAAATAAAATACCATGCTCAATACATATATAATATTCTAGATATCATAAATAGAGAATATTGTAGTAGGAAGTGCATCTCACTAGCCCTTACACTTCCCTACCCAAACCCAAGTGCCATTTCATCCAGCCTCAAGGACCTACCTAACCATATCAAGGTTAGGTATCACACACACTACCCACTTGGAGGATCAACATATTTAATAACACTAGAAACCAAAACCATGGTTTATTTGAGTAGAATGAAAATAGGAATCTATATGAGAAAACACCATACACATTAAATAGCTAAAACTTTTTCTTCACAATAATATTATCAAACCTACACAATCATATGAATTTCAAGGGATTCTTGTGTGCCTAAAATTGTTCTAGAGTACAACTTATTTCGCCTTGGTTCTAAGTGTCAAAACTAGAAATCAATAACAGAAAATACCACATTTATTCAAATAAAATAACCTAACTGTAATAATGAAAAAATATATAAATCCTGGTTCCCCTAGAAATTTTACCTTCAACTTGTATGAAATCATATCTTATTTTCATGAATGTTCTCCTTTTTCTGGTGTTTTTGCGGAAAAAGTGGAGTTTCTGGAAATTTCCTAAGTACATGCCATGTACTTTATGAGTACACACCATGTACTCAGTTACTGCAGGTAGCCGAGTGTTGGCCATGTACTGTCTATACACAGGGCCATGTGCGGTGACCTGGATGCCACCTAAAGTGGAGCTCAGTAAGGGTAATTACACACCATGTACATATAAAGTACACACCATGTACTTTTTTTTCATCAAATGTAATGGGGTCACGTCTGACGGAAAGAACCATATCCTTCTCGACCTAGTCCATATGAGAGCGTCTATATGTCACGGATCATCATCGAGCCCTCAATCTTTCATCATTTCTCCAAATCAGACCCCATTAGTTCAATTGGAATCGCATCAGTGAGTTATCACTTATTCTTGAACACCTTCATCAAATTCGTTATCTCTAGTGAGATATTGTGGGTTGAGCATTTTTAGTGTTTTTTTAGATCTACGGTGTTCATTGGTGATTCAATGCTTGAGGTTCATGTATAATGATCCTACAACACCAAGGATTGTGGTTTATGCCTTTCTGTAAAACGACTTTGAGTTATATGTGCAAAATATCCCAATACACATGAACGGGGTATTGTGTGTTTACTATTTTAGCGCTGTTAATTTCCTTCTATTCTTGTATGATTATGTAAAGGTAAATTTAATTGGAATAGGGTAAATTTCTATGATTTGGAAGTGTTTGCCCATGCATGTTCTATTTATGAACGTTTGGTCCTGCTTAGCCTGTTAGGATGCCTTTCTTGTTTTCCTTGTCTAGTGTTGTAGGATGGTGTGATAACTTCTATGACATGCTGATATGATGTAGAATGTTATCCAGGTTGTTCTTGATGTTTAATTTGGCCGATACGCTTTTCTATACTTGATTTACATACATAGAGCCATGAGAACCTAGTGTAGTATACCATAGGGAGAATGGATATTAGGGCTTCTCCAGAGTGTCTCTTTCTACTTTTATAAATCAAGACCATAGGGGGAATTGACGTAAGTGCTTCCTAATAATGTCTGTTTTTTCTTGACATGGTCCACAAGGGGAATGTGACGTAAGTGCTTCCTCAGAGCAAATTTTAGTTACTAATATGAGACTATAGGGGGAATTGATGGCGAGTGATCCCTTAGAGAGTCTATACTTAAAATAAACCAAAGAGGTTAGACTGTGTGTAATTTACAAAGGGTTTCATGTGTTGTTTTGGTTGAACCAGAGGGGTTAGGATAAGAGTACTTCCCAGAGGGTTTCCTTCTTCGATTAGCAGTTGCATGATATATGAAATTTAATGTTGAGAACTGTAGGAATGTTTACTACTGAGTACTTCCTTGTTTATTGCTTCATTATATTTATTGCCGGAAATATATATTCACTGACTGTTTGGCACAAATATTTTGGTGGTTTCCTATTGGTATTATTCTTACACCCTATTTGGGTCATTCTTTTGGGACCAAACAAATTATATTGCTGCAGGTATAGATAAGGGCAACCACCCTTCTACTTTAAGTACTTGACTGCTTTGGAGCTGGAGAGCATGGGACCAAGCTGAGGCTTGCGATGCTGAGGAGTTGTCTGTCTATTTACTTTTGTACTGGGTTTAGTTGTATTACAACATTGTGACTTGTTTGGTTGTTTTTCTAGACATATGTATCATGCATCATATATATGTGTGATTCGGTTTTTTATTACTTCTGCTGTTTACATATTACATGTTTTTCTACATCCACTATTGTATATATATTTTGTTCACACAATGTTACTTTTCCAATGAGGGAATAGTTTTCCTACTTTCACACCCAAGGCTCTCACTACTAGTCGGCAACCTCTGGCATTCGGGGAAATGCACTTGAGGCCATGTGACCAACCAGGTAGGAGGCGCCTCTGGGTGTCTTCTGAAACTAGGATGTTACAATGTGGTATCAGAGGGTTTCTTTTCTTCTTGACTAACTGTTTAGATCCTATTGTTAGGTATAAGATTGAATAGGTACATGGTAATCAGTTATGCTAAGGAGTAGCTAACCCATGTACAGGGAAATTTAAATCCACCTCATTTACTGGAATTTTTCTTGTTTTTCAATTTTATAGTTGATTTGATTTTCATCGTTGGGTGATTCACATGTTTTTTTCTATTATCATTGATGTTATTGAGGTTCTATTTCCTTTTCAACTCGATCATATGAGGGTATTCCATCTCATGAATCATATAGACATTTCCTAGAAATCACATGTCATGCATTCTTGCCTTTCCATTTTCGGTGCATTACTGATTTCATGTTGTTGTTATATGGTTGTGCTATAAATTTTTGATATTGTGATAGATTCTTTATAGAATACCTTCTTTTGAAAGGTTATTTCATTGTGTAAGGTTTTGTTTGAATGAATGCCAAAATTTGGTTGGTGAGGTGTTATGGGCCCTCATGGACTAGAATTTTGGGGATCATCACCTTGTTTTCCTTGTTATAACATGTATAAGATGCCCAGAATTGATTTGTGGGAGTATGGGGCCTCAAGGATCTGAATTTGGAACTTAAAGGTTCCTTTCTGTGTTTTCCTAGGTTACGGAGTAGTTTTTGAGGCTCACTGTTAGGAAAAACCTAGAATACACACCGTGTAATGTTGGATACATGCCATCTATTCTTCTGTTTAGGAAGAAACTATTTTTATTTATTACATGACATGTACTGTATGTACACACTGTGTAGTCCCTAACAATGTCTCAGACTATGTGGGCTGAGACACGGGGTTGAGAAATCTCTGGTAAGACACGCCGTGTACCAGATGTACATGTTGTGTTGTAGAGTCGTATAATTGGCCTTGTGACTAACAACACGAGTTGGTTGAGTCTTTCCTACTACACATCCTGTCAATATGGAACATGCCGTGTAGTGTGATCCATGTATCCGGCTTTTTCACTAACATCTGTGGTCGATGAAGCTTGCCTAGTACACATTGTGTCTATCACGAACACGCCATGTAGTCTTGTTCTAGGAGAACCGTGTGGCCTAGCTGTTTAGAAGAACTTGGGTAGGGGTATTGGATTCAAGTACACGCTTGGTGTTAGGACAACACACCGTGTATGGGGTGTTACATGACCAGTTTTGGAAGGATTACGCACCCATGTGATAGGCTTCAAGGAACACGTATTGTAGTCATTTTACATGCCCTGTATTCATGTTTTGAAAAACATGAATTCTTTATTTCTCATATTCTCTTAATACACTTCTAGCTTTCAGTCCTTTACAATCTTGTTCTAAGGCGTGTGCATGACCTTGCAAAATCATGCCACTGGGACACCCTCTGATTGTACTCCAGCTGCAAGCTAGTGATTAGATGTCGAACATGGATGATCAGGGACTACCAACAGAGCCTCCAGTTGTGCCAGTCTTGGCACCAGCCATCATTACAGACATAGGTACTGATGCACAGTTTAGAGAGGGCTTTATAAGGTTCATGTAGACCTTCCAGGGAGCACCGCCTCCTGCCCTATCAATGGAGGTATTGATATGGTTTTTCCAACAACAGCATCCTCCTACCATCATAGAGGATGGAGGACCTCAGGCTACATAGTCATCGTTAGAATCCATGATAAAGATCTTCTAGCTTTTGGAGTCTCCTCCAGAGAGGAGGGTCAATCTTGATACATATATGCTTTGGGATTCCGCCAAGTGATAGTGGGATGTTATCTCATAGGCAGGACACTAGGAAAAAATATCATGGGATGAGTTTCAGTGTACCTTATACAACTACTTCTATCCAGAGACTTTGAGGGCCGATCGAGCCCAAGAGTTTATGAGTCTAGAGTAGGGTACTCTTTCTATTATGGAGTATTCTTATTGTTTCATAGAGCTACAGCGCTTCATGACTATTCCAGGAGTTGATGAGTTATTCCTGGAAAAGAAGTTTGAGTGTGGTCTCAGGAATGATATCTGATCATAGGTGAACAACTTCAGGCTGACTTCTATCACTTATATAGTCAACCAGGTGCTAATCAAAGAGCACAACCTGAGATATTATGGAATTGTAAGCCAGGGAGACTCATCATATGGAGTTCGTATTCCTCCTACTGACAATAGGTCGCATCATACGAAGCCATCACATGGAGATCTGAGGAGGTGGGAGGCTTTTTCTGGTATCCATGTGGTGTGTTACCAGTACGGGAAGAGCGGGAATACTAGGCCACATTGCCCGAGAGACCCAGGGGGTTGCTGATAATGAGGCAAGATGAGCCAACATCGGTGCTTCTACCAATTCTTCTCACCATCGGCTGGTGACAGGGGGTCTTCAATGACTTCTCATTCAGGAGCAGCACCTCCAGTTTCACTTCATTCTGGGAACTGGAGTTCTTCAGTCCATTCAGGATGAAGTGGTGGTTTTGTCCGTGGTAGTCAGTCACCAGGCTTTCAGCGACAGCCGGGTGGATTAGCTAAGAGTGGTCATGCAGGGTTATAGGGATGCAGTACAGGCCTGACTTTTGCAGTATAGTAGACCTAGTAGAAGCAGGATCTCGGACCCTCTACAGTTTGAGGTATGATTCTAGTTGCCTCAATTTTAGCTTCTTCTCTTTTCGATATAGGGTCATACCACATCTTTATATCTGTTGTTTTTGTGGAGATCCTTGGGCTATGTATCTTTTCTCCTATCGATATCTTGATGCTAGACACACTGTTGGGGACAAGAAAGACTAGTGTACTGCAGTGGAAGGAGTTCCCTCCTGAGGTTGGTGGGAATCACTTCTTATGGGACCCTTATGTCCTAGAAATGACAAGATATGATGTCATTCTTGGAATGGACTGGTTAGTTCCCTTCCCAGCTGTTGTTGACTGATATCATCGTAGGGTGAGTTTTACGTCACGAGAGGGCAGATTGTTTCTTCATAAGGGTGAATGGGACGTCCAAGCGAGCACAGCGGGGCCTGAACATCATGGGATGGGAATGGATATTTCCCAGATTGCAAGTTTATTTATAGATGACCAGGGTACTTCACAAATGGAATTTCCTACAGTGGTGGATCATTTCAGGGATGTCTTTTTAGAGGACTTTTTAGGTTTTCCTCTGGAGCGTGATGTAGACTTCTCTATTGATCTTGTTCTAGGACCGACACCGGTCACTACGAGAAATCAAGGTTTTCCCAACACTTCTTTAGAAACATTTTAAGAAAACCATTGATCAAGAGGCCCTTTCCCAACGATTTTAGGAAACCATTGCGAAAGTGGTGTCCAAGGCCCCCTTTCCCAAAGCTTTTTGAAAACCATTGGGAATGTGGTGTCCAAATTACCCTTTCAGAATTGTTCAAGTAGAACCATTGGGAAAGGGTGACCCTTTACCAACAGTTCTCTTGAACCATTGGTAAAGGGTGTCTTCGACACCCCTTTACCAATGATTGTTTAAAATTTATGGGAAATATTTTCCCCAAATACAGAATCGGCCGCCGCTCTCCCCCATTCGCGACAGAACCCTAATTTGTCCAGCCGTCGGCTCCTCTCGTGACTTCCCCCGGCAAAACCTATCAAACTCCATCGAAATCTTCTCCAATATGCTATTATATTAATCATACACATAAAATATTTAAGTTCTACTGGTTTTTATTTTTATTCATCAATTATTTTAGTTTTAACTTTTGATTATTATGTGTACATCATTTTTTTGTTTTTTGATTTAATATATAATTTATCCATTCCAATATATTTAATTAATTAAATCCATAACCCACCATCGAAGAAGAAGCATCTCAAATTCATTGCGTTTGGATTCTAAATTTTCTATGTATGTATTTTTCTGCTTTTTTTCATCTTGTAATTAATTGTTACTTAGAAATTTATTTATATGTGTTTATTAATTTTTAGCAATGTTTTTTTGAATTTTTTCCTTAAAATTATTTGGGGAAATTGTTTTATTAAAATACATTTTATGTTAATAAGGATTGGGTAATGTAATTTGTTATAATACACTATGTGACTATGTTTGGTATTTAGTAACACATGAGATAACTGGTGTGTGGGAATGTGTTGTAAAAGAGATTCCATGGTTGGTTCAAGATTATATTTACATTTTAAGCCAATTAATGAGTTGTTTTAAAAATATTTTTAGATATTTTCTGTATGTTTATTGGTGAAAACTTGGTGTTGTAGAGGTGGTTCATGATTAAGACATATAATTTCTGCTAAACATGTGGATAAACCATGAATATTAGTGAATTCTTGAAATGTTTGATGTTTGTAGACATTTTTTATTTTGAGCTTCTTTTGATGGTGATGTTTCTTATTGATACCTATGATGGGAATTTATTTTAGTTTCTAAATCTGTTGAGTCTCCCCTACCATGCACAGTGTATGAAACCTCTACCCTTATTTAATCATTCTATTTACACAGCCTATGCAACCTCTACCCTCATTTAATCAGTGAACTCATGTAATTAATTCAAGCCTTTATTCTCACAAGCATATAAGAAATTAAATGATGTAAACCCATCCTCCCATGATTTCTTACCATAGATATTGTCCAACATATGGAAAATGAGATTTTGAATAAATCAGTTAACCAGGATCATATATTCCATTTCCCCCAAGATGACTGTACAAATTTAACTTGAGGGTCAAATAAATATGGTTTTCAATGTGCATTGTATATTATGTTTCCTTCTTGGCCAATACTCACTTTTATGAGGGTGGGGTGCTTTTCACTACCCATGCTGGCATGAGTAAACATCCATAAAAATGGTAGATAAGTTATAAGTTTAATTTAGTAATGTTGTTATCATGGACATACTTAATTATTAATCTCTAATTTAGAAATAAATGTTTTTGTCTATCATAAATGAAATCAAATCTTTTTACAATCCATGAACAACCTATTAGTGTATAATCCTTAAATTTATTCACCCATGGGGTGCGCTTGACTTGGGGAAGTGATTGGGTAATGAATGGTCTGGCCATAAAGGTGACAATAATGAGTTATTGAAAATGAGTGAATGATATGGGATGCCTATAACGCATATTGGGACCTGAGGCATGAGCCTCTTATAGACCTAATGAAAATGAATATAAATAAATTCTAATTTAATTTTTGAGTACTTGTTCTATACATTATTTTAATAGTTCACCACATCGACTAGAAATGTATTCCTTTATCGTTTACATAAATGTATTTTGTATTAAAGTTCAATCCAATTGAAGTTTTTATGACAAAATGACTTATATAAATTCTTTTTACAGAATGAAAAGAAGTTGTATGTATGAAACTGTTTGGATCTCAAGCGATTTTCAAAACAATTTGGTGAGCTTTATAGATTTTTCATTTCACAATGCTTCAGATAGTGGTCTCATACTCTACCCATGTTCCAATTGTATTGGTCCACCTTGGATGAGCCGTGAAGAAGTCAGATACCACATAACCAAAAATGTTTTTCAATCAAACTACTTTTTGTGGTATCACAATGGGGAGAAAATGAAATCTCAAATTGGAGATGATCGAAATGAATGTACTAGAATGGATTATTTTTTAGATGATCAGTTTCTTTTTATTCGTCATCATGAAAAACAATGTATTTCGACTCAAGAAGACTTTGATATGAGGACAACTGATGCATCTAGTGAAAATAATGATATTGACAGGGTGGAAAAATTTAATGATGCTTCCACGACTCTAGTATATCGAAAATGCAATAAAATGAAAATGCAGGAATATTTTATCTGATTGTTTCATGGGAAAACTATGTATGGGATTTCTAGTACACCAATAGATTACATTCTTACCCTCTTGAAGGATTTACTTCTAGATGATGTTGATATTCACTAAAACCACTATATGGCATGTAATTTATTTGAGGAACTTGTATTTTCCAGAAACAAAATTCATGCTTGCCCAAAATATTGTAGTTTATTCTGGGAGGAAACCCCTAAATGAAATGAATTTATAAAATATGGCACATCTGGCAGGAAGTCAAAATCTGATGGAACACCATATCGTGTTCCACAGAAATTAATGTGGAACTTTCCATTGATCACCCGACTCCATAAACATTTTATTGATGATGACATATCAATAAGAATAAAATGGCATGATACCGAGAGAAATAAGACTAATGATGAGTTGGTTCATCCTGCAGATGGATTTGTATGGCAGATATTTAATTTTCTACATACTGATTTTGTAGCTGATGTGCGTAATTTGAGGCTGGGTCTTTCATGTGACGTTTTTAATCCGTTTGTAAAGATGCTTACTTCGGACAACACATGACCAGTTTTTATTCACATTTATAATCTTACCCCATGGTTGTGTATGAAAAAACCTTTCAATTTCTGGAGTATACTCATATCTAGTCCTTCTGATCCCGACATTGATATTGATGTATACATGAAACCTTTAATAAAAGAGTTGAAACTTCTTTTGGATGTGGGTGTGAGAACATACGATGCTTGTTAAAAAGACATATTTCAGATGCGTGGTGTGCTTATGTGGACGATCAATGATTTTCTAGCTTATGCAACGATTTATGGATAGAGCACGAAGGGAAAACTGTCATGCCCAGTTTGTATGAAAAGTACACGATCCATAAGACTGAAACATCACTGTAGTTTTAGTTTTATGGTACATCGATGATTCTTTCCAAATGATCATCCATATAGAATGAATCATCAAAGATTTGATAATAACATAGAGACCGATGATCCACCTCATCATATGTCTGGAACTGATGTGCTTAATTAATTGAAAGATTTTAATTTTTCATTTGGGAAGGGTCAAATAAAATCTTGAAAGAGAAAGAATGTTTCCACTGAAACCTGTTACAATTGGAGGAAGAGGAATATCGTTTTTTATTTGCCTTATTGGTCAAACAATTTGTTACGTTATTGCTTTGAAGTAATGCATCTTGAAAATAATATATGCAAAATATTGCCTTTGATTCTTCTAAATGTCAAGGGGAAGACAAAAGATTATTTACGATCTCAGTGTGACTTGGTGGATTGGGGAATCAGACCAGAATTACATCCTGTGTGTATCAGGGAAAATAAATGGAAACATCCATGTGCTTCTTATGTGATGACAACTACGAAGAAAAACTTTCTGGAAGTATTATAGACAATTAGAGTTCCTGACGGATATTCAAGCAACGTATCTAAATGGGTCAACAGAAGAGAGTTGAAGTTAAAATCTTTGAAGACCCATGATTATCACATTCTACTGCATGAGTTGCTTCCAATAGTATTCTGTCATCTTTTGTCCTATAATGTAAGGGTGGCTGTTATTCGGTTATGCAATTTTTTTAGAGATCATTGTGCTAAGAAGTTGTCCAAGTACTTATTGAAAAAAATGTTCACAGATGCCCCATTAATTTTGTGTGAGTTGGAGAAAATATTTCCTCCATCATTTTTCACATGCATGTTGCATCTGTCTGTCCATATTCCCAATGAAATACTTCTCGTAGGACCCGTTTCATTTCATTGGATATATCCAAATAAAAAAACATATGTTCACATTAAAGTCTTATGTCTGAAACAGAAATCATCCTGAAGGTTCTATCATGGACAATTATTTGGATCATGAATGAATGGATTTATGCTCACAGTATTTGTCTGATCTTACTAAAAGAATGAACAGACCAATGAGAAATGAAGAAGAGCAATATGAGAATATTAAACCCAGTTTTCCATCACTTCCTCAAACTGGAGGAATTCCTGGATCATATACATTGAAGAAAATATGCCATGAAGAAGAAGAGATGGCACATCGCACAATTTTGTTCAACTGTGATTTTTTCGATGACTATATCAGGTAACTAAATTGAATATTTATATCAAAAATATATATCTATTAAACTGTTCAAATTTTTTATTTACAAGTAACATAAAACAATGATAAATAGGAAGGATCATTCTTTATCGTTGAGAAGGAGAGAGACTTTTCATAGTAAAGAGTTTTCTCCTTCGTTAAAATTGAAGGTAAAAATAAAACTATTTAAATATAATTATATCAGTATTTAATTAAGTTTAATATTCATTTATATTGCAGGTATTGAGTTTGTCTGCCGACTCTGTCTCTGAGGAAATAATAGCTTTGGCTTTTGGTCCTAATACTGTGGTTCGTGATTGTAAATAAATTGTTATCAATGGGTAAAAATTTATTGTCACTGAATGAGAAAAGAACATGAGAACACAGCATGATGGTTTTATGGTTACTGCCACAACATATTGTTATGCCAGTGCATCAGATAGTAGACCACAATTTGAAAATGTTGGTTATTATGGAGTTGTTGATTAAATAATAATATTGGATTATTAGTCTCATGGACGAGTCACAATGATGAAATTCCATTGGTTTGATTCGATGATGAGACATGATAAATTTATTGATGATTGTGGATTTCGAGTAATTAATATGACTCGCACACTTACTACCGAAGAACCATATGTGGTGGAATCAATGGCTAAACAAGTTTTTTATGTCAAAGACCAACTTCGAAATGAATTTGGTGTCATAGTTAAAGTAATAACAAGACATATTTTTGATGATGGTGATAATGGAATTGACACTGTCACTAGTTCCATGGGATCCAATCCATTTATTTCTTTTGATGACTCCAATAGCTCAATTGTTAGAGTTGATTGTGAACCTGATTTTGTGGTTGAAAATATATAGAATCACTCATCCATGTTATCAATTATTTTGGTTTACCTAGAGTTGGGATGTTAAGGTTGGTAATATTCAAATTGATTTAGTATTGATCACAAATATGTTTTATCTGACTTGACCGTTATGTGAATTTTCAATGTTTATTGGTTGCTGTTTTATTTGAATTGCATTTTCTAATTTGGAATTGAACTGTATTCAAACATATTCAAACAATATTTCTAACATGGTGAACATTACAACTTGTATGATTTATTAAATCCATTCATGCTCTTCTAAAACAATTGATAGCTAATTGACTAATGAATCCCCCATTTCCCTCATATATTTAGTTTTTTTAATTACACATTATTTTCCTTTTTCTAATTAATTATATATTTGTTTTCAAAAGTAGGAAATCTTGCCAATTGAAGAGAGACGAAGGAAAAAAATGATGGAGAACAATCGTCAGATGGAGGAGATGGGAGTTCCACCATTAGTTCCTACAGTGAGTACATTATTTGAAATATATATATTTAATGAATATATAATGTCATGTGATTAACTTCTTGTAAACATTTTTGTAGGATCCACCAATACATCGACAGTTATTCAACGAGGATCCTAGTACTGGTCCTAGTACTCTGGCCGGTGGTACGAGGAGGGTTCGTACCAGAGGTGGACAAGAAGCTACGCGTACCCAACTACACCCTGCCACTCCCACTGAAATGTCATCCTTACCACATTCTGATCCCGGTGTGTTGTTATCAACAACCATGATATTTAGTCCTCTCATGTTTTCGCTACCTTCTGCATCTTCTGGCCCATCATTTTTACATCCCATGATGATTCCCACTCCTCAGTCAGAATCCGGTCATACAACTATCCCATCTTATTTTCCATCTACTTCTATCTCTCTAAGATTCTATATTACATTATCTTCGACTCTTCTTCCACCACAGGGTGTTCCATCTATTTCTGTGGATCCGGTGGCACTCAGCGATCATACTGGCGCATGTATATTTATAGAACCCTAACAAATTTACATAGCAATATTTCTTTTCATTATAACATGTTTTGGTAAAATATTTTTTTTTTCATTCATGATAGAGACATCTACTGATAGGAGTTAGGGGCAGGGGCGTACATGTATGCATTCGGTGTGGAACAGACGCACACATGTTATGGTGGATTACAATAAAGACAACCAAATGGTTGAGAAATCAGGGCAGCAATGTCGGTGATTTTTGGCGATGCTTGACAAATACTCTGATATAATTCCTGTCAGTCCACTATCGTGGAGACATTTTCCACATGAGGTCAATGAAAGAGCTTGGGTATAGATATGGATAAAAAAATATGTTGTATTTAATTCCATGAATTATTTTTGTATTTATATGAATTAAAATTTTGATGTCAGCTTCGATTCAATTTTCCTGATGGTGAGGGTGCACGACCGAAACGTCTAATAGATTTAGGAGAGCCTTGGAGAGCCTTCAAGAATGATTTATATATTGGCTGGCGTTCTAAAGTTGGCACTATGGATGATTTTCATATAGAGCAGCATCATCAGATGATTACTCATTGGACGAGTACCCAGTTTAGGGTATGAATTACATTTGAAGTATTTAAATAATAACATCCATGTTTTCCATTAATATTATCCTTTTCATTATCGAATATTATATATGAATCATCTGGAAAAATGAAAAAAAACATTGATACAAAAAAAACCTCCACACACTAAGACGTATTATAATGTCAGATCATGAGAGGAAGAAGATATGACAATTGTTTATAAGTTTTCTTTACGACTAACATTTTATTTGGTTTCCTCAATTATTTAATCGTTTTCTACTGTTTTCATATAACATTAGTTTTCAATGTCATTGTATAGGCAAATACATAATATTGAAGGACGTGTGCCTCGAGCAAAACAGTTTTCATCGAGTAGACGGAAAAAGGATGGAAGTGCCGTCAACGAAGCGTCTCAGCAGCAAATTATACGTTTTAATCTATTGATTTTATATTTTAATAACTTTTTTTTATCATAATAATATATGTATATTAGTAACAGGTTGCTTTAGAAGCCCTCGATTCCCAAGAACCAGGCAATTTTGGGCCAACTGATCACTTACATCAGGTGTTGGGAGAGGAGCATCCTGGCAAAGTACACTGCCAACCTAGGATAGCCTCGATGAGGTATTGTCCCTCCTCAGGTATGAGTTGTAGTGCCACAGAGCTGCATAAAGTTAGGGAACATGCAGAATATGCTGAAAAATGGGCCACAGAGTTGGCAGAATAGTCTGCTAGGGCAAACAATGCATTTATGAAATTTATTTAAGTTATACGTCCAACACTTCCAGCAGAGGCCAGCCTAGCTATTGATGAATATATCTCATCGATACAATCTATATATGGTGCACCAGGTGGAATTTCTAGTGGTTTTAAGTATAATTTCCATCTTGACAATGATGATGGAGAGGAGTCTGATGCGGAAGAGGAGGGAGAGGAGGAGGTTGAGGCGGGTGGCGAGGGCGAGGAGGAGGGCGCTGAGGAGGGAGAGGACGATGTTGGGGATGAGGACGAGGGTGATGATGATGGTGATGGTGATGTGGGAAAAATTTATCCATTACATTGTTGACTAATATTACTAAGATTTTATATTTAATCTATTCAAGTTGTTGGTTTTTTCTATAACCATAGTTTAGTGTTGGAGTTGAGTTATTTTTATATATTATCTGTTTTTATGGATGCTGTTGTCTTTTTGTGGTTGTGTGATTGGGAACTCCCTGGACAAACCCCTCCATCCAGGACCCTGGACAACCCCCCACCATCCTCCTTGGACCCCGAACAGCCCCCCGAATATCCCCCTGGAAAGCTTCCCGGATAGCCCCCCCACCCTCCTCCCTGGACCCCCGATAGCCCCCTAGACATCTCCCTGGACAGCCCCCCACCCTCCTCCTTGGACCCTGAACAACCCCCCGAACACCCCCTAGACTGCCCCCGCACAGCCCCCCACCCTCCTCCTTGGTCCTCGGACAGCACCCGAGACACCCACCGGATAGCCCCCCATATAGCCCCCCCCCCAGATAGCCCCCACCCTCCTTGAATTAATTTACTACTAGAAAATCTATAATATATATTTTATTTATTTTCATAATTATAATCAATGTAAATAAAATTTAAACAACTAATCAATATCATAGATTCTTGGTATGTTTTAAAAGGGATATATTCATTGGGCATGTCATTTTTAGCTCTAAAATGTTTCATAGCATGATAAACTAAAATCTAATCTATACTAAGAATGATATAAAAATATTCTATTTGAATTTCCACAGGATTTTAATTAAATACAATTCCACTATTAGAAACATGAGGATTCTCATAAATCATGTTTACCTTAATATTTCCACAAGGATTTTTAGTAAAAGGTTTTTATTCTATTAATTTTCTGATATTATCATTTTAAATGTAATTTTTTCAAAAATAATTTAATTTAAAGACCCATAGTCAAATAGTGTATTTGAATAATGTGAATAAAAAACTAACATACCACTCTAACTGTGTCTTTTTTGTTTAAAATGGATATGATTATAAGTGAAAAGAATAACTCAAATATGTAAAACTGATCAAACGCATTCGAATTCTGTTAATAATTTATCACAACGATCCATGGGTCATATGTGATGGGTACAGGCCAACCCGGGCTCAATCTCAATCGCGGTGTGGTTGGGATTACTCAAAGTATCTCTCTTTTGTTTAAAATGGGAAACATTTTAAGTACATAAAAAAAAATGACCAAACACATATGAAATGTGTTGATTCTTTAATAGAATGATCCATGGGACATATGTGACATGTATGAGGTAACCCCGCCACAATCCGAGGTGTAGTGTGGCTGACACCATTCCTAGTGTCTCTCTTTTTTTAAATAGACATCATTTTAAGTGAAAACAACAACTCACATACGAAAAACTGACCAAACACATTCAAAATGTTTTTCTGCTTTAGGAAAATGATCCATGGGTCATATGTGACATGTACGAGTCAATAACAGCTCAATGTGAGGCACGGTTTGGCCGGGATCACTCTAATTGGAACTCATTTGTTTTAAATGGACAACATTTTATGTACATACTGAAAACTAACCAAACGGATTCTAATTGTGTTGATACTTTATCACAAAGGTCCATGGGTCATATACGACATGTACGAATCAAACCCGCCTCAATCAAAGATGCGGTGTGGCCGACACCACTCAAAGTGTCTATTTTTTTCCCAAAAGGACATCATTTTAAGTGGAAAACATCAACTGGCATATGAAAAAAATGACCAAACGCAATAGGATTGTGTTGATACTTTAAGAAAATATTCCATGGATAATTTGAGTGTGTACGAGTCAGACCTGTCTAATTCTTAGATACGGTGTGGCCGGTACCACTCTAACTGTGTCTCTTTTGTTTAAAATGGACAGGATTATAAGTGAAAAGAACAACTGGCATAAAAAAAACCGATCAAACGCATTCAGAATCTGTTGATAATTACTCAAAAAGATCCATGGGTCATATGTAACATGTAAAAGCTAAACAAGTCTCAATCCGAGCCACGGTGTGGCCTGGATCAGTCTAATTGTCTCTCTTTTGTTTAAAATGGACATCATTTTAAGTACATACGGAAAACTGACCAAACACATTTGGTTTCTGTTGATACATTATGAGAATGATCCATGGGTCATATGTGACGTGTATGAGTCAACCTCGCCTCAATCTGAGGAGTGGTGTGGCTGACACCACTCAACGTGTGTCTCTTTTATTTAAAATGGACTTTATTTTAAGTGAAAACAACAACTCGCAAACGAAAAACCGACCAAATAGATTCTTATTATGTTGATACTTTAGCTCAATGATCCATGGGACATATGTCACATGTACGAGTAAACCCTACCTCAATCTGAGGTGCGGTGTGCCCGACACCATACATAGTGTCTCTCTTTTTTTTAAATGGACATCATTTTAAGTGAAAACAAAAACTAACATAGGAAAAGCTGACCAAACACATTCGAAATGTTTTGATGATTTAGGGAAATGATCCATGGGTTATATGTGACATGTATGAGTCAACCTCACCTCAATCCAAGGCATGGTGAGGTCAGGATCACTCTAAGTGTCTCTCTTTTGTTTAAAATGGACAACATTTTAAGTACATATGGAAAACTTACCAAACAGATTCTGATTATGTTGATACCTTAGCAGAACAATCCATGGTCTTATGCGATGTGTACAAATAAAACCCACATCAATATGAGACATGGTGTGGCTGGCACCACTAAAAGTGTCTATCTTTTGTTTCAAAAGGACATCATTTTAAGTGAAAACACCAATTGGCATGTGGAAAACTAACCAAACGCATTCGGATTGTGTTTTTACATTAGGAAAATGATCCATGGGTAATTTGAGACGTGTACAAGTCAACCTCATCTAAATTCGAGTTGCGGTGTGGCCGGTACCACTCTAACTGTGTCTCTTTTGTTTAAAATGGATAGGATTATAAGTGAAAAGAACAACTGTCATATGAAAACCCGAACAAACATATTTGGAATCTGTTGATAATTTATCACAATGATCCATGGGTCATATGTGATGTGTTCGAGCCAACCCGAGCTTAATCAGAGTCGCGGTGTGGCCGGAATCAGTCTAAGTGCCTCTCTTTTGATGAAAATGAACAACATTTTAAGTACATATGGAAAACCAACCAAACACATTCAGTTTCCATTGAAACTTACGATGAACGGTCCATGGGTCATATGTGATGTTTACGAGTCAACTTCACCTCAATCAGAGGTGCGGTTTGGCCGACACCAATAAAAGTGTCCCTCTTTTGTTTAAAATGGACTTCATTTTAAGTGAAAACAAAAACAAGCATACGGAAAACCGACCAAATTGATTCTGATTGTGTCTATACTTTATCACAAATATCCATGGGTCATATGTGACATGTACAAGTCATCACCACCCCAATCAAAGGCGCGTTGTGGCCGACACCATTCATAGTGTCTCTCTTTTGTTTAAAATGGACATCATTTAAATTGAAAACAAAAACTGACATACAAAAAACTAACCAAACGCATTCAAAATATGTTGATGTTTTAGGAAAATGATTCATGGGTCATATATGATGTGTACGAGTCAACCCAGACAAAATATGAGGCACAATGTGGCCGAGATCACTCTAAGTTTCTCTCTTTTGTTTAAAATGGACAGCATTTTAAGTACATACAGAAAACTGACCAAACGAATTCTGATTGTTTTGATACTTTAGAACAACGATCCATGGGTCATATGCGAAGTTTACAAATCTACCCCGCCTCAATCTAAGATGTGGTGTGTCCGGAACCACTCAAAGTGTCTGCCTTTTGTTTCAAAAGGACATCATTTTAAGTTAAAAACATCAACTGGCATACTGAAAACTGACCAAAAGCATTCGGATTGTGTTGATACTTTAGGAAAATTATCCATGGGTCATTTGAGACATGTAAGAGTCAACCCCGTCTAAATCCAGTATGTGGTGTGTCTGGTACCACTGTAACAGTGTATCTTTTTTTTTAAATGGACAAGATTATAAGTGAAAACAACAATTGCCAGACGGAAAACTGACCAAACGCATTCAGAATTTGTTGTTAATTTATCACAATGATCCATGGGTCATATGCGACGTGTAAGAGAACACATGGGATCAATCTGAGTCGTGTAATGGCCGTGATCAGTCTAAGTGTCTCTCTTTTGTTTAAAATGGACAACAATTTATGTACATACAGAAAACTAACCAAATGCATTGGGTTTCCGTTAAAACTTTCGGAGAACGATCCATCAGTCATATGTGACATGCACGTGTCAACCTCGCCTCAATCCTAGGTGTAGTGTGGCCGACACCACTCAATGTGTCTCTCTTTTGTTTAAAATGGACTTCATTTTAAGCGAAAACAACAACTCACATACAGAAAACTGACCAAACAGATTCTGATTGTGTTGATAATTTAACAAAATGATCCATGGGTTGTATTTTATGTGTACGAGTCAACCCTACCTCAATACGAGGTGCAGTGTGGCCGGAACCATTCATAGTGTCTCTCTTTTGTTTAAAATGGACATCATTTTATGTGAAAACAACAACTAACATACAAAAAACTGACCAAATGCATTGAAAAGTGTTGTTGCTTTTAGAAAATGATCCATCGAACATATGTGATGTGTACGAGTCAACCCTGACTCAATCCAAGGCACAGTGTGGTCGTGATCACTCTAAGTGGCTCTCTTTTGTTTAATATGGACAACATTTTATGTGCATATGGAAAACTGAACAAAAAGATTCTGATTGTGTTCATATATTAGAACAACAATCAATGGGTCATATCCGATGTGTACGAATCTACCCCGCCTCAAAATGAGACGCGGTGTGGCCGACATCACTCAAAGTGACTATCTTTTGTTTGAAAAGGACATCATTTTAAGTGAAAAACATCAACTGGCATACGGAAAACAAACCAAACTTGTTCAGATTGTGTTGATACATTAGTAAAATGATCCATGAGTCATTTGAGACGTGTACGAGTCAACCCCATGTAAATCTGAGTCGCAGTGTGGCCGGTACCACTCTAACTGCGTCTCTTTTGTTTAAAATGGACAAGATTATAAGTGAAAAAAACAAATGGCATACGGAAAGCCGACCAAACACATTCATAATCTATTGATAATGTATCAAAATGATCCATGGGTCATATGTGATGTGTACGAGCCAACCTGGGGTCAATTAGAGTCACGGTGTGGCCAGGATCAGTCTAAGTGTCTCTTTTTTGTTTAAAATAAACAATATTTTAAGTACATACGAAAAACTGACCAAACGCATTCACTTTATGTTGAACCTTTAGGAAAAAGATAAATTTGTCATATGTGATGTGTAAAAGTCAACCTCGCCTCAATCCAAGGCACGGTGTGTCTAGCACCACTCAAAGTGTGTCTCTTTTGTTTAAAATGGACTTTATTTTAAGTGAAAACAACTACTCTCATACGGAAAACCAACTAAACAGATTTTGATTTTGTCAATAATTTAGAACAACTATCCATGGATCATATGTGACATGTATGAGTCATCCACGCCTTAATCCAAGGAGCGGTGTGGCTGACACCATTCATAGTGTCTCTCTTTTGTTTAAAATGGACATTATTTTAGGTGAAAACAACAACTGACATAAAAAAATGACCAAACGCATTCGAAATTTGTTGATGATTGATGACAACGATCCATGGGTCATATGTGATGTGTATGAGTCAACCCCACCTCAATATGAGGCATGGTGTGGCTGGGATCACTCTAAGTGTATCTCTTTTATTTAAAATGGACAACATTTTAAGTACATACGGAAAACTTACAAAGCAGATTCTAATTGTGTTGTTACATTAGAACAATGTTCCATGAGTCATATGTGATGTGTATGAATCAACCCTGCCACAATTTGAGATGTGGTGTGGCAGACACCACTCAAAGTGTTTGCCTTTTTCTTAAAGGACATCATTTTAATTGAAAAACATCAACTAGCATACAGAAAACCGACCAAATGCATTCTGATTGTGTTGATACTTTAGGAAAATGATCCGTGGGTCATATGAGACGTGTACGAGTAAACCCTATCTAAATCTGAGATGCAGTGTGGCTAGTACCACTCTAACTATGTCTCTTTTGATTAAAATGGAGAGGATTATAAGTGAGAAGAACAACTGGCATATGAAAAACAAAGCAAATGCATTCAGAATCTATTAATAATTTATCACAATGATCCATGGGTCATATGTGACATGTACGATCCAACCCGGGCTCAATCCGAGTCATGGTATGGCCGGGATTAGTCTATGTGTCTCTCTTTTGTTTAAAATGGACAACATTTTAAGTACATACAGAAAACCGACCAAACGCATTCAGATTCCATTGAAACGTTAGGAGAACGATCCATTGGTCATATGAGACATGTAGGATTCATCCTAACCTCAATATGAGGCACGGTGTAGCTGACAGTAGTCAATGTGTCTCTCTTTTGATTAAAATTGACTTCATTTTATGTGAAAACAACAACTAGAATACGGAAAACTAACCAAACGGATTCTGATTGTGTCCATACATTAGAAAAATGATATGTGGGTCATATGTGATTTGTACGAGTCAACCCCGCCTCAATCCTAGGTAAGGTGTGGCCGACACCATTCTTAGTGTCTCTCTTTTGTTTAAAATGGACATCATTTTTAGTGAAAACAACAACTGACATACGAAAAACTAACCAAACACATTCTGAATTTGTTAGTGATTTTGTAAAATGATCCATGGGTCATATGTGACATGTACAAGCCATCCCCAACAAAATATGAGGCACGGTGTGGCCGAGATCACTCTACGTGGCTCTCTTTTGTTTAAAATGTACAACATTTTAAGTACATACAGAAAACTGACCAAACATATTCTAATTGTGTTGATACTTTAGCACAACGATCCATGGGTCATATGTGACATGTATGAATCAACCCCACCTCAATATAAGATGAATTGTGGCTGGCACCACTCAAAGGGTCTGTCTTTTTTTTCAAAAGGACATAATTTTACGTGAAAACATCAACTGGCATACGGAAAACTGACCAAACGCATTCGGATTGTGTTGATAATTTAGATAAATAATCCATGGGTCATTTGAGATTTGTAAAAGTCAACCCCATATAAATCTTAGATGCGGTGTGGCCGGTACCACTCTAACTGTGTCACTTTTGTTTAAAATGGACAAGATTAAAAGTGAAAAAAACAACTGGCATGCAGAAAGCCGACCAAACGAATCCGTAATCTGTTTAAATTTTAGGACAACGATTCATGGTTCATATGTTATGTGTACGAGTCAACCGCGCCTCAATCCAAGTCTCTATGTGGCTAAGAATACCCAAAATGTATCTCTTATGTTTAAAATGGACAACATTTTATGTTCATATGGAAAACATACCGAACAAATTCTGATTATGTTGATATTTTAGCATAATGATCCATGGGTCATTTGTGATGTGTACGACTCTACCCTGCCTCAATATAAGGCATGGTGTGGCCGACACAAATCAATGTGTCTCTCTTTTATTTAAAAAGCACTTCATTTTAAGATAAAACAACAACTGACATACATAAAACCAACCATATTTTTTTGAAATATGTTGATACTTTAGGAAAGTGATCCATGGGTCATTTGTGACGTGTACGAGTTAACCTCACCTCAATCCGAGGCATGGTGTGGCCAGTATCACTCTAGGTTTATGTATTTTGTTTAAAATAGACATTATTTCTAGTAAAATATATGGTATATGAAAAACCGATCAAATTATGAATTGAATTCCGGATTCCACATATAATTTTCATCTAAATTTTAAATTGAACTCCAAATGAATTATGTATGTTTATAATTATGTTATGAATTCTAATTTAATTGTGGATGTGTATTGTTCCAAGATGCATTATATGTTAAATGTGTATGAATTATTTCTCTCTATGTATGTGTTATTTGGTTATTACAGGTACAATAATTGTATATGAATGTTTTAGTTTACTACAGGTACAATAATTGGATTGCAAATGAGGGGGAATTCTGATGTGAAAATTGCACAAAATGAGAGATGCTGTGAAAATTGCATGCTTCTATGCAATTTTCACAGCATAGGCTATGCCAAAAGTTTCAAACCATTGGCATAGCCTCTCTGAGTATTTTTTTAACAATGGTTATATGAACCATTGGTAAAACTTATTTCCCAACTATTTAGAAACTGTTGGGAAATAAGCCCTCTCCTTGGATTTCCCAACAGTTCAAGACAAACCTTTGCGAAAAACTATCATAACGGTTTGGAACAACTATTGGGATAGGTTAATTGTTTCCAAACTATCCCAATGGTTCACTGTAAACTGTTGGGAAAGTCTTTCCTAATGGATTACTTCCCTACGGTTTGAAGAACCGTTGGTATAACATATACCAACTATTTTGCAGCCTTTCCCAATGGTTCAGAACCGTTGGGAAAGCCTGTATTTCTAGTAGTGGGTGACCATAACTCATTATAGGATGGGTACACCTGTGTTCCAAGATATCAAGAAGCTGTTGGAGGAGTTGCAAGAAAAGGGTTTCATTCGACCTAGTACTTCTCCTTGTGGTTCACCTGTACTATTTTCGAAGAAGTTGAACGGTACCCTCAGACATTGGGTGGATTATTAGAAGTTGAACCAGTTGACAGTCAAGAACCAATATCCCTTGCCTAGGATTGATGATCTCTTCGATCAGCTTCGAGGAGCTCTGGTGTTCTTGATGATTTACTTGAGGTTTAGTTACCATCATTTTCATGTTAGACCATCAGATATACGTCTTACAGCCTTTCAGAACAGGTAAGGTCTATACGATTATATGGTTATGTCGTTCAGTCTCACAAACACACCTAAAGTCTTCATGAAACTGATAAACTGAGTGTTCCATATATACTTGGATTATTTTTAGGTAGTCTTCGTAGACGATATCTTGGTGTACTCTCACACTTGACATGACCATGCTACCCATCTTGAGATCATTTTGATTACATTGAGAGAGCATTAATTATATACTAAGATCTCAAAATGCCACTTTTGGATGGATCAAATTGATAGATCTAATATTTTCCAAATTTCTTGTATGTATTTCAATTGTTTTATTCAACCTAAATAATCAATTTGAGCTTATATAAATCAATTTTGGATTTATGATGTGTTTTGAGCAAAATGGAGAAAAACGCATAATTCTAGATTTTTGACAGATTTTTACATCAAGGGTATTTTAGTAATTTCATGAAAAATATAAATAAAAATTTTGTGATTACAATTTTCTTAAAATCCTGATTTTATTTCCTTCAACTTTGTCATCTAGACAAGTTGCTGATTCGACCATCTAAAGGGCTTAAAAATTCATTGAAGTTGGACATTTTTCGGGCGGACAATGTGGACCCCACCACTGTAACAGAACCCAAAATCGGCATACACATATCAAAATGAGGTTTTTCCACCTAGGATACCACAAGGACAGATATGGATGGCTCTACAATAAATTTGTGGGAGTTTTAAAGTCATTAAGGTGGACATTGAATGACATATTTTTGGAGGAACCTTCCTTGAAGCTTCATCCATAATCAGAAACCACCAATGAAAAAATCATAACTCCTTCAACCTGTGTCCAAATGAGCTGAAATAATTAGGGTGAACGAACAAAAAAAATTTAAACAACTTTTTATAAGTCTTACATGTGTGATACAACCATTTAATGGGTCAAGATTGTGCAATCTATTAGGGTCTAGAATTTTACCTATAAAAGGAGGCACTCACCTCCCTTCCAAAATCATCCAATTATCCATCTATTCCTTCAAGGAAACATGGAGGAGATCTCCACCAAGGGTGGGCAACCACAAATCATCCCCCTTTCTTTTTAATTTATTACTTTTCATATTTTTTTTACAGTTTTCAATTGTAATTTAGATTTCTAATAAAATTCATGCATCATTTTTATTTTTTTGTCCACCCATCCACCCTATTTTCTTCTTCATCTTTTCTCATTTTAATATTTTATTCTTCCCATATTATCCATTGTGACTTCTTAACCTCAAAAATGAGGGGTTAACTGACGACTTGGCCCTGGGGTGGTATGTGGAAATTTTATTTATTCTGTGCTTAAATTCTGATGTTTTATTATGTTTGTGATGAACAAGAGTGATGTGCATGGGTGTGGAGATCATCCACCACCACACTGATCTAATACTAATTTCACATCATTTAATAAATATTTTCCCTCCCTTATACTGGATACAATCTCATCATACGATGGAGTTGAGCCATTCGGTTGTTGAAATGAAATACAATTGAACCAGGTCTTGGAAGATGTCACACTCTCGATCGAGGTGTGCCATCAAACATGATTATAGGAGGATGTGAAGTTAATATTGCAAAATGCTTTCAAGATTGTACACCAATAAATAAAATAATATTAATTCATTAATGAGATCTCATAATTGAATTGTCAAACTTAATATAAATACCAACAAGGAGAATGATGAAACCCACAAACAAACCCATTATGGCCATGTTCTTTCTCAATTAATTTCATTTTTTCATTGCATGTTAGTTTTATCTTTTATTTTAATTAAATCGTATTCCATTCCTAGATAATATAAAAACAACCAAAAGTAGTAGTTTAGTTAAATTATATTAAGTGATTGATTGACTGAAAAGGATCTTCAAGAGAGATGACCCAGGTCAGCCTCTATGCCGCACTAGGAAAAATGTAATTGTTTTTTTCCATGCGCCGCTACAGGCGTGCGTCAAAATCGACACTGTTTCTAGGGAGATAATCAGTTGTTTACTTTAATTTTTATATTTTAAAATTTTATATAGTTTTTATTATTTAAAAAAAACTTCAAAAAAAACATTTTTCCATAATTAATTCAAATTCAAATTATTATGCATGGAACAATTACTCATAGGTACAAGTGGAAGAAACTGACTACAATGAGGAGGCTCTCCAACGAAGATACGATGCACTGATGAAAATGGTAAAGAATGTGTAAAGAGGAATAGAAACATGGATCTCACTGGAAGATTTGATGGCCATGGTTTAGTAACTCCATGTAGACTTAAAAAAATTCAAGGCCAAGAAGGATGTTCCACTAGTCATTCTAATTTCAATTAAGACATCCATAAATTCAAATCCAAATATGAGGTGGAGGATCCCAACTACCTACCAACATATAGTGAAGATAAACTCCAATAGGCACATTCTATTTAAGATGAGATTAATGTCGAACTGAATTAGGGAGATGATACAATCGTAAACTCAAACACTTTTATGTTATTTAATAAAATTTTAGTGTCACCCCTAATAGTTTTGAATTTTTTAGATTTGTCCATCTAGAATTATGCATTGGAGGATTATGAGGGAAAATAAATTGCACCTGGTGAGGAACATTTAGACCTCCCTGAACACACTGAATATTTACTAGGGGAAGCACAAGAAGGGAAAGATAATGTTTCACAAGTAGCAACAAATGGGGAGGAGGATTTATACTTCATCCTACCCCCACCATGCAGGCTATACCAAATTTTTAAGGGGGTGGATCTAGTATACTCTGTTTATGGAGTCCTCCTCAACATTAATAAATAACTTCAAGCTGGTAAGAGCCACATGTGGTAGTTCAAATCAAAGAAGCTTTATCCTTAAATTATTTATAGTAATTTAAATTTTAATTTCATTTATTAGAAAATATTTTAGCATGCGTCCCCTCCCCTTTTTGAGCATTAATTACAGGATCTTTGATATTAATTATGTTTTTTTCTTTTATAGTTTCATAATGGCAGAAGGAAACCCAATGCATTGGATGAAGAGGACTAGAGAATTATTTCAAAAGGGAGTTCACATTTTATGATTAACTCTTAAAATCCTTACTTTTTTGCGTGAAAAACATGATTTGACATTAAAAGATAAGAATTGCATACCCACACTCAAATTAATGCTTAACCTAACTTATCTAGGAGACATGAGTATCTTAGAAATCTAGTGATGTCTTGTTTTAGATTTCAATGTTAATGAGATTGAATGAGTAAAATGTAAAATTGAATGCTTAAAGTGAATCATGGATATTGAAATGAAAACTCATAATTAAAGCGAATTAGTAAATTTATGTAAATGAAATTTCTCTACTATTTTTCATAATTTGAATTTCTGAAATTCATGTGAATTAATTTGTTATTATTGAACATGCCTTGAGTGATTTTCCAATACCATATGTCTCATTCTTGAGAGGATTTCTAGACCACATACTTTTTATTTATTCTTGAGCATATTTGATGAGTTATCTTGGGACATGTCACCGACCAGAACATACATTTGAACTTGTCGAAGCTATGAAGGTGGAAAAACATATTTAAAAATATTGAGGAACCTTTTGAAAATCCTCTATTATTAAAGATCGTCTTTATATCAATCCTTATTTTATCCCATAGAGAAGATGAATGGCCTTTGTTAGGATAATCCATGTTTCAATCCATTTTTATCCATTTCTACCCTACTCTTGGAATTTACATGATATTTTAAAGATAAATTGTGGGGGTGAAGGGATTCTTGGTGGAAGGGAAGATTTAGATTGTATGGAAAATGTGTGGGGAATATATTGTGTGAACTGTAAAAGGTTGTGTAATCATTCATTGTAGTCTATTGTTTTCCCCTCTTGAAAAAAATGAAAATGATAAAAACAATAAAAAAATAAAAAATAAAATGAAAAAATGGGTTGTGATTTGGGAGAACCAAAAATCACCATTTTCAAGACCGAAAATCTTCTAATATTACGTGTTTAGGTTATGGATGTGATGTTTTATAAAATCATAAATTTCAAAAAATAATACAAAATTAAAAAAAATAAAGAGTGTGCATTAATCATTCATTATTCTTTAATTTTAGCATGACCTTACATTGAGTTTTGGGGGAAGTGGGAGTTGGTACATTAAAGAGGAGAATTTCATTACACTATTACTTTTAATATCATACATTGTACTTCAGAGATAAACCTCCTCCTTGAGCCTTAAATTTTAAAACATTAAATCCTAACAATATTAAGCCTCAGAGTCATTTGAACCTTTATTGAAAAGTCCTCATGATTTTATGTGCCTTTTGTCTTTACAAATTAGAGAAAGTAGTTATTTTAAAAGATTATGGATAAGGTGCATGTTCTCATTATATGAGCATAAATCCACTTGAATTTTATCATGAGATATGAGAGGCCAAATTCAGATGTGAGGTAAAGTATGATGTGGCATGCTTAATAATAATGACTTGAGAAGCTTGAATGAAAGAGAGAATAAGTTCCATTGTTTTCAAAGGGGAAAAGTTTAATACATGATTTAATTGTTTATTTGAAAAATGACAAATTAAATTGATAATTTATGTGGATTTTTGAATGTTTGATTTGACATTGAAATTTATTAAATTTTATTACTTTGGAATTTGAATATTGGTAACATTGTTGTCGTCTAAATTCCATGTTGAGATTTTATGCTTGAGGACAAGCATAGTTTAAGTGTGGGGGAATTGATATATCTAATATTTTCCATATTTTTTGAATGTATTTAAATTTTTTAAGCATCCTAAATAATCAATTTGAGCTTATATGAATCAATTTTGGATTTATGATGTGTTTTGACCTAAATGGTGAAAAACGCATAATCTGGATTTCTGACAGATTTTTACATCAAGGGTATTTTAGTCATTTCATGACAAATATAAACCCAAATTTTGTGAATAATTTTTTTAATAATCCTGATTTTATTTCCCTCAATTTTTTCTTCTTGACCAGGAGCTGATTTGGCCATCTAAAGGGGCTAAAAAGTCATTGAAGTTGGACATTTTTCTAGGAGGACAGCATGGACCCGACCATTATAACAAAACCCAAAATCTAACTACACATATCAAAATGAGGCGTTTCTACCAGGGATAGCGCTAGGATAGACATTTAGGGATCTAAAATAAATTTGTTGGAGTTTCGAACACATCAAGGCAGCCATTGAATGACATACTTTTAGAGGAACCATCCCAGAAGCTTCATCCAGAATTAGAAACCGCCAATGTAAAATTCATAACTCCTTCATCTGGTGTCCAATAGAGCTGAACATTTGAGGGTAAATAGAAAAAATATTTATGAACAACTTAGAAGAAGGGGAACATGAGTTAAACTTCCATTTAATGGGTCAAGAATGTGAAATCTCTCGGGGTCTATAATTCTTCCTATAAATGGAGTCCCTCACCTCCCTTCCAAAATCTTCCCATTCTCCATCCATTCATTCATGGAACCAAGGAGGAGATCTCTACCAAGGGACCCTGGCTGAAAATCTTCCCCCTTTCATATTAATTTAGTTCTTTTTTTATTTTTTTATTTTTCATTTGTAATTTAGAGTTCTAATAAAATTCATGCATTATTTTTATTTGTGTGTCCACCCATCCACCCTGTTTTTTTCTTCATCTTTTCTAATTATTTTCATCTATTATTCTTCTGATATTAACCACTGTGACCTCTTGCTCTAAAAATGAGGGTTTAAAAAAATACTTGGCTCAGGGGAGGTATGTGGAAATTTCATTTATTCTCTCCTTAAATTCGAGGTTTTATTATGTTTGTGATGACAAAGAGTGATGTTCATGGGTGTGGAAATCGTCCACCATGACACTGATCTCAAAAACATTTCTATTCTTTTATTAAATATTTTCTATAACTAATAATGTATAAAGGCTCTTCATAAGATGGAGTTGAGACATTCAGTGGTTGAAATGGAATACGATTGATCTAGGTCTTAGAAGAAGTCACACTCTCGATCGAGGTGTGCCATCAAACTTGATTATAGGAGGAGGTGAAGTTAAGATTTCTAAATTAATTCAAGATTTCACCCCAATGAATAAAATAATTATAATTCAGGAATGATATCTCATAATTGAATTATCAAACATAAATTAAATATTAACAAGGAGAATGATGAAACCCACAAACCAATCCATAAAGGCCAAGTTCCTTCACAATTAATTTCATTTTTTCATTGCATGTCAGTTTTATATTTTATTTTAATTAAATTGTATTACATTTTTAGATAATATGAAAACAACCAAAGAAGTAGTTTAGATAAGTTAGATTAAGTGATTGAATGACTGAAAAGGCTCTTTAAGAGAGAGACCCTGGTCAGCCTCTATGCTACACTAACAAAATTAAATTTCTTTTGCCACAACCTACGATAGGAGTGTGTCACAGATTCAATTTATGGGTCATGTTATCTCAAAGACAAGATTATTTGTAGGCCTAGAGAAAGTGAAAGCAGTAGTTTCTTGGGAGCATCTGAAGAACGTCATTGAAGTAGTGAGTTTTATAGGGCTGGGTGAATACTATAGAGATTTCATACCGGACTTTTCATGCTTAGCAGTGCCACTAAAAGGTCTAACTAAGATGGTTTCAAAGTTCTTGTGGTCAGATTCTTGTGAGTCAGCCTTTCAGGAGGTAAAAGAGAGGTTGAATTCAACCCCGATACTAGTATTTCCAGATTTGGGCAAGAGCTATGTTTTTACTATGATGCTTCAGATATCGGGCTTGGAGTCGTGCTTATGTATGGAGAAGGGGTTGTTGAATATGGGTCTCGGCATTTGAGGCCACATGAGAGGAACTACCCAGACACACAATCTCTATTTGGCTGCAATTGTCCACGCCTTACGCTGTTGGAGACATTATCTTCCGGGAGAGCATTTTTTGGTTTTCACTGACCACAAAAGTCTCAAGTACATCTTCACCAAGGCTGATTTGAATTTGAAACAATGAAGGTGGGTTGAGTACCTTCAGTCCTTCTACATTAATATTTCATATACACATAGGAAATCCAATGCAGTGGCTAATACGCTGAGTAGTAGAACTAATTTACAGGAATTTCAAAAGTCTAGCAGTGAGTGGAAACTTATGGCTCTATTCTTTGTGATGCATTTGGAGGTGCATGACAATATTGGGTAGATGTTTCTATCTTATGTATTTATTACCTCTAATCTTTTTGATCAAGTGTGAATGTGGAAGCTATCAGATTTTGAAGGCCTGTACATGGAAGAGATTTTGTTTGGAGAGGACCCTATTCCTAGATAGACTATAGGCGAGGATGAGATCTTTCATTTTCATGGGCAGATATGGGTGCCAACAAACATGCATGAGGAGATTATGAGGGACTATCATTCCTTGGTTTGGGTAGTTCATCCTGGAGTCACCAAGATGTATCGTGATCTACACCATTAGTATTGGTGGCCATGTAGGAAGAGAGATGTTGCTGGTTTTTTCATGAGATGTTCCACCTGTCATTAGGTGAAGGTGGAGCATTAGTGACCAACATAGATTTTGCAGTAGTTACCCATTCCTGAGTGGAAATGGAATGACATCATGATGGATTTTGTAACCAGATTTTTTAGTTCACCTCGAGGAAATGATATAGTTTGGGTTGTAATTTTCAAACTCACGAATGTATCTCACATCATACCTATCATGGAGAGCTTTAGAGTTGATGAGCTGGGAAGGTTGTACATCATAGATATTTCACTTATACATGGGGTTCAACACTCCATTTTTTCAGAAAGGGATTCACATTTTAATTCTCGGGTCTGGAAGGGGATTCACAAGGCTTTGGGTACACAGGTGCTTTTAAGTAAAACTTACCACCCCCAAACAGATGGCTAGTCTGAGCATACGATTTAGGTACATAAGGACATGCTTCAAGCATGTATCCTAGATTTTGGAGGTTATTGGTAGAAGCACATACCTCTTATGGGGTTTTCCTAGAATAATAGTTTTCAAGAAACTATTCAGATGGAACCTTATGAGGCTTTTTATGGTAGGCCATAACGATCAACCTTATGATGTCCGGAGGTAGGAGAGGTAGCTATATGTGGACCTCATTTTGTCTAGGAGACCACATAGCAGATAGAATTGATTGTAAAGAGGATAGATACTAAACAATCTCGATAGAAGTCTTATGCTGATCTACGGAGATGGCCTCTGGAGTTTGGGGTCGGGGATCAGGTTTTCCTGCGTGTCACATAGAGGTTGGGAAACCGGAGGATTATGAGGTAGGGTAAGATTTCACTGAGGTATGTCGGGATGTTTTACATGTTGGAGAGATTTGGTCGGATTGACTACCGGTTGTAGTTACCTCAGAAGTACCAATCTATGCATGATGTATTCCACATTTATTAGCTTAGACGTTGCTTTCATGACCCATCTCATGCTTTTCAACACGAGGAAGATGAGCTAGAGATGGATGCATATTTTGAGGAGAATCCTATTCGGATTGTTGATCGAAGTACAAATTTTCTTAATGTCTGGTCAGTTTCTCTTGTACGAGTGCTATGGAAGCATATGTGAGTACAGGATGAGAGTTGGGAGGGGGAGGCTGATGTATGATCATAGTGGTCAGAGCTGTTTGAGGACTCTTCTTCTACATCATCTTGCTTGGGAATATCAGGGACAAATTTCTGTAAGGGGTGAAGTTTTTCAGAACCCGAATCTTCTTTTTAGGAATGTTCTACTATTTATAGTGTTTATAATGAAAAAGAGGAGTTTCTGGAAATTTCTGAGTACACGTTGTTTACTTTTTGAGTACACGCCATGTACTCGGTTACCTCGTGTATCTGGGTGCTGGATATTTAATGGCCATGCACCCGGCTATGTGTGGTGACCTAGATGCCACCTAAATCGAGGCTTGGAAAGGGAAATTACACGCCATGTAATATCTTTTTGTCACTAAATGTATCGGGGTCACGTATGATGAACAATACCGTCTCCTTCTTGACCTAGTTCGTCCGAGAGCATCCGTACAGCATGGATCTTCACCGAGCCCCCGATCAAGCGTCCATTATTCGAATCAGAATCTGTCTTTTGTGTTGGAATCACATCAGTGAGTTCTCTATTCTTCTTTAACACCTTCTTCTGATTCCTTCCCTCTCATGATATATCATGGGTTGATCATTTTTAGTTTTTTTGTAGATCTATGGTGTTCATGGGAGATCCAAGGCTTGTGGTTCATTTATAATTATCTTCAAACACTGAGGTAGGTGGTTTGTTCCTTTCCGTAGAATTTTTTTGAGTTTTATGTGAAAATATACCCAATACCCATAAACAGGGTATTGCATGTTTACTGTTTTAGCCCAGTTAATTTCCTGATATGCATGTATGATTGAGTAGAGCTAAATAGATTGTGAATAGGGTTAATTTCTATGATTTGGAAGTGTTTTCACATGCATGTTCCGTTTATGACCATTTGGTCCTGCTTAGCCTGTTAGGCTGCCTAGCATGTTTTCCATGCCTAGTGTTGTAGGATGGTGTGATTATTTACCTGATATGCTAATATGTTGTAGACTATCATCCTAGTAGTTCTTGAGGTTTACTCTGGCTGATATGATTTGTTGTACATGATTGACTTACATAGGGTCATGAGAACCCGGTGTAGTAGACCATAGGGAGAATTGCCATAAGGGCTTCTCTAGAGTGTATGTTTATACTTTTACGATGCATGAACAAAGGGGGAATTGATATAAGTGCTTCTTCATAGTGTCTGTATTTCATTGATGAGGGGCACAGGTGAAATTTGACATAATTTCTTCCCCAGAGAGTCTTTTAGTTACCGCTACAAGACTATAGGGGGAATTGATGGCGAGTGCTCCCTTAGAGAGTTTATACATAAGCTGAACCAGAGGGGTTAGACTATGTGTACTTTCTAGAGGGTTGTATTTGTTGTTTTGGTTAAACCAGAGGGGTTAGGATAAGATTAATTCACATAGTGTTTCTTTCTTTGATTATATGTTTCTTGATATATGAAATTTAAGGGTTTGAACTGTAGTAATGTTTACTGCTGAGTACTTCCTTGTTTACTGCTTATTTTTTTTATTTCCTACCATATTTATTCACTGACTATTATGCATGGATATTTTTGTGGTTTCCTACTGGGATTAGTCTCACACCCTGTTTGGATCATGCTTTTGGGCCCAAAAAAATTATATTTTTGTAGGTATAGAAAATGGAAATCACCCTTCTACTTTAGGTACTTGACTGTTTTGGAGCTGGAGAGCATGGGGCCAAGCTGAGGCTTACGATGCTAAGTAGTTGATTTTCTATTTACATTTTTGCTGGGTTTATTTGTATTCCAGCATTGTGACTTGTTTGGCTATTTTCCAAGACATATGTATCATGCATCATATATATGTGGGCTATTGTTATTTATTACTTCCGTTGTTTTCTTATTGATTTCTTTTACTACTTATGCTATTGTACATCTATTTTGATTCAACTATTTTACTATGACAATGAGGGAATATTTTCCCCACTATCATACCCAAGGCCCTCACTTCTAGTCAGCAGCCTCTGGCGTTCGGGAAAATGCACATGAAGACATGTGACTAACCGGGTACTGGGAACCTCTATGTGGCTTCTGGAACCGGGACATTACACAAATCATGCTTAGTATATCTAAGAACCCAATACTACATTCACCCCATGTCCCGAAACATCCCTAGTACTCCACCTATCATATCCCAAATAATAGACAGAACCTAATCGATACTACATTGGTGTAACCTCACTATAATCAACTCTGATACCACTTTGTAACATCCTTGCCCTGAATTTCTTGAACAGAACCTAATATAGTGACCCAATAATCTTAGGCATGCCTCACCATATGCCAAAGTATGTTGGATAATATAGAGGGTCTAATAAGTGATAGTGGGAAGACTATACTTCAAATAATAAAAAATAGAAAGATACAATGGAAGCTGGATAAATAACCTCCAACAAGATATAAAAACCATATTCAAAATAATAACATGTCATGAGTTATACATAAGTATGTTTATAATGATATACCAGTCATACAAGATGTAACCATTTTTAACATAGGCCGATCACATTCAAACATGTTCAAAAGTTGAAAAATATAATACCCAAATCAATAAATAAGATCCACCTAGTCCAGCTCCAAAAACAATCACTGACCAACCCATGCATTATAGAACTGCTAGCCACTATGCTCCAGACATAAACCCTTTCCCCTGTCTATATAAATATATCATAATGTTTGACTGCATCTTGAAGGGTCCATAGAGGGTGTGATTATAAACATAATTGACCACCACCAACTCTGTCTCTAGATAATATCTATACATATATGATTTCATGACCAGTGTAACAAATATAAATCAAGATAATATGCACAACCCACTCAAGCTATGCTAATTAAACCATGACGAGCTCCATTACCTTCTTCAACCAGTGCTTAAATGGGATGACGAACCCATGGTATATTACACAAAAAGTTCTCTTTACCATATAACTAATTCTATATATCAAAACCTTACATGCCAACCATAATCTACATAACCATCCTAATCAATATATGACACCCTGAATGCATGTTCACACACAATACCACAAGTTCTGAGACCAACCAATTTCCCTTACCAACCACTAGTGCAATATCCTGGTGAAACCCAAGAACTATCTACCTTCTTAGTAGCCTCATGGTTCCCACATACAGTGAAAACCCACTCCCATCTAGTGATCTCAATCACCCCCAAGATCTTGTGGATGCTTTTGGTGTATCCCTCCTCTGAATCGATGTAAAACACTATCTAGATAAACCACTCAACTATAGAGGATACCATTATACAAATAGTGTTCAATACTACCTAATGGTCCCTATAATGTATACACATAACTCTAATAGCCTTGACCATATAGTGAGCAACAATCAACAACAAACTATATCCACAGCTCAATGAACATTCATCGACCAACCCATTGAATGGTATATCACCTTTATCTAAATGGTGAATTACATTACCACCTATCTAGTGACCAACATCACCCCATGTTGTATCATCATTTCCCATTGCACCTAAAACCATATCCAGTGTCAAATACAAGTATCCAAACCCAATTCATGTACCATGAGCATAGCTTCTCGAACAAGACATTGATCTTCAACCACTATAACACATGTTGTTGGTGTAACCCATCCAATTGACACATGTACTAGCCATAGATACTATATGATAGCCCTTTAATACCCTAGAGACACCAACTGATTTCAGTTATTGTTTCTCACATGACCCTACCCACGCCTAAATTTCACATGACACATAAACACAGATAAAACATAAGAATTAACAAATAATCACTTGCCATATACTATGAAGGATCTCATGATTGAATTATATGATCTTATTCAACCAGGGGAGGAATAAATCAGATAACTATAGAGAAATACCAAAAAAAGATATATTAGATGAAACTCGCCACAAGTATAATAAACTTGAATATAGTAGAAAAAGAGAAGGTTGATGAATCCCACCTCCAAAATTCTAAAAGTTTGTATCTAGAAATGAGTTTATATAAAGTATAATATGGTAGGTATTACACTCTTCCAACCTAGGAATGAGGGAAAAATAAAACCACATATAAGCACCCAATTTCCACAGAATATAAAAAATATACTATATATAAAGACAAAAATGCATGTACTTTCATATTGTTCATAATAATCCGAAATATAAAAAAGCATAATAGATCAACCAAAAACTTATAAAGAAGGAAATAAAAACTTTTTTGGTGTCTTATAAGTCCAACATTCCCAAAAGCTAGTAAGGTACAACCTTATATGTCATGAACCATCTCAAGTCACCCCTCATCTGGGAACATAAGATGGCTTATGGAAAGTCTCAAGGGGAATTGTTGATCCCCCTGAGCTAGAAACTAATGCATGAGTATCGAGGAGACACTATTGGTAATGTTTTCCCCTAATAAACATATTATATTCATAGAGGAAACTTTTAAAGAATTTGAAATTACTTATCCCTAAGTAATGTGTTCATGAAAACTAAATAAATAGTTTCAAAATTATGAAAGAAAACAAAAAAATGAATAAATAAAATAATTATACTTGTCACAACCATAACATAAAAGTAGATAAATTGTATTTAATAAGATCCCAAGAATACATCAGGGATAAATTTTCCAATACATCGATGATAAAAATAATAATAAACTAGAATACCAAAAGGAAACAAAGATCTGTCTATAACTCATGGTCATGTTCCAAAATCATCGATAATATCGCACCATGAGTGAATGGGTAAGTAAAATCTCATAGATGGAGATATCTAAAGATGCGATATCGAACAGGACATTAATTTTTTTATAGGAGTGATCACAAATCCCAATATGTTGCCTTCTCACACCCCATTTATAATCCTTAGAAATATAATCCTTTCATGGTAATTTGAAAATACAACTCAGAAAGTATGTTTTCCAGTTTTAATTAAAAACTTTGATATGGTCATATTATAAATTCATTTCATTTAAAAAAATCATATTTAAAAAAACCATCTTATAAGATTTTAATAAGAAAAGAAAGTTTAAAGAAAGGTAAATTTAAAAAAAACCTTTTTAATACTTATATTTCAACAATAAATAATAAATAACACAATTTTAAATACTAATTTTCATTATGTTTCTTTCTAAGAAAAAAATAATAGAAAATTATGACACATGTAAATAAACACCAAAATAAAATAATATAACCAACAATAGTAGAAAACTCAAACAATGTAAAATAGTGAAAAATATATGAAAAATATTAACAATACTCAAGAATGAAAATAAATAACTAGAATCATAAAAAATAAAATAAAAGTGACTAAAATTTAATCATTATCATGGGAGTGTACCTAAGAAACCATGGTTAAGGAAACCCAAGATCCTGTACTCCCTTTACGCTCAAAATAATCATAATAACCATGAACAATACAATAGGAGAGTAATCTCAATGCCTATTGAAAAAGGGTTACCCCATAAACGGACACCCTAAAAATACCATATTAATGTTTTATATGTTTTGTAACATAGTAAAAGTATATACATGGTGAAACATGCCTATTAATTCTTTTCTTAACAACCATACCCAGTTCTCGAGTTCCCATTATCAAATAAAATTGAGGTGAGTACATAATCCATAGAAAAATCACATGAAAATACAGTAACATATAAATCTCCCCTCAACTTTTATCCAATACCACCTTTAACAAAACATCTCCCTTTTAATAAAATTATATCATGCTCAGTGTAACCATGGTGATTGAAACATAAAAATGTTAGGTCTGAACACAAATCGTTTTTATAAAATACCAATCGATTCTTTAGTACCTCCACGAGAGTATCAAACCTTGAAATTTCATTAGCATTTTTGGGAATGGTCCTTAAATCATTAAACAAAGTCTTAAAACATGTAAATAATTGTTTAGAACCAATTATGGCTCAATACTTGAAAATAACACTTTAAAAAAAATGAAACTCTATTTCATGAAAAATAATGTTAATTAACCCAAAAATGGTTTAAAATAACACTACACATCATAAGAATCAATCCAAATAGTAATAATCACAAAATATCAACAAAGGAACAAAACATATCTTTAAAAATCAAATCCATTTTTTAAGTACCCATATAATTTGAAAACTAACGTGTCTTTTTATGTTATTACCATTGAATTTTTTTGGAGTCACTAGTTCTTTTGAACATCCTTTTAAAGATATAATTTTCTGAATTGAAACATTTAGGCATTTTATCAAACAAGTAAGGGTATTTAGACATCCTTTTTATACTATACATGGCCAAAAATTCATTAAAAATCCATTTTCAATGCTTGAAATTCATTGAGATTAGGATAAAAAATAATACATATCATAACCTTTAGGAAACTCAAACCATAACATCAATTAAATTATGTTATAAATTAATATATTTATGTTTAAATAATTATACATGTCTAAACCTACATCAAACAAAAGAAAACACATCGCATTCAATTAACATCACTAGGATGGGTCTCAAGAAGATCTCTATGAGCATGAACCCCAAAAATCATAAGAATAGACAAACCCCATAACCCAAGGTTAGGAAAACATGTCCCATGGGTAATAGAATGAAAAATAAACTAGAAGAAGATGATAATAAGGAAGGAAAGAGCCCAAACCTCAAATAATTCACTTGTAGTAGATGAAGATACCATGGAATCAATAAAGGAATGGGAGGGATTCAGGCCTAGGGATCCTCCATTCCTGTTTCATATGAGTGGGAAGAAATAGTGGATCAATCAAATTAAAATTATGGAGGTAAGAATATAAATTTTAGATTTTTTCTAAAACATATTCTGATCACATGTTTTGACCACATGGTTAACCAAACTATGTGACAACCAGGTTCCCTTCATTGTATAGACCTGAGATTCTTCATAGTTTGGTTGAACAGTTAGTGAAACTATGTCCCAACCATGAAAACAATCACAAAATATGGAATTTTAGGTTTTTAATGGTTAAAACATTGTTAGATCTAACTGTATTCCAAATTTGTGACTATAAAATTAACCTAAAAATGTGAAAATCCAATGAAATTTGACTTGAAATTCATGTAAAAGGATAAAAATATTTAGATAAATAAAATATTAGGGAAATGGAGTTTGGAGTCTAAAATATCTCTCCACTATACCACTTTTTATCCCCAAAAATTTTCCAAAAATTTTCATATAGGAAAACTCAAAATAATTCGATAGAGACAGGGAACCAGGAGTTACAATTCCTTAACTGACTGAAACTAAGGTAAAAACCAATAAAAAAACCTCTCTAAATCCATATAATACCCTAAAACCCAATCGAAAATAGTGATGGAATACAAATATAAAAATATAAATCAAAATTTTGAGACCTATAGTCGGCCTCCTCATCATTTATGGTTTACACAAACATGGAAAAAATCAATGAAGTACCATAAGGCACTAGGAAAGCCTCAGACGAGGAGTTTTAAATGAGGAAAGCAATAGAATAGTACATCCTTAGCCTGATAGGAACAACTATGAAAAATGTAAAAAAGAGAACAGACATTTAGCATCCCAAAATACTACTAAAGGAATTAACATACTAATAGAACAAATTAAAGGAACAAAGAGGGACAAAAATAAGAAAATGGAAGGAAGAGGAGCACTATAAACACACTCATTCACATTACAACCTAGGTCCCCACCATTACACTTCAACAAAATAAAACTTCAAAAGTACTAAATCAACCCCAATGATAATAAATTACCATAATAATTAAATACTATGGATTGGAATGCCCAATATGAACACACTAGAGCATAAAAGTATTTTATCCTCATTTGATAGAGTGCCTTCACCAAAACTAGTTGATTAATCATGGGTTAGACCATAGAAAAGAACATCATCACCATAAATCCCCTGGTCACATTATCACATGAATCCAGGATAGATGAGAACACTCTTGAACTGCACTCTAAAAAAATACCTATTTCAAAAACCAAACATTCATCAAGTCCATAACCATTGCCTCAAGAAGAAGTAACCCACTTCTTGAAAGTCAACCAAAATATAAAAAAATAACTATTGGGTAATGAAAAAATATCATGAATTATTTATTTCCACCAATCCAATGGGAGTCTATGCATGGTTCTTAAATTGGATCGAACACTTACAATCCACAAGAGATATTGAATCATGTAATATTCCAAGACTCGCAAGAACATTCTAGGAGTAAAACCTTAAATAAAAAGGACCATAATGCCCAACCAGAAGAAAAAATCACACACCTAGCTACAATAAATGTTACACTACAAAACTGTAAATCACAACATTCTTTATTTTGAATTTTTTTGAAAGGGACATTAAAATAACACATTATAGTTTTAAAACCATAAAATACCAACATAAAATCTATTTACAACTCTAAAAATCCCTCTTTAAAGTAATTTTTTAAATCTAAAACACCATGTTCATTTCAAATGAAATGAATCAAGAACCCAAAAAAATATAGGGAGAAAATCATAATCACTATTTAAAAAATAAAAACACTAAGCAAGATTTGGAGATCCATTTAAAACTCTATTTAAACCATGAATATTTTTATAAAATAATTATTTAAATTCACAAGTTCATCCTTGAAATATTTTTTGTGTTCAATTAAATAAATACCATTTCAATTCATTTTAGAAAACTCCTTTATAAATTTCAAAAATAATCTTCCACCATTTAAAACCAGTTATTTCTCTAAAAACCTCAAATAAAAATAGCCTTTATTTATAAATCCTTAAAAATAATGTTATAAACAACCTTTATAAGTTTTAAAATCACCAAAACCCACTTAAAATTGCTAAATGTGGTTCCCTAGAACAAAATACTTTGAAAATTATTACAAATATATTCAAATAAGTGAATATTAATTTATATATCATATGATATATTGATTTGTATTCTATGTAACATTAATGTGATATGTTATAGAGTATCTGTCACAACAATATAGGTCATAACAGTTCCCTACTATGACGAGAACCTTGATATCCTATGATGATATCTCATAAATCCTTGTTTTTTGGTTGAATAACATTCTACGAGGGGGTATGTAGTATGCTGACTGTCAAGTGTGGGTACTCTTAAATGGATTAGAATTTTTCTCATGAATTTCACACTTCGTAATATCCAAGATGGGATATTGTGAGAAAAAACATCCCAATAAGATTTATGCATGTTTATGTTTCATTAGATATTCCAATCTATAAAATGTTTTAATGGTACTTAGACTTTAAGAGTATCATTATTACATGTCATGAATCACACACTATGATTTACTGACCAAAACCATGACACAATATGTTTGTGGGAAGTATGGTATGTTTGGTGTATCATGAATGTGTTGTTATTAATAATAATTTGAGGAATTATTTTTCCCTTATGTCATTATGAAATTTGATATTTTGGCCCTTTGATTAAAATAAAACTGTCAAATTAAATTCTATGTCCATGGTGTAATGAAGTTTATTTCAGATAATCAAAGAAAAATGTATCATGCATATAGGTTGATGACATAGATGTGTAACCTACTTGATGAGATATTGTGATAAAGGGATTATATTACATATAAATCATTCATATGTTGTTTTCGATGTTTTGACATTATGTTCTTTCTATTGGGTGACTTGACCTATTGCTAGATAGTAATATTGGACTTCAGGTAAGTCTTCTTAATTCCAACGAGAAAGAATCCTAGAGGGTCCCACACTAAGTGTTTCTATTTATCTTGATTAAATTATATTTAAATTAAATTATTAGAATAAATATTATTCTCAAGACACACTATTGGAAAATAGGTCTATACCAACGGTTTTGCAAAAAATTGTGGGTATATGGTACCCCTATACCCATGGTTTTCCATAACTGTGGGTATAGGGATAATATGAGAACATATACCCATGGTTGTGCGAAATACTGTGGGTATAGTTTTCTTTTAAGACCTATACCCACGGTTTTGGAGAAAAATATGGTTATTGGGTATATTCTGAAGGCCTATCCCGACGGTTCTTGGAAACCGCAGCTATTGTTGTTTTTTTAAAGACCTATACCCACGGTTCTCCCGAACCGTGGGTATATGTTTCCCGCGTTATGACGGGGAAATAAAATTTTGCAGTACATGAAAAAATTAGGCTGGAAGACATTTTTTCATGGTTTATATTAATATATTAACATATATATAAATATATACTTTAAAAAATTATTCAGCTCGTTTGGTAAACTTGTTTTTGCTGTTGCTCTAGGTCGCACGTCCAAATCCCTCTGCTCGCCTTTTGGAATTTAAATTTCCCATGTAAATAATATTAATATATATACATATATATCTATAAATATTACAATTAAAAAAAATAGGTTGCTTAGTCCCTTGGTGGCTTGCGCCAGTGAGGCTCTGCGGGTGGCGCGGGTTCGAATTCCTCTGACCACATTTTTGAATTTAAATTTCCCACGTAAATCATATTAATATATATACGTAAATATATGTATATGTAACAATTAAAATTAATAGGTTGGTTGGTCTCTGGTTTGGCGCGCCCGTGAGTTGCTATGTGAGGCACCGGTTCGAGTCCTACCCACTGCGCCTTTTATGAATTCAAAAAATACCCTACGGTTTGAAAACCCTGGGTCTATTGTGTGCCATGCTGGAACAGGTGTGCCACCCTTTGACTCTCCTATACCGACGGTTTAGGAGAACTGTGGGTATAGGCTGAGACCCCTATACCGACGTCGTTCCAGCCCACGGTTCCCAAAACTCAGGGTATATCCTATACCCACAATTTTGGGGGCTATACACACAGTTTTGAACTGTGGGTATAGGCTGTTTTTCTAGTAGTGACAAAGGAATAATTTTTATTAATGTTTTATTGATCATTAATATTTATAAGATAATAAATAATTATCAATTCATTGATTAATAATTTATTTGATTACATGAATATTTATCAAATATTTATTCACTAGATTTTGTATAAAATATTTATTTTATTTATTAAATATTTATTAAATATTTATTAAATATTTATTCACTAGACTATGAGTGAAATATTTATTTATGAATAAAATATTTATTTGGGTATTCAATAAATTTTGAGGATTTCAAGAAAACTACAATTATGTATAGTGATAAATATTAATTTGAAAGCTGATATAATATTATTTATCATTGCAATAGTTAGCACCCACCCTAAAAATAAAAATAACATTATTATTCTTATTATATGTCATAGGGTTTGATACTGATTATAATATTAGTTAAGGTCTAGTATGCAATTAAATAATATTTTACAATAAACCAAGCACTATAAATATATTGTTATGTCTATCATGTAGGGTTAATCAGGAATTAAGAATCGTTGTGCACAATGGACATCTCTCTTGAATTTATCCCTCTAACCTCCTCTTAAGAATGAGAAGAACTCCTTAAAGCATGAAGAATATTAAAGCAGTCAAGATAATACATACATGATGATTGATCCCCCATTCTATAAAATGACAATCAATTAGTGTCATTAAAAGATCAAAGGACCACATTTAGATCACCGCTATAGGAATTCTACACTTATATCCTCCATACACAATAATGGTAATCCGAAAGGGTTTTTTCAACAGATCAAAAACGTCATCAAAGAATATTCCTAAGTCGAGTTAACCATTATATCAATCATATCTAAATTAATTATAAATTTAATGTGAAAATATCCTCTCTCCAGGTTCTGAGATATCTTAGGTAAATATTCAATGGAAAAAATCATTGGTCATAACATTTGAATTTTGTACTATATTGTTAATAATCTATTAAATCAACAAAACCTTCTAGGTGTCTTCCCAACAAGGTACATCTGTTGTGCTTGGAACCTTCAAGTGGTATCAGAGGGTTTTAAATTTATAATTATTTATTTGACTATTAATATATTATGTGAAATAATGGTTATATATTTAATTTCAAGAATATTTGTTCTTTAATCCATTTTAATTAACATTTTAAACATTTTAATTACTATATTCAAAATTCATATATTCTTAAAGGACTAATAAAAGATGAATAATTCTTTTATATTCCATTATGAAGTGCTAAGTATTTTGGATGGTAGGACTTGGTAACATGAAATGTAGTCAGAGTACATGTCATGTACCCAAGTTCATTACACCTAGCCATGTTGTGGGATACACAACACACCAAGAAGTAACAACACATAGTGAATTTATTGGACAATACATGTAGATCAGGCCAACCTGGAACATGGATTGTTGGATTACACAACTTGTAGATGATGTACACACCAGAAATTCTATATGGTTTAGCAGCAAAATCTACGCAAACCATGTTGTCAAATAAATGGTTTAAACCCACGTAAGACTAACAGTCATAAACATTAATGAAATACATGATGTGTAGACAGTGTACACACCATGTAGTTTATTATTTCTAGTATTTGATATACATGTTGAGTAATTTGGTGGTTCATACAGACACACGGCTAGTATAACACATGGAATATAGCTAGATTACCGGTCATGTGGTCTCACATCTGATGAAAATTCCATGTCTTTTGATAGGTTTCCAGGGCACAAAAAAGATTGATGCATGGTATATAGCTTGTTAGTATATGTCATGTAGTCCAGATAAGGTACAAACCTAAGCCACGTGCATTTATCCAAGGTATAATAAATTTGACTAACAAGATGGGTATCTCTTAAGTACAAACCATGTAGTCTCCAAATAAAGGACATAATTAAATTCCATTAAAACACAAATTACCTCATTAAAACCTTATTAACATAATTGGAATCAGAGGTGTTTGAAAATTTAATTGTGGTTTTAAATAATTAAAAGTACACAATTAAATTTATTTTAATTATTTATATTTATTGTTTATGCCATTTATTTTCCATAAATTCATTTATGATGCATATTTACAAGAGAATATGGAAGGTCATTAAGTTAAAAGGCAATAATTAATTATTTAAAGCATTTTTATCTTAATAATAAAGAATGAATATAAATGAATGTTTTTCAATGTATGTTTTTTTATTTTCTGCATGTATGATCATTCATTTTCTTGACCAAGACCTCTGTATGTGTTGATTTTATTTAATTTAATTTATTGCATGGATTTTCAAATTAATAATTCTTAAATTAAATATGATGGTTTGTGAGTCATCCCTCTCTCAATTATTATGTAGAACCTATGAGTCAAAGTTTATTAATGTAATTTCCCTTCACAAATCCTTTATCCCCCTCACCTGTATGTGATTTAAAAATATATATAATAATAGAGTATCTCAAGGTGCGTAGAGGTGGTTAATGATGAACCCAATATGATATAAACTCAAGTGATAAAAAAATGGATTGGTGGAATGCTACAACTTATGCCAAGACTAAAATAATGAGTTTTTCCATCTAAGTCATAGGTTGATTTACTGTATTCTCTATAAATAAACTGTTAGATAATCTCATGATTGGGTCATTTATTTATTTATTTATATCTTATGTATTATTTATTTTATGGATTCAATACTGCAATCAAATAAATATATGGATTAATTTGAAAATATGAAATTTAAATAAATATACAATGAGTAAATGTTTTATCGAAACATAGTTAATCACTTAAGTTAAATACACCTAATATTAATAAGGAATGTAAAAGATAAAACTAGAATGTTTTACACATAAAAAAAATTAAATACCTAAATCTAATATTATGTTAGACTAATGCTTCCATTACTTGATTAATATTGAAACCAATAAAACTAAGTGTCTTACAATCCCATGTTGGGACACTTACTTTAATAATGGGAGTTCTTATGAATGTTTTGGGTTAAGTTAACCATTTTACATCAAGAGGAGTAGTACTTTCTAGACTTGTTGTAACTTGGAGGCAAGTATTGAGGAACCCCCGGTTAGGATTTTTTGATTTATCAATCCACTCAAAATATCAGGATGTTATAAAACCATGGTTGGAAATATCCTCCTTACATAAATACCTTCAAGTTGATTGACCAACCCGTATTGGGGTTATTTGAAGTGGCATATGGATCCTTCCACAAGAATGTCTTTAGTTATGTTATATTCTGAGTTCAGTGGAGAGGGACATTTAGACATGATAAAATATTTAGATAACTAATAAAATTAAATTCATTATGTATCAGATAAATTGTAATCAAGTTAATTAATAATCATTTATTTTAATTATAGTAGAAAATAGAAATCTAAACAATGAAAATAGTGGAATCATTTTTTAGCTCTGGGAATGTCTTTAGAAATATATTTTTTGGATATAGTACAATAATTTATACAATGAATTATTTTCAGAATGTTTTTATTATGTGTTGGAATCTCTTATACTTTTTCTTTAACCCTAGTAGGTGAGTGAAGGTATAAATGATGCTTGCCGGAGATATGTTGAGGATGCTTGAAATGTCTATTGTATTATATTATAATCTGTGTTCCTAGAGTTGATGATATAACATAAATACATATATTCTTACACCATAATATATAGTTTTATTTTTCTTGAAAAAGGTAGGGAAAGGATTAAAATAAATAATATTTTTAATGCACTATATTAGTGTAAAATGGAAGAAGGTAATCTAGCTATTGATCATGATTTTAAAGTCTTGGGGTATAATAATCGGATTGAAAAAATTTATCTTCCACTTATATAATAAAATATCCATTAATATTATCTTATTATCCAATCCACCAATTTTATCCTTATTTTTCTAATATCGGGTAAATGAAATGGATAAATCGCTCAGAAATCATTTGTTCATACTTCACCAAGAAGATATGGATTGGTTGAAACTTGTTTCACTGCCCCTTATGGTGAAAATATTGAAATAAAATTTTGAAGATCCCATGTATAATAGAAATCCAAAATTTATTTTATAGAATCCTTAAAACAGAAAAAGGATTCAAAGGTATAAGGATGAATAAAAGGTTGTTTTTTTTTCTTATGTAGAAATAATGGACACTAGAAAAGAAATTGCAATGAATTGAATAATAAATAAGTTACATCTACTTCAGGTATATTAATAAAGTTTATATTTACAACTTTTGTATTAAATAAAATATACTTGAAACATATATCTATTTAAATATAGAAAATGAGAAAGAATAGAAATGTTATAGAGTGAACTCAAAAGGAGATGAGAAAGGGAGATTCCAAAATCAACTAAGGAGAGATCAATACTTCACATTACTATAATGGATTGATTTAAGTTTCAAATATGTATTACCATAAAATTATCTCAGTGTATAACTAGACATAATGAGACATTATTTTACATTTTGAATAAATTTTGTTATCTAGAGACTCTGGGATTTCTGTGTAAGACTTTCGAATATTCCTAGGAATATGTTTAGAGTCAGTCACTGAGTTGACACATGATTCCAAGGCCTAGTGAGCCTGAAATTAATTTTATAAAAATATTAAATATAGTTTTATTGTACACATACTATGTTAGTAAAAAAGTTGAATAACTATAAATGATTGATCATATCAGAAATATGAGACCACAATTGGGTATGGAAAGTATTTCTTACCCTAGGTGGGACATAAAATGAGTTAGCACAGGAAGTTCAGACCCCTCACTTGTTGGAGGCATGTTTAATGAATTGATTAATTTATTTATTAATTAATTAGTTAATGTTTTATTTAAATAGATAGATTTATGAATATATTTCCCTGGAAAGCCTTGCTAGGGTTATCTCATATTTTCTTTAATTTGCCGACAAGAGCTCCTCCCTCTTCCCTTTGGGGAATGATGAAAAATCCTTGGATCAACAACGAACCCTAATATTAAGAAAAATTGAAGCATGAATAATCAATGGATCTTCTCCTCCATTAGAAATTTATTTCTTCCATATGAAATGATTCGATCTTGAGGTAGTACTTTTCTTTGTGGTTTTATCCCCCATTCCAAATTAGAGACTAATGTGAATTAATCCTTTCCAAAAATTTATTCCCAGATCCATATTCTATTGGTTTATCCAACATGTTCATTCTTGGAATTGGAGTTATTCAATATTTAATTTCTTTAAATTGACAACTTATATCATTATTGAATCCCATAAATGTTGTAAACAAATAAAATGTCCATTAATTGATGTTATTCTAACTTTTATTTTTTTTTATCCTTAATTTTTCACATTACCGACACCAAACATTGGTTTGGAAGGAGGTTCGACCGAGTAGGGATCATATTAAGAAATTTAACCATTGAATGTAGTTGGGGATGAAGATGAAATCAATAATGGATGTGCATGTCAAATGTGTAAGAGGTCCAGCAGATGGTCGGCTTGTAGGGATCATCCAGTCAAGGCGAAGGTGTGACATCTCACCAGAGAGGCTGTGGGGTAGTGCGATCTAAGAGATTTGTTCTTCAGTGTTTCATTGAATTATATAGGTGGGAGATTTTGGTGAAACTAGGAAATCATGGAGTTTAGATATGAAAAATCTTGGATCATGAGGATAGATAGGACGAAATCCTAGAGATAGTTAGATAAGAATAAAATTGATAAAAATAGAATAATAAATGGGTAGTGCCTCATTAAGTTGGTTGTGTGAAGGATTAGGGAGGGGGTTCTCTATCGCCTCATACTATAAAGGTTGATACATTAATATGATATTAGTATTATTATTATTTAATTTAATAAAACAAAAAATATAGAAACCCCATGAAAGGGGCTAGCGTGAAGTGTGAACTGGAGAAGGGGGGAGAGCTCCACACATCTTTTCTTAATATTAATATAATATTAATAATAATATTATTATTATCAACATCATAATTATTATTAAATCCAATTTTCAATTGTAACATATTTATACAGTTTCAAATTGATGATCCATTAGCAGAAATGTGACCATAGAATTAGGACGGTCATTTTAATACCAATGTTTTATACCTATTTCAGACTCGTGTCATAGCTCCATGAAAAAACAATGATAATGAAATTATTATTATTTTGGAATATTTTATATGACATATCTCCATTATACAGTGTTGGAATGATGAATTGTCTACAATACTGCAAACTTTAAATTAAGGCAGGCATTTCTGGAACAATATTATGTATTTAATTTGGAATTGTGGATCAGGCCCATGAGATGTCATTCAATCATGATGTGGTAAAATGTAACCTTTTAACCAGGGGTCTTATTGAGGAAAGTGAATAGCCTATATCAAGTTTTTTTCATGAGTATCGCAACAGTGTGACTTTTTTCTCTATCTGAGGCCATTTTCAGAGGTATATCAATGAAATTAAATTTTTTCCCTTCAGACTGACAACGAACATTGTGTTTTTATCAAGAATTCGGCCCCAAAATGTCATGTAGTATCCTTACACTCCTTGTAGTACTACATGGTCTAAAATATGTATGCTGGAAAAGACATGTCCTGATAGATGAGTGGGACAACATGTCATGTGTGTCCCTTACATGTCACATACTCCTTTATTAATCTTCAAGATTACGTATCATTTTTATTTGGACTTGAATTTTGTCATGTGAGTAGCATGTCTTAAGTTCTATTCATATAGAACATGATGTTTCCCTCTATTTAAGATTTTTATATAGGATTAGAGACATTCTAATATTGACGCACATATGTGACACCCGATGATGGTAGTGATCTTATAGAATCTCTCTAGTAGTTCTAGGTGTAACCCTCTAGCAGGGCTAGGCAGTGGGGTTCTTTGATGAATGTACCAGGATTACTCACTAGTAGGAATGGGTAGTGGAATTCACTGATGATATTTCTGAGTTACCCTCCAATAGGATTTGGATATAGAGTTCCTTTCCATTCCATGATTACCCTTCAGTAGGAATGGGTAGTGGCATTCCTCGATGACAGTTTGGGGCTTACCCACCAGCAGGGCTGGGTAGTAATGTTCCCCGATGACAGGTTTGGGCTTACCCTCTAGTAGGGATGGGTATTGGAGTTATCTGATGACATATTCCAGGCATATCCCTATGGTCTAGGTAGTGGAGTTCCTTGAAAACTCACCAGGCTTACCCTTAAGTAGGAATGAGCAGTGGTATTCCCTGATAACGTTCTCAAGCGTAACCCTCTAGTCGGGTGGATTCATGATATGGAGATCCCTTACCTTCTCGTTTGGGTTCCTTTGAGAGAGTGTATATATATATATATATATATATATATATCCTTATTTGGTACCCGCTCCTTGGGTTTTGGTTACTATCCTTCTAGGAGAGACAAAGACACATGGGGTATGCTATGTGTTTTTTGTGTCTAGGTTATCATGATTGGATGAGTCTAATATCCTACTATGTGTAGAAAACACTCAATGAGATGTTCATCATCTCACTATGTTTAATTCCATATGATTGGATGAGTTTACTTTCACTCTATTACTGGATTAAGTTATACTCTTTCAATATACCTTATTCTATCTACTACTTTTCTCTTCATTTGTATCTCTTATTGCTCCCCCTTCACCCATCTTGGGGTTTTCTACTGGGTATCTTTATACTCACCCATGTATGGGATTTTCCCAACATGTGTCATGTCTTTTACAAATGATTGATTGATTTATCATGAGTTCATAGGATCTAAGGGATAAATGGTACTTGGACCATGTATGGTTGTTGTAGCTTGGTATTCAAGAGCTAGGATCTCTAAGTTGTTTTACTTTTCCTAATTTATATCAGGTCAGGACATATTTCTGGTTTGGGAGCATATTTTTTCCATTTTACCTTTATGTATACACTAACATACTTAGTACTGTCTAGAGTTTCATGTTTGTTTGGTTGACATTATAGAGGTGTTACATATTTTAATTTCTCTCTCATCACTTTTTCATTAATTCAGTTTTATTCATGTGCACATGTACTTAGGAAAATGAATCATTGAGTTAGTTATGACTTTAGAAATTTTCACCACCCCTAGCCTTTGGAGGAGGTCATAGGGTAGTTGTATCTCGAGCTCTGGATTGGGTCGATTTGTGACAGATTGATATCAAATAAAGTTCATTCCTTGGGACATTGTTCAGATGTATCAAATTTAGATGATTGGTTGGTTTTGGGGACCATTTTAAAATTTTCTTGAGTGTGTCTCTTTAACCAGGGATTCTAGTGATGGTGTAGGCGGCTGACGTATCCATTCACCAGGACCCTGACTACCTACTTTTTGACTTGGCATGCTGAGGAATTTTTTGCAGGGATCAATGGTACATGAATCATATGGGATTGAGTCTTCGATTATATTTCTTGATTCATCTCCCCATAGTTGATATATATATACTCATCTGACCACATTACTCTTTGATAACTTTTAGGATGCCTTTTTTATTATAGTCAGCCAGGATACCAGCTTTGATTTAGGATGATGACCTCATGAGTGATGAGGCCTCAGTTTAGGGTTCTTCCTATGATCCCCTTAATCCATGTGGGTTGGTAGAAGAACCTACACATATTGTGCATAAAATCAACCTAGTAGATAAGGCTAGGGATGTATGTAGGATGAGAATGCTCTGTGAGTTCTAATTTCAGATACCACTGAAGTTTCGTAGTGATCCAGGTCCTCAGGTAGGAGAGGATTGGCTGGAGTTGGTGGTCCCCATCTTTAGGGTTATTTGGAGATAGAAGGATCAGATTCATGGGATTTGGTGTTATTTGGATAATCAGATGCAAGATGAGTCAACACTCATGTGGGGTGACTTCCAGCAGTTGTTTTTTGAAGAGAACTACCCCTCCTATTTATGATCGGTCCAAATCTAGGATATTTTGGTGATTCAATAGGGTGGGATGATAGTGGAAGAGTACGTAGATATTTTCATAGACCATACATGATCCTCTCTCGACATGATCTTCATTGGATACATTCAAGCACAAAATTTTGATCAGGGATTACAAAGAGATATTTGAGCTAGTGACGTTATCTAGTGAATCCCCACCTATATTGAGGTGTTGGAGAAATCAGTTTGTACAGAGATATTTTTGTTAGAGAGATTCTAGATGGTTGGAGTTGGTAGTGGGAATAATAGAGCTATGTCATTTGTAATAGCCGGTTGGTTCCAGAGATCTCTGAATAAAAGAACCTTCTATGAGAATCCTCAGGGACTTGATTATATAGTGTAGGGGGAGTATAGAGCAACAGGGTAGCCTCGTGCTATGATTATGATGGGAACGGTTGCATGGATCATGACTACCTGACCAGATGTGTCGTGGAGGGTAGTTAGATAGGTGATAGACCTCCACAATAGAGGCAACATTGTGATCAATGATCTACTAAGAGAGAGAAGGGTGGTCCCTTGGAAGTTAGAGCTGGTAGAAAAGTAGGAGGAGGTATGGCTGGTGGATTCCTCTATGAAATCCTTCCACCACCACCACTGATCGGCACACAAAAGGCTCAGGGATATATTGATCAGGGCCGCTGATAGTTGTAGGATTTGGAGGCATATAACCCCATAGAAAATGAGATAATAAGATGTTTCATTTGTTTCATTTCTACCGTTTGTAGTATAGTTTTTTAGAAACTATTGTGAGGTACTCTTTTCTTTTTTCTCCTTACCCAAGGTTCAACCGGGGTGATGCAGGGTATTGGTGTAACCATGTATCTATGTTGTTTGGTGTAGCTTCGAATGTTTGAGGAATATGGACTCTTTCCCCACTAAGATGCATTTTTTAGATGCCAAAAAAACCACGAGGGTGAGTTAGTACCAGCCAAAGTAGATAGTATCGATATTTGGTGGATGAATCCCTCTAACCTGTGTGTTTAGGGTGATGTTCTGTGATGGAGTTTCGGAGTAGGTTCTGCCATTGCTAGTGATGTTTTTCTACATGAACCTTTATTATTGGGATGCCACTAGTGGGTGTGGTGTAGTTTCTAGTTTGGGGTTAATATCCTTTCATGAGAGGCAAAGATGTATGGGGTATGCCACATAATTTACATGTCTATATTATTGTGGTTGGATGAGTCTACTAACCCCCTTTGATCATTGGAACCCTTGTGTGCTTGGCATCAAACTCGATGTAGTGGAAGGCAGTTATCATATATAGGTCGAATAAGCTGAGTCCCCATGAAAAAAACTATGCAAATAATTACCTAGACCTACCAATAGAAGATTTTTCCATGAGTATGTGGGGACACTGCCTTCTATGGGACATAGACTGTGAGATTTTGCATGGCCATATATCCTTAGGATTTTCACCTGATGGATTTTGTTTTCTGAATAAGGGAATCAAGTCATCTTGTTTTTGGGAAGAAATATGATTCTGATCATGTTATAAGAGGAGGTAATGAGGGATTTTGAAACTTCTCCATTGGTTGTACATCCTAGTGTAGGGAATATGTATGGAAAATCTAGATGCAGGCTCAATATCCCCACATTTTTTTAGTTATGCTTTTCAAGGACAAAAAATATTTAAAAAATGGAATAATGTAGAGACTCTACTTGTATCGTGTAAGAATTTATAATGTTCCTATGAATATTTTTAGATCCATCTGTTGAGATGATGCATGATTATGAGGCCCGGTGAGCCCAGAATTAATTTTATAAAATATTAAATATATATTTATTACACTCATATTGTTTTCTGGAAAAATTGTAATAAATCACAAATAGTTTATTAGATCATAAATACGAGACCACAGTTAGGTCCATAACATGGTTTTTACCCTAAACATGACCTAAAATGAGTTGGCATAAGGTGTTTGGACCCCTCGTTCATTGGCGGTGAATTTAATGAATCAATTAATTACTTAGTTAGTAAATGTTTTAGTGTAATAGATTGCTTTATAAATATATCACCCTAGAAAACCTTGATAGGTTTGTCTCATATTTTCTGTAATCCACTTATGAGAGCTCCTCCCTCTTACATTTGGTGAACAACAACAAATCCTTGTATTGATGACGAACCTTTGGATCAAGAAGAATTGAAGTGCGATGAATCAACAGATCTCCTCCTCCATTTTCAAGCGCTTTATTCATCAGAAAATGATTCTATATTGAGGTAGGAATTTTATTGTTGTTTTTATCCCCATTCAAAATTAAAGACGAATGAAAATTAACCCTTTCCAAAAAATAATTCATGGATCGACATTCTGTTGGTTTATCCAACATTTTCTTGATTGGAATTGGAGTTATTCAATATTGAATTTATTAAAATTGATAACTCATATAATTATTGAATCCTTTCAACAATGGAAAAAAACAAAACAACCATCGATTGATGTTATTCCGATATTTATTTTTATTTTTTTATCCTTCATTCTTCTCATTACTACCACCAAACATTGATTTGGCTAAAGGTTCTACAGAGTATGGATCGTCTCAAGAAATAGAACCCTTGAATGTGTTCGATGATTAAGGATGATGATTTAGGAATAAACTACATGATGTGATCAATAATGGACATGGGGGTCAAAGGTGTGAGAGATCCAATGAATGATCATCTCGTTGGGCTCATCCAGTTAAGTCATAGGCATGATAGTTTGTTGGAGAGTTTGTGGGGCGGTGTGACCTAGGAGTCGTGTTCTTCGGTGTGGCATAGAATCAGATGGGTGGAAGACTAGAATTATGGAAATCATGGAGCTTAGATAAGAAAAAAACATGGAATATAATGATAGATATGGTGAAATCATGGAGATAGGTAGATAAAAAGAAAAGTGATAAAGAAAAGAATAATAAATGGGGTATAACCTCATTAATTTGTCCACGTGATGGATTAGGGAGGGGGAGTTATCCAGATCCCCATTCTCTATAGTTTGACATATATATATATATGATAATAATAATAATTATAACAATATAATAATAATAATAATACAATAACAAAACTATAATAATTGAATTGAAGAAAAAAATAAATGAACCCCCATTTGAGAGGATGGAACGCAACATGAACCGGGGAAGGGGGGATTACTCAATACCCCTTGGATTAATATTAATATAATATAATATAATAACTATTATTATTATCATTATTATTAAACCCCATTTTATATTGTAACTTCTTGACACAGTGTCATATTTATGATTCTTCAGCGGCAAAGTGGCCTTGGAATTGAGACAACCATTTTAAAACCAATGTTGGATACCTTTTTCAAACTCAGGGCTCAGTTCCTTGAAACATCCAGTGATAATAAAATTATTTTTATCACATAATATTGTATCTGACATATCACCCTCATATAGTGTCAGAATGAAGAATCGTCTACAACACTGCGACTATGAAATTAAGGTAAACATTTTAAGACCAATATCGAGTATTTAATTTGGACTCACAGTTCAATCCGATGAGACACCTTTCGAGCATTATATGGTGAAATGTAAATTTTTCATTGGGTGTCCAATTGAGGCAAGTGAATAGACTATCTTGAGCATTTTTTCTGATGATTGCAACAGTATGACCAGTTTGCCCATATGAGGCCATTTGTAGAGTCATATCAAGGAAATTATGTTTTTTTACTTCGAATTGATGATGAACCATGTGGGTTAGTTAAGCTTTTGGCCCCAGAATGTGGTGTAGTATGCTTACATACCATGTAATACTACATGGTAAGCCATTAGTGTGCTGGAAAGGACACAAATTGATAGAGGAGTGGGACCACATGTTGTGTGGGTTCCTTACATGTCGTATAATCCTTTATATTCTTAATGATTTCATATCTATTTCATCTAGAATCGAATTTTGTCCTATAAGTAGCCTATCCTGAGTGTTTTTTCATGTAGAATGTGAATGTTCCCTCTACTATGAATTTTGAGATATGATGTGAGATGTTCCAATCATGATGCAATAAGGTGAAACCTAATGATAGAAGTGATCGTACCAAATCAATAGTGTAGTTTTGGGCATAACCCTCCAGCAGGGCTAGGCAGAGGAGTTCCCCAAAGATAGTATCAGGATTAACCTCTAGCCGGATTGGGTAGTGGACTTCCTCAGTGATCATTTCAATTTACCATCTAATAGTACTGGGAAATGGAGTTCCTTAATGTTCCATGCTTACCCTCTAGTAGGGTTGGGTAGCGTCATTCCCTATTGATAGTTTTGGGATTACCCTCTAGTTGGTTTGGGTATTTGAATTCCCCAATGATAGTTTCGGGCATACCCTCTAATAGGGATGGGTAGTTGTAAAGACTCGTAAATTTCAAGGAAATTTTTTTCTTAATTTTCTTTGGAATTTTACAAAAACGCAGTTTATGATGGCACCTGATTCGGAGGCCTGGTGTGCCCGGAATCATTTTCCAAAGTTTGGCTCGGGTACGTTCAGTGAACAGACGAGTGGGTTTTTCTAACTTCTGAACCGGTGCTCGGAATCAAATTCCAAGGGCAGCGATGGAATCACAGCACCAGTACTTTCTTAGAAACGCCTCTTCCGGAGTTGTGTTTCCTCGATGTGGTTTTTAATTTTTGGGTTTTAAGGTATGAAATAAAATAAAGTTGTACGACAATTTTATTTGTATTTCACTTAAAGCCATTAAAGTCCACTTTAAGCTGCTTAAGCTCAGTTGAAACGGATAGGGTGAAATCCAAAATATCCTACCCACTTGGTAGGATATTTGTGGGGTGGGGCCCACATGAGCCCCACCTTTTCTTTTCCCCTAAGTAACGCACCCGCGAAAACCCTTTTTAAATAAAGTCAACTGGGGCGTTTTCTTAAACAATTAAATGCTCATATTAATTGGGTGGTTTATTCGTTGAAATTAATTCTATGAATTAAGGGGTCCTTACTTAGTAAGTTGTATGTTTGTTGGAATGTTATAAAATAATACCAACACTTTTTCTTTTTGAGTGCTTTCGTTGAGAGGATTTGACAAAACTTAAATCCTTCATCCTCCTACGCGAAGAACACGAAGAACGAAAAGAACGCGAAGAATGCTGGTCGCCGACGAAGAATGCCAAACCCACGGATATTGACGACGTGACACCGTGTACCGCGACGCCGACGATTCTCCCTCCGCGATGCTTCTTCCATGATGATCCAGCCCCGCAACAACATTCGATCGACAACGACAAGGTAGGGGATTGCTGTCCTTTAAATTCATTTGTGGATTATAACTTCAACATGGATTTAATTATTAAAATTAAATATGTATGTTCTTGATCCTCGGAGATCTTCGACGCAACGCCCTTCCATGACAACGGGACACCCTTCCGCGATGCGACAATTCTCTTGTTTCGTGACGGTCGATTCCGCGAAGAACTCTCGTCCGATGACAGCTACGAGGTAGGGGGTTTATTTGAAAGAAATATTTATTCCCATGGTTGTTCATTTAAAAAAATGAACCCGGAACAAAAGTACAATTTTAATATATTAAAATTGTAACTTGTTTTGTTTTCGTGTGATGATTGTTTTCCCGTTTGTTATCACCTAACGCGGAGTGTGCGGGCCAAACAAACACGGCCCGACAACCCTCTGCAGTTCTTCGTTGATGTGCGGATTTTCCGGGCGATGACAAAACATGCCGCAGAGGTGATTTGATGATTCCGCAGTGAAGAACAGGACACGGGAGGAGCAGCGATGCAGATAGTAGTGGAATCGGACCACCGGAGCAACTCCGGTGGCCCGTGGAACCCACAGGCGGCGGCGCCAGCGGACCCGCGGCCGCGCGTGTCTGGCGCACACGGGACGTGGCAAAGCCGCGTCCGCTGATCAAGGGCGGGACCCACAGTGGCTGCGGTGTTGTCACGCGGGGGCAGCGCGCCCCCCGCGTCGCTCGGCCGCTCGTCCGAGCTGAGCCGGCCTGCCCTGCCAGGCCGTGCCGCGCCCCGGCCAGGCCGGACCGGGTCCAGCCAGGTCGGACCCAGTTCGGGCCGACCCAGGGGGGTCGGGCCGGGTCGGTCCGGGCCCAGACCCCCCATTTCTGGAGCTTTTCGATCTTCTGCTCATAACATGATCTACAGCCTTCAAACCTCATGCTGTCAGCGGCAACGCGATCCTTGGATCGAGACGGTCATTTTGGTATATCGCACTCAAGGTTTCAGAATACCTTGGGTTCGGCCGGTGTGGTTCGTACACAAAACCAACCGGGCCCTCGGAGCGGAAACGCTCATATCTTGAGCTCCGGACGTCTGATTGACATGCCATCGACTTTGATGGATTCCTCTAAGTTAGACAGATCTTTTGGCTTACTCTGCCCGAGGTTTGGACGTAGGTGGAGTACGGTCGGGTTGGATCGCTCACGAAACCAACCGGGCCCCTAGGACGAAAAGGCTAATAACTCACAGATCGGGCGTCCGATTGACGCGCCGTCTGTTGCGTTGAGACCCCTATGACGAGGCAGTTCTTTGAGATACTTCTTCATGGGACTTTGTGATACTTGGAGTATCAACCAGTAGCTCGTGGAGTGGACCCTCCTAGAAACGAGTGTGCGGAGTATGGAGACCGTATCATCAGCTGAGACCTGACGACTGCTTGACCGATCGACTCGGTGTGTTACGGATAGCCCAGTGGGGAGCGCTTGGTTGTAGCAGCAGAGCCAAGGCGGATGAGCACTTGGTTGTAGCGGCAGACCCACGGTACTCAATAGAAGGATTACCTCTGGAGACTATGAGGGGGAGCGCTTGGTTGTAGCAGCAGACCCACGGTGGAGGAGCGCTTGGTTGTAGCGGCAGACCCGCAGTACTCAACAGAAGGAGTACCTCTGGAGGCTATGAGGAGGAGATCTTGGTTATAGCAGCAGACCCACAGCGGAGGAGCGCATGGTTGTAGCGGCAGACTCGCAGTACTCAACAGAAGGAGTACCTCTGGAGGCTATGAGGGGGAGAGTTTGGTTGTAGCAGCAGACCCACGACGGAGGAGCGCTTGGTTGTAGAGGCAGACCCACGGTACTCAATAGAAGGAGTACCTATGGAGGCTATGTGGTGGAGCGCTTGGTTTTAGCAGCAGACCCACGTCGGAGGAGCGCTTGGTTGTAGCGGCAGACCCGTGGTACTCAATAGAAGGAGTACCTCTGGAGGCTATATGGGGGAGCGCTTGGTTGTAGCAGAAGACCCATGGTGGGAAGCACTTGGTTGTAGCAGCTTGCCAACAGTACTCGAAAGGAGAAGTACCTCAGCAGTCTTAGGTTAGTGAGAAGTACCTCAGAGTCATGACAGGATCACTGTACACTCCAAAGACGGAGCTCTTCAGCAGTTACGGTTTCGATAATGAAAATCCTGGTTTGAGCTCAATCTTTGATCTTTATGTTTACCTCATGAATGAGATAGGTCACTTGATAACTTAGGTATATGTATGGGCATATACCTGGGTAGTGGTTATCCATTTATTTCATAATCCTTGTGTTTCCTCATGATTGAGATGGGTTACTTTATAACTTAGGTATATGTATGGGCATATACCTAAGTAGAGTTTATCTGTTGAGATCATCTTTGTGGTTATCCTTGTTGGTTTAGTGAGACCTTGAGGGTCTCGAGGAACCCTACTGAGTATAGTTATACTCATCCCTGCGCGGGCTATGCCCGCACCTCGTTGTGTTGGTTGCAGATGATAGGCAGTGCTGACGGATGCCGAGTGTTCAAGGACTGGACGGTACCCGAAGGAGGGCTACACAACGAGTCAGTATCCGGAGGTGGACTTCACGACGAGACGACACTCGGAGGAGGTTGATGGGCGAGAGCATTGTGGATGCTATCTGTACCTACCCTTCAGGTAGGATTCGTGGTGGACGATCCAGGAGCTACGCCATCTGTAACTACCCTTCAGGTAGGATCCGAGGAGGACGACCCAGGAGCCGCTTCCGTCCTTCCGGCAGTTGTCTTTTTCTGTTGTACTTGTTCAGTTGTAGTTGTACATTCTTTTGGGTTTTAATTCGGGCCCATTTACCTTTCAGCACTTCTCTTTTTTACTTAGTGTTCTACTTCCTCTTGTACTCTGAGGTGTTTTGTTTACTTTTATAAAGGCAATTCCTTCCCAGTTATCAGGATTTACGCCTTTGGTGCTAGTCGTTAGCCCCTGACCTTTGGAAGGCGGGCTTGGGGTAGTCACGGCACGGGCCCCGAGGACGGGTTGTGACAAATTGGTATCAGAGGAGTTGGGTTCTACCGCAGACTCTGATCATTCTTCTATTAGAAGCAATAGTGTTAAGCATATTGAGTGTGGTTATCAGTCCATGGAGCGCAATGTTGGTGCGGCGGGCGACGTATCCGTACACCAGGACCCTCAATTCTGATTTCCAACTTAATGCACGAAAACATTGATTGCATGTGTGCTTCAAGTTTTCTTTGTGATTACTTTATTCAGCTCACCAGGTATACTGTTCTGACTATGGTGCATCTGTTTTCTTTTTCAGGATGGCCCCACGATGGCAGCCAGCTAGGGTTCCAAGCGTTGTGCGTGACAACAGCCCACCGAGCGACGAGGCCTTGGTACATGGCCCTTTGACAGGTGAGGCACCAGTGGTACCTCTACCCGCCGAGCCACCGATGCTTCCATCCCCAGCCGCTGATGATGCACGTTTCCATGGAGCTCTGAACGAGTTCCAACGCCAGTGACCGCCTAGGTTCGGTGGGGAGACGGACCCCCAGGCAGCTGAGGACTGGATGGAGGCAGTTGTGTGGGTTTTCAGGCTGGTGAGGACACCATCAGACCTCATGGTGATCCTCGCAGCGAGCCTACTGCACGCAGTAGTGGGCCGATGGTGGAGCTTGATGCTCCAGGTGCACGGCATGGCATCTCTCCTCTGGATGGACTTTGAGAGCCTCTTCCGCTCGGAGTTCGTCCCAGCCACCCTCTGTGCGGTGCACATTCATGAGCTTCTACAGCTACGGCAGGGCAGCATGTCAGTAGCCCAGTACGTGGCGACGTTTTCCCTTCTCTCATGCTTTTCCACGGACATGGTACGAGACCCTTTCTTTAGGGCCCGAACCTTTGAGCAGGGGATCAGGAGAGAGATCAGAGCTTCAGTTGTTTCTCACAGCATTCTGACACTGGCAGGGGTGTTGGAGCGAGCCCTCATAGTGGAGAGTTTCCTTGCTAAGCAGACTTCAGTAGCAGGACCCACCACTAGCCGACATGCGGCAGAGTCTTCTACGGCAGCAAGTAGATAGATGACACAAGGGTCCAAGAGGACTAAACCTACAGGTGGTCGACAGCATGACTCATGATCGTTTTTTGCGAGGCACCCGGGGTGGACAACGACTTACCATGAGTGGGAAATGTTACTCCTGCGGAGGGATTGGTCACATGGCTCAAGACTGTCTGAACTGCCGTACGGATGACCGAAAGATGAACGAAGGACCCCCCAGTCAGAGGCGAATATTCGATCAGGGCGGGCCACAAGGAGCAGGAGGCCATGGCAGGGGAGCTGGCCGTGCAGTTGGAGGTGGACGACGCTTCGAGGTGTTGCCACCACCACCACCAGGAGGTCCACCCCAACCGTTGGGGACATGAGGACATGGGAGAGCTCAGCTTCAGGAAGCTGAGGCCTACGATCATGGAACTTCGGGAGTAGATGGATAGGAGCGGAACTAGTGGATACGTCTTTTATACTTCTAGTTCCTTGTTGCTATTGTGTAGTGTCTTTGTATTATGAGCTGCAATAATAAAAGACGCATACCTTTGTGATGTTTTTATTCCTGTCCTCTTTTGTGTTGTTACTTAGAGGTTCCGGTTTAGACTATTGACTTGACCCTCACTTGTGAGACATCTACTGGAGGAGACCCAGTTACCACACACTGATGCTGACAGTGTGACTCAACCCTTGGTGGTTAGAGTAACAGTTGGATCTCTTGGTAGTAGCGTCGAGGCCTTACGACGTCATCCTTGATATGGATTAGTACCATCCATGTCTGGATTGACTGTATTAGGCAATGGATGTGGTTCATCTAGGGGATGAGACCTGATTTTTCTTATCGGCAAAGATGAAATCATAGAAGCTTTTGTGGGACAAGAAATGGTCAGGCAACGATAGAGAAGGTCCAGGTCATCCAGGAGAGGATGAGGACAACTCAGATCCAACAGAAGTCTTTTACTGACAGGAGGCGGAGGCCACTAGAGTTCGAGGATGGCGACCACGTCTTCTTGCGGGTCTCAACTCGACGGGGTTTACGGAAATTTAGCGAGGTGTCTTATCGCCTGGCTCTACCACCTCAAATACAACGGGTGCACGAAGTCTTCCACGTATCTTAGCTGAGGAGATACGTGCATGACACGACACAAATCTTTGACCATGAGGAGCTGGTCCTTGATGATGGGGCGACCATTGCGGAGGTCCCAGTGGTGATCAAGGATCGACAGGAGCAGGTCCTACGTGGATGATCGATTCCACTAGTGCGCTTCAGATGGTAGCACGGGAACCTCCAGGAGAGCACTTGGGAGAGGGAGGCTCAGATGCGTGCTTAGTACCACTTTTGTGATCCTAGTTTGTAGTGAAGCTTTACGGGGACATAAAGCCCTGTGGTGGGAGTAATGTAAAGACCCTGAAATTTCAAGTGAATTTTTTTCTTAATTTTCTTTGGAATTTTACAAAAACTCAGTTTCTGACAGCACCTGATTCCATGGCCCGGTGTGCCCGGAATCATTTTCTGAAGATTGGCTCGGGTACGTTCAGTGAACGGACGAGCGGGGTTTTCTAACTTTTGAACCGGTGCTCGAAATCTAATTTCAAGGGAACCGATGGAATCGTAGCACCGTTACATGCTTAGAAACGCCTCTTCCGGAGTTGCGTTTGTTCGGTTGTGGTTTTTAATTTTTGGGTTTAAAGTTATGAAATAAAATAAAGTTGTACGACAATTCTATTTGTATTTCACTTAAAGCCTCTTAAATACCACTTTAAGCTGCTCAAGATTAGTTGATATAGATAGGGTGAAATCCAAAATATCTTACCCACTTGGTAGGATATTTGTGGGGCGGGGCCCGCACGAGCCCCACCGTTTCTTTTCCCCTAAGTAACACACCCGCGAAAACCCTTTTTAAATAAAGTCAACTGGGGCGTTTTCTTAAACAATTAAACGTTCCTTTTAATTGAGCGGTTTATTCGTTGAAATTAATTCTATGAATTAATGGGTCATTACTTAGTTTGGTTTACGTTTGTTGGAATGTAATAAAATAAGACCAACACTTTTTCTTTTTGAGTGTTATTCGTTGAGAGGATTTGACAGAACTTAAATCCTTAATCCTCCTAAGCGAAGAACGCGAAGAACGCCGGCCTCCGAAGAAGAATGCCGAACCCGCGGAGATCGACGATGCGACGCCATGTACCGCGACGCCGAAGATTCTCCCTCCGCGACGCTTCTTCCGCGACGATCCAACCCCACGACAACCTTTGATCGACAACGACAAGGTATGGGATTGCTGGTCCATTAAATTACATTGTGGACTATAAATTCAATATGTATATAATTATTAAAATTAAATCTGTATGTTCTTGATCCTCAAGGATCGTCAACGCGACGCCCTTCCGCGACGCGACGATCCTATTGTTCCGTGACAGTCGATTCCGCGAAGAACTCTCGTCAGACGACAGCTACGAGGTAGGGGTTTTATTTGAAAGAAATATTTATTCCCATGGTTGTTCATCAAAAAAAATGAACCTGAAACAAAAGTACAATTTTAATTTATTAAAATTGTAACTTGTTTTGTTTTCGTGTGATGATTGTTTTCCCGTTTGTTATCACCAAACGCGAAGGGTGTGGGCCAAACAAACCCAGCCCGACAACCCTCCACAATTCTTCGTTGATGTGCGAATTTGGCGGGCGATGACAAAACGTGCCGCAGAGGCGATTTGATGATTCCGCAGTGAATAACGGGACCCGGGAGGAGCAGTGACGCAGACGGAAGTAGAATCGGACCACCGGAGCAACCCCAGTGGCCCGCGGAACCCACCGGCGGTGGCGCCAGCGGACCCGCGGCCGCGCGGGTCTGGCGCACACCAGACATGGCAAAGCCGTGTCCGCTGATCAAGGGAGGCCCCCGCAGGGGCCACGGTGCGGTCACGTGGGGGCAGCGCGCCCCCTGCATCGCTCGGCCGAGCCGAGCCGGGCCGGCCGGCCAGGCCGGACCGGGTCCAGCCGGGTCGGACCTGGGTCGGGTCGATCTGGTTGGGGTTGCCCGGTTCAAGCTGACCCAGGGGGGGTCGGGTCGGGTCGGTCCGGGGCCAGACCCCCAGTTTCCAGACCTTTTCGGTCTTTTGCTCATAACATGAGCTACGAGCCTCCAAACGACGAGCCATCAGCGGAAACACGATCCTTGGATCGAGATTATTGTTTCGGTATATCACACTCAAGGTTTCGGAATACCTTGGGTTCGGTCGGTTTTGTTCGTACACGCAACCAACTGGGCCCTCGGAGCGGAAACGCTCATATCATGAGCTCCGGACGTCCGATTGACGTGTCGTCGACTTTGATGGATTCTTCTAAGTGAGATAGATCTTTTGGATTACTCAGCCAGAGGTTTGGACGCAGGTGGAGTATGGTCGGGTTGGTTCACTCACGAAACCAACAGGGCCCCTGGGACGAAAAGGCTAATAACTCACAGACCGGGCGCCCGATTGACGCATCGTCTGTTACGTTGAGACCCCTATGAAGAGGCGGTTCTTTGAGATACTTGTTTGTGGGACTTTGTGATACTTGGAGTATCGACCAGTAGCTCGTAGAGCGGACCCTTCTGGAGACGAGTGTGCGGAGTACGGAGACCGTATCACCGGCTGAGACCTGACGACTGCTTGACCGATCGACTCAGTGTGTTATGGATAGCCCAGTGGGGAGCGCTTGGTTGTAGAAGCAGTCCCTCGGCGGATGAGCGCTTGGTTGTAGCGGCAGACCCGCGGTACTCAACAGAAGGAGTACCTCTGGAGGCTATGAGGGGGAGCGCTTGGTTGTAGCAGCAGACCCACGGCGGAGGAGCGCCTGGTTGTTGCGGAAGACCTGCAGTACTCAACAGAAGGAGTACCTCTGGAGGCTATGAGGGGGAGCGCTTGGTTTTAGCAGCAGAACCACAGAGGAGGAGCTCTTGGTTGTAGCGGCAGACCCGCAGTACTCAACAGAAGGAGTACCTATGGAGGCAATGAGGGGGAGCGCTTTATTGTAGCAGCAGACCCACGGCGGAGGAGTGCTTGGTTGTAGCGGCAGACCCGTCGTACTCAATAGAAGGAGTACCTCTGGAGGCTATGTGGGAGAGTGCTTGGTTGTAGCAGCAGACCCACGGTGGAGGAGCGCATGGTTGTAGCGGCAGACCCACAATACACAATAGAAGGAGTACCTCTAGAGGCTATACGGGGGAGCGCTTGGTTGTAGCGGCAGACCCATGGTGGGAAGCGCTTGGTTGTAGCAGCTGGACCACAGTACTCAACAGGAGGAGTGCCTCAGTAGTCTTAGGTTAGTGAGCAGTACCTCGGAGTCGTGACATGATCAATGTACACTCTAGAGACAGAGCTCTTCAGGAGTTACGGTTTCGATAATGAAAATCCTGGTTTGAGCTGAATCTTTGATCTTTTGTGTTTACCTCATGAATGAGATGGGTCACTTGATAACATAGGTATATGTATGGGCATATACATGGCTAGTGTTTATCCGTTGATTTCATAATCCCTTTGTTTCCTCATGATTGAGATGGGTTACTTGGTAATTTAGGTATATGTATGGGCATATACCTAAGTAGAGGTTATCTATTGAGATATTATTTGTGGTCAACCTTGTTGGTTTAGTAAGACCTTGAGGGTCTCAGGGTCCGTACTGAGTATCGTTATACTCACCCCTGCACGGGCTATGCCCACACCTCGTTGTGTTGGTTGCAGACGACAGGCAGTGCTGACGGAGGCCAAGTGTTCGAGGACTGGACGGTACCCGGAGGTGGACTACACGACGAGTCAGTATCTGGAGGTGGACTTTATGGCGAGACGACACTCGAAGGAGGTTGACAGGAGAGATTGCTGTGGAGGCTATCTGTATCTACCCTTCAGGTAGGATCTGTGGTGGACGATCCAGGAACTGCGCCATCTGTACCTAACCTTCAGGTAGGATCCGAGGAGGACGACCCAAGAGCCGCTTCCGTCCTTCCAGCTGTTGTCTTTTTCTATTGTACTTGTTCAGTTGTAGTTGTACTTTCTTTTGGGTTTGTATTCTGGCCCATTTACCTTTTAGAAATTCTCTTTTTTACTTAGTGTTCTACTTCCTCTTGTACTCTGAGGTGTTTTGTTTACTTTTATAAAGGAAATTCCTTCCCAGTTATCGGGATTTACGCCTTTGGTGCTAGTCGCCAGCCCCTGGCCTATGGAAGGCGGGCTTGGGGTAGTCACGGCACGGGCCCCAAGGGTGGGTTGTGACAGTAGTGGTGTTCCATGACGGCAATTATGGGCTTACCCTCTAGCAGGAATGTGTTATAGCATTCCCCGATAACATTTTCATTGCATAACCCTCCAACATGGCTGGGTTTTGGAGTTCCCAGATGATTCATTGGGCTTACCCTTTAGTAGGACTGGGTAGTGGCATTGCCCGATGACAATTCTGAGCATAACCCACTAGCAGGGGTGGGTAGTAGATTTCCTCAGTGATTATCATAGTAGGACCCTCCAGTTCTACCAGGTCATGGGATCCTTAGAGAGAATTTGTGACCCCCTGTTTGTGTGGCACATTGATGAGATGTGGTTTAACATATATTTAGACTCATAATAAAGAGGGATGTTATCCCCACAGGGAAATGTTTTTATGATGTGACCTAAAACCATGTAGGCAAGTTAGTGCCACCAAAAGAGGATAGTATCATGGTGTGTTGATTGATTCCCTTAGACTTGTGTATTCCGAGAATATGTGGGAGATAATGGGCATTATTGATGGGCTTACATTAGAACTATTGGATACTCATCTTCTTGGGAAAAGCTATGACATCGATATCCTCTACCTTCTCATTTGAGTTTCGTTGATTGAGTATATATATATTCTTCTTTAGTACTCACTCCTTGGTTTTTGATTACTCTCCTTCCAAAGAGGCTAAGACACTTAGAGTATGCCACGATTTTTCTATGTCTATATTCCCTTGGTTGGATGAGTCTAGTCTCCTCCTATAGGTAGTGATGACTCTAAGACAATTATATCTTCTCACTGTGTCAATCTCCTTGTATTTGGATGAGTTTACTTTCACTCTCATGTTGGGTTGATCTATGCTCTTTCATTGTGACTTGTTCCATATAATGCTTTCCTCTTCAGTTTTATCTCTTAGTGATTCCCCTATACCCTTTTCGGGGTATTCTACTAGATATGTATATAATCACCCCTACATGGGATTCACTCAACACATATCTTGTCTTTTTTAGATGATGGACCGGTTGATCATGAAATCATAGGAGAATAGGGATATAGGGTACTTGGACCACGTACTGTTATCATATCTTGGGATTCAAGAGCTAGTATCTCTCATCTATTTTACTTTTCCTGTTTTCTATCATGTTGTGACATATTTTTAGTTTGGTAGTGTATTTTTTCATTTTTATTTTTCAGTGTAAACTATCATACTTCCTACTTTCTAGAGTTTATTTCATGTTTGGTTTACTTCATAGCAATGTTTCATCTTTTACATTCTCCCTATGCACTTTTGAATTGAGTTAGCTTTGTATGTTTGTACAAGTACTTATTCAAAGGCCTTCTCGAGATAGTTATTCTTTCAGTACTTGTCATCACCTCGTGGCCTATGGAGGTGGGATTGTGGTAGATTCAGCTTTAGCCCCATCCTGGGTCGGGTGTTAATAGTTGTTATGGTACATTAAATACTAAACTATTTTTTCAGTAAATCTTGAATCGTAGATATTAATCTTAAAGAACGATTAATAAAAAATATAATACTCTTACCCAACTATAAAAAGATTTTTATAAAACAAAGATGAAATTATTTGACTTGTTTATACACATAAAAGTATTTTTGTCTCTATTGAGTTAAGATGTTGGATATATAATCAAACTACTTATCATGTTTTAAATAAAGAAACATTTAAAAATTGATTTATATCACAAAATATTTTAGATGTAGTTCAACATTTCCATGTGAACTATTCTAAAATATGAATTTAACTTCATATACTTCATGAGATTCCTTTATGAAATTTTAGAAATACTCAATGAATTAAATGAGTGAACTTGGTAAATATTGAGGAATCTATAAGCTGGCTAGTCAGTGAACATCTTATTCAAGTAATCATTGATCATACAAATGGAGTAAAAGTAATCCAAAACTCACATTTCCTTATATTCATAAATATTATGACAGAGGTAAAATGAATATGAATGATGAGTCTTATATATATTGAAAATCTTCCATTATTTTTTCCAAGACATTTCTTGAAAATATAAGTGAAACAATTAACCATATACCAACTATATTTTCTAATATATATCATATCAATTGCGATATGATAAAAATATATTAATAAAATACCACAAGTGTTTGTAAAAACCATTTATTAAAGGTTGGGTTTATCCACAATACAATAATAAAACACTAAAGTGCATCTAATTTAATGATCCTATGGGTACTAAGGATATTAAAATCTAGTAAATACTAACTATATTTCTATAAATTAATCTTATATCTTTGAATATTGTGGGAGTAGAATTAAATTATATGTGCTAAGGATTTGGATGCACATATTTTTTCATAGGGATACTAGACTCCACTGATCTTTGTGGGATGAGTAGTTCAATAGACACACATTGCATTGGAATTTACAACCACAGAGGTTGTTTAGTTTACCCATAGTGAGTGATACATATTTTATTCCTTCGAAATAAATATTCTTAAAAATAAATAGTAAATGGTAATATGATAATGTTTTAAATTATGAATAAATTTAAGAGATGAACTCCATGTATCAATATTCAAGGATTCATTATTTTGAATGTTTTTTAGACTTGATACGACCAGTGAGTATTCAAGAGAAACTAGACATGGATGGTATAATATTGTACCAAGAAAACATGATTGATTATTGAAAGGTTTAGTCTATATAAAGACCTAAACACTAGTCATCATGACTAAAATACTTTTGAATTCTACTTATCAACCCATACATCTATGATTATCGTATTAATCTATTGATAGATAATAACACCTCATTTGGAGTATTCCTTTTGGATTATTTCTATATTATGTGACCAAAATGAGAGACTATGGTAAATTTTTATAGGTAATAACTTGAAAGTTGTAGTGAAATAAATAAATTCTAATGAGATATGAAGATTACATAAATTCACTTGTGAAAAAATCATGTATAGTTATCATAAAATATATTTTTTGGAAATAAATGAGTGACATGTTTCTTGAACTATTTAGTGGGATTGTTATAAATTTTAAAGATAGATATGTTGATATCATATGGGAAATAAATTTTGTTCCCTTCCAATTTGTTAAGACTAAGGAAAAAAATATCTCCAAGTATGACTTAAAATAGAAACTGTGTTGTAGGGAATAAGATCTACTGAATAGAGCCATGTGTTTTTTAAATATAATCATAGTACATATATTAACAAAGTATTTAAATATAAAATTTAAATTAATTCCAAACTGAATTTTTGTTCGAATATAATCCTTATAATATAACATGCATGGGAATAGAAAGAGATTATTGATATTTTAATAATTTCACAAGCTTAAGTGTTTGGAATTTATCTCATATGCTGTGATATGTACTGATGTTTGATATTTCTGACACATAATGCATTAAAGGTAAAAAGAAAATAGATCCAACATATCAGAATAGATATGAAGTTAGATCTATCCAAGCGTACTTTGAAAAGTTAGATATGGATGAGTACCCAGTGTTTAGAGAAGTGGAAATACTATTTATCAAGGGAATTGAACACTTGTATTGACATAGTTCAATTTGACCTAGTATCATGGTAATGGATAAGTTGATATGAAATCAAAATTTATTACAACCAATGGTTACCATATCTATAATATCCAAGTATGTTGTGGTTTATGATGCAGCTTAAGGAGTGGTTTAGCATTATCCTCCTTTGATTTTGGGATATAACAAAAGAAAAAGTCTTATCATTATTATGATAATATTTGACTATGGAATCAGTCAAGATGTCAAGAATTTGAGATGGGAACAAAATATGGAAACAAATTTATATCACTACTTAAAGAATTTTCTCAAGGTAGTAATTCTTTATTAAGAAGATTTTCTATACATAAAATGTGGCTATACCAACCCTAGTCACAAAAACATGATAGGAATGTAATCTATATCCATACTCAATAGAATCATGTTTAATATGTGAGAACTAACCAGTCACTAGCAATTGGATCTATTGAGAGTGGAAGCCTTTTGGATTTGGTGACCTAAAACTAACTACTTTGTATTTTATATTACAAATATATTCAAATAATTGGATATTAATTTTAATATCTTATCAAAAATTTATTTTTATTCTATATGAAATTAATGTGACAATGTCCTAGAGTATATGTCGTATCAAAATTGGTTATAATAGTTCCCTATTATGATGAGAACCTTGAGATGTTATGATGGAATCTCTTAAATCCTAGTTCTATGGTTGGATAACATTATACAATGGGGAATATAGTATGTTGAATGTTAGGTGAAAGTAATCATAAGTGATTGAGACTTCTTCTCATGAAGTTTTCACTTGGTAAACTCCAAGATGAGAGATTATGATAATAGACTCATCAGTGGGAATTACAGATGTTTATGTTTCATCGAATATTCCTATTTTTGAGTGTGTTTAGTGTTCCTTAGACATTAATATTATAATTAATACATGCCATGACTCATGCACGTAGATTTACTAACCAAAATGGTGACTCCATATGTTCACAAGATGTATTTTATGTTGGGTGTGTAATTAATTTCATGTTATTAATAATATGTTGAGGAAGGATTATTCTCTCCCATCTTTATGAAAGTTGATATCTCAACCCTTTGATTCAAATAGATCTATCGAATTAAATTCCATGGACATGGTGTAACAATGTTTATTTCTAATAGTTAAAGAAAACCTTATCAAGCATATAGGTAAATGACATAGATTTGCAACCAACATGATGACATGTAATGTTAAAGGGGTTATATTATATAGATGTGTTTGTATGTGGTTTAAAATGTTGTTACATTAAATTATTTCTGTTGGGTGCCTTGACCAGTTGCTAGATATTAATCTTGGACATTGGGAATGAACATATAATTCCAATGAGAAAGAATCCTAGAGAGTCACACACTAAGTGTTTTCATTAATATTGATTAAATTATATTTCAAATTAATTACTGGAATAAATGTTATTCTCAAGACTATTAATAATTTTTATTCATGTTTTATTGATCTATAATATTCAAAGGTAGAAAATAATTATTTATTTAGTAATAAATAATTTAATTTGTTATGAGAATATTTAAAATATATTTATTCACTAGATTATGAATAAAAATAGTTCTTTTATTTATTCAATTTTTAGTAAATATTTATTCTCTAAATTGTGAGTGAAATATTTATTTATGAATAAAATAATTATTCAGGTATTGAATAAATTCTGAGGAGTTTGAGTGAGCCAAAGTCATGCCTGGTGAAAAATATTAATTTTCAATTCAGTAAAATAATATTTTTCATTGCACCGGTTAACGTAGGCCATAAAAATGTTATTATTATTATTATTATATTGAATGGGGTTTGATAAGGATTATAATATTATTTAGGATTTGATATGAAATTAAATAATAATTTAACCTAAACCCTAGATTTATAAATATATGGCTATTTATATTATCTAGGGTTAATCGATAATTGGGAATCATTTATCACAATAGACTTATCTCTCTAATTACTCCCTCTACCCTCCTCTAAATAATGACAATAGCTCCTTTATGATCGGATGATCTTTAATCGATCAATAATAATAACACAAGATGATTGATCCCCTATGTTATCACCCAATAATCAATCAATGCCATTCGAAGATCAATAGAGTATATGTAGATCACTACTAGAGGGATTCTACACATTTATCCTCCCTAAGAAATAAAGGTAAACCGAAATGATTTTTTGAAAGATATACAAAATCATTTAATAAATATCCTTAGATGAGGTAAACATTCTATTGATCATATAATAAATAATTATAAATTTAATGTGCAAATATCCTCTCTCTATGTTTCAGGATCTCTTATGTAAATATTTTTTGGAAAATTTTAATGTGTTATATCATTTACATCATGTACAATGTTATAAATGAACCATCAAAATGAAAAAAAAAATATTTTAGGTTTATACTAACCAAGGAACTTTCCCTGCACCGAAAACCTTCAAAAATATCTTTTTAATTTTATAATTAATTTATTGAAACCATTTTTTAAAAATATCTAACTCATTTAAAATCATTTTAGGTACACTTTATTATTTTTAAAATATAACCATTACCATTGAAATTGATCTTTCTAAACACCTATCATAAAAAACACAACCAAATAACATTGAATCCCCATAAAAACTATTCTTAATTCACCCAAAATAATAAACAATCATTACCAAATGAAATTCGAAAGTGAAAGGGGTATAACATAAAGTTTAAAGGGGGGTTGGTGAATGAGCATGGTTTGGTGGGCCATCCACCAACCATATGCAGACCACTGATATTTTCTCATAACTATGTGCATGGTCTTTGCAAGGTATACCAGACCATGTGATCTATCTTTTTATGCCTGGTTCAGCCCCCATTTTCAGAAAAAAACATGAAAAATACCAAAATAATTCGTATAAATTAAATATGATTCAAAAAACCATAAATTCAAATCAAAATACAGCATAAATAAATGAGAAACCAGCTCAAAATCATGAATCCCAACCCAAAAAACCATATAAACTCAATACTTCAAATAAAATAGATCTAGTTATACTATCCTCGTACCAACCTCCAAAGTTACAATATTCTTATATCCAATCTATCATGACTTCAAAAATAACAAGGGAACTTTGATACCATTTTTTCACAAACCATACTATGTCACCCCTCATATGGGTACCTAAAATAGCCCATGGTAATTCCCAAAGTATTTTCCGAGTCCCCATAGGTTGGCTATTGGGTTCACAGGTTGTATATGGTTGTGTTATTTGTTATTTTTTTTCAAAGACCAAATCGATGATATAAGTGAATGTGATGTAAAGTTCACAAGTGATGTATATATGCAACCAATAATGAAAAATAATTTGTTTCCATGATGAATAAATGAAAAAACAGAAGACCAAGTGTGCTTAGAATAGTTGGATGGATAGATTCCTTGGGCTTTATAAATCAGAAATAGTAAATTCTGAGGTGAGAAACTGACCGCTACACCAATACTAGATAGTTTTAACAAGATTTTTTTATATAATGTTTATTAGTTTCAGATTTTATTAATTTTGATGTACATTTATTGTAAATATCCCAACCCTACAAGCCCAAAGCCAGTGGTTACTTTATTACATTGGCACTAGATATACGTGATAAAATCCCAATGGACTGAATATTTTAGCAGTCTTTGAAAAATATGTACATACTTGAATTTAATATTAAATTTTAAAATATGAAATACAACATAGAAAAATTAAAACTTTCTTTATTTTAACTCATTTAATGATTCCTTCTTCATATCTTGGGGAAAGGAATGAAAATAACGTTGAGCTGAAATGATCAATAAGTATAACATATATTGGAAGCTATCATGAATAAATAAATCATGATCAATAATATAAAATCAATATGGAAATATAAATAACTGAACATCGATTCCATTTTATCAATAACATGACTATCATGATTTGATAAGACATAATAATTATGGAAAAGTAAATAACTGTGAACACATTACATTTGATCAATAACTTGTGAAAAAAATGAATCCATGGATAATATAAATGAAAATGATCTCATGGATAATAATAATTTAAATCATTAAAAATAAATTCTCAATTATTGGATGTCATGATCTCAGGCATCGTGATACCTCTACTATCAAGACATTTCATAAGATAGTTTAAAACTATGGGTAAAAACCCATTTAAAACTAGATTATTGATCTTACTCATGATAGTAATGATGCATCAAGGGGATATTTATAGTCAATACCCACTAATAATTTCATGTATAAAACATTACTCGTATATCTAATGATCGATTTAATTCATGAATCAATATTTCTTATCAAAAAAATATTCGTATTGATTTTAGAATATGTATTTATTAATATGTCCTTGGATAATGAAATAGCATTCAAATTAATCACCACATATAAAATTTATATATATTTTATTCAATAATAATATCCATCATATAAATAATATGGATATTTAGTAGAAATTAAATGTCTAACAATCACAATAAAGTAAATGATTCAAGGGAAAGTTAATGTCTATAGAATTAATTAAGAAAGTGAATTTCAATTATTTCCCTGGTCAAACTAGGCTTAAAAATTCTAGATAAATAATAAGAATGGTTTTAATAAAAAATATCCTCAGTTTAGTATAATTAAAATAAATGTTTTTGTCATTTATTAATATAAATTCCATAAAAATATCTTTAAAAACATTCTTGTGGAAAATAACATTTTCACGTTAAAAATAACATTTATAACTAGGAAATTATAGAATAATAGGAAACCCATTTAAATTAAGAATAAAATTATAATATTGTTAAGGAATAATCAAATAAATGAGTTGTAATTATAGTAGTAATGTTATGTTCATGTCGCGTATGTTAGAATGGAGATTCTTTTAACATTTTTGAAACAAATGTCAAAACATACATTTTTTAGAAAATGCCAAGAAAATTCATTTTAAAAATATTTGTAAAAATAAAATCATGGGTAAAAATTAATTTCAAAACACATAGGATAATATTAAAAACATTCTTGAAAAAATTTTTAGAATACATGTTTTTGGAAGAAAATGAATTTCAAAACGAAGTGAGAAATAAAGTTGGATTTTATTAAAAAGATTTTCCAAATCATTTTAAGTACCAAAGTGTAGAAAATTTTACAAATACTTTAAAATTTCATGAATAAATAGAGGATAAAAAACTTAAAAGGGTTTATTAATCATTTATCGATTAATTTTTGTTAATGGGAATTCAAGCGTAAACAATCTAGATTACAATGATATTGTGAAATAAACTCTTACAATGATTGTAACATTGAAGTGAGAATTAATCAATGAATAGATTTTATGTTTCAAATTTAAATCAAAATAAATAAATTGAATTACCACATAATATATTAAAAATTCATTATGCACATAATTTTATAATATTAAAGAAAATAAAAAAGTAATATAACTCAAGGAAATGAAATTGAGTTATGAAATTATTTTCCACTTGATAATTTTCAAGTCAAATATCCTTGGATTAAATAATTAAAATTGAAACATAAAATATCATGAATTATTAATTAATTATGTTATTAAATGTAAATAGGTATTACATACACCATTTGAAATTAATTAGGTGCATAACATTACAATATGCCTCAATGAAAGGAAATTGAAATGAAATACCTTACCTCATGATTCCCTTTTGTTGAACATGATTTAAACTCATGTATAACAGTTTTAAGAAAGTTATTAATTTATAAAAAAATCATATTCATATTTATAATATCATATATGATCTTCTTATAACGTTTTATCACCCTTTTGTTAATAATATTTCCTTATTTTCATTTTTTGGGTGTTAATTGCCTTGTTTTCTCATAGGTGTTTTGTAATAAAGCCCATGTTATTGTATACAGGATATTGTTAAAATGAATCCAGAATGATATTAATGTTATAAATATCATATTTAATCATTAAATTCATTTTTATTACCATTCTTGAATGTTTTATATGGAAAATAAATCACATCGCATCGTGGATACAACATGTCATCCATACGCACGAGTGATAGTATCATTGCCTTAAGGGTGAAAGGGTAATTAATTAGTTGATATATTAATTTTAAATAATTTATATTATTCCATATTTCTCATATATATCCATTATTTCCCTTATTGTAACTATCTATGTGAGTCAGTGATGAAAAAAAATCACATCGGTTTGTGAGGTGATAGTCTGCCACACACAAGAGCAATGGATTTATTTCCCATTTGATGTAAAAGGAAGAGGATAATTACAATGAAATAAAAATAATAAAATATTATTATAAGATATATAATTTTTTTATTATATTGGATGTGTTAATACATAATTAAATGTGGAAAATGAATAAGTATAAAATAATGAGCTTAGTAAAGATATGTTGCTACGCTTATAAGAACCTCTGTTGATTCTCTTATTAAGGACCCTAGGGTTGTTATTTGGGAAAGAAAAGAAGCTCTATAATTTTTATTAGTATTTTTTGGAGTGATTTGTTTGGGTTTTGTTTTATCCAAATGGATTTAGAGGTGTGAATAAGTGAGGAGAGGGATTACACATTTATAATTGAGGAGGGGGACTCAAATGGAATTTCTAAAAAGAATAAATCGTACCCATGTTTTTTACATGTAAAAGGATAAAAATTTCTCAAATTAAAACCTTATATGTTATGAGGTCTAAATATTTCCATAAATATATATTATACAAGTTGGTTGGTCATTTTTACCATTATTTTTTTGTTTAAACCCTAGTAAACCCATTTTTACCTTAACCATGATAATAACATTTTATTATTTTTACTATTTGTTATGAATAATAATTAAGTTGAAATTATTTTATAATATTTATTTTTTTAATTCCAATTTATATTTAAATAATTTCCAAAAATTAATTTAAAAATAAAACCCCTAAAATGTGTAGAAAAGCGGTTTTTAAAGGATTTATTTTTCAAACATTAGATGGTCTTATATTAACTTTATGACTAGTAATAATTATTATCTTAATTTCAATTAATATTTATAAATATATAATATAAAATTTTATTTAAATCATTATTCAATATGGTTTATTTTAATTAATTAAAATGGGGAGAAATTTAACAATTTTAAATATCTTTCAAGAAAATGTGTTTTAATACCCCAAAATAAAGTAATACTAAAATCCAGTGTAATGATTTTTAAAAAATAATAAATAGAATTAAATATAACTGAATCATACTTATGTTACTTTTATATCAAATTAAAATAATAATGTGACTTTTAAATTACTTAATTTATTAAAAAGAAATGACAGTTTTACAAAAAAATGGTATTTTTCCCTATTCACTGAAAAATCAATATTTTCTAAAGAAAACAAAAGTTTCACCCTAAATAAATTTTGATATAATGACTGAAACAATGAAATTTATTTTTTTAAATACATTTTCTGAAAGTGGAAAATTTTATTTTATTATTTTTTCACAAAAAATAATAAAAAACATGTTTTTTAAAATATAATTTCGAAGCATATAATGACTTTATAAAAAATAAGTACCTGTTTTTCAATATATTTTCATTATCTAAAACCATTCTAATTAATTTTAAATGTTAATTTATTCATATCCATACCACTATCTTTAACAGCTAGGTTACATATATCTTTTTTAAAAAATAATATTAATAGTATATCATGGTTTGTTAAAACTCAGTATTGCATGTAACACAAGCTATCGAAGAAATTGAATTTTTTTTTTACAAATATATGTCATAAATTCCTAGGGTGTTACATTATCGTCTAAGATTGGTGTTTCATTTAATATAATCTATCAGTCCCAATTTTATTTTTTTTAAAACTCATGGTGTTATATTCTACCCCCATAAAAAATTACATTCTTGAAATTTAATCTTGATCATAGTAATCAAGACTTTGATGTTTAAAAAAACATTTTTATAAACACACATCATAAAAGGGGTTAATAAAATATCATCTTGATAAGAGAAAGAAATAAATACAAAGTTCATCTATAATAAAACATAACTAGGTTCCCGTGTAAGAGAACATGGTGGGGTGTGAAAATATAGACAGTGAAGATAAGTGTAAATAATAATGGAGATTTATAGAGATCATTGATCATAATAAGGTGAATGATCAAGAGATATTCAAAAACCACAAAACCATAAATATGTCATGATTTAAAAGACCATTGATTTATCAGATATGAAAGTAATAGGATCACATTTTTATATCAAGATCATTTTTCCCAAAGTTGGAGAATTATTTTATTTTCTATAAATACAAAAAATATGCTTACTTGATATATTTATATTTCATAATTAAATTTTCATCCTTCTTTCTTCTATGATCAATTTCAACTTCCCATCTTACTATATGGAATGAATATCCAATGTGAATTTTTTTTATGAACCATTAAAATTTACTTTTAACAGATCATAAGAACCATAAAAGGGTTAAAAGTCCTTTGGTATATTTCTAAATATTTACCAAAATAAAAATGTTTAGAAAAATTTATCTATTATAAAAGATTAATCTTTAAAAACTCAATAGTAACACCCAAAATTTAACCAAACATTTATCTGTCACACTATTTAAGTAAAAACAATATCATATTAATTGGGACATCACATAATCCAGTGGTAGGCGCCACACCCATATATATCTATCTCTGGTTGTCATTTCAAGCCCAACTAACTTACCGGATGTGATGGGTTCTCACCCATCATGTGGGTTTTCCTTTTTATAAAACTATATTAATTAAATTTCTATAGAGTTAACAAATTATAATAACCCATAATTAACTCAACATAAAAGATAAGATAAACCCTAAATGTTACAAATAACATTAAATTTATGTCCAAAAATTGTAAATTCTATCTTCCATAAATAACATTTTTACAAAAACATATACTAAACCAATTGGTTGTATTGCCATTAATGTCTCCCAAAATATCCAAAATCTTTATATACTCTAATCATATAAAACCAAAAAAGGGATGTTTAAGACTTATATATTATGATTTACCTTAAAATCATAAACCCATGATGGAATCCATAATTATATAGTTAGTCATAGATTCAGACATATATTATTAAAAAAAACTAACATAAGCCTTAGATGTTTCATGATTCTTATAACCAAAATACCATTGGTAAAAATATTTCAATAACATAGTTATTGAATACCCAATACATAAATACTTCAATCCTTTTATTTCAACATAATTCTTACCTTAGCCTAAGGGTCTTACTTTAATATAGGGCATTGATTCTGATAATTCCCAGGTTCCCCATATTTAAAACAATGAACTATTAATGGATACCTGGGATGAAATTTATTTCCTTCCATACTACTCTTCATTTTTCCTCAATGATTCATTGATTTATTCCCCTCTTTTCTAGACACAAAACATTTTACATTACCATTGATACACTTTCCTAGGTATCTCTTTCCACATTTATAACATGAAGTAAATCAAGACATATTTACTCTTTGGTATCCACCACTATAAATCTTTGTTAACTCCATCCTTATCTTCTTTTGTGAGTCTAAGAGTTGATTAAGTTATATATTATTAATCATATTTTGGGATAAATTATTAGGTATAATAATGATTTATTTTACTCTAGTTATCAACACATTTAGTTTCTTATAATCACATTATTATACATTATATTCAATGTAAACCTGATTCCTTAGGGTTATATCCATTTACTAAAATCAAAATACATAGTGATAAACAATAAGCATAGTGGGAAACTATATAATCATTTATAGGATGTCTAAATAATAGATCCTTATTTTCAATCTAAGGCATTTTAGGTTTAACCTATGTCATTTATTGTTATAATATATTCAAATATTTCATGGTGTTTCATAAACAAAATGTGAATTATTCAAAGTATATCCCCCAGGAGTGTCAAACCAGGTGCGTAATAAGGCCCATTTTCAAATACCAAGTAACACTAGAGTTAATCCTAATGCAACTTTTTTAGAGTTATTACCCATAGATACATTTGTACTAGAACCACATCAACTTATAGTAACCATAAAGAGTTGTATTTCCATGAAAAACCATATAATATCTACCATACCTAAACATTAAAATGTTCTTTTATACTTATCCTCAAGGACAATCATAGGATTATTTTCACTAATCTATGTTTTCCATTATATAGTTCTCATGGTTTCTACTGATCTTTTTCTAATACCAATTGTAAAAACCTCAACCCTAGCAGTCCAAATCTGATGGTTACATTATTACATTTTCTCTAGATATGTGTGATTGTATCCCAAAAGACCAAATAGTTTAGTAGTATTGGTAAACTAGATACATGTTATAATTTCACATTATATTTAAAAACATGAAATATGACATAGTGAAAGTAAAAAAAATGCATCTGTGAACACATTCAATGATTCCTTATTCCTAAACTGGGGAAAGGAACCAAAATAAGTGTGAGATAAAATGATTAGTAATAATTACATAAATAAGAATATATCATGAATAAATGAATCATAATAAATAAGAAATCATCAATATGGAATGTTAAATAACTGAAAACACATTACATTTAATTAGTCACTTGATTATCATGATTTGACAAGGAATAATCAATTTATGAAGGTATATAATTGAGACCATGTGTCATTTAATCAATAACATGGGGAAAAAATACATCCATGGATAATATCAATGAAAATAATCTCCTAGATAATAATAACTAAAATCTTAACTATTTAAATGTTTAATTATTGGGCATCAAGATATCAGGCATCATGATAACTATACTGTCAAGACCTTTCACGAGATAATTTAAAACTATAGGTATGAACTCAATTAATTCTAGCTTGGTGATTCACTTCATGAAATTACCAATTCATTTAGGAGATATCTATTACTAGACCCAACCTATCACTTCATTACCAAATCATTCCACAAATATCAAATGATTAATTAAATTCATGAATCAATATGCATTATCAAAAAATATTTGTATTGAGAAAAGGATAAAAATTATCAAACATTTCCTTAGTTAATTAAATAACATTGAAAAGAAACATAGTATGTAAAAATAGTATATAGTTTATGAAATTATAATTTCTATGACACAAAAAATATGTAAATTTTGTATAAATATAATGCCCAGCAATCACAAGAAAGTGAATGATTCAATGGAAAGTGAATGACTACAAAATTAATCAAGAAAAAGAATGTTAATACATTCCCTAGTTAAACTGATCATAAAAAATCTAGAGATGGAATAAGGATGGTATTGATATAATATATCCCTAGTGGATTATAATTAAAATAAATTTTATTGTTTATTATGAATATAAATACCGAAAAAATAATTATAAAAACATTCTTGTAGAAAATAACCTTTTCACATTTAAAAAACATTTAAAACTAAAAATTTCAATAATAGTAGGAAAATAATTTTCTATAAAAATAACTATTTAAAATTTTAATTGAAGCTTTAAATATATGAGTGGTAATGATGGTGTAATATTTCCGTTCATTCCATGTACATTAAAATAAAGATTCTTTTATAATTTTTTATAAAAAAAAATTAAAAAGTAAATTGTTTGGAAAGAGATAAGAAGATTAATTTTAAAACATTTCGTAAAAATAGAATCATGGGTAAACATTACATTAAACACTCATAGTATAATATTAAAATCATTCTTGAAAATATTTTTGAAAATATAGTTTTAGAAAAAAACAGATTTCTGACCGAAGAGAGAAATAATGTCATATATTCTTAAAATCATTTTCTAAATAATTTTAAGTGAAAATAGTGTAAAATGATTATATTACTTTAAAATTTCATGAAAAAAAATTTGACTAAAATTAAATGGTTTTATTATAAAATTATCAAATTATTTCCATTAATGGAGATTCAAGCATAAATAATCCTATTTAGAATGATATTGGGAAATAAACCCTTGAAATGATCTTAACATTGAAGTGTGAATTATTAAATGAATATATTATGTGAATAAAATATAAATAAAAATAAAACAAGTGTAATTAACAAATAATATATTCAAAATTCAGTACACACATAATCTTAAAATATCAAATACAATGAAGAAGTAATATTAAAAAATGAAAAGAAATTGAGTTATGAAATTATTTTCCACTTAGTAATTTTAAATTCAAAGAAACATGGATAAAATAATTAAAATTGAACCTAAAATAACATTAATTATAAATTATTAATTATTTTACATTTAATGTGTCAGTACATACAACATATAGATGTAATTGGTTGCATAACATTTCAATATGCCTCAATGAAAGGAAATTGAGACGAAATCCCTTACCTCATGCATCCCTTTGGTTAAAAATTATATAACATCATGTATAATGGTTTTAAACTTGTTATTAATTTATAATATAATAATATTTATATTTATAATATCATATATGATACTTTTATAACATCTTATCACTTGATTGTTAATAATATTTCATTATTTTCATTATTTTGGGTGTTAATTTCCCAGTTTTCTCATGTGGGTTTTGTCATGAATGTATATGTTATTGTGAATATTATATATGGTTAGATAATATAACTAATTTTATTCATATTAAAAAATATCATATTTAATCATTAAATTTATTTTTATAACCATTCTTGAAAGTTGTACATGGAAAATGAATTGCATCGCATCGTGGAGACGGTGGGTCGTACGTACACACGAGCGATGGTATCATTCCCATAATGGGTGAAATAGTAAGTAAGTGGATGATATAATAATTTTAAATAATTTATATCATGTCATATTTATCATATATATCCATTATTTTCATTATTATAACTATTCATGTGAGTCGGTGATGGAAACAAATCACATTGGTTTGTGAGGTGGTAGTCCATCGTACACACGAGCGATAACATTGTTTCCCGTATAATGGATAGGGAGGTGGATAATTATTATTCAATAAAAATAATAACATATAATAATATTATACATAATTATGTAATTATATTTTATGTGTTAATACATAATTTAATATTAAAAATTAATAAGTAAAAATTAGGAGCATACTGAATATAATTACCTTCTCTTAGAAGCACCTCATTTTGATCACTTATAATGGACCCTAGGGTTGGTATTTTGGGAGGAAAATATTATATGGAATGTGAATAATGATATAGATAAGATATTTTGGTAGGGTTTTGTCGATCCAAATGTCTTGATTTTTGTTAAAAAGTGAGGGGAGGGAGTTCCCTTCTACAATTGAGGAGGAGGATGCAAATGGAAATTTTGAAAAGAATAAATCATACCCACATTTTTCACATGAAAAAAGGATATAAATTTTTAAAATGTAAAACTTATATCATATATGTAATAAATATTACCATAATGTATAAATTATTAATGTTGTTAGGACATTTTCACCCTTATAGTTTTCGTTTAACACCCGGTAAACCCATTTTTACCTTAATTGTGGTAATTACTTTTTAATATTTTTACTATTCAATATGGTCAAAAATTAAGTTGACCATATTAGATAATATTAATTATGATTATTCCAAATATTTAATCCATTTTTTCAAATTAAATTTACATAATTAAAAAATAATATAAAAATAAATCCTGCAAAACATGTCGAAAAACAATTTTTGGAGAATGTATTTTTCAAGCATAAGATTGTCTTATATTAACTCCATGAAAAGTAATAATAATTATATAAATTTAAATTAGTATTTATAGTTATAATAAAAAAATTTAATTTAAATAATTCCCCATTAGGGGTTATTTTAATTAATTAAAATGGAGATACATTATGCAATTTATAATAGGTTTTAAACAAATGGGTTTTAAAACCCAAAAATAAAATTATACTAAAATCTAGTGAAAATATTATAAAAATGTAATTAATTAGATTAACTTCAAATAAATAAAAATTATTTTAATTTTATATCAAATTAAAATAATAATGGTACTTTTAAATTACATAATTTTTTTAAAATAATTCACGGTTTTAAAAAAAAAATCAGTGTTTTCCACTATTCATTGAAAAATTAATATTTTCTGAAAAAATTTAAAATTTTTACCTTAAACAAATTTTAATACGTTGATTTAGAAAGCACATTTTATTTTTAAATTATATTTTCTAAAAGTTTAATAAAGCAATTTTATTATTAGTTCACAAAAAATCAATAAAAATATTTTTTTAGAAAAAGTAATTTCAAAGCATATAATGACATTATGAAAAATTAAGTAATTATTTATAAATATATTTTTTTATCTAAAAAAATTGTAATTAATTTTAAAATTTGAGTTATTCCTATTAATATCACATAGTTTAATAGCTATATTATAATTATCTTGTTTAAATAATAATATTAATCGTATATCATGGTTTGTTAAAACACAGTGTTCCATGTAACGCAAGCTATTAAACAAATTGAATTTATTTAAAAATAAATATGTAGTAATGTCTCAAGGTGTTACATTTTCATATAATATTGGTGTTTCATGAAATATTTTTATTGATCCCAATTTCATTATTTTAAAAAACTCAGGGTGTTAGAGTTATTGTGAATAAGTATGGCTCAAGATTGATTAAAGAAGAGTATCAACAAATCCAACAAAGGAGTTTGTTGGAATGCTCAATTTTGTGTATTTTACATACCAAAACACCTTAAATATGTGTTTGAATGCATTTGGAATTATTTTAATAATTTTAAAAATCATTTTAAAGATTTTTGAGATGATTTCAAGAGGTTTAAAAAGTCATCGAGCAATATGATGTCTATTTGAAGTCATTTGTAGAAATCTAGAATTTTGGAGTTCATGAAAAAATGGTTAAGTAATGAATGTAAAACTTTTCTTACTAGAACATATGGCTTCACAATGAATGTAATACATTATGTGATGAGTGTAAGACTTTCAGGTGATTTTAAAACTTTTAGTTCCGTCACATGACTTTGTTTGGTTGTAAGCCTCGGCCTACCATAAAAATTCATTATATGGATTCTATTATCATCATATGAATTTGATGTTTTCTAAAATTGATATAGGGATAATTGTAAGGCATTAGTCACATGGTAAGTCTTGATCATAATACTTTATCCATGGATTTAGTCTTCAAAGTACTAAACGTATGACTTCATTGTATGATTTTTCAAGAATAAGGCTTTAAATTCCCCATCGTAAGACTTCAGCACTTAGAAAATTTTTTATGTTATTCTGGATGAAAAATCAAGTTTAAAAATATTATATTATGAAGACAAAAATTATTCAGTATGATGAAATAGAGTTTCTATCATGGTTTAAACATCACAAACTTCTAAATTGGTGTGTGATCCAATCATGATAATAAATAAAGAAGTTGATATTCATCCATGAAATGGGATGATCATAAAATAATAATAAATGGAGTTTCTAGAATTTTGAAATTTTAAAGACAGAATAATATGATGATGCTTATGATATAATTTTGATTTCTTAAAATCAATAATCTTAATCAAGCCATGCTATTGGATTTATCTGATGAAGAATAAAAGAAGAGTTCCATAGCATTTATTTCTTGTTTCTCAAAATGCTATTATCGTGGTTTTAATAATAATGTAGATGAAGTTCTATCAATGATTGATATGTTATTTATTAATGCCTACGTCATGGTTCTCTAAGCTTATCTAAGTGATTATGAAGAGGAACTAATATAGAAGGCTAGGAATTCTCCAAAGTCTGAGAATTGAGAGTAGTTATAATTTAAGAAATCTGTAAAGGCAAGAATGAGTTCCATGCTGCAAGCTTAAGTGTTGTACACTTCCATATCGATATAAATATTTATAGAGTATGGATTTTAGTGGATATATTTTAAGTTAATTAATAATAAAAATTTCTATATTGTATTTATTAAATATTACATTCGTATAAAATGATACCATTTGAGTGAAAAAGGTATAAATATTGTTGTTATGTATAAATATGATATTTAATGTTGTCATATTTTAATGGAAGGCCACAATACACTTTGGAGAAGAATAATTCAATCCTAGATAACAATAAAAGAATATTTTTAATGTTCCAATGAATTTTTAGACTGCTGATAAAGAGATTTAAATTAGTGGTGATCTTTTAAAATTTCTATTCACTTGATATTATCCTATGAAACTTGTTAATTTTTTTATACTCTCGAATTTTCAACTCAAACATATTTGTATGAAAATATAAATAAACATGTAAAGTCACAAAAATTTTTATATGGTTTGGTCCCAATGTGGGTAGCTTGTTCTTACTGCATCAACTCTCATCATTCCATAGATATACACTGTATAATGATGCTAATAGAAATGATACAACTCCGATCAGGTTCATTTTTTCTCCCAATAGAAATTATATTTGTCCCCACCATTTACAAAGTTCGTTTCTTATTTTAATCCAAATAAATATTGAATCTTTAAATCTGTTCACTAAAACATTGTCTGCGATTTCTATATTTGGAACCTCTCTATCTAGTATGCCTTTGTCTAGTGTGCCTCAGTCCAATGCACTCTATCTGATACACCTATATCTTGTATGATATATGTGGTATGATCTATTAGATATTCCCTATCTAGTGAATCTCCTTTAACCAAGAGAATTCTTGGTTAGAAACTCATGCTTCTCACTCATGAAAACATCAAAAAATCTGCACCTTTTCAATAAAAATATCAATGAGCATGCACCAATTTATATAAGAATATTTTATTCAAAAATCAAGGAGGAATATTGGGATCCAAACTTGAATTTCCTACTCAAATAAAATTTTATTTGACCACCATTAACGATTTTAAAACTTCAGATTCTACATTCTCTATAAAAAATTCATTAAATCTAGGCATCAATGATCTCTTCAAAACTACCAATAATATCATCTATACTTATAAACATTGAAATAATGGCTCATAATAATCTTAATGAATGATGTTATAAAGTTTGTGAAATGTTTCTAAAGGCTATGTTCAGAGTATAAACTATCATGTTTACCTATCAAATAACATTGACAATCCTTCCTCCATTTGGGACATCTAGAAAACTTCTATGTTTGATCTTATTCATCAAATTAGATCAGTCTAGTAAAATAATGATTCTTTTATTTGGTTCTCCTTAAATGTCTCCTATCTAGTATATAATCATAGAATATTGTCTTATAATCATTATAGATTATTTCTGACTAATAGACATCACATTTCTCCATTTGATGACATCGTATTTTTATACATCTAGTACAGATTCATAATATTATCCATCTGGAAGAAATGATTTTATATATTTGAAATAATAACAAGATTTCCTCCATCAGATGCATTTTATTTGATAAAATCATAAAATTTTATCCGTATTGTTTTCTCTATTTGATGTATCATTCTAGAGTTTGTCTATTTTTCTCTATATTTTGATCTTTCAAGAGTTTATCTAATATAGATGCAATCGGTAACCATCATCTCTCTATGTATGGTAAACCGATAAACTCTTCCTCTTATGGAGTAAAAAAATATATGTATGATCATTCTATGTTCAATCAGAACCTCAAATATCAGACATTTCACAATAAAAACTCTATGACATCGTAAATTCAAAATTTGTACACTTTTCAACTTTATCATTTTATAACATCACCTTTTTATAAACTATACCAAAACGTCTTAGTCAGAAGCAACACTTCTAAACATTTATTAAGAAGAAATAAAAAGTACAGATATGAGGTGGGAAGGATAAACAATCTATAATGCCCTCATCCACCTAACAACTGGCCTAGATATCATAATACGACATATCATTTCCCTAATCAGAGCCACTAGCAACCTCCCACTCAGATTGAGATTTATCTGGATTAAATTCTTTAATAAAATTTTTGTCCACCTTCCTGGGCATATTTGAAGACGATATGGTAGTAACATTCCTAGGAAGTTTTAAATAATCCTTGTGTGGTCTCCGCTTTGAGGGAATAGAGGTGAAACCCTCACTAGCAGTCATATTTTCCTTACCACTCTGAATCTCCTCCTTAAAAGATGTGCTTCCAACACTACTCAAAGCCTAAATAGGGGTATTATGATCCCTTTAATCCTCATAAACCTTCCCCCATTTCTTAGACAACTCAAAAGATTGAAAGTGCTTTTGAATTTCCCGCTGACAGTCAACACCTTGATGTGCACTAGCCTAATCAAAGACATCAACCTGAGAGCGATCAGGGAGCATCGACCCTAGAGACCGTGTGGGAAGTTCCCTAGCTGAAATAACCTCTTCAGCAACATCAAGCTGAGGGACAGTGGGGCCACTATGAGATTTCTTTGTAGATACATCCCCCAACATACCATTACCATTATGATTAGACAGATGAGAATCAGAATTCACAGAAATCATCACATCAGCGACAGTGGAAACCGGTTCCTTGAGTGCATCACTTCCATGAACAATGTGCTTTTTAGAAACTATAATTGTTAACAAACATCATGATTTTAATCATATTGAACCATGTTAACTATTAGTAAAAAATATATTATAAATAAATAGGATTAATAAAACATCATCTGAATTTCGAAGGTAAGTAGCTCATACTTTTTATAATGTGAAGAAACTCACTTTCACCTAAAACATAAAAACACTCACAGAAAAAATGTTGAAAAATAATAAAATAATCATTACAAAATCAACCCAAAGTACATTCAATCTCCCCCTTTGGATTTTTTTTCAACATAATCAAAAACTCTTTTATAAAATTTCATCAAACCACATCCTTTATCATAGAGAGTATATTGGAAACACACTATCAGATTAAGTAATGTTTTTGAATGAATTTTTTCCCATAGGGATAAGAAATATTTTGGGCATTATATTGATAACCCCCCTCATTTATATCAGCTTTTGGAATTGTAACTATTGGGCCGCTTACTCCCCCTTTCTATGATAACACCATCATTGGATTCAACAAATATAGAGTACAAATATTTACTTCTTTTCACACTTTGAAAATAGAATCCAAAGGGTTATAGGTGTTATTCATGAACATTCATAAGTTAGTGGTGGAGGTTAAACAAGTATTTTTGGCCTCAATTCATTAAATCATTACATTGGAATATATTTAAGAAAATGTTAGTAATTTTATCTTTCATTGAAATATAATCTTGTATTACATCTCTACTGGAGACTTTCTCCTTGATGAAATGTTATTTAATATAAACATTCCTTTATTTGCAATGTTGCAAAATATTTTTAGATAGATAAATGGAACTCTAATTACTACAAAAAATATGCAATGGTTTTTTAACATTCACTCTAAAATATTTTGGCTATAATTTCATCCATATCATTTGAATACATTCATGGGTGGTGGTAATGTATTCTTTTTCTATTTTACTTAATGTAATAGAAATCTATTTTTTATTATTCCATATCACACAACATTTTCTAATGAATAAAGTTCCTCTTAATCTTGATTTATGGTCATTGTATAATCTATCCAAATCAGTGTCAGTTAAAGCAGAAAGGTAAACCCATTAATACTTTTATACATCGGTCCATGATTTTATGTTACTTTAAAATACTTGAGGATTCTTTTTATTGTCATCATGTGTGATTCCATCATATCGCTCTGGTATCTTACACACAAAGTTACAAAAAATTCAATTTCCATTTTTGAATTAGTAAGATAGAGTAAAATTTTGATCATCTTTTAGAAATCATTCTGATCTACACATTGGATAACTTCATCTTAACCCATCTCCATACCATTATAGATTAGTGTGGAAGCTTACTTTGAATATTCTAGTCCAAACATTTTTAGTAACTCATTGGCATAATTTTTGTGTGAAAGGAATATTTATATTCATTTTTACTAAAAATTTAATCCCAAAAATAACTTCAATTATCTAACCATTGTAATATCAATGTTCTTTTTCATTTATTTAAAATTTTATTCACAGGATTTATCCCTAGCACAAGAAAAAAAACCAACATGAATAATGAAAATCAGGGTACTTGTACTCATCTCTTTCATTTAAAAGTTTCTATCAACTTTTACTATATAAAAGTTCAATTATTTCAAGAAACTTTCATGTTTTGAATACAAGGAATGAGGGGCCTATTTCAATCCATAAAAGTATTTCTTCAGTTTACACATCATGGGTAAATTATTATTATGTATGAAGCTATTTAGTCGATCAATATAAACTTATTACTCAATTTATCCCTTTAATAAAACTTAATTAACATCCATATGATGGAATTTTTAATTTTGATTAGCAGAAATAGATAAAAAATTCTAATAGTTCTATGTCTTATAATAGGGGGTAACGATTCATCAAAATTAACGCCTTCCACCTATGAATATCCTTTCCAAACAAGACATGATTTATTCTTAAAAATTTCTCCTTGTTCATTGAGTTTATTTCTGAACAGCCATTTTGATCCTATAAAAGTTTCTCCTTTGTATTGAGGAACAAGATCCCACGTGTTATTTTTCTCAATTTTATCCAACTCTTCATTCATTGCATTTAACCATTACTTATGCTCAACTACTTTTGAAATGGATATTTCTTCCACATGTGAGGTAAGTGACATATGATTCTCAAATCTCAATTTTTATATGTTCTGAACTAGAGATTCCTTATTTCCGATGATATTATCATGTTCATCATATTTTTATATGGTATTAATTTTTTTTATTCTGACCATACATTCCTTTTCAGCAAACTTCTCAGAATCATCTTGTAAAATATTGGGATTAATGTCTTCTTCTTTTTCATTAGATTCGTTAAAATTCAACATTCTATATTTCATCACACCATCCTCATCATCTTCAATAAATTTATTGAAATTTTAATATTTTTTAATTACTTTTATACCAAAGGATTCAAACAACTTTTACATTCATTTATTCCAGCACTAGTAGCTTCTTTCATTGGGTCAATATCCTATTAAAACTCATTCTTACACTTTTTCATTAAAATTTTCTAAATATGGATTTTTTATATTTATTAAGCAATGAATGCAAAAAAAATTAATGTATTTAACTATAGGATTGTTCTTATTACACACATCATAGGATGTAATTTTGTATTTTGGTCAAAGAAAACATATGTTTTGAACATGTATGGCTTTGCTTCTGGCTTCTGCCCGAATGGCCTGAAGGCCTTATTTTTTATTTTATTATGGATAATCTCCCTTTTATGGGTTGAAGGGGAACCCATACGTGACCTCTAGGCCTAAGGTACAAGGCTTGACATGAATTGCAATACATGACCCGAAGGCCCAGAGGCATTCCATTCCCAATACATGACCCTTAGGATAAACCCACAAGAAATATTCCTCCCCACCTTGTGGAATCTCTCCAAAATAGTTTTGAAACTTTATATTCAGTGGGAATGATTTTCCCATATCAACTATACTCTTGTTTTCCTTTCTGCTATTCATTTTATTGAAGTGTGTAGGGAGAACTGTATTGGTGTTTAATTCCATGTTTCTTTCGGTGGGACTTGAAAGAGTTACTTGTGTATTATTTCCCATTGTTTTTATCAACTTAAATATAAATAGACCCAACTACTTATCAAATTATATTCTAAAAATTATGAACAACTTTGTAGAATCTGATATATGTTTCATAAAAATTATGTTGTTCATATGAGTGTAATAATAAATGAATGTAATGAAGTAAAAATCACCCTTTATTGACCATTGTCTTATCAACCCACATTGATTAGAGTGTATGGGGACAAGTAGTTTTGTGGATTAAATTTAATCTTTCTTATGACTTCCACTAATCATCCTTACTTTCTGAAAAGTTATACAAATAGAATCATATTTCCTTTTTAGTTGTAGAAAATCTCTTACAATGTATTATTTTGAAACTGTGCTTATAGTTTTTTAGACAAGATTCCAAATTATTCAATTCGACAGTAAGTTTTAATCCTCATTACTTAAATAAAAAGTATTTTCAAGATCTATAATATGAAATAGATTACTGGTCCTTTCTACCTTTGTGATAACTTCTCTATCTCTCAAACATCAGATGATACAAGAATCTTTTCTAAAGTTAAATTTCTCACCATCATCATAGAGTTTGATGACACTCATTAATTTTTGATTAAGTCTGTCAATAAGCATAAATTAATTTCACTATAACTTATGAGCTCCAATATCAATTGTACCAATTCGTCTTATTTTTAATGAACTATTATTTCCAAATGTGGATGATCCTCCCTAACTTTATTTAACATTATTCAATATTGTTACATAAACTATTATATATGAGGAATAAAAAATGTCAATAATCCATGGATTAAACTTTTTATGAGCTTTTTATGTGATCTCAATAATAAAATAATTGTATTCAATTTTCATTTTCCTAGCTTCCTTTTATTTTTTTATTACAGGTATCTTGCCTCCAAGGAGTTATCATATGATATTTAGTACAGTGACCTGGTTAGTTACACCTTATACAAATTTAATCCAACAATTCGAATCGTTTTTTTGAAAGGTTTTTTAAACATATGATGAATTTTCTTTTGTTTCTTCCTTTAACTTTTGAAATATAATTTATTTTCTTCCACTATTTCTCCCCCTCAATTCTTATATACTCCCAAAGAGAATATTGTTTTCCAAAAATAATTATAATATTGCATGTATATCCCACGACACCAACAATTTCCATTGAATCTCAATATTACATAGATGTATGGGTTTTCCCTATAATAATTTTGTTAAGATTTAACATATGTTACAACATCTTATTTCCCTTAGTGTGGGGAATCAATCATCCAATGGTTATTTTTAAATTCCATTAATGTGATGTATTTATCACACAATTTATAAACCCAGGATCTCCCTTTGTTTATTCTTAAACCTTCATAGTTATTACAATCAGATTCACTTTTAATTTTAGTGGATGCAGATTTAACCTAATTCTTGGGATAAGTTCTTCCAACAACTTGAGATGTTTCATCCTTTACCTCTAATGTTTCTTAGAGATTTTTAATAATTTTATTAATTTTTTTAACCTAGAGACATATTTATTTTTCCTTACATAGATATTATTATTTATAAGTAAATTTTTCATCAAGATATTTCACCATTTCCCTTGTTTCTCAACTTTCATCTTGAGGTTTTTAATTTCTTCTATGTATGCATCTTCATTTTTTAGAAATTATTCTTTTCTTTAATTATTTTTTTACATTACTTATTCAATAGCTTCTTTCTTGAATCTTTTGTTCTTATCAAGGCATGGTATATGTTCTGGTCTTAGTAGATATTCCCTATAGGTTTATTCTCATTCTTCTTCTTCACTATTAGAGGATGTTTCCTTTTCAATTTGAGCCCTAAAGGGTATGAACATTTTCAAAATTCCATATACTATTGAACTATTTTTAGTATAGTCATTATCTTCCCTTTTAATTAACAAAATCCTTTTGACTCTCCTTGTGAATGTTTTCTTATTCCCGGTGGATTTCTTTACTTCATTAAAAGTTTTACCCCACTTCTCCCTCTAAGGTTTTTCTTCAGAATCATCATAATTATATTATTCATCTTTCTTATTTGGATAGTTCATTGTAAATTTTATAATGCATCCACATTCAAAAAAAATTAAGTGGGATATTTTATTTATACATTCCAATACTTTTCTATTAATTTCTAGAGATAAGGGACATAATCCTATCATTCACTTCAACATTATCTTCGTTATCTTCCAATTCAGATAGGACCATTACTACATATTTTAGTTCTCATATTTTTTGTTTCCACATTGTTTCAAAAGTTATCTATTCTTTAATATTATTTTTTAATACAAGATATTTCTTCATTTCATACAAAATAATAATGTTATGAATTTCATCAATGGATAAATAATTTATATCTTCAAATGTAGAGACGTTAGGATAAAATTTTCTAGAAAATTCCTTGTCAAATTTTTAACAATATTTGAATCTTCCAAAATATCTCTAAATCCTCTAATGTTGCTAAAAATTCCATTTACTTGGGTTAATTAATCATAAATGGATTTATCTTTCACCATCCTAATATATTCAAACTTTATTCCCTAGATTTGAAGATTTACTTTCTTTACATTTATATTTCCCTTGAAGATTTTTTCAATCCTATACCAATTTTCCTTTATTATTTTGAGACCCATAACCTTCATATAAATATTTTCATATAAATACATAAGAATAAAATTTCATGATTTTCCATCAATATTGAGATTAATTTTGTTATAAAATTTCTAAGGGTCATCTTTATCAATGGGGGTAAACCCTATAATAGATACATCAATCACCTTGTGGCCAAGAAATATTTTATAAGGTATCATTTTTTTCCATTCATGATAATTTTTTTCATCAAATATAAGAATGCCTATGCTATTGATGGTGTTAAGATTATCCATGATAAAGAATATAGGGATCTTATAAAGGGAACCTGGATGCTCTAATACCACTTGAAGTTCCCAATATTGTTTAGACCACTGAGAATTGTGGCTAAATTAGTTGTGATATTTTATAATTTCCTTTCTATTCAAATTAATCCCTACAACTTGATAAAGTTTTGATCTACTCATATTTATAACTAAACCTCACCTATATAAAAAGATAGATAGATAATGAAGGGTGGACAATTTTTTAAATGTTTTGGTCCCAATGTGGGTACCTAATCATTTCCATGTCAACCCCCCATTGATCCAATTATATCCACTATATAATTAAAGTGAATACAAAAGAGCCCAATTCTTACAAAATCCTTCTGTCACATAAAAGAAAATTATATTGGTTCTCACTAGTTACAATGTTTTTTCCTTATTTATAATTAAATCAATATTAAAACTTGAATTCCGATCACTAAATTTTTTTCAAAATTTCTCTATTTGGTACCTCTCCATCTGGTATGCCTTCGTCTAGTGCACCTTAGTTTGATTCACCTCATCCTAATGCACTCTATCTGATGCACCTATATCTAGTATGTACTATCTAATATGATATATTTGATTTGATCTTTCCAGTACAAATATTTTAACCAAGAGAATTCTTAGTTGACAACTCATTCATCTCTCTCATGAAAACTTCAATAATTCTAGTCTTTTTTCAATAAAATTTTTTACTGAGCCTGTACGACTTTATATATGCGTACATCCTATTCAAATCAAAGAAGAAGCACATGATCAACACTTTAATTTCCTACTCAACTCAAATTTTATTTTACCACCTTAAAATATTTTGTAAATTTGAAGTCAAAATTCGTTGTGAATGTTTCCTTAAATCATGGAATCAATGATATTTTTTAAATTTTCTCAAGTCTTAGAGAGATTTACAAATTTTGAAAGAATATCCCATCATTATCACAATGAATGAGTTTATAAAGTTTATTAAAATTCAATCAAGGATTTTTATAGAGTATAAAATATTATGTTTCTCCATCCAGTAAAATTGATGATCCATCCTCCACCCGGGGCATCTAAAACACTTCTATGTTCGATCTTATTTGTCCGATCAACTTAGTAAAATAAAATAAAGCTTCCTCTATTTGGTTCTCTTCACATGTTTCCTCCATCTTATGGACTTGCAAAATATTTCTCAATAATATTTATAGATAATCTATGATCAATGGACATCACATTTCACTATACAATTAAATTTCATTTTTCTCTATTTGGTAGTGCTTCACTGATTATCCATCCAATAGAAATGAGTTTATATACCCATAAAAATAATAATATTTCTTTAGTATGATTATGTTCATCCATTAAAATAATAAAATTTCATGTTTTCGGTTTTCTCTTTCTGGTTTTTTTTTCATTGGTCTTTCATGAATTAATCTAATGGGGATTCATTTGGTGATTATCAGCTCTCTCTTTCTGGTAGACCAATGAACCCTTCTTATTTTGGAGTTATATAATCTTTTTCGTATCATTATATGTCCAATCCAAACTACATATATTGAACTCCATATAGTAGAAATTTTATTTCTTCATAACTTCAAAAAATTTATTATTTTTAAATTCATCATTTTATAAATTCACTTTTGTACAAATTCAATTTGTATAGAAAATTCATGAGTGAATTTAAATTCAACTATGATAACCGTTATTAATAATTATTTTACAAATATTGAGGATTAATAAATCATCATCTATCTTTCTATATGAAGTATCTCAAACTTATTACAATGAGAAGTAGCCTACTTTCATCCGAAACACAATTATATTCAAAGGAAAAATGTTGAAAAAAATACAATATTATTTATAAAACCAACCCAAATGATCTTAAATTTTATTATATTTAGTTTTTAAAATACAAGGAGTATTTAATGATGGTATTCTTGGAATAATCCTTGATTTGAAAAAAGTAGGGCATGAGAATACATGGAAACCTAAAATGGGTATTCTATAATTGTGTTTTTGCACTAGATGTTATTTCTTCTTCTCAATATACCATTTATGGTATTTGGAAAAAAATAAATTTAATTAGCCACCTATGCACAGAAGTATTTTGTATTTTTAAAAGATAAGAGACAAAGAGTGTATGAATTCATATAATAAAATAATAATTAGTTTTTGAGATTTTTGGTGTGAACAAATGAGTAATCGAGGCGTAATTAAAGCTCTAGAATAAGAAGAAGAAGTAGAAGAATAATTGTTTTCATCTTATATAAAATAAGAATATTATTTACCTGATCCTATATAAATTTCTAGGTATCAATGAATAGGAAATATTATGATGTGAATTGTCGAAGATTGATTTTGCGAATAACTAGAAAATATAGACAGTTTTAGAGGCCGAGTTGCATGAGTTATGTTTAAAGACCTAAAGGAACTTGAAATTACTTTGATTTGAGAAATAATATCATATTTGTGTTTGTAATGACATCCTTGATTAGATCATGATCTACTTCAGAAGGAGGAAGGAGGAGGATAACTACTGAGAGCTGAAAGCCACAAAGAGCAGTATAAATATCTCTTCACTTACTTCATATAGTGAATGACTGTTACCTATGTAATTTAGTAACCACTAATTTGAAATATGGTTTCATAGGTATTAGTATTGTCTATATCCACCCATTGTAATTGGAGATTCAATTATAGTATAGAATCTTTGAATCAACAAGAGTTGACACAGTAAGGAGTAGGATTCCTCCATTAGGACTTATCCTTTTAAAAATAGGGTATTCTGATATTTGTTTACATACTTTCATTGCATGTGGTTTTGGAATAATTAGTAATAGATTACAAGACCCATAAATTATTTAACCATAAATAAGGTTTTAAATACTAAATGGGTTGAGAAAAAAATATAAGTAAAAGGAATTGGACCACACCTGATTCACTCCACTCTCAGGTGTGTCTACATGGTCCACTAAGACACTATATTGGTATTTAGTGCATGAGCATTAAAGAAACACACTTGTGAATGGGTTCACCAAATAATAATATTATACAAAAAATGAAACTTTATGATAATATGGCATGACTCATCCATAGGTCGGACATTCATACAAACCTAATAAATAGTTTTAAAATTGGAAACCAAAACTAAAAAAGAATAACTAAAATAAACATACATCTCATAACTAACATAAAAGAGGAGCAATAAAACCAAACAAGATCACAAGAATAAATCAAGTATTAATTGTAAAATACATCAATGATAAAATAAAAAATAGGAAACTTGAATATCAAAAAGGGAAGAAATATATCTTCATGACCCATGAGTAGGCTCCAACATCATTTCAAAGACCACACCATGATAGACCGGGTAAGTAAAATCTCATGGAAGAAGTTTTATGAAGGCAAGATCCTAAAAAAACCTAATTTTTTTTATATTCATGATCGTAAATCCTTGTTAGTATCCTCTTTTTTCCAATAAGTAATATTTAAGAATAAATAACTATCATGCTAGTTTGAAAATACAACAATAAAAGTATGATTTCAATTTCAATAAATAAATAACATATAACAATATTAGAAATTCCATTCATTTCAAAATAATTATTTTCCCATTTAAACCAAAATCTAACTTTGAATGATTTTTAGAAGAAAAATCCATTTAATGAAAGTTAATTGTTTCAAAAAAACTTTTTAATACTTATATTTCAATAATAAAGGATAAACAGCCCACTTTTGAAACAACTCATTTTCTTATGTTTCCTTCCAAGAAGACAATAATAGAAAACCATGACACAAGTAGATATCTACCAAAATAAAAAAAATTAACCAAAAATAGAATAATATCAGACATGTGAAAGTAATTATAGAATATAAATAAAAATAGAAACACTTGGGTGAATAAAAATAAATAATAATCATCATAGATGATAAAAGAAAAGTGACTAAAATTAAATCACCAGAATAAGAGAGGCCCTGAGGAACTAAGGTCAAGGTATCCTTTTCCCTTGTATTATCTTGGTGATCAAACTAATCATAATCACTACACACAATTTTTAGGGAGAGTAATCAAAAATACTTACAGAAAAGGGTCACCCCAACAAATGAAACCCTAAAAATACCATATCAATGTTTTGTTAATATTGTTTATGGTTCTATGTGCAGTGGAAGAATTGATCGTAAAACAACCCTTCTATTTATTACTCATTAATTCATGATTTATTACATAATATTACACATAATACATCCCGAAATATTGATAATTAGAGTGTATTTGTAATTAGGTACATTTTATAACAATTTAAATTAATAAATACATCATCTTTATTGAAAACCTCCCTATTATGCTAGTACTTAAAACTGAATGGGATAACCTGGGGACATACATAAGAAATTTGTTGGCTATGAAACCAAGTAAGGTAATAAACATGGAATAACATTAAGATAATAATAAACGTTATACAATAGGAATATCAATGGGGAATAAAAGGAATATGAATAGTATGGCATGATATAGAATGATAATCATAACATGGGAAATGTGGGAACGACTTAAAACACTACATCATAAACATAATTTCAGGCTAACTTCCATAAAATCATGATAGAAAAAGTCTCATAAATGAATCAGTTTCACTCCCTAAATCAACATCATGTCTCATGATACTAAATATTATCCAATGCATTGGAGCCCTATATAATTTTGGGTGCACCAGTCACATTCATTTCATTCTCATGCTTAAGTGATCCACATAGATCACAAAACATGGAATCATTTAAAATCACATTCTATTCCATGAATATGGTGTATTGAATAAGTACATGTATGTACCTATTAAAATACGTATATGTTTATAAATTTTAACATCCTTGATAGTAAATGGGTATTGTATTCACCAAACAATTGGTTTGGCATGAAAATCGCGGTGGAATTACGGTATCTTAATGATGTCCCATAAAAATTCATAAAAATTTGTTGATGAGAGAGAAAGGGGACTATAATTATTTGGGAATAAGTAATATAGATGTTAACATACATATCCCAACATTATAAATAGTAAATATAAGGCATAATATAATAAAAAAACATGAATAACACAGAGAAGACGAGGATCTTTTATTTGAGTGTGTGACTCCAAATGCTTAGGTGGAGCTTCTTGAGAGTTTTGGGGAACCTATATAGGACTCTAGAGGGAGGAGGGAAGATTAAAAACATTCTCCAAGTATTTCCAGTTAATATAAATGAGATATTGGTTGGGTTTATATAGGAAATGAGTGGTGATTTCTTTATTATTTCTCAAACATTAGTTTTGGACTCTATAATAAAATAACCAAAACCACAAACCATCCCATAGTTTTTGACCATGGATTCTAATAAATGGGTGTAGTTTTCATTATTTTATATGTACAGGGTCCTAAATTAATAAAATAATATTTTTTCTTATGTGGAGGTGTGTCATACTCTTCAAGACATGATTTTAAAACCTTAAAATAAATTAATGGTTTTGGAGGATTCATAATGGATTTATAAAATTAAACAAATAAACATAAAATATAGTTATTTTAAATATAAAACATGTATTTTATTGTGGATACTATTTATAGTAGTTGTTACTTCACTTTTGGGGTCATTATGATGTCATAATACAGAAAGTATATTTTTACAGTATTTAATTTTTTACCCAAAAATTCAAATTTCGTAGAAAATTATGAAAATTTTACCATTGTATAATTTAGATGTTATGATTCTAAAAATAATATTAATTTTATCTAAATAATTTTATAAATATTATAATTTCCAATTTAAAATAAAATTTTCATTTATTAAGCAATGATGGGTTTTTTGACAATAACATTTTATGAATCGTTATAAAAATACACATGAATTCATAAATTAAATAAATGATTATTTATATTTGATAAAATTTATTTAATAATAATATTTTATTAAAATATTATTTAATTAAAAAAATTCATTAATTCACCCAAATAAATTCCTTAATTGAATTTTAACATTACCCAAAAATACTATTTCTGTTATTTTTTGTATCAAAATATAATCATTGATAAAGTAACGATCATAGGATGAAAACATATTCATTATTTCATACAAACTAATTTTAATGATCATATTTATAGGTTCTTGTTACATATCCCTTTAATACACTCAAAAATTCCCTAAGAGTAAGGCGTGTGATGATGACACTTTCATAGGGTGGTTTGGCGTACATGGTTTGGGTCGTGATCTCAATGAGCATGAACTTATCCCATAAATAGTTTCATTCGTGGTTAAGTTGTTGGATCTATTATTAGGCTTGTTCAAGGGAAAATCCAAGATATGTTATCTCCCTCAAAATCTCTAATAAATGGGCTTAATAGGGTATGCTCATACTAGTTGAGGTCATCACTTCCTTTTTCTTTGTCAATTAGATTTGTTAAAATTCTATATTTATACTAATCATGTGATCACTTTTCAAAAACTATATTATCAATGGTAATAATTCTTAAAAGTCTTTTTAAAACTATATAATATAATAAAAACAAATGAGTACTTGTGTTTTCTATAACCATATTACATAATAAGACATTTTACTAAATCAAAAAGGGGGATTTTATTTATAATAGATTGGGTCATTAAAATATTCCCCCATTAAAATATTCGACCCTTGAAATTTTCTTTTACGACATTAAAATATATGCCTAAAAAAATTTCTGCACCTCCTCGGTTCCCATGTTGCTTCTTCAAACATGTGGTTTCTCTACAATACATTGATCAGGTGTATTATCTTATTTTGTAAACATTTTTCTCTATAGTCTAAGATCTTAACCATATTCTCCTTATTGGAATGGTCATTCTCTAATAGTACCACCATTGGATTGAGTACATGTGAGGGGTCTAGTTTGTACTTTCTCGAGAGGGATACAAGGAATACATCAGGTATATGAGATAGGTTATCTGGGAGTGAAAGTTGGTAGACCACCACTTTAATGTGATCAAGGACCAAAAAGTTGTCGATGTATCTTAGAATAAGCTTTCCCTTTTTCCAAAATATCATCACTTTATTCCATGGAGATATGCAATGGAATTAGATGTCTCTAATATTAAAATCTAGTTCTATTTAATTATTATTAACATAGATCTTATTTCAACTCTGAGCATCCTTGATGTGATACCGAATGGTATTAACCTTATCCACCATTTCCTTGACTATTTCATGACCTAAGAGTTTTTGATCCCCAAATTCATCCCAGTATGCAGCTATTCTACACCTCTTCCCATAAAGGGCTTCATTATGAATCATTTGGATGCTTGAGTTGAAACTGTTATTGTATAATAACTCGACAATAGGAAGATTTTGATCCTATCTTCCTTTGATGAAAATTTATCATGCTATTAGCATTTCCTCAAGTGTTTTGATATCCCCCTTAGATTGGCCATCAATTTAGGGGTGATAATTTGTGCTTTAGTTTAGCATAGTTTTCAGAGCATGTTGGAGACTTTTCCAAAACATGGATGTGAATCTTGGATATTAATAGGATATAGTTGGTAGTGTAACTCCATGAAAACTCACCACTTCTATGATGTATATTCATTCATGTTGATCCAGTGAGAAGTCCTCTCGAATCATAATGATCTTTGCAGTCTTTATAAGATGATCCACCATAACCCAGATAACATTGTTTCCTCTTGATGTCTTTGGGTTTCTGGTGAAAAATTCTATGGTGATGATTTCAAAATTTTAAGTAGGTATGGGTAATTGTTTCATGATCCCATTATATTTTTGTATGCCTTCACTTGCTGACATACAAGACATCTTTATGTATATTCTATGATCTATATCTTCATATTGTGCCACCAAGAGTGTTCTCTATGATCTCAATACATATTTTTTCTTCTAGGAATGATAGAGTAGTTTGATCTATGTGAACCATACAATAGATCATTATTTAACTCGGGATTTTATGGTACACATAGTCTTGAACAAAATTTTATAACACCTTCTTTATTAACATTGATCTCAGAGGAATTCCCTTTTCTTATAGTTTCTACATTCTTCTGAATTCCTATATAATCTCATTGAACATGTTTTAACCTATTCAGAATAGATGGTTGAGAAATAATTTATTAAAAGATTGATGATATTCCTTACTTTATGATTCCCATGTCCATCCATTCCAAATCAATGAAGATCAGATCTTTTTCAATTCTCATCAATGATAGAATTATTGGATCCTTTATACATAGATCATTCTTGGCATTATTATATTTACTTGGATGGTAGCGAATTGAGAAGTCATAATCCTAGATCAGCTCTAACTATCTTTATTAGAACATATCCATCTCTTTCTATGTGAATATATACTTGAGGATTTTGGGATCATTATATATTTCTCACTTCTTCCCAAAGAGATAATACCAAGATATTTTCAAAGTGAATATCACTGTATCCAACTCAAGATCAGGTAGTGGGTAGTTATATACATGAAATTTCAACTACCTTGATGCATGGGCCATGTCTTTGTCAATATACATTAACACACAACTTAATCCCTTCTTCAATGCATCAGTGAATATCAAGAAAAGTTCTCCACTAGTGGGTAGTGTGAGTACAAGTGTAGGGATAATCCTAATTCTTAACTCTTTAAAGCACTCTTCACAATCATCATTCTAATCAAACTTTACTCCCTTCTGAGTTAACTTGGTAATAGGGTTTGAAAATCATGAGAAATTTCTCACAAATCAGCGATAATACGCACCTAACTCCATAAAACTACAGATATCTATCATAGATGTTGGCCTTGGACATCCTTCAATTTCTTTTATCATTGAAGGTTCCAAAGATATCCCATTTATTATGATTATATACCCTATGAAATATACTTCCATTAACAAAAACTCACATTTGGTGTACTTGTCATAAATATTATCATTTCTCAAGGTCTTTATCTTAGTACTCAATTACTCTTAATATTCCTCCTTTATTTGGAATTATATTTTAATATCATTAATAAATACTCCCATAAATTTTCTAGGTAATATCTAAATAATCTATTCATCAAGTATATGAAGATTTATAGGGAATTAGTGAGTCTAAATGACATTACTATGTACTCATAGTGCCTCTATCTTGTACGGATAGAAGTCTTGGGGATGCCATCCTTCTTCACCCTAACTTGGTAATATCCTGAACATAGATCTACCTTGGATAATTATTTTGATCCATATAGTTGATTGAATAATTTATCAATTTTCGGTAGACGATGATTTTTATTTATCATGATCTTGTTGATCTCACTATAGTCAATGAAAAGGCGCATTGACCCATCCTTCTACATGATGAAGAGGACTAGTGCACCCCATAGTCTTGGATAATGGAAACACACTTGGTATAAGCATGATTGAAAATTCAACTTCTTGTCTTGGAGGAAGACCAGTAAATTCCTTGGGAAACACATTAGTGTATTCCCTCATAATTGGAATGTCATTGAGGATGGTTCGTTATTTAGACACAATAATTTGAGATAGATATTATTTCTCATAGGGAAATAATATTTAGGATTGAGATGTTGGTGCTAAATAAGATTCATCCTCCTCCTTGAACATGTATATAATCGGGGGTCGATTTATAATACAGAGAGTGATTTTTTCTTGCATAAATTTATGTTGAATCTATAATGGGAGAGACAATCCATACCCAAAAGTGCATCAAATTCCACAAAAGGCAGTATGATAAAGATATCTGGGAATTGTATCCCACAAATTATGACAGGGGGGAGTTATATACTTGGGATGAAATAATTTACACATTTTCTATTTTTATTGAAATCTCAACTCCCATGATTTTTGGAGGTGTTTGAATGGTTCTAATAAACATTTGTGATATAAATGAATTCATAGAACTAGAATAAAAAACTATGTTCACTATTATTGAATGAATAACTATTATACATATCACCACTTTATTGTCATGATCAACCTTAGTAGTTGTGATGGAAAAATATCACCCCTTGCTACCTTAGAGTTTGTTGGTTATCTTCGAAATCCCTTGTATTAGTGCATTACTTTGAAAATTTCCCTAGTTCCATGTATTTTAATTAATGAAAAATTAATTTAGGATTGACAGGAGCATTTTTTTCTTCTCTCACATTAGTTGGTTTCTCATATCGGCAATCATTAACTAGGTATCTTTCCTGCCCCAAAAGAATTTTCTCCCCCCATGGGAATTTTCTAGATTTCTTCTTTCTTCATCTTTGACAAGTAGGATGATGAAATTTCTTCATATTATTTTATTTCTCCATTAGACTGCCAGAATTAAACTCCACTACCCGCTTCTATTCCTTATGATACCCTTGAGATTCGTCAATCTCCATTTTGACTTTGAGGGTACATCAGACAATTTCCTAGATCACTAGGGACTTATATAGACTAGGTTTTAGCCCACCAAAGAAGAAGTAAACCTTGAATTTAGGGGTAACAATAATGTTAGAGGCTTATTATACAAGTGTTTTGATGTTTTTCTTGTATTCCCTGATATATTCATCATTTTTTGATTGAGGGAATGTAATTTCCTTTTCATTTTAAGTCGGGGAGTGCAAGAAATATATTTATCAAAAAACATTTTTTGTAATTTCTTCCACCACATCACTTAGATATCTTCTTTATGATTCATATTCTTGATCAATGTCCAACAATAATCATTTTTACCCCCCATATAATAATAATACAGTAGAACCTTCTCTTTTTCATAACATTGAAGTATGGAGAAGATCTTCTCAATGGGGTTGATCCAATGTTCTTTGATTAAGGGATAAATGATCCATTGAATGTTGGAGGCCTTTATTAAATAAATTTCTCAATAACATCTTTTTCTATCTTAGGAGTATTTAGACACTCCTCATAATCTATATTTCTATTCATATCTTGAGTTAGTTGAGAGAGTATCTTTACAATGTTTTCTATTCATGCTCTCATCAGGTTGGGAATCTCATTGGGGGCAGTCATCACATTGCCCATCTCATTTATTATTTACCTGATTCTTCCTATTTCTGGCCATTAGCTAAAATAAAAGGAAAATTAAGGATGAGTATTTTTAAACTATTAAACACATAAAGGGAATCTAATAACATTAAAGATATAACTTATAAATTATATGTATTTCCTTAACTTATGAATTTCTAGGATTCAATATATGTTATCCATGATATATTTCCCCACATATATTCTTATGGTTCTTTATTTGTTCCCTTAATAATGATTTTTAAAAGCTTATGATGTTACCAAAGAATATCCCCCATTAGTGTCAAACCAGGTGCACGGTAAGGCCAATTGTCAAGTACTAGGTTACACCGAGTAAGGCCTGACACGCCTTGTTGGATTTCTTACCCCTAGGTACATATGTGTTGGAACCACGTCCACTTATAGTATCCATATAGTGATGTATTTTCTAGAAAAACTACTTAATCTATACTTACAAAAATTTATGGATGTTTTCTTAAACTTAGTTTCATCCTTAAATATTTCGCTGTATTTTTCTAATCCTAATCCAAAAAATAAATAAACCTTTCCTTTAAAAACAATAATAACAATTCTTATATTTATTGAACATTAATTCATGATTTAATACAATAGATTACACTTAATACAACCCAAAAGATCAAAAAGTCTAGTTTTTATGGTAATTAGTTACATTACATAAAAAATTAATATAGGAAATACATCATCTTTATTGAAAGCTTCCTTAACATGATCGTACTTAAAAATGGATGGGATAACCTATGGACATACATAAGAAATGGGTGAGCTATAAATCCCACTAAGGGAATAAACATGATATAACTTGAAGAGAATAATAAATTTTATAAATTAGGTATATCAATGGAAAATAAAAGTAACATGAATATTAAGGCATGATATATCATGATAATCATTTCATGGGAAATGCAGAAACTACTTAAAACAACGCATTGTAAACATAGGTCAAGGCTAACTGCCAAAAAATCATGATAGAGAAATTCCCATAAAGGAATCAAGTTCACTCCTTATCCTGACATGACATCTCATGAGACTAAACATTACCCAATTCATGGTAACACTATATAATTCTGGGTGCACCAATCACATTCATTTCATTCTCATACTTAAGTGAGCCACATAGATCATAAAACATGGAATAATTTGTCATCCCATTTTATTACATGAACATAGAGTGTGGAATAAATACATTTAAGTACCAAGTTGAATAGATATAAATGTATAATGTTAAACACCCTTGATAGGAAATGGGTATGGAATTCACTACACAATTGTTTTGGCATGAAAAATTGTGATGAAATTTCAGTAGCAAAACATCATCACTTAAAAATTAATAAAAATGGATTGATGAGAGAGAAAGGGGTGGATATTCATTTAGAAAAAAATGGTTAGTAATAGGGATATGTATATACATATATCAACATTAATAATTGGAAATATAAGGTATAATATTATAAAGAAACATGAATAAAGAATAGAATGTGTGGATCCATTACTTGAGTCTGTGACTCCAAATGTTTTGGAGGAGCTTCTTGATAGCTTGGGGGAACCTTGGGAGGACTATTGAGAGGGAACGTAATACTAAATATGTTATCCAATAATTTTTAGTGAATATAAATGGGATCTTGGGTGGATTTATATAGAAAATGAGTGTGTATTTCTTTTTTATTTCTCAAACCTATGTTTTGGACTCTATATAATAAAATAACCAGAAACCACAATCATTCCCATGGATTTTGCCCATGGTTTATACCAAATGGGAGTGGTTTTTATTATTTTATATGTTCAAGGTCCAAAATTGATAAAATAATACCCTTGATTATGAACAGGTGAGTCAAACTCTTAACGAAATTATTTTAAAACCTTAAAATGTATTAATGGTTTTGAAGGATTCATAATGGGTTTATAAATTTTAAAAGTAAACATAAAATAATGGAGTTATACATTGATTTATTTTATCATGAGGAAGATCATAACACATTGCAAGGACGAAATGATGTGGTTCTAATTGTTGTTGCTCTATCGAAGCCTTGTTCCGACATCTTGTCCTCAAAATCTATCACCTTCAAGAAATATTTCATCTATTCTAGAAGATCCTCCACTTACTGAAGATACGATGGAAGTTGATTGTGTGGAAGATGAAGATCCAGATGGTGGGAAGAAAAGCGAGGATGATAAGGAATAACAATTAGAAACATCAAATTCAGGGTCACACCATGGCCCGAATCATCCAGCTCCATTGGTGTCGTGGTATTATGAAGAAATGTCATAGCTGTCGAAAATCGATTTTATTGGGATGTCATCACCCCCACTATAGAGTTTCCGGGAATTATTAGTCATACCCAACGACATGATGATGATGTTTTATATGTTGACAGGGAATTTGAATGTTTAGAAGTGATGAATAATGCACTCAAACACTATCACATTGTTTGACGTTATAGTTATGTTGATGATGAATTGAAGAGAGATAAATACGTTATTCGGTGCAATAAGTATGGGGAAGATTTTTAGATGCATGTCTGAGGAATATTCAGTAAGAAATTTGGGTGTCGGAGGATTTCCAAAGTCAATGCTTTGCACACCTGTGTTAATCCATGTTTGACACATGATCATACCGTGTTGGATGCCGAATTCATTTCAATGGTTATTGCTTATATGGTAAGAGCATGCGAGGATTTTTTGGTGGCTCTTGTTCAGAAGAGAGTACACTAACTGTTCAAATAAAAAATCTCTTACACTAAGTCTTGGATTGCACAACAGAAAGCAATTGTCAAAGTTTACGGGGATTCGGACGAATCATATCAACTACTACTGAACGTTCCGGGCGCAGCGAAAGCGCATGGGTGGACTTGGATTTTTGTAATTAACAATGATGAATCCGGGATCTATACGACGATAAACTCCAGTGTCCATGGATCGAATCACAGAAATAATCAAAGAAAAGGAATGTCCCGAAACCATAAAGTAGGATCATTGCAAGTTGATTATAATTACTTTAATTAATTTACAAGAAGTACCTTTTGGGTGTTCTTCCTTTGTTGATGTTCTTGATCATGTTCTGATGTGATTCGTCATTAAGTCACAGAAGAAAACTGTAGACTTCTTCTATAGGTGATCCACATGTGCACCTCGTATCTCTGGACGTCGCCAAATGAGTCTCCGGGTGCTAGTGTGGAGAATCCTTTTCTTGCGTTGTTCTCCTAAAATCATCTTGATCCGATGGAAGAGGATCTCTCTCGGTCATGAGATAATTCTTTGAGGAAGAGGTTCTTTCGGCCTTGAATGAATTCTCCAGAACTATTTTGCACAATGATTCTCTTGTGTAAGGAAAAGAGTTGGGGTTGGGAGGATATTTATAATCGGGTTTGAGTTTGTAGAGTTATGAAAATAAATAAATGTGTTACGTGTTTTATTTACTTCATTAACTCTTTTGAAAACCCCATGTCGAGTCATTAATTCCTTGACATGTGCTGACACATATTATAATAAATATCATTTAATAAAATGACATTTCCTCAAAATCCCGACTGGAAAAACTACATGGTGTGTAATCATAAATACAAGACGTGTACTTGTTTTTCATTGAAAACTACACAGCGTGTACATTAAAAGTACACGACATATATATCTTGTTTTCATTTATTCATTTCCATTCTAAAATGAAACCTACATGACATGTACATTTAATAATACATGGATTGTACTTGTTTTCAAAATAAAAACTACACGACGTGTAATTATTAGTACACGACGTGGACTTGTTTTCATTTTATTCTTCCTCCAACATTAAAATGAATTAGGATTCCTTGAATAATTATTAAACCACGTATGGGAATAATATTTATTCTACTTGAGATACTTGAATAAACTTATTGTGTGACCCTCTAGGCCTATTTCTCGTTGGCATTAGGCAGGCATGCCTAAAGTCCAACAGTACTACAAAAACGGGCTTTATCAGCGCTCAAAAAGAACAGTAAAGATCGGCGCTGATAATGGGGGGGGTACCCTTTATCACTACTTTTTAGCACTGATAAAGGCTCCATTTATAAATACCATGAAAACACAGATAAATGCAACCTTTATCAGCACTAAAAAGGTACTGATAAAGGTGGAATTTATCATCTCTAAAAGAGCACTGATAAAACAACCCTTTATCAGCGCTAAAAGAGAACTGATAAATGCATGTTTTATCAGCGCTCCATTAGTACTGATAAACTGATCCTTTATCAGTGCTTCATTAGAGCTGATAAATGTGTAGTTTATCAGCGCTTTTTTAGCACTGATAAAACCATTATTTATCAGTGCTAAAAAATCTCTTATAAATTCCATGTCTGCTACTACAAAAAAATCTACAACAGCACACCCGAACACGTACAAAAATATTTAGCATATCAATAAGTTAATTAGTGAAAGTACACCCATGCAAAATAAACACATAAATCATAAGCTAATTAGACCATGTATACCCATAAAACATGTATACCCGTACACCATTAAAACAATTCATAAGTTAATTTAGTACATAAAGAATTCAATTTAGAATTCATGGGGTTGGGGGCTGTTCAAGGGTTTGGGGTGGCTGTCCAAGGGGGGTAGGGGGTTATCGGGGGAATGAGGTTGTCCAAGGGGGATTTCCAGGGGGTGGGCTAGTGTCCAGGGTGTTGGGGGGGGTTTACAGGGGGTGTGGGTGTCCAAAGGGGTGGGGGTGTCCATCGGGTGGTTTGGTATCCAGGGGTGGGGGTGGTCCAGGGGGTTGGTGGGGTTTACTCATACACTTCACAAAGGATCCATGGATTGTTCTTATAAAATACCAAGGCAATTTGAATATGTTTGGTTGGATTTCCGTAGGTCATTTGTTGTTTTCACTAAAAATTTTGTCCATTTTAAACAAAATAGATACACATTGGGTGATTTCGGTCACACCGTGCCTCGAATTGAGGTGGGGATAACTCGTACATGTCACAAGGGACCCGTGGATCATTCTCCTAATGGATCAACACAATCCGTGTGAGTTTGGTCGGATTTCCATAGGACAGTTTATATTTTAACATAAAATTGTGTTCATTTTAAACCAAAGAGAGACCCTTTGAGTGATACCGGGCACACCATACATCAGATTGTGGCGAGTATGAATCTTACATGTCACAACGGACCCATGGATCATTCTAATAAAAGATCAAGATAATCCAAATGTGTTTGGTAGGATTTACATAGGTCAGTTTTTGTTTTTAATTAAAATTTTGTCCATTTTAATCAAAAGAGAGACCCTTTGAATGATAACGGTCACACTGTGCCTCGGATTGAGGCAGGGATGACTTGTAAAAATCAAAAATAACTCGTGGATCGATCTCATAAAGGATCAACACAATTTGAATGGGTTTGGTCAGATTTCTATAGGTCAGTTATTGTTTTCACTTACAATTGTGTCCATTTCAAACAAAATAGAGACCCTTTGAGTGATACCGGCCACAATGTGCCTCAGATCGAGGTAGGGATGACTCTTAAATGTCAAAAAGGACCTGTGGATAATTCTCCTAAAGTATCAACACAATCCGAATGGTTTTGGATGGATTTCTGTAGGACAATTGTTATTTTCACAATAATTTTGTCCATTTAAAACAAAATAGAGACCCTTTGAGTGATACTGGTCACACCATGCCTCGGATTAAGGTGTGTTTGACTCTTACACGTCCTAAAGGTTCCTTGGATTGTTCTTATAAAATATCAAGACAGTCTGAATGTGTTTGGTTGAGTTTCCGTAGCTCAGTTCTTGTTTTCACTTAAAATTGTGTCCATTTTAAACCAAATTGAGACTCTTTGAGTGGTACCGGCAACACCGTGACTCAGATTGAAGCGGGTCTAACTCGTACACATCAAAAAGGACCCGTGGATCGTTATCCTAAAGGATCAACACAATCCGAATGTGTTTTGTCATATTTCCATAGGTCAGTTGTTGTTTTCACTTAAATCTATTTACATTTTAAACAAAATAGAGACCCCTAGAGTGGTACCGTCCACACCATACCTCGAATTGAGGTGGAGCTAACTCTTACATGTCACCAAGGACCCTTCGATCATTATTATAAAAGATCAAGGAAATTTGTTAGTGTTTGGTCATATTTCCATAGGTCGGTTGTAGTTTTCACATAAAATTGTGTCCATTTTAAACCAAAGAGAGACACTTTGAGTGGTACATGCCACGCCATGCCTCGGATGGAGGAGGGGTTGACTCATAAACATCAAAAAGGATCCTTGGATAATTCTCCTAAATGATAAACATAATACAAAAGCGTTTGTTCGGATTTCTGTAGGTCAATTATTGTTTTCACATAAATTTGTTTACATTTTAAACAAAATAAGGACCCCTAGAGTGGTACCGGCCACACCATGCCTCGGATTGAGGCAGGTTTGACTGGTACATGTCAAGAAGGGTCCATGGAGAGTTCTACTAAGGGATCAACACAATCCGAATGGGTTTGGTTGGATTTCCGTAGGTCAGTTGTTGTTTTCACTTAAAATTATGTCCATTTTAAACAAAATCGAGAAACTTTGAGTGATACTGGCCACACCATGCCTCAGATTGAGGTGGGGATGACTCATACACATCACAATGGACTCGTGGATCGTTCTCCTAATGGATAAACACAATCATATTGGGTTTGTTCAGATTTCCATAGGTCAGTTGTTGTTTTCACTAAAGTTATTGTCCATTTTAAACAAAATAGAGACCCTTTGAGTGATACCAGCCACACCATGCCTTGTATGGAGGAAAGTTTTACTCGTACACATCAAAAATGACCCATGGATCATTCTTAAAAAATATCAAGTCAATCCAAATGAGTTTGGTCAGATTTCTGAAGGTTAGTTTTTGTTTTCACTTAAAATTGTTTCCATTTTAAACCAAAGTGAGACTCTTTGAGTGGTAGCATCCACACAACACCTCTGATTGAGGGGGGCTGGACTTTTACACATCACAAAGAACACTTTTATTGTTCTCCTAAAGGATCAGCACAATACGAAAGTTTCTGTTTGTATTTACGAAGGTCAGTTGTTGTTTTAACATAAAATTATTATCATTTAAAACAAAATAGCGACCCCTAGAGTGGTACCAGCCACACCGTGCCTCAGATTGAGGGGGGGGGGGGTTACTCATACACGTTCCAAAGGACTCTTGGATTGTTCTTATAAAATATCAAGACAATCTGAATGCGTTTGGTCAGATTTTGATAGGTCAGTTGTTGTTTTCACTTAAAATTGTGTCCATTTTAAACCAAAGTGAGACTCTTTGAGTGCTATCGGCCACACCATGCCACGGATTGATTCGGGGATGACTCGTACACATCAAAAATTACTTGTGGATCATTCTACTAAAGGATAAACACAATCTGAATGTGTTTGGTCAGATTTCTGTAGGTTAGTTGTTGTTTTCACTTAAAATTGTGTCCATTTTAAACAAAATAGAGTCCTTTTGAGTGATACCGGCCACACCATGCCTCGAATTGAGGCGGTGTTTACTCGTACATGTCACAAAGGACCCATTGATAATTCTTATAAAATATAAAGGCAATATGAATGCATTTTGTTGGATTTCTATAGGTAAGTTATTGTTTTCACTTAAAATTGTGACCATTTTAAAACAAAGTGAGACTCTTTGAGTGCTTCCAACAACACCATTCCTCATATTGAGGCAGGGATGACTCATACACATCAAAAAGGACCAGTGGATCATTCTTATAATAGATCTAGACAATCCTAATGTGTTGGTAGGATTATCATAGGTCAGTTGTTGTTTTCAATTAAAATTGAGTCCATTTTAAACAAAAGAGAGACCCCTTGAATGATATCAGTCACACTGTCCCTCAGATTGAGGCGGGGATGACTCGTACACATCATAAACTATCTGTGGATAATTCTCCTAAAGTATCAACACAATATTAATGGTTTTGGTCAGATTTATGTAGGTTATTTGTTGTTTTCACTTAAAATTGTGTCCATTTTAAACAAAATAGAGACCCTTTGAGAGATACCGGTCACATTGTGCCTCAGATTGAGGCAGAGATGATTCATACACATCAAAAAGGACACATAGATCGTTCTAATAAAGGATCAACACAATCCAAATGGGTTTGGTTGGATTTCCATAGGTCAGTTTTGTTATCACTAAAAATAAAGTCCATTTTAAACAAAATAGAGTCCCTTTGAGTGATACCAGCCCCACCGTGCATCCGAATGATGTAGGGTTGACTCTTACATGACAAAAAGAACACATGGATCATTATTATAAAAGATAAAGACAATCTTAATGTGTTTGGTTGGATTTCTGTATGTCGGTTGTTGTTTTCACATAAAATTGTGTCCATTTTAAACCAATGTGAGACTCTTTGAGTGGTTCTAGCCACACCGTGGTTCAGATTGAGGCGGGGTTGACTCGTAAACAACACAAACAACAATTGTATTTTTATCCTAAAGTATCAACACAATCCGAATGTTCTTGGTCAGATTTCTGTAGGTCTGTTGTTGTTTTCACTTAAAATTGTTTACATTTTAAACAAAATAGAGACCCCTAGAGTGGTACCGTACACACCGTTCCTCAAATTGAAGCGAGGTTGACTCATACAAATCCCAAAAGACACGTCTATCAGTATTATAAAAGATCAATATAATCTGAATGTGTTTGGTTGGATTTCCATAGGTCAGTTGTTGTTTTCACTTAAAATTGTGTCCATTTTAAACCAAAGTGAGACTCCTTGAGTGGTACCGGTCACACCGTGCCTCATATTGAGGCGGCATTCCTTTTACACATCAAAAAGGACCCTTCGATCGTTCTAATAAAGCATCAACACAATCGAAATGCATTTGTTCAGGTTTCCATAGGTTATTTGTTGTTTTCACTTAAAATTGTTTACATTTTAAACAAAATAGAGACCCCTAGAGTGGCATCGGCCACACCGCGCCACAGATTGATGCGGTGATGAATCGTACATGTCACCAAGGACCCTTGGATCATTATTATAAAATATCAAGGCAATTATAATGTGTTTGGTCTGATTTTCATAGGTCATTTGTTGTTTTCACTTAAAATTGTGTCCATTTTAAACCAAAGAGCGAGCCGTTGAGTGGTATCGGCCACACCGTGCCTCATATTGCGGAGGGGTTGACTAATACACGTCACCAAGGACCCCTGGATCATTATTATAAAATATCTAGGCAATCCAAATGTGTTGTTCGGATTTACATAGGTCAGTTGTTGTTTTTAATAAAATTTGTGTCCATTTTAAACAAAAGAGAGACCCTTTGAATGATAGCGGTCACACCGTGCCTTGGATTGAGGCGGGGATGACTCATACACATCACAAAGGACTCGTGTATCGTTCTCCTAAAAGATCAACACAATCCCAATGGGTTTGGTCATATTTCTATTGGTCTGTTGTTGTTTTCACTTAAAATTATGTCCATTTTAAACAAAATAGAGACCCTTTGAGTGGTTCAGCATTCATGCATGTTGCTGGTGCATATCATCTGTTAAAATGGGAAAATGATTCATTAGAGATAGAATGTTTTATTTATTAACAATTAAAATTTCCCTACGAACATTTACATACAATAATGTTTCATCTTTTGATCCCCTTAACCCCTCTAAAAAATGAACACCAATTGTACGTGTCCCCAAGTCAGATCTTCATTATATTTTTGTACAATCTGCCATCAGTTATGCGGCCCACTCGTTTATGAACACATCTATATCATCTTGTGAGTATGAGGCTTTTCAGTAGTAAGATTAGTACTAAAAATTATAAAAATAAAGAATTAATAAATAAATTAAACTAACTAGTTGTTGTTTTTGAAAATACCTCTTTCGGGATGCTAGTTTATTAATGAAAAACGATCTCTTTCATAAATTTACAAACATAATAACTACACTAATTATCATTTGATTATATTGCACATTGCAAAAAATATAATTATCATTAGGAGAATAAGTAACTTCTCTTGAGATGTGTTTGGATATTTAAATATTATTATATATACCATGATATTTGTCCAGACATAGTACTTTTTTGCCTCTGTATGCTTAGCCCCTATCATTATTCTTTTTTTAGATGATAATTATACACCTCCCTATCATAACAGGTTCCTCAATAAAATATAATATAAATTATATTACTTAATATTTAGACATAAAAAATAAGATGTAGTGTCTTACAGATTCACAAACTCCATCATGTGTTGTCAGTTTGATGGATATCCTTACATTGAATCAAGAAAATAAATATTTTCAGTATCCAAGTTCACTGCAATTAGAATCCAATGTTGCCTAAAAATACAAAAAGTCATAAGTAATAAAAAAAGTTAAAATATAATTGATATGCTTTAACCGTATAGTTTTACCCATGCATGGTTGGTATTAGGAATAGTCTGTCATCTGTAATCTTACTTTCAAATGTTTTCAGCAATCTGTTCACTATTGAATCCCTTTTTGATGGCTCTAATTTTGTTAGGTGTGTTGATGTGGTATGAGGACTAACAAGTACAAATCTTGGGTCATGGGAAAATTCCTTCAATAGTTTTCCATAAATGCGTCTGTCAACAATATAAAATGCTTTTAGTCATAATTTTCACATTAGATCAGCTTTTAGAAAATCAATTCATGGAAACACGCCTCATATATACATTTAAAACTATGATGCCCAACCAACTATTTTCAAGAATCTCATTTACATTTTGAGCAACAACAAAATCTTGACTTTCCTCTACATATATATTCTCTTCAAAAACCACTATATGACTATTATCATATTTTAGCTTCGTATCCACATGAGTCTTCAATGCTAGTAAATGTGGATAGAGAACATGCAGTGTTATTTTTCTTTCAGTAGCTCCTTGGAATCAGTTGGTCGATCCTTTAGATTGTTTTGAGTCGACGTTTGTCACCCCCTTCCATTCATCCATCAATAAAAACAAGCATTAGTTCAGACCCTTTTTTCATTAATTGTTAATGTTTTAGCTTGAAAAAAAAGGAAATAAATACCTCTTTGTCTGCCTATACTCTTACACGTTGTGACGGCCAAGAAGTGAATTTCCCAATAGCCTTTTCGACCGTATGAATATCATCTTCAACAAGTGGAATAGGTAGCTCTGCATTTGGCTCACGAGCTACAGTAATCGTCACTTTCAGATGATCTTTTGGATGTGGTCTATTATGCAGCGTGGCATCTGGGATATTGAACACTGTAGCCCTTTCTATAATGTGATAGGTGGGTGTTGACAAATATAAATCACAATTATTATCACCCTATAAAAGATCTGTACAAAATAATTATCAGTGTCTTTCTGATTCACATTTCATTGGACCAATTATTAGAATATTGATTACCACAACTAAGATAGTTCTTTGTAGGGAATGGCTAGCCTCATAGCCAGTAGGGGGTGGGGTGGGATGTTCACGTGGTTGTTTTTCCTGACTTGTGTCTTCCCTTTTCTCCCCACCCATAAATGTTTCTCGCAACTCTCCCATCCATTGCAATTTTGTCTTCAGGGGATTCAATTTTTCTATAATTTGTTCCAATTTTTCATCTGTATCATCTGTTTTTTTCTTCTTCTCAAAATATACTTGGGGTGTCACCCCAAACCCCGCACCTCTGACATGACTGTATTTTTCTGGATGCTTCAAAGCCATTGATAATAGGTCTGTATCTGCTACAGGAGTATCTAATTCCTGTGACTGTCAGATATAGGAAAATAACTAATTATTTTTATGTAATAGCAATTTAAAACAAATATTATTTTCGCCGTGTCATACTTACACATATTTCCCACACTTTTTGTGTGTTCTCATCTACTAACTTCCCATTCATATTCACACATGCATACTTCCATAGCACATGATGTGTGATGGATGTGTATTTTGTTTTAGACTCATCAATCTACAAATAAACATAGAATGATAATGATGATGTTGTTTATTGGAAACTAACAATATTGCTGTAAATTTAAAATACCTACCATTTTATTTTCTAATGAAGCATACCTCCCCCCTGTTATGGTCCTGAAACCATCCTATAAACTGGTTATTATGTGTATTTGATAACCATTTTACATCCCTTTTTGGATTCAACTGCCTAGGAATTTCTTTGTGAGTTTCAATATATAGAGAAACCTCCCAACTGTTATGCAAAACATAATGAGGGGCTTACTCTCGATCTGTAATACTGATATTCACAACTTCTCTTCCAAAAATTCTCTCACCCTCAATGCGTCTAGTGTGACGAGATTTCGGGAGACCAATGCTACCCACATCAAATAGGTATTCGGTACAAAATTCAATGGCTTCCTCAACAATATATCGCTCCACTATACAACCCTCTAGCCGAATTCGATTTTTGACATACCATTTCAAAATCATCATATACCTTTCAATAGGATACATCCATCTATAGTGCACAGGACCACAAAGTCGAATCTCTCTCACCAAGTGAATCATCAAATGAACCATCATATCAGAGTATTTTGGCTGGAAGAACATTTCTAAGTCACATAATACGATGAAAATTTCTTTTGCCATAGTTGGAAATTTTTCTAGGTCTAAAATTTTTCTACATATATCTTTGAAAAAGAAACAAAGTTTGGTTAACATATGACGTGCATTTTTGGGCAAAAAGCAACATAAATATATAGGAATTAGATCTTGCATCAAAATATGGAAATCATGTGATTTCAAACCTTTTAACTTCAAATCATTCATTTACATAATGTTCTTGATATTTGATGAATACCCCTCTGGAACCATTACATCATTGAAGAATTTTTAAAACTGATATCTCTCCTCCCTAGAAATAGTATAAGCAGCTGGTGGAAGAAACATTCGATTTTCATCCTTCACGGGATCCAACACTTCTCATATACCAATGTAAACCATGTCCAACCTTGCCTTAATTACATCTTTTGTTTTTCCATTTGTATTTAACAACATTCTGATAACACTGTCATAGAAATTGTTTTCCACATACATCACATCAAGAAAATGTCTGACGTACATACAATTCCAGTATGGTAATTCAAAAAAAACTGATCATTTTTTTTCAAATGACTTTTGTAAGGTTTTTCAAATGGTTTACCAAAAATAGTGTTCAGATCTTTTACATTCTCAAAAAGGTGATCACCTGTTTATGGAGACGGTGCAACACATTGTTCTAAACATCCATTGAATGATTTCGCCAAAGATTGGTACTTTTGACGATGAGGTAGAAATCTACGATGTCCTAGAAACACAAGTTTTGATGAATGCTTCAACATAATATATTCGGTATCATATTCGACACGGGACACCCTTGACTTACTTTAATACTATAGCCTGACAAATTTCTATAAGCATGGAAATAATTTATTTTCCCATACAACATCATTCTCAACGTGAAGTATTCATTTTTATAATCATCATACAACATAACACCTGAATCCCACAATAACATCAAATCCTCAATCAATGGTTCCAGATAAACATCAATATCATTACCTGGTTGTTTTGGTCCTGATATAAGCATAGATAAGAAGATGAATTTCTGCATCATGCATAACTAGGGTGGCAATTTATAATTTACCAACTTAACAGGCCATGCACTATGTGTTCTGGTTTCAAAACCAAAAGGATTCACTCCATCTGTAGATAACGCAAAGAGAAGGTTTCTCGACTCTTTTCCAAATTCAGGATACACGTGATCAATTTTCTTCTATTGAGGAGAGCCAGCTGGATGACGTAATTTCCCATATTTATTTCTTTTATCTGCATGCCATGAAAATTGTCTTGTAGTTTCTTCACTTCCATATAAGTGCCTAAACCTTGTAATGAATGTAAAGTACCCTACAACTTTGGTAGGATTGTATTTATCTTTCTTTTATCAAGAATCACCACACTTTGGTCATTCTGTAAGTGATTTTTTCTCCTTGTGAAACAATATACAGTCTTTTGGGTAGGCTTGTATTCATTCAAAAATCATACCCATCGAGCGTAGCATTCATCTAGCTTCATATGTCCAGCTTGGGAGCTCATTATCTTCCAGGAGAAAGTCATTCAAGAGAGAAAGTAGTTCCGTAACACTGACATCACTCCATCCACTTCCTGCTTTCAATTTATACAAATTCAGTATAGCTGACAATGTTGTATACATAGTGGAACCAGTATACAATGGTGTCTTTGCACAACTCTTTAACTTCTCAAACAATTTTGGACAGTCATGGAGTTCATATTCAATTGTCTTTGTTATTTCCTCAATACGATCATCATCATAATTGACATCTTTAATCACATCCTCCATACAGTCTTCTTCATTATGCATATTTTTATTCATATCCAATGATCCATAGAAGAAGTTTTATCCTTTCCAGTAGCTACATTCACTTTTTCTCTATGTTTATTCCAACATTTATAACTCTGATCTATTCCGTGACATATCAAATGTTCTTCCAACTCCCCTGGAGTATGTATTCTAGAATAAAAACAATGTAAACAACGATAAAGTATTTGAGAAGGATCCTTTGCATGATCCATTGCACAGTAGATAAACTCTTTCACTCAGTTCTCATACTCTATTGTCAAATGATTAGCATCCATCCAATATTTATTCACCTTCATCCTATTTTAATCTCAAATATAAGTATCTATGGTTCATGTACAGAAAACAAGACATCCAAATACAGTAAAAGAGAACCACTTCCTTATAAAAATAGAGATTAATAGAGCCTAACCATTAGTATTTATTCATATTTATTAAATATAATTACTTTAGATTCATTATAGTTTCCTCAAATCACCCTAGACCAAACATAAGAATAATCAAGAATGATACATCTACCACTCATAAGTCTCTTCCCTACATTCAATATCATCATTCCTAAATACCCTTATATCCAGACATACACATGTCACAAACACATAAAAAACCATATCCACATCCGAACCAAAGTACCAATATGGATTTCAATCAGGTTACTTGACTCAAGTGGTGGTGTGTAAGAAATAATAAGAAAATATAATAAGTATATAGTCACACATAAATCTCATACTAGTGTTAATAATCTAATAAACCAAAGGTATCATTCCATCTATCATAATACTCTGAAGGAACCCATATGCGACAGTAGTCCTAGGTGGTGAAGGTTCTTGAGGAAAAGGGGTGAACACGCACCTATCGGGGTTCGATGTCAGGTCACTGCGGTTGAAGGTGGCCCAATACTCCTACAAGGGTTCATTACATATTTCAAAAACCATGTCCTCATACCCCAGGATGTTAACCCACTGCTAGTGGAAGTGAAACTGTTCTTGATGATCACGCCAAGAAGAAATGGAAACCAAGAGGGGGGAGTGAATCAAAATACCTCAAGAAAGATGGAAAAACTTGGTATTTGAGAATAGGTTATTGGATTTAATGTTGGATAGACACCTATCCAACAGATTCCACAAGTGTTCATGGCCCCTGCAGTTATTACTCCAGGTGAAACTGCCACCTGAGAAGCAGAGATCCATGAGGCCCTTCCCAGCCATGAACTGAACAACCTCCATGATGGCCTTCCTCTGGAATGGGAATCTTTCTTTCCATTCCTTTGGGTTGAAAATGACATTAATGTCACCCCCAACAAATAATTTATGGTGTCATGGATCGAAGTTATTTTGTTCACTCCATAGAGATTCTTTTTGAAGAGGGTTATAGCTTCCGAAAACTAAAGTCATAAAGAAGGATGTGTCACCGTTGGACACCTTAATTTTGATGAATTTATTGTAATCTTTAAAAGTATAAACAACATATTTATTGTTCCAAAATACCCATTTGTGTTTTTTGGAGGGGTCAGAGTGTTGTAATCCATGCAACGTAATATTCCAGGAGAATTGTATAATTATTATTAGGGTTTTTGTGTTATTTGAAAACAAAAAAATGACATTATGATTTTTGATTTCTATAGTGGGTAAGTCCGATTTAACATGGGAACTAAGACCATGATAATTACATATGATGATAATAATGATGGGTAGGATAGGGCACTAGTATTGGATCTAGAGATATAATCCTTATTGAAGTGGGAGGATGATCTCTCATAGAGGTCCCTTGATTTTGAACATGTTCATAATTCCTTCAGGTTGGTAAGATTCATATGAGTGGGAGATGAGGGTCCAAAGGGGAAGGAAAAGGATGGGTAATGAAACTTGAGGGATTGTGAGGGAGTTGTCTCTAGATCAATAAGTATTTGGAGCTGGATGACAGGCTTAGAGCCAAGGGAGACAAAACAAACACTGCTAGGAAGGGGTCTGGCCACTACAGGGAAGCAGTCAGTAACCTCAGCGAGGGAGAAGGACAAAGATGGAGGTAGGGGTGGAAAGGCTAGAGAGCTTGGTGGTCTAGGCGTCATTCTATACAAGTGCACTTCCATACAAAGTCACCTAGATTGAATGAAGGAAAGAAGGGGGGAACCCCTCAAAGAAAATAGGGTTCAAGCTTTGAATGACATATAAATGCATCAGAACTGGGTGGTGTTGTCCTTAAAGAAAATGGTTATCCTTCATTCCTTAATGTACAGTGACATGGTGTTGGATAAAAGGTAATCGATGATACCTAGGATGAATCTATTCAAACTATATTCCAAGTTTGAAGGTCCTTAAAATTTTCATAAACATCACCCTGATAGTTTAATCTCAATGATCACCATTGATGATGATCATATCAATCTTTCCACCAATACTAGGTTTCTCAAGAGATATTTTACATTAATAATCCATCCCTTTTAAATAAAATCAACCCATATGAAACATTCCCCAAATATTTCACATTTTTATTTACATTAAAAAAACTATACTAATAGAAAATCATAGAATAATAGAGTGATGATAAAAGATGAAATAAATATGTCATAGCCATATAAGTTCAAATAGTATGTGAAATTATAAAAAATACCCCATAAAACAAAACTAAATTAAAATATCAAAAAAAATCTATTGAATCTTGCTCAAATCATTATGATACTCGTGCCTTGATACCTACACCGTGATGCGCCTGATCATCATCATCAACAACAACTTAACTAACAAGATAACAAACTAGAATTCATAACCTTAGGAACCTCCTCACCCATTTCCAACCCAACATATCCTAATAATATAATTAAATCAAATCATATATATTCTATAATTCAAACTAAACCTTCTCCTAAAGGTGATTGTTGGAAGAATTTATATAACATATTCAACCATACCACCATCAAATTGAATGGTTTCTAGGATCTGGAATAAAAAAATACCAAATCACATAAAAACCCACCATAGTCATTAGAAAAAAGGTTATACCATAGGAGTAATAGAAATATATTGGATGATCACCCCCAAGAACCCCATCACAATATGTAGGAATAAAACTCATGAGTTGAGGATGAAGCAGAATCATCACCACCAGAGGAAATAAAAACTAGAGGTGAAATAATTCAACACAAAATCCACTAAAACACCATTGATGGGCAAGCCTCACATCCCAAAACTCCAATTATCAATGTTTTAATAGTGTTATATGATTTATATAATAATAGTTCTAGAAACATTAGAAGAAGTTGGACCAAACTCGAGCTTTGACAGGGGGCATTACCCTAGAGACAAACATGAAGAAGAAAAGGATGAATCATGTTGCCTACAACCATCACAATCTCAAATATCCATTAAATATATCATGCCAAATCAACATATTGTTATGTGTGATGGGAGAGGAGAACTATATTAAAAAAGGATTTGGAAAATATGTCGTAAAGGGAGGTCCGAAAAAATAAATCTTGAGGGTGTTATGGTTGGAAGAGGTCCGGCAAACAACGAGGGTGGTGGAGGTCCGGAAACAAAAACTCAGGGGGCAATGGAGGTCTGGAAACGCGAACTCGGTGGGCAGCAGAGGTTCGGAAATGTGAACTCAGTGGGCGGCAGTGGGGAGTCACATTGTTCCAATACCGCGAGAGCATTAGGTCACGATAAACTTAGGGCACTTTGTGGTTGACTTTATAAAAAAATGGACTAAGGTTTTATCAGTGCTAACAAAGTTCTGATAAAGACTACCTTTATCAGCACCTTAATTAGGGATGATAATGGTTCACTTTATCAGTGCTACAAAAGCGCTGATAAATCCTTCCAATATCAGTGCTAAACTTCTAGCACTGATACAATTATTCTTCATCAGCTCCTTTCTAGAGCTGATAAAGGATCTTTTTATCAGTGCTTGTTTAGCGCTGAAAAAGGTTACCCTCTATTAGTGCTAAAATTTTAGCGCTGATGAAGGGATTATTTAAAATATCATTTCTAGAACTAATAGAGGGAGTTTTTATGAGCGCTAGAAAAGCCCTGATAAAGAATCCATGTATCAGTGCTTTTCTTGCGCTGATAAAAATCCCTCTATCAGTGCTTGAAAAGTGCTGAAAATGAATCACTTAATCAGCACTAAAATTTTAGCACTCATAATGGGATTCTTTATCATTGATTTTTTTCTTAGCACTGATATAAAGGCATTCTTCCCTTGCCCATTTTTGTAGTAGTGCGAGATTTATGTCTAGAAATAGGTCCAGGAACCCAAGATAAAAAAGTTAACACCACATTTTCATATCACCTCATATGAATTCTTACTGTGTAATTTAATCCCCTTGTCTCAATATCTCATCAATTAGGTTTCATGGTAGTTTTATAAACCTATATGCTTGATCTGTCATTATTTGACTTCCACAAATAAACTCGTCATTTCACTATGGAATAGAATTTGTTTGACAGTACTATTTAAGTCAAAGGGCCTGAAATATCTACTTCCATAAATATGGAAGGGAAAAATCCTTCCTCGACTTAACCATTTACAACATGTCGTTTGTTATGCACCTAATGTACCCTAAATCCCACCAATTCACTTCATGACGGTTTTCATTAGCAAATCTAAGTGTGCAAGTCATGACATGAGTTAATGATAATCTTCTTTTCTAAGGACCATTACAAACGCTCATAGATAGAAATGTCGGATGACACCATGACAAGCGGAATTGCTACTGGTGGGTCTGTTATCATAATCTCCCATCTAGGAGATTACCATGTGTGAAATCCATGAGAGAGAGTCTCGTCTGCTTATGAGTACTCGCATATGACGGTCTGTATACCGTGTGTCCTATCATAGTATGTCATCCAAACATAGAACGTTATTTAAGAATATTGTTATAGCATTTCAAAGTTATCATCATAGAGGGGATCTACCATGACATTATTAGTGAAACAAATATTCTAGTACATTATTATAATATATACATGCAGAATAATGAACAATATATAATAAGAGAACATTCATGTAATAAAAGAACAAATCTATTGGTTCTCAAGAAATCAACCCTTAAAAACTCCCACTTAGAGTAGAGCCAACTGCATACAACTTTTAGTTCTCTATACCTCACATGATGATCATGTTTCTGCTGAGTCAAGGCTTTAGTCAAGGGGTCCTCCACATTGTCTTCCGTGGAAATACTTCTCACTAAAACTTCACCTATCTGAGAAAAATCCCTCAAGTGATGATACTTCCAAAGTATGTGCTTTGTTCGCTGATGTGACCTTGCCTCTTTTGCATGTGTCACCGCAGTAGTATTATCACAATGGTGTGTGATAGGATCTTTACTATTCAGTACTACATCCATCTCTTGGAGGAAGATTTGTATCCATACTGCTTCTTTATCTACCTTAGAAGCTACGATATACTGGAACTCCGCTATAGAATCTTCCACCACACTTAGCTATGAGCTCTTCCAGCACACCACACCTCCATTCAAACTAAAGATGTATTTAGTCTGTGACTTCATGTCATCTTGATCATTTTGGAAACAAGCATCTACATGTCCTCTGATGACTAGATCCTCATCTCCTCCATAAACTAGGAAAATATCCTTAGTACACCTCAGATACTTAAGGATAGCCTTGACTGCCTCCAATGGTGGTATCTTGGATCAGTTTGATATCTTCCTACCGCACTTAATGCATAAGAAACATCCATACTCATACATATAATAACATACATGACTGATCCAATCAAGGATGCGTAAGGTATTCATGCCATTTTCTTTCATTCCTCATGTTTCTGAGGACACATTTTCTTGGAAAGATGAATGCCATGTTACACTGGCAACAATCCCCTCTTGGACTGTACTATACTGAATTATTTCAGTATTTTGTCAGTGTATGTACTTTAGCTCAGGACCGATAATATCTTGGATCTATCATGATGGATCTTAATCCCTATAATATATGATTCATCACCCACGTCATTCATGGAGATGTATTTATGAAACCATGCCTTAAATGACTGTAAGATAAGTACTTCATTTATAATTAATAATACCTCATCAACATATAATATTAGGAAAATGACTGCATTTCCACTAATCCTCTTGTAGACATAAGCCTCACATTCTTTCTTAACAAAGAAAAATTCGGTTGTAGCTTCATCAAAATGAATGTTCTATGACCTTGATGCTTTCTTTAATCCATAATTGGATTTCTACAACTTTCATACCTTGTTGGCATCCTTTGGAGTCACAAACCCTTCAGGTTGTGTCATGTAGACATATTATTGGAGGTTCGCATTATGGAAAGATGTTTTTAAATCCATTTGGAAAATTTCAGAGTCATGGTAAGTGGCAATGGACAATAGGATTCTGAAGATTTTAGCATCGCAACTGCTGAAAATGTTTAATCATAGTCAATTCCTTGATGCTGTCTAAAACATTTTGCAACCAGTCATTCCTTTTACGTGCTGACTTGCCCCTACCTTTCTAGTTTCTTCTTTAATACCCATTTATTACCAATAGGCTTTACATCAGCTAGAGGATCTACCAACATCTAGACATGGTTTTGGTACATGGAATCCATTTTAGAATTCATGGCTTCTTGCCACTTGGAAACGTCTGTGTCTTCAACTTCTTCCTTGTAGGTAAGAGGATCATCATTGTCAACTAATGGTGAGTCATCATCCTCGGTGACAGGAAAACCACATCATTCTATTTCTCTCACCTCTCTCATTCTTCTACACAGTTCTTGTGTCTCTGGAACATATTGTTCTTCCACGGGGCTTTGTGGAATCAATTGTTGTACCAACTCCTATGTATCTTGAGCCTTGACTTCATCAAGGTCTATCTTGCACCCACAATCTCTTTTGGAAATGTGATCCCTCTCAAGGAATATGGTGTGTCATTACAATGTAATATTTTTTTCTAAGGGGTTGTATAGTTAATATCTCCATGTTTCTTTGGGAAATCCTATAAAGATACACTTTGTTCCTTAGGGTGCATGTTTATTACCTGAAGAGACCTTAACAAATGCTTCGCTACCCCACACATGTAAATTCCATAACATGGATTTGTGTCCACTCTCTAACTCCTATCGAATATCATTTATCGATTTATTTGGTAGATGGTTTAGTATGTGGGTTGTTGTTTTTAATGCATATCCCCAAAAGGATAATGGAAGACTCTCATGACTCATCATTGATCTCACCATGTCCAACTGGGTTCAGATCCTCCTTTCACATACACCATTCCACTGAGGTGTGTAAGGAGGAGTGGGTTGAGATAAAATCCCAAACTCCTATAATAAATCAACGAAGTACTGATTAAGATATTCTCATCCTCTGTATGAGTGGAGTTTCTTAATCTTCAAACCAAGCTAGTTATCAAATTCATTCTTGTATTCTTTGAACCAACCAAAAAAATCTGACTTATACCTCATTAAGTAAATATATCAATATCTACTAAAATCATTAGTAAATGTTATGAAGTACGAGAACCCACCCATTGATTCGACCAGAAATGGTCCACACACATCTATGTGAACTAATTCTAGAAGCTCTTTATCCCATTCACCTTTCCCACTAAATGGGATTTGGTCATTTTTTCTTGTAGACATGCATGGCATACATCAAGTCATTTTAGTTTGAAAGAATCTAAATACCCATCTTGATGTAAGTTTTTCAAACGTTTCTCATTGAAATGACCTAGCCGGCGATGAAAAAGTTGGGTGTGGTATGAGTCAAGTGAATTGACTTTGTCATCGATTTTCATTAATTGTTTTGTGTAGTCTAACACATAAGCATTGTTATATAAATGTGACCTACCAAAACAAATTATATCTTTATAAAAGTATCAAAATTAATTTCCAAATATGATCATGAATCCATCAGTATCTAATCTAGACACTGAAATAATGTTTTTTGGAACAGAAGGCACATAATAACAACCATTTTACACCAAGATCATTCAAGTTGGCAATGTGAGGTGGTAGTCCCCGACAGCTACATCAGCAAGTCTGGCTCCATTGGATGTTTGTAGATCTTCCTCACCTCGATCAATCTTTCTAAATCTACATGGTTCATGTATTTGGTTACAGATGCGAGATCCACAAGCAGTATCTAATACCCAATTGATAGAAACAAATAGATTGCATTCGATAAAAATCTCACCTGAAGATTCCCCTTTCTTTCTTGGATGGGTGAAGTTTTTTTTTTCTAGTTGCCCTTATTTTCACATGCGAAACAAACAACATCATGTTCTCTTTCCTCCGCTTTGATATTCCTTTTCATGGAAGTCTTTGAAGAAGCTTCGGGTTTAAATCCCATCGCCTTCCCTTTCCTTTTATTCACCATGAGGACAAAATGCTTTTCACACTTCATGTCATTGTCCACTTGGGGAATGGGGATAAGAATATCAAACAGAGAATTCTTAATGTTGTTCATGTTGAAGTTCATAACAAAGTTTGAGAAGATCTGGGAGAGTGATGAAAGAATGAGATCGATACCCAGTTTTTCGAGGAGTCTAAACCCTAGAACCTCCAACCACTAAATATAGCCAATGAACTTGAATACATGAGGCCCATCTGGGGAACCCTCTCCAAGCTTTCTCTGAAATAGATCCTTGGAGATCTCATACCTTTCCTGTCTTTCTCTCTCTTGGTATATACCACGGAGGTGCTCGAGCATGCTGTAGGCATCCATGTCTTCATGAGTCTTCATGAGCTCAATAGACATTGATGACAGCATAAAACATTGAATGTTGAGTGCATCACTAAAATTTTGACCATAGACTAGGAAGTCTTCAACACACGCCCATAGGGTAGGCAGATCAGGAAGTGAGGACTCCATCACGTAAAACATTCATTCATGGCGTAGGATAACCTGAAGGCACATAAACCATTAATGAAAGTTACTGCTGGTGAGGATATTGTCTTTATCAAGAATTGATCATTGAGAAAATCTGGTTAATGTGTTTGTCATTTCGATTCCACAAATTAAAGGAGCAGATTTAACAGTACATTTTGATTACATTTTATTAAAAATAATAAATGAATTTATTAATTCTCCCAAAATTTTATCAAGTCCTAATGGCCCTAACCATTGAACTCGGAATGTCCAGTTGCTTTGACATTCTAGTGGAAAGGATCCATATTCCCCTTCACATAACCCCAATAAGGGTTAGTCAAGCAATTTGAAGGTATTTAGGTAGGCAGGTATTTGCCAACTGTGAGCTTACAGTTCCATGATCTATTGAGTGGACTCCCCAATCCTATATTCCTGACTTGGATTTCCTCAAAACTTGCTTCCAATATTACATCAAGTCTAGCAAGGGCTACTCCTCTTTATGTAATATGGTTAAGTCAATCCTAAGCCTTTCATAAGGGCTTCCTTGAAAAAATTATGTGTCCCAACAAGGGTTGGTCAAACACATAGATTTATTTAGTCTTTCCCTTAATGAAGTAACGAAAGGTCGGGTCTGACTTAATATGGTATTGAGGTATTTTAATCCTTTATGCCTAGTTTCGCATTATCACATGCTTGTTAATATTATGTGATTCTTGCTTAAGTGATTAACCATGTTCTAATAATGTTTACGCATAGTCCGGTTTTTATTTTATTCCATCTTTGCATGATTTTTTATTAATTATGTTATCGTGAAAACACATACATAATAAATAAACCATGCAATCAGAAAGAATTAAAATAATATGGCATGATCATTAGCTTCTATTGGTTAGCTTATCTAGCAGTTTTGATAAGCTAAACCTGACCTAGGGAAAACACCTTGAACCTGATGGTTTGTGTTTTATAGCTCCCATATGTGCATGTTTGTATCTTCTTGGGTCAGTTTCTCCTCATCTTCAGATTTTGAACCATCTACTATGGCTTGAGAGATCCTCCATTACATGGGGTTTACATTAAAGAAACAATTGGCACACATGCCCTATATTTTATTGGAATAAGGCTCACATGCCAACGAATTTAAATTAAACAAATTTAAATGAAACCATACACACATACGAAGGGTCTTTGGTCTATCTCATAATCATCCATAACATACAATGAAATTTACACATATTTAGAATTCAAATTATTTTAACCGTTCTATTATTCAAGATATGTCCTCCTTGAACTCAATTAATTATGATATTATTATTAATTATTTCTTTATCAAAAATTCCTTTATGAAATTCCTTGAGATTCTTCTCATCCATATCCCTTGTACAGGTCTTTGTATTTTTGGAGGAAACCTGGTGAGATTTTTGGAAAGTACACATCGTGTAGTTTATATTAACACGGCATGTATTTATTTTCAAATTTTGTCCAATGTACACGCCGAGGGACTTATCATGTTTTCAGTACATTGGAATTTTTGGAGTACACAAGGTGTAAATAAATAATACACGGCATGTACTTCTTTGATACGTGGTAACCAGACTGGCGATCCCGTGTACGTGGTACATGACTTCTCCTTTGTACATGGTTTCTCTTGGGCCAGATCGGACTACACGCCATGTATTCCAGTTCCCACATGCCATTTAATTCTGGTCAACATTTTGTAATAAATACTTATGCATACTAAATTCATATGGTGTGGTTTGGTGGACCAGTGCCCGTTCGTTGAACCTAAGTACACGGCGTGTAGTTTTCATTACACGTCGTGTATTCCCTTGTTTTACAGACAAAAAGAGGGGCTCCTCCAGATGAGTTACTCATTTTTATTTTATTCAAAATAAAAAAAATTCCATTTATGTGATATGAATCAAGAAAAGAAGGAGGAAGAATATATCTCATTTATTCCGATTTATAGAATGATTTATTTCAAATTGAATCAAATATAAATGCGTAAATTATCAACGAAAATTAAATAACTATAATCAATATTATAACCTCATTTTAATACCATTTGAAGGCTCTAGGCGCAGCGGAATCGCGTGGGCGGACATGGATTTTTTTCAATAAGAATGAACAATCCAGGATCAATACGATCATAAACGCCAGTCTCCACGGATCTAAAAACAGAAATAGACAAAGAAAAGGAATGTCTTGGAACCACAATGTAGGATCATTACAAGTTGATGATAATTAATTTAGTTAATTGACATGAGGTACCTTTTTTGTATTCTTCCTTCGTTGATGTTCTTGATCACGTTTTTATTTGATTCATCGTTGTGTCGCAGAATCCAAGTGTATACTTCCTCTAGCAGTGATCCACACGTGCACCTCGTATCTCTGGACATCTCCAAATGAGTCTCCTGGTGATAGAGTGGAGAAACTATTGCATTTGTTGTCGGCCTTAGATAATCTTGATCCAATGGAAGAGGATCTCTCTCAGTCTTGAGAGTATTCTTGGAGGAAGAGGTTCTTTTGGCCTTGATTGAATTCTCCAGAATTGTTGTGCACAATGATTCTCTTGTGTAAGGAAAAGAGTAGGGGTTGTGAGGATATTTATAATCGGGTTTGAGGCTGTAGAGTTATGAAAATAAATAAATATGTATGAATTTTATCTATTTCATTAACTCTTTTGAAACCCCCTTGTCGAGTGATTAATTCTTGGACATGTTCTCACACTGATTACAATAAATATCATTTAATAAAACGATATTTCCACAAAATAATGACTGGAAAAGTTACACGGCGTGTAATCATAAATACATGGAGTGTACTTGTTTTTCATTGAAAACTACACGGTGTGTATATTAAATGTACACGGTGTGTATATCTAGTTTTAATTTATCCATTTCCATTCCAAAATGAAAACTAAACGGCATGTACATTTAAAAATAAACAGTGCGTACTTGTTTTCAAAATAAAAACTACATGGCGTGTAATCATTAAAACACGACGTGTAATCATTAAAACACGGCATGTACTTGTTTTCATTTTATTATTACGCCAACATTAAAAGGATTTAGGGGACCTTGAATTATTATTAAACCATGTAAGGGAATAATCATTATTCTACTTGAGATACTTAATTTCACATAGTGTCTGACCCTCTAGGACTCTTTCTCGTTGGAATATGGCGGGCTTGCCTAAAGTCCAAGATTACAGTATATCAATGGGTCAAGGCACCCAGGAGAAAGAAGTTGATGCCGCATTGTCTCAATGTCTCATCGAGTAGGTTTCATTATAGTGTCATAAACCTATATGATTGATCAGTCATTCTGTGACTTCACGAAATAAACTCATTGTGTCACCATGGCCATGGAATTTGTTCGACAGTTCTTTTTCAATCAAAGGGACTGAGATATATACTTCCATAAATATGGACGGGAAAAATCCTTCCTCGAGTTATTCATTAAAAATGTCATTAATGATGCACCCAATGTACCCTACTTCCCACCAACTCTCTTTGTGACAGTTTTTGTTAGCAAATCTAAGTGCGTGGGTCATGGAATGAGTTAATGATAATTTTCTAGTCTAATGACCATTAAACACGCTTGTAGATACAAATGTTTGATGTCACCACGACATGTAGAATTTCTACTAGTGGGTATGTTCTCATAATCTCCCATATTGAAGATTACCAAGTGAAAACTCCATGAGAGAGAGTCTCATCTTCTTACGAGTACTCACACATGACGGTCTGTATACAATGTGTCCTATAATAGTATGACATCCAATCGAAAATTGTATTTAAGAATATTGTTATATCATTTCAAGGTTCCCATCATATCGGGGATCTACCATGACCTTATTAAATTAATAAATATTCTAGGACATTATTATAATATAGTCATGCAGAACAGTGAACAATATATAATAAGAGAACATTCATGTAATCAATGTACAAAAATTTTTGTTCTCAGAACACCAACCCTTACAGCTACCACAACTTATGGAGATACTATTCTAAAAAAATCATGTCGTTTACCAATTATGTAATTCTGAGCATGTGATTCAGCAAAATTGGGTGGATCGTTCTATGTTAGTATTTGATAGATTGTTTTGGGCATTCTTACCCTGCATAGTTGCATTTCCACATTGCAAGAAGTTTATTCAAATTGATGGCACATTTTTTTTGGTAAGTACCCCGGAACATTGTTGGTTTCCTCCACACAGGATGGAAATCACGCTCTAGTTCCATTAGTAATTTCTCTTATTGATAAGGAGAACTTTTCTTCTTGGAGTTGGTTTTTTTCTTTCATACGAGAATACATTACAAATGATTAAGGGTTTTTCTTGATATCAAATCATCATCGAGCAATTATAGAGGCAATCAATTTGCAAGGTCTTACATGGAGACCACCTAATGCTTACCATAATTATTTCATTAGGCACATTGATAGAGATGTGCAAAAGAAGTTCAAGGATGAGGGTTTGAATACGACTATCATTAATTTGGGTATGTTTCCATCACATATTCAATTTCAATGTTTTTTATAGAATTCCTTATTAATAAACAATTATTTCTTAAATGTAGCATATGAACCTTAATGAAATAAGATGGATGAATTATTAGATGACATCCAAAGAGAAAACCATGAAGTTTATGATTACATGATGCAAATACCAAAAGAGAAATAGTCGCTGGCTTATGATGGTGGAATCAGATATGGAAACATAACGACAAATATTGTTGAATGCATCAATGGAGTTCTCAATGGCATATGAAAATTTCCAATCACTGGTTTAGTGCATGAAACTTTTTATCACTGCATTGAATGCTTTGTGGAAAGAGGAATGAAAGCTGATGATGGTCTCCACCTAGGTTTACAATATGGGAAAAAATTTCAAAAAAAATTATACAGGATTATATATGATGCTTCTTTATGCCATTTCCAGGCATCTGACCTCCAAAAAATAAGATTTGAGGTTACTTATACTCATAATCTCTTCACAGGTATCAGCAGTCATGTTTGTGTGGTTTTACTATAGGATTGTTATTGTGATTGTGGCAATTTTCAAGAATTACGCTATCCTTGTGTGCACGTCATTGTTGCATGCTCCAATATTAAATTAACGTGGGAGCAGTTTATCGACCCGATGTATCATTTGCAGACAGTTAGTGACTGCTACAGTGGGGAGTGGATGCCTATAGGGGAGTATCAGATTATTGGCATGTCTCCCGATTCACCGACACTGCTTCCAAACAAAGATAGTGTGTGTCCACAAGGAGGGCCGAGATCGAGTCACAATCAAAATGACATGGATTTTCCTGGTGACCAGGGATCAATTTTGAAATGTTGGATATGTCGCCACGAAGGTCACAATCGCAAGTGATGTCCTATGGGAGATGGACCATCTTCCTCATCTACACCTATTTTATGTGTTGTTGTAACACTTAGTTGCATCACCTCGATCCATTTTCATATGAATGAAATATTTTGATGGTTTTATTTCCTAAATCTGTTCTCTGATACTTGAAATAGTTTTTATCTACACTAATGTAAATATTACACATAGGAATGAAAACTGTTTATAGCACATATCACTAGTGGTTAGAAAAATTAAGTGTTATTTTTACTGTTTCTGGAAAAAATATCAACACTTAAATTCCAGAATAAAACAACTTTAAAAAGTAGATAAGTGATTGATGAGATTGTGCTTTTATTTTATTATTATTATTTTGATTCAAGTATTTAATTGTGTTGGTTCAAAAGACTGTGTTCCATTACTAGAATGAGTAGCTGGAGATGTCATTGGTTGGATTCTTGCTGAAACAGTCCCAATAGAGGGGGTGGCAGACCTAGATAATGTCATGATCCTATTGATGGATTCGCACATCAAGGCGTTGCGGCCACTATAGAAATGGTTAAAAATATGTGCATGTTATTATAATTTATATATTAGTCATTTTAGAATTTAAAATCCATCTGTCATGATTTCTTCAAACATGTTCCTTCAGGGTCTCGGTGAGGTTTTGTGTACGGGTCTTGCTGAGTATTTTTTGTCAAATTAATATAGTATTTTCTTTGTATTAGTCAATTGTTTTTTGTTGTTCATTATGTCGTTTTTTGTTTTGTTTAGAAGTTAAATTATATTTTTTTGAAGTCATTTCTTTATTCAACATCAGAGTTTGTTTGGTTTTTCAGGGTGAATATTTTTATTGCACTTATTGATGAAATGTTGATGTGTAAATAGAAGTGAAAAGTATTTCTTAGATGTTGACTGCCCAATTATTTTTGATGTCAATGCCTTTGAATAATTGGGTTTATTTGTGTTTTTTTATATAGGTATTTAGTAAATGGGTTTATTTGATGAACATAGTTTTTCATGAGGGGATCATTAAAATATGTAAATCAAAAACGTATTTACAATCACCTAAAAAAGGTAAATTGATTATTTAATATTCATTAATTATTAAATTTCTCTCAGGAGATTATTTAATGTTTTAATTTTTTTACTCATCCGTATAGAGAATAACTCATTGTCTTTGTGATTTTTAGCTTAACCATAAAAAGTAACCGGATCCATCACACATTACTCTGGTGATGTTGCAACTTTTTGGAACATCTTGTCGTTATCTCTAGATGACCTGTTTGCATTATTGATTATCTTAGAGAATCATTTGATACTTCTTGCAATAATCACAATGTTACTTTATGGCTGAGAAAACATTCTCCATTGATGTTGATGATTCTCCAATTATCTTAATAGAATTTTTGAAAGTAAACATACATTTATAAATGGAAGTATCTTCCCCAAGAAAAATCTTAATAATTTTAACATCCTCATTACTAGTTTCCAAGTTGGATATCGTGATTTCAAGTGCCTAAAGAATATCATTTAGGACTCTAATTTCACTAAAAAAATCTGGTTTTATATTAACCCCTCACATTGATGTTTTATATTGATTGGTTCGATGCAATCTTATAACTATCAGAAGTTACAACTCTTTTAACTTACAAGGTATAACCAAAGTGTCCAAATGAAGTAGAGTCAATGTTGTTTCGGAACATGGAGTATATCACACCTAAGTCATCACAGTACAATACATGTCTCGAAATGAAACTCAAACTGGAACTTTTGTCACATAATGGTTGAAAGAAATAAAGGTAAAAGAACAACACAATTTAAGTGGTTTAGACACTAGTCTTAATTCATAAAGAGAACACTGCAATCCCTTTTATTTAAAAAATGAAAGATTATTAAAATGTAAGATCAAGCTATATAATGAAAGTTCACACAATATTATTTTAAGTAGATTCCAATGAATGAAACTAGTAACACTATCCAAACAACAAGTTTTTTCACTCAACTCATATCATCACATTTTTTAGAGAAAAAAAATATGAACTTGAAATTTATTCCGCTATATATTGTTTTAATTCCATTTTTCAGGACATATTTGTTACAATGATTTAAAACTTTTAAGGATTGGAGTGAATTTTTTTATTCATATTTTCCTTTCCCCATCAAGGATAAAAAAAATTTTATCCCATGGACCATTGAGATGTTGTGGAGTTTTATAATGAGAATGGTTTCTTAAAATTATGGTATGAAACTTATTTGGTAGAATTCACATCAACTTCTTCACAATGAGAGGCTTTAAAATAACTGTAACTTGGGATCAAGAAAACATATTATTTATTGGAATAAAGATCTAATCAACCAATTCATCATCATCCATCTATGTTTCCTCAAATTTTGTATGATATGTTTGAAGTTGAAACTCCTTAACCATATTGTCTCCTTCATGAAAGTCATAAATATTCTTATATACGGAATTTATATATTTGTAACCCATAAATCATTCCAATTTGTTCTTATAATGTGATGAGAGTAATAAATTTTCTACTCTCCGATCAGCTCTAATGTTAATCTTATCCTATAATCTAAAGGCGTCAACAAATTTGGATATGTTAAAACCATTCTTATTCATTTCAAGAATGTTCAAGACAAATGATAGATGATATGTAACCATCCTATCTTTCTATATGTGAAATCCATTTTCATTAAACATGGAAACACTCTTTATATTGATGTATTTAACACTCTCTATGGCTATTATTTAAACAAAATATATAGGCAATGAAAACCAACTCAAATCATTGTGACTAATCTTATTTTGACATAAAATGAATTAACCCGGTAAAGAAAAGAGAGAATCACTAAGAGGGGGTGAATTAGTCCAACCAAAATCATTCCCATGAATCTCACAAATGTTCTTATGCCTTTTAGGGAATAGGATCTCAAAATAACTAATAAAAGTATATGAATGGGAGAAAGAGAAAGTACTAATAACTCAAGTCAAAAGAGATTTAAAAGGTTCAATAATTATTTTTATCATGTGTCTATATCATTTCTGCTTAATAGTTGAGGTCATACTTCACATATCATGATTTAATAATCTGTAATAAATAAGGTTACTTGTATAGAAAGATGGTCCTCAACTCTAATAAGAAATTTTTTTGCAATAAAATGAAATATGATTAGTAAAGAGAATCAACAAGATTGAATAATTTTCTTTCACCTAAATTTAGTACCTTTAATGATGTGTCAACTATACAACATTGTTTTCCTCTAAAACCATGACTAGAATGGTCAAAAAATACTCCCTAAAATAGTTGTTTAGAAATCTCATTATCTCATCAAAATTCTCCATGAAAAAATTATACCACTTCAAAAATCGAAGTAATGTCATGGATTGTGGTGTAATACTTTGTAAAATTTAAATCCAGATGTCATTGATCAAATATTCTTAATAATCTAAAAAATTGTAAACCAGATCCCTACAATCCATGTGTATCATGAATAATATTATAACTTGATGTATACTTATAGAGAAATATTTTGATCACTAAATTCTCGAATTTGTATCTGAAATCTATTATTGTATAACATGATATTATTGTGGTGTGACACATCTAACTAAAATTCTTTTTGGAACACAAATATCATGCATCTTAAACATTTTGGTGTGGTATTATGCACTATAAAAAATCACCTACATCCGTGACATGAATTCAACCTCATAACACCTTGTTGTAAACCGATCTTGGATCCTTTAACCTACTCAAATCACGTCATAACATACAAGTATAAGTGGGAAACTTTAATATCTCATGAATAAATCACAATGTAACAAGCATGCGTTGTGGTGTGATTTTCACATTTATGAAAATTTCTTTTTAAAAAACCTTATTATAGTGTAAAGGAATCACCATCATGACATGATTTTCCAAACTCATTAAATCTCCCTTCCTTTTTATCAAATATAGATCTATTCAAAATTTAACTCATATATGAGAATGTTGATAATAAATAAAAAATGAAAATGACTTCAAAGATCATGAATGAATCCACTAAAGAAAGTGGTCATAGTATTCTCTTGATGTGAGAGTTAACTAAATAATACATTATAGGATAAATTAATATTTGAGTGATTACTCCAACTCTCGTTGTAAAGATCAAGACAACATTGACCTTGTCTTAGTTTAGGAATTCACTACACCTATATTATCAATTCACTACATAAGGCCTCTTAAAACTATCCCCAAGACCACTATTTATATTATAGCCATTCAACCAAATTTTAATGCCTGATATAGAAATAATAAATTATAAATTTAAATTATGTATTTAATGAATTTGTCTAGACTATAATTAAATATTTTTTTCCAACAAATCTTAGAATACCCTTTCCATTTGTTATTTTAAAAAAATCATATCAACTATTTATTCCAAAATAATAAAAAACATTGTTTTTATATAAATGAAAAAAATATGTAAAAAAATAAACAACATTGGATTCATTTAAAATTAACTCCTTGTCATCACTAGCCTATTTTAAAATTAGTTGTTCCCTAAAAATTTTTATATGATATTATCTGATTTTTAAAATGACTAATTTATCCTTTAAATATAAAGTGATCCATATTGAATAAAAAATTCCAAAATCTCCCATAAATAAATGTTCAATTATCAACAAATATTAATAGAAAGTGGTGAAGTAAAAACCCTATAATTAATCATTAAAACTTTAAAAAACATTTCATCAATGTTTTTTTGTTAAAACATACACTACTTTCACTTTTATTGAGAAATATTCCTATACTACCTCACTATTTCCCACTTTATCAATGATGAAGTGATTCACAATGCCAATGTGATTAGAAATTTAATGTTGAATAAGTTTATTTGAAAAAAATAATGTCATATTATATTATCACCCATAATGTAAAGGCCAATTCACTTATATATTTAAATCCTTGAGCCATTTTTATTTTATACCATTTTTGTTATGACTTATTTCTCCACTACATACCCAAATTTGGTAATACCTAAAGTGAATAAATATATATTCATTCAACGATGAAAAATGAACCACCATCCCAAAATGAATGAATCACTTACTCATAATTTGATTGATAATTATTTCTATTCTAATTTTTATCTATATAATCATAGAGATAATTTTATACTTTCTATGATAAAATAGTAAATAAAATAAAATAATTTTAAATGCATTAGGATTATCTTCTTTAATTATGAGATACTCTTTACAACAACATTGAAACTATATCGAAAATTTTATGGTAAAATCAATGTTATTACATGAAGCTTCCATGTAATATATACTAACATCAAAATTATATATAATGTAAAGAACACTAAAATAAAAATTATATCATTTACAAGACAAGAGGTAAATCTTATTTATAATTAATTTATAAATAAGAATTATCTATCATCCTGGAATTCTTTCTTCACTATTGAATCGATTGACCACTCTTGTCATATCGTCACTATGATAAAGGATTCAAGTGTATAATACCTTTAACAATATCCACATGTGTTTCATGAACATTGGATCCCCATATATAGATCTTTTCATGCTAGTGTCGAAGATCGATCACCTTACACAGTTCTAATTGACTACAATTAGAATTATTTATAGACTAGAAGTAATAAATTTAGTTCTCTCGAGGCTTTAGAGGGAGGAGTGTGAAACCCTTATATTTTATATTAACACTATGTTTGATAGCATATACAACACGTAACACCGAACTTAAATGAACCATGAATGATTATTATTTAAATATGATTATTATAACACAGTTTTTGAATGGGAGAGTATGAATTGGATTAACAAAATTATGAAATATATATAAAGGACCTAATAAATAAAAAATTATTTATTCATGATTAGGAAATATGCACTAAATTTCTAGTAAGGTCATTTTATTATTTGGAAACATGTTTTCCTTAAAAATATTTTTATTGATTTTTGTGACCGAATATTGCAATTGATTTCAAGAACTTTTAAAAAATTTAATTGATAAAAAAGTTATCATTTTATAATCAAAATTTATGGATTATCATTGAGTGAGTTTTTTGGATTTTTTATAAATAGAATGATTTTTCAGTGAATCGTGAAAAATGCTGATTTTTATTGAAAATTATATTTTTATTTCAATCGTTTACAAAGTTTCATTTTTCTAAAATGGTATAAAAGTAAAAAAATTTCCCTTATATTAATTATAATCAAATTAAGTTTATTGGAATCAATTTTATGGTTAATTAGTTTTATAAAATCAATTTTGTACTTAAAAATGCATTTTTCTAAAAAAACTGATTTTCATTAAAATTTGAGTTTTTATCTTAAATTATTTTATACAACTTCTAGAGATTGAATAATGAAAAATGGACACCTTATTTGGAATCATGAGGCTCAAATTTGGTAAATAAGGCACTTTTACTTTTGGTTATTATGAATAGTAACCATGATAAATATTTTCCACTCTTGTAAAGGCAAAGTGGTTAAAACAGGGTTAAAAGAATGAGATGAAGTTTCAAAATCAACCCAAAATTTTCAATTTTTATATTGGATGTGTGGAGTTTGGAAATTTACATCCATGATTCTAACATATGTCATTTTGGTGCCATTTACCCCTAATAACGAAATCTATATATTTTAAGTAAAGAAAGTTCGGAAATGTTACTCATTTAAATTTAATATGTATATTTTTTTACACATGGATAAAAAGAGGGTAATTCTGGTTTTAAATATTTATCTAAAATATAAATAATTTATTAATCAAATAAATTTATTTCTAATTTTTAGTGATTGAATACTTACCTTAAATGATTTTGCAAGGACGAAACCGTATTTATTTAATTAATAGTAAAATAAAATAAATGCTTTTAAAAATAATAAAAGTAATAAATTTTGAATTAAGTATTGTTTTTTATGAATGTTCTGATAAAAATGACTTATTAGAGATGTTGTAAAGGTTTATATTATAATTCCATTGTTGTCATGTTGTTTTCAATGTCAAATTATGTGAATAGTTCTTAAAATGGTATTAATAGTATTTATGATAAAAATATTTTATTAAACTATTTAAAAATCATAAAAATCTTGAAATTTGACAATTAGGTTGATAAATGGTGTAAACATTCATTCCTTGGTCATTTATGAGCTATTTTTTAACTTATATGTAAAATTATAACCCTTTAATATGGAAAAAAGTATTATCATAGTTATGGTTAAAATCAATTAATGAATATGTTAAACAAAAAGATATGTTTTAAAATGACACCAAAACCTATCTAAATTTCATTGTCTGAAGATATTTAAACCTTAGCCTATTTTTTTCAATTCTTTATCCAGTTGGAAGCATTTGGGTTGAGAATGACTTAATTGTATTTTATTTTATTCGGAATTCCAAGTGTGTCCTTCCCCCCTTATAAAAGGACAACCCTTTCTCACAACTATCCACACCACATTGATCCATATAACTCAAAAACATCATACCCATTTATCTTTTTAACTTCCTTAGGCATAAAATAGTGGTTACGCTTTTCTTAAATTACAATTCTATTGGACCTTAATAAGGAATCTAAAGGAAGTTTACCTTAGAAGTGGTAATCGTTATTACTGAATCTTTCAAATTTTACACCTCTTATACATCATATAATTTTTTTCCCATAATAAAATAATATATATAATATCATAAATATACTTAGATATTATTATGTTAATGATACAACCAATTTTAATCTCATATCAATCCTATGAAAAGCTAAAAAATCACTTTTGTGTATGCACAACTTACTGTCTCCACATAGTGGTGTAATTTTTCTTTTATATCCACTTGACATGGATGGTTATAAAGATGAAAATAATTAATATATATGAAATTTATCAAATAATTATTATTTTAGAATTATGACATCATATCTACCTTCTTACCTTCCAATCCATTGGAAAATGATAACGTCACTCATGTGTACGTGTGAACTACCACCTTCACGAAGTGATGTGATCCATTTTTCATTTCCTCTTTATATGGATGGTAATATAGATGGATTTAATGAATATATATGATATATAAGATATAATAATTATTATTAAAAGGTTATTTATTATTTAATTTTCTTTCGTTCCATCCGTCCAAAAGTGAAAATAGCATTCATGCTTACGTACAGTCTACCGTCTCCACGAACGGTGTAATTCATTTTTTCATCTATAACATTCATGGATGATTATAAATATGTATGTAATTAAAATATATAATATTTATATCATAATTAAAATTCTAGATATGAGGATACTATAATGACATGAACTTTTTAGATAATATTTGTTTCTTGAGAAAATGAGTGATATATAATACCACACACAACAAAACCACATCTCTTTAATAATGAAGTGAGTAAAAAGGGAAATGTGACCATAGAGATTTTACCTTTTTTTGATCAATGGTTGAATATCACTATTGATCAATATGACCGTTGGAAACTATATTTTTGGTAATAATTTTTATGCTATAAATTTTAAGTTGAAATAATAAATAATAATTAATGCAGAAAGGAGAAACAACGGCCTCAACAAATAGAGTCATTCTGTATAAAGCCCATTTTTTGGATATTTATGGGGAGGTATCATAACTGTTGTTATCTCTTGATCAATCCCAATATTAGATTCAATAAGTGAAGCTAGAATGAAATCGCCTACGAGAGAAGTTTAAATTAGAGGAAATTACCACTCGGGCAATATAAAATGAGCTACCCCATGAATCTATCACCATCACACACCATACCCTTAGGCCGTATGTGGGTGTTATAAGGGGTTATGTGTTTATTACCAAGTCATTTAATTTTTAATTCCATTGTATAAATAATATTTCAATTCCATCAATTTTGTTTTAATAATAGTTTTGCTTAATAAAATTATGATGGAATTTAAAAAGTTTATTTTTTTGGATAGAAATTATACTTTCCAGAAAAGATATAAATATTTATAATAAAATAATATATTATTAATAATAATTATTTTAATTAAATAGTGTGATTAAAACACTTTTATTTAAATATAAATGATATTTTTTTCTAGTGTAAAAAATTTTACTATGGATTTTTAATCAGTGATTGTTTTTAATAAATAAGTTTTTTTATATTTAAAATCTAGAATTATCATATTTATATAATTATTATGATAAAATACATATCATTTTTGAAATCATAATACTGAAATTAGGTTAGGGTTAATTTATGATAATTATCTAAAATACTTTACTTTTTCGTGAATAGTAAAAACAATGTTTGAGTTTTTCAGTATGTTTAATGTCTTCATAATTACGTAATAATGATGTAATTTATAACTAACAACAACCCAAGACATAAAATATCTTATTTTATAAAATAAAGTATTTAAATTGGTTTTAATCAATTCCCTAACCAATAATTTACTTTCAAAGTCTTAAATGGAAACTTTAACATTAAAAACATTATTTTTGGGGAATATTTATATTTATATGAATAAATAAGTAATATAAATTATGATCAAATATTATAGATTAAAATAAAATAAAATATGACACATTTTTTCAATACCATGGTAAAATACCATGGTAAAGCCCATGGTTTTACATTTTCCCCAACCTAGGTTTCCAAAGAATATATTTGGAAATTAATAAACAAATCCTCCACTTTTTCTATAAATACCCATAAATTTCTCCATTTCCTTTCACTCCCAATACATACACCACGAATATATGGTGGTTTTACCTCCCAAGGTGTCCTCAATCCCTCACGGTCCCAATCCTCATGTTTTAGGAGTAACTCTTTAAATTAAGGGAAGTCTTCACTTCACTTTTTCATTCAAGTTCCCACTTTTTGTGGTATGTATTCCAATCTCCAAACTATGTTTTTTTTTAAAAATTGTCCCTTTAATGATATAGGATTATTTAATGAGAGGGATTTAATTATTCACTCTCATTTTACAATTTTCGGTAAAACCAAGTTTTATACTAGTTATCCTGCCAGATTTACTTCTCAAAATTTCTCTATTCTCATCAATAAATTATCTTATATTTTCAATTATGTGAATACCTAAAACACTTTATTTTCTAGGGGTATTCACCTAGATTTAAAAATGATTTATTTTATTCAGTTATTAACATACATGAAAGCTTCATTCCCTTTCAATGAGTTAAAAATGATATAGTGGTCTTATCTTTAAGCAATTTTTAAAATGCCATATTTTTTAATATGAAACCCATATTTTTTATTTTCCATAGGTTATTTACTAAATATTTTATTATGATCAATGCATCTCACATTAATTAATATATATTGAGGGTGTTCTCTGACATCGCTCTAATGCATTGGTTAAAAAAAATTAATCTCTATAGATGACATGTTTTATGATACCTCGGTGAATAAACATGGTGATTTTTATGACACTTGAGTGGAAAAACTTGGTGATATGATTATGAATGTCTCAATAAAATTTTTTAGCCACCTTTTATGTTATGATTAATGTAATTTTTATTATTATATGCCTCATGTTCCCTTTCTCATTCCATAATAATATTCCTCATATTCTTATTGATATTCCTCAAGATCACATGTAAACTGTTTCCCTTGATTTCCCTTATAAGGAATTATACTCACCCTTTTCATTGATGTATGTACCCAGGTTATGAGATACAATAAATTTACTTTGGATGAACCTTTGAATAATACTTTCAAGTTTATTAGAATAATGTTTTAATTTTTTTTATTATGTACCTTTATTTGATTAAACTATACTTTAAAAGATCCTCTATTTGTACAATGTAATGAAAAGTTATGTAATAAAATGGTGGGATTCTATAGTAGGTATCAAATGATGGGTTAGTTATTTGTGGAAATTAGTATTTGAAATCATTAGGAAGAAACCTAGGGAAAAGTTTAGATATAGGAATACATATTGGTATTTTAGTAAAATATTAAGTAAGTGGTTTCTAAGTAAAGAAATCCATGTTTGGATACAGACAAGTAGATATGGATTTGACAAATATTTCACCAGCGGTAACACCTAAAAACACTACGTTGAGCTAGAACTGAATGTGAACTGGTGAAAAAAAGGTCCTTGATTCACTCCTGGTTTGACACTCTTGGGGGATAATTTTGGTTAATCACAATATATTTATGAACTATTATGAAGGATTTATAGAAAATGCAATATTTGATAAAGAATAACATATTTAAGCATGATTTTTAAGTCATAATTTTTTTATAATCATAAGACTATTAAAAGAAATATGTTTTTCCTTATGTTTTTCTTCTTTTAGAAAATGGCGGTAAATAGGAAGAACTGCATAAATGGTGAGTGCAATGGACCATTCACTGACGACCCTTTGATGTAATCTAGAATGGAAAACTTATTGATAATGATGAACTATCTAACTCGAGTTATGAACAATAACTCTAATCGAGTTGAGATACTAGATTCACCTCAAAGGGAACAACTTTCCATTGAGTGCTTCATGTATCAACGACCACCTTGTTTTAGTGGATCTACCAACCCATTGATTGATGAACAATGGATATGCTCTACAGAAAATGTATTTTCTACACTCCATTATTTAGAACAAGAGAATGTCACCCTAGTATTGTATCTCTTAGAGGGAGAAGCAGATTAGTGGTGGACACTGATTAAAAACACGAATCCAAGAAAGGAGATTGATGAAATGGAGTGTGAAATGTTCAAGGGAAACTTTTTTAAAAAATATTTCCCACATTCGATGAGAACGAAAATGGAAAAGGAATTCATAGATATAAAGTAGAATGAAAATAAATTAATGGGAATATATGAGATGAAATTTACAATTCTTTCTTGTCACACCTCTAGCTTTGTCATGGATCCTAATGGAAATGTTGATAGATTATTTGATGGACTAATACCACATCTACAGAATAATCTATATAATTGAGTCTATGAATCCTATGGGGAGATGGTAAAAAGTGTTATGAAGGTTAAACTAATGTTCAGAGAGATGCAGTTGTCCCATAGATAAAATGAAAAGAAAATATCAATGGATCCAATCTTAGGGATGAACATTGATCACGAAAGAGAAGGAAAGTAAGTGAAACTTCCCATATCTAAAAAATGTGGGAAGAATCATTTTGGGAACATGTAACACCCCAGGTAAATAAGGAATATGACATTTTCATATTTATCCATATTTGTGAATAAAATATTAATATGACTTTAAAGGGGACGCTATGCTCGATGGAGTACCCAACACGCAACAACGAGTTTCTTGGGAATCTTACGTTGCACTCTAATAATAAAATAATATTATTCTAAATGGTAGTTAACATGTAGCCGTTGTAATGGAGGGAATGGATAGAAATAACTAAAATATGATTATATATGTTCTTAAATATTTTTACATTTATACAATAAAAGATAATGGCTTAAAATACGGATAGAATTCAATTTTAGGCGTATATGCCCTAGTTTTCACTAAAGGTTCACTTATCACCTTTTGATGGAGAACCGTCATTAAATATAGTTTTGTTCACTCTTAAACATTATTTTGGACCAAATAAAACTCTTATTAAGAATCGGGACATCAAAATTTACTTTGTGTAAATTTTTTGGTATCTTTCCGATAAAGTTCTTTTTTTTAATGAATAGTGTAAAATGTTGTATTTTAATTCAAAACCACTTTTTAATCTAATTTATTTATATGATTAGATTATATTTTGAATTGGTTTTAAAGTGAAATTAGAAAATATTTTTACCATTAAATCCAATAGTGGTCGTTGGAATTAATTTCACTTTGAAATCAGACTTAAACTAGTGTCAATCTTTTGATACTTATTGTTTCATAAAACACGCTATTTGTCATGACAGCGGGAATTAGTTATTAAATTAATTAATGTGACATATATGTTTTTAATTTTGTAAAACGGACTTCATTTTTGAATTCAAAATATCAAATATAGCTGAGGGTGAATTTTTGGGATTTTTCTGAAAAACTTCAATTTTTGATAAATAGTGAAACCACTAAGTGGTACTTATAAAAATTGATTTTCCGTTTAAATGAAATTTTGCCATCATTGTGTTTTGATTTTCAAAAATCCGACATACATGGTTGTCATTAAGAAGTAAAATGTGGTTCAATGAGATTAAATTAAATTTTTTGGTGAATAGTAACTTATTAAGTTTTTAATCGCGATTAGTGGTAATTAGTGTGGTTTAAGGTAAAAATAATGCTTTAATAAAATGAGATTAGCTTGAAACATGTCTTACCCTCATTGGTTGTATCATGGCCGACCAAGAAAAGCCATGTGTCAACTTGGGGACCCCATGGATCCACTTTGGTTGGGAAATGACATAAATAACATTTTATTTAATGTAAAAGTAAAATTGACACAAACATGATATGTTTTACTAAAACAATTTTTAAGTGAGGTTATACAAGTCATATTTTTGATTATAAATATTCATTGGAAAGCTAAATAGATTTCCTACATCATAGTATTTTGCTTATAATTTTTAGACATTAAATAATCTAAATTATTTATGACATAATAATGATGCAGCGATGACATCATTATTTGACGATTTAAATAAAATGGAAAGATAATGTAAACTCTATGAACTAAACATGTCCAAAACTTATTGGATTAGTGGATTTCGAAGCCTTATCACCTTATCCACGAATTATATCAATGTGGGACCTTTTGAAACCGAAACACATTTTCAAATAAAGTAATATTTCTTTACTTTCCAAAAGTGCCCCTCCTCTCCTCTTATAAAAGGCCCCCACCTCTACCTCATTTAACACACTCCTCAATCCTTTGGCTCGGCCAACCCCTGCCCATTTACTCTTTCCACATCCCTCTCCTCATCCTAGAGGATTCCCTTTGGGAAGAATCCTTTCAAAGGAAGCCTTTAGGCTCAAATCAAAAGGAGTTACACTTTTAAAGGTAATTCATTCTCTCATGTTCATTTGTTTTATTTTGCTTCTCCAACCCCCTAAACTCTTTTTATTTACTTCTTTTGTAACAACACCAGTATCTTCAATATACTAGGATGTTGTTATAAGATTTATTCGAGCTACACTCTCACACAACTACATCAAATGGTTAAAGAATATACGGTTTCCGTGGATGGCGAAATTCTGCCTCCCGAAAAGATGATTGTTCAATACTCATTTAACACCTTCAAAGATGGCCATTATGATGCAACTATTTTTATATATGATATATAATATGTTTATGTTTTCCTTAAGCTTCTGTTTTTTTTCCTTTTGGGCATAACTTTATGGTTTCCATTATGGGTAAACGCGATATCTTCATTTAAGGAAGTGCGGACTACCGCCCCCTCAAAGTGATTTGATTCGTTAAATACCATATGTGGGGCGTATAAAGGATGTAACTATGATATTCTATATGATATTATACTTTAATTATAATATACCTTTATATCATTATTATTCGATTCTATAAAATAAGAAATAGAAATGAAAGTAGCGTTCATGCGTACGTACGGCTTACCGTCTCCATGAACGGTGCATTTCATTTCTTACCTCTAAATGATTATGTAATGTTATAAATGCATGCATGTACTGGATATATATGACATATATGATATCCAAATCATGAATATGATTCTGGATATAATAAAAATTTGACCACACGAACAACATGTAATGGTAAGAAGTCCACTTTCGACTTAAGAACCAAATATCGACAAAACAATCATTATTAACTTAAATGTTTACATATTGTTTATAACATGTAAATAAGTGATCTAATAGGAATAAATAACTAGAAAAAGGTTCTTAATAAAGTGTAAATTAACTCAAGTTTATTATTTAGGACGTTAAATAATGATCGAGTCAAGTCGGACTCGAGGTAAGGGATCCTGCACCTCTCTTTCTTTTTAAGTACACTCTTTATGTCATTCCTTTTATGCTCATATTTCTTATGATTGGGATGTTATTTTATATTACTCCTACTGTGCTTATTATGTTCATATGATTAGAGACCCTATTTCCTCTCATAAATCATTTTTGGAAGTTTTGAGTGGCGCCGTTAGGCTGCCGAATTTTTCGTAAGGGATTTTTCATCTCACTTTTATTCTCGTGAGATTTATGATACATTTGCCACAAATTCCATTGAGTGGTGTATGTACTGCCCATTATTCTACTCTTTGTGTAATATACTTTCGTTTATGAGTATTTACATCAATGATGTATTGTCCTTCTTTCATGGGGTGTATGTTTTGAAAGATACCCAAGTCGGTAAGGGAACCTTTCACCCTCCTCTTTTTTAAAAGACTTCTTTTGTTGGGTCTTTTAACATACATATTGTTATTTTGGGATATGTTGTCATATATCCTTGTTGATGTTAATTTTATGTCCAAGTGATGAGATACTCTTTTTATATCTCATCAACTCTTTTTGATGTGATGCCGTTAGGCTATCAAGGGAACTTTTTAACCCAATTTCGATTTCTTTGGGTTCAACATGTAGCCATTGAATATGTCATCCATTGAATATGTGTTACTGACCTTTTATTGTTGTACACTTAATATCCACTTATATTGGGTGTATTTATATTTTTCACACATATTTTGAGAATGATTTGTCCTTAATTTAAGGATACCTTCATTATAAGGGATTTCATCACATTTGACATTTCTATTGAGGGTTCATTGTTGTTCTACACCAATTCACTCTTATATGGTGTATATACTGTCCTTTTGAGTATTATATCATGAATCCTTTTATTCTCATGATATTATAAGGTTCTGACTAAATGTTATTCCTCGATTATTGTATTCAAGTGTCTCTAATTTTGGTAAAACCCCTTTAACCAAAATATCATTTTAAATGTTTTAATTATTTGTTCTTATTAATATCCATGTTTTCAAAATTGTTTTAGGGATTTATTTACATGGATATTAATGGTTTAAAATGTTAAAAGATTCAAGGTGGTATGGGACACTTTGATTCAAAAATCTCTTTATTAAATGTTTTAAATGGTTTTGGATATGGTTTCTTTTTGAATGGATTCATTATTTCAATATCCTAACATGTTATATTGTGATCGAAATGTGGAAATGTTATGTTTTATGTGATACGATTATGTTATGGTTCTTGGGCATTGTTATGAAGAACAGGTGGTTCCGTGATAAACTAAGGGCGGGTGAGCCCGATATGGCTCTCCAATGCATTGGGTAACGCAAAGGAGTGAAACGTTAAGGTTTCTCCGAAGAGATTTAGGGAATATACTGTGATGGGTATTCCAAACGTAACCAAGAGGGTTACTCCCTACGTAAGAATGTTATGAATGCCTCAAGTTACCTTTATGTCTTATGTTTTCTATGATTTATTCATGATTTGATATGCCTATGTTTTATGGGTAAATTATGATTTCATTCTTATGTATATATGAACTCATGTTTCCTTTCCATATTTTTATAACCCCTACTGAGCTTTTTATGCTCATCCAAAGTTTTTGAAATGTTTTTCACAGGTCAAGGGAAAGGTACATGATGTGATGATAGTGTCAAGGATGCGTCAAGAAAGAATCCGTGTTTTATTTTAAATAGGTTTTCGTTGATGGGAAGAATGAATATTGTCTTTTATGTAACCACTTTGTTTAAATGTGGAATGTAATGCAAGTTTCATGATCTAATTCTCTAAAACTCTAAACCTGAAAAGATCCTCAATGTGTAATCTTGTAATAACTCAAGATTAAGTAAGGTTTAAAGCTGGGGCCTTATAGAACTAATTGCATAGGAGTGGGAAATGTTACAAGTGTGGAAGAGATGACCATATTTCTCGAAACTATCATAGTGAGGTAAAGTCTCAAATTCTCAACACAAATGAAAATGGAAGATGGTACAGGTCCAAAATGTTGCCCAATGCATCAAGTGTGGATAACATAGGAACTTTTCCAATCACTTTCCAAATTATAAGACAATTGAGAGGAATCACCATCAACCTCAACATAGTTTAAGAGAGAATGTTTGGAATTTTTCTATCATAAAGGCTGAAGCAGAAGCTCTAAATGATGTGGTATCAGGTACTCTCATTTTTATCTCAAATATATAATGTAATTTGATTCTATTTTGACATATTTTTTTATTTCCTCTATCTTTCAAAATAATATAAAATAAAACCCCAAACATCTAGAAGTAGAGTTATTAGTCATGACTCCTAGAGGGATTATCCAAGCATCAACAATGTATAAAAACTCTAGTATTCACTTTGGTTAGCACAATCTCATTTCAAATATGTTAGTCATTCCCATGCTTAAATTTGACACTATATTAAGGATGGATTGGATCTCAAAGTATAATACTAATATAAAATATAGAAGCAAGGAAATATCAATAGTCTTGAATGGAACACTATAGTTGTCTTCAAAGGAGAGATATCTTGACCTGAGAATTGTTTAGAAGCACCATACATTGACTTCTTTATGGAAATAGTCGGTGAGTATGAATAAGTAATTTAAATTATATGAATAGAAAATGTCCCCATCATATAGGAATACATTGACATATTTCTTGAGGATTTAATTAGACCTCCCCTAGAAAGAGCGGTATATTTCTCCATTGAACTTATTCCTGGATCTAAGATGATAACAAAGACCCCATATAAAATGGAAAATGTGAAGCTAGAGAAATTAAAGAAACAACTCGAAGATATTTGGAGAAGCGGTTTATCTAACCATGTGTGTCTCCTTGGGGATCACTTATTCTCTTTGTGAATAAAAAGGATGGATCAATGTGGAAATGTATTTATTACAGATAACATAATTGGATCACAGTGAGGAACAAGTACCATCTTCCAAGGATTGATGATTTATTTGACCAGCTTTGTAGGGCTCAATTCTTCTTCAAGATTGATCTTTGATCTGGTTATCATTAATTAAAGGTGAAAAAGAAGATATTCCAAATATTGCCTTCCAATCAAGATATGGAAATTATGAGTTTATTGTTATGCCCATATTCTTAACTAATTCTCCAACTATATTTTTGGATTTGATAACTTTGTGGTAGTTTTTATTGATGATATTATGATAAATTATAAAAGTCTCTAACATCATACGGATCATCCAACGGTTATATTTCAAACTCTATGGAAGGAGAGGATATTTGGATTGTTCGGAAAATGTGAATTTTGGTTACAACACATTGCTTTCTTGGGGCACATTGTAACTAATGAAGGAATCTTAGATGATCTTGTCATGAGAAAGGTTTTAGAGGAGTGGCCTCATCCCACAATAGTAATTAAGATTTGTAGTTTCCTTAGTTTAGAAGGATATTATATGAGGTTTGTGAAAAACGTTTTATGACTTTACAATCCACTAATCAAGTTAAATCAAAAAAGGGGATTCATTATTTTGGAAAAAGGAGGGTGAATAAAGTTTCAACAAGGTGAAGAAGAGATTGGTTACTATACCTATGTTAACTCTACCCTCAATCAGAGAAGGATTTGTTATTTTTAGTGATGCATATCTGAAAGGGCTTGGGTGTATCATCATACAAAATGACATATTGACTTCTTTTGCATCTAGATAGTTGAATCCAAATGAGCATAATTATACTAAGAATGACCTATATTTAGCTGTATTTATTTTTGATATGAAGATATGGAGGAACATTCTTATAGGGAGAAATTTGATATATACATAGACCATAAAATTTTCAATTATATTTTTATTCCAAAGTAATTGAACATGATACGTGAGAGATGGTTAGAAATTCGTAAAGACTATGACTACTTAATTCATTATCACCCTGAAAGAGAAAATAATGTTATTGATGCATTAAGTAGAAATGACCCTATTGTTTAGGAAATGATGATGATTCAAGGAGATCCATTTATCAAGGACCTAGTATGGTTGGACATGGGAATCCTGAGGGAAGGGAAATAATCAATATTATCCAAATTATTACTCAACCATCATTATTAGATAAGATCAAGAAAGCTCAAAGAGAAGATCCTTCATTACAGAAGAAGATAGAGGATGTAAAGAATGTGAAGTTTCATATGTCAAATATTGATCTAGAAGGTGTACCTATAATTTGTACAAGACTATGAATTCCATATATTCCAAAAATAAAGAAGTATGTAATGGATGAAGCTCATAGATCTACATTCTCTATACATCCTGGAAGCACAAAAATTTATAGGGACCTTTGTCATCATTATTTATGGGATAATATGAAAAGGGATATTTTTGGCTACACTACAAGGTGCTTGGTGTGTGAATAAGTGAAGGTAGAGAAACAACTTTCTAAAAGAGTATTACAACCACTAATCATACAAACATGGAAGCGAGACAATATCACTATGGAATTTTTCACTGGTCTCATGAGAATATACAAAAGAAAAAATGGGATATGGGTTATAGTGGATAGTCACACCAAGACTTCCCATTTCATCACTATTCAGGAAGATTTCTCTCTTGACCAACTAGCCAAGATTTATATAAAGGAAGTACTGAGGTTTCGTGGGGACCAGCTTCTATCATTTTTTATCATGATCTAAGGTTTAAATCAAAATTATGGAGAATTAATTAACATTATTTGAATACTGAATTAAATTTTAGTACACCCCCAAACTGATGGCCAATCTAAATGGACTATTTGGAAACAAGAGGCCATGTTGAGAATGTTCTTAATAGAATTTAAAGGTGGATGGTATGAATTTCTCTCATTAGTTGAGTTATCATACAACAACATGCATTTGAGAATTCGAATTTCACCCTATGAAGCTCTATATGGGATGTAATGTAGAACTTCTAATTATTGGGATGAATTTAGTGAGAGAATGCTTCTTAGACCTGATCTTGTGCATGTAATGACATGTAAGTTTCATGCCATTCAAAAACACATTAAGGTTGATCAGAGTCGGCAGATGAGCTATGATGACAATCGTCAAAGGGCATTGGAGTTTGATATTGGTGATAAAGTATTCCTTCAAATATCACCATGGAAGAGAGTCATGCAGTTTATGATGAAATAGAAGATTAACACTAAGTATATTAGATCCTATTAAATCATTGATTGGATAAAAGCAGTGGCCTATTAGATTTAACTTCTACCAAATGTATCTCAAGTTCGTGATGTATTCTATGTGTCTCTATTGAGGATGTACATAGATGATTCATCACATGTATTGAATCCTAAGACGGTATAACTGGAACATGACCACTCTCATGAGGAGTAGCCAGTGGAGATATTGGACCGTAGGGAGAAGGGTCTATGCATCAAGAATACCCACATCTTCAATGTTTTAGGGAGGAACAATATATATGACAAAGCAACATGGTAACTAGAGGAGGAAATGAGATTGAAGTACCCACACCTTTTTTCAACTATGAGAATGAGTTGAAATTTCAGGGATAAAATATCATAAGGGGTCAAAAATGTAACAACATGAAATTTTTAAATGATATTTTTTTCAAATAAAATGGGTTATATATGGAAATATACACAACAAAACCGATCTATTTAATAACTATGTGAGTATAAAGGGAAATGTGACCATATAAATTCAACCGTTTTGACCTTTGATAAAAATTTTCATTGGAAACTCTACTCTGGGTAATAATTTTCACATTACAATTTATAAGTATAAATGATAAAGAATAATTAATTCATAAAGGAGAAATGATGGAATCAACTAGTAGATTCATGCCGTATAAAGCCCATTTGTCAGAGCCTGAGAGTGAGGTATCATCACCCAAGTTCTATCTTGACCAAAACCAATCTGAGTATCAACAACTGAAGCTATAATGAAATCACCTAGGGGATAAGTTCAAGTTAGAGAAGATTACCACTTGAGTGATGATAGTCGAGTCTCCCCATGAATCTATCACTATTGCACACCTTATAATTAGGTCATATGTGGGTGTTATAAGGGGTTATATATCTATTCTGTTTTTATTGAAAGTGTAATTCCATTATATAAATAAAATTATTATTCCATTAATTCCATTTTAAGAATAAATTTTCTTAATAAAATTGATATGTAATTTGATAAAATGTTTTTTTGGACAAAAACCGCACTTTATAGAAAAGATATACATATTTATAATAAAAAATATATTATGATTAATAATTATTTTAATGACATAGTATGATCAAAACAATCTTATTTAAATATAAATGATAAAATATTTTTTTTCAACTGTTGAAAATTTTACTATGCATATGTAATCAACTATTATTTTTAATAAATAAGGATTTTTATATCTTAATGTTATAATTATAATATTCATGGAATTATTATGACAAAATAAATATCATTTTTGAAATCATAATTCCAAAATTTGTTTATAGTTAATTTATGATAATTTTCTAAAATACATTATTTTTTCATGAATAATAAAAATACAGTTTCAGTTATCTGGTATGTTTAATGACTTCATAGTCATAACATAATGTTGTAATAAATAATTAAACATGATACACAAACTTAAATATGTTATTTTATTAATAAAAATTATTTTAATATATTTTAATCAATTTCCAAATCTATAATTTACTTTCCAAAGTCTAAAATGGAAACCCTAACATTAAATGTTTTTTGTGGAAACATTACTTTTGCATGCCAAAAGAAGTAATATTAAATTATGATCGAATATTTTGGATTAAAATAACATTAAATATGACCTATGTGTCCAAAACCATGGAAAAATACAATGGTCAAGACCATTGTTTGTCAATTTCCACAACCTAGGTTTCCATGGCCAATATTTGGAAATTAATAAATAATTTCTACAATTTTACTACAAATACCAACCCATTTATCCATTTAATTTCTCTCATAATCCATAATACATTAATATATGGTTGTTTTACCTCCTAATGAGTCCACCCAAGGTGTCCTAAAGCCCCCAAGTTCCCAATCCTAGAGTTTCAGTAGTAACTCTTAAAGGTAAGGAAAATTTCCACTTCTCTTTTCCATTCAAGTTCCCTCTTTATGTGGTACTTCTTCCAATTTACAAAATAAGTTCCCCTTTCCACATTAATTTATCCATTTAATTTAATAAGAATATTTTATTAATGGTAGACCAATGTTCCCTCTCATTTTACAATTGTCTAAAATTATGTTTTATATCTATTATGGTGCCATATTTACTTCTCAAAATTTCTCTTTTCTCTTCAAGAAATTCTCTTTTATTTTATTTTTCTGAATTCCCAAACCTATTTATTTTCAAGTTTAATTCAACTAGATGTAAAAATAATTTATTTAATTCTAGTATTAACATACATGAAATATGCATTCCCTTTCCATGGGTTAAAAATAATATAATATTCTTATCATTAATAACATTTTAAAACACCATGTTTTTTAATATGAAACCCATTTATTTTGTTTTCCAAATGTTATTTATGATTTTTTAACGATAAATTTGGCTCAAATTAATTAATAAATATGAATGGTTCTCCCTAACAGTGCTCCATTGCATTGGGTAAATAATTTAATCTCTAGAGATGACATGTTTTACAATACCTTGGTGAATAACCTTGGTAATTTTTATGAAACCTCAGTTACAAACCTTGGTGTTATTCTTATGATTATATCATTTAAATTTTGTAGCCAAATTTTTAGGTTATTATTAATGTACATTTTATTATGATTTTCCTCATTTTCCCTTTCTCATTCCATAATGACATTCCTCATGTTTTTATTGATATTCTTCAAGATCACTTGTAAACTGTTTCCCTTGATTTCCCTAATTGGGCTTAATGATCACCCTTTCCATTTATGTATGTCACCAGGTTATGAGATGAAGTTAGTGTACTTATGATTAACCGTTTAATAATCAATTCAGGTTGATTATAAGAATGCTTTATGTTTTTTTGTATTACGTACCTTTTGTGCAAGAAATTAACTTTAAATGATTCTCTGTTTGTACAATGTAATGAAAAGTTATGTAATAAAAAGGTTGGATGCCATAGAAACCATGATAAACGTATTATTTCAAGACTACCAAACTATAACTTTCATGAAAAATGAGATATTTAACACCCATAAATTGAGATTTTAATAAGAAATTATAAATAAATAGGTCTTGAAATATTATAAATAGATCAAATATGATATTATAAGTATGCAACTAATTTTGGAATATAAGTATAATAAATTGAAATTTAATATACATGAGTTTAAAATCACTTACAAAGAAATCCATACTCGAGATAATAGATTTTTTCTTAATTTCTCTTCATCAAGGCATATTTTAATGTTATAATCCTAATTTATTATTTATGGTGTATATACTAAACCTTTAATATGTTATATCATGAATCCCTAATATGTGATGGTATTTTATGTTTCAATTAAAATTATTTCATCTAAGGGGATTTAAATTGATAGTTACCAAGTGGAAAGAGGTTTCTTAACCTAATGTCCATTCATTGGGTTATACTTCCACTTCATTGACAATGTTATGACATTATTATGTGTATAATGAACTCTGATCTTATTATGTTGAATTTTTATTTGTTTTTTGTGGATTTAAATTTTCTTACACATAATCAATTCATTGATTAATCCTCACTTCAATGATATAGATTTTGTAATATTTTATTTGACAATCTCATCATTATTTAGGATGGCTTATGTTTAAGTCTCCATTGGGAGAATTATATAATCTTTCTATATTAAACACAATATATTTTCTTTTCCTTTTTTATTTATGAAAATTAGAAATTTTCCTTTCATTTCCTTCTTTTAAGTGCTCAAATGAGTGAAATAATGTTTTTAAGGAAAACCAAATTTGTTTTTATTTGGTTGGGAATTGTTTTCTTACATATCCATATCTTAATTAAAATATCTTTACTATTATAATATTATTTTTTAATGTACGTTTTACACATGTTTTAGTTTCTACAAAATTCTTTAAAAATAATATTCTTTTTGTTTTTCGAATGAGGTGTTTTTGATTTTTTTACTAAAAATGTGAAAAAATATGGGTTTCAATGTATTTTAAATGAATAGAATTTCCCACCATAATGAACAAATGATACTTTGAAGATTTATTTAAATTTTTTTTGATTATTTTTAAAGAATTTTTTTTCCAAATATTTTGGAAATTTTTTTGTTTTTAAAAGTGTGTTTAAAAGAAAAAAGGGGATTTTTCTCAATAATTTCATTAATTATATTTTTATAGAATTTGTATTTATCAATGATAAAATCCATTTATTTTACTTATAATATAATGGGAATATGTTGTAATGATACCATCATTATTTTTTATCTAGATGGTTCATGATCAGTTTGCCTAGAAAAGTATTGACATTCCATATACTAGTTCTTCATATACATACAATATTTTTATTATTAAGTCATATTGGTTATGTTTAATTATTTATTCATATGATGAATGAATTAAACTTATTAATTGATAGTATAGGGCCATTATAGCCTATAGATACATGAGTAGGTCACATGATACAAACTAGTTTGGGTATTTAGAAAATGTCTTACCCATTTATTTATGATGTCTTAGCATGAGGCCATGATGATATGTTCATGAGGTCTCAGCATGAGGACTCGATGGTAAGTTTAAGATGTCCAGAATTATGCATTCCATCATTATGAAATTATTTATTGATTTCCACATGATTATTTGAATAATTATGATATCCATGGATACGTTTCAATATCATGTGATTATTAATTTGATATTATTTGATCATCATTTATTCCAACCATATTGTTATTCATGCCCAAGTTATTGATTAAATGAAATGTAATTTTAGTTATTCAGTTTTGTATATTGATTATTCCTTAATTATTATATGATAGCTTCCAATATTCACATTCCCTAATGAATTACCTAATCTCACCCTTATTTTGTTTTTCCCCTAGGTCATGAAGAAAGAATATTTGAATGAGTTCAAGGATACAATTTTTTTACTCTCTATGATTTTATGTTACTAATGAAGTTTGAGATTCAAGTATGTATCTATTTTACTAAGACTAATAAACTATTCGGTCCTTTGTGATGAGATCACTTGTATGATATTCTAATGTAATAATGAAACAATCAATTTTGGGCTATTGGATTTAGGGTCTTTATAAGGATTGTTTGACCCAGAGATGTTAATATATGACTTCCTTTAAATGATCCAAATGTGTTAAATAACATTCATTACACACGACACCCAATGTAAGTGAACCAAAATATATTAGATGAATTTTATTAATAAATCTTCAATAAACTTTAAGATGATTAACCATTAAAACATATCACCTTTATAAGATAAATAATTAATTTGAGTTAATATTGAAAAATGTTATTTTCAATAAGTCACTTTAATTATATTATTTATTTCAAGAAAATATAATTTAAAAATTGAAGAAAATAAATTTTATTCAATAAAATTAATCTTTAAATTCCTCACATTAAAATTTACTTATTATGAATTTTTGAGTGTTTTCTGAAAAGATTTATCTTTAGCCACAAAATATAGTTTCTACCAAAATTATAATTTATATTATTTTATTATTATGTAAGCATGTGATAGATGTTTTTAAGACCTTTTAAGTAATACAATATATATTTCATAAATAAAATTATGTATTTTAATATATTGTTTGAGCTTATATATCCTTTGTCAAATATTTTAGATATAAATTAAAATTTTACTTTAATAACTACAATTTTTAGTATTTTCATTGATATAATGTCTTTAATGGTGATATTCGGTTTGTTAATTATTATATATCTTCATACCTTTTATTTGATTTATAATAAATGAATTAATTCCATTAAAATCAATAATAATGATAATTTTATGAAAAATATATTTTTATGTGTTAAAAGGAATTTACTATTATTCCTTACCACGTGATAATCACTAGATGAATTATAATTATATTATATATATATATATACAAGCATAATAAATTTAATTAAATTTAATATTACACATATGGTAAATTTAAAATTTGAATAGAAACTTATAATATATAATAAAAACAATGTTTTTAAACAAAACATTTGTGTTTAGCCATGCATAGTTAAATTTGTATTCCTTATAAATACTTAATTATTTGTTGGATGATTCTAATTTGTTTTATCAATCATTCCTTAAATTTCAACAATCAAAATTATAAAGTGAATAATATTCTCTCTTGATTCCCTTACTACCCATGGTAAAAACTTATGTAACAACCCTAACTCCATTAACCCAAAATATGTATCTACTTTATTACATTGTATTAACATACAAAGGATTACATCACTAAAGATATATTAGTTTATAAGTATTGAAAAACTAGATACAAACACAATTACAATATTATATTGGAAAAATTAAAAAACACAGCATAAGAAACATTCCTACATCCTTGATATTATTCATAATATACTTTTTCATATAATGGGGAAATGAAAAAATATAAAGGGTAATCTTAAATTCTCAGTAAGGGTAACATACAATATAATCTATCATGAGTAAAAAAAATAATCAACATGAAAGGATAAATAACTAAAAACACATGTCATTTAATCAAGAATTTGAACATGAAATGCATCGATGGATAATATCAACGTAGTAATATCAGAGATAATAATGAGTGAATTCTAAATGATGTAAATGATTACTATTGTATGTCACGATCTTAGAAATCAGGTTAATTTTTCCATCCAGGCCCTTCATTAAGAAATTATAATCAATGTGTAGGTATACACCAAAAATACATTTAATAAGTCTAGATAACTAATTTGTCTCATGAGACCTGTCAATACATTGAGGTTATATCTATAACCTATCCATACATTCCATTGCATGTATAATGAATTCCACAAATATTTAATTTCAATTTAATTCATATAAAATATACCTTATCAAACAATATCCATATTGAGTAAAAAATATAGAATATCAAAAATTTCCTCATTCAATCAAATAAATTTCATATTAAGACACCATTTGTAAAAATGGTATACAATTTAGGCATTAATAATACCCATTTTACAAATAATATAGATAACTATAATGAAAAATTATCATAAGAAATTTAATATTTCAAGAGATATTTGATGAACACAAAATTAATCAAGAGATGAGAGATGACCATAAAATCATCATAAAACTATATTTCATAATAAAGTCATGTCCCTTGGAGAATAAAAGAAAATAAAAGAAAATAATTTAAAATTTGTTTTATTTAATGATTTTTCTTTTTTAAAACCATTGGAAACTTATAAAATAATTTAAATAGCATAAAATTGTTATTGCGGTGTGCAAATTCGTTAACACAATATAAGTTAAAAAGAAACATTCTTTTTAAATTTTTGTAAAGAATTTTGAAAATGAACCTTTCAAAAAAATTATTAATATTCCTTTAAAACCTTATAAAAAGTAATCGATAACATAAAATTTCATTAATAAATAATTTTCATAAATAAAAAGGATTTTTGTAAAAAAAATTAGAAAAATATGGACATAGAAGAAAAATATACACGATCAAAAGAGAAATTAGATCAATTTTTCTTTTAAATATTTCTTTTCATGATTCAAGTTACAAATTGAGTAATAGTTGGAATAGAAAATATGAACTCTTTAAATATCAATAGTATAAGAAATTATATAGAGTGTATGATTGATATATTATATGATTCCTAACATGAAAATAAAAGGAATCTCAAAAAAATCAGATTGCAAAATAAATTATTACCTTTTTAGATTTAAATTGATACCCCTTGAAAGTGTAAACATGAATTAAAACCGTAATAATAATTAATAAATATATATTAATGTTAAATAAATCAATGGTTAAGTATATACATCACATAAAAATAAATATGTGCATAATATAAATATGTCTCAATTGAGTGGAAATTGAGATGAAACCCCTTACCTCAAGTTCTAATTGCCTCGTAAGTGATTTTAAACAACAATATATTAAATTTATATTTATTATAATTACATAAAAAACCATATACAAATACATAATATTATATATGATTCATTTACAACATATTATTACCATATTTTTACCAATATTTTATTGTTATCATTGTTTTGGGTTTTAACTACTTCATTTTTCATGTATGTTTTGAATCGGTAGTCATGGTCCTTGTATATTTAACATGGATATATCATATCTAGAATGTTAATAATGATATAAAAATCATAGATATTCCTTATATAAACATTTAAAATCATCCATGATAAACAGACATGGAAAATTAATCACATCAGTTCGTAGTGATGGTAGGCTGTACGTACTCACTAGCAATGTTATCATTTTTTAATGTGTGGAATTGTATGGAATTATATGATATATTATAATAAAATTATTATAATTATTTAATAATTATCATATATATTTATTAATTTCATCCTTGTGATAATCCATGTGTGGTGATAAAGGAAAAAATTACATCAGATTGTGAGGTGGTAGTCTACCATAAAGATGAGCGATGGTTTTGTTTCCCATTTGATGGAGAATGAGATAGATAAATATTATTACATAAACATAATAACATCTCGTTATATGGTTTATACTGGTGTTATTATATTGTGATGTTCAGTACATAATTGAATGTGGTAAAAAAATAAAAAAAATGAACGTTTTCAGTGAAGATGATTACCTCTTATTTGAAAAAGATCATTTTGATATCCTATTAAGAGCACTAGGGTTATTATTTTGGGAAGACCAGAACCTATTAAACATATATAATGATGTTGAGAAGATTTTTTGGTAGGTTTTGGTAAAGATAAGAGGCTCTAGGTGGTGTATATAAGAGAGGAGAGGTTATGCCTTTTATAGTCAATAGAAGGACACACATGGAATTAATAAAAAGATATAAATATAATAATTTAATTTTCATGAGTTAGTGAAACTATATGGATATAATTTATAATATAACATATTATATTTTTGAAATAACTTCAACCAATATTATATTTATAGGCGTAAGTTGTATTTTAATCCTTATCTTTTGGTTTAACCCCTTTATTAATAAATTTTATCTTTAACCACAGTATCATAATTTTCAATTTTAAAGGGTTATACATTTACTTATAAGTTAAAAATATGATCATAAATGGAAAAGGGATAACAATTTTAACAATTTTTTATCATATTTGTCTTATTTAAATATTTCTATAATTTTAAATAATTTTAGAAAATATTATTTAACATAAAATGTTAATAAAGTCATTATAATTACTATTAAAATAATTTAATTTTAATGAAATCAAGACAAATATGGAATTAGAATATAATATATTTCACTATAAAATTTACATTATTATGAACTATTAAATTCTTTTTTCACCATAATTCATCCTAAATATATTACATTTAATGTTTTCAAATTTATTTACCTTGATTTTTCCATTACTTACACAATCACCATGTCATCATTGTATAATCATTTAGGGTAATTATATAATCACTAAAAATCATAAATAAATTACCATCATAAAATAGTTTTATTATGAAAAAATTACATTTTATTATTCCTTCAAAACTTATTTTTATTGCTATGTAATCTTATAATATAAATTTAATGGAAAGAGAGAAACATTTTATATTTTTATTTACATAAAATAATATAAATGTAATTATAAAAGGAAAATGGAATTCAAATTCCACATATTAGAAATTATGGTGGCTATGGTCAAATTTACCTCATCCAATGAAATAATGAAAATTTTTGGATGGATTTTTTAATGACTTATCACATTATTTTTAACCTTAATTACCCGATTTACCCATTATCAAGGTGATAAATTGAACCATGATTACTATTTATAATGACTAAAAATAAGATATAATTATTTAAAAAAATTGAATATCCTGATTAAAAATATGGAATTCATTTTTCAGTATTTAATTTTTATAAGTGGCATAGATTAAGTTTAATATAAATGTGTACAATGCATCAAAAAATAGTATTTAGAAAAATGGGTTTTTAAGCCTAAAAATTAACTTTTATATAAATAATGTAAGATGCTAATAATAATAGAAATGATTAGATTATTATAAATAAAATGGATCTTATATCACATTATTACTAAACAAAAAATAAGATGATACTTTTAAATTACTTTATTTGAATAGAAAATGATAGTTTTACAAAAATTGGTATTTTTTGCAATTCACTGAAAAATAAATATTTTTAGAAAAATTAAAAAAATTCCCCTTAATATAATATTGAAATTATGATTTACAAAAATATAAATTTCCCATAATAGAATTTCAATAGTTTATCATGGTTCATTTAAACTCGGTGTTGTGTGTAAAGCAAACTATTAGACAAATTAGATTTATTTAAGGAGAAATATATAATAAAATATTAGGGTGTTACATTCTACCCCCTTATAAAATTTTTTCCCTTGAAATTATGTCACTATGATATAATGAAATTTGGATACATCGACCTCATCACATCCTCAGGATCCCACAAAACATCCTTAAACTTATGGTTTCTCCACAAAAAATTGGACAGATGAGTGGCCTTATTTCATAGCACTTTCTCCCTATAGTCTAGATTCAGCATTGGTTGTTCCTCATAAGATAGATCTTTCTCAAATGGTATGAAATATGAGTTCATTACATGTTATTTATTATGTAAGTATTTCCGTATGATAGGTACATAGAACACATCATGACCTTGAGATAGATTCAGTGAAAGCACCAAACGATAAGCTACGATCTCAATACGATAAATATTTTCAAAGGGACTGATACATCTAGGGATTAAATGTCCCTTGTTTCAAAATATCACAACCTTATTCTAAGGAGATATTCATAGGGATACCATGACACTGGCTTTTTACTATAGATCTTGTTTAGGATTGTTAGTTTAAATTTTGTGTCAACATTGAGATTCCCTTATGTTTCATAGAATATATTTAACATTTTCTATAGTTTTCTAAGCTCGATCAGGTAACAATAGATTATTTCACCAACATCATCCCTACATGTTGTAGTTTCACACTTCCTTCCATATTGGGCTTTATAAGAAACCATATGAATTCTCAAGTGAAAGCTATTGTTGTAAAAAAATTACACTAAAGGAAGGTGTTGATCTCAACCACCTTGGATATATATATATAGAATGCTCTCAACATGTCTTATAGATTATAAATGATCATCTCTGAATAACCACCTATCGTAGGATTATATACAGTACTAAAGCTCAACAATTTATCCAAATCCCACTGAAGGATTCTTTAGAACATCGAGGTAAACCTCATATCCCAATCAGATAAGGTTGAGAGAGATACTCCATGAAATATCACAACTTCCTTAATGTATAACCAAGTAAAATGATAATGAGATAAATAATATTTAATATTAATAAAATGAGATTATTTTTAAGGTGACTAACTATAATCCAAATCAATGTACACCCTTTAGATATTTTGGGGAGTTTGATGATGATATCCATGATAATGTTTTCCCATTTCCATTTTGGTATGGGTATTGGATATAACATACTCTTAACATTCTTTCTCTAATACTTAATTTATTAACACAATAGGCATCTAGATACATACTTTGATATATCTCTTTTCATGTTATCCCACTAGAAATATGGTTTCATATAACTATAAATATTCTTAATTCTAAGAAGAATAGAGAATGATGAATTATGAGCTTCATCTAACAAATCATTCTTCAAGTATGGTATTAACTGAACACATAATTGGTTTATAAACCATATCATTACAGTATTACCATAGTTGACCTCCATAACATCTCTCAATTTCTTATATAATTTCACATTTTCCTTCTATTCCTTCTTAATCCTCTCAATGCTGGATTATTGAACATTCATCTGTTAAAGATATGGTCTATCCCCTTTCATCAATATTTCAAACTCCATCTTCTGTAAATCCTTAAACATTGGATCTATTTCAATCCTTATCAAGGAAAAACTAGCACGGTATTTCTGTCTCAGAGCATCAACCACATTTTTTACCTTCCTACATTGGTAATGTATTGAGCAGTAATAATCATTGATCATCAACAATAATCTTCTACAGTTCATATTTAAATATTTTTGTGTAAATATATACTTAAATATTTTATAACTAGTATATATATCACACCTTTCACCGTATAGATAATGCCTCTATATCTTTAATGAAAAAATTACTATTTACAGCTCCAAATCATAACTTGGGTAATTTTTCACATGAATTTTCAATTAGCGAGTGGCATAAGATATCACCATATCATTCTACATGAGGACACATCCCAATACATTCTTTGATGCATTACTATATATCACATATCCTTCTCCATGACAGGGTAATGTAACAACAAGTGTACTAACCAACCTTCTCTTTAGTTATTTGAAATTAAACTCATATTCATCTATCAACAAGAACATGGACCCCTTTTGGGTCAACTTGGCGAGAGGATTAGATAATAATGAGATGTATCTCAAAAAGTGTCGGTAGTATCTGACCATCCAAATAAAACTACATATCTTGGTTACCGTGGTTGTACTAGGCCATTTCTTAATAAATTATATCTTTGAAGGATCCATTGATATACCCTCAATTGAAATTTTTTAACCTAATAATGATATTTTTATAACCAAAATTCAAACTTGGTAAATTTGTCATATAGCTTCTCCTTCCTTAGGGTTATAAGCACAATACTCAAATATTCTTTATGCTCTTCCTTGCTCTTCAAATATATAAGAATATCATTTAAAAATACTAATAAAAATCGATCAAAGTAAATTCTAAAGACTCTATTAATTAAATCCATGAATATAATAGAAGAATTGGTAAGTCCAAATAGAATTATAATACATTCATAATGCACATACCTCACATAGAATGTTATCTTGAGTATATCATACATTTTAAACCTTATATGATGCTATCCAGATTGAACATTAATATTAGAAAAATATATATATCCTTATAATTAATAAAATAGATCATTAATATGGTGTATATGATACCCGTTCTAATAAAGATTTTGTAAAGATCCCGATAATAAATGAAAATACACATTTAACCATCATTCTTTTTAACAAAAAGAACAGGTACACCTCATTCTTTAGACTTGGGTCAAATAAACCCCATTTCTAGATTATCCTGAAGTTTCTTATTCAATACCAACAACTCAATCACGGCCATTATATATGGAGTATTTGAAATAGGTGTTGCACCATGTATGAGTTATATTAAAAAATCAACTTCATAATTTGGGGGAATACTAGAAAAATATTCTATAAAGAAATAAATAACTCTAATAAAATAATAATATCTTAAATATTGAGTTTCTCCCCAACCATATGAGATAAATATACCTCATGAATAGGTAGTAAACCCATCTGATGGAAATAATTTCCATTTGGAGTTCAGGTTAATACTTGCACTGATTGGATATTGTAGGTTGATTTAGAATATCGAATGAAAGATCCCTTACTCAAAAATTGATATTGGATTTATACTGAGAGAGATAATACATTCAAAAAATTACATTAAATTCATATATAGGAATAATGACATGATTTTTAGGAAGAACATTCCCACAAAATTGTATTGGAGAGGAGGTATAGGCTTGAGATGATATCATCATACCATTAAAAGTTTTCAATGCTTACTCAACATCTAATTACTGAGGTGGTGATGTGATAACCATAAGAAATTATTTAGATATGAATGAGTGGATATAATCTAAATTAAATAAAAAAAATCACTTATAAAGTGGATGATAAGTGTAACTTTCACCACATCACTTGGTACTTCCACTTTTGCGGTAATTCCATATTCTTTGTTTTTCCCATTATATTATTTTGTGGTAAGTTCCCTTGATTCTTGGGGTACTGATTTGAATAATACACTATCTATTTACAGTTTAATCACTTGATTATAGTGGTTTCTTTCTTTTCCTTATATTCATTACCCCAATGGACCTTATCTCCCAACATACAAAAAACTCACATTACCATCAAGAATTTTCCAAGATGTTTCTTTCATTTTTATAATTCAAGACTATACCAATGGTTGAAAACCATTGGTATAGGTTGGAGGTTCATTGGTATAGCCTATACCAATAGTTCTCTAAATAATTGGTATAACATATAACAATGGTACTACAAACCTTTGGATATATGAATGTTGGTAAAGGCCTATACCAATGATTTTCAATGAACCATTTTTATATGGTCAGTAGACTTTTGGATATACCAACACTTTACATGGATCCTATAGTACAAACTTCTGCCAATGGTTTAAAATTATTGGTATAGCTATATACCAACATTTTCGAACCATTGGATTCGTTCTATGCTAATGATTCCATGTAAACCATTGGTGTATGTATATACCAATGATTATTAAATCATTAGTATTGACCCCCTTATTCCCATACCTATAGAACCCCCACCCTGCCCATAGAACCTTCAAATAAACAAACAGAACCCACAAAAAACAAATAAACCATGCTCAAATAGCCACCAAATCCACTCCATTACCTAAACTTAGTCAAATACCAACAAAATGACATCACCAACCAATATAAAAATAACCATAACACAAGAAACCAATTAATTCAATCAGACAATGATAAAACACATTCATTTAGAAAAAATCATCAAACATCAAATGTCATAAATATCTGTAAAAAATGTAAAGGAAAAATCTATACCTCATCATTATAACTATCCTCATCGTCATCCTCATTATCATCCTCAACCTAATCCTCATCATTTCCATTATAATTTCGCACTTCGTTACCCTCTTCCTCACTGTTATCCTTTCCATCACCATTTCCAGGAACATTATCATTCTGACAACTACTAGGGACACTGAACAATACATTATATAATGTTCATCATCATTGGAATTAGTGGTGTAATAAATTCATGTTGAGTTGAGTATCTCAATACTCAATATCATGCTCGGTACTTAAACTTAGTGCTCGATCTCAACTCTGTGCTTGAACAAGTATTGATTTATTAGATTGATCTTGAGCTCGAGATCGAATCGGGCTCGATCAAGAACTTTATTAGGCTTGACCTGGTTCAATTAGGATAGTTTTTCAGAATTTAAATTACAAAATATTGCTTTATTTTGATCTCAAACTTTAATTTATACTCACGGTCAAAAGATCATGCTCAAAAATAAATACATATATATTTAATAAAAATAGTATATTAAAAAATTATATGATTGATTAGGATAATGATATACTTGATTATGTATTTATAATACTCAAACGTGACTCAATTTAGTACTTGATTTGCTCAAGATCAAGCTCGACTTGAAAAGAACCAAGTCGAGTTGGAGTATTTTTCATGATGAGCCTATGTAGCTCATGATTACTACAGCTCATTTACAGTCCTAGTTGACATATATGCCTCACAATCCGTAGAGGTATCTATTGTATGTGATTGACAAAATACTTCCATAAATTTCATAAATTAATCATTGTCCCTTTGATTCCTTTCGTGCTTCTATATGAATATCCTCTTATAACTCAACTTGAACTTATTCTACTCATGCATTAGATTTTTCAAACTCGGTGCTACTAGAACAAGAACCTGAAGTGGTCCAATATCCCTTCAGGACAATAATCTTCCCTGGTCGATAACATACTCTTCCATAATGCTCATCTCTCAAAACCTGATGCAATTAATCGTTTGTCCAAAATTTGATAGATTCATTCTCACCAAGGCCTCCAAATCACACTGTTAGAAATATAAATATACTATTAAGTAATAAAATAGATATTAGAATTTAAAATCAAAAAAATCAAACATACAATATGATATGTGTCAGTTTGATTACCACACTTCTATATTTTTTCTTTTTGCTCGAGAAAAACAATTTTTCTCAATGCACACATCCTTAAATATTCTAAACCCCCCTCTACAATGAAATTTAATGTAACAAACCATAATTTGAAATAGATTATTAATAATGAATGTAATAACTAAAATAAAATAGATATTAATTCTAAATGAATATTAAAAGAAAAACACATGGTAGATGAATTATATTGATGATTTTAAACATATATTTTTCCATATTAAACTCAACAATATATCATTCTCAAACTATAAAAATATGAATACATATCATGTCTCCAACAATACTAGTGTAAAACATCAACTTGAATCAACTAAAAATTCATACCATTTAATTGGGGAATGGAATAAATTAAAACTCTTGATAAATAATTCTAGCAAGTTTATGTTGTCACTATTTCAGCTTTGAACCACATCTATAGTGTATAATTTGAATTCCACTGATACATTTTCATGAATATCCATTTTTGATTTCATCAAATCATTGAAAAAGAGACCCTCAACATGTGAATCAAGTGTTTCATATTTATCGTAAATTTTAATAATGTAAAGATGCCTAAACATCTTAATTATAGATCAATATATATAGTGTCCATACAAAAAAATGAAACATTATCATGATTGGTAGAACCCTAAATTCCTTGTAAAATTAGACTATCAATCATTTTATGTATAAACCTTCCCCAAATATCGACATAGATTTACATGGTAAGAATGATTTTTTTTTGAAAATCCATAAAGTTCTTTCCTATGTAGTGGATTTTTTACCACCATTAGAATGATCAAATTCCATTAGTTCATAGTTATCCCCCAATACAAGTTATCATTTTCTAATTCATTCAAGTAATTAGAAAACTTTCATGATAAATAATCCATATCCATTGGACTTTGGAAACCATTGGAATGATTAAATCATCTATTTAAAGAATATTATCCCTCAATAAATTGTATATCAATATCTCTCATGTCAGAGTCTGAAAAAAGTTAATTTTTAGTAATTTTTGTATAAAATAAAATTTTAATATGATTTCATTAAATTACTCAACCCAGTTAATAGCATATATACATTAGATACTTTTAATTAGGTGTTCAATCACCATATAGACTTTTTTAATAGTCATGTGATTTGGAATAATTGTTTTTATTAGTTAATAAATTCAAAAATGTAAAAAATATATCAAAACATATGAGGATAATGTTAACACTACATGGGGATACTTTTAAAACTATATGAGTATACTTTTAAAAATATACTTTTAAAAATACACCTTTAAAAACCATATGAGGATACTTTGAAAAAAATATATAAAACTATATGAGGATACTTTTATAAATATAAATTGATTTATGATGAAAAGGAAATGAATAAATTAAGATTAAACTTCAAATATCATGTTATGGAAATGAAAGTCTAATCATTAATGGAATGAAATGTACTGAGATAGAGAAAACTTTAAGGACTACACCATGAATAGAACCCCTTCATAACATGATAGAATTAAAATTATTTTTATATCATGGCATGTATACAGACGTTATTAGAAATTAAAAATAATGTCCATACCTTTTGCTGACCAAGAATAATAAAACACTGTAATGCAAAATTTAAAGGGAAGTCACCCAGGGATTAAGCGAATATTTTAGAGACTTAAATCTATAGAAAATTATGGATGATTACTGAGACATGGGAACATTTAGTTGTCAATGTGGCTAGTGTGGAGGGATCCAATAAACCTATAAAATTATACTTAAGGCTACTAAATCCACTAATAACTATTTAAATTATCATTATTTCAATATATTGTTATTCAGTTCCAACCAATTGTAATTTATGATTTCCTATTTTCTATTGTAATTCCTTTAATATATTTTAATATAATAATAGTGTTTATTTTCTATTTCATCTTTAATTTTTTTTTCTATATACTATAATTATATATATACCTTCATGGACAAATAATTTTGGTGTTGATCTGTGGGAGAATAAACCAGTGTTTTGTGATTGAGTTTTGAATATCCTTATATACTTTTTTTGTTCTCATTTTATGTTATAGAAGTGTGTAGTTAAACAGGTTAGATGTGATTATGATCCTATTTTTCCTACACTCTATTATTCTTCTCACTTATAATTTTATTTTAATGATTCCCTTCTGTGTATGTTTGTTATATGAAGGAATTCATTCCAATTATATTTCAAATGGGTAGGATAACACTATAGAAATAAACATGATCTCAAAAAATACATATGATTATTCATTAAATTGTAATTGTCATATTCATTATTAAAAGGATGGAAATTTAATAAAATGATCAATGGTTGTCTAGGTTCATGACATGCTCACAAACATAATAGTACTAATCCTAAAATATCAGTACACACTAAATAATTTCAATAATTAACTAAACAATAAAAGATCATTTTTCTAGACTAATTATAAATTGAATAAAATATAGTGAAAAAAAGAAAGTGAAATTCCTATAGAAAATTATATATGAGTGTCGTATCTTCATCCTCTCATAGCCCGCAATTGTAGTCCACTATAATGTGTGGAGGTATTTCATAGCATCATTATTTTTTTATTTCTTCCTAAAACTTCCTAAAAAATTATTTATAATAATACAAAAAAACTTATTAATGAAAATCTTTGTAATTTTCATTCAAAAATCTCAAATTTTATTAATACCTTGAACTCGGTAGTCATCCAATGAGAAATCATTTTACAATAATATTATAAGGGATAATAATTCATGATAAGTGTGGCCTCTAAATCAATACCAACTCTAGCTTTCCAACCACTATACAAATTAATCTTATATTCTATCTAGAGATAAACAAATTCTATGAGTTGTGCTGTCCTCACAGCCCCACCATTAAGAAAATTGTAACGATGCTAAAAAAATATTAATTCTTATAAATAAAATAATAATAAAACATTAAATCCAATGAATTTTATTACCCATAATTTCACCTTATAATTATCCTTTACTTCATTTTGTAGGTGTCTCTAGGAGAGTTTCCTAAAGAGATTGATGTTAGAGTATTTTAAAAGCATCGCCATAAAACTCTTACATTCATACCCTATTTTTCCAATAATTTTATTTTCCTTGTTGAACTACACTATCAGCTATGTATGGAGGTTGCACACTGCACACATGCATGCATGCCCACTCCACCTCTCATAAGATCCATATATTAAAGAAAAAAATTTATTATATCAATACATCTTATAATGAAAATAAATTATGTTGAATTTTTTTCTATGGTTATAAAAATATACATGATGCAGCCTAATCAATTGGTGTCATTGGATACACAGGATCTAAAGGAATGTCTACAATGACATAAAGAGTGGGACCCAATGTCATCTCTGGAGGATCAAAATGTTTCTTAGTAGAAGTTAGAGGAGCATGAATGTAGAATCATTGGGAGAATAAAGAATATTAAAAAGAATATAGAATAAAATTATATATAAATACATAATATAGATGGGGAGTAGGAGCCATAATTAGATAAGGTAAATATACGAGAGGATCAGGTGAAAGTGGTGGTGAAAACATAGGTAGCCTAAATATCCATGGTACCTATAACGGAACCATGGGATCAAAATGTGTGATAGATGGTATATAAGAGGAAATTAGAGGGTGTGATCGAGTACATCTAGTTGTGTGTGTAGCTCTAGTACCACCCCCTTATATCATAAGGCTGATCAGTGGTACCACTAGGCTGGTCAAAGAATAACAATCTCATAGGTGGTGGATCCTGATTAAAAGTTAAAAAAAATTAATCACATGCCATTATATGTTATTGATATATATATATATATAAATATATTTTAAATAGAATACTTACAACATGCACCAAAGTAGGGACACCCATCTCTTCCATTCGATGATTATTGTCTTTTATACGTTTCCTTTATATCTGTTCAATGTATTTCATTACATGCATTTGAAAAAAAAAATGGAATGAATTAGAAATCCATAACTAATATGCAATCCAAACAAGAAAGAAGCCGAGACATGACTAAATTAAGGAATACCAATTATAAAACCAAATAAATATACAAAGTCATATAACAAAAGCATTATATATTTAGTGTAATGAATATTAAAACATGAATGAAATGTCATAGGATAATCAATACGTTAAAATTAGTATGTTTAGAATAGATATGATATAGTTTTATTATATTTTCAATTTGATCCAATTCAATTTTTTTAGGTCATTTTTGTCATTTGGATCAATTTTTAGAGTCATTTGTCCATTTTTATTTTTCATAAGTCATTTAGTTAATATTTTGGTTTAGGTAATTCTTTCATTTTTTGGTTAGGTGATTATTTTCATTGCTTTTGATTTTCATTTTAATTTATTTAATATGTTTCAATAAAATTTATCTTGAATCATGTTCAAATTTAATTGTTTCAATTTATTTTGTTTTGGTAGGTTCTAATATAGTTCAATTAAATATAATAAAATGTAAATGAAAGAAAAATGAAACTAGTAAATATTGAAAATTCACATTAATGTCAAGTTGTATACAAAATATTTATAATAAATAGTAAATAAATTTGAAGAGTACAAAAATTAACAACCCAAGTTGATCTAAACCAAAAGAACCGAGAACACATATGGATGATTCAATATATTTCCCACTACAACTCCATGTTAACAATCAACTCTATCAATTGAACTATTAGTGACATCATAAGTAATAAATTTATTATGGCCAATGGGTCCAAGGTTAGTGTCAATTCCATCATAACCATCATAAAAAATATGTCTTGGGATTTCTTCAATAATTACACCAAATTCATGTTTTAGATGATCTTTCATATAAAAAACATGTTTATCCATTGATTCCAATATATATGGATCATTCGTAGAAATATTGAGATTCATGTCAATAACTCAAAATTCAAAATCATCAATAAATTTTCCATGCCTCATCATTGAATCAAACTACTTTTATTTCATAAGAGTGAATAGAACATGAGAATAATAATATAATATTATTAATTTAACAATGACTCCATAAAAAGATACGTTTTTAAATCGAGTTCTACTATCTAATGCACTGGAATAACAGTATGTTGTGGTAGTTACATAACCCCCTCATGTTGTGTTCTCATCTTCAATGATTATTAATAAATATATACCCATTGATCACAATTTATTTTTATTCACAAACAACAAATTTAGGTCTAACAGCCAAAGATCTTATCACCTTAGAGACAAAGTCATTAGGAAAACTCAATACCTAAAATATAAATGAATATTAAAATTAATTAAATATTAGTTTCATTAATTTAATACTGTAATACTTATACCTTCAATTTCAACCAAGAAGAAAACTATTTTCTATGAAAAGTCTATCTTATTCTCAAAGATAAAGAACGATACAGTTTATTTATCATTGTTTTCTGTACTCTACCAAAAAATATAAATAATTTAATAAAAATGTACAATTACATAGGAATAGATAAGAATACATGTTCAATTTACCCACTTCATGTATTCATCATTAAAATCACTATTAAATAAAACTGTGCAATGTACCATCTCCCTCTCTTCAAGTATTAATGTGGTCAATTTATATGACTTGAGAATTCTACCCTATTTGGGTAAGTGATTGAAAACTAGTTTCAATTTCCTCACACTATTCTTCTTCATTTCTCATTGTTATGTTCCTTATTATAGCCACATCAAGAAAAATACATTGAATATAAATATATACATTATTGATCCATGTAATCTTTCATGATAGAACCATTAGGATGATTCCTATTCTAGATATAATAATTCAATGTATACATAATTATTTTAGTTGAATAAATCCAATGAAAATCAACAACTCCTCCAAGAAGTATTTTAGTTAGAATATGCACAATTAGTTGCAAAATAAATGTGAAAAATGATAGAGGAAATATTCTATCTAACTTATAAAAATGTAATGGTGCCTCTGTCAACATTTTCTATAAGAAATACTTGAAAAATTTATTAGCACAAAAATCTATATAAAAAAGGTAAAACTAAATAAATGACACCCTTACATTATTGGATAGTATATAATGGATTTCTTTTAGAATCAACTCATGCAAATGGATGTGATAATCACGAGTCTTCAAATATTTTAGCTTCAACTCTCTTATGTTGATCTATTTTGATATGTTTCTTGAATATAAATTAAGAACATTAATAGTATATAGTACATCCAGAAATTTATTTTTTCTATAGGTGTCATCACATAATAATAACATGGAACATTCCATTTATTTTCACTGATACACACATGATGCAATTATGGTCTGATACCTCAATCCACCAAGTCACATTAAGATTGTAAATAATGTTTTGTATCTCCCTTGATATTTAGAATAATTGAAAGAAAAATTTCACAAATATTCTTTTCAAGGTGAATAACTTCTAAGAAATAAAATAAAAAATTTGTTTACCAATAAGGAAACTCAAAGAAGATAATTTTCTTCTTCCAATTGGAATTGGTTTTAGTGGAAACATTCTTCCTCTTTATAGATTTCTTCTGACCCTTCCTGAATAAAAAAACTGAAATATTGAAATTCATTAAGCACATTAGTTCTAGAAATACACAAAGGTGGATTTTTAGTCTCCATGGTGTTTTCAATCCTTAAATGATTATTCCTATATGGATTTTCCATTGGAAATAATTGTCGCTGTCCTATAAAATTGAAACTATGACAATATTTAATGTCTTATGGATCATGTATTATTCATACAAATAGGAAATTATAGTTTTTCCTTTTTCCTCCATATAGACATCATTTCATAATCAGGAAAATCATTTATAACCCACATAAGCACAACACACATTTGAAATATGTCTTTTGGACATGCATCACATGTGCACACATCCAAATTACAATGATATTTCATATTTTTTATTAAAGGTTTAATGTATAAATATATATATTTTATAGGATCAAAAGGTCCAAATATGAGTATACTCATGAATGTAAAAGGTTTTTTCATTGACATCCACGTATAATGGTTATAAATGTGTATAAAAACCGGCCATGTGTTGTGCAAAGCAAGTATCATCTAAAATATATTAAAACAATCACATGAAAGACCCAAATTTACATTATTCACATTAGCTATGAATTTAGGATATCAAGCATCAAATATCTTCCATGAAAATCTATCTATAAGATAAAACAAATCATCATTATCCTTCTTTCTCTTAGTATAATGCCATCACATTTTTATTGATATGTCATCAGACATGAAAAGATTATGGAGTCTATGGATCAATGGAACAATCCACATTACATTATATGGTACCCAAGATGGTGTTTCATCAAAATTTTACTTATATAAAGATTATTAACATTTTATACAATCATTTTGTTCATTATTTTCCTCCTAGAATAAGTTGAAATATTTTGGGAAAGCATTGTTTTTTTAATCCAATTTAATCAACTAACTTCCCTGACATATAATGGTTTGAGAGAATATCTTCATCATTTGGAAGTAATTCCTTAAAAATGGTAATAATATAGTCAATGTTAGTATTAGAAATCCAATATATGGTTTTCCCATGAAACAGTCAGATTAAAAATTTCATCCTTTTCATTTTACCACGTTATCTATATACTGGAGTCATGGAAGTATAATTTATTTTTTTCACCATTTTAACATCAACATTTTCATTAAATTCATCATATTTGATATTATATAATTATTCATGGGTCAGTACCCCTTCCTTCTTATGAAGTTGAATAAAAAAACTAATCATCTAATAAATTCTATAATCTAGTCCTCTCATTTGAATCAAGAATATTTTGAGATTTCATTTTATCCACATTGTGATATCACTCATAGCAGTTTGTTTAGAAACCATATTTTTTTAGATGATAGATAAATTCTTCATGACTCAACCAAGATCTTCAAGCATAATGATAACATGGGAAGTGTATGTGACCGCTATCTGAAGCATTTTTAACGGAAAAATCTAAAAATCTCTCCAACATGTTTTAAAAATCACTTGACATCTGATCAGTTTCATACATTTGACATCTATCCATTCTTTTAAGAAAAATTTATATGTCCTGTTGTAAAATAAATAAAATAATATATAAGTAAAATAAAAAATATATTTAAGGAAATACTTTTTTTCAACTTTATATGAGACCATAACTACACACTAGTATATTTGAGAATCATAATATAAAAGATAAAAAATACTATATATATAACAAAATAATATAGATATAAAAGCATGATGTTGAATTCAATTATACCAATGATTAATGACTATAAATAACACTAAACAAAATTGTGTTTATTATTATTATTTTTCACTTATACTATTCAATTTTTAACTAATGTTATTCTTATTAAATTCATTCATGTTTAAAAATCACTATTTATATGTAACCATATTCTATATAGTTTAGTATCTCAGTTAATTAATCATTATTTAGAATAAATTAAAATAAATTGATTAGTTATTATAAATTTTATAATTAGTTTTTAGTAATTATTGGTAAGAGATAGGGCCCCATGTGTGATGTAAATAACCAATTCACTTAGACATGCCAACAAATCGATGAACTGGTGGTGCTTGAAGACGGAATTCCATCACGTATAGGACAAGAATTACTTCCAACCTATCCCATTAATATTATAAATATTTCTATATTTATTGTGATATGTGTGGTCTCTCCACAATGTAAAATTGGCCCTTTTTAAAATTAATTAATTATATATTTTATGATGATATATATGGTGTTGAATCGAATAATATTCCAAATCCATCACGGCTCAAGGATTTAATTATGATGACATGTCTTATGAAATATAAATACATATGGGTGTTATTTAAATGATATGTAATTGAGTGAATAAATTGATGGGGCATAAAGGATCTTCATATAAGTGCCATAGTGACTCTCCACTTCAATTTGGTATGGTCCATGTTCATTTTATTTGGTTTAGTTTTTTCATGGTTAATTTGATTTAATTTGGTTTATTTAAATTTGGTTTTAGTTAGGTTAGGTTAGGTCAGTTATAATTGATTTGGACTAGTTTTATTCGGTTGGGTTTGTGTATCTTTAGCTCAAGCGAATATTGTTTGGTTAAATTTCATTTGTTTCAATTTGGGATAGTTTGATTCAAATTGTACTAGTTTGGTTCAAATCAATTTTATTTTGGTTGGTTCAAATCATTTATATTTGGTTTGCTTAAATTATATTATATTTTGTTGGTTTGGTGTTGTTTGATATGGTTTATTTAAATTTGGTACAACTTGGTTATATTCAAGTTGGGTCGTTTTGTATTGTTTTAGTTCAGATATTTTACTTTCTAGTTTTGATGATCATGTTGATTTCGTTTAAATATATAATATATGATAATGAGGATGGATATAATGTGTCTAGGATTATAGATGTGTATGATTAATCTCACTAAATGTAAAAGTCATTAGGTTCCTTCAAAAAAGCCAATTTGATTCAATGTCATCTTTGTATGACTGATTTAAAGCTGTATATGAGCGATTAATGTTACATTTGAGTAATATGTGTACATATTATTTAATTTTTCTAATCAGAAATCTAAACTACCATATGATTCATCACTTCATGAAATTTTTATAATTTTAAAGGTGAATGTCCATGTATCTAGAATTTATATTCCAAATATGAAATTCATATCAAATGATTCTTATGTCATGAATCCAAGATCAAAATATCAGTATTCCTTTTATATCCATTATTTAAGATATGATTTCATGAAGATGACATGATATGAGTTGTATTATATCCTCTTTTTACTAAACTGGGATTTTTAAATGAGAATATATAAAAATAAACATTTATTAATAATGTCTATAATAATTTATTTTATTCTTAATATGTTTTCATGTGTTTTTAATATCAAAAAAATCATATTTGATTCTGTATAAAATAATGATAATAATTATATTCATCAAAGGAAAAGAGGAACAATGTTGGATGAAAAGTTCATAAATATATAAATCTTAAAATTAAGAAACTATTGATTAACTGAATCTAGAAATTAAATACGAATATGACTGTATAGATCTTAATGGAATTTAATATCAAAAAGGATTTCTGATCCTTGCTGAAAATGAAATATAAGTATGTTGAGATGTTATCAAAGTATTATAGACATAATATTGTTTCTTTATTAATTTTTTGATGGTTTCATGTTTCAAGGAGATGTTCCATACCTAGTAATGTTACAGATGTATGCATTTAAAATAAAAATATTGATATTGGACTAAAATAACTAGAACCAAACTAAACCAAAATGAGGCAGAACTAACAACAATGAACAAATAAAAAATTGAATAGAATGAACCCAAAATGAACCAAATGGGTCTATACTGACCCGACTAGACATGAATCAAATACAATAAATCCTAAATCAAACCAAATTAATTTGGATCAAATGAAATGAAATGAATAAAAAAATATTATATCATGGTGTTTTAGACCAAAAATAAAAATGTAATTGATGGTTGATAGAATAACTGAATGATTTGGAACCCACTGATTTAATATTTAAGAAGAATAAAATAAAATCAAGAAGATATGATAGGTCATCACATCATGGGTTGGGAAGAAAGTGGAACTCTAATGCTGCTACTAGGGTTTGGGATTATAACCTAATGGGAGGAGGAGAGTGGTGCCCGCACCGTGTATTTTTGGAAGATCTATTCCAATAGATTTTAAAACAATTGGAAATAATATAATTTTACCAATGGGTTGGCCAAATCATTTGTATAGGGTAGGATATAACAATGTTTTTTTGAAAACCTTTTGTATATCCCCATGGGTATAGCCTACATTTTCAGTAGTGTTTCCACAATCTTTACATGATGGAAATTTATTATTGCATTTATTCTTATTTGATGTGTTATTTTTTTTGGTTCTCAGATGATCTCTTATTCTCTTTATTTAACATTAATATATAGGATTTATAAAATTATTTCTCTGTATTAATGGAATTTGATACTATATTATAATAGGATGAAAACATTTTTTAAACTAGTTCCCTTCATAAAATCGACTTAAGCCCCAAAAAGAAATGATCAATCATACATTCTAGATTACATATGTAGTTTGGAACATTCTTGGATAACCTTTTAAAGTTAGCCTCATTCTTTTCCACACCCTCTTATATGTTTTATTTTAAATTCAGTAAATTTCTATCCATTTTATCTCTTTGTTCTCAAGGGATGTATTTCTCAAAGAACATCACTTTAAAAGTTCTCCATTCCATGCTTTATATTTCTTCAACCTCTTTAGTATTCTGATTCAATAACCAAAATTGATCAACATATACTTTAAAATAACATACTACCAAAACAACCTTTTCACTTTGATCACTTACCAAATCTAGGAATATATTTTTGAGGAACATAATTCATTGTAGAGATACTAATAGACTAGTATTTTCATTAAAAGATGGAGGTTTCTGTCACATGAATTATTCCAAATTAGGTGAATCACATTGTGGAACAACTATTTGATATATATAAGAAAGGTTATTAATTATAACCTAAGAGAAATGGCCTAATATGTTCATGATATTCTCAATTCCAACAATATCTATATTTTATTTCTCAACAAGGAAATACATACATTTACTATGTGTGTTGATTCCCCTTCTATTATTAGGCGTTATTACTAAATAATAGAACACACTAATTTATCTCAAAATCATCATGAATATTTATCCATAAAATATACATACCTATAATGGTAAAATTTATCAAATACTAGATGGTATTATCGTAATCCTCATGTTAGATATGTTCATATAAAATTTAGTTCTCTTGGTTTCTACAAATCTTCATCTGATACAAAATTTAACAACCCCAACTTTAGTAACACAAAGTTGGTGCCTCTTTTATTACATTAACATAAGATAAAATAGGCCACATCAGTAAATATTGATCATTTTAGTAGTTTTGAAGAACCATATACATACATGATTACCATATTATATTGAAAAATAAAACAAATCATAAGAAACAATCTCACATACATGATATTATTCATAATATCCTCTTTTATATAATGAGGAATGTAAAATAAACAAAGGGTGAGTTAAAACATTTAGTAAGGGGTTTGTAAAACATAATCTATCATGAGTAAATAATACATAAATAATATATAAAGGTACATATTTGAAAATAAATACTATTTAATCAATAAATTGATAACCAAATGCATTCATGGATAATATAAAAGATGAAATCTCATGGATCATAATAATTGAATTCTCAATGAAGGAAATTCTTAATATTGGACATCATGATATGAGAAATCATTTCATCTTTACTGTGAAGGCCTTACACAAATAATTTTTTTTAATGTTTAGGTATACACTAAAAACCCATATAATAAGGCCAAAAAACTGATTTTTCTCATGAGATCTATCGATGAATCAAGGGGATGTCCATAACTAGAATTCACCCATCACTACCTGTCCAATTGATACCTTATATATTGAATGATAAATTTAATTCATAAACAATATTACTTATCATCAAATATCTGTATTGAGTAAATAATATATAATTTAAATATTTTCCCCAGTCAATCAAATAACATTCATAGTAAAACATCATATGTAGAAATGGTACACATTTTAGACAATGAACATATCCATATCCATTATACAAATAATATAGATATGTATGATAATAAATTATTATAGAAAATATAATGTTTTAATTGAAATTTAATAACCACAAAATTAATCAATAGATGACAGATGTCCATCAATTCATCAGTAAAGTAGTTTTTGAATAAAATCATATCTCTAAGAGAATAGAAGAAAATAAAAGTGAATAATTTAAAATAAATTTTCTTTGTAAAATCATTAAAAACATATAGAATAATATAAATACTGTAAAATGGTTATGGCTATGGGGAAATCCATTAAATTTATATACTTTAAAAAGAAACATTACATTTGAATTTTTTTAAATAAATTAAAATATGATCCTATCATAAAACATTAGAATGATTAATTTTAAAAAAAATTATAAATTAAAGGATAAAATAAAATTTCCTTAATAAATAATTTTAATAAATAAAAAGGACTTTTTTAAACAATTTAGAAAAATATGGACATAGAATAAAAGTATATCCAATCAAAATGGAAACAAGATCAACTTTACTTCTAAACATTTCTTTACCTGATTCAGGTTCCAAAGAGAAGAGAAAATATAAAAACTCCGGATGAATCCATAAATATATATATTTTAAGAAAATATATGGAGTTTATGAAGGTTATATTATAATATTAATTCAATTAAAATAAGAACAATCCAATAAAATAAATTTTTACCTCTGGTAATTTTTAAATTGTAACCCATTGAAAGAGTAAACTTGAATTGGAAATTTAATCATTATGAATATGTATATATTCATGATAAATATATCATATAGGTATTATATAAACCACATAAAAATAAATTGGTGTAGAATACCAAATATGACTTAATAGAGTGAAAATTGAGACGAAATCACTTACCTAACGTTTGACTTGCCTGATAAATTCTTTTAACGTACTATATTAAAAATTCAGGATTATTATACTTATATAATATGAACATATAAATTTATAAAATCTTATATATGATCTATTTATAATATCTTATCATCTTTCTTTTATTATTATCATTATTTTAGTTGTTAACTACATTGTTTTTCATATATGTTTTGATTCAGCTGTTATGGTCCATGTGTTTCGATCATGGTTATATCATATCAAAAATTTTAATTATGATATTAAAATCATACATATTTATTTTGTACATATTTTAAATAAACATGTGAGAAACAAATATGAAAAATGAATCACATCGCTTCTTGGAGATGCTAGGCCTTACGTACGCATGAGCGATGTTATCATTTTTAACACATAAAAATATAAAGAAGTAGATGATATATAATACTTAAATAATTATAATTATGTTATAATTATAATATATATTCACCATTTTCATCAGTATTACAAACCATGTGAGGTTGTAATGGAAAATAATACAACGGTTCGGGAGGCGGTAGTCCGCTACACATACGAGCAATGGCTTTATTTCCCATTTAATTGAATATGATATTGATAAATATTATTCATTCAACATAATAACATATAAGAATATGGGAGATACTTGTGTTATTATATTGGAATGGATGGGACATAATTTAATGTTGTAAAAGAAGAATAAAAATGAAATTGTTTGGTGAAGATGATTACATCTTATTTGAAAGAGATCCTTTAGATATCCTCTTAAGGTCATTAGAGTTGGTCTTTTGAGAAGAAACAAACATATAGAACGTGGATAATGATGTTTAGAATAGTTTTGGGTAGGATTTTGTCAAAATAAATGGCGTTATTTGGTGTATATATGAGAGGATAAGTGGTTCATTATTATAGACAATGAAAGGAAACACATGGTATTAATAAAAATAAATTAATTAATTTTCCGGATAAAGTTGAACCATGTGGAAAAAATTTCAAAGATAAGATATTATATTGTTTAAATTTCTCAAACCAATAAAACTAGTATTTGTTTAAGTTGTATTTTAAGCCTTTTAATTTGGTTTATCCTCTTTATTAAACAAGTTTTACCATAAACACAATAATAAAATTTTCAACATTAAAGAGTTATAATTTTACTTATAAGGTAAAAATTTGTCCATAAATAGAAAAGGGATAATATTATAGACCATTTATAATCATATTTTTCATGTTTAAATATATTTATGATTTTATAAAAAATTAAATAAATAATTATTTAACATAAAATACTATTAAATTTATTTTAATTACTACTCTCATAATTTAAATTTAAAGACATAATGAAAAAATATATAATTCAATATAATCCATTTCACCATTAATAATAAATTATTATTAACTATAAAATTCTTATATAACCATAATTAAACCTAAATATATTACTTTTAATGTTTCAAAAATTATTATCATTGATTTCTTCCACTCCATAGACAAGCACTATGTTGGTGTGGTAGGAGCATTTAATTTACTTATATAATCACTAAAAATTATAAGTAAATTACCATCATAAAAATAGTTTCATTATTCATAAAATTATCTTTAAAATTAATTCAAAACTTATTTTAATCCCTATTATAACTTGTAATATAAATCAAAAGGAAAAAAGAGTGACATTTTTTATTTTTCTTATCATAAAATAATGAAGATATTATTATCAAAGAAAAATGGCAGAAAATAACATATATTCATTTTTAGGATAATAATGGTATAATTAATATAATCCAATTAAATAAATACAAGTGTTGGATATATTTTTATTGCCTTATCACCTCATTTTTAACCATAATTACCTGATTTAAACTTTACTAAGGTGATAAATTTTATCATGGTTATTATTCATAATTCATCAAAATAAAAAGGACCTATTCACAAAATTTGATCCTCCAGATTCAAAATATGGAATTTATTTTTCATTATTCAATTTTTTAAGTGTATTAAATTAATTTTAATATAAATGCATAAAATTAATCAAATAAAAGATTTTAGAAAAATGTGTTTCTAAGATTAAAAATTATCTTATGTCACAATCATGTAAAACACTAATCATAATGTAATTAATTAGATTATTTTATATAAAAAAATCTCATATAAATTTAATTACAAATTCAAAATATAATTAAACTTTTTAATTACATGATTTAATGAAAATAAATAATAGTTTTATAAGAAACGTTATTGTTCACTATTCAATTAAAAATTAACATTTTTAGAAAAATCCCAAAAACTCATCCAAAGATAATATTTAAATTTTGATTTAAAAAACAATATAATTGAAACATAATAAAATTTCAATAGTTTATTACGGTTCGTTTAAACTCAGTGTTGATTGTAAAATAAGATATCAATGAAATTAAATTTATTTAATGAGAAATATATTGTAAAATATTGAGGCGTTACATTATTCCCCCTTATAATAATTTATCCTTTGAAATTATATCACTATGATACAAATAATTTAGGATACTTATGCCTCAAAACATCCTTGGGTTCCCTTGTAGCATCCTCAGATATAATATTGAAAAAACATTAATTATATGAGTGGTCTTGTTTTTTATTAATTTATCTCTATAATTAAAAATATACACTGGTTATTCCTAATAATATATATATTTCTCTAGTGGTGTGACCTCTAAGTTTAGTACATGTAAAGGATTAGGAATATACTTCCTCAAAAGAGATATATGGAATACATCATGAACATGATAGGGATTTGACGGAAGAGCCATATAATAAGATTACATCTCGATATAATCAAGAATTTAAATTAGAATGATAAATATAGGGATCAAATTACCATTATTTCTAAATTTCATAACCTTATTTCAAATAGATATTCATAGTAGTACCTTATCACCAACCTTGTAATCTAGATAACAACGATGATTTTTAGCATAATGTTTTTATCAACTCTAAGCTTCCCTTATGTGTTGTTGAATGGATCCGACCTTATTTGACATTTCCTTAGCTAGATGAGGTCACAATAACATTATTTCTCCAACATTTTACCAACACATTTTAGTTATGAACTTCCTTCCATAGAATAATTCATAAGGATCCATCTAAATGTTGGAGTGAAAGATAATATTGTATGAAAATTCTACCAAAGGAAGGTGTTGATCCCAAACACCTTTGAAATCCATAGAGTAGTCCCAAAATATATATTATAGAGTTTCAATGGTACTCTAGGAATTACCATATTTTCTAAGTATGATAAGAATTATTCAAAATCAACTATGTATTATGATCCAGCTAAAGGATTATCTAGAACTTTGAGGTAAACTCTCATGACCTGTCCCCGAGGGCTCGTGTTGTGACTACCCCAAACCTACCTTCCGTAGGCTAGGATTTGGCGACTAACACTGGAAAAAGTATCCCTAAAAAGTAATTTGTTTCTTCAAAACCTGTACACACATAGATAGGGCACAGTACGCACAAGTATAACAAAACATAAGAAGAAAGGTACAACCACAATCATAAACCTCAACTCATTGTAAAATTAAGTAGTGAAAGTAAAAGGGGTCATAATACAAGACCAAATGAAATGGAAGTAAAGGTAAAAGGAAAAAATAGCTCCTGAGGTCACCCACCTAGGATCCTGCCTGAAGGGTAGGTACAAATCGTTACTTCGTCCCTCCACATCAACCAGTCACCTCCGTAAAACGTCATGTCCTGGATCCCTGAGTCTCAGTCAAAGCTTCCCATCATCTGGACAAGACACAATAAGGTGCGGGTAACGACCTTGCAGGGGTGAGCAAAAAAATACTCAGAATGGACCCCAAGACCCCTGAATGTCTCTCAGAATTCCACAAAAGAATAACCATAAATAATGATATCAATCAAAAAGCAGCAAATAAAAGACTCAGATCAAACCATGTATAAGATAAGTACAAAGGTACAAATTATTAGTCGTGAAGCAATATCATCTTATTCCATCGAGAGGCTTTACTGCTGACCCACAAAGGATCGATTTATATTGATCCACACAGGATCACTAGGCACTAACCCAAATTGGATTGCTGAGTGCTGACCCACATAAGACCGATATGTACTTAACCACACAAGATCTCTAAGCGTTGTCCCACACAAGATTGATAGGTATTGACCTAGAGAGGATCACTATTCATTTTTCATGTCATAACCAGCCACTGGATTCCCACACATAGCACTCTTGATTACAGGAAGATCTGCTCCTCAAGCCATCAGATGTACCTCAACCACCACAATGTCCCGCAAAGAAGTAACCTGATGAACCACCATGTCATAAGGGTTCTAATGCAATAGGCGGTGCGTTAATCGGATGCTCGGTCTGTAAGTTATAGGCATTTTAGTGTCGGGGGCCCAGTTGGATTCGAGTCTGATCTAACCCAGCCATAATCCAACATTATCCAAAACTCAAGTGGAGTATCTCAAAAGGACCTCCTCATCTAAGGGTTCTGACTCCACAGACGGTTCATCAGACATACATCTGATTTGGGATATATGACTATTTAAACAAAACTAGGCCTAAAAGGGCACAATCTAGCTCTTTAGGATATGGGATCGGCTTAGCCCACCCAGATGGGCATGACCCGATGAGCCGCGGAACTGCCCATCCCGATGGATTGTGTTGGAGACCACTCCCCTTTCGAACGGCTTGGACATTCGATGTTATCAAAGCAGTGATGCCATTTGGTGCCGCTCCACTTGGCCAGTCTACGTGGACCGATCAACAGTAGACCCGCAGGCATGGGGCCTCCCTCCTCCATGGCTCAGAGCCACAACCCTCCTTTGTGGCATGCCACTACCGTCAATGCAGCCGGCGTCATCCAGCTGCCCCTATCACCTCCTCATCTTCTAGGCCAGTGGGTGAAGGCCGCCGCCTTCTCCGGTCATTGGTGCTACCGCACTAACAATGCTTCCGCATGCCTCCATTAATGCTCTGGGGGTCCTTTTTATCTTTCAACTGCACCTACAGGCCACACGAGACACTTCCATCACTACAGGGCTCCCGGTTTAGCCTTTTTGACTTGTTTCTTGGTCTCCCACGAAGAACACAACCAATATTTGAATGATGAAGGGTCCGGGACTTGTTTGGTTTGGCTTGTGACCTCCGAGTTAGCATTATAATAAGGGAAAAGTTGAAACAATATCAAGAGAGATGAATTAATAAAATCATATAAATAAAACAATAAAAACCCCTACCTCAAATGCGTTGGAAGAAGCTGTAGATGAGGGAGGTGAACCTGTGCTCAGAGATGTTCTTCGTTGCTTGACGTTGTCCAGTTCAAATCCTCCAATAGTTGTCTAGGATACATTCTAGGTTGGTGGAAGACATCATTGGCACTTTGGCAGAGGTTCCTCTCATGAGTACCAAAAACTCATGTCCAAGATTTGTTTAAATATAATGAAGAGGCGTTTAACTCACTTCACAATTAATGTGGACCATTAATGAGTTTAATTAATGAATCCATTAATCTCTCGATGGTGATGTTAGACAACCAAGTGTAACCAGTCATTAAATGATCTGACAACCCAGAATCACACCACCATCGCTCATCAGTTACAAAGAAAGAAATAAAAATAACTCATGGAGTAATTTTTTTGTAATGTCCAAAAATTAAATTTTCCATCCAACCTATATTGGGTGAAGTTATGTTTAGCCTAAGTGAATCCCAATTCTATGAATTAAACTGTTCCCTCGTATTTTTAATCTGATCACCAGTTCAAAATATATGAATCTCTTCTCACATGTTTATAAAACATTCCTTATAAAAATTCAAAATTCCGTTCCGGGATCTATGGGCCTTAGAATCATGTGTCGTCAATTTTTTGTAGACTCATAATAATCCCAAATAATTTTAAAAAAAATTATATTGAAATTCTGAGTCATTAAATTATCCCTGCCATAGAGATTTACGTCCCCGAAATCCACAAAAAAAACTATGTAAAAATGGGGATACTGAGCTTGTATTTTGAGCCTCATTCCCCCAGTTACTCTCCTGGAGGTTCCCGTGCTTCCACCAAACTCGCACGAGAGGAATCGACCACACATGAAGGAACCACTCCTGTCGATCCACTATCTCCACTGGAATCTCTGTGAATGTCACCCCATCATCAATTTCTATCTCACCCTAGTTGCTAATGTGTGATGGACCATGTACGTACCTCTTCTGTTGCGACCCATTGATAAAATTATGCACCCGGTGCATTTGTAGGGGATGAGTTAAGTTGTACACCACCTTGCCTACTATTAGAAGGATTTGGAATGTTTTGATGAACCTTGAATATAGCTTGATGCCCTGGCCAAATCTAAACAATCTTCATTGGGGTGAGACTCGTAGAAAGACATGGCCTCCCTCCTCAAACTCCAAGGGTCTCCACCTCTTATCGACATAAGAATTATGAGTTCCCTGTGCAGTCTACATCTACTCCTGAATGATCTGCATCTTCTCAGTGATAGCTCACACCAACTTTGGAGCCATAAGTGCTGAATCCCTAGGGTCTGTCTAGTATATAGGTGATCTACATGGTTGCTCGTATAAGGCCTCAAATGAAACCATTCCAATGGTTGAGTGATAACTTTTTTTGTACGTGAACTCCACCAAAGGCAATTGATCCTCCTAACTATGGCCAAAATCAAAGTAACAAGCATGAATAATGTCCTCAAGTGTCTGTATAGTTTTATCCATAAGACCATATGTCTGAGGATGAAAGGTGGTACACAAACGTATCTATGTCCCACATGCCTCCTATAATCTCTTACACAACCGGGATGTAAAACAAAACCCACAATATGAGATGATTGTCGATGGTACCCCATTAAGCCATAAAATATTCTTTATGTAGAGAAATCCCATTCCATCTCCTGATCCCTTCTCCCAGATGGGTAGGAAGTGGGACAACATGGTGAGTCAATCAATGATCTCCTAGATAGAGTCGTGGCCCTTGAACGTACGTGGTAGCCCCTTCAAAAAGTCTATGTAGATACCATTCCAATTCTATTCTGGCACCTTAAATGGTTGTGCTAATCATACTAAAACATGATGCTTGGACATCACTTGCTAAAAAGTGAGACATCGTGAAAAGAACTCTCCCACTGCTTTCTTCATCGTTGGCCACCGGTACGGATGTCGGAGGTCCTGGTACATATTTGCCACACCAGGATGTACTACTAAAGTGGATTTGTAGAACTTCCTCAACAACTAATCCTGTAGAGTCACTAGTACCATGGTACATCCTCTGAAAAGGACGATGTGCTCCCCTCATTCATAAAATACTTCAAGAGACCATCTTGAGGATATCTGAGCATGTCGGGTCTCGCAGTTAATGTCCACAAGTTGCGCCTCCCGTACTCACTGAAGAATTTGTGGAGTGATAGTAATTGACTGGAGGTATTCTACTCCATCACTATCCAAAAAGGATAGCTGAACACAACTAGATGCTCTCTCAGCTCACTCTACAACTATAAACCGGGCCTCCTACTGAGTGTGTCTGCCACCACGTTCCCCTTCCCAAGAGTGTAGACTATCTCAATGTTATAGTCCTAGAGGAACTTCAGCCATCACCGCTGTCTAAATTTTAGGTCCTTCTATGAGAAGATATACCTAAGACTCTTTTGATTAGAGTATATTGTTAACCATTCACCCATAAAGTGGTGCTGCCACATTTCAAGGAAAAAACCAGTGCTGTTAACTCCAGGTCATGGGTAGCGTAGTTCTGCTCATTCTAACTCAGCTGTCATGAGCAGTAGGTGATCACCACTAACAAATTCACCATGAAACATCTTTGTCTGGTTCCTGATGCGTCACAGTAGACTACATACCCTATGCCCTCTTTTGGTAGCCTCATGATAGGGGCACTCTTCAATCTCCACCTCAACTTCTAGAAGATCTGCTGGAATCACTCTATCCACAACAAAAGGCTATCCCTTCTTTTTTAAAGATGACAAGGGTAATGTATATCTGGAAAAGTCAGGTACAAATCTCCGGCAGTACCCAACCAATCCCAGAAAACTCTACACCTCGGTCACAATCTTGGGAGGATCCAGAGAAAGTACTACCTCTATCTTTGCGGGACCCACTGCAACTCCAGCCTCTAAGATAACATGTCCCAGAAAGTGGACTTCCCATACCCAGAATTGGAATTTCGAGGGCTTTCCATAAAGTTGGTTCTATTAGAGTGTATACAGAACTATCTGTAGGTGTGTAGCCTAATCCTCCTCTAACACTGAGTATATCATGATGTCCTCAATGAAATCTACCATGAAGTGATCGAGGTACAGCTGGAAGATCCTGTTCATGATTCCCATGAACACTGCTAGAGCATTGTTCACACCCAAAGGCATCACCAAGAACTCGTAGTGGACATACCAGCATCTGAAGGCTATCTTTGGTATGTCCTCATCCTGCACCCTAAGCTGATGATAGACTAATATGAGGTCTATCTTCAAAAACCAATGTGATCTCTTCAACTGGTTGAAGAGGTCATCAATCCTTGGAGATGGATTCTTGTTCTTCACGGTCACCTGATTCAGGCACTGATAGTCCATGCAAAGACTCATATTCCCATTTGCGGTCATGGTGAACAAAATCAGGGCTACCTAAGGGGAAACATCGGGCTTTTTGAACCCCTTACTCTAAAAGTCTTCTAAATGTACCATCAATTCATGAAGATCCATGGGAGCCATCCGATATTCTAGTGTAGATAACAGTATCATAATGGGGTATATGTTGATATAGAAGTATACCTCTCTATGAGAAGGTAGTCCCGAAACATCCTCAGGAAATACATCAGCATACTGGTCCACCACTAAAGGATAACTAAGACTCCTCTCCTCAACTGCTCAGAGGGTAAGGCTAAACAACTGATGAGTGATCGGCTGCACCCTCCTCTGAGAAAGTCCATCTTGAGCTACAAATTATTCCTACTCACCTATAAAGGAAAAACATGGTCCCATCCTTGCAGTCACACTAAACTTTTCTCCTAAAATAGTCTATCTGAGCATGGACTGTGGATAACTAGTCCATACGCAAGATAACATTGTAAGGACTCAATGATGCTACTAAGAGATCTCAATCGAAGATCTCACCTCCTAGAAGAAACTGACACTGCTTTCACCAGTTTGGAATAATCGAATCATCTCTCGTAGGAATCTATAAATGTAAGGATAGATCCAATGGCTCGATTGGAATCTCGGAGATCCAAACAAGATCCGTGGAAATGAAAGAATGACTGGAAGCTGTGTCTATATTTACTACAGCTAGGGTGGGGTACACATAGATTATACATTGAATCATCTATAGAGAGCAATGGTTATAAGCCTCAATAGCATGAAGATGAGCTCATCCCTGTCCACCTGCTCCCTGAGGTCGGGGTGGTGGCGGTAGAACCTCAAACTGTCACCAACCACCTACTACAAGGCCTGATACTCTGGCACATCCTCCACCCTATGGATCTCCTAACTCGAATTTATGCCTCTACATCAGAGGTCCCTAAACCGTCTACTGGTCATCAGTGTGGTGGGTCGGGTAGTTGTGATCCGTGTGACCTGCCCACGTCACATGTAGCACAATCTACTCCTCTACTGACATCCTATGTCCTATGAGCTCAGCACCTCTGACCCTACATCCTAGGGTCATCCTCCAGAAGGTCTGGCCTACTTGGTACCCTACGTCATCCTTTTATAGCCTACTACAAACGACTCGACAAGGTGTCATCTGGTGGTGTCTCACACTGTTGGTGCCTACTCAACTAGGAAGCTCTCCACCACTAGCACTCGCTCATGCACTCCAGCCTGCATTAGGATATTGGGAATTATCATCGATTCTTTGATATCTTATTGAAGACCTTGTTCAATGGTCCGAGCTATGAAGAAAGGATCACATACCATGTCGGTGGAGTAGCGGGAGAGGTCAGTGAATCTCGCTATCTACAGGGATACTGTTAGGTAGATCTACTATAAATTTAGTAGCTCCTGAATATGATCAGAGAATAGTGTCTCTAGTAAAAAATCCTCCCTGAAGAGTCCCCTGAAGTCCAACCAAGAAAGTGCCGCCTCCTCATGTGTCTGGAGCATCAGGCTCCAGCATCTCCCTACTATGACCTGAAAGAGGCTAGCAATTAGGAACACCATCTAATCTGCTGGTGTCTTGACCAAACGAAAAACTCATTCCACAGCCTCCAACCAGTCCTATACAGCCTACGGGTCTATCTCTCCATGAATCCACAAAGGACTCTATCTCTAGAAATCATAAAACATTCTTAGTTGGTGTGCATGGTGTACTGGTGGGGATGGTGGTATTTGCTTCCCTACAGGTATTAGTGCTGCTAGTACACCACCCGAAAGTGCTATCACCATAAGAGGGCCCTACCCTAATTCCTCATCACTCGGTGGACCATCATAGTGATCTATCACTAGAATACTAGATGGATGTCTACATAACCTCATCCTATATTGAAACAAGTTCACACAATCACGAATTTATACCAAGTGAGCTGACTCAAAGGAGATCAAAAGAAAAACATTTCCAAAACACAAACAGTCAGAGTTTTCGTGTATTGAGATAGAAATAAGAAATCTGGGTCCTGGTGTAGGGATATGTCACCCACCACACCAACAATGGAATCCACAAATAGAAAACTATACTCAAAACACTTAACAGGATTTCACCATTGAAAATATCAGTGTCATAGTTTTTCGGTTGGACCGACTCCTTTAATACCACCTTTTCACGACCTATTCCACAGGGCCTGTATCGTGACTACCCAAAACCTGCCTTCCATAGTTCAGGGGTTGGTGACTAGCACCAGAATGGTATATCCTGATAAAAAGGAAGGCATTGACTCAAAACCTGTACACACAGAGACAGCGCACACTGCCGAAAAGTATAACACAATGGAAGAAGAAAGGTAAAACCAAAACCAAAAACATTAATTGAGTGTATTAGTAAGTCTAAAATGTAAAAGGGGCCAGAATACAGAACCAAATGAAATGGAAGTACAGGTAAAAGAAAAAAACAAATCCTGAGGTCATCTACCATGGATCCTACCTGAAGGGTAGGTACTCAACACTACGACTCTTCACGTCAATATGTCACCTCCATATACAGTCAAGTCCTAGCTCCTCGAGTCTTATTCAAAGCTGATAGTCATCTGCACAAGACACAAAATGGTGTGGGTGAAGCCCGTGGAGGGGTGAGTATAAAAATACTCAGTAGGGACCCCAATACCTCCAAATGTATCTCACAATTAAACAAATTAATAACCACAAAGCATGATCTCAATCACAAAGAACAAAGAAAAATACTTAGCTCAAACAAGGTATACCTTATGTATATAAGTATAGATGATTAGTTGTAAAGATATATCATCTTCTTCTGTTGAAAGGGTCTCATGCTAACCCACATAGTATCTATAGATGCTGACCCACACAGGACCATTAGGCGCTGACCCTCATCAGATCACTGAGTGTTGAACCACGCATGATCAATGGGTGCTAAACCACACAATATCGCTGAGCGCTGACCCACACATGATCAATAATCACTGAACCACATAGGATGCCTATGCATTGACCCACACAGGATCGATAGGTTATGACCCGCACAGGATCACAATTCATTCTTTACGTCATAGCTAGCCACTGGTTTCCCACACATATCATGCTTGATTCTGAAAGGATCATCTCCTAAATCCATAGATTGATCCTCAACTGCCACGAATTCTCATTAATAAGTACTCTAATGAACCTCTATGTCATAGGGGTTCGAATGAAACATGTGGCATGTCAATCAGACGCTCGATCTGTAAGTTATAGGCATTTTAGTACCGGTGGAATGGTTAGATTTGAGTCTGATCCAACCAATCCATACCCCAAATTTCTCCCAAACCTAACTAGCATATCTCAAAAGGACAGCCTCATCCTAAGGGATCCAGCATTGGAAACGGTTCATCAAACAGACGTCCAGTTTAAGAGATATGGCAATTTAAACAAAAATGGGCCTAAAACGGTCAGGGACTAGTCTGACCTAACCTGGTCCGACAAACCTAACCCATCTTGATGGGCCTAACCCGGTTCGATAGGGCTTTGGGTGCTGGATGGACCACCCAGCCCAACCCACCTAGCCGGGCATGGCCCTTCGGGCTACAGAACTGCCTGACCCTCTGGCTGGCGTAGGGGTCTGCTCCCCTCCCAAACGGCTCAGCCATTTGCGGTCTTCAAAGAAGCAGCACGAGTTGGTGCCACTCTAGCTCGCCGGTCCATGTGGACCGGTCAATATTAGACCCACAAGCATAGGTCCACCCACTTCTATGGCTCGGAGTCGCGACCCTCATCTGTGGCGCGCCTCCGCTATCGGTCGGCTGCCCCTATCCACCATGGAACATTTAGGTGCCACCTCTTTTTCAGAGTCAGTGGGAGTCAGCTGCTACCTTCTCTAGTCACCGACGCCGATGTGCTGGTGAATCTTCCATGGGCCTCCGGTGAAGCTCCTGAGGTCCATTTTATTTTCTGACAACACATATAGGCCTCCCGAGATGCTGACATCACTACGTGGCTCTTGGTTTGGCCTTACTACCTTGTTGCTCGGTTTCCCATAAAGAATACAACCAAAACATGAAATCTGGAGGTTTCAGGCCTTGTTCTGTTCAACCTGAACCATTCTTGTTAGCGTTATAACAAGGGAAGTGTTGAAAAAGTATAAAGAGATATGAATTCATAATCTCTTAGAAATAAAACAAGACAATCCTCTACCTCAAACGCGTTGGAATATTTTACGGATGGCGGAGATGAACCCATGCTCGATGGTGTTTATAGTTTCTTGAAATTGTCCGGTTTGAATCCTACAACGGTTGTCAAATCATCGTTCTATGTTAGTGGAATACATCATTGGAACTTTGGAAGAGGATCCTCTCATGTGTTCCTAAAACTCATTCCCAAGCCTTGTTTAAATATAATGAAGATGAATTTAATTCACCACATAATAAATTTGGTTCATTAATGAGTTTAATTAATGAACCCATTAATCTCCTAACTGTGCGCTTACAAAAATAAGCGTAACTATACATTATATGATCTGAAAAACCAGTGGTCCTGTAATAATCGCTCATTGGATACAAAGAAAGAAATAAAACAACTCATGGATTTATTTTTTTTGTAAAGTCCAAAGATTAACTTTTTCGTCCGACCCTTTTCAGTCGAAGTTAAGCTTTGGCTAAGCGAATCCCGGTACTATGAATTCAACGGTGCCCTCAGATTTTTTATCCAAGAACTTGTTCAAAAGATAGAAATATGCACTCACAAGTTTATTTAATTTACCTTAGAAAAGTTCAAAATACTGTTTTGGGCCTCAGAATCATGTGCCATCAATTTTCGCAAAATCACAATAATCCCAAATAATTAAAAAAATTATATGGAAATTCTGGGTCTCTACATAAACCTTGGATCCTCATCATATAGAATTAAGATTTGTTCTCCCTGAAATATTATAACTTACTTAATATATAACAAAGTAATAAGATCAAGAGATACATCTTCTCTAATAGTGATAAAATAATTTGATTTTATAAGGTGATCAACTACGACCCAAATATAATTATACTCATTAGATATTTTTGGTAGTCCAATGATGAAGTCCATGATAATTTTTCCCATTTCCATTCTAGTGTGGTTAATGGATAAAACATCTTATTAGCCATTTTTCACTTAACCTTAACTTATTGTCACACTAGGGATTAGGATGCACACACTACAATATCCCTTTTCATGTTACCCCACTAAAAATAGTATTTTAGATATCTATACAAATTCCTACATCTAGAATGAATATATAATTTTGAATTGTGAGATTAATCCAATAACTCCTTCTTTATGTTTGGTATTGATAGAACACGTAATCCATTTCTGAACATTATCATTTTGGAATGTCCATGATTAGAATTAGGAACATTCACCACCTATATATGTAATCATGAATCTCCCTTATTCACATTTTTAATCCTCTCATAGATGGGTGGTTGAAAATTTATCCATGAAATATGAAGTCTTTCCACTGTCATCAATATTTCAAGATCCATATTCTCCAAATATATGAACATTGAATCTATTTCTATCCTCATCTTGGACAAAAAAGCACGGTATTTCAAATCAGAGCATCAACCACCTAATTATCATTCCCATAGTGGTAATGTATTGATTATTCACAATCTTTCTTCAACTCAAACCAAATTCTATGGAACATATTTATCCATTTTCAGGTAAATATATACCTCACGCTGTTATGATTAGAATATATATCACAACATTTACAATACAAATAATTCCGCTATATCTTCAATGAAAAAATTATCACTGACAACTCCAAATCATGAGTTGAGTAATGTTTCTGACAAATCTTCAATTGGTGAGAGGCATAAAATATCATCATATCATTATTCATGTGGATGAAGACTACTCCATTATTCAATGAATCAAAATATATCAAAAACCATTCTCCACAATAGGGTAGTGTAATACCATGCATACTAACCAACATTCTCATTATTTATTTGAAAATTTCTTCACATTCATCTCTCTGCAATAACATGGATCCCTTCTCGGTCAACTTGGTAAGTGGATTATATATTCGTGATAAATATCTCAAAAATCATCAATAGTATCCATCCATCCCAAAAAATCAATGAATCTCGATTATCGTGGTTGGCCTAGGAAATTTATCATTAACTTTTTTTTTCAAAGGATCTATCGATATACCCTCTTTTAAAATTATATGAACTAATAATGAGAGTTTTTGTACCAAAAATTCACACATGGTAAATTTTTCATATAACTTCTCCTTCCTCAGGGTCATCAACACAATCCTCAAATATTCTTAATGATCTTAATTTATCATTGAATATATAAGAATATCATTTATAAAGGAAACCACAAATTAATTAACTTAATCTCTAAAAAATATATTAAATAAATCCAAAAAGATAGTAGGAGAATTGGTAAGTCCAAATGGAATTACTAAAAATTCATAATGACCATACCTTGAGAAAATTATATCTTGGGAATATCCTCCCTTTGGGCCCTTATCTGATGATATCCAAACCAAATATTAATCTTGGAAAAATATTGACCTCCTTGTAATTGATCAAAGAGATCATTGATATGGGTCAATGGTTCTTGTTCTTAATATTGATTTTATGCTCCTGATAATCAATGAAAGGACACAATTATCCATCTTACTTCCTAAAAAAATGAAAAAGTGCACCCCATGATGAATCACTAGGATGAATGAATCACTTATCTTAATTATCAAGGAGTTTATTATTTAATTTCAATAACCAAAACAAGGAAATTCTATATGGAGTATTTGAAATATGTGTAACACCATTTATGGGTTATAATGAAAACTAAAATTCATGATTTGATGGAATACTGGGAAACTCTTCTATAAAGACATAAAAAACTCCCATACACTAGAAATATATTTAATGTTGAGTTTTTCCCTACCCATCTTTGAGAAATATACCAAATTTATAGGTAGTAAAACCACTATGATGTAATTAATTTCCATTTTGAGATCAGGTTCATCCTAAAACTGATAGAATATGACAGTTTGATTCTGAATATCGAATGTAACTTCTATCCCTTGACAATTTATATAAGAACTATACTGAGAGATCCAATATATAACGAAAATGTCATGAAATTTATATAAAGACATAATAATAATACTTGAAGGAATCACATTCTCATAAACTTCTATTAGAGATGACATACATACTTGAGATGATCTCACAATACCATTAAGTCTTTTAATTTCCAACTCAACATATAATAATTGAGGTGGTGATGTGACACACATATAAATTTATTCAGATATTAAATAGTGGGTATAACCTAAATTAAATAAAAAATTTCACTTATATAATGGATGATAAGTATACATTTCACCATATCTATTGGAAGTTCTACTTTATATGTAGTAATTCCATATTCGTAGACTTCACCCCTTGGATTATTCTATGGTAATCTTCCATAATTCATGGGTAACTAGTTTGAATAATGCACCATCTATTCATAGTTAAAGCACTCGATAATAGTGGATTCTTTCCTTATCTTATATTAATTATCTAGAAGACCCTTATCTCTACAGTCATAACAAACAACCATTACCTTCAAGTATTTTCTAGGATGTTTCTTTCCATAATTTTAACAACATGGAAATTACTTCATTCTATTATTATTTCATATGTTAATTTTTTTTGGTTCTCATCCAAAATCTTATTATCTTAATTCCACTTAATGATATTGGATCAATAAAATTCTTTCTCTATATTCATAACACATGATTCTATATCATCATATGATTAAAATATTTGAGAAACCAGTTCCCTTTTGGATACTCATCATAAAACCATCAAATAAATGATCAATATTGATATTTAGATTATGTATATAGTCCATAGTATGCCTGGATAATCTGTTAAAGTTACCCTCATACTCTTCCATACCCTCTTCTTCCATACAATTTAAAGTGAGGAAAAATCTCTCCATTTTATGTTGATGTTATCAAGGGGAATATTTATCTATGAATATAAATTTAAAATTTCTACATTTCATTATTTATATTTATTCAACCACTTTACTATTCTAGATAAATTTCCCACATTGATAGAAATCACCTTTCAAACAATACACTTCCAGAATAACATTTTCACATTCATTACTTCCCAAATCAAAGAATATCTTTTCGAGGGACTTAAAAAATTAAACAGTTACCAATGGATTAGTAGTTCTATTAAAATATAGAGGATTATATCACATGAAGAATCACAATATTGGTGAGACGAACTATGTAGAAATAGGTTTCTCAATATGAGAAAGGTTATTTTTTATAACCATAGTCATCCACCCTAATATGGCTATGATCTACTACGTTCCAACACCAGCTGTATTAGTTTACTCAATAGGGAAATCCATGCATTGACTATGGGTGTTGATTTTATTTCTTCAATTAGGTTCTGTCTATAAACGATTCCACACACTGAGAGAGATCATAACCATTATGAATATTGATAAATAAAATAAAAATATCAATAATGGTAAAAATTCTAAAATACTATAAGGGACTATCCTAATTATCATGTTATCTTTGTTCATTTAAAATCCATTTCTCAAGGTTTCTACTAAACTTCCTCTAATACCAAATGTAACAACACCAAATTTAGTAACCTATAGTTGGTGTCGACTTTATTACATTGGTGTAATATATAAGGGATCACATCAACAAGGATCTATTGGTTTATTTGTCTTGAAGAAACAAATACAGACATGGTTCAAAAATTAAATTGGAAAAAAAATAACATATGAAACAGTATCACATCATTGATATTATTCATAATACAAATTTTCATGTCTCGGTGAATGGAAAAAACAAAGGGTGATATCATATTCCCATTAAGGGTTACATACAACAGAATCTATCATGAGTAAATAACACATAATCAATATGGAAAGATAAATAAAAAAACATGACATTTAATCAATAAATTGGTCAAAAAAATAAATCCATAGAAAATATTAATGTAGTAATATCTGGATCAAAATAGATAAAATCTAAATGAAAATAATTATTGATGTTGGTTTCCATGATCTTAGTCATCAGGATAACTTTACCATCAAGGCCTTGCACCAAGAAAGTTTAATAAATAGGTAGGTATACACCAAAAAACTATTTTATAAGGATAGCCAAATGATTTTTCTGTTGAGAGCTATCTATGAATTGATGTGATATTTATAACTAATCCCCACCCCTCACTACATGTCTAATTTATTCCTCATATATTGAATGATCTATTTAATTCATAATTAACATATATTATAAAAATAATTTTTACTATGTAAATAATACGAAATATCTTGATTTTCACTAGTCAATCAAATAAATTACATAATAAAACACAAAATTTAGAAATTGTATAAAATTTAGGAAATAATAATATCCATGATACATATACTGTGGACATGTTCAATGAAAATGATAACAAGAATGTGAAAATTTCAATAGAAAGTTAATAAAAAAATAATTAATCAAGAGATGAGATATGAACATAAATTTATCATAAAATTAGATTTTATAAAAAATCAATTCACTCATAGAATATAAGAAAATAAAATAATAATATTTAAAATATGTTTTCTTTAAGGTGTTTTATTTGAAAAAAATTGAAAACTTATAGAAGAAGATAAATATTGTAAAAAAGTTAAGGTGGTGGAAAAATCTGTTAATATTCATGAATATATATATATATATATATATTCATTTTATATAAATAAAAGTTTAATTATATCAACCACATAAAATTAAATTTGTGAATAATACCAAATATGTCTCAATAGAGTGGAAATTGAGTCGAAATCCCTCACCTCATGTTTGATTGGACTCATAAGTGATTTCAACTACCCATATAATCAATTTAGATTTATTATGATTACATAAGAAAACATACACACATATATATAATATCATATATGATCCATTTATACCATATTATCACTATTTGTTTAATAATAATTTATTATTATCGTTGTTTCAGGTGTTAATTACTTGATTTTTTCATATATGTTTTGATTCGGTAGTTATGGTCTTTGTATATTGATCATGTTTATATAATCTAACTAATGTTCATAATGATTTAAAAACAATAAATATTAATTATAAACATATTCATTATTAACACATTCATTATATACATATTTAAAATCATCCATGAAAAACAAAGATGAAAAATGAATCACATCGCTTCGTGGAGACGGTAGATCATACATCACACAAGTGATGTTATAATTCCTTAATGGGTGTAAAGGTAATGAATTATATGATATATTATACTTTTATAATATTAATTATATCATAATTATCATATATATTAATTTTTTTATTCGTTATGACAATCCATGTGATGTGGTAATGGAAAACAAATAACATCGGTTCATGAGGAAGTAGTTCGATGTATAGATGAATAATGATTTTGTCTCCTATTTAATAGAGAATTAGATTGATAAATTTTATTCTATAAACATAATAAAATCTCATTATATTTTAGATATTGTTGTTATGATATTGGAATTGTTATGACATAATTAAAGGTGGTAAAAGAAGAATAAAATGAATGTTTTCGGTGAAGATGAATATCTCTTTTTCGAAAGAGCTCATTTAGATCTCCATATAAGGGCCCTAGGGATTGCCTTTTGGGTAGAAAGAAATCTATAGAATATGGATAAAAAAATTTTGAATATTTTTTTTATGGTTTGGTCAAGATGAGTGGCTCTAGGCGGTGTATAGAAGAGAGGATAAGTGGTTCCTTTTTATAGTGAATGGAAGGACACACATGGAATCAATAAAAAGATATAAATAAAATAAATTCATTATCTTGATTATATAGTACCATGTGGATATAATTTCTAATATAACATTTTATATGGTTTAAATACATTAGAAACATAAATTTTTTAAGATTTATGTAGTATTTAAAACCTTATCTTTTGGTTTAACCCCTTTATTAAACAATTTCAATATTAACTGTAATAACGAATTTTTAAAAATTAAATGGTTATAATTTTACTTATAAGGTATCACTTTTTTCAAAAATAGTTTATTAATTCAATTTTAAACCATTTATAATCCCACTTTCCATATTTTTATATTTCTATGATTTTTTAAAAATTTAGTAATATATTATTTAACAATAAATACTACTAAATTCATTTTAAGAACTATTCAAATAATTTTATTTTAAAGGCATCATGAAAAATTTGGAATTAAAATATAAGAAATTTAACCATTAATAATACATTATTATTAATAATAAATTTTTTGGCACCACAATTAATCCTTAATATTCTACTTTTAATGTTTTCAAAATTATTTACTTTGATTTTTACACTGCAAGCACAAACACTGTGTCAGTGTTTTATAATCGTTTAACATAATTATATAATCAATAAAAATTAAAAATAAATTATCATCATAAAAATATTTTAATTACTCAGAAAATAACCTTTAATATTAATTTAAAACTTATTTTCATCCCGATTTGTGCTTATAAGAAAAATTTAATGGAAAGGGAATGACATTTTTTATTTTTCTTTACATTAAATATTGAAAATATCATTATAAAAGGAAAATGGCAAAAAAAATCCATATATCAGAATTTAGGATGTATATGGTTGAATAAAACTCATACAATTAAATAATTATAATGTTGGATATAATTTTAATGCCTTATCACATTATTTTTAACCTTCATTACCCGATTTACCGTTTATCGTGGTGATAAATTTTTACTGCAATTACTATTCATAAGGCTTAACAATTAAAGAGGGCTATTTGATAAATTTGAACCCCATAATTAAAAATAAATAATTAATTTTTCATGATTAAATTTTTAAAAATAGACGAAATTAATTTCAGTATTATTGCATAAAATGCATCGAAAAAATATTTTTAGAAAAATATGTTTTAAGCCTAAAAATTAACATATAGAAAAATATTATAAAATGATGATATTAATGGTTTTAATTATATTATTTTAAATCAAAATTATATTATATAAATTCAATAAGAAATTAAAAATATAATGAAGTATGTAAATTAACTAATTTAATGAAAAGAAATGATAGGTTTAAAAAAATTTACATTTTTCACAATTCACTGAAAAATAAATTTTTATAGAAAATCCAAAAAATTATCCATAAGATAATACTGAAATTAAGATTTAAAAAAGTATCTAACAATCACATAAAAATATTATAATATTTTTTCATGATTTTTTTAAACTTGGTGTTGGATGTAAAACAAGCCATCATCTCGAATAGCCTGAAGGCGTTCTTTTTTATTGATTTTTGATAACCCAACTTTAAAGGGATGAGGGGGAACCCTTACAAGGCACTTAGGCTTAAATATTACATAGTAATTTGGCTTATAAGAAATTACATGACCCGAATGTCTTAAGTAATTCAACCAGAATATAACTACAAGGAACTACCCCTCCCTAGAATCCGCATCGTGATCATAGCTCTCCACCATTGCATGTATGTCCGGCTAGTCTTCCTATGCAAGCACAGGTTGGCCCTGATGGAATTTCAATACCCTATCACTATTCCATATCCATTTGGTTCTACTCTGGTTGGTGTGCCTGCTCTAAATCCTCCTATGGTGCTGGTCCTTTTTTGTAGAGTCTGTCTGGGGAAACTACATTGATCATGTTGCTTGAAAGCCTTGAGGTTGGCCGAAGGCCTTGAGGTGGCATGATGTCCATGTGGTGTCCCGGAATCCTTACTGGCCGGAAGTTCATGGGTGGCCCGAAGGCCTTAAAGGACCCAATGACCAAACTGGTGGTCCGAAGGCCCAAATGGATGAATAGTTCCAGCAACTACAATACAGAACAGTAACTACCACAGTACCAAAGTGTAACTGCTACAATACCTACTATAGTAACTACTATAGTACCAAAATTTATCCCCCTACTTGCTTTCGATCTTGGGGATCTTGGATGCACTTGTCGAGTCCTCACCAACTGGGATGAGGCTCATGTGCTAAAGTAATCCATCAAAGAAATTATATTTATTTAATTAGAAATATATCATAAAATATCATGTTTTATAACTCCATCCCATTCCCCACTATTAGGGGTGGTAATTTCTCCTCATTTTCCATTAACTCCCTATCCCTATTTAAATTGTTAAAAATATGTGAAACATAATATAATTAATTTATTAGTCATTTTATAATTATATATCTATATCACATGCTTGCTTTAGGAATGTTTCTTTATATTGTTTTGTATTTTATTTTGATGTTAAATTATAGTTTTTGGAAGTCATTGATTTGTTAAACATATGAAATTTTTTTTATTGGTGAATATTTTTCTTACACTTATTAATGAAATTTTTTAGTATAGATATAAAAAAAAGAAATTATTCCCTAGATGTTGTCTGCTCAATTATTTTTTGTGACAATGCCTTTGAATAATTAGGTTGATTTGTGTTTTTTTATATATACCTTTATTAAATGGGTACATTTAATGAATAATGTTTTTCATTATGGTATCATTAAAATCCATAAATCATCATTGTACTTACAATCACATTACAAATGAATTGATTATTTAATATGTTTCTTCTATAGTGGTTTGATATTATATTTCTTATTTTTAATACACACGTTTTAATTATATATATAAATATATATTTCAATTTATTTAGATTGAATTTAATAATTTTATTATGATAATTACATATTTTTTATATAATTTTATAAATAATTTTTTATTGGGTTATCTTATAAGGCATGGTTATTTTGAAAATGTTTCTATAATGGAAGTATTTTGTATTTAACATTGTGGTTTTTGATGTTCCATAGTTTAGATTTAATATTCTAAAATAATTTTTAGGTTTGTAATTAATGAATTTATTCAATTTTCATAGGATCATTCATTAAGAAATTAATATAATATTTTGATCTTATAATAAAAATTAACTTGGTTGTTGTACATTCTTTTTTATGATTTATTTTGAATATTTGAATTAACTCTAGAGCATCAATGTTAATTTTCATTTTATAAAATTATAATTTGATTTACTATATATTAATTTTATATACCTTTTACTGGTTTGATGAATATTCCAAGCTGTATTTTATATTGTTGCTTATTTCTTAAGTACTTTTTACTATTTTCACTAATTATGTCTTTTTTAGGCTTGCACTTGGTTTTTCACTCACGTATTATCAACATATATTTTACTCTATAATAATATTTTTGTGACATATATAGATAATTTTATTCAAGACTTAATCTATTTTTTTATGTTTTAATTTTTTTACTCATCCATAGATAACACACATATTTTTTTATTAAAACCATATAAAAACACATTATTATTCCAAATATTTCTTCTACCCAACATCAACACCGTCATTATCATAATATTTTTTTGAACGCAATTTTTTTCTTTATCGATTAAAAAAATAAAAAACTATTGAATATATCTCTTCTCACTCACATTTTCCCTATTTAATATAATTCATAAGCCAAAAATTAAAATATAATGAAATGAGTTGTTATACCACTATTGTTTCTTATCTAATTTTATTTCTAAGGTTCCAAACTATGATAACATCGTTCTCCCCATTTAAAAAATTTTGATTCTTATTTTCCTATATTCTATTTTCTTGTGACATATATAGAGGAATATATTCATGAATTATTCTATTTTTCTCATGAAATGATTTAAAGTTTTCAGTTTTATACTCATATACATTATTAGAACAATGCCTTCTGACTACAAATCCAATTTGATTTTTCAAAATACAATGAAACGATTTAAACTTCTCAATATTTTGGAACATACATTGGCTGAAATAAATATTATTAATCAATGTAATGTCATCCATAAAATTTAAGAGATAATTATCTACATTATTTGATTATAAGATCTTGGGGAAACAAACATTTTAATGAATAAATTCAATTGATTTAATTATTTTGATCTCCATCAACATTTCATTCTTGTATACTATATATCCTTTGTGACAAAAATAACAAGATTTGATTGTTTTATGATCCATCTTTTGAATGATTCTCTTAACTTTATATTTTATAACAATTTCCATATTCTTTATTCCAAATTCCCATATCTCTTTTGCTAAATCTCATTTCCTCCTTTATAATAAAAGAGCCCAAGTTTCATTCATTGATTTTTTGAAATAGATTTCCACTTATCTACTATATATTCATGTTTATTGTGAAAACCATAAAATTTATAATGATACATCCATTATTTTAAAAAATTAATTTTTCCTCAATGTTACAATTAAAAAATCTCAAGATATTTTATCTCAACCCACCACTAAAGATAAAATCACTTGTATTGAAAATATTTTATGAAATTTTTATAATTGAAATGTATTTTAATTAATATTATTTTTTAAAGGTATAATTCCTCTATTATTTTTATGAATATCCATTAATGGATTTTTTTTTGATATTTATATATGATTAGAAACTACTATTAAAGATCCAAGACTTTTCACATTTTTATTATTTGTAAGCAACCTCAATTACTATAGATTTACCTTGATTACTCATCCCCTTGTGATATTTAGAGTCACTCCTTTGAATCTACTAATTCAATAATAATTTGAGACACATGATGATAGTATGACTGGGTTGATGACACATACCAAAAGTTTCCACGAGTTTATTAAAGGTATTTTTAAATTTCAATTCCTTTATAAGATGTTATCATTTTGTTATCATGTATTTTACTAATTTTTTCATTAAAATAAAATCTAATATTCAATTAGAATAAATTTATATTGTACCAAAAAAGTATCTATTATAATTATAAAATATTAAGTACCAATATATTCCATTAAATTATAAATCTCATAGATTCGAAATTTTATATATCAAAATCATCTTGTTAATTTTTCCTTGATCATGAAATTGATGATTTTGTTATACCTTCTCATTTGTGGAATCCTTTTTCTTCACCTTATTTTTTCCCTTAACCTTATCCCCAATATTCTTCCTTCTACACACCTCATTTTTTTATGATTTTAAACTCAAACAGAAGAATTAATAGTAAGCACCACACATTACTTAAGTGATGTTGAAACATTCTTATACATAATGATATAATTACCATTGACTTGTTTTATTATTGATTATCCTAGATGAGTGTTTTAATCTTTTTGGAACAATCATAAGGTTACTTTGTGGTTTTAAGAACCTTCTCCACTAATTTTAAACATTATAAAATTATTTTAATAGAATTATTGAAACTAAACATATATAATTAAATGTAATTATCACCATTAGAAAACATCATATCAATAGATTTAACATCCTAATTCCTAGTATCAAAGTTAGATATAATGATTTCATGTTCCTAAATAATAACCTTTAGATATCTAATTTCATTAAATAAATCAGGTTTCCTATTAAGAATCTACATTTGTGTTTAATATTGTTGGGTCTTATGAAACCTTCAAACACCCATAAGATAGACTTATAACACTTATAAGACAAAAAAAAGTATCAGAACAAACCTGTATCAATGATGTACCAGAACGTAGAAGTATGTGTCAGTCACCACACTATAACACATGCCTCAAAACAAAACCCAAAAAATAATTTTTGTATGAAAAATATTAAAATAAATAAGGTTAAAAAATAACTCAATTATTTATATGGATCAAATGTTAGTCCTATTCCATAAGGGGACACTACAATCAATTTTATTCAAGACACTAAATATCATTACAATGTAAACAAAAATGATAGAATAAATGTTACAACCCTACTATTTAATGTACAGTCCATTCGAGAAACCAAGAATACTATCTTCTGATATTCATGATGATTTTAATTGCCCCATAATAACATACATAGATATTGCATATTTATAGTGAATATTAAATATATATCACAAATAAACATACCCATGAATTGTAAAGGATTATTGTATGTGGAGAATAAATACATAAATATCATATTTAAGTCCAATATTTATTATCTTTGACATATCTCTTTAAATAAGGTACCCTTATAGACTTGTCATACTTTTATACTTCTTCATAACATGGAGAAAAAGTAAAACATAAGAAGGGGTAAGTTCATATGATCTGTAAGGATAAACATGGTAGATATCAATCAATGATCACATGTTGTCATATCATGATGGTAATGGTATTATAACATTTGATTATCAATATAAAGTTATATAAAATAATTAATATATCAAAATCATGATCCGTGACATAAAACATTTTCATGTCATAAGATTGGGGAAGTATAAAAAATTAATCATGAGCTATGAGTTCAAATCCTTAGTAGATCAACATTTCATAAGAGTGTGGCACCATCATAGGCATAAAAACCATATCATATGTTAAGGTTAACTATCTGTACCATCATATCATAGTGAATCTAGAATCAACATCTATTTCTCATATCATATTGTATCATGCATCACCACTTGATTCCCATATCGTAGTAGATCAGACATCACCACTTGTTTACCATATCATAATGGATCAGGTATCCCCACCTATTACTTATAACATAGTTTATTGGGAATACCTATTCGTTTCCCATAGTGGATCGATCATATCAACTCATTTTCCATAATTATCTTATGAGATATAAGGCATTAGCCAATTAAATAGAGGAATATATGATTTTAGGCCCACCCGTAGCATAATTGTAACTATACATATATGTACCACAATAATTTCAATTTATAATAATTCATGAAAAGGAAATACGTTTCATAAATATTCAATCGTTTCATTGTATCATAACCCATGTTAAATAAATGGGTTTTATAAGTGTTACATCATTACATCATAACATAACCCATAAAAATAAATGATTTTCATAAATATTTCATTATAACTTAATTAAGACTTTGTTTTTAAAGAGAATGAATTTTTCCCATAAAAGAAAAGACTTTATTACTCAATAAAATAAAAGTTACAAAATTCCATTTTTTTACAAAAGTCCCATTGGAGAAAATAAGAGAGATCATCAGGAACATCATTGATCCAAGTCAAATATGGAGAATCAACCCCCTTATTTTCAAGCCCATCCTCTTGATAAATTTCTTCACAATTATTATGTATAATGATAAAATTAATATACATGATATATTCAATGAATTTCATCCATTTAGAACTAATATTCTATGAAATATAAATGGTGTAATTTCTGATGGCTTGCATCACAATGGTAAAATCACATTAAAGCCACAATTTAAGCCATCCTTGCTACTTTTCCATTTCAATCATAGTGATAATAGGAATAATTTCAACATCGAGAGATGTAATAATTCTATATGGACCATATAGGCATCTCATAAGACCACTATTTTTATTTATGAAAATTGAACCATATCCACAAGGGCAAGGATTCCCTCTCAAATCAACATCTATATTACATTTAATCAAGCCCCTGATTAGGGGGATACAAATGACTTCTAAGGTTACATCAATAGGAAGATAATTTCCTATAATTACAAGATTCATAAGCATGGTATGATAATAAATAAAGTTATCACATTAACCATTTTGAAGGAAGTTATCATTTTTCACAGAAACGATAATTCGAGATAGGGTGGGATATAAATGAAAATCAATATTGTCATAAATATTCTTATTTTAGATAGCCCAAAGGACATGTATATTTTCAGAACAAGGCACTAAGAAGAGGATTAAAAATTACTTGGAAAGAGTCGTCATGATATAGGATATAAGGTGATCTTCTATGCTGGTTATGTATAGAATTACCACAACAAATAAATAAATAACAACATTCCATAGAGATGCAGTAGTTGCACAACTAAGGAAAAATGATGAATATTTTCCCTATGATCATATCATAAGGTACACCTTGAACATAGGATAATGAAAACAAATTGCATAAAAATTTCACTGGGTAATTTGGAATACACCATCCTCTAAATGAGAGAGAATGTGGGCAGGATAATCAATATTCTATTCAAATTCACATCCGAAATACTATTTTTCTCTTATAATGCCTCCCGATAGAAATATTTTTAGAACAATATTCCATTGGAGTAAGGTTCCCAAACCAATAATTCATAACCTTTTATAAATTTTTATATCAAAACCACTTACATTTTCTCAATAGTAATGATTTACTAGGGTGATTGACACATTTGTTTCATGTGAAGGATCTAGAGAGTTTAAGATGTTAAGAAGATGCATACCTATCTTGTAGTATAAAAAATTTTCAGAGATGATGTCATATTATGGAGCCATTAATAATTCATTGAACTATTATCATACGAATCTTTGATGACACGCCATATGAAATAATCCATATAATTAAATTTTCTAGCTTTGATCATGCCTAAGAATCTGAATCTCATAAAGGAAAGTTGTTCGACTTTTCCATTGATAAGACTCTCCATGATGTTTTCCTATAAATATTGATTTAATTTTTAGGTATTTTTTATACCAAGAACTCCATCATAAATAGGCATACTACATTTTTTCAATGGTATGGTAGGAAGTTTTCTCTACAGGATGCTTCTACTCTAGAAAAATTTTCTAATTGAGGTATTGACCTTCTTTATGAGTGAATCATGACATTTATAAACTATGAATGAGTAAACTTTTTTTATATAATAATATCTTTCATAAGTTTGATCCTAAATATCATCAAAAGGGTATTTAACTTATATGAAGTTAACTGATTTCTAATCTTTCTCATAATGTTTGAAAAATGGGGAAGACATGGTTTTCCACAAAACATAAGAGCACCAAGATAAATAAAAGAAAAAATTCCTTCCCCAATCCCCAACTCATTAATGATATCCAGTATTCTAGATGTTGGAATATTTATTGCAAAGTAAACATATGATTTATTCCAATTGATCTCCTTCCCTAATATTTTTCCTAATGAAGTAAATATTTTTTTTATAATCTTAACATTTCTTTTATCACCTTGGGTAAAGAGAATAATATCATCAGTATATAGTAGATGAGTGAGAGAAGCAATTCATTTGGAAGCTATGATGGGTTTTAGTTTTTTGGTATGAACCATGTTGATAAAAATTCTACATAAATAATAACCAGTGATAGTGAAAATAATGGCTGAGAGAGGATCACCTTGTCTTACACCTCTGGTACATGTAAAATATCCATACATAGAGCGATTGATAAGCACTAAAATATGTACTGATCTCATAATAATTTTTCCCATTTAAGAAAAACCTCATAAAATCCAAACCAGATTAGGATCTTGAAAATGAATCCCTAGTATAATGTATTAAAGGGTTTTTTCACATCAATCTTGAGAACAATATTACCTCCTTTGGAATATTTCTTAAGAAGATTGAAACATTCATAATTAGTGATAAGATAATATTTTATATTTCTTCCTTTAATGTGACCAAACTAATTTTATGAAATAAACTAATTAGAAATATTATCTAACATATTATTATAATGTTTCCCAATGATTTTATATATTGTGTTTAGAAGAGAGAGAAGTCTGAAAAGATGAATCTCATTCACATTATCCACTTTTTGAATGATTTAATGAAATTGGTCATTGGTTTATTATTCCAAACAAATACCTTTGAATTTTTTTTAGAATTCTATAGACATCACAATGTATTATTTTCTAAAAAGTCTACAAGAAATTTTTTTTTGAACCCATCTGATCCAGGAAAAATTCTAGATTTTAGCCAAAAATAGTTTCTTTAATCATAAGATCAAGAGAAGTTTTACTGAGACATAATTTATCCTCATTACGAATAATACTAGGAATTATTTATTCCATTATATCAATGCAATTTTTTATCCCATAAAAAATTTCATTTAGTAATATACGACTAGAGAAGCTAGATTAAGCCTATTCTCAAAAAACTCCCCATTATCATTGAGAATAGCCAAGGGTTTATTAATTTTCCAAACCTTTTGAAGCATATTAAAGAACATTGTATTTATATAAACCTATTTAATCTATTTAATTTCACATAATTACTATTGAATAAATCCTTTGAGATCTATAAGGGTATTGAGATCATGTGTGATTTCATTTTCCCACTCAAGACCTGTAGAAAAATAACATCCAATGTTATTCTATCATGTAGTGTGTGGCAGAGATTATATCTAGATAATATTTTCATCCATGTGAATTATGAAATCCTGATCAAAACATTTAAATTTTATTTCATAACTTTATGTCTGAGAACCCATACAATTGATTCATCCTTATAATTTAGAGAATTACAGGTTTCTTTCCCCAAATTCTTATAATATGGATGTAAAATCCAGTCATTTTTAAATCTAAATGAAATGAAAGATGTAACCTCTCCAATTTCAAGTTCTTACAAAATAATATGATGATTAGATTTATCTTTTTCAAGAGTAGTGCATGAAATGGAGTCCCAAGAATACAAGGTAAAACCATTAACAAAAATCATGTCCAAATTTCTAGAGACCATTCTATTTATATGTTTCATATACAATGTTTACTTGGATACCACCAAGTTGAAATCATGAAGACTACTATTATTAATAATAGTCCTGAATTCCCTGGTTGAGGTGGATAAATTTACCACTATAATCCTCTCATCCATATTAATAATATCATCAAGGTCAATAAAAAGAGTTTAAAATTTATTTATTGAGCTACTCAAAATTTGGATATTGTTCCATAAGTCTCTTCACTCTCGATATCCATTATAATCATAGATAAAAGAGAAGTAATATTTCATAACCATATAATCATTACTTAGAGTGACCATTTAATCTATATAAATGATATTGGAGATACTATCCAATCTAATGTGAGCATGTACCCAAAGTCTTTTGATGTCATTATTCGATTGATTTGTGTTGAGGAGTTTGTGACCAATTTTATAAAGGGAATAAATCCTATTAGAAAAAAACTGTTTTAGGTTATAAAAGACCAAAAAGATAAAGATTATTCTTATTTATATATAGAATAAGGGAAATAATTATTTTAGGGGTGGATAAGCCCTCATAATTCCAATAAAGGATCTTCATTTAAACCTAAGTTTGGAGCAAGATCCCCCTTTTTTTTATTTCCACCAGAGTTTTTATTTTTGGTTTATTTCATGATTTCAATAGATTTTTTATCATTATTAATAGTTCTATAGGATTTTACCTTACATTGAATTTTAGGAATAGAGAATCCCACTACAAGATTTTGATCTGAATAAATAGTTAGAGAGGGGCAATGAACATCTACTGTAGTGGTATCAGAACTGTCTTTAGAATTCAAATTTACATGTTCATTTTTATTTTCCAGTGTAGAGTTATTCTGGTCAGATCTTAGTAAGGTATCATGTCTCTCACTGTGGGCCATTTTGACTTCCTTTTTCATTGTATCTCCAATATCACTGAGATCATTAACAATAGGAATGATGATTCCCATCAAATTATCATCATTCACTGGATGATTCTGTATAGAAGGGAGAATAAACATGCTTACATCTTCATTGAAAATTTCATGAGGAATATCATGATCTAGAGAACCCTTTTTGGGGTTTTCATATTTAGCATGAGTCATATTAAGAGTAAATTTACTTCTAACTATAACCACCTATTGTGGAGTTGGCTCAGGAAATACATTTTAATGTTTTTAAAAATACTTACAATTTCCTCTAGGCCTATAAACATTATTCCACACACGGATTATACAAAGGATAGTGTCTTTGTTATCATTATGGTTTACTAATGTATCTTTGTTTCCACTACTACTAATAAAATCATCATCCAAAGATGAATTTCCAGTAGTTTCAGTTACATTAACAAGGGATTCATGAGTTTCCCTATGTTTATAAATGCTTTTTTGCATCCCTCTAAGTAGAATGATCCACTATTATGGTAGATTAATATAATATATTACCAGATTCAATATATGAATATAAATGATTCCCATCTAGTTGTGGATGTGTTATTTTAGATATTCAATCTTACAGAGAGTCCTTCAAATGATTAGGATGTACAATCAATTTAGGTTTATATTCTTTATAACTTCCCTATTTGAACCATAAAAAGGCATCGAATATCCTTATATCAATATACATAATGGATATTAACATAGATGAAAATACCTTTAAAATATCATTCAAACCTATTTTTAATGTATGAGATAAATATACTTTTTCTTCTTATAAAATTTTAACTAAAAATTCCAAGAATATTGAGAAAATTATTTTCTTGGAATATAATCACATAAACTTTTAAATAAATCCTTAACTACAAGAATGTCCATGATGTTATTAAATTCCTATCATGTTGTATATGTTAAAACAAAACATTCATTTCACACTTTTTTAAAAAGTCAAAAAACTGCTGGTTCAAAAAACATTTTTTAAATATTAAATTTTTAATCAATTGTAAATAATTTCAAGGGTATTAAAAATAACATTTTTAGAAATTTTCCAATATATTAAATAACATTTATAATTTTTTTAATAGTATGGTAATGGAAGAAAAAATTTATCAAACAACAAGGAAATAAGGATAAATTTTCTTTTAAAAAAATTATTAAATTTTCTTAGTAAAAAAGTGAGAAAAATGATATGAATAATTGAAACTTCCAAGAATATCCAAATGATAAGAAAATATATCAATAAAATAACTATAATTTTTTTTATAGACTATCCTGAAAAAATTGATATTGTAACATAAACAATTACCGCTTTGGTAAATTTTGAATTATAACCCTCATAGAACAAATAAATTAAATTTAAACGTTAAATACCATGAATATAAAAGTAATAATGATATATCATATCAAAGAGGAATTATATATATCACATAAAATAAACAATTGGTGAATATGACATATGTCTCATCGAAAAAAAGTGAGATGAGAAGCCCTTACCACTTAACTATTGAATCAAAACCCCCTGGAGGAAATAATATTAATTGTAAATTTAAATACCATTAAATAAGAATTATCAATGACCAATCAAACCATCTAGTTACGGTACATATCCTTAGGGTTGGGGAGTCAAGTACACCACATGAACTGTTTCCATTAGATCATAATCTTCCTAATACTCCCAAGTCAAAAAATGAGCCCATATCAATGGAAGGTCTTCAAAAAAACCAACTCATAAACCTGGGTGGGAACGAAAATGGAAATCCGAATGAGGATGCCCCAAACATAGGGAATGTAATCGATCAAACTATGAATGACTACCTCACACCTGACTGGACCAACAAACCATCTTGTATTAGGAATGATTCCATTGGATAATCCCACTATGTTTTCAAACATCATGTCATAAACCACATTCCAAACTTCTATGGGATAGAGTCAGATATGCCATTACTTCACGTCAAAGAGTTCAACGACATTGTTGAAACCATGTTCCATCCAAATAAACTTGTGTCGACTAAGATGAGGCTATTTACTTTATCACTTATGTATTGAGAAAATAAATGGTTAAACAATCTAAGAATTATATTAATCCACTATTGTCACCTATTTCAAAGGGAATTCTACAAAAAATAATTTCCCCACCACAAAACAATTTCACTTAAAAATATCATCCAAAAACTTTTTTAAAAAAGAGGGAGAGTCATTCTATGAAACATTGGAGAGGTTCAAAGATACCCTAAACGTGGTTCCACACCATTGTTTTTCTATTCCTAAACAAGTGAGATTTTTCTATGAAGGGATGGACCTATGGAACAATCAATTCATTGACATGATTTGCAATAAGACCTTTAAAAATAAAGCCCCAAATGATGATTATGAGTATCTAGAAATCCTTTTTGAACAAAATCAAACATTTTGAAAATAAAAATACTATGATAAGACACCCAAATCTAGTGTAATTCACTCACTTAGGGAGGAAGAAAACCTTAGGGTTTAACATACTTCACTCACTAGGAAGGTCGATGAGATCGATCTTTGGAAGGTCCGGGAAATTCAAACTATTGACCCTATTTGCACAATTTGAGACAAACATGACCACAAGACTAAAAACTGACCAACCATCCCTTCCATTAAAGATGTTATTCTAGGAGGAACACTAGAAGAGTTCAATGCTCTGATCTTTCAGAAGCCACAGTACCAAAACACTTTCAATCCAAGGTACAATGACCATCTAGGATTCCATTGGAAAGATAAGCAACAACCCAACCAACAACATACATTGCCACAAGGACCAAACCCCTAACCTCCACAAAATTTTCAAAACCACAACCATTTTCAACCACATCTAGTCCAATAACAAACCCCTCTTATCAAATACCAACAACCCATGCAACAAAAAACCAAACAACCAAAGTATCCTCCTAGGATTAACCAACCAGCACAAGCTCTTACTCAATCTGTCCCTCTTCCAATCATAGATAAGATTTGTAAAAAATGGAGAAATTGAACTCAAGAGTCTCATACCTTAAACATGAACTAAAATAAATTGAAATTTGGAAGTCACCCATGCCTACCCAAGCGGTACCATCCTCAACTTTAAGGGGAGAATCCAGTTACACACAAACCTCTCATGAACAAGTCAAAGTAGTGAATATGTTAAAAAGTGGGAAATCCAATGAAAAACCTGAACCAACCATCCCAAAACCATTAAAATATTCAATACCATACAACAATGATGAAGAACCACCATCAGATTCTACAAAACCCAATTAGAGTGTGGAGGAACTACAACCACACCAAACTCTCAAACAACCTATTCCCTTCCCTCAACGCATGAGGGGGAAATATAAACCAGAACTAAAAGAGACTATGAGGGAAATATTCTCTCAGGTTTCATTTAAAATTCAACTACTCGATATAATCTAAACTGTTTTTATCTACTCAATTTACCTTAAAGACTTGTGAACTTTTAAATGTAAATTTTCACTTAAAAACCAAGTCCTTTTGGATACTAATGTGAGTACCACCATTCAAGGGACTATTCTTCCAAAGCTGAAAGATCCAGGATGTCTATACATCAATGATGAGTTAGGAAAGAAAAAAGATGTCAAAGCCTTTTATGAACTAGGAGCCACTGTGAACCTCATTCCTTATGTCAAGTATTCTTAGTAAGGGATCGATGAACTCCAACCCACATCTATCACTTTTCAACTTTCTAATCGTAATGTTCAAGTTCCTAAAGGGATCTTAAAGGATGTTTTGGTGAAAGATGAAATTTTCATTTACCCAGCTATCTTCATTGTCCTTGAAAATAACCCAAGCATAGGTCTTTATGATCAAACCCCAATCATCCTTGGATGTCCCTTCCTTGCAACAATCAACTCTGTTATTTGAGTCCGAAATGGGAACATGACCATCACCTTTGGAAACACGAGTCTAGACATGATCATATACAATGAAAACTCTAAAATTGGGGATGATAAAGAGATATATGAGGTTAACTGGATTTGTAGTGTTGATAGTGAACTCAAGGAACATCAATTAATTACTAAAGGACGTTTAAGTCAAGAAGAGATCGATTATCTTTGTTCACATGAGGGAAATTTGTCTCCTTTGATTGAATCTGTTTAAAATAAATCTATTGATGATTTTATAGAACCACAAATTCATGATACCATCGGTTAAATCAATAAAATTTAGTCCATGCCCAATCATGAAACTGATTTGGCCAATTTAGTGGATAAAAATTCTGTTCACAAGGAACTAATTCTCCTAAGAAATATGAACAAAGAAACTGAATTCAATAAAAAGTCACATCCTTTTTGGGAAAGTGATAACCAATATGATCTTTAATTTAAGGTCTTGCCTTCATCACTCATGTATGAATTCTTAGGTTACAATAGAGCCTTTACTATTGTCACTTCTTCCTCTCTTGAATCCTATCAAGAGATGATGCTTTGGGATGTCCTAGGAAACCATAAGAAAGAAATTATATTGACCCTTTCGGATATTCCTATGATTATCCCACTAATTGAAACTGATATGATTGTTCTTGAATCTGAATCCAAACTATGCCTTCAACCTTAGTAGAGACTCAATCCAAATATTCTACATGTGGTAAGAAAAGAACGTCTTAAGTTGTTAAAAGCCGGTATCATCTACCCCATTACTGAGAGTGATTGGGTAATTCCAATTCAAGTTGTCCCAAATAATGATTGATTCACTATGATCATCAATGATGTTGGTAACCTTCTCCCCACAAGGGTCAGTAGTGGATGGAGAGTCTTTATTAACTATAAGAAGCTCAACTCTTGTACCAAGAATGATCATTTCCTTTTTCCCTTTATTGATCAAGTCCTCAAGCGAGTGGTGGGTCATTAATTCTATTTCATTTTAGATGGATTCTCAGGGAATAATAAAATTGAGGTCTCCTTATAGGATCAAGGAAAAACAACCTTAACTTGTCCGTTTTTCACTTTTTCCTTCAAGTGAATTCCCTTTGGGTTATGTAATGTCTCGAGTACCTTCCATTGCTGCATGATGGGAATCTTCTCAGACATGTTGGGGGATTGTTTACAGGTCTTCATGGACGAATTATCCGTATTTTAGGATACTTTTGTGGTATGTCTTATATATATTGAAAGAGTTTTTCCAATATACGAGGATAAGAATCTCACCCTAAATTGGGAAAAATTCCATTTCATGGTAAAGGAAGGACTTGTTCTAGGCCATATAGTATCTGGTAGAGGGATTGAAGTTGATAAATCTTTGGTCGAATTCATTCATCACCTTCCCTCTACTAAAACTACTAAGGAAGTTAGGTTATTATTATGACATAATGGATTCTATAGAATGTTCATTATGAATTTTAGCTCTATTTCTCGACCACTTTGTGATCATTTGGTGAATGAGGATACATTTTTATGGATAGAATGCTGTGATGAATAATTCTCTACACTCAAGTCAGCTCTTATAATTCCACCAATCATGGAAGATCCAAATTGGAAACTTCCATTTGAACTCATGTGTGATGTGAGTGACTTTTCTGTTGGAGTAGTATTAGGTAAATGGTATGAGTAAACTTCATGTGTCATTGATTATGCAAGAAAATACCTAAATGATGCAAAAATCAACTACACCACCGCTATGAAAGAGTTTCTTTTGGTTGTATTTGATTTAGATAAATTCTGGTCATATCTCTTAGGATCGCCCATCATTGTCTTCACTGACCATTCAACACTGAAATATGTTTTCCAAAAACAAGATACGAAGGCTAGATTGATCAGGTGGATCCTTCTTCTTCAGGATTTAATTTTAACCATTAAGGACAAAAAGGCTGTTGAAACATTTGTATATGGTCACCTCTCTATGATGTAATTCAAAAACAACCCACATAGCATCTCTATGTATCATTTATTTCTTGATGAGCACCTCTATTCTATGAGTGATTTCCCATGGTATGTTGACATAGAAAACCACTTGGTTTTGGGTGACATTTCAAAAATTCTCAGGACCCAAGCTAAGAGGAAATTTCTTTCTGATGTCAAACACTATTTGTTTCATGATCTTTACATCTTCGTGTTCTACCATAACCAAATCATTAGGATATGTGTTCTTGAGTCTGAGCAAGAGTAAATTTTAAGATTTTGTCATGCAAATGCATGGGGAGACCACTTTTACACAAGTAAAACCACCACAAAGGTCCTCCAATGTGGTTTCTACTAGACTAAGCTCACTAAGGATTCCTACCAATTCTACCAAAGTTGTCCTTAATGTCAACAACTAGGATCCCTTACCAAAAGGAATCAAATAACCCTCACTCACATTTTTATTGTTGAAATCTTTCATTTTTGTGGAATTGATTTCATGGGACCCTTCCAAAACACTAGGGGATACCTATACCTCCAATTAGATATTGATTATTTCTTGAAATGGGTGAAGGCCATTCCCACCAAGTCCAATGACCATCATGTTGTGAACCTATTTCTAAAAGGGCACATATTTTCTCGATTTGATATTTCTAGGGCTATAATCAATGATCGAGGAACCCATTTCTACAAATTCCCATTCTTTTCACCCATGTCTATGTATGGGATTTCCCATAAAGTTTACACTACATACCATCCTAAAAACAATGGACAAGATGAGTTAGCGAATAGAAAGATTAAGCAAATTCTTGAAAAAACTGTCAATCACTCTAGGGAGGATTGGTATGAGAAACTCTTGGATGTCCTTTGGGAATATCGTACAGTATTAAAAACCATCCTAGTTATGTCACAATATAGGTTGGTTTATGGAAAATCATGCCATTTAACTATTGAAATTTAGCATAAGGCATTTTGGGCAATCAAAAAATGAATTTTGACATTTCTTTGGCTGAAGTAAATAGGAAATTAGATATTAATGAACATGAGGAACTTAGGATGGAGGCTTATAAAAATTAAAGGTTAAATAAATCTAGAGTTAAAACCTACCAATCTAGGAATCTAAAATTTAATCACTTTGAACTGGTAAAATTTGGCCTATTTTATAGTTCATAACTTCATTTACACCTAGGAAAGATAAGGTCTAGATGGTCAGGTCCCTTCATAGTACATCGTGTGTACCCCCATGGGGTAGTAGAGATTCAGGATCCCACAAGTGGTCATATTTTCAATGCCAATGGTCATAGGTTAAAACCATTTATTGAATAATTAAATAAATCAGAAAAGGAGGTTGAGTTAGCAGAGCCAACCTACGAACCAGAAAAAAATTGATAGATTTAGGGTCCATGATAAACTAATAAAATTAAACAAAAGTGTTGCATGAGAGGAAACCTATGGTTTTATTATTTCTAATCTTTTTGCATTATATTTACTTTTTAAGTAGTTTTAATGAATCATTTTGATTTAAAAAAATTCAACAAACACTAAATATGATAGAACCTTAAACTATTGACATGTTCCTCTATTTTGAGTATAGATGGGTATAAAAGGGGAGCACCATATTTATCTGTGTCACATGGTGTGATCCCAGAGTAATACCGTGACAAGAAATTTAAAAAGAATACAATGTATCATCAGTTTATTTTTTAATGAGATTTTAGGTTTATATATATTTATATATATAATAATTAAGAAAATTAAAAGGAAACATTGTAGGTCATGGGGAAAACCTCGTTACAATCGGAAAATCCATGATGACTCGAACCGGGTACTGAAGGGAGATATAGGGAACACGCTTTCCACTGTCCTACGGCTTATAGTGCTTTCTTATTCTATAACTTTTTTATATATTCTTATATTTTACATTTATATACATATATATAAATATAAATATACGTATACATATACTATATTCTTTTTTTACATGATACTAGTGTTGGTCTTTGTTATGCTAAAATAAATAGGTATGTTTTTTTATCGTTGTATGTTTTTAATTAATGGAACATCTCGAGGATTCCATGGTTTCTAAATTATTCTATTAATGAGAAGAAGAGTCTATTAAGATCAAAGAGTTTTATAGGGAAATAAACTATATCTAGAACATCCACAATTTTCTACCATCTTCCACTGGGAGTCCATTTGTAGCATTGAGATTAAAGGAATAATTAGGAGCATAATGAACATTGACTTCAAAAACTAGGTGACTTTATTCCCTGTATAAAATCATTTTAGAACACCTCTATTATACCTCTAACCTCCTTTTAAATTTTCTTTTCTTCAAACACTGGGGACAATGTTATTTTATGTTGGGGGGAGATGAAAAATAAAATTGCGTAAAAAATGATTTGAAAAAAATGTGTTCCTTAAAGGAAGGAAAATGTCTTTTATCCATGAACATGATAATACACATTACACACATTGAAATTAAATATCAAATAATTTAGTATGCCCTAATTCTGATTTTAATCCATTTATATTTCATGATCATAGATTTTGGAATGTGTGGCTATTTAATGTGATATTTAATCATTTATATTTTCATCCAATTAAAAAAAATAATCACAACGCACATCCTTTAGATAGTGGGTTATTAGTTTTATTTCAAGGGGTCCCCCAAATCAATATCATAGGTTTTTTGATAATTTTAGTTTCAATATGAGTATTCAAAAAAAAACAAAAAAAACATTGAATATGCGTGTAGAGAAATAAAACGACCTAATGTGTGGCTTTTAGCACTTGGGGATCGTGACTCCACAATTGTCTGGACCAGGGATAGTAATTTTATCTTTATTTGTGGTAATTTAACTTTTTCTTGACCAGGTTAACTCAAGATGATGCCTGAGTATGTGGGCTTCACTTGGTGCCATATGGTCTTTGATCCTGGGAGTCATCGGCAAAGTCTCGCTACATAGGTTGACTATGTTGAGTTCAATTTCAATTACCATGAAAATATTGAAAAAAGATAAAAAAACAAATATATATATATATATAATGAATAATAATGTTAATATTGAAATTTGAATCCACCTAGCACTTCTATCATTTCCCCCTTGAATAATGATAAACACCCATGATTATTGTGATACACAACACACCATCATATTTAATTGATATTGGATGAAATTTGAAAAAAAATCTTAACAGAGGAATGGGATTGGGTTTAGGCTTGGGATATTATTATGAAAATATCTTTTATTAAAATATTTTGATGTGTTTCATGATTTTTTGGTATAAGGGTTCTTAGTTATCATTATGTATTAAAATGTTTTGGAAAAGGGAATTAAAATTTTATATTTTTGAGGTATATTTTGATGAGGAATAGAAAAACACAAGATGGGGGGTGTGATTAGAAATAAATATATGCTAATATTCACTGTCTATATTATAATATTCATGTGAATCATTATTCATAAACACCATTTTTAGTGCATTTCACAATTTGAACTTTATTTCACATCATGATTGTAAACCCACTTAAAATGCACTATTACATGGTACATTTGTGAACTCCTGCTAAAATAAATAACTGTATTGATTTTATTTTCAAGTCTCTAATACTATAATTAACAATTAATGATTTTAGAGTATTTGAAGATTCACATTGGAAGACCACCAAAATGAGCATTCACGCCAACACATTCTGGGCAATGTAAACACGATAAAAACCCAATAAAAAGACTGTAGCAGCCATGATCGAAACCCAATAATTATGAAAATTTAAATTAAGATATAGGACATAAATGGTTATATTTAATTATATAGTTGAAAAAGCTAATTCTGATGTTTGACTAGAGTTCCAAGCGGCCTAATTTGAAGATACAATATTGGGCCAGAATCAGTGGCCCAGAAAAACAGCACGCAAACTTAATAATATAATCACAAAAAAATATTAATTTTGGATGAAGTGTTACAGATAGTCAAGGGAAATATATTTATTCATATTATTCTACTATTTACCACCATAATTATGTTAGTTTGATGCCCATTTGGATATACCTTTCAAAGGAATGAAAATTGGCTCAGATTTTTTTTCAAAGGTGGAAAAGTCCACTCTCCCTCAACTTTCCACTCACCATGAACTACCAACATTAATTAAGAAGACATGGATAGATGGGGGATTGACCCAAGTCTCCCAAAATACCTATTTAATGCAGTGGTTTTAGAGTTTTTATCCATATTGGATGCTTTATTTCATTGTAATGTTAGGTTTCCACTTTTCCTTTGTAATGTTCTACCAGAATTGTAAATTGTTTTAATTCATCCTAGTTTCTTAACAAAAATTATTATTCAATTATTATTCTATTCTTCCAAAACCCACCATGATACCATTTCTTCACGGTTTGAATTTATTCAATCCAAACCTTGTGAAATTATTCACACAACAGTAAAGTGATCTTTTTTATTTTATTTTTGTCTTTACTTATTAAATTCCTCCCTCATGAGTCTAATTTCCACTTTCATTGAAACCACAGAATCAATGGAGGGCTAACCCACTTATGGGTTGATCAAATGGAGTAGAAAGGGGCTGTATTGGATGTTATTTATCACCCCATTAATTTCTAATCACATCATTTAATTGTAATTTTTATTTGATGAATTTAAAGCTTCATCATCCTTGTTGAATTTTAAGGCCACACACTTCAAGTGCTAATATGAATGTTTACCTTGTACCACTCATAAATTTGATCCTCTAAGTGTATATGTGATTACTATTATTGCGGGTTTCTAATAAATCAGTAAGTTATGATTTTTTTGATCTTTTTGAATAAACCCATCTCGAATATAAGAAATTGAAATTGTTAAAAAAGTATTTCATCAAATCCACCCCTTGTAATAACCTTGGATCAAACCTTATCATAATTTTAATTCACATATTTCACCTAGTGTTTGATTAATCTTATCTAAAATAAACCCAAATATGGCCACTTAATATCCAAAATCAGTCCATAGAATGTGCGTGTCTATAAGTTTCTTCTTAGGTCTATGAGGAATCGACAACCGAAACTACTCTAAAATTGCCCTCTTAACCATAAAAACTTGGGTAAATTTGGGAGAGACCAATTATATTCTTAAATTTGGAGGTAATATTGAAAACCAAATTGAAACTATATAGAAAATGTCATGATAAAACCGATTCGAGGTCTTGAAGATTCATGAAAAAAATACTAACATAGAAAATATATAATGTAAATAATAGTAACATCAAAATTATATCATTTACAAGATGATTGGAAATTATTATTTATAATTAATTTATAAATAATAATTATATGTTATCATGGAATTCTATCTTCACTATTTAATTAGCTGACCACTCTTATCATATCATCATTGAAATGAAGGATTCAAGTATAAAATCCCTCTATAAGTATACACACATGTTCCATGAACCTTTAAACATCATTGAAGGATATTTTCATGATGTAACTGGAGATCAATCACCCTTCTTAATTCCTGTTAATCGCAACTAGTAATGCTACTATATTAGAAGGAATTAATCTAGTTCTCTTGAGGCTTGATATGGGGGATGACGATTGATGCGCTCCGTTATTAAGATAATTTTATATAAAGATCTATTAATGATTTATAGAATTATCTAGAGGTATATTTTGTGAACATAAAATTAATTAACCATTGAAATTATATAATCAGGTTCAAATACTTAGTTCGGAGAATAAGTTATACAACAAGACCCTTTACCATTCTATACATTCTATAAAATCCCCTTGTCTCATAATAATAATAATAATAATAATAGTAGTAGTAATAATAATAATAATAATAATATTTCCATGATGTGTGTAAAAATAAAGGGAAATTTTTTTATAGTTCACATTAGAACCTTAACTATGTCAAAAAATCATCAGAATTTATTGAACCTTGAATAATACTATTTACTTAAATAAATCACTTCATTATATGTTCAATAAATAAATAAATATTATACTCATTAATTCAAGAATAAATATTTATTTAATATTCAACTCAAATATATATTCTATCAAATAATTAGTGATTAAATATTTTCAATTTAAATAAATTGAATAATGATTATTCCTTGAAATTTGATAATCGTATTTATTCTTATATTAAATTAATATTAAATATAATGGAGGATTTAGATAAACATAAAATTTAACCATATAGAACTTTTTCTTAGTAGAATATGGAAAACTAGATTAATTATAATATTAGCATCTAAAAACATGTTAAGGAACCCATAGAGAAAGACTTTAAATTTTGAAAGAAAAAAATATTCTATGAATTCTCATCATGTAATCTAACCCCTTTGTATCAATGTCTCATCAAGTAGGATTCATTCATATGTCAAAAACCTATAAGATTGAATATATTTATTTTAATTTTATAAAATGAACTCTTTAATGTAAATAGACATAATTTGAAAGATCCATTCCAATCAATGGTCCTGAGATATATAGCTCTATTAACTCGGAAGGGAAAAAACCCTTTCATGATACATTTTTTAATGTAATATCATTCATGACACACCCAACATAACCTAAGTCACTGCAAAAAATTTTCATCGTGGTTTGCATCAATATATCAAATTATGTGAATCATGATATACATTAATAGTAATGTCAAGTCCACGTACCAATACAAAAATCTAAAGATAGGAATATCTAGTGATAGATATAAAATGTTGAATTTTTATGAGAGGGTCTATTATTATAACCATAGTTATTAGATATTTTCATGTGAAAATCTAATAAGCTGGCGTCTTAATGTTTTATTAGCCTCCAACACTTAATATCTTACATAGTTTTTCTCACATCAGATAGACTTCATCCAAACAGATAATATAAATTTAAGAATATCATCATAGCACTTAAAAGTTCTCATCATAGAGGGGAACATCTATGACCATTCGATGCAATATATACTCTAAGGAAATTTTCAAATTAATGTGACATATAAGACCACTCATCATGTGGTAATATATTTATTAATATGAATATTTTTGAATATATAAGAAATAAAAAGTAAAAGGTATTTAGTTTCAGGGAACTAACACAAACAAACCCTCACTTGGACTAAATCATACAGTTATCAAATTTTATTATATTAGATATCATATTATATTCATGATTTTTTTTGAGATAAGGCATTATTTAATGAGTCCACTATGTGGAAAATTTTCTAATTTTTTCCTCACCCCTTTGAGAAAAATACCATAAGAGTTGATACTTCTGAAGTATATGTTTTGTCTAGTGATGTGACATTATCCCTTGGGAAAGGACCATTTCTATGGTATTATAACAATAAAATGTGATAATATATGATGATTCACCTATGTTCTTAATGGATTAGAATGTGTTCAACCACATCTTAAAAAAATTTAAAATTGGCATCTCATTTCCAATTAGTAGTATGTCATATGCTTATACTAATAGGAATATAATTTCACTCGCACTAAACTATTTTAGTCACAGATCCCACATTCATTAATTATGAATCGTAATTCCCATATAGGTTCATCAAAGGTATTTTTCCATGATTTGGATGATTTCTTAAACCCAGAAATGTATATTTGTAACACACATACCAAATTGGCATTAATTAGATTCACTAACCCCTCATTTTTTTTCACAGAGACATCTTCCACAGGGTTTCTAATAAGGAATGAGATTTTGGAATCCATCTTCTAAATCATATAATATAGGTAACCTACTATGGAAAGTATAATTATAATGGATTTAAGCAATAAAATAGGTGATAATGTTTCCCCATAGTCTATGACATAAATTTCTTTAAACCCTTTAACCACTAGCTGTAATTTAAAGGTACTAAATTTACCTTCCATTTTATATAAAAATATATATCCAACATGTTTTACATATACCAAATGGTATACCTAAACCTAAAATTGTTACGATACATGAAATACATCTCATAATTCAAGTATACCTTCCATCATTCAAATTATGAGCTTCTTACTATATCCTTGTTAGAAATAAGGTCATTATTATCAACCAATAATTAGTCTCCATTCTCAGTAACTAGAAAACCATACCTCTCAAGTCCTTCAATCTCTCTAATGATTCTACATAGTACTTGTGTATCTAGAATAACTTCTTACATGGGGTCCTATTGAATTTTTCCCTATGCTAACTCCTATATATCATGAGCATCATCTTCATCAAAGTTAATATTTCCCTCACTATATATTATATAGATATGATCCATATCAAAAAATATACCATGTCATTCCACTATTATTCTTTTTATATAAGGGTTTTTATATATAATATCCCCTTGTTTACATAGGATATGATTTTATGATACACATATTTTCTCAAATTTATAGTTTTTTAAAAGATATAGCTTTATAAATGTTATTCACATGCATACATGAGTATGTGACAAAACAAATTTCTCCCACACACATTAACTTGTATGGAATTCCATTTTCCACTTTAACTAGAACATTGTTTAGTATGTGTTTTATATTATATAATGAATATCCCGCAATGTATATTGTAATATCTACATGAATCATCATCAACATCACCATGTCCAACAAGGAATGATTAATCCTTTCATTGATTCTATTCAACTATGATGTATTAGGATGGGTGAGCTAAGATAGAATCACAAACATACAAAGATAGTCAATGAACTATTAATTAATATTTTCTCTACCTCAACCCAATAAAAATTTCGTTATTTTCATTCCATTATAATTATTTATCTTCATTCTTTTACTACTTAAAATTCTCAATGGATTTAGACTAATAACTGATTAAGTAAACATAACTATATACACTTAAGTCTTTAGTAAAAGGTATGAAGTATGAGAATCCAAATATAGCCTCAATTAGTAAATGTCCACACAAATATGTGTATACCAATTAAAAGATCTCTATGGCTCCTTCACCATTCTCACAAAATGAAGGTTTGGTCATTTTACCTTGTAAAGAAGTGTGACACATACCATGTGGTTTTAGTTCAAAATAATATAAATACCCAACTCAATATGAAATTTTCAAGTTATTCTTATTTAGATAATAAATTTGGTGATTCCATAACTGGGTGTGATAGGAGTTATGTTAACTTTATTTGTTATCAATTTCAAACACTTGGTTTTCATATTCTAGTACATAGGACGATTATTAGGGTGTGTTATACCAAATAAATCCAAACATGAATACAAATCCATTCATGTATAAAATGGATATGGATATAAGGTTTTTGGTAACACTTGGCATGTAATAAAAGTTCATCAAGACCAAAATCAACCCTACCAATAAAGTAAAGTGGAAGCATCCTATAGAAAAGTGATGGAATCACATTGGAATTTAGCAAGATATTCCCTTGCGGGGATGAATTAGGGTATGAAACTCATTTACATTTTCACATGTATTTGTGAGACTCTCATAGTCTTAACTGATATTAAACTCAATTATTAATTCAGACACTCTTGTGTTCACCAATTAAGTGTTGATATGATAGTCTGGTTTTCTTACATAAGACTTATTTAGAAAATATTGATTATATCTCAATCCACAAGCACTGATTTTTGTCCTATAGAATATATTATAAGAAATAATATAAGAAAAATTATTTTTACCTTGTTCAACCACACTGGGCTACGCCCATTGATCTCACACTAACATGTATTGATGTTCCAAAATCCAATAATAATATTTCATTCTAGTATTTATGCTAGGTCACTACTAAGACTAGGGTGACTCCAATTATAAGATTTAGGGATTTAACACTACCAACCAATGGCCACTACCTTACAAAGTTTAAGGTTGAATCACTATATCTTAATGTTCACTGCCTTTATCATATCCCTTTTTTCACTAATTTTGGAGGGACTTCCTTTTAGCTCACAAGTTAATGCATAACATCACTGTGTGATAGATGACGAATCAATTAGTGATCATTTAATTTAAAACCATTATTTTACAAACTCATTGTGAACATATCCATTGAAGATTCATTTTCCCTATAAAACTATTCTTCAAGGAAGATATCCTATATAAAGGTCTACAAAAGTGAAAATAATTTTACGTAATTTCCAACTGATACAAATACCCTATACATAGTTTCTTGAAACATTCCAATCCTTTATATAAATTTTCAGTTTCTAAAAACTCACAATCTTTTTTGAAGCCTACTAGACTTTAAAAAAAACTCCCCTGGTTAGATTGACACAAGTCCTTCTTTGTGGAACATATATTCTTATAAATTCTTTATGTAAGAAGAATCTTCAAGTAATTCTTTCATGAATTTAGACACCCTAGATATTTAATGACCAAATATTACCCAAATGTGGTGGGTAATAGCCTATATATACATGTTTCCAACCCTTAATGGAAATTTATTTCACACCACCACATTTTCTAGAAACTCTTCATTCTATCTATAAAAATATCCACCTTTATGGAAATTCTGGGAAAATATTCTACGTGTGTTGAATTTTTAAAAAATGTGGCACAAATATATTAAATTTATTAGTTCATGAAACTTAGTACAATCAATAAATTCAACTTCAAGAATCAATCCATATTTTTTAAAATCTATACATTTACCATTATTCAACGAGGCCCTCTAAAATATTTAATTTCATGAAACACATTGTACCTTATTTTGAGTTTTACAATGAAATCATGTACTTAATGAAACTCACTTTAATGAATCAATAAATCTTTCATGGTCTTCATACCTTTTACAATTTTTGATTAGGCCTTCTTGAATCTACAATTTTTCGAAACTCCTTATACCTTTCAATCCGTTTTCTTACACTAACTTTTTCACACACTCAAACACTTCAAAAAAAATTAATTCATGAATATATCAATGTTTTGATGGTCCTAAAACATCTCCATGAAATTCACATGTTGAAGATCTATCTGGATGCTCCTAGTCCGTGGACATATTTAACAAATAAATCAGTATTGTAATGATCAACATTCTGAGATCACACAAGGATTCATGAAATCCACCACTTTACCTTTATTGGGAACACCATATTCTCTTGAAAATGTCACGTAATTACCTTCATCAAGAACATCACTATCTCATGAAATTGTTGACATGGTGAGTAAAAAATACAGCTTGCTGCATCACACTATGTGAAAAGAAACACAACACCTAATACACCAACTCGCAATGGTTGGAAGTGATATGGTTGACAATGAATCAAACATACAACATATGCAATGACCAATTCCGATTATTGTACTACAATTCCTCCCTTTTTATTTTTTTGGAAAAACATTCATGAATAATTTTCACCTATCTCAATTCCACTTGATAAATATTTTTCAATACCAATTATCCAAGAATACCAATACCAATTATTAATTATTATTGGAAATTGATATTAACTATTGTATAATGTGTCGAATAAGAGAAGACCACTTCTTCAACTCCATTAGTTAACAAATTTCATCACCAACTCCTTCCATGATATATCTTCATTGAATGAACATCCTCATAATCATAATATTTATAACATTCACCTCCTCCAACCCTTTTGAAGGGATAGATAAGAACACACACAAAACACACAGATTCATAGTCGTTTCCAATTTTGGTAGAAACTAAATAGTGATTAATGATCCTTTATTCTCCACCTTTGATATGAAATCCTAAGTATACTTAGTACCATATGTCCATAATATAAAATCATTATAAACTTTTACCTTAGGAAACAAGGGTGTCACTTCCATCATCATTATTATTATCCACCGTCTTCCTGATGTCATTCAATATATGATTCTGTTCATTGATTCCATTGAGACAATGAATTATTCCATTGAATTATATCTCCTTTATTAATGATATGAATTGGGATAATTCTACTTCTCCACATCTGTAAACATGGTTTTGAATTTGTTAAAGAGAGGTAATGAACCCCCTATGATATAAACCTATGCTTTTTGTTAAGCCCACAATTTAGACTCAGAAACTCAAGTTGTGGAATGAGGTTGGGGAATAAGGTTTTTATTGGTAGACCACCCCTTCAATATCACATTTTCTGTTTCCAATTTTCATATTTGAGTAAAGGAATTCAATCACCACATCATATTCTTGTTCTTCTTGATCATTATTTGTGGTAATCTTCTTCATTTCCTTGCAAGTGGAAATCCTTCGAGTGATCACACTTACACAAAATTCATTTCAAATATTTTCTTTGGAATTACCATTTCTTGTATTGGGAATTTATTTTTCTTCATCATAAAACTCATAAACTCTTCTTCCTTGGGTACTCTTACGAGAATGGACTTACTCAAAAATTACTTTTTGGATCCTTCTTCTCCGAATATTCTTTTAGCTCTATTTAACCTGGACTTATTTTTTTAGATTTCATAACTAATTTATTATTATTGTATGTCTCTTTCCTATAAGAAACTTTTATAGTCCTTTCTCTTTTACAAATATTATTCTCATTTATCCAAGAAACCTTCTATTTTACTTATGATTTGAAACATACCTTTTTTCACTATTTTTCCTTTTCCTTGGAACTTCTACAGTTCTATTCATCTATTGAATTATGGTTGATTTTTTAAAACCACTTAGGAATAAATCAACTTTTTTAATATTTGATAGTTAATAGATACACTATATATGTTTTATTACCTGGTGGACTCTTCTTTTGTCATGATCAATCTCAGTGGGGCCCATACCATGACTCCCCAAGCCCACCTCCAATAGGCTAGTGTCTAGTGACTAGTATTGAGGAGGAATATCACTAACATGGGAAGAATTTCCTATGTACCTGTATGAAATCACACATCTCCGAGGCTAACAGACTAATAAATTTAAAAACCACTAAATAACCAATGAACACATACAACAATATCCCACAACTAGAGTTTTACAAGAAGTAATGTAATGTAAACATGTCTAGAATACAAGCCCACTAAAAATTGTCTATTACAAAATTTCCATCCTATATGTAAATGTAATTGGATGACTTTATATATCCATAATAACTCACCATGGTCTTTACAATCTCACAAAGCATTGTATGGTCCTAGTATACCTAGTAATCTATCAAAAGGTCAATCTTTTTAACAATACACGATACACACAGGCAATGTCCAAGAAAGGGTGAGTATAAAAATACTATGTAGGACACCCAAAAACCACAATGAAATAAAAAAGGAAAGTATATCATATCTACACATGAATATGTATACAATGAATATAAAAATAAAATCTAGATGTACTCAATCCAAGACACATAGTCTAGAGGTAAGTCACAAACACTATATACTAGCACTAGGAATTCATCATGAAGATTCCATGAAGCACTCATATGAGAGAACACACTCCAAAGTCTGATAACACTAAGGATATCCATCTAAGAGGAACTACTCATCAGGTCTAACCAAGAGAGAGATACACTGATAGTCGAACATAATACGATACAAAAGATGAGGATCACAACTAGGGCCATGGGGTGATACCAACAACTCAATCCATATTAACCTACTAAGTAGAGGATTGGCGCACATGTAGTGTTGGTCATTTCGATACCAATAACTCCACCTAGTCCATGAAGAATGAATAGAGGATCCTACTTCAGGCCTCTCAGTGGATTCCAAAAACACTATCCAGGAAGTCCTGTTGAAGGGATCCTAATCCATGGCGTAGGGAATGATTTGTACCAACCTACAAATGAATGATGAAGGGAAAAAACCCTAATGAAAATTGTCTATGATATGGTGGAAAAGAGGCTTAATCCATAGAGATAAGGATAAATAGCATGTATTAGGGTCACACTCTGTGTCCCTTGACCCCAAGTACTGCCTGTATACAATGGCCCATGTCATTAAAACCATGTAATGTAGAAGAGGGGTAAAATATGTATAGAAATGGTCACATTCAATGTCCATCCATCTGGGGTCTTCCTATGAACTCCGACTTTATTCCAGTACATTACATCAACCCATGTATCCCTGCCCATGTACCAGTACATGGGGTAGTTCCTGTAACTGGTATAGGCCAATCCATGTGATTGAGTACATGCCGCGTAGGCAACCCATGTAATCCACACTAATTCTATTCACTTTCTTTGTACATGTTGAGTTCATCTAATAAGAACTACATGTCATGTAGTTAGGGACTACACGATGTGTAGACCAAATTTTTATAGAAACCCATTTTCTTCCTCTCATGTGGGTCATCAATCACCCGAATTTTTTTCTGATGAACCATTCATATTTAAACTCGATATGTAAGATTTTATAGTCATAATAACACCTAATAAATGGGATTCTTGCCTTTAATTCGCACAGAAAATGTAATAATATTTGTTTTTCATTTAATCCAAAGAACATGGATTTGACACCCACCATCATTTGATTCACTACCACACCCACCAAAGCACCTCACTTGTGTAGTAACCATGTAGAATCTATAGTTTCATATCGTTTCACCATGAATCAAAGGATTAATGATCTTTTTTTTCAAAGCGTTCAAAGTCGAGGAAGAACAAAGAATGTGTGATTAAGAATGCATGAATCTGGGGAGAAAAGCTCAAAAAAATTGGAAGGGGTGAACCTTGATTGATGTTTGTTTAGATCTTTATTTTTAATCATTAGAAGAGTAATGAATCCATAAAATCTCAAGAATCAACTCCTAATAAATACCACATAATAATCATATCCCTCAAATACGATCGATCCAATGCATAATCTGTTCGTCGATTAGTCCTCATTCATTGTAGGAATAAATAATATGAAAAAATAGAAAATAAAATATACTACCTAGATTCAGATTGCTCTATGATGAAGAACATTCCCCACATCATCATCGTTGGTGATATCTGACAAGATTGGTGTGCACCGATCATGGATCGTAGATTTCTTCATCATTCGTTTGAGGGATTCTCCAGAGGTTCTCTCTCCAACATCTCTATGGAATTATAGGGTTATGAGGATAACCCTAGATTTCTAAAAAGGGGCATATTTAATGTTTCACTGGTCAATGAATCCACATTTGAAATAAAATAAATTTTATTTTTTTTTTCATTTTTTACCCATGATAATTTTTTCAAAAGAGAACTACACTGACCAATTATAGTTCTCTACTAGGGTAAATTTTCATTTATAAACTCAATGGTTCCCTCAAATTTATGATATGGTCACATGTTTATAATTTAATACACTTTTTTATGAAAACTGCATGTGCGTACTATTTAATATTTTTCAAACATTTGTTTCAGGCATAACGGGCCTAAAAAATGCATGTTGTCTCTGTGATTGGTCTCAAAATACATCCATATAATATTTAAAAACAATACATGGTAAATATGAGTAATTAAATTCTCCCAAAATTTTGGATTTACATCCCCAAAAATCCAAAATAGCTACTAAAAAAGATAAGGGTACTGAGCACGAATTCGAGCCTCTCATTCCCAAGTGCTATCCTAAAGATTCCCCAATTTCCACTAGACACACACCAAAAGAATTGATCACTCATGAAGGTTCCTCTCCTGGCGATCCAAAATATCTACTGGGTACTTAGAAAAATCCACTCCATCCTCTATGTCTAGCTTGCCCCATTCGATGATGCGATAAGGGTTATGCACATATATCCTCAGCTACGACACATAGAAGACATCATGTACCTAGTCTAACTATGTGGATAGATCTAAGTGGTATTCACCTCTCCAATTATACATAGTATCTAAAAAGGGTTGTTGAATCTCAAAAATATCTTACTGCCCTTACCAAATCTCCATAATCCCTATCGAGGTGAAACTTTTTAGAACACATTGTATCTATCCTCAAACTCCAAAGGCCTCTATTGCCTATAAGAATAAGCCTTATGACAACACTATACATTCTTAATGCACTCTTGGATGATGTAAAGCGTCTCAATTTTAGCTCTCACCAACTAAGTTCTTATAAATTCCAACTCTCATAGGTTAGTCTGGCAAAGTGGTGACATACAGGGTCGCTCACACAAAGCCTCGAATGGTGCCATACTAGTCGTGGGATGGTAGATATTTTTGTACATAAACTCCACCAGTGGTAGGTGATCCTCCCAACTATGACCAAAGTCTAACATGAAATCTTGCAGTATGTATTATAGTACCTAAATGGTCTATTCTCTCGGACCATCAGTTTGTGGGTTAAATGCTACGTTTAAGCATAAGTGGGTCCCAATTTCATCCTGTAATCCCTTCCACAACTGGGATGTAAATAAAGCATCGTGATCAGAAATAATCATTGAGGGAAATCCATGAAGTCTAAATATCTCAGATATTTAGAGGCATCCCAAGATATCTATTAAACTCTACTCTTAGATACACTGGTGGAAATCCTAGTCATACCATTACCTACATACCAGTGGTTTCAGAAAGCCATTGTTTAAGTAACTTATTCCAATGGGAAATAAAATCATTGGGGTAGGATAAATATGGGGAATTTTACCAACTATTTTGATAAAACCATTAGAAATAGGGGATAATTTGATGGGTTTCACAATAGTTTTGTGAAACCGTTGGGAATGGATTAGTTTTTTCAAATCCATTCCTATGGTTTATTCAAACCATTATTGTAGACAACATTTACAACAGTTTTTAGAAACCATTGGGAAAAAAATCCAAATAATCCCTGAGAAGATCCCGTGAACATATCTCTCCTCCGTCGAACCCTACTTCCCGAGCACAAACCCACAATCTCACTTCCTTCATCGAATAGAATCTCTCCTCCTTGAACAAATCTCTCCCATAAATGAGATCTCCTATTCCAATGATATCTCTCCTCCAACCCTACCTCCCAAGCATGAACCCTACTTAGAGAGCTCACTTCAACCATCATGAGCTCAGTTTCTCCAGAACAGATTTCTCCAGGATTCCAACCCTAATTCATGTCTACATCATTTGTAAGATACCTTGAATCATAGATCTCTCAATCAATTATTCGATTCAAACATCTATATTCATTTCATTCTACTTGAAATTGGTGAATTCATTTTATTTTCCAATTTGTTATTCTTCAAATGGACTTGATTTGGTGTATTTATCAGTTTCCATATGGGATTATTGTTGATTACATTCATCAAAATTTTATGTTTTTGGATTAATATTATTTTTATTAATGTGGTTGATTTGAAAAATATCCCAAAGTTCTTCATTGGTTTAATAGTATTTTTAGCATGTATGATAGTGTCATCATGTTGCATGTGTGACCTATTATAATTAGAATCCATAGATATTTCATGAATCCTCACTTTTAGACCTTCCACATAACTTTTTGGGTCTATTGGCGATGAAGACCAAGATCCTTAGGCCACCAAAGTGGTTTTCTTATCTATAACATTGGGTCCGAGAATGGATGGTATGATTCTAGTTCCATATATCTGGATTGAGAAATTGATTCAGGAATGAATTGAATTATGAATTGAATTTTTTTTCTCATGACATGTGAATTAGAATTTGTAATTATTAGTATGTGAATTATATTTTGACACAATTGAAACTTGAATTGATAATTTGGCATGTACCTTTTTAATTGGTATGAAATTATAAGATACAAAATGTTATATTGAAAAGAACATGTATTTGACATAATGGAATATAAGGAATGAGAATTAGTAATTTTAATGAATTAAAAATTGTGTCATATGTCAAAATATTTTTCAGGTTTTGCTATTTTGTTAGTGGGTTTTCTCTTGGTTTTTCTTGATGCATGGTTATATAATACCTGTAATGGTTACTCCACCATTAGAATTATTTATTCTCCTTGGGAATGTAAACTTTTCTATAATGAGAATTCACAGAAATTCCATAAACCTATGGATGATGAGAGATATCCCTAGAATTGGTCATGTGTGTTAGGTTAGTGGTCCATGGAATGGGTAATGTACCTCGTCATAGTTCCTTATCAAGGAAATCATTATGGATAATGGTAGGCATGGGCATACATATATGGAACTCTATTGAATCATGTTTGTCATACCCTGGGTTTCAACCTAGAGCTAAGTGTTGGTAAGATAATTTGATGTTCAAAATTAAATTAAGGAATTCATGAAAATCAATATCATACTATTACATGGAATATAAATCCATATTAGATTTTTTAGACACCATTGGTGGTGTCATACTATGTTTTACTACAACATATTTCGGATTCCCTTTAGAATCAAAGAAGACAGCAAGGATACAGGCCAGGACAAGGGTGTGAGGCCTTATGCTTGATTGGTTCTTTGGTAAGGTGAGATAAGAGAATGGATATGGGACTGATCATGGTGTTCGAGACCAGTTTTGGGAGAATTTATTTGGAGTTGTTATTTAGGTTATTTACTTGTATGATAGTCCATTTATATTTTAGTTTGTCATACAACATAGAATGATATTATTTATTTGGTCAGTATTTTTTGGTAATTCCCTATTTATATATTTGAATAGGTTTATATTGGTTGTTTATGATGTTTTCCACTTGTATTATTTTTTACGAAATTTTATAGTCGCTCACTATATATATTATCCCTTCATCAATATTTTTCATTCTATAGAATATTGGGAGGATTCCTTGAGTTCTTGTGATGACCCGTCTCTATCACATGTGGTAGATTCAATTCGAGGTTGTCACAATATTTTATCATTTTTAGAATTTTCTATTGCATTAGTAGTTTTAGGATTGGTAGATAGAAGAATATGATGTTTTACGGATTGGTAATGAGATATGCATAATATTAACTGACCCATGAGAATGGAAAAACAAGGTTTCTAGGGAGGAATTTTTTTTCATGAGTTATTCCTTTTGCTGTTTTGATATTATTACACCTTGGGTGATAAACATGTTGGGTGATGTTATTATTTTATGTGATTTTACTCATGGTTCGATATGAAATGGGGAACATCTAATAGTGAGATAGAAGGAAACTATGATTTCATTCACTTATCATTATAGGTATTAATTAATTGCACATGAAATTATATAACATCATTGATAAAAATTAGAATAAAATATTTTCTTCTAAAATATAATTAATTAAATTTCTCAACAGAGATTTGATGAAACCATTTATCTATGGTTTTTTATTTTTTAGTTTTCCTTCAGAGTTTAATATTTTTATGATCCTGATGATCAGATTAGTGTTTTGACCCATGTAGAGAAAATGATTCTACATTATCTTTTTTTAGTGTGAAAATAGTAAACACACACTACATATAGTGTAGTTGGATCTTCCTACAAGAATGGGATCTGATGGATGATCAGCTATGTGATAGTATTCTAGGTGTCTTGTGATCAATGTTGAGACTGACTAATCCCAATTTCCCATCGATGTATAACACCTAGATAGAGTTTTATATACATTACCCACCCATAGCTAATGGGGAGGAACACCCTCAGGTATAAAATTTATAGATTGAGTCTTTCATGAAAATATTTAGCCACCTATAGAAAACATTGGAGATGAGGGTTATTCTTGCTACTAGTATTCTACAAGGACCATCTAAGTGCTCAATGGACACTATAGTAACAATTGTAATATAAGAAGAGATAACAAATAAAGGATTCAAGGAGAAATATATGAGTAACTTTTATCTAGATATTTTGAAGAATGAAATGGCTTCGTACATCATAAAATGTATATAGCGGATGATGTCTTTAATGGACCATGAAGGTTACTTCACATACCTAAAATATTTCCCCCTTAAATAGGAAAGAAGATGATATAGCAAGGGAGACATTTTTTCAGCATGGGATTCAGTATGATATCATTCCACAGGTTAATTAACTTTTTGTGAGATTTTGTTATTTGATGAATCATGATCTCATCACTAAAGATAACCAAATGGAGTCCCCGAGTCAAGGGAAATGTGTTTCAATTGGATGACCTAGGAGTTCCACCTTAGGTGACAATATTCCTTGATATTAAGATTTCCACCAAGGATGCGATGGTCAGATAAACTTGTTATGAATGCCACAAGTATCTGGACATCATTTGATTAATTTTATTAAGAATTTCAAGGTTGAACATAAGCTATTTCAGTGTCCTTTTCGAATAGTGGAGTACCGATCATTTGATAAGATGGGTTCTATATAGAAGTTTTATAGGAGCACTTAGCAGATGATTATTGGAATTGGATCATGGTAGGAACTAGCTACTGGGAGATTCTCTCTTACCCCTAAGTAGATAGGCTGATGGAGTTCTATCAATCACTCATGTTGGGGTAGGGGAAATGGAACCCCAACATAGTTGTAGTGGTATCACTAGAATGAGTAACTATAAGGGAGTCAATATACAGATCAGGGAAGAGGGTAATGTAATATCAATAGTGTGGTGTATACTCATACCAATCAATATGTTGAACCGTCTACTTTCATATGTACAATTATTGTGTCATCTGGAATTTATGTAATTTGATTAATAATATTGGTTTCATTCATTTTCTTATTCAAAATCATCGAATTTAATTGGTTAGGCTTTGTAAACCATATATGTGGTTATGAAAACTGAAACATCATTAGGGGTGTGACTCCACACACATTATCTTATTCCTTTAGTGATTGGATAAATTTATTCTTGCAAGCTAGTGATCCAAGTCCTATGGTTTGGCACACGAAGAGTCATATATAATGGAATCAATACCTTAGAATTCATATGTGATAAATATTCCTCTACCTACACTCAATAGAATACGGGGGGTGCACAATGGCATTCTGACCCTGAGAATATATAATGGATTCAATACCCTTATAATTTAATTTATGGACTCAATACCTTTTTTAATGGGGTTAAAAATGGTCTATGTGGTATAATTATAATCGTTGTGTCATTGAATGTGTATAAACGTGAATCATAGGGATTATAAAATTATATTCTAGGTTTAATGGGATATTACCGCATAAGCCGTTTTTAACATTATCCTAAGATCCATTATTTTTTTCATTCTTATAAACATATCTCTGTAATGTGAGACATATGAATAAATAAAATTTACCACCATAGATCTATCATTATCCACCTAAGTTGTGGTGTCCCACCTAGTTTGTTACAATTCTTACCATATCATAAGGTAAGCTTGAATCAATACCTTAATCTTAGGGTGTTAAGTTTACATAGAAAAAGAATCCATAGAAGTGGAATTAATCCATGGGTTCTTTTTCTATTGAATTGAAATATATTTTACTTAAAGTGAATTCAAGGATCGAGGCATGAATTCAAATGTAATCAAACCGAATCAATTAGAACCCAAATAAATAAAATTTTCTAAGCTAATATAATCAAAAACACGACAAACTAAATCTAATGAAAATTTACCAAAGAAACATGTATCAAACAAAACCAAACTAAGCTTAAACTCTAGATAAAATGATTATATACCATTAATAAGAAGATTAATTGATAATTAATAGGAAATTACTAATTGATAATATCATTCTGAAACATGGATTTTTTCCCATTCTTTTAAGAACATGATTTAACCCATGGGGAGTTTTGGTTCTTATATATTGGGAGGTGACATGTATAGTCATAGGAGAAAAGTATGTTTTTTTAGTTTTTATTTTATTTTCTTTATCACATCAGCTACTTAGGCCTTTTACCACATTCTATTGATGGATGGTAGTTATATTCTGGGAAGGGGGCCAGAAGGGTACATGAGGTGGCTGTGTGGTTTTATTTGCAAGGGGGAGATTGGGGTACTGGATAGATTCATTAATGTGTTTAATTTTTGTTTGCCTTTATGCCATATTGCTTCTGTTTATTTTATTATCCTTCAACATGGATGTCTGACGTTCAGATGGTTCATGAAAAAATTTTATTTTTTTCAACAGCTATTTTTATTATTTATTTGTGTGCAAAATTGTTCCCAGGTGGTGTTTCCTTGAAGCATGGACACTTGCACCAGCTCGTGGGCCCCTTACATGGAGATATTTCTATTCTCTTTTTATATATAGACTGTTTAACTCTATTATGTTCTCCCATTATTGTAAATTTTATACCCCTTTATTCATTCTTTATTAAAATTTTACATACAATCTACTATGATAATAATAAATGGATATATTCCTAAATCTCTAGCATCACCAGTGTCTTCCAATTAGTCTTGATTTTTTTCTTATAGGTGCATTATGTTGAAACTTTGGGAAGTTATAGCTTTTTTTGATTCCATGTCTTTCAATTTTACTTCTAAATCTTGAAACTTTGGGTTGAGGGTGATCTTTTTATCTTATAATGATCTCAACCTGACTACACCATCACTCTTTATATTTTGATCTTGTTCATTATGGATCTTGTTTCTCAATTATAGTGAACTATCATGTTCATTAACTCTTTTAGCTTTCACTTCCAGTTGTGCAACATTAACACTCACAAAATATTTGTGTATATTTTTCATTTATTGGAATACCTTAGTAGTAGTATACTTAAACACTTCTTTGTCAACAACTATTCTTTGAAAGTATTCATCAGTCAAAGACATGTTATCATTGAAAAGTGAGACTATTTATCAATTAAATTTCACAAATTTTGAGAGGGTGTTACATTTTCTAACCAATATTGCCAATGAAATCTACGTGGCTTAAAATTATTCTTCAAGTTGTGCTTTTTCATGAACTATTTATTTAATAATACTAACTATATATCAAATAAATTCATTAGGGAATTTATTCAAAGAAACTCCAACATGAGAGTAGAACTATTCAATTATTTTGATCTCTTTATACTCTCAATAGCTACATGAATCATCAAAAGTAACTCTGTAATCATATTTGATGGATTAAAACTTAAAAATATATTCAACTACTATAAGTGCTTGATCCATTTCATTATTATATAAATTATTACCATTTTATAATTCAAACACATATATTAATCCCTGTCTTAATCTACTCATCTTTTGTCTCACAACTTCACCAAGATAATATATCAAATAAAGGAATAAGAACAGAAGGATTTATATGATTTGGTACTAAAAACTACTCTTTTCCTTGATTGGATATGCTCCCAAATAAAATGTTATCAACTATAATTAAATGTCACCAATAAAAGTGGAGGGTTCGTTATATGCTAGAAACATATTTCCTCTCATAGAAATCCACTTTCCAGAATCACACTAGAGTTCTTTATAAACATCTCACTATACTCACAGCTTCACACTATGTTATCCTCATATACCCTAAGTCAAATAGGTTCCAAAAGATCCCATAACATATTTACAATTACTCCTTTTATATTCCCTCTTAAATTCAATCTATGTTCAGCACTAGGATGTCACAACATCCAAAAAATGATCTTCATCCACTCAGAGTAGAGCCTTCTAATGTTGTAGGCTATTCAAGAAAGATACAAACAACTCAGTCTCCACTTGCAGCTCAACATTACATGTCTTTAGAACCTAGTAACCTAGAGTGGAGTGGAGTGAGGAGTGGGGTGTGTTGAGTGGGGAGTGGGGATTATGGAGTGGGGACTGGGGGTTGGGTGGGGGGCTGGGGACAGGGGACTGGGAACTTGGTGGGGGCTGAGGATTGGGGACTTGGGACTAGGGACTAGGGACTGGGGACTGGGTGGGGGTCTGCGAGGGTGGGGGCAGTGGAGTAGGGGATGGTGGGGGTGGGGATGCAGTGGAGTGGGGGGTGCAGTGGAGTGGGGGGGGGGGGTGTAGTGGATTAGGGGATATGGGGGCTTCAGTGGAATGTGGGGTGCTGGAGGGGGGTAGTAGAGTAGGGGATGGGGGCTGTAGTGGAGTAGGGGATGGGGGACTTGGTGGGGGGATTTTGGGGGGCAGTGGAGAAGGGGATTGGGGGACTAGTTGGGGGGATGTAGTGGGGGCAGTAGAGTAGGGGATGGGGGATTGGGTGGGGGCTGTAGGGGGGGTAGTGGAGTAGGGTATGGGGGACTGGGTGGGAGGCTACAAGGGGGAGTGAAGTAGGGGATGGGGGGCTGCAGTGGAGTGGGGGGGGGGGGCTGTAGTGGACTGTGGGGGGCTGTAGAGCAGGGGATGGAGGATGCAGTTGAGTGGGGGGGGGGCTATATTGTAGTGTGGGGGCTGTAGGTGATATTGTAGTAGGGGATGCAATGGAGTGGGGGATTGGGGGGGGGGTGCAGTGGAGTATGGGGGCTTTAGGGGGTAGTTGAGTAGGGGATGCACTAGAGTGGGGGATGGGGGGTGTAGTAGAGTGTGGGGGCTGCAGGGGGGCATTGGAGTAGGGGATGTAGTGGAGTAGGGGATATAGTGGATTGATAAATGGGGGGGGGGCAGTGGGGGATGGGGGTTAGGGCTGCAGTGGAAACCTTCAACTGCATTCAAAACATATCAGCATCACACTTCCCATCCTTATCTTTTTTATCCACAACCATGGAACTGTGTGAAATTTTCCATGCAACATTAATGAATGCTGTATAAAAACATATATCGTCTATTCCCAAGGAAAATTAAGTCTTCTTTAATTGTGGTATGCACCACACACCCCTTAACTCAAACATACTTATATTTCCCATCTGCAAGGATATGTCACCTTTTTTTATAATTTTTAGAGAATGATGATCTATAAAATTATCCTTTCCATATATTTTCTAAGTATAGTTATTCATACTTACCCTATTAGATGTTAAGTGAAATGGAGCTCGAGATTCTATAGCTATGACTCAAGAGAATTATAGATACTCAACAACATGCCACTCTTATATTCTAAATTAAGATTAAGAAATACACATTCGAAAGTGAATATTCGATAATTCAATCTCCAACAATTGAAATCCTTTTTCAGGTGTCCATTCTTCCCATAATACATACACAAGGGACCATATTTTTCTAAGCAACTCCCACTACAACATGTTTTGATTTCCCCTTTCTCTAACATTTCTATGATGTGGAACTCCCCCCTTCCTTCCATACTCTATGTATTTCTAGAAGATTCCTCCTTTAGATGAAGTTATTCATTATATATGAGTTGTTAAATGTTTGGAAAGACCTGATTAGTTTTTCTTCTTGAATTACTCACTATGGATTCCATCATGTCCCAATGTTGAAAAAGGTTCAGACTCAAATTACTACTCCTTTCCATGATTAGTCAGTCACCCCAGTTGCGGATTCACCACTATAAACCCAAGTGGTTACACTAAGGACCTCTCAATCCTATAAGAATAGAGACCCACTATGCTCCTACTATTGATTCCATCCAATGAATTCTTCTTCCCACTAACAAATAAAAAAGTATGTTTAAAATAATAGATTTCTCTAATCTCCAAGTTTATTATGCACCACTTGATATTGATATCCTAGCATGAACACACTGGATAACTGAGTCCACTCATAAACATAATCTTCAAGATATTTATTAGTTGATAGGCATGATTAGATCTACTCATCTCAAATAGTCACATCTTTTCTTTAACTATCTAGGTCACTCAACCCCTTGAACACTCATGAGTCGAGATATTCTCTTTCTTGAATGAATCTGGAATTCAATCTATTCATGCATTGTTGTGCGTTTTTGTGGACCTGGAATTTTTCATTTTTTTGATTTTATGTTATTTTCATTTTCTTTATGGTTTGGTTGTGATAGATCATGGTATAATGTGTGTGTTTTCATTGTCTAGGGTTTATTTGAAATAGAATTTTTAAATTGGAATGTTTAAAAATACATTGATTCTTATAGAAAACATGGGAATACTTTTATAATGATATTTGTATTTTGAAAAGTGTATAAAATGTTTTGGATTTAAAATGACAACCTATTTTTGGAAATTTTGTCAATTCGGTTAGAAAAGAGGATAAGTTTAATTATTTTCAAGGTTTTAAAGTGATATAAATAAATAATAATTAGAATCTTTTAAAGGATTTAATCCAAATGTACATTTAAAATAGATGCTTTGGATGTTGTTGGATTGGTGTAGCTCGATTTGGTTGGGTTGAATGCTTGTGGCCTGTAACTTTGACCACTCTAGCATAGCTGACCACTATAGCAGAGCTGACCACTGTACTAGAGGTATTTCATTTTCTTCTATTATTAGGTGTGGTGGAGAAATATCCAATAAAGGAAAAAGGAAATGCTATGTCAGACCCCATATGTGGTGGTTTAAAAACTATATTTTTTTTCTCACCAGTTTCTTCTCAGATATAAAACATGGTTTTATATTAGTTAAAAAAAGTGGGACATAAGAAACTTTGTTATTAGGATCAATAGAGGTATTTTTTGTTAGACTACCAGATGGAGTCTAAACAATGTGAATATATCGGGTTACATGAATCAAATTACACTACTAGTTGGATTCTTTGGGATACTGAACCACTGAGGTGATTCTTATATGTTTTGTTATATTGGTTAATATATTAACTATCTAGAATGGAATTTTGGTTGTACTAGGAAAACAGCAAGGTTGTTGTGTAATGGATGGAATCCTGGGTCTGTCCAGGGGGTGTAGGGGGTTTTTAGGGTAATGGGGAGGGTGCAGGTGGGGTGTCTAGAAGGGGGTGTCCATACGGGGTGTCCAAGGCTGTTGGGGGGGGGGGGTGCTCGGGGGTCTGCCGGGAAGGGGGAAGGTACAGGTGGGGTGTCTAGGGGGTGTCTGGGGGGTGTTCTATGGTGGTGTCTATGGGGGTCATCAGGGCAGGGGGAGGAGGTGTCTAGGGGGGTCTGTAGGGCATGTGGGAGGGGGTGTCTAGGGGGTGTCTAGTGGGGAGGGGTGTCGAGGGGGGTTCCTGGGGGTGTGTCTGGTGGGGGGTCCAGTGGGGGTGTAAGGGGGTTGTCTAGGGCAGTGCAAGGGGGATGTCTAGGGGGTGCAAGGCGGTGTTCAAGGGAGTTCAAGGGGGCTGACCAGGGGGTGCGGGGGCTATCCTGGGGGTACAAGGGGGCTGTACAGGGGGGGCATGTGGGTGTAGGGGGTGTTCATGGGGGGTGTATGATTGTTTTTTGGTATTCATCATTATTTTATAGGTTTGGACTATAATTTTAGAGTGGAGGTAGCAACATGCTGATTGTTAGAATTTCATTACTAGAATTGGAGCGGGGAGGCCACTGTATACTACTTTCTATAGAGGGGAGCCCACTGTATGCTGATTCTGGATGGAAGAGGGGTTGGCTAGAAAGGGTGAATATAGTTTTTTTTGATGTGGATAATATAAAATACCAATGGTTATATTTACCATTAATATAAAAATTGAGTAGTATATACCAACAGTTTGAAAACCATTGGTATAACTATGTCCCAATGGTTTCAATTAAATCGTTTGGAGGAGTGTGTTATAGGTGGTATACCAGCGGTTTAAGAACTATTGGTGTATACCCATAGAACCCAAATTATGGAAATGGTTCACTGTGAATCGTTGCAATTGGTTTATACCAATTGTTAAAAAACGTTGGTATAGTTGTATAAACCTATGGTTATTAACCGTTGGGATTGAAATTTACAAATAGTTAACAATAAACCATTGGTATTTTGAAAATCCAGCTAACATATCCAAATGGATCAAGCTATATCGTTGGTATATGGCTATCCCCATGCCTCATAACCCAATGGTTCAGTGAACCATTGGGATAGAATTTCCCAACTTTTTTGAAGATTTTACCAACAGTTTGTAACTATTGGTAAAAGCTTATTTTACAGTTGTGATAACTAGTAAGAAGATCGAATTGGTGAGTCAGTCAACGATCACCCAAATGGAATAATTTCCCCTGGACATACATGGTAATCACATCAAAAAGTCCATATATATCCCATCCCACTTTCATTCTGGAACCTTAAGGGATTGATCTAAACCAACTGAAACTTGGTACTCAACCTTTAATTGCTGACAAGTAAGGAATCGAGAGACAAACTCTGCAACTTCTTTCTTTCTCACTAACCAGCAAAACTAACATCGGAGGTCCTGGAACAACTTTTTCATTCCATGATTTACCACCAAAGTGGAAATATGAAACTCGCTCAAAACCTCCTCCCACAACGTCACTAGTACTACTATGAATCCTCTAAAAATAACGATGTGCTCCCCACTTTTTGAATATCCATAAAGAGTATGACCTGTGTATATCGAAGCACATACGTTCTCATAGTCGATACCCCTAATATATGCCTCCCTAACTCTATATATGAGTTGAGTGGTAAAACCATCGACTACAGTCAAGCAGATCCATCCCCATCCACAAAGGATAACTGCAATGAGGCCAACTGCTCTGAAGCATCATTTAGTAACTATGAACCATATATTCTATTGAGATCATCAACAACCATGTTCCCCATCCCAGGAGTATAGAAAATCTAGATTTCATAATCCTGGAGGAACTCTAGACATCACCTCTATCTCAAATTGAGATCCTTCTGAGAGAAGATATACTTGAGACTCTAATGATTATAGTAGACGATAAACCACTCACCTATTAGGTAGTGTCGCCACATCTTCAACACAAATACTACCATTTATAACTAAAGATCAAAGGTCATGTAGTTCTCTACATGTGGTCTCAACTGGAGTGGACCATAGGTTATCATCTCTTGCCTCTTCATCAAGACACAATCATGCTCAGTCCCAAATGCATCGCATAATACCACAAACTCGACACCCTCCTACAGAAATATTAATATCAGAGTGCTCATCATACTCCACCTCAACTACTGAAAATCCTACTAGAACATTTTTCACACATTAAAGGATACCCCTTTTGAGTCAAAAATATCATGGGTGTTGATATCCTAGAGAAATTAGGTATGAGTTTCCAATAATAGCCTACCCACCCAAGGAAGCTCCTCACCTCCATTGCACTCTTGGGTGAATCCCATGATAACACTGCCTCGACCTTGGCTGAGTCCATTTCCACTCCATCCACTAAGATAATGTGTCCTAAAAAGTGGATTAAATGAATCTAGAATTGGCACATTGAGATATTTCCATACTGCTAGTGCTCTCGGAGTACATCCAGAACTATCCTTAAGTGTCCCACATGATCCACCTCAGATGCTGAGTACACAAGGATACCGTCGATTAATAATACCATGAACCAGTCCAATTAAGGATGAAATATCATGGTCATGAGTCCCATGAACACTACTATGTAGTTATCCATACTATAGGGAGTCACTAAGTTATAATAATGTCCGTAATTACATCATAAGGTCATATTTGGTTTATCCTCTTCCCATACTCACAAATGGTGATAGACTAATCAGAGGTAATCCTTTGAGAACCATTAAGACACAGTCAATTGAAAAAAGAGGTCATTGATCCTCAATAGTGGATACTTGTTCTTCATAGTCACCTAGTTCACGTACCGGTTGTCCACACACAACCTCAAGTTCCTGTATGCATTTTTAGAATACTAAACTGGGGCTTCCCAGGGTGAAACATTGGGTCTCATGAAGTCATTTCTCTATAAGCCCTCCAACTGTACCCTCATCTCACAAAGCTCTATGGGAGCCATATGATATGATGGTGAAGATATCGGTGTTGTCCTACAATGTAAATCAATGAATAAGTCTCTCTCATGGTGGGGAGGTAACATGGAACATCTTTTGAATGACTTCATCATACTCCACCACTGCTATAGGAAACAGGAAACTTATAACGTTCACTACACAAAAGTTTCATGCTAGCCAACTGATGAGTAATTTGGTACACCCTCCTATTCATGAGTCTATCCTGTGCTTCCTAGGTTTCCTTTTCACTGATAATGGAAAAAATCATTTCATAACTATGGTCAAACTGCACCCTTCTCTTAAAATATTCAATCTGGTCATAAAATGTAGATAACTAATCCATACCATGGATGATTTTGTAAGGACTTGAAACTTCCACCAAGAGGTTCCAACTGAAACTCTTGCATTTAAGTGTCAAGTCACACTATCGGAAAAAGTGTCTGATTTTTGAGCATCCTCCAGTATGTGTCTCTTAGCTTATGGTTTGAGTCAAAGGTTCAACCAGATTTTCTAAGTCACATACAAGATATGTGGTGAGAAAGGAATGATTACAATCTATGTCTATCAGTACAATAACTAAATATTATAAGAAACAGATCATATCTAAAATCATTCTTGGAGCCCCTGGATCATAAACCTTGAATGAATATAGCTATCCCCAACCTTGTACTCCATCTCTCTGAGCTTGGAATGGACCACTCAAGGGTGGTGGTGGTAACATGTAAAAACATCGACCACCTCTTACTGCTCTCCAAGTTCCTTTGAAAAATTCACTACCCAGTAGATCTACCTGCTCCTATCACTGTCTTTACCCTATCTTCACATGAATAGAATTGCCTCTCTCTAGGATGACTCGACCCACATTGTGATCCCTGAACTATAGATCCTCTATTTTGGGATGTCCTACTAAAATATCTCCCACATCCAGGTCCTTGAGACTGATGTTGGTTCCCTAATATCGAGGTCTCTACTTCTTACTAATCACTGCTGACTGTCACCAGCTGTATCTTCTTATATAAGAAGCTTTCAACCACTAAAGCCCACTCAAGTTCTCCAAAATAAGTAGGAATTCACCGAGTGGTACTGTTGGATCGTATGTCTCTACACAGACCAATATTGAAGGACTGATACCTGATATACTGATCACAAAACCTATCCGTCGAGTACCTAGAAATGTTAATAATCCTTGATGAATAATCATCCAATGACCTAATACATTGCTGGAGCTGATGAATCTCCCGAATATGAACAACCCTTAGTGTAACTAGTGAGAACTCGTATCTAAAGAGGCTCTCAAACACTATCCATGAAAGATTCACCTCATCATGAGTCTGGGTAACCAAAATTCACCATAGTTTTTTTGATCTATGCAGAAGGCTCACCACCAATAAAACAATATGATTTGATGGTATCCTGGATAGATAAAAAACAAAGGCCACTACCTCAAGACAGCCCTCAAACAACTGTGGGTCATGCATGCCTCTGAACCTAATGGGTCTGTACCACTAAAACTCATGAATTGTGCATAGCGTATGCTTCTCATCCATTGGTACTGCGGGTACCACGAGCTTCTCTATAGGTGGTGGTATGGATGGTGCACCACCTGGAGGAAAAATATGGGGAACTAGTCCCTATTTCAAATCCTCTTCACATTGGGGGTCATCCACATGATCAAGCTTCTAAATCCTAGTTGGTATACCTCGTAGAGGCATCCTAAAATAAGGAAGATGTATTATAGTCAATGAGTATATTTAGAGAGATAACTCATGAAGGACATGGAAACGACAGCCCATCCCTATGTGATGCAGTACCATTATTTTCCCTACAACTAGTGTTATCATGTACCGTGTTGAAAAATAGGTTATCAGAGTCCTGGTGTATGGATACGTTGTCTGCCAAACCAACAATAGATCCCCTAGACTGAATGTTGAACTCAAAACACTTAACATTATTACCAAAAACCAATCTCACAGACTTCTGGTCCAAAAGTAGATCAGCTAACTAGATCTGATACCATTCTATCCTGACCCATCCTAATAGGGTCCATCCGGCGACTCCCCAATCCCACCTCCAATAGGCTAGGGGATAGTGACCAACACTGAGTAGGAATATCACTAACATGTGAGGCATTGCCTATGTACCTGTACACATGAACACATCCCCAAGTCTAAAAAATTTCAAAATATAAAAACCACTATGTAACCAATGCATACAACTATATAACACAACCAGAGTACGATAGGATGTAAAGTAAAGTAAACAAGTCCAGAATATAATCTCACAAGAAAGCATTTGTGACCAAAAGCCCACCCTGTAAGTAAAGGTACATGGAATACTGTCTATAGTCGCAGGAAAACACCGCGGTCTCTCTGGTCTCACAAAGCACCATATGGTTTTGGTCCACCTAGGACTCCATCAAAAGGTCGATCATCTGCACAAGACACAAAATGTGCAGGAAAATCTTATATAGGGATGAGTATAAAAAAAATCAGCAGGACACCCTGAAACCACAAAAAAAAGGAATTCATGGTCAAATCTACATATGTATATGTATACAATTCACATAAAAAGAATATCCAGATATACTCAATCCAAGAAACATAGTTTAGAGGTATTTTGAAACCACTGTATACCAACACTATGAATTTAGCTCGAAGATTTCATGAATAACTCATCTGGGAGAACACACTTCTGTGTCCGATTAAACTAATGATATACTTTGAGAGGTAATTCTTTTCATGTCTCTCCATGGGAGAGATAAGTTGATAGTTTGAATAGAATATGATACTAATTATGAGGATCACAAACAGGGCAATGGGGTGATATTAAAAACTCAATCCAAATTAACCTGTTAGGTAGAGTATCGGCACATGCATAGTATCAGTCACTTCGATACCAATAAATCCACCTATGGAAGGATAATGAATAGAGGATCCTACTTAAGGCCTCTTAGGGGATTTCATAAACTCTAAATAGGAAGTATTTCAGAAGGGATCATAATCCTAGGAGTAGTAAATTATCCATACCAACCTTCATGGGAATAATGAAGGGAAAAAACCCTAAAAAAACATGTCCAAGATACAATGGACAAGTGGATCAATACATGTAGAAAGGGGTACAAGTGTGAAGTAGGGTCACACGTTGTGTCCCTTGACCTCAATTATTACATGTGTACAATAGTTCATGTCTGTAGAGACCCGAATCATGACGTACATTGACATTACATTACATTTGCGGAATACTTAGTACATAACAAAAAACACACACACAAGGACCGTAATAGTTTAGTGTCTTTGGAAACTCGGAATATAATCTTCTAATCATGGTGAAAGATCTTCAAAATCTCCCATAAAGATCTTCCTTTTTTTTTACCAAAAACCATTCTTTTTTATCCTGGGGAAATGAAAACATAAAAGGGTGAGCTCAAATGCTCAGTAAGGGTAAACAAAAGAAATATCAATCACATCATATACATAAGCACGTAACTTTTGGAAATCTTAACCTGCAAAAGAGATCATAATTTCATAACATGGGATAAATCATGGCAGTGAAATGTAATCACAATAATCATAAATTAAAAAATGAAACTTTGTGGTATACACACATAATCATAGAGAATCATTTTTTGTTAGTCAAGACTCATTTCCAAGACTATCTTTGTGGACAAAGTCCCTTTCTGAACCGAGTCACCCCTGTTTCAGTCCTGTTTCACTGAACTGGTATAACCTACCATTCCAGCCATGTCTATCTCATGGGATATAAAATCTTTACCCAATGCATTGGAGGGAGATATAGGTCCCACCCATCTTATAATGAATCCTTTTTTATGTGTGCCACATAATCATAAATCATACATCATCGCATAACACATGTAACTAAAATGGGATTCTTGAAACATTATGACATCATAAAACAAATCATATAAGGTAAATGACTTCATAAAAATAATTCCCTCACAGCATAATCAAATCAATGTAATAATAGGGATAAAAACAAAACCCTATATTATCTTAGATGGAAAATAATTTTGATAAAACATTTGAACTCCATTCTTGGGGAAAATATCCTTTCTACTTCAATAACATTTTTTCCTTTCATAACATGTCATACGACTTTAAAATAAATGATGTTGATTAAAAATAAACTTGAAAACTTGTAAAGGAAGCTTCTTGGAAATAATTTATTAAAAATCCATTCATGTCGTATAAGTTAAAAAAACATTCTTCTCGTACCACAGAAAAGACCTACTAGATGGAATAGATCAAAAATATCATTGAGGAACTCAAATTCCCAACAATTATAGAAGGTACCACTTAGATGTTTTTTCATGGAACTGCACTGCCCATGCCTAGTAGTGTGTACCGCTCGAAAATTTCAATGTGATGTTGCATGATCTTTTCCAGAATCAGGTGTCACATAAACAAACTTTGTACCTTGAAAATTACAAATCATATATATAAATCCAAAAAGTAGGTCACCATAGTGTTTTATGTGAAAAAACACTTAGGCTAGGCTACTCTTGGGCAAAAATCCGAGTTCAAACAAAGGAGGTAACGACGATTTATGTTTCCTTAAAAGAGGCCAAGGGGTACACGAAGTGTGAGGGAAACCACATGGTGTGTGTTCCCACTCAACTTCTTGGCCATGTCCTTGTGGGTACATGGACCCAAGACATGTAATAGTACATACCGTGTAGGAGGACTACATAGCATGTCCGTGTCAACTAGGACTGGGCTGTATCCATGTACAGGGCCCCATGTCTCTGTACTAACCCCGTTTCTTTGTACTATGGCACACAACCATGTCCATGGATGTGTATTTACACATGGTATACCACCCATGTGATCGAGAACAATATTTTTCTAATCAGATAAGGGGTAAATGTTTTGTAGGAGGGATACATACTGTGTCATCCTTAACAATTTCTAAAACCCTACCTGCCACCGCTGAAGGGCTACAAGCCATGTGTTCATCCTGGTACATGGTGTGTATTCATGTTTTCTATAGAATTATAGATATGTGATCCATTCCTTGAATCAGGTTATTCCTCCATAGATCCCACCTTGAATATGACCTGTATGAGTGGATATAGCTGCGATTCATTGTTTTTGGCTGCCACTCGCTAAAAATCAGCCACGTTCTCTCTTCAGAGGTCTGTTGCATGATACACACACCACTATGCCTTAAAACACTATGGATTCATACTATTATCATCAAAATGATCTCACATGTCTTTTCAAAATTCTAGATCTAGCCATACTTCATCAATCAATGCTTGGTTTTTTCAATCCATTCTAGTTCTAAGGGTCCGATCGGGCTCGAAAATGATGGACAATGCCGAACCAGGATCGCATGGTATTACCTATGATAAATGTAAAGAAGAAATGCGATAAAAGAAACATAATTTCTTTATACAAATATTGGACATGAATTATTTCCCAACGACCAAGAATGGTGATCTCGAGTTAAAAACCAGAGAAATAAATCAATTCAAACTTCAATACATGGGTGCATGTTCAATCAAAAATTGGATCCGATCGATTGAAGGTATAGATCTCCTGAAAAAAGTTTATAAAAAGGGGTTAAATAAACAAATTGATGATTCAAACATAAATATTTGATCATTATTCATCAGAAAATATGATCACCAATGATTGATGAATTCTTTGCATTATTTGCATCCCGATCTTCCCTAGTCTAGAGTTTCATTGTCGTCAGATGAGGTTCACCAACGATGGAGGATGAATGATATCTAGAATCCTTATAGGGTTTGTGTGGCTAACCCTAGATGATTTTACATCTTTACATTCATATATAAAATTTATTTCATCTAAAGGGAATAATTAATTATTTCGATGAATGTACCACTAATGAGTGAGGAGTCGGAACACCCAACAATGACCCATTTTATGTCACTCCTAGGGTAAAAAACACATTTGAGACTCAATATTGGTGTCAAATTTATGATCCGAGCATCTGTTTAATTTTTATCCCATTTTATTCAACAAGCTGCACATGAGGAATATAAAATATATTTAATATTTTTTTAAAAGTAATTTTGGGAACTCTGAGGCTTGAAATTGAACGTTGTCTTAGTGCCTAACACTATAAATAAAAATAGACATATATAAAATATTACAAGGAAAAAACTAGGTTTCTATAATGGCGGAATGAGAAAACATATATCACAATATCATCAAATATAATTGATTTATTTAGATTATAAAGGATGTTCCTATTTGAAGTATGTATTAACTCATGTATTACAATGCATGAGTTAATTCCTCGACTTATACATACATAATATTCTTGTATTAAATTCTCTTATATTGGGACTCTTTCAATAGTTTAGTGATGATTATAGGAATAATATTTCATCATAATGTTATCTTATTAATTACGGGATTTCACTTTATTATTGTATCCTTTCCAAATGAATCATAATATACGATTCATGACAAGGAATTACCGAGGGTTACATGGGAAATGGCATGTGATAATAATACATACAATATTAATTAATAATATTGGATGATTAAACCATGAAATAGAATGAAATCATATTTCATTCTCTATTTATATAATATTCAATCATTCCCTATGATTGAGTGAGGCAGTTCTATCTCATTCTACATGATATTACCCTTTATCGTTGAAAATGATAGATCCAAAATAAAGTAAAATTATGATTTTCATGTATGATGTATACTATGAACAACTATATTTTACTTTATGATATTGTATATATATATATACATATAATGGATTTAGGGTACACATATTCCTTCAATCTACCACTTCACTAAAGCCTAATATGCTTTTTTCTATTTCACGTAATATTGTAACATATACAATAACTTATGAAATAATTTCCAAAAATATTTTTGAAATATTTAAAAACACTTTTATAAAGATTTCATCAATTTCTCCTTATATAACATAATATTTTATACCCTATAAATATCCATCAAAAACACTTTTGGGTTTACTTTAAAACACTTTTAAAGAAACACAATGAGTTAAACTCAATCCCCATTCATTTAACTACAAATTGTGGCCCCATGAAACTCTATAGAATTAAAAAAATATGAATCATTATATATATATATATATATATGTATAAAAATATTAGCATCTAGAAAAGAATCAATGATAATAATGTTATAATGGGATTTGATATGATCTCTGTTAAACAAATGTTCCCTTTGTTGAAGTCATCAAGTAACAATGAAACATGATTTATTTCAATCCCTTATAGCCTAATCATACATTCTATAATATTTGAGTATATATTTACCTAGTTTATTGATACATCACATGTTATTCATCTTTATAGAAGAGCTCATCACATACCCCTAAACAAAATTGATAATAACATCATACGTACTATCTAGTAAAGAACAAAAACTCCCAAGTCTATCTTAATTTAGGGAACAAAGTTCATAATCACCATATAAGAGTATAAATATCATCCTAGTTGAGCTCCATCCAATGGACCAAACAATAACATATAAAACCTTCCCTTGATTAGATTAGACCAATGCCTTCAATATGAATGGTATAAAATCATGAATGTTCTCATGATAGGTATCTCAGAAAAATCAAGTAATAGGGACCACGTATGATCCGTTAACACCTTGTATAAAAAAACATAGTGTATGACACTAAATGAGGTATACATGGTGGGCCATGTAGTGAAAAACAAAAATAAATATTTCCATTGTATTTGTGGACCATAGGAAATATCAATATCTCCATATAAGAAGCCTACTCATGATAACCTTAACATTTTTTCAGAATAGATAATAATCCATGAATAACATTGGTTAGGGGTAAATAAAATTCACACTTTAAAGATTAAATCATCATTTCATTTCATGAAATATATATCCATATATACATATATACGTTCAATAAGAAATTATGATAAAATGGGTATTGTATTTTATATGATACATTTTATATTATAAAAAATATTGTAAGAATACTTATCAAAACCCAATATGAATGCCAGTCTACCATATAATATATTATAAACTAGTAGATAAACATCATATATGCCACACATTATTGGGTAATGTTAACTTATGATATCTATATGTAATTATCTCCATATATTTATGTGATTATATGGGAACACCCACTAAAATATTTATTGAGAAACATATATGAAGAAATAATGTTTAAATAATAGTGAGATTTATGAATCATGCTCCTAATGTACAACTCCTTAAAGATATCCAAACATCTAAACTTCACAAAAAATGTTATGATTTTCATTTTTATTATCTATATAGAAATCATTATATGTATTACATAATTATAATTTAAGCTTTTACATCAATTTGTTTCCTTCAAATAATGTAAATATTTGCATATTTTTTGTTATTACATCTTGAAATCCTTTATAATAAACTGAAATCCACCTTAACTAGCATAATTTTTTAGGAACTAGTGATATTTCCTTTTTTATGATATCTAAATATAACTTTGTACATTTTTATTTATCATAAAATAACTTAATTGTTTTAGTATATCAATGAAAAAAAGTTACTTTAGACCAATATAATATTTTACTGTTTAATTTTAAACTCCCCTAAGTTTAAAAATTCTCCCACTATCATCTTAAACAACATATTTAAATTATAATATCATTCTATGATACAGAAAATCCGTTTTGTATATAAATAAATTATATTTTTATTTAGAAGGAATATTTATCAAATAATTTTTTTATATATCACATATGTTATTCTATATGTTTATAGAAATTCCCTCTAAAAAAATACTATTTATCAAAATATTCCACTGGTGGGTAGTAGGAACAACTTCCCTCAAATTTTTTAAAATGGATAAAACATTTTTTCCTTTCCTCCTTTTCAAATAATGTTTTAGAATCTGATGAATCATAAACCATGTGTATGTAATTAAAAATCTCAACTTTTTTCATAAAAAATCATTTCTTAATGATCAAATTCTCTTATTATATAAGATAAACGAGATGAAGATACACATTCACTTCTTAGATTCATGTGGGCTTCCTTTACATTCAAATATTTGGAGTAAAAACACTCTACTTCATCTCTTTAATAAAATCTATAAGATTTATCAATTATCCTGTGGATTTTTAACTATTTTATATTTTTTTTTTAAATTATAAACTTGTTATTACAACTATTCAAAACTATTTCTTTTCTATAACATTGATACCAGATATAGACATTTTATGGAGTTTCCAAAAATTAATCAATAATTTTGAACAACTATATCCTATGTAATCATTACTTATTCCTGGTTTTATTTTAGGTTTCAATGATAATAACTAGATATTAGAATAATTTTTTTTTAATTTATAAGTAAATTTTATTCCTATAGTTTAATCTTTTACCCACTTTTAGTTTTTATATGGAATCATAACTTAAATATCAAATTCTCAGTTCATTTTTCGCAATTCTTGAGAATGTCAAGTAAAATTTTCTTAAAATTATTCACATTTTCATAACATTTCCACTAACGGCAATATAATCAATTCCTTATATAGGATGATCCTCGTAGGAAAACTTTCGTCTTACTGAGTCATTAGAATTATCAATTATATTGTGTATATTAGTGGTGACTAAAATTAATTAGTATATTTAATATCTAATTCAATTAAAAACCGAAATGGGTCATTCTTTAATAATCATAGGAAACTAGATTCACATGTTGAACAATTTCAAGACATGGTTATTTAAAATGGTGGTGTTTTAATACATATAGTTTTCTCACGTAAGAACTCTTCATATGGTTCCAATCGAAGGAATTGAATACATTAATATTTTCCTTCATAAGTATTAATCTTAATGTCAAGTTTGATGATGATGTTACTATTATCTACAATATAAGATTTTATCAAAGGTGTATCATGTTTTATTGATACATAATAAGGAGTTTTATAAATTTTTATCCCACTAAAATGTTTACCCCTTTTTAATACATAAAATCAATTAGTAGGCTAAGATCTATATTTTATCATGACTTATACCAGTTAATAATGTAAATAATCCATGATTATATTTGGTATAAAAAATTTATAATCATATTATATATATCCTCGGATATTTGATTGTAAAAATCATTGTTTAACCATCAAATTGGACAAACCAAACACCATTACTTTGGTGCGCTAACTATTAGGGTTTCCCAGCTAATTGTAACCCAAATATAAATCCAAAAATAAGGAACCTAAAATTAGCATCACCTCATTACTTTCTTTCCTTACATAATATAATTCATGGGAAACTAACTTTTATGGTCACCCATAATAAATGATCAAGGTTTTGATAAGTGCCACATTAGAAGGAATCTAACACTTAGTATTTAGTGGTATTTAATATCAATGGCTTATCTCGTGTTATTTTCTTTGTATATGCATGTTTCTAAAAATTTAGTTTTTTAATCCTATGAAATCCGGGAAAATAATGTGATAACACCTCATTAATGTGAAACTCTTTACACAACCCAAAAGTTTGTGTAACTCACCCAAAAATAGAATCCAAATATATATACACATATCAAAATTCATTTAATGTATAAGTTATTTGAACTCTTCATGTAAAGGCTCAAAATTATACAAAATTGACAATATCTACATGAGTATGCCTGAATCCATAAGTAGCTAACTCCCACATTTCTAAAATAAGAAATAATCCAATAGGATAATAGGATATTCAAACCAAATTTCCTCAAACCAATGATACTTTACTCTAAGGAGAATATAATTCATAATAATTCTAACACCTACTATGTATAAGATATGTTCAACAAAAAAATTCAAGAACATAACATAAATTACAAACCTATGTTAAGGTAGATTGAAACTAAATTTTATATTTCCATTCCTAGTATGATATGGAAATTTATAAGAAGTAGTTCATATCATTAACTAAATCATACAAAAAATTCCCAATATTAACAATTTTAAAAATTAATAAAGAAAGAAATAACCTTTAAATAAATGAACAATTAATATATTTAAACATGATATAAAAATTTAAGAAATATTCTTAAAATAAATCATAATCATAAACACTTTATAATTTTAGATAATTAATTATTAAAATTCCACAATTCTTGGATATAAACACGTTAATTTCATAATATTAAAATTTCATGTTGTTCATTATATGTAATTTAATTTAATTATATGATATTTATAAGAATTATACACATTTTATAATTCAATAATGTAATCTATTTACATAATCTTAAATATTACATCTAAAAATTTTTAAAACCTTGTCCAACAACGACCATCAAATCTAATTTTGAATAGGCTAAAATAATTAACAAATAAAGCTTCTTTTAATTTGATCATTTCAAATTAATCATTATGAAATTTTCATAATTTTCATAAATATAAAAAGATTATATTATTCCTTATTTTTTAATATAATTTTTTTTATAAATTTCCCATTATGATTTATAAATAATCATTTCATATACAATTCACTATGCATACCATATGAATTTTAAAATATATTTTTAATATTAAAACTTTATTTTGAAGGAATATTTATAATAAATGTTTTATAACATTTAATTAATTAATGATAATCACTTTATAATTAAAAAATTTATCAAAAATTTTATGAAAAAATATCTTAAAATATCTTTTTATTATTATTTATGAACAATTTATAAATAATTAAATTCAACTTATAAGTGAAGATTAAGAAAAACAAATTTATTCTACCCTAATAATATTTTAGTATTTATATATGTCATCTACTAGGATAGATGTAAACAAAACTTTTTAATATTAGGCATATTTTTCAATCGATAGTCTAATAACTCCATACGACTACGTAAGTAGTATGGATATCACTTTTTGTAAGATGTATTGTATCATATTTATGATACAATGTCATGTTTTGTAACTCCATTCAAAAAAATCATTTTATATGATAGGAATGGTTTTTTCACTATAACCAAAATAAAAACTTGAATTTATACCATATCATAGATTATGATATCCTATATTTTATTCTGTGATATAAATTCCATAGAACAATCCCAATTTCCATATTTGATTATTGCAAAATAATGTGAAATATGATTATAATTTCTTCATTTACATACATGATTTCAAAAAACCAATAATATGGGTAGATCTAATACTGCTAGTGGCATCATTATGGGTCTATTAACACTTAATATAACCTGTGAATGTTACTAAAACCCATTCCCAAGATCACCCATGCTATGATAAATGAAATAAGCTATAATAGAAATAAAAAACCATTATAAACTACATACCTTACATTGATATATCCATGGGATAATATCAATATCATCTTAAAATAGGTTTTACAATGATCACTACAGTGTCAGATGAAGTAGTACCACCTCCAGAGCTGTCTATGAGATATGCTAAATCACAAATCATATGATCAAGAGTATCCTTCCTTCACGGTGTCCTAGCACCTCAAATGTAAATAAGAAAGAATAAAAGATATTAGTGATTGGGAGTATAATTGGGGAATAAAGATAAAATCTATCACACTATCATTGAATGGAAGTATATTAAATAGAGGTCTAGAGATTATCCTCAATGAAACACACATTAACTCACGTGTTAAAATGCTTTAGTTAATACCTTAACTTATAGATTCATTTAATGAATTTATTAAACTCTCTTATGTTTCAAGTCTTATAATGGCTGAGTGATAGTTATAGGTGGAATATTTCATCCCTATTTTAATGTGTTAACAATATACTATCATTTTATTAGTACATCCTTTCCAACTTAATTATACTATATGATTCAGGGAAAGGCATTACTTAGGGTTGCATATGAAATGACATATGATAGCATTACATATGATATCAATGAATGATTTAATATGATTAATCAATAAAATAACATGGAATCGTATTTCATGTTTCATTTATGAAATAATCTATTTTACCATATGATTTTGTGAGGTAGTAGAATCTCATGCCATATGATATGCCTCCTTATCGTTAAAAATGATATATCCAAAATACAAGGAAATTATGGTATATATATAATGTATACTATTACATATTATATAAAAATATAAAATATAATATATTCATAATATATATATATATATATCATGGCTTTAGGGAACACTTATTCCTTCATAAATACCTAGGCCCATGTTCGTGAGGATTTTTGAGAATTTACTAAAAATATTATTTCCATAAAATTCTATCCAAAAAGGATTTTTCCATTTCCTAATGCATGGAATTTTTTCCCTCTATAAATTCCTTTAACCATGACTATTTTGGATAATATTTAGATACATTTTCATACCATGATAATGGGAAATATGTTTAGTCATTTTACCTAGCCAATGAATTTTGTATGGAGAATTTAAAGTCTTGAAATGGATTGGAAATATCCACTATGGCATGGTACAAACCATTTTGGGCCATGAACATGGAAAATTGATTAGTTATCGATTGTATATGGAATTTTAATATGATTTTATAGTTTCTTTGATTTTCATCAATACTTATAATTCCTACTTTCCTTGGACTTTGTCATGGCCATACTGAAGTTACAATGGAAACACCTTTTTTTCATAACATTTATGTCATAATCCTTCTATATAAAGAAAAAAGGGAATTTTTTCCTCCATGTCATGGTTACCCGGAAACTCATTTTTATAGAATATTCATTATTCCAAATATCAAAAAAAAACCTTCATATATTCTATTTAATAAAATTATAAGGTTTCAGAGGGATGTCTAACATAGTAAATCCAGTGGAAGAACAACTCCAAAACAAAATTAAACCCTTACTATATCTTTAGGTTTGTAAGGAATTTAAAAAAATAATAAGTAGAATGATGTACATTACATCAATCAATATGTATTTTTTAATCTCATTACAATTTTTTGATCAAGATCACTGAGAAGAAACAAAAGGAATCCTTCCACTGGAGGTATTCATGTATCATGGGAATCGCCCAACACTTAGGTAAGACCTCTACTAACACCATGATCTTATAAAACCTTAGTTAATAGTGGGATAGAATTAGAGAATTGAAATAATTGGTTGGATCAGTTATAATGATTATATCCACTTACATGACTATTGATCCAACTTATATAACATGGAAGAGACTCAATAAATTGACCTTAATTTATGAGGCATTTCATAAATGTTTCATTCTACTACAAATCTTTATAATGTTAAATCCATTCCTATATTAATTCATATAATGTTTAAATTAATATATTGAATTTTAAACACCTCATAATAATCATCTAATCATGAATGTAACAGAGTATGAAAATTGTTGTGGAATATGGAGGTAAAAAAAATATCATTGTACGATATGATAATTCTCTTGCATATCCACCATTAGATAACATGTCACACACTTTTGTGGTGTAAAAAAGGAAAGACCCAAGTGTGTTTTAAACTGCTGCATTATAGTCATCCCTTTAGTACACAAATCTATCAATCCAAGCACTATCCACTATATTAATAGAATAACAGTTCCCATGTACAGTGAGTACCCACACTCATATGGTGATATCAATCACACCCAATACCCTATTACCACCTAAAATCTATCCCTTATCTAAATTAATGGTCATTACCACCCCCCACTTTTTTATACTATATAGTATAGTTATAAACATACACAAGTAAATTCTACCTTATAAGCCTATCCCATGTGTACATGACCCACGTATCCTTAGCCCCATAATGAGTGGAAATCACCAACAACCTATAGCTACACACCAACAAACCTCTATTCCCATGGTGAAAGATATATAACCCTATATCATTATTGAATCACATTTCCACATATCTGATGTCCCACTCAACCCCTGTGTCATATAAATATATCCCACACCATCCATAACCATATTTCATGCCATGAACAAGTAGAAAAACCCAATTCAAGTGCCATGAGTACAGATTGCCAAACAATCTATTGGTCCAACAACCACCATACCACATTTTTTTAGAATAACTTAACCCATATATTCTAATACCTTCCATTTACAACTCTAATACAACCCTAAAGTACCCTAGAGAATCTAACTAGTTCCAGTTTTGGTCACTAACATGACCTTTCCCATGACTATAAATCACATGATAAATAAACAAATGTAAAACATAGGAAACAATTAGGAACCCACCACATCACACTATAAAGGTTCTACTCATTGAATCCCAAAACTATATTTGACTTGAGGAGTAATAAATCAAAAAACTAAATAGAAATCCCTAAAAGGGAATTATAAAAAAAATAATCACAAGGGAAACCAATTTAGAAACAATTAAAGGAGTCAAATGAGACCCTCCCAAAATGACTCCCAATGATGAACATCAATGTGAAGACCATGTATAAAATGGTGATAATCCCTCAAATGGGATGAGAGGATGTGTGAGAGAGAGAGAGAGGTTTTGAATTGTTCTGGGTCTAGGGTGTAAAGACTCGTGCTTCCATGAATATTGAATTTGAGAATAAATTGGAATTTTTTCTTTTTGGGTGCTTATGAGGTGTAAAATGGTCATTTTACCTTAGAAGATGATCTAGGATAATGTTTCTAACCCATCCATTGTCCCCATAAGAGATATTTTACCCTAGTGTAGGAGTTATGGGGAATCTCAAGTCGTTCATGTTTTGGAGGAATATTTAATATATAATTAATTAAATATTAAATTATTTGCTCACGTTTTGTGGTGATATCTTCTAAAAAAAGTTTTAGATTGATATTTAAACTCTATGGTTGAGTTATAAATGGGAGTTTTTTCTAATGAGTGGTATAAACCCCATTTTGGTTTAGGGGATAAAAAAGTTAAATGAACATTTAATCAATTAATTAAAATACTTCCCACCTCTCATTTGGATACCCATTCATGGTAGGAAGATGGATGGATTCTACCATGTGCATGATGACCAGATAAATAGGTAAGGGAAAAGTAGGTTTCATAAGATACATTGACTCTTGTTTTGACTAATAAGACTTGGTAATATTTTTAAAAATATTTCTGAAGCCATGTGCTGAGTCGACGTGGGATTCTTGGGCCCATAGAGACTCGACGTGGTGATATTAAATATAATAAATATATCTTTTCACACATACATAATTTAAATTGAAACATATAATGAATACCAGATAGATTTGTAGATCGTAAATATGATGCCATAGTTATGTTCAGAACATCGTGTTTACCCTAGGCATGATATAAAATTTATTGGTGGTGGGTGTTTGACCAAAGGCATATTTGAAGAGGGGTGTTAAAAGAGTGTTTATTGATTTATTAAATTAAAACCAATTAATACCTATACCACACCTTTGGTCTGAAAACACATAGAAGAGGTGCAACCCTCTCACCCATTTGGAGCATCAGACGAAACTGAGGTCAAATTGAGGTGAAAAAGTGTCGTCGATACCCATTTTTGACTTCGATCATCATCAGATTGAGTATAAACATGATCCAAGTGTCATTCTACACATAAATCTTTGTATTTTCACTATGTGGTAGGTGTATTTGTGTTTTAATTCCCCATATCTTTTTATGGATAATTTTATGTTTTTAGATCCCTTAGATGTTTGCTAGGGAGCCTATGAGGGTTGATTTGTTTGTTTCGAGGAAAACTGCGGTTATTTGGGTTAGTCATAGAGAAATTACTAATGGAATTCCCATATAAACGATTTTTAGTGCAGTGGATCAGGCCATGTTATAACAACACTAAAAATTATATCATATTTAAAATGGTTTATTACATAAAATTTCACTCAATACAACTCTGAAGATCGATAGGTGTAGTGTGTTTGTGAAATTAGGTACATTACATGACAACTTAAAACATGAAATAAAACATATTTATTTAAAAATTCATTGACATGACCAAAATATTACTTTGTACTTAACACACCATGGGATAAATTGAGGACATGCATAAGAAAGGGGTGATCTATAAAGACCATTAAGGGAATAATCAAAGAATAACACGAGGAAGACAATACATGTTAGAAAATTGGGATATAAATAAATAATATATAGAACTTTAATAATAAGGCATGACACTTCATGATAATTATAACATGGGAAATGCATAAACTTCCTAAAACATGATGTAAGCATGAGTCAAGGCTCATTGCATGTAACACCCGAGACTTTTATGTTATATAAATCATCAAAGGAATCTTTTTCTACACATCACTTGCTTGGCTTGCTTTACACGCAATCGCGACCTTCCTCGATAGCTTTCGTCGTACGCAATACCGAGTTTCACTAAATAACAATATGCTATTAAAACTAGCCGTTATGAATAGTAATAACCACTTTTTGAAATTTTATAAATTTTATTTTTCAAAATGGACTTCATTTTTGGACTCAGAATATCGAAATTAGCCTAGGGTGAAATTTTGGTATTTTTCTGAAAACTTTCAATTTTTGATGAATAGTGAAACCACTAAGTGGTAGGTTAAAAACCAAATTTTGCATAAAACTTAATTTTACCGCTTCTGTGAATGGAATTTCGAAAATCCGAGAGACATGGTTAATATCAAGGACTAAAATGTGGTTCAATGAGATGAAAATAATTTTTTGGTGAATAGTAACTTTTTACTATTTTTACCGCGGTTAATAGTAAATAGGGTAACTAAGGGTAAATATGATATCAATATTACCCTAACACATGTCCTAATTCTATTGGACAAGTGAAATTCGACCAAAAACAAACTTAGGAATAAAATATGACCATTTAGGCCCACTTGGATTAGATTAGGACATTTATTATTAATTTATTTAAAGAAGGGTTAAAATAGTTAAAATCAAAGTTTAATAAGTAAATCATTTTTAATATGGGGTTATGCATAAGATAAATTCGATTGTAAATATTCATTAGAAAGCTAAAAAGATTTCCTACATGATGGTATTTTATTTGTAATTTTTAGACATCAAATAATTTAATTTATTTATGACACAAAGATGATGCAGTAATTATCTTGTTAATGAAATATTGACAAAATTGATAATATAAATACCAAAATAAATGTAATTTAAGACTTTTTATGAATTCCACTAATTTTATAGGTTACTATGATATATTAATGTTGATTCAATAAACTTGGTTCGAACATATAATTCTGTTATGACTTTCACAAAAATCATATATCAAATAGTGTCAAAATTGACACAAAATAGTTTTTAAATCAAATATTATATTATTAATTGTTATTGTATTCCTAAAAATCTAAGGTTCGGCCAAATGACTTAGATAAGGATATATATTTTAATAATAAACAATTTGGGGTTCGTTTGGCATGTTATAGTAAGTGTATTAACCATATAGTGAAAGAAAACAAAAAGACATGGTAAAAGTTAAATTATTTAACTTAGAGTTAAATCTAATTAATAAGGTTAAAATAATATCCTAAACTTGTCTAAATCCTATTGGTTTATGGGATTTCGACCCTTCCCCACTTTATCTTCGAAATAAGACCCTTTGGAACCATTATAAACCGATTTTGACTTTAATATAAAATAATATTTTGAGATATTCCTAAGGTGCCCCTCTCCTCCCTTATAAAAGGGCACCTCCTCCCCCTCCTCCTCACACCAATTTGAGCACTCAAGCTCGGCCAACCCCTGCCATTTTCTCCTCTCCACTTCCCTAGAATAATCCTAGAGGTCCTGGTCTTCTCCAAAGACCAATCTTAGTTCCTTAAGTGGAGGATTCAAAGAGGCGTTCCAAAGAAGAGGTAATATCGATTACCGATCTTTTCAATTTCTTTCGTCTTCAACTTCTTCTTCTTTAGTTGTTTCATGATAAAGTAATAACATCAGTATTACTTACATACTGATATGTTATTATAGATATGAAACAACCCTAATTCACCTTCTATCCATCCTACGGAAAAAATGAAATCACCGCGCGTGCGTACGTACGGAATACCGTCTCCACGCCGTGGTGTAATCTATTTTTCCACCATCACCTTACAAGGATGGTTATAATGGTGTAATAAGTAACTATATATGATTATTATGAAGTAATATTGATACTGAAATAATATATACATATACTCCAATACAATTCCACGATCATAGGAACGATATCATCACTCGTGCGTACGTACGGAATACCGTCTCCACGATGTGATGCGACTCGTTCTACATGATCTTCATTTCATAATAATTATATAAATGAATTGAATGAATGAATATGGTATATACTACACTAATACCATTCTCTAAATGAATTATCTATAACCTAAAGATAATAATAAGAATTTATTCGGCAAAACATGAGTAAGAACAAAAGGCAATAAAGACCCGAGTAACAAGTAACAATGAAATATTACTAACAAGAAGCTAAGAATATGACCATATATGATATCATATCAATATGTATGATTCTGGAATAAGTCAATAACATTATTTAAACCATTATACAGGAGCTTCGGACACATACAAGGCAAATTGGACCTAAGGTAAGGGAAATATCACAATCTCATTTTTATCCGAGATTGTTTATTCGTAAGTATTTACTGGGGTGTATTTTATCATCCACATCCATGTTCCCTCAATATGTAATATTGTTTCCATCCACTTGCAATAGTTTAAATCCAATTTTACCCTTAGGTGAGTTTTTAGTAAAGAATATGAAAGGAATGTTTTGTCGTTTTTCCGTACGAGGTACTTTTTTGACTTTTCCGACAAAAGTACGAAGAATGTTTTTTTTAACTTATACGACACGAACGGATTTCTACTGTTTTATAAAGCCTTATTTTCATGAAGCTTCCTATAAAAGATTTCATGACTATTTTCAATAAAATCTCTTTCTTTTAAAATTGCATGATGTTTTGTGAAAAGAATTTGATTTTGAAGAAGAAAGGATATTTTCCTCAAGAATTCAATTCAAGTGTTTTATCAAAATTATTTTCCATCTAAGATAATAAAGGGTTCTGTTTCTATCCATATTTTTACATTGTTTTTACTATGTTGTGATGGAATTATGTTTATGAATTCCTTTATCTTATATGAATTGTTTTATGATGTCATGTTGTTTAAGAATCCCATTTTTATTACATGGGTTATGATATGATGTATGTTTTATGATTATGTGGCACACATAAGAAAGGATTCATTATAAGATGGGTGGGACCTATATCTCCCTCCAATGCATTGGGTAAAGATTATATATCTCATGAGATAGACATGGCTGGAACGGAAGGTTATTTCGGTTCAGTGATACAGGACTGAAACGAGGAGTGAACTCGGTTCAGAAAGGGACTTTGTCCACTAAGATGGTCTTGGCAATGAGTCAAGACTAACAAGAAATGATTTTCCATGATTATGTGTGCATGCCACAAAGTTTCAAGTTTCATGTTATGATTATGGGGATCTCATTTTCACTTCTATGATTTATTAAGATTTTATGATCTCTTTTGCAGGTTATGATTTTAAAAAAGATATGATATGATTTTTATTTCCTTTATTGCCCTTGCTGAGCATTTGAGCTCACCCTTTTATGTTTTCTTTTCCCCAGGCCAGGAAGATGGATATTAAGTAGAATATGCTAAAAGGGACCCTAGATATGATGAAATAAATGGGAGGCACTGTAGAAGATTTATGAACCAGTTGTTTATGTTTCCCAGTTTCTAAAGACACTATACCTATACGGTCCTTTGTGGTTTTGTCATATGTTGTAATAAGTGTGCTTCAATTTTGAAGTATTAACAATGTATGTAAAGTATGGGTCGTTATATTGCATGTGGAGGAGCATGAGTCATGGATCATTGCACTTGGACGAGCATGGGTCGAGGCCCATTTCACAAGGAGCATGATTCAAGTACCATTGCACATGACATATCATGATACTAGGAATTACACAATGCATTGGGGTTCTATCAGGATACACCCTTCATAATATTTTCATTCTCATGTTTAAGTGTTCCACATAGACCATATAACATGGTTTCGTTCAAAAAATATAAAATTTTTTTAAATAATTTTCAAATATTCTAAATTTAACTTTTAAAATAAATTGATATTTATTGATAATTGATGGTTTTTGACAATAATAGAAAGAAAAAATATCAATATTCTATAAAATAATAATGTACATATTCATATTACTGGGGTATTGATACATATCCCTTTATTACACCAGTATATTCCCTAAGAGTTAGGTGAGTGATGGTGGGGATTTCATGTTGTTGTTCGGTGAACATGGTTTGGGTACTGATATCGATGAGCATGAACTTCTATTGTAAACAGTTTCTCTCATGCTTATGTTTTTGGATTGTAGCTTTGGATTGGTCTAGGGAAGACCAATAAATGCTATCTCCCATCGATGAGCTGATAAATGTGCTTCATAAGGTATAATCCTACTAGTTAAGGCCATCACTTCCTTTTTTTGTACCAAATGGATTTATTAAAACCCTATATTTATACTAGTCATGTGATCACTGTTCAATGACTATATTATCAATGGTAAAAATCCTTAATGGTTATTTAAAATCCAATTGGATATAATATAATAAGTTAATGTGTTTTCTATAACCATAATATATTTAATTAAATAAAAAATCGTAATTTTATTCATAGATGTTAGGGTTGTTACAATATTCCCCCATTAAGAAATTTTACCCCCAAAATTTCTTTTTCCCATACTAAAATGGACAAGGGTAACTCTACTTCATCACCTCATATGGTTCCCATATTGCTTCTTCAAACTTGTGGTTTCACTATAACAAATTAGCGATTGGCATTGTATTATTTGGTATAACTTTTTATCTATGATCAAAGATCTTCACCATATGCTCCTCATAGGAAATGTCATTCTCCAATGGTATCCCATATAGATTGAGTACATGTGATGGGTCAGATATGTACTTTATTAAGAGGGATACATGGAATGCATCATATACTTGAGATAGGTTTAGTGAGAGTTCTATTCGATATGGCACTTCTCCAATTCGATCAAGGATCTCAAAAGGGATGATGTTCCTTGGAATAAGATTTCCCCTCTTCCCAAATCTCATCACAATATTCCATAGAGATATGATGAGGAATACCATGTCTCTAATAACAAACTCCAGTTCACATAGTTATTTTTCAATATAGCTCTTTTTTTGACTCTGAGCATCTTTGATGTGCTACTGGATGGTATTAACCCTCACCACCATTTCTTCGAGATTATAAGGACCTATAAGTTTTTTCCCCAACTTCATCCTAATATGCTAGTTTTCTGTAGCTCTTATCAATACGGGATTCAAAAGGATCCATTTGGATGCTTGAGTGGAAACTATTGTTGTAAGATAACTCCACCAAATGAAGATGTTGGTACCATATTCCTTTGAAGTGCATTAGGTATTATCTCAACATGTCCTCAAGTGTTTAGATATACTGCTTAGATTGGACATCATTTTGAGGGTGATAATCTATATTGGCGTTTAGTTTAGTGTTTAGAAAATGTTGGAGACTTTTCCAAAATGTAGAGGTGAATCTTGGATCTTGAACAAACATCATTGATAGTGGTACTCCATGTAGACTTACCACATCTATGATGTATATATGTGCTAGTTGATCTAGGGGGAAATCCTCTCGAATCATGATAAATTTTGATGTATTTTTAAGATGATCCACAACAACCCTAATAGCATTGTTTCCCTTGGAAGTCTGGTGACAAATTCCATGGTGATATTTTCTCATTTCCAAGTTGATATAGGTAAGGGTTGCATCATCACCATAGAATTATGCCATTCAACCTTCACTTACTCACATACTAGGCACATTTATGTATAACCAACAATATCCTTCTTCATTTTATCCACCCAATAGTGGTATCATAGATCTCAATACATCTTTGTGTTTCCTAGGTAAATAAAGAAAGACAAACTACGTGCATCATCCAAAATTTATTTCTATAACATAGGATTTGATGGAACACATAGTATTGAACAAAATATCACAATTCCTTATTTAGTAAAATTAAACTCCAATGATTTCCCTTTTCTTAATGTTTATACTTTCTTCTGAATTCCCACATCATCTTTTTTAATATCCTTTAACCTTTCTGAATGATATAGTTGAGCAATCATTTGTGAAAGGATTTATGATGTTCATTTCATTATTATTCCCATGTCTATATTATTTAAATCATAGAAGATCGAATCCTTCTCAATTCTCATCAATGATAGAATTATAGGGTCCTTTCTACTTAGAGCATCTTCCACTTTGTTCTCATTCCTATGATGGTAGTGGTTTGAGCAGTTGTAATCCTTGATGAGCTCTATCATTCTTTATCGAAACAGATTCATCTCTTTCTTTGTGATTATATATTTAATAATTTTTTAATCCTTATATATTTCACACTTCTCCCCAAATAGATAATTCTACAAAATGTTCAATACAAATATCACCATTGCCAACTACAAATCATGTGTGGAATATTTTTTCTCATGAATTTTCAACTTCCTTGAGGAATAGGTAATGAATTTTTAATTTCTTATCAACACACATCCCAATAACTTCATTGAATCATCACTAAATGTTATGAATAGTTCCCCACTCTTAGTAGTGTGAGAATTAGGGTGGTGATAATATTACTTTTCAATTCCCAGAAGCTTTATTCACATTCATCATTACATGAATATTTGATTCTATTTCAAGATATCTTAGTAAAAGGGTTTTATAATCATGATAAATTTCTCAAAAATCAATGATAATATACATATAACCTAAGGATTTTGTGGATATCTATCACAGATGTTGTTCTTATCTATCCATAAATTAATTTTTTCATGGAAGGATCCATAGATATCCCATTTATTTTTATGATATTCCCTAAGAATGAGACTTCCTTAAACCAGAACTCACACTTTCTATACTTTTCATATATATTATCCTTTCACAAGGCCTTTAAAATAGTGCTCAAATACTCCTAATGATCCTTCTTGGTTTTAGAATATATTAGAATATCACATATAAATACTACCATAAATTTGTCAAGGTAATCTATAAAGAATATATTAATCAAGTCCATAATGATTTTTGGGGCATTAGTGAGTCCAAATGGAATCACTATGAAATCATAGTTCCCATACCTTGTAAGAAAAAAAGTCCAAGGTATATCCTCTCTTTTCAACCATAGTTATTAATATTCTGACAACAGATCTATCTTGGAGAAGTATTGTGCTCCACATAGTTGATTGAACAAGTTATCAAATCGTAAAAAAGGATACATGTTCTTTATCATGATTTTATTGATCTCATGATAATCATTAAAAAACATAATTGGCCCATCCTTCTTCATGATTATGAGGACTGGTGAACCCCATGGTGAAACAATTGGGCAAATAAATGCTTTATACATATTTTCTTGTAGTTTTTGATTCGGTTCCTCACATTCTACAACATCCATTCTATACAGAGTCTTGGATATTGGCAACACCCTGGGTATAAGATCGATTAAAAATTCAACATCTCGGTTAGGGGGAAGTCCAAAAAAATTCCTCCATAAAAACATCGAAATATTCCCTCACAATAGGCATGTCTTCAAGAATGGTTATTTCATTAGCATCATTCATTTTAGCTAGATATTATTTCTCATTGCGAAATAAAATCCATGCTTGAGATTATGGTGCTAAATAAGATCCATCCTCTTCCTTGAAGTAGTATATAATCAAGGGTCAATTTTCCATATGGAGATTTATTTCCCTTTCATGAAAAATTATGTTGGATTTGTATAGGGAAAGCCAATTTATGCCCACAATAGCATCAAATTCTACCATGGAAAGTATGGAAATGTTCGCCAGGAAGTTCGATACAAAAATTATGATAGGGGAGGAGTTATATAAATTGGAGGAAATAATTACCCCATTTTACATTCTCACCGACATATTTTGCTTCCATTCTTTGTGGTGGTGTTTTAATAGTTTTAATAAACATTCTTGATAGGAACGAATGCATAAAACCAAAATAAAAAAGTACATTCTCTATTTTAGAATAAAGAACTCGAATACCTATGACCAATTAATTATCTGGATTCTCTTTAGAGGTAGTGATGGAAAAATATTTCCATTTTTTCCTTGGAGGTTGTTCATTTCCCCCCAAATCCCTTGGATTAGGGCATTGATTTGCAATAGTCCATGATTCCTTGTAGTTGTAGCAATGCAAAATGTGCTGAGGGATGATTGGAGAATTTTTTTCCTCTATCTAAATAGTGTGTTTATCTTATTATAAATTATTATATAGGTTCCCATACTTCCCACACATAAATAATTTCCTTATTCCCCTTAGAAAATTTCTAGGGTTATTCTTTCCGTACATTCGATAAGTGAGGTGTTGGAATTTCATAGCACCGTTGGATTTATCCATTAGACCGCTAGAATTAAAATCAAATTTCCAATTCATATCCCCATGATACCAATGAGATTCACCGATCTCTATATTGAATTTCACAGAACATTGAACAATTTACTCATAGTTATCAAAGCCATAGATTTTAATGAATTTTCATAGGCTAGGCTTTAGCCCACCAAAGAAGCAGTAAACATTGCATTCATGGGTAATTACAAAATCATAGGCATATATTTCTAGTCTTGGTAAAATTTCTTCATATTCCCTAGTATATTCATCATTATTTTTCTTGAGTTCAAGGAAATATCGTTCTATATAAATATGGAAGGTGTGGGGAAATATTTATCAATTTTTTTCATAATTCCTTCCACTCCATTATTTCACTCTCTTCATCAAGCTTCATATTCTTGATCAATGTCAACCAATGATCAACTTCACACTCCATAACATAAATAGCCATAATTAACTTCTCTTATTTGGAATAATTAAGGATAGAGAATATTTTTTCAATGGAATTGATACATAGCTCCTCGATTAAGGGAACATATGATCCATTGAAAGTAAGAGGCCTTTATCCCATAAATCTCTCGACTATGGGTTTCTTTATCTTTGTGAGGGGGGGGGGGGGGTTGTGTAGTCTTATTATTATAGGTTTCTATTCAGAAATTTAGTTAACTGATATATTATTGTGAATTTTGTTTTTATTCTCACTCCCACCATTTTGGGCATCTCATTGGTGATATCCTCAAACATCCCTTTGCATCAGTTAAAAGCACGATTCATCCTATTTCTGGCCATTGTACACAATAAAAGGAAAATTATGGATGATTATCTTAAACTATTAAACACATAATAGAGAATCCAATGACATTAAAGGGATATCTTACATTTATCTTTTCAATTTATGAGTTTATAGGCTTCAGTCTATGTTATCCATGATTTAATTACTAACACATATTCTTATGGGAATTTATTTGTTTCGATAATAATAATTTGTAATGAGATTATGAATTTACCAATTCATATCCCCTGAGAGTTTCATACTAGGTGAACAGTAAGGCTTGTTGTCTTGTATAAGGTTACCCTCAGTTAGGCATGGAAGACATTGTTAGAGTTATTAATCTTAGGTAAAATTGTTCTAGAACCACATCCACTTATAGGTTCTAGACATGGATGTATTTTCTTAACAAACCACTCTCTCAATACTCACCAAAATTTTGGGAGGTTTTCTTATAGTTATTATAATATTTAAAAGTTTTCATTAGGGTTTTCTAATCTAATACCAAAAATAACTAAAAATATCCATTGATACCAACCATAGGAACCCTGCATTTTATATCATATTTAAACATGATTTATCTGATAAAAATTCACTCAATATAACTCATAAGATCAATATGCCTAGTGTCTTTGGGAAATTAGGTATATTACATAACAATATAAAAGATTAAATACAAATTATTTATTGAAAACTTCTTCATAATGTCCAAAACATTCCTTCATGCTTAACACTGCATGGGATGACCTGAGGACGTACATTAGAAAGGGTTGAGCTATAAATCCCAGTAAGGGAATAAACAAGGCATAACATGAGTAGGAAAATACATGTTAGAAAATAATAATATCAATAGATAATAAAAGTAACATGAATATTAAGGAAGTATATTTCATGATAATTATAACATGGGAAACGTGACAAAAACATAAAACATGATGTACGAATGTGTCAAGGATTATTGCACATGGGGGAGAATGAGTCAAGGCTCATTGCACATGGAGGATAATGAGCCAAGGGTCATTGTACATAGAGGAGCAAGGGAAAAGGACCATTTCACATAGAGGATTATGAGTAAAGGATCATTTCACATGATTTATCATGATAATAAACATTAACCAATGAATTGGAGAACTATTAGGGTACACCCTTCATAATCATTTCATATTCATGTTTAAGTCTTCCACATTGTTCATATAATATGGTTTAATTATACATAATATTTTATTATATGATCTGTGAATGTGGAATACATACATGTAAGTCCCCAATAAATTATTATATGATCATGAAGGTGAATACCCTAGATAGATAAATGGGTATGTCATTCCCTACTTGATTATTTTTGGAAAGGAATGTCATGGTGCCATTTCGACAGCATAACAACATCATTTAAGAATTCATAAGAGGGGTTGATGAGACATAAAAGAGTCTATCATAATTCAGACACAAATTGGACAGTAATATGGATATTTTATAACATACCCCAACATAGTAAAAAGGAATTTATAAGACATAACACAAAAACAATGCATTGTAAAAAATATGGTGGAAGATTACTTATAAAATATCAACATGGTAATGTGTGTACATAAAGGTTATTAGGAGGGTTAAAGGAGAGTTAAAGTGGATATCATCATTTAAAATTTAATTTAAAGTAAGTGAGATAGGTAATAATTTATCCCAACTTAATAAAATGGGAATTAAAAGGGAATATCATAAAATATGTGCTTGATGACAAGAGGAGAGAGAGAATCCATTACAAAATTTTGGCATAGTAACGACTTAGGTATGGGTCAAAATGAGATATTATAAATGGAATCACATTAAAATAATATAAATTTTATTGTAAATGATTCATAATAACTGAATGAAATTATAAATAATTTAAATTATAAAGACTAATTTCAATGAAGATTCTTAAATTGAAAGAAAGGAAGGTGAGGATCCATTACTTTAGTGTGTGACTCCAAAGCCTTGGGAGGGGTTCGTGAAAGATTGGGGGAACCTTTTTATGAATCTATGGAGTATAGGGAAGATGGTGGATCTGATTCAAATAGTTTTAGTGATGATAAATGGGATATTGGGTGGGTTTATATAAGAAAATAGGGATATTTCGTTGTTAATTTTTTTGGACACTACATAATAAAATATGAAAAAGTACAAACCATACTAGGTTTTTTACCATGGTGTCTACCAATGTAGAGTGGTATACACTATTTTATAAGTCCAAGGTCTGAAGATAATAAAATATTTCCCTTGCTTATGTAGAGGTGAGCACACTTTCAAAGAAATGATTTTAATATATCAAAATATAATATATGTCTTGGATTATTAACTAAGGATTTATGAAATAAATAAAATAAACATAAAATAAAATTATTTTAATTGAAAATAATATATATTTTAGATTTTACCCTTTATAGTATTTATTACATCAATGTTGGGCCATTATGATGTCAAAAAACACACTGTATATTTATATGGTATTTAATATTTACCCAAAAATTCACCCATCTCATAAAATTAAGAAAAGTCAACATTGGATAATTTTGAAATCCTTATTCCAAAAAATAATATTATTTTTTTCTAAATAATTTTCTAAATATGTTAATTTTCACTTCTAAAATGAAAAACTGATATTTATTGAAAATTGATTAGTTTTGAAAATTACATTTTTCGATCCATAATAAAAAGTACATTTTACATCATAAAAATTATTTGATAATTTATAATTTAAAATAAAAATTTAATAATAATATTTAATTAAAATAATATTTATTTAAAAAATAAATTAATTTATAAAGATAGATTTCTTAATTGAATTTAAATATTAACCAAAAATAATATTTTTTCTTTAAAAATCATTTACAAAGTAACAATAATAGAACAAAAATATATTCAATATTTTATGAAAAAAATAAATTACATATTGCAATTTCTACAGTCTTGATACTTATCCCTTTATTACAACAATATATTGTTTAAGATTATGGTGCATGATGGAGGATATTTTAGGGGGCCGTTCATTGAACATGGTTTGAGTTGTGATCCCGATAATCGTAATCTTCTTTGCTAAATGGTTTCACTCATGTTTAAGTTGTTTGATCTCCGTTTGGGCTTGTCCAAGGAAAAATTAAAAAAATTCTATCTCTATCAAAAGCTTTTATTAGTGTTATTCATAGGGTATGATCATAATGCTTGAGTATATCACTTTGTCTGTACCAAAAGGATTTGTTAAAACCCTATACTTATACTATGAATTTATTCACTAATTAATGGTTATATTATCAATATTAAAGATACATAATTGCAATTTAAAATCTAATTGGATATAATAAAATATGTTCCTATGTTTCTATAACCATAATATATTTTCATTTAATCAATAGGGTAATTTTATGCAAAATAGTTTAGGTTATTACATGTGTGTTATTCCCATTAGGGGAAGATGATTTTTTGGGACTACATTCCATGTTCCAGGGTTACATGTTGTGTAGTGTCCCCATGTTGTGTGGCCTAATGACATGGCCAGGGAAGCCGTGTGAATGTATAGAACAATGTGACAGTACATGGACACGAGGTGTTTGGATCATGGATGGGAAAGAGATAGGGAAAAGGGGGAAATTTTCCCTGACAATCAATGTACCATGGGTAGACATCGTGCGTGAGACACGATTGGCCTGGTCATGTGAAGGAAGAAATTATTGGGTGGCTGGGGTGAGGTAATACATGCTATGTACGTATTCTTCATTCCGTATATGTCCAAAATCCCTTCTATATTGTGAATTCATAGGGAACGACCAGGTGTTTAGGTGGGGTCACACACTATGCAGACCCCTTACATGCTATGTATTACATTTTAGGAGATTCTTCTACCATTTATATCTAAATTGTTGGGGATCCAATTCTGGACTATGAGTATCCTATCCTAAGATTATTTCCATGTGTAACATGATTATAGCCTTAGTTTGGTCCTTGAATATATGATGTGAGGCTATATTGTGATTCACTTTAGAGAGCAATGGTAGGATTGACCCTAACTGAGTGAGTCCCTTGGTCTATCTAAATGAGGGAATGTGTTTCATTACATTATCAAAATAGTATTGTGATCCCCTCAATAAGATGATCATGTATAGATTTTTTTAATCACTATGAGATGGTTGGGGTGGGATCCTCTATCATATATTTATTGTTATTTTATCCCTCTAGGTAGGACAGGGCAAGATCCTCTAGCATCTCATTTTACCTAGATCGTGTTCTTGGTATTTTCATGACCAACACTACAAGGGAGATGATTCCCTACCTAACAGGATAGTCCTATAGGGTTTGTGGTATCATTGAGGGTACGATTCCCTATGTAGATGGTAGTTTTAGTAGTGTTGTGGAATATTCAGGTATATGATCCCCTAAATAGAAGAAGATATTAGTAGGGTTTGTGTAATCATTAGTAATATGATCCCCTACTTCATGAGTTTTACCAAGTGATGTTTTGGGAATCTTCATCACCAAAATGACATGTGAAACAATCCTCTATCTGAGAAATGTTTTCTTTGAGGTGTTTGATCAAGTTTTTGGTGTCCTCCAATAGATCTTCTGAGAGATTATATTTTTGAGAGAGGTATTTGGGTTATCATATTGGGTTTATGGGTCCCCTTAGTCGATCCTGGGAGTGACTCCTATTAGAGGAGATATGGTCTTCAGTATTGTAGATTGGGTTCATAGTTTCTCCCAGTGGATCCTGTGAGTGATCCATTTTTTGAGTGATGTGGACTTTTTGTGGTTCCAACAGGGTTAGTAGAATCCCTCATCAGGTATCAGTGAGATACCCTATCAGATAATTGAGATCCACTAGGTTTTTGTGTGGCTTTCTTCATGGTGATATCTAATGAGTGTGTTCCCTTAGATGTATGCCTCTTGGGTTGGTGGTGTTGTCCCATAATCTTTATGATGATTGGTGGACTGTTATCTCTCAGATGTGCCATCAAGTATAGAAGATTTGTACCCAATGGAGTGTATCTATTGGATGAGTGTCATTCGGAATGAAAGATCTCATGGAGCGTGTGCTCCTAGAAGAGTGTCATCTAGGATGGTAGAGCTCATGGAGTGTGTTCTCATATTAATGTGTCATCTAGGATAATAGAACTCATAGAGCGTGTTTTCCTGGATGAGTGTTGCCTTTGGGATTCAAGTAGAAACATGTCGCTGGATTAGAGGTTGGAACCTCATGAGTCTTGGAGACTGATATGAGTATATTAGTTGTTTTCTAGTAGTAGATTAAATGTTTTCACATCATGTATGACATTCAATGTGGTATGATCTAAATAGTTGTGTATAGTCTAGGATGTTTGATATGGGGGTTCTCTCTTGTTTGGGCTCCTTCTGACTTGGTCAAGCAGACTATTTCCTTTAAATTTCTTACTTTTCTTTTGAGTTTTTGTTTTTCGTACTGAGTATTGTTATACTCACCCCTAAAAAATCATTTCAACATGTTTTATATCATGTGCAGACCACATGCCTTTGGTCAGAGTCCCTGTAGGACTCGATGTAGGAAAAGATTAGTGAAATAGACCACCGAGGTATTTAATAGAGCTAGTACAAGGACATTTCTGACATTTTCTTTGAAAATAATTCACTTCTATGTAAGTTTGATGCCTTTACAGTTTTTGGAGGGCGTGTGTTTTTTTCTTTTACAACTTTAGTACTTCTGTTGTACTCCGGTTTGGGATAAATTTATGCATGCATTTTCTTTCTATATTTTTAATATCTTTTCACTATTTCATGGTGGTGTATGTTCGTGCAAACATAATGGTATAATAGGATAAGGACTCCCATGTTTTTGAAATACCTACTTGTCACTGGAGGCCAACCCATAAGCTATGGATGTGGGTTTGAGGAGTTGCATACCAGGCCCCATTGGGATGGGTTGTAATAGAGTGGTATTGGATTGGGTTCCACTTTGGGACTGTGGTGTCAGGACATTTGATTGGGTTGCATAACGATAATGTTAGGGTGTTTAATGTTCAGATCTTAGGATAGAGGTTTTAGTGTTAGTGTAAAGGCCAACGTATCTATTCACTAGGACTCTAATAACCTTCTTGTTAACTTGGTACATAAGTTTTTTAGTCACTAGGAAATAATGGATCATGAATCATATAGTATTGGGTTGTGGGTTCCTTGTTCTTTTTGAGTTAGCTCCTGAGATATGATCTTTTACCATGGCGTGTCTTAATTCTATTTTAGGATGCCACCACGAAAATAACCAGAGTGGGTTTCATACTTGGATTGTGATAAAGAGCCTTTGAGTAATGAGTCTTTTGTGTAGAGAACTGGTCCCACGAATGGACATCTGAGTGTTCCTCTAGTTGAGCTGCCACCCATTGAGTAGCTAGTTGTGCCGGTAGTGTAGGATGAGGATTCATACAGGTTGATTTCACTACATGAGTTCTAGAGGTAGGAACCTTTGTGGTATCTGGGTGATCCAAACCCCTTGGTAGCTGATGACTAAATAGAGGATGTCACATGTGTAATCCACCATGTCCGGAAACCACCCAATCATATGGTGGTCATAACAGAGATCCTTTTGTTGGATTTTTATGGGTGATGGTGAAGTCTTATGATATAGAACCAAGACTAGAAGACAATCACTTGGGTAGAGTTTGATTAGCCCTTTCGGGAAGAGTTCTATTCAGTCACGTTGAGATTAATACATATCTTGATGTTTATGTATCTTCGGTAGGATAACATGACCATGTAAGAGTACTCATTGAGGTCCACAGAATTGTAATGATACTCCCATGATATGTTTTGGGATTCATTTTTTAGATAATGAAACATCGATCAGGGCTTTCTCTGAGAGTTCAAGGCATCGGTGGTACCGCCATGAATTCCAACATATACTAGAGTGCTTGAGTGGACCTTGTTGGTGGAGATATTTCTGGCTGAGTAGACTCGAACTGCTAGTGTTGGGAAAATATGAGATGATGCCTCCCTAGTTGGTAGGTGACAGTGAGATCAGGGATCAAGTTATGCGGGACACATCGAGAGACGATCTCAAGATATAGATTCTGAGGATCATGGCTTCTACGATAGTTTTGGTTAGCTGTAGGAGAGGTGGTGTTGTATTTTCAATGACTGGGGACATCTCGATAGATATTTTCTGACCAACCATGTTGTGGAGAGGGATCTGATTGAAGGAATTCCATATAGATGAAATTTCATATGACTAGAGTTCCACATGACAACAGACAAGGAATAGGAGTTGGAATGACAGTAGGAGGTGGAATATGATATGATTTTCCACAACCATCCCTAGGTGGTCCAACCCAATATTAGGGATCTTTAGAATGAGGTTGAGTACCACTATTGTCCATAGATTCCTTTGACCCTGAGGATCTGAGGGTGAATAGAGGTATTCTATGTGTCATTTATTATTTTTGTAGATATATTGATATAGACTATTGTGAGGTATAATTTTCATTCTATATTTTACTTGAGTTTTGTTCAGGGTAACACAGAGAATTGGTAAAAACCCTATATTAATGTTGTTCAATGTTGCTTCATATGCATGAGGAAGAGAGATCCTTCCCCCATTGAGACACATTTTTGTGACATGAGTTGAACCATGCAGGTAAGTCAATACTACCCAAAGTGGAATGTTTTGAGATGTTTTTGATGAGTCCCACTGACTTTTGTGTTCAGGGTGGTGGAGTGTGTTATATATTTTCATAGAGGGACTTTTAAGACCTAATGTGTAAACTTGGGAATCACTTTTTTATTACCCTCATATACTCAGCATTGCTGTTATTCATCAGATTCTTGAGGATGAGATGGTGTAGTTTGAAGTGGATTTGGACTCACTAGGATTAAGGAAGCTTTCCCTACTAAGTCACATTCGTTATTTGTGATACAAAACTATGCAGGTGAGTTAGTGCTACGCAATGTGAACAATATCAAGGTGTGGTGGATGAGTTTCTTTGACTTTCATGTTCATATTAGGGTTTCATATGTCTCTACATCAGGTTTTCTAGGTGGTGTACCACTAGACCCAATGACTACAAATGGATCAGGCGGTTGGTGTTTTCCCACCCATTGCAGTTGAGGAGACATGTGACTGCTAGTTTCATGATGTTAACCTAGTTTGAGTTGTAAATTTGTGCGTGTTTTGGCCTAGTTGTTCCCCTGACCACGTTGTTGTTGATAACATGAGAATCATTGGTGAGATCATTAGTCTGGGAGTCCCAATATAGAGATTAGTTTTTCTCCTTCCACATAGGATCCTCTTTATGAAGAAAAAAAACCTTATGGTTGGGAGGATGAAGTGACTCGTCTATTTACCTATAAGACTTAAGAATATTAATAAAAATATTTTTGATCTCAGACGCTAAGATAGTGTGAGATTTTGGGACCTGGAGATCCTCAACGCAGTGATACTAAAAATACTAAATATTTTTTTTTCATGGGAGCAAAATTTCCCTTGAAATGTGGAATAACTCCAATATGGAGTCCAGTATTGGAAAGTTGAGGCCACAATTGAGTTTAGAATGTAGTGTTTACCCTAGTAATGACATAAACTGTTTTGGCGTCTCGTGTGCCACTGATGGTGAGTTGGAGGTTGGGCGTTAAAAAGGAGTTAATTAATTTTTTCAATTAAAACCAATTAAACCCTCTCACACACCTTTAGTGCACAAGACATAGAGGAGAGGCACAACCCTTCCCCCATTTGAAGTGTTAGATGCGACTGAGGCTGAATCGAAGATATAATCTACCTCTAATTATTATTTTTTTATGTCGATCATCATCAGATTGAGGAGAATTATGATCTCAGTATTGTTCTACACTCAAAGATTTAGTGTTTAACCATGTGGTAGGAGGATTTGAGTTTTAATTCTTCATCCCCTTTAGTATGCATCATTTTAATATTTTCAATCCCTTATACACTTTCTAGGGACCCAATGAGGGTCGATCTATGTGTTTCTGGAAAAACATAGGTGATTTGAGATGCTCGCTGGGAAATTCCTAAAGAAATTCCTATTCACTCGATGTGTAATAATGTAAAGAATTCCGTGTGTTCTTCCCATTTGGGAAAGATGAGTTTTGGGGACTACATGTTGTGTAATGTGGTGACACACCATGTAGTGACCTCATGTCTTGTGGCTTGGGAACATGGCTAGTGAATCCATACGAATGTACACTGTTGTGTGACAGTACATGGCTAGGGTAAATATACATGGGGTGTAGAACATAGACATAAGAAAAAAAACGTAAAAGGAGATCGATTTTCTAGGAAGTTTCATGTACCTTGGGTACATGCCATATGTGAGACACGGTTGGCTGAGCCATGTGAGGGAAGACAGGACCGGGTGGCTAGGCTGAGGCAAGACACACTATGTGTATAATTTACTTGATGTGTATGACCATATTCAAATACAATCCACACATTAATAGGGAACAACTAGGGTCTCAGGTAGGGTCACATTCCATGTTGACCCCCTTACATGTTTTGTAGTCATTTTTTGGAGAGTCTACCGCCTTTTTAGCTCCTTCATCAGGGGTCGGATTCAGGATGGTGAGTAGTCTATCCTTAGTAGTTTTCTATATGGAACACGATGGATGCCTTAGATTCGGCTTCAAAGACATGATATGAGGTAACATTTATGAGTCACTTTTGTTAGTGGTGGTCGGGCCAACAATAGTTGAGTGAGCCACTTGGCCAATCCGTATGATAGATCATGTGGAATTATGTCCTTAACATAGGAATTTGATCCCCTCGATAGGATACAAATTAATAGAGTTGTTGTATTGTAATGGGATGTCTAGGACAATATCCTCTATTATATCATTAGAGGTGTTGAATCACTTTTAGGAGGAATAGGAAAGATCCTATAGTGTGTCATTTTTCTGAGAACGGGTTCTCAGTATAATTTTTACTAACACTACATGAGAACTGATTCCCTATCTTGCAGGATACCCATCTAGGGTTTGTGGTATGGTTGAGAGTATAATCCACTACATATTGAGAGGTTATATTAGGGCTATGGAATCATCAATTATATGATCCACTACTCTCCATACAATCTTAGTAGGTTTTAAGGAATCATCATTGATATGATCACCCACTTTGTACCATGGGGGGTTTGTGGAATCTTCGTGAGCAAAACTACATGGATGATGTTCTCATATCTGAGTGATATGATCTCTAGGGTGTCTGATCAGGAATATGGTACCCTCAGTGGATCCTCATAGTGATCCCCTTTCTGAGAGAGATATTTGGGTTACCGGTTTAAATTCCTGGTGTCCCTTATTAGATCCTTGGAGTGATCCCTAATACAAGGGGATGTGGTATTTAGTATTCTATACTGGGTTCATAATGACCCCTTAGAGGATCCTCTGAGTGACCCCTTTTCTAATTGATGATACCATTTTATGGCTTTGGTAAGGTTAGTCGTGTCCCCCATCAGGTATGGGTGAGATCCCCGTTCTCAGTATCGAGATCCGCTAATTTATAATTTTATTATCATTATGGAAAGATCTGATGAGCATGTTCCCACAATTGTATGTCGATTGGGATGGCAATGTTGTTTCATCGACTTTGTGATGCCTGATGGAGTGGTATCTTTTAGATGTTCCCTTAATGGGGATAGAGTTATACCTGAAAGTGTGTATCTCTAAAAAAAGTTTCATCTCGGATGATAGATCTTAGGGAGTGTGTTCTTATAGATGAGTGTCATCTGGGATGATAGATCTCATGGAGTGTGTTCTCCTAGATGACTGTCATCTAGGATGATAGATCACATGGAGTGTGTGATTATGTACAAGTGCTTCCCTTGGGATTCAATTAGAATCATTTCACTGGATAAGTGGTCAAAACCTCATGAGACATGGAGTTTTAGACGTGTATAGATGGGTGTTTTTTGGAATTCATTTTAGTGTTTTCACATCTCGGATGACACACCATGTGGTATAAGCTGACTACTTGTGTATAACTGAGGATTTTTGAGATGTGGTTTCTAGATTATTTGGATTCTCTCTGGTTCAGCCAAGAAAACTATTTCATTTCAGTTACCCCCTTTTCTTTTTGGTTTTAGGGGCACCTACTGAGTATTATTATACTTACCATGCATGATATTTTCCCACAAATGTTGTGTCTTTTGTTGACTAAAGGCCCATTTCGCGGAGTCATCAAAGGAACTGAGGTAGTTGGAGAAAATGAGATCGACTAAGTGAGGTATTTAACAAAGACGAGATGAGGATCTTTCTATTAGTTTCTTTTGAAAACGATACCATCCTTCTTAGTAGGTCAACCGATTTTACAATTTTCTGAGTGTGTGTGTTTTGACCATTTACACTTTCATTACATCTATTATACTCTAGTCTGGTATAGATGTATGCATTCATTTTATTTCCATATTTTTATATCAATGCACTATTTCATGGAGAATTATGTGAGTGAATTTATACAACTATGATAGTATTAGGCCCCCCATGTGTGTGATATTTCTAATAAGTGTAAGATTCTAGCCCATGGCCTATGAAGGTGGGATTGGGGAGTCACGGATCGGGCTCTAATGGGATGGTTCCTAACACGCGACTTATTTCATGTCAGATATTGAGATATAATCGAGGTGAATCAACTTCTAGGAGCCATCATGGACCTAAATCATCATCGCATACTCCATGAGGTAGGAAAAGTTTTCATTATTATTCCACGGTCCTCATAGATGTGTTCTTTAGATTTTTAGAGCCTTATTATGACTTATTGGGACCCCATGAGGGCTGATTTATTCATAAAAATGGAAAATAGTGTTTCATGTGGTTTAAAGGGATTTCTCATTCAAAAATACCAATCACATGGTATGTTTTTTAAGAAAACATGCCCAATGTTATTTTAATTTAGGGAAGACAATCATTTTGGAAGTACACAGAATGTACATAGTCTATATTCTGTGAACTTGTACTCATATATATGGTTTAGTTGTAGGAAAATGGAAAATTGGAACTACATGAAGTTTAGTTATGGTACACGGTGTATTGCGAGACATGTTCAAATAACCATGAACATGGGAAGATGGAGTTTTTTGGTCTACGCATTAGGTACTCAGGGTTCACACTATATAGTCAAACATGGGCATGTTTTTTAGTACAATTTCACACACAACTTGTAGTCGAGACATGATATTGTGGATGTACACATCCAAAACCCAATTATGACATTGTCACGTGGAAGTACACATATATACCTAATGTATGTTGTGGTCATGTAGTACTACATGACCAGATTCCATGTATTCTAGGACATCTAGAAGTACATATCTAGTTAATAGGGTTTGGAGTACATCCCCTGCAATGGGGGTATAGACAATGCACATAACTTTTTTTGCTTTTAAGGGTTTGAGATTATTTGATGTTTTGAAGTAAGAATGCGAAATAAGAGTATTATATTTTGAGTTTTTTTCTATGATGGATGATATAGTAGAGCACTTGGGCTGTTTTGAGGACTTATAAGCGGTGTTTTAAGGAAATTGAGTTATGAAGAAAATGTTTTACATTAGAGAGTGAGTTAAGCTATCTACTAATAATGAGAAATGTGATGAGACCAACAGAAAGGGTCCTGGGAATGATTGGAGGATGTATAATGAGTTCATAAAAGATCTCATTTGGGTTTTTCACAAGATTTTCCCTAGTTATTGGGACTGAGTTGTGAATCAAGGTGGTGGATATGTTTGGTGTATGGTCCAATCAAGGGTGACTTGGAAAAGGGTATGGCTTGAAGCTATATCCATTATGGGTATTTACTTAATTGAGGCCAATGAGGCCATGATATTTTAGAGGCTAGTTTGTAGGATGTGTGGCCACCACGAGACGAGCATTGGGATGAGAGTTTGGTTGTTATTAGGGATCAGAATAGGGATGACTCGACTTGAGTGTCTATTTTTAGGGTCCGGATAGGGATGAAGATATTTATGTGATGAGTAAAAGAGATTATTGGGATCCCAATTAATAGAATAGACCTGAACTGGTGTGTGTGTTTGGGGATTTGTATCTTTGGGAATTCCTTTGGGACATAAATTGATGTATGAGTTTTTGGTGATGAAATGTTGATGATGGGTATGGGTGTTATACCAGTGCTTGATATGATTTCTCTTATATTTTATGTTGATACTTGTTTTATGCCTGTGAGGTAGTTATGACATGGTTGGGTTGCCATGTTTGGAGTCTGGAATTCTGAGAGGGATTGTTATGGTTTAGATAGTTGGAAAAGATGTTCCACTAACATGAGTTAAGGTATTGGATATGATGTTTCAAATTAGTAACAATGCTTTTTTCTTAGTTCGGGTGATGGAATGAAGTTCCAAGGACATTTTATTTTGAGATGGTTGAGAATGGTGGGCATAACGATCCACATATGAGGTTGGGATGTCAGACCGATGCAACAATCATTAGTAACATACTATATGTATTGGTATCTGACTAAGGCAATAGACACTGATACTATACTTTATGGATTAATTTATAGAATAATGATCTAGAGTCTTATGGTATACCAGGTGGAATATGATAGTGGATTGATTCCCTAATCCATGGATTAAGTATCAGACTGACGCTCTAATCACAATTTATCTATAGTTTGGGGATGATAGTCTGACGCTCTACACCTATGGTTTAAGTTCGAGATTGATGATCTAGGAACTGATGGTATACCTAGTGGAGTGGTATGACTGATTGACACTATGCATATGTGGTTGAAGTTCTAGTATAACTCTATAGGAACCATGTAAATTATAGTTTAGGGATGATGGTTTGACACTCTGCATCCAAGGTTCGAGTACCAAAATGAAACTCTAGGAACCGATGGTATACCAAGTGGAATGGGATGGTAGAATAATTCGATGAATCTATGGTTTAAGTTCCAGACTGGTTCTCTAGGAACCATGTATTTAATGGTTTGGGGATGAAATATTGATTCTATGCATCCATGGTTTAGGTTCCGAACTGATTATCTAGTCACAATGCATTTTTTTGGTTGAGATGGTAGGAATATTACATGCTATACCTTGAGAGTTTTGGGGACATGATAGAGGATTCATTTTATTAGGAACCTATTTGATAGGTTTTCAATGCTATGAGTCCCCAAGGTTGAGAGGGTTAGTTGGGGTGTCCATGGATGTGACACCTGTATTTTATTTAGAATGAAAGATCCTTGATATGTGAATAAAGACACCCTAGAAATGTTTGAAGCAATTATGGTATATGTCGATATCAAATATAAGGATCGATGGTAGTTTTTTGCCTTTATTTTAGCTATTATTAGCTTGGATGAGAATATTGAATTAGCATTCACTTATAGAAGTAGATTATAGTTACATTGATGGGGTGGCCTATTGAGATTTATTTCTCACCCCATGTACATTCCCCTTAGTTTGTTAAAAAACCGTATGTTTTCTTTCTAGTTATCCATAGATGCATGATGGATAGGTTGAGGGCATATGATTGATTAAATGAGTAGGTTTGACATGTGGAGTCTGATGATCAGGCATGAAAAGCTCAATGAGGTACTATATACTTGGTATGTGAGACAAATCAATGTTGGTAGTGGATCCTTATATATTAGTTTTTTAGTTTCATATTTTGAACATGTGATTGGTCTAGTGGATGATCGATGTTCTATGTATGGAATGTTTTTTGGGACTTTATTGTATTTTATTTTATTATACAGTACCTCTATTTTAGTTTATTTATTCTTTCCATGTACATTGATGTGTATGATTTTTGTTTATTTACATCTGGAGTGCACTCTGATATGGGGGTATATTATCAATATAGTTCTACCTTAGACCCCCATTGCTACATAGCATCACCTAACATATAAGTAGGTGTGCTTGAGGTATCGTGGGGAACCAAATTGGGGAGCCTATTTAGTCTAATCCAAGATGGTACATTACAAAGTGGTATCATAGGTGTTAACTTTCATTTTATTCTACAATGTGGGATTTGGTAGACTAGATATATAGAAATATGGGAAATCCTATGATGGATATCAAGATAGTGTGTCATGAAAACCGATTTTGATAGGAATTAAATGTTACCAAAGATGGTATTGATGTCCATAGATTGCGAAGTTATGGTTTTATATGATTTTATCCATGGGTGATTAATATGGTTTTTGGATTTGATGGACTATGATATAATTCTAGTTTTTGGCCGATTGGCAAGAGGCTTGTGATTTGGTTTTGAATATTGGCGAGTAGAGACAAGAGGTATATCATGTCTCATTTTAGGCATGTTGGAACAATATGTTATATTCTTGATTGTGTGTGTGATTTTGCTGAAGATAAAGGCTTGGTTGTTTAAAGTTTCAAAAAAAATATCATATGACATTTCCCAAAATATGTACATGGTGGAATTCTACTTAATTTTACTAACATGTACATGGATCTCTTTTCTATGGAAGGTTATGTGGATCTTTTTTGATAAGTTTGTTGATGAGGATGAGGATTATATCCTCAAGCATGGTAGGTGTAGTAACCCTGATGGTTCATTATAGTATAAGTGTATAACTATTAGACCCTTGTGGGTGGTTTTTGTTTTAGTTTGGTTGTGAGGCATGGTCCTCCAAGGAGTAGTCTGATGTGTAGATGCTTAGAGAGGAAGAGTGCCCTAGTGGTGGGTGGTTTTTTTGATGTGTGACTCATTTCAAATGATAAACCCTAGAGGTGGGTGTTTTGACATGTTAATATTTGTGTGATATTGGGACATAATCATTTTTGATGCCCCATGAGTTATAGACTTTTGTGAGTTGTCTTAGACCTATGTGGTTGGACCTAATGACTTGTCTTGGGACATGACTGGTTGGGCTAGATGGAAGAGCTTAGTGACCTTCTATGACATGAATCCAATTTAGGGAGTTGGTTCCTTATGGCTTTTGATGGTGTCCATTGAGAGGGGACGACCATGTTATGTGTGTTTTTGGGTGCATAAAGAATGGGTGGTTGATCTATGATTTTAAAATTGGTGCCTAAAGGGTGAAACCATGTATGGAGATTAGGCATGTTAGAGGCCTTTTATTTTTGAGAATGGAAACTTGTGTGCTAGTGCTTCATAATTGTAGTTTGTTTTAAGAGGGTTACGATCATTTATGTTCTTGGCCAAGGTAATTTTTGTGCAATTAGGTTGTTACCGAGGTCTATGGGATGAATAAAAAACAAATGAGGTTCATGAGGGTTTGTGGTTTGGTCTTGTGAGATGATTTTTCATATTGTGTGAGTTACTAGAGTTAGAATAGGTTTTGTTATTAGGTTATGCAATAGTGTGTAACAGTTGAGTGTTAATGGGATAATGGAGCCATGAACATGTAGTAACCCACTGTTTTGTTGGTTATTGGATGGGGTGATACTAAAGAATATTAGATGATGCTTGAGTTGGTTATACATCAATTAGTAGGATGGAAATCGTTGTGGGTGTGATGAGAGGCTTGTGGTAATGGTAACCTGATGCCCTTAAGAGAGAACTATGACATTCCAAGAAAGGATGATTTTGTGGTTCTATTTATCAATAACGTCTTAGTGTAATCCCTAACTATAGATGATCTTGCCCAATTTCATGACATTATATATTGTATACTAAGCGATCTATGGCTATACACCTAGCCATATAGATTTCACTCTGGTTTGATAGAAGGACTCCATGGATGTTACACTCATGGAGCGGTGTATATGAAGCTATATTGTAGAATTGAACCACCATCCATATAAGGGTGAGGTCCTTGTGATGGATTAGATTCCATAAAATACCTTGGGTGTTGTTATTAGATCTTGGTGGTGTGTGATATTTGATGTTACATTTTGTTACTTAGTTGAGAGAGAGATGGACACACCCAATTCTAATGTTTTAAATTGATGGAACATATTTTTTGGGTTTGGTGTTTATTTGTAATGTGATGGTAAGGATTATCCTATGGCTCAGAGTACCAAATCAGTCATGGTGATGAAAACCTTATGCAGTTATGGTAAAGGATGTGGTGGGAACATCATTGTGCAGGCCGGTAGACCACTGAGGATGTGTTTTGAAAGGCGACTCTGAGGGTGGGAAGTTTCATCGATTTGAATCAACCATTATGGGTTGAGTTCTATAGTGGGGATAAAAATGAGCCTATGGATGATTTTGGGAGTGCATGGTGATGTATCATGATGATAGGTGTGGTTAGTCATTGTCATGATAAATTGTTGATTTTATCAAGCAATGATTTGACCTCTAATGGGTTATATGCCTCATATTTCGAGTCATTAAGATTAACATAGTTTTTTCCTAAATTATAATAAAATTATTTTATCATGAGTTGAAAACCATGGTGGATCAAGATGTGTATTTTGAAAACCATTGAGTCTTCTTGAGGATTATATGTTTTATGGAAGGGAGGTTGAAAAGACCCGTGTTTCCCTGGATTCTAAATTTTATTAAAAAATTTATTTTTTTACATTCAGGTGCTCTTGTTGGGTAAAATTGTCATTTTACCCTATAAGATGATCTGAGATAATTTTTATGACCACTCCATTTGACCCAAAATTTTTTTTACCCTATTAAATAAGTTTAGTGGAATTACGAGCCTTTAATTTTTTTAGAATAATTAAACATTAATTAATTGATTATTATATTACTCGCAGAAGTTTGTGTGGAAATATATTTTGAATGGATAATTGGATTGAAATTATGAATTGATGGTTGGTTCTGGAAGGGGGTATTTTTTTATGTTAGGTATAAACCAGCATTGAGTTTTGAGGCTCTAGATGAGAGTTAAATGTGAATTTAATTAATTGACTAATTAATTAAAATAATCCCACCTCATTTAGATATGCACAAAAAACAAGAATTGGGGGGGGGGGTGGATTATCCCTTGTGTGTGAAAACCATAATGATATAGAATATAGAAGAAGGTGCCACCATACTTCATCCATAGTGGATATTGAGACCAGATCAAGGTGAAAAGACTTCTGGAAGTGGATTTTGGACCCTAAGTATTGGCGATTATGCCATGAGGTAGCCTAATTTTTTATTTCTATTCCATGATCAATATATTCATTTATATTTAATGTTTTCAATCCCTATTTGGATTTTTTGGGACCCCATGGGTGTCGACTTGTGCCTGATCAGAGAAAAATAGGTGTTTCAGGAGGTTATTATGGGTTTCCCATTTAGAAATCTCGATCACATGATGTCTAGTTCAGGAACACATGATGTGTGTTCTTCCCATTAAGTTAAAGTGAATATTTGGTAAGTACATTTTTTATACTTATATTACACATCTTGTACTTGTACATGGCAATGTGGCTGAGTGATTGGAAAAAATGAAAATTGGGATTGCACATCGTATAGTTGAGGTACAAGACATATAGCATGATGGGGTCGTTTAACAAAGTACATAAGTAGAAGGAATTTTTGGGTCTACACTCCATGTACTCTTGGTAAATGTTTTCTTTAAGAACATTGAAGTGTGGATGAGTACATGGGAAGTCACACCAAATAAGGGGGACATGGCATCATATAAGTACACGACCAAATCCTAGGATTGATATGGCCAAGTGGAAGTACACGGTCGTACCCTGTGTATTTTGTTGTCATGCAGTAGTACATAGAAAAAACCCATGTGTGCCAATCCATGTATAATTAAATTAATTTACATGAGGTTTTGGAGTAAACTATGTGTGCTATGGTTACACACCTTGTAATTCTCATTTGTTAACCATTAGAGGGGTTTTAACTGATTGTTTACCCTAGAGTTGAAATGGGATGCAAGAATAGTATGTTTTGATTGTTTCACCACATGGTATGTGACAGAGGAGCCCTTGGGGTGTTTCCAAGACTTATAAGAGGTGGTCCAAGGCATGTGAGTTTTAACATAGAGGCTTTACACTAGAGAGTGAGTTCAGCAGTCTCCTTTGAGAGAGACATGGGATGAGACCTAGGAAACAATAATTTGAATGATTGGATAACTTCGAATGAGTTTTTTGAATATCTTATTTGGTGTTGGAATCGGTTTTACTTACTTATCGGGACCACGTATCGACTTGAGGTGGTGGATAGGTTGGATTTATGGGCCAACCTAGTGTGACATAGAAAGGGGTTGGTCTTAAGGCCATATACCTTATGTGGATTTACTATCTTTGAGGCATGTGAGGCTATAATATTTTAGAGACTAGGTTGTGTGATGTGGGACAACCATGATATGGTAATTAGAATAAGGTATTTTTTGTTACTAGGGATTTGATGTGGGATGCCTCTACTTGAGTGTTAGTTTAGGGAGTCCAAATTAAGATGACTCAATTTACATGTTGACCCAGAGAGCTGAATGGGTGACTTATTGATAGTATGCACCCAAGAAGGTGCATGTGTTTGGAGAGTAGTGGTGTCAGATGTTCCCTTGGTACCTAAATTGATGTATGAGATTATGGAGTTAAGATATTGACAATGGGTATATGCATCCATCCATCCCTTGATATTCGTTGTATTTTTTTTATGTTGAGAACTGGTTTTTCTCAAGGGGATGTTATAAGATGGTTGGGTTACCATTTTTGGATCTTGGTATACTGAGAGGGGATTTTATGGTTCAGATTGTTGGATAATACATCCCATATCCATGAGTTAAGATGTTGTATATTATGTTCTGAATAGATATTGGCGGTTTTTTCATGGTTTGGGTAAAGGTTCTAGGAACATTTGGTTTTGATATAGTTGTGAATGGTGGACATGAAGATCCACATATGAGGTTGAGATATCAAACTAATACTCCTGGAATGAGTATTATATTATATATATTGGTTTTAAGCTGAGACTCTTTATACTGATAGTATACGTTATGGTCTAAGATACATGTTGATGCTCTAGGCACTAATGGTATACCGGGTTGAATAGGATAGGGGACTAACACTCTGTATCCATGGTTTATGTTCCGTAATGATTCTATAGGAACCATGCATTTTCTAGTTTAGGGATGATGTAATGACACTCGGTATCCATAGTTTAAGTGCCATACTAATGCTCTAGGAACTGATGGTATACTATGTGGAACGAGATGAAAGAATAATTCTATATATCCATTATTTAAGTTCTATACTGATACTATAAGAACCATGTATTTTATCATTTTGGAATGAAATATTGAACTATGTATTCATGGTTTAAATTTTATGTTGATTATCTATGAACTGATGGTATACTAGGTGGAATGGGATAGTGGACTAAAGCTAGGAATCCATGGATTAAGTGCTAGATTGATGCTCTAGGAACCATGTATTGTATGGTTTGGGGATATAAAATGATGCTCTTCATCTGTGGTTTAGGTGATAGACTGGTTCTCTGGGCATAATTATTTTTATGGTTGAGATGGTAAGACTGTTGTGGGATCCATTCCCAAGGTTATGGGAACTTGATAGGGGATAACATAGATTAGGAACCAAAGTGAAACGTTTAAAACGGGATGAGTCTCTAGGGTCAATAGGGTTAGTTTGGTCGACCATGAATGTGGTGACTATATGTTAATTAGGATGCACAGTCATTGAGACATGCATAGAGACACTCTGAAATTGGATGAAGCAGGTATGAATGATCAAGTTCTTAGAACTAAGGATCGATGGTGGTTTTCTTATCTTTATTTTAAATATGATATAGCTAGGCTTAGCATATTTCATTAGCATGCACTTATAGAAATAGGTTATAGGTTCACTGTTGGGGGTACACTACTAGGTTTTATTTCTCAACCCCAATAGATGCACCTTAGTGAATTTGAAAACCTTATGTATGATTTTAGGTTGACCATTGATGAACGATGGAATGGGAAAAGTCCAAGAATTATATGATTAATTGAGTTTATCATGAAAAGTTTGATGATTAGGATAGTGTATCTTGATAGGGTATTTGAGACCTGGTATGAAATATGGCTTGGGGTTGGTAGTAGAGTCGTATGTATTTATTTTTCAATTTCTTTTGTTTATATGTGATCATCCGAGTAGGTTACCAATATTGTATGTATGTCATGGTTGTTGGGTTATTGACTATATTTTATTTTGTTAGAACATTATTATATTTGTGTTTTTTGGCATACTCTAATGTTTATGATGTTTGGGTGTTTACTTATGTATGTGCACTATGACATGGGGTTATTTTCTCCTCAATATTCCACCTTAGACCCCTGATGCTAGTCAGCAACCTTTGGAATATGAGGAGTCACGCTTGAGGTCTTGTGGTGAACTTTCTTTGAGCACCGATTTAGTGGCATCCAGGCTGAGATGTTACAGAGGGGAACCCCTCTTCTCATTTATGATCAAAATTAATTAATTATCAAATTTAAAATAATAACACTCAATTCCCCAATGTAGATTTAGTGGACCCCAACAAAATATTGTTGGGTTAGAAAATGGAACTGGGCTCATCCACCAAAACCACCATTAATTACTCCTTTTCCTAAAACTCAATATCAAGCTTATTCCCACTACCATAACATTCTAATATCATATAATGATACATTTGTAGGCTGTTATTAAACCAAAATTAGCACATATAAATAATTGGTCCTTTACAACCTCCTGACTCTAAAAAAATCATCCCCAAGTTATCTTAGATTACACAAAAACCAATCCATATCAAAACCAAAGAATCCCACACACTACAATCAAAGAACATTGAGATAATGTAAAACACCTCAATCTGTTTCCAATTACCATGAAAAATAGATTCAAACAACTAAATTTAACCATGAAACTCCTAATTATAAGATCCACCTACCTATTCTTCCACACCTAATCCACCAAACACCTCAATTTTGTTTCTCTTGAACAACATCCAAAATTATATATGAACTAGTTATTGGTAAACTCTTATTATTCACCATCCATAGTATTACACACAATATCACATCACACTTGATGCCGATAACTCAACAATATCAAGTCATTATACTTTTTATACATGCACAACATTAGCCTGTATCCACTATGAAAATAAAACTAACACACTAAAAATGTACCTTTGACCATCAATGATTTTCCATCCTACTTTGAGATATTCATCTTGATCACATAAAACTAACATAAAGCAAAAATAATAGATATATGTCCTTCATATGGAGTCATAGTCAGTGTTGGACACTTATCCAACTACTAGGTAGCATACCCACTATAATAGTCATCATGTGAAGATGAATCCTAGCTTCCACCTCTATAGAAAAAATCTAGTTGAAACCATAGATTATTGAGTTTGACCTAATCCTCAACCTACCCCAATTTGTTAGATCTTTTAAAAAATTCTCCTAATGTATGTTTTCTTCACAACCATAACACTCCTTGGGTGGATGATCACATTGGTCTTGAACATTCCCTAACTATGTGCACTAGTTTCATATAATTGACAACTCAATCCATAGTGTAAGATTTCACCCTCTTCCTTGATTACAACACAAGAAATCCTCATGATCCATCATTCAACATCCCATAGATCCACTACACATCTAACCTAACACCACTGTCCTGCTCGACATACTACCTCTAGCCAATTTTCAATCCTCTATCCAAACCTAGTTTACCACATAATAATATGAGTTCAACCTAAATATATTCACATGTAACATAATAGTGTTATGAATTCTATCCTTTAATTTAAACACATTGGAAGTATCATCCCCATCCAACATCGAAAAAAACTAAAAAAAATTGAAAAAACCACATATTATAGTCTAGGACTGAAGTCTATCTCTATAACAGGTGTATGGATTATGGGATTAGTCCTCTCTAAACATATCGATAACTAAGTTCATATATTACCTCACCTAAAAGTACTTCAAAGTAATCATGTCAATCAAAATAGCTTGTACTTTCATATCATACTAATTTTTCATTGGTCCCCTAATCATATATGTCACTAACATTACCCTCCACCCTAATTGAATATCAATCTGATAAAAGTTTATCTGAACCAACTTGATCCAGTACTCCACTACATCGGGTTACCCTCTCTCTATAATGGAAGAGGATATTGAGAATATAAGTCCATCATTAGATATTAAATAAATGAATTAGCTCCTTGGGCTCCCCAATCAATACATTGTATAACTTGTACGATGATTTCACTAAAAGGATCATCAAAACATTACCATATCGCCTCTAGAAATTATGTTTGACTGACATGCCTCGAATCATTTACCTAAATATCATACATGTCTCTACCCTTAGGATTCCCATCCATTGAATGCCTCAGTGGAACCACCTATCTTCCAACCTGATGCTCAAATAGAGGCCATTGAGGTTGAATAAAACTAAAAATACCATGATAAATAAATATATAATATTATAGACGCCATAAATAGGTAAATATGTAACCAAATATTCGTCTCTCTAGACCTTAAAAATCCCAACCCACTCCCAAGTCCCATGTTATTCAACCTCATGTCCATGCCTACCCATATCAATGTTAGGGATCACACACACCACCCACTTATAGGATACACATATTTGATAACACTAGAAACCATAACCGTAGTTTAGTTTATTGTAACTACACCAAGAATCTATATGGAAGAATAGAATATTGATTTTTTACACATTAAACAACCAAAACATTTCTATCAGAACTAGATAAAAAAACATACACAACTATAAGAATTTCATGTGAGTCTTATGTTCCTAAAATGATGCATGAGTACCACCTCTTACCTCTTTGATTCAAGAGTAAAAGTAAAGAAATCAATAACATAAAATTCCATATTTATTGAAAGTTATAAACTAAACTGTAATCGTCAAAAAATACTGATTTTCGTAGGAATTTGACCTTCAACTCGTACTTGTTCTAGTAGGACACCCAATGAGATATTCATCCCATGTACCAAAAAATTCAAATCCTATGAATACCATATTCAAAATAATTAACAAAACCTAATTGATAATATATTGGGGTATCCTCACTCTAATCAACTTTGATACCACTCTATTGCATCCCTAGCATGAATCCTCTGAATAACACCTATGTTATAGACCCACGGATCTTATGCGGGCCTCGTCATAAGCCAGTGGATACTAACTAACAATTAGGGTCTAAGAGGTAATAGTGGGGAAGTTATACACTATAAAATAAAGTAGGCCAATAAAAATAAAAAGAAAGATAAATAATATCCAAAAAGATATAAAAACCATAGTGAAACAAATAAAACACACGAGTTATAAATAATTACATGTACAATGTTATACCCATCATATAAGAAATAACTAGATTTTTAATTGGCCAATGACATTCAAACAGTTTCAATAATATAAAAAGACAATCCTCAAATTAGAAAAATGGATCCACCTAACCCATCTCTAAAAACCACTACCAACCAACCCATGAATTATAATAACACTATCCACTAGTCTTGAAACATCATTTTTCCCCTTCAAATATAATGAACCATAATTTTTTTAGTAATTATAAAGTGTCCCAGATGGTTATGATTATGAACTCATTTGAATACCACCAATGGTTACCCTAGATAATATCCATACATATATGAGTGTATGCATAGTGTAATAAATAGTAATCAAGACACCATGCACAACCCACTCCACACGTGATCCTCAATCCATGATGAGTTCCTTCTACTTCGACTAGTGTTAGAGTGGGATGATGAACCCATGGTCTATTACACCATAAGTTCCCTTGAACTTCCAACCAATTCCACAAAACACAGCCTTACATGCCAACCATAATCTAAAAAACCATCCTAATACATATAATACACCCTAAAGGAATGCCCATATATAATACCATAAGTTTAGTGACCAATCAATTACCATTTATATCCAATAATTCAATAACTAGAAAAAAACCAAGAACAATCTTCCTGGTTAGTAGCATCACAGTTCCCATGTGTAGTGAGAACCCAATCCCATAATGTGACCTCAATAACCCCCAATATCTTTTGTCCACCTATAGTGTATCCCTTCTCTAAATCGATGGTTGACACCATATCTCTAAGACAGTTGACTATAGGGGATACAATTAAAAGCCGTGTGGTTAATACCACCTCATAGGCCATATCCTATGTAAACATGACACCAAAAACCTCTACATCATAGTGAGATGTAATGGATAACAACCTATATAAATAACATGAAAAAACTTCATCGACTCACCTAGTGAATGATATATCACCTTTATCTCACTGCTGAATCTTATCTCTATATATTTAGTGACCAAAATCATTCCCTATGTTATATCAACATATCCCATTACACCCATAACCATATCCCATGACACAGAAAAGCACCTAATACCAATTCCTATACAATAATCATATCTTCTCACACAAGACATTTATCATTGAACAACATTCCACAAATCTTCAGTGTAATAAATCCCATAGACGCATGTACTATCCCTATACCACTCTAGGATAATCCTTATTTACCTTGATGACTCTAACTAGTTTTGGTTTTGGCATCTCACATGACCCTCCCCACTCATAAAAATCACACGATACATAAACACACATATAACATAAGAAATATCTATGAACCCCCAACCTCTTACCATCAGTGATCTCCTTATCAAATCTTATGACCCGATTCAACCTAAGGAGGTATAAATTGGAAAACTAGAGATGAACCCAAAAAATTTAAATATTAAATAAAACTCACTAAAATGATGACAAATATGTAAATAATTAAAAGAGACAAGGGTGATGAAGTTTGCCTCTAAAATTCACTAATGGAAAAGGACCATATACCAACAGTTTTGAAAAACCCATTGGTATAGTGCACCACTATACAGATAATTCTTCCATAACCATGGGTATAGGGATTTTATGGGGACATATACCAATAGTTTTGGAAAACTATGGGTATAGGTTGTAAATTTTCACCTATAGACATAGTTTTTCAAAAAGCATGTGTATAGTATTTTTTTCAAGACCTATACCCTTGATAGTTGAAAAATGAATGGGAATAAATTTTTTTAAAATCCTTATACTAATGATTCCTAGAAAACTATGGGCATATGTTATGCCTATACCCATGGTTTTCCAAAACCATGGGTATAGATTTCCCGTGCTAAGGCGTGGGGAAAGAATATTTCTACAGGACCAATTTTCTTTTACGGGAACACATATTGCCATGTATTTCCACATATTGCCACAAATAAAAGAAATTATGATTCTATGAAAAATAAATGGAAATATATAATACCATAGGTCCTTGGAATAGATGGCTAGATATATACCTTGGGCCTTAAAAATCAGTATTAGTCGCTTCATAAGTGAGAAACCATCCACTACAACTATACTAGATAGTTTGAAAATGATATATTTTATATTTTTTTATTAATTTAAAATTTTTTGAAGTATGAAGTATATTTTTTTGTAAATGTATATGGATGAGGATTTTTTAAATAATAGTTGTTCTTGATCTAGTAGAGGAGTTCATTGGAATACTCTATTTTTAGTATATCATATAGTGAAGATACTTAAATATGTGTTTCAATGAGTTTGGAATTATGTTAATAATTTTAATGATAAATCTACTTTTTTTTTAAATAATTTTAATAGATTTGAAAATACATAGAGTAATTTTAGGTTTGTTTGTATTCATTTGTTGGAAAAATTGAATTATAGAGTTTATGCAAAAAAGGTCAAGTCCAAAATGTAAAACATTTCCTGTTGGAATGTATGGATTCAGAATGAATGTATATTTCACATACTAATTGTACGACTTTGAGGTGATTGTAAGACTTTGAGTTCCATTATATGACTTTGTATGATCTTATGTCTCTACTTACCATAAAACATCATCGTATGGATTCCATGCCTATTATATGACAATGATATTTGATAAAATTTATAAAGGGATAATTGTAAGAAATTATCCACATGGTAAGACTTGATCATAATAATTTATCCATGTATTAATTCTTTAGAGTACTGATTATATGAATTCATCATAAGACATCGAAAGCATAAGTCTTTTAACTCTTTATCATATGACATTAACACTTAGCAAAATTTTGAAGTTATGTTGGATAAATGATCGAGTTTCTAGATTTAATATGATAAAGAAAAATATCATTTTGGGTTATGAAAGAGTTTTAAAATCATGGAATAAACATCAAAAACACTTAAATTGTCATGTGATAAAATATTGAGAAGAAACATATTATAAGGGCTTCATCCATGAAACTGGAAGATAAAAAAAATAAAATGTGAGTTTTTGAGTATTTTTAGACTCCAAAGAAATAAAAATATTTTGTTTATTATGTTGTACTTTTGAGTTATTAACATCAAGAATATTAATAAATCCATGAAACGATAATTGTTTTATGAAAAATTAAGGAAATTTTCAAAAACATGTATTTCTTATTGTATAAAATTAAATTACTTGATTTTCAAGAATAATGCAGATACAGTTCCCTCAAAGATCAACATTCTTTTTATTGAAGCCTATATCTTTGTGATATAAGCTTGTTTGAGTGAAGATGAAGACGAAATTATATGGATGTATGGGATTTTAACAAGCCATAAAAGTGATAATAATTCCAATTTAAGAAATCTAGAGATAAAAGAATGAGTTCCACATTGAAAATATGGGAGTTGTACACTTCCATACATTTGTGGAGATTTGTAGTGATTAGATTTTAGTTGGGATCTTTTGAGTGAAACATGAATAAACATATTGAGATTATACTTATAAAATCTTACATTCTTATAAACCACATTTGGTTTAGTGAAAAAATGTTAGTGATATTGATGCTATTTATAAATCCAATATTTAAGGTTATACTATTTTAATGTAAAGACTTGAGACACTGAAGAAGAAGAAAACAAGCCTAGGGAAGAATAAAAGAATATTTCTGAAGTTCATAAGAATATGTAGACCATTGAGAAATTTGGGTTGAATTAGTAGTGATATTTTAAAATTTCATTTATCCTGAAATTATACCCTAAAACATGTTAAATATTCAATCCTATTAACTTTATAACTCTTCCTTGACTATATAAAAATATTAATTAATAATTCAAGGAACATAATTTTTTACAAGGCTAGTTCAAATTGTGAGTACCTAGTTATTGACATGTAAACTCTCTTTAATACAAATATATACAATATATAATTAAGTGACTACAAATGATATGACTTTTATCAGGATCCCTTTATTTCCCAATAGAAAATTATACCGGTTTCTCCAAGTTGAAAAGTTTTCTTCTTCTTTAGAGGCACAAAAATATGAAAACTTGTAGGTACCTCTCTGTTAGGTATGCCTATGTCCGGTGCACCTCAGCTCAGTGTTCCTTAGTCTAATGTACTCTATCTGATCTACCTATATTTGGTATATTATTTATAACATAATTTACATGTTATTCTCATTCTAATACCTCTCTTTTAACTAATATAATTATTGGTAAGGAATTCAACCAACTCTCTCATGAAAATTTCATCAATTCTGATCATTGTTTAATAACACTTGTTTATGATCATGTTCCCCATTATATATGAATACTTCCTTAAAAAATATAGGAGGATGTGTGAACACCAATAATTAATTTCCCACTCAATTAAAATTTCATTTGACCACATTCAAGGTTTCTATAACTTTGAATTCAACACTCGTTATTAAATCTTCCTTAAATATTGGTTCCAAATATCTCTTCAAAACTTCCCAAAATCTTGCTAGATTTATAAATGCTGAAAGAATAGATCAACATTATCATAATGAATGAATTTTAAATGTTTATGAAATGATACAAAAGTCTCTATCAAATGTATAAATTCTCATGTTTCTCCATCTGATAACATTTACATGCCTTCCTCTATCTGGGGATTCTAGAACACTTATTTATCCAATCATATTCATCTAATCAACTATGTTCAGTAAACTAAATATTCCACTAACTGGTTCTCTTAAAATGTTTATTATATCAAATGTAAGCATATAATTTCATGTAATAATATTTATTGAATATATCAAACTAATGGACTCTGCATGTCCCCATATGATGAAATCAAATTTCCCTTCATCTAGTATAAATTTCCATATTTAATTTTCAGGTAGAAATGATTTTATATATCTAGAAAAATCATAATATTTATTCAATTTAATGATGTTAATATGGTAAACTCATAAAATTCCCTCCATCAAGTTTTCTATATTTGATATATCTGTCTAGATTCTATTTTATTTTCTTTATCTAATGAAATTTTAATAGTTTTTCCGATGGTGTTTCATTTGGTAAACATCTTCACTCTCTATCCAGTAGGCTGGAAAACTCTTCCTATGATTGAGTTTTAAAATCTATTCCAGATCATTTTACTTCCAATCAAAACATTATAGATAAAAAATAGTACAACAACAACTCCCTGACTTCATAAATTCAATCATTGTATAGTTTGAAACATTATAATCTTATAACTTCACCATTTCATAAATTATGTTTTTCTAGAATGTTCATTAGTGAAATTAGCTTGAACAAAAAGAAAATTTATTAATAATGATCTTAGAAATATTTAGGATCAAAAAATCATAATTTAAATTTCTATGGGAATTAACTCAATCATTCTTCTGATGATAAGAAACTCAATTTAACCCGAAACTAAAAATCATTCATAGAAAAGATGTTAAAAATTTGAATAATCTTTACAAACCCAAACCAAAGGATAATCAATATCCCCCTTTGTATTTTTGGAAACATTATCAACAATAATTTTTTGAAATTTCATCACACTACAACATTTCCTATGGATAGTTTCATGACACCACACTCTCATATTAAGGATTTTTTTTTATCAAATTCCACCCCTTAATGGAAAATAACATTATAGACATGATATTGATAAAGCCCCCAATCATCTCATATTCTATAATTATAACTTCTTGACCTCCAACCCCCTTCGTATGATAACAATATATACATATTCACAAAAAATAGATTATAGGGCTTTAGTTATTCTCATAAATTGATAATAGAATGAAAATATATACGGGGGTTAATCAAGAGCATTATTATGTTAGTGGTAAAGTCTTAGCATGAAGTTTCAGACCCAATTCATCAAATATTTCATTTATCATAGGTTTGGTGAAAATGTTAGCAATTTGATCTTTTTTTGAAATATACTAAAGTATTACATATCATCTAGAGATTTCTACTTGATGAAATGTTATTTAAAATCATTGTGCATCAATTAGGAATGTTGTATAGATTTTAGAGAGATAAATGACACTCTGATTATCACAATTAATCATCTATAATTTTCAACATTCACCCTCATATATTCGAATTGAAATTTTATCTACATAATTTTCATACATATCTGGGTGGTGGAAACATATTCTTTATCCATTGAACTTGAAGTAACATACCTCTATTTGTTTCTATACTAACTCACACAACTTTATCTAAAGAATAAAATTCATCATAATGTTGATTTATGATAATTTCAACCTTTAACCCAATTTGTATTAGGGAAACCAAAAAATGTAAACTCATTAATGCATTTATACATTAGGATAGAATTCAATAGAACAAATAGTATTTATAATATCATTTTTGATAATCAAAGATAAAAATATTTTTAACATCATTTACTTAATGAATGTTGTTAAAACTATGATATGGTTATTTTTAACATTAATTAATTACATAACTGAAGTTAAAAATTCTCTAAAAAACATTATTAACTTCATTTATATCAATAAACAAAATTATAAATATTATATAAAATATTTTTTACATTGGTTATTCAAATAACTGACATTACAAATCAAACTCAAATATAGAGATTTAATTTTTTAACATTACACCAATGTAATTTAACCTTCTCACCTATAAATTTTCAATGTAACACATGGAAATTTCAATTTTTCATATAACTCTAAAATTATAATTCTTGCCTCAAAATATAACACTATGGAAAATATTTATTCCACATTGTTTTGTTTTTAATCATTAATTTCTCCCCCTCAGAATTTTGTTTCCCCCTCCCAAACATTCATTTCTCCCTTTATTATTCATTCATATTTTTGTAATAAAGACTAAATATCCATTTTGGATATAGATACCATGATGTTAGTGATAAAATTTATGACATAATGTTGTTCAACACTATCATTTATCAAGCAGTATTACACAGTGGTAAAATTTATTTAATGATTTCATATATTCTCATTTAATATTTTCATGATATCATAATATATATTTTTATATTTATTTTTTCCATTATATCATTTAATGGTATTTTTTTCAAAAATATAATTTTAAACTACTTATTTTATCATAATAAATGATAATTTTTCTTATTGACTATGCAAAAAAAAACTATGTGCAAGGTTCTATAGTTTCAAATATTTTTTCTCAAAACACATTTTTCTTATAAGTTTTTAAAAATTTTACATAAAAAACATAGAAGTTTATATTTTTAACGTCATTTTTAGTAACCAATGTTAAATATATATTTACTAAATCGATTTCAAAGACATATCCTAAAAAACCAAATATTGAAATATAAAAAAAACCTTTGTAAAAAACATGTTTTGGTAATAATTATTTGATGTTACTTTAATATACATAAGGTTTTTTTGTTACTAGAAGGTGTGATTACATCATATTACTCTAATATCATTGAATATAGGATTTTTCTTATACCACATCTTATAGGTAGTCATTTTTTATTCCATTTGAAGAAAACATATTTTTTTAATATGTACAGTTGTATATGTTGATTCTCTCCTAAGGAATTTTTAAGCTTTATATTTAGTGATCATGATTCATTCCATATCAACTAGACATAATTTTTTTCCTGTCCGCTACTTTATTTTTTTACGAAGTACACAGAGAACTATATTTGTGTTTAATTTCATGTTTTTAGGTATTAATTGAAAGAGTTACTTGTATATTCCTTTACATTTTATGCTCTCAACTTCAATATACATACACCCCAAACATTTTAAAAACATCTCTTTTAAAACTTTTAAATAACTCTTGAGCAACTGATTTATGATTCCTGAAAATTATAATGGTCCTGCGATTGAAATCATTAATGAATGTAACAAATTACAAATCAAAATTTATTGATTTATGTATCATCGACCTAAATAGATTAAAGTGTATGATATAAAGTGGTCTAGTGGACTGAATTTAATCTTTTTTATGATTTACACTATCCATCGTTCATTTCTAGAAACTTGTACAATTTGCACCATTTTCCTATTTAGTTCTGGTTAATATCTTAGAACATATTCCATGGAAATTTTTCTCATACTTTTCTAGCTAATATTCCCAAGTATTTAATGCCACAACTTATTTTAATTCTCAAAAATAAAATAGAAATAGTTACTTGGATCATTAAACTAAAATTTATTTTGTTAGTTCTTTCTCTCTTGGTGATAAATTATCTATCTCTCAAACAAGGGATGATATAAAAATATTTTCAAAATATAACTTCCTTATCATCATTATAGAGTTGGATAGAACATAGGAAGTTGTATTTATGTCCATAAAAATGTAAAATTACTTTTACTATGACCTATGAGATTTAATTTCAATCATACCAATTCCTGATATATTCAATGGACTACTATATCCAAATTTGGATGATCCTCCCCCAGATTCTTCAATGTTATTTAATATTTTTATATCACTAATAATATATGTGGAATAACTACTTTCAAGAATCCATTTCTTTTTATGTTTTCTATATTTTAGAGTGATCTCAACCAAAAAATATTTATATTCAATCACCACTGCAAATTGGGCCTTTAACATCACTAGTAAAAGAAAATTATTAGTGTTATGCACTACCAACGTAAGTGAGGTTAAAGAGTTTCCTTTAACAATGATTATAAAAAGAACTGATAAAGTCCCCCTACAACAGTCCTAAAAAAATAATTGATAAAATATTCCTTTATCAACACTTTTTAGGTTTTATAATGGTGTCCTTTAATAGAGTCGTTTAATGATAATAAATGACCTCTTTATCAGTGTTTTTAGTACTATTAAAGGCTCCCTTTATTATCACTAAAATATTTAGATTGAAGTCCCCAATAATAAAGTTGATATTTGTTTTGTTCCCACCCATGATATTTATCATCACTTTCCACCCATCTTTACCAGTGCTTAACCGCCTTTTATTTGATCTTTTGATAATCCCACCCTCACGTGCATGCACCTGCCTCTAGCGAGTTTCAAACCTGAGCCCTCCAGCTTATACACCGATGCCTTTTCCACACCCATATATTGTTTTATTTGACATTTTATGATATATATATATATATATTTCATTAAATTTTCTATCCATATTATATATATATATGTATATATATATGTTTATATATATATATATATATATATATATTTTTAACAAAATTTATAAAATTTGTTTGTGTGTGTGTGTTTGTGTGTGTTTATAAATACATATATATATATATATGAAACTATAAATATAATTATATGTGTTTATATTAATTTACATATAATATCTATTAATATTCATATACATATATGAGAATATACAGATAAATGTATATCTATTTTTCAATACACAAATATATATATATATATTATATATACATTACCTGTATAGTTATATAAATATTCATACAATTTTATTCAAAATATAATGTGTATTAGTATTTTTTAAAAAGGATAGTATATTGCGAAATAAATTTTATATGTAGATATATATAGCTATTTTTTTTATAAAATTAAATTTATTTGTCCGAATATATAGAAAATATGTATTTTTTTTATATATTTGATTATAAATAATAGTGCAATATGATATACGATAAAATTCAAAAAACATAATATCAATATAAATGTAATACATAAGAATAAATTCAGTCCCCATTGAAAATGAGCTACTTTATCCCCTTAAATGAGGCCTAAAATCCATTGAATGTTAAAAAATTAGTGTACCCAACAAAAAAATCGGCATTGGAGGAGTTCTAGGCCGTTTTTGGCCTCAATAATGAAATTGGGGGTGCCCCTAAATCACTAGGTAATAGAAATCATTACAAGCTTCGATTAAATATTTTGTAGATCTTAAAAAGACACCCCAATAAGTAGTTACGATTGTTTGATGTTCGAGTTATGCTTTCAACTTATTTTAGATCTTTTATTAAGTTATTGATTTTTTATCATAAAATTTTTATTAAATGACTATTACTCAATAATTATAGCAAATTATTAATTAAAAATATTTTTTTAATAATTTTATAATTCATTTCACCAAATATATTATATATTATGTATAAATGCCTATTTAGCCTTATCTAAAACACATTTTAAAAATATCTATTATATTTTTATATATATAAATATATTTATATAATTATATATTTTTTTATTGTTTATGTTGAAATATACCCTTTATCAAAGCTAATAAAAAACACTACTAGGGGGTCATTATCAGTTCTTCTTAGAAATCATTGATAAAGACTCCCCTTTATCATCATTTTTTACAAGCACTAATAAATCTCCCATTTTTCATTACCTTTTTACAAGCACTGATAGGGGAGGGGGTCTTTATCAACAATTTTTTTATTAGTACTGGTAAATGAGTAAAGGGCCTTTATCAGTTTTTCTATATGTACTTATAAAGGGATCCCTTTAAAAATGATAAAAAAAATCTTTGTTAATGAACCCTCTTTAATAGTTATTTTTCAAGCGTTGATAAAATGAGGGTCTAACAACACTTTTAACATGTGCGGTTAAATCCCTAGCACTGGATAAACTATGTTTTGTAGTATTGAATCATTATTTTTCTATATTCCTTTTTATTTTCAGGGAAAGATACTTTCCTTGAAAGTATAGTCATATAATATTCAACATATTAACCTATTTAAAATCTCCTCCCAAAAATTTCCTCCAAGTAGTTAAATCATTTTTTCCTAGAGGGGTTTTAAACATTTCCTGACATTTTATTTTTTTATCTTCTTATAACTATGGAAAGTTACTATTTTTCCTTCCATTTTTAACCCTTTAGTTCTTTTTTACTAGAAGGGTGAGACAAGTTATGTCAAAAATAATCTACCTTGTGTCTATATATCCCATAAAAATAGTAATATTCATTGAATCTCAATCATCTGTAGAAGTATAAATTCTCTTGAGGATAAGTATGTTTATATTAAATATATGTTACAACGTATGATTTCCCATGGAATGTGGAATCATTTTTATAATGGTTAATTTTAACTTCTACTAATTTGATATATTTATCATATCCTTTTTAACCTAATATCTCATATTTTTTATTCTTAAACCATCAAGGTCAGTATAATAAGATGAAATTTCCATTTTAGTGGATATAGATTTCATATGGGATGAGTTCTTCTAGCATCTTGAGATGTTTCATCCATTACCTTTAAGGTTCTGTGTATATTTTCACCCATTTTATTCAATGTTTTTTAAACTCTATATCTCCTACATAGCTCATAAAAAAATTCATACAAAAATTTCCCATTTTTCCTTTTTTTCTCAACATTTCACTTGATATTTTTAATTTCTACTATGTACACATCTTCATTTTTTGATAGTTTTTTACTTCATTATTATTTTCACTTTCCATATTCGACAATTTGGATTATTTTTTGAGTTTTTTTAATCAAGGCTTTGCAAAAAAACTAATTGCAGTTGATATTGCTAAGAGATTTATTCACCTTTTACTTCTTTACTATTGGAAGTATTTTCCTTTTCAATGTGTTCCATAAAGGTTTTAAAATTATCAATAATATATTATTTTAATGAACTATTTTCCATAGATTCATACTCTTCCCTTTTACTTAACATAGTTATTTTATTTATTCTAGTGAGCTTCTTCTTATTCCGTATGGATTTATTGAATTCCTTTTAAATTTGACACCACTTCTTTCTCAATGTTATTTCATGAGAATCATCATAATCATATTATCCATCATTCTTCTTTGGATATTTCATTTCATAGTTTCGAATTCCTCCACATTCAAAATATTTTAGTGGGAGTTCGAATTTGTACTTTCTTCTACCTTTTCCATAATTTATAGAGACAAGGAATATATTCCTACTATTCACATAAGCATTATCTTCCTTATCTTTTAATATATTGAAGCCTATTACCTCATGTTCTAGTTCCCATATTTTCAGCTTCCTTATAACATTATGAGATATCAGATCTTTAATATTCTTTTTGAATGCAAGGGATTTCCTCTTTTCATACTGAACAAGCATGTTATGATGTTCATCGATGAATAAATCATCTATAACTTTTAATTGATATACTTTTCGATAAAATATTTTTATAACGTTTCTTATCAAATTTTTAGTAGTCATTGAATCATCAAAGGCATATCTGAATCCTATGATGTTGCATAAAATTTTATTTACTTGGATGAAGTAATCATCAATGGATTAATATTTTACAATCCTTATATATTTTAACTTTCTTCTAAAAATTTTATGTTTTGCTTCCATTACTTTTACATTTTCCTTAAATATTATTTCAAAATTATCCCATGATTCCTTTACTATTTAGAGACTCATCACCTTCATAAAAAATGATTATACAAGGATATAAGAATAACATTTCATGATTTTCCATCATCCTAGATATTCATTTTCTGGAAAATATAGTAGGAGAATCTTTATCCATTTGTTGAAAAACTGTTATAACTGCATCAATAACCTCTAGTATAAGAATTGGAATATAGGGTGTCATTATAATTTCAATCCCCAAATAATTTTATTGGTTAAAGGTACGAAATCCTTTTCTTTGGTTAATGTTGATATTATCCATTATAAAGAATATAGAGATATTAAATTAGGAACCTAGATTCTATGATACCACTTGAAGTACCTAGGAATGTATAAACCACTAAGAAGAGGGGTTGAATTTGTGGTTATCCTTTTCAATTTAATTTCTCTTGAAATTAACCCCCTCACCTTGTTCAAGTTTTAATCCTCTCATAATTATAACTAAACTGCACTCATATATGAAAATAGATAAATAATTCAAGGCAGACAAGTTTTTAAAAGGTTTGGTCCCAATGTGGGAACCCAGTCCTTACCAAGTCAACTCTTTATATCTCTCGTTAAGATATTATTATAGTTCTCATCTATTAAAATGTTTTATTCTTCTTTAGAGTCATTGAAATATTAAAACATGATAGATGATCACTACGAATTTGTATAGAATTTTACTATATGGTACCCCTCTCTCTAGTATGCCTCTATTGGGTATGCTTAAATTTAGTGCACCTATGTTCGACAGACTCTTTATGATGCACTTATATCCATAATGTTATTTCCAGTATAATCTATTGGATATTATCTATATAGTACCTCTCTTTCAACCAAGATATTTCTTAGTTGGAAACCCATGATGCTCTCTCGTGTAAACCTTAGTAATTATTCCCCCTTCTTAGTAACACTTTTCATTTATATTGCTCCCCTATATATAGGATTACTTTCTCCAAAAATAAAAAAGTATGAACGGGCTCAAAACATGAATTTAATGCCTAATTAAAAAAATGACCACCTTAAAAGCCTCTAAAACATTAGAGTCAAAATTATTTATCAATTTTTCCATAAATACTAATATTAATGTTATATTCAAAACATCATAAAATCTCAGATAGATTTAAAAATGTCATAAGAACAAGTCAACATTATCATAATGAATGTACTTACAATGTTTATAGAAAATTAATTAAGGACATATCCCTAATATAAACTCTCATGTGTCTATCCAGAAATATTAGAAATCCTTCCTCCATCCAAGACTTCTAGAACACTTTATTGATTGATATTCTTTATCTGATCATCTTAGTGTGGTAAAATCAGGATTCCACTATTTGGTGCTCTTCACATATTTAATCCTTCTAATGCAATCATAAATGTTTTCCCAATAATATTTATATATTATCTCCAAATAATGAACATTAAATTTTTTATTTCTGATGAAATAACATTTATATTCATCTGGTATAACTTCATAAATTTCTCAATTCAGTAAAAATTATTTTATCCTGCTAGAAATATAATAAGCTTTCATCTATCCGATGAAGTTTATCTGGTAAAATCATATATTTTACTACATTTGGTTGTCTCTGACTGATGGATCTTTCCTGGTTCTGTTTGACTTTCCCAATCTGATGATCTTTCAAGAGATTATCAGATAGAGCTTCATTTTGTGATCATTATCTCTCTATATCTGGTAGACTAATGAAATTTTCCTTCACTGCAGTTACAAAATATTTATTCGATAATTTTGTGTTAAATTATAACTTCAAAGATCAAACTTCATACAATAATAACTCCATGATATTTTAACATAAAACTTTGTCTGGTTTTTGACTTCATCATTTTATAATTCCACCATTGTGAAAGCTGTCTTTTTTCTCGAAACATCATGAGTGAACTCATCATAAACTATGAAAACTTTTAATAATCATGATTTTAGATATATTGAGGATCCTAAAAGGGTTATCTATGGTAACTCAAACTCATTGCAACGACAAGTAACACAGATTCAACTGAAACACATTAAAATTAATATAGAATTTTTTTATAACAAATAAAAAAACATTATGAAACTAACTCTAAGGATATTCTATTTTATTCAGTTGTGTTTTAAAAAGACAAGAAGTATTTTATGATAAATTTCTTGTAATACACCTTGAGTTAAAAGAACAATGAATGAGAATACATTGAAACCTATAATATGTATTCTATAACTATTCTTTTGCATTGGAATCTATTTTTTCTTCTCAATATACCAGTTATTGTATATTGGAAATAAATAATACATTTAATGACCCACCTATGAATGTGTGTAGTGTTTATATTAAGGATATTAGAGAAAAGGAGTTTGTGTGTCCATAAAATAAAATAAGATGTTTCTACTGAGATTTGGGGTGTCAAAAACTGAATAATCAAGAAGTAACTGAATATTTAAAATAATAAGAATAAGAATAAGAAAGAATTACTACAACCTATAGAATAGAATAATAAGAGTGAATTTAACCTGTTTAACTTTTTGGGTCTTGAATAATAATAAATATTATGAGGTGGATTTACATTGATAAATTTTTTTTAAGAACTTAATGTTATGAATAATTTCAATGGTCGAGTTTCATATGTTGCATTAGAAGACTTGAAGTTATTCTAAATTACTCTGAGTTAAGAAATAAATCATTTTTTTTCAGTGAAATGAAATCCATGGATAGATTGTGAACTACTTCAGAATGAGGAAGGAATAGGAAAACCAGTGAGAGTTAAAGACTATGGGATTATTATAAATATACATTCACTTAATTTATATAGTGAAGGTATATAATCTATGTAATATAGTAAACCCACTTGAGTAATATGGAGGAAGAGGTTTCTATATTTTCCCTATCCACCCATTAAATTTGTGATTCAATTATTATAGAGCATATATGACTCAGTCAGAGTTCACATGGTAAGGAGTAGGTTTCCCACAATGGGACTTAACCATGTGAAAATTTAGTGTTTAAATCATTGTTTATATACATGCATTTCTCGTTGTTGTATACTGCTGAGTAATAGATGAAAAAATCAATATACACTTTAATAGATATTGGGGGTTCAAATATAGAAGGGGCTGAGATAAAATGAAAAATTGGTTTTTGTTAAAAATAATTAGATCACACCTAATTCACCCCCTCTCAGGTGTTTCTACATGGTCCACCATGAAAATAAATTGGAAACTAGTGCATGGGAGTCAAGGATACACACTTGGTAATGGTTTCACCCGAAAAACATATTAGACACATAGCAAAAACATAACAAGAATTTGTAATAACTCATTTGTAAGGCCGATGTTCATGAAAAACTAATAAATAGTTTCAAAAATTGAATAACTAAAATAAACATACATCTCACAACCATAACATAAAAGAGGATAAGTATAATTGTACAAGATCTTAAGAATACATAATGGTTTAATTGGATAATTTACATGTGATACAATAAAAAATGGGAATTAAAACACCAAAAGGGAAATTTGATCTCCTCACGACCCATGGTTAGGATCCAACACCATCTCTAAGATCACACTATGAGTGAACGGGTTAGTAAAATCTCTTGGAAGGAGTTATCTGAACACACACACCTACACAATACGTTCAATTTTTTTTATAGGAATGATCCTAAATCCTAGTAAATTTCCTCCCCACACCCCATGAATAATCATTAAAAATAAAATCATTTCATGCTATTTTGAACATAAACCGATAAAAGAAATATTTATATTTAAAAAAAATTCACATATAACCATATTAGAAATTAATTTCATTTCAAAATAATAATTTTCCTATTTAAACCAAAATATATCATTGAAATATTTTTAGAACAAAAATACTTTTAAATAATTTTAATCATTTCAAACAAAACACTTTTTATATTCATATTTCAATAATAAAGTATAATCAATCCACTTTTGAAATACCCCTTTTTATGAAGTTTCCTTCCATAAAGAAAATAATATAAAACCATGACACTTGTAAATAAGTTTAAAAAGAATAAAATGTAACTAAAAATAACCACACTCATGTGAATTAAAATAAATATTTGTAATGATTAACAATAAATAAAGTAACTAAAAGTAAATCGGCATCATGGGAGTGGACCTAAGGAACTAAGGTCAAGTAACCGTGGCCCATGTACTATCATGGTGACTAATATAATAATAATCACTGCATAAAATCTACGAGGAGATTAATATAATTTCCTAGATTAAAAGGGTAACCCTAGAAGGTGATAGACTAAAAACACAAAATCAATGATTTATTAGTGTTATAACATAGTCTAAGGCTTGGTATGGTTCACTATATATATTTGTGATTTTTCTAGTGTCCCTATCCATGTTTTCAAGTTTCTATGATCAAATAAAAGGGATATGATTACACAATCCATACAGAAATAATATAAAACTCCAATAACATATATGGCACCCCACCTATTCTTCATGACCTCCTTTATAAAAAGACCACCATTTATTCAAATTACATCGTGATCAGCATAAGCATTGAGCTCAAAATAGTAAAAACCAAGCGGTAAACAAAATATAATTTCACAATGTGCCATCCAGGTACCTATTTAATAAATTAAAACCATGAAATACATTTATCATTTGTTCAAATAGGCCTTGAATATTCAAACTATTAATTAAAACATAAAAATCAATTTTTAGCACCAATTATGGTACAATACATGAAAATAAAACATCCAAACCCAAATGAAACACAATTACCTAAAAAATATAGTTAATGAACCATGGTTTAAAATAACATTTCACATCTTAAAAACAAAACAAAATAGTAATAATCGTTAAATAACAACAATGTAACACCAAATATCTTCATCAATAAAATACCCTTTTAAGTTCAAATTTAATTTTTAAACTAAATTCAATTCTTAAGTTATTACCTGTAGGAATATTTTCAAAGATTTTAGTTATCATTAACAACCTTTTAAAACATGAATTTTATTAAATAAATCATTGAGTCATTTTATCAAACACATTGTGGCCTTTATAAATCTATTTTTAACTATAAATTGCCTAAACTACATTAAAATACCTTTTTCAAGAATATAAATTCAATAAGATTGGGATAAATAATCACAAAAAACAAAACCGTTAATAAATTCAAACTATAACTTAAAATAACTTAGATAAAAAGCCATGTTCTTTAAGTTTAATGGATTATGCATGGATAAACCTACATAAAACAAATATAAATGTATTCCTTTCGATGAATATCACTAGTAGGGGTCTCAGGGTGATCTACAAGATGCCATGACCCCCAAAAAAATTTCTAGAAAAACCCCATGACTTAGGGTTCAACCACAATGTCATCTAGGTAAGAGAATGAAAATGAAACAAAAGAACATGAGATAAAATAAGGAAAAGAGACCAAACCATAAATAATATGCGTAGAAAACATGAAGAAACTATGGAATATATGGAGGAATAGGAGTCATCCATGCCTAGGGATCCTCCTTGGCTTCATCACATGATCATACAGAAAGAGGGGCTTAATGGGGTTGAAATCAGGGTAGGGGTATAATTAGAATTTCACATTTTTTAAATCCCAGTTTTGTCATGCACAGTTTAGCTGAATGGTTTAGAAAACTGTACACCATCTAGGAACCCTTCACATGACTCACCTAAGAAGCAACATGGTTAAGAAAATTGTGGTCCAGCTATGAATATTTTATAATTTCCACATGATTATCTCTATTAGTCAGATAACCATAGAATGAGAATAATCCCCCCAAAACATTGTAAATCCATGGAAATTCAACTCATACCATAAGAACAATAATGAAAGTAATTAGGTGAATAATAATGAAAATTGAGGTCAAGGTGTTATATAATCCTCATTAAAATATTATAATATAAAAAAATATCATATAGAAGTAAGGATGATCATATGAATATACAATGTAGGTTTCTTTCTAGAAACTATCACGTCAGTATAGAAGAAGCATACAAATGTTCTAGTAAAAAAATAAAAAACCTGATACGTGATCTCATCCCAAGTAACACCACCTGAACACTCTCCAAATTACAAGTATATATAGTATAACACATGTAATGAAAATATATTTGTTCCCATAAAAACAAATTCACACTAACCCAATCTTTGATAATCCAAATACCTTACATCAGGATGTGCATTGGCTTTGTTCCTTACTCTTCATGATCACATAAAAAATATTTTAGACAAATATCACACTCAATGAATATTAAAATACTAAAATAAAAATCCAAACTACTCTGAAAAAATCTAATTTATTATAATATGTTACCCTTAATAGATTTCTATCCACAGAAATCAAAAACATTCCACCTAAAATAAAAAGGTAAGTAAAAAATAATTTTTATGGCTCCTCATGTCACATTAATCTTAAAACATTTTCATCTTCGAAAATAAAAAAATATTTACACTTATAAATATATTCAACATAATTGGAATTAAAATAAAACATGGTATTACCATAAAAAACAACACTTTTATTTCATTTATAATTAATTTTTTTGTTCAAGTGAAAATACTCTATAAACTAAAATTTTGAAATATACTCAAAATCCAACCAAAAAAAGATCAAATTATTAAAAAATTATTTGTTTAATAACTTATATACTCTACGGAAAACTTTATCAGAACCAAAATAATGTCACAAAAAATCAAAATAATATATTTTCAGTCAAAAATAACATTTTTCAATTACACCAATAATTCTATATCAAATAAAACTAATTTTAAAAGATGACTCATATAAGTAAAAATGAGTTTATTTCAAATCAATTTTTAAATTATAAATAAATATCCCCAATAATTTACTTCTATTTTCATAATCATCATTAAAAAATAGTGACTATAGAAAAATATAACAACATTTTCATTGTATGACAACTTTACAAGAAGCCTATATGAAATAAAAATTATTTTTCAATACAAATAATCAAGAATTAATGTTATCATCCAAAAAATGACCTCACACAAAATCAACATATCATTAAGAAGTTTCCAGACATCTACACTAGTTTAAATCATCTTATATTTCTTTTAAAAATTATAACATTCAAAACTTTTGAAATTCCCTTTCAAACCTAAACATAAAAAATTATAAATGAAAAATATTTAATAATTATATTTCGTGTTCAAAAAAAGAAAATTTTAAAATTATATCCTTGAAATTGTGGTGTAAAATATTTATCACAATATTTTAAAACCAATATCATAATATTTATATTCTCATATTGAAGAAAAAACATATTTTAAATAATACACCCGCATTAACCTTTACATAAAACTCACACAATTACCACAAAATATTTATTGTTGAAATAAATTTATTACCCTTTATTCTATTAATTTATTAAGAGAAACTACAATAAAAATTATTCATAAGAATTTTATCAACTCATTTACAAACTCACATAATCATTTCATAAAATCAACCACTTAAACATAACTAAGAATCACTTTAACAACACACATAATATATTATATATTGAAATTAATGTTTTTAAAACAAAATTTCAAATTAAGACATGACATGTCATAACATTTTTCAAATAAACCGAAATCTGATACATTATCCACTAATCACTTTTCATTTTTTTAAATTATCCATTTTTTAACATTCAATATAGTACTTTTATTAAAAATTAATAATCAAATAATTATATCATATATTCAAAAATTTAATCTTATTAATAATATTGCCACTAAACCTCTTATCAATATTAATCATCATGTTTTTAATTATTAATATAAATAAATGACAGAACAAATATTACTAGACACATTATTTAAAAATATGTAACAAATTAATGTTTTTAAATAAATTATCTTAATCATTATTTCATTATTTCATACTCAAATCAATATACGACTTATCAATAAAATATTATTAGGGTTTAAAAAAATTAAATCATGGAATCATGCAATAAAAATAAATCATCATCAACCCTTAAACCATGTACTACAGTAACAATTTAACATGTCAACCATATTATTATGCAGTATCAATTTTTACAAACTTTTTTTTCATTTAATTACATAATATTTACTTTATAATTAATCATATAAACTTGCATTAATTTTCTAAATATTTTAAATTTATAAAACTGTATAATAAAATTACCCAATACATGAAAATACATATTAAAACTTGAAAATAATAATGTTAAATTAAAAAATATTTCCCACACAATTCATTGAAATTACCCATCATGAAGAAAATCAATGTAAACACAAGATCACACATTAAAATGAATTTTCATATTTATTTTCTCTTTAATTGACGTTTGTTTTAAAAATTCATAATTGATTAAAATAAAATGATAGATTATTATAGTTTCAAGTTAACAAAAATTCAATTTACTTTAAATGACATAACCATATTAAACAATAGAATCAACTTAATAGAAGTGTTAATCAACATAGTCCCAAATAAAAATAATCACATATTAATAAATGTATATCAACAACTTAATTTAATAAAAATTTCATTAAATATTGTCTCTAAATTCAATCATAGGAAGAATCAATGATGATGCATGTTCCACCCCTAAGTTACTACCTTATAATCAATAAATCCTAGACAAAAAACAAGTATTAAACTATTAGGGTCCGAACATCATATCACAAGGACCATCAACATCTTAACTAGTTTTATTATCCTACACCAATTGCTAAAATCAGATTATATCACCATCTTGCCAAACCATTACAATCCTCACCTGGGACACGAGAAATGAAATTTAAAGTTTATCATTGGAATTCTCAATTGTTCATAATAGGAAAATTCCTTTATCATAAGTAGATATGCATACATGTCCTTTCCCAAACACTATATGATGAATGTAATAACATAACTATACCCTATAATAAATTATATAAGCACTTCTATCTATAAGTAGATTATAAAACATCATACATAGTAATGTTTCAATCACTATTCCCTATGCAAGATTATATAGCCTGTCATATTAGACCCTAATACATCCAACATCATTGCATTTATTTTCCCAAACCATCCAAAACCACTCATGTTCCTACTTAAAAATGCATCATAAAGAATACACTCACATTAATACCACTCTTTCATGGATAGGTTACACCGAAACCCCTCTGAGGTCAGTAATGAAAACTAGTGTGACCGCTAAAGAATGCCACGTAAATACCAAGATTTGACAACTAACACTCACATTATATAAAGTATAGCATTGGAGTAATTACTTCCTTTCTTCGCATGAAAGAAAAAAAACCAAAAATCAACACACATCATTCCATAGTATAATTAATAACCCATATATTAATCAAACAATTCATTGTGTTAAAAAACTAAAAATTCATGTAATTTCATGCAACTCATAATAATTTTAACAACTCTGTTTTTCTATGTAAATTTTTGAATATATCTATTAATATTTTTTAGACTAGGTGGAGAGAAAATATGTGATTCTGAGGCCTAGTGATATTGTAATTATTGTTAGAAATATATTCAATATATTAAATTCATATGCATGTATTTTTTCTAAAAAATATGAATAACATATAAATTGATAATTATATTGGAAATATGAGTCCACATTTGAGTTTAGAGCATGGGTTTTACCCTAGGTGTGATATAAACATGGAGCACGTTTGTAACAACCCCGACCCCAATAGCCCCATGTCGGTGGCTATTTTATTACAATGACATATATACAACATATAACATCACAAATGATTTATCATTTCAGTAGTATTTAATAACTTGATACATACATGGTTTTTTAATAAATTTTTAATTAAATATAGATCACAAAAAAAATAAACTGCTTCCCTAACACTTGTTCAAATATTTATTATTTATAACATGGAGAAGGAAAACAAGAAAAAAGGTGATCTCAAATGATCAGTAAGGGTTAAATATAGAATGAAAATGAATCGATTATAATTTAATTATAATAAATAATGAATAATTTATATGACACAGTGAATAACTGAAAATCATATTCCATTTAGTCAATAAATAGAGAATGAAACTACATCCATAGATTTTTTCATTGTGAAACTATCATTGACAGTAATGTATGAAATATTAATGAATAAAATTCTTAATTATTAGATTTCATGTTTCTAGATCATGGACCTCTTTCATGAATACCTTTTACCAGATAATTTACGATTATGGGTAGAAACTCATCTGATATTTCTTAGAAACAAACATGAAGGGTTTTTTTTCTAAATGTTTTTGTCTCATGAGACCTGTCGATGCATTGAGGGGATATATAATTTCAGGAACCGCCCATATATACAATTCCAAAACATTTTTCAGACATAGAATTAATTCATCAACAATATGACTTATCAAAATATCTATATAGAGTAAGGGATACAAATTTATCAATTTTTTACAGTAAAAGTAATATTTAAAGTAAAGATCATATATAAAAATGGTATACGAATAATAAAATAATATTATCCATGATATAATAAATATGGATATTTAATGAAATATAATGTCAAATGTAAAATGATCTTAAAGGGGTAGTATATACACCACAGAAAAATTATTAGGTTCCCAATAACAAGTAAGTCTCAATGAAATGGAAGTTGAGATGAAGTCCCTTAACTTATGTCTGAAAGCATTCTACACTTATGATTAATATTATATATAATTAAATTAAATTCACTAATTACTTAATTAATAACATATTAAAAATATATTTGATTTATTATAATTTTATCAATTTCATTTATGGTTATTCGGATGAGTTATAATATTTAATTTTGTTATTCCAGAAGTATTTGTTTCATGATTTCATAGTCTATATCCTTGAGAATAATTATATTAAATGGTATCAAACATCATTTTATTATATTTAACGAGGATTATTCCTTATATAAACATTTAATGAAAACCCATTATTTTATTTTGATGGTTTTTATCACCGTTACGAACAAGTATCAATTTATTTATATTATGTTAATATACTAGTTATAGAACATTCAATAAGTTATAGGACACATATTATAATATATTTTTACAATAAAAATGGTTTCATGAACAACCTTGAAGGAAATAATCAATAATGAAAACCCATCATCCAAAAAATTAGTGAATCTGAACTTCACAGATGATGTATTAATTTTTAGAAATAAAAGGAGAGGTTATGATATTTGTTGATGGATATTTCATAATAAAAATACAATTCCAGTATATATATGACAAAATATTTACCATGAAACGTTGAATAAGGGGAGGTGATGAGTTAATAATAAAATTAAATTAAATTAAATTAAAGAGAAATAAGGAGGATTTTAACTCTATAATATTGTCTCCTTGGGGACCTCCTTAAGACACATGGATTTTGTCTTTTGGTAATAAAAGTAGGTCTTGAAAATGTGGAAGTGGCATGGGATGGATTTTGGGTAGAATTTAGACAATCTTAAAAGCTTATAAGGTGGTTGGAGAAGGGGTACCGAGGGTTGATATTTATAGCGGGTGGAGAGGGGCTTTGTTTATATTCATTTGATTATTATTTGGGCTCAAGAATATCAATAGTATTGATTCCCATGACTGAATTTAGTAAAAAGTTTATGTGAGTTTAAAAAAATGCGTTCTTAAATCATCAATACATCATTCATGACTCAATAATTATTGTATTTGTTAAATACCATAAATTACTATATTTCACTATTCACAAAAATTCAATTATTTTAGTAAAATCCCAAAAATTCACTTTAACGTTTTCTCAATGTGTAGATTTAAAAATTCTCCCTATTTTAGAAAATAATTTTCTAAATATTATGAATTTAATTTCTAATTTAAATCCTCATTTATTTGGAAAATATCGATTTTAATATTATAAATGATTTTATGATACTTTGAAAATTACTTACAATATCAAAAGAATATATAATAATTATAAGACAACAAAAAGATAATTTATGAATCTTTATTATAAAAATAAAATTTATTTAAATTAATTATATTAATTATAAATCCTAAAATAAAAATTTATGTTCCAAAAAAATACCAACAACTGATTTATTGTTTTTAAAAGATTTATTTAATTATTCCATAATAAAAATATGTCATATTATCATTTATGAGATACCAAAATTTTGTTAATTCTTCCTAGGGTGAGGCTGTTATCCTAATAGCCACATTACTATTCCAAATAGTTATATTATAATTCCAATGTTAATGTTATCATTTAATATTATATCATAATAAATTTGTGCAATCTAAAATATCCAATAAATTGAATTTTTAAGAGTATATATACCATAAAATCTTGTAGTATTATATTGTTCCCTCCTTTGAAAACTTCTTCCCTGAATGTTTTCATAAATATTTCCTTCTAAATAGATGAGGGTGGTTTTTCTTTATAACATACAAAAGTTTTTACAATTCTTCTTCCATTTAATGGTTTCTCTAAAGAACTTTTACCAGTCGAGTCATCTGATTTCACAATACATGCTCTATAGTGTCAAGAATCTCAATAGGCTCTTCGCAGTAAGATAAATCCTATTCCATTTCTATTTCTTCATAGGTGAGTACATGATTTGGGTTTGGAATGTACTTCTTTAACAGTTATTTTTGGAACACATCATGAACATTGGAGGGACTTTGTGGCATTGCTAAATGGAAAGCTACAACTTAAATTCTTTCTAGAATTTCAAATGGTCTGATATACCTAAGGCTCAATATCCCTTTCATACCAAACCTTATGACTCCCCTCCATGAAGATAATTTCACAAATACATTATCTCCCAATTGAAATTCAAAATTATTTCCCTGGTTGTCAGCATATCCTTTTTTCCTTCTTTGAGATGCTTTAATATGAACCTGAACAGTATATACATTTTTCATTGTCCTTTTAATAAGATCTAGGCCTATAAGTTTCCTCTCACAAACTTCATCCCACAAAGTTGGAAAACAACATATATTTCCATATAAAGCTTTATATGGAACAAATTTAATACTTGAATGGAAACTATTATTATAGGAAAACTATACCAAAGGTAAATACTTAACCCACATACCTTGACTGTCAAGTGAGCGTGATCTCAACATGTCATCCAATGTTTTAATAGTCTTTTTAGAATACCCATCAATTTTAGGGTTATAAGAAGTTGTCAATTGAAGGTTAGTATCCAAATAATTCTGAATACTCTTATAGAATTTTGATGTAAAATGGGGATATTGATTAGACACAATAAACATATGTGCACTATAAAGTATTATAAACTGATGTTCCCTATCAGGATCCAAGTGTCACTAAGAGGGGGAGGGGTGAATCTGTGATATCCTTTTCTTTTTGTGTTTCCTTATTTTTGAAACAACCTTTTCCTCCTGTTAAAGAGTTTCTTCTGTGATGAACACACACAACCACATGAACAAAATATTTACATGGTTCACTACTCAACAAGAGTAGCTACGTCCTTGGTATGGTACGAAAACAATCCAGTACAACATGGTCCACAAGAAAAAAATCATTTTATATACAATACAATGAGTAAGATATAACCTTACACTCATATAGCACTTGGAAAACAATCCATAAGTGTGTGTTCACCGTTTTTTCACAAATAGTTAATTACAATATTTCGGTGCCTCTTTACAATTAAATATGTGTATTCTCTAAAGTACAAATCTTCACTTTCTATCCCAAAAGTTGTTAAGAACTATCCTACACACAACTGAGTACGTTCCAAGACCCCAAATATTTATCTCAACCTTTTAGGTGTCTTCCACACAACTTTTATGCCACACGTGAAAGATTTTACATTTGTCGTGAAACACCTCTTGCGTGCACCTTCAATCTTGCGTAGAAATCTCTTCTTGCGTGCAAAATCTTTTACTTGTGTTCAAATCTATTTTTTTCACACAATCTACTTTTATTATTATTTTTCTACATCTCAGCACTCAGGATTTCTCTAAGTGTCGAAGACACAAAATGTGAGGGGATCACCTCTTATTTATAGACCTCATCGACCCTGTGCGCAAAAACCCTAATGTGTCGCGTAAGATCCTAAAACATCGTACAAAACCTTATTTGACGTCGCATTGGGAACGTATGTCTCTCTCATGCCAAAATAATCTTTCACGCACTTATTTGAATATTTTTTGTACTTCATCCCTTTTCCATTTTTTGATGTTTGGTCCTCGAATGATTCATTTCATGCAAACTTTCTAAACTCCTTTAAATATTGCACGCAAAAACTAATCTTGCATACATAGACCAATCATTCTCCCAGTCTTCTCCTTTGCCAGATTTTAATGTTCAGATTATGGAACTCCACTTCCATGCAATATAACAAGCCATATTAAAACATGTTCAAAACATCTTTTGCAAAAAACATATTTCATCATCTCCCAATTTTTAGGCCCTAAAATTTGTCAAACACTGGAAAACAACGCTACCTTAAAATTATTTTTTATGCCTCCTCCAGATTGTTCGTTACATTATCATTACTTTATTCACTACATTCCATAACCATTCATAATCTTTCATCACGAAATCCACTACCATTATATGTATCCTTTGATCGATTATTTTTAGCATCGTCATATTTTCAATGGAAAGTATTGAAACTTCACTATCTTCCAGTAGCATAATTTTTTCCATTCAAAACTGTATATGGCTAGCGTCATCATTTATCCCCCTTAACATTATAAGGATTTCATCAAAAGGTATTCTAAATTATGATATTTTTTAAATAAATATCAACAATGCATCATCTGATTTTCAAGTCCTTTATAAAGTGAATTGATTTATCTTCTTTGAAAACAAAACAGAACACTATATAATAATAAACTATTCTTACTTCCTTATCCATCCAACTTAGTCCCAAGACAAACATCATTAATATAGTGTATTTATAGGTGCTCAAGTGGTATGTATTATCTTATATATAGAAAATTTTCTATTTTTTAACGTGATCAATAATAACCCATATATAATCATTATTTCTAGGGGTATTTGTAAATCAAATGATAAAGTATATAGTAATTTCCTCCCACTTCCATAATGAAATATGTTCAGGTTTCATGAATCCTCTAAGCTGTTGTCTCTTAGACTTCACTTGTTTAAAAACAATACATATTGACACATATTATACAATTACCCACTTCATATTATCACAGAAATTTTTTTTTATTCATATCTCTATACATCTTGGTACTATTTGGAATAATAGAGAAATTTTAGCAATGATAATCATCTAATAGTTCCATTTTTAGCTCAGGTATAGTCAGAACACATAACCTCTTTCCAAATTTCATAAATCCATATTCAAACATGAAATATTCAAATCTTATATCATTAATGACTATAAGTTTCTTTTGAAAATTCTCATCATCAAATTGAGATCTTATTATCTTTTCCATTAAAGATGGTTTTGAAATTATTTGAAAAAGTATTGATGTTTCCCCATCTTTAAAAATTCCCATTTCCATATTTATTAAATACATGAATATAGGATCTTTATAAATCCACACTTGGGTTAAAAGTCCATGATATTTCCTACTAAATTAATCTTCTACCTTATTATCCTTTCTTGGGTGGAAGTGTATTGAGAAATCATAGCCTTTGAGTAACTCTATCCACTGCCTTTGTCTCATGTTGAGTTCTTTCTGTGTAAATATGTATTTCAAACAATTTTTATCCAAACATATATTATATTTTTCACCAATGATATGGAGTCTCCATATCTTCAGAGAAAGGATTATGGATTCTAACTCAACATCATGAGTAAGATAATTTTGTTCATGATTATTAAACATCCTTGATGCATATGCAACAAAATTATTATTTTGTATATGGACAGAACTCATTCTTTTCTTCAAAGAATCACTATATATTACAGAACCATAATTTCCTAATTATATATTTAAAATTGGACAATTGACTAATCTTGTATACAATTCTTCAATACATTAATTAAATTATTTATCCCATATGAACATAACCCCTTTATTTTTGAGTTTGGTAAACAGGATAGACAATCAGAACAACTCATGAAAAAAACACCAATAGTAACTAGATAAAACAATGAAACTATGTACCTTGGTAATGTTTGTTGGTATAATAAATTCTTCGATTTCCATTTTCTTCAAAGGATCAAATAATATTCCATCCATAGAGAAAATATAGCCATGAAAAGAAATTAACTGAAACCAAAATTCAAACCTTCTAAATTTACCATATAAATCATTCATTCTAAGAGTCTCTAGAATTAAATGCAAGTGGTTCTCATTGTCTCCATAGATTTCAGAGTACACTATAATATTATCAATGAATATTAAAATATTCAACATATTCATTGTAAACTATTTTCATTAGATCCATGAAATCCAATGGTGCATTACGGAATCCAAAAGGAATTACTATAAAATATTAATTTCCATTCCACTTATAATTATATATCTTTATAATATATTAATTTTTTACTCATAATTAATGATACCTCGAACGAAGTTCAATATTTGAAATATATGGATCTCTATGAAGTTTATCACTTAAATCATCAATTTTAGATAGATGATACTTGTTTTTAGTTTAATATAATTGATTTATATATAGTCAACACACATCTTCATGAATCCATATTTATTTATAACTATGATAATGGGGGAGCCCCACTGAGTAACACTAGGGAGAATAAATACATTTTTACTAAACACCTCTAGTTGTTTCTTTAGCTCCACTAATTCTATAGTGTCTATTTTGTAAGGATTTTTTGATATTGGTCTTATATCATAGAATAAATAAATGATAAACTCAACTTTACACTTTGAAGGATTTTTGAGACATTCCTTAGGACGTAAATCAATATATTATTATATAATTGGTAAATCCCCTATTTGATGATTACATTCCACATCCAAATATGATTTTTTTTCTCTTCTTTCCCATGAATTTAATTTAGTAGAGCTATAAGGGGTGGATCTATATAGGAGTTTGATGATGAAGTTTCTACTCTAATGATAAGTAATTATATATCTTCCCCATAAATTGTAATTTTCTTCTTATTGCAATAAAATTTCATATAATATTTTGAAAAAAGGTCCATGCCATGTATTATAAAATAATCAACCATAGGTATGATGATGAGGTCAGAAATTTAAGCACATTTATATGCCAGAAATGGGACTGAAAGACAACTTTTTATTACAATGAGACCTCCCTTAGGAGTTTTTACTGAAAAATACCAAATTCAAACAAAGGGTAATTCCTTATTTTATTAGAAAAACAAGAAGATATAGATGAGTATGATGATACAGAATCAAATAAGGAAATGGATAAATTTTAATATAGTATTAATGTACCTACAACTACATCATTGGGTACTTCAAATTTAGATTTGGTGATAAAAAATCATGGCCATATCCCATTATCCTCTTCAGTGGAAGCATCCTTTATTGCATTGGATATTTTTTTGAATAATTTCAAATTTCATTACAATTGAACCTTTGAACATCAGTGATTTTTTTCTTCCCCCCGCATTCAGTAGCTTGATGACCCTTTTCGTCACACTTATAATAAAATCCCATGCCTTTCAAGCATTTCCTAGGATTATTCTTTCTATAACTGTCGTGTAATGAGAATTTATATTCCCCTCATCATTTATGACACTTCACCCTTTTCATGTTTATCAGAAGGCCTTTTCTTTACTGGGTTTCCCTCAAACATATAGGATCTTTCAAATTTCTTCTCGGTTTTGATGAAACTTAAATATAATTCATAATATGATGAAAATGTTTGAGAATATAGTACCCTTTGGATAATTGTCTTAAGACATCAAATAAAATGATTACTCCTGTTTTATGAATCATGTATATAATATATAACATACCTGGATAGTCTAATGAAGTTAGCCTCATACTCTTCAACAATATCTTCTTCTATTTAATTTTAGTTAAGTAATTTTCTCTTTATTTTATTTTTTTGATCACAAGGAAATTTTTTTCCAATGAATTTTTTTCAAAAAGATTTCAATTCTCTGTATTGTATTTTAACTTCTTCCTTAGTATTATGGATTAATGAACAGAATTGATCAGTATCACCCTTGATGAAATAGACCACTAGCACTGCCTTTTCCCTTTCATAACATCCTGAATCCATAAATATATTTTTAAGGGACTTGAACCATTGCTCAGCTACCACTAAAGTAGAAGTGCCACTAAAATATTGGCTTTTAGGTCACATGAAATGATCCAAGAGAGGAGTAGTATGGTTATTAATCATATCCTTAGAATGTTGTCCTAATATAGGAATGATATGCTTATATCCAATAGCAAATGTATTGACTTTCTTATTGGGGAAATGCCTGTATTGGCTGTGGGTTCTGATTCCCGTTATTTCATTAGGTGCCATCACTAAGTAATCTTACACACTAATAGTCCAATAATTATCTTGAGAATAGTAAAAAAATTACTATAAGGAATTATTACAATGGTCATATTTTTTTAACATATAGTTCCTAAGGATTCTAATAAACCTGCTCTGATACCAAATGTAACAACCCCAACCCCAGTATCCCAATGTTAGTGCTTATTTTATTACAATAGAATAAATACAAGATATCACGTCACCATGGATTGATCAGTTTAGTATTATTGAATAACTAGATATATACATGGTTCCTTTATTACATTGGTAATTAAACATAGAACATAACAAAGGAAAATAAATTACTTCCTTAATACTTATTAAACGATTTAATCTTCACAACATGGGGAAGGGGAAAAAGTAAAAGGATGATCTCTTATGATTAATAAGGGTTACATATAGTAAAAAATGAATCAATGGTAATTGAAGAATAATTGATATGGAATAATCAATATGGAATGGTGAATAACTGAAAAACACACTATATTTAATTAATAAATTGAAAATGAAAATGCATCCACAGATTTTGTCATAGTGAAAATATCATGGATAGTAATGACTCAAATATCAATGAATGAAATGATTAATTATTGGACATCATGTATCTAAAACATGAAACACTACATTTAATACCTTTCACATGACATTTTATGTCTAAGGGTAGAAACCCATTTCATTCTTCTTGGAAAAAATGCATATTGGTTTCCCTAACTATTTTCTCATATGGGACCTATCAATCCATCAAGGGTCTATAAAATGTGGGTCCCCACCCTTAATTAGAAGTAAAAAAGCATTATTTATACATATATTTAATTAATGAATAATATGAGTTATCATAATATTCATATTGAGTAGAGGATATAGATTTATCAATATTTACCCTTTGATGAAAAATTCTAACTAAATACCATGTGTAAAAAAGATATATAACTAAGATAATGATAATATCCATGATATAATAAATATAGATATTTAATGAAATATTATTGCAATTTTAAAATGATCTAAAAGGGTTAGTATATCACCACATAGAAATTATTAGGTTTACTATATGAAGTACTTCCCAATGAAATGGAAATTGATATGGAGTCCCTTACCATATGTCCAAAATCATTATGAACTTATATTTAATGTACTAGATAATAAAATTATATTAATTAATTACTTAATTCAGAAAAAATGGAAAATATATTTTATTTATTATACTTTTATTATGTTCATTTATGTCCATTTTGATGAGTTATAATGTTTAATTGCGTTGCTTCAGAAGCATTTGTTTCATGGTTTATTGGTAGCTTCTCTTTCACATAATTATGGGAATTCTTGTAAAATGGAAGAAAAATTGCCAAATTCAAATTATATACTATTAATGAACATTTATAAGATTAAATTTCCTCGCAAATAATTTTTTTTATATTTTATGAATATGATTCATTAGATAAAACGTTAATGAAAAATGATTGGTTTATTTTGGCAGTTTTTATGACCATCATGAAGTACTGTTGTTTTACTTAATATTATATTTATATTGTGGTTATATTACATTAAATAAGTTTTATTAAAAATATTCTAATATTTTTTAACTATAAAAACTATTTTATGACCCTACATAATGGCGGTAATTAAAAATTAAAACTCATCCTCTATGAAGACGGTTACTCAACAACTCAGAGATGTGGTTTTCTTTTTTTGAATTGAAAGGAAATGAGAAGATATTTGATGATTATTATTCCATTATAAATATAAAATAAAAGTATATATATGATACTAGAGTTACCATGGTACTTTTTATAAGGGTTTTTGTTGAGAGAATAAGAAAATAAAAAAAATAGAAGAGAAAGATGGAGGATTTTACCTCTAAAATATCGTCACCTTGGGGACCTCCTTAAGACATTGGATTTTTCCTTCTAGTAATACCACCTGGTCTTGGATGTGTTAGAAGTTTTTGGGAAGGTATTTTGGTATAATTTAGATAATATTTAAGGCTTATATGATGCAAGGATAAGGTGTGGTGAGGGGTAGTATTTATATTGGGAGGAGAGGATTGTTTTCGATTATTTTAATCATTTGTTAATTTTTTTTGGCTCAAGACTATTAGTAGTATTGATTCCCATGACTAAATATAGTAACCAGTACATGTGAGTTTTAACTATGGGTTATTATCTAATCCATACATCATCCATGATTCCATAGTTCATGTATTTGTTAAATATTGTAAATTACAACACTTCACTATTCACAAAAAATTCAACTATTTTAGAAAAATCCAAAAAAGTCACCATAACCATTTTTATACATTAACATTTTAAATGGAATCCATTTTATGAAAATTATTTTCTAAATTATAAAAGATTAATTTCTAATTAAAATCATCATTTATTTAAAAAATACTGATATTAATATTATAATTAATTTTATGACACTTTGAAAAATTAATTATTTTATCATAAAATTATATTATAATAATAAGAAAACAAAATTTTATTTTATGAATATATTTTATGAAAATAAAATTTCAATGAAATCATTATATTAATTATTACATTTTAAAAAAAAATTGTTCCCCAAAAATACCAACACATAATATATCATTTTTAAAACATGTAATTACTTATTCCATTATATAAATATATCATATATTAATTTATGATATACCTAAATTTTATTTTTACTTTAATAGGTGAGGTTATTATCCTAATGAAAACCTTACTATTCCTAATAGTTAAATTACCATTCTAATTTTTAACTTAATATTTAATAGTATATCATGGTTCGTTTGTACAACATAAAATATCAAATAAATTGAATTTGTTTAAGAAGATTCATACTGTATAATATTGGGGTGTTATATTCTTCTCTCCTTTTTAAATTTCATCCTTGAATTTCTTCAGGATTATTTCCTTCTAAACAGATGTGGATGGTTTTTTATAACATCCTTAGGCTTCCACATTGCTTCTCTAATTTTATGGTTTTTACAATGAACCTCTACAAGTCAAATTATTTATTTTCTAAATACATTCTCTATAGTGTCATGAATCTTAGTAGAATCTTCACAGTAAGAAAAATAAGGTTCAGATTATATTTCATCATAGGTGAGTACATGTGTTGGGTCTAGAATGAAATTCATTAACAATGATATTTTTAAAACATCATCAACTTTGGATTAAATTGGTGGCATTACAAAATGGTAAGCTACAACTCTAATTCTTTCCAAAATTTCAAATTGTCTAACGTACCTGGGACTCAGTTTTCAATTATTACCAAACCTTATGACACCCTTCCACTAATATATTCTTATAAATACATGATATCCCACTTTAAATTATAAATCATTTCTCCGGTTGTCATCATAACAATTTTTCCAACTTTGAATTATGTTAATTTGATCCTAAATAGTCTTTAACTCTATTGTTGTATCTTTAATATGTTTTAGGTATACATGTTTCCTCTCACCAACTTAATCCCAACAAGATTTATTATGATATATCTTTCCATATTCTGCTTCATATGGTGTCATTTGAATACTATAATGGAAACTATTATTATAAGAAAACTCTACCAAAGGTATATACTAATATCACATACCATGAATTTCAAGTCTGTATGATCTCAACATATCTCAAAATGTCTAAATATTCCTTTCTAACTATCTATCGGTTTGAGGGTCCTAAAAAGTTCTCAAATGAATATAAAAATCCAATTTTTATGAGGAATCTTCCATAAATTTAATTTAAAACATGGATCTAAAATAGATTTATTCAATAGAGGTGCATCATGAAGTCTTAAAAATTAATTAATATAAAGTATTTCTGGGCACTCAAGAGGTATGTATTCATTTACATAAATATAATGTGACAATTTTTTAAGGTGATCATGAATAACCCATATTATATTATAATTTATGATGGTCTTCGAAAATCTCGTGACAAAGTCTATAGTAATTTCATCCCACTTACACATATTAATAGGTATATATTGCATTAATTATCTAGGATTCTATCTATTATCTTATACTTGTTGAAAAAATATATATCTTGTCACATAGTCAACAATTTTCCACTTCATTTTATCCCACCAAAATTGTTCCTTCAAATCTCTATACATATTGGTACTACCTGGGTGTGTAGAAAAATTTCAACTCTTAGAATCATCTAATAGTTCCCTTTTTAGTTTAGGTATTGATGGAACACATAACCTATTTCCAAAATTCATAATTCCAACTTCATACATGAATTATTCCAATATTCTATCCTTAATGGATTTAATTTTCTTTAGAAAATTCTCATCATTAGATTGAATGATTTTTATCTCTTCCAAGAAATATGGTTTGAAAATAATTTTAAAAAGGAGTGATTTTTTCCATTCCTTAACCATTACCATATACATCTTTATTAAATCCATGAACATAGGATCTTTCTCAATCCCAATTTTTGTTAGAATCCATGATCTTTCCTTCTTAATTCTTATTCTACCTTATTTTCTTATTCTGGGTGGTAGTGTATTGAAAAATCATTACCATTGAGTGACTCAAGCCATCGTATTTGTCTCAGTTTGACTTATTTCTACATAAATATGTATTTCAAACTCTTATGTTCCATATATATATATAATATCATTCACCATAGAGATAGTGTCACTATATCCTCAAAGAAAATATTACAGCTACTATCTCAAGATCATTATTTAGATAATATTTTTAATGAATCGTCAACTACGTTGATACGAATGAAATAACTTCATCGTTTTTTATAAGGAAACAACCAAATAATTCCTTTTATGCATCATTGCACATTAAAAACCCATCACTTCAAGATGGTAGATTCAAAATTGAACCACCAACTAATCTTATCTTCAATTATTCAAATCATTCTACACATTCTTTTTTCTATACGAACATAACCCCTTTATGTGTGGGTTTTGTTAAATGGTAAGCCAATAGGGTGAAATTATGAATGACATTCTAATAATAAACTGATAAAAAAATCAAAATATGTACCTCAGTTATTTTTATTAGAATATGAAATTCTTGGATGCCTTTGTCTTCCCATGATCAAAAGGGATTCCACTATTAGAGACAATATGTCCATGAAAGGAAATTTTTTGACGGAATAATTCATACTTGCTAAAGTTACCATATAACTCCTTCTTTTTGAGAGTCTCAAGAACTATCCTCAAGTGATTATCATGGTCTTAATATATTTTAGAATACACCATAATATCATTAAGTAATACTTAAAAAATCATCATGATATTGTTTGAATACATTGTTCACTAGATCCATGAAATCTGAGAGTGCATTAGTCAACCCAAAAGGCATTACTATAAACTCGTAATGTCCATACCTCATATGAAAATATTTCTTTGGAATATATTCCTTATTTACTCATAATTGATGATACCCATAATTATGTTCAATCTTTAAAAAACATTGAGCTCCATGAAGTTGATCAAATAATTCATCAATGTGAGGTAGAGTATACTAGTTCTTTATTGTAATAGCATAGATTTCTCTATAGTTAATTCATAGACTCAGGGGTCCATCTTTATTCTTAACAAGGATAATATAGGATCCAGATTAAGAAACACTATGGTAAACAAATCCTTTATTACTCAAATCCAATCGTCATTTCTTAAACTCCACTAATTCCACAGTGGCCATTATATAAGGAGTCTTTAACATCGGTCTTATATAAAGGAATAAATAAATAGTAAACTCAACATCATTATCTGGGGGTGTCTTGGTAATTCCTTAAGAAATACTTCAATTTGTACTTATATATTTCTAGGTTTTTATATTTGAATATTATTTTAAACATCACTAGATGATGTTTTCTCTTCTTCCCCAATAACTTCATTCAGTAGTGCTACTAGGGGTGGATCTATATAAGAGTCATATGATGAAGTTTCTTCTCTAAGGATAATGAATTATTCTTCTTCCTCAAAAAAATTAATTTCCTTATCCTAGAAATAAAATTTCACATAATATTTTTAAATCCATTCCATTACAAGGATTATACCAAATTCAACCATAGGCATAATGATAATGCTAGCAATAAAGAAATTTTATATTCCATAAAAGGGACTAAACGACAAAATTGTTTTCGCAATGAGACATCCTTTAAGAGTCTTGACTAAAAACACCCCTATTAAATAAAAACTGAAATGTCTTATTTTCTTAGAAAAATATGTAGATATAAAATAGTGTGATGAACTATAATCAAATAAGGTATTGTCTAAAATTAAACATACGTTTAATGTACCTTCCACCACCACATTAGGTACTTCTACTCCAGTTGTGGTGATCACATAAGCTTGGAATTCTCCCCTTGGCCTCTTTTCCTGTATATTCCCATGATTCTTGGGACATTGGTTTGAATAATTATATATTTCATTATAGTAGATGCATTGAACATAATTGACTTGTTTCTTCCCCTTGCATTCATTATCTCGGTGACCCTTTTATCTACACTTGTAATAAACTCCCATGCCTTTCAATCATGTCCTGTGATGATCTCTTCCACAATTTTCACATACTAGGAATTGATTTGTTCCCCTCTTATTCTTTTACACTTCACCTTTTTCATGGTTATTAGTAGATACATTATTATCTAGATTTACCTAAACAAATACAATCTAGAAAATTCCTTCTCCTTTTTTATGGAACTTAATAATATATCATAATATTATGAAAATGTTTGAGAAGCTAGAGACATTAATAGACATGGAATAATACCTTCAATGAAATGATCAATATATTTTTTTGAATTAAGTATACAATCTATAGGATACCTAGCTAGTGTTGTGCAGGTAGCCTCAAATTCTTCCACACTCTCTTCTTCATTTTTATTTAGGTTTATGAATTTTCTCTTCATTTCATTTCATTGATCACAAGGGAATATTTGGTTGAATAATGTTTCTTTCAAATTATTTAATTACCTATAATCTATTTCATCTTAATCCTTAGTACTATGGATCAAACACTGCTATTGATCAACACCTCCCTTGAGCCAATATATCCATAGAACTACCTTTTCTCTTTCATCACATCCCAATTCCATAAATATCCATTCAAGGGATTTGATCCATTGCTGAGAAAGCACTAGATTAGAAGTAACAATAAAATATGGGGGATTATACCTCATGAAATGATCTAATATAGGTTTGGAATTGTTATTTTTCTTAACATCAGTATGTTTTCATAATATGGTCATGATCTTCTTAGATCCAACACCAATTGTGCTGACTTACTTATTAGAAAAATCCCAACATTGTCCACATGTGTTGATTCACTCTTTTCAATTAGGTGCCTCAATAAATAATTTCCCACACTATGTTATCCAATAATAATAATGAGAGTTGAGATTAAAAAATTCACTATAAGGAATTATTAAAACTCTCATGTTTTTTGAAGATATAGTTCCTTTGGTTTTTACAAAAATTACTCTGGTACAAATTATAACAACCCCAACCCCAAACTCCAAGAGTCAATGGTTATTTTATTAAAATTGAAAATATAAAAATGATCATATCACCAAGGATAGATTAGTTTAGTAGTCTTGAAGAACTAGATACGTACATGTTTCATTTATTAGATTGGTAATTAAACATAGAACATAGGAAAAAAATAAACTATTTTCCTGACACTTATTCAAAGATTTTATCTTCATAAAATCGGGAGACAAAACAAGTAAAAGGGTGAGATCAAGTGATTTATAAGGGTTACATACATAATAAACATGAATCAATGATAGTTGAATCATAATCAATAATCAATAATAAATATTTCAAGGGGATTAATTGAAAAATCCATTTCATTTAATCAATAAACTGAGAATAAAAATGTATCCATATAATTATTCATAGTAAAAATATCATGGATAATAAAAACTAAAATCTTAATGAAGGAAATGATTAATTATTGGATTCCATGAATATAACATGTGGACCACTAATATCAATAATTTTCATAAGATGGTTTATGTGTGTGGGTTGACGACCATCTAATTCTGTTAGGAAAAAATGCAAAGGGTATTTCGCTATTTATTTGGTATCATGGGAACTGTCGATGCATTGAGAGGCTATATAATGGTTGGAACCAAATATAAATCAAATTAAAAATCATTATTCATACATAATTTAAATCAGGAACAATATTACTTATAAAAATATTTGTATTCAATAGAGGATACAAATTGATCAATATTTCCCAGTTAAAGTAACATTCAAAGTAAACATCATATGTAAAAATGGTATACATATAAGAAAATAATATTATCCATGATACAAGAAATATGGATATTCAAGGAAATATAATTTAAAATTTCAATTTATCTCGAATTTTTAGTAGATACATCTCATAAAAATTATTAGGTGCACGATACCAGTTAAGTCCCAATGAAATTGAATTTGAGATAAAGTCCCATAGCATATGTACAAAAGCATTATTCAATTGTACTTAATATACTAGATAATTAAATTAGATTCATTAATTACATAATTAATAACCTATTAATAATATATTTTATATATTATAATTTTATTATGTTTATTTATGGCCATTCCGATGAGTTATAATTTTTAATTTTGTTGTTCTAGAAATTATCGTTTAATGGTTTTATTGTCAGTTCCCATGCGTATAATTATGGGAATTCTTATAAAATGGATGAAAAAAAATTAAAATATGATATTATATATTATTAATGAACTTAAATAATATTAAATAGTCTCATACATCATTTTCTATATGGTATGAGGATGATTCATTAGATAAAATGTTAATGAAAAATAATTTGTATATTTTGGCAGTTTTTACAACCTTCACAAACTTGTGTAGTTTAATTTAATATTATGTTTATATACTAGTTAAATAACATTAAATAACTTTTAATATACATATTATAATTTTTTTAACTATAAAAATGGTTTTATGACCAACTTTGATGGCGGTAATGAAAATTAAGAACTCATCATCCATGAAAGCGGTGAATCGACACATCACAGACAATATTTTATTTTTTAGAACTAAAAGTAGAGGAGAAGAGATTTGATAATGGATATTCCATTATAAAAATAATTTTTTTTATATATATGATAATGGAGTTACCATTCCACTTTGGATAAGGTGAGGTGAGGAGAGAAATAAAATAATGGAAAAGAAAATAAATGAGAAAGGAGGATTTTACCTCACGAATATCATCTCCTTGGGAACATCTGTAAGACACGTGGATTTGGAATTTTGGTAATAACGCAATGTCTTAGACATGGAGAAGTGGTCTGGTAATGGATTTTTTTCATAATTTATATAATCTTAAAGGCTTAGATGGTCTGAGGATATGTGGTGGTGAGGGGTGGTATTTGTAGTGGTAGGAGAGGGGTGTTTTGTTTATTTTGGATTAAAAATATCAATAATGTTGATTCACATGACTAAATACAAAAACAAGGGAATGTGAGTTTTAAAATATGGGTTCTTACCCCATACATATATCATCCCTAACTCATTTATTCTTGTATTTGTTAAATACCATAAATTACTATATTTCAATATTCATAAAAAATCTTATATTTTAGAAAAATCCATAGAATTCAGTCTAACTATTTTTTGATGAATATATTTAAAAAATTTACTCCATTTTATGAAAATAATTTTTATAAATATGATAAATTTAATTTCTTATAAAAATACACATTTATTCAAAGAATATATTTTTTAATATTATAACCGATTTTATGAAACATTGAAAAAATAAATATGTTCTCATAAAATTATATTATAATTATAAGACAAAAATATAATTATTTATGAATCTATTTTAGGAAAAAAATTTCATTTAAATCATTATATTAATTATAAAATATTCAATAAACATTCTAATTCCACAAAAATACCAACACTTCATTTATCATTTTTAAATCATTTTATTATTTATTCTATGATATAAATATGTAATATTTTTTATTTATCAGATATCTAAATTTTATTTATACTTTCATATGTGATTTTATTATTTTAATGGAAACATTACTGTTCTTAATGGTTACATTACTATTCCAACAATCATATTAATATTTAATAGTATATTTGTTCATTTGTGTAATGTAAACTATTGAGTAAATTTAATTTATTTAAGAAGATACATACCATAATATCTTGGGGAGTTATAATGTTGGACGCTCGGGTTGGGTATGTTCATAGGAGAATATTTAAATAAATTATTTATATTACCATGACCTATTGTGGTAAATTAATATGATTATATATAAAAATATAAGGTTTATCCAAATAACCCAATATATTTTTTAAAAGTTTTTGTAGGATCATTCTCACTCGAACAAACACCAGATTGTGGATCATCGATCAGTGCATAATAGAGTTTAAGGATCTCTCCAATGAGAATGATGAAGATTCATTCTGTATTAGCGATCAATCTATCTTTAGTTAGGGTATTTTTTATGTGTATTTATACTTGTTTTAATATTCCAATGATTAGTGAAAATCAATTAAAAAAATTGATTCATAGATTGATATTATTTCATGCATGGTTTTATTTTCATTGAATCCAAAATAAATTGTTTTTTTAATCTTTATTCATCATTCTAACAGAAAATAATCGAGGCTAAACCAAACACATCCAAGGTTTGTTTCTCTTTTGTGTTTCTTATATTTCTACCACCATTCATAATTTGTTCAAAAAAGAAATTCATTTTGGCCGGTGGTTCAAAAAATACTAGATAATAAATCATTGTGAACTCATTTCATGGCATTATAGATTGATACCATTGATCTGGGTTAGATTGTTGATGTGATTTAGCTATGACAACTATGATGTCAGATCAAGAATAGATCAAGGATGAACATGTTGGTTTTTGGTTGTGCAATGATGGTAGAGATAAGGAATTATTTATAAGTAATTTGGACAACCAAAAATCAGATCTCTGATGATGATTGAGCTCGGTTGACCTATATGCGCAATCCATGGGAATAATTTACGGTGGGTTTGGTGGTGGTGGAGATAGATTTTTAATTTGCATGAAGAACCGATGGGTTCTGTGATATTCTAAATTAAACAATGAATATTTTTGGAACACACATTGTGTATGGATCCTTGGTTTTAGTTATAGGGGTTGTCATGGAGTTTTGTATCATATTGAATGTGATCCCAATCACACGGTGTGTGAAACATTCATGACGAATCGACATGTATCCAGGGAGGCACACAGACACAGTCAAAGATAACCAGACACAGACATATCCATCCATACATAGACATGGTTATGACTACACAAGATTTGGCACACTTTACTTAGACCTGAACACATGAACATGCTGTGTCACACGGGTGAGACCTGATTCCAAAGGGACACGTTATGTACTTCTAGTAAATGTCATTTAAATACTCCAAAATGGATTTGATACCATTAAATAATCATATTAGAAAAGTTTTATTATGGTATGGTACTTAGATCCATTATTTAAGGTTCTAGTATGGGGTCACATCCTATATAATAGGATGAGGATCCCTTCTAAGGAACTTCAGTCATGGATAGTGTTATTGGAATCCTTCTGTGAGGACTAGAGTGAGATCCTCTATCGTAATGATTTTCTATAGGTGTGTTCATGGTTTCATCGTGTCCAAAACTATGCATGTTTTCATCCCCTACCTAGCGGGTTAATCTATATTGGTTTGTTGGTTAACCCTGTGGTTGTAACACCCATAAATTTTAAAGTAAGAACATTGTATATGATAGTGTGTATCACACGCATCACCAAGCATGTAAGGGAGTATTATTCCTTGAGACGTTAAAACAAATTAACTATTTTAAGTAAATTAAATATAAGATATATATTTTAATGAACATGATACTAAGTTATTATGTGTCACACACAACAAAAAGTTTCTTCAAATGGATTTCGTTACATGCAAGATCAAGTTTTACCGATTAAAGAAATATTATTAAAATATTATTTAATATAAAATGATATGAACTAGTCATTAAATATGTATTTATAAAAAGGATTATCCAACATATAAAAATATATGGTTTACAAAAATAAAAAATGAATTCATTTCCTACAAATTAATTAGAAATGAATATGAAAATCGATCGAATATGAAGGAAATTATAGTTATTTTTATTCTCTCAATGTTTTTTTACCCTAATAAATTAAATTAATTACATTTTTTGAGTGATATTAATGTAATATAAATTTTATTTATTCAATAAAATAATTTTTTTATTCACCCAATTGATTTGAATGGATTACGATGAAAAAACCAAATTTTACACATAAAATACAATATTTTTAATAAGGCACTTTTACCACCTTTTAAAAGAGAACATATTTTAAATCAAATTATTTGGAATTTTTACAAATATTATATCTAAAAATAAACATAATAATTTAAATCAGAATAAAAAAATTATTATATAGTGAATATTTGGAATTTTTATGTGATGTTTTATTTGTAATAAATTTTAAAAAATAAAACATTTTTATTAAAAAATGCTCTCTATTCTAATTTATTTATATGGATAAATTATATTTTTAAATGGTTCAGAAGATTAATTATATTTTTTTAATAAATTAATCTAATTTAGGCAATTAAGATCAATTTCACTTTGAAATTAAATATAAAAACTTAGTAAATTTTTTACATTAAAAACCCGTATTGTCATTAGGTCTATAAGATTAAATTTTTAAAAAAATCATCCAATTATTTTATTGGAATTTAGAATATATGATTACATATTTAGAATAATAATAATTTATAATGTATAAAAAGTCAAAATTAGTTTTTGACCAAGAATATTAAGGAAATTAAAAAAATACCTCAATTAAAGTAAAATTTAGCTTAACAAGGGACTAAACCGTAATCTTAATAGCCCAAATGACATAGAAACATGTATAAAATCCATTGGATGGAAATATTTTAAAAATAAAATCCATTGTATCTATGTTTTACCATTATTAGATCTAAATTAAAAGGAAAACTTGCTGGTGAAATTCCTTTTCCATAATTTACAAGAGTGCCACTTTTATTCAACTATAAAAGGCATCCTCTCCTCCCAATTCCTTAAACCTATCAATCCAATTTATAATGAAATATATTTTCCAAAATATATACTAAAAATACACCAACACATCCTATAATCCTCTAATTTTTATAAATCTATCTATTGGTTCCCATTGATGCAGCCAAAAAGGAGTTACCCAAAGAAGAGGTCACATATATTCTTGAGATCTTTAGTTTTATTTCCATTATCCACCACATAAACTATTATTATTAAATGATTATATAATAAATTATAATAAATATAATAGTATGTTTTTATGATAATGGTTAAAACTACACTCACACACATTTCTAAATAATGGGAAACGAATATACTGTTTATGTGTACGTTGAACTACCGACTGATGAAATGATGGTTGTTTGTTTTTTCATTACCACTTTTCATGGATGGGAATTATGATGGAAACTATGTTTATATGTGGTATATGTGATATTTGTTAGGTATTAATGCTTCATTAATTCTTTTAAACTTATAACCATATATTATCCATTTTTTGGAAATATGGTAACCTCATTTGTGGAAGTGTGGATTAACGCCTCTTCAAAACGATGTGATTCATTCAAACTATACATGGATATTATAAAGGATGGTTTTAAAAAAAATTTGTAACATAAATTAAATTTATATTTTATTTATAATGTAATTAATTTTCTACAAATATAACATATCATCTTATTTATTACCCCTTTCACACACTAAAAAGTGATAACATCAGTCATGGACTTGTGGACTGCTGCCTCCTCAACACAATGTGATTCCTTTTGCATAATAAGAATTCTATATACAGTAACATATTATTAAATAGAGTATTATTTATGATAAAAGTATCATTTTTTAAGGAGATAGTGTTACTTTCCATCTTTCTAAAATGATCATTGTAAAATTGGAACGTTACTCTTGTGTACGTACAGCCTACCATCTCCATGATTTTATCATTGTTTCATTTTTCATAACCATAATTCATGATTTGTTTTAAAAGTACAATTTATGTATAAATAAGATAATTATTTCATTAATTTTATTCTTTATATGTTTATATAATGAACCCTTTTACCATAGTCAACCTACAAAAGTTGTTTTAACACATGAACCTACTTTTGTCAAAACACCCAATATAAACTTAATTGTTTAAGTAGTTGTTTAAAAAATTGTAATAAGTGAATTTAAAGTAATAAAAAACGTGTTAAAGGTTCTTAATCAATTGAAAAATTAGAATAAGTTTATTATTCATGAATATAAGTACACACATGACAAGACAGACTCAAGGTTATAGATTTCATCTTGATTTACATTCCATTAATACTTATTTTTCATTATGAACCAATTAAATTTTATATGGTGTATATAATACCCTTTGAAATTTTATGTCAGGAATCTACTTATCCTCATGATATTCTATGTTTCATTTAATTTTATTTCTTCAAGAGTCTTATAATTTAAAACGTTTCAATGTGGTATGGGAAACTTAGGATGGTTAAAATATTATTTTCCTCAAAAATATTTTATTTACATTTCTAGGGTATTTACATTCATTAAAATCAACAAAAATTGTTATTAATCATACATAAATGAGGAATTATTGATAAGTCTATATTAAATATAGTTATTTGATAATTCATATTATTTATTTTGATTATTCAATATAAGGATTTCTTCGGACTGATGATGATGGGTAGTGACTAGACATTATATAACCCCTCAATGCATCAACAAGTTCACATGAGATGAAAAAGTTGAAAATATTAAATGGATTTATATCCTTTGTTTAAATCATATTTTGAATGTTATTGATGGTATATGTTTTCATATGGCTCAGAAATTACATCCAATAATTAAGAATTTCCCACATTTTGTTCCAATTATTATTAATCCATGAGATCTATGTCGACATATCTATGGATACATTTAATTTTTAGTTCGTTGATTAAATGGAATGTGCTTCATTTTACTACCTTTCTATATATATTTTTACCTATCAAGTTATTTTACTTGTATGTGTTATTATATTTTTACATTTCCATGTTTATTTATTCTCATTGATTCATTATTGGTTACATTTTAATTATCATTACCAAGAATTTGATATCACTCTAATAATATTTCCTTTCCCCAGGTTATGAAGAAGAAATATTTGAATAAGCATTCAAGGATTTGGTTTATTTCATTTTATTATGTATAATGTTTTTTGTTTCTTTTTCACAATTTATCATGGGTATCATGTATGTAATATTGCTCTCTAATACAGCTAAACTGATCAGTCCTTTTGGATTTAATTCCTTGAAATCAAGCTAATATAAAACAAAAATTTACTAGCTCCATGTTTCTGGGTTCTGGGCATTACAGTTGGTATCAAAGTAAGTTTAGCAGGAACATTAAAAACTAGATTTTAAAAACATAGATTGAGGAACAAAACCCTAAGATAAAATTTGAGTATAAGTATAAAATAAAATCATATATATTTGGTATGTAAGTGATTATGTATGTATTCATTGAAATAAATACCTGTCTATATATTATAAGTGGATATGGATTTAGAAGAGATTCACCTAGAAGTAACAAATCTGACATGGTGTGCTAGGCCCAACTCAGTATAACTAGGTACACAATAATGAGCCTTACTACGGACCTAGTTTGACATTCCTTGGGGATAAACATAGGATAAATCAAATTTTATTTACAAACCATTATAATGGATTTTAAAGTAAAGATATCCCCAAAATAAATCAGGTTTATTATTTTTGGATTAGTTATGGAATCCATTTACAAATTATGATTAGTGTTTTAATAATTTTGGGATTATAAATTATGATACATAATGTTATGATCTAATCTAGTATATACCATTGTTTAGGAAAGAGTAATGGAAGTAAGAATGCTATCAGTACTTATGGAAAATATAGAGATTTCCATTATATAGAAACTAATATAGTTTGTATTCTAACTAAGAATATTATAGAATTATTAGGGAGGATTAATTAGGTCATGAAAAATAACCATAACAGAATTGAGAATCCTACACCAAAGAGAGAATATACTATGCTAGATTTCATTATGAAACATAGGCCCCCATCATTTAGTGGGAATACTGATCCAATGACAGGTGAGAAATGGATTAATTAATTAGAGAAGATATTTATGGCATTAGGATGTGGTCAAAAGTAAAAGGTTATAATAACAGTGAATTGTATATAATGTGATGTTGATGAATGGTGATCTTTGATCCTGAATACTAGGGAGGTAGAAGAAATAGAGTTCATTGGATGGGGGAATTTTAAGGAGAAATTATTTAATAAATACATCCTTCATGATCAACAAACTAAGATGAATAGAATGTTCATTAGTTTAATGAAAAATGATAAAGAAAGTGTTGTGGATTATAAAGCTACATTTACATGGTTATAAAGGTATAATATTAATTTTTTATGCGACATAGAATGAAATATTGATCATTTGTTTGAATTTCTTTGGAGAAATATTTGAAGGAAACTAGCCTCCCAAAAATTTTATTCATACAATGATGTAGTTTTATGCATTATCAATATGGAGAAATAATTATCCAACTCCTATGTCTTCAAATGGAATCAATAGAATAAGATAAAGGAAGATACAATGTTAGATAAATGGAATATGGGAAATAATGATTTTCCCTCAAGAGATAACTGTGGAAACAATCACCCTATAAAATTCTTAAAAGGACTGAGAGTTTGTTATAAGTGTGGAGAAAAGGTTCACCATGAATATAAATGAAAATAAAAGAAGGAAAATGATGTTATTTAGTGTCACAACTTCAAATATATTAGAAAATATTCAAAGGAATTCCCCATGAATCAAGAGAATATACCATAGAATAAGCTAAGGGGTAATGGTTGAGCATATCCTATTGACATAACCAATGTGGAATAATTAATGTACATCTGTATTTTCATCTAATAAATATATTCTAAAAGAATTTTTTTTTATAATGAGAACATTATATGACTTATGTAATATGTAAGGATTATACTACAATACATTCTTTTAAGGATTTGAGATCATATGAAGAATGGTACCAGGAAATATTATTTAGTAGAAACTTTTTTTTGGGAAAACATGTGGTAAAGGTATATACAACCACTAATATGTTCCTGATGTATAGATAAGGATAATTAAATTATTGATTTGGATAAGTTATGAATACCTGGGAATTGATTAATGACTTTTCAAAAACAATTGCTATCATTGATGGATTATAAAACACTTTTGGATTTATGTAATATATCCAATAACATGTGACTTACTAAAGTAATAAGTAATAATTCATGATTCCAATAAGGTTTTATAGTGATTATCACCACATCTAAAGAGGATACACAATAAAGTTATTCACATGTTTGGATTGTAAAAATTTAGAGCTTGTTCATGTTGATTAAAGGATAATGATAAGTTCATTTTGGAAATTCAGTGACCTTACTTCTAAATAGTTGGATCAAAATCTTATGGAAAATTTTACCATTTATTAAATAGTTTATTTTAAAATTTGGATATGGTTTTAGAGTTTGATATATTACATCATTATTTTATGAAACTTGTTCTAAGAGATGAAGAATAAATAGTTCATGTCACGAAAAAAGGATAAGATTGTGTTTATAGAAACATACCAAGTAATTATATTTACTTACATTCTTAGAGAATGAAATAATTACTCAACTCTAGGAAAATGATCTTGAAAACAAATATGTGTCTTAATACCTCAATTTTGGATGAATCAAATGGCCACTTATATCTCTTAATATTTATGAAATTGTGATTGTTAAATTTATCATAACCATGTTCTCTATCACTCTCCATTAGTACTTGATCATTTTATTTATCCTACATGTCTGAGTTTTCACTAATGTTATAATATTTGAAATCCTAGTTTTGTTGTGACCATTGCATTTTTTCCTTTATATCTGTTAAATAAGATGTTCTATTAACCCTATTTATGATGTGGTTCTTTCAAAAAATGATTAATTTCAATCCCTAAATTACAAGCATCAACATTAAATTTGGAGGAAACAATTTTATTAATGTGTGAATAATATAACACCATAAAATTATAAATTAAGAACATTGTATTTGATAGTGTGTATCACACGCATCACCATGTGTGTAAGGGTATATAATACCCTGAGATATTGCAATATATTAACTATTTAAAAAAAATTTAAATATTTGATATATGTTGGAATGAACATGATATATTGTTATAATTCTTCATATGAAACAATGAGTTTCTTCAAATGTTTAGTGTTTTACACAAGACAAAGTTTAACCGAATAACAATATGTTATTAAAATATTATTTAATATAATAAGATATAACCTAGAAGTTTAAAAAGTATTTATGAAAAGGTTTAACAGAGTTATTAAAATATAAGGTATAAAAAAATATAAAATAAATTCATTGGATATAAATTAATTAGAAATGAAAATGAAAACTGATTGAATATAAAGTAAAATAATATTATTTTTATGCTCGTAATGTTGTTTTATGATAATAAATTAAATTAATTACAATTAGCGAGTGATATTAACATAATAAAAAATTTATCTATTCAATCAAATACTTTTTATATTTATCCAACTGATTTTATATGCTTAGGATAAAATCAAACCCAATTTTACGCATAAAATACTATATTTTGGTTAAGACGCTTTTACCACTTTTTAATGGAGATCTTATTTTAAATAATATTTTTGGAAATTATATAAATATTATATGTAATAGTAAACTTAATATTTTAAATAATGTCATAAAAATTAGGATAAAGTGAATTTTTGTTATTTTAATGATATATTTAATTTTTTAATGAATATTGAAAATAATGAATTTTAATTTAAAACTACTTTTTCATCTAATTTATTTATATGGGTATATTGTGTTTTTAAATGGTTTTCATGTTTTATTATATATTTTTTATCAATTAGTCTTATTTAGTTCATTGGAATAAATTTAACATTGAAATTGAATATCAAAACATAGCAACCTTTTTGAATGTTTTAACATTAAAACCCCACACTTCTCATCTGTGGGGTTATATTTAAATTAATTTATACTAATTATATGATTGAAATTTTGAAAAACAGATTAAATATTTTTAATTATAATAATTTATAATTTCTAATAAGGTGTATTTATTTATTTTTTACCAAAAACATTAGTGAAATTAATTATAATTAATTACATCGGTTAAGGTAAAATTAAGCTTCACAAGGGACTATAACTTAATCTTAAGGGACCATATAACATAAAAACTTGTCCCAAAGCCATTGGATGGCCATATTTTAACCCTATAGTCTCTTTTATCCATTTTTTACCATTATTAGATCCACTTTCTATAATGACCCATACTTTACATACATCGAAATTACTTTAATATTGAAGAATATTCACTACAAAATGTAATAAAACCATGATAAAACCATATAGGTTTAGTGTATTTAGAAATTGGTAAACATAAAATACTTGTTTATAATACATATACATTTTCTCCCAATTATTTCATTACAAATAGACCCCTTTTAGACATATCTTACTTAATACCCATCTCCATGACTTGGGAAGAGAAACATAAGAAAGAGTGAGGTCAGATGCTCAGTAAGGGTATACAAGGGAGATATCAATCATATAACAATCATAAGACATAATAACATAACATGGAAAAATATTATCCAGCATATGAAAGATCTTGATATCATGTCATGGGATAAATCATAAAAGTTAATAAGAATTAATTATCATAATCCCAAAATTCAAAACATAAGACATGATTTTTTGGAAATCACATAATAATATAAAATCAGTTCATATTATTAAAGGCTCGTTTCTAAGACCATCATAGTTGAAAAATTCCATTACTGAATTAATCCCACTCATCGTTCCAGCCCTATACTACTAATCCAATATCATTTTTCATTCCCATCCCTTTATATCATTTGAGATATAAATCATTACCCAATTAATTGGAGGGAGATATATTTCCTACCCATCTCATAATTAAATCATTCTTATGTGTTCCAAAAAAACATTAATCATTCATCTTATTATAACCCAAATAATAAAATGGATTTCTTAAACACCATCCCATCATTATATAATCTATTTAAAACAACTAGATTTCATAAATATAATTCCATAGTAAACATAATTAAATCATAGGAAAATTAGGTATAGTGTACTTGGAACATAACCCTATAAAATAAGTCTATCATAAATGGAAAATAATTTTGATAGAACACATGAAATAAATTCTTGAGGACAATCTCACTTCTTCTTCAAATACATTTTCGTTTCTCAAAATTCCACAAAATTTTAAATGAAAAGAATTGATTTGAAAAAAATGAGAAAATTTTAAAGGAACCTTCATGGAAATAAAGTGTTATGAAAATGTAAAAATAAATTCATGTCGTATAAGTTAAAATAAAATATTCTTCTCGTACATTCTTCAGAAAGTCAAAAAGTACCTCATATCTAAAACGACAAAATATTCCTTTCATACCATTAAATAATGATTCAACAATGAGTGAAATTTACATTAATAAATTGAATAAGGGAAGAAAGAATATTTTTGTATAAATATTAATGAAATAAGTACATGGATGATAAATATACCCTAGTTTACACTTACGTATATACAATCTCGGATAATAATGAGATTGAAAAGTAATCCCTTTCCTTAGGTCTGAAATCATTTTATGTATTAAAACCTCTTGTAAAATGATTTAAATAATTTCATTGACTTATTATATACTCATAGAATTTTTTATGATATCATATATTATCATATTATCATCTTTTTGTTAATAAAATTTCATTACTACTCGTTATTTGGGAATTAATGGCTTCATTTAATTATGAATGGTTTGTCAAATAAGTTCTAGTTATCCTTATTAAATCATAGTTATATCATTAAAAAATTATATTAACATAATATATAACATATTTATTCATTCTATACATTTATATAATCATTATTTAATGGATATCATGTAGAATGAATCACATGACATCATGAAGATGATAGGTCGTACGTACGCACAAGAGATGATATAATACACATAATTGAGAAATGGTTTCGATGTGGATGGTATATATGTTATCAAAAAATATAAATCATGTTATAATCGTCACATATATTTATTATTTCCATAATTATAATAATAAAAGTAAGGTGATTGTGAAAAACAAATTACACCATGCCGTGGTGATGGTAGGTCATATTTATGCACGTGTGGTGATTTCATTTTTTCATAAGATGGATAGGAGGTGTAATATGGTTATTAAAAAATCATAATAAAATATTTTTATATAATATAATATGTATTTATTACTTTATAATGGAAACAAATCTTGGAGAGGAAGTATTAGAAGAAAGAATTTTTAATGAATCAGTAGAGAATGTTTCATCTTCCTTGATGATCTCCCTCAAGATCTCTTCCTAAAGCACTAGATTTGGTATTTGGAGAAAACCATGACCTATATAATGTGACTAGGGAAGTTGAGAAGTGAAATTGGAATAGTATTTCTACCCTTTAAGGCTCAATCTGAAGTGAATAAATTAGGGAGGAGGTTCCCTTTCATAATTGAGGTGAGGGGAACTTATCGAATCTCCAAAAATATAAATTTATAATAAAATAAAACCAAATAAAAAAACCGCTAATATGTCATATTCATTAATATGATATGAGTTAAGGTTTTAACATAGTCATAAAATATTTTTCAGAAATGTTTTTATGTCTATTTAATCCTTATCATTTTAATTTAACACTGAGTTGTTCTATTTAATTTTAACAAAGGTAAAAAAATATTTCAATATTAAAAGAGTAGAATATTTACTTATTTGATGTAAATTAGACTATAAAAAAATAATTTAGAAAATTTTATACCATATAATAATTATTTAATATTTATAAAATATGGTTTATTATTTTTAAATAATTTTATAACACATAATTTTGATAAACAATCAATAGCCTCAATTTTTACATTATTAAATTAATTTAATTTTAAAAATATTAAGATAATAAGTTAAATTTGATCCAAATATATTATTATGTTATTAATAAGTCAAGATAACATATAAAATTCACTAGATATATTAATTATACAAAAATATAAATATTTTCATATTTTTAATCACATTTATATCTTATCTTCATTTATAAAATAATTACCACATAAATTTTGTGTAATTATTTAATATACTTAAATTTTAATAAAAATTAAAAATATAATTCTACGAATAAAATAAATCATATATATTTAGAAAAAATAAATATAATTGAACATATATTTTATAAAATCCCATATTAAAAATGTTATATTTATTAAATCATGAATACGATAACATTAACATAACTTTAAATAAAATATTATAAGTGTCATAATCTTTTACTTATGGCCACGAATGGTCAATAACTCGATACATGGATGATTATGGTTTATATATTCTCTAAAAATAATATTTTGTCAAATTTTTAGGTATTTTAATGGTCATTATCATTTTAATAACAATTAATTTGTTTATTTCTCATCAATTAAATAATTTGTCCATCATCAATGTACAAGTCTTTAAAGGAATTATTTATTTCATAAAAAGTAATAATATATTACCATGATAAATAAAAAAATTATATTTCAAAACAGTATTTATTTTATTATTTATATTTTATATAACATTGTACTAAAAAATTATATAGTTATTAAAATTTGAGTAAGACATATTTAACTTTTCTGGAAATGAAATAAATTACATATCATAATCTCATACAATTGGATTCCAAACGATACCATTTAGAACCAAGGATGTATTAGTTTGAAATAAAGTCATAAAATGATATTAGGAATGGTTTTAGGGTAATTTTATTGTATTATTTATATAGTTAATTAGCTAATTTACCCTTTTACCGTATTAAAAAATTACCAAATTTTCTATTCATAAAAAATAATAAAACAATTTACATAATTTGGACCTACTGATTCAAAATATGGAATCATTTTTTAAAAACTAATAATAAATAATTTTCAGTAGTTAATTTAAAATTAATCTCGTTGTCAGAATGAGAAAACTTGTTTTTAATGTTAAAACATTGTAAAAGATTGAAATGTTTTATAGCTGAATTCAATGTAAAATTAATGCCAATGATATTAATTACATTAATAGATAAAATTTTAATCTATTTATACTTTAAAACAATTTAATAATATAATTTAACCATATAAATTATTTCTATAAAAAAAGTAAATTTTAATTAGAATTTAGTATATTTTTACTATTCATCAAAACATGAAAGTTATCAAAAAAAATATCAAAAATTTATTCAAATTTAATTTTTATATTCCTATTCCAAAAAAAAGATTATGTTGTCATATAAAAATTATTAATTTTTCAAACAGGGTTTATTCATACCATGTGACTAAAATATCTATTAGATGAATATCAATTTTTTATTAAATAAATAACATATATATTTCATTGATTTTATTTATTAATTTTAATTCACTTAATAAATAATTGATTTATATTTTTTATAAATAATTGGTATCTAATGAATTCTCTATACATTTTCATAAGTTAGTTATGTTTATTCCCGCTAACCTTATAGCTAGGTTATAATGGTCATTTTATTCCAAAGGAATATCATGGTTCCTTTATACACATGATTACATGCAATTAAATCTATTTAAGAATTAAAATTATTTAAAGAAAATATATTTAAAACAACATCCATGTGATACACATTCAAAGGAAAAGTGTTTGTGGAATTCCTTTCCAAAATCTACAATGGTGTCACTCCTCTAATATGAAAAGGCCACCGCTCCTCCAACTTCCTTACACATATCAAGACACTTTAGATCAACCATGATAATTGACAATATATCCTAAAAATCCATATAATCATCCTAGAATCTGACCCTTAGGCATAAATCTATCAAAGGACTCCATTTGGTGCAAACCAAAAAGAGTTACCCAAAGAAGAGGTATCCTATTTATTTAAGTTCTTTAGTTTTATTTCCATTCTCCACCACATAAACTATTATTATTAAATTATTATATAAAAACTAGTATCCTAAATATACTAAGATGTTTTTATGATAAGATTTATAGCTACACTCACACACACATTCATCTAATGGGTAATGAACAAACTATTTATGTGTACAAAAACTATCACCTCACAAAATGATGATTATTGATTTATTATTTACCACATTTTATGACTGGGAATTATGATAGAAACTATATTTATATATGTTATATATGATGATTATCATGTATTTATTCTTCTTTAATTCTTTTATAACACATAACCATATACTTTCCCTTTTTTGTGAATACGATAACAACGTTTGTTGAAGTGTGGACTCATGTCTCCTCAATGGGATGTGATTCCGTCACACTATACATGGAACATATAAAGGATGGAATTAATTTAAACTATGTAACATAAATGGAATATATATAATATAAATGACATAATTAAATTTGTATTAATATAATATATCATAATTTTTATTACCCTTTTCATACACAAAAAATTTATAATGTCGGACGTGGATATGTGAACTACCACCTCCTCGACACAATGTGATTCCTTTTTTATCCCAAGAATTAAATATATAAGAAAATATTATAAAATAAAATTTTTCTTATGATATAATTATCATTCTATAAATATATAGTGTTACTTACCTTCTTCCCATAAACATAAATCGAAAAATGGGAACATTACTCATGTGTACGTAAGGCCTACCATCTCCATGATTGTAACATTGGTACATTTTTCATAACCATATTTTATGTTTTGTTTTAAAATTATAATTGATGTATTAAAATGATAATTATGACATGATTATTACCTTGTATATGTTAATTTAATGACCCCTTTTACCATATCCAACCAACTAATGTAGTTTTTAACATATGAACTGATTTTTATCAAAACACACAACATAAAATTAAATGTTTATGATATTGTTTACAATTTTGTAATATGTCAAGTAAAAGAAACTATAAAGTTGAAAACGTTTCCCACGAAACATAATAATTAACATAAGTTAATTATTCAAGAGTATAATGGCACACGTGATAATTCATACTCAAGGTAAGAAATTTTGTTTCAAATTACAATCCATTGAGACTTATTTTTTGTTATGCACCAATTGAATTTTATATGGTGTATATAATACTGATTTAGATGTTATATCATGAATATAATTATTCTCATGACATTTTAAGTTTTATTGAATGTTATTCCTTAATGAGGATTATTATAAAAAATGCTTAAATGTGGTATGATACACTTTAGAGTGTTTAAGGATATTTTTCTCAATAATATATTAATGATATTTCAAGGGTAATTCTATTCATCAACATAAAAAACCCTTCGTATTACATATCCTCCACTAAAGAATTATTTATAAATTTTATTTCTTCATTAAATATGGTTATTTGAAAAGGAATATTATATATTTTGATTATTTTATACTAGGAATGCTTTAAAATAGCAATTATAGTTGGGGCCCAGACATTATATATCCCCTCAATGCACCAGAAGGTTCCCATGAGATGAATATATTGGCTAAGTTACATAGGTTTCTATCTGTAGTTTAACCATACTGTGAAAGGTATTTATGGTATAGGTTTTCATGTCCTTTAGACATTCTAAACAAAAAATAAAAATTTCCCTCATTTAGTTTTAGTTATTATTCATCCATGAGATCTTTCATTGACATATCATTGTATACATTTCATTTTCAGTTCATTTAGTAAATGGCATGTCCCTTAGTTTCATAAATTCCTATATAGATTTTTCCTTATCTAGTTTTTTTAATGGCTTTTGTTATTATCTATTTAACTTTACATTTTGATATATTATCATTGATTCATTATTTCATCCATTTTACTTACCCTTACTGAGCATTTTATCTCACCCTTATCATGTTTCCTTTCCACAGGTTAAGAAGAATAAATATTTTAATAATAATTCATGGATTTAGTTTATTTCATTTTATTATGTATCATGTTTTTAGTTTCTACATCCCAATGTATTATGGGTGTCGTATATTTAATCTAGATATCCATGAAAACTAAAATGACCGGTCATTCATTATTTTATACCATGTAATCATGATAATGTAATAAAATAGTGCACTAACTCTAGGATTCTAGGGTCAGTACATTACAATGGCCTTGGATGTGATCCACATATGTGTACCATTCTCTTTATACTTCCAACATATACTTATTATGGTGAGACTCGAAAATATGAAATCAATGATGGATACCATCAGTGCCATCTAACTCATGGATTCTATTCACCTAGATGAGTGTTATATAAAATTTTTGACTAGTTAACCTAGTCTCGAAATACAATTGTGATCTTACATGAGTATATGTGTCTACTATGAGTGTATCTTGATGTCCTTGTTATTAATGTTATTGAAACATACTAGTGATGACAAGACTATTATTATTGATTTCATAAACTTAGTGATTTTGAGGTTTCCTACTGGGTATTATTATACTCACCCCTGCAAGGGATTTTCCCACACGTGTCATGTACTCTGTAGATGGAATACCTTTTGACATAGTCCTAGAGGGACTAGGAACATGTGGAGATTAGTGGCATAGATAGGAAGAGGTGTATTCTGGGGGATTCACTTATTGATTTTCACTCCTAAGTTATAGGTTGTTCTTGATTTTAGTTTATTTGGACAAACATATCTTTAGAAAATTTCTTTTTAGAACTATGTTTTTATACTCTGATGGGGGGATATTAGACATATACATGAATGGTTATTAGTTTTTTACATTTAATCATTGTATGAGCTTAGAGATGTGTGCGTGTGTATAGGTACATTAGGCTATGACCTCCCATATGTGTGTTATGCCTAATCTTCATTTTCAACTAGCCCCTAGACTATTGGAGGTGGGCTAGGGTTTTTCATGGATAGATCCCCTTTAGGTTGGGTTATGATTTAGTGGTATCATAGTAGTTTGTTCTACATTTGGATTGAATTCTGTGATATTTTTTAGGTCTATAATGTCATGTATTTATAGTTGGAATATTAATTCAAGGACTTTGTAATTGGTTTGGCAGCAAATGTATCAATACTAAAGGACTCTGATCACCTATATTTCAAATCATAACACATAGACATTAGTTTTATAGGAAAAATTGGAAAATGTATTATATAGGAATGGGTTGTGCTTTCTATGTATTTTATGAGTCATCTCTCTAGATATACTCATTGATTTAAGTACGTTGTGTCTATTTCAAGATGCCTCCATAGAATTTTCTAGCTAGGATTAATCATCCAGATCATGAGGATGATCCCCTTAGTGATGATACTTTAATAGAGGGGCTTATTCAGGATGAGTTACCTCAATGTGGTGCACCATTTTTACCACCACCTATCAATCTGTATATTATACCTAAAGTACCAACAAACATGGTGTGTATACTGAGAATGTTTTTGTGCTTTAGTGAAAGTGACCCATCAGGTTCATAGGTGAACCTGACCCCTTGGAAGCTAAAGACTGAATTGAGGTGGTTCTGTGAGTATTTTGTCTTTTTAGGACACCTATAGGCCAGATGGATCTCCTGAAAGTGGTCCTTCTCTATGGATTCATGAGACAATGGTTGGTCTAAGTGACCCAATCAAATGATGAGGAGACTCTTTCAACGTCCCAGTTTGAGTTCTTATTTAGAAATGAGTTTTCTCAATAAATTTCAAGGGTTTTGGGCATCCAGAAGCTTTTACTACTTCAATAGGGAAGTATGTCTATGGATGTGTATTAATTCAGGTTCACTAACCTCTCTCGATACTTGATTGATATGGTACAGGATCAGTTCTTTTTGTCTCGAAGCTTTGACTAAGGGGTGTATAGAGACATTCGAGCTAGTATGATACCTCTATTAATTCCCACCAATACTACGGTGAAAGAGCATGTTTTGGTCATCGAGAGTTTCATAGATGAGTTGACATAGGTAGTTAGTGCTAAAGTGGGAACACAAGAGACTAGACTTCTATGAAATGGAGATGATGATAGACATATGGACCTAGGCATGTTAGACATTTTAAGAGGAGATCCTAGTAAATAGAATCTATTATTCAGAAGTCACAATATTGATCTATCCATCCTAGAGAGAGGTTACGTTACTCTTGTGATGGCAGGGGACATCTCACATGAGATTGTCTGACCCGTCGTATAGTCAATAGGGAAACAATTGATGGGCCTCCTAGGCATAGGCCATTATAGGATCAGGAAGGTATTTAGGGAAGAAGACAAATTATAGGAGCTAACAGAGTTGTTGGAGGTGGTATAAGTTATGACTTATTACCACGACCACCCAAGGTGATCCCCTTTAGGCTTAAGGAGCTCATGTACATGGGAGATGGCAGTTGTAATTGGTTGAGCCTTATGAACGATATGCTCAAGGGATGATACAGTGAATGATTTGTGTCTTTTCTACCTCATATACTGAACATATAAACAATGTATTGAGTCATTTCTTTATTTACACTTATCAAGATCGATACTTATAGATTCCAGTTCAGCCAGTGGCTCAACCATTGTTCTTAGAGACTCCTACTAGAGGTTACTCAATAATCACACACTTCTATCGATGGTGTGGCCTAACTCATAGAGGTGATATTTTCTTATGGAAACTCTTTGTAATAGTGATGAGTCCTTATAATTTTATATTAGGTATGGAATGGTTATATAAAATTCTTTCCAATATTGAATATTTCAAGAAGTGTATGCAGAGTATCCACAAAAATGGAATGAGGTTTTCCTTTGTGTGTTAAAAAAAATCCAGGTAGATTATTATGGACTCATGGATAATATAGTATATCTGATTACACACCATTTTCATTTCATTACTCTTGGTGTAGTGGATTCCATGAGCTTATAGTTTCTTTAAGTGGTGGGGGATTATGAGGATAAATTTCTTGAGGAAATTCTAGGATTACATCCCTGCTGAGAGATTGACATATGATTTAATATATACTCTAGGATGGCTAAGATATTTGTTCCACTATACTTGATGCCTCGTATAGAGCTTCATGGGATGAGGGTGTAGTTGGAGGACTCGAAAATTAAGGTCTCTGTTTGTCACAATGATTCACCCTAGGTAGCCCCAGTGTTGTTTTGTAAGAGGGAGAATTAGAACTTGAGGTAGTGTATGAATTACCATCATATAAACTAGTTGAATGTTAAGAACATGTATCACTTATGAGGATCAATTACATATTTTATCAGTTTAGAGGTGCATGGTGAATCTCAAAGACTGACCTCAAATCGAGATATCTCCAACTATGAGTATAGGATGAGGATATATCAAAGATAGTGTTTTGATTTCGTTACAATAATTATGAGTAATTAGTAATTCCATTCTCCATGAAGAATTCCCTAGATGTGTTCATGGGACTCATGAACTAGATCATTCATAATTTATTATACTAGTTTTTGGTATCCCTCATTGATGATATAATAATGTTTTTGATATTTGAGGAGGATCATGTGAGACAATTGAAGGTTGTCATGGTGGTATTCTAGGATAAATTTATTTATGGGAAAATCTCAAAGATCAAATTCTATATTTTGTAGGTCATCTTCCTAGGCATGTTATCTCAGAAGATGATGTATCATTGGACCTAGTGAAGAATATGGTAGTGTTATCTTGGGATCCACCCAAGAGTGTGATAGAGGTGTTTAGATTCCTTGGGTTGAATGACTACTATCGGAGTCCAATTCCTGATTATTCTAAGACATCAATTGCCTTTATAAATTTGACCCAAAAGGGGAACCCTTTCATGTAGATATAGAGGTGTTAGTTGGAAATCCAGGAGTTGAGGTGGATATTTACAAGAAATCCCATCTTGTGATTTCCAAAGGAGGGTGTCAATTATATAGTATTATGTAATGAATTAGGGACTAGGTATGGTTATGTTTTGATGCAGAGGAATTTGGTGATTTCCTATTGTTCACATAAGTTGGGACCGCATGATCAGAACTATGTGGCACATGATCTTGATCTAGCAGTGATAGTCTTCACACATATGATTTCGAGACACTACCATATGGGTGTGCATTTTATCATCTATTCTATTCATAAGAGTAACAAGTATATATTCTCATAGAATGATATTAACTTGAGATAGAGTAAGTGGGTAGAGTTACTCTAGGAGTATGACTTTGAGATTGTCTATACTCCTGGGAAGGGGATCGTGGTAGTAGATTCTCTCATCAGGAGATCATGTTCATTGCTGCTGAGTGAGGTTTTAGAGTATTTGGCCTCATTACATTTATCCATTGTGGATGGGGATATAAAATCTGATATCCAGTAGATGGTTCTTACCCAACCACTTTTACAACCTTCCAGGTAGGCACAACTTGTGAATACCGACTATGAGACCCAAAGTAATCAAATATCCACTAGAAATGATCATGATGGATTTTATAAAGGTAGAGAGTATTCCATTATTTTTAGAGGATGAATGATGGTACCAATTTCACTGAGAGAGGAGGTACTGAAAATGTTTTTCAATTAACCCTTATCGGTAAATCCTAATGTTAAAAATATGTGCTTGGCCCTTCAATGGCAGTTCTAATGGCTATGGATGTTGAGATGTGTTTCATATTTTGTCTCTTGATGCATTACTTCTCACCAGGTAATGTCTAAGAACCAGGTTCCAGTTGGTTTAGATTGACCTATTGAGCTGCCAAAGTGGAAGTGTGAAGGGATATCCATATACTTTAGGATGGGGTTAAAACTTGTGTTTTTAGGAAATTATGCCATCTAGGTGAATATAGACCGACTCACCATGTTATCCCATTACCTATCCATTATAGAGTAGAGTTTAGTAGAGAGATTAGGACACCTCTATGTGTAGGAGAGAGTATGGATTCATAGATTTCCCTTGATGTTTTTTATGAAAGTGATGATCACTTCACATATCGATTATGGAAGGGATTACAGGATGCATTTGAGACTTAGTTTCATTTGAGAAATACTTTTCACCCCTAGAATGATGGCCAAACTAAGAGGACTATTCATGTACTGGAGGACATGACGTAGGATTTCATGTTATACTTTGCATGTAGTTGGTAGGAACAACTACCACCGGTGAAGTTTTTGTATAACAAAGGTACCGTTCCACCGTTAGTACAACACAATTTGAGGATTTGTATGAGCAACCCTGCAAGTCGCCTCTATTCCAGACCGACCCTAAAAAGTCATCACTTATAGCCTAGAGTTGGTATGATCTACAAGAGTGAAGGTGAAGATCATCTAGGAATTGATGATAACTACATAGATCCATCATATGTCTTCTGTGGATTAATGAAACTAGACTTAGAAGTTTGAGAAGGGAGCCCATGTGTTCTTGAGGGTCTCACCTTGACATGGGTTGTAGAGATTTAACCATAGTAGAAAGCTATATCCGAGATTCATTGTCCCTTTATAGATACAATATAGAGTTAGTACAATGTAATGTCACTTATTTATTCCATCATAGTTGGACTAGGTACACGACATTTTACACGTGTCGCAACTGAGGAGATAAATGCATGTATCATTGAAAGTTATCGAATAGGGATAGATGGAAATTGAGGAGGAAGATATTTTTTCAGAGTACTTGGTAGAGATTGATGATCAATAGGAGAGGATCCTTTATGATCCCTTTAGTGTGTGTCTGGTGGAACAAATAGAATCCTTTTGAGAGTATCTGGGAGTGGGAGACCTAGATGCATGCTCTGTACCCACATCTCATTATGTAGTCTTTTGTTTTACTTTCTATCACATAAATCCCTAAGGAAGGGATAATTTAACAAATAAATTTTTTTCATGTGATGTTTTTTAATATATATAGTAATAATTTAATGACAAGGTGATGAGATGGTGCGTGAAACCAAATCGTGGATTACTGATTAGTATGTAACAAAACTTGATGATCTCATAATGATGAAGATTAATTCTTCATCAATGATATATCCATCTTGAGGTAAGATTTTGTTATTTGGATTTATAATTGTTTGATTACTCATATGAAAGAAAATCAATTAAATATTTTTTTCCAATCTATTGTATTGCATGTATGTGTTTATTTTCAGTGAATTTAGGAGAAAATGTTTATTTTTTTTAGATATTAATATTTTATTCTAACAACAATGAATCAAGAAAAAATAAAACATGTATGTGGTCCATTAGTCTCTTATTTTTCATCGATTCATACCACCATTAGTTTTTCATTCATCTCCATCATTTTTTGGTCAATATTTTGAAAAATAATGGATAACCAATCATTACATGCTCATTTATTGGAGCAACAGAATGATATCACAAATTCGGGTTTGGATCGATGATAGGATAAATCTATGAAGATGGGAAAAATTATTTAGGACCCTATTATGGAAACACATGAATGATTTTTGTATGTGCATCGAAGTTAGATCTACAAGATGATTCCCAAGCAATCGGGATGGCTAGAAATCAGATATCCAGTAATGATTGAGCTTGGTTTACCAAGATGTGTAATCCACAAGCGAGGTTTATGAAGGATTTGTAAGAAGATGTGATGAATTTAGAGTCCACATTAAGAACATATAGGTTCTATGAAGTTATAAACTACATGGAACATATTTCAGGAACACACACCATGTATGGAGCCCTGAATATAGTGTCAGGGATTCACATGGAGTTAAGTATCACATGAAGTGTTACCCTTACCTGGTTTCTCATTGTGTACCTAAGGAGGTACATAGAAACCGAAACGTCTAAACATAAACATACATGACCAAACTTACAAATACATGATCAAATGTACATGGGATTGAAGACACCATGTACTCAGAGACAAACACATACACAATCCAAGTTACATGGGTAGGACCCGATACCAAATAGTTATTCTGTGTACATCCAGTACACAACCTGTACTTATTCAAAAATGGTTTGGAGCCATTTCTATCTTTATCTTAGACAAGTTTAATTTGTATATGTTCACTTGATCCATTCCCTAATGGTTTAGTATATAGTTGTGTCCTATGTAATAGGATGGTGTACCCCTCTAAGATACTTCGGTCATGGATGTAGTTTATGAAATATTTTTGCGTGGCCTTGAGTGAGATCTTATATCATTATCATTTTTCATAGGTGGGTTTCTTTCTATTATCATGTCAAACACTATGCATTTTTCAATCCCATATATAGCACATTAATCTAGATTAGGATGTTATTATACCCCATGGCCTTGGTTGGGATCCACCTAAATAATATCCAAGGTGTTTCTATGAGGTACGGATATTTTAAATTCTAGTTTAATTACTTGGTTTTGACTAAATGTGAGTACCTAATGAGGTCAGAAGAGTTGGGTTAGGGGGTGTTCAGGGCTTGTTCAGATCCTAGGGCCCATGTTTTTGGAAAATGAAGATGGTTCAAACCATTAATAGAAACTATGCATCCCATGCCACACAATTAGTGGTAACCATTTGGGGGTGGTCAAGGGATTTCTGGTCTGAGGAAATAGTGCAGAAAAGGATGCACGCTTATAAAACCCCCTACATTTTTAGTAGATTCTAAAAGAATGGATTTCACAATATTTCCCAAAACCAAGTGCATAAACCATGCAAGGGGTGTTCTTGGAATGATAATAAAATGATAATTGCATGGTTAGGTCAACTTTGTGGCCAAACTGTGTGACCCACCATGTTTAGGGAAAATTACCTATTTTTCATTAATGATTTAAAATTTTAACCCAAAAAATTAATATTTATTATCTTATAGTGGTGGACACCTCCCTCTCATTTTGATATTTCCCTCATGCCTATGCTAGGGATTGAACGAACTACTCGACCTAGACTCTATTTCTTCCACCATTAGTCTCATTGGATCTTCTCCGGTGAGTTAATAATTCATCATATAGTTTTTATATTTTCCTTGATATTGAATGGACTATTTTGGTGTAAGATAATATTCCCTATTACCAATATTTCCATCCCTTCTTCCTTTTTCTCATTATATGTAGCAAATCAGAGATTGATACTGGGTGATCAGTGATCTACCATGGGTATATGGTAGGTCTAATATACCTTTTCCCTTATGGTCTAGTTATTTTATACCCTGTTGTTATTTTTTCAAATGTTGAACCTTTTGGAAGTTCTCATAAAATTAAATTAATTCCTTGATAAAAATTTTGGAACATTTTTAGTTTTCCCACTTAGTACCATATAATGGATGGAGGTTGTCAACCTCATTCTAGATCACCCATGGGGTGTGTTTTTATATTTTACCCATGTTTTACTACCCTGTTGGTTGCATGTGAGCTCTCCAATTTAGTGGGAGCCTTTAGGAATTGAATGAGACTATTAGGAGAGGGTTTTTTACTCTTTTACATGTGAAAACATGATAATGAAATGGTTAAATGTTTTAAATGGAAAATTTTGAATGATTTGGATGAACTCATGGATTATGTATGATTATAAAACAAGTTATGAAAATATTAATGATATGTTAAATGATTTGGATGCTATGGAATTTTATAATCCTTGTATCTGACCCATGTGAGTCTGATACTAGATTTATTTCGATGCCAAGTACATTTATAATCCTTGGATCTAACCCTTTAGGTCTAACATTGGATGACATGGACATATCTAATCCATGGGTCAAGTTAATTTGGTTTCCAAGGACATTTCTACTCTTTAAATTCAGCCATCATGGACTTCCCTAGACATGCTCTATAGAAATGATCCTTGGGATCCACCCATGTTTATTATTAGTTTATATAGATATTCTCTATGTACTTGAAGGGATTCCTCAGTCGTTTATACCATGGATCCATCCCATGTTGTCTTGACATGATGAAGATTCCTTGTTCTTTATACCTTATATATGGTCCTTGGGTTCTGATACAAGATTACTTGGCATTGGAAATAATGGATTATTATTCATGATTTACATATAGCCTTTTTATGGGTGTTTGATAACAGTTGGTAGACTATACAATGTTACTCCTACATACTCATTTATATTTTTTTACATATATTTGACACTATTTTAGCTCAAATTTATAGATTGGATTTGTTATAGGCACCATTAGTGGTTTCATATTTAGTGTTATCCCACACCCAGTTTGGGATGTCATTGGGTACCCATATAGACTTTATGGATGTAGGTAGAGACTAGGGAAATAGATTCCTTTATGATGCTTGATTGACTATGCTTAGGATCAGGGGATCACAAGACCGAGCTAGGTTCATGATTCTATTTAGAGATAGTAATTTTTTTAATTGATACATGCAAAGAACTACATGCCTTATTCTATGTATTATCTACCATTTTCATAGAGACATGACATAAACATCTGGTATATAATATTTTATTGGATTAATTTACGTTTTTTACTACTGTAATATGGATGTTTAACTTCTGTTTGGGATTTATATTAATATTATTTTAATTTATTTACTTGTTATGTCATTGTGTTACTTTTATCATGAGGGTATAATCTCCCCACCATACAATCATAGACTCTCACTGCTTTTTTGAAGCCTCTAGTGTATGGGGAGATGCGCTTGAGGCCATGTAACCCACTAAATTGGGGAAGTATTCAGTGGCACCTGGGTCAAGGCTGTACAAATTGATATTAGTGGTTTTGTTTATTACATTACTATTTTGAGAAAATATATAGGAGATTAGGAATGAATTTGAAATTGGTAATGATTTGTTCCTTGGAGTAGCAAACCCACATATAGGAAAAAGAAAATTTTCCCAAAATGGGGAATTATTGTTCTATATTTTTTATATTAAATTTTATTTGATTAAATAGTTGGATGATAAACATTATATGTTATGCTATTATTTATATTACTGAGGAATATTATTTTCCCTTTACCTAATATAGAATGGAAGATGGAATCATGCTTCATTTTAATAACCTTATATGGGTCACAAGACATGCAGATTCCATTCCATATAGGATATTTTCTTATCTAATGAAATTTATTATGTGTTCCTTGTGACATAAAATTTTTATCATATAGACATTATTATAGGTGATTGAGAAACATAATTAGTACTCATAGTTTCTTCTATAACCTAAATAATGTTTTCTTTCATAGGAAATAATAGACACCTTATGTAATCAATTATGAAACATTGAGTCATGGACCATTGGTTTCATGGAATGGAACTTGTTATGTATGGGATTAAATAGATGTCACACTCAAATTTATAAGGTGTATGGGCCTTTAGAGGATGGATGTGGTGATCCATTTGTTTCAAACATATAAAACTAATTGAAATATAAATATGAATAAAAATGAAATTCGATTTTTGAAATGGAAAGGCTGATATTAAATGGATTTGAGAGTTGTTATATATACAGTCTATACACTGGGACTCGTGCTGTAAAACAAAGACCTTGACATAGATCTAGATTGAGAGTTGGCAGTAGGTAGTGTCTCTGGTGTTTTTATGGTCGTTCCTATAACATAGTCCTAGCATTAGGAGTAAGAAGATGCATGTAACATGTTTATTGTAAGGAATCTACTTGTCCAATGTTTATATATATGATATTTTTGTTACTGAATCTTTTCTGAGGAATATTCTAGGAATTGTATAGATATTTCACCATGATGACCTCCAACCATGCACTAAGAGGGCAACGATGACCATGCTCCAAAATTGGTGGGTCCTAAGCCACTAGTTGAACCTACAAAAGTTCACTTTCATCATTGACTATCATTCTTGATATGGGTGCTGATTCCCAGTTTAGAGAGGGTTTTATATGATTTATTTAGACCATTCAGATAGCCTCATAACCTGCCTTGACTATAGAAAACCTAACACACATGTTCATGTAGCTATATCCCTAGAGAATGCTAGACAAAAGCCCTCACTAATGAGATCCTTCTCCGATATCCTCCCCTACCACCCCTTTCCAATTTCTGGTGGTCCATATGGAGTCCACTAGTGTTGATTTTAAGAACAGCATTCCTATACCACCCTTTCCGCCTTTATCTTTTGAGGAGGCTTCTTCACTGCTCCGTTTTTTACTCGTCACCCTCATTTGGGTTGACAAACCACCGTTAGGTCACTTCCAGGATTTTGTTCATAGTTGGGGACTGTATTTTCCTTCAAGGATTTCAGATATTAGAAAGATGACATTCTTAATCATACTAGAATCCCAGAAGGATTTTGTGAAAGACTGGGCAAGATGCCCCAGATCTATCAACCTCCGGCGTTTTAATCTCTCCAGGTGTTCTTTGGACGTCCACTGAGGTCGGGAATCTCCGATAGATGCGGTTTGGGTCACCCTCTTGGGTCTCCTCCTACCTTTTTAGAACCTAGATTTTCTATATGAGATTGGGAACTATATTGGAGAGTTCTTGTGTGTGGAAGACTAGAACCTTCACCTTATTGAAACTACTTCCACCTTCATTTGTGTGGCTATGGTCCTTTGGTTGCAGCCCACACCCTAGCTTCTCTTTCGCATCAGGGACTTGCTGGATTGGTCCCAACAGCTCTTCTACGCCTCTACAGCCCACTTCTTTGGCTTATGTGACATCTATGGCAACACATATTTCGACTATAGTAGGCTCTATTCCAATCACATCCCCTCAAAGAGACTACATCAATATGAGAGAGGTGAATCTTCCTCCATGGCGGCCTCTCGTCATTTTGGCGCGATGTCCTTGGATCCCTACTGCCCACCACCCCTGACCCCATCCCTGACACCACTTCAACCAACCCCATCCCCTCCCCCTCTCCTACCTCCCTCCCTCTTTAATACCTTACTCTCCGTCCTGATGCATCTACATCCCCCCATTCAAGGCCGTTATCCCCCCCCCCCCACCCCCCACAGCCTCAATCCTGCTTCTCCCCATGGCTCCCCTATTTGAGCATGGCCCCTCCCTTCTCCCTCTTCTCCCCCTCCTCGCCCTTTCTTTGCTCCGGTTCCTTTTTCACGGGCCTCCTCTCCTATAGATATTCTCTTCCTAGCCTTGGATAAGTCGTGCTCTCTTGCCCACATGTGGTCACCGATCCCCGTTTGTTCACCTATTCCCACAACCAACTCTTTTGAGTTTTTATCGCTTGTGGAGGGTCTTTCTCCTCCGACCCTACCTCCCAAGAGAAGAGTTTTCCCTTGCCTCACCCCTTTCAACCCCTCATTCTCACCCATTTCCCAAAAAACCTCACCTAAGAGAATTCTCACTAGATCTCAAACCAGCGCTTCTTGTGCTCACCCATCGGAGCCATTTCAAATGCCCTTGCCGCCCGAGGCTAGTTCCAGGTGCCCCCTCTTCCAATGATATTGCTCATCAAATGGAATTATCATGGCCTTGGGGAAGGAGTGAAGATGAATATTCTCTCATCTGAGAGTTCTAAATTCAATTCTTCTATTATTGTGGTCCTCAAGTCCAAACAGTTCCCCTCCAAGATTGGTGAGATAGGTAAAATGAGTTGTTTGCGCTATCTTTTGCATGTTGACCCTCTTAACCAACACATCTAGATTTTTTGGATTTCTAGCTTGAGGGTCGATCTGTTGGCATAACTTGATCAACATCACTCACTCAAAGTGATGGAAGGGAGCCTCACCTTCTTTTTCTCTTTTTTTTATGCCAAGTGCGATGCCATTCAGTAGGAGCAACTCTAGTCCGATCCCAGTCTATTCAACCTGGGGGAGGTATGATGTATAGTTGGTGGTGATTTCAACAAAATCATGCATGCCTCGGAAAATAATGTTGGTTTATATTTCCCCTGAAATTAAAGGATGGATATCTCCTGCTTCACTACACATGAGGGGACCCTTGACCTCAGCTTCACAGGTGATAAATTTACATGGTGCAACAACCTGCTAGGGAATTGGAGGACCTGGTGAATACTCGACCGCTTCCTAGGTAACCTTCTGGATATATCGGAATTTTAGAACACCGACGTCTCTCACTTAGTCCAAGTGATGTCGGACCACTCCCACCATCTTCTTCTTATGAGACATGGACCCCCGAGATCGAGGTAGTTCTCTTTCTCCAAAGCATGGACTCATAACCCGAGCATTATGGAGACATTGGATCATTCCTGGAACTCTTCTTGCCAACAAAGAAGTTGGGTGAGGCTTCACATGAAACATCGACATTTGAAAAATGATCTTTAATTTTGGTCCTCCTCCCATGAACCAAACCATTTGAAAAAAAGATGAAATTTCCAAAGACATCGAGAGTGTTTATGTTTCCTTGGAAGATCAATGGGATGACAATGCATTTTCCACCGTTTGACTCAAGAAACAACGACTCAATGTGATCATTCTGAAATAGGTGCGGTGTTTCTGTGAAAGTGCCTGTGTATCCTGGATGAGATAGTGGATTGGAATACTTCCTACTTCCACACCTTCCTGGAGGAGAAGCACCGGGCTCATGTACCCAACATCAGGCTTGAGGAAGGATCTTTTTCCAGCGACCTTGTGATACATGGTGGTATCATTTTTTACCACTTCAAAAAACTCTTATGTTATCATATCCCCTGCACTTAGGAGGTCTACCCCTCTTTGTAGGTAGAGATATTTGACTCAATCCCCCGCAACGTTACTAATTAAGCTAATGATACTATCAGAGGTGTCTCAAATTTGAAAAAAAATAAGGGGCGTAGTGAATCTTCTCAACCCCGATAGCGCTTCTGGCCTAGATGGCTTTCTGGCCTCCTTTATCATTTTCTATTAGATCATCATAAAGAAATACCTCTATGAGGAAATCCAAGACTTTTTCAGAGGCGTCTCTCTCCCATGGGTGGCCAACACAACCACCATGATATTGATCCCCAAGGTTATCTCTCCTTCCTCTATTTCTAAATACCGGCCCATTAGCTTGTGTAACATTCCATACAATATTCTGGATACTATCATTAAAAATAGGCTTGGAAACATCTATAATTAATGGATCTCTGAGGAAAAACATGATTTTGTCAAAGAGATATCAATCCAAGGATCAATTGGGGTTGCCTGTGAGATTTTTTGGGACATCAACAGAAAGGTCATAGGTTCAAATGTAATCATTAAGAGTGACATGGAAACAGTGTATGACCGTTTGGAGTGAACTTTTATCACATGTACCGTGAGGTGCATGGGGTTCTCCGAGGCTGCTATTGATATCTGCTTTCATTGCTACAGCTCAGCCTGGTTTAACATTATCTTTTCTAGGAAATAGTGTGGCTTCATCAAGTCAGTCAGGGGTTAACGTCAGGGGGACCCTCTCTCCCCGACCCATTTAATTCTATCCCAAGATGCCCTTAGAATACACTTCTCCCTAGCCATGCAACAATATGCTATTCAGCCCTTTCATAGTGGTTTTCACACCCCCAGTGTCTCCCACCTCTTTTCCATGAATGACCTAATTTTCTTCATAAATGGGTGGAGCCCCACCATCAAAGGTTTCATGAAGAAGATGGACGATTATGCCAAGTAGAGGGGATTATTTATTCAACCAAGAAAAAATTGGCAACTTCATCCGTTCGAGCTGCCCAAGAAGATGCAGGATCTCTAGTGAAAACATTATTAGCATTCATAAGAAAGAGTTTCCCTTATCCTACCTGGGGGCTCCCCTTGACCTGGAGAGCATTCAGGTCTATTTCATCGAGGATCCCACTAAGAGGATCATAAACCGCATCCATAAGTGGAAGAATCAGTTCCTCTCCATTGGGGGAAGGATCACTCTGATAAATTGTGTGTTGTACACTATTCCTATACACATCTTGTCTATAATTATGGTTCCATGGTCTGTCCTCAAACGGTTGGAGTCCACTTTCAACTAGTTTCTTTGGGACGCTCATGGGGATGGAAAATGCAGATCGGCCTCCTGGAATATGCCAGCCAAACCCCTATATCATGGCATCATTAATGTGAGAAGCTTGGATGAGTCTATATTTATTCATCATGGTAAAATGGAATGGGAGGTCATTGAGGGTCGGTCTCTATGAGGCCGCTTCATCAAAGGGATGCATGGCTTCGCCTTAGGGAAGATGAAAAGATTCCCTCTCCTATCTAATGTTATATTCATGATTAGGTTCCATCACATCCTCATTACTCTCATTGGATTCTTGGGTAGGGAGAGGTCAATTTATGGGAATGAAACTGGGGTGGTGGTCTTCTAGCTTTCCTGGGATGCCCAGCTCCTGATTTATCGGTCTAGGTGGCTTCCCTCCATCTCTCATTCCTTAGGGTTGTGCTATGCCCAGTCCATGAAGATCATTTCCCTAACATCTGACTGGGCGGATCTCCATATAGGTGAATTTTTAGGTGTTCTCCATCAAGTATATTTTCAGAAAATGATTATAGGAATATCACCTCCGTGCAACAGGATTGTGACCCCTCGGTTAGTACTCTCTGGGGAAAATATATCCCTCCCAAATTCAGTTTTCTTATCTGGAGAGTCTGGCACAATGCCCTTCTAATAGAAATTTCCATCAAATCTAAAGGTATCTCTATGGCCTCATGATGCAACTGATGATCATCCCCTAAGGGGGATTCCACAATACATCTCTTCCTCCATAAAGACTAGGATGGCCATATTTGGAGTGTGCTTGAAGAGTTCGTGGTCCTTCCATGGGTGGCCTCTTCTTTTTAGGATTTCTTCCACCACTGGTTTCATTGAGCCCCCTCCAGACATGAGGCTGATGGGCCATCAATTTTGAGAGCCATTGGATTCTGGTGCATCTATAAATCATGTAATCAGGCAAGACACCACATGTCTCATCCCTCCCTTAATGAGTTGGGTGTTAGGACTAGGCTGCTCGCCTCCGATCTGGGTCTCCTCCATAAACACCATGAGTCGGCGCCTTCCCTTAGATGTTTCACTACAAATCTATAGAATCTTGACCCTCCATCCCATTCACCCCATGGGTCGTGGGTTAGATGGTTACCTCCTCGCGATGTGCTCAAACTCAACATAGATGGGGATTGTGGCTAGGACATCATGAGGGGAGGTGGGGCCGTTAGGTCCAATTCAGGTTTATTCATCCTCGCATTTAATGAATACCTTGGGATGGGTGACTCTCTGGTGGCCGAAGCCAAGGTCATGCATATTCGATTAGTGCTCTGCCTATCTCGGGCTATCCCTCTCACCATTGTGGAAACAGACTCAGAAATCATCTGGAGATCCCTTAAAAGAGACTCCCCCCACCTTGTAACATCACTTATCTCATTCGCAAGTGCATGGCTCTCAACTCTCATGATACTGAGATCCTCCACATGCGGCATGAGGATAACCAGCTAGTGGATTTATTTGATTCTAGGGCGACCCATGCATCTCGCCTCTTGACTTTCAACTCTCTCAGATTCCTTCCCCCAGGTGGTGTAGATGTCATTCTTGAAGATGCTCTTGGCCTTCATTTTTTCATACCTCCATGATCCCATGTTTCCAGTGAAGGTTCTGTTTCATGAAAAGCTATCATGTTGACTTCTTAATAAAAATATATAATTTCTCTCTCTCCTAAGTGTAGTTGGAATTCCCTATTGATTTGGTTCTTATATATGCACCACTATTTATTCTTGCTTATAGGATTTCATCTACTAAGTTGCAGGAGCTCAAGAGGTAGCTAGATGAATTGGATGAAAATGGGTTTATACAACCCAATACTTATCCTTAGTATTTTCTAGTCCTTTTTATGAAAAAGGTGGATAAAACCATTATTTTATGTGAGTATTATCAGTTATTTAACTAGTTTAATGTTAAGAATCGATATCCTTTTCCATTAATAGATGATATCTTCGACCAACTCCAAGGATCTTGGGAAATTTTTTAAATCGATATGTGATTGGGTTATAATCTGGTGTGTGTTCAACCTTCTGGCATAACTCGTACACCTTTTCATAATAGATATGGTTTATATGAGTATCTACTCTTGTTGTTAAGTCTGAAAAATGTGCCATCATTTTTCATATAACCGATGAATCCAGTTTTCCATACATATCTGTATTCATTTATAGTTGTATTTGTGGATGATATCTTGGTGAATTCTCACAATGGACACGACTATTCCAAACATCATGAGATCTTATTTGATAAACTGAAAGAGAAATAGTTATATGATAAGATCACAAAGTGCCACTTCTGGATGGATAATATTCACTTACTTGGTTATATTATCTCAGAGACAAGAGTATCGGTTCACCCTGAGAGTGTGATCGCTATAGGTACCTAAGAGTATCCCAAGAAATTATTTGACAAGAAATGTTTCTTAGGGATAGTGCGGTATTATAGTAACTTCATACATGACATATCACACTTAGAATCGCCTCTTACGATCATGAATAAGAAGGGTGTGGTGTTTATATGGTCAAATACCTTGTGATAGCCTTTTTGGAGTTAGAAGGTTGACTGAATTCAATAATGGTCCTAATTATACTATAGCTGGGAAGACATTATACAAAACATTGTAATGCATTAAGTATTTTGCTAGGAGATGTTTTTATATAGGGGGACCACGCCATGGAATACATGTCTCATTAGTTGAGACCACAAGATAAGAAGTACATGATATATGATCTTGTGTTAGCCATTTTTTTCATGCCTTGATTTGTTGGAAGAATTACTTATTGGTAGATCTTTTTGTGTTATACATATAACACAAAATCCTCATTTAAATAATTACACAATGTGTCTTTAATTTTATAGAATGATGTAGGGATGACTACCTAAAGTGTTTTGACTTCAAGCTTTCCTATAAGCCCACAAAGGGTAATGACTTTTTTAATGCAATGAGTAAAAGGACTCATGTACATGTAGTTCATTTGACTAGTATCATGTTTTATCTTATGGACATGTTTTTAGAAATGCACTTGTAGGTAGAGGATGGTCAGGGGAATACTTTCCTCTCATCCTTGTAAATGAATTATTCTCTTCTATATTGGGTTAGGATGATTCAGATATTAGATTTTGAGGGCCTAGTACTATAGGAGAGTGTGAAAGGTGAAGAACTAACTCCCAATTTAACCATTATAAAGGATAAAATTATACATATACATGGTCAGGTATTGGTTCTAGCTGACATACATGATGAGTTGATGAGAGAGTTTCATGCCTTATCTTTGAGAGTAAATCCCGGTATCAACAAGATGTGTCATGATTTATATCACTAGTATTGGTATTCATGAATGAAACATGATATAATTAATTTTTTCATGGGGTATTCCACCTGTGAGCAGGTGATGGTATAACAGTAGCATCTAGCTGGGATTTTGTATCAGTTATCCATTCTCTAGTTGAAATGGGAAGATGTTGCAATGAATTTTAGCATCAGGTTACTGAGGTCACCATGAGGGAGTGATTTCATATGGGTATTGGTGGGAAGGCTAATGATGGACACCCATTTCCTACCGATCAATGATGCCTTCTAACTAGATGATATTAGGAGGATTTATATCTATAAGATTTTGCACCTTCATGGGGTTCGTTATACCATTGTATCATATAGTGAAGCTCAGTTTACATCATGATTATGGCAATGAATGCAGAGGGAATTGGTTACACAGGTGGTTCTAAGCACAATATACCACCCCTAGATCGATGTCCATTTAGAACACACGATAATGGTTTTAGAGGACATTCTTATAGCATGAGGCCTAGATTATTGGGGATCTTGGGAAAGGAATATACACTTGGTTAAATTATCCTACAAAAATAGATATTATATTACTATCCAGATGGATCCTTATGAGTGTTTGTATGGTAGTACATTACAATCACCTATATGATGGATAGAGGAAAGAGAGTAAGCACTACTTGGAGCTCATCCTCTTCAGGTTACTTTGGGAAGGACAAATTTGATCAGAATGTGGATTCTTATTCGTTAGTCAATACAAAAATCCTATATTGACAACCATTGATGACCTCTATTGCATGAGGCAATGGATTGGATCATTTTATGTATATCAACGAGGCTGGGGAATAAATGAATTTAGAGACAGGGTAGGATACAATTATAATATATCAGAGATTTAAAGATTCTAGAGAATTAAGATGTTATCTTCTTATTTTTAGCTACATTAGAGGTAATAATCGATGAACGACCTCTTTTATGTATCTCAGAAACATCATTATCACTTAAACCAATCTCATACACTACAACTGGATGAGATTGAGTTATAGGTAGATGAATCCTTTAGGATGAATCTGATTCTTATCATTGATTGGATCATGAAGACTCTTTAAGGCTAGTTAATTACTCTAGTATGGGTTCTATAGAAGCATGACCATGTACAGGATGGGAATCATGAGCGAAAGGCCAATGTATATGCTTAATAGTTAGAGTTATTCTTAGAGGATGCTTAACCAACATTGGAAGGTAAATTTGGGGATGAATAGATTTAAGGGGAGAATATTTTAAGATCAAAGGTTTTTATATGAGGTACATATATTTTTAATTCAAGTTTAATTGCTTGGTTTTGACTTAATGTGTGTTCCAAATATGGTTACATGATTTTTGGGGGTGTCTGGGGTTTGTTTGAATCCCAATGCATGAGTTTTTGGAAAGTTAAGTTGGGATTCATAGTCAGTAGATACTGTTCAAGGTGGTCCAAGGGGATGTATAGGGATGAAAAGTTTGAGGAGATTATGTATTCAGGGCCACATGCTCATGTGAGCCACTTGTATGTTTTAGTAGAGGATAAAATCATGGGTTTCACATAATTTCTCAAACTTTGTGCATGAACCATGGGAGGGGGGTTCTTGGATAGATACGGTTGCATAATTAGTGCATGATTTATCCAACTTTGTGGTCAAACCATGTGACCCAATATTTTTAGGGAAAATTTTCATTCTTCTTTTAAGGATTTAAAATAATAAACCACCAAATACTTATTTCTTTTCCTCCAATAGTGGATACCTTATTCTCATTTTAGAGATTCATCATGCCTAAGCTATGGATTTAAGAAACCCCCTGATCTGGACTCCATTTCCTCTGCATTCAGTCTCAAAAAATCTACATCTGTGAGTTAATTAATTCCACTTTCACCTTTCTTTGTTTTCCTTGCTATCTCCTGCACTATTTTGGTGCAAGATAATATGTCATATTTCCATGATATTCATCTATTATTCCTTTTTTCTCATGATATGGCCTGAATCAAGGGCCGATAATATATGATTGTTATACAATGGGAATATAGTAGGGGATCTGTACCTTTTCTTTTACAATCTAGTAATTTTTTTATGACATGTTATCATTTTTGTTCATAATGAACCTTCTAACACTACTCCTAAAATTAATAAAAATAATTGATTAAATTTTTTGAACATTGTTTTCTAATTAGTACCATTTGATGGTTGGTGGTTGTCAACCTCAACCCAGACCACCTGTGAGGCGTGTTATGTTATTTTCCCCATGTTTTATCACCTAATTGAATGCATGTGAGAAATCCAATTTATTGTGAGCATAGTTAAATTGAATGAGACTTTTAGGAGAGGGTTTCTTCTCCCTTTCCATGTGATTACATGATATTTAATTGGTAAAAATTTTTAAATAGAAAGTGTGTATTTATATAGATGATCTCATTGACTTTGTATGATTATGAAATGGGTTATGAAATGATTAATGAGTTTTTAAATAATTTGGATTCCAAGGAAATTTTAACTCCATGGATCTAGACTGTGTGGGTATGAGACTTCATTTCTTTGGATTCCATGGTCATTTATACTCCATGGATCTCGCTCATTGGGTATATCATTGGAGTCCATTGACATTTCTACTCCATGGATCTAGTTTACTTTGGATTTTAAGGACATTTACACACCCTAGATTTGGATGGCTTAGAACCCCTTGAACATTCTCCCTGGACATGCTCCTTGGGATCCACCCAAGTCATTATCGAGTTTCTACGAAGAATATACTAGGACACAAAGGCCTGCCTTGGTCATTTATACATTATATTATTCCAATTTTTTCCTAACATGATGATGATTCCTTAGTCATTATACCATAAATAAAAAACATGGTGTATGAGACTGGATTACTCACAATAGGATATAGTGTATTATTTATCATGATTTAATAATAGTCCTGGTATGAGGGTTTGATTATAGTTGGTAGATTGGATAATACCACCCATGCTTCTTAATTTATATTACATTTATATATTTCACACTATTTTATCTTATATGTGCATACTAGATTAGTTATATACACTATTGGTGGTGGGCTAATAAGTGTTATCTCACACCCTATCTAAGCCTCTATTAGTTACTTAGATATAATTCATAGATGCAGGTAGGGATTGGGGGAAGCTCACAATTTATTTTGTCTGTGTGATTATTATTAGGATAAGTGGGCACATGAATGAGCTAGGCTCATGATTCTATCTATAGATAGTTCTTTTTGACATTTTTTGTATTTCATGCATGTATTTTGTAGAGACCCGATGATTGACATACATGTACATTACATTACTTTTGCGGAATACTTGATATATAACGAAAACAGACACACAAGAACCGTAATAGTTTAGTGTCTTTAGAAACATGGAAAATAATATTCTAATCGTGGTGAAAGATCTTCAACATCTCTCATAAAGATCTTCCCCTTTTGTTTTCTTACCTAAAACCTTTATTTATAACCTGAGGAAAAGAAATCATAGAAAGGGTGACCTCAAATGCTCAGTAAGGGCAAACATAGAGAACATAAAACAATCCATAAACATTTGAAAGCAAAAACGTGAACTTGAAATTTAAGCATCAAAATCTTGAGCAATGTCATAAACTGTGGGAGTATGTAAGAGATATATCATAATGGAACATCAACCATGATAAAACAAAATGGGAATAAAACATGTAATAGTGGAAACCATTCAGCACATGTTATGATTTACATAGTAGCTAAGGCATTGTTGTCAAGACCATCTTAGTGGACAAAGTCCCTTTCTGAATCGAGTACAGTCCTCGTTTCAGTCATATAATACTGAATCAGATTAACTTACCATTCCAGCCATGTCTATCTCATGAGATATAAAATCTTTACCCAATGCATTGGAGGGAGATATAGGTCCCACCAATCTCATAATGAAATCATTATTACTTGTTCCACAACATAAACATAAATCATTCATCATAACCCAAAGAATAAAACTAGGTTTCATAAACATCATCCCATAATAACATAATCCATATAAAAAATGGATATCATTTCATCATAAGGAAACTGAAACCATGTAAAACATACACATATGAAAATAATTTCATCCTAGATGGAAAATGGTTTTGATAAAACACTTGAAATGAAATCATGAGGAAAATATCCTTTCTTCTTCAAAATCATTTTCTTTTCAAAAAATGCCATGAAATTTTAAATGAAAATATTTTTTTTGAAAATAGTCATAAAATCATGTCATGTACGCTTCATGAAAATGAGGAATTATGAAACCTTAAAAATCCGTTCACGTCGTATAAGTTAAAAATAACATTTTTCTCATACTTTTTTCGGAAATGTCAAAAAGTTCCTCGTATGGTAAACAAAAGAAAGATTCCTTCCATACGATGTGGTAAAAGTAGAAAAGGGTAAAAATGACTTTAAATATACATGGATGAAAAGTAAACATTTTATAAAAACATTTTGAGAACATATGGACATAGATAATAATCATAACCCCAATAAATACTTACAAATAAATACTCTCGGATAAGAATGAGATTGGCATAATTATCCCTTACCTTATATCTGATATGCTTCGTATGTATCTGAACCTCCCGTATAATTATTTAAATAATGTCATTGACTAATTACAGAATCATATTCATTGTTATTATATCATATATTGTTCACTTATGACTTAATATAAACCATTCTTTTGTTAATTAATGTTAAAGTAATGTTTTGGGTAAAATCGTTTCATTTGACGTTCATGTTTTAACTTGTAGTTATTCACATGAATACATAGATCATGGTTAATTACATCCATATTTTAAAACATGATTTATATATAATATATATTCAGAATATACATATATATAATTTATCGATAAATTTAAAAAAAATACACTGTTCATGGAGACGATAGGTCATACGTACGGATGAATGCTGTTTTCGTTTCCTTATTGAATTGAATGGAATTAAGTAGATGAAATACATATATATAGTCATAAATCCAGTTTCATTATTATGTAATATATTTAATGATTTCTTATTATATATACCTTATAATCATTCATGAATGGTTAATCATTAAGAATGAATCTCATCACGTCGTGGAGGTGGTAGTCCGTACGTATACACGAGCGATGATATCATTCCCATGATCGTGGAATTGTATTGAAGGGTATGTACAATATTTCAGAATCAATATCAATTTACAATAATCATATATAGTCATTATTTACACCATTATACCAATCCAAGTAATGTGGTGGTGGAAAATAGATTACACCAAGGCGTGGAGACGGTATTCCGTACATACGCACGCGCAGTGATTTCATTTTCCGTAGGATGGATAGATGGTGAAATAGAGTTGTTTCATACTTATAATAACATATCATTATATGAGTGATACTGATTTTATTACTTCATAATTATACAACTAAAGTAGAAGAAGTAGAAGAAGAAATAAAGTTTGAAGAATCAGTAACAGACATTACCTATTCTTTGAAGCGCCTCTTTGAGACCTCCTCTAAGGGAACTAAAATTGGTCTATGAAGAAGACCAGAACCTGTAGGATGTTTTTTAGGGAAGTGGAGAAGAGAATTTGTCAGGGGTTGACCGATATTGATGGATCAAGGTCTTGTGAGGAAGAGAGGGAGGAGGTGCCCTTTAATAAGGGAGAAGAGGGGAACCTTTGGAATCCTAAAAAATATTAGTTTAATATAAATTCAATCCCCACATAAAAACCTCAAAAAATGAGTCAATTCAAATATGAGATTATATAGGGTTGTAATATAATCAAAAAATCAAATTTAGACATTTTTTGATTTTATTTAAAACCTTATCATTTCGATTTATCCTTATTTAATCTATTTAATTTTATTTTATGGTAAGACAATTCTAAATTTTAAATTACAACAAATAATTACTTATTGGTTGTGAATTATCCATAATTGGATACTTTATAACATTTTAGACAATATGAAATTAAATTTATAATTTTTATATATTTTTGTGATTTTTAAACAATTTTATAATATGTTATTTTTATAAAATAACAATAGTGCCAATTTTGACACTGTTCATTTATATGAATTTAAATAAAATATATACATAAGATATGTACAAACTAAAAGAATTAATAGATTCATAAAAGGTCATATGTATCTATAAAATAAGTGGGGAACATTAAATATTTAATATAATATTTATTTTATTATTTTTAAAACCATTTATTTGTGTTATCTCTTAATAAAAAAATTACTACAACATTTTTGTATAAATATTTAATATAATTATTTGTAGAATAAAAAGTAAAAATAAAATCCTAAGATAACGATATATCTATTAACTTTTACAATAATATATTTAATCGAAGTTATCATCTTAAAATCACAATATTTAAATTTTTATATTTTTTAAATTATGAAGGTGATAACTTTTGCATCATTTAAAATAAAATAATATAAGTGTCATAATCACTTTTATAAGACTCCAACAGTTATATATTAGGTCATTGGATGATTATGGTATAGATATACACTACCAATATGTTTTGGTCAGGTTTGTAGGCCTTTTAATGTGTATTATTATTTCAATAAAAACTATATTACTGATTTTTCACTTAATAAATAATTTCTGCATCATTAATGTATCACCATTAATGGAAATTACATAATCCCTAAAAATTCTAAAAAAATTATCATGATGTAGATAATTTTATTGGATTTCTGGAAACTATTCATGTTGAAAGTTTCATGATGTTTATCACTAACTTTAAATTATTATACTTATAATATTTAAGAGAGTGATATGTTGTCACTTTCATTGGTTTTAATAATAATTAAATTATTTTCATGGTCAAAAGTCCATAAAATGAATCTAATCAGACCATTAAGTGATATGACTCGACTTTGATTCATCCAATAGGATTTCGTCAAGTGTTATCGTAATTTTATAATCTTATATTTACCCTTAATTACCGGATTTAGCATTATCTGCAGTAAATAAAAAATGTCGTAGTTACTATTCATAAACTAAAAAAAATAAAAGTAACCTATTAACATAATTTGGACCCAAAAAATCCAAATATGGAATCCATTTTTTAAAATTCAAAACACAGATGTTGCAGAAATTAAATTAAAATTAATCCTATTTTCGAGAGAAAATTGATTTTTGATTAAAACATTGCAAAAGATTGAATTGATTTAACCTACGAATTCATTATAAAATCAATGATAATGACAAAAATTATATTAAATGGTAATAATATATTTTATTTATACTTTAAAACCATTCAATATTATAATTTATCCATATAAATTATTATGATGAAAAAAGTTGTTTTTAATTAAAATAGAGCGTGTTTTTAGTATTCATTAAAATATTAAAGTTATCAGAATAATATGAAAATTTTATCCAAAGTAAATTTTTATATCCTGATTCCAAAGAAGAATTTTATTTTTTCAAATTGAAATTATAAACATGTCAAAAACTAGATTTAATGTGGGTGCACCATGAAAATGCGGCAAAACTGCATTTTTTGAAAAATAATTATTTCACCCGAAAAATTTATTTTCTTCACATAAAATGTGTTATAAATTTATTAGATGAATAATAATGTTATAAAATTCAAAATGTAGTAAATACTATTCATAACAGCTAGTCCATAATAATATTATAACAATATATCGTCGTTTAGTGAAACCCAGTATTGCGTACAAAACATGTTATCGAGGAAGGTCGCAATTGCGTGTAATGCAAGTCATGTCCGGGTTGCGTGTAGTGTACGACTCCTTTCTTGTTTTGTATAACAAAATCAAACAATATTTCATTTAAACATTATATATATATATACAATCAATGTTGCGTATAATGACTATTATCAAACGAACTTGAAATTGTGTGTAACACAATCTAAGAATAGTGTTGCGTATACTACAAGCTAATACGGTGTTTCATATAGAACAAGATAATATTTTTGTAGAATAAAAAACATGACATCAAAAAAATTAAAAAGAATACATATAATAAAATATCGGGTTGTTACATTCTACCCCCCTTAAAAGGAATTTCGCCCTCGAAATTTGTCGGGGTTATAAATCATTTACTACTTGAAAGTTTCATTCATATAAACCCACATCGTAAAAAAGGAATGCTAAAACATAATTTTAAAAATGATCTTTAGAAAAAAAATGGATTCCCAAATTAACTCATCACTTGGGATCCCACATAGGAGAACATAGGTGAAAATATGGATATTGAAGAAAAATATAACCATCATGTTCTGATGGAGAGTGGTAGAGAACAGGGATATGAAAAAGCCAACAATCACAAAGCCATAAATTTATGATGATCTAAGGTACCATCTGATTCATTGGATATAAGAGCACCAGGACAAAATTTTTTGTTTTCAAGATCATATCCCTAAAGTTGATTAATTAAAAGAAATACTTACATGATTTTGGTACAATCTCGCTATTGTTCATGAATTGAACAATTTCCACTTCATCTCTTAATGAAATGAATTTGAATTTTTTATTCGTGAAGTATTAGCAGATCATGTTATAGAATGACAGGTCATTCCATATTTTTCGAACAAAAGTTTAGCAAAAGTTATAAGTCCATCTTATGGTGTGATTAATCGTATATGGTTCCAAATAAAGACTTATACTTTATTTATCATACGGATTAATATAATAGAACTACTTTCCACTAACCAGGGACTTCCTGTAGGCCAGTGGTAGGTGATAAAGGCCTGTCGCACATCGGTTGTGGGTTCTATTTCCACAGCCTTGTCTGACGCGATGGGCTGTCTCCCATCCTACAAGTGGTCCTTTTTCTAAAACTACATTACCATAACATTCCATAAATAATATCGAAAAAAGTTATAGCCTTAACAAATAACTAATTATATCCATCATAATCCATTTCAAATCTTTAGGGTTATCCAAAATACTAGTGTCCAAGCTTATAGTATAAAGAAAACAATTACTAGAAATGTCATGTACTGAGCATGTGAATTCCTTCATTTGTCCTCGATATATATAGTTGATTACATTTTAATCATGTGAATACCTTAATCATGTATTCTCTTGAAAAATGAATTACTATAGAACCTTAGTTAAAAAACATGAATTTTGTCAAAATTTCACTCTTTCCGCATACAAAAATCCCAAATAAAATCTATATACTCAAATCTTGACATATCTTTTTCCTTTTATCATCCATGAATACAATCAAACATCCCATTATCTTCTCATCCTTTAATTATGCACATATCATCTACTTTCCCAAAATATCTGAATAACCTTTCATGGTTACTGGTACCATTCAACATATACATTCAAATACTTTAGGAAAAACAATAGTGTAACAATCCTTAGATGATTCATTATTCCATATTACCATTAACTATAAAACATAACTCTTGATAAACATATAATAACTCCACTACCTTCTTAAACAATTGACTGAGCTTCAACACTTATTTCATATCATATATCATTTGTAGTATCCTCATCATCATCCACATACATACTACCCATATGACCATGCTGATTCTCTTCATGAGAATTTCTCTTAGGTAATTGGTTTGCATAATGCCCGTATATTCCACATTTAAAACATCTAATAATTATTGATGTCGTAGCAATACCATTATCCTTGTCCATGGTGTTAACTGAACCTTTTCCTTTTCACATACTACATTTGTGTCCTTATTTTCAATACCCAAAGCATCTTCTAGTTCCTTTGAAATAATCACCCTGATGCCTCTTCCCACATGATTTACATGAGGGAAATTGAACTTCCATTCCTCTATGATCGTCATGAAATTCCAACTTTCTCTTATTATTTGAGTCGGGAAACTTACCAAAGTTGATATTATTGGTCATATTATGAGATTGCTGATTATTCATAATAATGAAGTTTGGACTTCCAAATCCCATTTAATTTGGTTGCATATGAAGAATATAATTCCATTGTCCATAATATCCTCCATTATCGTGAATCTTCCTGTTTCCAGCCATTTTCTAAAACACAAAAAGAATAGTGTGAGAGGAAAATACCATGATAGGGAAAACAACATAATAAAGGGGGAGTACCTTCAATATCTAACATCTTAGTTTAAATTCTAAGATCGTTTCCATAATTCTAGGACTATATCCTATACGTATACTTATCCTAAGGGACAACCCTAGACATACCTTAGAAATATCTCTAGGGATCTCACTAACATTTTCGCATCTTAGTTTCCAACGGTTGACTAAACCTTTTCTCTAATACCATGTATAGAGGCCTGAATCATGAAATACATGGACATTACATTACTTTTTCAGAATACTTGATACATAACAAAAATAGACACATAAGGACCGTAATATTTTAGTGTCTTTGGAAACTCAGAAATTAATCTTCTAATCATGGTGAAAGATCTTCAACATCTCCAATAATGATCTTCCCCTTTTGTTTTCTTACCTAAAACCATTCTTTATAAGCTGGGGAAAATAAATCATATAATAGGTGAGCTCAAATGCTCAGTAAGGGAAAACATAGAGAACATAAAACAATCCACAAACATTTGAAACCAAAAACTTGAACGTGAAATTTAAACATCAAAATCTTGAGCAAAGACATAAACTATGGGAGTACATAAGGTATATATCATAATGTAACATCAACCATAATAAAACAAAATGGGAATAAAACATGTAATTGTGGAAACCATTCAGAACATGTTATGATTTCCGTAGTAGCAAAGGCATTGCTGCCAAGACCATCTTAGTGGACAAAGTCCCTTTCTGAATTGAGTTCACTCCTCGTTTTAGTCCTGTAATACTGAACTGGATTAACTTACCATTCCATCCATGTCTATCTCATGAAATATAAACACTTTACCCAATGCATTGGAGGGAGATATAGGTCCCACCCATATCATAATGAAATAATTATTACTTGTGCCACAACATAAACATAAATCATTCATCATCACCCAAAGAATAAAAATGGGTTTCATAAACATCATCCCATCATAACATAATCCATATAAAAAAATTGATATCATTTCATCATAAGAAAAGTGAAACCATGTAAAACATACACAAATGAAAATAATTTCATCTTAGATGGAACATGGTTTTGATAAAACAATTGAAATGAATTCTTGAGGAAAATATACTTTCTTCTTCAAAATCATTTTCTTTTCAAAAAATTCCATGGAATTTTAAATGAAAAGTATTTTTTTGAAAATAGTCATAAAATCATGTCGAGTAAGCTTCATGAAAATGAGGTGTTATGAAACCGTAAAAATTCATTCATGCTGTATAAGTTAAAAATAACATTTTTCTCATACATTTGTCGGAAAAGTCAAAAAGTACCTCGTATGGTAAACAAAAGAAAGATTCCTTCCATGCGATGTGGTAAAAGTAGAAGAAGGGAAAAATTACTTTAAACATGCATGGACGAAATTAAACATTTATGGAAACATTTTGAGAACATATGGACATGGATAATAATCATAACCCCAGTAAATACTTACAAATAAACAATCTCGGATAAGAATGAGATTGGAATAATTATCCCTTACCTTACATCTGATATGCTTCGTATGTATCCGAACCGTCTGTATAATGATTTAAATAATGTCATTAACTTATTACAGAATCATATTCATTGTTATGATATCATATATGGTTCACTTATGACTTTATATTACCCATTCTTTTGTAAATTAATGTTAAAGTAACATTTTGGGTAAAATCGTTTCATTTATCGTTCGTGTTTTAACATGTAATTATTGATATGATTACATAGATCATGTTTAATTACATCAATATTTTAAAACATGATTTATATATAATATATATTCATAATATACAAATATATAATTTATCGATAAATGGAAATAAATACACAGTTCATGGAGACGGTAGGTCGTACGTACACATGAACGCTGTTTTCGTTTCCTTATTGAATTGAATAGAATTAAGTAGATGACATACATATATATATACATAAATCCAATATCATAATTATGTAATATATTTCATGATTACTTATTATATATACTTTATAATAATTCATGAATGGTTAATCATTAAGAATGAATCTCATCACGTCGTGGAGACGGTAGTCCGTACGTATGCACGAGCGATGATATCATTCCCATGATCGTGGAATTGTATTGAAATGTATGTAAAATATTTCAGAATCAATATCACTTTACAATAATCATATATAGTCATTATTTACACCATTATACCCATCCATGTAAGGTGGTGGTGGAAAATATATTACACCACGGCGTGGAGATGGTATTCCGTACGTACGCACGCACGGTGATTTCGTTTATCATAGGATGGATAGATGGTGAAATAGGGGTTTTTCATACTTATAATAACATATAAGTATTTGAGTGATACTGATGTTATTACTTCATAATGAAACAACTAAATAAGAAGAAGTAGAAGAAGAAATAATGTTGAAAGAATCGGTAACGGACATTACCTCTTCTTTGAAGCGCCTCTTTGAGACCTCCTCTTAGGGAAATAAAATTGGTCTTTGAAGAAGACCAGAACCTCTAAGATGTTTCTAGGTAAGTGTATAAGATAATTTTTCAGGTTTTGGCCGAGCATGAAGGCTCAAGGTGGTGTGAGTAAGAGAGGGAGGTGGTGCCCTTCTATAAGGGAGGAGAGGGGCACCTTTGGAATCCTAAAAAAATATTAGTTTAATATAAATTCAAACCCCACATAAAAACCACCAAAAATTACTCAATTAGAAGATGATATTATATAGGGTTGTAATCTCATCAACCCATCAAATTTAGACTTGTATTTATTATATTTAAAACCATATCATTTTTATTTATCCTTATTTAATCTATTTAATTTTATTTGTGGTAATACAATTCTAAATTATAAATTATAACAAATAATTACTTATTTGTTGTATATTGTCCGTAATTGGATATTATATAACATTTTAGACCATATAAATGTAAATTTATAATTTTTATATATTTTTTTGATTTTTAACCAATTTTATAATATGTTTTTTTATAAAATAACAATAGTGTAAATTTAGCCACTATTCATTTATATGAATTTAAATAAAATATATATAGAAGATATGTTCAAAATAAAAGCTTTAATAGATTCATAAAAAGTCCTATTTTTCTAGAAAATTAGTTTATCACATTAAATAGTTCATATAATATTTATTTTATTATTTTTAAAACCATTTATTTTGTTTATCTCTTAATAAAATAATTACTACAACATTTTTGTATAATTATTTAATATACTGATTTCTTGCATTAAAATAAAAAATAAAATACTATGATAAATATAGAGATATTACCTTTCACAATAATACTTTTACTCGAATTTATCATCTTAAAATCACAATATTTAAATTGTAATATTTATTAAATTATGAAGGTGACAAAATGGGCATCATTTAAAATAAAATAATATAAGTGTCATAATAACTTTTATAAGAATCCAAACGGTTATATATTAGGTCATTGGATGATAATGGTAAATATATACCCTAAAAATAAGTTTTGGTCAGGTTTTTGGGCCTTTTAATGGGTATTATTATTTCAATAAAAACTATATTGCTGATTTTTCACTTAATAAATAATTTCTGTATCATTAATGTATCACCATTAATATAAATTATTTTATCACTAAAAATTATAAAGAAATTATCATGATGTAGATATTGTTATTATATTTCTGTATACTATTCATGTTTGAAGTTTCATGAAGTTTATCACTAACTTAAAATTATTATACTTATAATATTTAAGAGAGTGACATGTTGTCACTTTCTTTGGTTTTAATAATAATTAAATTATTTTCATGGTCAAAAGTCCATAAAATGAATCTAATCCGACCCATAGGTGATATGGTTCTACTTTTATTCATCCAATAAGATTTTATCACGTGTTAGTGTAATTTTATAATTTTATATTTAGCCTTAATTACCCGATTTACTTTTAACTACAGTAAATAAAAATTATCATAGTTACTATTTTTTAATCTCAAAAAGAAAAAAGTGACCTATTAACATAATTTGGACCCACTGAATCCAAATATGGTATCCATTTTCCAAATTCAAAACACAGAAGTTGTAGAAATTTAATTAAAATTAATCTCGTTGTTGAAATAAAACGGATTTTTGATTAAAACATTACAAAGATTGAATTGATTTAACCTACGAATTCAATTTAAAATCAATGCTAATGACAAATATTATATTAAATGGTAAAAATATATTATATTCATACTTTAAAACAATTCAATATTATAATTTAACCATATAAATTATTACGAAAAAAAGTTGTTTTTAATTAAAATATAGCGTGTTTTTACTATTCATTAAAATATGAAAGCTATCAGAATAAAATAAAACAAATTTCCAAAGTATATTTTAATATCCTGATTCCAAAGTATAATTTTATTTTGTCAAATTGAAATTATAAACATTTCCAAAACTAGATTTAATGTGGGTGCGCCATCAAAAGGTGAAAACCCGCATTTTTTTAAAAATACTTATTTCACCTGAAAAATTTATTTTGTTCACATAAAATGTTTTAAAAATTTATGAGATGATTAATAATATTACAAAATTTAAAATGTAGTTAATACTATTCATAATATCTAGTCCATATTAATATTATAACAATATATCATCTTTTAGTGAAACTCGGTATTGCGTACAACACACGCTATCGAGGAAGGTCGTGATTGCATGTAATGCAAGCCAAGTCAGGGTTGCGTGTAGTGTACGACTCCTTTGTTGTTTTTTATAATAAAATCCAACCATATTTCATTTATACATTGAATATATATATATATATATATAAACTCAATGTTTCATAGAATGACTATTATCAAACGAACTTGAAATTGTGTGTAACACAATCTAAGAATAGTGTTTCTTATAATGTAATCTAATATGGTGTTGCGTATAGCACAAGATAATATTGTTGTAGCATAAACACATGACATTAAATAAATAAAAAATAATACTTATCACAAAATATCGGGTTGTTACATATTTTATTGTATTCCTACTACAATATATTTCCTACCTTTTTGTATAGAGACTTGACATACTCATATTGTATATGATGTTACCTTCTATTCATTTACCTTTTACTACTTTAATCTAGATGTTTATCTTCTGTCAGTGATTTATAATATGATTCCACTTATTTTTTTACTTGGGATACAACTGTGTTACTCTGATCATGAGGATATATTATCCTAATCGTACCATCAAAAAACCCTAATGTTTTTTAGAATCCTCTCGAATATAAGGAGTCATGCTTAAGGCCATGCGACCCCACCCGCAACTAAGGGAACCATTTATAGGAACCCAGCTATAAAAATTACATCATCTATGTATCATTCACATTATACTTCTACTGTGTACTTCTTATGAAGAGACAAAAAGGTCACAAAATCTCAGACAGACTCAATCAGGGATATCTGACTTGTAGAGTGAGTTCTCTAAATGAGTGTTATACTGAACCTTTGAGCAGGATTCCTAGGACAAAAATATGGTTATGATCTTACTTGAGACTCTATTTCTACAATGATTATAATTGCATGTTCTTGTTATATATGTTTTTTACAAATATTTATGAACAGAGGACTATGATTCTTAATGTTATAATCTTTTTGATTTTATGGTGTCCTAAGGGGTATTATTATACTCACCCTTGCATGATATTTTCTTGCACATTTCATGTCTTATGAAGATATATAACCTTTTTTACCGATGCCTAGAGTTACTAGGACCAAAAAGAGCTTAGTGCGATGGAAAATGTAATCGTTGTTCCTATGGTTACATTTACAATAGTCATCTCCTACTTTATAGGTTATACATATTTTCAGTTTCGTAGGATGACATTGTATTTTATCATTTTATTTATAGTACATTGTTGTCATATAATGATGGTGGTATTTTAGATGTATACATGTGTGGTTATCAATTGATTTAAATTACAGTATTGCATGGTCTTGGAGATATGTGTTTGTACATGTACATAGGCCAGGGTCTCCCATGTATGATATGCCTACTTCGAATTGGTCCCCAGGACCTATTAGTGGAGGGAATAGGGTATCCATGACACAGGCCCTGTTGGGATGAGTCCTAACAATAATCCATTAAATCTAATGGGAAAATCAACCAGCCAAAAATTTCTAAAGAAAGAAATGGAAACTCAAACAATGTCCACCTTGTGCACAATCTAGTAAGGTCCAGCCAAATCCCTAGTGTAATATTCTAATCAAGAAAATATTATATTGAAGTATGGATGAGAATAAAAGTATACATAGTAGGTTCCTCTCTAGAAACTCTTTCTTTAGTGTGGAAGAAGAATACTAAAACATCGATGAGTAAATAGAATAACTGACGCAATATCTCATCTTAAGTACGTTCTCTAACCCATATAACCATAAGAACACTATGAAAATAACAAGTATAGATATTATAATAAAAACTATAACAATATATTAGGTCCCCCCACAAACCAACTACCCCCAACCTAGTCAGTAATAGTCATATTACCTCACATTATGATGGACACCAACCTCATTCCTTTATCCAAATGATCACCTAAACCTCATATCCTCATCACAAACACATCCATATATAGGGGAAACTATGTCTAATAGTTGGAAATGATATTATCCCACTCACTTAATGTGTGTTGGGTCGCACTCGAGAAAATTTCCCACAAGTGGTGGTGATTATAGCTATGGCGAATGTCATATAATCCACTACTAAAATAACATTAAAATTAAATAAATTAATATAACACAAAACTAGAGAAAATTAGGTCCCATCCAACTAATTCCATTAATAATTATTCTTAACAATCATATCAGTCCTCGTACCACACAAAATCATCATATAACAACATAATAAAAGAAAAAAATATTTGTAGAATCATAATTAATTATATTATCACATAACACTAAAAAAACATCATGTGTTCACTAGTTCATATCATAATTAAACTAAAACTACCCTGAACTAGTTATAACACAGATATTCATTCTATATCAATCACTACTAGTTCCTTAATCTACCCCTTAATATTCTCATCCCATTCTAATATCTTATATTATTCATTTTACTCTTTAAGAAATTACTAGTAACTATACACACCAATATCATTTCTAACATAAAAAATATAACTAAATTAATTATAAATCGCACATAAATTTATCATAAACATCATGGAGGACTCACATGATAATAAATTTTAAGATATTATTTTTATTCCAGTATAAACAAGTCCTTATCTATAAAAAATTTATTTTAACACTTCAAAAAAAATTTAAAAAACATGAGGGGAACACATAAATACTCAAAGCCCAAATAAATCTCTATAGTAATAGAAATTTATAAATTTCCATAATTAGTGAAAATTTTATATGTTTTATTAACTGAAAATGTGAACAAATACTTATAAATAATATCATTGTTACATCAAATTTAGAAAAAAGTATAAAAATATATATTTTAAGAAATTACTAGTAAAAATGAAATGATAACTATTTAGAATTAAATGATAGATATTATAGGGGTTTTAAGGAATATTTATTGGTATTTATTGGTTCAACAGACTGATAGAAATAAATTATTTAATTCCTATAGTATAATTTTGTAAGACCGTAACCTTTTCTGGAGATGTGTCAAGATAATTTTAAGGAACTGTTTTACACTTGATTTAATTTTTTGGTTGGGTTTTACATTGAGTTGTTTTGTGGTGAAATTAGAGAATTTTTTATGGAAGAGGGGCGGATCATGGTTGGCGCATAGTTTTCCTAAAACATGTGTCCGACCAACAATGCATGTGAACCCATACAAATTAGATTCACATAGATGGTGCACAGTTTTTCAAACAATGTTCCATCCTAGTAGAAACCTTGTGACACCCAGGATGAGGTGCATGGTTAGGCACACATTTTGGGAAACCATGAACCCTTTCCCATGAAACCATGGGCATGAGTCTAATTATTCCAAAAAAAATGTTTTAAAATTCCTAAACCCCCCATTTCTCAACATCATTTTCCCTTATTAATCCTATGATGATTTTCTAGGATTTTTGGGGATTATATATGGTTTACAAGGGATACAAAAGTCTATTATTTATGAATTGAAGATGGGATTGAAGAATCTTTACCTCTCTCGGTAATAGATTCTCATCTTGTGTGGTTTACTCTCTATCCCATCTCTTTTCCCATATGAAAAAGAATGTTCTATTATCCATGTGAAAAAGGATTAGATCTATGTTATTATAAATTTTACTTTCTTTGATCTTGGATCTCTGTTTAGGATCTATATGTCATTCTTCGTTGTGATCTTGGATGTTCCACTAAAATTGGGGATTTCCATTGGAGAGCATCCATCATTAATCTTTAAGTAGGTGGTATAAATTGAGAATACCATAGACTTGATTTCATTATATGTATATAATCATGAAGTTTCAATTCCTATGATTGGGAAATTTCATCTGTAATAGAATTTTATTAAATAAAATTCCATGTGATAATTGAATGTGTTTAATTTTTGGGGCGATTGTATTTATTTGAATTGGATTAATTAATTGAATAATTAATTAATTTAATGATTTGATTATGGAATCAATGTGATTTTGGGATTATAGAATTGTTAAATTAAATAGGTTTATATAATTCATTACTATTTGAGTTATGGAATTGATTAATAATGGGAATATGTAGATGTTTGGCATAATCTTGATGGGTAAATGGGTTATGTGAATAAATCTTGATAATTGATTTTATGATGAATTGTTCATATTAATCCATGTGTTTAAAGTAAATATTTATTACTTTTGGGATGAAGTGAAAAGTTATACCATATAAATAATGTTTGATAATAAGTTTAATGTTTGATAACTCTATTAATTATGATTTGTGTGATATTTTGATATATGTGATATATGAAATAAATGAGTGTGGGTAAATGAATAAGGCTCCAAATACCAATATGTGATAAATCGGTGTGGGAGAAATATGAAGGCTCCAAATAACCATAAGTGATAGAAATTGTGGTATAAGAGATGAGGCTCAAACACCCACGTGACATGAGGTGTGGGATAGGGATCAATGCTCCAAGTTAACATAGGGTGATATACAAAACGTTATATTCCCATGAGATTGGATTTGGACTATGGTTCTAATTGATTGTGAAATGAATTGAATTGAAATTATAAATTATAACCATGGTATTGTGATATGTGACATCCCTTGCAGATATTCCAAACATTAAAATGGGTCGAGGTAGGTATGGATAGTATGAGTGTCATCATGAACCTGAGGATTTATGTTGTTAATTAAATAATAATGAAATGTGTTTATTTAATTTATGCACTGTACATTTTTATTTATACATATGCATACACTGTTATTTATCGGATTTTGTTTTAGAGGCCATTGGTGATGTCCTACTGAGTTGTACACATGCCCTACTTGGGATTCCTGATCAGTACCTGAATAAACTTCATGTTTTCTTGAAATGATAAGGGGAAGATACCTATGTTAGATGGATGAGATTGGATGCACCATTGTTGTGGGAACCAAATGTTGGGTCAAGACACTCTTGGAATTTTTCACTATTTTTATTTATGCATGGTTTTTCATGTTGACACATGTAATTGGAACCACCTATCTACTATTTTGGATTAGATATTGTTTCTTATTTTGGTCATCATGTGATACCAACATATCTGGTTATTGGTCATATCATTTGGGTATTATTGTTTATTTATTATATTACACTGATTTGATAAATACGGTATAGTCACCCCATATTGATAAATTTGACCCTCACTACCAGTCTATAGCCTTTGGAGTATGGGGAGACGTGTTTGAGGTCATCTGACAGACCAGATCGAGGCACTAGCGTCTTCCATCCGGTTGGGGATGTTACAAAGTGGCGTTAATAGAGTTTTCTTTTTTTTTCATTAATATTTGTGAAAGGTAGATAGTATAATCAGATGAGTTGGTCTTTAGTTAAGATCTCATGCATGGGAGTATCTAACCCATGTGCCGGGGTAAAATCCAAGAACCCAGGGTGAGATTGTTGTTATTGAGGTGTGCTGTTAGAGTTGGATACTATTTCATCTCTAGTGATGCACTTGTTGTGTGATGTGATTTTGTTTCTGTGATTTTATAAGACCTGCATCACTGACTAGATTGGCATGAGAGTTGGGTATACATGCATCATAATTTAAAATCAAGAATTATTATGACACAAATCATATTAGTTATTAATGGGAATATATGGTTTTGAGATGAGTAGGTTATATGATAGTCCTTCCCTTATTTGTGTTAACTTCAACAGAAAAATGGTTCCTAATTTGAATTAAAATTTGTAAAATGATAAAAGATCTGGGATATAGGTGTTTAATGAGAATCTTGAATTATGATAATGCATTTAACCATTGTTGATGTAGTATGGTTACAGTCAATGATAACGCCTCAATTTTGACCATGTGGTAGGGTTTTGGGGATGAATTGTTATGGATTTATATGAATCCCTATAATTGTGATAATGATGTGCTATGTGTCCCAAGTCGTGTGTATAGAATTTTAGATATATTCCTCCCGGATGATGCTAGTCAAGAAGATGAAATGTGGACATGGATAGAGATTTTTCTTTAGTAGTGAAACCAAATGCTTTGATAGTTCTGAGTGTGGATTTGGAGAGTGGTTTTGTGATAAAATTTATTGGTTTATATAGTTTATGGAAAGAGACACAGGGTGTGTTGTAAAGAATATGTCTGACTTGACATGAGATTTTTAGCTTCAACACCCTCTAACTATCACTGGATAGGGTGGACCTAAGGAATATGAGTTCTGGGATGATTCCATCCAAACTATACTTGACCATTTAGAGACACTTGCTAAGAAGAGGGTCAATTATGATGCATATATTTTACAATTATTAGTAAGGTGATCTTGGTATGTTTAGGCTTGAGCTTGGCCGGTATATGGGTTTTTATGGAAATAATTTATGGAGATGTTCATGGAGAACTATTATCCAAAGACACTGATACGTGATAGGTAAGCTAGGTTAATGTGGTTGACCAAGGGGAGTATATTTTTCATGGAATATGCTGGTCACATTACTGACTTGTAATTATTTTCTCCAGTGATGTATGGGATGTGAAAACTATTATAAGGTGTTTCTACGATGGAATTAAATATAAGACTAAGTCCCACGTTAACAAATTTTAGTTGAAGAAGATTTTTGAGGTGGTAGAATCAGGATATCAAATATATGGGGAAACTAAAGGAGGATTCTAGTGTAGGATAAGTGGTTTCTGATAAATGTTTAGAAGGTACGTCTTCTAAGAGTAGGAAGCAAAACTATGATAATTTTGACCAAAGTAGTGGAATGAATATTGGCATGGGGGAAGAATCAGTTACTCATAGTCTTACCTGAGTGCTCTACCACTAGTGCAGTAGGTCAAATCTCTTTCATAGGTATTGTCCCTAACCATTAGTAGAGTGATGATCTTGTATAATTATGGGACATATATTTTGGATTTTCCGGAACCCACGATATGTGGAAAATGATAGAGAAACTAGCTAAAAGAAGTACATGGGAAGGGGCTATTCCACACCATATCAGTCTGATTGTTGGAGTTCTACCAGCCATGGAGGAAGAGGTAGTGTATATGGTTCATATGGGAAAGAGAACCCATATCAGTAGAGGGGTGTGTCTCAAGAGAATATGACTATATCATAGGGAATATGGGTAGTATAATTTCATGCAGTACGATTTACACTTGTGGATATAGTGACTGAACCATAGATAGTTAGAGGTACTATTAATGTATCATTTATGCTTGCAGAACCTTATTTGATATTGGTTCCTAAAATTCATTTATATCTGAACAACCTTTTAATGGGTTGAGATTGGTAGTGGAGTTTGTGAGAAGGGTTATAAGGATCGATACACTATTGGGAGTAAAATCGAAAGACATCTGTTTGTGCAAGGGGTGTTCTCTTGAGTTTGGGGAGTATCAATTTCTATGGGATCTTTATATTATTGATAGGTTAAGATTTGGATAAATATTGGATATTTATTTGTTAGTGGTGTACTAAGACCATATAGATTCTTACCACAATAGATTGACTTTTATGTCTCCTTAGGGTGATAATTGTGGTCATCATGGAGGGTTGGATATCTAGACGAGATGTTCATGACTAATTTACCAGATATTGGGAAATCTCATCACCCATGTTTCATGTTTGTTAATATATGATGGGCGTGTAAAGCATATTTTCTTTCCACCTATAGTGGACAGGTTCTAGGATGTTTTTCTTGAGTAATTCAAAGGGATTCCACATAAGATAGATATGATATAAAAATTGATCTCATTTTAGGGGATGATCTAGTGCGTATTAAACCATATAAAATGGATCCAATAGATCTTTAATAGATTAAAACTCAATTGGAAGAGCAGATGGATAAGGGGTTTATCCATATGAGAAAGTCATCTTGGGGTTACCCAGATTTGTTTTCTAAGAAGGATAATGGGAATCTATTCTTTTGTGTTGATTACCAAAAGTTGAACTATATGAATCTATAGAATATGTGTCCTCTTTTATGTGTCAATGACCTATATGACTATTTGTGGGGATCTTGAATTTTTTACAAGATCAATCTATGATCAGGGTATAATAAGTTAACAGTTTGACCATATGACATACCTTGGACTGATTTAATAAATATGTATGGCCTTTACAGGTTTTTTGTGATGCTATTTGGGATGAAAAACTTATCAGTAGTATTTATGGGCTTGATTAATATAATATTACACCCATACCTAGATCTGTTTTTTGAATTATTTGTGGATGACATCTTGGTGCACATCAAGACTGATGATAACCATGACCTATATCTTGACATAATCTTGAGTAAACTGAGAGAGCATCGACTACATTCCCAGATATCAAAATAAAATTTTTGATTAATAAGGAGATTCTTTTGGTTACATCATCTCAGAGGACGGTGTGTTAGTGGACCCAAATGGAGTTGAGGTTGTTTTTTCATGGGATCATCCAAAGAATAGTTTTGGTATTTACAATTTTCTATGGTTGGTTGCTTATTATTGGTGGTTCATCTAGGACTTTTCTCAACTTGAACCACCACATTCAAGTTTTATCAAGATGGAGATAATGATTTATTAGTCTAGAGTATGTGAGAATTATTTTTAGGATTTGAAGAAGTTTTTGAAAATCACACCAATATTAGTCCTAAACAAGCTAATTGTGGAGTATACATCATTTTTTTATGCTTTTGCGATCAATATTGGAGTAGTGTTATTATAGGGAGATCATGTTTTGGTTCATAAGTGTCAGCAGTTGATGTGACATGAACAGAATTTCAATACACATGACATTGAGCTAGATGTAGCGGTTTATGATTTGACGTTTTCGAGGAATTATCTATTGGGTGAAAAGTTTATTGTGTATACTGAACATAATAGCATAAATTATATATTTTCTCAATGAGATTTTAATTTATGATAGAGGAGATGGGTTGAGTATATGTGGTCACTCGACATTGATCAAGCATATATGCTCAGTAAGGGAACAAATGTTTTTGACACATTATGTAGGAAAACCTAGAAACTGGGAGTTCATGAGTCTATTGTACTATATAAGATGTTGAATTTTCTCTCACATATGCATGTTGTGGTTCAGGTGAACCAGGAGTAGATGAATCTTGTATTGATTTTAGTGGAGTCTACATTTTCTAATTCCAAATAGGTAAAGAATATTGAGGATCTAGAATGTTTTTTATTGAGGGAAATCCTTGAAGGTGGGGAGACACCAACACATTGTACTATAGATGAGTATGACATCATCTATGTTAAGAATCATGAAATTGTACCTACAAGTACATAGAAGGAGCAGATTTGTGAATTTTAATCCTCAAAATGGGAGGTAAATCCATGTTTGATCAAAATATACCATGACCTACAACAATAGTATTGGTGTCCTGGCATGAAAAATGAGATAGGTTGGTTCATGACACGATGCTACACATTTAAACAGGTGAAGGACAATCATCAGTGACCTGGTGGTTCACTACATTAATTTTCTTTACTTTGATGGAAATAGGAAGACATTTCCATTTATGTTTTTGGGTGTACTAAGGATTCCTTAGAAGAATGATTCCATTTGGGTGATTGTGGAATGTTTGACTATGGTATAACGATTCATACATATATAGAATACATTCTTAGTGGATCAGTTGGGAGACATGTATGTTCGGGAGATAGTGTATCTATATGGGATTCCACAAAGTATAGTTTCAAAACATTACTGGCATTTTACTTCGTTATTCTAGTAGGGTTTACAGAAGATTCTTGGTACACATGTTTTATTGAGTATAAATTTCTTCTCCCAGACAGATGGCCAGTCAGAGTGTACTACATGTGTTTTGGAAGATATGTTATGAGCATGTGTTCTTGTCTGTAGTGGGTCTTAGAAGAATAACATAGATCTTGTTTAGTTCTCCTATAATAATAGTTATAAGGTTTTCTTTCAGATGGAACCATATGATTCACTTTTTGATAGTCCATGGAGAGCACCTATATGTTGGATGGAGGAAGGTAAGTCAGAGTTGTTGGGACAGATTCTTATAAAGGAGATGTTGGAGTAGGTTCATATGATTTTAAATCATATGTAAATGACTCAGTGTAGACATAAGTAATATTATAGTATATTATTATGATCCCATGAGTTTACATTTACTGATCATGTGTTCCATTGAGTGTTTCCTAGATAGGGCCACCTTAGGATTCAAAGATAGGGCAAGTTAGAGGCTATGTTCTTTAGATTTTCTAAGGGTAAGGATAGGATCGAGATAATGTCATTTTGATTAGATCATACATATAGGTATAGTTAAATGTGTGATGTTTTCATGTGTCAAGGATTCTATGGTATCACCCTGACCCTTCTCATTTGATCGATGTGGATGATGTTATGCTTGAGACTGATGCATCCTTTGAGGAGCACCTGATACACTTTTTGGATCAAAGTGAGAACTTTTATGGGGAATTAACATACTGATAGTTCATCTATTATGTCAACATGGGTGTGTTCAGTAGGATACATGGTAGAGAGAATTGGATTTGTGAGCTCAGTGGCCCAATCGTGTTACCTCAGAATCATAAAGATGCTTGGGAGTAAAACTCAAGGACAAGCTATTATATTGTGGGAAGATTGTAATATCCTAAACGTCTATGGAGATGTCTCATGAACATTTACATGTACTATTTTAACCATTTTTAGTGTATTATGTCTGGGTTTTACTTTAGAGAGTTTTGGGGAGAAATTGGATAATTTTGTAAGGTAGAGGTGCAGTGGATGATTGGTGCATGGTTTTCTCAAACAATGAACCCAGATGTGAAAATTGTGTGAAACCAAAAAGATGATATTTGCACGGTTGACACATGGGTTTTCAAACCATGATCTTTTATAGTAGTAACCATGTGATCCCTAGGAGGAGGCACGTAGTTAGGTAAAACATTACGCCCCTACCTAAGAAACTGTTCATGTGGGTTTAATTATTCTAAATAATTGTTTGAAAATTCATAAACCCCCTATTTCACCCCATTATTTTCCCCTATTCAATCTATGATGACTTTTTATGATTTTAGAAGCATTAAAATGTATTTCAGTGTCTTTAGAATTATGTTCTTGGTGAATCGAAGACCATATTGAAGAATACACACCTCTCCCATTAAGAGATTCTCATTTAGTATGGTTTACTCACTCTCTCATTCCTCTTCCTAGATGAATAGTAGTCTTTTGTTATCAATTTAAAAGGTATTATATCTAGGTTATAATATGTCTAAGTACATTTGATATTGGATCTTTGTTTTGGAACTAGATCCCATTCTTCGTCATGATCATGGGTGTTCTACTTCAATTGGGGATTTCTATTGAAAATGGGTATTCATTGATCTTGAGGTGGGTGGTTTAAATTGAAAATACCATAGTCATAATTTAATTACATGTATGTAATTATGAAATTTCAATTCCCGTGATTGGGAAATTTAATTTGGAATTTAATTTGACAAAATTGAATTTCCATGTGATACTTGAATGGGTTGAAATTTTTAGGGTGATTGTTAGTAGATGAATTGGATTAAATAAATAGTCAATTAATCAATGGAATAATGTGAATAGAGAATTATTGGGATATTAGGATTATTGAACTGGGAAATTAAATGGGATTGTGTAATGGGTTAATGGTTGAGTTATTGAATTGATTGATAATGGGAATAAGCGGATGTCTGGATTAACCCTGAAGGGTTATTTGGTTATGTAAATAAATGTTTATAATTGGTTTAATGTTGAATTTATCATATTATTCCTTGTTTTTAAACTAAGGATTTATTATTTTAGTGATAAATTGAAAATTTATACCTTAACTAGAATGTTTGATATGATGGTTAATGTTGAATAACATTCTTAGTTATGATTTGTGTGATATTTTGATATCTATGTTATATGTGATAAATGAGTGTGGGAAATGGAATGAAGCTCAAAATACCCATATATAATAATTGGGTTTAGAATAGGGACTAAGACTACAAATACCCATATGTGATTAAGAGTGTGGGATAGGGAATGAGGATCCAAATAACCATATAACATGATGTGTTATACATGGACTGATGCTCCAAATACACACGACGTACTAAACCCAACGTTCAATGCCAACGAGATTAGAATTGGAATATGGTTCCAATTGGATATGATATGAATTGAAATGAAATGATAAATTATAACCATGGTATTTTGATATGTGATATCTGTTGACCTCACCTATTTTGATAATCCCAATCTTGTATTCATATGTTTTGACAATCCCAATTATGTGTTCAAATATTATGATATTCTCAATTACTGGTGATCTACACTTTAATTCTTTCAAATCGATGATCAAGATAATAATAATGTTAAAATAATTTCTGATTTATGTTAATCTCGATTATCCATGTTTATATAATTTTTGAAATGATTCTAAGTGAATTAGATGTGTTTTTCATAAGACAGTCAAGTGTATCACTGACCTGAACAGAGCTACCGATAGACGGATAGCTACTGATAGCCAGAGCTACCGATTCACAGAGCTACCAATGCACAGAGCTACCGATAGACGGATAGCTACCGATAGCCAGAGCTACTGATGCACAGAGCTACCGATGCACAGAGCTACCGATGCACAGAGCTACCGATGCATAGAGCTACTGACAGCCAGAGCTACCGATAGACATAGAGCTACCGAAAGACAGATAGCTACCAATAGCTAGAGCTACCGACAACCAAGATCAACTGATGGAACTAAGTTCATCAAGCTACCGATAAGAGCTACCAATAAGATTTTGAAGAGCTACCGATGGAAGATCCTACACAGAGTCAACCGTACATTTCTACAAACAAAAGACTACCTATAATGAACTGCGGAGTCAAATCCTATATCCTCGACAATATTTTTTTATTACACTAATGGATATATTTGTTTTTTTTTGATGCATTTAAGGTTATTAAATGATTTCTGTTGCCATTTCAGGAAACCGTACCAAGTATGATTGTCAATTATAATCATTCCTTCTTCTCAGAAAAAAGGCATAAAGTTATAAAGGGGGTGAACGTGAAAGAAAAAACAAGATACAAGAAAAACCAAGAACAACGGGTATGTATCAGTGAATCAAGACAAGAGACTTGAAGAGATCGAGCACACAGAAGAAACATGCGATCAAGCTAAGAACGTGCCAAGAATAACTGGAGAACTTGCACTCACAAGAATACTTATACCAGACTCCAGAACACAGAGCATATATCGAGCAATCTATGCCAAAGAAGAACTACACAGAACACTTCATTTTATAAGCTGATAAAAAAACTGAACCTGGAAGCACTGAAAGAAGAAACGATACTCTGTTTTTTAGTCAAAAACCAGAGAAGGACTCAGAACCATTTCTGATCAAATCCAAAGGAGTCCAGAGCTGCACTGTAATCACTAGAGCCATTATAAACTCTATATCTTGCTCTAAGTGGTTTAGTATTTGCATTAAGATCAGTGTGTGTAGCCGGTTAATTATTACACACACACTGTCTCCTGAACCTTAACTGGAGGATCTGTAAATCCTCACTCACAATCTTTACATCCTTTATTTCCCACTGTGGATAGTGGTAGAGGTCAAGTGTGACCTGGATAGCTTTGAGCTGTTGTTTGTTATCCCACGTATAGCTGTGGTAGAGGTCTCTTGACCTGAATAGTGTGATCACTGTTGTTAACCCAGATCCAGGGTGTGGATCACTTTATATAAATTTTGAGAGGACTAAGTCTCGGCTTGAGACTGAACCTCTTGGTTAACCCTTGTGTTTTTAGTTAAAACCTATATCCATACTATTTACATTCATTTCATATTCCGATGCTATTACTTTGAAATATAACTTATTTTCAAAGCTACTTTGATAGTTAAACTCGCAAGTGTTTATATTTATTATAAACCAGTAAGTTAGTTTCAAAAGTTAATCTAATCATAAGATTAAGTTAACTGAGAATTAATCAATCTTTGAGAAACTAATTGAACCTTTACAATCTGTATAAATTCACTACAGTTTAATTTGTTTTTGAAATTGGGGGATTTTAATAAAAATTGTTTTTAGCAGAAATTTTAATTGGAACTCAATTCACCCCCCTCTTGAGTGTCCACTCCGACCAACATTTGGTATCAGAGGATTGTGTGTTTTGCAAAATTTTTATTTACTATCTGCTTTTCAACTGCGATATTAGTTGTATTTTATAGTTCTTAAAATTTCTGTTATTTCTAAATTTTTATCTCTTTAAATTTTGTTTTTAATGGATAATAGACATGAGGGTGATGCTACTAACCGTCCACCTTTCTTTAATGGAAATAACTATGCTCAGTGGAAACATAAAATGAGAATTCATCTAGAAAGCATGAGCTTTGATATTTGTACTGCTATTGAATCTGAATACAAAATTCTCACTACTGATAGATCTACATGGGATGAACCCACAAATACTGCTTATAATAATAATTGTAAAGCTATGAATACTCTGTACTGTGCTCTAGGAGATGAAGAATTCAACAGACTTTCTGCATGCAAAACTGCTTTTGAAATTTGGGATACCTTGGCTGTTTCTCATGAAGGAACAAATAATGTTAAAGAAATGAGATTGAAAACTTATAATATTATGTATGATAATTTTAAAATGAAGCCTGATGAACCTATTTCTGACAAGTATCTCAGGTTTAATGAGATATTCAACACGCTGAATTCACTCGGAAAAGCTGTACCACCAAAGGAACAAATTATGAGAATATTGAGATGTCTACCAGACCGATGGAGAGGCACATATGTCTCAATAAGAGAATCATGTGACATTGCTGCTCTACCTGTCAAAGAACTTATTGTAAAATTGATTATGTATGAAGAAGAGCTCAAGTTAAACAAAGAGGAAGATGATGAACCGAAAAGAAAATCTCTAGATTTCAAGTCTACTGCATTGAAGAGTAAGGAGAAGGAGAAAATACAAATGGAGGATGAGAGTTCAACAAGTCAAAACTCAGAGTATGACAGTGATTCAGAAATGGCTCAGATAGCCAGGAGAATCAAGAAGTTTTATAGGAAAAAGAAATTCTTTAGGAAAACAAATTACAAAGAAAAGTATGATCAACAAGGCAAATGGAAAAAGGATTGGAAGAAAGCTGACAGGACTGATGAAGTTGTCTTCTACGAATGCAAGCGAAAAGGAAATATCAAAGTAGACTATCCAAAGTTAAAATTCAAAAAGAAATATGATTAAAAAGACAAGAAGTACAAGAAAGCCATGAAGGCTACCTGGAGTGCATCATAAGAAAGCACAAGTGAAGACGAATCTTCGGTCTCTAAAAGGAATCGATCCAACATGTGTTTCATGACAAATACTTATGAGGTAACATCTGACACTCCTGTTTTAAATTCATATTATTCTGGAGATTATTCTGATTCGTAAAACATGTCAAAATATGAACTATTTGAGTACTGTGATATGTTAGAAGAAACCTGTAATGACCTTAAAGACAAATACAAAGGTTTAAAGAAACAATATTCTTTAAATGTTAATCATAAATCTGTTCTTGATATAGAAAAGGAAAAGAATGCTCGACTATTAAAGGAAAATACAGAACTGAAACTGTCAACTGAGAAACTCAGAAAGGACTTAGAAAAATTCACAAATGGAAAGAATGATCTAACTCAAATGCTAGGAAAGCAAGTTGCACCTAGATATGCTACTGGTTTAAGATACCAACCTAGACAGAGATTGTTCACCAGAACACGATTTATTCCTAAGTCTGGAAAAAATATAGCTAGTTCCAGTTTTTGAAATTCATATGCTTCAATAGTATATTCATATGGTTATAGACCAAATAAATTTTATCTTTCAAAATCTGTTACTTCTGTTAATTGTATAAAACCAATAAAACAAATCTGGGTACCTAAAGCCCTGATTGCTAACCTATCTGGACCCAAGAAAATTTGGGTACCAAAGTCATTTCCTGTTTAAATCTGTTTTATAGGAGACCTGCTTGAAGAGTTGTCACAAGAAGATATGGTATTTAGACAGTCGGTGCTCAAGACACTTGACTGGAGATTATTCTTTCTTCAAGAGCTTAATAAAGGTTGATGGAGGTCATGTAACCTATGGTGACAACTCTAAAGGAAAAATCATCAGCCTAGGACAGATTAGTAACACTGAGTCAGTATTAATTTCTATAGTTTTATTCGTTGATGGACTTTAACATAACTTGCTTAGTATATCTCAAATATGTGATGATGGTTTCAATGTCAAGTTTGAAAATGATTCCTGTGATGTTTTTAACTCCAAAAATGCTTTAGTATTTTCTGCTCTATAGAATGAAAATGTTTATGCTGATGATTTAAATTCTTTAGCTAAACAAAATATTCCTTGTTTGAATGATTTTCATAAAGAATCATGGCTATGGAACAAAAGATTAGGACACTGCAACATTCACTCACTTAGAAAACTGACTAGGAAAAACTTAGTTAGAGACTTACCTAAATTAGAATTCCCAAATAACAAAGGGTGTAATCCATGTCAAAAGGGAAAACAACACAAAGTTTCTTTTAAATCAATGAAAGAAGTCTCACCTTCTCAACCACTTGAGTTGGTTCACATGGATATGTTTGGACCATCAAGAGTTTCTAGTTTAAATGGGAAGCACTATGTCTATGTTCTAGTAGATGACTTCTCTAGATATACTTGGGTATATTTCATAGCTCACAAAAGTGAAGCTTATTCTTCCTTTGTTAAATACTCCAAGTCTGCTGAAAATCTTAGTGGACTCAAAATTAAGACCCTGAGAAGTGATCATGGCCATGAGTTTGAAAATCAAGACTTTGAATCTTATTGCTTACACAATGGCTACACTCATTACTTTTTAACTCCTAGGACACCTCAGCAGAATGGTGTAGTAGAAAGGAGAAACCTAACCCTTCAAGAAATAGCTAGAACAATGCTCAATGAATATGAACTGCCTTTTTACTTTTGGGCTGAAGCTGTAAATACAGCTTGTTATGTTATCAATAGAGTCTTGATCAGACCTATTCTTATGAAAACCCCATATGAGTTATGGAACAATAGGTAGCCTAAGGTTAATTACTTCAGAGTTTTTGTTTGCAAAGTCTTTATTCTTATCACAAAGGATAATCTGTACATGTTTTCTTTTAAAAGTGATGAAGGAATTTTTCTGGGTTACTCTACTTCAAGTAAAGCTTATAGAGTGTTCAATAAGAAATCCAAATGTGTGGAAGAATCTATTCACATCAAATTCGATGAAACCGATCCACATTAACCTAAAACCTCTCTTGAGAATCTTGAAGAAGATTTGTCTCTTCTGGACCTTAATGATAAATCCACAGAACCTATTATAAAAACTTCCAGTTCTGGACTTTTTCCAAAATCTGTTTCGGTTGAACCCGAACCTACTAATGAACCTGAAATGTCTAGTCCTACCTTTACTAGATCAACAAGAATTCTAAAGAATCATCATTTGGATGCTGTTGTTGGTAATCTTCATAGAGGAACACATAATAGAGCTTCTCTATGAAATCAGGTTCAACATCAAGCTTTTATCTCCCAGATAGAACCCAAAAATATTAATGATGCTATCGTTGATGAATTCTGGGTAATGGCTATGCAAGAAGAGTTAAATCAATTTGAATGAAACAAAGTCTGGGAATTAGTTGACAGACCTAAGGAAACACTAACAATAGGCACTAAATGGGTTTTTAGAAATAAAGTTGATGAATCAGGAAACATATTTAGAAACAATGCTAGGCTAGTTTCACAAGGATATAGTCAAGAAGAAGGCATAGACTATGAGGAGACCTTTGCACCTGTAGCTAGACTAGAAGCTATTAGGATTTTACATGCTTATGCTGCACATCTAAATTTCAAGTTATATCAAATGGATGTCAAAAGTGCATTTCTAAATGGTTTTAAAATTGAAGATGTTTTTGTAGAACAACCTCCTGGATTTACAAACCCCCATTTTCCAAATCAAATTTTTAAACATTCTAAAGCTTTATATGGCTTAAAACAATCTCCAAGAGCTTGGTATGATAGACTCAGCAACATTCTTATTTCAAAAAAATTTTACTAAAGGGATTGCTGATCCAACTCTTTTTATTAAAAGAATTTCTAAAAATGTTTTAGTTGTACAAATCTATGTTGATGATATTATTTTTGGATCTTCTAAACATTTTTTATGTACTGATTTTTCAAAAAGTATGCAAAATGATTTTGAAATGAGTTTAATGGGAGAACATAAATACTTTCTTGGATTTCCAGTATTTCAAACTGAAAATGGTATTATTTTGAATCAAAGTAAATATACAACGGATCTTTTAAAACGTTTTGGTTTGGAGAGTATTAAGGAGAGTGAAACTCCTATGAGTACAATTTGTAAATTAGATACAGATGAAACTGGGAAACCAGTGGATCAAACCAATTATTGGGGTATGATTGGTAGTTTACTTTATGTTACTGCTAGTTGACCAGATATTATGTTCAGTGTATGTATGTGTGCAAGATTTCAAGCTAACCCAAAAGAATCTCATTTGCATGCTGTTAAAAGAATTTTCAAGTATCTCATACATATTATTAACCTTGGTTTATTTTATCCAAAAGGACAATCCTTTGAGTTAATGAGTTATTCAGATGCTGACTTTGCTGGTTGAAAATTAGACAGAAAAAGCACTTCAGGAACATGTCATTTATTAGGAAAATCCTTAGTATCTTGGTGTAGTAAAAAGCAGAATTCTGTAGCTCTATCCACTGCCGAAGTAGAGTATATAGCTGCTGGTAGTTGCTGTGCACAAATTCTGTGGATGAAACACACTCTCTTGGACTATGGATATGATTTTAAGCATGTTTCTATTAACTGTGATAACACTAGTGCAATAAACATCTCAAAGAACCCTATATCTCACTCAAGAACCAAACACATTGATGTAAGGCATCATTTTCTAAGAGATCATTATCAAAAAGGTGATATTTCCTTTCAATTTATCGGCACTGAACATCAATTGGCCAACATTTTCACAAAACCCTTATGTGTGGATAGGTTATGTTACATTAGGCACGAGCTGGGGATGTTTAATCTTCACCGATAGAAATCCTCACTGATAGAAATCCTCACTGATAGTAATCATCACCGATAGAAATCCTCACCGATAGAACCCTCACCGATAGTGATCCTCACCGATAGAAATCCTCACCGATAGTAATCCTCACAGATAGAAATCCTCACCGATAGAAAACCTCACCGATAGAAATCCTCACTGATAGTAATCTTTACCGAGGGAAATCTTCACCGATAGAAATCCTCACCGATAGAAATCCTCACCGATAGAAATCCTCACCGATAGGAATCCTCACCGATAGAAATCCACACCAACAAAGCGTTGTTTGAAATCTTGTCTACTGTTAAGAATCTGAACCGTTTTTTTTCTCTTTTATTTTCTTTTATTTTATTTTTATTTATTTAACTTATGATTCCTAAATGATAAATCTAAGTCTAAGCCGCTTCTCACTCCACCGAACCCAAAACCTTTTACCTTCGAACCTTAGAACCCGAACCCTCTTTTAACCTGAGATCCCTCAAACCAGCGATGGAAAAAACCAAAATTCCTTTCATCCGAGAAGACTATGTTGATCTTAAAGAAAAAAGGCAGAAGTCCAAGCCAAAAGCGAGTATTGCTGTTAGAACTAGGTCAGGAAGGAGACCAGTAAATCCTCATCTAAAAAATAGCGCTATTATGATCGAAAAAGAGATGTGTGTAGACTGGTTGCTGCCCAACAAGTCGTTGGTGCTCGATGTTCTAGATGCTCAAGGATGGGTTGACTGCTTTTCAAATAACAACGGTCCCTACTACACAAAGTTGGTAAAATAGTTTTACGAGTTCGTGAGCATCGAGAAGTTAGAGAATGAGAACTGAGTATCTTCGTTTGTAAATGGTAAAGTGGTATCATTTTCATCAGTAGAATGGGCTGATTGCTTAAAAGTTCCTCATGAAGGTGTGTCTGGATATGTATCAAGAGAAATGCAACCTACCAGTGACATTTTTTATCATTAGACCGTGTTGAAAGAACTGACTGGTGATGGAACTCCAAGGAAAGTGGTTGCTACAGAAATGGATGGAGAGAACAGATTACTGTTCAAGTTTGTTCAACATGTGTTGATACAAAGGAGAGGAGACTTTGCTAATTTGAGATATCAGGATATCTATCTCCTACATCTTTTGAGACATGATGTCAAAGTCAATTTGTGCAGATTGGTGATGAGTGAAATGGAAGATATGACAAGGCCGAAATCAAAGACTAATGCCCTATTCTTTGCTAAGATGATTTCTGTAATGATCAAAGTGAAAGGGATAGCTGAGTCTCAAGATGAGACAGTTGTAGTGAAGAGAACCTTTTGTATCACTACTACGGTTTTAAAATATATGAAGATTAATTGTAATCCGTGGAGAGGAGAATGGGTCGATGATGACCAAAAGGTATATGATAAATTTAATCCTGTGGATTATCCTTCACGGCCAAAGGATAAAAGAGATCCAGGTCTAGGACCTGATGAAGAGGAACCTGAGTACAGTGATGAGTCAGATGAAGAAGAAGAAGAAGAAGAGTAAGAAACACCTATGGATTATTGAGGAGATCCGGACATGCATCCAAGCCCTGTAGCTGAAATATTGCCTTTAGAAAAGGAAGTGCTAGCAGAAGTAGAGACACCTTCTAATGAGGAAGAGCAGTCGGTCTCTGAGCATGTAGAGGAAGAAGAGAATGTCTTTGAATTATCTAATTCTGCTGAATTGAGTCTGAGTCCAGTTATTGGAAGCTCAGTTGTACCTTCTATGGATGAAGAAAGAGAAAGATGAGAAGTTGTACCTATTCTAGAAAATCATCCTACTGCTGCAGAGATAGAAGTTTTTGTGGACGATTCTGATGAAGAATGACCAGTAGAGAATATAGTTGCTGTATATGAGAATGTACCCATTGAGGGGGAGCATCACACCATGTTTGGAAATGATACAGTGACTATTGAGTCTGAAGACTAGGTAGAAGACCCAGGTTTTATAGTCTTTGGATTGGATGATCCTGATTCGGATAATGAAGTATCTTTGAATAGACCGAAGATCAGCTATGACATCAATCCTGAGTTATTACCTGCTGATGTGGTCCGAGTACATGATTTAGATGTGCTGAAAGAAAATCTCAAAGTCAGTTTTGTAGAAGAAGTAAAGACAATGGAATCTTTTTTAGTATCCTCGATTCAATCAGTCATGACTGACTCTATAGTCAGTTTAGCTTCTAAAATAGTATCTACTACAGTTGCTCTACTGATTTTGTTACAAAGTCTGACCTCGAATCCCTAAAGCATGAGCTGAAGGAATCCTTCAGTGCCTCTGTTGCTGAGATGAAGCACTGTTTTGGTGAAGAAATGAAGCTATTAGAAAGGCTTTTTGAGCTTTCTCTTGGTTGCAATCCATCCACTTTTGTGGGTGAGCTAATGAAAGAAGTCAAGGAGTACCACACTCAAACTTCTAGGCTTGAAGCATATCTTGAAGCTCTATGGATATCTGTTGTTGCCTTAGACTCTTTCATGAGTTCAAAATCTCAAGCTAACAAGGATTTATCTTATGTGAAGAGTGTTGAAAGTCAGCTGGTCTCGGTGTTTGAAGCTTTCAAAACATCTGTGATGGATCATGTCAAAGTTCAGGATTCTCAAATGAAAAATCTAATTAGTGGGTTGACCAAAGGCTTCAAAGAAACTGTATCCTTCTCTGTTGGTCCACTAGTTCCAAAACCTGCAATTGATCTGAATAAATTTCGTGCTCTGATGAAGGAGGATCTTGGTTCTATTTCAACCAGTGGCTATGTGGACTCATCAGATTTAAGTCAAGTTGTGCTGCCTACCAGGGATTCAGCCAGAGAAATAATGAAAATCGTCCAGGACTACATGAGAGAGGCCTCTGCTTGTCAAGAAGCAATCAAGAATAAGGTGGATACTTATTTTGAAAAGGTTTATACCAAGCAACAACTGACCAACCATTTCAAACTTCTGCTTGAGAATCTAAATTTACCTCTAGTGACTCAGGCCTTCAGAGAGCAGGTTAGTAAGCTCAGGGAGCTTACTCCTGCTTTGGATAAATTCATTGAAAATAGAGATGATTTTGTGTCTGCAATGGAGAGAGGGAGAAACATTATAATGGATTTCAGAAACCTATTGCTGCCCTTCCTGCATGTAGATTCCAGACCGGTCATTGTACCTCCTTCTTTGCCTGCCTCTGCCTCTACTGCGTCTCCATTACAGATGACTCCTGCTCAAGCCATAAGAAGTATCACACCTATGATCACTCAAAGGACTTCCCAATACAGGCCCGACACTGTATCAGTTGCTCATCCTCCTCTGATCATTTCTGGAATTCCAAAGTGCTCCCCAGTATCCTCAACACCTGTATTCTTTTCTGATCCCAAGGGAAAATCTCACATTGAAGATGTGGATTGATAAAGTGGCAAGGATGTTTTATAGGAATCATTTTTTTCTCTATATTCTATTTATGTAATTTTTTGTCTGATCTAATAAAAATGCATTTCTTTCCACTGTCTCAGTTTACCAGTTTTATATGTTTGGTTTCCCACTTTTTGATTATCACAAAGGGGGAAAAATATAAAAGGAGAAATATAAAAGGGTAGAAATATGATCAAAGGAGGAGCCTTTGATACTATTTCTTCCATTTCCTTCTTTGGTACTAATTCTTTCAAACCTTATCTCTGATACTATTGTATTTAACTCTACCTATGATAATTTTTGATCTATATCTTTCTATTACTATTTCCTCTTTCCTCTGAAACTGTTTTCTTTGAGAAAATTAAACATTAATGTTATACTATCTAATACTATATTCTCACTGTCTTAAAATGGCCATATGATAAGTTGTGATTATCAAAAAGGGGGAGATTGTTGACCTCACCTGTTTTGATAATCCCAATCTTGTATTCATATGTTTTGACAATCCCAATTATGTGTTCATATATTATGATATTCTCAATTACTGCTGACCTACAATTTAATTATTTCAAATCGATGATCAAGTTAATAATAATTTTAAAATAATTTCTGATTTATGTTAATCTCAATTATCCATGTTTATATAAGTTTTGAAATGATTCTAAGTGAATTATATGTGTTTTGCATAAGACAGTCAAGTGTATCACTGACCTGAATAGAGCTACCTATAGACGGATAGCTACCAATAGCCAGAGCTACTGATGCACAGAGCTACCGATGCACATAGCTACCGATGCACAGAGCTACCGATGCACAGAGCTACCGATAGACGGATAGCTACCGATAGCTAGAGCTACCGATGCATAGAGCTACCGATGCACAGAGCTACCGACAGCCACAGCTACCGATCCATAGAGCTACCGACAGCCATAGCTACCGATAGACATAGAGCTACCGATAGACAGATAGCTACCAATAGTTAGAGCTACTGACAGCCAAGAGCAGCCGATGGAACTAAGTTCATCGAGCTACCGATAAGAGCTACCAATAAGAGTATGATGAGCTACCGATGGAAGATCCTACACAGAGTCAACCGTACACGTCTACAAACAAACGACTACATATAATGAAGTGCGGAGTCAAATCATATATCCTCGACACTATATCCTCGACACTATTTGTTTATTACACTAACAGTTACATTTGTTACTTTTGATGCATTTAAGGTTATTAAATGATTTCTGTTGCCATTTCAGGAAACTGTTCCAAGTACGATTGACAAATATAATCATTCCTTCTTCTCAGCAAAAATGCATAAAGTTATAAAGGGGGTGAAAGTGAAAGAAAAAACAAGATACAAGAAAAACCAAGAACAACGGGTATGTATCAGTGAATCAAGGGAAGATACTTGAAGAGATCGAGCACACAGAACACACTTGCAATCAAGCTAAGAACATGCCAAGAAAAACTAGAGAACATGCACTCACAAGACTACTACTACCAGACTACAGAACACAGAGCATACATAGAGCAATCTATGCTAAATAAGAACTACACTGAACACTTAATTTTCTGAGCCGATAACCAAGCTGAACCTGGAAGCACTGAAAGAAGAAACGATACTCAATTTTTCAGTCAAAAACCAGAGAAGGACTCAGAACCATTTCTGATCAAATCCAAAGGAGTCCAAGGTTTCACTACAATCACTAGAGACATTCTAAACTATATATCTTGCTCTAAGTGATTTAGTATTTTCATTACGAGTAGTGTGTGTAGCCTGTTAATTATTACACACACATTTTCTCCTAAACCTTAACTAGAGGATTTGTAAATCCTCACTCACAATCTTTACATCCTTTATTTCCCACTGTGGATAGTGGTAGAGGTCGAGTGTGACCTGGACAACATTAAACTGTTGTTTGTTATCCCACGTATAACTGTGGTACAGGTCTCTTGACCTGAACAGTGTGATCACTGTTGTTAACCCAGATCCAGGGTGTGGATCACTTTATATAAATTTTGAGTGGACTAAGTCTCGGCCTGAGACTGAACCTCTTGGTTAACCCTTGTGTTTTTATTTAAAACCTATATCCATACAATTTACATTTATTTCATATTCCGATGCAATTACTTTGAAATATAATTTATTATCAAAGCTACTTTGATAGTTAAACTCGCAAGTGTTTATATTTATTATAAACCAGTAAGTTAGTTTCAAAAGTTAATCTAATCATAAGATTATGTTAACTGAGAAATAATCAATCTTTGAGAAACTAATTGAACCTTTTTAATCTTTATAAATTCACTACAGTTTAATTTGTTTTTGAAATTGGGGGATTTTAATAGAAATTGTTTTTAGCAGAAATTTTAATTGGAACTCAATTCACCCCCCTCTTGAGTGTCCACTCCGACCAACAATATCCCTTGAGGGTAGTTCAGACTCTGGCATGGGCCAAGGGAGGTATTGATAGTATGCATCTCATCGTGAACATGGGTATTTATGTGGTTAATTCAAAAAATAAAGAAATGTGATGAATTTTTTACTTTATACATTGTAATATATTCTCTATACTACTACATACAATGTTATTTACTAGATATTGTTTTAGATGTTGTTGGTGGTGGTCTATTGAGTTGTACTCACACCCTATTAGAACTCCCTGATTGGTACCTGAATAGAATTCATGTTTCCAGGACAAGATAAGGGTGAGGGCCCTCTGTTGGATGGTAGTGTTTGGATGGAGCATGTATATCAAAATCTAATATGGTGTCAGGGCCCACATGGGAGTTTTAAGTGTATTTATTAATTTTGGGTTTTTCATATTGACACTTGACACATATTTGGTACCACAAATATAATATTTTTGTTTGGATATTGTTTTCTATTTTGGTAAACTTGTCATACTGTTTTGTTTTTATTGGTTATATCATTTGGTTATTATTATTTAGTTCTGAAGTAGTGTTGCTTTGGTAAAGAGGATACAATCTCGCCATGTTGATACATTAGACTATTTCTACAAGTCGACAACCTCTAGCATACAAAGAGGTGCATTTGAAGTTATGTGACCAACCAGATTTGGGCATCGGTGTGTGGCACCTGGGTTGGGACGTTACAGATATATCTTTCATGAAAAATAATTTATTTAGACTCAAAGAGATGGTGATATAATGGAAAATTTAATATACATGGCTGAAAAAAGGAATGGTGTGGGATGTTTATTTTTTAACTGTTACTTAACCCATTCATTTTCATGGCATAATCTTGTGTTTATAAATTCACATAAATGCTCATAATTTAGAGTTATTAAAGGCATTAAACATATGACATATAGTATGAAAATTATAAATGTGTATAATACCCCATGACACATGCTCACATATTATGTTATCTAATTATATGCTTTCCCTAAAGTAACATACTAAAAATTACATTTCATAGTAACCCACAATGTGTTAAATAAAAATCCACATGTTAGATTTGAGACATGAAATGATGCTATTAAGCTATAGAAACGTTGAAATCAATTTAAAAAATGCATACCTTCATGATAAAATAATCAATGAATGCGATTCTTCAATATTTTATATTTACAATAATAGAACCATTCAATTCATCAAGCTAGTTGAATAATAACCATGTTCACAGGGAACGACTTTTTCATGAAAAGACAAGGATATAGAGTAATACAATATTATTTTTACTTCCCTATGTATTTAGTGCCTGAAAATGAAAGAACATTAGAAATGCATTTTTAAGAAAACGTGGAAATGAAATTTTCTCATAAAAAATCCATTTTTAAACATAAAATAAAAAAGAAGAAATATTATTTTAAAGTATTATTGTAGATGTAGTTTGGAAATAAACAATGATATAAGAAAGATATTATTATAGTAATTTATTTTATTTTTATAACACATTATATCCATAAATGATGTGATTATATAGATCACAAATTAATTGAGATTAAATGTAACAAAGGAATTTAAGATGAAATGAAAAGGAGAAATGAGTTAATAAATTAGATATGAACATGAATGAACTAAAATTGAGATTTGAGACTTAAAATAAAGCTATAAAGTTATAGAAAAATTATATTAAATAATGAAAATTCATACCTTTATGATCTAATAATCTATGAATGTGACTATTCAATATTTTATCTTAATAATAATAAAACCATTTTATTTATCGGGCCAGTGGAATAATAACCATGTTCCAGAGGAATTTTCATGTAAGTTGAAGAATAGAGAGAGAGAAAATATTATTTTAAATCTCATATTTGTTATGTTCTTTACAAAAACATTAACAATTCATTTTTAAGACAACACGTCAAAGAAAATGAATGATTAGAAACCATTTTTTATAACTTAAAAGCAAAAAAAAGCAATATTAATTTAAAGGATGTGTTACTATAGAGACAGTTTGGAAATAAAAAAAAAAGAAACAGAAAAAATATATTTTTAGTAATGTATTTCATTTATATAACACATTATACCAAAAACCAATGTGCTTACATTAATCATAAATGTGTTGACAGTAAATGTAACAATAGTATTTAAGATGGAATGATAAATAATATCGAGTTAATAAATGATAGATGAACAAAAAATAATTCACATTTGAGATTTGAGACTTGAAATAAAGCTATATAGTTGGAGAAATATTGAAATAAGTGGGGCTACATGTTTATTTTTTAATTTAATTAAATATTTAAAACTTATTTATCAGTTTCTTATTGACCTGTTTTTTTACTATCAAACCACATCCCCAAAATCAAATCTTCAACATCACATCCCATATTATTCACACCAAACCCATTAATTCACCACATGAAACTCTCCCTCAGTCACTCGCATCCCCCCACACCTTAAACCCATTATCCCTTGCTCCTATAAATATTCTCCATTATAGCTTCCTCAAACTCTATCCCCTCAAGGTCCTACTTCATTGTCACTCATAGTTTTCTCTCCCCTCCTAGTCACTATGCTCATGTTTTACTGACTTTGGTCTCTCCTCCCCAATTAATGTGACAATATTTTAATTTTGATCATCTTGGTTATAAATTTAACCCCACCCCCACTCCCCTAGGAAATTCATAATTTTTCAGCTCATTACACTCCTACCATAAGAGAAATTCCCCCTTTGAATGTTTGGTGGAGTAATTATGAATAAGGTATTATTTCATAATTATTTTAATATTTATTTATTTCTTTTATCATATTTTCATGGAACAAATATACTTAATAATTTATTTTAATGTTAAATTATAGTTAAGTGTTTAGTAGGATACCTGTTTGTTTATTTTAAAATAAAATTTTTTAAAAAAATTATTGTTGTGTATAATTTTCCTTAGTGTTACTATAATAAAACTTTATGTATATTTAATTAATGTTTTCATAATAGCTAACATATAATTTTTACTATTCATTTAGTTTAATTTTTAATTATATAATAATTTAAGAAATATAAAATTTTAAGTCACATTAATATTTTAATAAATAGTTTCGTTAGTTAATGTTTTTGTAATAGTTGACATATAGATTTTATTATTTATTTAATTTAATTTAAATGAGTAGTAAACTATATAGTACCCCACACGTTTAATTAACTTAATATTGTATTAAAAAAAATACAACTCCAACATTTTATAATATTTTTGATGAATTTTTACTTCAAATTATTTTTATATATCTATATTTCATATTATTAATAACATTTATGAATTCATAATGCAATATATAGATGTATTATGTATTCTTATTTTTTATGTGTAATAACATTTGTGTAATATTATTATGTTAACTCTATAATCATGAATTTCACAAGTATTTATTACTACAGGGATATAGACAATACATGTCATGGTGTAAAATATAGTAGACAACCTGTTTGTGTAGTTAATTTGAAAGATTTCACAATAATGGAAGATGTTAAGGAAAAAGATCATAGTCAGGTACACATAAGAGCTAATGAGGGCATATGACTGAATTAGTTATATAAATATTTAGTATAAAGATATAATGTGGAATTTTTAATATATAAAGAACCAAACTTTTTTAATTATACTTTTTTCTTGGGGAAATGTGTGTTATATTATACCATACAAAAAAACAATATATCATTAAATATGAAGTGAGTATAAAGGGAAATGTGACCATTAGTATTTGACCATTTTCTAACCATTGGTAAAATATGACTATTGGTCAATATTACCATTGGATTCTATACTCTGGGTAATATGTTTTATTCTACAATTTGAAAGTCAAAACGATAATTAATGATTAATTTAGAAAGAAGAAATGATGACCACAATAAGTAGAGTCATCCTCTATGAAGTCCATTTTTTGAAGCTTGGGAGAGAGTTATCATCACTTAGGATCTCCATTTAACAAGACCAAGCCGAGCTTTAATAAGTGAATCTAGAATGAAATCACCTACGAGAGAAGTTTATGTTAGTGGAAATTACAACTCAAGAAATGATAGCCAGGCCATCCCATTAATATATCACCACCCAAAACATTTACCTTAATTCGTATGTGGGTGTTATAAGAGGCTATGTATTAAGGATCTAGTTATTTAATGTTTAATTTCATTGTATAAAACTCTTTTTCCATCAATTCTATTTTAAGAATAGTTTTTCTTACTAATATTGAGATAGAATATGATAAATTGATTTTTCAGACAGAAATTGTACTTTCCAAAAAAGATATAAATATTTATTATAAACTAATATATTATTAATAATACTAAATTGAATAAAATATTTTTATAAAAACACTCTTATTTAAATAAAGTGAAAAAATATTTTTTTTCAAGTGTCATAAATTTGACTATGCATTTTCTATCCTCTATTAATTTGATAAATAAGTATTTTTACATTTAAAAGTTAGAATTATATTATTTATATGATTATTATGAAAACATTAAATAACTTTTTTCAAATTATCATTCTAAAATTATTTTAGGGTTATTTTATGAGAATTTTATAAGATACTTTATTTTTTCATGAATAGTAAAAACACAATTTTTGTTTTTTTAGTATGATTATTGACATAATAAATATGTAATAATGATGTAATATATAATTAACAAAAATAATGAACAATTTTATTTTATTTTATTAATATCATGTATTTTAATATATTTCAATCAATTTACAAACCTATATTTTACTTTCCGAAGTCTAAAAATGAAACTTTAACATTAAAAAACATTTTTTGTGGTAACATTACTTTTCCATGTAAAATAAGTAATATAAAATGATGAATGACTCTTTTGGATTCAAATAACATAAAATATGACCCATTTTTACAAAGATATTGGAAAATATTATGGAGAAAACCATGGTTTTTTATTTTCCATAGCCTAGGTTTGTAAGGCCTATATTTAGACATTAATAATAAAATCCTCTACTTGTGATATAAATACACACCCATTTATCAATTTCATTTCCCTCCAAACACATCCTCCATATATATATGGTTGTTTTAGCTCCCATGTAGTCCTCTTATGGTTTCCTAAATCCCCTTATGTTCCCAATCCTCATGTTTTCGGAACAACTCTTCAAGGTAAGGGAAATCTACACTTCTCTTTTCCATTCAAGTTCTATCTTTAGGTGGTATGTATATCAATATTGAAACTATGGTCTTTTATAAAATTTAATTTATCTATTTAAAATAATAATATATTATTAGTGGTAAAAGCGTTTTACCTATCATTTTACTATTTCAAAAGACCATGTTTTATACCCGTTATGTAGTAAGATTTACTTCTCAAAATTTATATTTTCTCCTCAAGAAATTATCATTGATTTTCCTTTTTTTAATACCCAAACCTATTTGTTTTCTATTTTCTTTCAACTATAAGTAAAAAATGATTTATTTTATTTTGTTATTTAGATACATGAATCCCAAATTCCCATTCTATTGGTTAGAAATTACATAATGATTTTATCTTAAAACACTTTTAAGACACCATGTTTTTGAATCTGAAACCCATTTATTTTATTTTACATGGGTTATTTATGAAAACATTTATAACTATCAGTGTTTCTCACATGAATTATGACATGTCATGTGTTAATCCTGATAGTTCTCCAATTAATTGGGTAAATAATTTAATATATTGGTATGACATGTTTTCTGATACCTTAGTGAATAACTTTGGCAATGTTTCTGACACATCATTGAAAAATCTCGGTGATATGCTTATGAATGTATCATTTTAATGTTTTATATACAATTTCATGTAATGATTAATTTACCTTTTATTATTATATTCCTCATATTCCATTTCATATTCCATAATGACATTCTTCTTGTTATTATTGATATTCCTCGGGATCACATGTAAATTGTTTCCCTTTCTCTCCCTTATTGGGAATTACGCTCACCATTTGCATTTTTTTGTCTCCAGGTTATGATATGCAGGAAATATACTTAGGGATAACCTTTTAATAATCCTTCCATGTGTACTAGAATAATATTTTATGTTTTCATGTATTATGTACATTTTTTTCAAGAAACTAAACTTTAAAAGATCCTCTATTAGTACAATGTAATGAAAAGTTATGTAATAAAAAGGTAGGATTCCATAGTGGTATCAAATAATAGTTTACTAATTTATAGAAATTATTATTTGAAAACTTTATGAATAACACTAAAAAAGTTTAAATATATGAAAACATATTAGTATTTTAGTGAAGTATTATGTAAGTGGTTTCCAAGCAGAGAAATCCCTATTTTGGATATTGACATGTAGATGTGTGTCTAGAATAGATATATCTAGGGGTAAAACAAAAAAACACCACTTTGAGATAGGCTCAAATGAGAACTATTCGTTACAATGGACCTTGATGCACTCCTAGTTTTACACTCCCCTAAGATATGTTTTGTTAATATCATGATTTTTATGAACCATGTTGAAGGATTTATAGAAAATTTAATTGTTGTCATAGAATAACATATTTATTCATGGTGTTTTAAGACATAAATATTCTTTTAGAATTATAAGATTATTAAAATAAAGAAGATTATTACTAAGGTTTTGTTTTTTGAAAAATGGAGGGAAATAGGAGGAACCATGTAAATGTTGAACTCAATGAACCATTCTCTGACGAGCCTCTGATGGAAGATGGAATGGAATACATATTGAGAATGATGAATCAACTAACCAGACTTATGAGTAATAACCTTCATCAAGAAAAGACACCATATTGAACTCAAAGAGAACAACTTTCCATTGTGTACTTTATGCATCAACGAAAAAATTATTTTACTAGATCTATTGACCCATTGATATTAGATGAATGGATAATATCTATAGAAAATTAATTTTCTATACTCTATTGTTCATAACAAGAGGAAGTCACCCTGGATCAATACCTCTTAGAGGGGGTAGTTATTCATTATATAAAAAAAATAAAAAAACATGATTTGAGGAAAGAATATTGATGTTATGGAGTGGGAAGAGTCCATAAGAATTTTTTTGTTAAATTATTTTCCCTATTCTATGAGAACGAAAATAGAGAAGGAATTCTTAGATACAATGTATAAGGAAAATGTATCTATGGGAAGCTATGATATAAAATTTACAAGACTCTCTATTTGAATGTCTAGATTTCTCATCGATACTAATGAAAATGATGATAGATTATTTTGTGTAATAAGACCCCATCTACAGATTAATATATCCAATTGAGACTATGATATATATGAGGATATAGTGATGAGTTATATAAAGGTTTAAATAGAGTTCAGAGAGAAGTAGTGGTCACATAGATCAAATGAAAAGAAAAGATAGATAGAGATAAAATTAAGGAGGGAATTTTATCATTGAATAAAAGGAAAGAAGTTCAAACATTCCACATGAAAAAAATATGGGAATAAGCATTCAGAAAACAACATGCTCATGAGAAAGATATGTTAAAATTGATGAAGAGATGACAATATTTCTTAGAACTATTGTGGAGAGGTGAAGCCTTAACTTCTCCACATTAATGAAAAAGGGAAGATGGTTTTTGCCCAGACTGAGGTCCATTTCTTCATATATGGACAACATTGGAACATTTACAGTCACTATATGGACAACATTGGCACATTTACAGTCACTATCCATATCAGAAGATAATGGAGTGAAATAATAATCAAATTCTTTACAATCTATGGGGTACATATCAATATATTTTCTTTCATGTTTACTGAATTTAAAGCTCCAAATGATTTGGTAGAAAGTTCTCTCATTTTTCTATCAAATATAAAAAGTATTTGTTTTATTCAGTTTCTACGCATTGCTTTATTTCTTATATGTTTTCAATGAATATAGAATAAATCATAGTTCTACTAAAATTAGGGTTATAAATCAATACCTCTATAATAATTATCCAAGAATCAATAGATTATATAATTTTGTATTCACTTTGTCAAGAACAATATCATCACAAATATAAGAGTCATTACCATGTTGGAATCTGACACAACCATAGGGATGGAGTGTATCACAAAGTATAAAACAATGATCAAGTGTCGAAGAATGTAAATATAAGGAGTTTAGAATAGAAAACATACATTCTATTCGAAGGAGATATATATCGACCCAATATTTATCTAGAAGCTCCTCCAACATAATTCTTTATTGAAATGGTTTTTGATGATGAAGAAATAAATGAAATTATATGAATAGAAAATATCCCCATCATGTAGAAATACATTAACATATTTCCTGAGGAGTTAACTAGACTCCCCCTAGAGAGATAGGTAGAGTTATCCATTGAACTAAATCCAAGATCTAATCCAATATTAAAGGACCTGTAGAAAATAGAAAATGTGAAGCTAGTGTAATTAATGAATAAACTCTGAGATCTTTTAGAGAAGGGGTTTATCTTACCAATTATGACAACTTAGGAAGAAAAAATTTTATTTGTGAAGACAAATTATGGATCAATGTGACTATGTATTGAATATATATAAATTAATGAGATAAAAATGAATAACAAGTTCCCTCTTCCAAGGACTGAAGATTTATTTGACCAGCTTCATGGGGCTAAATTCTTCTCCAAAATTGATCTTTTATATTGTTATCATAAATTGAGGGTGATAAAAGAAGATATACAAAAGAATTAATTTTTATCAAGATAATGGAATTATGAGTTTTTGGTTATTCCCTTCGACTTGATGAATTAACCTGCTATATTTGTGGATTTTATGAATAGATTCATTGAGGGTTACTATGATAAATTTTTGGTAGTTAGTATTGATTATATTCTGATATATTTCAATGGTTTCAATGATAATGAGGATCATCTAATGGTTATATTGAAAATCTCCAAGGAAGGATGTGATATTTGTAAAGTTAATAAAATGTTATTTTTTGTTACAAAAGGTTTCTTTCATGGGACACATTTTGACTGATGAAAGAATCTCAGTTGATCCTCCCAAGAAAAAGGTTTTGGATGAGTGGCCTCATCCTACAATAGTAACAATGATTCATAGTTTCCATGATTTAGAAGGATATTATAAGAGTTTTGTGAAAAAAACTCATCTCTTTCTAATCCACTAACCATGTTAACTGAAAAATGGTCAAAGTTCACTTGGATAAAAGAGTTTGAATTAATATTGAAAGAGTTGAAGAAGAGATTGGTTACTGTACCTATGCGAACTCTAAATTCTATCAGAGAATGGTTTTTTTTTAGATATTCATATCTGAAGTGGATTTGGTGCATCCTCATGAGAAATGATAAGGTTATTTATTATACATCTCAATAGTTGGAGACTCATGAGGAGAATTATCCTACGCATGACCTAGAGCTAAGAGTAGTTATTTTTCCAATGATGATATGGAGGATCTATATTTATGGGGAGAAATGCAAGATGCTTGAAACATCTTAAATATAATTACTATTTAATTAATTGTCACTCTATAAGAGAAAACAATGTTTTTGATATGTTAAGTTGGAAATACCCTGTTGTTTTAGCAATGAGGAGGATTCAAGGAGATCTATTGATCATGAAACTAGTAATGATGGACATTGAATCACGAGGAAAGGGACTTCATCAACCATATCCCATCTTATTTCTCAACCATAATTACTAGATAATATCAATAAATCTCAAATATAATATCATTTGTTACATAATACGATATAGATTATAAATAATTACAAGTTTTCTGAGTTTAATATTGATCAATAAGGTATACTTAAATTTCCTTTGAGGCTAATTGTTCTGTCTATTCATGAAATATAAAAGGAGATGATGGATAAATATCTTATATCTACATTCTCTATAAATCCTGGAAGCACTAAATTTATAGGGACCGCCGTGATCATTATTTGTGGGAAAACATGAAATTGGATATTTCCAACTATAGTACAAGGTGCTTGGTGTCTTAAAAAGTGAAGGCAAAGAGAAAACATCCTAAATAGGTATTATAAGCACTACCCATACCAACCTGGAAGTGGGACAATATCTCTATGGACTATTTCACTATAATCCCTAGAACATCCAACAGATATAATGTGATATGGTTTATAGTGGATTGTCTCACCAGGATTGTACTTTTCATCTCTGTTCAGGAAGGTTTCTCGAACATGAGCCTTAGTTTAGTTGGTGAGGTCTATATAAGTGCATCCACGAGACCCAGGTTCAAAACCAGGTGGAGGAATAATGCTAGGATACTGTACTAGTTACTATAGTAGGAATTGTAGTAACAGGAACTATTAGGCTTGGGTCATTGGTTTTTTATTGGAGTCCTTAAGGCCTTCGGGCCACCCCAACCTTCAGGTCAGTAAGGATTTTAGTCCACCTTTAAGGCCTTCAGGCTAGCTCAAGGCCATCGGTGCACCTCAAGGCCTTCAAGGCCAATTGATATACAGATTCCAAGATATATTATACAAGTAAGTAGCTCCATAATAGGATTCAAGAGTAGGACTCATTCATAATAGAAGGTAAAACTTATGTGGAAGAATGAGATGGTATGGAATTTCCATCGATACTAGGCATGTGCATCTATTCACAAGACATATAGTCGAATAGACATGAAAAGTTGCAGATCTAATCACGATGCTGATGCTGGGGAGGGGCGGTTTCATGTAGTCATAGACTGTATGATTTACTTATGAACTACGAGTCTTGTAGTCTCTATAATCCTATAGGTAATGTGATCTCTAATCCTATATGCCTTGTAAGGGTTCCCCCTCATCGCTTGAATGGGGGTTATAAAAAATCTATAAAAAAGAATGCCTTTGGTACATTCAGGTAGAAAGACTTCTCTCTTGACTAACTTACCAAGAATTATGTAATGTGGTGAGGTTTAATGGGGAACCACTTTCAATCATTATTGATCATGATACAAGGTTCTTATAAAATTTTTAGATTAATCTTCAACATGATCTAAATATTGAATTGATGTTTTTTATTTTCTATCACCCAAAACTAAAGACCAATCTGAAGATACAATTTAGACACTTTAGGAAATACTGGGAACATTCTCAATGGAATTTAAAGGTGGATGGGTTCAACCTCTCACATTAGTTGAGTTTTAATACAACAACAACTTTCATTAAAGTATTCAAATGGAACCCTCTGAATCTCTATATGGGAAATGATGTAGAACTCCTTATTTATAGGATGAAGTTTGTGAGATAATGATTTTTGAGCCTAGTCTTGTGCAAGAGATGACAAAAATGGTTCATTCCATCCAACAAATTAATGATGAACAGAGTTAGAAGAAGATATATAAGGACAATTTTCAAAGGGACTTGGAGTTTGATATTGGTGAAATAGTTCTCTTTTTAATATCACCATGGAAGACATTCATGTAACTTGGTAATAAACGGAATATTATCTATAGGTATATTGGCCCCTATGAAATCCTTGATCGCATAAGAATAATGGCCCATCATATTTCACTCCCAAAAAATATAGAAAAAGTCTAATATTTATTCCTTGTATCTCTCTTGAGGAAGTGCATACATGTTCCCTCACATGTACTGAATCTTGAGGTGGTACAACTGGAACATGACCTCTCTTATGAGGACCATCTGGTGGAGATCTTGGACCATATATAAAAGGTTCCATGAAACAAGACTACCCACCTTGCCAATGTTTTATGAAAAAACCATGTATATGAAGAAGTGATGTGGGAAAGAGAGGAGGAAATGAGAAAAATTACCCACACCTTTTCTCAACTAATATAACAAGTTGAAATTCTTGGGATGAAACTTATTAAGGGATGAATAATGTTACAACCCATAATTTTTAAATGATATTTATTTCTAGAATTTTTTTTATTATATTGTACCATAAACAACAAGCCCATATCTATTTAATAATGAAGTGAGTAAAAAAGGAAATGTTACATATCAGGAATATCCTTTTTTTCTATTGGTCAATATGACATTTGGAAACTATACTTTGGTAATAATTTTTATGTTATAATTTTTAAGTAGAAATGATAAAGAATAATTAGTGCAGAAACGATAAATATTGAACTGAACTAGTAGAGTCATACTATATGAAGCATATTTTTTAGAGCTTGGGCAGTAGGTAATGTCCATAAACCTTTCTCTTGACCAATACCAATCCTAGATTTAATAGGTGAAGTTCGAATGAAATATTATATGGGAGAAGTGTGAGTTAGTGGAAATTACAACTCGAGCAATGTTAGTAGAGCCAAACCGTTAATCTATCACCATTGCACAACATAAACTTAGGTTATATCGGGTTGTTATAAGAGTTTATGTGTTGATTACATAGTTACTTAAATTTCAATTCTATTGTATAAATAAATTTTTTACTCCATCTGTTCCATTGTAAGAATAGTTGATCTTAATAAAATTGAGATGGAATTTGATAAATTGGTTTTTCGGATAGAAATTGTACTTTCCACAAAAGATATAAATATTAATAATAAAGTAATATATTATGAATAATACCAGTTTTAATTAAATATTATGATAAAAACACTATTATTTAAATATTAAAAATAAATTAATTTTACTTTTTTCATGTGTCAAAAATTTTACTTTGAATTTCTAATACGCTATTATTTTTAATAAATAAAGATTTTTTAAGAACATTGAATTATAATATTTAGATATTAATTATGATAAAATAAATATAGTTTTTGAAATTATAACAAAAATATTCGGTTAGGTTGAATTTATGAGAATTTTCTGAAATACTTTATTTTTTTATGAATAGTAAAAAAACAGTTTTAGTTTTTCTGTATGTTTAATGAATTCATAATTATGTATTAAGGATGTAGTTACTAATTAACTATAAAAAAAGATGTAAAATATGTTATTTTAATAATATAAATTATTTTAAAAAATTATAATCAATTTCCCACCCTATAATTTACTTTCAAAATTCAAAAATTAAATCTTTAATATTAAAAACATCATTTTAGTGGAAACTATACTTTTCCAGGCCAAAATAAGTAATTTAACATGATGATAGGATCTTTTGGAAGAAAATAACATAAAATATGGTTGAAGTGTCAAAAAAAATTGTAAAATACCATGGGAAAGTCCATGATATTTTATTTTCCACAACCTTGGTTTCCATGGCCAATATTTGGAAATTAATAAACAAATCCACCACATTTTCTATAAATACCCACCCATATATCAATTTAGTTTAACTCCTTATCCATAATACATTAATAAATGGTAGTTTTACATCCCAATTATTCCTCCAATGTTTCCAGAATCCCCTAAGGTTTTAATCATCAAGTTTTAGGAACATCTCTTCAAGGATAGAGAAATCACCACTTCTCTTTTTCCAATCAAGTTCCCTATTTATGTGGTGTGTATTCCAATTTCCAAACTAATTAATTTTGTACAATTTATTTAATTCATTTACTATAAAATGATTATTTCACTAGTCAGATACCCTTGTTACCTCACATTTTACCATTTTATAAAACAATGTTTTGTACAAGTTATGCTTCCTGATTTACTTATCAAAATTTGTCTTTTCTATTCAAGAAATTCTCTTTTATTTTATTATTTTGAATAAACAACACAATTTATTTTCTAGGATTAGTCAAATAGATTAAAAAATGATTTATTTTATTTGGGGATTAACATACATGAAACCAACATTCCTTTTCTATCGGTAAAAAATTACAACATGATCTTATCTATAAGTAATTTTTAAAATGCTATGTTTTTTAGTATAAAACCCATTTATTGGGTCACATCATGGACCAATCATATAGTTACATTAGAATCATGGTACATTGAATGAATTTATCACCTGCCAAAATTTGATTTTGCCATTATCACCCCCACTATAGAATTTTGAGGATTAAATTTCACACATGACCTTACAACATTGTATGCCAAATTCTATTCAATAGTTATTATTGAAATGGTAAGAACATTATACTATTTTCTGGAAAATCCTTTTTAAAATATAGCACACTAACTTTCCAAATAAAAAATATCTTATATTAAGGCATGGATGGAATGAAAAAATGTGTTTTTTAATATTTATTGGGATTTGGATGGCTCATATTATGTGAGACCACAACTTATGGAGCTATTAAATCACATAAATTAGGTTATTTATTGATTATGTACTTATGAGTATGTGATTTAGTAAAATTGAGTAAATCAGAATAATGTAGAATTTGATATTCTATTCTCAAAATTCTTATCTTTCATAACTGCATTCCCACATTACAATAAGTTTATTCAAATTGATTGAACATTTATGTATGTGAAGTACACTAGAATGATATTGGCTTGCTTTACATAGGATGGAAATCACGCCCGAGTGCCATTAACACTTTATCTCATTGAGGAGTAATTTTCATAATAGATATGGGTTTTGTCTTGAATTTGAGAATATGTTACAAATTATGAAGAGGTTTTCTTGATCTCAGATCATCATTAGGAAATTAAAGTTCCAAACAATTTATAGGGTCTTACATGTTGACCAACTCATCATTACCAATGTTATTACATTATGCACATAACTATTGATGTTCTAAAAAAGTTTAAGGATGAGGGTATGAAGAATAAAATTGTTAATTTGGGTAACCATTCATAAATTATTCAATTTAATGGTTTTTTATAGACTTCATTATAATTAAACAATTATTTATTAATTTTATTATATGAACCTCAACAGACTAATATGGATGAATGACTTGAAGGCATCTGAAGAGAAAACCCAAAATTTTATGACTATATGATTCAAGTTACCTATTTATTGTTTAGTAAAGGAAACATTTTATTGATACGTTAAATACTTTGAGCAAAGAGGAAGGAAAGATGAATATGGTCTCTACCAGGGTATATGATATGGGAAGAATTTTAAAAAACTAGATAAGACTATACATGAGGTTTCTTTAGGATGATTCTAGGAATTTTTCCTCCATAGAAGCAGATTTAATCTTACTGATCTACATCATCCCCTCATAGGTAGAAGTGGGCACATGCATGTGGTTTTACCTCAGTAATGTTATTGTGATTGTGGTGACATTCAGATATTACAATATCCTTAATTTCATGTCATGGTAGCAAGACCCTATACTCACTTAGCATGGGATCATTTTATCGACCTAGTTTATCATCTGAATATAGTTTGTGACTACTAAAATATTTAGTGCACACCTATAGGGGAGTATCGAAATTTTAGCATGTCTCCTGATGAACCAACACTACTTTCAAACAAATATAGAGTGTTCCCATAATGAAGGATGAGATCGATTCATGTTCAAAATGAAATTGATTTACCTAGTGAATAGAGATTAATATTTAAATGTAGAGTATGTTTATATTAACTTCAAAACTGCAAGTATTTTCTTATGAGAGGAGGAATTTCTTCATGTTCTATACCTATTTGATGTACTGTAAATCTTATTTTTATTTTTATGGACATATTTTGTAACACATTTTTTCATTTTTCATATGAATTAAATAATTTGATGATTTTATTTCATAAATATACACACTAGTTAATGTTATTGTTTTTATCTACAGTAATGAATATCATATAGTTATGAATGAAAAATGTTTATACCAAATATCACAAGTATTTAAAAAAATGTAGTGTTATTAATTTTTTTCTAAAAAAAAATTAACACTTAAATTCTAGAAGAAAAAACATGATAAAGAGGAGAAATTATTGATGACATTGTGCTTTTATTTATTATTATTATTATTATTATTATTATTATTATGTAGGTATTGAATTTTGTTTCTTTAATGGATTTTGTTCCATTGCCTTCATATGAGAATCTAGAGAATTCATTGGTTTGATTCATGCTGAAACAATCCCAACAAAGGTGGTGGAAGACATTGTGAATTTCATGATCATGTTAATGGATTATAGCATCATGAAATTGTGGGAAACATAGAAATGGTGGAAATTATGTTCAGGATATTTTTACTAGTTTATTATTCATTTTATAATTTAATATCTATCTATCTAGCTTGAATGAAGAATGTTTTTTATGTCATATTTGTTGTTTTGAAGTTCAATTATAGTTTTTCAAAGTCATTTCATTGTTCAATATTTGAGTTTGTTTAGTTTTTCTTGGTGAATATTTATCATTCACTTATTAATGAAATTATGATATTTAAATAGAAAAAAGGAAAATATTTCATATATGTTGACTATTCAATTATGTTTTATGTCAATGCCTTTGAATTATTGGGTTGATTTGTGTTTTTCTTATAAAGGCCTTCAGTAAATGTGTTTCTTTAATGGAAAATATTTTTCATGAGGGGATCATTAAAATATCAAAATCAATAACGTGTTAAAAATCACATGAAAAAGATGGATTGATTATTTAATATTCATGTCATATTTTATTTTTCTCATGGCATGCATTAATGTTTTCTTTTTTGTACTAATCCATATAGAGCACAACTCATTGTTTTTTTATTTTTAGATTAAACATAAGAACTAATATTATGAATCACACATTAAATACGTTATGTTTCAACATTTTTTACAAATAATTTCATTATCCCCATTGACTAGTTTGAGTTTTTGATTATCCAAGATTATGTTTTGATACTTTTTTCAACAATTATAATGTTATTTTGTGGCTGTGAGAAACTTCTCCATTGATTTCAAACATTTTCTAATTATCTTAATAAATTTTTTGAAATTAAACTTATATTTTTACATAGAATTATAATTTTGAAGAAACATATTCTTAATATATTTACCATTCTCATTACTAATAAAAAAGTTGGCTATTGTGATTTCATGTTCCAAAAGAATGTCTTTGAGATCTCTAATTTCACAAAAAAAATTGTTTCATATTAAGCCTGATGTTTCATATTTTTCAGTCCATTGAAACCTTTTAACATATCAAATTTATACATCTATAAAATTTAAGGAAGAAACCTAGTATCATAAAAAATTATATTTAATAATGTTTTAAAACATAGAATACACCACAATTATGTCACCATACAACAATACACAATACACACTTAGAAACAAGACCTAACCAAGAACTTTTTTTCTAGAAAAATGTTTGAATTAAAAGATGAAAAAGAACAACACAAGTATTTAAATGGTTCATATAGTACTCTTACATCAGAAAGCAAGCACTAAAATCTCTTTTATTCAAAAAATTAAATATTATTACAAAGTAAAACCAAGTTATAGAATGAAAGTTCTCACCTTATTATTTAATTTTGAGTATAATGAATGTAACTAGTAGAATAATCATTACAAAGAGTGTCCCCACTTAGATCTAATAATTATGTGCATATCTTTACTTGGTTCAAGACATCCACAACTTCATCTACTCTCTTTGGCGATTAGTTTATTTTTTAGAAACCTCGAGAGTTTACTCTTACATATCCTCCTTGAAGACAATCTAATATTATATAAATTGCAAAGTGATTAGTGAAAAAATATTATGAATCCTTCATAAATACTCTTATAAAAGTATTTTTCATCATGACACTACACCTTATAACTTGTCAATGGGTAACTTTTGATTTCCTACTTTTGATTGACATCGTTCGGTCTGCCTACTTATAGACCTCTAGATATGGTATCTATAGCACCACCATCTCCATTAATGTTTTAGAATGCTATCTTATATAATGTATCATTTAGTTAAATTATTATTCATAGAATGAAAATGGTTTTCACTTTCCTATTTTCTATTTTCATTCAAGAAAAACTTGAGCTACATTCTTAATTTGAAGACCACTAGTGTTTCTTATTCATCAATGTTTTATTTTCAACATTTAACTATTCTACAAGATTCATTATAATTATTTTATTAATTCATTAATTCTTGACCAACGTCATCTTCTATGTATTCATTATCCTCTCATCATTCATATTCATCAATTGTAAATTATTTTTTTGATATAAAATTTCTCTTCATGATTGAATTATCCTTTCCATTTCCTTTAGAGAATTTTCAATCACTCTTAACACATACCGCAATTACACTTGTATATGATATTTTGGATTGATCAATCATTTTTTCCTATTCAATTTTCTAAAAAAATTCATTGAAAACTGACAAATAATTCAATAATTAAAATATCTAAGGATAAGTTTTTCTTTTTTACATTCTATTTATTCATACTTTTTTAGAGAAATAATTATAAGATCCTTGAAATTTATTCCATCATTTTTTATAAGACCTATTTGTTTCAATTTATGAAGCCTTTTAAGGACATGAGTGATGTTTTTATTGATATTTTACTTTATTTATCAAGGATGATCCTTTTATCATCCCATAGGATATTGGGATGTTGTAGTGTTTGTTAATGGTAATTATTTATCAGTATTAATCATCAACTATTTTAAAATGATCCTTTTAAAAAAATATCCCTAACTTTGGATCAATAAAACATCTTATTTACTATAACAATGATCTAATTAACCTATTCATCTCCAACAATCATTGTTTTTGAAAATTGGGTATGATAGTTCTAATGTTTTGACTCTTTAACCTTGTTGTCTCCTTCATTAATGTCATAAATATTTCTCTATATGGATTTCATAAATTTGGAACCCAAAATTCATTCTAATTTTTTCTGAAAAATAATTGAGGTTAATATATTTTATTCTCTCAAATCATCTTTAATGTCCATATTATCCTATAATATAAAGGAATGATTAAATATTGATAAATAAACATCATTTTAATTCACTTCATGATTTTTCAAAAGAATTGATCGATGATATCTAACCATTCTCTCTTTTATATGTGAAATCTATTACCATTAAACATGGAAAACTCATTATATAGATTAAATTAATACTTTCCATGAATATTATTTAATCATAATATATAGGAAATTAAAACCAACTCAAATCATTGTGACTAATCTTATTTTTATGTAAAATGAATTACCCCATGAAAGAAAGGAGAGAAGCACTATTAGGGGGTGAATTAGTAAAACATAAAACCTTACCAAAAATATCACAAATTTTATTGTAGATATTAGGGAATAAGATCTCAAAATTACTAATAAAATTACATGAATGGGAAATAGGAAGAGTATGAATAGCTCAAGACACAAGTGAATTAAATGGTTCGCTAACTCTTTTTTTATCTTGTGTCCACATCATTGGTTCTGAATGGTTATGGTACAACTTCACATATCTTAATTTTATAATTTATAATATATAAAATTACTTAAAGAAAAACATTTTTTGAATCTTTAATAAGAATAAATGGTGTAATATAGTGAAAGATGACCAGTAAAGAGAATCAATAAGATTTCATAATTTTATTTCACCTTAATGAAGTTCTTCTAGTGATGTATCAACTATACAACTTTTTTCATCTCAAACCCTGACCAATATGATAATACAATACTTTCTAATATATATGGTCATAAATATCATTGTATCATCAAAATTATCCATGAAAAAAATAATAATTCCAATTTGAAATTCAAATTTATGCCTTGGATTATAGTGTATTACATAGAAAAAATTAGTTCCATAAATCATGAATCAAATATATTTATTACTCTACAATATTTTAAACCAGATCCATTAAATCTATATGTATCTTAAATAAAATTATATCTTGATGTATAATTTTAGTGAAATATTTTCGAACTCTAAATTCTCTATTTTTTCCCAAATATGTTATTTTATATCCTGAAATTATTATGGTGTGACACATATACATGAAATTATAGTTGGATCATAAATATCACATTTTTTAAAAATTTAGGTTTGGTATTGAGCACTATGAACAGTCAACCACATATGAGACATGAATTTAACCTTTTAACACCTACCTGTTAAGCCATATTGGATCATTTTACCTACTAAAGTCATTGAATAACATTGTGTTAGGAAATATGTATAAGTAGTAAAATTTAATATCTCAATAATAAATCACAATGTAATGAGATTTCATTATGGTGTGATTTTTACATTAATGAAAATTTATTCATCAAAAACTTTTTTATGGTGTAAAGTAATCACCATCATGACATGATATCCCAAACTCAATAAATTTCCATTACTTTTTTCCAACAGAACTCCATTCAAAATTCAAATAATCCATTAGTATGATTATATTAAATATTAAATTATAATGATTTTAAATACAAATACATGATCTAATAAAGAAATTAGTCATAGTATTCTCCTATTGTGAGACTTAAATAATCACTCTATTATAGGATAAATTAATGTTTGAATGAGTACTCCAACTCTCATTGCAAAGATCAAAATGATAATGACCATGACTTTCGTTAGGGATTCACAAAACCTATATTATCAATTAAATATATGAGACCTCTTCAAACTATCCCCTAGACCCTTATTTATACTATAGTCATTCACTCATATTTTAATTACATATAAATGAGTAAATGATTATAAATTTAATTTTTTTTAATAAATTTTACTATACTATAGTTAAACAATTTTTCCAAAAAATCATAGAAGATGCCTTCCATTAGTTATAAAAAAAAGTATTATCTACCATTTATTCCAAAATAATCACAAATTTTATTTTTCTATTGAATTTTAAAAATATACTGAGAAAATAACAATTGGATTAATTTAAAATGAACACCCCATGGTAACTAGCATATTTTAAAATCATTTGTACAGTCAAAATGTTTATATGATATCATCTGATTTTTTAAGATGACCTAGTTACCCATTAAATATAAAGTGACCCATATTGAATAACAAATTCCCCAATATCCAATAAATAAACTGTCTAATCTCAATATACATTAATAGAAATTCGTGAATCCAAAACTCTTTAATTAATCATTAAAACCTGAAAAAACATTTCATTTAACTTTTTTATTAAAACATGCAGTTCATTGTATTTTATTGTAAAATATTACAATATTAACTCACAATTTTCCACTTTATCAATGATGAAGTGGTTCAAAATTCCAATGTGTTTTTAAATTTAATGTCGAATATGTTAAATTGAAAAAATTAATGTCATGATAAACCTTGGGGCGTATTTAATTCCCACAAGGTTACCAAATTTTAAAATCTATAGCAAAAATAAAACAAATACACAAACTAAAGGGTAGTATAGGGTATGGAATTCCAAGTTCGAACCAATAGATATATATTTAGATAAAATACTAGTTAAATAATGACGAACAAAACTAATTACCATTTTCAAAAATTGAATCTACGCTATTTAAAATGTGACTGGTGAAAAATGTGGGAGAAGTAAATAGTAAAATGATATTGGATAGAAATGAATTTTGGTTTATGGAATTATAATGTATGAAATAATTAAATAATAATCATGCAATCATAAAAATCACGTCCTAATGAGTCCAAAAGTCATGGTAAATTCTCTCATCCTAAAATATCATTTTATCAGGGTTCAATATAACAAATTTCAATGAATGGATAATCAAAAACATTATTTAAAAAAGGGTAAGAACTTTCCAAATGTTCATGGTGTAAGTATCAACTCGATATCTCACAATAAATGAAGACATTCAATCAAAATAAGAAATGGTTATGCTCAAAGAAAGATAGAAATTAAATCCACTTCTTAACCCTTCTTATAATGGCCATGAAAAAATATTCTGGGAAGGGATAGAAATGAAAAACCAAAATGAAATTCAACCATGAATTTTAATAATAGATAAAATACCTAATAAAATCAATCTCCATTTATCATGCATGCCATGGAACAAATAAATCACTCAATATTGCGATCAATGAATGTGTGAGAAAAATAATAAACAAAACCAACAGAATAGTAGAAAATAAAGGCTCCATGGTGGTGTGCACGTATTAGTAGCCATCCATGTCTCCCCCAATCCTCTTTAGATTATGGCCTAAGTTGGGTATACATATATATTTTCACCATACCCTCATCTTTATGCACAATAAATTTCCTTCTCTTTACATGTTCACAATATTTAAGGTTTAAACGAATTAAAAGTTGTGAATTATCTGTATTTATTATATCCTAATACATTCACATATTGTATTGACTACAAAAAATGTAAATTCCTTCCTCAATGTTCTATAGCATTCTCCACCATTTTGTAATGACAATATTTGAATTCAAAAACTCAGTGTCCTGTTATGAGCTTTTCTCGTGGTGTGAAGTGAAATTTTCTCACCAAATTCATATATTTTAGTTTATTTTATGAAAATCTAATGTATCCTATCATAAAAAATCAAGTAAAATAGTTATTAGAATTTGAAATATTAATCATTTATTTATCGAAATTAATCTAAGTAAAAAAATGTATACACAAAATAAACTTATCATGTCATAGTATATTTTCACTCATAATGTAAATGTCACTTCACAACTATATTCAAATACTCTAGTAATTTTTATTTTATACCATTTTTGTTATATCTTATTTCTCTACTACATGAACAAATTTTAAAATACCTAAACTGACTTTTTTTCTTTCAATAACAAGTAATGAAATTTCTTCCCAAAAAGAATGAATCTCCTGATGCATCATTTTATTGATCATTATTTATATTATAATTTTTATCTTATTACTCATGGAGATAATGTTATACTTTTGGTCATAAATTAGTAAAAAATAAAAAATATTTGTAAACTTATTAGGATTATCTTCATTAATTAGAATTTACTATTTACAACCATATTGACAATATATAGTCAATTTTATGATAAACTCGATACAAGGACTTGCAGATTCTATGTAAAAATTAAAAACATTAAAGTTATATATAATATAAAGAATAATAAAATAAAAATTATATCATTTGAAAGATTCAAAGTAATTATTATTTAGAATTCAATTATAAATAAGAATTATATCTCATATTTTATTTCTTTATTCACTTTCAAATTGGTTGACTAAACTTTCCATACAATCATTGTGATGAAGGATTCAAGTGTAGAATACCTTTTGTGGAATCTGCATGTGTTCTATGAACCTTAGAACCCCATAGATGGATCATTTCATGCTAGAACCAAAGATCGATCACCTTACATTGTTCCATTTGATCACAACTAGAATTATTTCTAGACTGACAGTAATAACGTTTTTCCTCTGAGGCTTGAGAGGGAGGAGGAGTGTGGTACCCCAAGAATTTAAATTAACACTCTGTTTAACAGCATATACAACACACAACCTCTAGCTTAAATGAACCATAAAAAAGTATATTTTTAAATATGATTGTTATAAAATAGTTATTGAATGGGAAGGTATGAATATGATTAACCACATTTGATATATATATATATATATATAAATGACCTAATCAATAAAAATTTATTGATTAATTCATAGGAAATAACAACTCATTTTTTAGAAATGTAATTTTTTTGAAATGTTCGTGGGTAAAACCTCCTTTGATGAACATAAAAAATAATACATTTTTTGAATAATGGGAATAGAGAAATTCCATTACAAGATAGGTAAAGAAACTTAAATGAACAGAAACAAAAAATAAATATTGGCCCCAAAATTTTGAAGGTAAAAAAAATGGAAAGCACCAAAAAAAACCTCATCACCCCCCTCAATTGATAATTCAATAGTGAAACTAGTCAAAGATGACATGTCACACCCTCCATGATAATGTTTCACTGTGATGGACTGGTATAATGTGAAATAGAACCCCTCCTACTAATATAGTCATTTAGAGTAGATATAGATAATAGGATCCAACACACCTTTGTCTCTTTAGAGCTTCCCATCTGACAATGAATGTGAGAAATCACTAAAATGTCAACCTATTGCAACATAAGATTAAATAAAAACACTGTAAGAAATTAGATGGAATTTTTCCCATCCACCAATAAAAAATGACTGTGGTTGGATGTATTATGGTTATCATCAAACCCAAACCTTTTTCAAAGCTACCCACCAAACAACACCTGAAAATTCCCAAAATTTTTAATAAATGCAATGATGTAAAACCAGTGACGACAAATAAATCTACACCCCATAAAGAAAATAGTCCCAAACACACAGTCCAAAACACTAGGGTAGAAACAAAACCACATTGAAATCAAAACCCCTGAAACCACCAAATATCTGACCATCTCTCAATATATCATCCACTAGACTACCACTAACAATCACACCACTCTACCTAAAAAATATACACAGATATGATGTTTTATGAATAACATCCCTTCAAACTGCTAACTAAAATTACATGATAGATCAGAGGACCATTACATTGACATTGATCCATGTCGAGGGATACCATATATGAACTAGATATAGAGAAGAGGGTTGTTAGGGAGGGTGAAAAACAAGGGAATAACCTAACCTTATCATCGATCAACTTGAAGTAGAATAGGAATGGGAAATACTTTAAAGATGAATAGGAGGAAAAACTACCACCAGATCCGTAGAGAATTGGAGAGAAAGACAGTAAATTATCCTCCTCTGACGAGCCCATGTGGAGGTGATCGAACAACAATATAAATTAGAAAACCCAAGACAGGGGAATCACCACTCCTGGAGTGTGTAGAGGCATCCCGATATCTTAATGAGACTATTTCAAAGTCATTTTATTCTATCATATCACATTTCCATCAAAAGGGGGTTTTATTGCATTTTATGGGTGAATATTAGAATTAATTTATAAAATTTTTGAAAATTTATTTAATAAAAAAGATATCATTTTTGTAATAAACTTTTAAAAAATATCTTGAGTGATTTTTTTGGGAATTTTATAAAAATATTTATTTTCTAGTGAATAGTGGAAATTCTGATCTTTATTGAAAATGTTATATTTATTTCATGCATTTAAAAATATTAATTCGGTTTTAAAGTGGTTTAAAATTAAAATTAGTGATCTTATTCTAGTAATGATCAAAATAATTTAATTGGAAATAATTTTATGGTATATGTTTGTATAAAAACATCTTTCTAATTATAAATATATTTGTCTAAAGAAAATTTTTTTGTTACAATTTACCTTTTTTTCTTAAATTATTTGATAAAAATTTTAGAGATTTAATATTGAAAAATCAGTAACATGTTTTGAATCAAGAGTTTCAAATTTGGTAAATAGGTGAATTTTCATTTTAGTCATTATGAATAGTAACCACGGTAAATATTTTCCACCTTAGTAAGGGTAAAATTGGTAAAATAGGGTTAAAATAGAAAGAGATGGTCTTAAAATCAAACTAACAATTTTATATTTTCTGATAGGATGGGTGGCATTCAACTATGTTTAGTGAAGTTTTACATATGTAATTTTGGTTACATTTTTAGCTTTGAAAATAATATTTATATATTTTAAGAAATAAGAATTCCAAAATGGAACTCTATTGAATTTAATATCTCTAAAATTTTTACACACGGAAGAAAAGAGGATATGTTAAATTTCAAATGATTATTTTAAATATAAATTATTTTATCATATAAATTTATTTATAATTATTAGTGATTAAATAATTACCTTAAATGCATACATAATGCAAACACAATATTTATTCAATTAATAAAAATTTAAAATAAATTATTTTAATAATATTAAAAGTAATAAAGTTTTGGTGAATTATTAGGTAACATAAATTTTATTTATAGAAATAATATATTTGAAATGCGCAAAAGGTTTATATTTGAATTTTATTTTTGTGTTTTTTTAATGTCAAATTATGTGAATAGTACTTAAAATGGCATTAATAGTATTTTATGATAATGATATTTTACTAAATAAATGAAAAAACTTTAAAATATTAAAATAGTGAAAATAGGTTGTGTAATGGTATAAAATTGTATTCCTTGATCATTTATGAGCTAATTTTTAACTTATATTTAAAATTATAACCCTCTCTGATAGAAAAAATCATTATCACCACTAAGGATAAAATTGATTAATGAATGATTTAACCCAAAAGATAAGGTTTAAAATGATACCAAAACATATAAAAATTTAATTTTATGAGTAGTTTTAAACCTTAACATATTTTTATTTGAATATCTATCCATTCTAGATCATTGTTTTTAGAACAACTTAAATATATATTAGTTTTTTCCGAATTTCAAGTGTGTCATCCCCCCCACAGAAGGTGCCCCTTTCTCTCAACTCTATAATGTAGTTTGAAAAATATGAATCATCCAAATATTATCCATTTTTATTCGAAACTTTCCTATCCACCAATTAGAGTTATTCTTATTCTTAAAAGTCCATTACAAGGGACATTAATAAGGAATCTAAAGTAAGTTTACCGAAGAAGAGGTAATCCTATTTATTGAATCTTTAAAATTTATTTCTTATCCAACATCATTTAGATTTTGTTACCCATCATAAAATAACAAATCCAGTATAACTAATATTATTATAAGTTATTATGATTATGGAACTACCAATTTTTATCTAGTTTCCATCATATGAAAAGTGAAAACATCGCTCGTGTCTACGTAGGACTTACCGTCTCAACATTGTTGTGTAATTTATCTTTCATCACCATATTTATAGGATGGTTATGAAGATAGAACTAATTAATTTATATAATATTTATTAAATTATTATTATTCTATAATTATAATATCATATCTACCTTATAACCATCAAATCCTTTGGAAAATGATGACATCCCTCATGTGTGTGTGTGGACAACAACCTCTACAAAGCGATGCGATCCATTTTTCATTTCTACTAAACATGGATGGTAATAAGGATAGATTTAATGAATATATATGATATATATGATACAATAATTATTTTAAAAAGTGAATTATTATTTTCCTTTCTTTCATCACATCCTTCAAAAAGTGAAAACAATGTTCTTTATTATGTGCGGTCTACCATCTCCATGAATGGTGTAATCCATTTTTCTATCTATAACATTCATGGATGATTATATATATGTATATAATGACCATAAATGATATATATATATTGATTATAATTCTAGATATAATGGAACCATGATCAATATACAATTACAAGACTCCTTAACAAAATATTACATGAAAAACGAGACAGTTAACACACCCAAATGATGATTTTAATAAGCAATTATTAATAAATGGGTGTTGAAATATTATAAGTGGATAATATATGATATTTTAAGTAAAAAAGTACCATTTAATATATGTTTAATAAATTTAAATTTTTTATACATGAGGTTAAAATAACTTATGAAGCAATTCAAACTCGAGGTAAGATATTTCTTCTCAATTTCAATTCGTTGAGGCATATTTTAATTTCACACACATAATTTATTTTATATGCCGTAAATAATGCCAATTTTACATGTTTTATAATTAATCATTCATAATTAATGGAATTTTATATTTCAATTCAAATTATTTCATCAGAGGGAATTTTACTTGAATGTTACCAAGTGGTAAGAGGTTTCGTAACTCAATTTACATTCATTGGGTTTTACTTATAATTCCTGGATATGTTAGGCAATGATTATGTGTAAAATGGACTATGATTGTATTATATAACATATAAAATTGTTATGTGTGTAAATAAATTTTCTTACACATAATCACTTCATTGATTAATTCTCAAATCATTTTATATAATTTATAAGTTTTTATTTCACAACATCATCATTATTCAGGATTTATTATGTTTATGTATTCATTGAGATATTTATATGATATTTAAATTTTAAACCTAGTATATTTTATTATAATCTTTTTATTTCTAAAAATTATATGTTTTCCTTTCATTTTCCTCTTTAAGGTTCTCAAATGTCTGAAATAATGTTTTTGAGGAAAACCAACTTTTTTTTATTCAATCGGGAATATTTTTCTTCAATGTATATATATTCATTAAAATATTTTCAATAATGTTTATAATATTATACAATTATTTATTTAGTTCATTTTTATATATTTTTTATATTCTATAAAATGGTTTAAAAATAATCTTCTACTCATTTTCCAAACGATGTATTTTTGGCCTTTTTACTTAAAAGGCGAGAAAAATATTTATTTTAACATACTTGACATGAATGGAATTTCCAACCATAATTAGAACCTTATTCTTTGATGCTTCATTTAATATTTATATGATTATTTGTAATGTATTTTTTCCCTAATATTCTAGAAATATTTTGTTTATAAAAGTGAGTTTAAAAGTGGGAAAGGTTATTTTCTTCAAGAATGTTTTTAACGATATTTTTATGGAATTTTTATACATCAATTGAAAAAAAAATTTTACTCATAATCCATTGGGGATATGTTTTAATGATACCAAAATTATTATTTCTCTGGATAGTTCAATATTATTTTGAATATAAAATTATAGACATTTCATATACTTGTTGAACCTATATAGACAATTTTTCATTATTATATCATTTTGATTAAGTTGTATTGTTTATTCATATAATGAATGTATTTGACTTATTAAGTAATGGGAGAGGCCTGTTATTTCTTCTTGATTTATCATAAGGTATCATGATACAAACAAGTTTGGGAATTTTACATAAACCTTACCCATATATTTATGATGCCTTAGTATGAGGCCTTGATGATATTTTTATGATGTCTTGGCATGAGGCATCTATGGTATGTTTATGATGTCCTACATTATGCATTACATCATTTAGACATATTTTATTGATTTCAATGTAACTATTTGAGTAGTTATGATATCCTTGGAAAATATTCAATCACATATTATTATTTATTTGATATTATTTGATCATTATGTATTCCTACCACATTATTCTTCAAGCTAATGTTTTTGATTAAATGACATATGTTTTCAGAAATTCACTTTTCTATATTGATTATTACTTATTTATTATATGATATCTTCCACTATTCACAATCCATTACTAATCATCTCATCTCATACATGTTTTAATTTTTTCCCAAGACGTGAAGAAGGAATATTTGAATGAGTTTATGGATACATTTTTTTTACTTTCTCTATGTATTTGTATTACCAATGTATTGTGATATTAAAGTATGTATCCAGTTTAGCAAGAGTAATAAACTATTCGGACTTTTGGGATTGCATCACTTGTATAATATTCCAATGTAATAAATTAACCACCATGTTTGGGGTACTAGAGTTAGGGTCCTTACATGGAGTGTATCACCCCGAGATGTTAATATATGACTTCCTTTAATTGATCCAGATATGTTTCATAACTTCCATTACAAGCCACACCCAACGAAAACAAACAAACATATATTATAATAAAACTATTATAAAATCAATAATCAATAATAAGATTACAATCCATTAAAATTTATCACCTATATACGACAAAGAATTAATTTGAGTTAATATTGAAATATGTTATTTTCAATAAAAGTAACTTTTTTATATTATTTATTTTAGAAAACTAGATTTAAAAAATTTGAACAAATGTGATAAAATTAAATTAATCTTTGAATTACTCAAAAAAAAATTTACATAGTATGCATTTTTGTGTGTTTTATGAAAACAATGATTTAAATCAAAAAATACAATTGATGTGAAAATTATAATATTTTTGATTTTATCTTTATGAAAAAATATCCTAAAAGTTTAGAAAAACGTTTTAAGTAGTAGAATATATATATAATTAATAATAATATTCATTTTAAATGTTGAGCAAAATTTTAATAAAATACAATAGATTATATCACAAAAGATCAATTGGTTTACTAGTCTTGAAGAACTAGATACATATATGATTCACACATTACATTGGAAAACAATACATAGCATAAGAATCATTTTTACGTACTTGATATTATTTATAATATAACATTTAATATTATTCTTAAAGGAATATAAATAAAGGGTGTCAAAATTTACTATTAAGGGTTATGTATAATGGAAGTTATCATTAGTAAATAATACATTATAAACATGACAAAGTAAATAACTGAAAACACATTTCATTTAATCAATAATTTTATCCCGAAATGCATCCATGGATAATATCAATGCTGTAATATAATAGATAATAATAAGTGAATTCTCAATGAGGTAAATGATTATTGTTGGATATCATAATCTCATACATCATTATATCATTACCATCATTTACTTGCTCTAATACAGTTTTATCAATGAGTATTTATACACCAATAACCTGTTTAATAATTCTAGCCAACTAATTTTTCTCATGAGACCCATTGATTCATTTTAGGGATATATATAATCGATCCCCACTCTTCGTGACATGTCCTATGAATTCATTGTACATTTAATTTCAATTTAATTCATAAAAAATATTTCTTATCATTAATTATCAATATTGAGTTAATAATATAAAATATCTATGTTTTCACCAGTCAATCAAATAACATTCATAGTAAAACACCATATATAAAAATGTTATATAGTTTTTGAAATAATAATATCCATGGTATAAATAATATGGATATGTATCATGGAAAATTATCTCAATAAAGTGAATATTTCAAGAGATAGTTAATGAATACAAAATTAATTAAGATATGAGAGATGTCCATCAAATAATTAGAAACTATATTTTATAATAAAATCAAATCACTTGGTGAATATAAGAAAATTAAATATAAAATTAAAAAAATACTTTTATTAAAATATATTTCTTTGTAAAACCATTTAAAATTTATATGGGAATATAAATAGAATAGAATGGTTATGTCCATGTGAAAATCTGTTAACACCATAAACGGTAAAAAGAAACATTGCTTTTGAATTTTTGTAACAAAATTAGAAAATGAACCTTTCAAAAAGAATATTCCTTTAAAACCTTTTAAAAACATATGGATAACATAAAATTTCATTAATAACTCATTTTATTAAATAAAAAAGAAATTTGTAAAAGAAATTTAGAAAAAAAATAGACATGGATGAAAAATATACTTGATCAAAAGAGAAATAATATCATCTTTTCATTAAAATATTTATATTGTTGATTAGAGTTAAAAATAGAAGAAAAATTGGAATAAAATATAGTCACTACTTAAATATCCTTTGTATAAGAAAATATATGGATTTTATGAATGATATATTATGGGATTTCTTCAATGAAAATAAGAGAAATCCCAAAAAATGATATTGTAATGCAAATTCTTACCTTTTTGGATTTAAAATCTAAACCCTTGAAAGAGTAATCATTAATTGAAAATTTAATAATCATGAAAAAATATATATTCATGTTAAATACAAAAATGTGGAATCATATACACCACATAAAAATAAATTAGTACATAATAGAAATATGTCTCAATGGAGTGGAAATTGAGATGAAAACCCTTACCTCAAGATATACTTGTAAGTGAATTTAACCTCCCATCTAATAAATTTATATTAATTAAACTTACATAACAGAAATTATTCATATATATAATATAATATTTTATCAATTTATAACATCTTATCACCCATTTGATAACAATATTTTTATTATTATCATTGTTCCATGTGTTAATTACATTGTTTTTCATGTGTATTTTCATTCGATAGTTATGGTAATTTAATATTGATCATGGATATATCATATTCACAATATTAATAATGATTTTAGTCTAATTAATTTTGAATATATACATATTTAAAATAATTGGTGAGAAATAGACTTGAAAAATAAATGAAATCACTTCGTAGAGATGGTAGGTTGTACGTACTCGTGAGAAACATTGACATTTTTAATCGGTGGAAGTGTAATGAAGTAGATGATATATTATAATTAATGAATTATAATTATATCATAATTATAATATATATTCATTTATTTTATCATTATGATAATCCATGTGGGGTGGTAATGGAAAACAAATTACATTAATTCGTGAGGTGTTAATTTACTGCACATATGAGTGATAGTTTTATTTCATATTTAATGTAGAAAGGGATGGTTTAATATTAATACATAAATATAATAAAGTATAATTATATGGGAGATAATGTTTTTACAATATTGGAATTTCTAGGACATAATTGAAGGTGGTAAAAGTCAAATAAGACTAAAATTGTTTGGTGAAGATGATTACATCTTCTTTGAAAGAGCTTATTTAGATATCCTCTTAAGGGCCCTAATGTTGGTATTTTGGGTATAAAAAAACCTCTAGAACATGGATAAAAATTTTTATAAGATGTTTTGGCATGTTTTCTCAAATATAATTGGATCTAGGTGGTGCATATAAGATAATATAGGTGGTTTCTTTTTTATATTGAATGAAAGTACCCACGTGTAATTAATAAAAAGATATTAACAAAATAAATACATTTTCACGAGTAAGTGGATACTTGTGGATAAAATTTCAATGATAAGATAAAATATTATCAAAATTATTTAAAAGATATTTTCTTGTATTATTTTATGTTGTATTATAAACCTTATCATTTTTTTGAACCCATTCATTATAGTTTTTTATCTTTTACCACAGTAACATATTTTTCAATATTAAAGGGGTATACTTTTTCTTATAAAGGAAAATATTTCTCATAAATGGAAAATTAATAAAACATTAATAAATTTATCATAATATTTTTCAACTATAAATAGTTTATTATTTTCATATGTTTTAATAAAATATTAATTAACATAATATATTATTAAATTCTTTTTAAGTACTATTAAAATAATTTGAATTTGAATATATCAAAACAAATTGGAATTGTAATACAATAAATTTAACCATAAATAATTAATTATTATTAACTAAAAATTTCTTAATAAACCAAAATTTATCAATATACCTTACTTTTAATGTTCTCAACATTATTTTATTTTATTTTTACATTACCTTCACAAGCATTGTGTTAGTGTTGTATAAGTGTTTAAGGTAATTATATAATAACTAAAAATACTAAATAAATTGACATAATTATAGGAGTTTCATTAAGATCAAAAATAACATTAATATTAATCCAATACATCTTTTTATCCATATATTAACATATAATATAAATATAAAGTAAAAAAATTTATATATATTTCTTTACTTAAAATAATATAAAATAATTTATCAAAGGAATATTGAAATAAAATTCCATGAATTATAAATTAGGATTTATATGGTTTAATTTATCACTTAAAATTTAATAAATTAAAGTTTATGATATATCTTAATGCCTCATCACATTATTTTTATCCTTGATTACCAGATTTACCTATTACCTAGGTGAGAAGTTTTACCACAGTTACTTTTTATAATGCATAAAAAATAAAAAGAACTATTTACCAAATTTGAATCACATGATTATAAATTTGGAATTAATTTTTCATTATTTAATTTCTATAATTTCTATAAATTAATTTTAATATATATGCATAAAATTCTTCAAAAAACAGTTTTTAGAAAAATGGGGTTTTAAGCCTAAAAATCGACTTATATCAAATCGTGTAAAATACAAACTCTAATAGAAATAATTATATTGTTTTAAATAATATGGATCTTATATCACATTAATACTAAATCCAAAAATGAAACCTAAGATAATATTTAGATGATCATTTCAAAAAAAAATCATCACACAATAATATTTTAATTTTTTTAGAGGTTTATTTATACTTGGTTTAGTGTGTAATAAAATCTATCAAATAAATAAAATTTATTTATGGAGAACTATATATTTATGTATTGAAGTGTAACATTCTACACTCTTTTAAGAATTTTCCCTAAAAATTATGTCACGTTGATAAAATAAAATGCGGATAATTCTAAATCATCACATCCTTAGTTTCCCACATTTCCTCATCAAACATATGGTTTTGCTACACAAATTTTATAAGATTCTTAATCTTATTTCACAACACATTCTCTTTACTGTACCTAATCCCCACTAGTTGTTCCTCGTAATATAGATCTTTCTATAGTGGTATAAAATATGAGTGAATTACATGTGACAGATATATTATTTACTTATTCAAGATAGATAAATATAACACATCATGAACTTGAGAGAGATTCGGTAGAAGCTACAAGTTATAAGCTACTATCTCGATACAATCAGAAATCTAGAAGGGAATGATGAATCTTGGGCTAAAAATTCACTTTTTTACAAATACAAAAACTTTTTCCCTGTAGATAATAATAGAAATACCATGAAACCAACTTTTAACTATATATATTTTTGAGGATATTCAGTATAACTTATTTGTCGAATTTAATACGCCCTTATATTTAGTTTAATGGGTTTAATATTATATGGATATTACTAAGATAAACCACGTCCCAGCAGATTCTTTCTCTAATTTTATCATAACACATTTGATTTATGCACCTCCTTTAATAGAGGCCGTTCTAAAGAGACATTTTAATTCTTGAGTTAATGCTATTATTTTATGAAAATTTCATCAAAATATGTTATTGACCCCATCCACATTTTAAATCTATAGAGAAAACTCTCAACATGTATTATATAGTTTGAATGGTCCTCTCAGATTATTAATCAATATTAGGATTATAAGAAGTAATAAAAATCAACCATGTATCTATATACTTTTTATGTTTTCTTCATAACATTAAGGTAAACCTCATATCTCAATCAAGAATGATTTGGAGGGGTACTCCATGAAATCACACCAATTTCTTAATGTATAACCAAGTAATATGGTTAAGAGAGAAATATTCTTTAATATCAAAAAAATGAGATGATTTTTTAAGGTTAATGGATATAAACATAAAAAAATATTTACATTATATATTTTTGGTATTCAGAGGATGAAATACATGATAATGTTATCATATATCAATTTTGGTATGGATAATGGAAATAAAACCCCCTTAGACTTATTTCTCACAGAATTAATTTTTTAACACACTTGGAATCGTGATGCATACTCTCCAATATCCCTTTTCTTGTTATCCCACCTGAAATAATATATTATTTCTTTATAAATATTCTGACCTATGAGATGAATAGAAAATGATGAATTATGAGCTTCATCTAATAGAACCTTCTTTTATGGTATTGATAGAACACATACACAATTTATAAAACATACCATTTCAATATTATCATGGTTGAACTCAAGATATTTCCCCACTTTATTATTTAATTACACATATTTCTTTTGCACATTCTTAATCCCCTCATGGATGGATGGTTAAACATTCTTCTAAGAAAGATATTATCATTCAAATTTCCTCAAGATTTCAAGGTCAATATTCTGTAAATCATTAAACATTGGATCTCTTTCAATTCTTATTAAGGACAAAAGCATGGTTTTCCCAACATAGAGAATCACCCCCTTATTATTCTTCCCATAGTTGTATTGTATTGAGAAATTGTAATATTTGATCAACTCTGACCATATTAATTAGTGCATATTAATCTATTTTTGTGTAAATATATAATTTAATCTTTTATGATAAGTATATATATCACACCTTTCACGATAAAACTATTGCCTCCATATAGTCAGTGAAAACATTACCACTGCCTACTCCAAAATCATAATTCGGGTAATTTTTATCATAATGTTTCAATTGGTGAGAGGAATAAGCTATCACCATATAATTCTTCGTGAGGAAACATCGCAATACATTCATATATATATCAAACCCTTCTCCACTATAGGGTAATATATGACCAGACATACTAACCAAAATTATCTTTAATTATTTTTAATTATACCCCGATTCATATATCCACAAGAACATGGCTCTCTTTTGGGTCAAATTGGTGAGTGGATTAGATATCCATGAGAAATATCCCTAAAAGTTTTTTTAGTATCTATCCATCCCAATAAAACTATGTATCTCGGTTACCGTTGTTTTTCTAGGACATTTCTCAATAACATAATTCTTTAAATGATCCACTGATATACTATCAGTTGAAATTATATGACCTATGAATGAGTATTTTTATATCCAAAATTCACAGTTGTAAAATGTTTCATATAAATTCTACTTCGTTTGGGTTATGAGCATAATCATCAAATATTATTCATTATCTTCTTGGATTTTTGAATATATAAGAATATCATTTATAAATACTACTACAAACATATCAAGGTAAACTATAAAGACTCTAATCATTAAACTCATAACGATAAAAGGATAATTTGAAAGTCCACATGGAATTAGAAATAATTCATAATGTACATACCTCATTAAAAAGTTTGTATTATAAATATCATACTTTTTGACCCTTATATATTGATATCCAGATCGAAGATCAATCTTGTAAAAATATTGAGCTCCTTATAATTGATAAAAAAATCATTGATAAAGGGTATGGGATAATTATTCTAAATAGTGATTTTGTTATGCTTTTTATAATCAATGAAAATTCACATTGACTCATCTAACTTCTTAACAAAAAGGATAGGTGGCGTAATTATGAAGAACTATTCCAAATGAATCACTTTTGTTGATTCTCCTTTATTTTCATCTCAAATTCCCAAAATCCAATCAAGGAAATTATATATGCAGTCTTTGAAATAGGTGCAGTACATGGTATTAGTTCTATTGAAAAATAAACTTTACAATTCAATGAAATATGAGGAAAATTTTCTATAAATAAATCAAAAACCCCCACACACTAGATTTATATTTAATTTTTAGTTCTGACTAACTGTATGAGATAAATATACCACACGTACTAATAGCTAAACAATTATAGTTGATGTAATTTCTCATTAGAGTTTGGGTTCATCCTCAAACAGGTAGAATATCATTGTTTGATTCCGAATATCGAATGTAACTTCCATTCGTCAAAATTTGATATGATATCTTTACCTTCATAATCAATCCTTGCCCAAAATTATATCATATTCAAATAGATAATGAATAACAATATTATTAGGAATCACATTCTCATAAACTTCTATCAAAGAGGAGTTATATAATTGATATAAAAAAATCCAACCATTATGATTTGTTACTACCAAATCATCATCAAACATATTAGGTGGCAATTTGACACCCTTATAAAATTTATCAGATAAAAAAGACTATTCATAACATGAATTAAAGAAAACATTTTCACTGATAGAGTGGATCATATGTTTTACATTCACACATCTTTTGGAACTTCCACATTGGATGTAGTAATTCCATATTATTGGAATTCCCCCTAGGATTCTTCTTTGGTAATTTCCCTTAATGCCCAGGGCAGTAGTTTAAATAATTCAACATCTATTAATAGTTGACGAAATGAATAACAATGGTTTTTTATTTACCGTATATTAATTATCTAGAAGAACATTATATTTACAATCGTACCAAATACAAATTCCCTTCAATCATTTTCTAGTATGACTCCTTCCAAAAAAAATTCATGATGGAAATTGCTTCATCAACTTCCTCTTTGATGTGTTCATTTTTTTTGTTCTCCTCTAAAATCTTCTTCTATTTATTTCCCATGAATATATTGGATCAATAAATTTTTTTATTTTTTCTAATGACACATGATAATGTATCATCATATGGTGAAATGTTTTTAGAAACTACATCCTTTGGATACCCAAAATAACCCATTAGTGAATTGATAACCATTTCATTCTAGATTACGTATATATTCCACAAAATTTCTGGATAATCTTATAAATTTATCCTCATACTCTACAACCCTCTTTTCTGTCTAATATAAAGTGTGTAACTTTCTATCCATTTCTACTTTATGTTCTCAAGGGAAGTATTTTTGAATGAATATAACATTAAAAGTTCTCCATTTAATGATTTATTATTCTTAAACATCTTTATTATTATGGATAAATGACCACTATTGATCAACATCACCTTTAAAACAATACACATATATAATAATTTTTTTCACTTTCATTACTTCCCAAAGCATAAAATATATTTTTGATGGACTTACTCAATAACTCATATTATAATGGATCAATAGTTCTATTAAAATATTATGGCCTATATCACTTGAATAAAACCAATATATGTGAATCCCACTATGGAGTAACAAGATTCTCTATACGAATAACGCTATTTATCATAACATGAGTCAACAGCCCTAACATGGAAACGATCTACCCAGAACCATCACCAGTTTTTTTAGATTTCTCAGTAGGTAAATACCTACATTGACTTTGCGTGTTGATTGGCTTTCTTCAATTATGGTCCATAAATAAATAATGTCACACATAGAGTTAGCATATAAACATCATGAATATTTTTTAAATAAAAACAACTATAATGGTAAATATTCTCAAATACTATAACAAATTATCATAATTCACATGTTATATATGTTTATTGAAAATATAATTCTCAACATTTTTACTAAAATTCCTCTAATACCAAATGTAAAAACCTCAAATCCAATATCCTAGATATGGTGTCTACTTCAGTACATTAAAATAAGATACAATGTATCACATCACCAATGATAAATCGGTTAAGTATTCTTGATGAATCAGAGACATACATGATTCCAAATTTACATTATAAAAATAAAAAAATAACATTGAAAAATTCTCATAACTTTGATATTATTAATTATATCATTATCCATATATTAGGGAATGGAAAAAAATAAATTTTGAGATAAATTATTAGTAAATGTTACAAAAAATAGAATCTTTCGTGATTAAATAACACATAATCAATACGACAAGGTAAATAACTGAAAAACATGTTGTTTAATAAACAACCTGATAAGAAAATTCATTCATAAATAAATTTAATGTAGTAATATCTTAGATAATAATAGATAAATTCGAAATGGAAGAAATTATTAATGTTGAATTTCATATTCTAAGAAATCATGATATCTTTACCATCATGGCCTTAGTCTCTGATAGTTTAATCAATGGGTAGGTATCCACCACAAACCTATTTAATAAGGCCACCCAAAAAAATTTCTCATCATACCTATTGATTTATCAAGGTTATATCTCTAACTAATCCCTTCCCATCACTGAATGTCTAATGAATTCTTCATATAGTGAATTATTGATTTAATTCATAAAAAATATGTCTTATCAACAAATATTTTTATGGACAAAGAATATGGAAAATAAATATTTTCGCTAGTAAATTAAAATAATTTCATAATAAAGAAGCACATGTTGAAATGGTAAAATATATAGGTAATAAGAATATACATGATACAATGACTATGGATATGTTCAATGAAAATTTATCATAATAATGTGAATGTTTCAACAGGAAGTTAACGGCAATAAAATTAATCAAAAGATGAGAGTTAACAATCAATGGATCCAAAAAGTATTTTTTTTTGTAAAAAATTAAGTATCTTAGTGAATATAAGAAAATAAAATAAAAATATTAAAAAAAATTTATTTTTAAAATATCATTTTTTGTAAAACCATTGAAAATATTATATGTAGATAATTATTTTAAAATAGTTATAGTGGTGGTAAAATCTGTTAATCCCTTATAAGTTATATCAAAACATTCTTTTTGGTTTTTTTATGGAAATTATTATATTAACCTTATGGAAAACATTATAAACATTCCACTAAAACTATTTAAAAAATCATTGATAATATAAAATGTCCTTAATAAATCTTTTTAGTTAATAAAAATTATCTTTGTATAATATTTTATAATAATATGTAAATAGAAATAAAATATACCAGATCAAGATAGAAATAAGACTATATTTTCTTTTAAACATTTCTCTATTTGATTTATATGAATAGGAGAGGAAAATATAGAAGAAAATATCGTATATCATTACATATATTGAGGATAAAAAATACATATAATTTATAAAGTATATATTATTATATTTCTTTAATGAAAATAAGAGGAATCCCAAAAAATGAGATTGTAAAATAAATTCTTACCACTTTGGTAAATTTTAAATTTTAAACCCCTAAAATATTAAAAATAAATAAAAAATATAATCCTCATTAATATATATATATATTCATGTTAAATACAAAAAATTGGAATTATATAAACCACATAAAAATATATAGGTTTATAATACCAAATATGTCTCAATGGATTGGAAATTGAGATAAAATCACTCACCTCAAGTTTGACTGGTCTCTTAAGTTATTCAAACCACCCTTATAATAAATTTATATTTATTATACTTACATAAAAAAAATATTCATATATAAAATATCATATATGATCCATTTATAACATCTAATCACCTGTTTGTTAGTAATAGTTTATTATAATCATTGTTTGGGCACTTACTACTACATTTTCCATGTATGTTTTTATTCAGTTGTTATGGTCCTTGTATATTGATCCTGGTTATATAATCTAAATAATTTTAATCATGATATTAAAATAATACATATTCATTAAAAAATAATCAATATATATATATATATATTCTAAATCCTCTATGAGAAAAAATGATGAAAACTGATTCACCTCGCTTCATGGAGACGGTTGACTGTATCTACGGACAAATGATGTTATAATTTTTGAATGTGTGTAAGGGTAAAAAGTATATAATATATTGAAAATATATAATAATAATTATATAATAATTATAATATGTATTATTTATTTCCATTATCCTTATAGGCCATGTGAGGCGGTAATGGAAAAAAATTACATCGGTTTGCGAGGTGATAGTTCCATGTATAAATGAAAGATGATTTTGTTGCCCATTTAATAGAGAAGGAGATGGATAAATATTATTCCATCAACATAATAAAACTCAATATTTTTTAAATATTTTTTTTTCATTATAATGTAATGGTTTGGAAATAATTTATAGTGGTAAAATAAGAAGAAAAATCTAAGTGTTCAGTGAAGATGATTATCTCTTCTTTGAAAGAGCTCCTTTAGATATCCTGGTAAGATCCCGAGAGTTATTATTATGGGAATAGAAACAACTCTATAAAGTGTATAAGGATTTAAAAAATAATTTTTTAGGTTTATTTTAGATAAGTGGATGGAGGTGGTGTATAATAGAGGGGTGATGTGATTCCTTTTTATAGTGAATAATAGGGCACACATGGAATTAATAAAAATATATAAATAAAATAAAATAATTTTCATGAGTCAGTGGTACAATATTGATATAATATATATGATAATATTGTATATGGTTTAAATACATTCAAACAATAAAAATATTATATGATTATGTTGTATTTTAAACATTATATTTAGTTTAACCCCTTTGTTAATTTTTTAAACCTTAACTGCAATAATGAATTTTTTAATATTAAAGGGTAATAATTTTACTTATAGGGAATAAAGTTTCTCATAAATGGTGATGTTATGATGTTTTGAACAATTTATAATATTAATTTAGGTATTTTAATTTTTTTTAGGATTTTTAAATAATTTAATAAAGTATTATTTAACAATAAATAATAAGAAATCCATTTTAAGAACTATTCAAATAATTTGATTTTAAAGGCATCAATAAAAATATAGAATTAATATATAATACATTTAACCATAAATAATAAATTATTATTAATTAAAATTTATTTGGCACCAAAACTAATCCTAAATATATTACTTTTGATGCTTTAAAAATCAGTTACTTCAATTTTTCTACTACTTGAACAAGAACTTTGTCAATGTTGTATAAACATTTAACAGAATTATATAAATATTAAATATTATGAGTAAAATAAAATCTAAAAATAATTTTATTTTTCACAAAATAATCATTAATATTCACTCACAAGTTTGTTTATCCCTATGTGAACTTATAAAACAAATTTAAAGGAAAGAGAATGACATTGTGTATTTTTCATTACTAAAAACAATGTAAATTTCATTCTTAGTGGAAAATGGATCCTAAATAAAATATATTACAATTTAGGAAGTATATGGTTGAATTAATCTCATAAAATTAAATAATTTCATGTACTGGAAAGATTTTTAATTCCATGTCACATTATATTTGACCTTAATTATCTGATTTACCATTTATCGAGGTTATAAATTTTTACCACAATTACTATTAATAATGCCTAAAAATTAAACATAAATATTTTACAAATTTTAACCTCATAATTAAAAAATATATATTAATTTTTAATTATTTAATGTTTTAAAATCATCATAAATTAATTTTAATATAAATACGTAAAATGTATCGAACAACTTTTATTATAAAAATGTGTTTCTAATCATAAAAAATAAATTATCTTCAAATATTATAAAATTATAATCCAAATAGTATTAATTATATTATTTTAAATAAAAATTATCTTATTAAAATTTAATACAAAATCAAAATTTGAATGAAAATTAATTTTTTTTAATTTAAATAAAAGAAATGACAGTTTTATAAAATATATATTTTTCACAATTCAGTGAAGAATAAATCTTTTAAGGCAATCCCAAAAATTCACCATAATAAAATATTGAAATTATGATATCAAAAATGATATTACTTTTACATAAAATTATTATAATTATTTTTCTTGATTCATTTGAAAAAAAAATTTATATAAAGTTATCCATCAAAGAAATTATATTTATTTAAAAAGAAATATATCGTAAAATCATAGCTTGTTACAACTTCATCCCATTCCCCACCACTGGGGGTGGTACTTTTTTCTACTTTTCCATTCCCTAACTACCACTATAGTAATAGTGATAATATGTGTAACTTATTTTCATTTATTTATTATTTATTTATAATTTTATATATATCTGACATGCTTGCTTCAGGCATGTTTCTATATATTGTTTTGTGTTTTGTTTTGAAGTTAAATTATATTTTTTCGAAGCCATTACATTATTCAACATATTAATTACATTATTTTTTATTGGTGAATATTTTTATTATGATTATTAATGAAAACTTGTTGTGTATATAGGGAAAAGAGAAAATTATTTGATATATGTTGAATGCTCAATTATGTTTTTATTCCAATGTGTTTGAATAATTGGGATAATTTGGGTTTTTATTATATAGACCATTAGTGAATGGTTTGATTTGTAGAATAATGTTTTCCATCTGGGGATCTTTAAAATCTATAAATCACCACTATACTAATAATCACATTAAAAAACGAATTGATTATTTAATATTTTTCTGCTATAGTTTTTTGATCTTTTATTGCTTATTTTCATTACGTACACTTAAATTATATTTTTTTCAATTTATTTAGTTTTAATTTATTACTATTCTCATGATAATTTCAAATATTTTTATTTAATGTCATATATAATATTTTTTTTGCCTATTTTAAAAGTTATGGTTATTTTTAATATTTTTCTATGATGGAAGGGATTTTAGTTTCACATTTTGGTTGTTGATGTTTTATGGTTTAGATGTAATATTATAATATCATTTTTATGTTTTAAATTTATGAATTTATTTTATTTATGAATTATAATCCAATAATCCATTATTCTAAAATCGTTATCTTATAATAAACATTATCTTGGCTGTATCTACATTTTTATGTTTTATTTTGAATATTAGAATCAACTCCCTACCTTAAAAGTTAATTTTCATTTTCTAAATTTTTTATTTTATTTACTACATAGGAAATTTCTATAAATTTGGATAGATTTATGAATCTCCCATATTTGTCTTTTTTGTAGCTTATTTCTTTAGTTCTCATGAATACTTTCACTAATTAAGTCTTTTTAGCATTTTTATGATTTATTCACTGGCATTTTGGGTGTTTAGATGTTCCTCTATTATATATTTTTTTATGAAATTTATAGATAATTATATTCATGATTTACTATATTTTTCTCATGGTTATAATTTTTATATTAATCTATATATAGCACACACATTTTTTTATTAAAACCAATTAGAAAATTACATTATTCTAAATATTTCTTCTAACCAACAATAACACTATCATTATCATAATATTTTTTTGAACCCCCGCTAAAAGTAATTTTGATTATTAATTAAAAATATAAAAAATTATTCAATGTATATCTTCTCAATCATATTTTCCTTATTTAATATAATTTATAATCCATAAATTAACATCTAATTGCATGATTTGTTACACCACCATTATTTCTTATGTGATATTTTTGAGGTTCGACACTCTGATAACATGGATCTCCCCATTTAATCAAATTAACTATTCTTATTTTCTAGTTTTTTTATTTTTTGTGACATATATAGAAGACAATATTCATGAAATATTATATTTTTCTCACGAAATGACAAAATTTTATCATTTTATACTCATATCCATTATTAAAACAAAAATTTTGACAGTAAAACATTTTTTGTTTTTTTAATTCAATGAAATGATTTCAAATTCTAAATATTATGGAACATACTTTACACAAATTAAATAAATTTATTTTGATTAAAGTCATAAATAAGTGTTTTGAGATACTCATATCCATTTGTTGACTATAATATTTTTTTGAAACAATCATATGAATGAATAAATTCAAGTGATTTCATTATCTGGATTGTTAAGTCCAATAGGGTCCTAGATAACCTAAGAGGGGGGTGAATCAGGATATGGATATTAATTTCAAAATTATTCCTACCCCACTAGATCTTGAATAATTTATTATAAGGATCAGTTTGGTATCACTTATTTGTTAATGCTGATGTTATTATTTCCATCTTTATCCGATGATGATGCTTTGAATTTAATGATGGAATGTAAGCAAAAAAACACATTGATTTTTACTCGGTCCACCCTCACTGGGCTACATCCAAGGAGAATATAATGAAATTATGATGATTATACCAAATTTACTAAGCCTCACTGTTAGAAATTATGGTTCAGGATATATCTAGTATAAACTGAGGCTCAATTCCATTACAACGTTTAGGCTCTACTCACTACATTTCCATGTGTCAATCCCAATGTCTCTTTCTATAGTTCATTGCTGGTGGAAAATATCACCATCATCCTATTCCTTCATTAATCACTCATAGAAGGGATTCACACACTTTTTATAAACTTTTAGATCCCTTAATTTTCCTAAAATCTACATCCTCAACTATATACAGATACTTTGTTGAAGTTACACTTTAATCCAATGATGAATACTACTTTAACACAGATATACTGGGAAACGTCAAACATTTTGCACAACCTTATGTTGACTTGCACACTAATTTAAGCATAGACTGAAATTGTTACCTTTTAACTAAAAAAACAACTTGCATGATACTCTAATAATTCATGACACAACCTTCTTATACTAAAAAATTTTCTGATTGACCCCCTTTTATGCCTAAATCACTATTGGTATGCAACTACCATCTGACATGCATATTCTGAACAATTCACTACATGTCCAACCTCACCCATTGTGCGACCAGAGCTACGATTTATTCTTTGTGTTGATATTATAATGAATGAGTGGAGAAGCCACTTATTTATAGGAATTTTTAAGAACCTAAGAACATGACATGCAATCTTTCCCCAGGATGTGCTAGTCCATTTCCGAAGCCTCTATTGTGTTAGTCACCTTATGCACCACTCCAAAATTTTTGCAACCTTATTCAATTTTATATATTTTGATGTTGAGATCTAAAAAAATCCCTAAAATTAAAATTTCTAATCCTTTTGAATAGTAATACTCAACCTCCTTTTCTAAAATCACTTTTCTCTGTTATCCAATTTTTTAACCCAAAAATTTTGAAAATACCACCACCTTATATACAATCTTTTTATAACACCTTTAGAACATCAATTACATTATCATGGATCCTTCTAAACATATTATAGAAAAAATATCTCTTAAATTCCAAAACATACCATGCATACCCTCTTTTTCAAAAAAAAACACAATCAACCCAAAAGCGCTTCAATGTTACCTTGATGGATTTTTTCCCAGCAATCACCGCATTTGTGTTTGTTAAAAACTCTTTCAAAAAAAATTCACCTTCTGAAATCTTCATCCAAATTCTACCACCATTCACTTCTTGGGATCCAGATAGAGATCAAATATTTTTTCTACACATACTATATGCTAACATGAGTAATATTCGACATGAGAAACCAGAGTAATAAGAAATGTTTATCAATGAATCAATTCACTCTAAAAACTTCTCAACTCCTTTTATCCTGAACACTGTCTATTGTGATATATATTATTTGAAAGATAAATTCTACAATATTAATATTTTAAACTCCCCCTATCATACTCCTCCACCTATCTCTCAGCTCTACCTATCAGCTTCTCCTCCTGTATTGACTATGACATTCTCTCCCTTTTAATAGCCAAAAGTTATCCTCTTTTGTCACTGAACTGAATGGTCAATCCATTGTGGTCTAAAATAGGGATAAGAACACATATCAGTACAATGTGGAAAATAGCAATATACTTTAGTGAGATGGGGGTCCTATATCCACACTTTTTCATGTTTGGGGATTTGACTAAACTACTAGAGCCTATCTATATATCTCAAATTCATCATTGGGTAAGGCCTTTGTTAGAATATCTACAACTTGTAGGTATGTTGGAACATACTCAACTTCACAAGACCTTTATCTACCTTCTACTTTATAATATGATACATGATTTCAATTTTATTTGTCATTGAGTGATGGAGTATATTTGTTCTATTATTTATAAGAGTTGAATTATTTCATTGGATTTCGATCAAAGACATCACATAAACATCCATATCATCAAGCTATTGCTTCATCCACAATAACTGTATGAATTGATGGGTAGCCTCAATATACTCAGCTTCTATGGTGCACAATGAAAAAAAAATCTTGCTTCTTTCTCAACCAAGAAATATACAATCCACCAAGATAGAAAGCACCTCTTAATGTTTATTTCCTATCGTCTACTAATCTGGCCTAATATTTATCTTTATATTCAAAGAACTCTTTCTAGGATTTTTCATTGTACATCAAACCAAAATACACTAATACCTTGATTTAATGAAGTATTATTGTAACTAAAATCATGTTGATTTCATTGATATTACATTGATATCGTTCTTCGTAGCATATTGGAAAAATATATGTTCTTTTTGTTGTCAGGTACAACCGACCTCCAATGATCTGAATAAATTCTGTGACATGAACCACTTTTCCTCATCATCTCTTGATAAGTTCATTTGTGTAACTACCATAGTTTTATTCTCTTTGGAATTATCCACTGCAAAAATTCTCAAAACATCCTTGGTATATTTTTATTTATAAATGAATGTTCCATTCTTTCTTATTGTCACCTGTAAAAAATGGAAAAATGTCTGCTCACCAATCATGGACATTTCAAACTCACTCATCATGAATTCGTAAAATCATCTTCATTGTGATTCTTCCAATCCACCAACGATTATGTCATCGACATATAACAACACCATTATCTTTTTGTTACCATTATTGTTGAGATGCATATTGTAATCTACTCCACCATGCTGAAACCAATATTTTTTATAAACTAATCTAGCCTTCAATTCCATGCTATTGGTGCTTACTTCAAACCATATAACACCTTCTTCAACTGTAAAAGTCTATTGTAATATTCATGTAAGAGAAAACTATATGAATGATTAGTGTAAAATCCTTCTTCTAGAACACCATTTATAAATTATGACTTGACATCCCTCTAGAAAACCTTGATCTTTCTTTTCACTAATATGGCCGGGAATAATATGATCTTATTTATCGTTGAAATGGGTGAAAATGTCTCATCAACATCAATGAATTCTATCTAGGAGTACCCTCTGCACACCAAGCATGATTTATTTCAAATCACAGCACCATCTTCATTCATCTTATTCTGAAAGACCCATTTAGTCCCAATGACATTGTTATTTATCGGCCTCAAAATAATCTCCCATGTGTCATTCTCATCAATCTGGTCAAGCTCTTCATTCAAATCCTAAACCTAGGTGTCATATCCAAAAATCAATTACAGCTCCACTATTTGGTTTTTATATAGATATATGTCTGAATACTTCATGAACATCATCGTTATCTTCATCTGAATAATAATTTTACACTTATAATCACCCTAAATTTCTTAATTCCATGTTGCTTCCATAACAAAACTATTCACTATTTAGCTAAATATTTTGTTCATTCTCTACTAAAGTTAAATAATTGCTTTCAATTAGATTTGCATACTATTAATGAAATATTGTTAAACTTATCTTATAGCTTGTTGGTATCATCAAAATAGTTATCTGATACCATATTATTATAAAAAATAGGTAATCATTAAATACATGAGTTTTACTGCTTCTCCCCAAATTGTTCTTCTTGCTATCAGGAATCATAAAATTTCATGCTTTATGTCCCATTGGGATCTTGCATCTGATTAGGAGATTGAGTAACCCCATATGATGTGAAATGCTTCCAATTGTAGGGACCACGATTTAAACCCAAAAACATTCTTCTTCTCCTACATTATTTAATCTCATGTGGCAGTCTGCAATGATCCATCAACAAAACCTATAACCCTACTAAGTCAGAACATAGTGTAGGAAACAATATAAAAAGTTAATAACACAATCACTTTGTATTATATTCAATTACTTCCACACACTTAAAGAATCCACAAAACATTAAATCCTTTAAATGAATTATTCAAGATTAATTCTTCATCTCTTGTTATTGAATTGATTTAGTTGAGATTAGGGAGCACATCACATCATCATTTTTATCATTTTATAACACATCCCCTTGGATCGTATCTCCCCTTGAACCTAAAACACTTGAACATCCGTTAGAAAAATTTATACACAAATGGAGATGAGATTCTATAGAATCCTCCAAAAGAGGATTGTGGTTAATCTAGATTGACCAGCCCTTTTTTGATTTCCTTCAAAGAACAGTACTCTTTTTGTGCTTATTCCAAAAAACCAACCAACATCAACTATTCTAGCCATATAACTATGAATTATTTCCCCACATTCTGAATTTTCTTCTGATATTTGTTTTCTATAGGTTTGGAATCTTTTACAATATTTGGATTATACCTACAAGTTTAAATTTCATTCTTTATAGCTCCACCCAAGTTCCAATTTTCAGGATTCTTTATCTTAGATGAAATCACTCCACTGGAGATCTTAAATTGTTTATTCCTCCATTGGTGGGATATTTCATCTTGTTTCACTTCTCACCTTGTGACACATTTGAGATTGTAGAGACAATCTTTATTCATGTTTCTTTTATAATTTATTCATGTCTCCACACTATTTCTTAATTTTGATGGGTTCTTCACTGAATGTAAATTCTTCTTACTCATAACTAGATTATATCCTCCCTTTCCCTTCTCAGTTTGTTCACATTATTTCCTAGTGTGTTGTTGTGAGTATAATAGAGTAGGTGATTAACACTCCTTTAATTTATCTCCTAGTGTTTTTTATGAGGCTGTAAACCTATTTTTTAACATAACATGTTATCATTCAATATAGGCTTTCTCGTTATACACCACTATAGTCAGGGATCACTTTTTGAGTCACTTTTCCATCCGTACTTTATTCCAACTGAAATATCATTCCATATTCCAATGATTATAACATATGAAACATATCCCATTAAAAACATACCTCATGTAATAGATCCTTGGATGAGATATTGATACAACATGAGTACTTCTTTCAACACTGATCTCTTGGGATTAAAAACACGGATTCATAGTGTGTCCCAATCTTCGAAAATAGTATCATTTAATGGATACTTTCTTCTAAGATAATGTTATTTCATATTTCTCAAGATTCTTCTACTTATTCTAATAACTAGGAAAAATTTAATCTTCACGTCATAAAATATATTCCAACGCCTCGAAAAAAACTTTTTATATGACCATTCATCCCACAAAAATTACCAATGTCATCATTTTTTACAGTAAAAACATTTTTAGGTCAATTTCCAGCCTTCAAAGGGTTTTTCTTATTTCTAGGACTATTAATGGATCTTTTTCCTCTCATGCATTAAAGAGGGTTCATCATATCCAATAGAATATTTTCAAGAACTATATGGAGTTTTAGATAATATAATCCTTTTATGGTTTTCCTTTGATGTAACATATTTTATTTTGATTTCTTTATCACCGGTTGAAGGATAATAAAATATTAAGCGCAAAGTGTCCTTTAGTATTGGCTTTCCATTGGCATTAAATTTCTACACTTCTATCTTCACTAAATCTAGCTCATCTTTTAATTATTGAATATTAATATCCATTGATTAATGTTGACCATTAATATCATTCTTGAGATTCTTCCTTCTAATCATCTCATCTTCCAATTCACATGTGAGCATATCAACTATTTCAATTTTTGCCATTATTTTAAATTTTTATTGAGCAAAATATTTTGAACAACATGAATCATATTATTGTAGACATTGGTTCTTCTAAAAGAGTTCACATAGTTACATATAAAGGTCATCATTTCTAGATTTCAGATTCTAAATTTCATCAGACATTTGATTCTCTTAATTTCTGTTATCTTTTGGTTTTTCTATCATTCTAGTCATATTTTTCAGTTATTCATATTGATAATCATTATTCTTCCTTAGGCCAGTTTCCACATCAATAAGCCTTTGATTTAAACCTCTTAGCTTGTTGACCTTGATTTCTAGTGCTTGGATCCAGATATCTTTAGATTTAATTTATTCATCTTATTTCTGATATAATTCCTTTTATTTCATTGAAAACATACACTTTTGTCCTTCATAGTGTCTCTTAATCATAATTTGTTTCATTAAAAGTTTTAATTACAAGTAGTTCAATTATTCCTACAAAATCATTGATTGAGTCCATCTTTTAACTATCTAGTTCATCAAAAAATTTCTTTAGTAAACTGTTTTGTTCCTTAAACTGAATCAAACATTTTCTGTAAACACTTCCACACTGAAAAATACCACTTGACTTATACTTCTTCTTTAAAGTTCTTCCCTTTTCCATAACACAATAAGATAAGAGCAGACTAAATCCTTAACATCAGAAATCTGCTGGGCCAAGAAAGATAAAACAAATATGATAAAATAAATCTACCCTATGATAGCAATTGTTAGGTCCAAAATGGTCCTAGATACCCTGATTGGTGGGGGGGGGTCTGTGAATAAGGGTATGTATATTCTTTTCAAAATTATTCCTACCCACTAGATCGTGACCTATTTATTATAAGGGTCACTTTGTGTGAACTTATGTGTTAATTATGATGTTATTTTTTCCTTATTTATCTGATGATGGTAAATTAAATGTAATGTATGTATGAAATCACATGGATGAAATGATTTTTACTTGGTTCACCCTCACTCGGCTACATACAAGGAGAATACAATGGTGTTGTTCAGATTACACAAAATTCACAAAAAGCTCACTACCAATAATGATTTTTTAGGCTAGATATTGTCTATAACTTGGATCACTTCATTTAAAACGATTAGGTTTTTCCCACTACATTTCCAAGGGTCACTCCCTATGTTTCTTTATTTGGATCACTTCTAGTGGAATGGATCACCGTATTCCTCTTACATCATTCACTGCTATTATAAGGGATCCACACACAGTTTATAGACTCATAGGTCCGTTAATTTGCATGAATTACACATCCTGAACTGTATATAGATTCTCTGTTGAAGTTCAACATTCATCTAATGATAAATAACACTTTACCATATATATAATGTGAAACATGAAACCTTTCATGCAACCTTATGTTAACTTGTGCACTTCTTTAAGAATGGAGCTCAATTGATACATTTTTCTCAAAAGACCAATTTCACTACTCAAAAATTTCATGATATAACCTTCTTATACTCACAACATGCGCAACAAACACCCTTTTATGACCAACTCACTATTGTCACACAACTACCATCTAGCGTGAATCTTTTGAATAATTCACTACCTGTAAACCCTCAATAATTGCACGAACGAAGATCCTATTTTTTCTAAGTGTTGAGTATCTTCTAAATGAGGTGGGTAAATAACTATTTATATGAATTTTGATGACCCTGATCACACAAAACACAACTATCCCCCAGACATGCAAGTCCATTTTCCCAAGCCTCTATTCTGTAACTCACATAGTGTGCTACTCCAAAATATGGGTACCCTTCTTTAATTATCCATATTTTGATTTTATAATCTTGAAAAACTCCTAGAATGAAAATATCCAATCCCCCTAAACTCTGGTACACAACCTTATTTTCAAAAAGAACATTTCTCCGTTCTATAAGTTTCAGACACAACAATTTGGAAGACACTGGAAAACAATGACACTTTGTATACGATCTTTTTATACTGCATCTATACCATCCATTTATTTTTCATGTATCCTTGTCTATAGAGTTTGTCAAAAATATCTCTTAAATTCCACAACAAACCATGGAAACCCTATTATTCAACCAACATAATCAACCCAAAAATTCTTTAATGTTACCTTGAGGTATTTTTTCCCAACATTGATCTCTATTGAATTTTCATTCTTCTTCACTATATTTCTTATGTGACAATCATTAAAAGAGTAGTTTGTTTTATAGTCCATATTTTTAATGATTCTCATACCTTTATATTTTGTAAGTATTTCCATGTTCCATATCCCAAATGTTGATGTCTTTTATGATTAATATCAGCTACATCTTTATACTAAAATAGGTAGAGTTTTCCTCATTGTATATTTGAAATAGACTTCCACTTATCAACTATATATTAAATATTATTTTCCACCCTTAATATTTATAATGATAAATCCATTATTTATAAAATTCTATTTTTCATCATTGTTTCAATTTTAAGAAAAACTGAAGATATTTTATCTCAACCCACAAATAAAGAAAAAGTCACCTGTTTTGAATATCTTTAATAAATAAAATTATAATTTTAATGAATTTCAATTAATTTTATTTTTGGAAATGGAAGATCCTCCATTATATTTATGAATATACATAAATGTATTTTTTTGAATTTATATATGATTAGAAAATACTATCCAATATCCATGACTTTTCATTTCTTGATGATCGGTAAGCAACCTCAATAAATATATATTTTCCATTATCACTTATCACCTTATTATAGTTTGAGTCAATTCGTTGATTATTATACTCTAATAATAACGTGATACAGAAAATGGTAGTATGAACTAGTTGACAAAACCTACCAAAAGTTTACATAATTTCATCAAATGTATTTTTAAATTTCAGATTATTTATGGGATGTTATCTCTGTTATCATTATATATTTTACTCATTTTTTACATTTTAATACAATAACATATTCAATTTGGAGATATTTATATTCTACCTTCACTAGTATGTAATGTAAATATATAGTTTTAAGTACCAATATAATTTTTTTAAATTTGAAATATCTTATATTGGGAATTTTATACATCAAAAACATCTTGTTAATTTTTCCTTGATCATGAACATTGCTAATTTTGTTCTACCTTCTCATTTTTAGAATATTTTTTAATCACATTTGGTTTTCCCTTAATCTTAGCCCAATTATTATTCCTTCTACATGCCTCATTATTTCTATGACATTGATCTCAAACTTATGATGTAACAATAACCACCACACATTGCATAAGTGATGTTTAAAATTTCTTACGCATCATGTCCTCATTTCTGTTGACTTTTTTTCAATATTTATTATGCCAGATGAGTGTTTTCAACTTCTTAGACTAATAAAAATGTTACTTTGTTGCTGTGAAAACCTGCTCCAATCATTCTGAACATAATCCAATTATTTTAAGAGAATTTCTGAAAGTAAACATATATTCAAACATGTAATTATCATTGTTAGGAAACATCATCTCAAATGATTTAACACCATAATTCCTAGTATCAATATTCGATGTCATTATTTCATATTTCTAAATAATATCATTGAGACATATAAATTCACTAAAAATTTTATTTTTCTATTAAGAATCCACATTAATGATTGATATTAATGGGTCTTATGAAACCTTCGAACACCCATATGTTGTACCTCGATAACATACAAGGATGAAAAAAAATTATCAGAACAAACTTGCATCAATGAAGTACCAAAATATATAATTCTCCATAACTCAGTCACCACACAACAACACTTTCCAAAAAATCAAAACAATAACTTTTGTGATATAATTATTGAAATATATAAGTTAAAATTGAAAACACAATTGTTTATATGGTTCTGAAATTAGTCTTAATCCACATGGGGAGCACTACAGTCTCTTTTAGTAATGAAATAAAAGATAATTAGAATGTAAACTTGAATCATTGATCAAAAGTTATAAACCTATTATATAATGTAGAGTCTATCCTCGAAACCAATGACACTATCTTCTATTATTCAAGAAGATTTTAATGACCTAAGAATAATATACATAGATTTAACATTATTTTTTATGAATATTCAATATAACTCCAAAACAAATATACCCAATATCCATAAAGGTTTAGTGTAATTAAAGACTATATTAATAAATATATACTTTATATATAATATTTATCATATCTAAACTATTTCTTTATATAAGATACCCCTACAGACTCATCATTATTAGTACCCTTCTTCATAACATGGGGAAAAATTAAAACATAAGATGAGTGAGCTCATATTGTCATTAAGGGACAATATAGTAGATATTAATAAATGATCTCATGACATAATATCATGGGAATAAGGGTATTAAGACAAGTTATTATCAGTAGAAAATTATACACAAAAATTCATAGATTATAATAATGAGTCTTAACATAAAATATTAGTATGTTATAAGTTGGGGGAATAATAAAAAATCATTCATGATCGGTGAGTTCATATCATAAGCATATCAACATTTCATAAGAGTGTAGAACCAAAATAGGCATAAAAATATTTCATATTTCAAGTTTAACTATCAAAATCATAATGTCATAGTGGATCAGGAATCAAAATTTGTTTCCTATATAATAGTAAAGCATGCATCACCACCTGTTTCTTATATCATAATGGATCATAGATAACCACACATTTCCCATATCATAGTGTATCATGCATCACCAACTACTTCTCATATGATAGTTTATTAGGAATAAAACCACATTTTTCAATGTTTATTGAGAACATAAACTAATTTCCGATAATTATATCGTTTGAGATGAGAAATTACTTAATGAATTATATGATATATAATTTCGGGTACACCCATCACATAATTAAAACCAAACATATGTGTAACAAAATATTATAAATTCATAATATTCCATGGAAAGGAATGATATTTCATAAACATTCTATCATTTCATCATATAATAATCTGTGGAAAATAAATGGGGTTCATAAAAATTCCATTATTAAATCCTAACATAACATATAGAAAATAAATGAGTTTCATAAAGATTTCATTATAACATAATTAACCAATGGTAAAGAAATGAGTTTCATAAACTAAAACACAAATCATTATCATCATAAAACATCCATAGAAATAATTTGAATGACATTATATGATCATATCACGAATGAAGTATAAAAATTCATAAATGATGTTGAGATAGATGATAATACCTTTAAAAGATCATTTAAAACATTCTCTTGAAAACATATGAAAAATATTGTTTTTATTTGGAAAAACATTTAACTAAAAATTACTAGAATATTGAGAGAATCATTTTCATTGAATATAATAATAGAAACATATCATTTAATATTTAACTAAAATAACGATCATGATGGTGGGACAACCTAGTCATGTCTTATATGTTAAAGGAAAACATTCATTCCACAATTGTGTAAAAAGTAAAAAAATTTATTTAATTATTTATGTAACATTATTTTTTAAACCTCGTAAATAATTTCAAAGGTAGTCAAAATAACATTTTTAAAACATTTCAAGTATAAAAAATAACTTTTATAAAAAAAAATTGAAGAGTATGGTCATGGAAGAAAAAGTTCCTTGAACAAAATAAAAATAAGGTAGGATTTTATTTAAATATAATCTTGAATATTTTATATAAAAAAAGAAGAAAAATGATATAAATAATTGAAAATTATAGAAATAACTTTAATATTAGAAAATAAATAAATTAAATTTTCCTCAATATAAAATTTTCATAGAGAATCATGAAAATAAATGAGATTTTAACATTAAATCATACCACATTAGTAGATTTTGAATCAAAACACCTATGAAATAAAAAACAAAAAAGTAAAAATTAATTACCATTAATAAATATGGATTCATGATATATCATATAAAAGGGGAATATAAACACTACATAAAATAAAAAAGTAGGGAATATTACATATGCCTCATAGAAACAAAAGTGAGATGAGAAACCCTTACCACATAACATTTAAAATTAGAAACATAACTTGTAAAAATGGAAATATATACACCTCATAACCATAAATATTTTCATAAAATAAAAAATGTCTCAATAAAACAATATTGATATGAAGAACCCTTACCTCATGTATTATCATTCTCTATAGGTGTCTGGATCTTCTATATAATAAATATAGATTTATTATACATATATTAAAAATATATCTAAACATATTTTACATTGTATATTATTTATTTATAATACCATATCACTCATTTATAACCAATTCATTATTAAAATCATTTTTCAAGGTGATAACTAAATTGTTTTCATGTATGTTTCGGTTCAATAGTCTATATCTTTATGTGTTTATCATGGTTCCATCATATAAAGAATATTAATCACGTCATGATTATAATACTTAATCATTATATAAAATTTATAACAATTAAAATAAATCGATGTTGAAAAATTAATTATATCTCTTCATGGAGATGGTAGTCTGTGCATATATAATAGTAATATTTCCTATAAGATCCCACATATATAGAAGTTGAAAATCTCTTAAGGAGTTAGAATTTTAAATTAATGGATGGGTTCATTTTTTTTATTTCGGTGAATGATTGAGTGTATAGATTTCTAACATCTTAATATGTGGTTTTTTGATGTGGAATGAAGATTGGAAGGTATCTTGGGTGTTTGGGCGAGCATCAGGAGATTTAGGTTGAATTTCATAAGTTTCAATCTGTTCTACCATGGAGTATGGTTTGGTGTGAACAATATAGATGAAATCATGTGATAAATTGAATATCATGGGTTTGAAGATAATTTTTAATTGATAATGGTTATGTTCTATGAATATTGCACGGTTAAGGGAATACCATGTAGAATATGAGGAAAAAATGAATGATGGATGTTGAATTGAGGGATGGTGCATAGTTAGTAAACAACTTCAACAGAGTTGAAGAAATGTAGTGAAGTGTAATTTTAGATGGGATTTTGTGATGGTCTTATAGTTGGTTAATGGTTTGGATAACCATGTGTCTTAACTATGTATGGTTTTTTGGAGTTCCTAGTGAAGGTTGTATAGTTGACATGCTACTTCGAAAATTATGTGAAGAAACAAAGTGAATGCCCTGTTTTTCCTTAAAATTGACATTTTACCATTCCAATTTATTATTTTGACTATCCTACTCCCTTTATATTCCCCTCATATAAAAAAAACAGAGGTAGAGCTCCCCTCATTCATCCGTTCTATACGCCCCATCAAGGGGACATTATTCTGGGTGTTTTCCAGGAATTTATCAGCAACTCACACCCTCATATACTCTCTATTTTCCTCTTACCCCTATCATCGTAATTTTTGATTCCCTAGTTGTGGATTTTGATTCCAATTCCACCATATAATAGTGGATTCTGACATTGATGATGGGGCTGCAACTTTTCCTAAGAAGAGGACATCCTGAGATGCTTTATGTGCTTGATTGTGTTTTATTACATCGAGACATGTATCCTCAATGTTTTCCAATGCTTTAAAGATTAATGTAAATTAAATTAATTTTTGTTTTGGTTTTTTTGGTTATGTATTTCTCTTGGATCAGGGTTTAGGGTTTTGTATGAGTTTTCAGCTGGTATTTGGCCAAGGATTCAAAATGATGAGATTGACCAATGAGAGTTTTGGAATTATTTCTACTCAAATAGAATAATTTAATAGTGTATAATTTTTTGAATTAAATAATTAATAATTATGACATTTTAATTAATTAATTATATTGTTTTAGTTATGAGGAATGGAATCATATGTCTTTGAATAGGATTTGACATGCCTTGACAGTTTCCATTATCCCTTTTGAATAAATGGTAAGCTTCCACTAAAAGGTGTGTGGTATATTCTATGTGACCATTATATATTTATATTGTGTGTATGCATTATCTGATGTGGAAAGGTCCCACCATTGATGGTTGGGGACCCATAATTAAATTCATTTTCAATTAAATTAATTATATTTTTAAATAATAATATTTTTTTTAAATAAGTCATGTTCCTTATCATTTATATTTATAGAAATGTTCAAAGGGCCACTTTAGTCCCTTGGGAACCAACTAAATTCCTCAACCACTGTAGATTGTGACCTTACTATAAATCTTTTCAATAGTTTAAAATGGACCCCAATAGGGATACCTAGTTGGTAATGGTTAAGGGAGACCTAATAAACCTCAACTGAAGTGACACCATGGCTTCCATTAAGAGGAAGGTGCTTTGAGATGTATATTTATCCTTGTGAGTCATTCATGACATAAAGACTAACTCCGTAATTTGAATTAAGGCCTTAATGGTCTGAATGTGTTATATGATACATATTAGGGGTGTAAATCCTCTTAGATATGGTCCTAACATTGGGATAAGTCTGGGAAGGGACACCGATTAGGGATTACTGGTCCCATTAAGACCCTAGGAAAGGAGCATTGGGAATGGGTAGTGATAACCAAATGTTTTTTTCAAAATCATGGATTAAATAGAATAAAAATTACATCAAGGGACACAATAATATGGGATCATGATTTTGGAAAATCCTTCAAATTTACAATAATTATTAATTAATTTACCATTTAAATTAAATTTTACTAGTCTTAGATAATTATGATTGAAATGGATGTGATTAAAGTATGTTCTTTCCTCAAAGAATATTATTCTAGGTGAATAATACACCCAGGACCCTGTCCTACATTCCAATTACATCAGATAAATTTTCATTATGAATCCTAATTGTGGTGATTTAGTAGTTTGTAAGTGTTTCTAATCTTATTTATATTTATGTATATGAATGTATGAAAACAAGTACATGTCATGTTGGATGCCTGAAATATTGGGAATGAACTATTAATGTTTTTTAATATAAATTAACTGTTTCAAGTAAATCATTGGATTCTTCATGAGATCAATATCCAATATTTGATGATATTATTACTGAAATTCCTAGTTTTTCTACGGTTACACCCTATATTTGGAGACATAGGAGGTTGTTGAGAATATCATAAGAACCACTCATAGATAGAATACCACCCAGGATGCCTAGAACGCATGGATCTAGATGATTCCAAAGGTGTTTCTATGATTTCATTTCCCCCATGATCTAGATTTTTGTTACATATATAATCTAGATGATGTTTTACTCAATAGATTCATTGGATAATTCTTAGGATTTGGTGGATGAACCATTATTGTGTTGCCCATAGCTATTTAAGAATAGGATTTAGAGCCCATTATTGATGGATTCCAAGTTATCATATCAGATTTATAGGATATTTCATCTATATTTTTTAAGGGTCACCCACTTTGGAATTTATTCCAGTTTACGAGTCTTAACTTGCTATGAGGTGGGACATTGGAATCCAACATCAAACTAGAATAGGGAACACCAATACATCATCTGAGTTCCACTGATTACACAAGGGTAGAATACTATGCCTAAGACGCCTTGGATCCAACCAAATTCATTACTTATAGGATATCTAATTGATAACCATAATTATATCATATATTTAGTGTATGAGGGTATGGGTGATCCCAAGATTAATACTTTTATCCCCTTATGGTGACATTTATTACTCATTGATATATTCAGCACTATCTGAAGTAGGTATAATTGTCTCAGGTATCCATCAGTCTCATGGTATGACATTGGTTATTGAAACTATTTCCCATAGTTATTATCATCATTTTTATTGTTCAACATGACAATTGATATACACAAAAACTACTTAACCTATCTTTGTATGAGACCACATTGGTGGTTCCCTATGAATTATGCACTCACACCTCTCTTGGGCTGCCATTACTCATAGGTACCTAAGATGATGCTTCACATGACTGTGGAAGAAGGTTTGATTTGAGGCTCAAGATTTCATGATCGAGAATGAATTCCCAAATAATGTTCGACTTTGGGATGATTTAGGCTATAGATCTCAAGAATATAGTGTCTTTTATGTATATTATTCTATTATGATATGTCACCAACCTAGATCATAGTTTTTGCATGAATGGATTGACTATTCACATATTTAATGTATTTTATTTATTATTTATATATTATTATATTCATTTCTTCTACACATTGATCATTTACTAACATGTATCATTTTAAGTTTATTTACACAGATTTTTACTCTGATATGAGGGTATAATCTTCCCATAGTTACACATTAGACTCTCACTACTAGTTAGTACACTTTGGCATATGGTGAGGCATGCTTGAGGCTATTCAATGAACTAGTATAGTAATTTTTCATAGACATAGATGGGTTAGGATGTGAAAATATGGAATTTGAGTGGGTTAATTTTTTATTGAATTAATAATTATGACATGGTAGAATATGAGGATTAGTAATGTATCAGAGTCTATGATGGATATCAGACTGATTCATTATAAACACTTGTTTTGGTATGAAGTCAAGGCTACCAGGGATATGATGTTGACATTCTTAGTTTTTGATGTTATGATTGTAATTGATTTTCACCTTGAGAAACCCACATAGATGTTTGAGGTTGGTGATTTATTATGGTTTTTTGGATTTTATCCCATTAGTAAGTGGCCAATGGTTTGATTTGACTCTCCTTTAGTAGAGGTAAGAGGAATTTCATGAATTATATTATACATTTATGATCCATATGTTATAGGCCTTCTATTGTGTGTTTTTATAAAAACTAATGCTAACTATTTAAAGTTTCCTCAAAAACCTAAAGTGAGTTTTCCAATATAGGTTTTTAATGGTATTATAATTAGTTGAACCAAATTTTTTACATTCTATTATGATAATCCCTGTGTATTATTCCATGAATCAACTTAGAGATGATGATTCTGATATAGTTTCTTATGTATTGGAGGTGTAGTGATCCTTAGTATGTTAGAATAGGAAAATGGTGAATCATCAAAAACTCTTGCAGTTCCTTAGGGGAATGTGATGCCATAAATAGGTACTCGTAGGAGAATCACGTAGGAACTTAGTTCTCTTTTTCCTATCCATGGTTGGATGAATGTGGAACTAAATTCCTTTATGTTGATCCTTGTAGTCGGTAGATGATTCCTTTTTAGTATAACCTTAATTTATTTATCCTTTTAAGATTAGGTTAACATAAAAATCATAACAAACTATATTTTGTTTTTTGATCTAGTTTTATATGGAATCATACTTAACCAATATTGTCAATTGTTATTTAGTTGGATCATACAATGTGATTATGATAGTTACCTGGTGCTCCTTGGTATGATAGATCCTTGTGGGAGTGTTTCCATACATGGATACCTAGTGGGTATGACATAATCATCTTTTCTACATTGACATCACAACCTTATAGGGATAATCCTTGAATGAGGGTTTCAATGGGTATTAGGGCTTGATAGTCTTTTTCTTGGTAGTTGTTGCCTAATGTGGTTAAGGAATTAGAATCCCCCTTAATAAATATATTATTAATGGGTTGAACATAAATGGGTTAATAATTAGCAATTATAGGGTATTTTCCTCTATTACTTGTAATTCAAAACCCGGATGACTAAAACCAAGTAAACATGTTTTGACCTTGATAGGTAAATATTATATATACATACCTTCAAAATAACATTCATTAGAGAGGGTTTTCATGCACATTAGATGTTGTGTAATAGTCAAAGTGGAAACAATGATGTTTCCCATGTATTATAATTAAAATGGGATATGAACTATATGTGGGTGACCAAGTCATGGGTGGTGGTAAACAAGTTATTCCATCATATGTGAAGCCTTTTGAGTGGATGTTTTTGAATTTTGATACTATGGGTTGAGAAATGATAATTGATTACATCCCATGAGATATGAACATAGTAAGAGGTTTGAACTATGATCTATGTGGACGAACCAAGTTTCCATGATTTAATACCTAGATACCTTTAGTTAAATTAAATCCATAGGGTGTAATCATTCTGTTTGTGCGAGGGAAACCCATGAGAGGGGTTAGCCTAAGATGGTGGTTTTCATTGAGGTAGAGCACATGTATTTGCTTCAGCATATGATACTGATGCACGGGAGGTGCTCAGGGTTTGTGGCATAAATAAGATGATAAAATTTGTTTTTTAGGGATCACTAAGAGTTCATGGGTTTTTATTTTGGATTATATAACAAGGAATCTTTCATCACCTGAACCTGTTGACCAGTGTATCCACTTTTAATAACATGGTCAGAGTATGGGTGGATTATCATGATGGAATGAATCTGGATGGTGGATAAACATGTTAACAAGGTTGATATGTTTTAGACTAAGGAATAGAAAATCATGTGCTAATATAATATCATGATTTGTGTATTAATTTGATGAATCATAGAACAATTAGGGTGTCCATTTTTTTTAGAATTACCTAGAGTGATCCTAGAATGTTGATGTTGACATGCTATGGATCATGGTCATCATGGAATGGAACATGAGTCACATGAGTGTGATTTGGGGTATCGTTACTAGGTGGTATGAGAGTGTATAATCGTTGTGTTTAGAAGTTGTGTATGATGTGTTATGTTCAGTTCCATTGAGTCATGAAATATTCAACAAGTATGAATGGGACAAGATCTGGTGGAAGTTAATGAGCACTTGCATAGTGACTCAGAGCATTAGGTGAAATAAAAGAAGTTCCAAAGGATTATGGTTATTTTGGAAATGAATTATATTTCAAGGGATATTCTGCCCAAGGGTGGAACATTACATGAATATTCAGGGAGATGTGGTGTTGGGGGTGGAATAAAGGAAAGTCATTCCTAGATTGAGATGAGTTTTTCTCTAAAGGAGTGGCATGCATCAAAAAAACCATGGAATGGAATGATGGTGGTAACCCAATTATGATTTAAATTTTTTTAATCACATGTATATGTTTATGTATGTATGTCATGAATTCTAATAATGGGATTTGAGACCTGTTTGGATTGTGAAAATCTGACGATGTGTCAGACTAGAGTGCACTAGTGTTTGTGGTGTGACCTAATGTTGGAAATGGATAGTGGATTGTTTGGATAGTGAATTTCATCATATGTTAGGTACGTGCTTCAATGGGTGTACATGGATGTTCATGGGATACATCTTGAGATACCATACATTTCAAAAAAAATTATTGACATTTTGATGGTGTAATCCAAACATTCATGGGATGGGTCATCTAGGGGAGTAATGATCACTATTCACATGTGTAACTAAATATAGGCAGCTAGAAACCATTGAAAAATCTTATTTAGGATTGTAGATGTATATCCCCAAAGATTAACATAAAAGGAAATTACATTACGTTAGCGGAATACATAATACATAACAAAAACAGACACACAAGGATAGTAATAGTTTAGTGTCTTTTGAAATTTTGGAACGTAATCTTCTAATCGTGGTGAATGATCTTCAACATCACCCATAAAGATATTCCCCTTTTTTTTGTACCTAAAACCTTTATTTATATCATGGGGAAAAGAAAACATAAAAAGGGTGAGCTCAAATGATCAGTAAGGGTATGCATGGATAAAATAAAACATACCATATACATTTGAACTACAAAACATGAACATAATGATTAAACATCAAAATCTTGAGCAATGACATAAAACATGGAAGTACGTAAGGTATAGATCATAAAGAAACATTAAGAATGATAAAATATCATTGGAATAAAACATTTAATTGTGGCAACCATTAATCACAAGATATGATTTCCATATTAGCCAAGGCATTGCTGCCAAGACCATCTTAGTGGACAAAGTCCCATTCTGAATCGAGTTCACTCCTAATTTCAGTCCTGTAACACTGAACCAGATTAACTTACCATTCCAGCCATGTCTATCTCATGAGATATAAATCTTTACCGAATTCATTGGAGGGAGATATAGGTCCCACCCATCTCATAATGAAATCATTCTTACTTGTGACACAACATAAACTTAAAACATTTATCATAACCCAAAGAATAAAATGGGTTTCATAAACATCATATCATTATCAGATAATCCATATAAATAAATGGATATTTCATCATAAGAATATTGAAAGCATGTAAATCATAGAGACATTATACTTGAAACATGCACATTTGAAATAATTTCATCTTAGATGGAAAATGGTTTTGATAAAACACTTGAAATGAATTCTTGAGGAAAATATCCTTTATTCTTCAAAATCATTTTCCTTTCAAAAAATGGAATGTACTTTTGAAAGAAAAGGGTTTGTTTAAAACAATCCTGAAATCTTGTAGAGGAAGCTTTATGAAATTGAGCCGTTATGAAACTGTAAAAATCCATTCACGCCGTATAAGTTAAAAATAACATTTTTCTCGTACTTTTGTCGGAAAGGTCAAAAAGTACCTCGTAACGTAAAAAAAAGTAATATTCCTTACATACCATGTAGTAAAAGTAAAAATGGGTAAAAAGTACATTAAACATACATGAAACCATTTTTATAAAACATGGGCTTGGATGATAAAGATAACCGTAGTAAATACTTACGAATAAAAAATCTCGGATGAAAATGAGATTGATAAATTATCGCTTACCATAGGTACGATATGCTTCGTACATATACAAACCTCCTGTATAATGATTTAAATAATAACATTGACTTATTACAGAATCATTTTCATATATATGGTTCACTAATGACTTTATATTACCCGTTCTTTTGTAAATTCATGTTAAAGTAGTGTTTTGGGTAAAATCGTGTCATGTGTCATTCGTGTTTTAACTTGTAATTATTTATATGATTGCATAGATCATGATTACATTAATCCAGAATGTGAAACATGATTTATATATAATATATATTCAGAATATACATATACAAAATGGATCAATAAATGGAACGAAATACACCGTTCATGGAGACGGTAGGCCGTATGTACGCATGAACGCTGTTTTCATTTCCTTATTGAATTGAATGGAATTAAGTAGATGAAATCAATATAAATATACATAAATACAGTAGTATTATTATGTCATATATTTCATGATTACTTATTATATATACATTATAATCATTCTTTAATGGTTATCATGGAGAGTGAATCTCATCGCGTCGTGGAGACGCTATTCCATACGTACGCACGAGCGATGATATCATTCCCATGATCGTGGAATTGTATTAAAGTGTATAATATTATAGAATCAATATCACTTTACAATAATCATATATATTCATTACCTTCACCATTATACCCATACATGTAAGGTGGTGGTGGAAAATAGATTACACCACAGCGTGGAGACAGTATTCTGTACGTACGCACGCGCGATGATTTCATTTTCCGTAGGATGGATAGATGGTGAAATAGGGTTGTTTCATACTTATAATAACATACCAGTATATTAGTGATACTGATGTTATTACTTCATAATGAAACAACCTAAGAAGAATAAGTGGAAGAAGAAATAAAGTTGAAAGAATCGCTAACAGACATTACCTCTCCTTTGAAGTGCCTCTTTGTGTCCTCCTCTTAGGGCACTAAAATTGGTCTTTGAAGAAGATCAGGACCTCTAGGATGTTTCTAGGAAAGTGTAGAAGATAATTTGTCAGGGTTTGGCCGAGCTTGAAGTCTCAAATTGGTGTGAGGAAGGGAGGGAGGAGGTGCCCTTTTATAAGGGAGGAGAGGGGCACCATTGGAAATCTTAAAAATATTAATTTATAATAAATCTAACCATACTTAAAAACATCCAAAATGACTCATATTCGAATATTAGATAAGATAAGGTTGTAATATCATCAACAAATACAATTTAGACATGTTAGAATTTTATTATAAACATTATGAACTTGATTTATCCTTATTTAATCAATTTAATTTTATTTGTGGTAATAACATTCTAAATTTTAAATTATAATAAATAATTATTTATTTGTTTTGAATTGTCCATAATTGGATACTAAATCATATTTTAGACCATATAAATTTAAATTTATAATTCTTAAATATTTTTGTGATTTTTAAACAATTTTATAATATGTTATGTTTATAAAATAACAATAGTGTCAATTTTAATACTATTAGTTTATTTGAATTTAAATAAACTAAATACAGAAGATATGTACGAACTAAAAGCTTTAATAGATTAATAAAATGTCATATGTATCTAGAAAATTAGTGGAGCACATTAAATAGTTCATATAATATTTATTTTATTATTTTTAAAACCATTTATTTGGTTTATCTCTTAATAAAATAAATACTACAACATTTTGTATAATTATTTAATATACTTATTTGTTACATAAAAATTAAAAAAAATCCTATGATAAAGATAAATCTATTAAATTTCACAATAATACTTTTACTCGAATTTATCATCTTAAAATAATAATATTTAAATTGTTATATTTATTAAATTATGAAGGTTACAACTTTGGCATCATTTAAAATAAAATAATATAAGTGTCATAATCGCTTTTATAAGGCTCTAAATGGTCAAATATTAGACCATTGGATAATTATGGTTTAAATTTAAATGGAAAATAAGTCATGGTCAGGGTTTTGTGCATTTTAGGGTCACTATAAGTTTAATAAAAACTATATTCTTGATTTTTCACTAGATAAACAATTTCTGCATCACTATTGTGTCATAATTAATGATAATTATTTGATCCCTAAAAATTATAAATAAAGTCATATAATTTAGATAATTTCATTAGCTTTCTGTAGACTATTCATGTTCGTTGTTTCATGAAGTTTATCACTAAATTAAAATTAATATACTTATAAGATTTAAGAGAGTGACATGTTTTCACTATATTTGGTTTTAATAATAATTAAGTTATTTTCATTTAAAAAAGTCCATTAAATGATTCTAATTCGACCCTTAGGTTATATGAATCGACTTTTAGTCATCCAATAGGATTTTGTCAAGTGTTAGGGTAATTAGATAATCTTATATTGTCCCTTAATTACCCGATTTACCTTTAACTACAGTAAATAAAAATTACCATAGTTACTATTCATAATCACAAAAAAATAAAAGTAACCTATTAAAAAAATTTGAACTCAATAAATCAAACTATGGAATCCATTTTTCAAAATTCAAAACACAGAAGTTGCATAAATTAAATTAAAATTATTCTCGTTGTAGAAATAAAACGGGTTTTTGTTTAAAACATTGCAAAAGATTGAATTGATTTAACCTACGAATTCAATGTAAAATCAATTCTAATGACATAAATTATATTTAATGGTAAAAATTTATTATTTTAATACTTTAAAACCATTTAATATTATGATTTAACCATATAAATTATTACTATGAAAAAAGTTGTTTTTGATTAAAATATATCGTGTTTTTACTATTCATCAAAATATGAAAGTTACCAGAATAATATGAAAAATTTATCCAAAGTAAATTTTTATTTCTTGATTCCAAACAAAAAATTTATTTTGTCAAATTGAACTTATAAAAATGTCATAAACTATATTTAAAGTGGGTGCGCCATCAAAAGGCATCAAAACTACATTTTTTGAAAAATACTTATTTTCCCGAAAAATTTTATTTTGTTCTTATACCATGTTCTAGAAAATGTGTAAGATGAATAACAATGTTATAAAATTCAAAATTTAATTAATACTATTCATAACATCTAGTTCATAATAATATTATATAAATATAACTTTGTTTAGTAAAACCTGGTATTGCGTACAACACACGCTATCGAGAAAGGTCGCGATTGCATGTAATGCAAGCCAAGTTAGGGTTGCGTATAATACAAGATAATGCGGTGTTGTGTATAGTAAAATATAATATTTTTGTTTCATAAAACACATTACATAAAATAAATTAAAAAGAATACTTATCATAAAATGTTGGGTTGTTACATTCTACCCCCCTTAAAATGAATTTCTCCCTCGAAATTCATCAGGGTTATAAATCGTTTACTATTCACTGAAACCCATATCATAAAGAGGAATACTGAATCTTAATTTTAAAAACTAATGTATGAACCATAATGATTACCCAAAGAAACTCATCACTGGGTTTCCATATAGGAGAACATAGGTGAAAATATGGATATTGAAAAAAACTAACCATTAAGTTCTGATGGAGAGTGGTAGAGAACATGGCTATGAAAAATCCATCAATCACAAATCCATATATTTGTGATGATCTAAGATAACATTAGATTCATTGGAGATAAGAGCATTAGGACAACATATTTTTGTTTTCAATATCATTTTCCTAAAGATGAAAATTTTGAATTAGAAGAAGTACCTACTTTATTTCGATATAATCTCACTGTTGTTCGTTCCATGAACAATTTCCACTTCATCTCTTAAAGAAATGAAGTTGAATTTTTCATTCGTGAAGTGTTAACAGATCATGTGATAGAATGATGGGTCATTCCATCTGTCTTAATCAAAAGGTTTCAATAGTTATATACATAAGTCCATCCATCGTATAACGTTTCAAAATGGATATATACTTCATCTATCATACCACTTAAAAAAATAAAACTAGTTTTTACTAACCAGGGAATTCATGTAGGCAACAAAGGCCAGTCACACTTCGGTTGTGGGTTCGATTTCCATAGCCTTGTCCGACGCGATGGGTTGTCGCCCGTCCTGCAGATTGACCTTTTTGTAAAACTACATTACTATAACATCCCATCAATTATATCAAAGAATGTTCTATCCTTAATCAATACTAACTTATGTCCAACATAATCCATTCCAATCTTTAGGCTTATCTAAAATACTTCGGTCCAAGCTCATAGTATAAATAAAACGATTACTTGAAATGTCATCAACCAAGCATGTGAATACCATCATTTATCCCCCATATATATAGTTGGTCACATTCCAATCATGTGAATACCTTAATCATGTATTCTCTTGAAAAATGAATACCCATTAAACCTTAGTGAAATCCTAAATGTTGTTAAAAGTTAACTCTTTCCACATACCAAAATCCAAAAAATTCTATATACTCAAACCATGATATAACCTTCTCCTTATATCAGTCATGAGCTCATGAATACTATCGAACATTTAATTTTCTCCTTATCCCTCCATTATGTGAAAATCATCTACATTCCAAAAATATCTGAATAACCTTTCATGGATACTGGTACCATTAATCATACACTTTCAAAACTCAAGGAAAGACAATATTGTAACAATCCGTAGATGTATCTTTATTCCATAGTGCCATGAGATTACTTATTCAACATTACACTTGATAAACATGTAATCATTCCACTGCCTTCTTAAACCATTGACCGTGCTTCAACAATTCTTTCATCTAACATATCATTTGTAGTCTCTTCATCATCACCAACATAAATACTACCAATACGGCCGTACTAATTCTCTTTATGAGACTTTACCTTAGGGAATTGGTTTGCATAATGCAAGTACATTCTACATTTAAAACATTTAACCATTGTTGATGTCATAGCAATACCATTATCTTCATCCATGGTGTTAACTGAACCTTTTCCTTTGCACTTACTGGCTTTGCGTCCTTCTTTTCCACACCCAAAGCATATTCCAGATCCTTTGAAACAGTCTCCCCGATGCCTCTTCCCACATTATTAACATGTTGGAAATTGATCTTTCTTTCCTCTATGATAATCATGAAACTTCATTTTTCTATTATTATCTGAGTCGGGAAAGTTACCAATGTTGAGATTATTGATCATATAATGAGATTTCTGATTAGGAATAATAACGATGTTTGGACATCCAATTCCCATTTCATTTGGTTTCTCATGAATAATATCATTCCATTGTCCGTCATATCCTCCATTATCAGAATCTTCCAGTTTCCAGCCATTTTCTAAAACCCAAAAAGAATATTGTGAGAGGAAAAAATCATTCTAGTGAAAACAATATAGTAAAGGGCAAGTACCTTAAATATCTAACATCTTAAGTTTAATTCTACGGTTGTTAGCGCAATTCCAGGACTATATCCTATATGTATACTTAACCGTACGGACATCCCTAGACATACCTTAGAAATATCTCTAGGGATCTCACTAAAGTCATCACATCCTAGTTTCCAAAGGTTAACTAAACCTTTCCTCTGATACCAACTATAGAGACCCAATGCTTAACGTACATGGAAATTACATTACTTTAGCGGAATACTTAATAAATAACAAAAAAGACACACAAGGACCATAATAGTTTAGTGTCTTTGGAAACTTTGGAACGTAATCTTCTAATCGTGGTGAAAGATCTTCAACATCTCCCATAAAGATCTTCCCCATTTTTTTCTTACCTAAAACCTTTATTTATATCCTGGGGAAAAGAAAACATTAAAAGGGTGATCTCAAATGCTCAGTAAGGGTTAGCATGGATAAAATAAAACATAGCATATACATTTGAACTTAAAAACATGAACATAATGATTAAACATCAAAAGCATGGGAAATGACATAAAACATGGAAGTACGTAAGGCATAGATCATAAAGAAACATTAATAATGATAAAATAGCATGGGAATAAAACATGTAATTGTGGAAACCATTATTCACATGATATTATTTCCATATTATCCAAGGCATTGCTTCCAAGTCCGTCTTACTGGACAATGTCCCATTCTGAATCGAGTTTACTCCTCGTTTCAGTCCTGTAACACTGAACCAGATTAACTTACCCTTCCAGCCATTTCTATCTCATGAGATATAAATCTTTACCCAATGTATTGGAGGGAGATATAGGTCCCACCCATCTCATAATGAAATCATTCTTACTTGTTCCACAACATAAACATAAAACATTCATCACAACCCAATGAATAAAATGGGTTTCATAAACAGCATATCATCATCACATAATCCATATAAAATAAATGGATATTTCAGCATAATAAAATTAAAATTATGTAAATCATAGATACATTATACTTGAAACATTCACATTTTAAATAATTTATTCTTAGATGGAAAATGATTTTGATAAAACACTCGAAATGAATTCTTGAGGAAAATATACTTTATTCTTCAAAATAATTTTCTTTTCAAAAAATGTCATGTAATTTTGAAAGAAAGGGGTTTGTTGAAAATAATCCTGAAAGCTTGTAGAGGAAGCTTTATGAGATAGAGGCATTATGAAACTGTAAAAATCAATTCACGCCGTATAACTTAAAAATAACATTTTTCTCGTACTTTTGTCAGAAAGGTCAAAAAGTACCTCGTAACATGAAAAAAGAAATATTACTTACAGACAATGTATTAAAAGTAAGAAATGGGTAAAAAGGACGTTAAAAATACATGAAACCATTTTTAGAAAACATGGGCTTGGATGATAAAGATAACCCCAGTAAATACTTACGAATAAACAATCTTGGATAAAAATGAGATTGATAAAGTATCTCTTACCTTAGGTCCGATATGCTTCGTACGTATCCAATCCTCCTATATAATGATTTATATAATGTCATTGACTTATTACAGAATCATATTCATATATATGGTTCACTAATGACTTTATATTACCCGTTCTTTTGTAAATTCATGTTAAAGTAGCGTTTTGGGTAAAATCTTCTCATTTGTCGTTCGTGTTTTAACTTGTAATTATTTATATGATTACATAGATCATGATTAATTAAATCCAGAATGTAAAACATGATTTATATATAATATATATTCAGAATATACATATACATAATGGATCGATAAATGGAAAGAAATACACCGTTCATGGAGACGGTAGGTCGTACGTACGCATGAACGCTGTTTTCGTTTCCTTATTGAATTGAATGGAATTAAGTAGATGACATCAATATATATATACATAAATCTTGTAGTATTATTATGTCAAATCATTCATTATTACTTATTATATATACATTAGAATCATTCTTGAATGGTTATCAAGGAGAGTGAATCTAATTGCGTCGTGGAGACGGTATTCCGTATGTAAGCACGAGCGATGATATCATTCCCATGATCATGGAATTTTATTAAAGTTTATAATATTAAAGAATCAATATCACTTTACAATAATCATATATATTCATTACCTTCACCATTATACCCATACATGTAAGGTGGTGGTGGAAAATAGATTACACCACGGCGTGGAGACGGTATTCCGTACGTACGCACGCGTAGTGATTTCATTTTCCGTAGGATGGATAGATGGTTAAATAGGGTTGTTTCATACATATAATGACATATCAATATTTTATTGATACTGATTTTATTACTTCATAATGAAAAAACCTATGAATAATAAGTTGAAGAAGAAATAAAGTTGAAAGAATCGGTAACGGACATTACCTCTTCTTTGAAGCACCTCTTTGTGTCCTCCTATTAGGGCACTAAAATTGGACTTGGAATAAGACCATGACCTCTAGGATGATTATAGGGAAGTGTAGAATATAATTTTTCAGGGTTTGACTGAGCTTGAAGGCTCAAATTGGTGTGAGGAAGGGAGGGATGAGGTGCCCTTTTATAAGGGAGGAGAGGGGCACCTTTGGAAATCATAAAAATATTAATTTATAATAAATCTAACCCAACATAATAACCTCAAAAATGACTCATATTAGAATATTAGATAAGATAAGGTTTTAATATCATCAACCAATATAATTTAGACATTTTAGAAATTTATTTTAAACTTTATCAACTTGATTTATCCTTATTTAATCAATTTAATTTTATTTGTGGTAATAACATTCTAAATTTGAAATTCTAACAAATAATTACTTATTTGTTGTGAATTGTCCATAATTGTATAATTAATAACATTTTAGGCCATATAAATTTAAATTTATAATTTTTATATATTTTTGTGATTTTTAATAAATTTTATAATATGTTATTTTTATAAAATAACAATAGTGTCAATTTTTACACTATTCATTTATTTGAATTTAAATAAAATAAATACAGAATATATGTTCGAACTAAAATCTTTAATAGATTCATAAAATGTCATATGTATATAGAAAATTTGTGGAGAATATTAAATAGTTCATATATTATTTATTTTATTAATTTTAAAACCATTTATTTGGTTTATCTCTTAATAAAATAAATACTACAACATTTTTTTATAATTATTTAATATACTTATATGCTACCTAAAAATTAAAAATTAAATCCTATGATAAAAATAAATCTATTAATTTTCACAATAATACTTTTACTCGACTTTATCATCTAAAAAAAATATTTAAATTGTTATATTTATTTAATTATGAAGGTGACAACTTTGGAATCATTTAAAATAAAATAATATAAATGTCATAATCTCTTTTATAAGTAACCAAATGGTCAAATATTAGATCATTGTATAATTATGGTTTACAATTACATGGACAATAAGTTTTGGTCAGGGGTTTGTGCATTTTATGGTCACTATTAGTTTAATAAAAACTATATTCTTGATTTTTCACCAGATAAACAATTTCTGCATCAATATTGTTTTATAATTAATGATAATTATTTAATCCATAAAAATTATAAATAAATTCATATGATGTATATAATTTTATTTGATTTCTGGAGACTATTCATGTTCGAGGTTTCATGAATTTTATAACTATATTAAAATTAATATACATATAAGATTTAAGAGAGTGACATGTTGTCACTTTATTTGGTTTTAATAATAATTTAGTTATTTTCATAGACAAAAGTCCATTAAATGATTCTAATCCGACCCTTAGGTGATATGGGTCGACTTTTAGTCATCTAATAAGATTTTGGAAAATGTTATGATAATTTTATAATCTTATATTTACCATTAATTACCTGATTTACCTTTAACTGCAGTAAATAAAAATTAATCTCAAAAAAAATAAAAGTAACCTATTAACATAATTTTCACCCAATGAATCCAACTATGGAATCCTTTTTTCAAAATTAAAAACACAGAATTTGCAGAAATTAAATTAAAATTAATCCCGTTGTAGAAATAAAACGGGTTTTTGTTTAAAACATTGCAAAAGATTGAATTGATTTAACCTACGAATTCAATGTAAAATCAATGCTAATGACATACATTATATTTAATGGTATAAATATATTCTATTAATATTTTAAAACCATTCAATATTATAATTTAACCATATAAATTATTACGATGAAAAACGTTGTTTTTGATTAAAATATTTCGTGATTTTACTATTCATCAAAATATGAAAGTTACCAGAATAATATGAAAAATTTATCCAAAGTAAATTTTTATTTCTTTATTCCAAAGAATAATTTTATTTTGTCAAATTAAACTTATAAAAATGTCAAAAACTATATTTAAAGTGGGTGCGCCATCAAAAGGCGTCAAAACTGCATTTTTTAAAAAATACTTATTATACCCGAAAAGTTTTATTTTGTTATTATACCATGTTCTAGAAAATGTGTAAGATGAATAATAATGTTATAAATTTCAAAATTTAGTTAATACTATTCATAACGTCTAGATCATAATAATATTATAATAATATATCGTTGTTTAGTAAAACCTGGTATTGCGTACAACACACGCTATCGAGGAAGGTTGTGATTGCATGTAATGCAAGCCAAGTCAGGGTTGCGTATAATACAACCTAATGTGGTGTTGTGTATAGTACACGATAATCTTGTTGTAGTATAAAACACATGACATAAAATAAATTAAAAAGAATACTTATCATAAAATGTTGTGTTGTTATAGTAGAAGCATGATTTTGTATGTAATTCTAAAAGTGGAGGCACCATTTTTTTAAATTTCACTTGTAAGATGAGTTATATAGTGGGGATAACTAGAAATCTTTTAATGGGTACAATAAACAATGTTTTGTTAGTGTTTTGATGATGTTTGGTTGTTTCTCAGCCTATTATGATTTTTAAGTGACACCATGAGTGACTTTGACTATATTGGATCAAGTATGTTCTTTCTAAGTGGTGGTCCCAAGAACTGTATTTGGTTTTGGATGTTTGATTAAGTTATGTTCAAATTGTTGCTTCAGAAGAACTTTTTGCATTGAATGATGGAATGAAACCATTTAGGTGGGGATTCAAGATTGACATAGGACAATATATTTAGTTGAATTTATACTAAGTATTAACATGGATCAGAAGTATTAAGGTGGGGAAGTTATAAAATCCCACTATTTTAAATGGTTAAAATATTAAATGGATTTAAAATTTTCAATTACTAGACGATTTAATTTTTTATTGGGATTTTAGAATAGAATTTAATGATTTGGAACATCATAAAATGGTTTTTTAGATAAGAAATGTGGTTTGTAAGGTATCTTGGGTTTTCAAGTGAGCATCAATAGATTCAGGTTTTATTTAGTAAGTTTCTTTCTATTTTACCCAAGAGCATAGTTTGCTGTGTATGGTTTATAAAAAATCATGTGGCACCTTGACTACTATGAAATTTTTACTTAATTTTTAACTGAGCATGGTTATTTAGCATGGTTACCACTTAGTTAAGGGAAAACTGTGTGGGATCCCCGGGAAACCATGCATGATGGGTGGTGCCATGGGAAATAGTGCATATTTAGACAATGACATCCGCACAGTTTCAGAAAACCCATATGGGGAATTTTAGGTGAGAGTTAGTGTTGATAGCATGGTTAGTGCATAGTTTGGATAACCATGTAGCCAAATCAAACATGGTGTTTTGGGTTTCCCAATGAAGGGAACAAAATTAATGCACAATTTGGAAAACCATACAACAAAACAATAAAGGTGCATAGTTTTCATTCAAATTTGGTGTTTACTACTTCCCATTTATTATTTTAACTTTACCCTCCCATTATATTCACCACTTACACATGAACAATAGTCGAGATCTTCCTATTTCCTACCTTCCAAAATACCCATCAAGGGGGTTTTCTTCTGAATATTTTCTAGGTAATTTGTGGTAACTCTTACCCTATAATCCTCTCTATTATCCTCCACCTCCTATTCGACTAGATCATTAAATAATTAGGCATTGAAAATGTATTTTCCACTCTTTATATGAAGATGACATCTCGAGATGGTGTCTATGCTTCACCACATTCCATTTAATTGAGTTATGCAACCATAGTATTTTTTATAATCTTTAAAGATTAAACTAAACTAAATTAAATTTTTTTAGTTTCATTGTTTAGGAGATTTTTTCAGTTTGAGGTTGGCAGTTTTCCATGAGTTATTGGTAGGTATTTGGTTGTAGTTTTGATGAAACAAGATCAACTTGTGATAGTTTGGGAATTATTCCTACATTAATAAAATAGATTAATTATATATAATTTGTTTAATTATATAATTAATAATAATATGATTATAATGAACTAGTTTTTATGGTTTCATTGTGGGGAAGGGCCTTAGATGTCTTGGATAGGCCTTGATAGTTGTTATTGAAACTTAGAATAAATGATAGGTTTCAACTAAAAGGTGGTTGATATGTCGTACTTTCATATTAAGTATTAACTTCTACATATGTTTCATCTAATTTTCATGGGACCCACCACTAATTCTTGGTGACCCATTATTAAAAGTATTTTCAATTTAATTAATTAAACTATTTAAATAACTATATTTATTTGTTTAAATAAATTATTTGACATAACCTTTATATTTATAAAAAATTACCCAGGTTCACCTTAGTCCCTTGGGAACAGACTATGTTCCTAGGCCGTCGAAGGTCCTGACCATACTCTAAACCTCTAATTAGTATAAAATCTGACCCTATAGGGATACATTATTACGAATGAGTATATAGATCTAATAGACTATAAAAATGTAAAATTGTGTCATCCATTAAGATTGTGATGGTTTGAGATGTATATTTAGCCCTAAGAGTCATTCGTGACCCGAAGAGCAACCCTCTAACTTCAATTAAGGACTTAATGGTATGTTTTGGTTAAAGTATATGTATTAGGGGATTTATTCCTCTTAATGATGAGATTGGACTTAGGATAAGCCTTTTAAGGGACTCTAAGTCGGGTTCCCTGATCCATTAAGACATTGATAAGGGAAAACTGGGAATATGTAGTGAGAAACATGGGTTTTTTTCCAAAATCATGGATTAACTAACATGACAACAAAGGATAACAACATAATAATATGGGTTCTGGCACTTATCCAAAACCTAAAAATTTATAATAATCATTGATTCATTTATTAGGTAAATTAAATTTTACTAGAAATAGATAATTGTGAATAAACTATAATTTCATGGGGGACAATCCTCCATTAAAATATAATAGGAAAGATTCCAAGAACACCTATGACCTAATCCTTGATACCAACCTTATAAGATGTCGGTTCTGCCTAAATCTAAATTGTGGTAATTCAGTATGATTTAAGTGGGTATATTCTTATTTATAATTATATATCTGAATTAATGATAATAATTACATGAAAATAATGATTCCCAACATATTGAGATACATTTCTTAATGTTTTTAATTAAAATTAATTGATTCTTTTAATTCATTAGATTACTGGTGAGATCTAGATCTAATATTCAATGCTATCATTATCAAAATTCCAATTATCTTTGGGATTTATCATTGTATTTGGAAATAAATGAGGTTTCTAATTGAATATTGGAAACCCCTATTAGATTGAATATGACCAATGATTATTAGAATTATATGATCCATATTATGTTATAGGTTACTGAGTGGCAACATTTCTTCCGATAACTAGATTTTTGTGACATCTTTGAGACCGATAATGAATTCTTCAATTTATGTATGAGATACTCTCTATGACTTTGGGTATTAACCATAATTATATTTCCTTTAGCTATCTAAGAATAATATTTTTATCCAATGATTGATGGATTCTATGTTATAATCTCAGATCAAGGGTGTATTCCTTTTATATATCTTATGAGTCATCGCATTATGAATTTATTCAAGTTTCAAAGACATGATTTATTACGGAATGTGACCCTGGAATCAAACATTAGACTAAAATTGGGAACTCTGAGAAGTCATATGGGTTCAAATGATCAAAAACAATTGAAATATTATGCTTGGATTCCTAGGATCCTACCTGATTCCTTATATATAGGATGTCCATATGATGCATGAAATTTTATCTTATATTTAATAGAGGTGAGTACAGATGATCCTGGGGCTAGGACTCATATCACCTCATGGGGATGTAGCTTACTCAAAGACATCATTGACACTAGCCTAAGCAAGTATAGTTGTCCTGGGTATCCATTAGGCCCATGGTATATCATTTCTCATTTAATGTTTTTTCTACAACTGTTGTTATCATTATTATTATATGGCTGAGTATTTCACATACACATAAACTAATTTTACGGCCTATATATGAGACCAAATTTGTCATTACCTACTAATTTTTGTACCAAAATCCTACTTTGGACTCTTTTTTACATGGGTAATTGTGGATATGTTTCAATGAATTGTATTTATCTGTTTGGGATGAGTTTGGGGATTTAATGGTCGAGGTGGATTGCTCAGATAACATTGGAGTTAAATATGGTTTAGTCTTGTAATTTTGACAATATATTGTATTTTATTTTGTTTATTCTGATAAGAATATGTCTCTAGCCTCGTGGGTGGCCTTTGTATGTATTGTGTGGTTGTTTGGCCCCTTACTTAATTTCATTTACCATTTAGTTTTTATTATATTTATTGGTTCCAAAATCTGATCATTTACTATCCTATATCATATTTTATTATTTTATGCTACTTTTATTACTCTGATATAAGGGAATATTCTCCCAACTGTTACACCATAGGACATGACTACTTTTTGAAAGCCTCTGAAAAATAGGTTGGTGTGCCTGAGGCCATGTGGTAAACTAGTCTGATTACTGTTTATATAGAGATCCAAGTCAAGACATGACATTTCAACTTTTTGATGGATAGAATGAAAGAAAAATAAAAAATAATTCACATTTATATATATATAATAATATCATAAATATCAAATATATTCTTTAAATCCATCATTAAAACCATTAATTTAGGCTGGTTATGGAAAATGGATCACATCGCTATGTGGAGGGGGTAGTCCACACATAAGCACTAGAGATACACTCATTTACCATTTGATGAAAAAAGTGGTTAATAATTGTCTCATCATTATAATAACAATTCATTATATTGAATATTCAAAATTAATTATTTTAGAATGTATAACATTGATTTAAAGGTAGTAGAAGAAGAAATAAAATTGAAATTACTGAGCTAAGAGTTATACCACTTTATTGAGAAAAATCCTACTGGTAACACCTTAAGACATAAACGATGGTATTTTGGAAAGAAAATAAGATCTAAAACATTCTTAAGGGTTCAAGGATGATATTATGTTAGTTATTTTCTAATAAATAGGTATTAAACAATTAGAATAATGGATAATTTGAGGTTCCCTTTTATAAGTGAGCAGAGAGGAACCCTTGGAATTACCTAAAGTATTAAATTAATATAAAATATTTTTAAAGTAAAATTGGCCCCAATTTTATATATTTAAAACATAGGAAAAGTAATATTAAAAACAATATTAGACAATAGAATTTATACAAGTTTAGGAGAGGGTTTAACCCTTATCTCTTAGTTTTAACCCATCTTAGACCTTTTGATGATTCACTACTAAAATAACGTGCTTTATTAGTGCTCAAAATGGGCTTTAACAACACTAAAAAAGCAATGTAAAGCTCAGTGTTGATATGGGGGTCCGCTTTATTAGTGCTAAAAAAAATGATAAATGCCCTTCCAGCTGTAACATAAAATTTTGCAGCTTCACACCCAAGCAAGACCTGCAAAAAATTCAGCATACCAATAAGTATACCCATAAAAAATTAACATATAATTCATAAGGTAATTACAGAAGTTATACACATACAAAAAGTATACCCATACAACATTAAGTAATAATTCATATGTTAATTAAATACATAAATAATTCAATTCAGATTTCAGGGGGATGGGGGGCTCTTCAGGGGTTTGGGGTGGCTGTCCAAGGGGGTAGGGGGTGTCTCGGGGGGGGGGGGAATCCTAGGTGGTGGGGGGGAGGGGTTTTTCTAGTGTGGTGCCTAGGGGTTGGGGTGGTTTCCAGGGTTTGGGGGGATTTCCAGGGGTGGGGGTGGGGGTCTAAAAGGTTATGGGGCGGTCCAAGGGGGTGGGTGGTGTCCAGGGGGTGAGGGTGGCTATGTATGGGGGTGGGGATGTCCGGGGGGTGGGTGTGGGGGGGTGACCACCATGGGGGGGGGGGGGGGGTTGTTGTCCATGGTGGGGGGTGTCCATGGTGGTTTCCAGGGGGTGGGGTGGTGTCCAGGGGGTTGGGGGTCTTTCCAGGGGTTGGGGGTGTCCAGGGGGTGGGGGTGTCCAGGGGGTGGGGTGGTTTCCAAGGGGTTGTGGGTGGCCGTCCATGGGGATGGGGGTATCCAGGGATATGGTGGGTGGGTGGGTGGGGGTTGTCCATGTGGTTGGGTAGTGTCTAGAAGGGGTAGGGGTCGTCCAAGGGGTTGGGGGTGTCCAGGGGGTGGAGGTTTTTAGGGTGGGGGTGTCCATGGGGGTGGGGTGGTGTCCAGGGGGTCAGGTGGTGTCTAGGGGATTGTGGGTGGCTATCCAGGGGGGTGGGGATGTCCATGAGGTGTGGGGTGTCCAGGTGGTGGGGTGGTGTCTAGGAGCGGTGGGGTGGGGGTCCAGGGGGTTGGGGGTGTCCAGGGGGGCTATCTAGGGTGGTGTTAGGGGATGTTCATGAGAGTGTCTAGGGGGGTTTTGGTTTTCCATACGTCAATCCAAATGCGTTTGGTTGGTTTTCCGTACGTCTGTTGTTGTTTTCACTTAAAATTTTCTACATTTAAAAAATAGAGGGAATCTTTGAGTGATACCGGCAACACTGTGCATCAGATTGAGGAAAGGTTGAATGACACACATCACAAATGACCAATGGATCATTCCCCTAATGTATCAACTCAATACAAATGCTTTTGGCCAGTTTTCTGTACAGCAGTTGTTGTTTTCATTTAAATTTCTGTCCAATTTAAACAAAATAGAAGCACTTTGAGTGATACATTCCATTGCATGCCTAGGATTGAGGTGGGGTTGACTCGTACACATCAAAAATGACCCATGTAGTGTTCTCCTAAATTATCAACACAATCCTAATGTGTTTGGTTGGTTTTCCATACGTTAGTTGTTGTTTTCACTTAAAATTCTATCTATTTTAATCAAAAGAGAGACACTTTTAGTGATACCACCCACATCATGCCTCAAATTGAGGTCAGGATGACTTTTATATGTCACAAAAGACCCATGGATTGTTATCCTAATGTATCAATACAATCTGAATTCATTTGTTCAATTTTCCCTACGTCAGTTGTGGTTTTTACTTAAAATATTTAGTCCATTTTAAACAAAATAGAGATACATTGAGTGATACTGCACACAATATGCCTCAGATTGAGTCAGAGTTGACTCTTACATTTCAAAAATGACCCATGGACCATTCTTCTAAATTATCAACACAATCTGAATGTGTTTGGTCAGTTTTTTGTACGTCAGTTGTTGATTTCACTTAAAATTTTGTCCATTTTAAACAAAAGAGTGACACTTTGAATGATACCAGCCTCACATTGCACCATATTGAGTTAGGGATGAGAATAAATATCAAAAATGACTCATGGATCGTTCTTCTAAAGTATAAACACAATCTGAATGTGTTTGGTCAGCTTTCCGTAACTCAGTTGTTATTTTCACTTAAAATTCTTTCCATTTTAAACAAAAGAGAGACACATTGAGTGATACTGGCCACAACATGCCTGGTATTGAAGAGAAGTGGACTCATATAAATCAAAAATGACCGATGTATCTTTATCCTAATGTATAAACACAATATTAATGTGTTTGGTTGGTTTCCCATATGTCAGTTGTTGTTTTCACATAAAATTCTGTCCATTTTAAACAAAAGAGATATACTTTGAGTGATACCAGCCACACCGTGCCTCAAATTGAGGTAGGGTTGATTTTTATAAGTCCAAAATGACGCATGGATAACTATAATTAAGTATCAACACAATACTAATGTGTTTGTTATGTTTTTCATACGTCAGTTGTTGTTTTCACTTTAAATTTTGTCCATTTTAAACAAAAGAGAGATAATTTGAGTGATACTGGCCACAATGTGCCTCTTATTGAGGTAGGGTTTACTATTAAAAGTCACAAATAACCCATGTTTTATTATACTAAAGTATCAACACAATCGAAATGCGTTTGGTTGGTTTTCTGCATGTGAGTTGTTGTTTTAACTTAAAATTCATTCCATTTTAAACAAAAGAGAGACACTTTGAGTGATACCGGCCACACGGTGCCTCATATTGAGGGTAGGTTTACTATTATACATCAAAAACAACCCATGGATTATTCTAATAAAGTATCAACACAACCTGAACTCATTTGGTTGGTTTTCCATATGTTAGTTGTGGTTTTCACTTAACATTATGTCCATTTTAAACAAAAGAGAGACACATTGAGTAATACCGGCCACACATTGCGTTGTATTGAAGATGGGTTGAGACATAAACGTCACACATGACCCATGGATTGTTATAATAAAGTATCAATAGAATAAAAATACATTTATTCAGTTTTCTGTATGTCAGTTGTTGTTTTCAATTAAAAATCAGCCCATTTTAAACCAAGGAGAGACACTTTGAGTGATACTGGCCACAACATGCCTCATATTGAGTAGGAATTTAACTTTAAACATAAAAAATGACCCATAGATTGTTCCTATAATGTATCAACATAATACTAATGCATTTGGATGGTTTTCTATACGTGATTTGTTGTTTTCACTTGAAATTCTGTACAATTTAAACAAAAGAGAGACACCTTGAGTGATATCGGCCACACCATGAATTATATTGAGTATTTTTTGGCTTTAAAATGTCACAAATGACCCATGTATCATTCTGATAAAATATCAACATAATTAGAAAGTGTTTTGTCTGTTTTTTAACGTCAGTTATTGTTTCCTGTTAAAATTTTATCCATTTTAAACAAAAGAGGGACACTTTGAGTGATATAGGGCACACCATGCCTTTTATTGAGGACGATTTGACCCATAAAAATCCAAAATGACTGATGGATTGTTATCCTAATGTATCAGAACAATCCTAATGTGTTTGGTTGGTTTTCCGTATGTCAGTTGTTGTTTTTACTTAAAATTTTTCCCATTTTAAATAAAAGAGAGAGACACTTTGGGTTATCCCAGCAACACCATGCCTCATATTGAGGCGTTGTTAACTCTTACATGTGAAAAATAAATCATTGGTCATTATACATATATATAAACACAATCCGAATGCATTTGGTCAGTTTTCCATGCGTACGTTGTTGTTTTCACTAAAAATTCTGTCCATTTTAAACAAAAGGGATGCTGATTGAGTGATACTGGCCACACTATACCTCTAATTGAGGCAGATTTGACTCATAGACATCAAATATAACACATGGATCATTATCCTAAATTATCAATACAATCCTAAAGCGTTTGGTCAGTTTTTTGTATGTCAGTTGTTGGTTTCCCTTAAAATTATTTCAATTTTAAACAAAAGAGAGAGACTTTGAGTTATACCGTCCACACCATGCCTCAGATCAAGGATGGGTTGACTCATAAAAGTCACTCATTACCCATGGATCTTTATTCTGATGTATCAACACCATTTGAATGTATTTGGTCAGTTTTCTGTACGTCAGTTGCTGTTTTCACTTAGAATTCTATCCATCTTAATGAAAAGAGATATAATTTGAGTAATAATGGCCACACCATGCCTCATATTGGGGTGGGGTTATCTTGTAAACATTACACATGGCCTATAGATCATTATCCGAAAGTATAAACACAATCTTAATGTGTTTGTTCAGTTTTTTTGTATGTAATTTGTTGATTTCAATTAAAATTCATTCCATTTTAAACAATAGAGAGACACTTTTTGTGATAAAAGAGACACCATGCCTTGGATTGAGGAAAGTATGACTCTTACATGTTAAAAATAACACATGTATCATTCTCTTAATGAATCAACACAATCCTAACATGCTTGGTCAGTTTTCTGTACTTAAGTTGTTTATTTCACTTAAAATTCTATCCATTTTAAACAAAAGAGATAATCTTTGAGTGATATCGGCATCACCATGAATCATATTGAGGTGAGATTGACTTTTAAAAATTAAAAATGACCCATGGATCATTATTCTAAAGTATCAACACAATATCAATGTGTTTGGTCATTTTTTTGTACGTCAGTTGTTGTTTTCACTTAAAATTCAGTCCATTTTAAAAAAAGAGAGACACTTCGAGTGATACCGGCCACACCGTGCCTTGGATTGAGACTGCGTGGACTCTTACATGACAATCATGACCCATGGATCATTTTCTTAAATTATCAACACAATATGAATATGTTTGGTTGGTTTTTTGTCTGTCATCTTTTTCTTTCACTTAAAATTCAGTCCATTTTAAATAAAAGAGAGCCACTTTTAGTGATACCGGCCACACTGTGCCTCAGATTGAGGTGTGGTATAATTTTACATGTCACACATGACCCATGAATCATTCTACTAATGTTTCAACACAATCCTAATGTGTTTGGTGAGATATGATGGTATTTTTGATATTTTAATGGTTTTTTTATCCAAAGCACAAAGAAAGTGGTTCATCATTCTTGCATGTTTCCAGTGCATTTTATCTGTTAAATGGACAAATGAATCATTGGAGGAAGGATGTTTTATTTAATAACAATTACAATTTTCCTACGAACATTTATATAGAACAATGTTTCATCTTTTAACCTCCTTAACCCCTCTAAAAATGGCCACCAATTGCACACGCCCCCAAATCAGATCTTCATGATATTTGTGTACAATATTCCATCAGGAATTCAGCCCACTTGTTTTTGAACAAATCTATATTGTCTTGTGAATATGAGGCTTTTTGACAGACAGATTAGTACTTCAAAATATTTAAATAATTAAATAATAAATATTTTAAATGAAATAGTAGTTGTTTTTTAAAATACCTCTTTAGGGATGCTAGTTTATTGATGGAAAATGATCTCTCTCATAAATTTTCATACATAATATCGCAATAATTATTGTTTGTATGTTTTGGAAATTGGAAAAAAATTGATTATCAGAAGAATAAGTAAATTTCATTTTGATATGTGTTTGGATTGTGAAATTTTATTATATATTCCCTGATATTTTTCCAGACATAGTACTTGGTCGCCTACTTATGCTTATCCCTTATCCTCATCCTTTTTATATGATATTGATACACCACCCTATCATAACGTAATCCTCAATAAAATATAACATAAATTACATTACTTCATGTTTAGGCCAAAAATGTAGGATGTAGTGTCTTACAGATTCACAAACTCTTTCATGTGTGGTCGGTTTGTTGGTTATCCTTGCATTGAATCTAGAAAATAAATCTCTGGAGTATCTGTTTTCACCATAATTAACATCCAATTATTCCTAAAAACACAGAAAGGAATTAGTAAAAAAAGAATTGACAATATAATTTATATGCACTAATCATAGTGTTTTACCCCTACATGGTTGGTAATAGGAAGGGGTTGTCATCTGTAATCATTCTTTCAAATGTTTTCAACAATCCTTTCACTATTTCATCCTTTTTTGATGGCTCTAATTTTTTTAGTTGTGTTAATGTGTTATGAGGACTAACGAGTCTGAATTTAGGTTCATGGGAAATTTCCTTCAATTGTTTTTCATATATACGCCTAAAAATAATATAAAATTCATTTAGTCATAATTAGAACATTATATCAGCTTTTAGAAAATCAATTCATGAAAACAAAAATCATATATACATTTAAAACTGTGATGCCTAGCCCATCGTATTCAAGAATCCCATTTACTTTTTTGTTGTAACGAAATATTGAATTTCCTCTCCATTTATTTTTTTCTATATTCACTATATGACTTATAAATTTTTTTAGCCTCTAATCCACACAAGTATTCAATTCTAGTAAATGTGGATAGAGAACATGTGGTGTTATTGTGCTTTCAGCAGCTCTTTGGGATCGGTTGGTAGATCCTTTAGATGCTTTTGATCCAACATCTCTTGTCACACCCTTACCTTTATCCATTTATAATAACATTCATAGGTTCAAACCATTTTTCATTAATTTTTAACGGTTTATCTTGAAAAAAATTGAAATAAATACCTCTTTGTCTACATGTACTCTAACAAGTTGTGATGGCCATGAAATGAATGTCCCTATAGCCTTTTTGACTATATAAATATCATCATCATCTAATGGAATAGGTAGCTCTGCATTTGTCTCATGGTCTACATTAATCATCACTTTTAGATGATCTTTTGGATGTTGTCTATTATACAGCTTGTCCTCTGGGATGTTGAACACCATAGCCCTCACTACAAGTTGATAGGTTGGTGTTGACAGATATAAATGATAGTCATTATCACCCTATGGAAGATTAGTATAGGAAAAGTATCAGTGTTTTTCTGATTCACTTTTCATGGGAATAATTATTAGAATATTCATTACCATGGCTAAGACAGCTCTTTTACGGGAACGGCTCGCCACAAAGCTGGTGGGGGTGGGGAGGGATCTTAACACATTGGTTATTCCTGAGTTTTTTCTTCTCCTTGCTTCCCACCAATAATGGTTTCTAGAAACTCTCCCTGCCATTGAAATCATTCATCAGGAGTTTCTATTATTTCGCTCATTTGTTTCATTTCTTCATTTATTCATTTCTATCATCTATTTTTTTTCTCAAAATATACTCGGGGTGTCACCCAAAACCCCACACCTCTGACACGACCATATTTTTCATGCTGCTTCAAGGCTGTCGATAATAGATCTGTATCCTCAACAAGAGTAGATAATTCCTATGTATTTTAGATATAAGAAGAAAAGTTATTATTATTATGTAATATCAATTTAAAACCAATCTTTTTATCATGTCTATAACGACCCATACTTTACATACATTGTTAATACTTCAAAATTGAAGCACACTTATTACAACATATGACAAAACCACAAAGGACCGTATAGGTATAGTGTCTTTAGAAACTGGGAAACATAAACAACTGGTTCATAAATCTTCTACAGTGCCTCCCATTTATTTCATCATATCTAGGGTCCCTTTTAGCATATTCTACTTAATATCCATCTTCCTGACCTGGGGAAAAGAAAACATAAAAGGGTGAGCTCAAATGCTCAGCAAGGGCAATAAAGGAAATAAAAATCATATCATATCTTTTTTAAAAAAATCATAACCTGCAAAAGAGATCATAAAATCTTAATAAATCATAGAAGTGAAAATGAGATCCCCATAATCATAACATGAAACTTGAAACTTTGTGGCATGCACACATAATCATGGAAAATCATTTCTTGTTAGTCTTGACTCATTGCCAAGACCATCTTAGTGGACAAAGTCCCTTTCTGAACCGAGTTCACTCCTCGTTTCAGTCCTGTATCACTGAACCGAAATAACCTTCCGTTCCAGCCATGTCTATCTCATGAGATATATAATCTTTACCCAATGCATTGGAGGGAGATATAGGTCCCACACATCTTATAATGAATCCTTTCTTATGTGTGCCACATAATCATAAAACATACATCATATCATAACCCATGTAATAAAAATGGGATTCTTAAACAACATGACATCATAAAACAATTCATATAAGATAAAGGAATTCATAAACATAATTCCATCACAACATAGTAAAAACAATGTAAAAATATGGATAGAAACAGAACCCTTTATTATCTTAGATGGAAAATAATTTTGATAAAACACTTGAATTGAATTCTTGAGGAAAATATCCTTTCTTCTTCAAAATCAATTTCTTTTCACAAAACATCATGCAATTTTAAAAGAAAGAGATTTTATTGAAAATAGTCATGAAATCTTTTATAGGAAGCTTCATGAAAATAAGGCTTTATAAAACAGTAGAAATCCGTTCGTGTCGTATAAGTTAAAAAAAACATTCTTCGTACTTTTGTCGGAAAAGTCAAAAAAGTACCTCGTACGGAAAAACGACAAAAGATTCCTTTCATATTCTTTACTAAAAACTCACCTAAGGGTAAAATTGGATTTAAACTATTGCAAGTGGATGGAAACAATATAACATATTGAGGGAACATGGATGTGGATGATAAAATACACCCCAGTAAATACTTACGAATAAACAATCTCGGATAAAAATGAGATTGTGATATTTCCCTTACCTTAGGTCCAATTTGCCTTGTATGTGTCCGAAGCTCCTGTATAATGGTTTAAATAATGTTATTGACTTATTCCAGAATCATACATGTTGATATGATATCATATATGGTCATATTATTATCTTCTTGTTAGTAATATTTCATTGTTACTTGTTACTCGGGTCTTTATAACTTTTTGTTCTTATGCGTGTTTTGCCGAATAAATTCTTATTCTTATTTAAAGGTTATAGATACCTTATATCCAGAATGGTATTAGTGTAACATATATCATATTTATTCATTCAATTCATTTATATAATTACTATGTAATGATGATCATGTAGAACGAGTCGCATCACATCGTGGAGACGGTATTCCGTACGTACGCACGAGTGATGATATCGTTCCTATGATCGTGGAAATGTATTGGAGTATATATAGATATTATTTCAGTATCAATATTACTTTATAATATTCATAAATAGTTACTCATTACACCATTATACCTATCCTTGTAAAGTGATGGTGGAAAAATAGATTACACCACGGCGTGGAGACGGTATTCCGTACGTACGCACGCGCGGTGATTTCATTTTTCCGTAGGATGGATAGAAGGTGAATTAGGGTTGTTTCATATTTATAATAACATATCAGTATGTAAGTAATACTGATGTTATTACTTCATCATGAAACAACTAAAGAAGAAGAAGAAAGAAATTGAAAAGATCGGTAATGGATATTACCTCTTCTTTGGAACACCTCTTTGAATCCTCCACTTAAGGAACTAAGAGTGGTTTTTGGAGAAGAACAGGACCTCTAGGACTATTCTAGGGAAGTGGAGAGGAGAAAATGGCAGGGGTTGGCCGAGCTTGAGTGCTCAATTTGGTGTGAGGAGGAGGGGGAGGAGGTGCCCTTTTATAATGGAGGAGAGGGGCACCTTAGGAATATCTCAAAATATTATTTTATATTAAAGTCAAAATCGGTTTATAATGGTTCCAAAGGGTCTTATTTCGAAGATAAAGTGGGGAAGGGTCGAAATCCTATCAACCAATAGGATTTATACAAGTTTAGGGTATTATTTTAACCTTATTAATTAGATTTAACTCTAAGTTAAATAATTTAACTTTTACCATGTCTTTTTGTTTTCTTTCACTATATGGTTAATACACTTACTATAACATGTCAAACGAACCCCAAATTGTTTATTATTAAAATATATATCCTTATCTAAGTCATTTGGCCGAACCTTAGATTTTTAGGAATACAATAACAATTAATAATATAATATTTGATTTAAAAACTATTTTGTGTCAATTTTGACACTATTTGATATATGATTTTTGTGAAAGTCATAACAGAATTATATGTTCGAAACAAGTTGATTAAATCAACACTAATATATCATAGTAACCTATAAAATTAGTGGAATTCATAAAAAGTCTTAAATTACATTTATTTTGGTGTTTATAACATCAATTATGTCAATATTTCATTAATAAGATAATTACTGCATCATCATTGTGTCATAAATAAATTAACTTATTTAAAGTCTAAAAATTACAAATAAAATACCATTATGTAGGAAATCCTTTTAGCTTTCTAATGAATATTTACAATCGAATTTATCTTATGTATAACCCCATATTAAAAATGATTTACTTATTAAACTTTGATTTTAACTATTTTAACCCTTCTTTAAATAAATTAATAATAAATGTCCTAATCTAATCCAAGTGGGCCTAAATGGTCATATTTTATTCCTAAGTTTGTTTTTGGTCGAATTACACTTGTCCAATAGAAATAGGACATGTGTTAGGGTAATATTGATATCATATTTACCCTTAGTTACCCTATTTACTATTAACCGCGGTAAAAATAGTAAAAAGTTACTATTCACCAAAAAATTATTTTCATCTCATTGAACCACATTTTAGTCCTTGATATTAACCGTGTCTCTCGGATTTTTGAAATTCCATTCACAGAAGCGGTAAAATTAAGTTTTATGCAAAAATTCAGTTTTTAACCTACCACTTAGTGGTTTCACTATTCATCAAAAATTGAAAGTTTTCAGAAAAATACCAAAATTTCACCCTAGGCTAATTTCGATATTCTGAGTCCAAAAATGAAGTCCATTTTGAAAAATAAAATTTATAAAATTTATAAAATTTCAAAAAGTGGTTATTACTATTCATAACGGCTAGTTTTAATAGTATATTGTTGTTTAGTGAAACTCGGTATTGCGTACGCTGCAAGCTATCGAGGAAGGTCGCGATTGCGTGCAAAGCAAGCCAAGCAAGTGTTGTGTAGAAAAAGATTCCTTTGATGGTTTATATAACATAAAAGTCTCGGGTGTTACATTCTACCCCCCTTAAAAAGAATTTCGCCCTCGAAATTCGTCACTTTGTAACAAACAGATGAGGATACTTCTCCCTCATCATATCCTCAAGCTCCCAAGTAGCTTCTTCAAGTTGGTGGTTCCTCCATAAAACTTTCACCAATCGAGTGGTCTTGTTTCGTAGAACTTTTTCGCTACGATCCAGAATCTCTATCGGTTGTTCTTCATAAGAAAGATCTTGCTCCAGCGGTACAACTTCTGAGCTGAGTACATGTGAAGGATCAGGTATGTACTTTCTCAGGAGAGATACATGGAACACATCGTGAACTTGAGAGAGATTCGGTGGAAGCGCCAATCGGTAAGCTACCTTCCCAACACGATCCAGTATTTCGAAAGGACCGATATATCTAGGGCTCAACTTCCCCTTCTTTCCAAATCTCATAACCCTCTTCCAGGGAGATATTCGTAAGAACACTTTATCACCCACTTCAAACTCTAGGTCTTTTCTTCGGTTGTCGGCATAACTTTTCTGTCGACTCTGAGCTGCTCTTATGTGTTGTTGAATAGATCTGACCTTTTCTGCCATTTCATCAACGAGGTCAGGTCCTAATAGCTTCCTTTCCCCAACTTCATCCCAGCAAGTTGGAGTCCAACATTTCTTTCCATAGAGAGCTTCATAAGGAGCCATCTGAACACTGGAGTGAAAGCTATTATTATAAGAAAATTCCACCAAAGGTAGGTGTTGATCCCAACCTCCTTTGAAATCCATAGAGCAAGCTCTCAACATATCTTCTAGGGTTTGAATTGTTCTCTCAGACTGACCGTCTGTCTGGGGATGATAAGCAGTGCTGAAACTCAACTCTGTATCCAGAGTATGCTGAAGACTTCGCCAGAACTTCGAGGTAAATCTCGGATCCCGATCAGATATAATAGAAAGTGGTACTCCATGCAATCTTACCACTTCCTTTACATATATCCTGGCAAGCTGATCTAGAGAGAAATCCTCTCTAATAGGAATGAAGTGTGCAGACTTTGTAAGACGATCAACTATGACCCAGATAGTATTATTGCCTTTGGACGTTTTAGGAAGTCCTGTGACAAAGTCCATAGTGATGTTTTCCCATTTCCATTCGGGTATGGGTAATGGTTGTAACATCCCCTTAGACTTCTGTCTCTCAGCTTTAACTTGTTGACAAACCAAGCATCGAGATACATATTCAGCAACATCTCTTTTCATGCCATCCCACCAGAAGTACTCTTTCAGGTCCCTATACATCTTCGTACTTCCAGGATGAATAGAGAATGATGAACTATGAGCCTCATCCAGCAGCTCCTTCTTTAATTCGGGGATGGGAGGAACACAAACCCGATTCCTGAACTTTATTATCCCATCACAATCAAGGTTGAATTCAGGAACATTTCTCACCTTCTTTTGTAACTCGACATCTTCTTTCTGTGCCTCTTTAATCTTCACATGTATAGATGGTTGAACATTCATTTGAGAAAGATAAGATTTTTCCCCTTTCATTATAACTCCAAGATCCATCCTTTGTAAATCCATAAATATTGGATCTTTTGTGATCCTCATCATGGATAAACTAGCATGGTCTTGTCGACTTAATGCATCTGCCACCTTGTTTGCTTTCCCAGGGTGGTAATGGATTGAGCAGTCATAATCCTTAATCAGCTCCAACCATCTTCTTTGACGCATATTCAACTCCTTTTGTGTGAAAATATACTTTAAACTTTTATGATCAGTATAAATATCACACCTTTCACCATAAAGGTAATGCCTCCAAATCTTTAATGCAAAGATTACCGCAGCCAACTCCAAATCATGTGTTGGGTAATTTTGCTCATGGATTTTCAACTGTCGCGAGGCATAAGCTATCACCATATCATTTTGCATAAGAACACACCCCAATCCCTTCTTGGATGCATCACTGTAGATCACAAACCTTTCTCCACTACAAGGCAGTGTGAGCACAGGTGCACTGGATAACCTTCTTTTCAACTCCTTGAAATTCTCTTCACATTCCTCTGTCCAGACAAACTTAACTCCTTTCCGAGTCAACTTGGTGATTGGATTAGATAATCGTGAAAAATCTTTTACAAAACGTCGATAATATCCAGCCAAACCAAGAAAACTTCGGATCTCAGTTACTGTTGTTGGTCTCGACCATCTTTCGATAACCTCTGTTTTTGCTGGATCCACAGATATCCCCTCTTTTGAGATTATATGACCCAAAAATGCAACTTTTTGAAGCCAAAATTCACACTTGGTAAATTTGGCATAAAGCTTCTCCTTTCTCAGGGTCTTCAATATAATTCTCAAGTGATCTTCATGCTCTTCCTTGCTCTTTGAATAGACAAGAATATCGTCTATAAAGACTACCACAAATTGATCAAGGTAGTCTCTAAAGACTCTATTCATTAGATCCATGAAGATAGCAGGGGCATTAGTAAGACCAAATGGCATCACTATAAATTCATAGTGTCCATACCTTGTACGGAAAGCCGTCTTTGGTATATCCTCCATTTTGACCCTTAATTGATGATACCCTGAACGAAGATCAATCTTGGAAAAGTATTGAGCTCCGCGTAGTTGGTCAAACAAGTCATCAATGCGTGGGAGAGGATATTTGTTCTTGATAGTGATCTTGTTAAGTTCTCGATAATCAATGCAGAGTCTCATTGATCCATCTTTCTTCTTAACAAATAGAACAGGTGCTCCCCAAGGTGACGCACTGGGGCGTATGAATCCCTTATCAAGATTCTCTTGGAGTTGCTTCTTCAATTCCTGCAACTCAATTGGGGCCATTCTATAAGGTGTCTTTGAAATAGGCAAAGCACCCGGTACGAGTTCTATTGAAAACTCAACTTCACGATTTGGTGGAAGACCCGACAATTCCTCCGGAAAGACATCATCAAACTCTCGTACAATGGGCATATTCTTAATCGTGAGTTTCTCACCAACCATTTGAGATAAATAACCTTCATTTAGTGGAATCAATACCCATAAGATGGAAGAAATTTCCACTGGAAGGTTATGTTCGTCCTTGCATTGATAGACGATCGTAAATTTATCTGGAATATGAAATGTGACTTCCCTTCTTTGGCAATCGATATGAGCTCCATGTAGAGAAAGCCAATCCATGCCAAGAATCACATCAAATTCCACTAAAGGAAGGATCACAAGATTTGCAGGAAGTACTTTCCCACAAACTTCGATCGGAGAAGAATTATAAACTTTTGATGCGATTGATGTGCCATTAGGTGTTGTCACAGCTAACTCAACATCTAATTGTTGAGGTAATACGGTGATACCCTTAGAAAAGTCTTCAGAAATAAAAGAGTGGGTGGATCCAGAATCAAATAAAACATTTGCTACTTTAGAGTGGATGGTAAGTGTACCTTTCACCACATCGTTATCGTACTCCACATCGCTGGTAGAAATTGCATGTGACTTTCCTTTGTCTTTAGCCTTAAGAGTTTGTTGACGTCGACCATCATCATCAACCCTTGGATTTGGGCATTGATTGGCATAATGCCCCATCTCCTTGCACTTGAAACATTGAAGTGTAGTAGGATCATTCTGTGTATCCCTTCCTTTGTTTGCATCATTAGACATCTTCTTCCCATTATCACGGCATTCAAATGCCCGATGACCTTCTTTTCCACATTTAAAACATTTACTTGTCCCTTTAAGACAACTCCCTCCATGTTTCTTTCCACACTTTGAGCATAATGAAAAGCTCATCTTCTTTTCCGTGTGCTCTTTAGATTTTTCTTTGAATTCCATCTTCCTCTTCTTATCAAACCCATGTGACTGATGGGTTACTCCAATCTCCATCTCGACTTTGAGAGCACATCGAACGATTTCCTCGTAGCTATTGAAGTCCCATATGGCTAACGCCCTTCGAAGACTTGGTTTTAAGCCACTAAAGAATCGATCGATCTTACTCTCAGGTTGGATAATAATACCAGAAGCGTACCTTGCAAGTCTTGTAAAATTTGCTTCATAGGTACTAACAGATTCATCATCCCTTTGCTTCAGTTCAAGGAACTCTTTCTCCATTTTTGTTCGGAGAATACGAGGGAAGTACTTATTGAAAAATAAGTTCTTGAACTCGTCCCATTCCATAGACTCAATTTCATCCCTTTGCCTCGTATTCTTAACAAGATTCCACCATTGATCAGCATCTCCTTCCAAACGATACACTGCTAGGATGACTTTATCATGTTCAGAACATTGAAGAACTGAAAATATCTTTTCAGTTGTACTAATCCATTGTTCAGCAACTAATGGATCAGTAGACCCACTGAAAGAAGGTGGACGCTGCCTCATGAAGGATTCAACAGAATGTTGCTCCCTCCTTTGCTCGTTTGGAAATCCTGCATGATTCATAGCTTGAGAAAGTTGTGTGAGCATGGCTACAAGATTTTGCATTCCAGCTCCCATATCGTTTGGTTGCTCAGGGGTACAATCATTGCATTGCCCATCGCATTCCGCATTAACACGGTTCCTTCGGGTTCCAGCCATTGACTAAAACCAAGAAGAATAGTGTGAGAAACACTAATTATAATAGAAAACCACATAATTCAAGAATAAAATTTTCATGCTTAAGGTCTTATCCTAGGTTATTCAAGGCCATTTCTAAAACACTAAGATTGTGTTCTATGCTTAGACTTATCCTTAGGGTTCTTACTAAGGCTTTCACATCCTAGTTTCCAAAGGTTGACTATAACCTCCCTTTGATACCAACTATAACGACCCATACTTTACATACATTGTTAATACTTCAAAATTGAAGCACACTTATTACAACATATGACAAAACCACAAAGGACCGTATAGGTATAGTGTCTTTAGAAACTGGGAAACATAAACAACTGGTTCATAAATCTTCTACAGTGCCTCCCATTTATTTCATCATATCTAGGGTCCCTTTTAGCATATTCTACTTAATATCCATCTTCCTGACCTGGGGAAAAGAAAACATAAAAGGGTGATCTCAAATGCTCAGCAAGGGCAATAAAGGAAATAAAAATCATATCATATCTTTTTAAAAAAAATCATAACCTGCAAAAGAGATCATAAAATCTTAATAAATCATAGAAGTGAAAATGAGATCCCCATAATCATAACATGAAACTTGAAACTTTGTGGAATGCACACATAATCATGGAAAATCATTTCTTGTTAGTCTTGACTCATTGCCAAGACCATCTTAGTGGACAAAGTCCCTTTCTGAACCGAGTTCACTCCTCGTTTCAGTCCTGTATCACTGAACCGAAATAACCTTCCGTTCCAGCCATGTCTATCTCATGAGATATATAATCTTTACCCAATGCATTGGAGGGAGATATAGGTCCCACCCATCTTATAATGAATCCTTTCTTATGTGTGCCACATAATCATAAAACATACATCATATCATAACCCATGTAATAAAAATGGGATTCTTAAACAACATGACATCATAAAACAATTCATATAAGATAAAGGAATTCATAAACATAATTCCATCACAACATAGTAAAAACAATGTAAAAATATGGATAGAAACAGAACCCTTTATTATCTTAGATGGAAAATAATTTTGATAAAACACTTGAATTGAATTCTTGAGGAAAATATCCTTTCTTCTTCAAAATCAATTTCTTTTCACAAAACATCATGCAATTTTAAAAGAAAGAGATTTTATTGAAAATAGTCATGAAATCTTTTATAGGAAGCTTCATGAAAATAAGGCTTTATAAAACAGTAGAAATCCGTTCGTGTCGTATAAGTTAAAAAAAACATTCTTCGTACTTTTGTCGGAAAAGTCAAAAAAGTACCTCGTACGGAAAAACGACAAAAGATTCCTTTCATATTCTTTACTAAAAACTCACCTAAGGGTAAAATTGGATTTAAACTATTGCAAGTGGATGGAAACAATATTACATATTGAGGGAACATGGATGTGGATGATAAAATACACCCCAGTAAATACTTACGAATAAACAATCTCGGATAAAAATGAGATTGTGATATTTCCCTTACCTTAGGTCCAATTTGCCTTGTATGTGTCCGAAGCTCCTGTATAATGGTTTAAATAATGTTATTGACTTATTCCAGAATCATACATGTTGATATGATATCATATATGGTCATATTATTATCTTCTTGTTAGTAATATTTCATTGTTACTTGTTACTCGGGTCTTTATAACTTTTTGTTCTTATGCGTGTTTTGCCGAATAAATTCTTATTCTTATTTCAAGGTTATAGATACCTTATATCCAGAATGGTATTAGTGTAACATATATCATATTTATTCATTCAATTCATTTATATAATTACTATGTAATGATGATCATGTAGAACGAGTCGCATCACATCGTGGAGACGGTATTCCGTACGTACGCACGAGTGATGATATCGTTCCTATGATCATGGAAATGTATTGGAGTATATATAGATATTATTTCAGTATCAATATTACTTTACAATATTCATAAATAGTTACTCATTACACCATTATACCTATCCTTGTAAAGTGATGGTGGAAAAATAGATTACACCACGGCGTGGAGACGGTATTCCGTACGTACGCACGCGCGGTGATTTCATTTTTCCGTAGGATGGATAGAAGGTGAATTAGGGTTGTTTCATATTTATAATAACATATCAGTATGTAAGTAATACTGATGTTATTACTTCATCATGAAACAACTAAAGAAGAAGAAGAAAGAAATTGAAAAGATCGGTAATGGATATTACCTCTTCTTTGGAACGCCTCTTTGAATCCTCCACTTAAGGAACTAAGAGTGGTCTTTGGAGAAGAACAGGACCTCTAGGACTATTCTAGGGAAGTGGAGAGGAGAAAATGGCAGGGGTTGGCCGAGCTTGAGTGCTCAATTTGGTGTGAGTAGGAGGGGGAGGAGGTGCCCTTTTATAATGGAGGAGAGGGGCACCTTAGGAATATCTCAAAATATTATTTTATATTAAAGTCAAAATCGGTTTATAATGGTTCCAAAGGGTCTTATTTCGAAGATAAAGTGGGGAAGGGTCGAAATCCTATCAACCAATAGGATTTATACAAGTTTAGGGTATTATTTTAACCTTATTAATTAGATTTAACTCTAAGTTAAATAATTTAACTTTTACCATGTCTTTTTGTTTTCTTTCACTATATGGTTAATACACTTACTATAACATGTCAAACGAACCCCAAATTGTTTATTATTAAAATATATATCCTTATCTAAGTCATTTGGCCGAACCTTAGATTTTTAGGAATACAATAACAATTAATAATATAATATTTGATTTAAAAACTATTTTGTGTCAATTTTGACACTATTTGATATATGATTTTTGTGAAAGTCATAACAGAATTATATGTTCGAAACAAGTTGATTAAATCAACACTAATATATCATAGTAACCTATAAAATTAGTGGAATTCATAAAAAGTCTTAAATTACATTTATTTTGGTGTTTATAACATCAATTATGTCAATATTTCATTAATAAGATAATTACTGCATCATCATTGTGTCATAAATAAATTAACTTATTTAAAGTCTAAAAATTACAAATCAAATACCATTATGTAGGAAATCCTTTTAGCTTTCTAATGAATATTTACAATCGAATTTATCTTATGTATAACCCCATATTAAAAATGATTTACTTATTAAACTTTGATTTTAACTATTTTAACCCTTCTTTAAATAAATTAATAATAAATGTCCTAATCTAATCCAAGTGGGCCTAAATGGTCATATTTTATTCCTAAGTTTGTTTTTGGTCGAATTACACTTGTCCAATAGAATTAGGACATGTGTTAGGGTAATATTGATATCATATTTACCCTTAGTTACCCTATTTACTATTAACCGCGGTAAAAATAGTAAAAAGTTACTATTCACCAAAAAATTATTTTCATCTCATTGAACCACATTTTAGTCCTTGATATTAACCGTGTCTCTCGGATTTTTGAAATTCCATTCACAGAAGCGGTAAAATTAAGTTTTATGCAAAAATTCAGTTTTTAACCTACCACTTAGTGGTTTCACTATTCATCAAAAATTGAAAGTTTTCAGAAAAATACCAAAATTTCACCCTAGGCTAATTTCGATATTCTGAGTCCAAAAATGAAGTCCATTTTGAAAAATAAAATTTATAAAATTTATAAAATTTCAAAAAGTGGTTATTACTATTCATAACGGCTAGTTTTAATAGTATATTGTTGTTTAGTGAAACTCGGTATTGCGTACGCTGCAAGCTATCGAGGAAGGTCGCGATTGCGTGCAAAGCAAGCCAAGCAAGTGTTGTGTAGAAAAAGATTCCTTTGATGGTTTATATAACATAAAAGTCTCGGGTGTTACAATGTCATACTTACACATATTTCCCACACTTTTTGTGCATTTTTATCTCTTAGTTTCCCTTCCTTATTCACATGTTCCTCCTTCCATAGCACATGACATGCGATGAAAGTGTCTATTGATTTAAACTCATTAATATACATGTAAATATAGTTAGATAATTATGATATTGTTTCGTGGCACCAATCAATATTACTATAAATTTAAAATATTTACCATTCTTTTTTCTAGTGAAGAATACCCCATCATTGCTTTATGATAGGGTTATGTTGGTTTTGATGCAAGTTCCTTATTTTCAGTACTGAGTTTCTGTTTCAAAAATGAAATATTTGTAATCAATGTGATTAATACACGTATCCTCAAAAAACATATTATCAGCCACAATGTACCTAAAACCTCTAATCCCCACGACGACCAATAAATGAATCCCATGCTTCTTGGGATATTAGGTGATTGTAGACAAGGGGTGGGTGTAGGTTTATTTTACCTTTGAAATATTTCAGGTGACATTTGGTTAAAATTGTGTGAAAACCTTGTTGAATCCTTCCTGCAAGCATAGTACATAATTCATGTGCCAATCATCTACTATAAATGAACTCTAAAAGGGATTTAGAAGAGTAAGACAATGTTTTACAATTTTACATCCTAGTAAATTAACGAAATAATATCATAATGATATCGTAATTTTTCCCCAGATCATAGCCTTCGGCCTAGACACAACATGGTGACATAAATCTCTGTCATTCAGCATGCATTGATGAGTGAAAAATGCAATGTAACTACTAAATATATCCCTGTTGGGATTTATATTTTGGCCTCATACATTCCATCTGACATCAAATTTGATGCCTTTTCTTTTCACATTAAAAACTTTGGATAACACCATCAAACTATGATTCACCTTTGTTTTCGGTGACGTTAGTCCTTTATCCCTGACCATTTCATCGATATCGACATCATCAATATGTTTATTTAAAATGGTATCAAACAACATGTGCTGATGTCTGTTGAACCTCAACCCTTGGAGCCGCAACAAGTTCAGAACATTATTATTACTCTGCACTGTGCGCAGCATCAGCAGCTGCTACTTGAGAGACATGTTCACCCTCAAGGTTAGGAGCACTAGAATATGCAAAAGTCATTATCTATAAAAGTGGTTGACCCCTCATTAAAATCAACACACTTTCCATCCCCCTTACTAATAGATCTCACACCCACCACCCCTGCTGTGAATAATTAAACATCATTTTAACCACCCATACTAGCCGCCTCATTAATAATAAAATAATCACATTAAAAATCCCAACACTACTGACTAAAATCAAATATATTTAAAACAAGGATACAGTTTTGATGAGAAAACTAATATAGTAGATACATTGAAAAACACATAGGGGTTTTCGGTGGAGACAAATAACCTATGTTTATCCAAAATTATTATCGAATATCATAGGTTATGTGACCCAAATTAACATAATAAATAGAAAATTAATTTTATTGAACATAAATCATATCATGAAAATCTATACGATATGTAATAACTCTCCCTCACCTTCCCCAAACTCGTACCTAGAACCGCACTCGAGGCCTCTATGAGCTCCTATTTCTTGGAACTGACCATTTTCATGTCACACTAGTTCAATAAAAATAGGGATTTCTATTACACCTTAGCACATAAGAAGGGCCCCAAAACACAAAATTAAAAGTACCCCATATACAACACCTATTAAGTAACCACTTTAGGAGTCACTAACATTCCCACATGTTATTGGATTTCCTCTCAAGAACACATCTCGATGGGGGAATTGTTCTTCTTATTTGCATGAAAAAATTCATACCAAATGTCACTTACATTGGGATCTACCAATTCCTACCATATACCTATAATATAGTTGAATAAATTAGGAAAAATATTTTCTTGTACCTATTTCTAATTATAGTACAAGAAAAGTATAATGAACATAAATCGTACCTCTAAACACTCCTAGTGACTTCACGGAAAAAGTCTATACTGACTACAACTATCCAAGATTCTATCCACTAACTTCCCAATATTGGAGTAGTATACTTAGAAGAAGTATTAATATAATCAAACCAATGTTCCATCCACATCATGCTACTCCCCGATCTCCTCGATCACTATAGTGCTGCAAAGACGTCCTTTCTCTAGTTCCTTCCTCCTCTTAGGCTATTCATCGGCTGCCTCTATGACGGTAGCATTAATGTTAAGAAAATGCATTGTGATATGTCTATACCCATCCCAATCATATTAAATTCCTTGGAGTAATGGGTTATCCTTGAGGTACCTATGAATGACAGTGTCTCCTGTGATGAGAATTGCATCACGCACCTATTGTGGGTGGGTACTGCTAAACCTACATCCTAGAAGATCACTACTTTAAAAGATTATGATACGAACTCAAACCATAAGAATTATCATAAAACACATATATAGCCATCCAAATATTAGTATTACATATTGAATTCCCCCAAAACACTAGAGATGAGTCTTTGAATTGAACAACATAAATTTATGGATTTAATAAAAATAGTTGAAATACAATCCAACCAAAAAATGGGAAATAATGTATGACCAACATTGAAGGTGGGGACATATGTTAATTCACCATTAGTATAAACCTCAGTTTGAATATCCCAAACTAATCTCTACCTTATCCTAGACAACCAAGGACTGTGTAAAATTTTCCATTTTCTGTATAAGACATGAAATGTATGGGAAGATCCCTAATAGAGATGATAATTAAAAAACCCAATAGGACACCCAAAAAACACCATACATAATGCATCGAGAGTATAAATGTCACTAAACAAAAATATTCCAAACAAGATATGAGACATAATTAAAACCTAGGAAATCCCAAATATACTCATAAAAGTCTCTATGTCAAAAAATGTCTCAACCACTTCAATTTGTATATCAACCCAGGGTTTCAAGGTAACACTCTTCCGAGAAGAAATGCTAACCAAGTTATAATTCCAATGACGACACTCATCCTCAAGGTCGCATTCATCCGATCTAGCCAAGATTAATCACATAGGAAACTGAGAGTGTTCACTCGAGATATACACTCTATCAGACTAATACCCTATTCGAGATATCAACTCATGATATAAATATAAGGTTCCAACTCCCAAGGATTGATGGGGGATACTATAGTTCACTAAAATAATCCTCTATGATATGGGATAGGCACTTTTGTATGTGTTTTTCATGCCAAATCAACAAATCCAAAATAGGGAAAACAAATTGGAAATAAGATTTGCTTCAGGCCACCCAGAGGGATACAAGCTTCATGTCACTAAGTGACCTGTGGTCCATTGCTCAGGATCATATTCCATTATAACTCCCATAAAAGTGAACTAAGACCAATCAATATAGAATAAGTAAACTGAAAAATGAGAGGGTGTATCCGAGATACATGCTCCATCAGACTAATATTAGATCTCTATACAAAGAGAGGGGGTCTATTCCTATGTCTTCCTAGTGGACAATAGAACCTACATTAAACATCCTCTAATATAGGGGATAAATTCCCATATAAGTGTTAGTGATTCCAATTCTAAAAACCCAATATAGGGTCAACATGAATGAAATGAGGATCGCTCTGCGTCCCTTGAATTGATACATGTTCCATGTCACCAAGGGGCATGAGTTCCAATGAACGATCCCTAATTCCATAATAACCCTCATATAAGTGCACTAGGACGATCAATCAAGAATAATGAAACTCATCAACACTACCATGATCATTAAAAAGATATAGAGGGACCCACATCGTTGGATTAGGTCATGAAGCAACATCAATCCCACATTGGAATAGACCAAGGGAACATAATCCACCAATACTAGTCCCTGGACGCTCAAAAATCTCACAAAAAACAGATAGAAAATGAAATAGATCTCAAAACTATCCTCAATGGAGGATATAATGTGTCCCTAGGGGTATATGGTATGTATAAAAAGAATAGAACTACCCATCTCTCATTTTCACATGGAGTGATCCGTGATTCCAACAATGGAATGTGCAACAACCATTCTCCAATTATTCATTGAATCATTTGTTTAATGAGAATTAAAATTATAAACACATGTAGGGAAGCGATATAAATTACCAAAAATAATCCTAAATGGAGTAGTGGGATACTTACCTAGAGTAGATCACACCCGTGATGGATGGAGAGAAGAAGCGTCGAGCGGTCAAGCAGCCTTCTGCACTACGTTGGGAGGGGAAGGCGCATCCGCTAGATGGGGAGGTGTATTGGAGGAGCCACCAAAACATGAAAAATGGAGGAGTAGGGTTCATGGGGAGTAGGGTCCTATGGGGATGAAGAGAAGTTGGGTTCTCGGGGAGGAGGATCTACGAAGGAGGTTTGAGGGGGAGGATGAAGAGTATGGCTAGTGGCGGAGTAGGGCTAGCAGCAAAGGTCCAACAAAGAGAAGATTGGGGAAGATTTGTCGTAGGGGTACAATTCCACGAGATCTTAATGGAATGATAAACATAGGACACTATGCACAAAATTTTATAAAATATGGGGCTATGGTTTTATTAGCTTATATTTAGTGCTGATAAAGTGTACCCTTTATCAGTGCTCGAATTTTAGCACTGAAAAATGCGCCCATTATCAGCACTAAAAAAGCACTGATAAAGAAGCCCTTTATCAATGCTAAAAAAGCATAGCAAAATCATCCCTTTATCAGCACTATAATTTTAGTGCTGATAAAGGGAGCCTTTATCTGGAATTTTAATTAGAACTGATAAAGATTTACCTTTATCAACATTTTTTTCTTAGCACGGATAAAAGGTGGCTCTTCCCTTGCCCATTTTTGTAGTAGTGATTGTCGCGATATCAAGGTTTCTTACACATTAGGGGTCGCAAAAGTTACTATAAAATGAAAAGTGACCCACAAGAGGAAAAATAATGATATTATCAACCATATACCATTAAAATGTATTAATATAATTTTTAATTGTTTTTTAAATCATTTAATGAAATATTATTTAACATAAGCTACCATTAATGTAACTTTTAGTGTTATTCACATAGTTTAATTCAAAAAAACTATAAAGTAATTTAATATGAAAATAAAATTTTAATATAACACTAATACACTATATGTATCCAAAATATTCATTTAAAACTATAAATAACCCTAAACAATATTACATTTTTATTTTTTAAAATCATTTAGATAATATTTCAACTTCTAGCAAATTCACTTTGATAGCATTACGTAAGAATTTTAGGTAATTATTTTATATAAAATAAATTAAAAATAAATTCAATTTATAAAAAATGAATAATATTTTAAATAACTTTTTAAAACTGAATATTTACTCCATTTATCCCTATGAAGAAATATTTTATATATAAAAAAATAGGGTGACATTTTTTTATATTATTTTCTTAAAAAAATATTTAGTCCAATATCAAAGAAAAATTGAACAAATTTTCTATATATTAAGATATTGGATGATGGATATGGATATTAAATCATTAAATAAAAATAAATATGATTCTATATATATTTTTAAATTCTTATTATATTATTTTTCACCTTAATTACCTCATTTTTCTATACACAGTTGAAAAATATTTTCTATGGTTACTATTATTTATGACAATAAATAATGACGAAATATTTATATTTTTTTTAAAAAAATTAAATTATTAATAATATAACATTTTATCAAATTCATTTCATATAATAGGTATAAATTAATTTTAAAATTAACTCGCAAAACCTAATGAAAAATATTTTTCTATAAAAATACACTTTAAATTATAAAAATGATTTCATACAAAAACTAAGAAAAATTTTAATTGAAATAACATTAATTAGATTATATTTAATTAAAATTAACCAATAAAATTTTAAAATCAATTTGAAATAAAAATTGGATTTTCAAATAATATAATGGAAAAGAAATATTTCTATAAAATTAGTATTTTTTCACTATTCAATAAAAAATTATTATTTTTAGAGATAATCTCAATATATCATTATTAGATAATTTTTAGTCGATTGGATAAATAATAATATTCTTTTAAAATAAATTATAAATTTTTTAGAAATTAATTTTACTATCAATGCACAAAATGCAATAATTTTTTTTTGAAGATAACATATTTTTGACGCAGAAAAACTGAGTTCTTATTTCATAAGAATTGTTCAATAAATTTATGTTGAGTAGGACAATTATACATATATTGAAAATGATACTAAACCTATTAATATCCACCAATTCAAAGACTAGATTGTAATGACTACATTTAAATAATAATATTCTTATATTATATCACAATTCTCTTAAATCTTAGTGTTTCATGTTAATTAGGCTATCAAACATAAAATTATTATAAACTAAACTTATGATGTGTTATATATAGTTTTAAAACTCAAATCCTCTCTTCATGGGAATCTATTTACTTGATCAAAAACATCCACCACATCAACTGCTCCATTCGGTAATCAGTGCACACTTTTGTAAACTCCGTGAGTTTAATCTTATGTATCCTCCCTGGAGACTCTTACATATTGAGTTTTCTGTAAATAAACTAGTTAATAATATTATATATGATTAAGAAGAACTCTTATATTTTCCATTTGGAAATATATACTTTAGCTTCTTAATTTTAATGTGGTAATTTTTTACTACCTACTTCCAACTGACAAAATCTGGTCCGCTTGCGTACGTACTTATGAATGTTGTAGCTATCACTCCACCATCTCCATCGGAGTAATGAAAATTAGTCTTCTTGAATATTTGATACCTTTAAATTAATTTTTATACCCCCAAATTGGTTTTAAAATAGATGAAACCAAACATACATATCACGGTAATTCTCAAATAATTTATTCTCTATCATCAAGATTTCTATTTTGTTTTCATATTTTAAATTTTCTTTCATGAAAAAAACGAGCTAAATTATTAATTGGAATCACGTGAGTGTTTATTATAAATAACTTTATTATTTTATACTATCATCTATTAGTTAGGATTCATTGTACTGTTTTTATTGATCATGAAGGCTTAACAAACATCATCTTCATTATATTTATTTTTTAATTAAAAATATTAGTCTCTAGTTCAAATAACATGATTTGATAAAAAAAATTTACACCATCATTTAATTATTATTTTCCCATTATTTGTGATTATTTTCTTGCACTCTAACCAATTACCTCAATTGTTCTTAAATTTGATATTTTATATTGATCAACCATTTTTCTTATTGACCTTAATATGGAAAATCCTCAAAAAAACTGAAGAATCTTTCAATAATTAAAAAATATAAATTTAAGTATTCCTTTATACTGACATTTTTTTTAATTTTATAGAAAAAAAATATAAACGCTTTAAAATTTATAGAATCGTGTATTTATTTTTATTCAACATTGTAATAACTCTTTATTTCAATTTATTAAACCTTTTATGGATTTGAATGAAATTTTTAATTCATATTTTCATTTTTTATAAATGTTGACACTTTTCTTATCTCATGGGATATTGAGATGTTATAGAGCTTAGTAACTGTAAAAATTTACAATTATTTATCATATAAACCAAAAAAAATTAATTAAACTTTTCGGGTAGAATCCATATCCACTTCCCCACAAAGATAGAGAATTTTAAAGCATCTCCATAAATTTGGCATAAACTAACATTTTATTTACTGGAATAAATATCTAATCCACCAATTCATCACCAACCATCTAAATCTCCTTCTAATTTTCATAATATGTATGAAATAGTGACACTATAAACTTGTTGTATTATTCCTGAATATCATAATGATTATTATATATGGTGGTTAGAGATTTTTATCCACAGAATTATTCCAATTTGTTGTCAAAAGAATTAAGAGTAAAACATTTTATTCTCACTAAACATATTTAATGTTAATATTATCCTATAATATAAATTAGTCACTAAATTTCTATTAATTAAATCCATTATTATTAATTTAAAAAATGTTCAAGATAAGTGATAGATGATATGTATCCATCCACTCTATTCATATGTGAAATCCATCTTCATTTAAAAAAATATATTTTAATTAATGTAATTAATAATCTCCATAAATATTATTAAGTAAAACCATATAGGCTATGAAAAACAACTCAAATCCTTATCAACAATATATTTTTGACACAAAACAAATTACAATGGGAAAGAAAAGTGAGAAGCATTTATAAAGGTGACTTTTTCCAACAAACAACCTTCCCAAAAATATCACAAATGTTCTTATTTCTATTATGGAATAGGATGTCCAAATAAATAATAAAATTTAATGTATAAAAGATTTAGATATACAAATATCTCATGACATAAGTGATTTAAAAGAATCACTAAATATTTTTATCATGTTTCTACATCATTGGTTCTTAATGGATGTAATTCTAATTCACATGTCATAATTTTATAGTCTATAATAATTAACATTTATTTTACAAAAATATGGTCCTAAATATTTATAAAAAAATAGGAAATAAAATTAAATATGACTAATAAAGAGCATAAAAAGATTAACTAATATTCTTTCACTTTAATTGAGTTCCTTTTATGATGGATCAACTGCAAAAAAAAATTCATCTCAAACCATGACAGAAATGATTAAAAAACACTCCCAAAAATATATGGTCTAAAATCACTTTTTCTCATCCAAATTATACATGAAAAACAAATAAATTAAACAAATTGAAAAATTAGATAAATTACTTGGATTCTTGTGTAATACTTAGTCAAATTTAATTATATAAATCAAGGACCTAATATTTTAAAAAATTTATAGTAGGTAAATTAATTCCCTACATATCATGAATAATATTTTGATTTTATATGTACTTATATTGAGTGTTTTTTACTCAAAATTCTATAATTCACATCTAAAATCTATTATTGTATAACACTATATTATTGTGGAATGAAACATCTACATTAAATTATAGTTGGAACAACAATATCACTTGTCTTAAAAATTATTGTGTGGTATTGTCCACTATAAAAAATAACCTAAATCTATGTCAAAAATAATGTTACATCCCACCCCTCCATATTGGCTTGATTCGAGGTGGAATGTTTATTAGGGATTAGGAGACTTCCCCACGATACCAAGGGCAAGAAATAAATTCCAAGGGCTACAATACAATGAGGGGATGCTTTTCCCATTAATGAAAAAAAAACACAACCATGTATACCATAACCAAAACCACTATATTATGCATGATAACAATGTAATGTAACTCAATGTAAAACAAAAAGACAACAATACCAAACTACACCATGACCAATATCAGAGTACCAATGCAGAAAACTAAACCACAGAGCTCAAAGACCCCATAGACATAACTCCATAGATCCCAACATGATCCTTGGTCTAACACCACAATCCATACAAAATTTTCATGATGCATCACTAAAGAAATGAGATACTTGACTTTACCATTGTCTCGATGAACAATATCTACAAAAGAACCCAAGTTCTAAAGTAGGGGGTGAGTAATAAAACTTAGTAGGTTTCCCTCAAATGACTTCCCTACTCATGCCAATATGATAGAATATGATAGAATATTTATATAAAAAACATTATATAAAAAATTTATTTGTTTATCATAATATAAAATAATATCCATATCAATGTTTTTTCGCAAACCAAATCCATTTCCACAGAAAGAAACCAAACAACTCTTTAAAACCATTTCCTAACTTCCATTTTGGGATACCTTACATTACACATAACTAAACAAACAAAAATGGATTCCCATGTGATAGTTCCATACTCATGACTGTTTTCTCATCGATCGACCATGTTGTCTCAAGCTAACCATATAATGGTGGCCAATGTAACCATCCCCTTCTACAGGGTCATGTAAATGAAAATGAACATGCACCAACCAATTATGCCAAAACCATTCCAAAAAAATTGTGGCAATCCATATTAATAATTCTTATTTTATTAAAAACATTTCCAAATAACATTCTCCCTAAATCAAAATGAACAAACAATTTTAAAATCATCATTTTAAATCATTCAACAAAGAATTTTTCAAAAAAATTATAAAATTCTGCAAACCATCACTAAAAAAGGTTTCTACTACGATTTTCAAAAAAAAAATTCAAATTCAATTTCAAAAAATCAAAACAATTTGAAACTAAGATTTAATTTTCTAAAAGGAGGAGTTAATAGTGAATTAACCCACATGAAAAATTATAGTGAAAACAAATAAAAACATGAATTCTTCAACAAAAATTTAATTGAAACTAAAAAAAGCATTAAATATTGTTACCTAACATAATTATTATTATATATTATCATAATTATAATAAAATATCATATATCTGTCCCCAGTAGACGTGATATATTAATCCAAAAGAGAGAAGAAGAGTATATTTAAGAAAACCTACTATGAAAGAAGACTTACCAAGTAATCATACCTTCAACACACTATGATTTTCCAATAGATCCCTCATGGATTGAAGGGAGGATTTTCAACAACCATTGAGACGAGATAAAATATTTTTGGGTTGAAAAATGTTAAAAATTAGTGGTTTAGGTGAAAAATAGAGTGATATACACATTTTAGGATCTAAAAATTGACCATGCATGGTAGAATCATATTGTTAGGCAAACCATTCACAAAATATGCAATAGATACTACCATAAAACACCATTCATATGATTTTATCACATAGTATGAAAAACCATTTTTCAAACATGTTTCCTCCTATGTTCCACATTGCATGGTCACTCCTGGGTGGCTGCACGACATGGGAAAATCGTGCACATAACCATGAAACTACTAAGAGACTATTTTTTTCCTTTTCACAATTTCATGAAGGTGTTATATGATTTATACTAACAATTATAAAACACATCACCTTTATAAAATCCCCATAACATTCCATAAGTCCTCCAAACCCTCAAAATATTCACTCAAACACTTTACATAAGTAAAATACAAAAAGAAAGGGTCACTTAATTGAAAAAAAGGGTGAAACATTCTCCCCAACATTTCCATTTCCATCCGCGAAAATTAGAAAACCACTATTGTCTTAAAAGTGTTCAGTCTATTTGATGACCATTTCTTTCTCCCATTTTCTTGTTTTTTCCTGAATTTTTCCATGTTTCCACAAAACCTGCACCAGACAGATGCTTTTCCTATACAATTCCTTCTTATGCCTATCCAAAATCCACATTAGGATATGTTCCAATTATGCATTAGGCTCTAAGTCAATGCGATCCCATTGAATCACATGGTTAGAATCAGGATGATACATTTTCATTTGAGATTCATTGAATTCATTATTCACAATAATGAATTTTAGTGGAAAATACAATCGATATGCCACCTCACCAAATCACCCATTCATGTCGAAAGGGCATATGTATATCGAATATAATATTCCCTAATTCCAAAAAAATTATGACCAAGACTTGTAGAGATTACCATGAACACATGGTCAATCACCTTGAATGAAAATGATCATCGATGATGATCTGCATAAGATTTATGATGACTTTGTGACAAGTCAAATCCTTTCCTGATCGACTGAATGTTCTCTATTGTCACTGGGATAAGTCTTGGACATCCCAATTATGTATAACATTTTCCTCCCAAAAAAAGGAGAATGACAAGGAGAACCATAATATGATTCAAATGGAGCAATATGTATCAATCCCAAATAAATATTTTTATATGATAAGTACAGGAATAGTATGTGATCCTCCCATGGGCAACAAAAATCCATTACACAATCATAAAGCATGTCTTCCAATGTTTTTATCTTCCATTCAGATTATCTATCCATTTGAGGATGATACATTGTACTCATTATTAATTGATTCCAAATATATTATGGGGAGGATTACTGAAAATTTGATGTTATCCTATGATTTATATCAGATAGTATCAGGACTAGTACTCCATTCCTTTTTACCACTCTTGAATACATATTTTAGACATGTCTTCCACCGTATGAGATTCATGAATAGGGATAAAATTAGCGAACTTTGTCAGCCATTCCACTATATCAATATGGAATATTGATTCTGAACTATCCCTGGGAGACCTATAATAAAATCCATGGATATATTGTTCCATTTCCAAATTGGAATAGGAAAGGACTGCAATATTCCCATTGGGCGATGGTGCCCTACCATAACCTGTTGAAAGGTAAATAATCTTGATATGAACATGACCACACTTTTTTTCATTCTGACACACCAAAACATCACTTTTAACACCTTATACATATTTTGTATTCTTGAATGATAAAACCATCATGAATGGTGGTAAGCATGAAGAATTTTTTCCTAATAAGCCATATGTATGAACATATGATATTAAAACCACAAAACTAAACTCCCATCATGTTTTCATCCCCCAATGGTCACCCCAAAATTGTGTTTTGACATTAAAAACACACATTGAATCCTATTATTGTTCCTCTTTAACTATCATAACCAAATCATGAACAAAATAAAATAAAAGGAAAACTATAAAAATACCTCTATCTTCACAATCCAAGTGCATGTCTATTATAACCTACATTAACTTGCACTAATTTGAACCACCTTTTCCAACTAATCATAAGAATTTATCTTCAATACATCTTCCACAATATTTCTTCTAGTCGATGTATGCATCAACTCAACATCAAATAGTTGGAGATACTCCAATCTTCTTCTTTGTCTCATGTTCAAATCAATTTGCGACAAAATTTATTTCATGCTATTATGATCCTTAAATAATATAAAATTCTCAATAAAGAGGAAATGAAGACCAGTTTTCAAAGAATAAACTATGGACGAAAAATCCAAATACTATTTTGGGTAGTTTGTCTCATGAAACTGTAATTCTCATAATCTATAAGAAACAACATTATCTCTCTACATAAGATCACATCCAATCCCAGCTCCCAAATCAACATGATACACCACAGACCCTTGTCCTAATTCTAGATATATCATGATTAGTGCTAATGTAAGGTGAACCTTAAGATTTTTAAAATACATATAAAATTCATCATTCCATTGAAATGGATTATTATTGCTTTTTAATGCTGTCATAGGTGAATCTACTTACGAGAAATCACAAAAAAACCATCAATAATGACCAAATAGAACAAGGAATCTACGTATCTCTATGAAAGTTTTTTGGGGATTCAAAAATATCACAACCTATATCATTTTTGGATAAAAAACCTTTTTCAGAGATTACATGGACATGAAAAATTAAATATTTTATCCAAAATTATTATATTGATAATTTGGTTTATAAATGATTATCCAAAAAAATTTCAATCACTATCACCAAGTGTTTCTGAAGCTCATCCCTTATCCTTGAATACACCAATATGTCATCCAAAAATACTACTACAAAAGAAAATATATATATATCATTGAAATATCTGATTCATCAATTATATAGTGATTATTGGAGAATTTGTAAGACTAAAAGGCATTACCACATACTCATCATTTATATATCTAATCATGAATTCTACAATTGGAATATCCCCCCTTTGAAACCTGAAATTAGTGATATCCTGATCATAAGTCAATTTTACAAAACCACTGGGCCACCCTCAATTGATTGAATAAATAATAAATTCCTGGAAGTGGATTCTGATTATTTACTGTAACATGATTATGATTATGATAATCCACATACAAATGAAGTGTTACTTCCAAATTTTTGAAAAAAAAAGACTGGAGCTACCCATAGAGACGTGCTTGGACAAATAAACCCTTTTCATTCCTACTCTTCCAACTACACTTTAAATTTCCTAAATTATGTTGGTTTCATTTGGTAAGATGAAAGGGTAGTAAGACTAGTCCTCTAGATGAGATCAATCATAAACTTCACTTTCCTTATGGGTGGAAACCCAGAAACATTATCAAGTAAAACATCTAAAAAAATGATCAAACAATGATAGAAAATAGATCTCTTCTATCTCATCCACTGATTCCATGGTCTATGTTGAAAACTGGTATGAGATAGTTCCAGCCATTTTTGGAAACAAGCATGATTCTCCTACCTTTACATTGAACTCTCATTTTAATAGATTCTTGATGACATCATCAGTCATTTAACTAACCATTCATGTATAAAATTCGATGTGGGTCTTGAACATAGTCAACCAATCCATACCTACTATTATGTAATAGAAACTCATATCATTCAATGAAAAATACCACATTAAATCAGATCCATCAATAGTTATATAACATGAGTTACACATAAAAGCTCAATATTCCCTTTGACCAAGGGGATTTTGATGTTTCAAAATAGAAAGAATCATCTCAGCTTCTAAACGTAGAAGTTAAAAAACACAAGAAGAAATAAACAAATGGTATTCACCCAGAATTAAACAAATCATTCATGAGGGTAGAATTTAAAAGAATCATACCTCTCACTATCAATCGTCTAGATTTATTATCCATAATCATCTTCTATCCTCTATAAAACAGATGAGTCATGGTTTTCATGGAATCACAATGGATCGATCATTTCTAATAATGAGAATTATTCTTCCACATTCATCCCAATGGAGGATACAATGTATGTGAAACACGAGATGTGTCCTAAACACCTGAACTAAATCACTATGACCATATGAATGATGATTCCCCATATGGTTTTAATTGTGGCATGATCTAGGTGGTACTATACAGTCTCACTTCATATGGTACAATGATACTCACTAAAAACATTTAGGCGTTCACTTTGGTTTTAGAGGAAGATTCACTGATACCATCTTCTAGTTTTGAGTCATCCCACTACCCTGGAAGTAGGTTTCCCTCTTCTTCTTGTTCAAAGTGTTAGATCTCCCACTATTTCCCAAAGGTATCATCATGCTCCCTCCACCAATAGGTCCAGATATGTACATTTCATTCACTCTATCTATATTGACCATTTCTATATAATTCATAATACAAGGCACAAAAATATATTGAGGGAATGTCCTTCTTCATCCTTAATTCAAAAATGCATCCCTTTAAGGACGAAATAGTTAAAAAATATGGTGAAAAATTGTACTAAATTAAAAAAATTTAAACTCATACTCTATCATGGAGAGGCTTTATAGACTCAAGCTAAAAAATTATATCATTTTTTGAACCCTGACTGTATGGAGATTGAATTATTTGTTGTAAAATTCTTCAAAATAATCCCATGTGATCCCTTGGTATAATTTATCCATAACTACTAAATACCACCACTGTCATGCAATATCCTCTAGAATATACATCATCAATAAGACATTATTTTTTTATGCGCTTCCAAGGAAAAAAAGATTTGATTCATCCTATTTAGCCACATGTCTATCTTATATGGTTCCAAATCACCCTAAAAGATGGGTGGATTGTACTTCTCATACTGAATCGAATGATCAATTTTTTTAGTTCATCCTTACTATTACCTCTATCCAATGCCTGGAAGGCTTGGAAAATACTTATAGCCAGCTGTTGGATCAAATGTGGCACAGGTGAAACCATATAATCTATAGCTTCTTTAGTTTTGTTTCTACAATTCCTACCAGATCCATTTTTTTATAACCAAAACAACATTCCATATGTTTCACTTTCTAGAAACTAAAGTCTTAAATATTTTAAATTTATCAAATCACAACTATCAAAATAATGGTTCCCAAAATTTGACACTTTCCATTTTTAAACAATATTGAAAAATTCCACCATGCTTTTGAAAATATAACTATTTTAATAATACAACCCCCTTGAACTTTTCAAAATATCATATTTGAAAACAAATTCTACATTTTCCAAAAAATTAAACATTTTCAATAAATCATAAATAATTACTCAAAATTAAATATGCACTCCTAGTGGGAATTAATTTCATTGAATGAATGTCATGTTCTTCTCAACATCTAAACCCATGACAATTATATTACAACTCTTATATGTGTCTCCTAGGTAGTTATATACTAAAATGCCCAGTAACATAGAGTTTAACATAAAAATGTTAGCTATGTATTTTTATACTCTAAATTTCAATTACCTACAATCCTTATCCTTTCTAACATCCGAAATATAGTACTAATCATGATTGATTTTACAACTCCATGACCGGAAAACCAATTCCATTTTATCCAAAATGAAAGATAGACTGAAAAATATAGATTCTATTTTATATTCAAGGACTGGACAAGATTATGCCATTTATAACATCCCCTCCCCTTCTAATTGACTTGAGTTGTGACAAAATTTCTACTAGGCCTTATAAAACTCCCCCAAGATACCAAATATTGGAAATAAATGCCAAGGTCCATACTAAAATTGGGGGATGATTTTCCCTTTGAAGATAAAAAACAAATATAACGAAGCATACCATAAAAAAAAATTATTGATGATAACAATGTAATACAATTAAATATAATATAAAAATACAACAATTCTAAACTACACCCTTCCCATTATTATAGTGCCAAAGTAGAAGAGTAAAACACAAAGCTCAAAGACTCTAAATACATAACACCACATCTCCCAACACTCTCCATGCTCCAACTCCACAATCCATCCCAAAGCATCATGATTCAACACTAATGAAATGGGATGCTTTTCCTTTACCTATGAATTAATAAAAAATATCGACAAAAACACCCAAGTGCCAAAGTAGTGGGTGAGTATTGAATCATAGTAGGTTTTCCACAAATGAATTCCATAATCATTGCATTGGGATAAAAAATGTTAGCACATTTATATAAAATAATTTATATAAAACAATTTAAAACATATTATCTGATAATATAAAAAATATTTCTATAAAAAAACTATTTCCCAAACCAAATCCATTTCCATAGAAAGCAACCAAACAAATCTTTAAAACCATTTCTCAAATTCCATTTTATTATATCCATTCCATTCAACATATCCACATATCCACATATCCACATATTAAATCCAAAGTGACATTTCAATTCTCATGAGTGGTTTTTCATCGATATACCATGACCTCACAAGGTATACATATACCAATTCTCCAATGGAACACATACCTTCCACATGGTTCTGCTAGTGAAAATAAAAGTACACCAATCAATAATTCCAATAACATTCCAAAACAAATTTTCCAAACCATTTAAATAATTATTTATAGAAAACATTTAAAAAACCCAATTCATTAAATCAATAAAAACTAAAAATTTCAAAATAATCATTTTAAAATCATTAAATAATGAAATTTGAACAAAAATTCCACAATTACACTAACCATCACTAAAGATGGTTTCTACAAATCTTTTAATAATAATTTCACAATAAATTTATTTAAATTCAAATAATTAGATTCTAAGCCTTCATGTTCTGAAAATAGGAGTCAAGAGTGAAGCCACATACCATATAAATTATATAAAAAATGAAGGATGATAAGAATTCTTTAACAATACTAGGTTGAACCTCAAAAAACCACCTTAGATATTGTTCTCTAAAATCAAAACAATCATGTAACATTATGATTATCATAAAAAATCATAGATCTATCCCCAGAATACTGGATCTAAGAATCCATGAGAGGAAAGAAGAGTATATATGAGTAAAACAACCAATAATAGAGACTTTCAAAGTAATCTGACATTCAACAGACAATGATATTCCAATGAATCTATCATATAATAAAGAGGAGAGTGTCAACAGCCATAGAGAGTGTAGAAATATGAGTTAGGATCAAAAAAGTGAAATAATAGGATTAGGACTCAAACTGAGAGAGATCCACATTTTTAGGATCTAAAAAAAACTGTACTCATACAACTGCCTCCAGAAACCCTTCGAATGGTTTGATCACATAGATAAAAAAACCACACATCAACCATATTTTCCACTATTCCACATTTCATGGTTACAATTGGATGAAATCATGGTTGTTAAAAACCATTAACCTAACTATGTTTCTACCCAGTGCCCACTCTCTTCTATTGCATGTTTTTTTGAAGGTGTTATACAGTTTCAACTAACCATGATCAAACAACTCACCTAAAAAACCCCAAAATAATTTTTAGAAGTTCTTAAAACCCTCCCAAACATCACCAAAACACTTTAAATACTTAAAATACAAAAATAAAGGGATACATACTTGAAACAAGGATGCTATAAATTAAACCGCATATCACCTAGTTGAAAACCCATCTTGGATCCTTTAACTTGCTCAAATCATGGAATAACATTGTGGCATAATACAAGTATATGTGGTAAAAGTTAATATATAAAATTAGTAAATTTTTTTCCAAGAATTCATATTAGTATGATTTTCACATATATGATAATTTATTCACTAAAAAACTTGTTATAGTGTAAAGGAAATACCATTGTGACATGATTTTCCAATGTTATCAAATATTCATTCCTTTACTTCCAACATAGCTCCATTAAAAATTTTACTCATCTATGATATTGTTGATAATATATAAAACCTAAAAATAACTCCAAATATGATTAAGAAATACACCAAAGAATGTAGTCATAATTTTCTCCAAATGTGAGAGCTAAGTATACACTATATTATAGGATATAGTAATATTTTTGAGAGTAATATAACTCAAATTATAAAGATTAAAATGAAATTTAACATGTCTTAATTTTGTGATTAAAAACAACTATATTATCAATTATATATATAATACCACTTTATACTATCCCCACACCATTATTTATACAGTAGTCATTCACCCAAAATTTATTCCTTGATATTTAAGTAAAAAATTATAAATTCAAATCTTGTATTTAATTAAAATTACTAGACTCTAATTAAATATATTTTATAACAAATCATATAATACTATATTCATTAGTAATTTATGAAATTCATACAAACCATTTATTTAGAAAAAATGACAATCTTTTTTTATTTAAATTAAAAAAACATAAAAAACAAAAATAATTGGATACATTTAAAATCCACACCAAATGGTCACTATCCAAATTTAAAATAATTTGTACACTCAAGACGTTTATATGATATCATATATTTTTTAAAAAAATTCTACTTTATCCATAAAATATAAAATGTCTTATATTGAATCACTAATTTCTCAATCTCCCATAAATAAATGCTTAATTCCCTATATACATTAATAGAAAAGTTGTGTAGTTAAAACATTGAAATTAATTAGTAACAACTAAAAAATTTATTTAATGTTTTTTATTAAAATTTAATCTAATTCTTCTTTTATTGAGAAATATTCCAATATTACATAATGTTTTTACACATTATCAGAAATGAAGTGGTATATAATTTCAATGTTATTTTAAATTTAATTTTGAATAAGTCTATTTGAAAAAGTTATTGTAATCGTATATTTTCACCCATAATGCAAAGCTCACTTCACTGCTATATTAAAATCATCTAGTCATTTTTAATCTATACCCTTTTAATTATCTATAATTTCCCTATGATGTGACCAAATTTGACAATACTTTAAGTGATTAAAATTTTGTTCTTTTAATAACTAGTAGTGTACTCGCTTCCGAAAAAGAATGAATATCTTGTTACATAATTTGATTTATCATTATTTACATTCTTTTATGTATGTAAATAGTTTTAGTGATAATGCTATAATTTTATATCAGAAAATACTAAATAATATAAAATAATTTTAAATGAATTAGGATTATCTTCTTCAATTAGGAGTTAGTCTTGACATCCAAATTGAAACCTTATAGGCAATGTTATGATAAACATGATGAATGCTCATGTTGCTTCTATATAAAGAATACTAACAAAATATATATATAATTTAAGGAATACTAAGATAAAAATTATATCATTTCCATGATTGGTGGTAATTCATATTTATAATTAATTTACAAATAATATTTACCTGTCATCATGGAATTTTCTATTCACTATCAAATTATTTGACTAGTATTGTGATACTGTTGTTTCAATGAATTATTTAAGTGTATAATCCCTCTTGTAGTTTCCACACATGTTCTAGAAACCATGTAACATCACGTACGGATAATTTAATGTTGGATGCAAAGATTGATCACCTTGTATTGTTCCCATTAGTCAAAAATAGTAATATTTCGGGACTAGATGGAAGTAATCTAGTTCTCCTATTTCTTGAGAGGGGGGATAATGATTTACTTTCTCCCTTATTTAGAGAATTTTATAGAATGTTATCTCAAGGATTTAGATAAAACTATATAGTTATATGTTGTTTACAATAAATAAATATACCATTGAAATAATAGAATCAGATTTAAATACGTTGGTTATAGAATAAGTTACATCACAAGACCATTTACCTATCAATAAATTCTATGAAAATAACATGTAATAATAATAATAAAAATAATTAGAATAATTATTATATTTCCTTAATGTTTCAAAAACTTGTTTAAAATTTTAAGTTAATTTCATAAATAAATAAATAAATATTTATGTGAATGATATTAAACACATTATCCCGATTATATCCTTATCAATGTCCAACAATACTCATTTGAATTTATTGAACCCTGAATAATACTATTTAAATTAATAAATAAATTCATTATTTATTCAATAAATAAATAAATATTAAATTCAATAACTCATGAATAAATATTTAGTTAATATTAAAATCAAATAAATATACACTCAAATAACTGGTGATTGAATATATTTTATTGTCAGAAATTAAATAATGTTTATTCCTCTGAATTCAAGAATAATAATTATTATAATTTTAAATTGATATTGAATTTATCTGATGTTTTGGATATTATTTGTATGTGACCCTCACGACTTTTATCTTTGTGAATTTATTCTAACAGGCATAAAGTCTATGATTAAAATATTACAACATGTTAGGTAATCAATATGTAAATATCTTAATGATGTAATGAGAAAAAATTATAAGAATACTCATCATGTAATATAATCCCTTTTTCTAATATATCATAATGTGAATTTTATACTTATATCCTCAACCTATAAGATTGAATATATTTATTTTAATTTCCCAAAATTAACTATTTGATGGCCAATGAGTAATTTTGACAGTTCAATTACAATAAAAAGTCTTAAGATATATACCTCTATTAACTCGTAAGGAAAAGATCCTATGTTTATTCATTCGTTAGTGTAATATCATTCATGACGCAACCGACATACCCTTCCTCACAACAAGCATATGTCATCATGTTATTCATCAATACATCAATGTATGGACTCATGATAAACATATTAATAATACCATATAAATGTACTAAGACACACATATGAAGTTGTCAATATCAAATGATATATTTAACATTTATAATTCTTACGAGAGGGAATATTATCATAACCTAATTTCTTATAGATTAGAAACTTAAAAAATTATAAGAAGTCTCAATGTATTTTTAGACTCAAACAACTGATATTTTACATCATTTGTGTCACTTTAGATAGATTTAATTTAACCATAGAACAAAAATTTATGAATACCTACATAGTAATTCAAGGTTCCCATCATAGCATGGAATTTCTATTACCATTCGATGTGACAAATAATCAAATATAATTATCAAATTAATTTTATGTATAAAAACACTAATCAGGTAATAAAATATTTATTAATATTAAATAATTTTAATATTTGGGTAATCAAAAGTACAGTGTAGTTAGTTTTTAGGAACAAACACCAATAAACTATCAGTTGGTCTAAAGCCAACTGCTAACGACTTTGAGTATACTAAATATCACATGATATTCATTATTCTAATAAGATAAGTATTTATTCAATGAGTCAACTATGTAATATTATGTGTATAGTTCGATAACATTAAGCTTCCCCCATTAGTGAAAATCCCATAAGAGATGATACATCAAAAGTATTTCTTTATTCTGTTAATGTGACCTTGGAAATGACAACTGCTGTATTATTGTCATAATATAATATAATAATATTGGATGCTTTAGCAATGTACGTCCTGGATAAGAAGGTTGTCAACCACGTCTTAATAGAATTTAAAATTGTTATATCATTTTCAATTACTAATATATCATCTTAATATACTACTAGTAAAATAATTGTACTCCCACTAAACCCCTTATAGACATAGATCTCAAATTCATTCTTCAATAATAAAAATTCACTTATATCTCCGTCAAAGAAAATGTTTCTGATTTTGATGATTTCTTCAACCCATTAATGGATCTTTGCAACAAACATACCATATTTACATCTCTTGGATTCACAACCCCCTCAAGTTTTTTCATATATAATTCTTTTACAAGGTTTATAATAAAGAAATTGATTATGGAATCCATCTTATAAATCTCATAATCATGGTAATCTACTAATGAAAGTAGAATATTAATGGATTAAATAAATGAAATTGGTAAAAATGTATTCCCATAGTCTTTGTATTTAAATTTTTAAATTGGTTATCCACTAGATGTTCATTTTTGGTACAAAATTAAACTTCCATATTGAATAATAATTACAAACAACATTGTTTAAATCTTCTGAAATATATACATGAACCTAAACATGATTCTAATAAATGAAATCCATATAATAATTCATGACTTATTTTTGATATTGAAAATTTTTAACTACTTACTAATTATTTTTAGGATATAAGTTTATTAGTATCAACTAATAATTATTACTTTTTATTATTAACTATAGAACCATATATATCTAGTTCTCTAACCATTCTGATGCTTCTACACAGTTCATGTGTCTGTCAAATAACTTCATCCATGGGGTCCTATAGAAATTTTACCTATTCAAATTCTTATATATATTGAGAACCAAATTTGTCAAGTTTTATCTTTCTCCCACTATCTCTTTTAGAGATATTATCCCTCTCAAAAAATATAATATGTCATTACACTATTTCTATAAGGGTTCATATTTATAATATACCCTTAATTACTTGTAATATCATATAAAGAAGCATTTTGTTTCCCAAGGTTATTGTTTTTTATCAGATATAAAATTAAAAATGTTCTACATCTTCATAAATTATTATGTGAAAAAAATATGTTCCCACACATTAACTTGTATGGAATTACATTTTTTGATTTAGTTGGAACTTACTTTATAATGTCTGCTCTATTCGATAATTAAAATCCTTAAAAGGGTAATGTAATATCAACATGAATCATCCTAAACCTCACCATGTCCAAAAAGGTACGATTCCTCCTTTCATTCATACTATTTTATTATGGTGTATAAGTAAGGGTAAGTTGAGATAGAATTAAAAACAGCCAAATATAGTATAAGAACTCTTAATTAATATATTCTCAACCTTAATCCAATCTAAATTTATTTATCTTTCTTCCATGATAATCAATTAATTCAATCTTTATCTTTTTAAAATACTCAATGTTTTTTGACTAATAATACATTATGTAAATATATGCATATCCACTTATGTCATTAGTAAAATTTATAATTTAAGAGCCTATACATTATGTCTAAACTAGAAATGGTCTACAAACATATGTGTGTACAAATTCAAGAAGATCTATGGCCCATTCACCCTTCCCACAAAGTGGAGGTTTTGTTCATTTTTTCATTTAAACAAGAATGCCACATACAAAGTGGTTTTAGTTGATACGATTCTAAATACCCATCTTCATGTGACTTTTTCAAGTGATTATTTTTTTCATGATCATTTTGGTGATAAAACAAATGGGTGTGATAAGATTCTTGTGTAATTGATTTGTTATCAATTTCCAACAATTAGTTTTTAACTTTTGGTATAGAAATACTATTACTAAACAATGTCATACCATAACAAAACAAAATATGAATAGAAATCCATACATGTATAAAACGAATGTGGATATAATGTTTTTACAAACACTAGCCATGAAATAATAGTTCTTCAATACGAGAATCAATCCCGCCAAAAAATTAAAGTGGTCATATCATATAATCAATTGTTGGATACACATGGGATATTTTGGAGAGATTCTATAAGAGGGGATAAATCAGGGTATGAAACGCATTATAATTTTCTCACTATCCCATGAGACTCTCATACTCCTACCCAATTTCGACCCCACTTCTTAATAGGGACACTATTGTTTTCACAAAATAATTGTTTTTTTATAAACTAGTGTTATTATGATAGAATTATTTAGAAAACATTGATGATATCTCAATCCACATACAATTAATTTTTTCTTATATAATATACGAAAAGAATGAACATAAAAAAAAATAATTTTACATGGTTCACCCACACTAGGATGCATCCAAGGTTCACACACTAGCACTGTGTTGATGTTCGATAATACAGTAATAAAATTTTTGTGGTGGATTTAGGTTAGATCAATACTATAAATGGGGTGACTCCCATTATAATATTTAGGGCTGGATCACATAAACTCATTGGACACTCCATGACATTGTTTAGGGTTAAATATCTATCAGATAAGGCTCATTGTCTTTACCCTCTCCCTTCTCCCACTAATTCTGGAGGAAATTTATTTTGGCTTATAGGTTAATGCACAAATTCACCATATGATAGATGATGCAATAATTAGTGATAATTTAATTTCACAACAAACATTTTTGAAATCATTGTGAACATCACCATTGCTGCTTCACTTTCCCTATTTAACTATTCATCAAGGAATATCTCTTTTGAAAAGGTCTACAATATGGGGGAAAATCAGTTTTTGTAATGTTCACATAATGTGAATACCCAATAAAGACTTTATAGAAACCTTCCAATAAATTTTAAAACATTTTTCTTTTAAGAAACTCACAAGATTTTATAATGCTTAATAGAATTTTGGAAAACTCACTTGTTCATATTGATAGAAGTAATTTCTTCATGGAAATGGTATTCTTTTTAATGATTCTTGCAAGAAAAACCATCATGAAATTATTTCCTAAATTCAAGACCTTTATATATTATGTGTTCCAAAATCAATCAAATGAGGTGTGTATCAGACAATTTATATATGTTTTTACTCCTTTATAAAACTTTCTTTCTGACCAATGTCTTTTTGAGAAACTCTTAATTATATTTGTAAAAAATTCCACCTTTATGGAACTTATATGAATATCTTTTATTCATGATAAATTTTTAAAAAATATTAAATATTCAGAAAAATATTGACATTTATGAATCATAATTACATTGTAAAACTAACATTCATTAATCAATAAATATTTTACAAAATCCATGAATTTTTCATTTTTTTATTATTCCCTCTCAAATCATTATTTTCATGAAACTGCTTTTCCCTTTGATTTATTTTTCTATGAAAACCATTACTTATTGAAACTAACATTAATGAATCAATAAATATTTATTTATCTTCATGAATTTTTCATTTTTTGATGAGTCCTGCATGATTCTTCAATTTTGGGAAACTCCTTCAACATTTCACAATGTTTCCCTACATGAAATTTTTGAATGCACTCAAACACTTAAAAATTTATTTATTCATTAATATATAAAGGTATTCATGGTACTATTAATTATCCATGAACAATACATGATTAATCCCTATTTGGGTGCTCTTTTTTCAAGGAAAAATCCAAATAATCTATTAGTATTGTAATGATCAACATTCTAGTCTCACATAGTGCTTTGTGAAATCCACCATTTTACCTTTTTCCAAAACACTATATTCTACTGAAACTATCACCTCATACCCTTAACTAATAATATAATTGTATCATGAAACTATTGACATGGTGAATAAAAAATCCAACATGTTGTATCGCACCATGTAAATAGAAAGATTTCATTCAACACCCCAAATCACTAGGGTTGACAGTGATAAGGCTGACAATGACTATAATATAGAACACATGAAATGAAAAATTCCAATTGGTGTCCAAAAATAAATCCACTGGAATTTTTTGGAAAATATTTCAAGAATCCATTTCCTCAATATCAATGTCACCAGATAAACATTTATCAACACAAACTTTCCATGAATACCAATATTAATTATTAATGATTATTTGAAATCGATATCAACTATTGTATAATGTATGTAATTGAGAATACCACTTCTTAAACTCCAAAGGTTAACTATTATAATCATGGACTCCTTCAATGATGTATCTTCACTAAAAAAATCCTCAAAATATTTATTTTTATAGCCCATATCCTCTTACAACCCTTATGATGGGAAAGGTAGGAACACCCAAAGAACCCAAAAATTCATGACCCATTATACTATAGGAAGAAACTATACATGGATTCATGATCCCTTCTTCTCCCCATTTGAAATGAAATCGAAACTATACTTAGAAACATTTGTCTTGAATATAAAATCCATTTTAAAACTATACCTTTTGAAACAAAGGATTTAATGTTAATAATTATTTATTATCCTCTGTCTTCATGATGTCAGCCAACATAATATTCCATTCTTTGATTCCATTGATCAACTCATTCTTTCTTTAAAAACGATATCCTATATTATTGATGTACACTGGGTGTTCTTATAGTTCTCCCCCTCTTGAAACATGGTCCTTGCATTCAATATAGAGAGATAATAACCCCCATATGATATGCACCACCTCTTTTCATAGGACAACTGGTTAGACCAACAAGCTTACTTCTTCTCTCGAAAAATTTCTTTACATGTTATAGATGATTGAGATAACTCTCCAATTCAAAAAAACCCTTTCACCTATAGCTTCTTCCAATCAGATTTTTAGTGGGTGAAATTAAAACATAGTAAATATCCACTAATAAAACGTATAATTCTAGTAGGTAAATACTAAATTTAGTAAACAATAGATAATATTAATAAAACCATTGGGATCCATTTCAGTCACTTACTTACATACATCTCAAGAATCCATAAAACAATATATTCTTTAAAATAATTCATCCATATTTCTCCTTCAACATACGACACCAAGCTGATACAATTTTTTAAAACTGATGGAAAATATCATAAATACCAACATGATGGATAAAACTATTCATTAAATATGTTTTGATAATAAAATTTGAAATGATGACTCATTCATTTATCCTTTGAGAAAACTTCATGAACTATAATTTTCAACTGATTTCCTCTCTCATCTACAAGGTGTCTTACTTTTATTGATTGGGATACTTCATGTCAAATGATTATTTCAAAACTCCAATATATTTTTTAGTTTTTCCCCTAAATATTGAATTTAAATTTAGTATGATAGTTGTCTATCCATAATATCCTCTCATATCATGGGAACATTAAAATGATTTCAAATGTTAGTTAACAAATTTGAATCATGAGATATCATTTTGTTACTACATTCCTATTTTATTATCTTAATGATATGAAGTCTAAGATATTAGTTTATATTGTTATCAATGATTCATGGATCTTTATTCCACTTGAAATAAATTGAAATGTCAACTATCATATCCTATTTCCAATCATTGAAACTACTCATTACAACTATGAATCTACTTCTATTTTAATTAATTATGATTGTAGATACAGTAAATGTTTTTTAGTTATTTGAATAAGTTAGAAAAATGGAGCACATCACAACAACAATTTTCATATTTTTAGGAAAATTCCCCATGGATTATATATCCCCAAAACGGGAAACACTTCTGTATTTATTAATAGAATTTAACAACATGTGGAGAGGGGGAATTTAACTTGCTCAAGATATGTAATGAGGATATTATTAGTGGTCCAACCCTCCATTATCAAATTTTAATTTTACCCATTTCATATTTGAGTAATATAAGTCAATTTCCTGATCAACATATTCTTCTTCAAATAAAATCTTTGTGGTATGCTTCTTAGTTTTATTATATGTACCTCTCCTTTGAGTGATTCCAATTACACAAAATTCATTTTAGATATTTTAATTGGAATTCACCTTTCCTAGATTAGGAATTTCCTTCTCTTCATCATCAAACTCACAAACACTTCTTCCTTGGGATCTTTTACCAGTAAGGACCTACTCACAGATTAGATATTGGATCCTTCTTCTCTGTAAAAAAAACATTCCATAAAAAATTATTTTTCCAAACCAAATCCATTTCCATGCAATGAAAGCAAACAAATCTTTAAAACCATTTCTTAAATTCCATTTTTGAATATCGATTCCATTACACAAATCCACATATCCACACATCCACAAATTCAAGCCTAGGAGACATTTATATACTCATGAGAGGTTTCTCATCGATCTACCATGTCATCACAAGGTAGAGATATTCCAGTTCCCCAATGGTAGACACCCCTTCCACACGGTCATGAAAAAGATAATGAAAATACACAAATAAATTATGGAAAAATAATTCCAAGGAAAATTCCAACCAATTTAAATAATGTTTTATTGAAAGCCTCTCTACAAAACTTTGTTCCTAAATCAATCAAAACACCTAATTTTAAAATCATATTTTAGAATAATCCAATAAAGAAAATTTCACAAAAATTACACCAATACACTAACCATCACTAAATATGGTTTCTATGAATATTTTCATAGTAATTTCACAATAAATTTCATGAAATTCAAATAATTTGAAACTATGTGGTTGTGTTCTAAAAATGGGATTCGAGAGTGAAGCCACCTACCTCATAAATTATGGGTAAAATGAAGGATGACACGAATTCTTCAACAAACCAATGTTGAAACTCCAACAACCCACCTTATTACGTTTTTACAAAAATCAACACAATCATGTATTATAATTGTTAGAGTAAAAAATCATAGATCAATCCCCAATGTACAAGATCTATGAATCCATGAGAAGAAAGAAGAGTATATTTGAGGTAAATAACCGATAATGGAGACTCACAATGTAATATGAAATTCACCACACCATGATTATCCAATGAATCTCTCCTATAATAATGAGGAGAGTCTCCACAACCATTGAGAGTAGAGAAATATGAGTTAGGCATAAAAAACAGAACCAATAGGTTTAGGAGTAAAACTAAGTGATATCCACATTTTTAGTATCTAAAATTTAACTGTAATCCAACCACTACCTCTAGACACCATTCGCATGGTTTGATCACATAGCTAAAAAAACCACACACCAACCATATTTTTTCCCTCAATCAACTTTTCACAGTTACTCCTGGATGGCTATATGGTTTGTAAAAACCATTCACCTAACTGTGTGAATAACCAGAACCCAATATCTTCCATTGCATGATTTTAAGAAGGACTTTCACAGTTTCAACTAACCATGATCAAACCACTATCCTCCAAAAAATCCCAAAAAACATTCCAAAAGTTCATTAAATCCTCCCAAACATCACCAAAATACATCAAATACATAAAATACGTGATGAAAGTGATACTTACTTGAAACATGGATACTATAAATTAAACCCCATAACACCTAGTTTTATACCCATCTTGGATCCTTTAATCTGATCAAATCATAGAATAAGATTATGGAATAATTTAATTATAAGTGGGAAAATTTATTATTTAGAATTAATATAATTTTTACAAGCATGAATTGTAGTATGATAATCACATATATGCTAATTTATTCAATAAAAAATTCATTATAGTGTAATGGAAGTACCATTATGAAATGATTTTCCAAACTCAATAAATAGCCATTCCTTTACTTCCAACATACCTCCATTAAAATTTTAACACATCTTTGATCATGTTGATAACATATAAAACATCAAAATGACATCAAATATCATGAAGAAATACATTAAAGAATGTAGTCATAATATGATCTAAATGTGAGAGTTAAGTAATCACTATATTATAGGATAAAGTAATATTATTTAGATTACTAAAACTCTAATTATGAAGATTATAATTTCATTGAACATGTCTTAATTTTGGGATTGAAAACAACTATATTATCAATTCATTATATAAGGACCCATTAAACTATCCCCAAACCCCTATTTATATCGTAGTAGTTCACCAAAAATTTAATCCATGATATATATGTAAAAAATATAAATTCTTATATTTTATTTTCTTAAAATGAATAGACTACAATTAAATCCATTTTACAAAAAATCATATAATAAAATTTTTATTAGTAATTTAAAAAATTCATAAAAACCATTTATTTAAGAACAATCACAATCATTTTTTTAATTGTAATTAAAAAAACACCAAAAAATAAACAATATTTGATTCATTTAAAATCAACACCCTATGGTCACTAGCCAATTTTAAAATAATTTTTTTCACATAAGATGTTTATATGATATTATATAGATTTTTTAAAATTACTAATATACATTTAAAATATAATTTGACCCACATTGAACCACTAATTTGTCAATCTACCCTAAATAAATGTTTAATTCCCAATATAGATTAATATAAAAGAGGTGTAGTTAAACATTTTAATTAATTAGTAAGAAATGATAAAATTTCTTTAATGTATTTTATTAAACTATAAAATACATCATCTTTTATTGAGAAATATTCCAATATTACATCATGATTTGACACATTATCAATAATGAATTTGTATATAAGGTCAATGTTATTTGTAATTTAATGTTGAATATGTCTATTAGAAAAAAATATTTTCATCGTATATTTTCACCCATTAAGTAATGGTCAATTCACTCATATATGAAAATCATCTAGTCATTTTTAATCTATACCATTTTAATTATATATTATTTCTATATGATGTGAACAAATTTGACAATACTTAAAGTGATTAAAATATTGTTCTTTTAATAATAATCAGTGAACTAACATCCCAAAAAGAATAAATGGCTTGTCACATACTTTTATTGATCATTATTTACATTATATTATGTATCTAAATTGTTATAGAGATGATGCTATAATTTTATATCAGAAAATACTAAATAATATTAAATAATATTAAATGCATTAAGATTATCTTCTTCAATTATGAGTTACTCTTGACAACCACATTGAATCTATATAGAAAATGTTATGATAAAGTTAGTGAATGACCATGAATCATTAATGTAAATAATACTAACATAAAAAATATATACAATGTAAGGAATACAATATCACAACCCGTCACCCAGGCCCTGTGCCGTGACTACCCCAATCCCTCCTTCTATAGTCCGGGGGCTGGAAACCAGCACCAAAAGGTGTGTTCCATTAAATGGGAAGGCATTTCAATTATAAACTGTAAAGTCACACAAGCCAAGCACACAACAAGATACAAGCACAAAGTAAACTATATAGTAAATAGGGTGTGTACAGAAAGTAAAGGGGGTTGGAATACCAACCCAACTGGAAAGTACAAGTAAAATTGGAAAGTACAAATAAAACTGAAAAGTATAAATAAACCTAGAAACAACTCCTCTGAACACCCTCATAGGATCCTACATAAAGGGTAGGTACAGCTCACGAATGGTCGTCTCAGTAGATCATCATATCTAGGGTCCACCATGAGCAAACACCAGAACTTATACCCTCATCTTTGGTCAGTGTTTTCCATCATCTGCATATGACACAACAATGTGCGGGAAAATCCCAAGTAGGGGTGAGTATAAAAATACTTAGTAGGGACCCTGAGACCCCCGAAGGTCTCTCAAATACACAAAGGATAAATCACAATACATGGAAGCAACTGTCAACACAACTATGGTTTATTCCCAAACATATACTTAAGTTATCAAGTTTTACTCATCTCACATAGGAGGGAAGAATAAAAAATGGTAAAAGTACCACAAAGGTAACACCGTGAAGGTAGGATTACCACACAGGTATCTCCACAAAGGTAGTAGTACCACACAGGTATCACCATGATGGAAGAAGTAAACATAGGTATCACCATGAAGGTAGAAGACTCAGCTCAAACTAGGTATCAGTGAAGTATAGAAGTTCATATGATTAGTCACGAAGCTAGAACATATTATTCTCCCAAGAGGCATTGTTGTTGATTATAAGGAGTCTGGACCACATGGGACATATAGGTACTAACTTTCGCAGTGACCCACACAGGATCTGACCCACACGGGATCGACATGTGTTGACCCAAACAGGATCACTGAGCACTAATCCACATAGGATCAATACGTACTAACCCCCATAATTACCCACACATGATCTGACCTGCCCATAGTCGATAGGTAACTAACCTTTGTATTATCTATCTTTATCCTCCGCTTCACTACCCGCCACGAGGTTCCTACTTATTTCACATTTGGGAGAACCAATACTCAAGACATTATCCATAAATAAACCAACCCAAAGTCCCACAAAGAAGTATCCCAAAGGTCTATCATGTCATAAGGGATCCAATGCAACAGAAGACACGTCAATCGAACGCCTGATTTGTATGTTATTAGTGTTTCCACTCCAAGGGCCCGGTTGAATTCATGGATCGATCAAACCCAACCATACGTCAAATTTATCCAAAAAACAAGTGGAGTATACAAAATGGACCATCTCGATCCAAGGATTCCTTTTCCATGGATGGATCGTCAAATAGACGCCTAGTTCACATGATATGGCCACAAAGGCATATCTAGGTCTAGAGGGGTAAGAGTCCAATCCGACCTGGTCGGACAGACCCGGCCTGACCCGGTCTGGGCCAACCCAACCCAATTCAGGTTGACTCAATTGTCATGGGCCGTGGTGGGCCCATCCTACTGAGCCATGGTCAGGCCTGGCCCATGATGGGAGCAAGCTGCTGGCACGACCCACTGGGTGGCCCGTAGTGATGGGGTCAACACTAGCTGCATTCTATGGGGAGGCGCCCCTGGTATTCTAAATGGCCTAATGGTCGTTCGGTCAACCCGCTAGGACACGGGACCTCCAGGTGTTCCAGATCATTGTGATGCGGCAGGTCAAAATGGTCAGCTGATTCTTCTCCCTCTGGCACGGACGCACGCCACTATCCCCTTGTAGCCGGTCGGGTGTCAGCCTCCCTCCAGCCTCTATCATGGCCAAGTTATCACAACCTTGTTCTTCGGGGGTGCGGATGCACACCTTCGCTCATCCTCATATCCAATTGGATGCCAGTAGACACCCTAATCCACCGCGGCCTATGGGCCTCGACATCCTGCTCAACCGGCTGTGAGGATGCGCGAAACCGCACCTTCCTCGCGACTGGTCGGGTGCCATCAGCCACCTTATTCAGAGATCCATCATGGCTTCATTACAAGCCCAAAAATTATGTTGTTCACAAATTCACGATACTCGGGTTGAGGGCTCCACGCCCATATGTCACGCTCAACAAGATAATGTGTGTCCGACATCATTAATTATTTGGTGTTGATGAACACATGAAGAATGCACAAAAAACAAAATATAAAGGGGAAAAGTATATGTGTGGGAAAATGGCCATATTATTTTGGCCATAGTTGTTGTGAATCAAGTGTGTGAATAATTTATAAATTCAATCATAATTAAAAATTAAACCCCTACCTTGTTGCTCATTAGAGACAGCGCGAGTAAGCAGATGATGTTGGTGACATCGACATTCGCTGCTCTGGCACCATGCTCCCGATCTGAGCTTGTGTGTCATCATCATTCTTGATCCAGGGATGTTCTTCTTTGGAACATGATCCCCCAAAAGCTCTCTCCATAGCTCTCCTCTTCGCCAATGATTTCTCCCATGAAAGGGGAGGTTCCAAATTAATATGTTAAGTAAATTAAACCAATTAATGTTGGCACATTTAATTGGGGGAATCCCAAGGGTTATCTCACATTAAACACGGTGTTCAAGGTTCGGGTGGTCCCCACCACAAAAATCAAATGGGAGGTTTCATGATTGGGTGGTCCCCCACACAAAAAATTAAAAAGGTGGTTTTGCAAAGAAAAATAAAATAAAGCATTTTTATTTTATTTTCTCCCATTAAATGTTCCAAAACTAATTTCCACCCCCGACCTACTGCAGTCAAGGTGAAGGTTTCTTTAAAATAATATCGACGTTGTGAGTTCAACAGTGTCCTCAGATTTCAATTCTGAGCACCGGTTCAAACGATACAAAACGTTGCTCGTGCGTCTACTGAACGTACCAGAAAAAAAGTTCAGAAATTCATTCTGGTCACATCGGGTCTTAGAATCACATTCCATCAATTTTCACGGACTCATAATATTTCTATTTAATTAAAAAAATTACATGGAAAAATTTGGGTCCTTAAATTCTCTCCAACTCAGTGATTTGCATCCCTGAAATCCACATCACAAATTAAGGAAACACATGGGGGTACTGAGCACAAATCTGAGCCTCCCGCTCCCATGTTCTCTCCAGAAGGTTCTCGTGCTACCAACAAACACACAATAGATGTATCAAACAACCATGCAGGACTCTCTCTTCTGGATCCTCAATCTATACTAGAACCTTTGAAAAAGTATCCCTATTATCGATGTCCAGCACTCCCTAGTCAATGATGTTCGAAGAATCATGTACGTAACTCCTCAGCTGGGATACGTGGAAAACATCATGCACCTGATGTAACTATGGTGGAAGATCTAAGTGGTAAGAAACCTCACCAACATTGATGAGGACATAAAAGGGTCCAATGAACTTCGGAGATAACTTGTCTCCTTGACCAAATCTCAACAAACCTCATTGAGGTGAGACCCATAAGATGACATGGTGTCCATCCTCGAACTCTAGAGGTCTCCATATCCTGTAAGCATAGGATTTGTGTCTGCTCTTTCCAATCTTCATCTGCTCATGGATGATCTTCACCTTCTCCGTGGTAGTCCGTACCATCTCTGGACCCATAAGTTCTAACTCCCCTGGGACTATCTATCAGATAGGTGATATACAATGTCGCTCGTATAATGCCTCAAATGATTCCATTTAGATAGTGGAATGATAGATATTATTGTACGCAAACTCCAGAAAAATAAAATTGGTCCTCCCAAATGTGGCCAAAATTAAGGACGTAAGCACGTAGCATGTGCTTGAGGGTCTGAATGGTCCACTCTATCTGACCATCCATTTGTGTATGGAAGATGGTGCTCAACCAAATCTGTGTCCCAAATGACTCATGAATCCCCTTCAATAGATGGGATGTAAAACATGCATCACAATCATAGAAAATCATAGATGGAACTCCCTGAATCCCTATAATCTCCTACATGTAGAGGCGTCCTAACATCTCTACTGATCCTTACTCTCTGATAGGGAGGAAGTGGGATGACTTGGTCAGTCAGCCAAAAATCACCCAAATTGAATTGTGCCCCTTGGATGTGTGTGGAATTCATGTCACGAAGTGCATGGAAATTCCATCCCACTTCCACTCTGGCACCTCTAGTGGATTAACAAAGCCTGATGAAACATGATGCTCTGCCTCCACTTGCTGACAAGTGAGGCACCGTGAGGCAAACTCTGTTGTAACTTTCTTCATTCCAGACAACCAATGTAGAAATCTAAGGCCTTGGTACATCTTCGCTACTCCTAGATGTACTGGTAGAGGGGATACATTGAACTCCCTCAACACTTCCTCCATAAGAGTCACGGGTACCATAGTACTCCCTCTAAAGAGGATTACATGCTCCCCACCATCAAAAAATCCATCAGGTGCATGTATTTTGCATATCTGAGCAAGTCGAGTCTCGCAGTTAGTGTCCCCATGCGGCGCCTCCCAAACTCACTGAAGTAGTGGGAGAGTGACTATTAGAGATTAATGATAAGCTTCTCTATCTCGATCCACGTAGGATATCCAAAAAGAGGCTAGCTTCTCCGTTGTCTCACTCAAAAATTTTATACCAGATCTCATACTGAGTGCTTTTTTTACTACGTTCCCCTTCCTAGAAGTATAGACTCTCCTAAAGTCATATTCCTAGATGAACTCAAGCCAATGCAGCTATCTAAGGTTCAGGTCCATCTAAGAGAAGATATACTTGAGACTCCTGTGATTAGAGTAGACTATAAAACTTTCTCCCATCAAGTAATTTCACCACATATTCTAGGTGAAGAACACTACTGCTAACACCTGCTCATGAGTAGCATAGTTATTCTCATTCTCTCTCAGCTGTTGAGAACCATACGCGATCACGGTTCACTCCTATATCAGGACACATTCAAGAATGATCCCTAATGCATCGTAGTGGACTTCATACCCAACGCCCTCCTTTGGTAGACTCATGATAGGGGCACTCGTCATTATTTTCCTCAGCTCCTAGAAACTCCACTAGAATCTCTCCGACCTCATAAAGGGTTTTCCATTCATTTTCAATGATGATAAGTGTTCTGAAACTCTTGATAAGGCAGGAACAAACCTCTGGTATTAACTGGGAAGCCCATGATACTTCACACTCCTGTGTGGCACCCATGTACTTCCTCAATCATTGCTGGATCCACCACAACTCTAGACACTAAGATGATGTGTCCTAGAAAGTGAACCGCTCAGATCCAGAAATGGTACTTCGAGAGCTTACCATAATGATGGAGTTCTCAGAGTGTGTCCAAAACTATCTGTAGATGATAGTCATGATCCTCCTTCATCACTGAGTATATTAGGATGTCGTCGATGAATACTACCACAATGCGATCATGGTATGGCTGGAAGATCCTGTTCATGAGTCCCATGAACACTGTTGTGGTGTTGGTCATGCAAAATGACATAACCAATAATTCAAAATGGCCATAATGACATCTGAAGGTCATCTTCTGAACACCCTCATCTTTTACTCTAAGCTGGTGATTGCCTAATCTGAGGTCTATCTTCAAACACCATCATGCTCTCTTCAGCTGATCAAAGAGATCTTCAATCCTAGAGAGTGGTTACTTGTTCTTCACGGTCACCTAGTTTAGGAACTGATAATCCACACAGAGTCTCAAACTCCCATATCACTTCTTGGAAAACAAAACCAGGGATACCCAAGTAGATACACTGGGTCTAATGAACCCATTGCTCTGTAAGTCCTCATGTAGTACTCATAGATCTCGAAGCACTGTGGGAGCCATCTGATATGCTGTTGTAGATATCAGTGTTGTCCCAGGGTACAAGTCGATGTAAAAGTCCACCTCTCTGTGAGGAGGTAGACCTGAAACACCATTTGGGAAAACATTAGGGTACTGGTCCTCCACTGCTGGATAGCTCGGACTCTCATCATAAACCGCTCTGAGGGTAAGGAAATCCAACTAATATGTGAGCAGATGCACCCTCCTCTATGTATGTTGATCCTATTTTGCAAATGTTCCCTTTTTGTTGATGAAGGAAAACCTGGTCCCATCCCTGCAGACACACCAAACTTTGCACCTAATACAGTCAATTTGAGTATGAACTATGGATAAACAGTCCATACCCATGATGACATCGTATGTCCTCAACACCACTACTAGAAGATCCAAACCAAATCTCTCACCCCTAGAGTAATCTCACACTGTCCGCACCAGTGCGTAATCGTTGAATCCTTTCCAGTATAAATATTTTTCCATAAGAATAGAGCCAACGACTCCACTGGTATCTCCGAGCTCTGAAAGAGGGTAGTGGAAATAAAATAATGATTGGAAACTGTGTGTATAAGTACTAAAACTATTTTGGATAGACATATATCATACCTCAAATCATCTTCGTAGCACCGTGGTCGTAGGCCTCATCTGCCTGAAGCTGAGCTCCTCCTTGTCCACCTGCTCCCTGTCATCATGGTGGACCACTTGGTGGGGGTGGTGGTAGAACCTCATATCACCGCTCACCACCTACTGCATGAAATTCTCCTTTACTATATCTTCCTCCTGCCTACGGACCTCCTCGTTCGAATCGTCGCCTCCTCCAAGGCAGTCTTTCGACCGTCTACTGGTCGTCTATATGGTGGGTTGGGCAAACATGAGCCATGTGACCCAACCCGTTGTATGAATAACACTACTTGTTACTCTCTGGTCCTGCACTGTCTAAAGATCCTAACACAACAGACCATGTATCCTGTGATCGTACACCTATAGGTTTGGTACTCTTGGACCTCTACATCATCTGTCTAATTCCATCTACCGATGACTCACCTATGTGTCATCTAGTGGTGGGTCTCACTACCCGTGACTACTCATCAAGGATGAAATCTACTAAGAGTGCTCACTCTAACACACCCTCCTATGTTGGGATGCTCAGAGAAACCATCTAAGATATAATCTCCCATCTGAGCCCCTGCTTGAAGATCCAGGCCCTAAAGAAAGGGTCTCTCACCACGTTAGTGGAGTAGAGCGAGAGGTTAGTGAACCTCACTGAATATTGAACCATATTCATGCCACCCTTATGCAAGTAGAGAAGCTCCTGAATAAACATTGAGAGTAAGGTCGATGGGACAAACTCTACCCCTGAAAAAGCTATCGACGTCCACCCAGACGAGAGTCACCTCATCATGAACCTGTAGCATCAAGATCCACCGTCTGCCTGTTGCTTCATAAAGAAGACTGGAGGCATTGATCACCATGGGATCAGATAGTGTCCCTACCAGTCAAAAAAACTCTAACCCAGGCTTGCAGCCAATCCTTAGCTGCCTATGGATCTGTCTCACCCAGAACCTCAGTGGACTCTGGTGCTAGAACTTCTGCAGTGCTCTCAAGCAGCGTGCACCCTCTATTGCTGGGGCAGGAGGCATCGACTGCCCAACGGGTAGTGTCGATGTTGGTACACCACGCAATGGTAAAACTCCCGTAAGGGGGCTCTGCATCAAAGCCTCATCGCTCACTAGGCTATAATAACCTACTCTACATAGAAAGCAGGCTAGATATTTGCATGTATGCATCTTGAAAATAAAAAGGTGTGCTACAACCATTATGTTTATACCTAGTGATCTGAATCATTGAGATCACAAGGAAAATTTATCAAAAACACATACACAATCAGTGTTTTCCTGCACTATGTCAGAAATTAGAGGTTATGGTCCAAATATATGGATATGTCGGCCACCACACCAACACTGGACTCCCCAAACTGATAACCACACTCATAAAAATTAACACTATTGGCACATAGAAAAGGTCAGAGTCCTAGTTCTTTGATATAACCAAGCTCCTATGATACCAATTTGTCACGACTCATCCCCTAGGGCTCGTGCCGTGAATACCCCAAGGCAACCTTCCATAGGCTAGGGGCTGGCGACCAGCACTGAAAGGTTAATTCCCTAAAAAAGGAAGGCATTTCCTTTATAAAATAAAATCTCACACAAGACAAGGACACAACAAGATACAAGAACAAAGTAAACGATATAGTAAACAGGGTGTGTACAGAATGTAAAGGGGGTCAGAATACAAGCCCAACTAGAAAGTACAAGTAAAACTAGAAAGTATAAGGAAAACTAGAATGTACAATTTAAACTAGAAACAGCTTCTCTGAACACCCACCAAAGATCCTACCTGAAGACTAGGTAAAGGTCATGAATGGTCTTCTTTGCAAATCACCTCATCTAAGGTCCACCCCATAAGCAACCTCCAGTCCTGGTACCCTTGTCTCTGGTCAACGTTGTCCGTCATCTGCACATGACACCGTAAGGTGCGGGTGAAACCTGTGCAGGGTTGAGTATAAAAATTCTCAGTAGGGACCCTGAGACCCCCGAAGGTCTCTCAAATCCACAAAGGATAAACCACAAGACATGGAAACAACAGTTAACCCTATATAGGTATATTCCCTTACATATACCTAACTTATCAAGTTATACTCATCTCACACAGGATATAAGAATACCACAAAGGTAAAAGTACCACATAGGTAACAACAAAAAGGTAGGAGTACCGCACATGTATCACCACGAAGGTAGCAGTACCACACATGTATCACCACGAAGATAGAAGTACCACACAACTATCACTACGAAGGTAGTAGACATAGATCAAACCAGGTGTTAGTGAAGTATAAAAGTACAGATGATTAGTCATGAAGATATGTCATATTATTATGTGATGAGGTACTACTACTGATTATACGACGTCTGACCAACATCAGATCAATAGGTACTAACCACCGAAATGACCCACATAGGATCTAACCCACACAAGATCGATATGCACTGACCCACACAGGATCACTGAGCACTGACCCACACATGATCGGTATGAACGGACCCACACAGGATCGATGAGCGCTAACCCACTAATGATTGATAGGTACTAACCCCTGCAAAGACCCACACATGATCTGACCCACCCAGATTCGATAGGTAACTAACCTCCGTATTATCCATCTCTAACCTATGCCTCACTGCCAGCCACTGAGTTCCTACTTATAGAATGTTTGGAAGAACCGATCCTCAAGCCATTGGTCATACCTCAACAGCCCCAAAGTCCCATGAAGATGTTTCCCAAAGGTCCATGATGTCATAAGGGACTCAGTTCAATAGACGATGCATCAATTGGACGCCTAGTCTGTAAGTTAAGAGTGTTTCCGCTCTGAGGGCCTGGTTGGATTCGGGGTTTGATCTTACCCGAACATACTCCAACTTTTTTGAAAACACAAGTGGAGTATACCAAACGAACCATCTTGATCCAAATATTCTAGTGCTATAGACGGTTCGTCAAACATATTACTAATTCCCAGGATTTGGCCACAAAGGTGTATCTGGCTCTAGAGGGGTCCGGGTTAGGGCTGAACTAACCAATCCCATCCTGGGCCGACCCGAAATGATTCAGGCCGACCCAGTTGACTTGGGCCATGGCGGGCCTGAACTACTGGGCTATGGTCCGGCCCGACCCGTGAATGGAGTGGCCCAGTCCAGCCCGCTGGGTGACCAACGGTGGTGAGGTACGCCATAGCTCCAACCCGGGGGGAGGCGCCCCCTGTATTACAAATAGTTTGATGGCCATTCGATCACCATGCTGGCATGTGGGACCGCCAGGAAAAATTGATTGATGTGACGCAGCCTGCCAAAATGGCCGGCAAGATACTTGCTGCCACCCTACTTTGCCGCAACCAACGGGCTGTGGCCTCCTGCTCATCTGGAGGTGTAGGCACGCGCCACCGCACCTTTCTCATGGCCAGACGGGTGCCGGCAGCAGCCATCTTCCGAGAGCCATCATGACATCATTCTAAGCCTAAAATTTATGTCTCACATATATTCATGATCCTTGGGTTGAGGGCTCCACGTCCATTTGTCACGCTCAATAAATCATAGGGTTTCTAGCATCCTTAATTTTTTGGCGATGATGAAAGCACAAAAATCGCGCGAAGAAAAAAAGATTAAGGGGAAATGTATATGTGAGGGATGATGGCCATGTTAGTTTTTCCATCTTTATTGTGAATCTAGAGTATAAAGAATCAATAAATTCAATCATAATACAAAATAAAACTCATACCGTGTTCCTCATTGGAGACAACGTAAGGAAGGAGATGATGTTGGTGATGTCATCATTCACTGCTCTTGCACCACGCTCCGGATCCAAGATCGTGCATCATCCTCATTATTGATTCGGGGGCGTTCTTAATTGGAATATGATCCTCCAAAACACTCTCAATGTCTCTCCTCTTTGCCAATGACTTTTCCCACAAGAGGTGAGGTGCCAAATTAATAAGTTAAGTTGATTAAACAAATTAATGTTGGCATGTTTAATTGGGGAAATACAAAGGGTTATCTCACATAAATGAGGGAGTTCAAGTGTTGGGTGGTCCCCACAACTAAATTCAAATGGCATGTTTCAATATTGGGTGGTCCGCACCACAAAAATACAAAAAGGAGGTTTCACAAAGAAAAATAAAATAAATCATGTTTATTTTAATTTCTCCCACAAAAAGTTTGAATACTAATTTCCACTCTTGACCTACTACAGTCATGGTGAAGGTCTCATTAAGCGAATCTCAGCACCGCAATTTCAACAGTGTCCTCATATTTTAATTCCGAGAACTGGTTCAAATATTACAAAATGACTCTCACTCGTTTACCGAATGTACCTGAAAAAAAGTTCAGAAATTAATTTCGGGCACACAGGGCCTCAGAATCACACGCCGTCAATTTTGGCGGACTCGTAATATTTCCATTTAATTTAAAAAATTACATTGAAAAATCTAGGTCTTTACATAATAAGATCAAAATTATTTTATATCCGAGATGGGTGTTAATTATTATTTATAATTAATTTATATATAGGACTTTTCTATCAACATAGAGTTATCTCTTCACTATCAAATCAATAAACCACTATTGTCATACCGTAGTTTCAATTAAGTATTCAACTGTATAATACCTCTAATAGTTTCCACACATGTTTTATGAACCATTGAACATCATAGATGTATATTTTCATGTTGGCACCGATGATTGATCACCTAGAGTTATTACCATTAGTCACAACTAGTAGTATTTTGTGAATTGAAGGAACTAATCTAGTTCTCTTATGTATTTAGATGGAGGATGAGGATTTACCTTCTCCCATATTGAGATAATTTTATAGAAATTTGTCTCAAGGATTTAGATAAATCTCTATGGTAAGATGTTGTTTACACTAAATAAATTAACTATTAAAATTATATAATCAGACTCAAATATTAAGGTCATAGAACAAGTTATTTCCCAATACCCTTACCTATCTATAAATTTTATGAAAATCCCCTATAATGATAATAATAACAATAATCATCATCATCATAATAATTATTATATTCCATTGATGTTTTAAAAACTCATGGAAAATCGTAATTTAATTTAATTAATAAATTAATTAATATTTATTGAAATGATATTAAACACATTATTCCTATTAAACCCTTAAATATGTCCAAGAACCATCCTTAGAATTTATTGAACCTTGAATATTAATATTTAAATAAATAAATCACTTCATTATTTATTCAATAAATAAATAAATATTATATTCGATAACTCATGAATAAATAATTATTTAATAGTAAAATAAAATGAATATCCCCTCAACTAACTACTGATTGAATATATGTGATTAACATGAACTGAATAATGATTATTCATCATAATCTGAGAATATTATTTAGTCTAATATTAAATTCATATTGAATTTAACTGAGGTTTTGGATACACATTGTGTCATACCCTCACGACCACTTTCTTAGTGGAATTAGGCTAACAAGACTAAAGTCTAAGATTAGAATATAACAACATGTTTAGGATCCGTAGAGAAATATATTAATGTTGTAATTAGAAATAATTCGTTGAATACTCATCATGTAATATAATCCATTTCACTAGATATATTATCATGTTGGTTTCATACTTATATCAGCAATCTATATGATTGAGTATATTTATTTGAATTTCCCAAAATTAACTCTTTGATGGACACAGAGTTAATTTGACATTTCAATTCCAATCAGAAGGCCTAAGAAATATAACGCTATTAACTCATAAGGATAATATAAAATTTTTATTCATTAATTAATGTAATATCATTCATGACGCACCCAACATACACTACCTCACTACAAGCATATGTCATCATGGTTTTCATCAATACATCAAAGTATGTGACTAACGATTAACATTAATAATAGTACCATGTATATGTACCAATAAACACATAAAAAGATAGCGATATCAAATGATAGATATAACATGTATAATTTTTATGAGATGGTCTATTCTCATAATGTAATTTAGTAGAGATTAGCAAGTGAAAAATTTGAGAAGAAGTCTCAATGTCTTATGAGACTCCGACACCTGATATGTTACATCATTTGTGTCACTTTAGATAAATTAAATTCAACCATAGTACCTAAATTTATGAATATCTGCATAGTAATTCAAGGTTCTCACCATAGCAGGGAATTTCTATGACTTTTCAATGTGAAAAATATTCTAAGGTAATTATCACATTAATATTATGTATAAAACTGCTCATCATGTAAACATATATTTATAAATATTAAATAAATTTAATATATGGGTAATCAAATGTACAATGTAGTTAGTTATAAGTTACTAACACCAATATAATCCCACTTTGACGAAATCAAACTGATAACGATTTTCAGTTTACTATATATCACTTGATATTCATGACTCTAATGAGATAAGGCATTATTCATTGATTCCACCATGTTATCCTATGAGGAATGTTTGATATCATTTACCTACACCATTTGTGGAAATCCCAGAAGAGATGATACTTCTAAAGTAGATGTTTCATCAGTTCATGTCACCTTACATCTATAGAATGGACCACTGCTGTATTATTATTTTAATCCAATTTGATAATATCAGATGCTTTATCTCGGTTATTCATAGATAACCAGACTTTCAAACATGTCTTAATAGAATTTACAATAAGTATCTCATTTTCAATTAGTAATATTTCATCTTCATATACTACAAGTAAAATAATTGCACTCCCACTATACCCCTTCTATAAATAGATCTCACATTCCTTATTTAATAATAAAAATTCCCTTCTAGATCCATCAAAGAAAATGTTTCATGATTTGGATGATTTATTCAACCCATAAATGGATATTTGCAACACGCATACCATCTTAACATCTCTTGGATTCACAAACCCCTTATGTATTTTCATATAGACATCTTCCACAATGTTTAAATAAATGAATGATATTATAGAATCCATCTTTTAAATCTCATATACACTGTAATCTACTATAGAAAGTAGAATTTTTCTGGATTCAATCAATAAAATAGGTGTAAATGTATTCCCATAGTCTATATATAAACATTTTTAAAAAAGGTATCCTCTAGATGTTCATTTTAGGTACTAAATTTAATTTCTATGTTGATTAATCATTTCATCCAATGTGTTTTACAACTACTGTAATATCTACATATACCTAAAAATGATTCTAAAACATGAAATCTATCTCAAAATTCATATTTTATTTTTTTATTTCTAATTGTCAACCACTTACTAATTCTTTTTAGGATATTAGTTAATTAGTATCAAGTAATAACGATTAAATATTTTTATTAACATTAAATGCATATATCTCTAGTTATCTAAAAACTATGATGATTCTACACAGTTCCTATGTATTTATAATAACTTCATCCATGGGGTCCTACTGAAAATTTCCCTATGCCAACTCTTATATATCATGAGAACCAAATTAATCAAATTTGATCTTTCACCCACTATCTCTTTTAGAGATATGATCCCTCTCAAAAAATATATGATGTCATTACGATATTTCTATAAGGGGTCATATATATAATATCCCCTTATTTACTAGTGATATCTTGTAAAGAAACATTTAATTTCTCAAGGTTCTAGTTTTTTATCAGATATAACATTAAAACGTTCTAAATCCTCGTACATGAGTATGTGACAAAACAAATATCTTCCCACACATTAACATTTAGGGAATTCGATTTTCTACCTTAGCTGGAACTTATGTTATTATTTGTGTTCTATTCTATAATAAAAATCCTCAAATGGATAATTTAGTATATACATGACTCATTATAAACATCACCCTATCCAACAAGGTACAATTATTCCTTTCATTGAAACTATTCTATGATGGTGTATTATCAATAGTGATTTGAGATAGAATTACAAACTTCCCAAGATAGTCTATGAATTATTAATTAATATCATCTCCACCACAATCCAATAAAAATGTCTTTAACTTTCATCCAAGATAATCCTTTAATTCATTTGTTAACTCCTTATAATACTCAATGTATTTGGAATAATAAAACATTGAGTAAATATATCCATATCCACTTATGTCCTTTGTAAAATTTAAAAAGTAAGACATATAAATCAAGACTAAACTAGAAAGGGTCCACAAAAATATGTGTGTAATAAATTTAAGAAGATCTATAGCCACTTCATCCTTCCCAAAAACTGGTGGTTTGTTCATTTTTACTTGGAAACAAGAATGACACATTCCAAGTGGTTTTAGTTCAAATGATTCTAATGAACCCACTTGATGTGTCCTTTTAAAGTGATTATTTTTTACATGATCAATTTTGTGATTCCGAAAATGTGTGTGATATGATTTTTATGGACTTGATTTTTTATCAATTTCCAACTCTTATTATTTATATTCTGGTACATAAATACAATTATTTAGGAATTTCATAACATTGAAAAACCAAAGATAAATAAAAATACATACATGTCTAAAAAGGACATGGATATAATGTTTTTAGAAACACTATTAATGTAATAATTATTCTTCAAGATGATTATCAACACCACCAAAAAATTAAAGTGGTAGTATCCTCTAAACAAATGTTGGACACACAAGGGATGTTTGAGAGAGATTTCTTGGGGGTGAGGGTGGATAAGGGTATGAAACACATTTTAAATTTTTCACTTGCATGTGAGACTCTCATAGTCTTAACTAATTTTAACCCCACGTGTTAATAGGACACTATTCTGTTCACCTATTAATTGTGTTTTGGTATACTGGGGTTATTATGAAAGAATTATTTAGAAAAAATTGATGATATCTCAATCCACATGCACTGATTTTTTCCCTATAGAATATATGAAAAGAAAGAACATGAAACCAAATAATATTACGCGGTTCACCCACGTTGGGATGCATCCATGAATCACACACTAACATTGTGTTGATGTTCCAAAATACACTAATACAATTTTAGTGTTTGATTAGGCTAGATCACTCCTATGAATGGGTTGAATCCCTTTAAAATATTTAGGGTTGGATCAAATACACCAATTGGACACTCCATGACATAGTTTAGGGTTTAATATCAATCGGCTAAGGATCACTGTATTTGTCCTCTCCCATCACCAACTACTTCAGGAGGGAATTTATTTTTTCTCATAGTTTAATGCAAAAATTCACTATTTGATAGATGAAGCGGTAATTAATGATCATTGGAATTCACACCATACATTACCAAATTCATTGTGAAAATCACCATAGCTGCTCCAATATCCCAATTGAACTATTAATCGTGGAATATATCTGTTGGAAAGGTCTATAATATGGGGGTAAACCAATTTTTGTAATGTTCACCTAATGTGAATAACCAATAAAGACTTTTTATATACATTCTAATCCTTTTTGAAACTTTTAACTTTTAAGAAACTCACATCCTTTGAAAAATAATAATGGACATTTGAAAAACTCCCTTGGTCAAATTGATAGAAGCTATTTCTTCATATAACTGGTAATCTTTTTAATGCTTCATGCAAGAAAAGCCATAGGAAATTATTTCCTGAATTTGGAGCCTTTATATATTATATGTTCCAAAATAACTCATATGAGGTGGGTATCAGCCTATTTATAAATGTTTCTACGAAATTATGAAAATTTTATTCCTACCAATATCTTTCTGAGAAACTCATAATTTTTCCTGTAAAACATTCCACCATTATGGAACTTCTAGGAATATCTTCTATTCATGATCACTTTTTAAAAAATATGGAACTTTCATATAAATATTTTCCTTTATGAGAAATAATTCCTTCACAAAAATGACTCTCATTTATAAATAAATATTTCATAAAATCCCTGAATTTTTCATTTTTCAATTATCCAATCACAAATATTTATTTTAAATAAATTTCTTATTCACTTTACTCTATTTTCCTATGAAAACAATTACTAATTGAAACTCACATTAATGTATCAATAAATATTTATTAATCATCACACATTTTCCATTTTTCGATCCAGCCCTATAGTTTCTACAATTTTGGGAAATTCTTTCTATATTTCACTCTGTTTCCCTATATTAAATTTTAAAAACTATCAAACACTTAAAAGGTTATTTCATCATGAATATATCATGGTATTCATGGTCCAAAAAATTATATATGAAAATTACATTATTAAGCCCTATCTAGGTGATCATATTTCATGGATAACTTAAAATACACTATCAGAATTGTAATGATCAACATTTCGATATCACATAGTAATTCATGAAATCTTCCACTTTCACTTTATCTAGAACACTATATTCTCTTGAAACTATCACCTCATTCCCTTCACTAGGAACACCATTGTATCATGAAACTGTTGACATGGTGAATAATAAATCCAACATGTTGTATCACACCATGAAAATTGAAACACTACTTCTAACACAAAAAATCATCAAGGTTGGCAGTGATAAAGAATACAATGATAGAACACATGAAATGAATAATTCCCATTTGTGTCAAAAAATTCCACTATTTGGATTTGTTAGAAAAATTTCCTGAATCTTTTTCCTCTATAACAAAGTAACTATATAAAACTTTATCAATACTAAATTTCCATGAATATGAATATTAATTATTAATTGTTATTCAAAATATATATTAACTATTGTATAATGTATGGCATAAGAGAATACGATGATTTCAAATCAATTGGTTAACTACTATAATAATGACCTCCTTCCACAATTTATCTTCACTGAAAAAACATCCTCAAAATATTTATATTTATAGCCCATCACCTCATTCTTTCCTCATGATGGGAAAGGTAGGAACACCCAAATAACACAAAAATTTATGTCCCTTTCTACTATAGGAAAAATCTAAACATGGATTCATGATCGTTTCTTCTACCCCTTTGACATGAAATCCAAAGAATACTTTGCAAAATTAGTACTGAATATACAACCCTTTTTAAAAATGTTCCTTTGGGAATGAGGGTTTAAATTTGAGTAATTTTATTGTTATCCAATATCTTATTGATGTCATCGAATATAATATTCCATTCTTTGATTCCATTAATACAACACATTCTTCCATTAGAAACTATATCCATTATTAATGATGTGCACTAGGGGTACTTATAGTTCTTACCCTCTAGAAACATGGTCCTTGAATTCAATAAAGAGAGATAATGACCCCCCATGATATGCACCTCCTCTTTTTTAGGCCCACTAGTTAGACCCACAATATAACTTCTTCTATCGAATCATTTAATTACATGTTATAGATGTTTGATAAAAATCTCCAATTCAAATAAACCCTTTCACATATTTCCTCCTTTAATAAGTTATTAGTGGGTGAGATTAACACTCATTATATATCCATTTATAAAATCACTAAGGATAGTTGGTAAAGAATCGATTTAGGAAACAAGAGATAATGATAATAAAACCATTGCTATCCATTTCACTAACTTACTTGCATACGTCTTAGGAAGCCACAAAACAGTATATTCTTTAAAGGAATCCATCCATATTTATCCTTCAACTTAAGACACCAAGTCCATACAATTTTTTTTAATCTAATTGAAACTATAATAATTACCAACATGATGGATGAAACTTTTCATTAAATATTATTTGATACTAAATATTGAAATGTTGACTAATTCATTTAGCCTTTGAGACAACTTCTTGAACTATAATTTTTAACTGATTTATTCTTTAATCAAAAGGTTTATTTCCTTACATGATAGGGATACATCTTGTTAAATGTTTATTACCCCTAGATTTCGCAGTTCTTCCACTAAATATTGAATTTAAATTTATCATTATATTTATCTATCCATAATATCCTCTGATATAATGGGAACATTCAAATGTTATCACATGTTAGATAAAAACCAAATGAATTATGAGAGATCATTTTGTTAATACTTTACTATTTTATTATATTAAATATATGAAGCCTAAGATATTAGGTTATATTTTTAGCAATGCTTCATGGATCATGATTCCACTTAACATCAACTGAAATATTAACTATCATATCCCGTTTCCAATCATTTATACTCCTCATTACTAATTTTAATCTACTTATATTCTCATTAATTATAATTATAGATATAGTAAACTATCTTCTTTTAATTATCTTAATTAGTTTGAAATGTGGAGCACATCATAACAACAATTCTCATATTTTTATGAAACTTCCCCATTGATTATATGTCCTCCAAAACCTGAAACCCTTGAACATTTGTTAATAGAATTTAAAAGTATTGTGGAGAGGGAGAATTTTACTTTGTCAATTTTAGAAATGAGGATGGTCTTAGTGGTCCGCCCCTTCATTATCACAATTTAATTTTCCCGTTTTCCTTTTTGAGTACGTAAATTACATCACCTCATCAACCTACTATTATTCATAATCATTCTTTGTGGTAAGCTTCTTAGTTTCATTACAAGTACATCAACATTGAGTGATTACACTTACATAAAATTCTTTTTAGATATTTTCATTGGACCTCCACAGTCATAGAGTAGGAATTTCCTTTTATTCATAATCAAACTCACAAACAAACTATTATTCCTTGGGAAGCTTCTCAGGTTCATTACAAGTGCCTATACATTGAGTGATTCCTCTTACATAAAATTTATTTTAGTTATTTTGATTGGAATTACCCCTTCCTAGATTAGGAATTTCCTTTTCTTTACAATAAAACTCAAAAACTCTTCGTCCTTGGGAACTCTTACCCATAAGGACCACCTCACAGATTACAGATTGGATCCTTCTTCTCAACATATTCTTATAAATCTATTTAACCTAGCCTAATTTACTATATTTTATGACTAATGTCTTATTTGGGCATGTATATTTCTCATAAGCTGATTTCAGATTCCTTAAGTTTCTCCAAATATTCTTATCATCTTTATAAGTAAAACTATATGAAAATACATATTTAAAACATCTCTTTATATCAATATTTCCCCTATTCTTGGGAACTCACATAGTTCTATTCATCACATTCTTTATTTCATATTTTTAAAGGACACATAGGAATGCCTATTGTCTCTTTACATTAATAGTTAATATATCCACATTATATTTTTTCTTCTATCGTTGTCCCCTCTATAAACACCCTAAAATCCTGTGTATTATATTTTCATAAATACACGCAAATTTTAGGAGTTTGTAGTATCTAATGGTGCTTGATTCCAAGGCCTGGTGTGCCTGGAATCAATTTCTGAAGTTTTTTTCGGGTACGTTTAGTAAACGTATGTGTAGGTTTTTCTATCATTTGAACTAGTGATCGAAATTAAAAACTGAGGACACCGATGAACTCACTATGCCAGTATTCACTTATGGAGTCCTTTACCACAGTTGTGTTTTATTGGGAGTGGAAGTTAATTTTTGGGGATTCATATTAAATTAAATAAAAATTAGGTTTGAAATAATTTTATTTAAGTGGTGGTTTTATCCTCCGAGGGGAAGTTGGAGGTGGGTCACACCTTCACATAACCTCCCAGGGGAGGATATTATGTGGTGGGGACCACATGAGCTCAAACCCCTCAACTCCCATTGAACACCCTTTAAACTCTTGGATATCCCATTATTGTGCCAACACACCCTTGTAATTAATATTTGAATCCATTGGAATTCATGCCAACTCCATGAAATTAAATAAATGAACCATCATAATTAATTAATTTGAGTGTTTGAATTCTTTTGAATTCATTATGCCAATATTAAAATAAGGGAACATAATCTTTTATTTTGGGGTTGGTATAATCGTTGGAATTCTTGGGAGAAATCTTAGAAAGAACACCATCCTATCAACGAAGAATGCTCCATGTCATCGAAGAATGTGAAGCAACATCTTCTATCTTCTTCAACCGGAGCAAGGAAGGGAAGCACTGCTGCCAAAAAAACACCGAGGGCATCATCTCAACTTGTCTTCGCCAAGAATTACTCCCTCCGACGTTGACGGAATGACGTCTGTCTTCTGCGATTCCCGTCTTCCAAGACTTTGACAACATACATTGAATTGAGGTAGGGGGATTTGTTTAATTTATAAATGAATAAATTTATACCATCATTCTTCGATGAATGATTTGGTTCTTATTTTTAAAATTGATATCACCTAATATGTAGGGATTGTAATGAAAAAACTTGACCCAACGCCCCTCCGTTGGTTGTTGTTGTTTGTCGTTGGAGGCAGAGCCGAAAGTACGTGGTTCCATCGCACTACTCTGGAGAAGAACCGTGACGACGAAAGAGGAACTGTGGTTGGAAGGGTCGTGGAGAAAGAAGAAGTGGGGTGACGTCATGCCACGTGGGGGAGACAAAGGCCACGGCCACTTCAGGCCATGGCGAAGGCAGTGCGGCACCGTCACGCCGCATAGTGGGAAGCATGTCCATGGTGCAGTCGCACCGCGGTGGAGTGCGGAGGCGGCTGACCGAGCTGGTCGTCGTGGAGCCGGACTGCAGGATGACTGGCCGGCCCACTTGAATATCGCGATGCCCATATGCATCGCGTAGAGGGAGACCATGGCCCGCAACTGCGGGATGCTTGGCTAGGTGAACCAGCCAGCTACGGCTGGCAGGGCTTGAGAAGTGCAGTGCCCACAGGAACCGCTTGAAAAGAATCGCGGCCCGCAGCGTGGGCTGCGTGAACCAGGTAGAACAAGCTGGCTACGACCGAACAGGCAGAGAAGGAGGGGGTGCCGCAGTAGGGTGAGTCCTGAGGTGGGCCGCGCTCCACCCGGCGGGGCCGCCCCCAAACGGGTCGGACTGGCAGAGCTGGTTCGGGCTGACCCGCTATCCCACTGGGTTTGATGGGTCGGGCCCATATTCCCTTAAATGTGAATAACTCCTAGACCACACATATGATCAACACAATGTCTATGACACTGGGTCCCTCATGATGAGGTGGTCATTTTTCGATAATCTATTTGAGTTTTGGATAAATTTGGAATATGGCTGGGTTTGTATCAATTGTAAATCCAACTGGGTCCCTATAACGGAAATGCTAATAATTATTAGACCGGGAATCCGGCTGATGTGTCGCCTGTTGTGTTGGGTTCCTTATGATGAGATAGAACTACGGGATACATTAACTAAGGACTTCTTGATATTTTATGTATTGGAACTTGACTCATGGAGAGAACCCTCCTAGAATTGAGTGTGCTGTTTACGGGGTCATTGGAGCCGGCAGGGATAACTATTGTACCAGAATCCAGCGTGGGTTTGACAATGATGACTACTGTACTGGGATCCTTCATGGGTATGACAGTTCTAACTTTTGTTCTGGTATCCTGTGTCGGTCTGACAGAATAGATGGTCCTGTATCTTGTGTGCGTCCGACAGCTTAGCTGGTTCTGTATCATGTGTGGGTCTGACAGCATAGATGAATCAGTGACTACATCTGATCATCTATATCACTCTACAAAATATGTATAACTATGTGAGCTAATTCATGACTTTAAACCATTATTTATTGTGGCGATTGACTTTACTTCTTTTGTGGGCTGGGTTGTGTTTGGGCTCGAGTGTTGGAGATGGACTATGACTTGTAACTAAGGTATATGTATGGGTATATACCAAGTACGGTTTGTTGATACTTCATTATTGTATATTTCTACTGTGGTTTATCCTTTGTGGATTTTGTGAGAACTTCTGGGATCTTGGGTTCCACAACTGAGTATTACGATACTCACCCATGCACGGGCTTCGCCTGTACCTTGTTGTGTTCTGTTGAGATGACGGAAAACAATGCTCGAGGCTGAGGGGACGGAAAGAGGCTACTCGGATCTAGACAAGATGGATCATACTGAAGGGAAGAGTTGTTCGAGTTCTGTAATCACACATCAGTTAGGATTTCCCTGTGGACGATCCAGGAGTTTTTTTCCCTTTTACTTGTACTTGTACATGTTTTTCAGTTTGGTTTGTATACTGGCCCACTTATTTTCATCACAACTTAAATTTCACCATAAGTACTTTTTTCCTCTACACATTATATTCAGACTGTGTATGTGTTACATGTTAAAAAGAAATATCATCCCTTTTTATCAGCGATTTTCCTTTTGTACTAGTCTTCGTCCCCTGGCCTATAGAAGGTGGGCTTGGTGTAGTCACGACAGCGGCCCTGAGGACAAGTCATGACAAATTGGTATCAGAGGATTTGATTGTACCATGGAACTTTGACTCTGATTCTTTTAACGGAAATAGGGTTAAGTTTTTTGGTTGTGGTTATCAGTTTAGGGAAAACGGTGTGGGTGCGGTGACTGACGTATCCATACACTAGGACTCTGACATCTGATCTCCAACTCAGTGCATGAAAACACTGATTGTGTGTGAGTTTCATTAAAGAAGACTTCTTCGTGATTACATTGTGTCAGCTCACCAGGTATATAGTTTCAACCATGGTGCACCTGTTTCTTTTCTAGATGGACCCACAAAGCTAGCCAGCTAGGGTTCCGAGTTTCGTACGAGATGGTAGCCCACCGAGTGATGAGGACTCGGTGCAGGGCCCATCACAGTAGAGGTACCAATACTGCCACTACCTGTTGGGCCACAGATACCCCTAGCTCCAGCAGCAGAGAGTGCACGACACCTGAGTGCATTGCATGAGTTCCAGTGCCAGCGGCCGCCCAGGATACTGGGAGAGACAGACCCACAGGCAGCTAAGGACTTGCTGGAGGCTTGCATGAGAGATTTTTAGATTTTAGGGAAACTAGACGACCTCATGGTGATCCTTTCCGCAAGTCTCTTGCATGCAGCATCAGGCAGATGGTGGAGCCTAATGCTATAGGTGAATGATGAGGCATCATTACTCTGGATAGACTTCGAGAGTCTCTTTCACTCAGAGTTTGTTCCAGCCAACCTTCGTGCCATGATGATTCAGGAGTTACTTTATCTATATCATGGTAGCATGATAGTAGCTTAGTACACAGCGAGGTTCACTGACCTCTCATGATAATCCATAGATATGGTACGAGTCCCGTTCTTCAGTGTCCGGACCCTCTATTAGGGAATCATGCATGAGATCAGGTCTTCGATGATTCCCCTCAGTATTCCGACGCAGGTGGGGTGCTGGGGAGAGCCCTTCTAGTGGAGAGTATTCTCACTGAGTAGTCATCGATGGTGAGACCCACCACAGGGAGACACGTGGAAGAGTCTTCTACAGTCGGTAGTAGACAGATGACATTAAGGTCCAAGACGACCACACAATCAGGTGGGCCACACCAGGAAACAGGTTTAGTTGTGTGGGGGCACATGAGACATCACCAGCTATACGACGATCATGCAATGATATGCATGTGGTGGGTAGGGCCACATGGCTGATGGCTGCCCGACCCACCATGCTGATGAGCTGCAGACAGTAGAGGTTCCACCCAGGGAGAGGTGGAGGTTCGACTGTGGTGGTTCGCCGGGAGCAGGCAGACATGGCAGAGGAGCTGGCCGAGCAGCGGGTTGTGGATGACGATTTGAGGCTCTACCACTACCACCAGCACCATGAGGTCCACCCCGACCATAAGGAGCTGGCAGACAGAGGAGGTCTTAGCTCCAGGCAGTCGAGGCCTATGACCACGGTGCACCTAAGATGATTCAAGTTACTATCTGTGTCTACTCAACCCATGTTGTAGTACTTATAGACAAATGTGTGATTCATTCTTTTATATCCACTACCCTCGTTTAGTGCTTAGAGATTCCGACCGAGCCTTGGGTTCGATCCTTATGTCTATAAACTTCTATGGTAGAATACTCAACTATTAGGAACTGGTGTCGCATGTGTGAGCTTATTCTAGGAGGTGAGAGCTTCGACTGGAATCTTCTTGTATCTGCATTGAGGCCATATGAAGTCATCTTGTGTATGGACTGGTTATCCACAATTCATGCTCAGATTGACTGTATTATTTGCAAGGTGGTGTGTATCAGCACGGATGGTACCAGGTTTACCTACATTGGTGAGAAGGGAGCCTTTGCAGCACAAGATGGACTAACACAGAGGAGGGGGTAGCCGATCACACATAAGTTGGCTAGTCTCATACTTAGTGTAGTTGATGTGTGGAGTCTGAGTTTTCTTGTTGTGGTGGATCTGTACATGGATGTTTTCCCTGATGACGTTCCTGGACTACCTCCTCGTAGAGATGTAGACTTATACATTGACGTGTACCTCGGGGCAAAACCGATATCTACTCCAGCATATGAGATGGCTCCCACCGAGCATCATGAGTTGTGGGTACAACTGGAGGACTTGCAGGGGAAGAGATATATCCAACCTAGTGTTTCACCCTAGACATCTCTGATTTTTTTCGCCAAGATGGCAGATGGGAGCTTGCGATTTTGTGTCGACTACCGTAGCCTGAATCAGATGACCGTGGAGAACAAGTACACACTCTTGAGGATTGACGACCTCTTTGATTAGCTCAAGGGAGTATGATGGTTCTAGAAAATAGACCCGAGGTCAGGCTATCACGAGCTCAGAGTTAGAGATGAGGATGTGTAGAACAGGGCCTTCAGGTGTCGGTATGGCCACTATGAGTTCTTGGTTATGCCCTTTGGCGTAACCAATGGTCCAAAAGTGTTCATGAGTCTCATGAACAAGATCTTCCATCCATACAATGATCACTTTGTCTTATTCTTCATCGATGACATACTGATTTATTCAACTACTAAGGGGGACCATGCCTAACATTTGTGAGAAGTACTGGATACACTCTGAGAGAACCAACTATATGGTAATATCTCCAAGTTCCAGTTCTTGATTCAATAGGTTCATTTTCTGGGACATGTCATCATGGAGACTGGAGTGGCAGTTGATGCTGCAAAGATCTACGTAGTAATTTATTGGGAGCCACCCAAGAGTGTGACAGAGTTACAAAGATTCATGGGACTAGCTGGGTATTATTGGAGATTTGTTCCAGAGTTCTCCAGAGTTGCAGCACCACTTTCAGCAATGGCTAAAAAGGGGCAAACCATCATGTTTTCAGATATATGCTAGCAGAAAATTCAGGAGCTGAGGCAGAGATTGACAATTGTTCCCATCTTGAGGCTTCGGGAGGAGGGCATAGGGTATGTAGTTTTCTGCGACACATCAGGGACCTGACTCGGGTGTGTCCTGATACAGGATAGAGAAGTGATTGCATATGGTTCACAGTAGTTGAGACATCACGAGCAGAACTACACTGCCCATGACCTGGAGTTATCATCTGTGGTCTTCTCCATGAAGATATGGAGAAACTATTTGATGTGAGAGAATTTTTTAGTCTACTCTGACCACCAGAGTCTCAGGTATATCTTATCACAGAAGGACCTGAACCTGAGACAGCAGCGATGGCTTGAGTTCCTCCAGGACTAGGAATTCGAGATAGTCTATTCTATTGGGAAGGGGAACATTGTAGCAGATGCTCTCAGTAGGAGATCAAGCATTCAGATGCTAAGAGAGGTGACGGAGCAGCTTGGTGCATTGTAGATATCGTCTGTGGATAGAGATCGGGCAACCTTTCTACAGTCTGTCACAGTCACTCCTCTACTTCTTCAGCGAGTCAGAGAGGCACAAGGTAGGGATGTTGACTGTGATATGTGACTTACTCAGATATCCTCAAGGCAGACACCTGATGGGTTTTCTGAAGGTGGGGAGCACATCATCCTCTTTAGAGGATGTACCATGGTACCAGTTTCACTACAGGAAGAGGTGTTTAAGGAGTTACATAATTCACCTCTAGCGGTACATACAGGAGTGGTGTAGATGTATCAAGACCTCAGACAATATTACCAGTGGAAGGTTATGAAGAAGATGGTAATAGAGTTTCTCTCACGATGCCTCACTTGTCAGCAAGTGAAGGTAGAGCACTCAGTTTCAACAGGCTTGGTTCATCCCTTAGAGGTCCCAGAGTGGAAGTGGGATGGGATATCCATGGATTTTTTGTGGGGACTTCCACGTACATCTAGAGGACACGACTCAATCTGGGTGATTGTTGACCAAATCACCATGTCAGGCCACTTCCTATCGATCAGAGAGCGGGACTCTATTGATAGCTTGGGATGCCTATACATACAGAAGATTTTACGGCTTCATGGTGTCCCATCGATGATCATCTCCGATCAGATTCTTGTTTCACTTCCCATCTATGGAAGGGGTTGCATGAGGCTTTTGGGACGCAACTTCACTTGAGCACCGCCTTCCATCCTCAGACGGATGGTCAGACTGAGAGGACCATTCAGACACTCAAGTGCATGTTCCGTGCATGTGTCCATGACTTTGGTCATGGCTGGGAGGATCACTTACCCTTGGTGGAGTTTCCGTACAACAACAGCTACCACTCCACCATCGAGATGGCGCCATACGAGGAACTGTATGGCCAACCTTGCATATCACCACTGTGCTGGACTGACTCAGGGGAGTCAGTGATTGTAGAACCAGAGATGGTACATGCTATGATAGAGAATGTGCAGATCATCTAGCAGCGGATCAAGACTACACAGAGCAGATAAAATTCCTATGCTTATAGGAGACGGAGACCGATGGAGATCGAGGATGGAGATGACGTCTTATTACAGGTCTCACACCGATGAGGTCTATAGAGATTTGTCCAAGGTGACAATTTATCTCCATGATTCATCGGAAATTTTCAGGTCCTCGGTAGAGTAGGGTATGTGGCTTACCGCCTGGCCCTTCCACCTCAGTTTCACTAGGTGCACAACGTCTTCCACGTATCTCAGCTGAGGAGATACGTGTACAACCCATCCCACATCATCGAACATGGGGAGTTGGACATCGATGATTGGAAAACATTGACAGAGGTTCCAGTGGAGATTGAGGATAGACATGAGCGGGTCCTACGTGGACAATAAATTCCTCTAGTGTGCATTCACTGGAAACACGTGAATCTCTAGTAGATCGCATGGGAGAGGGAGGCTCAGATAAATGCTCAGTACCCCCATTTGTTTCCATAGTGTCTGTTGTAGCTTACGGGGATGTATATACCTGAGTTGGGTAGAATTTAATGACCCATAAATCCTATGGAATTTTCTTTTTCTTAAATACGTGTGAATTTTACGAGTCCGCAATTTCTGAAGACGCTTGATTCCAAGGCCCAGTGTGCCTAGAATCAATTTCTGATGTTTTTTTCAGGTATGTTCAGTAAACGTACGTGTGGGTTTTTCTCTATTTTTAACCAGCGATCCGAATTGAAATATGATGATGCAGATGAACTCGCACCGCCAGTATTCTCTTAAGGAGACCTTTACCGCAGTTGCGTTTTATCGAGAGTGGAAGTTAATTTCTAGGGATTCTTATTAAATTAAATAAAAATTATGTGTGACATATTTTCTTTTAAGTGGTGGTTTAATCCTCCAAGGGGATGTTTGAGGTGGGGCCCACCCCTACATAACCTACAATGGAAGGATATTATGTGGTGGGTACCACACGAGCTCAAACCCCTCAACTCCCCTTGAACCACCTTTAAACTCTTGGAATTACAATTAATGTTCCAACACACCCTTGTAATTAATAATGGGAATCCCTTGGAATTCTTGCCAACTCCACACAATTAATTAAGTAAACCAAAATAATTAATTAATTAGAGAGTTTTAATTCTTTTGAATTCATTATGCCACCATTAAAATATGGGAACAAAATCTTTTATTTTGGGGTTGACATAATTTTTGGAGAGCTTGGGAGAACTCTTGGAAAAAAACACCATCCTCTCGATGAAGAATGCTCCACGTCATTGAAGAATGTGAAGAAAAATCTCTTATCTACTTCAACCAGAGCAAGGAAGGGATGCACCGCCGCCACGAAGTCCACCTAGGGCGTTGTCTCGACTTGACTTCTCCAAGATCTACTCCCTATGACATTGACGGAACAATGTCTGTTTTCCGTGACTTCATCAACGTACATTGAATCAAGTTTGGGGGATTTGTTTAATTTTTAAATGAATAAAATTATACCCTCATTATTTGATGAATGATTTGTTTCGTCGTTGGCCAATTGATATCACCAAATGTGGAGGGCACGTGCCAAACAAACCCGACCCAATGCCCCTCCGTTGGTTCTTGTGTTTGATGTCGGATGCGGAGATGAAAGGGCACAGTGCTGTCGCATCGCGCTGGAGAAGAACCGTGGTGACAAAAGAGGAACCATGAATGGGAGGGCTGTGGGGGAAGAAGAAGCGCAGATATTTCACTCTGCGGTGGAGGTGTGAAGGTGGATGGCCGAGCTGACCGTCATGCAGCTAGACCACAGGATGACCGGCTGGCCCACTGGAATACCACGACGCCTGAATGCGCCATGTGGAGGGAGACAGTGACACGCAACCACATGCCGCATGGATTGTCTAACTGGTCATCTACATCCAGCTGGACCGGAGAATCACGGTGCTCATAAGCATCACATGGGAAGAACCGTGGCCCGCAGTTCGGGCCGCGTGAACCGGGCAGAACCGGTCGATCGGGCATGGGAGGAGGCGGCGTCGCTTGGCGCCACCGGGAAAACAGGACCAGCCCGGAGTGCGGGACGGGTCTGCAGGTTGGCCGCACCCAACCAGGCCAGTCCGACCCCCCAGCTGGGTCAGACCCGCCGAGCCAGGTCGGGATGACCCGCCAGCCCACTGGGTTTGACGGGTTGGGCCTGGCTTCGCTTAAATGCGAATAACTCCTAGTCCGCATGTCCGATCGATGTGCCATCTATGGAACTAGGACACTAGCGAAGAGGTGGTAAATTTTTGATACTCTGGATGAGGTTTGGACAAATTTGTAAAACGTCCAGGTTAGGAATGAGCTTAAATCCAACTGGGCCCCTTGAATAAAAATGCTAATAACTATCAGACTGGGCGTCTGATTGACACGTTGTCTGTCATATTGCATTCCTTATGAAGTGATAGAACTTTGGTATACATCAACTCATGACTTCATGATATTTGATGTGTCAAAAATTTACTCGAGAAGCGGAACCTACCAAAATCGATCTTGTTGTGTGTGGGTACCCTAGAGCAGGTAGTGATGACTATTAGAGAGGAATCCTACGTGTGTTTGACAGCGATGACTACTATACTGGGATCTTCTATGGGTTCAACAGTTCTACCTTCTGTTCATGTATCCTATGTGGGTCCAATAGAATAGCTAGTCCTGTATCCTGTGTGGGTCCAACTGCATAGTTGGTCCTGTAAACTTTGTGGGTCTGACAGCTTAGATGAATCATTGACTACATCTGATCATCTCTATCACTCTACAGAAGATATATACCTATGTGAGCTATGTCATGTCTATGAACCATTATCATTGTGGTAATTCACTTTACTACTTTTATGGACTAAGTTGTGTTTGGGATCGAGAGTTAGAGCCATACTATGACTGGTAACTTAGGTATATGTATGGGCATATAACAAGTAGGGTTTGTTGATACTTCATGATTGTATCTTCTACAGTGGTTTATCCTTTGTGGATTCTGGGAGACCTTCACGGGTCGCGAGGTCCCTTACTAATTATTATTATACTAATCCCTACAAGGGTTTTGCACGCACCTTGATGTGTTCTGTGCAGATGATGGACAATAATGCTCAAGGATGAGGCTGACAGACAGAGGCTGGTCGGAGCAGGACTAGACGAGATGTACCGCAGGGACGACTTGTTTGAGTTCTATACCTACCCTTCTTGTAGGATTTATCGGTGGACAATCTAGGAGCTTTTTTTCCCTTATACTTGTACTTGTACATGTTTTCAGTTGGGTTTGTATACTGGCCCACTTGCTTTCAAGACATCTTATTTTTCAATTTAAGTACTTGTTGCCTCCACTACTTTTGTATAGACTATGTGTGTGTTACATGTTAAAAGGCAATGACTTCACTTTTTATCAGGGGCTCACTTTTGGTGCTAGTCTCTAGCCCCTGGCCTATGGAAGACGAGCTTGGTGTAGTCAGGGCATGGGCCCCGAGGACTAGTTGTGACACCCTATTTGCATGATTTTCCATATTTCTCACAAGTGGAGAAACAACTTTCTTTTTCCAATAGATTTGTTTTCTTTATTTCATAGATGGATGCCATGGGTAAACTACTTTTTTTTCTTGATACACTTTTTACTGAGATCCATAATTTTACCGCAATAGAATAAATCTATTCTCTAGTTTTACTATGATATACTAATACCTATACACCTGAATATGATACTAAAAACATAAAAATTAAACTTCTAAATTTTATGTTTAAAATTATGACCAAATTATTACCCATGATAAAATATTACATAAAAATGAAATATTAGATCACTTAATTAAAAAATATTATTTTATTTTTAGAGATTTAGAATATTATGAAACCATAATTCATATTAATGTTTATAAACAAATTATATAAACCCCTATCTAGCTTTAATCTAACTAGACTCTTAATCAAGGATATTGACTATTGATTTTATACTCATTACTATACCTATTGAAATAATTTCAAAACTTTGTATGAGAACAAAATTTATAAGAAATAAGTTTTAAAATAGTGTTAAAATCATTTCTTTTTTTAAAATCTATAAAATAAATTAAAAATATTTCCTTTTATATTAAATAAAAAAATTCGTATTTCAAATAAAATTTCCCTAAAAAATATTTCTTTTCAAAATCCAAAATAAGATATCATTTTCAAAGAATTTGTTAAAAGAAATTTTATTTTGAAAACAAATTTTATTTATAAACATAATACCCTTTGAAATAAAACCAAATTTCTCGTTTGAAAACAATAAAACTTCAAATTTTTATATAATATCACTTTATGAATTGAATGGTTCATGTGAAATTTTTTATTAAACCTTATTTCTGCTAGGAATATTTGATTTCTAAACATCACTTTTAGTCTAATGACCAAATATGGACATAAAATAATACAACATTAATTTTGAAGAATACATAACAAATTATAAAACCAAATTCCCAAAGATCATATTAGTTTAGTGCCTTTGGAAACTGAATCGAATTCTTCTAATTTAGTGAAATATCATCAACATCACCCATAAAGATGTTCTGCTTTAGTACCCCTACCTAAAACCATTATGTATAACCCGAGGAAAAAAAACTATAAAAAGGTGAGTGTATATTCTTAGTAAGGTTATAAAAAGGAAATATATAGGAATATAATGAGAATAAGGGTATGATAACATGATAGTGAAAATAAAAGATCATACCATGCATATCAAAAGTCATGAAATTAATTTTTTATAGTTCATAATACAAAATCATAAGGGAATCAAAGAACATAATCCATGATATCATAACATTAACGTAAGGCATGAAATATTGTAACACAGATAAACTTGTAATTTTTTGAATAAGTAAAATATTAATAGGTTCGCTCATTAAATACAGGATATCAAATCAGGCCCTTGTTGAAACATTTAGACATGAAAAACCAGGTCCATGCATAAAATATTGGACATGAAATCTAGGTCCATGAATAGAATTGTGAACATGAAATCATATTCATTCATTACATATATTGTAGAGACTCGAAGCCTGATGTACATGGACATTACATTACATTTACGGAATACTTAGTACATAACAAAAACACACACTAAAGGATCGTAATAGTTTAGTGTCTTTGGAAACTCGGAACGTAATCTTCTAATCGTGGTGAAAGTCCTTCAATATCTCCAATAAAGGCCATCCCTTTTTTTTACCTAAAACATTTCTTTATATCCTGGGGAAAAGAAAACATAAAAGGGTGAGCTCAAATGCTCAGTAAGGGTAAACAAAAAAATATCAATCACATCATATATATAAGAACATAGCTTTTGGAAATCTTAACCTGCAAAAAGCTCATAATATCATAACATGGGATAAATCATAGAAGTGAAATGTAATCCCAATAATCATAACCTAAAACATGAAACTTTGTGGCATACACACATAATCATAGAGAATCATTTCTTGTTAGTCAAGACTCAATGCCAAGACTATCTTAGTGGACAAAGTCCCTTTCTGAATCGAGTAACCCTCGTTTCAGTCCTGTTTCACTGAACCAGTATAACCTACCATTTCAGCCATGTCTATCTCATGAGATATAAAATCTTTACCCAATGCATTGGAGGGAGATATAGGTCCCACCCATCTTATAATGAATCCTTTCTTATGTGTGCCACATAATCATAAATCATACATCATCGCATAACCCATGTAATAAAAATGGGATTCTTAAACAACATGACATCATAAAACAATTCATATAAGATAAAGGAATTCATAAAAATGTTTCCATCAAAACATAATCAAATCCATGTAATAATAGGGATAAAAACAGAACCCTTTATTATCTTAGATGGAAAATAATTTTGATAAAACACTTGAAATGAATTCTTGAGGAAAATATCCTTTCTTCTTCAAAATCAATTTCTTTTCACAAAACATCATGCAATTTTAAAAGAAAGATATTTTATTGAAAATAGTCATGAAATCTTTTGGAGGAAGCTTCATGAAAATAAGGCTTTATAAAACCGTAAAAATCCGTTCGGGCCATTTAAGTTAAAAAAACATTCTTCGTACTTTTGTCGGAAAAGTCAAAAAGTACCTCGTACGAAAAACGACAAAAGATTCCTTTCATTTCTTTTACTAAAAACTCACCGAAGGGTAAAAATGGATTTAAACAATTGTTGGTGGATGGAAATAATATTATATATTGATGAAACATGGATGTGGATGATAAAATACACCCCAGTAAATACTTACGAATAAACAATCTCGGATAAAAATGAGATTGTGATATTTCCCTTACCTTAGGTCCGACTTGTTTTGTAAGTGTCCGAACCTCCTGTATAATGATTTAAATCATGTTATTGACTTATTACAGAATCATATTCATTGTTATGATATCATATATGGTTCACTTATGACATTATATAACCCGTTCTTTTGTAAATTCCATGTTAAAGAAGCGTTTTGGGTAAAATCGTTTCATTTATCGTAGGTGTTTTGACTTGTTGTTCTTGACATCATTATTACTTATATCATGATTTAATCACGTCCAGAATATAAAATATGATTTATATATCATATATATTCAGTATATATATATATAATAGGTAGATAAATAACATGAAAAACACCGTTCATGGAGACGGTAGTCCGTACGTACGCATGAACGCTGTTTTCCTTTCCTTATTGTCTTGAAATGGAAGTAAGTAGATGACATACATATGTATATATATATATACATAAATCCAGTAGCTTTATAATGTCATATATTTCATTATTATTTCTTATATATACATTATAATCATTCTTAAATGGTTAACATGGGGAATGAATCTCATCGCATCGTGGAGACGGTATTCCGTACGTACGCACGAGCGATGATATCATTTCTATATTGAATTGAATTGGAGTATATATATATTATTTCAGTATCAATATTAATTTATAATAATCATAAATATTTACTCATTACACCATTATACCCATCCTTGTAAGGTGGTGGTGGAAAATAGATTACACCACGGCGTGGAGACGGTATTCCGTACGTACGCACGCGCGGTGATTTCCTTTTTCCGTAGGATGGATAGATGGTGAAATAGGGTTGTTTCATACTTATAATAACATATCAGTATATGAGTGATACTGATGTTATTACTTCATAATGAAACAACCTAAGAAGAAGAAGTGGAAGAAGAAATAAAGATGAAAGAATTGGTAACGGTAATTACCTCTTCTTTGAAGCGCCTCTTTGAGACCTCCTCTTAGGGCACTAAAATTGGTCTTTGAGGAAGACCAGAACCTCTAGTATTATTCTAGGTAAGTGGAGAAGAGAAAATGGCAGGGGTTGGCCGAGCTTGAAGGCTCAAAGTTGTGTGAGGAAGAGAGGGAGGTGGTGCCCTTTTATAAGGGAGGAGAGGGGCACCTTTGGAATTCTTAAAAATATTAATTTATAATAAATCTAACCCCACATAAAAACCTCCAAAAATGACTCATATTCGAAGATTAGATGAGATAGGGTTGTAATCGCATCAACCAATCAAATTTAGACATGTTTGGATCTTATTTTAAACCTTATCATTTTGATTTATCCTTATTTAATCTATTTAAGTTTATTTGTGGTAATAAAATTCTAAATTTTAAATTATAACAAATAATTACTTATTTGTTGTGAATTTTCCATACTTTTTTACTATATAACATTATAGACCATATAAATATAAATTTATAATTTTTAAATATTTTTCTGATTTTTAAACAATTTTATAATATGTTATTTTTGTAAAATAACAATAGTGTCAATTTTGACACTATTCATTTATTTGAATTTAAATAAAATATATACAGAAGATATGTTTGAACTAAAAGCTTTAATATATTAATAAAAGGTCATATGTATCTATAAAATTACTTTATCACATTAAATAGTTCATATAATATTTATTTTATTATTTTTAAAACCATTTATTTGGTTTATCTCTTAATAAAATAATTACTACATCATTTTTGTATAATTATTTAATATACTTATTTGTTGTATAAAAATTTAAAATAAAATTCTATGATAAAGATAAATATATTACCTTTCACAATAATACTTTTACTCGAATTTATCATCTTAAAATCACAATATTTAAATTGTTATATTTATTAAATTATGAAGGTGACAACTTTGGCATCATTTAAAATAAAATAATATAAGTGTCATAATCGCTTTTATAAGGCTCCAAATGGTCAAATATTCGACCATTGGATGCTTATGGTTTACATTTACATGGACAATAAGTTTTGGTTAGGTATTTGTGCATTTTATGGTCACTATTAGTTTAATAAAAACAATATTCTTGATTTTTCACTAGATAAACAATTTCTGCATCACTATTGTGTCATAATTAATGCTAATTATTTAATCCCTAAAAATTATAAATAAATTTATATGATGTAGATAATTTCATTAGATTTCTGGAGACTATTCATGTTCGAAGTTTCATGAAGTTTATCACTAAATTAAAATTAATATACTTATAAGATTTAAGAGAGTGACATGTTGTCACTTTCTTTAATTTTAATAATAATTAAGTTATTTTCATGGACAAATGTCCATTAAATGATTCTAATCCGACCCTTAGGTGATATGGGTCGACTTTTAGTCATCCAATAGGATTTTGACATTTGTTAGGGTAATTTTAAAATATTATATTTACCCTTAATTACCCGATTTACCTTTAACTATGGTAAATAAAATTTACCGTAGTTACTATTCATAATTCCCAAAAATAAAAAGTAGCTTATTAACATAATTTGGACCCACTGATTCCAAATATGGAATCCATTTTTCCAAATTCAATACACAAAAGATGCAGAAATTAAATTAAAATTAATCCCGTTGTCGAAAGAAAATGGGTTTTTCTTTAAAACATTGCAAAAGATTGAATTGATTTAACCTACGAATTCAAGGTAAAATCAATGCTAATGACATACATTATATTAAATGGTAAAAATATATTCTATTTATACTTTAAAACCATTAAATATTATAATTTAACCACATAAGATATTACGATGAAAAAAGTTGTTTTTAATTAAAATATAGCATGTTTTTACTATTCATTAAAATATGAAAGTTATCGGAAAAATATCAAAACTTTATCTAATGTAAATTTTTATATCCTGATTCAAAAGAAGAATATTATTTTGTCAAATTGAACATATAAACATGTCAAAAACTATATTTAATGTGGGTGCGCCATCAAAAGGCGGCAAAACTGCATTTTTTGAAAAATACTTATTTTACCCGAAAAATTTATTTTGTTCTTATACCATGTTCTAGAAATGTGTAAGATGAATAATAATGTTATAAAATTCAAAATTTAGTTAATACTATTCATAACGGCTAGTTCATGACAATATTATAATAATATAACATTGTTTATTAAAACCCGGTATTGCGTACAACACACGCTATCGAGGAAGGTCGCGATTGCGTGTAATGCAAGCCAAGTCAGGGTTGCGTGTTGTGAAAGAATCCTTCGTTGTTTCGTATAACAGAATCCAACCATATTTCATTTATACATTTAATATATATATATATATACTCAATGTTGCGTAGAATAACTATTATCAAAATTGTGTGTAACACGGTCCAAGAATAGGGTTGCGTATACTGCAAGCTAATACGGTGTTGCGTATAGCGCAAGGTAATCTTGGTGTAGAATACAACATAAGACATTAATGAAATTAAAATAATATTTTTCATAAAATCTCGGGGTGTTACATTCTGCCCCCCTTAAAATGAATTTCTCCCTCGAAATTCGTCGGGGTTATAAATGGTTTACTATTCGAAAGTTTCTTTAATAGAAACCCACATCGTAAAAAGGAATACCAAAACTTGGCTTTAATAACTAAAGTATGAAATGTAACGATTACCCAAATAAACTAATCACTGGGTTTCCACATAGGTGAAAATATGGATATGGAAGAGAAATCTAACCATCATGTTCTGATGGAGAGTGGTAGAGAACATGGCTATGGAAAAGCCAGTAATCACAAATCCATATATTTGTGACGATCTAAGGTACCATCTGATTCATCAGGTATAAGAGAACTAGGACAACATTTTTGGTTTTCAAGATCATTTCCCTAAAGTTAAAGAATTTGAATTAGAATAAATACTTACTTTATTTTGGTACAATCTCACTGTTGTTCGTGCCTTTAACAATTTCCACTTCATCTCTTAAATAAATGAAGTTGAATTTGTTATTCGTGAAGTGTTAGCAGATCATGTGATAGAATGACGGGTCATTCCATCTGTCTCAAAAGGTTAGCAAAATTTATATACATAAGTCGATCTATAGTGGGAATAATCATATATGGTTCCTAAAATGGGCTTATACTTCATTTATAATAACACTAGTTTCTACTAAACAGGGACTTCTTGTAGGTTAGTGGTAGGCGATAAAGGCCAGTCGCACTTCGGTTGTGGGTTCGATTCCTATAGCCTTGTCCGAAGCGATGGGCTGTCGCCCGTCCTGCATGTTGTCCTTTTTCTAAAACTACGTTACTATAACATCCCATCAATAATATCGAAAATCTTCTATCCTTAAACAATACTAACTTATGTCCAACATAATCCAGTCTAATCTTTAGGCTTATACATAATACTGCAGTCCACACAAATAATATAGTGACAACGATTACCAGAGATTTAATACTGTCGTTGATCCCCACATATCATAAGATATGTCTTGTTGGTCACATTCCAAACATTCAAAGTCCTTAATCGTGTATTCTCTTGAATACCTTAGTGAAAACATGAGCGTAGTTAAAAGTTAACATTTTCCACATACCAAAATCCTCAAAATTATATATACTCAAACCATGATATCACTTAGTCCTTATATCAATCATGAGCTCATGAATACTGTTAAACATCTCGTTTTCTCGTTTTCCCTTCATTATGCGCATATCATCTTATTTCCAAAAATATCTGAATAACCTTTCATGGATACTGGTAACATTAATCAGACAACAGTGTAACAATCCTTACATGTCTCTTTATTCTAAAGTACCATGAGATTACTTATACAACATTACACATGATAAACATGTAATCATTCCACTACATTCTTAAACCATTGACTGTGCTTCAACAATTCTTTCATCTCACATATCATTTGTAGTCTCTTCATCATCATCCACATAAATACTTCCCATACGACCATACTGATTATCTTCATGAGACTTTCCCTTAGGGCAATGGTTTGCATAATGCCCGTACATTCCACATTTAAAACATTTAACCATTGTTGATGTCGTAGCAATACGATTATCCTCATCCATGGTGTTAACTGAACCTTTTCCTTTGCACTTACTTGCTTTGTGTCCTTCTTTTCCACACCCAAAGCATCTTCCAGTTCCTTTGAAACATTCTCCTTGATGCCTCTTCCCACATGATTTACATAGGGGAAATTGAACTTTCTTTCCTCTATGATCATCATGAAACTCCATCTTTCTCTTATTAGTCGAGTCAGAAAACTTACCAAATTTTACTTTATTGATCATATTATGAGATTGCGGATTCGGCATAATGATGATGTTTGGACTTCCAAATCCCATTTCATTTGGTTGCTCATGAAGAATATCAGTCCATTGTCCATCATATCTTCCATTATCGTGAATCACCTTGTTTCCAGCCATTTTCTAAAACCCAAAAAGAATAGTGTGAGAGGCAAAAATCATAATGAAGGGGGAGTAACATAAATATCTAACGTCTTTGGTTTAATCTAATATCGTTACCATAGTTCTAAGACTGTATCCTATACGTATACTTATCCTTAGGGACATCCCTAGACATACCTTAGAAATATCTCTAGGGATCTCACTAAAGTTCTCGCATCCTAGTTTCCAATGGTTGACTAAACCTTTCCTCTGATACCAACTGTAGAGACCCGAAGCCTGATGTACATGGACATTACATTACATTTACGGAATACTTAGTACATAACAAAAACACACACTAAATGATCGTAATAGTTTAGTGTCTTTGGAAACTCGGAACGTAATCTTCTAATCGTGGTGAAAGTTCTTCAATATCTCCCATAAAGGTCATCCCTTTTTTTTACCTAAAACCTTTCTTTATATCCTGGGGAAAAGAAAACATAAAAGGGTGAGCTCAAATGCTCAGTAAGGGTAAACAAAAGAAATATCAATCACATCATATATATAAGAACATAGCTTTTGGAAATCTTAACCTGCAAAAAGCTCATAATATCATAACATGGGATAAATCATAGAAGTGAAATGTAATCCCAATAATCATAACCTAAAACATGAAACTTTGTGGCATACACACATAATCATAGAGAATCCTTTCTTGTTAGTCAAGACTCAATGCCAAGACTATCTTAGTGGACAAAGTCCCTTTCTGAATCGAGTAACCCTCGTTTCAGTCCTGTTTCACTGAACCGGTATAACCTACCATTTCAGCCATGTCTATCTCATGAGATATAAAATCTTTACCCAATGCATTGGAGGGAGATATAGGTCCCACCCATCTTATAATGAATCCTTTCTTATGTGTGCCACATAATCATAAATCATACATCATCGCATAACCCATGTAATAAAAATGGGATTCTTAAACAACATGACATCATAAAACAATTCATATAAGATAAAGGAATTCATAAAAATGTTTCCATCAAAACATAATCAAATCCATGTAATAATAGGGATAAAAACCTAACCCTTTATTATCTTAGATGGAAAATAATTTTGATAAAACACTTGAAATGAATTCTTGAGGAAAATATCCTTTCTTCTTCAAAATCAATTTCTTTTCACAAAACATCATGAAATTTTAAAAGAAAGATATTTTATTGAAAATAGTCATGAAATCTTTTGGAGGAAGCTTCATGAAAATAAGGCTTTATAAAACCGTAAAAATCCGTTCGGGCCATTTATGTTAAAAAAACATTCTTCGTACTTTTGTCGGAAAAGTCAAAAAGTACCTCGTACGAAAAACGACAAAAGATTCCTTTCATTTCTTTTACTAAAAACTCACCGAAGGGTAAAAATGGATTTAAACAATTGTTGGTGGATGGAAATAATATTATATATTGATGAAACATGGATGTGGATGATAAAATACACCCCAGTAAATACTTACGAATAAACAATCTCGGATAAAAATGAGATTGTGATATTTCCCTTACCTTAGGTCCGACTTGCTTTGTAAGTGTCCGAACCTCCTGTATAATGATTTAAATCATGTTATTGACTTATTACAAAATCATATTCATTGTTATGATATCATATATGGTTCACTTATGACATTATATAACCCGTTCTTTTGTAAATTCCATGTTAAAGAAGCGTTTTGGGTAAAATCGTTTCATTTATCGTAGGTGTTTTGACTTGTTGTTCTTGACATCATTATTACTTATATCATGATTTACTCACTTCCATAATATAAAATATGATTTATATATCATATATATTCAGTATATATATATATAATAGGTAGATAAATAACATGAAAAACACCGTTCATGGAGACGGTAGTCCGTACGTACGCATGAACGCTGTTTTCCTTTCCTTATTGTCTTGAAATGGAAGTAAGTAGATGACATACATATGTATATATATATATACATAAATCCAGTAGCTTTATAATGTCATATATTTCATTATTATTTCTTATATATACATTATAATCATTCTTAAATGGTTAACATGGAGAATGAATCTCATCGCGTCGTGGAGACGGTATTCCGTACGTACGCACGAGCGATGATATCATTTCTATATTGAATTGAATTGGAGTATATATATATTATTTCAGTATCAATATTAATTTATAATAATCATAAATATTTACTCATTACACCATTATACCCATCCTTGTAAGGTGGTGGTGGAAAATAGATTACACCACGGCGTGGAGACGGTATTCCGTACGTACGCACGCGCGGTGATTTCCTTTTTCCGTAGGATGGATAGATGGTGAAATAGGGTTGTTTCATACTTATAATAAAATATCAGTATATGAGTTATACTGATGTTATTACTTCATAATGAAACAACCTAAGAAGAAGAAGTGGAAGAAGAAATAAAGATGAAAGAATTGGTAACGGTAATTACCTCTTCTTTGAAGCGCCTCTTTGAGACCTCCTCTTAGGGCACTAAAATTGGTCTTTGAGGAAAACCAGAACCTCTAGTATTATTCTAGGGAAGTGGAGAAGAGAAAATGGCAGGGGTTGGCCAAGCTTGAAGGCTCAAAGTTGTGTGAGGAAGAGAGGGAGGAGGTGCCCTTTTATAAGGGAGGAGAGGGGCACCTTTGGAATTCTTAAAAATATTAATTTATAATAAATCTAACCCCACATAAAAACCTCCAAAAATGACTCATATTCGAAGATTAGATGAGATAGGGTTGTAATCGCATCAACCAATCAAATTTAGACATGTTTGGATCTTATTTTAAACCTTATCATTTTGATTTTTCCTTATTTAATCTATTTAAGTTTATTTGTGGTAATAAAATTCTAAATTTTAAATTATAACAAATAATTACTTATTTGTTGTGAATTTTCCATAATTGTTTACTATATAACATTATAGACCATATAAATATAAATTTATAATTTTTAAATATTTTTCTGATTTTTAAACAATTTTATAATATGTTATTTTTGTAAAATAACAATAGTGTCAATTTTGACACTATTCATTTATTTGAATTTAAATAAAATATATACAGAAGATATGTTTAAACTAAAAGCTTTAATATATTAATAAAAGGTCATATGTATCTATAAAATTACTGTATCACATTAAATAGTTCATATAATATTTATTTTATTATTTTTAAAACCATTTATTTGGTTTATCTCTTAATAAAATAATTACTACATCATTTTTGTATAATTATTTAATATACTTATTTGTTGTATAAAAATTTAAAATAAAATTCTATGATGGAGATAAATATATTACCTTTCACAATAATACTTTTACTCGAATTTATCATCTTAAAATCACAATAGTTAAATTGTTATATTTATTAAATTATGAAGGTGACAACTTTGGCATCATTTAAAATAAAATAATATAAGTGTCATAATCGCTTTTATAAGGCTCCAAATGGTCAAATATTCGACCATTGGATGCTTATGGTTTACATTTACATGGACAATAAGTTTTGGTTAGGTATTTGTGCATTTTATGGTCACTATTAGTTTAATAAAAACAATATTCTTGATTTTTCACTAGATAAACAATTTCTGCATCACTATTGTGTCATAATTAATGCTAATTATTTAATCCCTAAAAATTATAAATAAATTTATATGATGTAGATAATTTCATTAGCTTTCTGGAGACTATTCATGTTCGAAGTTTCATGAAGTGTATCACTAAATTAAAATTAATATACTTATAAAATTTAAGAGAGTGACATGTTGTCACTTTCTTTAATTTTAATAATAATTAAGTTATTTTCATGGACAAATGTCCATTAAATGATTCTAATCCGACCCTTAGGTGATATGGGTCGACTTGTAGTCATCCAATAGGATTTTGACATTTTTAGTGTAATTTTAAAATATTATATTTACCCTTAATTACCCGATTTACCTTTAACTATGGTAAATAAAATTTACCGTAGTTACTATTCATAATTCCCAAAAATAAAAAGTAGCTTATTAACATAATTTGGACCCACTGATTCCAAATATGGAATCCATTTTTCCAAATTCAATACACAAAAGATGCAGAAATTAAATTAAAATTAATCCCGTTGTCGAAAGAAAACGGGTTTTTCTTTAAAACATTGCAAAAGATTGAATTGATTTAACCTACGAATTCAAGGTAAAATCAATGCTAATGACATACATTATATTAAATGGTAAAAATATATTCTATTTATACTTTAAAACCATTCAATGTTATAATTTAACCACATAAGATATTACGATGAAAAAAGTTGTTTTTAATTAAAATATAGCATGTTTTTACTATTCATTAAAATATGAAAGTTATCGGAAAAATATCAAAACTTTATCTAATGTAAATTTTTATATCCTGATTCAAAAGAAGAATATTATTTTGTCAAATTAAACATGTAAACATGTCAAAAACTATATTTAAAGTGGGTGCGCCATCAAAAGGCGGCAAAACTGCATTTTTTGATAAATACTTATTTTACCCGAAAAATTTATTTTGTTCTTATACCATGTTCTAGAAATGTGTAAGATGAATAATAATGTTATAAAATTCAAAATTTAGTTAATACTATTCATAACGGCTAGTTCATGACAATATTATAATAATATAACATTGTTTATTAAAACCTGGTATTGCGTACAACACACGCTATCGAGGAAGGTCGCGATTGCGTGTAATGCAAGCCAAGTCAGGGTTGCGTGTTGTGAAAGAATCCTTCGTTGTTTCGTATAACAGAATCCAATCATATTTCATTTATACATTTAATATATATATATATATATACTCAATGTTGCGTAGAATAACTATTATCAAAATTGTGTGTAACACGGTCCAAGAATAGGGTTGCGTATACTGCAAGCTAATACGGTGTTGCGTATAGCGCAAGGTAATCTTGGTGTAGAATACAACATAAGACATTAATGAAATTAAAATAATATTTTTCATAAAATCTCGGGGTGTTACATATATACCCCATAAGTTATCCATATTTACTCAATTCATTGGATGGATATATAGGTCCCACCCATATCATAATGAAATCATTATTATGTTTTCTATAAAAACAAAAACCATTCATCACATTTTAACCAAAGGAATAAAATGGGTTTCCTTAAATAACATTCTATCATGAAACAATCCATGTAAAAATTTGAATTAATAAATAACATAAAAATAATAAAACCATAATTGGAATAATATTCTATAATCATAACCCTGTTAAATAATTCCGTCTTAGATGGAAAATAATATTGATAAAACACTTGAACTTAAATGCTGAGGAAAATATAATTTCTACTTCAAAAACATATTCTTTTCTTAAAAGACCATAAAATTTTAAAAGAAAATCATTTATTTGTAGATAATTATGATAATTTGAAAGGAATGATTCATGTAGATATGATATTATAAATGTGTAAAAATTCATTCATGCCATGTATTTTTATAATCATTCTTCTAGTAATTTTTCTGAAAATATCAAAAATTACCTCATATTGAAAACAAAACAATATTCATTTCATACAGTATAATAAGAATAAAAAATGAGTAAAATTGACATTAAAAAATTGTATAAGAACAAAAATAATATTTATGAATATATAATTATGAAACATGGTCATGGATGATAAATAAAACTTACTAAATACTTATTTATAAACAATCTCAGATAATATTGTGATTTTGAAATTATCACCTACCATAGGTCTAAGTTCATTTGTATGTATTAGAAACTAATATATAATGGATTAATGTGTGTTATTAACTTATTACAAAACCTTATTTACATTTATGATATCATGTATGATCATATTAACACCTGTTCAGTAATATTTCATTATTACACTTATTTCGAATGTTAACGGCTTCATTTACTTAGACATGTTTTGTCGAATAAGTTATGATTCTTCTTCAAAGATTATAGTTATATAATTTAGAAAATTATATAAATAATATATATATATATATATCATTTTTACTCGTTAAATAAATTCATATAATTTATTATTTAATGGATATCATGTAGAATGAATCCTATCGCCTCATTGAGATGGTAGGTCGTACGTATGCATGAGTGACGATATCATTCCATTAATTGTGAGATGGTATGAAGGTGGATGGTATATATTTTATTATAGAAGAAATATAATTTTATAATGATAATATATAGTTGTTATTTCCATCATTATTCCCATACAAGTAAGGTGGTTGTAAAAACAGATTACACCATGGTGTGGAGAAGGGAAGCCGTACATATGCACACGTGGTGATTTCATTTTTCGTAGGATGGATAGAAGGTGGAATATGTTTGTTACATAAAAATAAAAAAAATCTTAGTATACTTATAATATATTATTTATTACATTACAATGGAAACAACAAAAGTGGAGATATTATAAGAAGAAATGATCTTGATAGAGTTGGTAAGGAAGATTACCTCTTCTTTGGTGAGATCCCTATAGATTACTTCTTAAGGCACTAGAGATGGTCTATTGAGAAGGTAATAACCTCAATAATGTGAATAGGTAATTTGAGAAGGGTAAAAGTTAGGGTATTTTTGAGTTTGAAGGATTGATTTTAAGTCAATAAATGAGGGACAAGATGTTCTTTTATAATTGAGGTGAGGGGAAACTTTGGAATCCCAAAAAATATTAATTTGTAATAAACTCAAAAACCATAAAAAAACCTCCAAAATGTAATAGTTTATAATATGAGATGATATAATTTTCTAATATCTTCTACCATTAAATTTAAGACATGTTTTTATATCAATTTAAACCTTATCCTTTTAATTAACTCATTGTAATTCTATTTAATTTTTAAATATGGTAACTAATATTTCAATATTAAAATAGAGAATTATTCACTTATTTTATGTAAATTAGATAATAAATAAATAATTTATAACATTTTACACCATATAGTAATTAATCTATATTTTTTAAAAATGTTTTATTATTTTTAACCAATTTAATAATACAATATTCTGACAAAATATCAATAGTGTCAATTTTGACACAATTGATAACTTGTATATTTAAAAATATCAAGATAAGATGTTAATTTTGAACCAAATATTTAATTATATCCCTATGGGGTTAAAGTAATCTATAAAATTCGTTGGATATATCAATCATCCCTAATTATATTTATTTTAATATGTTTAATTTCATTAATTTGATATTTCCACTAATAAAATAATTTCTACATGAGTTACGTTTAAATATATAATATACTTATTATTTAGGAAAAAATAAAAACTAAAATACTATGATGAAGATAAATCCTATAGTTTTTATAGTAATACTTATAGTTGACTATATTTGTAACGACCCAAACTTCTATCAACGAAAAGTCCTCTTGGTCTAAGTAAATGTATTATTTTGTAAGATGGTTATATAACTTATGCACTTACATGGATTTATGTTTTTTTATTTTAAAATACCATTTAGAACTGTGACCATTTATAATATAGTTGTTGAACAATGATCACATGATTAGTTTAAATATAGGGCATTAAAAAATCCAATTTACTCAGAAAAAGTATGAAATTGGCTCATCCAGTTGACATTCCCCGTATAAAGACCATTTTTTAGAGCTCGTAAATGAGGTGAAATAATTGGGATTCACTCTTGACCAATCCAAATTCGAACTTCAACAAGGTAAGCTCGAATGTAATCACCTACAGGAGAAGTGGAAGTTGATATGGATTACCACCCGAGCGATGTTATCCGATCTACCCCAAGAGTAGGTCACCATCACACTCATTACCCATCAGTCATATGTAGGTGTTATAAGGGTTATGTAACAAGACATCATCACTATGATTATGTGCATTATTTTTGTATATAATAATGAATATACATTTATTATATTATTGTCACTTTGTAAATAGTTTTTAAAGAAAAAATAGTATTTTTAGTTAATATTCAACTAATAAATAAATTTTTATAAAATAATGTATTTTTTAATTAAATAATATTTTAATAAAATAAAATTCCCATTAAATTAATTTTTATTACGTATAAATTATTATATAATTTTTATGAATACACTTGTAATTTTTATTAAGGTTTGAAATCTGTTTTTTTAAAAACCCATGAATTATTGATAAATGTTGGTTTTTATTTTAAAATTAAAAATTAAAAAATTTAGAAAATTATTTGGATAAAATTAATATTATTTTTTGAATATGGACTTTGAAATTATCGAACAGTGAATTTTTCATAATTTTCAGAGACGGTCAAATTTTTGGGTAGAAATTAAATACCGTTTAAATATATAATGTGTTTTATGACATCATAATGACCCAATAGTGTTCTAATCAAATAATATAAACATTATGTCTGGGAAATATATGTTTTAAGATTAAATTAATATGTATTTTGGTTTGTTTCATTTATTTTAATAATCTTTAGTGGACCCTCCAAGACTTATTAAACATTTTAGCTTCTTAAATTGATTTCCTTGAGAGTGTGACTCACCTCCACATAAGAACCCATATTATTTTAAGATGTTTGTAAATATTCCATATATAATATTTTTTTCACTCCCCTTTGGAAAAATCCATTGGCAAAAACCTTGTTCTCGTTTGTGATATTTATTAGTTTAATGCGTGGTGTCCCAAACCTAAATAATAAAGAATTCCATCTCCATTCCTATATAATCCCACCCAAGCTCCGACATCCTCTTCTCTCAAAGACTTTTAGTACATCCAAAATCATCTCTCCACTCTGTAGAATCCTCAAAAATTTCCTTAATCTCCCAATAAGCCTCTTTCAAGCCTCTCCCAAGCCTTTGGGATCACACTTCCAAGTAAGGGATTCCTTCTTATCTCGTTTTATCCAAGATTCTTAATATTGTTAAGACCTTTTTTTCAATTATAAATGTTGGTGTATGATTTAGAACCTCTCCTATAATTTCCTATTTATGTTTTAATGATGATATACCAATTTATCCTTCATTAGTGACTTCCATGTATACCCATTACCATGCTGAAATTCAGTAAAGAAATTTTCTCTCCTAATTTACATTCTAGCAATTCTTTTGTATTATTAAAATAAATTCCATTACCTTTGTTGGTACATATATCCATATGAACCCTTACTATCATTTTCACGTATATATTATGAGACGACCCTTTCTCTCTCATCAACCTTTTTTATGAATTCATATGTCATGCCGTTACGATGCCAAAATTGCACCGATTTTCCAAGCCAATGTCATTGTGTAGTGAATACCATACCTATTTCTCTATCAAGGGTATTCACCATTATGCACATTGACATATTGATAATAAAGCATAATTTATTTATTCCATATCCTTTTATCATGGAATAAATTATGATTAATGATTCCATGTTGTATGATCCATGTGGCACACTTATGCATGAAATGAATTGTATAAGAAGGGTGCACCTTGAGAGCACTACAATTCATTTGGTAAAGATTTACATAATGATTCATCAATTCAATGAATATTTACTCATGATAATTCAATTTAAATGAGTATTTAATCATTCTAATTCATGTTAAATTAGGATTTACTCATTCCCCATGTACAATGAGCCTTGGCTCAGGGTAATTTCATGTTAATTGTTATTGCCACATCTCCATGGTATGATAATCATGCTATATCATGCCTTTATGTTCATGTAATTTTATTCATCATTGATATGCCTATTTTCTAATATGTATTGTATTCTTCAATTCATTCCTTGTTTACTCCCTTACTGGGCTTTATAGTCACCCTTTTCACATGAATGACCTTAGGTAATCCCATGAACTACTATGTATGATGGAAAGTTGTGGCTATGTAAAGGATGTTTTCAATAAATTTGTTATGTGTTTTATATTCTATGTTGTTATGTAATGTTACTAATCCCTAAATACACTATAAATTTCAATCTTATATGTTGTATCAAGTGAATTTTATGTAATAAACTAGTTTGAGTGTGTAATAAACAGATGGGTTGTCATAATTGGTATTAGAGGATAGGTTCAGTTATTTTTTGTATTAGGATTAAAAAACAATAGTGAAGGCTTAGAGATAATACTAAGTATAAAATAGACATCCTTAAATTTTGGTGACTATTGAGTAAGTGTATTATCAAGAAAATATATCCCCATCTGGATTCGAGTTGGTAGAGGTTGCTCTGGCACATATGTACATAAGAGTGAAAACTCCGACAAAAGAGTTTCTGGCATGACATGAGGTATCCTAGTACACGACAAAGGGAATTTATGCACTCTTGGTTACGACACTCCCAGGGATATGCTTTGGTAAATTCATAATCTTAGTATGAACCATTGTTATGGAAAGAAAAAAAATCCCCTTACGAATATATTTTAGAAGGTAGATCATGGATAACATAGATTGAATCATATAGATTCATATGTTAAGGAAATAAAATTAATTTATACGTCATCCATTATTTTCATTGGATTACCCTTAATGTGATACGCCTAACTTTTCATTTATTCATGCCAATGGCTGATAATATGAGTAATCTAGCTTACAACCGATGTGAAGATAAATGTGATGACTATTCTAATGAGATTCCCAATCTGATGAGAGTTGAAATCACGAACATTTTCCTGATTATCTCTCAGTTAACTCAAGATTTGTATATAAACATGGGTCAAGAGTAAAGTTCAAACCCCTAATAAAGAACAAGTCATAATCAAGAACTTCATGAGATAAAAACCTCTTGCATTTAATCGATCATATGATCCCTCAATTGATGAACAATGGATCAACTCATTTAAATGATATTCTCCATTATTCAATGTTTAGAACAAAAAAAGGTTCTTTGGGATGATTATCATATAGAGGGTGAAGCTAATCAATGTTGGACATTGATCAAAAATACGATGCTTGAAGAAAATATCGAGGCTTTTGAATTTAAGTATTTCTATAATTTTTTTTTGATAAATATTTTTCTCGCAGCCTCCAACTTATGATGGAAAGGAAATTAATTTCCCTCAAGAAAAAATATTATAAATTTATCAGATCATATGAGGAAAACTTCACAAGGCCTGAACGATATGCCTCTGGATTTTACATTACCTTCGAATACAAAGTTGACCGCTTCTTTGGTGGGATGAAACTTATCCTGCAGAAAGCCCTAGTGATCTGTGACTTCGACATTTATGAGAAAATTGTCCGATATGACCTCAAGGACGTAATGGTGATAAAATAATCTCAGGTGTATCATTGGAATAATAGGAATAGGGTGAAATTCAATTTTGGCAGTCTGATGGATACATCCAATGGTGGTAAGAAAATCCAGCACCCCACTTGCCAAAGGTGTCGAAATATGCACCTTAAAAATTGCCTAAAGGGGAAAAGGAAATGCATTAGGTGTGGAAGATATGGGCAGCTAGCCATTAAATTCTGAAAAGAGAAACCTTCGGATGTGATAGAGGAGAGGAATTCCCTGTTCGACTATCAATACATTGTTCATTGCTTCAACTATAAGGAACCTGGGCACCTTGCAAATCAGTGCCCTAAGCTAATGGTTTTTGGAGGAAACCAATAACCTCCAAGGTAGTAAGGGCGATCTTTCTACATCACTACTACCAATGTAAATACTGACAATGGAGTGGTGACTTGTACACTAGTTATTAATTTAATAATAGAGAACATAATTTTTTATTCTTGTTCTGTGCATTCTTTTGTATCTCAAAAGTTTAGTAGAAAAATCCCAACCCCAACACAAATCAAAGAAGTAAATATTTCAGGGATTACAAAAAATAGAGAAATGATTTCATCCCATGAATATAACTCTTCCCTGATTATATTTTGTGGATTGAAATTCCTATAAAACCTCTTAATTCTCCCTCTGGTGGAATTTGATGCAATTCACGGCATGGATTGGCTTTCCTTATATAGAGAAAATATATATTGTTGTGAGAGGGAAATCAAACTCCATATAAAGAATCAACCCCCGATTCTATAAAAGTGACAGTAGTAGATGAATCTTCTTTAGCACCCTCACCTCAAGCGTAGATACTACTACCCTATGAGCATGTGAATTTGGATTAGGCGATTGAGTCTAATGAAGCAACCATCCTTGAATACATGACTATTGTGAGGGAATTTTCTGATGTGTTTCCTGAGGAACTGACTGTCATCCTCCTAGAAGACATTTTGAATTCTCAACTGACTATACACTAGGGTCGTTTCCAATATCCAAGACATCAAATAGAATGGTTTTTATGGATCTTGAAGAGATGAAGAAAATACTAATGGAGAATCAGGATAAGGGGTTTATACACCCAAGTGCATTACCATGGGTTGATGTAGTCCTCGTCATCTAGAAGAAGGATCAGTTAATGCACCGTTTCATTTATTATCATGAGCTCAAAAAATCATAATAAAGAATAAGTATACTCTGCCTCTAATTGATGAATTGTTCAATTAGTTATGTGGAGCGTAATAATTCTCCAAGTTAGATCATCGGTTGGGATATTACCAAGTAAGGGTGAAGAAGGAAGATATACCAAAGAATACTTTTCGTACAAGATACATGCACTATGAATTAATAGTAATGCCTTTCAGACTAAATAATGCATTAGAAATATTCATGTACAAGATAAATAGGGTCTTTAGATATTACCTCGACAAATTTGCAGTAGTATTTATAGATGATATTAAAATATACCCAGAAACCAATGATGATCATGAGGAGCATCTATGAACTGTACTAGAAACCTTGTAGAAGGAGAAGCTCTATGAAAAGTAGAAAAATTGTGCATTCTGGTTAAAGTAGATATCATGATAAGGCCATACCATCAAAAGAAATGGTATATATTTGGATCCCTCCAAGACAACAACAATTGATTGATGGCCAAGGCCAAAATCAGTAACAGATATCCGTAGCTTCTTATGGTTAGCCGAATCTTATCATCGATTTGTGAGAAATTTCTAATGATTTTCCAACCATCATACCAAGATAACTCAGAAGGAAGTAATATTTTTTTGGAGTGATATATATTAAGAGAGATACAAGGGTTTGAAAAGAAGTATTATCACATCACCCGTTCTCACACTACCCACTAGTGGAGAACTTTTTTGTGGAATTTAGTGATGTTTTGGAGAAGGGCATGGGTTGTGTGTTGATGGAGAACGATAAAGTGATATACTATGCCTCAAGGAAGTCAAAAATACATGATAAAAACTATCCCATACATGACCTGGACTTGGTGGCGGTGATCTTTGCATTGAAAATCTAGCGGCATCATCTCTATGGGGTGAAGTGTGAGATATATACTGACCATAAGTGCCCAAAATATATATTCACACAAAAAGAGAAAAATATATACACACAAAGATGGATAAAAATAATCATGTAATATCACTACTCAATCCACTACCATCCTAGTTAGGCAAAACAAGGTGGAAGATGCTTTAAGTAGAAGGAATCATATATCTTTATCAATAATGAGAATTGAATAGGGTTCAATATTCTTTGATTTTCAGAGGATGGACATGGGAATCATTAATGGTGGAATGTCATAAGTCCTTTCTCAAATGATTTCGCAACCACCCCTCGTGGAGAAAATAATGGATGCTCAATGAAAGGATATGGAAATTTGAAAAACGGTGGAAGCTATTAGAAATTGTAAATCCTTAGAGTTAATGGTTGAGAAGGATGAAAATGTGAGACATGGGTCAAAATTATGTGTACTATATGTTCTAAAGATAATGAAGGAGCTTCTGAATGACACAAAAAACTCAACCTTCTCTATTAACCCAAGAAGAATAATGATGTATTGAGATCTCTAAGATAAATTTTGGTGGGACAATATAAAAAGGGATATTTTTAAATATACATTAATGTGCCTATTATGTCACTAAGTGAAGGATGAGAGGAAAAAGTCTAAGGGGATGATGAAAACCCTACCCATACCAACATGTAAGTGGGAAAACATCACAATGGACATTGTCATTGACATCCAAGGACATTGTCACTGACATCCAAGGACATACAAATGTAAAAATTCTATATGGATTGTCGTGGATCTTCTTATGAAGATATCTCACTTCATAGTGGTTCAAGAGGACTTCTCATTGGATCAACATTATAGGATTTAAATCAAATAAGTACTAAGGATGCATGGAGTACCACTATCTATTGTATCTGTTCATGATCCTAGATTCACCTCAAAGTTCTGGAAAAGTCTATATCATGCTCTCAGCACTAAACTGAACTTCAGTATGGTCTACCATCCTCAAAATGATGTCCAATCTAAATTAACTATTCAGAGAATGGGATATATGTTAATATCATGTTTTGTGGACTTTAAAGGAGGATTAGACCATCATCTATAACTGGTTGAATTAGAATACAATAATAGTTTCCACTTGAGCATCTGAATGGCATCATATGAAGCCCTTAATGGGAAAAGGTGCAGAACACTGGTGTGTTGGGATGAAGTCGGTGAGAATACGCTATTATGACCTAAAATTGTCGAAGAAATGGTGGAGCTGGGGAAAACCATTCAGTATTCTATCAAGGAATCCCAAAGTCGACAGAAGTTTTATATAGATAACCCTATATGAGACCTTGAGTTAAAAGTAGGAGACATAGAATTTCTATGTATATCTTCGTGGAAGATGGTCATGAAAGAAAAGTTATGCCCAAGGTACATCTCCTGCTTTGAGATTATTAATCTTGTCGGTTTTTTGGCCTATCGACTAGCACTTTCACCCACCAAGGACAAATTAAATGTTTTCTTTCATGTATCCCTCTTATGTAAGGTACACCCGAGACGCTTTACTGGTACTCTCTTCACATGTATTATTTTTGGAGGATGATCTTTCTTATGAGGAGAAACCAGTGATGAACATAGATTGTAGAGAAGAAGTTATACGAAATAAGTCAATTTCCCTCATCAAGGTGTTGTGGCACAAACACTAGTTTAGAGATGAAACATGGGAATCAGAGGAAGTGATAAAGAAGAGTTACCCACTGATATTTTAGTGTGGGAAAAGGAAATTTCGAGGGTGAAATATCTTAAGTGGGGAAGATGTAATGACCCAAACATCTATCAATGAAAATTCCCCTTGGTCTAATTAAATGTATTATTATGTAAGATGGTTATATAACTTATGAAATTACTTAGTTTTATGTTTTTGGATTTTAAAATACCATTAAAAATTGTGACAATTTCTAATATAGTTGTTGAATAGTGATCACATGATTAATATAAATATAGGGATTTAACAAATCCAATTTAAATAGAAAAAGGAAGAAATGGCCTCATCTAGTAGATTTTCCCCGTATGAAGCTCATTTATCGGAGCTTGTAAGGGATTCTCTCTTGACCAAACCCAAGCGAAACTTCAATATGTTAAGCTCGAACAAATCCTCCTATAGGAGAATTGGAAGTTGATAGAGATTACCACCTCAGTGATGTTATCCGAGCCACCCCAAGAGTCTGTCACCATCGCACACCATACCCTTAAGACTTATTCAGGTGTTATAAAGGGTTATGTATCAATACCTAAGCATAATGATTATGTGTATTATTTATTTTTATAATAAAGAATATAAATTCATTTTATTATTGTTACTTTGTAAATAGTTTTTAAATCACAAATAATATTTTTATGTAATATTCAACTAAGAAATCTATTTTGATAAATTAATGGATTTTTGCATTTATTAATATTTCTATAAAATATTATTATTATTAAATTATTTTTTCTTAAGTATAAATGATCATATAATTTTTATTTATAAAATTTTAATTTTAATTTAGGTTTGAAAGCTGTTTTTGTCAAAACCCATGAATTTTTTATAAATATAGGTTTTTATTTAAAAAGAGAAAGTTCACTTATTTATAAAATTATTTGGATAAATTAAATATTATTTTTGGAATCCGGATTTCAAAATTTCCAACCATGAATTTCTCAAAATTTTCTGAGACAATCGATTTTTTGGGTAAAAATTAAATACCATTTAAATATATATCATGTTTTATGAAATCATAATGACCCAATAGTGATATAATAAAATACTATAATCATTATGTTCTGCCAATATATGTTTTAACCTAAAAATAATGTGATTTTATGTTTGTTTGATTTATTTTACAAAGCCTTAGGTGACCCTCCAAAACTTATTAAACATTTTATCTTTTTAAATTGAGTTCCTTTAGAGTGTGACTCACCTCCACATAAGAAACCCTATTATTTTAAGAAGTTACACCATTTGACTAATTAAATAATGTTTTCTAATATCCTTTAGAAAAAACCATTGGAAAAAACCATGTGTAGGTTTGTGGTTTTGATTAGCTTAATGTGTGGTGTCTCAAACATAAATAATAATGAATTTCCTCTCCTTTCCTATATAAACCCACCCAAGCTCCCACTTCCTCTTTACTCAATGCCTTTTGAGTTGGTAAAATCTCTTCCCACCTTTCCCAAGAATCCTACCAATGTGCCTCAAGCTCCCAATAAGCCTCTCTCAAGCCACTCCCAATCCTCTTGGATCACACTTCCATGTAAGGGATTCGTTCCTTTCTCATTTTATCCATGGTTCTTAATATTGTTATGACATTTTATTTTCAATTTTAAATTTTGGGGTATGATTTATAACCACCCAATAATGTCCTCTTTATTTTTGAATGATGAGATACCCCTTTATCCCTAATCAGTTCCTTTCAAGTATACCTGTTACCATGTCGAAATTTTTTATGGAATTTTTCTCTCCTTAGTTACATTCAAAAAATTATTTTGTATTATTAATATAAATTTTATTACGTATGTTGGCACATGTTTCCATATGACCCCACATCTTTCCATTTCATGTGTATATGATGAGACACTCCTTTATCTATCATCAAACAATTTTATGAATTATTATGTCATGCCATTACACTGTCAAAATTGCACCGATTTTCCAAGATAATGTCATTGTGTATTGAATACCATGACCATTTCTCTATCAAGGGTATTCAAATTTATGAACATTTACATATTGATTATAAAGCATCATGTATGCATTCAAAATCAATTTATCTTTGATTAAATGATGATAATTGATTCCATGTTTTGTGATCCATGTGGCACATGCATACATGAAATGAAATGTTTAAGAAGGGTGTACACTAATAGCACTCTAATGAATTGGGTAAAGATTAGTATAATGATACGTCAAGTGCAATGAGGATTTAATCATTTTGTGTAATGATGATTTACTCATGCTAATTAAATTTCAATGAGGATTTACTAATTCTCCATGCACAATGAGCCTTGGATCATGCTAATTCCATGTTACGTGTTGTTGCCACATATCCATGTTATGATAATCAGGATATATCATTCCTCTATGTTCAGGTTCTTTTATGCTCCATTGACATTACTATTACCTAAAATGTATTGTATTCTTCATGTTATACATTTTTACTCCCTTACTGGGCTTTATAGATGACCCTTTTCACATGTATGTCCTCAGGTTATCCCATGAAATGCTATGTAGGAGAGAATGTCGTTGTAATGTAAATGATTTTTTGAATAAAGATGTTGTGTGTTTTATGTTCAATGTTGTTATGTAATATTCCTAATCCCCGAAGACACTATATCTCTCGATCTTCTATGTTGTATCATGTGAAATTTATGTAATAAACTAGTTTAAGTATGTAATAAATAGCATGTTTGTTAAAATATCTCCTAGAAATTCTTACATTAAATATATTATATTTATTAAAACATTAATGTGACAAGTTTAACATTACATTAAATAAAATATGATAAATGTCGTAATATATTCAATATGTAACAAAAGAGCCAATAAATAGACACTTGGATGATTATAATCATGATATATTAAAAAAATATTATTATGTCAAATGTTTTTGTTTTATAATGGTTATTATAATTTCAAAAAAAATTATTTTATTTATTTTTCATCAATTAAATAATTTCTGCATCATCAATATAGAAGCCATTAAAGTAATTCTTTATTTTCTAAAAGTTATTACCAGGATAAATGAAAACATTCAATATATATAATGGGTATTTATAGTCAAATTTATCTTCTGTATAACCTTATTTCAAAAATTATAGACTTATTAAAATTTTAGTAAGACATATTTAAATTTTCATTAATTAAAATATATTAAATTTCATAATCTAATTCAAGTGGCTTGGAAATGGTAACATTTCAACAATATGATGATTTAGGTCAAAACTAAATCATCAAAATATATTAGTAAATGTTTTATGGTAATTTTATAATATTATATTTACCCTTAATTAATCAATTTACCATTTTACCGTATTAATTAAAATTAATAATGTTACTATTTATAATTCCCCAAAATAAAAGAAATATATTTACCTAATTTGGACCCACTAATTCCAAATACATAATTCCTTTTTTCAAATTATAAAAATAATGTTGGAGTAAATAACTTAATATTAATCTCGTTGTTATAATGATAAAAAACATGTTTTAAAGGTTAAGATATTGCAAAAGATTGATGTTTTTTATCTTAATTGAAGGAAAAATTAATTCCAATGATCGAAATTATATTAAATAATAAATATTATATATGAATAATAGTTTAAAACCATAAAATTAGATAATTTAACCCTATAAATTTATTTGATGAAAAACTATTTTTCAATTAAAATTTAGTATATTATTTCTATTCATCAAAACTTGAAAGTTATCAGAAAATATGAAAAACTCATAAAAATTACATTTTATGTCCCTATTTAAATGAAGAAGTTTATTTTTTAAATATAATATATAATAGTTTCAAAAACAAGATTTAAAATAGGTGCACCATCAAAATGATGTAAAAGGTCATTGTTTGAAAAATACTACTTTTATTAAAAAATTTGATTTTTTATATCATGTTTCGAAAACATATAAGTTGAATATTAAACATTATATTGGATATAATAAATATATTTTTCTTTAATAAAATCCATTAAGAGTGATTTTATTATTTCATACTCACTTTTTTTATTCAAATATTTCCTTTGAAAAAAAATTCCTTATATTTTGAAAAGTGATATATTTTCATTTTTAAATAATTTTTCATCAAAGATTTTTTTCTATATACATGTGTAAAGAATATTTTAATAATTCAGTTGTTCAAACATTCCATTATAATGAATAGGTTAGAAGGAAGTATAAAAATATTTAGTTTTTCGCTTAATCTCATTGTTGCATGGAATGAAATATTAAAAATGAACGTGAAATTGTGGGTAACAAAAGATAAACACAGTGTTTTGTATACCACATGTTAATCCAGTGTTGCATATAGCATAAGGTATTTATGGTTTAGTGTAAAATAGAAGGCATAATAGAAATTAAAAATAAAGTATCTCATAAAAATGTCAGGGTGTTACATTCTACCACCTTAAAATGAATTTGGCCCACAAAATTTATCTAGGTTATAAAATTATTAATAGTTGAAAGTATATTTCATAGAAACACACATCCTATAAATGAATTATAAAACATAATTTTAAAAATGAATAATTAGAAAATAATAGTTTCCCAAAGTAAATCATGACTAGGATTCTACATAAGAGAACATAGGTAATGATTTGGGCATGGAAAAAAAGCATAGTTAATCATATATAGTGATTAAGATAAGTGATTAAAATAAAGTGGGTGATCCAGAGAAAGTTAACAATCGTAAAATCATAAACTAATTAATCATTAAATAGGTCATTGACATCATAAAAAATTATGAAAATATGAAACCCTTTTAAATCACTATCCCATTTCACAATGTTGAATATTTTACATGAGAAGATATAATTACTTGATTTTGGTAAAATCTCATAGTCATTTGTTCCTTAAAAAATTTCCTCTCTGTGATTTATTTAAATAATGTATGTTGAATTTATAATCTGATCCATAAATATAATGATAGGTCATTCCATCTATCTTTATCACAACACAATGGGTAAAAGAAGTTATTAAATATTAATAAGTCCACCTATGGTGAGACAATACATTATTCTATCAAACATCATATGAACTTTAACATAAACCATCCATAAATTGATAACCTTACAATCCTTATGATAATTGAAAATCCAAAACATTATAAAGAGATGAAATAGATCTCTTTAACATTTATCCCCATATATTGGAGGGTATTTCTTGTTGGTCACATTCCAAACATGTGAAAACCTTCATCATGTAATATCTTGAGTCATGGTAATAACAAAAATTACCATATATACTTCTTGAAAACATGCATTTATACTTATTCCAAATATTATTGGATATACTCCTTAAAGACCAAAAAAATTTATACATAATCCATGATAGTGTAATCCTCTTGATAAAAAATCCATAATTAGTTCTCACGAAATAGTATTATGCAATTTAGTTATTCATATCTAATATATCTTTATCCAAACATCATTATATTAATATTAGGGACATATTAAGGGTTATATATCGATTAATCATGTGTTTATTATTAATATCAAATTGTCATTAAATCTGTTTTCTTGTCCATTATATCAATTCAAGATATTCATGATAATCATAAGAAAAAAACATTGGCCAAATAATCCATATATAATTCAGCATTCATATTTCTTGGATCCAAATACATAAATACTTCAATCCTTTTACTTTAACGGTTGGCAGGGAATAATTCCTTCCTTAGTTTAGATGCCGATTCTTATGTATTGGCATTGAGTTTGGTAATTCACATGTTTTCCATAGATTAGACATTTAACTCTATAAAAATTCGTCACTCAATGATATTTTTTACAGTAGAGATAATATATTCCCCCCATTTGAGGTATTGCTTAAGGTTCTTCTTCCCTTATTCTTAAAATGAAGGAATCCAAATCTTATTTTATATATGCTACTTATAATTTGATCATTTATAAGATATTATCTTCCTCTTATGTGATGTGTTAGGAATGTCAAAAAATTTCACATTGTTAATCATATATCATGATAGAGGATTCAACATAATCACAATATCTTTCTTTCTAGTTATTATCCAATTTCATAGATCATAATCATCAAATTTTCAATCAGAATCAATGTTAACCCAATTCCTTCTGGTTTCCTCTATTAAATAAAACTAGAAAGAACAAGGTAGAAACACATCTCATAGAGTAAACCAATGTAATTAAGTAAAAACACTTTCAATATATGAAATATTATGATTAACCCTAGGTGATCCATGATCATTACCAAAATTGAATGATTTTAACCGTTTACTTGGACTTATCCTTTGATACATCCCTAGACATATCCTTAGAATTATTTTTAGGTATATGACTAAAGGTTTTTCATTTGAGTTTCCAAATTTTGACTAAACCTTCACTCTAATAAAAACTCTAACGAACCAAACATTAAAAAAAAGAAAATTACATTACTTTTGAGGAATAATTAAAACATTATATAAACAAACACCCAAATACTGTATTAGTTTAGTGCCTTTAAAATCATTTATCACATTATTCTAATTTGGTGAATAATTTTCTACATCTCCCATAAATATCTTCCCCTTTATAACCCCTACCAAAAACCTTTCTTTATAACCCGAGGAAAAGAAAAAATATAAAGCGGTGAGCTCAGATGCTTAGTAAGGGTATAAAAATGAAATATGTAGGAATATCATGAGAATAAGGGTATGATAACATGATCGTAAAAATAAAAGATCATACCATGCTTATCAAAAGTCATGGAATAAAATTTTGATAGTTTATAAGACATGAATCATAAGGGAATTATAGAACATAATCCATGTGATCATAACATTAACATAAGACTTGAAATTGTGGAATACACATAAAATTGTAAAATAGTGAACATTTATAAATAGTAATAGGTTCACTCATTAAATTTAAGACATGAAATTAGGACCTTTCTTAAACACATAGACATGAAAAACTCGGTGCACACATTAAATTATATATATGAAAGTGAGGTCCACAAATATAATTATGAACATGAAATCAGGTTTGCGCATAACTTATATAACTCTTTAGTTATCCATATTTACCCAATACATTTGAGGGAGTTATAATAACCAACCATCTCATAATTATATTATTCTCATGTGTTCCCTAAAAACATAAATCATTCATCACATCATAAACCAAGGAATAAAATGGGATTCCTTAAATATCAATACATGACAACACAATCCATGTAAAACATATTGATATCATAAATAAAAAAACATAAACAAACCATAATAGGTATAATATAGTAGAAACATAACCCTATTCAATAATTCCATTTTATATGGAAATAATTTTTATAAAACATTTGAAATAAATTCTTGAGGATATATATCATTTCTTCTTCAAAAACATTTTACGTTCAAAAAACACCACAAACTTTTAAAAGAAAATAATTTATTTATATATAATGACGAATGTTTTTAAGGTAACCTTCATTAACATAAGGTGGTATAAAAGTGTCAAAATACATTCTTCCTATATATCTTTAAAAACATTCTTCTCATATTTTTCCTCAAAATGTCAAAAAGTACCTCGTATCAGAAATGACAAAAGATTCCTTTTATAGCATATAATAAAAAGTAACCAATTGGTAAAATTGAATTTATATATTTATTATAATAATAGAAAGAATATTTTGGAATACATGATTTGGAAACATGTAAATATAAGATAAATATACCACAATAAATACTTACATATAAAAAATCTCACATAATAATGAGATTGTGAAAATATCCCTTACCTTAGGTCTTGGATCCCAAATATGTATCAGAAAATCTCGTATAATGGATTAATGAATTTTATTATCTTATTATAGAAAAATAATTAAATTTATGATATCATATATTATCATATTAATACCCTTTTAATAATATTTCACAATTATGCTTCTTTTAGGTGTTAACTGCATCATTTTCTTATGCATATATTGTAAAATAAGTTCTGAATTTTCTTCATATGTTATAGTTATATAATTTAAAGAGTGATATAAATAATATATATATATATATATATATCATATTTTATCATTCAATACATTCATATAATTCATTCCCTAATGGATATTGTGTAGAATGATTCACATAACATCTTGGAGATGGTGGGTCATACGTACGCACGATCGACGATATCATTCGAATAATTGTGAAATGGTATGGAAATGGTTGGTATATATATTTTTATAAGATAAATATCATGTTATAATAATAATATATATTTATTATTTCCATCATTATATACGTCCAAGTAAGGTGGTGTTGAAAACAGATTTCACCACGATGAGGAGATAATAAACTGTTTATACACACATGTAGTGATTTCATTTTTTGAACGAAAGATATAGGGTGTAATATGGTTGTTACATAACTAAAATAACATGTTAGTATATAATTGATACTTTATATATTAATTTATAATGTAAATAACAATAGAAGAGGAATTAGAAGAAGAAATGATCTTGAGCAAGTCAGTAAAAGAGATTACCTCTTCTTCGGCGAGCTCCCAATTGATCTCCTCTTGAGTAACTAGAGTTTGAATTTTGAGAAGAAAAGAACATATAGAATTTGAATAGAGAAGATTATAAGGGAAATAGTTAGGTTATGGATGATCTTGATGGCTCAATGTGAAGAGAATAAAAAAGGGATGATGTGCGAATTTATAATTGAGGTGAAGGGCATCTATGGAATATCCAAAAATATTAATTTATAATAAAATAAAAACCCATCCAAAAACCAAAAAAATGTAATAGTTTAGAATATTATATTAGATATGTTTGTAATATACTCAATATATAAGCATTATACAATTTTTTATCTCAATTTAAACATTTTCCTTTTAATTAACACTTAGTTATTCAATTTAGTTTTTAATTAAGCTAAAAAATATTCCAATATTAAAAGGGTAAAATATTCAATTATTTGAGGTAAATTAGACCATGAATGAATAAGTTGGAATATTTTAATCCATATCATAATTATTTTATATCTTTAAAAATGATTTATTATTTTTAAATAATTTATTAATACAGTGTTTGACAAAATATTAATAGTGTCAATTTTGAAACCATTCATATCGTGGAATTAAAAAATAATCAAGATAATATTTTAACATCAAAAAAATATTTTCTTATATCGATATGGTTTAAAGGTACTCTTTAATTTTTTTGGATATATGAATCATCCCTAATTTTATTTATTTTAATATTTTTAATAGCATTAATATTATATTTCCCTTAATAATATAATTAATACATCAGTTTTTTTATATTATTAATATAATTATTTTTTGGGGAACATTTAAGAATAATATAATATAAAGAAGATAAATCCTTTATATTTCATAATAATACTTATATTTGACTATATATCTATCAAAACCCTACATTAAAAATTTTATATGAAATAAAACATGATTGTGACAACTTTAACAATACATTAAGTAAAATATTATAAGTGTCATAATCATTTCCATATAGCTCAGAATGGCAAATAACTATAACCTTGGATGATTAGGGTCGATATATACTCGACCAATAATATTTGGTCATGTTTTTTGTCTTTAAATGGTTATTATCATTTTAATAAAATTATTTTGTAGATTTTTCAACAATTAAATAATTTCTACATCAGTAATGTATAAGAATTTAATGTAAATATTTATTTCATTAAAATTATAAATAAATTATGATGATAAATAAAAACATTTTAGATTTATAATGTGTATTTATAGAGGAATTTATATTTTTTGTGAACATATTTTTAAAATGATAAATTTATTAAAATTTTAGTAAAACATATTTAACTTTTCATTAAATAAAATATTTTAAATGTCCTAATATAATCCAAGGGGATTTCTAGGGGTACAATTTAAACTTAAGGATGATTTATGAAAAAATTAACTTATCCAGTTATATTAGTAAATGTGTTAGGGTAATTTTATAATATTTTATTTACCCTTGATCAATTCTTTTACCTTTTTTCTGTATTAAAAAAATTATTAAATTGACTATTCATGATGCCCAAAAAAATATAGATATTTAAATAATATAAAACCAAAGATTATAAATATTGTATCGATTTTTGAAAATTAAAAAAAAATAATTAGCAGTAATTAATTTAAAATTAATCTCATTTTTGGAATTAAAAAAGTGATTTAATAGTTAAAATATCATAAAAGATTAAAACATTTTTACATCTAAATTCATCGTAAAATTAATGCCAATTACAAAAATTATATTAATAGATAAAAATATATTATATTAATAATTTAAAACAATTTAATAATATAATTTATCCATATAAATTATTTTGATGAAAAATGTAATTTTCAATGAAAATTTAGTATATTTTTATTATTCTTCAAAAAGTGAATGTTATCAAAAAAATATCAAAAATAAATCCAAAGTAAATATTATATCCCATTTAAAAAGTTGAATTTTTTCATATAATATATAAAAAAATCGATTTAAAATTGGTGTGTCATCAAAAGGTGGTACAACTGTATTTTTTGACAAAAACTTTTTTTATCGGAAAAATTAAATTTATTCTTATATCATGTATTGAAAAAATATACTATGAACTGTAAACATTATATTGAATATTTTTGATTTATATCTCATTAATAAATTTCATAAAGTGTGATTTTATTATTTCAAAAACGTACTTATTTGTATTCAAATAGTTTTTCAGAAAAATATATTATTTTATTTAAAAATTGTTTTATTTTCACTTACAATTAATTTTTCACCAATGAATTATTTATATATCAATTTTTAATGCATATTTTCATAATTTAGTTGTACATTATCACCATTATAATGAATATGTTGTATGGTATCATAATAGTTTTTATTTTCTTCACTTAAACTCATTATTGGGTGAAATGAAATCTATAAAAAAACTTGAAATTATGTGTTACAAAAGCCAAGAATAGTGTTGCTTATACCAAAATCTAAGTTGGTGTTGTGTGTAGAACAATCTAATATTGGTGTATTGTATAACATAATACATTAACTAAATTAAAAACAATCTATCTTAAAAAAATATCATGGTTTTTCATTTAGGATAATGTTCCCTAAATATTATGGGTTGACTCTCTATTCCTCATCATCTTAACCAATACCCTAGTGCCAAATTCTAAATGAAATATTTTTATAATTCTTTTATTTATCTTTATAAATTCATAAAAATAAAATTTAATAAACATTACATATAAGTAATTTATTTTCAAATAAAATTATGATTACATATCAAATAAACATATCTAAATTACCCTTTAATGAAATTTTTGTATTCATAAAGATTATAAGTAATAAAAAATTAATGTGTAACACTTGTAAATTAAACATAAAAAATTTATTTTCATAACATATGTGCAATTATAAAGAGATATATATTTTATGTACATACTATACATATAATCATGAAAGATATCGATGAATTTTAAAGAACATTTCACATATGAAATAATAAATTGTATACTCTATAAAACCATATCATTATGTTAAATAACCATAAAAATAGAATTTATAAAACTAACTTCAATACAATTAGAGTTTATAAATGAATAATTATGAAAAACTATTTTTATTTACAATAAATGGTTTTGAAAACCATAGAATTTTTTTCCATACAGAGTATATTTTCCATTAAAATATTGAAATATATTTTTAAAATAAAATCCCCATTCAGAATAGGTTTTGAAAAAATTAAAAAAAAATAATTTTAATTTAATAGGAAAACAGGTTTTTATATTTAAATTTTATAATAGAATTTTAAAATCTTATCCCTTATAATAAACAGCTTTATAAAATATAAATATAATAAAATCAACACTCTAGATCATTATAATCATTTAATAACCCATAAGCCTCCAAATGTTAATCTTTCATAGTGGCTGAGATCCTATATATTAATGAACATGATGGTCAATACAATATTGTTATATAAATGATAATGTTCATATTCACGATGAATTTATCTAATCATGATCTTTTTTGTCAACAACAATAGCATGTAAAACCATATGATAAAAAATATAATTTCTTTGAGCTTATCCATTTTTTTTCCCACAAGGAAGAGGACGACACGATAATAGGATTATGTTTTAGAGGATGTTCTTACCTTTACATGGAATTAAATTTTTGTGAGATAAATAATACATGTGGGAGAGACTATCATACCCATACATGGAATGAAATTACCTCTACATATATTTTCAAACGTTTTATATGACCCTTAAATGGCCTCATAACCTCTAGAATACCCTTACATAATGATACTATAAAATTTTAGTAAGATTTCAAACTATATATTACATTTACATAGGGATAGGTGAAAAATTACATGTGATTTCATTTAGGTATAGTACCCTTACATATACATGATATACCTTCACATGATATTAGGAAGCTCGGGTATAAACTTATGTGGGAAACAAGCTACCTTTATGAAGCCTTTAGAACATACAGGTTACCCTTATGGGTGTATCATATTACACTTACCTGAGTATTGAAAGACTCAAACTACCCTTATACAGCAACTGTGTGACCCGTACACAATGGTGCTTAACCATACTGAACTCACTTAAAACAACAAGTACCCAGACACAAGATGTCTTTTTGAAAATCTAGGTTTACACAGATTCTTATTCATATAAAGAGTATATTTTTATCAATTAAATTAAATTATTATAATTTTATTTAAATTCTTATAATCCATTAATATTAGTATATTTAATTTATTCATTCTTAATATATAATTTATTATTTTAAACATACAATTAATTTATATTATTTTATGATATTAATTTTTTATTAAAATATAAATTTATCATTTACAAAAAAGTATCATAGTCTATATAAAAAATTTATATTATAAAAAATCATTTATATAATATAATTTCCAAAAATATATTTATTTATATCTCCATATAATTATTTTATATTAGTGTTTTATTTATGATAATATATTATATGTTATACAACTATTAAAATTTTAATATACTTGCATCATGTTAATATTTTATTAACAATGAAATTTATGTTCTTCAATAAATATTAGTGTAATATTATTACTTATTAAAATTAATTCATACTAAATATATTAATTAAATTAATATCTAAATGTTAATAGTAATTCTATTGAATTAAAAAAACAATTGGTTAAGTGTAATCTAACATATAAAATGCAATTTTATTTTTGATAAAACATTATATATATTAATTATTTCATGAAAAATAATTCAAATATAGTTCATGTAATATTTAACATGATTATTTCAAATTAAATTATTCTGAAAATTATGTTGTTTATATAAAATAATTAATTTTTTAATTGATTCATTATGTTAAAATATATCTCAATTTGAGAAAGAATCCATATAATAAACATTATTTAACAAAATTTAATTATAATCCTTATTATATTACATTCTACCCCCTCAATGAAATTTTTTCCTCATAATTTTAAATATAAAATATTAATTATTAAATTTTAATTTCTCCATTAGCCTAAAAACATCAACATTATGGATCAAATGAGCTGTAAATTTTATTAATACCTTGAAACTTATGACCATAAGATAAAAATAATTATTCCTCAAATAATCCCTTCACTTAAACACATAATAAACGCAGGGGTTTTATTACTATAAATTCCTCAATTTTTTTAAAAAAAATATGATTATTAGAACCCTCATTAATCAAAAAATATAATATGTTGCTTACAGAATTATCTCAAAAAATTTGGGATGGAAAATGTATCATTAAGTTGAATCATTATAATATGAAAATATATCTAAAAATTTTCTCTAACTCCAAATTTTGACACCACAAGACACACTCACTAAAATTTGGTGCTAAAAACATAAAATTTATATTTTTGGCTTTTATTATTATTAACATGAACCAATTATGACCCTTAGAAACATATGTCATCAAACTAAAATATTGGATCACTTCTATACCATAGGAAATTTTTGTTTCATTGTTTTAGATCATTTGGAAAACTTAATACATATCAGATTTTGTAAAACGTTCTATGAACACTTATCAAGATTAAATCGTACACGACTCTTAATTAAGGCTATTAACCCTTGATATTTTACCCAACACTATACACGAGTAAATAATTTTTAAACATGGGGTGATACCAAAATTACTTAGGGGTTTTCAAATAAGTGGTAATGTCCTTGTCCAGTTAAAATTCTTTAAAAATTCTTTCAAAATAGTAGATAATTTTCAAAACATTCATTAAAAGACATATTATTTTTAAAACCAATATTATTTCTAATCATAATATCCTTTGAAATGAAACCATATTTCAACATTGAAAACATACAAACATCACATTGGAAAATAATATTTCCCTATGGAAATTAATGATACTAATTAAACATTTAAGAAAACCTCATGGAGACTAGGAATATTAGGTGTCTAAACATTACTTCTATGATAAGGTTCTATTGAGATTATGGGTTCACCCCCATTCATCATCATCATAACCAACACAAAAATACTGAATTTTAAATAAAAGTTTTTGTAAATATATTCATTATCATTATAAACCCCTTTAAATAACCATTCATATACTTCACATATATGTAATTTATTTTCAAAGTGAAAAATAATTACATATCCAAAAAACATATTAAAATTACCATTAGAGTGAATTTTTTATTTAATTATTATTAGAACTAATTAAAATTTATTAGGTAACATTGGGAAATTAATGTGAAAAAAAATTTATTTTTATTACATATGTAGGATTTAAATGAGAAATATAGTGCATTTTCAAACAATATATAAAATCATAAATAAAATCCGTGATTTTTAAATAACATTTCAAACATGAAATAATACCTTTTATACAGTATAAAAACATTTATACATATTATAAATTGTTTAAAAAATAATTCATAAAACAATCTCCTCTAAAATTAGATTTTTGAAATAAATAATTTTTGAAAACATATTTTACATTACAAAAAAGTGTTTTTCAAACCAAAAAATGACTTCCATGTACAATAAAGGAGTTTCATTAAAAGATTAAAAAAAATATTAAAATAATATCCTATATATCTATATATATTTATATATCCACATATCTAAATATTTTTTATTATTCTAATCATTTAATAATCCATAGTCCTCTAAATGTGATGATTTCATTGTGGTCGAGCTTCTCAGGATTACTGAACACTCGGTTGAATAGAAAAATTTTTTATAAATTCATAAGTTCTTATTCATGTCTTGTTTCTATAATCATGATCATTTTTATCAACCAACATGGAATGTAAATCTAAATTATAAAAATATATTTATTTTTTGATCTTTAATAAAATTTTAACATGAGTAAGAAGACGAAGTGATAATAAGTTTTAATTTAGTAGCATGTTCTTTCCTATTCATTGATTTACCTCAATGTGAGATTGATATTACCTTTATTTGACGTTTTATTACACTTATATGTCTTGATATTACGTTTACATAGGTTTTCCAACTTTCCAAATTACCATTATATAGTTTCAAAATCTCTATGTTACCCTTATGTTGCTATACTGTGGCCTTTATTCTAGATTTGAAACATGAAATGACCTTCACGTAAGGATAAGTATTCCCTTATATGAGCATTAACATAGAAATAATACCCTTGTGTATTTATCATCTACCATTATTTGTACTAAAGGAATTCAAATATACCATTAAGAAAGAAACAACCAACCTTTATATAGCCATTTTAACATATGGGTTACCATTATATGAGTTTGAAATAACCCTTACAAGTGTATTAAAAAATTAAAACTACCCTTAAATCACAGCTGCATAACCCTTACACAATGGTGCATACCCTTATGAAACTATAGGAAAACAACATGTACCCTTATAGAATATGTTTCATTTGAATTCTACCTTTACACAAATTCATATTCTCACACAAAGTGTATTTTTAGCTAATAAAGTCAATAATTCAAATTATATTAAAATTCTTTTAATCTATTAATATTATTATATACCATTTATCTATTCTTATATTATTTCCTTTATATTTTAAACTTAATTTAAATTTATGTTATTTCATGATATTAATTTATTTAAAAAATTTACTTTTATAATTTACTATATTTTATCAGACTATCTAAATAATTTATATTATAAACATTCATATCCAAAATATAATTTCAAAGAAATATTCATTTATAAATTCATTAATTATATTCACTCAGTATTTTACTTAAGATAATGTATTATATATCACACTAATAATAAAATTTGAATATACTTTCATCAAATTAATTTTCTACTATCAATAGAATTTATATTGTTCAATAAATATCAATTCACTATTATTAATTTCATATATTATTTCATCCTAAAGATATTAATAATAATTATATAAAAAATTAATTATTCATTCATTTTATTAAAAAAATTATGGTTATATATAAATTCTAACATATTAAATGTAAATTTATGTTTAATAAAAATTTATCCATAGTATTTCTTGTAAAATAATACAAATAAAGTTAAAGAAATATTTAACTTCAATGCTTAGAATTTAATTATTCCAGAATTTATGTTTTTTATAGAAAGAATTTCATTTTTCAAAGGATTCATTATGTTAAAATTTATCTCACTTTGTGAAACAATCTACTTAATAAAAATTCATGTGAATGTTTTTTGCCAAAATTCTTATTTTATTACATTAATGTCTTTTTTATATAAACATACATCTAATTAGTCGGTAGAATTGGGGATTTTATTGTGACACTTTTAATTCACTTTATAGAGAAATTCATACCCACATGTCCCTAGATTGAAAAAATAATGTATCTCTCATAAATACTATACCATATATAGTAACAACTAAGTTGATAATTTTTTCATAGATTTCCTTCTTCCATTGAGTGCTTGGGATTCTAAGAAGACACTCATGGTACGTACCATGATTACATTATAATAGAACATAGTGAAAACCTTCTTCCAAGAGTCACCTCTTTTAGTTTTGGAAGGATTCATTCACATACATTCCCACTTGGGATTTACACATTTTGGGACTCCACTAGTTGATGTTCCCATGTGAGGTATCATTGTCTTCTCAATCTAGGTTTTCATCCTCCTTTATAGATCATTGATCTTTTCATTCTTATCATCTATTTGGGTTTTCATCTTCCTTTTATTTTGGATATTAAATTATCATCCAATTGTGTTTTTAGAGGGATAAATCCATCTTTCCTCTCATTCTCTAAATCCATATCATTTTACACTTCATGTTTAATTTCAAAATATATATCACTTATAATATTAATATTTTCACCCATCCTCAATATGTCACCATTCTGGGACACCTTTAATTATCTCATAATTTGATTTTCCTAATCCAACTCTACCTTGTGTGCATCCAATTCGTCCTTCTTAGACCTCATAATTGTAATGCCTTTTGAGTCAATACTCTTTTCATTGGAATTATATTTACAATGTTTCACTTTGGAAGACATTTCCTCTAACTCCTTATCCTTAATATAATTATTCTCACTTTGATATAAAGATTTATAAATTATTATTTGATTGAGGTTTTTTATTTTTTTACCACAATTTTTAGTTCTTCAACATATATCCCTTGAAATTAATTCTTCTTTATCAGCTCCATGTTTTCTTCCTTCAATCCCTAGTCAAGGGCCTCTGATAAGTAGGAGTAATCTACCTTTGTATCTTTACATTTCATCAGTATTAGTAGTTCCTACATCACAATGAATATTAGGGTCATCATATAGTCATACAAAATTATTGTATAAAAAAGTAGATATATAATTAGATCCATCTATGCCTTCTCTTTTTAGATTTTGGGGTATATTATGTTGATCAATGAATTATCAATGATTTTCCCATTGTAAAGAATTACTATAGAGTTCTATTTCATCATATTATTCACTTTCCCATTTCATATGAGTAGAAAATATTTTAACGCGAAAAACTGATTAGATCAATTTTGATAAAAACCCCAAAAAGAGAGAAAATTATAAATGATTCCAATTATTGGTCCCTTGGGAGACTTTTTTGAGAGATTTTATGATGGGGGGGGAGTTAGTAAACATATTAATTTCATTCAAGATTCCCTAGAAACCCTTGTTATTCTCCATGTCGTAACTAAAACTGACCCCAATTGTTAATGGGGACACTCTTGTTTTCACTTATTAAGTGTTTATATAATATTATAGTTTTCTTATGTTAGCATTATTCAACTACGATTAATGACCACTTAAAAAAATGAACTAATTCTCATCCTACATAATATAAAACAAGAAATAATAGAATACACAATTATTTTACATGGTTCACTCAAACAAGGATATGTCTGGGGAGCAAACATTGTCGTTGTGTAGATGTTCCAAAATCCGCTAATAATATTTCAATGGTGGATTTAGGCTAGGCCACTCCCATGCATGGTAACCCCATTACAAGATTTATGATTGTATCACTACCACCAAAGGTTCACTTCCTTAAAATGTTTATGGTTGGCTCACCATTGCCTAAGAATCACTATCATTATCATATCCCTTTTCTCAATAATTTATGTGGGAATGATTTTTGGATCATAGCCTAATGCATGAATTCATTATCAGATATATGATTCCCATATTGGTGCATATATAACCTTTCAATTCTATTTTAAAAACTATGTGTGAACATTACCACAATAACTTTACTTTCCCTATTGAACTTTTCTTTAAGAAATATCTCTTTTTGAATGGTATGAGAAAAGTTATAGTCAATTTTTGTACTATTTTCCTAATGTTAATAATCATAACACACTTACATGAAACTTTAAAACTCTTCATGAAAATTTTCACTAACAAAAATCTCATAATATATCAACAATTGTAATAAACTTTCACGAAACTCCCTTGTTCAGATTGACACAAGTCCTTTAATTGTGGAATTGTTATTATTGTGATTGATTCGGGAAAGAAAAAACTCATCTCAAATATTTTATGAATTTTGAGTCATCTGGTTCTCAACGTGTCAGCCTTACTCAAATGAGGTGGATAGAAACATATATTTCGATGTTTCCACCCCTTTTTAAAACAATCTCACTCGACATTTACTTTTTGAAAATCTCTTCATTCTGTTCATGAATGTTTCCACCTTTGCTGAACTTCTAAGCATATCTTCCATTTATGTTCAATTTTTTAAAAATATAATGTCTTCATATTACTTCACACCTCCAAAAAACTTACTACCATCATAATTAATATATTTTTAATGAACATAATTACTTATCCATTTTCAATGATTCCTTCTGTAATTGTCAATTAAATTTTACTCCTTATACCTTTTCCACTATTTTCCTGCACATATTTCACCTTTATGAAACCCAAATTCATAAATCAATCAAATATTTAATGAACATAATTAATTTTCTATATTTTTATGTGTTCTATTTAATCTTCAATATCACAAAAATAATTCTTCTTTTCACTCCAATTATCTATAAAAACATCCCACATGAAACCAAATACATCTTGACATATTCCTTCACAAATATTTCAAGGTATTCATAATCCTGAAACTTCTACACATAATTTTCATAATAAAAACCCATTTAAGTGATTCTCTTACATGGATGGATTTAAAAAAACTATTATTATTATCATGATCAATATTATAGGATCAAACAGTGCTTTATAAAATATATAACATTACATTTTTTAGTAACACCATCTTCTCATGAAATTTTCACCTAATTCACTTCACTGGGAACATTCCCATCACATGCAACTATTTTCATGGTTAATAGAAAATACAATTTGCTACATCACACCATATAAATGGAAATACCATATCCAACAGAACAACTCACCACAATTGATAGTTATAGGAATGAAAATTAATCGAACACAAAATATATCGAAACATAGATTCTAATTAGTTTCCAAAAACAAGGAAACTATTCTGACCCCATAAGCATCTTGAAAAGTCACCTTTCCTCTTTAAAACCACTTGAATCTAATTTTCCCTATATTTGGATAAAAATTTAATCCCTTAAGGTTGTATATAAAACCCTAATGGTATATAATAAGAGATTAAATTTGATATAAAATGCTCCTGAAGCATCCCCTTACTTCCTTATTTATGATACAGTTCTTATTAGAGGGACCCAACTCTTATATCCATAATAAAAACATTTGAATCTTATTACATATCCCACCATTAAATATTTTATCTCTTGTTAGGGTTCTGTGGGGAATAAAAATACTTGGAATGAGTCCTGAGGACCTTTACACTTATATTCCTCTCATTCACCATAAGTATTGATTGTTTTTCATTCGTCATCTCATTAACTGCTAAGTGAATCATGTTAATATGTTAATGTGAGTGACTTATCAATATCATTAATATTAATATTTATTATTATTATTATTATTATTATTATTACTACTTCTACTACTTCTATTATAGGTAGAGGGTATTACATGTAACCAAACAAAACACACACACACACACACGTAAGAAGACTCAGGTGAATTATTCTTAGAATATTAGAGAGTGAATTCTCAATTATTTTTATATTATAAATCATAATAAAACTAAATAATTTATAAGGGAGTGAAGCATGCATGAACAAAATGAACAAATCATCATGTAGCTTAAAACACAAGATTCTATGATGATCAATAAAACCAATCATCTTTAATACATGAGTTTCAGATAGCACACCTTCTCTAAGAATTTATATAAAGAGTGTCTTGGAGATCTCATACCTCTCATATCCATAATTTTCATGATAGATACCATAGAGGATAATGAAAATGGTGTATGAGACCATGTAATTAAATAGATTCTAGAACCCATTATTCATGTATGATAACATAAATTAGTGAATATATAGTAAACCATCCAAGTGTGCCTCATAGAAATATCGCTCTTCCTTAATCACCTCTTTATAATGTGCATTAGGAACAAGTGAAACGAATAATAAAAAATTATTCCCGTGGTGTATTATGATGTATAAGATACTATTACAAACCTATAAGTAATTACTATCCATGGGAGTATCTTTCTCCAACATGTATGACAATGATAATGTTGAGGTCATGTTACTTACTATTTTCTATAAAAAATAAAAGAAGGCTTGCAAACTTTATAATTATTACCAAAATGTTGTATAGTAAATTTTATTTATTAAAATCTTTCTATTTTATCAAATCCTAATATCCATCACCATTGGATTTGGAGCATCATGTCTCATAAATACTCTAGTATAAGGGATCCATATTTCCATTCGCATAACCTAGATGGGGGACTAACAAGTAATTTAAAGGTATTTTGGTATTTGATCATACAAATTTCTTTAACATGAAGTTCCTTGATCCATTTAGTGGAATCCCCAATCATGAAATCCTAGACTTATATTTCCACAACATTTGTATCCTAGTTTCACCATCTATAATGGAGGAAATTAGAACTTTATGCAAAATATGTTACGTCAACGCAAAAATCTTTTTTTAATCCATCATGATAATTAAAAGCACCCTAATTGTGGCCAGACAAGTACAATGAACAATGGTTACTTTTAAATTCATGTAATGCAAAGCTAAATCGAATTAATATTTTCTTAAAGAAATTTCTATATTATGTATTAACGTTCTTTTGTTACTTGCTTGTTAATATTATGTGAATTTTATATAATTAATTAAACATGTCTTGATAAAATAATTTCCAATGAATCCATTTATTTTATTCCATATTTAATTATTGTTAATTAATTTATTTTTAAACATTGTATTTAACCATGAAATGAAACTAATTAATGAAACTTGCACTATACCAAAATAAAATAATTATCTATCATTATCATGATATTTTATATTGTATAGTTTATTGAGTAGATATAAAACCTAGCCTTGATCCTGGGAAAACTACTCCTTGAACCAGACTTTACTTGAGTGGTAATATTCCCTTTTAGATCCAATGTATCCCTATGATTAGTTTCACCTCAACTTGAGTTATGAATTCCTTCCTCTCCATAGATCTCCATAATTTACATATGTTTACTCACAAGAAGGTGAGGGAAACTGGGGTATGGTGTTACATAGAATAATACATGTACACATAGGTCATAAAAATCAAATATATGAAGGATGACCGAAATAAAAACATTTTTAATTCTATAAAAGCGTTATCACATATAAAACCATTTTAATATAAATAAAATAAATTGAATCCAAAAAGTACATTTTTTATCATTCTCATAACCACCTACACATGGAAAGACTATTCATTTAATAAAATGACTAGAATTTACTCATATTCTATCTTTATTAAGATAAATCATCCATATTGACAAATTGATTTTTTTATTAACTAAATAATTTATTTTCCATATTATGTTTATTTGAATGGACATATAGATTGTCATCCACTATAATTTTAAATAAATGATATTTATTAAAAACTTATACATACATAATATTAACTGACAAGGGAAATAACATGAACCCTTATGCACAGTCTTAAATTCCACCTAGAATTTGATATAGAAATTATAGGATTCAACATAACACGTATCATTCTACATGGAATGTATGGTCATTTATATGGAATGTGATTATACTAATTATTATCCTAGTCATGTACTATATACATACATGACATGTAACATACATGGAATTCAAGGATATTATAAAATATATAGTTCCATGTCTCAATATACATTTTCTGTAAAACATTATGACTACACAACTCACCTTGAATATATGCGATCACAACCACTGGTAATTCTCCAAATGTACAATGAATATATGATGACCATACACATTGTGCAGTTATATGAATTACACAAAAATTAATTTACTAATTTAATCTTAATCAATCCTATAATTAATTTTATCTCTTAAAATTAGTTCAAGCGGTGTAAATCGTTACTCGATGTGTAATATTCCTGAATGAATATGAGTTGAATGACATTTATACCATGCTACAAAGAGTGTAATCCATTCTATGGACATCATCATCACAAGAATCTGTAATTTTTTTCTATTATACATAGACATTAATGTGTTACATGAAACGTATACCAAAGAAACATAATTTAGTAAAAATTGGATCATGTATTTTATTTTTTAGTCAATACTGGATGTGTAATTAGAAGGTTCCACATACTTTAACCCCACAATTTCAGAGATTACCACAGGGAAAACCATGAAGTTTTTCAAAACATGTATTAAATTTATGGACCATATAACCTATAAATCCTCATTCTATCTGGCCTATTAAATATGTTATGTGTAATGATGTACCATATTGTTTTTCTAAATCATCTATGGAGATTTTCACAAAACATTCTAGTGTAGAGAACCTGGGAAGCTAACATGTATGTATCAATTAAACATGGTGTTTCTATGTTATTCATCCTTAATCTCTGGCACCTTTAGATGAGATCTTAATGTGTTCTTTAAATGTGATTTTCCTATTCATGGTTATATGATTATGAATTAATGTGATATTTTAAATATCAAACTAAAAAATAAAAAAAAACTAAAAATGAAAAACTAGAAATCAAATGCATATATCAATCGATAAATAATAAATAAATATAAATTAATATGTGACCACTTTGATACAATTTGATGGTTTTGGGGTGTTGAAAAAGTGGTTGATCCCATGCTAAATAATGGGATTTTTTAGGTTTCCTCATATTTAACCTTAAATTTGGAAGAGTAAAAATACCAAAATCCTAGATATAGTATCATTAAAAAACAATTTATAATTATTTTAGAAATACTAATTACCACTTGTCCTATAATTATATCTTTATTTTTGAAATAACTGAACACTCTTTTCAAACCATCATTACAATGAAGGATTCACTTATAGAGTCTCTCTAGTGGTATCCACACATCTTCCACAAACCTTGGAATGTAATAGATAGATATTTTCAATTAGGAATTGAAGGATTATCTACTTCCATCCTTTTCAATGAGCGAAAATAGAATACCTTCTAGATTAAAAGGAATCAATAATGTTCTCCAAATGCTTAAGAGGGAGGATGATGATCGATACTGTATGTTCTTGAGAGCATTCTAGGGAAATTTATATCTAGGCTTGAGAGAATTATCTATGGGGAGATATTGTGAACAAAAAATCAATTAAACCAAAAATTATATATTATGGCTTAACTAATTTATTCATAGATTATGTTATTTAAAAATTACATGATCATTCTCGTAATTATAAGAGAATCCCATGTTGAATAATGATAATAATAATATTTTTATTTCCTCAACATGTACAAAACTCATGGAAAATTTTAATATAATTTATTGAATAAATTAATTGATATTTTTAAATGATATTAAATATATCAATATAATCATACCTTTCACTATGTGAGCCATAAAATATTTTTTATTATCAGTATATCCTTCATCAGTAATTTGGGTATTTATTTCTAACATCCATGAGGGAACTAAAGTTCTTTGAGTTATTAATTGAAAACCATTTTATCAAATTATGAATATAAATATACTATGTTAAATAAATTGAATCATATCATTTCGAAACATGTAGTTAAATAAAAAATTATTCTCTTCAAACATTAAAATTCCGAAAATATACTTGAATTTTCAAAAAAACATTTTATAAAATACCATCCCTAAATAAAAAATTATTTATCATTATAATAAATAATAAATATGTTTTCTTCATGAATATTTTATAGATATTTTTCTATCCATTTTATTATTTCCATAAATCATCTCCTTTAAATAGGTGTCAAATATGTGGTTAGAAAATATTAGGAATTTATTTAATAAATATGATTTTTTTGAATAATTTATCCATAACAATCATCCATGAATTTGTAACTGAAACATTTTTCATCATCTATGATGGGTTATATACAATGGAATTTGTTCATAAATATTTCTTCAAGGAAAAAATGATAAAATTAGTAGTATCTATACTGAGGAGATGATAAAATGTCATGGTCTACTGTTTTTTCAAAATAAATAAGGATCCATCACAAATGAAATTATTTAATGGGATCCAAATCTACTAAAAATATAATTCATAAAATATTTTTGAATGATGTATTGAGTTATAACAGATAGTATTTGTGATGGGATAAAAATTACATCACAAAATTTTTAATAAAATAAAATAAAATCTATTAATATCTATAAAAAATTTCAAAATAATATTTATAAACATTTTACATGTTACATGTTTTTTAGAATGAACATCATAAATTCAATGTGGGGGGTCATCTGTAGAATTTTTTATAGTTTACTTCATTTCTAAATGTTAATAAATGCAATGCATGTACTCCAACATCATATCATGTAACTCCACATACTACATATGATGCTACTCTAGTTGTTTCCACTACTCATACTACTCTCTGTTTATACGTTGTATAACCTCATCTAGAGCTCTTAGATTCTCCTCATACTCTGTAGAAGCCAAAAAAATCAACCTGATCTTTGTTCAAGATGACTGAAGATATCATTACAGTACTATAATAACTGTATAATGTTGATCATGAATCAATACCAATCATCCAATATTTCTCAATTCCATTCAAGATCACCCATAACTAAGTCACCTCTTCAAACCTAATTTTCATGAGCCTTCATCCTAATTCTCACCCTGACTCTACTATATCTGAGAATTTATAGCATCAAACATCTCCTTCAAATTTAATTTTTGTTACCTTATATTGTAAAGATGATAAAAAAATTAGATTTTTTGGTTTTGGGGTGCTTGAAATGGGTAAAATGGTAATTTTTCCTCGGATATGAACTTATGAATATTTTATAATTATTTCATTGGTTTTAGAATGAGGGGTTTACCTTAGAATGAGAGTTTGGTTTGATTCTAAGCCAGTTAAATTTTATAATATATAAATAATTTATAAATAAATAATAGTTATTATTTATATGGAAATATTGAAATATTAAAGACAAAATCATAGATTAAAATTTTGACTCTGTATTTGGTTTTGGAATGGGGGGTTCCACCTAGGTGAGGTATAAACTCTACATAGGTTACTGGTGATGGGATGTGTCTCCAAATGGACATTTAAATTAAATATCATTAGTATGATTTAATTTAATTTAAATTTACATAATCTCCACCGAATTTATTTTCTACTCATGGAATGGGGAGAGGGGTTCTCCCTTTATGTGTGACAACCAACATGATAGGAAAATGTGGATAGGGGTGCACTAAGATTCATCCCAAAATATGGATCGAGGTATAGCAGCAACATGGTGCAGATTTATGTTTGAGGCTTCAGAGATTTCACAATGAGTTGGGCCTTTACTTTTTTAATCAATTCTATATTGATTAATTGTTTTTAAATATTAATGCATTATATAGATTGTTTCGATCTGATTGAGGTCCTATCTGTTGTGATTTTGGGAGAAACAAGGGTTTTACGGTGATCACAAGGTATATTCATACGAGAAACCTAATGATAAAATGTGTAGTTTTTAATAACATGGGCCTTCTGTTATGCATTTTTGGTGAGAGGTGCAATATGATACTAAAACATTAATACTCCTTGTGTACACACCATTTATGTAGACCTGGAGTGTGGAAATGTGCTCGACCAAACACCTCATGTGGGGGCACATGGTTGTGTAGGATATACAACTCGACCTTATATAAAGTACATGAGATGGGGTAGTGTGGAGTATTATTACCAAGGACATGTGAATTAAAAGTATGGGTTCCCCATGTGCATTATATGTCATGTACCCCTGATACAAACCATGTACTTGAGGTTTACATTACAATTCCATCCAAGATACACACCCATAGATGGCAATTGAGAGTATATATTATGTACATCGAGGTACACACTATGTACTATTCTAATGAAGTGAGTTTTTTCAGGATTTCATGCCTTGGTACTAGAATTGGATATATGAGGAGTCCATTCTATGTATTGTTTCACATTGAATGAAATAGTGGAAACCATTAGACATATGAAGGACTTTTAAGAGATGATTCATGGAAAGTGTGATATGATGGAGAGGTTCATCCTCCAATGATCAGATCCAAATCTCATATATGAGATATGTGATATCAGAAATAGGCGAAGGTTTAGTGAATGATGAGAGGACTTGGATTTGGATTTATAAGGTCCTTGGTTTAATATTTCATGAGACTGACCATGGTTAGTGTGACTGAGTTATTACCCAAAGAGAATTATTGTTTAGATTCATGAGGGAAAATATTGGATAAATGAGGACAAGTAATATGAATCATGTAATATATCTAGACTAATGTTTGTAGGTGTTATCATATAATGCTAGGGAGGTTGTGACATGATTGTGGTAATGATTAGGGACACTATTCTCTCAAAGGGATGGGTGTGTCCAAAGTGATGAGTTGTGATAGAGGAAACATATGTGGTGATCATGTGATTCCTTTACCATGGGGAGCATTGTTGGTTCCCTAGTGATAATTTTTCCATTGAGATGGTGCATGAAGCAATTTTTAGTAATTATTTCATGTGTATAATTAGAAACTAGATCAATGATGTGATCCTGATGAGGCTATAGTGGATATGATAAGAGATTATTTTTGTGGGACACACTACCCACCGAGATGTATTGTGAAAAAGGGGAGCCTTTGAGGATTATCATGGATCCTTTAGAGACCCTTGACTTTCAAACATTAAAATTACATAAATTTTTTAAAAAATACAAATCATTACACAAACAGATACAAGAAGACTGTACTAGTTTATTGCCTTTGCAAACATGGAGACATAAAAATTGGTACATATATGAGCTAAATTATCTCCCACTAGGCTCTTCTTGACTATCACCATTATTAGACACATCAAACATAATACATATTTTTAAAACATAGGGATGGAAACATAAAAAGGGATGAGATCAAATTCCTAGTAATGGTAAACTAGGGAGTCACATAAGCATAATCATGAGCATAAGGGTATAATAACATGATTATTAAGATAGAAGATCATTTCATTCATATCAAATACCATAACATAGATCATGGAATAAACATTGAAAATTCAAAAGACATGAATCATAATTAAATAATGATAATAATCCATGAAATCATTACTTTGGAAGAAAACATGGAATTGTGGAAAACTCATAATCTTATAATATGATTTCCATAGTACCTAAGGCATCACTTCCAAGACAATCATAACCAAAAACTTTGTTTAGTAAACTGGATGAACAATTATTCCAGCCATGTATTACTAAACTGAGTGAACCCTTATTCCAACTCTATTTTACTAAAATTAGTAAATCCACATTACAGTCCGGTATATCTCATGATATATAAATCTTTAGCTAATGCATTGGAGGGGGATATAGGTCCCACCTGCCACATAAAGAAATCATACATACATATTCCACAATATCATAAATATACACAACATAATCGATGAAATGAAATGGGTATTATAAAAATGTAGCAATATGATATCCTGTGGAAAGAGACATGTTTCATAATAATTTCACCATAAACATAACCCAAGAAAAGAATAGGGTTTCAAAAGAATATAACCTAGGAAATAGAAAACGGTTTCATAAAATCATTCCATCAAAACATAATCCATTCAAAGAAGCCATATTAATAGAAACATTTAATAATTTACCAATAGAGGCATGAGTAACACTAATGGATGTTAAAATTGTTGGGAAATAATTTTAAAAGATCTTTAAAAACATTTGTTGAGGAAAATATCCTTTATTATTTGAAAAATGATTTTTATAACATAAATCCTTTTGAAAAATTTTTACAGGAAAATATATTTGATAACATATAAAGGAATCTGTGAAAACTATAAAACATTTTTTTCAAATACTTTTCCCATAAAAACGATCTTCATGGATCTTTTGGAAACATTTTTTAAAACATGTTTTTTGAATATAATATATTTCCAACTAAGGAGAAAAGCAATAAATTTTTTTATAAAATCATTATCTTAAGTACCAAAGAGTGGAAAAATTATACTAATAAATTAATATATATATTGAATAAATATATGAGAATAAAACTCATGAATATTCTTGAGATATGGAATATAATATTTCATGAAATGAAGCACAATCATAAAAAAATCTCTTAAAGCACTGAGATTGTGTCAAGAAACTCCTATAACAAGGTATCATCAGATCAAACTAAAAAATTAGGAAAAGAAAATTATATGAAGTAGAAATTATCATCAATGATGTAAATTACTGATAGAAAATGTAAAATGGATGCATATAGTACTCTAAATATAGTTTAGGAGTATTACCAAACATGAGTCTCAAAGAAGGAAAATTGAGACAAAACATTTTTATAGATTGGGTATCTTTTGAAACTAAAACCCCATAAAAGAAGGATCATAAAAAGGGAAATTTTTATAACAATAACTTTATGTAATATATTTCTGTAATAAAATAGTGGGAATTATACACACCACAAAAAATTCAAGGGTGGTGAACATAACATGTGTCTCACAAAAAGAAAACTGAGATGAAATCTCTCTTTCCTTGTGTCTTCACTCTCTCCGTACTCGTACAATATTCCTGTATAATAAATATAAGTATGTTATACATATTGTACATAATAATATTATTATAACTTTTACCATGTATGGTTTTATTATTACCTTATATTACTGGCACGTTAACGGTCCTATGTTAAGGTTTCACTTCAGATAATATTCGTGTTGTTCTTCGCATGTGTCTTAATTTTATATATCATTGGTCTGTTTACTTATATGATGATTCCAAAATTTATAACATGATATAAAAATCACATATATATAGTAAATTCATATTATAATAATTTATATCATAAATAAGTATGAAATGGAATACATTGTTCATGGAGAAAATAAGTCGTACGTATGAATGAACACCGTTTCCATCTTTATTGACGTACTGAAAGAATGTAAATAAAATTTGAATATATTTTTACATATAAATATCTATCATTATAATAGTAGAATTAATATATCATAAATATCATATAATTTCACTATACCCATCCTTTATACATTCCATGTGGTGTGTGAACCAATCACATTCCTTTGAGGGGGTGATAATCCACACTTCCTCAAACGAGATTATCGTATTAACAACAAATAGAAAGTAAATATATTTATGTAATAAAAGTAATACAGAAGATTAAAGGAATAATAAATACAATATATTACAAATATAAACATATTTTCTATAATAATTTCCTCCATGATTGGTGGTAAAAAAACGATCAATCATTGTTTCCTGAGGCCGTAATTCACCATACATAGAAATAATATGTTCGATATCCATTAGATGGTGTTTTTTGTAATTTTAGGTGAAACATTAACATTAAAACAATATAGTACATTTATGATTATTTTTTCACAAAATATTGGAATAAATATAATTGATAGGGTGGAGAATGAAAATAAAAGAGAGGCCTTGAGAGAAGATGTTACCTCTAAATTAGGTAACTCATTTTTGTTTGTTCCAAAAGCACTCCTTGATAGGATTTAATACCTATAGGTGGATTCATGGTTTATGGGAGTATTTTTGGTAAGTTTTTTGGGTAGGTATTTTCTGAAATTAATAGGTTTAAGAGGTTTGAGGAAAGGGTAGAGGTGGCATCTTTTTATAGCAGAGGTGGAGTTGCACTGTTGTAAATATTTGAAGTGAGAATTCCACCAATGTTTGTCAGGTTTCAAGTGGATCAAATCATGGACCAATTACAAGAAAATTTATGATAAGGTAGAAATATGGACATCTAATGAGTGTTGGAAAAGTTTCTAGGTCGGATTGGTACTAAAATATTAGGTTTAGAACATGTTTAGACTAATTTTTCTCTTAATCGATGTAATTAATTTCAATCAATTTAACAAATGTTTTTGGTGAAAAATAAAGTTTAAATTATTAGAAATTATAATTTATGAATATTAAAAATATGGAATCCATTTTTCCAAATTCTAATCATATATGTGGCATAAAGTAATTTAAAATTAATCCCACGATCGAAACACCACTTTGTGTTTTTAAAGTAATACTGTTCAAATGTTCACTTAGTCATTATATCAAATTTCAAATTTGAAATGGTTCCAATGAACATCATTGGATTAGTTATTGAAAATATTATATAATTAAACTATGTGATCAAATTTAAATATATTTTAGTTTTATAAATAATATAAATTAAAATGTAATTTTGAATTAAAATATGGTATTTTTCACTATTTATCTGAAAATGAAGTTTCCCACAAAAATCCCAAAAATTTACCATAGCATTATTTAGATGATATAAATTAGAAAAATAAGTTTATTTTATCAAATTATATTTCTTAGTGTATCTAAAATTACATACATTATTAGATTTGGTTCATTCGAAAAAAATAGTGTTTTTAAATATAAAATAGACTTTACCAAAAATCATATCATTAAATATCAATATATTATATTTATATAGGAAAATTGTAGAAAATATTTTAAAAGTAGTTATTAGTATTGATATAAATATTTTTAATGTCAAGGTTGTAATTATATCCTTTAAACTAGAAGAATAAAATAGATTTTTTTTCGTATAAACATAGTGTTGTGTGTATCATACTCTATGTTGGTTTTGCATGTTAAAGGAATCATTGACATATTGAATTTGAAAGATGAAAAATTAAATTTATTAAAAAAAGGTCAATTGATACTCGGGGTGTTACATTCTACCCCCATTAGAAAGAAATTTTCCCTCAAAATTTGACACTCAAGTAAAATAATGTGGAAACTTTTTCTAAATCATATCATCAAGTTCCAACATAGCTTTATCTAATTGGTTATTTTTTCATGACACATTGAACATGAAAGTGGTCTTGTTATGTAGAAAATTCTCTGATTAGTCCAAAATTTCAATCGGCTGTAACTCATAGAAATATCATTCTCTAGCGGTATGACCAATGAGTTCAGTTCATGTGAACGGTCAAGTATATACATCCTTAGGAGAGATACATGAAATAAATCATGGTATAGGGAGAGATTTAGAGGGAGTTTCAATTGATAGGCTACTTCCGCGATACAATAAGGAATTTCAATGGGGCTAATATACCTAGGGATTAGTTTCCCTTACTTCCCAAATCTAATAACATTGTTCCATGGTGGGATTCATAGAAACACATTTTCACCATTTTTTAATTTCTATATCACGTTGAGGATTATCAACATAAAATTTATTCCGAATCTAATATCTTTTTTAATTCATCTCAATATTACTAACCTTATTGGCCATTAATTTAGTGATATTAGGTCCTAATAGCTTTATTTATCCAACCTCACCCCAACACATTGGAGCTCTACATTTCTTCCCATAAAGGGATTCATATGATTCCATTTGAATGCTTATGTGAAATATATTGTTATAAGGAAACTCAACTTGAAGAAGGTGTTTATCACAACCACCGTTGAAATTCAGCGAACAAGATATCAACCAATTCTATAGGGTTTGAAAAGTTTTCTTTTAGACTATCTATCTATTGGAGGATTACAAGTACTGAAAATCAATTCTATATCAAGTGATTTTTGAAGACTTTTCATGAACTTTGAGAATCCTCAGATCTCAATATGATACAATGGAGTGTGGAACTCCATGAAACCTTACCAATTACTTAATGTATATCATGTAAATCTAATCAAGTGAGAAATCATCCATGATAGCAATGAAATGTACTAAATTAGTAAGGTTATCGACTAACGCCCATATAGCATTAAACCCTTTAGATATTTTGGGTAGCCCAACAACAAAATCCATAGTGATGTTATCCAATTTCCATTATGGTATGTGTAATGGATGCAACATAACATTAGAATTTTTTTATTTTGGCTTTAAATTTTAGGAATACCAAACAATGAGATACAAAATCTGAGATATCTCTCTTAATGTCAACCCACTAAAAGCATTCATTTAAGTCGCATGACATCTTCGAACCTCCAGTATGAATAAAGAGTGAGGAAATATGAGATTATTCTAACAACTCCTTATTCAAATATGGAATTGAAGTAAATCATACTTGGTTTCTAACCCTTATTAATCCATCCTGACCATTGTTAAACTCAAGAACTTTTCTAACCTTCTTTTGTAGATCTTCTTCTTCCTTCCATTGTTCTTTAATATTTACTTGGTTAGAAGATTGAAAATTCTTTTATGAAAGATAATATTTTTATCCTTCATTTAGGATTTCCGGATCTATCTTTTCCTAATCCAAAAATATTGGACCATTTTTTAACCTCATCATAGATATTTTAGCATGATCTTTTTGAATCAAATTATTTGTCACCATGTTCGCATTCCCATGGTGGTAATATATTGAGAGGTCGTAATTATTTATCAAATATAACCTTCTTTGGATGGAATAGGTTCAAATATTTCAATGTTAATATATATTTCAAAAATTTATGATATATATATATATATAACTTTTCCCTATAAATATATTTCCTCCATATCATTAATATAAAAAATACCACTAATAACTCCAAATATTGAGTTGGGAAAATATTCTCATGAATATTCAACTTTCTTGAGGCATAGGCTATAAATATGTTATTTATCATAATAAAACATCTCATTCCCTTCATGGATTCATCACTATATTTTAAAATCTCATCCATACTACATGGTAAGGTACGAATAGGTAAACTGACCAACGTTCTCTTCAGTTCCTAGAAATTTTTCTCACATTCATTTGTTTAGAGGTACTTAAAACACTTCAGAGTTAGCTTGCTCAGATTATTAGATATTAATGAGAAATTATCCAAAAACCGTCAATAATATCTAGATAATCCATGAAATCTATAGATTTCAGTGACCATGGTTGGTCTAGGACAGCTTTCTATAGCCTCCATCTCTGATGGATCTACTACTATACCATCTCTTGAGATTATGTGTCCCAATAATGAAAATTTTTGCATCTAAAATAAACACTTTTTAAATTTTTCATATAACTTCTTCTTATATAGGGTATTCAGTACAATTATAAATTTATCTTGATTTTCTTACTTTCTCTTTCAATAAATAAGAATATCATCTATTAAGACTACCATAAACTGGTTGAGTTAATCACTAAAGACCAATTAATTAAATATATGAAGATAATATGGGAATTATTAAGACGAAAATGAATAACTATATACATATAGTTACCATACCTTGTACGTAATGTTGTATTTGGTATATCCTCTTTCTTGACCATCAATTGATGATATCCAAAAGATGTTCAATCTTGGAAAAGTATTGATCTATGTGCAGTTGATCAAACAAGTCATCAATATGGGGAATATGATACATGTTATTCATTAGGATCATGTTTAACTCCCAACAATCAATACAGAGTCTCATTTATCCATCTTTCTTTTTTCAAAAAATAATCAGTTCACCCCAAGGTGCTTTACATGGCTGAATGAATCCCTTATCAAGGTTTTATTCGAGTTTTTTCTTCAATTCATGGAACTAAATGGGGCCCATTGTATAATGAGTGTCTAAAATTGTTGACGAACCATGTACAAGTTCTATTTAGAACTCAACTAAATGTTTTTGTGGAATACTGGGAAAATCTTCCTGAATGAAATCTATAAAATCCTGAACATTATGCATATCGTTGACATTGTTCTTCTCACTAACCATTTTAGATAAACAACCCTTTGGAATGTGAATTAAAAACCATACACTTGATTTAATCTCCACAAGAAGTGCATACTTATCCTGACATTGATGGATGATCATAGGATTGTTTAAAATATTCAATGAAAGTTCCCTTAGATGAAAATTGTTGTGTGATTTTTCTAGAGAAATCTAATCCATTCATAATATGACATCAAATTCGACCAAAGGAATAATGACATGATTTGTAGGAAGTAAATTCCCAAATACTTCAACTAGAGAGGAATCTTAGACTTGAGATGCAATCATCGTACAATTAAAGGATTGCACTGCTAATTCCACCTCTAATTATTTTGGTGGAATCATAACATCCCTAAAAAATTATTTTGATATTAAATTGTGGATAAATCCATAATTAAATATGATATTAGTAGTTCTAGAGTGGATAAGAATTGTACCTTTCATCACATCGTTATCGAACCCATCATTATATATTGTGATTTCGTGAGATTTCTCTTTGTATATCAGCTTAAGAGGTTTTTTTCATCGATCATCATCACCAATCCTTGGGTTTTGAAAGTGTTTTGAGTAATGCCCATTCTCCATACACCTGTAGCACAAAATCGCAGGAGGTGAATTCTATGCCGCTATTCCTCTATTAGCATTTTGATCCAACTTCTTTATATCACCTCAGCAATCAATTTTATGATTGACATCCTTTCCTAACATAAAATATTTATTAAACCCAAAAATTAAATTTGCTCCATGATTCTTCCCCATGGTTTTTAGAGTTTCATTTAAATTCCATCTTCCTATTCTCATCAAAGCCATGATATTGATATGTGACTCCTACTTCCATTTCAAACTAGATTTAACAGTATAAAATATCTTCATAGATATTAAAGCCTCTTATGAAAAACTCCGTTATGAGACATTGATTTAATATAATGATAAATTTATCAAAATTACTTTAGGTTTGGAAGATAATTCCTTAAGTGTACCTTGCTTGTCTTGTGAAATTAGCCTCACAGGTACCAAAAGATTCATCATCCCATTGCTTGAACACAAGGATCCATTTTTCTATCTTTGTATGAATAACTCAATGATAGTAATTATTGAAAAATATGTTCTTTAATTCATCTCCATACATGGATTCAATCTCATCATGCTTCCTCATATTCCTAATTAGAGTAAACCACTGATCTGCTTCTCCTTCGAACCAATAAATAGCCAGCATTACATTATCATGATTTGTAAACTAAATAATTGATAATATATTTTTAGTGGTACTAATCCATTTTTCAGAAACATGTTTATTACAAGACTCTCTGAAAAAAGGTGGTAATTTCCTCATGAAATATGTTATAGAATGTTGTTCCCTCATTTTTTTCATTTGTATGTCCACCATGATTCAACGTTTGAGAAATATGTCTGAGTATAACAAAAAGAATTTTTATTACATCACCCATAGAATTCAGTTTCTCTGGAATAAATTCATTGAATTTTCCATTGCAATCTCCTTTAATGTGATTACTTTAGGTTTCGACCATTTAATAGAACCAAATTAATAATGTAAGAAATAGTTATCATAATGATTAAACAAATAATCATGATAAATCACTCATAGCAATTCTAACTTATGAAGACATCCTTAATCTGTGACACCAATGGGTTATACTATATTATTGATAAACATATTATATTTAAACCCTTAATAAAGGTTCATGATGAGTTTGTGAATTCAAAAAGAATATCCCCTGAGTGTGTTATACCAGGTGTGCATCAAGGCCCATTATCGTGTACCAGATTATCAAAAGTCAAGCATGGAACATCATGTTAAATTCATTACCCATAGGTACATCTATGCTAGAGTGGAATCCACTTGTTGTATCTATATATGGATTCATTTTTAGGAAACAAATTACTATATACTTCGCCAAAATTCGAGGACATTTTAAAATACTTTGAATCATCCCTATACTTATATGTAGACATGTACTTAAGATTCTCACCAATGTTTTCTAATCCTTATTTCCAAAGTCTAACTAAAATTTTACAATAAAATAAACTTTTGATACCCTCACATTCCAAACATTAAAATTACATAACCTTTGTAGAAAAAAGAAAAAATAACACAAATGCAAGAAGACCGTACTAGTCTAGATCCATTGTAAACATTGAAACATAAACACTGGTATATAAATGAACAAAATTATCTTCTACTAGGTTCTTCTTCACTAGAAATATTCTTAGACACATCAATCCTAATACATATCTTCATAATATGGGGAAGGAATCCTAAAAATGGGTCAAATGAAATGATCAGAATGCATAAAAATTGGATAAATGTTAGCATAGTCATGAGCATAAGGGTATGAGGACATGATCATGAAAATAGAAGATCGTACCCTTCATATCAAGAATCATTACATAGATCATGGAAAAAATATTAGTAGTTCATAAGACATAAATCATTATAAAATAAAGAGAATAAGACAGGAAAGAATAATATAGGAATAAAACATTATATTGTGGAAAATACATAATAATATAATTTGATATCCATAGTATCTAATGAACCAATTCCAATACGACCATAGTGGATAATTTCCGTTACTGAAGTAGGTGAACCCCCGTTCCGGCCCAGTATTATTGAACCAAGTGAATCTATTGGAAACCACAACAATACCAACGTAAAAATCCCAATGGTTTTAAAAAACATTGGGATAGGTTCCACATACCAATATTTCTATGAAACTGTGGGCATAAATCGTTTAATAGATGGTTTTACCAATTTTTCAATACAACCGTTGGAGTAGGAGTGAAATTATGAAGGTTATACAAATAGTTTTAAAAAATCATTTGTATATCTGATCTATCCCAACTGTTTTTAAAAACCATTTGAAAAGAAAACCCCCAAATACCAACAACCCTCTTACTTCCCGAAGATTTTTCTGCATTCTGTCATCATTTTTCCCTATCCATGAGCCTATGTTCGAATTTTTTCATAGAACCAAGCCTCCTTCATCCAGAATAAGATTTGTTTATTCTAAATAAGAGACCTCTTACACAACAAATTTGTAAGTGGTAACTGAGTTATATGTTTTTAGTAAATTTATTTTTGATTTTTTCATTATATTTTGAGGCAATCTGGATTCAATTTTTTTACTTTGGGGTCTCATACGTAAAGGAGAAATTTTTTGAAAGGGTTTAAGTCAATTTAAACCTTTTTAAGGTGTGTGTTTAAATGAAATTATTTCATTTTGAATTAAACGTTTCTTATTTCATTGTAAATTGATTTATATTCGGGTGGGGGCTGTCTAGGTGGGGTGAGCGGTGCAAGTCGGGAGGGGTTCATGTTGCAGGTTGGGAGGGGGGTGTGGGAAATCTAGGAGGTAGGGGGGATATCAGTGGGGGGTGTCCAGGGGTGGGGTGTCAATGGTGTGGAGGGATGTCTTTGGGGTTAGGGCTGTCTTGGGGGTGTCTAGGGGTTTGTAGAGACTGTCCAATGGGGTTGGGGGCTTCCAGGTGGGTGGGGGTGTCTAGGAGGGTGTGGTGGTGGTGTCTAAGGTGGGTGGGGTGGGGGTTTCCAGGGGTGGGGGTGTTCAGGGGGTGTCTGGGGGGGTTCCAAGAATCTGGTGGTTTCTAGTGGGTTGGAGGTGGGGGGGGGCTGTCCAAAGGGGTGGGGGTGTCCAGGGGGTGGGTTGTCTAGGGGTTGGGGGTGACCATGGGGTGGGTTGGTGTCCTAGGGAGTGGGGGTGTCTAAGGGGTGGGGGGATATCCCTGGGGTGGGGTTGTTGAAGGGGGTGGGGGTGTCTAGGGGGTCTAGGGACTGTTCAAGGTGGTGGGGGTGTCGAGGGGGTGGGGGTGCCTAGGGGGTGGGGGTGTCCAGGGGGTGATGTATTGTATAGGGGGTGAGGGGTGTCCAGGGCTGGGGTGGTGTCCATGGGGGTGGGGGTGTTCAGGGGTTGGGGTTGTCCAAGTGGGGATAGGGGGCCTATCAAGGGGGTGGGGCTATCTAGGGGGTGGGTTGTTATCCAGTGTGTGGGGATATCTAAGGGGGTGGGGTGTCTAGGGGGGTTTGATGGTGTCCGGGGGGCGGGGGTTCTAGGGGGTTGGAGGGTTATCCCTGGGGGTGGGGGTGTGCAGGGGGTGGGGGTAGGTGGTGTCCAGGGGTGGGGGGCTGTCCAGGGGGGTGGGCTGTCCAAGGGGGTGGGGCTATCCAAGGGGTGTGGGGGCTTTGTAAGGGGGTGGGGGTGTCTTGGGGGTGGGGTGTCCTAGTGGTTGGGGTGTCAAGGGGGTGGGGCGTCCAAGGGGGTAGGGGTTGTCCTGGTGTGTGTGTGTGGGGGGGGGGAGGTTGTCCATCTGGTAAGGGTTGTCCAGGGGATGGGTGGTGTCCAGGGGGGGTGTCAAATGGGGTGGGGGTATCCAGGGATGAAGGAGATGTCCATGGGGATGGGGTATCCAGGGGGTGGGGGATTTCTATGAATCCACCTATACCCTCTCATATTATATTGGGTTACATGTTATTTATCATTTTCTTATTACTTCAATATTTGTATTCGAGTGTAAGAAATGCAACCAATTAAAGAGAGGCAAAAAAATGATGATGGACAACAATCATCGCATGGATGAGATGGTAGTTCAACCACTAGTGTCTACAGTGAGTATTTTATTTCAAATATATATTTAAATAATATATAATGTCATGCGATTAATTTTGATTTAATCATTTTTGCAGGATGCACCTCTAAGGCATTAATTATTCGATGAGAAGCCTAGTAGTGGTCCTAGTACTCAGGATGTTCGTAAGAGGGGGGTATGAGAGTTAGGTGAAATAGTCTGCGTACATTATTAGAACCTATGCCTCCCACTAACATACCATCTATCCCACATTCTAATCCCAGTGTGTCATTAGGGACACATGATATAGCTAATCCTCTAATGTTTTCATCACCCTTTACATCTGAGTCCCCTCACCCATATTTACCATATCGGGTGATGATTCCCACTCCCCATCCAGCAGCCAGCCATCTGTTTTATCTTCTTTTACATCAACTTCATTCTCTCTAAGCTTTTATATTACATCTTCTTCGACTAATTCTCTTCCCAAGTCTTTCCCTGCTGAGTATACATTAGGATCCACTCCACCAATACATGGTGTTCCATCATTTTTTTCAGATCCAGCAGCACCCATTGATATAACTTCTATAGGTATATTTATAAAACCCTAACAAATTTGTATACCCGTATTTATTTTTATTATAAAATTTGTTGTTATGATATTTGTTTTTATTTCATAACATACACATGTACAGATAGGTGGTGAGGGCGGGGGTGTACACCCATGCGTGCGGTGTGGAACCACCTCACACAGTTGATGGAGGACTGCAATGATGATAGTCAAATTATTGAAAAAACAAGGCAACAATGTCGACTTTTTTTTAGATGTATTAAAAATACTCAGACATCATTATTGTCATCTGACTCTAATGGAGACAGTTTGCAAATGGAGTCAAGGGTAATTCTTGGTAGAGATATGGGTAAAATATCTGTTGAATTTAACGTAATATATAATTTTTTGTATTTATATGAATTAATATATTGGTGTCATATTTGGTTTAATTTCCTTGATTGTGAGAGTGCAAGGCCAGCACGTCTAAAGGATTTAGGTGAGATTTGGAGAGCCAATAAGAATGATTTGTATATTGGCTGGAATGATATAGTTGCCACAGAGTTAGAGGCAGTGCCTATCGTGGATGATTTTACAATAGAACATTATCATCATATGATTACTCACTGGATGACTATCTATTTTAAGTTATTTATTGCATTTGAGGTACTTAAATGAAAATTTCATGTTTTCTGATAACAATATCATTGCTATTATTGATTTTTTTAGGAATCATTGTGATGAAATAAAAAAACATTGATGCTGAAAAACACCACCACACATTGGGACATACTACGATGCTATATCATGAGATGAAGTTTGTATGACAGTTGTTAATAATTTTTCTTTACGACTTGAACATTATATTGTTTCCCCCATAATTTTTTATTGTTAAAGTATTCATATAATTTTATCTATGAAAATGGTTAATAGTAAACTATTTTTAATTTTGGATTCCTAAATTCAATTTCACTGTAGAGGCAAACATTTAATATTGAAAGATGTGTTCCTTGAGAAAAACTATTTTTCTCATGTGCAAAGAAGAACGATGAATGTGCGGTTAATAAACCGAATGAGTAGAATATTGTACGTTTTACTTTGTGATTTTCAATTTTAATATCTATTTTTTTAAATTACGAATCTATTTATACTTCTAATAGGTCAGTTTAGAGGCCCTTTATGCCTAGGAACCTGACATTTTTTCACCCAATGATCATTTACATTAGGTGTTGGGAGATGAACACACTGATAGAGTACGCTGCCAACCTAGGAAGAGTATAGTTCAAATGAAGTATTAAACCTCCACAAGTCCATGTTGTAGTGAAAAAGAGTTCCAGTAGGTTAATGTATAAGAAGAATAGGATGAAAAAAATGGATATAGAGGCGGTACACTAGTATAATAGGAAAGACAATGTATTTATGAAAATAATGGAGGTTTTACATCCAAAACATTCAATAGAAGCCAACATAGATTTTGATCAATATATGTCGGTAATGAATTCTATATATGGTGCACCAGGTTGTAGTTCTAGTGGTGGTCTAGACAATGGCGAGGAGGAGGCTGAGGTGGAGGAGGAGGGTGTTTAGAGGCTGAGGTGGAGGAGGGAGAAGAGGTGGCCTAGGCTGAGGAGGTGGGAAAGGAGGAGACCGAGGTGGAGTATGAGGGTGAGGAGGAGGGGGTTGAGGAGGGAGGGGATGATGATTGGGATGATTATGAGGACAGGGGTAGGGCTAATGATGACAGTGAGGATAATGATGGTGAGGAGAGAAAAATTCATCTATTACATTTTGAAAGATATTACTGACATTTGATGTTTGATAAATATTTTGTGCCAGAAATTATGTGTGATTAGGTAGGTAAAATTATATTTATTTATATATCTATATATAATAAAACATGACCTGATAATTGAAAGTGGTGTTTTTTCTTCGATGTATTATTGTTATTCTAAATTTTGTATAGTGTACTTCAATTTCATTATTGTTATTTTGATTGAATACTAGTTGGATTATATTGGTCTTCATTGGTGTTATTTTGAATTTTGTATTGAGTATTAAAATTGTTGGTAATTGGAGGTAATTAATTCTGAATTCTGTACAAGTTTGTTATTAATGTAGGTAATTACAGAAGGGGAGGGGGCTGATACTTCCTGCTGCTGGAGTTGCAACAAATATATGCCCACACCCCCTGGACACCCCACCCCATGTACACCCCCACCCCCGGAAACCTCCACCGCTAGACTTCCCCACCCCTGGAGACTCCCTACCCCCTGGGATAGCTCGTAATCCCCCTAGACAGTCCAAACCCCCTGGACACCCCCTGAACACCCACCCCCTTGCACACCCCCACCTCCTTGGACAAACCTTATCCATGGACACCCCCCTAGACACCCCAACCACCACAGACGCCCCACACCCTTGAATAGCCCCCACCCCTGGACACCCCACCCCCTTGGACACCCCCACCCCCTTGGATAGCCCCCCACCCCCTGGGACACCCCCACCCCTTGGACACCCACCCCACCCCTGGACACCCCATCCCCATGGACACAGACCCCCATTATTATCCCCCCACCCCCTTGCACACCAACCCCCTTGGACATCCACCATCCCCCTAGACACTCTCACCCCCTTGGTCACCCCACCCCATGGACAGCCCCACCCCCTAGATTCCACCCTACCCTAGGTCACCTTTACATACTTGGACATCCCCCCACATTCATGGACACCTCTCCCACCCCCTGGACAACCCACCCCCTAGACTCCCCCACCCCATAGACACACCCACACACCAGGACACCCCCATCCCCATGGACATCCCCCACCCTTGGATAGCCCCCCACCACCTGGACAACCCATATCGCCTTGGAAACCCCACCCCCCTCAGGAAAACCCACCCATCCCTAGACACACACACCCCCTTAGACAGACCCCCGCCCGCATGACACCCCCACCCCCTTGGACATCCCCCACCCCCTGGACACCACCCCAACACCTGGACACCCCCACCCCCTTGGACACCACCCCCAAGATACCCTCACCCCTAAAAACCCTCTACACCCATGGACAACCCCAACCCTCATGACAACCCAACCCCTAGACACCCCACCCCCTATGGACACCCCCACCCATTGGACTCCCCCACCCCCATTGACAACCCCACCCCTAGACTTCCCCCCACCCCTTAGACACCATCAACCCCCCTTCGACAGCCCCTACCCCTGTGGACAACCACCATCCCCGTAGGACACCCCCACCCCATGGACACCACCACCCCCCTTAGATAGGCGACCCACCCCTGGACACCCCACCCCACCCCTTGGACAACACCCTCCCCCACATGGGAATCCCTCCCCCATGCCATGGACACCCCCACCCCCTTGGAAAGCCCCACCCTAGGAAACCCCACCCCTTGGACAACCCCACCCCCCACGACAACCCTCACCCCTAGAAACCCAATAGACACCCCACCCCATGGACACACCCCCCTAGACACTTACACCCATTTGGACTGCCCCACCTCTAGGACACCCCACCCCTAGGACACCCCCGCCAATATGGATAGCCCCCCACCCCCCACCCCCGAACAACCCCCACCACATGGACACCCACACCCTGGAAATCCCCCACCCCCATAGATTACCCCCTCACCCCAATAGACAGCTCGCCCACCCCCTGGACACAACCACCTCCCTAGACATTCCCACGCCTGGACACCCCACCCCCTAGACACCCCCACCCCTGGATACCCCATGATAATTACCTTGAATATAGAAGTAACTAAAACTCAGAATCACTAATCCCCTTTGTATCTAAATAGTATTTCCCCTCATTTCCCAAGACATTCTTGTTCCATCCAAATTTAATTTCATACTGGTATTGGGTGGACTCCTCTTTATCCATTGACCATAAATACCTTGAGCACATTCCATATACTGAAAGTCTTTAGTAGTAACCTTCATAACTATGTAGTGCACTCCACTCCATTGATTAGTGCACCAAACTCTGCTATAAGAGAATTCAATCAAACCTAATGGATAAGGGAATACATTCTGTCATCTCTTTTGTATTATTTTATTCACAAATAAACCACAAACAACGATAGAATCTATTTCATGAGTTTTTTTTTTGATATCTGTACATTGTATTGTCTACATGATTGTTTTTTTTAATTCCATATTTTCAAGTTTTGTATTCATCGTTGTATATTGTTTGCATGAGTGTTTTTTTATTAATCTTTATTCAACATATTTGTACTCTAATTCCAGAGTGGATGCTGCTATATGTTACTTATTTGATTTTTTGTACTAGAATTGCATATGGGAGGCTGCTGTAATTTCATAGAAGGGGTGGCAATTGATTACTGCTTGCTGGAATTGTGGGCCACTAGAATTGCAGTTCAGGATATACCTATGGTTCTATACACTATTATTATACAGTATTCTAGACTATATAGGCCAACAGTTTCATTTAATCCATTGAAAAAAACATATGCTACTTGTATACCAATGGTTCAAAAACCATTGGAATACATATATTCCAATAGTTTTTTTAAAAATATTTAGCATAAGTTAGATGTTGGAAAATATGTCTACCAATGGTTCTTCAACCATTGGTACACATATATACCAACAATGTTACATAAAATATTGGGATATATTACATTTGGAAAGCCTATACCAAGGGTTTCTGATAAACCATTTGGCATAGGGCTATTGGAACGCCTACATACCAACAATTTTGGAAAACTTTGGTATAGGATATCCTAATGATTTCATTCCTTTTCAAATGGTTTGAAACCATTGATATATGTAAATTTTTTCGTTGTTTGAACCCTCATTCTACATCTATATTACTAAACTAAGTAAACCCCTCATTAAATTCCTATCTATCCCATCACAAATAAATCATTACCCAATGCATTAAAGAGAGATATAGGTTCCACCAATCACATAATATAATCATACAAAAATATGCCATAATATCATAAATAAACATATAATAACCATTAAATGAAGTGGGAATCATAATAATGTAAGCATATCACAATCTGTGGAAAGAGATAGTTTTCATAATCCTTTTATCACAAACATTACCCGAGAATGGAAGCTAGTATCAAAAGAATATAACCCGTGGAAGAAAAATGTGTTACATAAAATCATTCCATCAAAACATAATCCATTAAGAGAGTTAATATGAATGAAAAAATTTAATAATTTTCCAATAAAGGAATCAGTAACACCAATTTATTTTATCTTAGTTGGGAAATAATTTTTAATGATATTTTAAAACATTTTTTGAGGGAAATATTTTTTCTTCACTAAAAATTGATTTTTATAACATAAAACATTTTTCTAGAAAATAAAATTGAATTTTTTAAAGAAATATTTAATGTTTTTAAAAAAAAATCAATTTCCCTTGAAAATTTTCTTCAATGTTCTTTTGGAAATATTTTTGAAAACATGGTTTTTTAATATAATAGATTTCCAACCAAAGAGTGAGACGATTCGATTTTTAAAAAAAAATTATCTTAAATACCAAAAGTTGTAAAATGGTACAAAATCATGAGGATATATTTAATAAATATAGAATAAGGGGTCTCATGAAAATTCTTGAGATTTTGACTATATGATTTCATCAAAGGAAGTATAATCATAAACAATCTTGAAAAGCGATAACATTGTCTCAATAAACTCTTATAACTAGGTAAGTTGAGATCGTACAATCCATGTAAGAGAAAAAAATAAAATGAATTGTAAAATATCATTAATTAATTAAATTAATGATATTATATGTAAAATATATGTATATGCACCTTGAAATATATTTTAGGGCCTAACAAAACATGAGTCTCAATGATAGAAAATATAGACAAAACATTTTTTCTAATTCTGTATCTTTTGTAATTTATAACCCATGAAAAAGGATAATAAAAGGGAAACTTGAATACCCATAAATTTAATTATGATATTATTATAATAATCCCATGGTATTTAGAAACAAAACAAAAAATTAAAGAGTGGTGAACATAACATATATATCATAGAAATTAAAAGTGAGAGGAAATTCCCCTTACTTTTTGTCTTGAATCTCTTTGTACTTGTACAATATTAATATATAATAAGTATATGTATATTATAAATATTTTATATAAGAATATTATTATATATATTACCATATATTATTTTATTATCTCCATATATGACCCACTTGTTAACAATCCTACGTTAATGTTTCACTTCGGGTAATATTTTCTTTTTTCTTCACAAGCGTCTTAATTTGTTATATCATTGGTCCTTATAATTATATCATTATATAAGAATGTATAAAATGAATTAAATATCATGTATTTACATTATATTTATATTTTAATAATTTATACAATAATGATTTATGAAATGGAAAACACTGTTCAGGGAGACGGTAAGCCAGACGTGCACATGAACATTATTTCAGTTTTTATTGTCGTATTGAAATAATGTAAGTAAATAAAATATGTGTATATGTTTATATATGTATAATTATTAAATTATAACTAATATATCATATATATCATATAATTTCATTATACTCATTCGTAATACACTCCATGTGGTTTGTGAACGAATCACATCACTTTGAGGCGGCAGTAGTCCGCACTTCCTCAAATGAGACTATCGTATTGAAACCAAATGGAAAGTAAAGTGATGTGTTGTGTATAAGGAATACATAAGCTTTAATACATAATACAAATAATATATTACATATATAAATAGATTTCCCATCATGAAGGCCACTATTATTGGTGGTAAATGAAAAATGAACAATCATCATTTCGTGAGGCAGTAATTATCAATACATAGAAACAAAATGATCGATATCTATTAGATGATTTTTTGGGAAAATGTAGGACAAACCAATAGAATAAATAAATAATAGTACATTATGGATAATGGTTCTATCACACAATAATGGAAGAAAGATAGTGTAGGGGGTGGATAAAGAAAATTAAGGAAAAGAGATTGAGAGAATATGTTACCTCAAAATCAAAAAACTCTATTTAGTTTGTGAAAAAAGAATTATTTTGGTGGATTTATTCACTAAGGTAGGCTTAAAGGTAGAATTTAAGATTTTTTGGATGTGTATTGGGTAGTTATTGGATAAGCATAAGGGGTTTTATAGGAGTGAAGAATGATTAGAGGCGTTGGCCTTTTATTGCGGAGATGGAGTGACACTCCTATAAATGTTTGAAGTGAGAATTCCTCCAACGTTTATCATGATTCATGTGGATAAAATAATGGAAAAAGGTAGATAAAATTGATTACAAGGTTAAAATATCGACATCCAATGGGTTTGGACAAGTGTATAGGTCGTTTTGGGTCTTGAATATAAGGTATTGTACTTTATTAGCCTAATTTTTCTCTTAATAGATGTAATTAATTTTAATCGCTTTTTTTTTGAATATTTTTGGTGGAAAAAAGTTTCCCTTACTAGACAATATAAATTATTCTTGTTCTAAATATGGAATCCATTTTTCAAGATTCTAATTATAAATGTTGAATAAATTAATTAAAAATTAATCATGTCGTCAAAACGATGTTGCAGGGATTTAAAGTAAAAATGATCAAAAGTTTTCTTAGAATTTATATCCAATTTCAATGTGGAAATGGTTCCAATGACCAAAATTGGATTATTTTTTAAAAATAATATATTATTAAAATTTTAGATAAAATTAAAATATATTTTAACCTTATAAAAAATTTTAATTATAAAGCAGTTTTGAATTAAAATATTATAGTTCTCCCTATTCATCCACAAAATGAAGTATCTCATAAAAATTCCCAAAATTCACCCAGGCATAATTTCAATGTTAAGAATTAAAAAAACGAAATTTATTTTATTAAACCCAATTTCTAAATGTGTCTAAAATTAATTTCATTATTAGAAGCAGTTCATTCGAGAAAATGGTGTTTTTAAACATTGAAAGAACTTTACCAAAAATCATATATTTCATTATCAAAAAAAATTATATTAAAAATTATAGAAAATATATTAAAATTATTTATTTTTATTTATATAATTTTTTTTAAAAACTAGGTTATAATTATCTCTTTTAAATTATAATAATAAAAAGAGATTTATTTATAAACTCATTGTTACGTGTATCGTATGTCAAGTCAATTTTGTATGTAAAATGAATATTTTACATAGTGTACTAGAAGATGAATATTTAAAATTAATAAAAAAATGTCCAAAAAAACTCATGGTGTCATAGATCTATCCCTCATTACTATTTCTATATGATTTTTTCTTCTAGGAAACTACCCTAAGTTTCTGAATGAATTTATTTCCTATAAGGTAACTCCCTTGAGTTAGCACTTTAATTTATTTCATATCAAGGAAATACCTTGAGTTATTATATAGATTTATTTACAAACATGGAACTCATAGTAATTTACTAAATTACATACTTTCCCAACAAACCACTCCCGTCTATTTTTGGATCACTTTCATTCCATAAGGTGAATTTTTCTATGTTACCAGATGAGTTGAGTTTCCAAAAGGGTAGTCAATTAAGTTTTTTAGGATATTATTTCTTGTATTAGAACTAACATGAGTTTTGGGATGACTATATTTATTGATAGGCACTTCCAGGTGTTCCAAATTTATTTATTTCCCAAAAGGGTACTCCCCTAAGATACAAAATGAATATTTTTTAGGAAGGGTGAAAATACACCCTAGAGTTTTCATATTATGTTTTTTAATGGGTGAGGAGAATATACCAACAAGATTCAGATGATGATAAAAAATTCAAGACACCCAGATATTGGCCGAAGAGGGTATGGTAGATCTCAAGTGTCAAGTTAGAACACAAGAATTAACGAGAATTTTATTATTTATTTAGGCTATTTGAGTTAGTAATTTACTAGGATGTTCATATCTTGTGGTCATAAAGATTTTATGGTAACATATGATGGGTACACTGTAACACCCCGAGATTTTATGAAAAATATTATTTTAATTTCATTAATGTCTTATGTTGTATTCTACACCAATATTACCTTGCGCTATACGCAACACCGTATTAGCTTGCAGTATACGCAACCCTATTCTTGGACCGTGTTACACACAATTTTGATAATAGTTATTCTACGCAACATTGAGTATATATATATATATATATTAAATGTATAAATGAAATATGGTTGGATTCTGTTATACGAAACAACGAAGGATTTTATCACAACACGCAACCCTGACTTGGCTTGCATTACACGCAATCACGACCTTCCTTGATAGCGTGTGTTGTACGCAATACCGGGTTTTAATAAACAATGTTATATTATTATAATATTGTCATGAACTAGCCGTTATGAATAGTATTAACTAAATTTTGAATTTTATAACATTATTATTCATCTTACACATTTCTAGAACATGGTATAAGAACAAAATAAATTTTTCAGGTAAAATAAGTATTTTTCAAAAAATGCAGTTTTACCGCCTTTTGATGGCGCACCCACTTTAAATATAGTTTTTGACATGTTTATATGTTCAATTTGACAAAATAATATTCTTCTTTTGAATCAGGATATAAAAATTTACATTAGATAAAGTTTTGATATTTTTCCGATAACTTTCATATTTTAATGAATAGTAAAAACACGCTATATTTTAATTAAAAACAACTTTTTTCATCGTAATATCTTATCTGGTTAAATTATAATATTGAATGGTTTTAAAGTATAAACAGAATATATTTTTACAATTTAATATAATGTATGTCATTAGCATTGATTTTACCTTGAATTCGTGTGTTAAATCTATTCAATCTTTTGCAATGTTTTAAAGAAAAACCCGTTTTCTTTCGACAACGGGATTAATTTTAATTTAATTTCTGCAACTTCTGTGTTTTGAATTTTAAAAAGTGGATTCCATATTTGGAATCAGTGGGTCCAAATTATGTTAATAAGCTACTTTTTATTTTTGGGAATTATGAATAGTAACTACGGTAAATTTTATTTACCATAGTTAAAGGTAAATCGGGTAATTAAGGGTAAATATAATATTTTAAAATTACCCTAAAAAATGTCAAAATCCTATTGGATGACTAAAAGTCGACCCATATCACCGAAGGGTCGGATTAGAATCATTTAATGGACATTTGTCCATGAAAATAACTTAATTATTATTAAAACCAAAGAAAGTGACAACATGTCACTCTCTTAAATCTTATAAGTATATTAATTTTAATTTAGTGATAAACTTCATGAAACTTCGAACATGAATAGTCTCCAGAAATCTAATAAAATTATCTACATCATATAAATTTATTTATAATTTTTAGGGATTAAATAATTATCATTAATTATGACACAATAGTGATGCAGAAATTGTTTATCTAGTGAAAAATCAAGAATATTGTTTTTACTAAACTAATAGTGACCATAAAATGCACAAATACCTAACCAAAACTAATTGGACATGTAAATGTATACCATAAGCATCCAATGGTCGAATATTTGACCATTTGGAGCCTTATAAAAGCGATTATGACACTTATATTATTTTATTTTAAATGATGCCAAAGTTGTCACCTTCATAATTTAATAAATATAACAATTTAAATATTGTGATTTTAAGATGATAAATTCGAGTAAAATTATTATTGTGAAAGGTAATATATTTATCTTCATCATAGGATTTTATTTTAAATTTTTATACAACAAATAAGTATATTAAATAATTATACAAAAATGATGTAGTAATTATTTTATTAAGAGATAAACCAAATAAATGGTTTTAAAAATAATAAAATAAATATTATATGAACTATTTAATGTGATACAGTAATTTTATAGATACATATGACCTTTTATTAATATATTAAAGCTTTTAGTTCGAACATATCTTCTGTATATATTTTATTTAAATTCAAATAAATGAATAGTGCCAAAATTGACACTATTGTTATTTTACAAAAATAACATATTATAAAATTGTTTAAAAATCACAAAAATATTTAAAAATTATAAATTTATATTTATATGGCCTATAATGTTATAAAGTAAACAAATATGGAAAATTCACAACAAATAAGTAATTATTTGTTATAATTTAAAATTTAGAATTTTATTACCACAAATAAACTTAAATAGATTAAATAAGGATAAATCAAAATGATAAGGTTTAAAATAAGATCAAAACATGTCTAAATTTGATTGGTTGATGAGATTACAACCCTATATTCGAATATGAGTCATTTTTGGAGGATTTTAAGTGGGGTTAGATTTATTATAAATTAATATTTTAATAATTCCTAAGGTGCCCCTCTCCTCCCTTATAAAAGGGTACCTCCTCCCCCTTCTCCTTACACCAATTTGAGCACTCAAGCTCGGCCAACCTCTGCCAAAATCCCTTCTACACTTCCCTAGAATAATACTAGTGGTTCTGGTCTTCCTCAAAGACCAATTTTAGTGCCCTAAGAGGAGGTCTCAAAGAGGCGCTTCAAAGAAGAGGTAATTACCGTTACCAATTCTTTCATGTTTATTTCTTCATCCACTTCTTCTTCTTAGGTTGTTTCATTATGAAGTAATAACATCAGTATCACTCATATACTGATATGTTATTATAAGTATGAAACAACCCTATTTCACCATCTATCCATCCTACGGAAAAAAGGAAATCACCGCGCGTGCGTACTTACGGAATACCGTCTCCACGCCGTGGTGTAATCTATTTTCCGCCACCACATTAATTGGATGGGTATAATGGTTTAATGAGTAACTATATATGATTATTATAAAGTGATATTGATACTGAAATAGTATACATACACTTCAACACAATTCCACGACCATGGGAACGATATCATCGCTCGTGCGTACGTACGGACTACCGTCTCCACGACGCGATGAGATTCATTCTCAATGATTAACCATTCATGAACGATTATAAAGTATATATAATAAGTTCTAATGAAATATATGACATAATAATGATACTGGAATTATTTATATTTATATGTATGTCATCTACTTAATTCCATTCAATTCAATAAGGAAACGAAAACAGCGTTCATGCGTACGTACGGACTACCGTCTCCAGGAACGGTGTATTTCTTTCCATTTACTGATTTATTATATATGTATATTCTGAATATATATATATAAATCATGTTTTATATTCTGTAATTAAGTAATCATGATCTAAGTAATCATATGAATAATTACAAGTTAAAAACGCAAACGACAAATGAGACGATTTTACCCAAAACGCTACTTTAACATGAATTTACAAAAGAACGGGTAATATAAAGTCATAAGTGGACCATATATGATATAATAACAATTAATATGAATCTGGAACAACTCAATAACATGATTTAAATAATTATACAGGAGGTTCGGACACTTACAAAGCAAGTCGGACCTAAGGTAAGGGATAAATTTTCAATCTCATTTTTTATCCGAGATTGCTTATACGTAAGTATTTACTGGGGTTACGTTTATCATCTATGACCATGATTTCTAAAAATGATTTCATAAAATGTTTACCATTCTTCCATGGATTTTTAAAGTCATTTTTACCCTTTATTTACTTTTTACAATATTGTATGAATGAAATCGTTCGTTTGGTTACCATATAAGGTACTTTTTGACTTTTCCGACAAAAGTACGAAGAATGTTTTTTTTAACTTAAATGGCCCGAACTGATTTTTACGGTTTTATAAAGCCTTATTTTCATGAAGCTTCCTCCAAAAGATTTCATGACTATTTTCAATAAAATCTCTTTCTTTTAAAATTGCATGATGTTTTGTGAAAAGAAATTGATTTTGAAGAAGAAAGGATATTTTCCTCAAGAATTCATTTCAAGTGTTTTACCAAAATTATTTTCCATCTAAGCTAATAAAGGGTTCTGTTTCTATCCATATTTTTACATTCATTTGACTATGTTGTGATGGAATTATGTTTATGAATTCCTTTATCTTATATGAATTGTTTTATAATGTCATGTTGTTTAAGAATCCCATTTTTATTACATGGGTTACGCTGTGATGTATGGTTTATTATTATGTGGCACACATAAGAAAGGATTCATTATAAGATGGGTGGGACCTATATCTCCCTCCAATGCATTGGGTAAAGATTTTATATCTCATGAGATAGACAGGGCTGGAACGGTAGGTTATACCGGTTCAGTGAAATAGGACTGAAACGAGGGTTACTCGATTCAGAAAGGGACTTTGTCCACTAAGATAGTCTTGGCAATGAGTCTTGACTAACAAGAAACGATTCTCTATGATTATGTGTGAATGCCACAAAGGTTCATGTTTTAAGTTATGATTATTGTGATTTCAATTCACTACTATGATTTATCCCAGGTTATGAAATTATGTTGTCTTTTGCAGGTTAAGATTTCCAAAAGATATGTTCTTATGAATATGATGTGATTGATTTTTATTTTGTATACCCTTACTGAGCATTTGAGCTCACCCTTTTATGTTTTCTTTTCCCCAGGATATAAAGAAAGGTTTTAGGTAAAAAAAAGGGGAAGATCTTTATGGGAGATATTGAAGATCTTTCACCACGATTAGAAGATTACGTTCCGAGTTTCCAAAGACACTAAACTATTACGATCCTTGTGTGTGTGTTTTTGTTATGTACTAAGTATTCCGCAAATGTAATGTAATGTCAATGTACGCCAAGCTTCGGGTCTCTACAGTTGGTATTAGAGGAAAGGTTTAGTCAACCTTTGGAAACTAGGATGCGAAAACGTTAGTGAGATCCCTAGAGATATTTCTAAGGTATGTCTAGGGATACCCCTAAGGATAAGTATACGTATAGGATATAGTCCTAGAACTATGGTAACAATATTAGATTAAACCAAAGATGATAGATATTTAAGTTACTCCCCCTTTATTATGATTTTTTCATCTAACACTATTCTTTTTGGGTTTTAGAAAATGGCTGGAAACAAGATGATTCACAATAATGGAGGATATGATGGACAATGGAATGATATTCTTCATGAGCAACCAAATGAAATGGGATTTGGAAGTCCAAACATCATTATTATGCCGAATCAGCAATCTCATAATATGATCAATAAAGTAAAATTTGGTAAGTTTCCTGACTCGACTAATAAGAGAAAGATGGAGTTCCATGATGATCATAGAGGAAAGAAAGTTCAATTTCCCCAATGTAAATCATGTGGGAAGAGGCATCAAGGAGAATGTTTCAAGGGAACTGGAAGATGCTTTGGGTGTGGAAAAGAAGGACACAAAGCAAGTAAGTGCAAAGGAAAAGGGTCGGTTAACACCATGGATGAGGATAATGGTATTGCTACGACATCAAAAATGGTTAAGTGTTTTAAATGTGGAATGTATGGGCATTATGCAAACAAATGCCCTAAGGGAAAGACTCATGAAGAGAATCAGTATGGTCATATGGGTAGTATTTATGTGGATGATGATGAAGAGACTACAAATGATATGTGAGATGAAAGAATTTTTGAAGCTCGATCAATGGTTTGAGAATGTAGTGGAATGATTACATGTTTATCATGTGTAATTTTGGAATAAAGAGACATATATGGATTGTTACACTGTTGTCTTTCCTTGTGTTTTGAAAGTGTATGATTAATGTTACCAGTATCCATGAAAGGTTATTCAGATATTTTTTTTGAAATGTAGATGATATGCGCATAATGAAGGGATAAGGAGAAAATTAAATGTTTGATAGTATTCATGAGCTCATGATTGATATAAGGACTAAGTGATATCATGGTTTGAGTATATAGAATTTTGAGGATTTTGGTATGTGGGAAGTGTTAACTTTTAACTGCATTCATGTTTTCACTAAGGTTCAATGGGTATTCAAAAGAATACATGATTAAGGACTTTGAATGTTTGGAATGTGACCAACAAAACATATCTTATGATATATGGGGATCAACGATGGTATTAAATCTCTGGTAATCGTTTTCACTATGTTATGAGAGTGGACTGCAGTATTATGGATAAGCCTAAAGATTGGAATGGATTATGTTGGACATAAGTTAGTATTGTTTAAGGATAGAAGATTTTCGATATTATTGATGGGATGCTATAGTAATATAGCTTTAGAAAAAGGACAACCTGCAGGACGGGTGACAGCCCATCGCTTCGGACAAGGCTGTGGGAATCGAACCCACAACCGAAGTGCGACTGGCCTTTATCGCCTACCACTGGCCTACAAGAAGTCCCTGTTTAGTAGAAACTAGTTTTATTATATTAATCTATATGACATATGATGTATAAGTCCATTTTAGGAACCATATATGATTAACCTCACTATAGATCGACTTATGTATATAATCTTTGTTGCTAACCTTTTGTTTGAGACAGATGGAATGAACCGTCATTCTATCACATGATCTGCTAACACTTCACGAATAAAAAATTCAACTTCATTTATTTAAGAGATGAATTTGAAATTGTTAAAGGCACGAACAACAGCGAGATTGTACCAAAATAAAGTAAGTATTTATTCTAATTTAAATTCTTTAACTTTAGGGAAACAATCTTGAAAACCAAAAATGTTGTCCTAGTGATCTTATATCTGATGAATCAGATGGTACCTTAGATCGTCACAAATTTATGGCTTTGTGATTACTGGCTTTTCCATAGCCATGTCCTCTACCACTCTCCATCAGAACATGATGGATAGATTTCTCTTCCATATCCATATTTTCACCTATGCGGAAACCCAGTGATTAGTTTATTTGGGTAACCGTTACGTTTCATACTTTTGTTTTTAAAGATAAGTTTTGGTATTCCTTTTTACGATGTGGTTTTCTATCAAAGAAACTTTCAAATAGTAAACCATTTATAACCCCGACGAATTTCGAGGGCGAAATTCATTTTAAGGGGGGTAGAATGTAACACCCCGAGATTTTATGAAAAATATTATTTTAATTTCATTAATGTCTTATGTTGTATTCTACACCAATATTACCTTGCGCTATACGCAACACCGTATTAGCTTGCAGTATACGCAACCCTATTCTTGGACCGTGTTACACACAATTTTGATAATAGTTATTCTACGCAACATTGAGTGTATATATATATATATATATTAAATGTATAAATGAAATATGGTTGGATTCTGTTATACGAAACAACGAAGGATTCTTTCACAACACGCAACCCTGACTTGGCTTGCATTACACGCAATCACGACCTTCCTCGATAGCGTGTGTTGTACGCAATACCGGGTTTTAATAAACAATGTTATATTATTATAATATTGTCATGAACTAGCCATTATGAATAGTATTAACTAAATTTTGAATTTTATAACATTATTATTAATCTTACACATTTCTAGAACATGGTATAAGAACAAAATAAATTTTTCAGGTAAAATAAGTATTTTTCAAAAAATGCAGTTTTACCGCCTTTTGATGGCGCACCCACTTTAAATATAGTTTTTGACATGTTTATATGATCAATTTGACAAAATAATATTCTTCTTTTGAATCAGGATATAAAAATTTACATTAGATAAAGTTTTGATATTTTTCCGATAACTTTCATATTTTAATGAATAGTAAAAACACGCTATATTTTAATTAAAAACAACTTTTTTCATCGTAATATCTTATCTGGTTAAATTATAATATTGAATGGTTTTAAAGTATAAACAGAATATATTTTTACCATTTAATATAATGTATGTCATTAGCATTGATTTTACCTTGAATTCGTATGTTAAATCTATTCAATCTTTTGCAATGTTTTAAAGAAAAACCCGTTTTCTTTCGACAACGGGATTAATTTTAATTTAATTTCTGCAACTTCTGTGTTTTGAATTTAAAAAAATGGATTCCATATTTGGAATCAGTGGGTCCAAATTATGTTAATAAGCTACTTTTTATTTTTGGGAATTATGAATAGTAACTACGGTAAATTTTATTTACCATAGTTAAAGGTAAATCGGGTAATTAAGGGTAAATATAATATTTTAAAATTACCCTAACAAATGTCAAAATCCTATTGGATGACTAAAAGTCGACCCATATCACCTAAGGGTCGGATTAGAATCATTTAATGGACATTTGTCCATGAGAATAACTTAATTATTATTAAAACCAAAGAAAGTGACAACATGTCACTCTCTTAAATCTTATAAGTATATTAATTTTAATTTAGTGATAAACTTCATGATACTTCGAACATGAATAGTCTCCAGAAAGCTAATGAAATTATCTACATCATATGAATTTATTTATAATTTTTAGGGATTAAATAATTATCATTAATTATGACACAATAGTGATGCAGAAATTGTTTATCTAGTGAAAAATCAAGAATATTGTTTTTATTAAACTAATAGTGACCATAAAATGCACAAATACCTAACCAAAACTTATTTTCCATGTAAATGTATACCATAAGCATCCAATGGTCGAATATTTGACCATTTTGAGCCTTATAAAAGCGATTATGACACTTATATTATTTTATTTTAAATGATGCCAAAGTTGTCACCTTCATAATTTAATAAATATAACAATTTAAATATTGTGATTTTAAGATGATAAATTCGAGTAAAATTATTATTGTGAAAGGTAATATATTTATCTTCATCATAGGATTTTATTTTAAATTTTTATACAACAAATAAGTATATTAAATAATTATACAAAAATGATGTAGTAATTATTTTATTAAGAGATAAACCAAATAAATGGTTTTAAAAATAATAAAATAAATATTATATGAACTATTTAATGTGATACAGTAATTTTATAGATACATATGACCTTTTATTAATATATTAAAGCTTTTATTTCGAACATATCTTCTGTATATATTTTATTTAAATTCAAATAAATGAATAGTGTCAAAATTGACACTATTGTTATTTTACAAAAATAACATATTATAAAATTGTTTAAAAATCACAAAAATATTTGAAAATTATAAATTTATATTTATATGGCCTATAATGTTATAAAGTAAACAATTATGGAAAATTCACAACAAATAAGTAATTATTTGTTATAATTTAAAATTTAGAATTTTATTACCACAAATAAACTTAAATAGATTAAATAAGGATAAATCAAAATGATAAGGTTTAAACTAAGATCAAAACATGTCTAAATTTGATTGGTTGATGAGATTACAACCCTATCTTCGAATATGGGTCATTTTTGGAGGTTTTTAAGTGGGGTTAGATTTATTATAAATTAATATTTTAAGAATTCCTAAGGTGCCCCTCTCCTCCCTTATAAAAGGGTACCTCCTCCCCCTTCTCCTTACACCAATTTGAGCACTCAAGCTCGGCCAACCTCTGCCAAAATCCCTTCTACACTTCCCTAGAATAATACTAGAGGTTCTGGTCTTCCTCAAAGTCCAATTTTAGTGCCCTAAGAGGAGGTCTCAAAGAGGCGCTTCAAAGAAGAGGTAATTACCGTTACCAATTCTTTCATCTTTATTTCTTCTTCCACTTCTTCTTCTTAGGTTGTTTCATTATGAAGTAATAACATCAGTATCACTCATATACTGATATGTTATTATAAGTATGAAACAACCCTATTTCACCATCTATCAGTCCTAAGGAAAAAAAGGAAATCACCGCGCGTGCGTACGTACGGAATACCGTCTCCACGCCGTGGTGTAATCTATTTTCCGCCACCACATTAATTGGATGGGTATAATGGTTTAATGAGTAACTATATATGATTATTATAAAGTTATATTGATACTGAAATAGTATACATACACTTCAACACAATTCCACGACCATGGGAACGATATCATCGCTCGTGCGTACGTACGGACTACCGTCTCCACGACGCGATGAGATTCATTCTCAATGATTAACCATTCATGAATGATTATAAAGTATATATAATAAGTTCTAATGAAATATATGACATAATAATGATACTGGAATTATTTATATTTATATGTATGTCATCTACTTAATTCCATTCAATTCAATAAGGAAACGAAAACAGCGTTCATGCGTACGTACGGACTACCGTCTCCATGAACGGTGTATTTCTTTCCATTTACTGATTTATTATATATGTATATTCTGAATATATATATATAAATCATGTTTTATATTCTGTAATTAAGTAATCATGATCGAAGTAATCATATGAATAATTACAATTTAAAAACGCGAACGACAAATGAGACGATTTTACCCAAAACGCTACTTTAACATGAATTTACAAAAGAACGGGTAATATAAAGTCATAAGTGGACCATATATGATATAATAACAATTAATATGATTCTGGAACAACTCAATAACATGATTTAAATCATTATACAGGAGGTTCGGACACTTACAAAGCAAGTCGGACCTAAGGTAGGGGATAAATTTTCAATCTCATTTTTTATCCGAGATTGCTTATACGTAAGTATTTACTGGGGTTACGTTTATCATCTATGACCATGATTTCTAAAAATGATTTCATAAAATGTTTACCATTCTTCCATGGATGTTTAAAGTCATATTTACCCTTTATTTACTTTTTACCATATTGTATGAATGAAATCTTTCGTTTGGTTACCATATAAGGTACTTTTTGACTTTTCCGACAAAAGTACGAAGAATGTTTTTTTTAACTTAAATGGCCCGAACTGATTTTTACGGTTTTATAAAGCCTTATTTTCATGAAGCTTCCTCCAAAAGATTTCATGACTATTTTCAATAAAATCTCTTTCTTTTAAAATTGCATGATGTTTTGTGAAAAGAAATTGATTTTGAAGAAGAAAGGATATTTTCCTCAAGAATTCATTTCAAGTGTTTTATCAAAATTATTTTCCATCTAAGCTAATAAAGGGTTCTGTTTCTATCCATATTTTTACATTCATTTGACTATGTTGTGATGGAATTATGTTTATGAATTCCTTTATCTTATATGAATTGTTTTATAATGTCATGTTGTTTAAGAATCCCATTTTTATTACATGGGTTACGCTGTGATGTATGGTTTATTATTATGTGGCACACATAAGAAAGGATTCATTATAAGATGGGTGGGACCTATATCTCCCTCCAATGCATTGGGTAATGATTTTATATCTCATGAGATAGACAGGGCTGGAACGGTAGGTTATACCGGTTCAGTGAAACAGGACTGAAACGAGGGTTACTCGATTCAGAAAGGGACTTTGTCCACTAAGATAGTCTTGGCAATGAGTCTTGACTAACAAGAAATGATTCTCTATGATTATGTGTGAATGCCACAAAGGTTCATGTTTTAAGTTATGATTATTGTTATTTCAATTCACTACTATGATTTATCCCATGTTATGAAATTATGCTCTCTTTTGCAGGTTAAGATTTCCAAAAGATATGTTCTTATGAATATGATGTGATTGATTTTTCTTTTGTATACCCTTACTGAGCATTTGAGCTCACCCTTTTATGTTTTCTTTTCCCCAGGATATAAAGAAAGGTTTTAGGTAAAAAAAAGGGGAAGATCTTTATGGGAGATATTGAAGATCTTTCACCACGATTAGAAGATTACGTTCCGAGTTTCCAAAGACACTAAACTATTATGATCCTTGTGTGTGTGTTTTTGTTATGTACTAAGTATTCCGCAAATGTAATGTAATGTCAATGTACGCCAAGCTTCGGGTCTCTACATACACTATTGGTAGTGACCCACTAATAATTTATTTCTTACTACTTGTACAAGAAATTTAGTGAACCTTTAGACCTTATATATCCATTAATGATGAGCATAGGATATGTTATGGATCAATAAAAGGCCAAGTGTTGTATGATGGTCTAGAGTATATAAACTGGATACTGAGGTTGGGAATGGGGTTTGGTTCAAATATGATAATAGAAATTCTTGTATATTATATTTCCTTTGTTTATTATATATATATGATTATCCCAGTGGGTGACTTGTTGATGTATGCTGGCATGAAAATGTGTTTGTAGGCTGTATTTCATTTTTATGGACTGTAAATTATTTATTTTATGTACCCTGGTTGTTATAATGGATATTGTTTTTTTATTTCACTATTATTTTACACTGTGATGTGGGGGGTATAGTATCCCATTAGTAACACCCTGGACCCCCGCAACTATATGGTTACCTTTGTTATATATGGAGGCACACCTAAGGTCACATGGAGACACAATCTAGTAATTTTTTAGAATAAACCTATAAGATGACATTATAATGTCGTAACAATGATTATACACAATCAATATAATGGAGTGTATTAGAGTTTCTTCTAATTTTACAATTTGTTGATATGATATTCAAGTGAGATATGAATATCTCAGAGATTAAGATGGATATTTTACTAGTGTGTAGTAAACACATTTTCTAAACCTATATTTGGGTTACCAGGGATATGAGATTTTTGTTCTTAGATTTTGTTTTTATGGTCACATGAATTCACTTAGCATAACACACTAGAGTTCTCAGATTTATGGTTTATGGTTTTTATATCCCATCCCATCTGTATTCGTCCAATGGTCATACATCATATATGGAATGTAGGATTCACATGACATACAACTTTCAATGTTTTTTAGGTATCAATGATGATGGGGGTTAAAAAGTTTAAATTAGAAGTAAAAAATTATATGGTATTTTTTATATAACTTTATTTTTGTATTATATTCAATTAAATAATGATTTTTTATTATTATAGTTCATAGTGTTTTTATGTTGAGATTCCTATTCAATAAGAGTATGAAATCCCTTGCTATAATAGTTTATTAGTTGACATAGTAGGCCGGTACATGAAGTTCATGCATTAATGATAAACCCATTGTGGGTGGTTTTGATACTGGTTCCAAAATAAAAATTGGGTTTCTTTATTTAATGTTTCAACATCAACCTATATGGTGTTTCCAATATAGATTCCTGGTGGCATTCTACATAACCAAAATAAAATTATAATATGTTTAACATGAATCGTCATAGGATGGTTCCATTATATGTTGATGGATGGTATTATGATACTAAATGGGTATTATTTTATATTGATACTCAGTGAGGAATAGCTCCATAATATTGTCCGATGAATTAGAATCTAGTACTTGGTGTTTATGAATATACGTGAGAACCAAGAGTGGGTGTTTTTTAATGTGAGTTGCTGGGTAATAATTGGAAAAAGGGTAGAGATCTGGTTCATGATTTTTGACCTATGAGTGACATGATATATTGGTTATGTGGTAGAGCTTAGTGTTTGAGGTGTGTCCTAGGAAATTTTTGAGTAAGGTTTTACGGTTTAAATTTACCATGTTATGTTTGAGAGTAGCCTAATAGATGGGTGGACTCCATTTTATGAGTTCCTTAGTGATATGAAGAATTGAATGATTCATCAGGTTTTGAGACCGGTGAAGGAGAAGTTTTACCTGATATAAGGTATAGGAAATTATATACCTTGATATTTTTGATCAAATCTACTCAAGGTGATTTTGTATCAAGGTTTGGGTTCATAGTGGAGGATCTATGGTATTCTAGACCATATAGATTTTAGTTTTGACTCCTTATTAGATATTAGATTATGAAACAATATGGGAAGATCTAGGATAAATTGAGAATTGGATGATGATTTTGATTTTGAAACATCACCATGTATTTGGTTGTTGTGATGTTAGCTTCGACATGGGAGAGAAGTAGGGCTCTCTTGATGAGTGTAGTCTAGTGCCTCCAAATAGATGAAACTGACATTAATGTGGATCATGGTTTTTTGGAATGTTATACTAGGTTAATATTTCATCACTCATGGGAGTGTGAGTTAGGTTCTTTGATTGGGTTGTATTAGAGATCGATCCTATTAAATTTGGATATGTTTTGAGTGGTATGTGATGGTTGCATATGATACGTTTGAGTTGGAGATCTGTGAGTCGTTGTGTATGGGTATAGGGATGATGGAGGTGATGAATAGCTTATGGGAATGATGGATCATGGTTTTGATATGGATAATAAATTTACCCCTTGATTTGAGGATGACACATTTAATGTATAGAGTTGTGGTGGGACAACTGATCTAGGAGTTGATCCTAGATAGGTGTTTCCAATGATTAAATGATAATGGATCTGGTGGAGAAATATGCAAACAATTATGGAAGTTTTTCAGGTTTTTCTCAGGGTGTTGTATAAGTAAATGCATATGGTTAGGAGTGAACCATTTTATTCTAGAACTTGTGATCCTTACAATGAAATAATTTTAGTGTATGCTAATGATAACATCCCCGTGAGTTGAGAATAGGTAGTTATTGAATTTTTATTTTGGAACTCATGTATGCATGAGATAGATGTATTCCATAATCATGTTTGGTGATAGATGATGAGTGGTCCATGTGTATATGACCATCATATAAAAAGGGCTGTAGGGGAGATGAGACAATTCTTTGGATTGATGAGGCTATTTTGGATGTCAATGAACATATAAATATAATTGAATCTGGTCCCATATTTAATACTATATTTGGGGTTTAACTAAAATGATGGATATAGTCTATGTGTGATAATGTGTGTTTAATGAATTAAATGTGATATAACTGTGATTTAGATCAGAGGAGAACAAATTATTACGGAGAGATAACATCGAAGTGTTTAGTTGGTTAAAATTCAACTATGAGAACACATTTAGTGTAAGATAAAGACATTGGTGTAGAATTTTTAAATGATATCAGTATTCCTTTGGGTATTTATACATTATTATCAAGTGACTTGATAGTGTGTTAGTGAATGTGTTCATGTTTTTGGGAATATAAATCTTTATAAGGATTCGATGTTGTTTTATTGTGCAATTGAGTATGGTGAGTTAGAGACCACACCGAGCATATCAGTGGACTCTTGAGAATTGGTTTTGATAAAAAATTATGGTGGGGAGAATCATGGACTATAATGGTATCTTTTTAGTTGAGTCTTATGGTAGGGATAACTATAAACTTGATGATTAATATACTGATGGAAATGTGTTGTATCAAGATATATGAGTCTTGATGGAGTGTTTTAAATGTGTCCTGTAAAGATAATTATATCACTAAGAGGGGTAGGGTAAATAAGTGAAATCTTTTTCTTTAATGCTTCCTTTATAATGAAACATCTTTATCCTCCTATTAATGAATTCTTTTCTTATTGAAAAAATATTCAAACACACATATAAATAAACATATTAATTAACAATGTTCACTATTCAAAAAGAATAGCTACATATTTGGATTGGTTTGGAAATGATATAATACCTCAAAATCAACTAGAAACCAGTCCTTTTTTGCAGAATCCAATGAGTCGGATATGCCCTTACACTCATGTAGCTCTATGCTCAATATAATAGAAAATTTTCTTCAAGTAGAAAAAAGATAATAAAATAATGTTTTTAATAAACATGTTATAGTTCTTCTTGACCAAAGTTCAAGAATATGATCTTCCAAAATGATTCTTGACTTGTTTACCCAAAGGACAGTATGAAAGTTTCTTCAAATTTTTATTAAAATCAGTCCAATTTTCTAATATGATTATCTAGTCCAATTTATCATTTCAGAAAAATATATGACTCTAATAAAATACGGTTGAGACAATTATGATCACCATATTCTTCATAAAAAAATCCCAACATGATGTTCCCAGCCTGATTTCACATCCCAATAGGATGAACAACTGAATACATTTCAATATTGTCTCTTATCAATTCTCTTCTGTCTCCCACGACTTGTTTAAGATAGATAGTCTAGAAACTTCCGCTGTAGAATTTTTTTCAGTGATCCACCTTCCCTATAACTTTTTTGAACACTAACTTAGTTAGAAAGTACAAAGTACTTTCCCTTTTAAACTTTCCCAAAACCGGTTTGGATTGGATTTCGTAAATTTTTCTTGCTCAACAAAATTACCAGAATCATATATTTCTTTTGAATTTTTGTTTCATTTTAACTTCATCAACATATATAATATATTTTCAGACCTTCAAAAATCTTATATCAACTTCATTTCACCTATGGATTTTCTCACAAACATCAATCCCATTTCAATTATCTGTTCTTATTATTATTAAAATATTCCACATTTTGATGAAAGAAAATATAAAACAACAGATTTCTCTTCTCATTTTCAATTTACCAACATGAAATAGAAACATTTTAATTCAAAATATTTTGAACGGTTGAATATATTGTGGATTAAAATCATAAATTATTCTTCATATTGGTCACTATATACATTTAATTTTTTATTGATTCATCAGTCCCAAAAAAATGTCCTCTGTAGATTACAATGGAATACAGAGTCTGATGGAATTGTATTAGTAGATTTGACTTCAGAAACAAATTTACTTTATTCATTATGTCATTATTACCGGCATTTAAAAAAATCTATTTCTAGAAAACGTATTATGATGATATTGAAAACATAAAACATCATCTTTTCCAACTTTCTTCTTTCACAAAATTCAGATGGTATCATGACTTCCTTCATGACATTGATTATACTTATGATCTGCTTCATCATTGTCTGACTTAAAATGGATTATATTATGACTTCCCAATCAACCCCTTTCTTTCTTATTATCCTGATTATTATTGACATGATTACAATTATATTAAATATTATTTCCAGAACCTTTTCTCCCCCATTATTTTATCAAGCATTCCACACATGTTTCATAGAATACTTATGACTTATAATAACTACAAGATTGGAAAAGAATCATCACATTTATATTAGATCCATTAAAATATACTTCTCTTTCACATTAGTATTAGAACATTCATTCCAGAATAAGGGTGAGTTCGATGATCCATTCCATCAAGATATATTTTCCCTAATCTAATGGAACTTTTCAAGTATTGTGAGTCTGGTTTCATGAATATGATAGTGAGTCTGATTTTCATAAAAAAATTGATGTGATTTATTTTATTCATAAACCTTCTTTCATACATAATGAAATAACTGAATATGATAATCATCCTTTTCATCTCAATCATAAAAATAACCCTCATGGGATTTTGTTATCAATAAATGTTAATAAATCCCCCAATTTTCTATCCTCAATATATAGATTACATATCGACAATTCTAAACCTATGTGAGCTAACTAATTATCTTAAATAAGAAATATTGGCAGAAAAACCATTTTGTCCAAAATTAGTGATAATGAAAACTTTCTTAGATTCTCTTCACTTCTTCAACTTATCTTCACTTCTTCAAATTTCCAAAAATACAATTTTTTCCCTACAACCACTTCGACCAACAATAAGAATAGTTTAGAGGCAGACATTACTGAATTCACATATTATAGATAACACCCCATTCTTACATGATTTTTTATGGATATATTTATGAATTAATCCCTCTTGAAAACAATATCTAAAGTAATGATGTGAGAGGGAGAAAACACATAACTCAACCATGATGAGAAAGAGGGTAAAAACCCATCATCAAACTAAATTTAGGGAAATATTCCATCGGTAAAGGTTTTATTAACATGTCTGACACTTGTTATGATATAGGAACATACTACAACTTCAATTCATTCTTATTCACATTATATTTAATGAAATGATATTTGATATCAATTTTTTTGAATGATAATGTTGTACCATATTCCTAGTGAGGTTTTTTCTCTTTGATTATAAAACCCTAAAGATTGGGTAATATCACTTCAACGAGTATGCATTCTAACTGAGTCTTCGACCATATACGATGGGTAGAATCTTGAGTAGAATAAACATATATATCATAATCCATGATAATGATTACTATACTTTATTTATTTACATTTTAACTAAAAAATTTCCCCTATAATGAATTCTTTAATATATGTGGATTTTCTATCATCAACTTTTCCTTCCCAATCAGCATCTTAATACACAACAATGACAATACATTTTTGAGATATCATAACTAATTCTGAAAATTTTGGTCCCTTTTATATACCATATAATTCTTTTTCTAGACATAAAATGTGATTCTTTTTTAAAGATTTTAAATATTACACAAAATGTAACAATATATACAATGCTCGGTCTTGAGGAAGTCAAATATAAATAACATCCAATCATCTTTTGAAACACTTTCTAAAAAACATCCCCACCGTCTACATCATTACTCGGATTTTACCCCTAATATAAGCATGTAAACTGGTTTTGAATATTTCATAATAAATGTATTAAGAAGTTCATTTGGATACATTTGATGATAAAATAAATGTGTTTCTTATTTTGGAAAACTTTTTACCCAAGAATGTATTTCATTTCCCTAATCATGAACATTTCAAAAAAAAATTTCATATCTTCAAAAAATGATTCACATGTTCTTTCCTTATTCCTATAAATGATAATGTCATTAACATAATGTATTATAATGAGGGAAAAATCCATATTTTATTTAATTTAATTATTTTTATCAACTCTTCTATTCCTAAAACTCATATTCCTTAAGTAAGTATCAAATTTTGAATACCACACCCTCAAATTGTATTGTAATCCATACAAAAATTTCTTCAACCTACTGAAATAAATATCTTATTTTTTAAAACAATATATTCACGGTTTTTTTATGCAATCTTGCTAATCATGATCACTATTCAAAAATGAATATTTAAACTTCATTTTCAAGATTTTGTATCATTGTTCTGCAGACATAGAAAGAAATAGTATGATAATTTATAATATTTCGACCAGGGAAAATGTTTCATCAAATTCAATACCTTAAATTTGTGAATACCCTTTGCAGAAAAGTCTTGCCTTGTTCTTTATCACCTCACATTCATCATTCAACATGTTCCAGAAAACCCACTTTATATCATTAACATTTTTTTAATTTATCTTAGTTATCAGTCACATTGTATAATTATTTTCTATTTGATCAATCTCTCCATTCATTTCATAAACCCATTCCTGGCACTCAAAAGCATCATAAAGAATGTTATATACCACTTTTGAATATAAATAACTATGTGTAATTGAATTTTATATTCTACTTATTTTAAGATTATGTGGATGAAATCTAATAATTTTCTGAGATTTCAATTTCTTTCTTAGCCAAGGATGAGATTTTCAAGTATCTTCCTCATCACTAAAAATAGGTAAGTCTAATTATTCTTCTAAGAAGGATTATAATTGTCGGTATCTATAAAGTAATTATTAAGATAAAATTCCTTATCCTACTTAGAATCCTAATATTTTTGAGTATATTTATCTTCCTCATAATTTTTAATAAATTATGCATCATAAAAATCATCAATTATTCCCAATTACATGTTTGAACAACTATATCCTCATCCTTCTTAAGCGTTGTCAAGGAAAATTCCATTTCCCCTTTCTACTCAAACTTTCCCACGTTTCCACCTTTCTTCATTATAATGCATAGAATCCAAAAAAATATTAAGGGTTTTAAACATATAGTTTCTTCATAAAAGTAATAAAATGAAGTCATATAAGAAATTGGCCTATAGAAAAATCAATTCTGGATATACAATATAGTACTCATGGCTAGCCTCAAAAATTAACAAGAAAGACCATGTTTAAGTAACATATCACTCTCTATTTAATCAACACTTCTATTTTTGCTTTCATCAAAACCATTGTGTTGAGGAGTATATGGGGATATAACTCATGAAAAATTCCATTCTTCTAATGATAAATTGTAAATTATTTATTTCAATATTCACCACCATTGTTTGTTCTCAACTTATCTACTAAATACTCACATTCTTCTTCATCCATCCTCCTAAAACATTTAAAAAATTTCAGTGCATCTAATTTATAATTAATATACATGAAACAATTAATATTAGTAAAATAATCAATTAATTTGATGATTTAATTATCATTTTTTTTCTTTTTTCTCATCGGCCCGCCAATATCAGAATCGATATGTTCTAAGGGATGTTTCAAAAAAATTTCAAATTTCTTATGCACATAAGTTGTAATATTTCCTTTCTGAGAGATAGTGAAACCCCAATATCATATTATAAAATCAAGAATATATTAGACATTGTATCACTTTGATAACTTTTTCATGTTTCTATGATACATATTTCCCATTCTTTTATTCCACAACTTATTCTCTTCACCATGCCAAAGTAACAAGAGTTTTGTATCTCAGCAACATGAATTATGTTTCCTTTTTTATGTTGGCCACTTGTAACTATCTTTACATCTTCCTAAGTCTTTAGAAAAAATATTTCTTTTATGAGGATAAATTTATTACCATCAGTATAAATATGTGAAACAATAATCTTGTTAGGTTTCATCCTATCAACATAAAACGTTTTCTTGGATTTTATATTTTCTTTCCCAATAATGGATAATCCAACAAATTTGATTCTAAGAGATTCATATTTTCAAAATCCACCCCTCCATCATTTAAGTCATTCACATTCATCAAAAAAATTAAATATATTGTCATATAAGAAGAATAACAACTATCAAACATCCAATTACATTATCCTTTTATAGGTTTTAGAGAGGTTTCAACAATAAGGGATCTTTGTTCTCCCATTTATTTTCTACCCTCCAGCTTCTGAGAATTGTTATGTTACTTTTTTTTATGTAACAAAACATGAAAAATCCATGATGTATTTCATGTTTGTTCGCACCTTTCCCAAATAAGATCTAGGGTTTGGAAACTATTTTCCATTAATACTCCAACATTCAAAGTTTTCTTAAAAAAAAAATTCAATGAATTCATCCATTGAGGATATTTACTCCCACCAAAATATTCATTCAATGGTTTGTGGGAGAGTAATAATTTAGTTGGTTGAACCAACACATATTTTCAATATAATAAAATCCACAAAACACTACTAGTATCCATAAAACGAATATTTTGCTATGAAAATTCCATACTGGCTAGAGATTTGAACATGTTTCCTAGAATTTTTCTTATCTTTCTTACCTGAAATTCTGTAAACAATAAGAATATTCTTCTCCAGATATATTTTCTTTTAATAATTTTCTGAACAATAATTACTAGAAAAAAAAATTTAAATTCAGAATATTTTTAAATATTCTTAGACTATGGATTTTTTAATCTTCTGAATTATCCAATTTTTTTATTTTGGAATCATACATAACTTTCCAACTATAAATATTTTCAGAATAAATTTTATCTTTATTACTGACCTTTAAATAGAACATTTTTTAATCCTTCTCATTTATCTTTATATCATAACTATTACTAACTTTAGATATAATGTTTTGGAAACTTGTACCTTTCTATTTTTCTTTATGATGTTTCAATTGGAGAAGCTCAAACTCTTCATCTTTTTATTTCAGTTTCACTTCTGTATTATCTTTACATTTCTTTTCTTCTTCAATTAATTTTTTTGATCATAAATTTATTAAAATAGATTAAATTTATCATTGTGAAAACATTATTTATTATTTTATGAGTAATTTTCACTTATAAAATCTACTTCTTCCTTTGAAATTTTTGTAATATTTCATATAAATGCTTTAAAAAAATTTAGATGATATTCTAATTGAGTTTCTTCTTCTTTAGAACAGTTGCTTCTAAATTCGTCATTATTCATTATTTCAATAAAATTATTCTCACCAACAAACTCATCACATTTTTAAGATTCACCATCTTTGTATTCTTATAATTCTTCATCTTTAAATAATAAATTTCTTGTTTTAGATTTGAAGAACATTCTATATTTCCCTTAGGGAAACAATTTCTTATTTTCATCGTATTTATTCTATGATATTCTTGCACTTATTTATTCTTCATCACTATCCTCCTATTTTTTCCTTGGAGAAAAATTAGCCATGAATTGACCAACGAAACCTCATTAAATGCATTTCAAGGGATGTTTTCTTTTATATTTACCTATGACTCTTCTAACATTATTATAAAACAAGGATAAAATATCATTGAGATTTTTACATACCACATTTTTTAAATCATAATCACTAGCTTCTACTTCAATAAGAATATTATGTACTTCACTTTCATGGAAGCCTTGAAAGTCATTACTATATCGAATTTTTCTTTTCTATTCATATATTTATAAATGAACATTTATAAATTGATGAGATTCCAATGAAAATCATCTAGAGATAATGTTTCAGGATCTCTTTTTTCCAATTATGACACTATAGAATCAAACTTGTCAGGAAGGATTATCAAGAACATTTCAATGACTGTAGAATCTTCCAACTTTTCAACATGTCATATAATATGACAGATAATATTATTTACCATGGTTAAGAAATTCCTACCAGATTTATACTCACCCATTTTCATATCTCCATACTTTAGCCTCCAAATTTTTAATTTTTTCTTGTTCAAAATTGTATTTCCTTTGTATATGATTATTCAATTTTTCCCATTTACCTTTGAATATGAGAACACCTTTACTCTTAATAATTCAGTTTCCCAATGTGATGTTAGTAAAACATTATAGTCCCTTCCGTCATATCAAGAGTATTATTATCAATAGATTAAAAAGAAACATTATCATCAATAGGAGAAAAACTATATATTGGAGCATCAAAAACTTCATACCCAATATACAAAAAGATAAGGAAACATTATCTCTTTCACGTTATGATTATTCATACCATAAAAAACCATAATAACTTTACTATACACATAATTCATATTCTCCATCAGCTTCTCTTAAAAAATTTAGCATAGAATAAATGAATGAAACCTTCAGCTCTGATACCAATGAAAAGTTACCAATCAAGATAGTTTTATCACTAAAAGGGGGAGGGGTGAATCAGTGATATCCTTTTCTTTTGTGTTTTATTTCTAACAAAAAAACCATAGCCTCTAGTTAATGATTTCTTTCCCTACTGAAAAAAATTCAAACACATATCCGTGGAAACAAAATAATTTTCAAAGTTCCATATTAAAAAAGAATAGCTATTTACATTATATGGTTTTGAAATGATCCAATACCACACAATACACTAGAAAAAATTCCTTTTGTGAGGAATTAAATGAGTATATTACACATTTAAACTCATATAGATCTATGATTAATACAATAGAGAATGTGATTGAAGTTTCACAAAGATGATATAAGAAGCTCTTGTAATATACGTGTATTGTTATTCTTAACCAACATTCAAAATTTGATATTTAAAAAAAATCACATTCGTACTGAGAAAATGGTTATAACTTTTATGTACTTTGTTTTAAAAATCAGATTGATTTTCTAGTCAGATTCTCCTTGTATAATTTCTCAATACAAAAACATATATGTATCTAACATATTATAGATGATACATTTCTGAACTCCTTCTTTAATCCAAAAACCACAATATGATTTTCACAGTCCAATTTCTCTACCCAATACAATGAACAACTAAATACATTAGAATATTGTATATTCTCCTTTATTTTATATCCATCACAAATTCATTATGAAATACAAACTATAAAATTCCTCTCTATAGAAAACTTTTATCACTTTACATTCTCCATAAATTTCATAAACAATACCACATCCAAATAGTAAACGGTTTTTTCCATTTTATACTCACCCAAAAAATAGGTTTCGGTAGTATTACGCAAATGTTTCCTTTCCAACCATATTACCAGAATCAGACGTTTTTTTTTAATTTTAGGTGTATCTTGAATTCATCAATATTCCTCAAATATTTGAGAACCTTCTGGAATATCTAATCAACTTCATCTCACCTCTAAATTTTTTCACAAACATTAGTCATATTTCGATTCCCCATTATAATTTTCATTACGATCTACCTAGTTACGATAAATGAAAATGTAAAATAATAGATTCTTATTCTCTAATTCACTTGACCCACATAAAAAACACAGTAATTAAACCCATTTTAAATTGTTGACTACATTTTTTATTAAACACTATAATTATTATTTGTAATGGTCACCATATAAATTTATTTTTCATTTCACTCATCTGTCCCGAACTATTCTTCCTTTGCTGATTATGATTGAATATCAAGTCTGATGGACTCATATGAGCGGGTTAAAATTCAGAAACATCTTTTTTTTCTTCATTAATATCATCATTCTCCACCTTTAAAACAATATCCATCTGAAAAAACATATTAAGAAGATATTTAGATTATAAAACATAACCAACACCAACTTTCATATTTTAGAAACTTCTGCTCACATCATGAATTTTTTCATGGCTTAGATTACGTATAAGATGAAATTGAACAACATGTAACTTAAAAAGGAATGTATTGTGACTTCCCAATCAAAATATTTCATTATTTCTTAACCTATGTATGATTTTTGTGATTACGATCAAACTCATTACAATTTCAAACACTTTTCTCGCACATTATTTTATCAATATTTCCTCACAAGTTTTACAAAATAATATGATTTATGATAACTCCAATATCATAATAGAATCATCAAATTTTTATCAGATCTGCGATGAATCCAATTATATTTCACCTTAATATCTGACCATTCATTCCAGACTCAGAGTGAGTTAGGTGATCCTTTTCATCCAATAATCCTTTCCCCAATCCGATGGCCCTTTTTAAGCATTGTGAGTCTGATATCATGAATAATATAATCAGTCTGATTTTCAAAAAAAAAAACAAAGCGAGGTGATTTCATTTATTCTGAAGCCTTCTTTCTTAAAAATGAAAATATATGAATACTATTATCATTATTTTTAGCTTGGTCCTAACATGATTTCTATGTGTTACCATTATGGTATCAAATGATGTATTAGTTTTTGATAAATAGTGCACCACAGATATGAAAATGTGCATTGGATCCTCACTCAATGTTCCAAAGGACAACGTGACATGTTAGTAATAGATATATGTTTCGATGGGTCTATATTTTTAGATAAGGGTTATATAGACTTCCAGAATATGAGATTTGATATGGTGGGGATGTTGTCAAAACCCATGTCATGATGATGAGAGGATGTTTTATTTTTTGGTTTCTAGGTTCTTGATTAAGGTAAAATGGTAATTTCTCTTAGAAAATTACCTGAGAAATATATTCTGACTAATCCTTTAGATTTGGAATGGGATGTTTAACTAATGTGTATAATTTGGTAAAATTATATTTCAGTTGAATTTTTTGGAATATATTATTATTTATTTAAGAAATATTAAATTTTTTAAAAATTATAATATAAATATCTTTTAAACACTGTCATATTGAAATTACAACTCTGTGATTGTGTTTTGAATTTAGGGTTGTACCTAGAAATGTTATAAACCATTTTCAAATTATAGGTGTATAATTTGGTCCTTAAATGGATATTTAAATTAAATTAATTTATGTAAAATAAAATAAAATATATTTTATAGTATTTCACTCTTGTTTCCTTATTACACGCAATAGGGGAGAGGGGTCCCTCCTTTTCCAATGACGGCTGATGCAAGAGGATTAGGGTGTGTGTTGGGCTTTGTCTGAGGAGCCAGATTAAGGTACATTAGATGCATCACGTAGATAAGTGCATGAAGCTTCAATGATTTTCCTTTGAGGTATGGTATATATTTTGTATTTTCATTGGTCCCTATAGATATGTTTTTAAATTTAAATGACCATTATATGGATTGAAATGATCTCCCTGAGGTATGTTGTGAGGTGATTTTGGGAGGAACATTTGTTTTGGGGTGATCACAATCGACTTCGGTTTTATGAACACACAAAATGTGTTCTTCATTGGATAGATACACTATTTGGCGGAACATGGATGTATGGGGTACATGACCTAAACCTATTTAGAGTCCAAAATCATGGGTCATGTGGGGTATTTGGCTAGAGAAATTGTCATGTAAATGGATGAGTACCCAATTTTGGTTACATTCTTAGTACCCCTTAGAAATATTATTCACATGGGTCTTATATTTGAAGTATGAATGAGATATATTACAAAATAGGGTAATTGAGACCCTACATGGTGTAAAACATGGTACGCATCGTGTATAGTACTAATAAATGGGGATAAAATGATTTCATGACATGGATCAAGAATTATTCATATTTGGAGTCAATTTCAATAATTTTGACTCATATAACATAATGGTAGAACCCATTGTAAAATTGATGACACTAATAAGATGATTCAGGTTTACTGAGATATGATAGAGAATGTCATCCTCCAATGATTGGATCTAGAGGTCTGTTGTATGAGATGTGAAAGGAGAACTAGGTATGGTTCATGGGGGGTGATGAATGTAATTTTTATAGGATCATCAGGGTATTGGATTTGAGATAGCATGGGACTATCCTGAGTTAGTGGGACCAATTTATTACCCTAAGATACAAATAGGTGGGGTGCATGAGGGTCGACCTTCGAGGATTGAGGAGAAGATATGGGAATAATGCCATCTATCTCTATTAATATTTGTAGGGCTTATCCTATGGTTCCATTGAGGTAGTGATGTGAGTTTAAAAATGATCAGGGATAATTTTCCCTCTGAGATATAGGTTTTTCTTGAGAGATGACTTGGGATAGAGTAACCCTGCTAGGTGACAATTCAATGAAGTGGACTAGGGGTATCCAATGGTTTTCCCAGTGATATGATGTCCCTTGATAAGGTTCTTGTAAAAATGGATAGTGATGACTGAAGGTGTCACCATAGAAACCGAAATGATGATGTGATCCCACATATACTATGTTAGGTATTAAAGGAGAGGATTCAATTTAGATGCACCCCCTACCAAGATGTATTCAGATACATGATATACATGTGATGTTTATCTTGGATTTAGACTTAGTTTCTTCTATTATATGACATTATTTATGAATAAAAAAATACTCTAGTTTTTCAAGTGACTTTATTTACCAGCATGACACTCAATTGAGTTATCAGATTACTTTTTTTCTTGTAATGGAACTACATTGAGATTATAGATTACATTTTGTCTCAAAAGACCACTCCCTTATATTACTAGATGACATAATTTCCTTGAAGTTCACTCCCTAATGTATCTAGATGGAATTATTTCCTAAGAAGTATGTCCCATATGTTACCAAATGACTTTATATTCTCGTAGGGAACTCCCTTGAGTTTCTATGTGACTATCATTACCAGAAGTCCACTCACATGATTTACTAGACGACTTGTGTTCCCTATAGGGAACTTACGTGAGTTTCCAAATGACATTCATTCCGGAATGGGAACATTACTAAGAAACAATTGATTTTTTTCCATGAAGGGTGTATATACAACCTTTTGTTTCTAGATGATGTGTTTTACTAGGTCGTGAGTGTCTGCCCTAGGTTATTGATGGAGATACATGCTCAAAGATAGTCTAATAATAGATGAAGATGGTTTGAAACAATCATGAGTGTCACATTAGATCCCGATGGTGGATAAGGATTTAATTATTTATTCTGGTTTAGTTTGTACTCAAATATAATGGGTATATCACATGTGTATACACATGTTATAAAAAAAGAGGACAATTGAACCATTGGGGAATCCTACTAATAATTTATTTCTCACACCCTTCATATGAACACTAGTGTGAATATAGACCATATCTATGCATTTAGGTTGAGCACGAGATATGTTGTAGATCTAGATGAGGCACAATGTTGTGTGATTAGGTTGGAGTATAAAAATTTGACTTAGTGAGAGGGACTTAGGCTTGTCTTGGGAAAGTAAGTAGATCCTCATATATATTTTATCTCTTTTTTTATTGTTTACATGTGATTGGCCTAGTGGGAGATCAGTTGATATATGCCAGAATGACCAGGATTACGAATGTTATACTACATATATTTATATCATATTGTTTATTTATTCATCATTGTTTGATTATTGATATGAATATTTTTTATATGTTTTTTGTTCTTTTGAACTTTATTTGAGGTTATAGTCTCACCACAATAACACCCTAGACCCTTGATTCTAATTAGCTATCTTTAGAATACGAGGAGGTATGACTATGGTCATGTGGAGAAATGGTTTGTTTATTATTAGAGTGAACTGGGGCAGATATGTTATATAATTTTAAATTATAATTGTAAAAAATTAAACCGTGTTAATTTTAAAAATTATAAAAAATAGAAATATTAACAAAAATCGAATGTTTTATCTCACCTAAAATTACTCCCATAGTATGATCAATGCACATCTTATTGTAAGAATACAACTCCATAATACTAAATCGATAAAACACTACAAAAATATAATACAAATACATTAAATTAAATATATATATAAATTAATAGTCATTATTAATTAGCATTTTTCAATAATGCATAGTAAATGTATAACTCCTTGGTCTGTGTGTGAACTATTGCCTCCCCCAATTCGTTTTACTAGATAATAACCTTATTTATAAGGTCTATCATAATTAGTTAGAGCACAATCCCACCCAAGCCTAAGCAGGAATGTGTCTAACATGATAAGACAGACAAGACTCATTATAAATAGTACCATAATCTATCTTTAGTTTTTTTAATGTTATTGTAAAATCAATGAAATCTATCATGCATACATATCTCTTATTCCTCCAAAATGGCGGCTCTCATGATATTATTGATTTGAGATCATAAATCATGCAAATAATTAATAATAATAAGATAGTAATTAAATAAATTTCACATAAAATATATTATTTTTTACCTACCATCCAATGGTTGAATATATGATATTGAAAATCAATGGGATCCAAATCCCATGACACCCATAGAAAAAAAAATTCTGACTGATTGAACATGACCTCACTATAGTTATATATGTAGAATAATGAAAATATTAATAGATAATAAAATAATGAGTATATAATAACAGTAAACAATACAAAATAAAATACATAATTAAATGTATATCCACAATCATGTATTGGAATTAACAGATGTACGACTCCTGGGAATGAGGTCATGAATCATTACTCTTGCTAGGCAATGACCCCTCTTAGTCAGTGGTGTAATTACATCATCACATGGGCTGAATGAGGGATCATGGGGATTATCACTAGGTATCAAATCATAGATAAGGGTACGATATAACTCCTTATAACCAACATCATCCATCTGAATCAAAAAAAATAATGTTACCTAAAAATAATTCTTAATAATAATATCAAATATGAAAATGAAATAATTTTTTTTGAAAAATGTAATATATTTTTCTTATTACTATACATATAATTCAATAAATCATTATCCATCTTCATATTCATATTCATAGGTGATTATTTCTTCATATTATTCTTCTATATTATCAATTTACATATGAGATTTAATTTCATCATGTTTAATTATTTCAAATTCATTGGTTTCATTATTCATAATATCAACACCATCAGATATTAAATATAGAGTATCATAATCAAATTCATTATCTCTTCAAGAAAGATGTGTATTTTTTATGTTTGAGGAAAAATTTCAATATTTTTCACTTATAAATGAACAATTTCATTTTATATAAACTAATTATTATGAGATTTCTTTTTTTTACACTAGAATAGTCATTATAAATATCATGAAGAAACATAGAAATTTGTTTAATAAACATGGTGATCCCAATTTGCAAGAATAAAAGGATTTTTGGAAGAATAAATTTATATTTAATATCAATGAGTACATGTCAAAGATTAATGTGCAACCCTCGATCAATATCAAACTAGTGACATTTAATAACATTCATGAAATTCTATATTAGATAAAATAAATCAATTATTTTATGTATAATTCCATAAATGTAAAATTCACTTTCTTTGTTATGAGTTCCTTTCAAACAATTATGACTATTTTTTATTCATTATATTTTCATGAATGAAATCATAATCCATTACCTAAAAATTCATTAGATCAATTTACTAATTTGAATGGTGGGTTACTCAATTCACATAATATATTACCAATTTTATTTCCATGTTGTGATACATAAAAAAATATCATTTCCAATAAATAATCTATTTCATATGACCAACTATAAGCAATTTAACTTTCCAGTCTCTGAAACTAGTAGGAAAAATTACACTTTCGACATTCTTCCAGGGATGATGTAGAATTTATTATTATTATTTTTATATGCTCAAAATATAACCAAATAACAATTAATAAAATTTCACTTTACAAAAATATTTAAAAAAGTATAGATAAAAGTACCACTTAATCCATAAATCAATCCATTTCCTAACAACTGAGAAGAACATATGTGTTAACATTGTGTAGTTCATCATTTAGAAAAAATCATCTAGGATTCACACTACAACAAAAATTAGAATGATTTAATAATGATTATTAATCTATATCATCATTAACATTTCCCCATTGAATCATATAAAATAATGTTTTAAGGGGTATTAATATTGAAAATAAAAAGATCAAAAAAATAAAATTTATTCTTGTATGTATACTTCTGTCAATGAACATTCAACTATGGGTTTTATATTTCGTCTTATTTATTTTTTTTATACAACTCTCATATATGTACATCCATAAAAACTATACCATCCCTCTAAATTTTTTTCCACACAAAAAATTAGTGTTAAATATTCCTTTGAATGAAATACATTTGGTGGAATTTGTATTTCTAATTCACTTAAAATTAGAATAATATCTATTTTTGTAGCGTAATCAGTGTATCATAATCTATTTTTTCTCAAAAATGTCTTATGAAAATATGATATTTTATCTAATACATCCCAAATTAATGAATTGAAAAACCCTTTAAGAGAAATAGGCAACAATCACTCCATTATGACATGAAAATAATTTCCTTTTAACATTGTAATATGATCATTTTATTACAATGAGCAAAATTTCAAGAATAACTATTTATTAACTATAATATACAATTAACTCATAAAATAATTAATTAATTTCTTTAAGAAGTGCATAATCCACTTTTTCCTTAATTAAATTTCATGATATATCAATTTAAAATTACTCTGGTTCAGGATGCCTGTAAAACAATTTCATGATCTAACCATGAAATTATAGTTTCTATTTTCCATCAAGGTGTGTCAAACAGGGTATAACAAATGTTATCAAAACTATTCATACCAAAATTAATTAGATTTATTATGTGATAGGCCAAAAAATCAGACATGGTAGCCCTTAATATATACTATACTTTATCTAAATTTTATCTCCCCCAAAACTAACTATTCTTTTGGTATATAGTTGGCCAAAAAGAATAAAAGGTAATGAAGAGTTGATAGATTTTACCTAGATACCTGAGAACACTACTGGAGTTCTATATATTTAAATTCTACCTTTTTGAAAAATTATATAGATTCTTTTTAAAAGGATGATACTTTAGAATAAATATTTGATGATATAAAAAATGATTTAATCTGTTAATAAGAATTGGCACTTTATCATCATCCATATAGTAAAAACCCGATTTTGGACCATGTGTACTCTATCAAAATAACATACCATAAGCTAGAAATTTATTTATTTTCTAGATTAGTGCAATATTTAGTGAAACATTATATTATGTTAATAAATAATATATTGTTATAATATCAATACATAAAAAATTTATCTCAACAATCAGTTGATTTAAATAAACATCAATATCCTTATCTGGATGTTCTGAAATTAATATAACTAATTAGTTATATAGTTCCTTCATCAACATCAAACGATGTATTTTGTACGTGTTTTTCTAGATAATAAATTTATATGTCTTTGAGGGGGTATTTAATTGAATTCATAAATCCAACTTATAGTATTCCCTCTAAAGAATGATATTTTTTCAAAAGATATAATTTCCAAATATGTTAGATTATAAAAAATTAAGTATATAGTGGAAATAAAACTCATAAAAGTTAAAAAACTAAACATATCTAATAATAACACATGAAGAATATAAAGAAAAAGTTTAAATGAAAATAAGACACTGAGTTTTATATTTCATAAAAACTATATAAAGGATATTATTAATAGTAGTTCATATTCATTGTAACTATTAAATTTTATCCCACATTAGTAGTATCAATATCAAAATACAATGTATATAAGTTCCACACAAACAATTTCGTATAAAAAACCCGTCATAAGATTCATGTTCCATTTAAAAAATTCCTTGACAAACCCATCAATAATTGGAATCTCTTTCTCATTGATTGTCATTTATCAACATGATTGGTAACAAGTTCAAAACTTTGACATTATAATTATCCATTTTTAAATGATGATGATTTCTATCCATGAAATCTCATCAATCAAAAATATCTAAAGTAATCATTATAATAAAAAAACGTAAATATTTTATTATAAGCCTCACAAATTTAAATTCTCTATGTAATAACATTAAAAAACATTATAATTATATGCACTCAAAATAAATGAGATTATACACAATATCACTAAATAATTTTTTTATTCATTAAATATTTTTTTGATTTATATAAGTTAATGTATCAATGTACTTTATGTTTTCTAGGTATTGTTATATTTTAATTATAATACATGAACAATATTCAGCAAATTTTATTTTTTGAACCTTTCTTGATTCCCTTAAATTTATGTGGATCAATTACAATGCTCTAGAATATAACAATAAGAAGTCAAGTATTCCTAAAATATGAAATTAAAAATATCAAGTTTTCATAAAATCCAAATTATGTGTATTTTTATTTCCAAAACCTTCAAATGAGAGTGGGAATTTGAATCAATAATCTCCACCATTTCAATAAAAAAAATCATAAAAAATTTGTGTTTATGTAAAAAATTAAAAGAAAACTCCCCATGACATCCAATGAACCCCCCAGAGTATAAAACCCAGAAAACTAAAAAATTATCTTAATAAAAACAAACATTAGATTAATCAACCCCTTAAAAAAATTATAACTTATTGAATTCCTAAAAATATATAAAGTCTCCCAAATCTCCAAATTATACCCATTTTTTCTTTTTAAAAATTCAACAAAAAACATCAAATAAAAGAGGTAAAACCAAAACTCATTATATAAATTATATTAAACAAACTCAATGATGGCATACATAATTAATATTTGGAAAAGATTTATCCTTTTATTAAATTCCGCTTTAATTTCGAAATAATTCCCCCCAACAGAGTTTCTTCAAATTTTTTAATTCTTCACCATTGATGTGTCCTAAAAATTCATAAGATTATTCTCCATACAAAAAATAACTAAAAAACATAACCCTTCTACACATTTTATGATTATTAAATAAATATCAATAAAGGGGATGAACATGTGTAAATTAATAGGTTATTTAAAAAAGGAAAAATAAGCTTCTAGATTTTTTAATTTTAATACATAAAAATTATATTCTTTTGATGAATATGGTTATAAAAGGTGTTTTGAAATATATCTTTTTAAAATTCATAAGGACTCTTGGTTAATATAGTCTTTATACAAAATATTTAACAAAAGAAGTCCCCTTTACTCAATTATTCAATCAAAATAAGAGGCATAAATTCCAAAGAACAATACAGAAGAAAATAAAAATAAGTGAAGAACGTCATTTGTGACTATATAATGGAAAAAATAAAAGTAAATACATTGCATGATGATGAGATTTTATATAGTTTAGTTTATCGAGAAGATGATAAATTAAACCCTGTACCTTGGAAATTAACTTATGGAAATTTTCATGGGTTGAGTTTTGGGATTACATCCTAGATCCAATGCATCTCTTTGGTTGGTTTAACCTCATATTGGGTTCTAAATTTCCACCTCTCCTATGAGATCCATGTGTTATATGTATATACGCACAAATCGGTGTGGGGAAGTGGGGTATGGGATTACATAAAATAATTATAGGATACATAGTTCCTACATAGTAATGATGAGAAACAAGACACACAATCCATCATAATTAACGTAATAAAACATTCATCACATATAAAACACTATTATTTATATTAAATAAAATAGAATCCAACACACAAATTGTCCAACCAAGCTTCTAATCACCCAGGCAGGAAATGAATTTGAATTTAATAAAATATACAGAATTCATTCTTTTTCAATTTTTATTATGATAAATAATCAAAATTCATAAATTATTTATATTATTAATTAATTAATTTATATATCTTAATATATACATTGGACCAGTCTTGGAGTTTTCCATTAACTAAAATTTTTAATTAATTAAATTAATTTAAAATTCATTCCTACATGGAATGTACTAAGATAGAATGTTCCTCTATGTTTAGTTTAAAATTTGATTTGGAATTCTACAAGAAATATACTAGAGGAAAAACAAAATATAACATTCTAAAAAGCATGTATTTTCAGTCACATGGAATGTAACTATGCTTTGTATAGTATTGATCATGAAATGTATACTTACATTCCATATAACAATCATGGAATGTAGTTCTTTGAGTAAATACAAGTTCTTTTTGTTGAATTTATTCCTACAAAACATTCCATGAATATATGTGATGTGTGCTACTGGTGATTCTCATAAAGTACACAATGTGTATGATGAACACAGAGATTAAATAGTCTTAAAATTCAAATAATGATAACTTTAAACATTTAATGTAATAATTAATTATATAATTTATTTTATTTCATGTAATTAACTAACACTGTGTATTTTCCAGCTCAAATCATTTTCCACATGAATGAGTACGAGTTAAATTAAGTGTACATCCTTCCAGAAATTTCATACTCCATTCTCTTTCCATTCACATTACATGCCTAGGGAATTGACATTTATTCTATATGGTCATTTCATTGTTTCATAGTGTTTACACCAACTACGCGTCATGTAATACCAACCAGGCCATGTTTCTCAGATTCCAATTAATAAACATCATGTAAGTAATACATGTCACATTACATGACAACATGGTTTCTAGGATTATTACGGGGATAAAATTTGCAGGGTTTCATGATGTGTATGCTAGCCTTATTCCATGTGAACCATCAAGCCACTCTCCATCTGACCTGGTTAATACACGATATATAAAGACAGTAAATACTGTTCTCTTATAAGATGTTTCACGTTTTTCATAAATTTACCATGTACAATGTATATGGGTACATGACAAGTACATTTCTTTTATATATCATGTATCAATGTTTTCCACCAAAAATATCAAGCAGATTCAAATGTGATATTTTATAATATTCATATGTTCCTAGATTTCTCTTGGCCATATAAAAAATACTAAACATCACATCATGAATTTCATATTAATGAATAGAGAAATCTAAAATGAAAAACTAGGAATAAAATGTCAATATTAAAAAATGATTAATAAATAATTATACATTTATATTTTACTACTTTGACACCACTTAATGTTTCTAGGGTATAGTGAATGTGGTTGCGCCCATTCCCAACAATGGGTTTTTCTTAGTTCCCTTATATTTCTATTAAATGTATACAAATAGTATCTCCAAAATCCATTTGATAAGATATTTCAAACAAAATTTATAATTAATATATAAATAATAATTACCTCTCATCATAAAATTCCTCCTTTGATGTCGAATCATTAACCATACTTTTGATACCATCATTGTGATAAAGGATTTAGGGAAAGAATCTATCTAGGGGTATATTAAAGTGTTCCATAAACCCCAAAATTTCATTGATGGATACTTTTATGTAATCACTGATGAAAAATCACATTGCATTATTCCCATTAATCAAAACTAGAAAAACATCCATACTAGAAGGAATCAATATAGTTTTCTCAAGGCCTGTGAGAGAGGAGGGGGATCGATGCTCTCCATTCCCTAGAGAATTATAGAGATTTTTCTCTATAGTAATGAGTTAATTCTCTGGGAAGTGATGTTGTCTCCAAAACATCAATTAAACTTTGAAATTATATAATCAAGTTTAAATACAAATTTTAGATAATAAGTCAGTGTACAAGTTTGTTAACCATTCTGTTCAAATTAGGGAAAACCTACATTGAATAATAATGTTGTATTATTTTCATTATTTCCATGATAGGTGAAACCATGAAATTAATTTTAATAAATTTTTTAAATAAATACATTCAAATTTTTTAAATGATATTAAATATAACATTCCCACTAAACCCTTTATCATAATCTAACAATTATCATTAGAATTTATCAAACCATGAATATTTTCTATTTATTTTTGTAAATAAATAACAATATATTATTCATTTAAAATGTAAATAAATATTATCTTCACCATCTAATAAATAAATATTTATTTAATATTAAACTCACATATTTATTCTCATGAATAACTTTTGACTAAATATACACGATCAACATAATTTAAATAATTATTTTTCCTCATAATAAGAGAATAATATTTATTCAAATATTAAATTCAAATATAATTTAATTGAGGTTCTAGATACACTTAGTGTGTGGCCCTCTTACCACTTTCTCAGTGTAATTAGGTTAACTGGCATAAAGTAAAAGATGAAATTATAGAAACATTCTAGTGCCCCTGTAGAGAAATATGTTAATATCATAACAATAATAGACCTTGATAAACATTTAAAATACAATATATAACTCTTACAGAAAAATATCGGGCCTCTTAGAGTCATCCTCACCCAACCCTCGACGGCTAGGGTTTTCTCTTGTTGTAGTCTCCCCTTCCCCTCCAGCCTGATTTAGTCTGTGGATGATGTATCTGGTCTCGGCTCGACATGGTTTCACAGTGCTTCCATTCGTGGTCAGTTTCAAAAATTCCCAATGGATTGATGGATCTCAGAACAGTGTGGATCTCCCCCTACCATCGATGACAAGGCTCGGTGCATCTCCACAGTTCGATGATCTCAGCGCTTTGAGCTTTGTCAGTATGGCCTTGGATTCTCAGTTTTTGGTGAGGATCAATACAGATCCATGATTTTCTGTGCTCAACTGTTCTAGCATTGACAATGATGCCTCGAACTCTTTGCTTTTGATGTGTCCAGGCATTTCTCCCGCGGGTTCCAGTCCAGATCAACTCTTGTTTTGTAGTGATTTGGAGGGGGAGGTGTTTCTATGTTGCAGCTTATGTGATTTCTTTAGGTTTTATTTGGTATGCATGATTTGTTTCAACTCGGTGGATATGGTATTGTTGTGATTTGTTTCAACGTGTTCAATATATTTTGTTTTGCTTATCCCAGCTTAAACTCGTTGGCTCTTCTTTGCCCATTCCTTCTATAATTATTTTTACTTTGAGCTTTCACAACCTAGTGAGGGTGCACTTAAAATTATTATTGGAGCAGATTCATGCCCATACCAGCATTTCTATTTTAGGACGACCTAGACTATTTCATTGGTGGGTTTCCCTTGGAGCGATTTTGGGCTACCGAGTCCTAGGAGACGATGGATTGAACCTACTTCTGTTGGTTTGTCTTCTAGGCTTATGTGACTATGCTGGCATGGGTGTAATGTGGAGGGTAGTGTGGCTTGTCCCGAAAGGTAATTTATTGAGGCGGTATAGAGATGTTATTTAGGAATGGTTGAAAGGTTCCTTTTGTGAGGATTGTTGGAATGGTGATGCACCTAGACTCGGCCACATGGTTCAGGCTCCAGAGGATGTTTCAGAGCCGTCATTCATTGTTGTAGTGCTTTTCAGATTTGGATGTTTGAGAGGGCATGTCATTAGCCATCGGATCAGGCATGTGCTTTAATATTAGGCACTTTCTATCCATTCATCCTTTAAATGTTGGTTTTCTTTTTCAGGTTCAATTGCCGGGAGGGGTAGCTCCATGGTGTAAGTTTGGTTTGTCTTTCTTGACCTTCATATCACGATATTTCCTTTGTCGATGATGTATGTTAGGATCCCCCCTTCTTCCCATAAATGGGGGATTTGTTTAAAATAAAAATATGAATGCCTATGGACCATTGTATGGAATATAATACTATCCATTTATCAAGATATATTATCAATAAGGATTCATAATTGTCTCATATAACAATATTCTTGAATATATTTATTTTAATTTCCTAAAATGAACACTTTGATAAAAATATCATGGATATGGACTTATCTAGATAGTTCTATTCCAATCAATGGGTCAGATACATCTACTTCTATTTACCTGAAATTGAAAAACCCTTTCTTGACTTATTCATAAATATCATATCATTCACAACACACCAAACATACCCTACCTGTTCATGAGCATATGTTATCATGATTTTCATTAAAATAATATGGTATGAGACTTAGGATATAAATTAAAAATAATATTAATTCCAAGGAACAATATACATGTATGCACAGAAGAATATCCATTTACAAATATAAGATGTGGAATTCTTAAGGGCTAGTTTTTTCTTATAACCTCCTATCATAGATATTACCAGGTACAAACATTAGGAGAAGAAGTCTCATTATATTATATGCCTCAAACACCTGATATACTACATCATCTATGTTAAATCAGATAGATTTCATCTATTCATAGAACATATATTTAAGGAAATTATAGAAACAATTCAAGGATATCATCATTGTGTGTAATTTCAATGACCTTTCCATGTTATTGATACTATTAGGTAGTTATAACATTTATAATTGAAAGAAAAACACTCATAATGTGAGAATATATTTATTAATATTCAAGACAAAAAATATATAAATAATATATGTATTAAGTAGTTGGTTCTAGGAAACCAACTCCAACAGAGTCAAACATAGAATAGAGTCAAGTACATATATATTTCATTCTACTGACTCTCATATAATATTCATGATAATATTCTGATAAGGATTTAGTCAAAAGATATAACATGTTTTAATTTTATGAAACAATTCATACTATGACATCACCTATCTATGAAAACACCACAATTAATTGATTCTCCCAATGTATACACTTCATCTATTGAAGTGAACTTAGATCCTTGGTTAGGGCCACATGTATAGTATAATTATAGTATAATGTGATTACATATTTCTGTTAGGAACTATATCAAGCTCCTAGATTAATTTAGGTATCCACAGTGATTCTTTAGCAACATCATATTAAAAATATACTCAGAACCTATTCTAGATTCTTTGAACAATTGATGATTGAGCTCATCTAGATCATTGAACCTCAATTTAGGGTAAATACATATCCTCACTATGATTTCAAATCATCATTATATATCCATAAGCTAACATATTTATATCCCCTAATAAATAGCTCCGTATCACTGATACAAACTAATAAAATATCTTCTGTATGCCTTAAATACTTTAGAATAATTTTGAATTCTATCCAATAAAGGTATCCGATATCTACATGATATCTTGCATCCATTCTCATGATATTGGAATCTTGAAGTTTGGTATCTATCATAGAATACATGACTAAATCTATTAATGATGAAAAAATTAGGTCCATTCATTGTCACTCCTATTATACATGAGCATAAATTTTCTTTTAGAGATGAATTACATGTGACAATAAAATCCCATATTTCATTGTTCCATAAAAAATATTTTTAGTACCTTATCGACATATATACCCTATGTAAGTACAAGAATAGTGTTAGATATATCAGGAATGGTTTTGATCCCAAGAATATAGGCTTATTCACTTAATCCCTTCATAGAGAAGCATGTTATCAACCACAGTCTTAACAGACAATAAAAATGGGATCGAATTTCCCATTAGTAATATTTCTTCCACATATAATACATGAAAAATGAAAGAACTCCCTCTAAACCACTTATAGACACCCACATCACATTCATTATTTATGAAGCCAAATTCCCTTAAAAATTCTTCAATGTGAATATTGTATGATCCAGATTCATGTTTCAACCCATAAATTGATCTGTTCATGTTTCATACATTATTATCATCTCTTGGAGTCAGAAAAACCCATGGTTGTTTAATATATAAATCTAACACAAGGTTTTAATAATGTAAATATGTTTTGACATATATCTTTCAAGTATCTTAATATTGTAACACTACTATGGAAATTATAATTATGATATATTTAATCATAGAAACTGATGGAAATGTTTCTCAATAATCTATGAGTAGATGTTTCATAAACCCTTTATCTACTATATATAATTAATATTTATTAACATTACCTTCCATGTTTATTTTATTATTTTATACCCATTTGAATGAAATATGTTTCATTTTTACCAGAGGATCTATCAAAACACAAAAATTATTTTAATATATTGAATATATATTTGAAAGAATGACTTCATTCCATATTTTATATTTTTTTACTTTCTTACCACATCGTTACAGGATAAAATATCATCAGTGTTTACTAATAATGGGACACAATTTCTGGTGAGTTGAAAATATTTTTCATTTGGTTCTCAAACCCATCGAGTGCCCCAAAACATAACTTCTCACATTGGAATAACTTCTTTTTGGGGGTTTGTGGAATTTTTTCTTACGAAAACACATTTGTATATTGAGTATTAAATTCATCAATTTCAATCCTTCTCCAACTATGCCTTTTGGAGATTTTGTCCCTCTCATGAAGTAATGTCTATCTTTCCATTATTACCTTTTTTATGAGGTTTCATTTAGATAATATTCCCTTTTTTAATAGGATATCCTATAAATGTACTCTCCATGTCTCATTGTGCTAGTATATTATTAGACATTCCTTAAAAACATTATATATCCCCATACACATTTATGTAAAAAAACCATCCCATGTATTAATACATATGGAATTATTCATTTTTATTTAATTTGAACTCTGTTAATTTTGTGTTATATATCTTATAATGTATATCCCAAAAAAGAAAAATGGAAGATTTTCAACACTCATCGTCATCATCACCATGTATGATAAGGTTTTATTCCACATTTTAATTAAACCATTCTGTTGATTGGTAAAATGATGAGTGAATTGAGATATAATCCATAAATCCCTATTGTAGTCATTAAACTCTTACTTAATATATTCTCCACCTGGATCTGATCAATGTTTATATATCTTTTCACCCACCAAATTTTATAATTCATGATTAAAATAATTTAATTTCTAAATAGATTCATACTTATATCTCATTATGTAGACATATACATTTCTAATTATTTCATCAATTAGTGTTATAATGTGTGGGAATCCAAAAATATCTTCAAATGAAAAAAAATTTACACATAGACGTGTGTTGAAATTCAAGAATCTTTTGGTGTTTTTTATGCTTTCTACTATTTGAAGGTTTATTAAATTTACCCCTTAAGAAAGTGGGAAACATACCACGTGGTTTTAGTTCAAAATAATATATATTATCCATTTTTATATAACATTTCCAAGAATATATCATTTATATGATCAATTTAGTGATGTAGTAACTTTGTGTGACGTGACTTATGTGAAATAGATTCCTAATCAATTTTAAAGACTAGGTTATCATAATCTATTACATGAGTACTTTTATAAAGGTGTACTATACCAATACAAATTCTAACTTTGTAAAATTAAAAACTTTTATTACGAAACAAGAATAATAATACATTCATGTATGAATTAAATTTAAATATAAGGTCTTTGATACCAATATGGATATAATAAATGTTTTTCAATACCATAATCAACCCCATATAAAAATAAAGGTTTTTGGATTCTATATAGAATGTAAGAAGTATTTATCCCATGGTATCTTGAATATCTACATAAACTCTATAAATATTATTTAATATACATGATACAAATATTTTAAAAAAAATTATTTCTTAAAAACCTATACCTATAACCCAATGAGTTGATATTATGTGATTACATTTGATAACAAACAAACCAAAATATCCCCCATGCATCCTCATAATTCTATATTTCTTGTTCCAATATCCCTTCTTACCACATGAAAACCATTGTTTACATTGTTACATATCCTACCTTTCGGTGTTTCTTCTCTTATTTGGGTGATGTAAAAGATCATTAGACTTGGTACGAGCCATAAAGAAATTTTCCATTCCCTTCATCTTACATACCATATATATTGATGGTTTTTCATTATTCGTATACATATATTCATGGAAAATTGTGGTAAGAATAGAGATACTTTGGGTGTGTAATGAAATTATGGGGCTAGTATGAAACTCATCGGGTATATTATAACCCAAGATGTAAAGTAAATCAATATAGTCTATCATCAGGATTACATGATTTACAACTAGATTCACTTCCCTAATCCTTCATATAAATAGTTCCATAGAGATATCACACCACTCATATAATTAACTATCCAAGTATATATCACAAAGATGATACAACATGGCGTATGTGTTTATGTTTTCATGAAACATTCAAGTCTCACTATTCATGGATGAAAACATCAAACACTAGAAAAATAGTGAAATATCCAAGTGTTTCAGTTTGTCAGATATCTATCCTTACTCACACTTTTAGAAGGAGCATCCAAAACATGGGACTCTAATATGTAAGACTTATACCATTGGTATACTTTTATTCATATGTACATGTTTCACGTCAAAAAGTTTATATATTATAGGAGATTATATTTTTCGATGGAATATCATTATGATAGAATCAATGAATCATTAAATGATATCATCTATAAAAAATAACGTATTCTTTTAATGATTCATCATATTTACTATAATTTTACAAAATAAATTTTTTTAGTCTCCCACTATTTTGTGAAATCTCAATATCCTCTACTATTAGATTCAAGACATACTATCATATGGATATTATAATGAAATGGAAATATATTCCCCATCCAATAACATAGATGCGGGGCATAATTTGTTTTTATGATATTTATGTAGGATTTATTTCCAATAACATTAACTCAATGATTGATGATCCATTGATTGAAATCCCTAATTATAAAATATCAGATTTATATTTTATCAACACTTTCTTCAAAGTTGCAACAAGTCTCATAGAAGAAATCAACGCTTGATTTGAAATTGGGTATGTCTACCCAAAACTGTTGTAAAAGCTCCAATATAATTGAAAGCACCCTAATTGAGTCCATACAATTACTTTTAACTATGGTCATATTTGAAACCATGTAATGATATACTATACCAATTAATATTTTTATTGAGGTATTTTTATATTATGTGTAAATTTACTTTATTTTATCTTTTTATATACTCGTTAACATTGTGTGGATTTAGCTTAATTAATGAATCATTTATTACAAGAAAATTTTCTTCGAATACATTTATTTTATTCCTTATTACATAATTGTTAATTTAGTTATTTAATGTAATGGGGTTTTAAAATCTAATAAACATAAATAACTATCAATGATTTCGGTAAAGGTAATATAAATACGTTACATGATCATGAGATTTTCTATTGGTTGGTTTATCGAGATGAAAAAAATCAAACCCATAACCCGTGGAAAATAATTCCTAGAACAAGGGTTGGTTTAAGTTGTTTTATTCCCGAAATTATCTCTTGGATCCAGTGTATCTCGTTGGTTTGTTTCACCTCAAATTTGGTTTGGAACAACCTCCTCTCCTTGGAGAACAATCCCATACATGTATTTACTCACACATAGGTGAGGGGAACATGGGTATGGGAATAAAATAAATAATCAAGGGACATTCCAGTCTCATATATTAAAAGTGTTAAGGATTCTAGTAAAGTAATCATATTTAATTTAATAAAACATCTATCTCATATAAAACCTTTAAAATAAAATAAAATAAAGTAAAATTGAACATATACATTGGATGGACATTCTAATGATCATCCACATCTTAAATGAGGATTTATTTAATAAACTCACTATAATTCAATGATATTAATTTTTTATTAAGATAAATTGCTTGAATTTATAAATTTATTAACTTATTAATTAATTTATTAATATTTATTTTTTTCATCTGAATATACTTGGATATTATCATCTTATATAATTTTAAATAAATTAAATAAAATAATTCAATTTATTATTTATACATAAATGTTGAGTAATGACAATGGAGAGGATGTAGACCCTTCAATTCAGTTTTGAATTAAATTTAGAATTTAACACGACATGTATTGAAGGTTACATGATGTGAACCCTTATACATAACATGTACTTTCTCTACTATGTTGTATAATTACGCTATATATGGCCATGGTCATGTACTATATACTTAAATGGAATGTAGAATACACGACATGTCAAGATATTACAAGGATTGATGGTTTTATGTTAATATGTATAGATTTCACAAAATTTATGACAACATGACACACCTTGAATATAAATAGTGTGTACCGCTGGAAATTACCATGAAGTAAATAATATGTACGGTGACCATACACACCAAGTTGTTCCATAAATCATGAAGTGACTAATTTATACATTTATGGTTATAGTAAATGTTATAATTAATTTTATTTAGTGTAATTAATTATCATGTTTCACAACCTAACACAAAGTATAGTCCCTGTGAATGCGTACGAGTTGCACAATTTGTATTAGCCACCACATTCTATGTACGTTTTTGTCTATATATCAATATCATATTCCCATGGACTCGTCTTACATTTCATGTAGACATTTATGAGCTACACAATCTGTATTCTAGATATATGTTTGGTAGTCACAAATGGTTTGTGATTCTATATTATAAATCAATATGTGATGTGTAATTAATTCATGTCACATACTTTTAATTGATGTTTTCCACAATTCATATAGGAAAATTCATGTGGGGTTATATGGTGTGTATTCCAGTTTTACTCCATGTAACTGGTCATGCAGCATAACATCTGGCCTAATAAATATGTAATGTGTAATGATGTTTTGCACAATACTCCCACAAGATGTGCTCTGATTTCTAAAACTTGTCTTAGAGTTATGAAAAAGGGTACATGATATGTAATTTTCAATTACACATTATGTATTTGTGTTATCTAGATAGAATCTTTAGCAACCCTATTTATTACCATTGAGAAATTTTTATGTTTGTATAGACTTTTATTCGTCATATGAAAATACATCAATTTGATATCTCGTATTCTGGATTAAATATTAGAAAAAAATCAAAATAAAAAATAACTATAAAATTATTATATTGATAAATGGTTAATAATTAATTTTAAATTAATATGTGATGTCTTTGATACTACTTGAACGTTCTAGGGGAATAACATATGTGGTTAGGCCCAGGCTCAATAATGATTTTTTATTAGTTTCCCCAAATTTCTTCTTATAACTAGATTCATATAAACCCTTATACCATTGAAAAAATATATTTCACATGAAATTTATAATTAAATATATATAGTAATTTACTCTCATTTAATATTTATTTATTAATTTTTGAATAAGTTTACCACTCTTGTCATACCACTATTACGATGAAGGATTCAGGTGTAGAATCCCATTACTGGTATCCACATGTGTTCCATGATCCCCAGAACATCACTGATAGATCATTAAATGATAAAACCAAAGGATAATCTCCTTCTGTCATTCCCATTAATCACAAATAGAAATCCATCTAGACTTATATGAATTAATCTAGTTCTCTGGAGTCTTGACTGGGAGGAGGAGGATTGATTCTCCCTATTCTTAAGATCATTATAGATAAAGTTCTCTGTATGATTTATAGAATTATCTAGGGAAATATACTGTTCAAAACAAATGAATTAACCCTATAAATGATTTAATCAGGTTTAAATACTTATGTTATAGAATAATATATTATATAAGTCCATTACAATTCAATTTATTCTAAGAGAATCCAATACCAAATAATAATAATAATAATATTAATAAAAATAATAATTCTTTGACCTATGAAATACTTTTATATAATTTAAATATCATTTATTAAATAAATAAATGAATATTTATTTACATTATATTAAATTTATCATTGCCCACATTCCATTAACTCTCTCAGATATTTATTACTTTTGATTTTCAATTTTATCTTCTTAATAATCTATTTATTTAATTCCAACATCCATGGGAATACTCAATTTCTTTTAGTTATTCATTAAAAACTACTTTAGTAATCCATGAACATACTTCTATTGAGTTAATATAATTAAATCATATCATATTACAATATTTAATAATATAAAGAAATTAATCTCTTAATAGATATTAATTTTGACCATATTCTTAAATTTTGAAGAAAAATAATTTTATAAAATATCTCACGAAATTAAAAAATTATTTATGATGAAAAAATAAAAATATTTTCTTCATGTATCTTTTAGATAAATATTTTTACCCACTTTTATATTACCAAACATCATATACTTCAAATAGGTGCCCAATATGTGATAGTAATTTTTTGGTATTTATTTAATAACTATATACAGTTTTTTATTTTATGAACACTTGATCTAAAACTATAATGAGGTAATTTATAACTAATTTACTTTTTGTCATTTGTGGTGCATTAATTTAAATGGAAATTATCATAAATAATATGTCATGGAAAATGATATCAAAATTATTATTATTTATGAAAGTTAATCTCTAAAATGAAAATGTATAATGTTATTTCATCCAAAATAAGGATTCATCAAAAATAAAAATTTACAAAAAGATTATAATCCTTCAAAAATAACATTTTATGACAAAATTATTATCCATAGAAAATAATTTTTGAACGTATCTATGAATGAAGTAATGATTCATCACAAATAGTATATGTGATATAATGAAAATTACATATAAAATTGTAAAAAAATAAAAAATTAAATTAACAATTATAAAAAATTCAAACATATAATAAACAACAAACTATTAACATATTATAAGTTTATAAAAAAAATCTTTAAATTATTTTGGGGTAGAGGGAGGTGGAATATTTGTATTAATATGTGGAGGGAACTTCATCCCTAAACCATATTGAATTATTCAAATGTACTCCATCATATATCATTTTACTACTCCTATTGATGAAATTTTTGCCCTTATTGCTAATTCCACTCTTCCTTATCATTTCTCAAACTTTGTATAATCACATCTTGATCTCATATACTCTTCTCATAATCTATAATAGATGGTATATAACACCCCTATATTTTATGAGATATATTTATTTTAATTTCTTTTATATCCTATGTTGTACGGTACACCACGATTATCTTGCACTATATGCAACATCGTATTAGCTTGCAGTATACGCAACACAATTCTTGGATCATGTTACACACAATTTCATGTTCACAACATTTAGTGTATATATATATATATTCAATTTATAAATGAAATATTGTTGGATTTTGTTATACGCAACAACAAAGGTGTCTTGCACTACACGCAACCCTGACTTGTCATGCATTACACGCAATCGCAACCTTCCTCAACAGAGTGTGTTTTACGCAATACCGGGTTTCACTAAACAAAAATATATAATTATAATATTATTATTGACTAGCTGTTTTGAATAGTATTATCTAAATTTTGAATTTTATTACATTATTATTCATCTTACACATTTTCTAGAACATGGTATGAGAACATGAAAAAATTTTCAGGTAAAATAAGTATTTTTCAACAATGTAATTTTGCCATATTTTGATGGAGCATCCACCTTAAATCTAGTTTTTTACATTTTGATAAGTTCAATTTGAAAAAATAAAATTCTTATTTTGAATTAGGATATAAAAATTTACTTTGGATAAATTTTTCATATTATTCTGATAAATTTCATATTTTAATGAATAGTAAAAACATGCTATATTTTAATTACAAACAACTTTTTTCATCGCAATACTTTATATAGTTAAATTATAAATCTGAATGGTTTTAAAAATATATATAGAATATATTTTTAACATTTAATTTAATTTATGTCATTAACATTAATTTTACATTGAATTCGTGGGTAAAAACATTGCAATCTTTGGCAATGTTTTAACATTTAAAACCTGTTTTTTTAACAACGGGATTAATTTTAAATAATTTAATGAAACTTATGTGTTTTGAATTTTGAAAAATGGATTCCATTTTTGAATTCATTGGGTCCAAATTTTGTTAATAGGTTACTTTTAATTTTTTTGATATTATGAATAGTAACTTCGGTAATTTTTATTTACTATAGTGAAAGGTAAATCTGGTAATTAAGGGTAACAATAAGATTATAAAATTACCCTAACACTTGAATAAATCTTATTGGATTAATAAAAGTAGACCAATATCACATAAGGGTCGTACTAGATTCATTTCATGGACTTTTGACAATGAAATAATATAATTATTTTTAAAACCAAAGAAAGTGACAATATATAACTCTCTTAAATATTATAATTATAATAATTTTAATTTAGTGATAATCTTCAAGAATCATTGAACATGAAGAGTCTAAAGAAATATAATAAACCTATCTACACCATATGAATTTATTTATATTTTTTATATATTAAATAAATATTATTAAAGCTGACACAATCGTGATGTTGAAATTATTTTATTGATTAAAATATCAAAATAAATGATTTTAAAAATATTAAATTAACTAATTAATGTGATCCATGATTTTTCTAGATGAATATGACTTTTTATTAATCTATTAAATAGGTTTTTTCGAAAATATATTCTTTTTTTATTTTATTTAAATTCAAATAAAATAATTGTGTCAAAATTGACACTATCGATATTTTATAAAACTAAGATATTATTAAATTATTTAAAATTCATAAAAATATTTAAAAAATAAAATTGAAAATTAAATGTTATAAAAGGTTATAACGTATCCAATTATTGGAAATTGACAACATTTAAGTATGTATTTAAAAAAATGTAATATTTAGAATTATATTATCACAAATAAAATTAAATAGATTAAATAATGATAAAACAAATTGATAAGGTTAAAAATAAACATAAAACAAGTGTAAATTTAATTGTTTTATGAGATTACAACCCTATATCATCTCATCTTAGAATTTAGTCATTTTTGGAGGTTTTTAGGTGGGGTTTCATTTTAATATTAAATAATATTTTTTATGTTTCCCAAAGTGCCCCTCTCCTCACCTATATAAGGGTACCTCTTCCCTCTTATCAATACACCATTTTGAACCTTCACGCTAAGCCAACCCCTGAACATTTCCCTTCTAAACTTTTCTATAAACATTATAGGGGTTATGGTATCCTCAAGCGACCAACTATATTGCCTTAAGTGGAAGCTTAAAAGAGTTGCGTCGAAGAAGAGGAAATCTCTTCTACCGATTCTTTCATGTTTCTTTATACTTCAGATTCTTCTTATTTAGTTGTTTAATTATAAAGAAATAACATAAGTATCATTAATATTCTCATATGTTATTATAAATATGAAACAACCCCATTTTCACTTTTTATCCATCCTACAGAAAGCGAAATCACTGCACGTGCGTACGTACGGAATACCGTCTCTAGGCCGTGGTGTAATCTGTTTTTCCACCACCACCATAATTGGATGGGTATAATGGTGTCAGGAATAACTATATATGGTTATTATAACATCATACTAGTTCTGATATATTATATCATCCACTCCAATTCCATTCAAAAATTATGGGAATGATATCATCGCTAGTTCGTATGTATGGATTACCGTCTCCACGACGCGATGAGATTCATTCTCCATGTTAACGATTCAAGAATGATTATAAAGTATATATATTGAATAATAATGAAATATATGACATAATGAAGCTACTATATATATATATATATCTCATCTACTTACTTCTATTCAAGTCAATAAGGAAAGGTAAACATCGTTCATGTGTACCTATGACCTACCATCTCCATGAACTGTGTATTTCATTCCATTTATCGATCTATTTTATATATGTATATTCTGAATATATATTATATTTAAATTATGTTTTACAATCTGGATGTATATAATCATGATATATGTAATCATATGAATAATTACAAGTAAAAATGTGTACTATAAATGAAACGATTTTACCCAAAACACTACTTTAAATGGAATTTACAAAAGAACGGGTAATATAAAGTCATAAGTGAACCATATATGATATCATAATAGTGAACATGATTCAGTAATAAATCATTGAAATTATTTATATTTTTATACAGTAGGTTTGAATATATATGATGCATATCAGACATAAGGTAAGGGAAAATCACTCAATCACATTTTTATCTGAGATTGTTTATACATAAAACTTTATTGGGGAATAGTTATCATCCACAAGAATGTTTCCTCAATTTGTAATATTATTTCTATCCTCATACAATTGTTTAAATCCAATTTTAACCTTTTGGGAGTAAAATATATGAAATGAATCTATTGTCGTTTTTAATACGAGGTACTTTTTGACTTTCCATCCAAAGTATTAGATGAATAATTTTTTTAAATTATACGGCATGAATGGAATTTTATGATTTCATAGAACATTATTTCCATGATGCTTAATTTACATGTTTTCAATTTTATTTTTAATCAACTAATTTTAGTTTAAAATTGTATGACATGATAAGAAAGGTAAAATGTTTTTGAAGTAGAAAGGATATTTTTATCAAGAATGGAGTTCAAGTGTTTTATCAAAATTATATTCCATCTAAGATAATATAGGGTTATATTTCTATCCTTATTTTTTACATTGATTTGATTATGTTAAGATTGAATTAATTTTATAATGTCCTTTTATCATATATGGACTATGTTTTGATGACACGATGTTTAAGAATCCCATTTTTATTACATGGGTTATGCTATGATTAATTTTTTGTGGAACAAATAAGAATGGTTTCATTATGAGATGGGTGAGACCTATATCTACCTCCAATTAATTGGGTAAAGATTTATATCTCATGAGATAGACATGGAGGGAGTGTTATGTTATTCTGGTTTAGTGATATAGGACTGGAAGGAGGAGTGAACACGGTTCAGAAGGGGAATTTGTCCACTAAGATGGTCTTGTAGCAATTCCTTGGATAATATGGAAAAAATATCATGTGCTTAATGGTTTTCCACAATTTCATGTTTTATTCCCACGCTATATTATAATGATTGATGTTCCATTATGATATATGCCTTATGTACTTCCATGATTTATGTCTTTGCTAATGATTTTTATATTTAGATTTTATGTTCATGTTTTTTGCATTCAAATGTTTATGGATTGTTTTATGTTCTCTATGTTTACCCTTACTGAGCATTTGAGCACAACCATTTTATGTTTTCTTTTCCCTAGTATATAAAGAAAGGTTTTAGGTATGAAAACCAAATCCGGAGATATTTATGGGAGATGTTGAAGATCTTTCACCATGATTAGAAGATTATTTTTCCATGTTTCCAACGAAACAAAACTATTATGGTCCCTGTCTGTTTGTTTTTGTTATGTATTAAGTATTTGTCAATAGTAATGAAATGTCCATGTACATCAAGCTTGGGTCTCTATGGTTGGTATCAGAGGAAAGGTTTAATTAATCTTTAGAAGCTAGGATGTGAAAACTTTAGTGATATCCATATAGATATTTCTAAGGTATGTCTAGGGATGTCCCTATAGATAAGTATATGCATTGGTAATAGTCCTAGAGTTACGGTAACAATCTTAGAATTAAACCTAAGTTGTTAGATATTGAAGGTACTCTCCCTTTATTATGTTGTTTTCCTATCATGATTTTTTCCTCTCACACTATTATTTTTGGGTTTTAGACGATGGATGGAACTCGAAGGAACCATGTTGATCAATGTAATGGATTATGCAATGATTATCCTCCTGAAGAAACCAATGTTATGGGAGATGGAGTTCGAAATCATATTTCTATACTAACACAATATAGGAATCATTCTGAACATCCAAATGATCAGATAAGGGAACAACATTCTATTTATTCTTTCATAAAGCAATGTCCACCTTATTTCAATGGGTCTTCAGATCCACTTGTTACTGAACAATGGATAAGTACCATTGAAAATATATTTTCCAAACTTCACTGTTCAGAACAGGAAATAGTCCATTTAGCTGTTTATCGTTTAAAAGGTGAAGAAGACTAGTGGTAGACTCTAATTAAGAATAGAAGTCCCCAAGAGGAAATTTCATCCATTGAATGGGGAGAGTTCATGAACTTGTTTTTCAATAAGTACATCCCTCGTATTCTTTGAAAAAATATGGAAAAGGAGTTCCTTGAGCTTAAGAATAAGGATGATGAATCTGTTGGTATATAAAATGTGAATTTTACAAGGCATTCACGGTATGAATCTGGATTTATCATTCAACCTGAAAGTAATGTTGATCGATTCTTCAGTGGCTTAAAACCAAGTCTTCAAAGAGAATTATCTATAAGAGACTTCAGTAGAAATGAAGAAATTGTGCATTGTGCTATCAAGGAAGAACTATAAGTTTCTGTTACATATCCATGTAATGGTTTTGATAAGAAACAAAAGATGGAGTTCAAGGAAAAATCTCATAACAGTGGTGAAAAGAAGGTGAATGATTCTTTATCCTAAATGTGTGGAAGGAATCATGGTGGAGATTGTCTAAAAGGAACTAGAAAATGATTCAAGTGTGTAGAAAAAGTTCATAGAGTATATGAGTGTCGATGTAATGGGAAAAAGGTTTCTAATGACGTGAATAGAGAAAAGACTATAGAGAAAGCTCCACCAACACTTTAGTGCTACAAGTGCAAGGAAAATGGGCATTATGCTATCCAATGCCCTAATCCAAGGGTTAATGATCATCGACATCAACAACCTCTTAAGGAAAAGGATAAGGGGAGGTAACACGCGATCACTACTGGAGATGTTGAGTATGAAAACGATGTGGTTGAATGATAATGTGTTTATGTAACTAGAATCCAAAATAATGTTGTGGAATCTCATTTATAGTATCGTGGAATATTGGAATATCAATATATTGTTATATTTTGGTTTTTAATAATTTTATAGTACCATTAATCATGAAAAGTGATTGAACTTTTTTTGGAAAATAGATGATATGCGCATAATGAAGGGATTAAGAGAAAATAATATATTTGATGGTATTCATGATCTCATTATCGATATATGGGCAAAGTGATATCATGGTTTGAGTATATATAATTTTTGGAATTTTGGTATGTGGAAAGTGTTAACTTTGGACAACATTCATATTTTCACTATGTTTTTATAGTAATTCATTTTTCAAGAGACTACATAATTATGGAACATGACAATCATGAACTACCATATGAGATATGGGAGACAAATGTTAAGTGGATTTAGTTCACCTCCTTTGTTTTTTTAATTTTTAGAAGGATTTTAATGTTATCCATTTATGGATAGTATATGTTATTTGTCAATTTAAGATTGATTTATTATCACACTATAGGTGGACTTATATTAACATGTTCTTACCTTTTTGTTGAGAATATATTGAATGACTTATCATTCTATCGCATGATCTTCTAATGCTTCACAAATGACAAATTCAACTTCATTTTTTAATAGATGAAGTGGAAATTGTTCAAGACGCAATCAAAGGTGAGATTATACCAAAATCAAGTAAGTATTTCTTTTAATTAAAATTCTTAAACATTAGGAAAATGATCTTGAAAACCAAAAATGTTGTCCTAGTTCCCTTATATCCGATGAATCAGATGGTACCTTAGATCATCACAAATTTATGGTTTTGTGATTGTTGGCTTTTTTCATAGCCATGCTCTCTACCACTCTCCATCAGAACATGAAGATTATAATTCTATTCTATATAAATATTTTCAACAATGTTCTCCTATGTTGAAACCCAATGATGAGTCAATTTGGGTATCATTTATGTCTCTTACTTTTGTTTTTAAAATTATTTTTAGTACTGCTTTTTACAATGTGGGTTTCAATAAAAGAATCTTACAAGCGGTAAATGATTTATAACCACAACAAATTTCGAGGGGGGAATTCATTTTATGTTGGGTAGAATGTAAAACCCCTAAATTTTATGAGATATAATCTTTTTAATTTCTTTCAAATCTTATGTTGTATGCTACACCAAGATTATCTTTCACTATACGCAACACCGTATTAGCATGCAGTATACGCAACACTATTCATGGATCGTGTTACACAAAATTTCACGTTTAAAAAATTGATTGTATATATATTCAATTTATAAATGAAATATGATTGTATTTTGTAATACATGACAACAAATTTGTCTTGCACTACACACAAACCTGACATGGCTTGCATTACACGCAATCGTGACCTACCTCGATAGTGTGTGTTGTACGCAATCACTAAACAACGATATATAGTTATAATATTATTATGGAATAACTTTTATGAATAGTATTAACTAAATTTTTAATTTTATAACATTATTATTAATCTTACAAATTTCTAGAACATGGTATAAGAAAAAGATAATGTTTTTAGGTAAAATAAGTATTTATAAAAACATTTAATTTTGCTGCCTTTTGATGGCGCACCTACATAAAATCGAGATATTGAAATGTTTATAAGTTCAATTTGACAAAATAAAATTTTCTTTGGAATCAGGATATAAAAATTTTATTTGGATAAATTTTTCATATTATTCTGATAACTTTCATATATTAATGAATAGTAAAAACACACGAAATTTTAATTAAAAATAACTTTTTCATCGCAAAAATTTATATGGTTAAATTATAATATTGAATGGTTTTAAAGTACAAATTGAATATATTTTTACCAAATAATATAATTTATGTCATTACCATTAATTTTACATTGAATTCATAGGTAAGAACATTTCAAACTTTGCCAATGTATTAACTTTTAAAACCCGTTTTCTTAACAACGGGATTAATTTTAAATTAATTACAGAAACTTCTATGTTTTGAATTTTGGAAAATGGATTACATATTTTAATTCGCTGGGTCCAAATTATGTTAATTGGTTACTTTAATTTTTTTATATTATGAATAGTAACTACGATAATTTGTATTTAATAGAGTTAAATGTAAATCTGTAATTTATGGTAAAAATATTATTATAAAATTACCCTAACACTTTCCAAAATCCAAATGAATGAATAAAAGTCAACCCATATTACCTTAGGGTCTGAATATATTCATTTCATAGACTTTTGAAAATGAAATAATATAATTTTTATAAAAACCAAAGAAATTCACAACCTATCACTCTCGTAAATCTTATAAGTATAATAATTTTAATTTAGTGATAATATTTATGATACATCATACATGAATAGTCTGCAGAAATATAATAAACTTATATACACCATGTGAATTTATTTTTAATTTTTAAATATTAAATAAATATTATTAAAGATGACATAGTAGTGATGTTGAAATTATTTTATTGATTGAAATATCAAATAAACGGTTTTAAAAATATTAAAATAAATATTATCTGAACTAATTAATGTGATCCACGAATTTTATAGTTGATTATGAATTTTTTTAATCTATTAAATTGGTTTTTTAGAAAATATATTCTCTTTGTATTTTATTTAAATTCAAATAATTTAATTGTGTCAAAATTGACTCTTTCGATATTTTATAAAACTAACATATTATTAAATTATTTAAAAATCACAAAAATATTTAAAAACTAAAAGATTCAATTATATGGTCTAAAGAGTTATAATGTATCCAATTGTGGGAAATTGACATCATTTAAGTATGTATTTATGACAATTTAAAATTTATAAATTTATTACCACAAATAAATTGAAAATAATTAAATAATGATAAAACAAGTTGATAGTGTTTAAAATAAACATAAAACATGTCTATATTTTATTGGTTGATGAGATTACAACCCTATCTCATATCATATTCTAATTTAGACATTTTTGGAAGTTTTTATGGGGGGTTTTATTTTATTATTAATTAATATTTTTAAGGTTTCCAAAAGTGCCCTTCTCCTCTCCTATATAAGGGCACCTCATCCCTATTCTCATTACACACTTTTTAGACTTCAAGCCCAGCCAAACCCTGCCCATTTCCCTTAAAAAATTCCCTATAAACATTATAGAGGTTCTGGTCTCCTCAGAATACCAGCTCTAGTGCCATAAGAGGAAGTATAAAAGAGGTGCATCGAAGAAGAGGAAATCCCTTCTACCAATTCTTTCAAGTTTCTTTCTTCTTAATCTTCTTCTTTATTAGTTGTTTCATTATAAAGTAATAACATAAGTTTAAATAATATACATATATGTTATTATGAATATGAAACCTCGCAATTTCACCTTCTATCCATCATACGGAAAACGAAATCACCGTGCATGCATACATATGAAATACTGTCTCCACGCTGTGGTGTAATCTGTTTTTTCAACCCAACCGTACATGGATTAGAATAATGGTGTAAATAATAAATATATATGGTTATTATAACATAATAATTATTCTAAGATATTATATCATCCAATCCAATTCCATTCAATAATTTTGGTAATGATATCATCGCTCATTCGTACGTACGAATTACCGTCTCCACGACGCGATGAAATTCATTCTCCATGTTAATTATTAAAGAATGATTATAATGTTTATATAATGAATAATAATGAAATATATGACATAATGAAGTTACTGTATTTATGTGTATATATAGATATATATGACTTCTACTTACTTCCATTCTAGTCATTAAGGAATGGAAAACAGCGTTCATGCGTACGTTCGGCCTACCATCTCTATGAACGGTGTATTTCTTTACAATTATAAATCTATTATATATATGTATATTATGAATATATTTTATATATAAATCATGTTTTACATTATGTATGTATGTAATCATGATCTACGAAATCATATGAATAATTACAAGTCAAAATATATACGATAAATGAAACAATTTTACCCAAAATGATGCTTTAACATGGAATTTACAAAAGAATGGGTAATATAAAGTCATAAGTGAACCATATATGATATCATAACAATGAATATGATTATTTAATAATTCAATTACATTATTTAAATTATTATAAAGGAGTTCCGGATACATACGAAGCATATCGGGTATAAGGTAAAGGAAAATCTCGCAATCTCATTTTTATTCGAGGTTGATTATACTTCAGAATTTACTACGGAATAATTATCATCCACATAATTATTTCCTCAATATGTAATATTATTTATATCCTCCTACAATCGGTTAAATTCAATTTTACCCTTTGGTGAGTAAAATATATGAAATGAATATTTTTTCATTTTTAGTACGAGGTACTTTTTGACTTTTCCGGCCAAAGTATGAGAAGATTAGTTTTTTTAAATCTACAGCATGAATGGATTTTTGTGATTTCATATAACATTATTTACATGAAGCTTAATTTACAATTTAACAAGTCTATTTCAAATCAATTTCTTTTAGTTTAAAATTTTATGATATGATAAGAAAGGTAAAATGTTTTTGAAGTAGAAAGGATATTTTCCTCAGGAATGGAGTTCAAGTGTTTTATCAAAATTATATTCCATATAAGAAAATATAGGGTTATATTTCTATCCCTATTTTTACATTGATTTGATTATATTATGATCAAATTAATTTTATGATGTCCTTTTATCTTATATGGATTATGTTACGGTGGCATGATGTTTATGAATCCAATTTTTATTACAAGGGTTATTCTAGGATTTATGTTTTGTGGCACACATAATAATGGTTTCATTATGATATGTGTGGGACCTATATCTCCCTCCAATGCATTGGGTACAGATTTATATCTCATGAGATAGACATGACTGGAATGGTAAGTTAATCTATTATAGTGATACAGGACTAGAATGAGGAGTGAACTCGGTTCAGAAAGGGACTTTGTCCACTAAGATGATCTTGGCAGCAATGCCATGGATAATATGGAAATCATATAATGTGATTAATGGTTTTCCACAATTACATGTTTTATTCCCATGCTATTTTATAATGATTGATGTTTCTTTATGATATATGCCTTACGTACATCCATGATTTATGTCATTGCTCATGATTTTTATGTTTAGATTTTATGTTAATGTTTTGGAATTCAAATGTTTATGGATTGTTTTATGTTTTCTATGTTTACCCTTAATGAGCATTTGAGCTCACCCTTTTTATGTTTTCGTTTCCCTAGGATACAAAGAAAGGTTTTAGGTAATAAAAAAATGGTTAGATCATTATGGAAGATGTTGAAGATCATTCACCATGATTAGAAGATTATTTTTCCGAGTTTCCAAAGACACTAAACTGTTACAGTCCATCTGTGTTTGTTTTTGTTAGGTATTAAGTATTCCATAAAAATAATGAAATGTCCATGTACGTAAAACTTGGGCCTCTACATGGTAATTATTTATGACTCTTTCTTAATAATTATTTTCATTACTATAGTACCAGAATAACCAACTAGAATTGATCCTGAACCAATATAAATAATTTTTCCTTTCCTGATTCCAAACATGGTCACTAATATCTATGTTTCCTCCTTGAAAACTGAATCAAAAAATTCATCATCATCAGTATTGGTTGTTATCTTCATGATGTGACCTAGTCTTATATGCCTAATTTAAGTGTAATTATAAATTAAAATGTTTTTAATTAATTTATTTTAATTTTAAAAACAAAAATATAAATATTGAAAAAAATATGATGATTTCCCCCACAAAAAATCACTCATGTAGTATGATCTATGAACATTTTCTTGAAAACATTAATTTACATAATAGAAAATAAAACTACATAAATATAAATAAATCATTTTTTTAACAAAAATAATTATCTATATCAAATATCATATATCATCTATGTATAATAAATGTATGACTTCCTTATCTATGTGTAAATTCATACCTACCCTAATTATGTCAAAAAGATAATATCCTCCTCTAAAATCTAGTAAGAGCACGATACACCCCAAGCCTATGAATTAATATATTCAAGTAGATGATACATGAAAGGTTTATAAACTATAGTATCATAAGATCATTCAATGGATAACTTTCAATGTTTTTGGAAAAACTAATAAAATATCACATGACTAAAAATATTCAATGCCGGATTTATGGAGTCCCTCTTGCTATCATCAAGAAGAGACCATAATCACCCTAAATAATTTATACTAAAAAACTAGTAATTAAATGTCTATAAAATAAAATATGTTTCTATTTACATATTAATAGTGTTCAAACATGTTGTAACGTACCGAAATGGGATCCACTCAACCATGCAACGATCGGTTGGGTCACATAGTCTCAAGAACACATCCTCATATTCCAGAGGGTTCTGACTAGAATTGAGGGTCTAATGTTTTATAGTTGGGAGACTATACCCTCATATCATAGTTTCATAATATGTACCATAAAAAATATATTACAACGAAACCATACATAAATATAAACTATGGAAATTGGAACAAAAAGACACCATAGTAGAATGTGAATAAAAATAGATATATTAAACAACTACAGAAGCTTAAATAACCATGAAACTATGATAATAACAAGGGCTAATAGGTTGAGTCATGTACAATGCAGTCATGGAATGCTGAGATAATAAAATGGGAAATATGGGGTAAACATATAGAAGATGATATAAAAAATTACAAAAAGTTCAAAAGAATGATCCACTAACATCACAATAATTGGATCATTCCTCTACTTCCATGTTATAAACCATTGGTAAAATGAGTTAAACATATGTTGTAGGGTGCTTTCACCTCTCCATGACTACACACATGTAATCTACTCAGTTACTGACGATGTCCCATGTATGGTCTGAGATAAAATCCTAGTAGGATGTCACCAATGGTGTCTAGAAATAATCCAACCAGTGTATATAGCTAAATAATGTGCATATATAACAGAATAATAATAAATGCAATAAATAAATAAATACCATCTATCCGAGGTTCTTCTAGGACACCTAGTTGGATCTACCTACTTTAGTATAATCCAGTATAATAGTCTGATAAGTAACTAAACAAATATATATAGTAGTAATCTATATATAGTATTGTTATATATTGTATCAACCTATATGAACCAAGTACGTGAGGATGTAAGTAAGAATATACCAGGATAGTAGGTGCTAGATGGACCTAGGGATTAACTAATGCATCTACAACTAGTCTAATGAGCTCTACGCTCAAGGAGAGGGTATATTCACTGAATCTCATAGTGATTGTGAGACATCATGTTCCACACTGAAGATAAATGGGGCCAGTCTATATGCCCAACACTCATAATGGATAAACATGTAATTTTATACCCATCACCCAGATAACCGTATAATGGTGAGATATATTATCCTTAACACCCAATGTAAGGAAGAGTGAAATATCATAATCATCATGTCCCTTAACCATCTTTCCATAATCAATGTTAATGGTGTAATCATAATAAAAACAATTACTATGGAATCACCTCATAATCATTTTAATCACCAAGGCCAATATAATCATGCGCATCACACTTCATACAATTCACAATTTAAATAATATATAACAAGACCATGTCATTCCCATCCAACTTCATTTTACTTAAATAAGCAATTTAATTAATCACAGAATGAAAATTCAAAATCACGTTTATGATAAACACTTACATCCGGTTTTTTATTTCGAACAGTTATAAAAGGAGGGAAATTCCATTTCAATTATAATTCAAACACTTAGGTGGTGGTTGGATATTTAAAAAATTTAATATAAATAGGTATTTTATGCTGACACGCCTAATAAGGTGGCCTTGGTTGAGGATTAAATCCACTAATCTCATGTAAAGTGTCAATGAGAGTATAATAACATGCATATAATTATTCAGAAATGAAGAACTCATTTTACGGTGATACGTGAAAATATAAAACACACGACATAATTGAAAAGCTATGAAGAAACTAAAACATTTGGGAATAAAATATAGACAAACTAACTCAAGATCATAAATGAATCCTCTTCAATTATACTCTTAATATTCTAAGTAGAGATGAGGAAAATTTGAATGGTCAAATGCATTGAAAATAGGGGAAATTATCTTTTACGTAAAAATAACATGTTATACATAGAGAAACAGTGAACAGATGAAATTATATTTGAGATATTACTGAGTCTAATCCAATGTGAACGATGACATTCAATTTTGAGTTTCAATCAAATAGCTATCAACAGTACATGGTTAGGAATTAAGGGAACTTGTTGGAGAATAGGAGTGAATCTCATATGTTGAAGAAGAAGAAAGAAAATAGTACGGTTGGGATATAATTTGATGAAGGGGAAAAATATAAATACATCCATTCTGATAGGGGCACATTATTTGGCAGCATTTTTGGCCAAACTATGTGATAACTATGCTCCACACCACTAGCCAATGAGGACGGTGCATGGGCTAGGCCCATAGTTTTCCAAAATATGTGTAATATGTTAAAATTACACTATAATAAACCCCTAAAAAACCTACATGGTTGTGAACCTAGGTTCATACAGTTTAAAAAAATCCATGCGGCCCCTATCCTCAATGAAATTAAACACCCGGTTAGGGAAATCATGTGGATTTGGATGCACAATTTCCCCTAATTAGGTGGACACGTTGGATTTCCAAAATTGCTGGGGACATGAGGTATGAACTAGCCCCAGACACCCAGATGAAATCTATGACTACCTTAGGTAACATTATAAGTTCCATATTAAGGAATTTATTCTAAAATACAATAATTCATATCTCTAAGAAAATTTGGGTCGTTACAACCTCCCCTCTATAAAGTAACTCATCCCTAATTCGGACTTTTGAGGGTAAAGAGGTATCATATTGGAAAAGATCTTACACTAAGATCGTATATTAAAATTCCTCTCAGAGTACCCATACTGATTCATCCATGATACCATACCACCTATAGCAAATTATATGACCTACCTCGGAGTGACTTTTGGCTCTGATAGACAATACACACCAGATACTCCTCGTAGGAAGCATCTCCTCTAACTAAAACTCATCCAGTTGGAATAAGTGTGCCATGGATGGATAATACCAGAAAAACTGAGATAGATGAAATACATCATGCATATACCGGTATCTTTGGGGATCTTATATATATTAGGCCACTGGTTCGATTCATTTCAAAACCTCTAAGGGCCTAACAATTCATAGAGAAATCTTACCTTGCCTCCAAATACATCGATGACCCATTTTAGATTAGACTCGTATGGAAACCCGATCTCTGACCTTGAACTCAGGAGTTTGTTGACGTTTTTATACGTATAAAATATTTCTGGAGTGATATGTCATCATATTCTAATCAACTGAACTATTCTGAACTCTCTAGGAAGAGATAATGTCTAAGAAATGTTGTTTCCCAAACCTATAACCAACATAGAGGTTAATGAAAAAGACAACTTTATATAGACATAAAATGATCCATTAAAATTGTTTCATGAAATATATTTTTATATGAAAAGTACAAAAGGGTTATTAATTTTTCCATAGAATCACTGAAGTTGAGGAAACATTCACGATGCGTGTTTAATAACACCTGAATCATAATCTTTGTTTTTCAATCGGTCTGAGTTTGAAAGGTCTATTTTAGAAGCATCTATATACCGAAGGCCTCCTACAAACCTCAATTGAGACATGATTTGAAGAATGTGTTCTTGTCAGAAACAATTGATCATAGATTTCCATCATTTACTAAAACCTCCATAATGTATAGCCACCCTAGATCATCTACTAATAAGGACTCTCAAACAGGTATCAATTTTATTACCTTCATCAAATGATCTAAGACTGCCAAAACTATATTTTTCCTCACTGTGATTTCGGTAAAATAGTCATGAAGTCCATAAAATGATATTATCATTTCCAATTTGAAATGGATAATGTCTATAAAAATTATACTAGTCCCTGATGATCTATAATAACATACTATTTGGTGGAACACCGAGTGATAATTCCAGTAACCCTATATTTAGTTCTGTTCCAATGATACTAGAAACATCAATATCAATACATCTTGGTGAAATCCGGATGTACAGCCCATAATGAGGTATGAAATTACCACATTACCTCATCTATGATGTCAACTATGACCCAAACACACCCCCAAAAGCATAGAGTCGCATCCTCATCTATGGTCTAACTAGAATATGAATCTTCATCTAAGTCACTAACTCTTTGTACTATGAACTTAGGATTGTTGTATTTTTTCATTCTCATCGATTATAGAAGAGCAGAGGTCATAGATAAAGATGAGTGGATATTCTATCCACAATACTACTAATCCTCAATTTGTATCTTTGAAACAATGACATGAGATGCCACTCACCACTTGCCACATGAATTGTCGATATATGAGTGTTCCGACATAGAGTATTCACTACAAAATTATGTTTTCCGGTCATATAGGAAAGATCAGAGTCAAAGGATTGTAGATACTCAACCCATTTGTGCTATATGAGATATAGATCAGGTTGTGTAAAATTGCAATTGAAAATTATGTGGTCAATGAAAAAAAGTTTCTTCATGTAAATCGTATCCCCATGAGTTTAAATCCTGTCAAACTATAGATAAATAAAGGTCATGAGTCTGGTAATGTTTATTTTGAGTCCTCAGATAATGAGACCCATACCCAATGAAATGCTTTTCCCATATCATAATACCTCCCAGATCAATTCCTTATGCATAAAATTTAATGGTATAACTTCTTATTGGATCTGGAAGAATTAGGATTGACATTGAATTCAATGTTTCCATTAACTCCTAAAAGGATGACTCACAAGATTTCGACTATATAATTTTTACACACTTCTTGTTCAATCCTGTAAGAGGCTCCTTTATTCATGAAAAATCCTAGATGAATAATTTTTCATATCCTTCTATCTATAACACACTACATAAATCGAAGCAATTTTTTGGATTCTCGTAAGAAACCACAACTCTAACAATCTATAGGTATACTGAAACTCTTAACTCTGAGATGATATGAACTAGGATGTGAACATTATTAAGAAAAAATTTTAATTTGATGAGATTAGTGTAAATATGGTTCCCTTTCACTATATTTAGCTCGATCTCAGAGTGTTTGGAATGGTCTTTTCAAGATCATGAATACACTATGATAATGTAATCATATAATACCACTAATAAATCTTGATATTGGTGAAAAACCCAATTCATTAGTGCAATAAAAGTAACAGGTTCATTAATGAGACCGAACGACATAACAAGGTACTCATAAATACCATACCAGAACTAAAATGCTACGTGAGGTATGTCTTATGGTCTGACACAAACCAGATAGTATGCCAACATCAATTAAGTCTTCAAAAACACTCTCACTAACCTGAGCTAAATAAAGTGGCATTTTATTTGAGGTAGTAGATACCAATTCTTAACCATTAACTGGTTTGACCATCTATAATCCACACAATTCCTAAGGGTACCATCTTCCTTCTTGGATGAAGGGATGGGTTAACCGCATGTAGATTTTATGGGGCATACAAATTTTTTAGCCTCTAGGCCCTCTAACTATTTCTCAAGCTCTATAGGCTCCACAGGTTCCATCCTGAAAGGAAGAATAGAAATTGGTGCCACTCCTAACACTATATCAATAGTGAATTCTACATCTCATAATAGCGGTGACCTAGAAACATCATCATGGAAGAAGTCCCTAAAATGATACACTATAGGATGGAAAATATAAGGTCATAACCGATGATCATCCATAAAAAGACTGGAAACTATAGGGTTCACTCTTCCTTACATTTGTTGTTCAGGTCCTTCTCAAGTAGATGGAACATCTCATTCCACTTTATAAACATATCTACAAAACTCTGGTGATATAATGGTTTCCCATTAGTAATAGAAATGAATATGATATCAATAGAGAACTAACCACTCCATCCTAATGACTACATCAACCCCTGTCATGTTAAGGATCAAGTGATTCCATAGGAAGATATATTCAATTATATTAATGGGAAATGAATTTAAAAGTGGAATATTCTCAGATCATATACCAACGATGTATCAAGCATCATCATGCCACAAAAGTGTTTGATCTTGAGGCCCAGACTCTCAATGATCCTCTTAGATATAAATGAATGTGACCTGCCAATGTCAAATAAAGAAATAAATAATGTGGAGGCTATTATAATAGTTCATAGAATAGTATAGTGTCTAGTGATATGATCCTATAGAATAGGCTACACGACATGTAACTAGATTATAATGAATCTCTGATTTACAACCTGAATACCATAACCAATCCTGCACTGCTGGTGTTGAGAATCTTGAGTCTGATTACCTCTTCCACGACCACCATTTCAACTTGAGTGGCTGGTGGTATACAAGATGTCTACCTAGCAAGATACTACAGAACTTCATCCAAAACATGGGTTAGGTGTAGATCCATTATCACTATGCACTAATGGAAAATTCATGTAGAATCTCTAGATATTCCCCATTCTTCTCAGCCTCTACATTCCACTAGATCCTGTAAGAACAAGGGTTTTGTATATACCAACCCCCAACCCTGGTGACATATCAGACAAATGAAATAATGATATGTCTAAGTACTTCTACCCCCATGGGAAACATCAAAGTGAGACTTTCTTCTATAATAATAAACACTAATAGATCTAGTTCATAGCCACCATGACTCGCACAATAAGATTCTCTCAAATTCTTCTTTGTAATAATGACTTGGCTGACTATCTCATATATAGTAGTCATCCAAAACTAACTAACTTCTGACCGTATGTTTTATATCATCCCATCCTCAAAATTTGGAGTGGTCATAAGACCATCACTCACTATGGTAGGTGTAAATCACTAAATCTCAGTAAATTAAGTATAATACTCTAATGATGATATTGCTCACTACTTGAGGTTCGTAAATTCTCTAGTCTGGTCATCCCCTGGAGTCCATGGAAATAAATATTGATATAATATCATATGAAAATATCCCTATACCATATCTATATATTGATCATGATGGTTAGTAATATCCCATCATCACTTGGAAAAATCACATAGCATAAAAATAGTGAGTTTGACCCTTTGCTTTGGAGGCATCTCCAGATGCCCAAAAATAGAAACCATGGCCTCCAACCATGAATCTATATACTGTTGTCCACAATCCCCCTAAAAGGTGGTAGGATGCTACAACTGGATTTCTCATGTCAACCTTAACATATTTAGTGCATTTTGAGAAACAACTTGTATATTTCAAATCTTATTGAAAAATTATTCTAAGAACAAGGAATTAGTTCCGATATCAGAGAATATAGGTGGAACTAATGGATGGATCACTAGAGGATTAGGGAACACAACCTCTAGTGCATGGTTTTCACTTCATTTAGGGTGTATAACTCAATGATATCATGGTGTAATTATTATACAATTCCAAAATCACAACTCAGAAGTGAACTAAAATTTAACAATAATTATATACAGGTAACTAAAACATGTATATAAAATTCATATGAATAAATCACACCTCTATGTCTGCTCTAAAATTGAGGTATATGCGGTAATTAGAGAACATAATAAGTGATAAAAATGTAATAGATTCCAAATTACCCATAACAAAATCAATATCAGGTATGAGGACTCATATCACATGTATAAGATGGATATTTCATTTTCAATGTCACAATCATTTTAAATTTTTTCTCATTTATGAATTTAAATCTCATTAAAAGATAGAATTTTATGGATCACCATTTTAAATTTATGAGGTACCATAAACCATATAAATTCCAATGTGGATTTCAAATTAATCAAAACTATACGACGTTTCAGCCCTTGGGACGATGGGTGCATGGATCAACATGACATAACTAAATTCTCATGGTTCTTTCTTTCAACAATGCAAGAAAACAATTTTATATTAAGGAATACAATTTAAGGATCAATTAGGTTTTATTAGGACTGTAAAAAACAACAGCACATTTCTATAAAATAATACATGTATTAATAACATGTGACAATAAAATGCACGATGAATGTGAATTTGGACGCAAAAAATGCATGGAATATGAGTCTTAATGTGCATATAACAATGCATGATATAACAAAACCTCATTTCATCATGATAAAGAAAAATAAATCCCATTACAACAATATAAATTATAATTATATGAAAATACATATGATCCACCCAGTAGTGAAGTTGTATCAACCATAATAGGTGAAATTAATAACAACAATAACCAATCCCAAGAAATACAGGTTTCCCCTATATGTGGGTTTGCTACTCCTTATCATATCGTCAATAAGAAATTCTATAACTTCTTGGTCTCTGGTATAATTCCAAAAGGGAAAGAAAAAGTATAAAAATAAATATCTACGATAACATTTTAAAATGTACCGACACAGGATCCACTCAACTGTGCCCTAAGCCATTGGGTCACATAGGCTGAAGCGCGCCTCCCCATACATCAAAGGATACTAACTAGAAGTGAGAATATAAGGAGTCGCAATGGTGATACTATAAACTCATATTATAGTGACATAGTGTATACAATAAATAAAAAAATATAATGGTATCGTACATAAAGTGACACTATGTAAACTAGACCAGAAACCCATTGTAGCCGAATAAGAAAATAAATAGATATAATAAAAAACTACATAAGAATAAAAATTTAAGAAAATGATTTAATATAAAAAATAAAACACACTATGTCATATGAAATTATTTAATGCAATTATAATATGAAAAAAGGGAAATATAGGATATACATATATAACATTCTATAAAAAAGTACAAAAGGACAAATGGATTCTCCACTGTAATCAAGAGAATATGCTCGGTCCTATGCTCACATGATCCATACCATTAGTAAAATGAATCAGAAAAATGTAAAATGAATCCTTCCATTATCCTTACCCACAGACATGCAATATACTTGGGTACTGAAGGAATCCTGAGTAAGGTTTGGGATAAAATCCTAGTAGGTCACCACAAATAGTGTCTAGAAATAATCCAATAGGTGTATATAGCTAAAAACGTGCATATATAACTGAATAATAAGAAATACTGTAAATAAATAAATACCAGTTGGATAATATTCCACAAGGACACCTAGCTGGCTCTACCTTCTTTCATATATGCTGGTATAAGATGTTATTCAGTAACTATACATACATACACATGTATATAGTAATAATTTATATATAGTATCATTATACACTACATCCACCTATATTCACAAAGTACATGAGGAAGTAAGTTGGAATATACCATGATACTAGGTGCTGGCTGGAACTGAGGTATAACTCATACATCAATAACCACTCTAATGAACTATAGGATCATGTAGAGGGTACATGCCATGAATCTCAAAGTGAATGTGCGATATTTTTCATAACAATCAAGATATGTAGAGTGAGTCATCATTATCAATTACATTAGTAGAGGAACATGGGATTTCATTCCCATTACCCAGATAATAGTATAACTGTGAGAGGCATCATTCTCAACACCTGATGTAAAGGAGATTGAATCATACAACTAATAAAGTACCTTAACCATCATTACACAACCAATGTTAATTTAATAATCATAATAAATATAATAATAAATGTATCACCAAAAAATAATTTAATCATTGAGCCCAATATAACCATCAGATTCACAATTTATACAATTCAAATTTTAATGATTATATAATAAGAGGTGTGGTCATTCCACTCAATTAAATTTAATATAAATTTAAATCATAATTAATCAAGGAAAAAAAATTCTCAATCAAGTATATTATGAACACTTTGAAGGTGTTATAGTCCATTTAAAATTTATAAAAGGAGGGAAATTTCATTATATGCTAAGAAAAACACGTAGGTCATAGTTGGATAATTAAAAAATTTAATATAAATTGGTAGTTCATGTCAACACACCCAAAGGGGTGTCTATGGTTTCAGTTTACATTTTCTAGTCACATGAAAAGTGTCTTCAAGAGTATAAAAACATGAGAATAATTATTTAGAAATAAAGAAAACATTTTAAATCTATGCGAGACCATGGCTGGCATGCGACACAATGATGTGGCCATGAAAATACTAAATCTTATAGGAATAAAATATGGACCAGCTACATAAGGAACATAGATAACATTTCACCCTATATTGGATTCATATTCATAGTAGATATGAAGAAAAAGAGAGAATAATCCTACACCCTAAAAATAGTGTGAGTGATCTTGCACCTGAATATTTCCAGAGATATGATGAGATATGATGATAGGAATAATGGGGATTTTAGATCTTACTGAGAGGAATCCAATATGATTGATGATGTTCAATTTGGAGTCTATATCATAGAGTAATCAATAAGTCTAAGTTAGGACATTGAGAAACATCATGAGAGAAATGGAATGATGCTCATCCACTGGAGAATATGAGATAAATGATAGGGTTGATTTCATAATATTGTTAAGGGGAAAATGTAATTTTAACCATTCTAAAAGGGAATTATTGTTTGGATGCTAGGATGGCAAAACTGTGTGCCAACCAGTACCAATCCACATCCCAAGGATGAACGTTCATAGGCTAGGGGCACCATTTTTCTAACCATGCACAAGCCCTAAAAATTACACTATCCCAAACCCCCCTTTAACCCAAATGGGTTTTCTCATTGTATCATACGGTTGTGTAAAAAAATGAATTCCACTTTAACCCTCTCAAATTACCTTCATGGTTAGGGAAACTGTGAGGCATGGGCATCAAAAATTATCCAAACTAGGAGTCCATATCTATTTTTAAATTTTTTGGGGGATATATGCTTTGAAAAATCCATAAAAAATATTGAATCCTCTGTGACTCCATTAATTAACACTATAAAGGAAAAATTAATTAATTTAAACTGAAAAAATCCCTATCTTTGAGAAAATTTAGGTCATTACACAAGAAATTCCAAACATCGACATGAACATGATCTCATGTCACCCATGACATAGAAAAATAATTCTGAGTAATCACACATACACCCCCTGAATAAAATATTTGAAAAAAATTAAAATAAGGACACATAATTTGACAACTATTATATAAAGAAATTAATTAAAATTACATAAAATACATAATTTAACATACCTCTTAAATTGTGGACCAAAATATTGTGATGGAAGTCACTCAAGAATACTGTCTAGAATTATAAATTTGTATTGGAGAGGACCACTCTTAGTCAGTGGTGTAGTGATAGCATCCTTTGGGCTAAATTACTGATCATGAAGATCATCACAAGACATCAAATCATTAATAAGTGCATGATAAAACAATCATAATAATATCTATCCATCGAAAATAAAATAATAATATTACTTTCCAATAACTATGAATACATATATCAAATGTAAAAAAATATTAAATTTTTTATGCTAAATAATATATATTAATTATGAATATAACATGAATTTAATATATCATTATCCATATCCATCTTTATATTCATTGGTTTCAATGCCTTCATATTATTCCTCTACATTATCAATTTCTATTAGATCATTAATTTCATAATCTTACAATATTTGAAATTAATTGGAAACATCATCCACAATATCATCACTAATAGATCATAACTACAAGGTCTTATCATCAAAATTTTTACCTCATCAATTTAGAGATGTATTTAGTGATGTTTTTTGAAAAGTTTCTTTATTTTTCATTTCCATCGAAGAATATTCAATTTACATGAACTAATTTTTATAAAATTTTATTTTTACTACCCTCCATCAATAATTTGAATCTCTACATGTAGTACAGAAATTTTCATAATAAAAATGATGTGTTTGATATTATAGAATAAATTATTCAGTTATTATAATAAAACTTTTGTATTTAATACCAACATATCCATGTAATCGATGAACGTGCATCCCTAAAAAAGTATCAAACCGATAACATTCAAACCTTGTTATGTAATTCAATACCAGATAACAATATATAATTATTTTTCCCATCATTTCATACAATTAATATTTAATTTCTTTTTGATGAGTTTCTCTTAAAAACATCATTATTAATTGATTTTTTTAATTCACCATATTTTCATGTATGAAGTTGAAATTCATTAACAACATGCATATTATAATATTTTACCAATTTTGACGGTGTATTATTCAATGTTTATAATCAACTATTAATTTTATTTCTAGGCTATGATACCTAAGAAAATAAAAAATTAAAATAATAGGTAAAATAACAAATTAATTGTATATACTTGTCTGTAAACATTTTAGTATACCAGAAGTTGAAACTTGTAGAAAATTTTACAATGTTTACATTATTCAACATAATCAAACATATTTTGTGTTATTAGTTTATAAGATTATTATATATTATATAAAAAAATTAATATAGATTTACCTTTTAAAAATATTATACTAAATATAGGTTAAAGTTTAACTTACTACACAAATCATCCCATTTCATCACAATTGAGAAATACATATGCATGACTTTTATATTTTTAATAATTTCAAAACCATAGTGTTAAACCACCAACAAAAATATTCCTAAAAAACTAAAAACTGATTATTGATCTATAACATTATCAATATTTATCTCATCTTGACCCATTAGATTATATTTTGATGGATATTTTTATTAGAAATAATATGAGAAAAAATTTAAAATTTCCTTCTCTATAGAATAGTTATGTAGTTAACACTTAATAGACTATTAGGTATCTATCATATTATTTATTAGTTATATACACATATTATATGTGTACATCCATCCTATTAGTAAAAGACCACTACATTTTGCTTCAAAAAAATTTAATACTAATTATTCCATTGAATCAGAGAATGTTGGTGGAAACAGGTTTTCTATAATTTACATAAAATTAGAAAAATATATTTTTATATCATACATAGTGTATCATAGTTTTTCTTAAAAATTATCATAAGTTTTTAAATAATTCAACCAATATAACCTAAATTGATGAAATAAACAACTGTATATTATTTTGGGATATTTCATTTTCAAATAATTTATGATTGGGATGCTTAAACATTAGGGCATGATCTAACATTGAATTTATTGAATCATTAGTTTTGAAATGTATTTCAAAAATTATATATAATTTGTTATCACAAATTTATACTCCATATTCATTTCATGTAGTATGTGATTGTCCAAAATATTAGAACAATCTGGTATGTTCAAAAAATACACCTCTTTCTATAAAGGTGATCTCACCATAAACTACATTTTTCATTCTATTAAAAAATTAATTGGATTTAATAAAGATATTATTTAGTTTACCTCAATATCTAAGAGATATATTAGAGGCCAATCACTTTCAATTATACCCTTCTTAAATATACTTCAATTTCATTGAAAATTCTGATCCACTGGAAGAAATATGCGATACTAAGAAAAAATATTTTCTTCCATTGATAAGAATAAACTATTTACCATTATCTATGAATTATAGACCTGATTTTATAAATTTTATACTCCCTACATATAATATAGAATATTATAGAAATAAATTGATTTCTAATGTTATTGTTTCTCTTAATGTAAAATTATGTTCTCAGCTTTATCATATGTAGTTAGACAGTTACACAATAGTAAATTTTACTCATCAATTAGTGGACTTAAATGAAAACCAATATTATTATTTGGATTATCTGGAATTAATATTTTAAAATAGATATTTTGTTTCTTCACCAACATCCAAGGAGGTTTTTCTCACATGTTTTCATTGACAATAAAAGTATGTAATCTTAAAGGGGGGGAATTGAAGTGATAACTCCAGCTTGAAATTTTCCCACCCATGAATGGAAACTATTTGAAATATAGTATCTATGAAAAATTAAAATTATAAAAAATTATGTATCTTGTGAAAATTATAATCTCAAAAATTATAGACTAGATTTGATGAAACAATAACAATACAAAAATAAGAACAAGCATTTCTAAAGAAAACAAGGCACAGTGGTTCATATGAAAATATAAAAACTCATATAAAAGATATTATTACAAATAATTACAATTTACATAAATTATTTAATTTTTACCAAATAAGGAGTATTAGAAAACAAATCCAAGATATATAAGCTCCACAATTGGAACAACACCAAAAAGATATCAAAATATATATGTTCCATATAGGAATTTTTTTAAAAACACATCAACAACGAAAACATCTATCTCTTTGCTCCCGTATAATAAACATTTATAGTAGCATGTAATACACTAAGATTTTATCTTAAATTTATATTTATAGGATATTAATTATATCATTTGAAACTTATTGATCACAATGATCAAAAGAAATAATTACAGAAACAAATACTCAAATAATTTACAGTAATGTTTTAGAAAATAATATATAAATAAACTGATTTAAAACCATTTCAATCCTAAGAAATAAAAATGAATGAGATGATGTACACCATTATTAATGAAATTATTATATTATTTTCAATTCCATGACTCTAAACCTAATTTATATATGTAATTTTAATGAACTCCTCTACGTTTTTCAGGACACGATCATGAAAACATCAAAATCTTGATCCTATATACAAATATAAAAATTTAGTGTTAATTTCATGATTATTTAAAAATTAATATGATCAAGTTAATATATATGGAATAAAATAATAAAATATTAGTCTTTTATATAATCATAACACAAAAAACATCATCTAATCTAACACTAAAAATGAAGTGTATATTAATTCTCAAAATAAATGATATGAAAGAGGTCTTGTTTCTCAACAATCACCCACTTTTTAACAATCACAAGACACATAGAACATTAGTTTTAATAAAACATAAAAAATATACTCTATGTGATTTATTATGAAAACACATAGAGTATAACATCCTAAAATCTAAAAAATTCAATTAAAAATACACTTTAGTATAAAAAAACCTCCCCATTAATATAAATATAATTGAATTTGTTAAATTCTCCCAAGTCTCCAAAATCTAAACCATTTTTTATTTTCAAAAAGATAAAAAAACAATGAATAATGATAGAAACCAAATAACAACTCTATGAACCTTTTGATCAACTTAAACTGCTAAGGGATACAAAATTAGTTTTTGAAAAAACATACCGATCTTTCTCAATATATATTTTACATTGAAAATATTTATTCCCTAAAAACCGTCTTTAAATTTTCTAATTATTCACCTTTGTTGTGTCCCAATAATTCATAACATTATCCCCATTAAAAAATCAATTAAAACACACAAAATTTCTCCCTAATATTGATTAATTAAAAAATAAAATTTAAAAAAATAATTTAACAAGTTTTAATTAAATATTTGTGTAAAAAAGGAACAATACAATTTCATATTTTATCTATTGACATATTTGGATGATCTTGTTCAGAAAAATATAACTTTTGAATATGTATTGAAAATTATCTTCTTAAATTCCATAGAGTGTCTTGGAAAATATAAACATTCTTCAAAAAATTCACAAAAACAAAACTCGCATTTTCTTAACGATTCAATAGAAATAAGAGGCATAACAACCAAATAATAATATGAAAGATAATTAAATTTAAGATAAGAACATCATTTTTAATGTAACATTCAAAATATGTAAAAGTATAATGTTGGAAAAACAATTCAAACATAAGTGTAAAGAACATATGTAAGAGTAAATAAAAATTATTTTGTAAGAAAATATTGGGATATATATATAAAAATGATATTAAAACAATATGATATATTAATAATATAAATCAAATTATGCAAAAATGTATCTTCCAGAAGATAACTACCATTAATATCATAACCAATGTACAGGTATTAGCTATAGTCTCCAAATATATTTATGTTATGCTGACATTTTAATTATGATGTATTTTTTTTTCAATGAATTCAATATCAAAAATCATGATAATAATATATTATAGATAAGATATTTAATGGGTTTTTGATTTCCCAATCATGCATAGAAAATTTGATTCAAAATTAAGAAATCATTATCGGTGAAGATAAATCTTACGACATAAAAGTGATAATTTCTATGATCACTTTTTATATTGAAATGGTATATGTTAAAGGATTATTTATATTGGATATGTTTGAAGATACAATCAATTGGAAATTCAGGTTTGAGGATTGAACTATAACCATTACACATATAATATATTGAATGAAGAAAAAGGAGAATCTTATGAATAACATATGTGAAAAAATTCATGACGCCTTATTTTGTATTGATTGATGAATAGTTATTCAATGTTAAAGACAAGTTCCATGGGAGAAAATAATATTTTCAAAAACACTATCTTGGGTTATTATATAGATAACTAATTATAGAGATTAAATATATGATCTTGAAGATGGAAACCTATATTTAAGAGGTGAGGATCCATATATAGGATACGGGAAGTTAGAAATGCTAATTTTATATGAATTAAATATTTTTAAAATGTTTTTATATGATTTTTGACTGATTTTGAAGTCAAAGAAATGAGATAAATAGGTTCAATGCTGATATTTTGATGTTTTGAATCATATGTAGAAATTATGGCTATTTATAATAATTAGATGGTATATTTGAAATTTGTTAATGTCTGATTCACATAATACTTTTCCACTAGGATAATAATACATTCTTGGAGATATTGTATGAATTTTCATAAGAATAGGTTTCCATGTATATATTTTCCCCGCATAAGAATTTTATATGATGGGCATATGCCTTTGATATCATGTATGATTTTCCCCACATAAGAATTTAGGGAATCTTACAAATTTTTATCAATCTGTATATAAATTTTAATGACTGCTAGAATCTATGTTGATCGCATATGACTTTATGAGAATTATTATATGACGTTAAATATTGGAGAAAACTCAAAAAGGTTCGATAATTAAGAGAAGATGATATGAATTTCATAAAATTACCTATTAATTTTTCTCCACATCTATATATTCACAAAATTTTAAACATTAAAAAATCATAATACTTACAGTATTATATAGAATGAAAAAATTAGAATTTTAGAGTTATGAATACTTATAAATTATAAAATAACTCAAATGGAAACAATTAACCGTTTATCATATACTAAAAATCATGATTAATTAAATGATCAAGATTATTTCCAATTTTGATGGAAAATAAAATTTAAGAAGAAATAGTTGTTGAGATTAGTTACACATTATTGAAGAGGATACCATGTCATAGTTCTTGTGTTCATTGAAACATGGATAATAGATATGAATGAATAAAGAGTATATTTTATATAGAATTTATATTGAGAATAAGACCACAATATTTCCAAATATTATGAGGGATTAGATGATGTCCAGTATTTAGGGGGACCAAAGAAGAATGATCATTAATTACCATTTTTAGAAACAGTAATGCTAGATATTATGATAATTTATAATGTAATATTCAGATGGTTCTATGAATATATACATTGATAAAATGATAGAAAATTTATGGGTTCTAGACTCTCCAATTATGAAATATATTCTATAATGGGAAATAATAATAAGAGAAACCCAATTCTGTAACTATATTCCATATCCTATAAGTCAATGGAATGAATGAAGTAGTCACACTATTCCTATTACAGTCTTGGAATATTAAAGTATATAAGAGAGTCTTAATGCAATTTTTTTCACTAAAAAAGAAAAACAAGAGAAGAGTTTTCAAACAGCATAGCATCTAATTTTAAGTAGGTCATAAATACGAGTTATCCATCCTATAACCATCATCTACTATATAAGTATGAATAAGTGTGAGTTCACTTGGGATTCTATATATTATATTCCATGTTGAGAGGGTGAGATATTAAACAAAATATCATTTATTAGATAAATCTTATGGAGATGAGGCAACCAACATGAATACAATAAGTGTGTAAGAAGATCAAAGCATATATTTTCAGTGGGACTCAATCCAACATAGGTGATCCTAGTTTAAGGAAGTGAAATCCCATTATATTTTATAAAAGTTCACCATGTTGGTTTTTTTATTTCTAACTGGTTGGTTTGAAAATAATATTTCCCTGGAAATACAATTTCCTATGCTTCTTCTGAAAATTATAATGAATCATTATGTGTGGTATAATAACCATTTATCACTGACTATGTATTTTTCTAAAAATAGGTGAACCTTTTGAAAAAAATTTGTAATCATATTATATACTTTCCTTTTTACCATTTTTTCATTCCAACTAAAGATGTGATAATATGAGATAGAGAGTAAGACCAATTCATTGAACAAGTTTGAATGTGAAAAATGGGAATTGAACAAATTTTTTAAAAAAGTATCAATATTGATTAACCCCATCTCAGTGTTGGGTATATCCCTATCTAATCAAAATATTTTAAAATATACCATGTAAATTTTATTCAAAAAATATCTATTTATATATAAAATTTCATTTTAAAATATGTGAATAGTTATATATAAAAAACCAATGTCCTCCCATGTTTTCATGGAGTTTTTTAGTGTTTTAAGAATAAGAAATAAGAAGCAATATTTATGACAACATTATACTATTCATACCCATAATCTATTAAATATATTCAAATATATCATAATTTTATGTTTTTGTATAAATATCTATAAGATGATCTTCAATTATAATAAAATCAAAAATAATATTTACTTTGATTGTGTATTCCAAAATTAATTGGGAATTTTTTTATCCTATACCTTACAAGGAAATGATTGTAAGTTTGATGAATCTCATGGAAATCGAGATGAATATTATCTATTATTCATATTTAGTGGCATGATATTAGTGTATATTTATAAAAGAACATATTAATAAAATGAATAGAATTATATGGTTTAATCAATGAATGTTTAAATATTATTAGGATTATTTTTTAGGTATTGATCATAGCTAATATGCATATTAAGATACGTATTGACTTCGAAAAGTTGTGAATAGAAAATTAACAAGTAGAGGATATTTCGTTATGAATAAAAAAATTATTAAATGGATTATCAAGAAACAAGGGATCACATTTCTTAGTATAAATTATGTTGAATAAATTTTACATATAAAGGATTGTACCAAATTATTATGGTCGAAGAAAAAATAACAGGATCATGGAGAAGATATGAAGATGCCTATGGTGATTCAGTGTGACATGATCAATGAAGCAGAACAGATAAATAACCTAATATATAATTCAAAAAATAACATTGATATTTAGTAAAACATTATCTTAGAGAAGATGAGACATGTAGTGGTTAAGATATAACATATGGACACCAATATATAATTCCATGTGGATCTAATGGCTACACTAATAGGGGTGGATCAGTGTAACACACCTTTTTGAATATCTTTTCCCTTATAAACTAACCCCTTTGATTGGTTAGGATCTAGTTATATCACATAAATAATTATAAAAAACCATGAATTAATGTGACAAAAATAATCTTAATAGGGAATAAAAAACATTTTTACAAAGTTTGACCTCAATGTGAGAGCCTAATACATACTATAACAAGTTTTTATCATAGTTCATAGATTTTCCACAAAAAATTTATTTTTTATTATAAGTGATTAGATAAAGAATAATCCCAAAATCCATTCTACCTATTATATGTACTTCAAACTATAGGTTTTACTATCTCACGATGGTTATAATGAATAATAACACCAACAATTGATAATTAACTTCATTAAAATTCAGGTTACATCAGTAAAATTAAAAATCCTTATATTTGATCCAATACGAAAATATCAAGATAATAAAACTAACTCTCCATGAACAACATCAACAAAAATTATACATTGATAATCATTTTCATTCTTAGTATTCTCTTACTCATTTTATAAATAAATTTTTATGTATTGATCTTCTTCTGAGCTCAAAATACTTGAGAAATAAATATTTAGTTGCACATATCATCAACTTTACTATCCCATTCTTTGTATTGAATAAAATCTCAAACCAAAAAATATTCATTATATTTAACATTGTGTTATCCCTTATTTTTCAATCTAAAAAATATCTCTCTTTGATAATCACTTCTCTATAGAGGCATCAATATTTATTTTTATTGGATTTTCAATATTCAAAATGCTAATATTTCATATTGAAAATATTAAAAAATAATACATAATAATTATAAACCCATTTCTAACTCCTCCATCTTTCATGAATCTCTCAACAAACTATTTCACATGGATAATACACCTATGTTCTTAGACATAGATTCTAAATATAAAATTTTACTTCAAGTGGTTTAAAAATAACCACTCAAGTCATTGGGATATTCATGTATAATTATATAATTTAGAACAATCTTGTCAATAAAATATTCATCTCATAAAATGATTGGGTAATATTAACATTAATAAATGCACCATGAAATAACTCTAACATCACAAACATTGATTTATTTGTAATTTTACATAAGAACATTATATAGAACAACCCCAATAGAAAGGAAAATTTTATATATTTTATAAATCCTTTATACAACACCTAATTTTTTCTTCCATTGATTAATAAAACTCATTTAATTTTTCAATTAGCTTATCTCTTATATTTAACTCTAAGAAATCATAATTATACCTACAATGATATGTTAAAATCAACATCCTGATATGTTTAGTGTCAAAATAATCTTTAATCTTGTTCTAAATTTCATTCCCCACTGTTGGGGAAAAGGGATGTTCATTTTAATGATGGTCACATATTAAAATCTATAAAATTTACTATTCCCCATGCCAAATCCACATCACATATATAGTAGGAAAATTTTTCAACATCATGAACTCATTAAATTCCCAGATATTCAACCATAATCTGAAATTAAAATAAATACATGGATATTTAATTATTTCATATATAAATCAATTTACAATAGTAAAAAATTAAAAAAAACTTTTAACCACTTAACATTATATGGTGTATTCTTGGGTAATATAATCTAAATTTTATCTATCTGTACTCTATTAAAAAATATTTATATAAAAAGTAGAATGAACATTAATTAAATAAAATCATGTTAAAAATAAAACAAAACTAGGAATAACTTATAAGTATTTACAGAATTTGACCTTGAACAAATCAAAAAATACAATATAATTATAATCCATTGTTATTATAATTTTATATTTTATTATATAAATATATCATATACCATATAAAAAATATATATTAAATAATAAAATAAAGACTACACTATGTGTATGAACAAATAAAATAGAAAAACATAAACAAAATAGTGATTTATAAATGTATAAAAAATAAATAAACTAAACTAAACCCAAAAACGTTTTTTATGATAATCAAAAGAAAAGAAAAAAAGAAAAAATATATTTAATAAAATTATCAATAAATTAGAAACACACACATTATTGGATCCCCAAATTTGGACTATAGGGGGATAAAAGGGGATGGGAGGGTGTGTTTTAAAATTTATATCCCAGAAAATTTATAAAAAAATCAACTTTATAAGATGATCCAATATCATTATAAACGTTTTATTTTATATCATAGAATGAAAAATATAAAAATTCAAATTTTGAAATATATATTTAAATCTAATGAAGGTATTTGAAATCAAAGAGTAATAATTAGAAGAGTATAGCAGAAATTCCAAAATCATTCTATACACATGTATGTAATGGAAGATAATGGGGAATATATTTCCATGATAAAACAAGAAGGATAAGTGGAAGTCATTATAATGGAAAGTAAGGGGAGATCAGGAAGGATAATTGGAGATTCATGAGATGTTGGAAGACTACTGAAGACATTAGGAAATCAAAGTATCATTGGGTAATTGAGATCATGCTTCTCAAAAAAATATTCATTTCATATAATTATTGTTTAATATTATATTTAATAAATACAACATGAAAAAACTGTAATATCATCGACATTGTGTTATTTTTATTTCCACATAATCACTTGATATGAAACAAACTCAATATAATGAGTAATTTTATATATTTTATACATCCTTTATATGACACATAATTGTTTTCATCAATTGATTCATATAATTCATTTGATTATTAAATTATCTTTAATATTATATTTTACTCGATAAAGTCTAAAAGGTACCTCCATTGATATGTAACAATCATCATCAGGATATGGTAAATTGTGAAAATAATCATTATTCATGTCTTAAATCTAATTATCTACTATTGGGGTAGTGGGTTGTTCAATTTAATGATGTCACGTATTTACCATTCCAAAATGTCAAATTCCCCATGAAAAATCAATCTCACAAATCTAGTAGGAATTTTTTTCAATTTTAAGTACTCATTAAATTCACATATTTTCAACCATCATCTAAAATAATAATAAATACATGGACATTTATTTATTCCATCTATAGATAAATTTAAAAGTAAATAAAAATTGAATACACTTCTAAACCCTTGACATATTACATTATATTCTGGTGTAAAATATTCAATATTTAATCCATTTGTATGCTATTAAAATATATTTATATAAAAAACAAAGCTCAAATTAATTAAATAAAATCGAGTTAAAAATAAAACATAATAAGGAATTACATATATGTATTTACAGAAACTAACCCAAAACAAATCATCACATAAAATATAATTAAAATCAATTGATATTATAATTTCTTATTTTATGATAAAAATATAAAATATAAAATATATATATATATATATATATGAAATAATATAGGGGTGATTAATTTATTGTGTATTAATAAAAAAATAAAAATTTAAAAAAAATAATTCATAAATTCATCAAAAAATCATTAAAATAAAAGTATATTAAAAGGATTTACCCTAATTCTCATGTATGAAACTATGCATTATACAATAAATAAAATTATTGATAAATTAAAATCTTACAGGCATTATTAGATAACAAAATTTAAAATGTTGGGGGAGAAGAGGGTATGGGTGGGTAGGTCTCAAAATGTACGTCCCTAAACACTTCCCAACGGACCAGTTTTCTAATATTATCAAATAATAAGATAAAAACAATTTTTTCTATCCCAAAAATATAAATCTATAAATTCCAAATAAATAATATCTTTGTAAATATCATTAAGGTATTTGAAATTAGTGAGACATAATGAGAAGATTATATTAGTGATTATAGAACCGTGATTTTCACTTAGAAAAAATAGAAGTTGAAGATGAATATGTTTGTCTAATAAATCGTGTAGTAGGGTAATTCATTGCAAAGAAGAAGGGGGGATCTGGAAGATGAATGGGTGGTTGTGTGATGGAGGAAGAATTATAAGGGGAATAACGGGGATGAAAAGTGGAGTTGTTGTTGAAAATAAGGTTTAATTGGTGGTGGTTTTTAAATAACCATTGTAAATATGAATACTAGAAATGGTTATTCAGGAATGATTTGTTAATTATTTCTTTACATAGAGATTAATATAGCTATCAATTATAAATTTTTATTAATGGGAAGAAATCATTATTTGTTTTATTTGGGTTGTTTTTTGAAATATTTTAAAATAAACCACCATAACGTATGATTTTCTAGTGTACACATCTCATATGCATCTATTCAAATGTTGAAAATTTTCAATAGCTGGTTTCTTAGGAAGTATTTATGCTAACACCCATAATTTTACAATCTTAATAATAATTCTCTTGTTTCTATACATGTTTATGAAGATTATTACATTAATCTCTTCTTTTCATTATGATTGATCTCCAAGTTATGTTGTATGATGATGATTACATAAATCTATAATAGAGCAATTTATCAGATAAATTTCATATTTTATATTCATTTATAAGAACTTTTATTAAATTGGATCCCACTAAAATGATGACCCCTTTTAAACTCATCGTATCCATTAGTGGGACAATATTAATATTTCACTATAAAATGAGTCTTATTTGGAATTCCTCTCACTACACAGTTATTTAAGTAGGGAATCATCCCAATCATATCATATTTAGGCCATTTATGGTTGAGTGACCAACTCATTGCCTAATCTATCATATGTATAAAGTCAACACTATCCCTCTTGTATCTTCCCTAGGAGTTTCCCACCAAAGTGAAACCCAAATATCATAGTAGGTTATTTTGCCTAAATTTTAGGGTTATAAATTTCCAAAATTCCATACAAAAGAGAATCTATAGGCAATATACTATGGCATAACCATTCAAGTTAATTGATTAAGGTCTTGTTATGTCATTTCTTTGGAAGGAATTTGACACATAGTATTTTAAATGGGATTTAATATCTCTATCATAACTCATGTATACCCATTATATTTATTATGGTTTCAAGATATTTATTTTGGAATCCCATTTTTTCCACCAAATAAATATTTGCAAACTATATTGATGTGTAACTCTATATGACTCATAGGTTGTGTTACGCGCCAAAATAAAAAAACAATAATATTTACACTTATCTGAATGCATCCCAAGAATATGGTATATTTAAAAATTTCAAGTAAATGATTACAATCATATTAAATAAAAAACCCCCATAATAGTAATCCAAGAGTGATAGGTATCAAACCAAACTCTTTTCTAAATAAGGAAATAACACCCACACTAGTGACCAGTTCGACCAAAAGTCCCTCTACCCATAAATACTTTACATGAGAGAAATTTATCTTCCTTCACCACAATAAAACAAATTATTTAAAAAACAATAATTAACTTATTTTGTTTGGTTCAAATCCAAGATCAATACAAATTCAATGTTGAATAAAAATAAATCGTTTATCATATCTAGCGTGTAACTCCTTAAATGCATGTATATCAATTTATAAAAGTAGTTCAAAACATAAAACAAAATTTTACAAAAAAAATTATAATATAAAATTATATATATAAGAATAATGTTTGGAATAAATAAATAAAAAAAATATATATCTATACACGAGATAAATAATTTGTGATCAATTCATAAATAAATTATATACATTTTATATTTTAGTTAGGAATAAACAGAAACAATTAACATTATATAATATGAAAATTTGATGTTATCATTTACACGGTTTTAATATGAAATAATTCAAAATCAAATTATGAGATATTTTATGAAATGTTTTATTATCAAATAATAAATATTTAAATACTTTTTGTAAAAAAACATTACCAAATTAAACAACGCATGTTTGATTTTATTTAAACCATTTATCAAATCAACATCAAAAACATTTTTTGAAATGGTTAAAATAACTTTTCTAGATAAGTCCTTGATATAAATATATTATATTTTAAATTATTATCTATTCATAAATTAATAAAAAAAAATTATATTTTTCTTATTTAAAAATTACATGCACTTTCTAAATTATTTTCTATATAAATCATCTTTTAAACCATCATCAAATACACCAAAAAAACATTTATGAATTAATGTGTTGGGATTTATTGAGACTATTAAAACTAAATATAACAGAATAATGAAATTAAATAAAATGTCCTATATCATCCACGCTAAGATAAATGAAATAAGTAAATATAGAGAAGTTGAACTCTTGTAAACTATATAGTTTACACTAGTAGAGCCACTATATCATATCCAATTCAGTATGATGATGATCTCTACTGTAGTTGAAAAAATAATATATGTTCTAAAATTATACATGAGATTTATTGAATCACACATCATATGTTTATGAGTCTTCTTCTATTATGGTGTGCTATAACTATAAGAAAATAGAATAATGAAGAATATATCATAAGGTTTGAGTGTATTGGGGGATTTGAGCTACAATTTATTACATTATTATAAAATATAAGTGTTTTATATTAAGGATCAATGATTATAATTGGTTAATAATGTATCAACGTACGTGTTCTAATACATGATATAATGCCTCAAGTTATACCTACTCCATAATCATGTATTAAAATCCGTTATATTGGAACTCTAGAAATAGTTGAGTGATAGTTTTAGGTGGATGATTTTATCTTAATGTCAAAATTTTAATTTTGGGATTTCATTCTATTGTTGTATACATTCAAAATAAATCGTAATATTTTATCCAAGGGAAAGAACTTCTAAGGGTTACAAGTTAATTTGAATATAAAAATAATCTATAAAATATTATTTATTATTTTAATATTACTAAACTATTAAATATCATGAAATCATATTCCATGCTCTCATTTTGACATCCTCAATTGTACCCTATGATTGATTGGCATGGTTCTAACTCTTGGCATGTGCTATGACCATTTATCATTAAAAATGATATAACAAAAATACATGAAAATTATGATTTTCTTGTTGGTCGAATAATACAAAAATCTATATTTTACTCTATGAAATAGTATATATATACATATAATGGATTTAAGGAACACATATTCCTTCAATTTCCTACATTAAATAAATCATAATAGGGTTTATGGTGTTTCACCTATTATTTTACAATATACAATAAATTGTGAAATAATATCCAAAAAACATTTGGATATCTTTCAAAACACTTTGAATTTTTTTTCTTAAATTTCACCACATATAACCTCATATGTTATATAATATAAATTTAAATCAATTTTTTTGATTAAATAAAAAATGATTTTAAATATCTTTTTGAGTTAAAATTAATCCCCATTCAGTTAACAAAAAAATGTGACCCCATGGGCCTTTTTAGTGTGAACAAAAAAATATGAATCATTCAATATATATATCTACACAATGAGTAGCCTCTTTAAAAGAATCAATGCTACTCAAGATTCAATTGGATTCAACATGATAACCATAAAATTTGTATATCTCTATACATGTGATCACTAGCCACATCTCATACTATGTTGCATTCTAAAATGTTACCTTTATCCAAGACATCGAGTGACCAAGAAACATTATGTATCTCAATACCATATAGCCTACTAACAATTATAGACTCTTAGCATATATATTTATCTTATTGATGAATACATAACATTTTATTCATCTTTATAGATGACCACATCACATGTCCCTCATATAAATAGATACCAACATCATATATACTATTTATGTGACCACACAAACTCCGTAATCTATCTCAATTGAGGGCCCAAATGTCATACTCTCCATATAATTGGATAAATGTCACCTTGGTTGTGATCTAGCTAATGAAACAAATAATAACTTAGTAAACCACCCCTTGATTAGCTATGACACATTTAATTTCATGAGAAAGGTATGAAATCATGAATGCTCTCATGATAGGCATGTCACAAACCTCAAGTAATAGTCACCCAATATGATCCACACACACATAGTATAAAAAACAAAATATATGGAATTCCATGAAGTATACATGTTAAGTCATTTAGCACAAAAAAATGAAAAGTTTTTATATGATTTTTTACATCATATGAAAACTCTATATCTCTATATAAATACCCTACCCATGCTAACCATAACATTTTTTCATTACCTAGAATACTCTATGAATAACAATAGTTTTGGATAACTAAAATTCATACTTTTAGGAGTCAATCATCCATTAATTTCATGAAATATATATCCATATATTCATTTATAAAACAATGTGAAATTATGTAAAAATAAGGATTGAATTATATATTATACATTTTGTATCATAAAAATATTTTAATAACACTTAATAAAACCCAATAAAAGTAGTAGTCAACCATATCATATATGATAAAATACTAGTTCAACATTATGTCTGTAACACTTTATGGGGTAATTTTATCTTATTATAACTATATATAATTATCACCACATCATTTTGTGATCATATAGAACCCCCCACTAAACTAGTCTATGAGAAATATATATAATTAAATAAAGTTTAAAAAATGGTTAGATTTAGGATTCATGTTACAAATGTGAAACTCCTTAAACATATTCAAACTATTTAATTTCATAAAAACAAATGTTATTATTTATACTTTTATTGTTTATTTTAAACTCTTTCTATTTTTAACATAATTATACTTATAACCCTTTCACATCAAATGTTTTTATTGAAATAATGTATTTATTTACATTATTGCTTATCGGAACATCCTAAAATTATTTAGGATAATGTGAAATATTATCACATCCCTTATTCTTTTTTGAGGTATTATTTTCTATTTATTTTTGTTCAACTCTATTTAACATGATTATTATTTGTTGTTTTTGTAGAAAATAGATAAATATTGGGAGAATAGACTATGGCGCATGGTTCGTGCATAGTTAGTGGTAACCGTGGGCCCTTTCCCAGGAAACCATGTAGCCAAGTGGTATTTATGGACAGATGCTAATCACATAGTTAGAACATGGTTTTAAACCATGATAGCTCACCACACATCATTTCCTTCTTGGATAGTAAGGGGAGCATGGTTGTCATACTATTTTCAAACTATGTGGACTAATCTTGCGGCCCGTATAGGTTATTATAATTTGGGTTTAATATTTCTTCTATCCATGATTATAAACCTAAAACACAAATTTTCTTTCCCCATTGAGGATTCTTCAACTCATGTGAACCTCTATCTCCTTTCACAAACTAGTTAGCTCCATTTTTGTGCTAGATTTGGTGTGATTCCCCCTCAATTATTCAAGTAATAATCTTCTCTCTTCTTTACCATCTCTATTCGAGTGGTTTGTTCACTTTTCATTGGTTTTTTACTTCATTAGTGGGTAGGGTTCCAATTATAGGGATATATATTGGTTCTTATGGTTTATTATTAAAATTTATGATTCTATCTTGCTTCTTTAAGGTTCAGTTGATGTTTGGTTGGAATTTCGCACCAAATTCTTGATGATTCCACTCCCATGGTGGGTGATTCAATGGTTAAACATTATTTGCCAAATTTATTATTCTTTTTTGGGTATTTTTAAATGTTATATGAATTTTATGTGTCTTTCAGAATGATTTATTAAAATTATTTGATATGAATTTGGTTTGAAAATGGTTACTCCATATTAAATTGGGTGTATTTATTGTGTAAATCCTTGTCGGTATTCGTAAGGGTGTTTTATAAATTGTGTAGTTGCCTTATTAAATTGTTCATGTGATGTGAATCATGTTTTGAAATTTTTTTGATGTGATTTTTATTTTAAAAGTGTATTTTTGGTGTTAATGTGATGTAATAATGTGAGTGATGCATTTTTTTGGGTTGAATGATCTGAAAATGATGTGTTATGTTACATGTGGAACATACATGATCATAAATGAGAAACCAGGGTCACTAGGTAGGCAGAATATTACTAGGACAAAAGATTATTGGGAAGTGGTTCATCCCAATATCATCTATCAAGATTGATTCTAAAACAATAACTAAACAATAAGATGATTGGAGACCACTAGGCCCATGGAGTTTCCCCTCTTAGTGTCCCGTGGATGAGAAATTTTTTATCATGGTTTATATACCACCATTCTCTAAGAAATGATGTACCTAGTGTCCCATTTCTAGCTATTTCCTAGAGGATATTCCTATGACTAGTTCTCTATGGTGATATTGCACTTACCATTAGTATACAATATACATTGTGGTTATTTCAAAAGAAAGCATTGTTTTAAGTAAAAATATTTTCCATAAAATTTTCTGTAGCCTTTATTTTATTAAACATACATATTTATTTATCTTATAATGTTCATATCATGGAATATATTATTGGGTAGAATCCTACTTAGATTTGGTTCACACCATACTTATACCTTTTGGTGTCATTAGACTTGGTTATGTATGAAACATATAAGGGAAAAGTTTTTTGAGATGGTGGTTTGGGTTGTTAGTGGTCTTCCTTGTGAGGTTTTGTTGTTGGTGGCTTAAGGGTGACCCTCTTCGTGTCATATGGAGTTTCTTTGATACTTCTTTATCCTTTATTTTAACCCCTTTTTGTGTTTTTGTCTAGTGTTGTAAACGCAAATATAGAAAAAAAATTATTTCATGTTTGATTATATATTTTCTGCTTCAGTTATTTATTTTTACGGTTGATTTTGATTATGAAATCGGGTAAAATCAATATCATGATTTATCGTTGATACCAGGGAACTTGTTGCTAGACCATGGGGATCCGAAATGCCCTTCAGACCATCCATTGTACCGAATCTGGCACCAATTTAGATGATGAACTTACTTGGTTCATGAAAAAATCGTTTTAGAGTAGGTAACTCTTTTGGGTCATGTTATTTTTTATGAAACTTGATATACAAGAGCTAAGAAATTTAGGGCTTGAGGCTCTAGTTTCAAGTAGGGTTCCTAGCTGGTACAAATTGTGATATACCCCAAGTCACCATGGTATGTTGGTATTTTTTGACTTATCCTTTAGTTGGGACGTCCAGGATGCATACTACACATGGACATTTTGTGGGGATGAATCATTTTGGTCGTTATGTTATTTGGAGGAGTTTTGATTATTTGTATTTTTTTTATTGCTGAAAAGTTTCAGATTTTTTCTATTGAGGATTTTTCTTATGATTGTTTGTTTTTTGTCAACATGCCTCCCTAAGGAATTCCCTTGCGACTGGGGATGAAGATATATAGAGTTCTATATCACTTCTTGATCAGAGACATGTGAAAGCCATGGTCCTGGATATTCAGGCTCTGTGAGAGGGAGAAGGTCCTAGTCCTACTCAAGAAAGGGAAACTGAATCTGATCATTTGATGGATAGAGGCTAGGAGTTGTATAATAACAAACTTCATTATTTCGAAGGTATCATAATTTCTCTGGAGGTGGAGGAGGGGATTGAGAAGATATAGAGGATTCTTGAATTCCATAAAACTCATGAGGAGGTCAGGGTGAAATGTGCCTCATTTTTTCTAGAAGGTCCTAGTTAGAGTTGGTGAGACTTAGTGGTCCAAACGGGGAAGCACGAGAATATATGTTGTAAAGAATTTAAGTTCATATAAAATAATAATTATTTCCCATAACTCTTGTCATATTCTAGATCCTAGGATTTTATGGATATTATTCAAGGTGACCATTTATGAATTGAGTATTCCAATATCTTTGCTAATCTAGTTTCGTATGGAGATGAAATAGTTTCCAATAAGAAGATGATGGCTCAAAGGTTCAAAAGGGGTTTTCGGAAAGATATCTATTCATAGGTATTTCAATTCCTGAGAAATTCTTATGTTGATGTAGTTGATCGAGCATATATGGCAGAGATTTTCTGCAAGGGTAGGTTTGGTTCATTTGGTGATATGATTGATTGTGACAGTTCATCTGAGAAGAAGAGGAAGTGGGATTAGTAGGGTAAAAAGGTAAGTGGTAGTTCGAGCCACCCTTTTTAGAAGTATTCATTTCTAAATTCTGATGTAGGTTCAGTTGTGTGCCACCATTGTAGTAGAGTAGGGAACACTCAGCCTTTGTGTACATCCCCTCAAAAACCCTATTATCGATGTGGAGCTATGGGATGCCTGAAATATATTATCAAGCTGATGTACCCATACTATAGTGGGAAAATATATTTATCTTTCAAAGGAATTGTATCCCATTAATAGCCCTACAAGATTGTAGTATCTCATTTTGGTGGTCATGATATTAGGAAAAAATATAATTCCAATCAGAGTCGGTTCAGGGAATATTCATAACTCAATGGTTGCATTTAGGCTCAGACAGAGATCATACATCTTCATGATGTAAATCTACCACCAGTGGGATCAGATGTAGAGTCATTGAAAGTTAGAGGTCTGATTCTATTTGAATATTATAAAAAATTTATTTCGATCTGACTGGCTCTTCTGTTTCATTTATCTCTACCTTCCTTCGGAAGTTAATAAACTTTATAAATAAAATTATGTATTTTTTTATGTTGTTGGTCAAGACTTTGGGATAGAATAATGAGCAGGGTCTTAGGTTCCCATCCTGTGCACTCTTCATGATAGTGGTTGATCTAGAATGGCATTTCATGGTCCTGGATATGGACCCATTTGAAGAATTCACTAACATAGATTGTATGGTTCATTTATAAGAACATTTCGATTGTTATCGAATACAGGTATGTTTCTTGGAACCTGATGGGACTAATATGGTTTCTCCCGGATATTGGGATCCTCAGGTTGGTTGTGTCGTAACACCACTCTCGTAGTTTGGAAATATAAATTTTCAATTATTTTCTCTCATGATGAAGAAAGATGGTGGTCTCCCAAATGGTAAATTACCACTTTATTGGATGAGTTCTAAAATGTATTTTTATATGACAATTAAATATTAACCATTGAGCGAGATGTGGAGTTTCTGATTCATTTGAAACTAGGGACACAACCTATATCTCTTACCTCATAGAGTATGACCCCCAACATGTTGACATAATTAATGATAAAACTAGAATGTGTGGAATCCAAATTATTTATTCACCCTAGAGTCCCTCCTTGTGATGTCATAGTCTTGTCTGCAAATAAAGATGATCGATATCCATGGTTATGAATCGATTACCAGAATCTGAATAAGGTAATCATGAAGAAAATGTTTCTTTTTCACTGAATTAATGACTTACTCGATCAGAGGAAAGGGGAAAGGTGGTTCTCTAAGATAAATTTTCATTCTGGTTACCACCAAGTGAGGGTGAAAGAAGTGAATATTCCAAAAATAGATTTATAATGCAGTTACGACCACTTCATGTTCTTGGACATTCCTTTAAGATTAAGGAATTATCTCATGGTAATCATGTATATTATGAATAATTTTTTTCCTCCATTATCTCGACTCTTTTGTGGTCGTATTCATGTATGATATCCATTTTATTCTTGATCTAAGGATGAGCATGAGATTCATTTACAGATCAATCTGGGAACACATTGGGATTTAATAATAGAACATGGGATTTCAGTAGACCCTAATAAGATCAGTATAGTTATGTCATGGGAGTACCTATAGAGTGTGTTTGAAATAGGGATCTTTCATGGATTCGAGGATATTATAAGAGGGATTTTAGGACATATCTCACCTTTCTTCATCCATGACAGCACTCACCAAGAAAGGATAGAATTTTGAATGGATCTCGGAGTGTTAGGAATCCATTTTGGAACTGAAGAAGTGGTTGACTACCCCACCTCTTTTGAAAATTCCCAAATCATGAAAGGGTCGGGTTTTTTATTGTGGTGCTTCTGGTATAGGCCTCAAATGCATGCGTATTCAGGAAGATTGTGTGGTGGAATATAGATTTCTCCAACTCCATCCACATAAAATGAATTACCCAAACCATGATTTAGAGTTACCAGTAGTGACAAACACTTTAAAGACATGGTGTTGTTATATTTTTTTGGGGGAACCATGTGTTCTACTCCGATCGTAAATGTTTCTCCAAAATTCATCTACTAAATGGATTTGAACTGGTGGCACTGTCATTGAATTGAGTATTTTTTGGGGTTTGACTACGATTTCATCTCTACCGTAAGAAATGGTAATGTTGTGGATGACACCTTGAGTAGAAAAGTGCCAATTCAGGAATTGAGGAAGTCTAGTTATGAGTGAAACATAACATAAATGTTTTCCAAACTGCACTTTGAATCAATAGAGCATAGGGGAGGTGCGTTCTTGGATAGTGTTTAGTGGGATCCTTGCCTTCTAAAGCTTATTCAGCAGGAAAAAAATGGCGATGAGATGTTATAGCTATCTACATAGTTTCTTGGTGGTTGGGAGACACCTCATGATTTTCGAATGTCTCATGGGAGAGTTTAAGGTTTTGTGGTCGATTTTGTGGTGCTTTTGTCCCCGAGGAAGGTTGTGATACAGAATAGCCACTGGTCTTACAGGGTTTTTCATCCTATAGCTACCAAGATGCATTATGATGTGTGTTAGTAGTTTTGGTGGATGAGCATTAGGTGAGATATAATTGACTTTGTATTGAGGTGCTACATGTGTTAGTAGGTGAACGCAGAGCATTGAAGTCACTCTAGATTTCCTCAACCATTACCCATTCCTACCTAGAAGTGGGATAAGGTTTCTATGGATTTTATTATTAGGTTGAATCATAAACCTATTATAAGGAACTTCATTTTGGTTATAATTGAACATTTGACCAACTCATCTCATTTCATTCCAATAAATGATTCAGATAAAATGGATGAGCTGGGCAGATTATATGTTCAAGAGGTAGTATGTCTCAATGGTGTGCCATTCGCAACAATCAATGACAAAGACCCCTATTTTCCTCTCAGTTATGGGAATACCCTCAAAAGTAATTGGGGTCATAAATGAAGATGATTAGGGAATACCATCCTCTATTGGATTGTCAGAAAGAGAAGTAAAACCATATTATGGAATAAATTATTCATGCATGTGTCTTAGATTTTAGAGGATCATGAGATAACCGTATAGGATGGGATGAATTTTAATATAACAATAGTTACCAATCCTTAATTCAAATGGCTCATTTTTAGGTGCACTATGGTCGGCCATGTCAGTCTCCCTTGTGTTGGGCTGAGGTGGGTGAGACCTCAGTATTGTGGTCGAGCCTTCTGCATTAGACGCCAGAGAAAATTAAGCTGATTATGCCATGAATTTTGACCACTCAGAGTTTCCAAAAATATAATGCCAATTAGAGGTACTAAAATCTTGAGTTCTTTGTGGGTGACAATATTTTATTGAAGGTATCCTCTCATCTGGGTCATATTTTTTTGGGGAAGAAATGGAAGCTAATTCAATGGTATGTTTGAAATTTTGGGACCAGCAAGTGGATTGAAAAGGAAGAACATAGGTTATATTTTTCTTTTTGGATGACATTAATTCATGATTTATTTTATGTATACCTATTGATGAAATATCATCCATAACCGTCTTTATGTAAAATTAGGAAGAATTGGAAATAGATCCCTATTTATCCATGTTTTAATAGCCAGTGCATAAAGTGGATTCTGAAGAGAAGGTGCATCCTATGAAGTATATTCAAATGGTCTATGTAATTTGGAATTATTATAGTGATATGAATGAGACATGGGAACAGAATTCATGGGTGGATCAAGAATAACCTTCCTTATTTTTTGATCAGGCCTCTGGTTGACTTTCTAGGGTTGGAAGTTTTTCATAGTGGGGAGAATTTTCATAATTGGGATTCTATTTTGATGACTTTTTTTAAATTTATTATTGGTATACCATTTCTCCCTTGATAATTCCTTTGAGGTTTTGGAGGAATGTGTGAAATTTTGGGTGGATTGAATGTGACATACTTTTTAGTCATGGTTATTAGTAACTGTGCACACTTTCTTGGGTAAAAGTGTTGCCATGTTTTGTTTTTGGACAATATTTCATCACATGGTTAGCATGTGGTCTATAAAACACACAAGCTAACAGTGAATCATGTTCTTCTAGGATAATAAGGGGAGCAGAGTTTTTGAACTTTTGGGAAAATCATGCGGACTAACTATGTGACCTATCCAAATCATTAAAAATAGGGTTTTATATTTTCTATCTCCCCAATTTTAACCCTAAAACCCTCATTTTCAATCCCCATTTAGGATTCCTCCTCCGATGTGTGCCTCCCTCTCCTTTCCCCTCCCTTAGAGCTCTATTTTTGTGCCAGATTTGGTTGGATTTTTCCTAGGATCTTCAACTAATAATCCTATCTATCATTTTCCCTCTCTATTCTAGAGTTTTATTCCCTATTCTTTAGGTTTACTCTTTTATAGTAGGCAAGGTTCTTGATTTACAGGTAGATAGTGGTTATTATGGATCATTATTGATGTTATAGGTTTGATCTTTCATCTTTATGGTGTGGTTGGTGTGTAGTTGGAGTTTCACACCGGATTCTAGTTGCTTCTTCACCCAAGGTAGGTGATTCCATGCATAAACATTATTTGATGAATTTATTATGCATTCTTGAGTATTTCTATGTGATATATGACTTTTATGTGTGATGTGGAATGATTTATTGAAATGATTTGATATAAATTTTGTTTTAAAATAATTCATCCATAAGAAATTGTGTGTATTTATTGTGTAATGAATTGTTGTTAATCTTGAGGGTGTTTTATAAATTGTTCAACTGGATTATTAAATTGTTTAGGTTATGAGAATGAGGTTTTTAAATGGTTTTTGGGTGATTTTTATTTTAATAGAGGATTTTGGTGTGAAAGGGATGTCATAATGTGTGTGTCACATTTTTTGGATTGAATGATATCGAAATGACATGTTATGTGACATGTGGAACATACTTGATCACAAATGTGAAACCTAGGTAAATAGGTGGGTGGACTAGGACTAAATCTCTAGATGATTTGGAATTGGTTCATCTTGATTTTATCTACCAGGATCGATACTAAAATAATAACTAAACAATTTGGGGATTAAAGGCCACTAGGCCCATAGGGATTCCCCACCTAGTGGACCATGCATGAGAAAGTTGTGATCATGGTTTCTATACAACCCTTCACTGAGATATAGTGTACCTAATGTCCCATTTCAAGCTAGTGATAAGAGGGTTCTCCCATGGCTAGTGCTATATGGTGATATCACACTTAGCATTAGCCTATAGTATACATTGTGGTTATTTCAAAAGAAGTCATGGTTTTCTTTAAAATTGTTTTCCATAATATTGTTTCGAGAACTTTATTTAAAAATCATGCATTTATTTTTACCATATAATTTTTAGATAATGTAATCATTTATTGGGTGTCCTTCTACTAGGATTTGGATCAAACACTATATACACCTTTGTGTTTAAGTTGACTTAGTATTATCTGACATAGGTAAAGGAAAAGCTTTTGGAGGTGGTGGTTTGGGTTTCTACAGGTCATCACTATAAGGGGTTTTTAGTGGTGTCTTGAAAGAGATTCTGCTCTTGTCATATGGTTGTTTTTGGGATATTTTTATTCTCCTTTTTGGTATCCCTTTTTAGGTTTTTATATTATTTTTCAAACTCAAATATTTAAAATATATTATGCTATGTTTTTATGTATATTTTAAGTTTCATTTCTTGGTTTTTTTGGTTTTTTGTTTTTTGTTTTGGTTTTTTATGATAATGAAATAGTTTAAATTCATTCAAATCTTTAAAATTGATACTTGAGAACATGTTTCCAGACTGTGGGGATTGAGAATTCTCTTCAGGCCATGCCATAGATCAAGTTGGACACCTGTTTAAATGATGAACATTTTTGGATGATAAAAAATATACATTAACTTTCCTAACTTTTTAAGAAATACATATATTCACTTTATATGGTAACTAAATATAACTCTTTACATTTTTATATACCATAACGTAACTAAAATATATTAGGATATGATTGAAAAGAACTTAATTTATATAAAGGCCTAACCCTAGAAGCCTGAAGTCAGTGTCTATTAACATTACAATGACATGATTACAAGGAATCAAATCCCAAAGGACCAAATAGTTTAGTAGTGTTGGTAACCCATATAAATACATGAGTCGGGTATTATAAATAAATATACAAATTCTAACAAAATTTTATTTATTTCAAGGATAAATTATTCTATCTATGATATCATTTCATATCTCTCATAGTAAAATTCTTGGATTCATGGGGAAGGGAAAGAAAATAAGGGTGATCTCAAATGATCAGTAAGGGTAAAGAATAGAAGAGTCAATGATGAGTCAATGAGAAAAATCAATATGTAAAGGTAATAACAGAACACAAATTTCATATAACCAATAAAATGAATGGATAAACAATATGTCAAGGTAATAAATAAAAACACATTCTATTCAAATAACTAGATATTTCATATTCCAAATGGAAAAGACAATAAATGAAAAACATTCTATTTAATAAATGAACTAAGAATGAAATGCAACAAAAGATATGTCAAAGAAAAATATCATGGATAAATAATAACTAATTCAAAATTAAAAAATTATTAATTATTAGATGAATGTTTTTATAGGAACAAAGTACCTTTACCATCAGGATCTATTTTTAATAGTTTATAACTATAGGTAGAAACCCATCTATTCTACCTAGAAACAAACATGATGGTTTTTTTTCAACTGATTTCATAACATGATACTACTAATGCTTTGAATGGATTATATTAAACAGTCCCCAACTCATAAGGAATTCATTAACTCTTCCTCAAACCATATAGTACATGCCCAAAGAATTCATCATACATAGAATAATTGATTTAAATTAAAAATGTTCCCTACCAAATATCAGTATTACGTAATGAATACATATTTATCAATATTTCCACAGTCAATAAAATACCAATAAATATAAAAACTATTTTTAAAAAAATATATATGGTTTTAACTAATAATATATCTGATAAATGATATGGATATTTATAAGAAATTCAATGTTAAATGATCATAGGAAATTGAATATTTTAAGAGGACCACAAAAATGAATCAAAGAAGTGAATTAAAATACTGTATGTGGAATAATTAATCATAATCTATCTAGAGAAAGAATAAGGATTGTATTAATATAAAATATTCCAAGTTGAGTTAAATAATGGGTTTTTTTCATTGATGAATGAAAATATAGTAAAATGATCTTCTAAAAAATATTCTTGAGAAACATATCTTTTTCTTTCTGAAAAAAATATTGAAAATCATTTTCATTTGAAATAACAAAAAAAACTAATTATTTAAAAATTAACCTTTTAAACGTACAGTGTATGCTTCAAAGTAATCATAGTAGTTAAATCTATAAATTCCAATCGAGGTATAAAGAACATTCTGTTTACAAGGTAAAAAAGATAGAAAAGTTATTGTATGAAAAGAGAAGCATATTATATTGATTTTTTTTTAAAAAATAACACGGTTAAAAATTTCTTTATTAAGAAATTTGGGAAGGGTTAAAAAATTAAATCATTTTTTGAAATCATGTTTCTTATAAGAAAATAGGTTCTCCGACTAAAAAGATAATTGATGTCAGGTTTTCATAAAATGTTCCTAAACATTTTGGGAACCAAAGTGTGTAAAAATGGTAATAATACATGAAAAAAGTCATGAATGACCAAGGGATATGAAAATTTAAGGTTTTATTGAATAATGTTCATACAATTTCCTCATATGTAAATTCAAGTGTAAACAATCTGAATAAAATGAGATTGTGAAATAAACCCTTGAAAAGACCATAACGTTGAAGTGATACTCAACCAATGAATATCTTATGCATTTCAAATTTAAAAGCACATAAAAAAGTATAAATAAAATTATATATAATAAAAATTGATTACACAAAAAATCTTAGAATATTAATAACAACAATTAAGTAATATAACCCAATGAAAATGAATCAGGTAGTGAAATACTTTTACACTTGGTAAATATTAATTAAAATGCAGTTATATGAAATAAAAATAATTTATACACAAAATACAATGAATATAAAATTATTCATGATATAATAAATCAAAATGGGCAGTAGAAACAACTGCACAATAAAAGTAAGTGGTGAATATTACATTAATCTCACTAATCTAAAATTGAGATGAAAATCATTTACTTTGTATTTCATTTGGCATGAATGTACTTTAAAATATTTTATAATTTTTTTAGACATGTTAATAAATTATACCATAACCATAATCATATTTAAAATATCATATACAAACATCATATAATATCTTATTACCCATTTTTTAATAATCATTCATTATTTTCACTATTTGAGGTGTTAATTCCCTAGTTTGTATGGTATGTTTTAACTTGTAGTTTTTGTTACTATTAACTAAAAAAAGATTCAATAATATTCAAAATGTAAACCATTATTTAAATTTTATGTAACATCCCATGTAATTAATGAATAAATAATTTTCATATTTATTAATATTTACGAATTAAATATTAATTTTAATTAAAAGGGGTTTCTACATTTGATAGCGTACTCGATACGCAACGATGAGTTTCTTTGAAAACATACATTGCACACAAGTAATAAAATAATATTATTTTAAATGTTAGTTAACAAGTAGCTGTTGTACTGGCGGGAATGGATAGAAATAACTAAAATATGATTATATATGTTTTTAAATGTTTTTACATTTATCCAATAAAAGATAAAGGCTTAAAATACGGAAATAGTTCAATTTTAGGCATTTATACCCTATTTTTTCACTAAGGGTTCACTTATCACCTTTTGACGGTGAACCGTCATTAAATATAGTTTTGATCAATCTTATAAATTCTATTGGACCAAAAATAACTCTTCTTTAGAATCGGGACATCAAAATTTACTTTGTGTAAATGTTTGGTACCTTTCCGATAAAGTTCATTTTTTTAATGAATAGTGTAAAATGTTGTATTTTAATTCAAAACCACTTTTTAATCTAATTTATTTATATGATTATATTATCTTTTGAATTGGTTTTAAAGTGAAATTAGAAAATATTTTTACCCTTAAATCCAATAGTGGTCGTTGGAATTAATTTCACTTTGAAATCAGACTTAAACTATTGTCAATCTTTTGATACTTATTGTTTCATAAAAACACGCTATTTGCTCTGACAGCGGGAATTAATTATTAAATTAATTAATGTGACTTATATGTTTTGAATTTTGTAAAATAGAATTCATTTTTGGATTCGTAATATCAAATATAGCTTAGGGTGAATTTTTTTGTAATTTTCTGAAAAACTTCAATTTTTGATGAATAGTGAAACCACTAAGTGGTACTTATAAAAACTGATTTTTCCGTTTAAATGAAATTTTTCCATCATTGTGTTTTGATTTTCAAAAATCTGACATACATGGTTGTCATTATGAAGTAAAATGTGGATCAATGAGATTAAAATATTTTTTTGGTGAATAATAACTTATTATGTTTTTAATCGCGATTACTGGTAATTAGTGTAGTTTACTGTAAAAATAATATTTTAATAATATGAGATGACCTAGACACATGTCATACCCTCAATTGATGTGTCATGGCAGACCAAGACAAGCCATGGGTCAACATGGGGACCCCATGGAGCCACTTTTGATGGAAAATGACACAAATACCTTTTATTTAATGTTAATGTAAAAAATGGCACAAACATGATATGTTTTACTAAAACAAATTTTAAATGGGGTTATAAAAGTCAGATTTTTTATTATAAATAGTCATTGTAAATCTAGAAATATTTCCTACATCATAGTATTTTTTTATAATTTTTATACATTAAATAAATTATATTATTTATGACATAATAATGATGCAGCGATGACATCATTATTTGATGATTTAAATAAAATGGAAAGATAATGTAAAATATATGAACTACACATGTCCAAAACTTATTGGATGGGTGGATTTCGAACCCTTATCACCTTATCCACGAATTATATCAATGTGGGACCTTTTAAAACCGAAACACATTTTCAAATAAAGTAATATTTCTTTACTTTCCAAAATTGCCCCTCCTCTCCTCTTATAAAAGGCCCCCACCTCTACCACCATACACACACTTCTCAAGCCTTTGGCTCGGCCAACCCCTGCCCATTTACTCTCTCCACATCCCTCTCCTCATCCTAGAGGATTCCCTTTGGGCAGAATCCTTTTAGAAGAAGCCTTTAGGCTCAAATCAAAAGGAGTTAAACTTTTAAAGGACGTTAAAGAACGATCGAGTCAAGTCGGACCCAAGGTAAGGGACTTCGTCTCAGTCTCCTTTCATTGAGGCATATTTTGTTTTATACACAACTTTCTTTTATACGGTGTATAAACCCCTTTGACTTTTACTTTTATACAAAAGGAATCTTTTTCTACGAAGCGTTTTACTAAACAACAAAAAGCAATGTTTTTTAACGTACGTGGTGACAACGACCTTTTCCACCGCCGTGAGTATTATTTGGTCTTTGGCTTCCTCAACAAGCCGTTATGTTTTTAAAATGAAATAAATACCATATACTCTTTTATGTATTTTGGTATTGAAAATGATTTTGTTAAAGGATTCTATTATGATATATTGTGATTGAAATGTGGAAATGTTATCATTCCTTTATATTGGTTTTATGTTTTATGATTTTATATTGGAACTTAGACATTTGACGGGTGGTTATGTGATAAACCATATGACGGGTGGTGCCGTGAATACCAGGACGGGTGGTTACATTATAACCTCCAATGCATTGGGTATGGAAGTCGGCCGTATGGCTATTTCATTAAGTATGTATGGAAATTGGCCGTATGGCTATTCCATTATGTGATATGTGTAGAAGTCGAATGTATGGTTATTCCACTTAAATATGTTTATGTCCCAAGTTACCTTTATATATGCTGTGTGTTCTTTATATGGGTTTTATGGTAATCCTTTGGTTACAAAAAGGTAAGTAATGATACTTTATTTAGTGAAGATATTTTACTACTTCATGAAGGTGAAGGTATTACTTTGATAGAGTATACATGGTTTACTTGATGTTTGAAAAACCAACAGTTTTCATTCTTTGTGTATCCCTTACTGATCTTTTTATGCTCACCCCAAGTTTTTTTTGACAGGTTTTTCACAGGACTTAATGTGGAATATGGTCAAGGATGGGATCAAGGGAATTTCATATAAACCATGGAACTAGACATGTTTCTTTTAAGAGTTTTTTTTATTATGGAAACTTAGTAGAAGTGACTACTTTGTAATCTTTTAAGATGTAATAGTTATGTTCTAATTCTCTAAAACTCTAAACCTAAAAAGATCCTCAACGTGAATTATTCATTAAATTCAATATTAAGTAAGGTTTAAGGCTGGGGCCTTATAGTTGGTATCAAAGGTCGGTTTAGACAACTTTAGGAGTTAGAAAAGTGTAAAATTATAATATGATTTAAATGATATAGAATTTACGGATTACCATGTTGCTTCGCCTAATATATTTCTGTGTTTAGAATGGTTTTCTGCAGAGGAAACAAAGAAACTATGTTGGGACGACATCAGGAGGAAGACAACCTTCCAAATCAGCAACCTGAGATGGTCAGAATCGGAACTGAACAGTTTGTTGCAGTGATGGAACAGTTGACTCAGGCTATAAATGGTGGTGGTATCCATGCACGAGATCAGCCAGATCAACCGCAGAGGAAAATGTCAGTGGTGGAACATTTCATGAGACAACATCCCCCATCATTCAGAGGATCATCTGACCCTGTGCAAGCTGATGGGTGGATTAAAGCACTGGAGAAGATTTTTGATGTCATGGGGTGTTCAGAACATCAAAAGGTTAGTATTGCTGTTTACCGTTTTGAAGGTGAAGCTGATCAGTGGTGGTCTATGGTGAAAAATATTAGGGATAGTGATGAGATTGAGGATCTTCACTGGGAGGAATTCAAAGGTATGTTTCTTGAGAAATATTTTCCTAAGGTGGTTCGTCTTAGGATGGAAAAACAGTTCCTAGAATTGAGGCAGGAGGATGATTTTGTGGCTGCTTATGAAGCAAAGTTCACTCGATTGGCAAGGTATGCTCCAAACATCATACGAGATCTTGATAGTAAAATAAACCATTTTTACTCAGGGTTAAAGCGAATGTATCAAAGGGCTTTAGCTTCTCGTGAGTTCAAAAGTTATGAAAAACTTGTTCGATGTGCGGAGAAGGTGGAAATGGTGTTTGCTGATGATTAGGTGTTCTATGACAAACAACAGAATAAGAGGTCTAGTTGGCAGGCAATGGGGAAGAATTCATCAAAGAAGGAAGTAGGTAAGAAAACCAAATATCCATCCTGTGAGAAGTGTGGTAAAATGCATCTTGGAGAATGTTTATCCATGTCTGGTAAGTGCTTTTGGTGTGGTAAGTCTGGTCATATTGCTCATAACTGTAAGGAAGATGATCAAGCAGGCAATGAAAAGCCAACTGTAAGATTTTTAAGTGTAATGAAATGGGTCATTATGAAAACGAGTGTCCAATGAAGAACTCAACTGGGGAAATGCAGCCAGACTACAAGCAGAAAGGGGTGGTGAAATCCTTTGCAACAACTTCAGCAGATTTTGGGCCATCGAATGAAGTGGTATCAGGTACACTGTTTGTTTTTTCAGATTATTCCAATGTGTTGTTTGATTTAGGGTCTACACACTCTTTCATTTCTAAGAAGTTTTCTAGTAAATTGGAAATTCCATATCAAGATATGAATCCTGAACTTATGGTAAAAACACCCAGAGGGAACGTTGAGACAAAAAGGAATTATAAGAACCTTCCTATCCTTGTGTGTGGAAAGAATCTACCAGCAAAACTTATTGTTTTGCCTCTAGTAGAGTTTGATGTTATTTTGGGCATAGATTGGCTTTCTGTTTATCATGCTAAGATTGACTGCAGAGCTAAAATGGTTTCTTTTCAGAAATATTTTCAGTTTGTGTAAAAGAATGAACCCTTGGTTTTGATAACATATCAGGAAGTTGAGAAACTAGTAAAAGATGGAAATGAATGTTACCTTGCACATATTGTTGAAAATAAAGTAACTGTTCAGATTAATGATGTGCCAGTGGTAAATGAGTATCTTGATGTTTTTCCTGATGAGTTCCCTGGTATTATTCATGATCGGGAAGATGAATTTACTGTTGACTTAGTTCCTGATTCTAAGCCAATTTGAAAAACCCCTTATCGAATGGCTCAAGTTGAACTTTTAGAGTTAATGAAACAATTGCAGGAGTTATTAGATGAAGTTTTCATTCGACCTAGCACATCACTATGGGGTGATCCTATATTGTTTGTTAAAAAGAAAGATGGATCAATGAGACTTTGCATTGATTATAGAGCCTTGAATAATATTACTGTTAAGAACAAGTATCCTTTGCCTCATATCGATGATTTGTTTGATCAGCTCTAGGGAGCTCAGTTTTTTTCGAAGATTGACATGAGGTCGGGGTACCATCAGTTGAAAGTAAAAGAAGCAAACGTTCCGAAGACTGCGTTCCGTACTAGATATGGCCATTATGAATTTGTAGTTATGCCTTTGGGGTTAACAAATGCACCTGCTGTATTCATGGACCTTAGGAATATAATTTTCCATAAGTTCTTGGATAAGTTTTTGGTTGTTTTCATCGATGATATTTTGGTGTTTTCTAAAAGTAAAGAGGAGCATGAAAGTCATTTAAGGGTTATCTTGCAAACCTTAAAAGAAAAGAAACTATATGGAAAATTCAGCAAGTGTGAGTTTTGGTTACAACAAATTTCTTTCCTCGGTCACATTGTTTCAAAAGATGGCATAACTGTTGATCCTACTAAAACAAAAGTTGTTGAAGAATGGGAAAGACCCACAAATGTAACTGAGATCCATAGTTTTCTTGGTTTGGCAGGTTACTACCGAAGGTTTGTTGAAAAGTTTTCACGGTTATCTAGTCCAATGACTAAGCTAACTCGTAAGGGTGTTATGTTCATATGGACAAAAGAATGTGATGATTGTTTTCAGGAGTTGAAGAGAAGATTGGTGAATGCTCCAGTTTTGGCACTTCCTTCTAGGAATGGTGAGTTTGTTATATACAGTGATGCTTCGTTGAAAGGACTTGGCTGTGTCCTTATGTAGAATGATCAGGTAATTGCTTATGCTTCACGACAGTTGAAAACTCATGAGGTAATTACCCTACACATGATTTGGAATGAGCTGCTGTTGTCTTTTCTTTAAAAATTTGGAGGCATCATTTGTATGGAGTAAAGTGTGAAATATATACTGATCACAAAAGTTTAATGTATATATTCAATCAGAAATAATTGAACATGAGACAGAGGAGATGGCAGGAATTAATCAAGGATTATGATTGCACAATTCATTAACATCTGGGAAAAGCAAATAAAGTGGCTAATGCTTTGAGTCGAAAAAGTAATGCTTCAATAGCAATGTTGCGTTTGGAATGTGATCATCTAGTTAAAGATTTGATGATCTTTGTCATAGAAGTTGTTGGTACAGGATGTTATTCTGTTTTGTTTCAGGTATCAGTGAAATCTTCTCTATCAGACAGAATCAAGCAAGCACAGAAGCGAGACAGTGAGTTGAAGAAAAAGGTAGAGCTGGTTCAGAACGGTAAGTTTCCTGAATTCAACATTGATAATGACTGTGTTTTGAGGGTTGGGAAGAGGTTATGTGTGCCTTGTGATTCACAGTTGAAGAATGAGTTGTTATGTGAGGCTCATAGTTCCCCGTTTTCAGTTCATCCTGGCAGTACTACGATGTACAGAGATCTGCGGGAGTATTACTGGTGGGATGGAATGAAAAGAGATATTGCTGATTTTACTGTGAAGTGTCTGACTTGTCAGTAGGTTAAAGCAGAGTGGCAGTTACCGAAAGGGATGCTTCAGCCTTTACCAGTGCCAGAGTGGAAATGGGAAAACATATCCATGGACTTCGTTGTGGGATTACCGAGGAAATCTCGAGGTAATAATGCAATATGGGTTATTTTTGATCGCTTGACTAAATCTTCTCATTTGCTTGCTATACGAGATACTTTTTCCCTAGATAAACTTTCCCATTTGTATCTTAAATAGATAGTTAGGTTACATGGAGTTCCCCTCTCCATTGTATCTGATCGTGATCCCAGGTTCACATCTAACTTTTGGAAAGGCCTTCAGAAGTCATTTGGTACTGAATTAAATTTTAGTACAGCTTTTCATCCTCAATCAGATGGGCAGTCATAACGAAGAATTCAGACCAGGGAGGATATGATATGAGCTTTTTCGATGGATTATCATGGAAGTTGGGACCAACATCTTTATTTGGTTGAGTTTTCTTATAATAACAACTTTCATTCCAGTATACAGATGGCACCATTTGAGGCATTATATGGGAAGCAGTGTCGAAATCCAGCATTTTGGGATGAAGTGGGTGAAAGGAAGCTGATGGGACCAGAATTGGTAGAAGAGATGGCAGAAAAAGTTTAGTTGATTCAGAAGCACATGAGAACAGCTCAGAGAAGGAAGAAGAGTTATGCGGATAACCGGAGGAAGGATCTATCTTTCGAGGTAGGTGATCATGTTTTTCTCACGGTTTCTCCTTGGAAAAGTGTGATGAGATTTGGTAAGAAAGGAGAGCTGAGTCCAAGGTTTATTGGACCATATGAAATTCTGAAGAGAGTTGGATCAGTTGCTTACCGAGTGACTTTACCTCTGAGTTTATCTCAGGTACACAATTTTTTTCATGTTTCAATGTTGAGGAAGTATATTCCAGATCCATCTCATGTTTTGAGTCAAGAGGTAGTTCAGCTGGAGGAGAACCTATCATATGAAGAACAACCAGTCCAGATTCTTGACCACAGGGAGCAGGTGTTACCGAATAAGGTGATTTATCAGGTGAAGGGTTTGTGGAAAAACCATGTGATTGAAGAGGCAACTTGGGAATCTGAAAATGCTATGAGGGATAAATACCCCCACTTATTTTGATAAGTGAATAAAATTGTGAGGACGCAATTCCCAAAAGGGGGGAAGGATGTAACATCCCAGGTAATTAAAGAATTAAGAATATTCCTATTTATTAATATTTATGAATTAAATATAAATTTTAATTAAATGGGGTTTCTACGTTTGATAGCGTACTCGATACGCAACGATGAGTTTCTTTGAAAACTTACGTTGCACACAAGTAATAAAATAATATTATTTTAAATGTTTGTTAACAAGTAGTCGTTGTACTGGCGGGAATGGAGAGAAATAACTAAAATATGATTATATATGTTTTAAATGTTTTTACATTTACCCAATAAAAGATAAAGGCTTAAAATATGGAAAGAGATCAATTTTAGGCATTTATACCCTAATTTTCACTAAGGGTTCACTTATCACCTTTTGACAGCGAACCGTCATTAAATATAGTTTTTATCAATCTTATAAATTATATTGGACCAAAAATAAATCTTCTTTAGAATCGGGACATCAAAATTTACTTTGTGTAAATTTTTGGTACCTTTCTGATGAAGTTCATTTTTTTAATGAATAGTGTAAAATGTTGTATTTTAATTCAAAACCTCTTTTTAATATAATTTATTTATATTATTATATTATATTTTGAATTGGTTTTAAAGTGAAATTAGAAAATATTTTTACCATTAAATCCAATTGTGGTCGTTGAATTAATTTCACTTTGAAATCGGACTTAAACTAGTGTCAATCTTTTGATACTTATTGTTTCATAAAAACACGCTATTTGCTCTGACAGTGGGAATTAATTATTAAATTAATTAATGTGACTTATATGTTTTGAATTTTGTAAAATATACATCATATTTGGTTTCGTAATAACAAATATAGCTTAGGGTGAATTTTTGGTAATTTTCTGAAAAACATCAATTTTTGATGAATAGTGAAACCACAAAGTGGTACTTATAAAAACTGATTTTTCCATTTAAATGAAATTTTTCCATCATTGTGTTTTGATTTTCAAAAATCTGACATACATGGTTGTCATTATGAAGTAAAATGTGGTTCAATGTGATTAAAATAATTTTTTGGTGAATAGTAACTTATTATGTTTTTAATCGCGATTACTGGTAATTAGTGTAGTTTAAGGTAAAAAAAATATTTTAATAATATGAGATGACCTAGACACATGTCATGCCCTCATTGGATGTGTCATGTCCGACCAAGATAAGCCATGGGTCAACTTGGGGACCCCATGGAGCCACTTTGGTTGGAAAATGACATAAATACCTTTTATTTAATGTTAATGTAAAAAATGGCACAAACATGATATGTTTTACTAAAACAATTTTTAAATGGGGTTATACAAGTCAGATTTTTTATTATAAATAGTCATTGGAAATCTAAAAATATTTCCTACATCATAGTATTTTTTTTAATAATTTTTAGAAATTAATTAAATTAAATTCTTTATGACATAATAATGATGCAGCGATGACATCATTATTTGACGATTTAAATAAAATGGAAAGATAATGTAAAATATATGAACTACACATGTCCAAAACTTATTGGATGGGTGGATTTCGAACCCTTATCACCTTATCCACGAATTATATCAATTTGGGACCTTTTAAAACCGAAACACATTTTCAAATAATGTAATATTTCTATACTTTCCAAAAGTGCCCCTCCTCTCCTCTTATAAAAGGCCCCCACCTCTACCACCTTACACACACTCCTCAAGCCTTTGGCTCGGCCAACCCCTTCCCATATACTCTCTTCACATCCCTCTCCTCATCCTAGAGGATTACCTTTGGGCAGAATCCTTTCAAAGGAATCCTTTAGGCTCAAATAAAAAGGAGTTACACTTTTAAAGGGCGTTAAAGAACGATCGAGTCAAGTCGGACCCGAGGTAAGGGACTTTGTCTCAATCTCCTTTCATTGAGGCATATTTCGTTTTATACACAACTTTCTTTTATACGGTGTATAAACCCATTTGAATTTTACTTTTATACAAAAGGATTCTTTTTCTACGAAGCTTTTTACTAAACGACAAAAAAAAATGTTTTTTAACGTACGCGGTGACAACGACCTTTTCTGCCGCCGCGAGTATTATTTGGTCTTTGGCTTCCTCAAAAAGCCGTTATGTTTTTAAAATTAAATAAATACCATATACTCTTTTATGTATTTTGGTATTGAAAATGGTTTTGATAAAGGATTCTATTATGATATATTGTGATCGAAATGTGGAAATGTTATCATTCCTTTATATTGGTTTTATGTTTTATGATTTTATATTGGTACTTGGACATTTGACGGGTGGTTACGTGATAAACCATATGACGGGTGGTGTCGTGAATACCAGGACGGGTGGTTACGTTATAACCTCCAATGCATTGTGTATGGAAGTCGGCGGTATGGCTATTCCATTAAGTATGTATGGAAATTGTCCGTATGGCTATTCCATTAAGTGATATGTGTGGAAGTTGACCGTATGGTTATTCCACATAAGTATGTTTATGTCCCAAGTTACCTTTATATATGTTATGTGTTCTTTATATGGGTTTTATGGTAATCCTGTGGTTACAAAAAGGTATGTAATGATACTTTATTTAGTGAAGAGATTTTACTACTTCATGAAGGTGAAGGTATTACTTTGATAGAGTATACATGGTTTACTTGATGTTTGAAAAACTAACAGTTTTCATTCTTTGTGTATCCCTTACTGAGTTTCTTATGCTCACCCCAAGTTTTTTTTAAAAGTTTTTCATAGGACTTAATGTGGAATAAGGTCAAGGATGGGATCAAGTGAATGTCATATAAAACATGGAACTAGACAAGTTTCTTTTAAGAGTTTTTTTTATTATGGAAACTTAGTAGAAGTGAATACTTTGTAATCTTTTGAGATGTAATAGTTATGTTCTAATTCTCTAAAACTCAAAACCTAAAAATATCCTCAACGTTAATTATTCATTTCATTCAATATTAAGTAAGGTTTAAGGCCGGGGCCTAATATTTTATGTATATCCACTATACATGTATTTATAAGAATCCATAATTTTTGATGATATGAAATGTAATTCACCATTCAGGGAGATGGTATATCGTACATACACATGAATGATACTTCAATTTCTTTGAAATATTTTAAAATAATGACAAGTAAATGATATATATGTATATGTATATTTCAGTTACATTATCATATATGAATAATATATTTCACGTGATTTTATGAAAACTTTTACCTAATACATTCTAGGTTAGTGTGAATGAATCACATTTCTTTGAGGAGATGGTAGTCCATAAATCCAAAAATGATGTTATCATATCCAAAAATATGGAAATAATGAAGGTATGTGTTATATAAGAATTAAATAAGTAAAAAAGACATTATAAATATCATATATATCATGCATAAATATAAGAACCCTAATCTTTATTAAACATTTAAACATCATTTATTACCTAAACATGCACTTAAGACCACACCAAGGATTGAGTGGTATAGTGTCTTGAGAAATTAGGAAAATTACATTAAAACATATAACATTAAATAGAACATCTTTATTGAAAACTTTGTTTACCTGACCGACTCATTTCTTCATCCTTAACACTGTATGGGATAACCTAAGGACCTATATAAGAAAGGGGAGATCTATAAAGCCTAGTAAGGGTGTAAACAAGGAAAAAAATAACAAATGCCATGTATGTTACGAAAAAGGGAATATCAATGAAGAACAAGGGAAACATGAACACAAATTCATGATATATCATGATTATCATGACATGGAAATGTGGTAACAATATACAACATGATATTAGAATGATACAAGGCTCATTTCACATGGATTATCATGAGTAAACCTTCATTTCACATGAATTATCATGAATAATCCCTAAATGAACGTGAATTAGAATGATTAAACATTCATTTCACATGACTTATCATGATACTAAACATCACCAAATGCATTGGAGCATTATCAGGGCACACCCTTCATAAACATTTCATTTCATGCATAAGTTTGCCACAAAGATTATATATAATGGAATCATTGAACATCATTTGTTATTCCAATATTAAGGAATGTGGAATAATTTATTTTATATAGAATTAAATATGTATAAGATCAAAAATTTGAATATCCTTGATAGAGAAATGGGTATGGTATTCACTATAAAATTATTTTTCACATGCAAAATTCCAGCACTATTTCAGCAGCATAACTTCGTCTTATGAAAATTATAAAATTGCATTGATTATAAAGAAATGGGTATCTAATCATTTATAAATTAAATATATGGTAATTGGATTATGTAAAATAATATCCCAATATATGAAATGGAGTTTATTTGAATAACATGGGAGAAATACTTGAATGGAAATAAGAAGAGAGGAATTCTTTATGGAATTTTTCCATGTTAACAGGTGTACATGGTAGGAATTAGTGAGAGAAAGTGTGGTATCTCATGATATAAACATCATAAGGTAAGAATGGGGGAGGTTATAAATTATACCCTAATATTTTTAATTAAAATTAAATGGGTATTATAACGTAAATAATCATGGATAAAAATGCCAAAGAATGGAATCCCTTATGGAATTTTTGCATGCTAACATGAGTATATTGAAGGAATTAATGCGAGAGGAAACAATATATAATCATTCAAAAATAAGAAGATTAGTATGATGGAGTTGATAAATCATACCAAAAATTTTTCAATATAATGAAAAATTGAATTTGAACATAATGAAACTTGGATAAAAATGAGAAAGGAAGGAATCCCTTATGAAAATTTAGAATGATAACGAGTATACATGAGGGTTTATAAGGGGGTAAATGAGAGTCAAATATGATATCATAATTAATAAATAAAATTTGATTTAAGGAGGCTATATAATAATTTATCCCAACATAGGAATAAAATAAATTCAAATACATATCACGAAAAGAATGCTTGATAAAAGAGGAGGGAGGAAGATCACTTATTGAATTTCGATACAGTAACAGGTATGATTAAAGAATCATAGAGGGTATTTATGAGAGTGAAAGATTATCTCATAATATATACCTAAAATTTTTACTATGGGGGTCATGTAACATCATAACACAACAAATAAATATGGAACTTAAGAAGCATAATGTAAAAGGGTAGCTTGAATGGAAATGATTACAGTGAAATCCTTTACATGGATGTATGATCCCAAAGGATTGAGAGAGGATGGAGAGCGTCTTATTGATTTATTTTGGTGCCTTGGGAGGAATAAAGAGTATATGGGTCAGAGGTTGGTAGTGATCCAAATGGTTTGAGTCATATGGAATGGAGGTTGGGTGGGTTTATATAGGAAATGAGAGGAAATTTATTATTATTTTGGTTTTGGACACTACTCATTAAAATAAAAAAAATAAAAACCATAAAATGGTTTTTTCACATTGTTTCTACCAAAGGAGAGTGGTGTAAAATATTTTATAATTCCAAGGGCTGAAAATATTAAATATTTGGCTTCCTTGTGTGGAGGTGAGTCACGCTCTCAAGGAAATCATTTTAAAATTTAAAAATATTTTATAAGTCTTGGATGGTCCACTAAGGCATTATAAAATTAATCAAACAAATATAAAATAACATTATTTTAATGGTAAAACATATATTGGCCTAATTATAACTGTTATTGTATTTTATTACACCACTATTGGGTCTTTATGATTTTGTAAAAGACATTATATATTTATAAAGTATTTATTTTTTACCCAAAAATTCATCTTTCAATGAAAATTATGAAAAATTCACCATTGGATAATTTAGATGTCTTGATTCCAAAAATCATTTTTATTTTATTTAAATAATTTTCTAAATATGTGAGTATTTATAAGGCCCGGCCTTAAACATTACTTAATCATGAATTAAATGAATAATTCACATAGAGGATCATTTCAGGTTTAGAGTTTTAGAGAATTAGGTCATAACTATTACATCTCAAAAGATTACATAGTATACACTTCTACTAAGTTTCCATAAAATAAAAAAACACTTAAAAAGAAACATGTCTAGTTCGATGTTTTAGATAGAATGTCGTTCCTTGATCCCATCATTTACCCTATTCATCTTTAAGACCTGTGGAAAACATTACAAAAACATGGGATGAGCATAAAAATCCCAGTAAAGGATACACAAAGAAGGACAACTGTTAGTTTCTCAAAACAACAAGTAAACCATGATTACTTTACCAAAGTAATACTTTTCTCCATTATGAAGTAGTAAAAACTCTTCACTAAATAAAAGACCATTACATACCCTTTTGTAACCAAAAGTTTACCATAAAACCCATATAATTAATACATAACATGTAAAGGTAACATGGGACATAAACATACTTAAATAGAATAACCATATGGTCGACTTCCACATATATTTAATGGAATGGCCAAACGGCCAACTTCTATACCCATGGCATTGGAGGTTATAACGTAACCACTCATTCTGGTATTCATGGAACCACCCGTCATATGGTTTATCACGTAACCACATGTAAAATGTCCTAGTACCATAATTAGACATAAAATATTGTAAATATAATCATTTCAATAACAACATTTCATTTTCAATCACATTAAGTAATTCCATGATATTGAATTAATCAATCCATTTTCAAAAATCATTTAAAAGAGATTTCTGAATCAAAGTGTCCCATACCACATTGAAGCTTTTAATGGAATTATAATTTTAACAAATTATTTTCCATATAAATACATACCTAAAACCATTTTGAAAACATGGACATTAAAGATAAAGATTTAGAATAATGAATCTTTTTAACTTTTAAAATGATGTTTTTGTTAAAGAGTTTTTAAAAAAATGAGACACTATTGAATAAAAATAATTGAGGAATAACATTTAATCTGAAATTTATAATATCATGAGAATAAAGGGATTCATGATATATTATGTCACAGGATAGTATACACACCATATAAGAGTGAATTGGTGCATAAAAGCAATGAAGTCTCAATGGAAATGTAAATTGAGAAGTAATCCATTATAAAGATGGTATCCTTAAATTAAGAATAAATCTATCACATAATTATGTGTTAGAAATATAAATACACCCAATATAAGTGGATATTAAGTGTGAAACAATCAGAAGTCATTCACGCATAATCATTTAAAAACAGAACCAATAACATTGATATTTAACTCAATGAAATGAGATTGAGTTATGATTTCCCAAACAAGTTAATAAGAATTTATCAATGTGATGATTATGTGTAGAAATAGTATATCCACAATAAGGTTTGTGGAAATTAATACATAGATATTAAACACATAATCTTGGAATAATAAAATCAATATGTAGAGGTTTAACCCAATGAATTGAAAGTGGGTTAAGAAGTTCCCTTACAGAAATCTGACAGCCTAACGACATCACTTTAAAATTCAGAAAATGAGTTGATGAGAGAGAAAATGGTATCTCATCACTTGGATATAAAATTTACATAAATAAGGATATACAAGAACATATCCCAACATAATAGTATTTGAATTAGAATACATAACAAAAGAAGTCTTTTAAAAAGAGGACGGTGAAAGGTCCCCTTACCGAGTTGGGTAACTTTTGAAACGTACACCCCATGGAAGAGGGGTCATAAAATGATGATGTAAATACCTATAAATGGAATTATACTACACAAAGTGTATAATAATGGATAGTACATACACCACTCAATGGAAATAGTGGAAAACATAGCATAAATGTCACGGGAATAAAAGTGAGATGAAAAATCCCTTACTAAAAATCGACAGCCTAACGATGCCACTTAAAACTTACAAAAATGGTTTTATGAGATCAAATAGGGTCTCTCATAATATGATAATAAAAATTACAGTATTAGGAATATAAAATAACATCCCCAAACATAAGAAATATGATCTTAAAATAAATGGAATAAAAGAGAGTACTTAAAAAAGAAAGAGAGAGGTTGGATTCCTTACGAAAATTCTGCAGCCTAACGGCGCCACTAAAAACATCAAAAATGGATTGATAAGAGAAAATAGGGTATCTGATCCTATGAACATAAAACATACAGTAATATTAATATAAAATAACATCCCAATCATAAGAAATATGATCTTAAAATGAATGACATAAAAGAGTGTACTTAAAAAGAAAAAGAGGGGTAGGTTCGCTTACCTCAAGTCTGACTTGTCTTCTTCATTTCTTTATATTACTGAATAATAAACATTGGTCAATTTATAATTTCTTAATGACCTATATTATAGATTATTATTCAGTTCATTTCAAATATTATAATGTTATAAGAATTGGTTAATAATGTGAGTTCATATCAGACGTTTTTGTCGATGTTTGGTACATGAGTCAAAAATGAACTTGTTTGAAAATGATTGTCCATGTAGTTATAAGTAAATCATCTCCAGAATAGTAATAATGATTTAAATATCATATATATCCATTAAATATTCATTTTATACTACTCCATAACATTTTTAGGTAAAAAGAAATGAAATGCACCCTTCATGGAGACAGTAGGCCGTACGTACGCATGAACACTACTTTCATTTCTTTGTCATATTAATGGAATTAAAAATAATTGAGAGATATATATATTATAATTAAAGTATAATATATATGTTATATAGGTCACATATGTTCATTAATTTCATTCTTTATACATTCCATGTATTGCATGAACGAGTCACATCACTTGCGTGGGCGGTATTCCACACTTCCCTGTATGAAATTATCGCATTTGCACAACATGAAAAGCATAAAGGCATGTTTTAAAATTCAAATTCAGAAGCATATAGAAAACATAAATACCAAATATATCATATATAAAATATAGTGACATCAAAATGGACACAATGAATAGTGTTACGAGAAGATTGAACAATCATCGTTTTGTGAGACAGAAATTCGCCATCCACAGAAACAGTATGTTCCTTAACAATTAGACGACGGTGTGTGTAAGTGTAGCTCGAATACTTCACCTAACAACATAATAGTGTATTTAATATACTTTTGTTGTTATAAAATAATGTAATAAAAGATTTTAGAGGGTTGGAGAAGCGAAATAAAACAAAAGAACACAAGGGAAGACATTATAATTAAATCGGGTAACTTTTTATGACTTGAGATCAAAGGCTTCCTTGGAAAGGATTATTCCCAGAGGTGAGGCTTCAATGATGAAGATAGGGATGTGTAGAGATGAAATGGTTATGTTTTGGACGAGCCAATGTCTTGAGTGGCGTGGGTAAGGAGGTAGATGTGTGGGGCCTTTTATAAGAGGAGAGGAGGGGCACTCTTGGAGTGTCAAAAAAGGTTACATTATTTTCAAATGGGTTTTGGATTTTAAATGTCCCACATTGAAATATTTTCTAATATAAGGTGATAAGGGTTTGAAATCCACCCATCCAATTGGTTTTTGACATTTTTAGGTCTTAGATTTTACATTGTGTTTTCATTTTATTTAAGTCGTTAAATAATGAGGTAATTGCTACATCATCATGATGTCATAAATAATTTATTTTTTTAATGTCTAAGAATTATAAAAAATACTATGATGTAGGAAATATTTTTAACTTTACAATGACTATTTATAGTCAAAAATCTGACAGGTATAACCCCATGTAAAAATTGTTTTAGTAAAACAATACATGTTTGTGTGATTTTTACTTTTACTTTAAATAAATTGCATTAATGTAATTATCTTAACCAAGTGGCTCCATGGGGGCCCAAAAATAGACCCATGGGTTGTCTTGGTTGGCCAAGATTCATCCATTTGGGTTAGGAGAGGTGTCAAGATATTTTAATTTTATTATAATACCATTTTTACCTTATATCACACTAATTAACTTTAATCGCGATTAATAAAACATAAAAGTTACTATTGACAAAAAATTATTTTAATCTCATTGAACCACATTTTACTTCATAATGACAACCATTTATGTCGGATTTTTAAAAATCAAATAACATAAGTTGTAAATTTTCATTTAAACGAAAAATCAGTTTCTTAAACTACCACTTAGTGGTTTAACTATTCATCAAAAATTGATGTTTTTCAGAAAAATGCAAAAAATTCACCCTACGATATATTTGATACTATGAATTCAAAAATGATTTTTATTTAACAAAATAAAAAACGTATAGGTTTCATTAATTGATTTAATTATTAATTACCCCTGTCAAAACAAGTAGCGTGTTTTTAAGAAACAATATCTATTAAAAGATTAACACTAGTTTAAGTCCAATTTCAAAGTGAAATTAATTCCAATGACCACCATTGGATTAAATTGTAAAAATATATTCTAAATAAACTTTAATATCAATTATAAATATAATTTATCCAAATAAAAAAATCAGATTAAATGGAGGTTTTGAATTAAAATTCAATATTTTCACTAAAAATGATCTTTATCGGAAAAATAACAAAAATTTACACAATGTAAATTTTGATGTCTGGATTCTAAAGAAGGATTTTATATTGTCAAATAAAATATATAAAATTGTCAAAAGTATATTTAAAAAGGGTTCTCCATCAAAAGGCGGTTAATCAACCTTTTAAGGAATATTAGAAGATTTATGCTTAAAATTGGATTCATTTGCATTTTACGCCTATAACATTTATTGGATAAAAGTAAAATTATTTGACACACTTATATAATAATTTTGTAGTTAGGATCTTTTTTCTTGCAATTACAATGGCTAGGAGTTTACTACCGTTTATAACAATCTTATTTTATTATTATAGTGCAACGTTAGATTTCAAAGGAACTTGTTGTCGTGTATTGGGTACGCCCTCAAGCATAGCGTTCCCATTATAGTAATATTAACATTTTATTCACAAATATTGATAAACATTATAATGTAATATTATTTATTTACTTGGGAGGTTACATCCTTCCCCCCTTTTGGGAATTTCATCCGCTCAATTTCAAAATTGGGCATGAAACTCCATTAAATGTCCACATCGAAACAAGAGTCAGTAAAACTATCACTTAAAAAGAATGGGAGAGAAGTACAAAGGTCACCCGAGTTAACCCATACTATGATTACAAGTATGAAAATATGGATATGGAGGAAAAAACAAAGGGTTATGTTCTGATGGAGAGTGATATTAAACATGTCTAGGAGAAAGTTAACCATAAGAAAATCACAAACTTGTAATGGGTTAAACGGTATTGGATTCCCCAGTAGGAAAACATAATGGGAAACATTTTTTTGTTACAATTCATTGAGGAATTTATTTTTGAGTTTAACTAAAACATAAGGAAACATACTTACTTATTAGGTTGACTTTCAACTTTTACAAGATTTCTTACAATAACTCATATTTTCTCCAAAAGATGATTTTTTTAGGATGACTTTTTTACATTAAGAGAGAAATAATTAACTTATATAGAATCACCTAATCCACAAAAAAGAACCGTATACTTCCCATGTCTTTAGACCTTAACCAAAACTAAAACAAAAAAGGTTAGTATGAGATCAGATAATACCCAAAAAAGTTTTTTTTACAAAACGAAAAACTACTCCTAATCTCCAAAAATTGTCCTAAATTACCCAAAGATAAACAATTACCATTCAATAAACAAATATCCATAGAATTAATCAAAGTACTAAAAACTAAGATTGAATCCCAAATCTTTGAATTATTAAAACACATTTTCTTCCAAAGTAAATCTTAACATTTATCTCCAAATAACACTAGTTACTCTTAAAGTCTCACATTGAAATGTAATTAGCCTAATCACATATTCTCCATGATAGGATAATCATTTCCATAGATAACATAATATAAACTTATTCTTGATTCATAAAATCATCTAAATATAAATTATTAGTCAATATAACCAGGGAATTCATGTAGTCCAGTGGTAGGCGATAAATACCAGTTGCACTTTAGTTGTGGGTTCGATTCCCGTAGCTTCGTCTGACAAAATGGTTTGTCACATGGTCTGTGTGTTGTCCTTTTTCCAAAACTATATAATTTTATAACATTCCTCAAAAAGAGATAAATTCATCAAAAATAACCATAACTTATTTTTACCTCAAATTTATCTCATTCCTTTCGTATTCCATCATATCATGTAGTAACCCATAATTACCTCAATGTAAAGATCATATAAACCCTAATGGTTAACTTTATAATTATTACATACACTTTAACATTGAGTTGGTTCTCTCGTACACGATGTATTAGAGAACTCACCAATGTTCAAGTGGTTAATCATGACTCCTTGATAGTTGATTTGGAATAACCACAAGATTCCTCATTGAATCCCCTATTTCATCCAGTCTCTTAATCAATAAACCACCATAGTTTCCTTCATACCCATTGTCACTTTGGTTCCTGCTAGATCCATCCATTTACTAAAACGAAAAAAAAATCCGTGTTAGAATATCAACAAAATCATCATGTACTAAAGAAAAAGATAAACACTCAGATATACTTATCCAAGTTATCTCAAACTCATTCCATCCTTCTATAAAAAACAACAATGACTCCATCTAATATACTAACCATTGTTGTTAAACAAAACTTTTCACATATCCTTAAAAAATACCCTAACCTCTAAAGTTATCTAAACCAACCTTTGATACCAACTATAAGGCCAAGGACTTAAACATTACATAATCATTAATTAATTGAATAATTCACATAAAGTATATTTGCAGGTTTAGAGTTTTAAAGAATTATTTTATAACTATTACATCTCAAAAGATTCTATAGTAGACACCTCTACTATGTTTCCATAAAATAAAAAAAATCACTTAAAAAGAAAAAGGTCTAGTTCCATGTTTTAGATAGAATGTCTTTCCTTGATCCCATCCTTGACCCTATTCATCTTTATGTCCAGCGGAAAACATTTCAAAAACGTGGGATGAGAATAAAAAGCCCAGTAATGGATACACAAAGAAGGTAAAATGTTAGTTTTTCAAAACAACAAGTAAACCATTAGAACTTTACAAAAGTAATACTTTTCAACTTTATGAAGTAGTAAAAAAACTTCACTGAATAAAAGACCATTAATTATCCTTTTGTAACCAACAGTTTAACATAAAACCCATATAAAGAACACATAACATATAAAGGTAACATGGTACATAAACGTACTTAAATGGAATAACCATATGGTCGACATCCACACATACTTAATGGAATACCCATACAGAAAACTTCCATACCCAATGCATTGGAGGGTATAACGTAACCACCCATCCTGGTATTCACGACACCACCCGTCTTATGTTTTATCACGTAACCACCTATAAAATGTCCAAGTACCATAATTACACATAAAATATTGAAAATACAAACATTTCAATATCAACAATTCATTTTTAATCACAATAAGTAATTCCAATATATTTAATTAATCAATCCATTTTCAAAATTCATTTAAAAGAGATTTTTGAATCAAAGTGTCCCATACCACTTTGAAGATTTTAATGGATTTATAATTTTAACACATTAATGTCCATATAAATAAATACTAAAAACCATTTTGAAAAAATGGACATTAAAAATAAATATTTAGAATAATGAATCTTTTAGACATTTAAAACGATATTTTTGTTCAAGAGTTTTTAACAAAATGTGAGACTCTTTAATAAAAATAATTGTGGAATAACATTTAATCCGAAATTTATAATATCATGAGAATAAAGGGATTCATGATATAATATGTCAAAGGACATTATACACACCATATAAGAGTGAATTGGTGCATAATAACAATGATGTCTCAATGGAAAATGTAAATTGAGATGAGATCCATTATATAGATAGTATCCTTAAATTAAGGATAAATATATAACATAATTATGTGTTAGAAATATAAATACACCCAATATAAGTGGATATTATTTGTGAAAAAATCAGTGGTCATTCACACACAATCTTGGAAAAACAAAACCAATGACATAGATATTTATCTCAATGAAATGATATTGAATTATGATTTCCCATACAAGTTCATAAGAATTTATCAATGAGATGATTTTCTGTAGAAATAGTATATCCACACAAAGTTTTTTGGAAATTAAGACATAGAGATTCCACAAATAATCTTGGCATAATAAAATCAATAAGTAGAGGTTTAACCCAAAGAATTGAATATGGGTTAAGAAGTTCCCTCACAGATATCTGACAGCCTAACTACGTTACATTAGAAATCAGAAAATGAGTTGATGAGAGAGAAAATGGTATATCGTCACATGGATATAAAATTTATATAAATAAAGATATACAAGAACATATCCCAACATAATAGTATGTGAATTATAATAAATATCAAAATAAGTCTTTTAAAAAGAGGAGGGTGAAAGGTCCCCTTACCGAGTTGGGTATCTTACGAAACATACACCCCATGGATGAAGGGTCATAATATGATGATTTAAATACCCATAAATAAAATTATACTACAAAATGTGTATAATAATGGGTATTACATGCACCACTCAATGGAAATAGTGGCAAACGTAGCATAAATGTCACGGGATTAAAAGTGAGATGAAAAATATCTTACGAAAACTCGGCAGCCTAACAGCGCCACTTAAAACATCCAAAAATGGATTTAAGAGATAAAATAGGGTCTCTCATAATATGATAAAAAAAATTAAAGTATGAGGAATATAAAATAACATCCTCAAACATAAGAAAGATGATCATAAAATAAATGACATAAAAGAGAGTACTTAAACAGAAAGAGAGAGGTTGGATCCCTTACGAAAATTCGGCAGCCTAACGGTGCCACTCAAAACATCCAAAATGGATTGATGAGAGAAAAAAGGGTATCTCATCATATGAACATAAAAAATTACAGTAATATTAATATAAATTAACATCCCAATCATTAGAAAAATGAGGTTTAAAGGAATGACATAAAAATAGTTTACTTAAAAAGAAAAAGAGGGGTAGGTTCCCTTACCTCAAGTCTGACATGTCTTGTTCGTTTCTTTATATTCATGAATAATAAACATTGGTAAATTTATAATTTCTTAAGGAACTATTTTAAATATTATTATTCAGTTCATTTCACATATTATAATGCTATAATTATTGGTTAATAATGTGAGTTCATATCATACATTTTTTTCGATGTTTGGTACATGAGTCAAAAATGAACTTGTTTGAAAATGATTGTCCATGTAGTTATAAGTAAATCATCTCTAGAATAGTATTAATGATTTATATATCATATATATCCAGTAAATATTCATTTTTTTACAACTCCATATCTTTTAGTGATAAAAATAAATGAAATGCACTGTTTATGGAGACGGTAGGCCGTACGTACGAATTCACGCTACTTTCATTTCTTTGTCATATTAATGGAATTAAAAATAATTGATAGATATATATAATTTAATTATAGTATAATATATATGTTATATAGGTCACATATATTCATTAATTTCATTCTTTATACATTCCATGTATTTAATGAAAGAGTCACATCACTTGAGGGGGCGGTAGTCCACACTTCCTCATATGAAATTATCGCATTTGCACAACATGAAAAGCATAAAGGAGTGTTTTAAATATAAGATTCAGAAGCATATAGAAAACATAAATACCATATATATCATATATAGAATATAGTGACATCATAATGTCCACCATGAATTGTGTTAAGAGAAGATTGAACAATCATCGTTTCATGATGCAGAAATTTTCCATCCACAGAAACAATATGTCTTTTAACAATTAGATGAAGGTGTGTTTATGTGTAGCTCGAATCCATAACATAAAAACATCCTAGTATATTTATGATACTGGTGATGTTACAAAATAAAGGAATAAAAAGAGTTTAGAGGGTTGGAGAAGCAAAATAAAACAAAAGAACACAAGGGAAGACATTACCTTTAAATCGGGTAACTCTTTTTTATTTGAGCTCAAAGTATTCCTTGGAAAGGATTATGCATAAATGTTAGGCTTCAATGATTAAGAAATAGATGTGGAGAGATGAAATGGGTTGGGTTTTTCTGAGCCAAAGGCTTGAGAGGTGTGGGTAAGGAGGTAGTGTTGGGGGCCTTTTATAAGAGGAGAGGAGGGGCACTATTGGAAAGTCAAAAAAGGTTACATTATTTTCCAATGGGTTTCTGATTTTAAAGGTCCCACATTGATATATTTTCAAGGATAAGGTAATAAGGGTTCTAAATCCACCCATCCAATAGGTTTTTGGCATGTTTAGGTCTAACATTTTACATTATCTTTTCATTTTATTTAAATAGTTAAATAATAAGGTAATTGTTGCATCATCATGATGTCATAAATAATTTAATTTATTTAATGTATAAAAATTATTAAAAAATACTATGATGTAGGAAATATTTTTAGATTTCCAATTAATCTTTATAGTAAAAAATCTGACTTATATATCCCCATGTAAATTTTGTTTTAGTAAAACAATACATGTTTGTCTCATTTTTACTTTTACTTTAAATAAAAGGCATAAATGTCATTATCTTACCCAAGTGGCTACATGGGGTCCCAAAAATCTACCCATGGGTTGTAGTGGTCGGCCATGACTCATTAAATAGGGTTAGGAAAAGTGTCTAGATATTTTAATATTATTATAATATCATTTTTACCTTAAATCACCCTAATTACATTTAATCGCGATTACTAAAACATAAAAGTTACTATTCAACAAAAATTATTTTAATATTATTGTACCAAATTATACTTCCTAATGACAACTATGTATTTTATATTTTTTAAAATCAAATCCCAGAAGTGGTAAGATTCATTTAATCCAAAAATTAGTTTCTTTAACTACCACTTAGTGGTTTTACTATTCATCTAAAATTGAAGTTTTTCAAAAAAATACCAAAATTTCACCCTAAGCTATATTTGATACTCTGAATTCAAATATTATCTATTTTACAAAATTCAAAACATATAAGTTGAATTAATTAATTTAATAATTAATTCCCGTTGTCAAAACAAATAGCGTGTTTTTAAGAAATAATATCTTTTAAATGATTAACACTAGTTTAAGTCCTATTTCAATGTGAAATTAATTCCAATGACCCCATTGGATTAAGTGGTAAAAATATATTATAAATAAACTTTAATATCAATTTAAAATATAATCTATCCATATAAGTAAATCAGATTAAAAAGAAGTTTTGAATTAAAATGTAACTTTTTCAGTAAAAATGATCTTTATCGGAAAAATAAAAAAAATTTACACAAAGTAAATTTTGATGAATAGATTCCTAAAGAAGGATTTTATTTTGTCAAATACAATATATAAAATTGTCAAAAGTATATTTAAAAAGGGATCTCCATCAAAAGGCGGTTAATCAACCTTTTAAAGAATATAAGAATATTTATGTTTAAAATTTGATTAATTTCCATTTTACACCTCTCACATTTATTGGATAAAAGTAAAATTATTTGACAAACATATATAATAATTTTGTAGTTAGTTCCGTTCTTTCCCACCATTACAATGGTTATGTGTTAACTATCATTTAAAATAATATTATTTTATTATTAGAGTGCAATATAAGATTTCAAAGGAACTTTTTGTCGCATATTGGGTACGCCATTGAGAATAGCGTTCCCTTTAAAGTAATATTAACATTTTATTCACAAATATTAATAAAAATTAGAATGTAATATTATTTATTTACCTGGGATGTTACAGTATACCCTTTAAAAAATATACATTCACTAAAAAATGACGGGGTTTGAAAAAATAGTTTTAAAAAATTAATATAAATTATATTTGACATCATAAAAATTGTTTAAACATTTATTATTCACAAAAATAATTTGATAATAAAATTTTATTAAAATATTAATTATTTACAAATTTTATTAATTCATAAAATAAATTCTTTAATTACAAATACAATTTAGGATTTATCATATAAAAATATAATTCTTATCAAACTGATAATATAATCTTTTATAGAGTAAAAAAATTAAATATACTCATAATTTATAATTAAAAGTAGTGTTATAATAACACTATTATAACAAAATTATTATGAAAAAATTAGTTTTATATAAAATTTTTATATGTATGAAATATACCATTTACCCGAAAAGTCAACTTATCTAATTTATTATATTTTAATGAAAACTATTATAATAAAGTAATTGATAGAATAATAATTTTATTTTTAAAAGGGATTAAAGAAAATGACTAATAGCTTGTTACAGGAACCCTTTTAAAACCCACATAAGACCTAAGGGTGAGCTTTTCAATTTTGTCAAACTCTTGGGGAGGCTCAGATAACATCGCTTTGGTGGTAATCACTATTAAATTTTAATTCTCCATAAGTGATTCTTTTCAAGCTTAACGTGTTAAAGCTAATCTTGGGCATGGTAAGGATAATAACCTAGTGATGCTACCACCTTCTCGAGCTCTGAAAAATGAGCTTCCTATAGCCTGAGTCTACTGGATGAGGCCATCACCTCCTTTATTTTTTTTGAAAGGATTTGTTAAAACCTTATGTTTGTACTAGTCATGCGATAATTGTTCAACAGGTATATTATCAATGGTAATTATACTTAACAGTCATTTAAATCCTATTGGATAATGTAAATAAATTTCATGTGTTTTTTATATCGATAAGAAATTTAATTAAGTAAAAGAACGGTAATTTTATTCATGAATTTTCGGGTCGTTAAAACCATCCCCCTCAAAAAATTTCTCCCTCTTAATTTTCTTTTCCCAATTCTCTAATGGTACATCCTCTGGATTGAGTACATCTGATTGGTTAGGTATGCACTTCCTCAAAAGTGATACATTGAATACATCATGAACATGGGACAGGTTCGTTGGGAGTGCTAGTCGATAGGCCTGTGCTCCAATGCGATCAAGGGTCTTAGAAGGGATGATGTGAACTGGAATTAGCTTTCCCTTATTCTCATATCTCATAAATCACATCCATGGTGATATACAGAGGTATACCATGTCTCTAACATAAAATCTATATGTTTTATCGATGGTAGTGAACATAGATCTTCTTTTCAACTTTGAGAAACATTAATGTGTTTCTGGATGATCTTAACATTCTCCACCATTTCGTCATCAATTTTGGACCTATGAGTTTTCACTCCCCAACATCATCCCAACATGCCATTGTTCCTCACCTCTTCCCATAAAGGGCTTCATAAGGATCCATTTGGTTGCTTGAGTAAAAATTGTTGTTCTAACAGAACTCTACAAGATGAAGACATTGATACCATCCTCTTTTAATGTCCTCAGAAGATACTCTCAACATGTATTCTAGTGTTTGTATAGTCCCCTCAGATTGGCCAGTAGTTTGAGGATGATACGTTGTACTGAATTTCAACTCAGTATTCAAAGCATGTTGGATACTCTTCTAGAACATAGAGGTGAATCATGAATCTCGATCGGATATAATCGATAGTGGTATTCCATTCAGCCTTAACACTTATCTAATGTATATATGTGCTAGTTTATCAAACAAGAAATCCTCATGAATTGCAATGAAGTGTTAATTCTTTGTAAAATGATCCATAAAACCCATATAGCATTGTTTCCTTTAGATATCATCATAATTCCACTAACATAGTCCATGGTGATGTTCTTACATTTCCAGGTTCATATGGTTAATGGTTTCATCATCCCCTTAGACTTATGCCTCCCAACCTTCACTTGCTGACACACTAGTCACTTTGATTTATATTCGACATTTTCCTTCTTCATTAGCATTGAACTTGGATGATTCCCCGTTTTTGATAGTTTCCAATTTCTTCTAAATTCTAATATTATCCTTATGAGCATCCTTTATCCATTCCAAAAGGTAAGGTTGATAAGTATTATTTGAAAGGATTGATGATGTTCCCTTCTTTATGATTCCCATTTCCATCTTCACCAAATCTAATCATATTGGATACTTTTCAATTCTCATCAATGATAGAATTGTTGGGTCCTTTCTACATAGAGCATCTTCAACCTTGTTTTCTTTCCCAGGATGGTAATGGTTTGTGCATTTATAATTCATGATGAGATCTGACCATGTTTATTGGAACATATTCAACGTTTTCTATGTGAATAAATATTTGAGGCTTTTGTAATCCATACATGTTTCACACTTCTCCACAAAGATATAATTCCACCTTATTTTTAACATAAAGATCACTACTGCTATATTTAGATCATGTGTGGGATATTTTTTATCCTAAATTTTCTACTGCCTTAAGGAATAGGCAAATACATTGCATTTTTGTCTCAAATTCCATCAAAGGGAGACTTACAAAATTTTCATGAACATTCCCACCAACATCATCATGTGATTCAACAATTATAGATGTTTTCCCTAATGATTCAATATCATTTCGGTTGGAGGCTTAATGTTCTTAAAAATAATAAAATATATAGTTATATGATAGGAATTTAAATACATTACAACATACACTACATTTATGTAGTGGTTATATATAATTCATTCATCATTATCCATTTTAGAATAGGACTTCCCATTCTCCCTCGATCATGGAGATTGTAGATTCTCATCATGCTTCTGATCCCTTGCAATAGAGCATTGTCTTGGTTAATGTTTGAATTCTCAATATTTATTGCATAATACTTGGTAAGAATCCTTAAATGGTACTTTTTTTCCATAAATCACATTATCCATTCATTCCTTGAAATTGGATACCTTGTTCCCTTCATTTAGGTGCTTAAAAATGTCTCTTAGTCCCTTTGTGACATTTCCATTGGTTCCTCTTTCCAAACATGTTGCATGAAGGTAATTGGTTCTTCTTACCCTTATCAACTTTATCAGATATAATTTCGTGAGATGTCAACATCCTCTTCCATTATTTCCATTGTAATTACACAATGTGACAATTATTAATAATGATTTTTGATAGTTGGTTTGGATAAATCATGATATTCCCTACATGGGCTATTATTTTATTGATAATCTCATTGGGACATTCGTCATGTTTCCCTTCGCATCGGTTGCTATCCATATTCCTCGTATTACAGTCCATTAGATAGAATAAAAAGAAAAATAGGGATGAGTATCTTAAAATTATTTACACATAAAGGGGAATCCAATGAAATTAAAGGGAACTCATAGAAATTAAATTTATCTCTTTAACTTATAAATTTCTAGGCTTTGATATATGTTATAACTGATCTATCACATAATGTATAATCTTATGGGATTTTTTTCTCCCTTAATAATGTTTATTACTATGTTTATGAATTTACTAATGCTTATTCTCTATAGTGTCGAACAAAGAGTTCATGAATTTACTAAAGCATATTCCCCTAATTAGTCTTATCCCTAAGGCTTTCACTAGGGTTTTATAATCCTAATCCCAAAAATAACTAAACATATCATTTGATACCAACTATAACAACCTTTTTCATTAATATATATTTAAACATGATTTATTACATAAAAATTCACTTAATAAATATCTGAGGGTTGAGAGGTATAGTTTATTATAAAAGTAAAAACATTACATGACAACTTAAATCATTAAATAAACCAACTTTATTGAAAACATCATTTACATGATCAATTCATTCCTTCATACTTAACACTACAAGCGATAACCTGAGGACATACCTAAGAAAGGGGTGAGCTATAAATCTAAATAAGGGAGTAACCAAACAATAAGATAAAAAATATAGTACATGTTATGAAATAGTCATATAAATTTTTAATAGGAGAAACATGAACATAATGAATGATATAACATTATTATCATATCATGGAAATGTTGAACCAACATATGACATGATATTAGTATGATCCAAGGCTCATTGTACATTAATTTGCATGATTAAAACCCCATTAAACATTAGTTAGTATGTTTAATCCTTAATTGAACTTGAATTATCATAAGTATTACCTCATTTCCCATTCCGTATCATGAAACTAAACATCCCCCAATGCATTGGAGCGCTATTAGTGAACACCCGTCATAAACATTTCATTCCATTCATACGAGTGTCAGATGGATCATATAACATGGAATCATTCAACATCATAAGTTATTCCAAGATTAAGGAATATAGAATACATATATGTTAGTACCATTAAATAATTATATGTGCATAAATTTGACTACCCTTAATAGAGAAATGGGTATGGTATTAACTACACTATGATTTTGGCTTTGAAAATCATATAGCAAATTCGATAGGATAACATCATCTTATAGAAATTTAAAAGTTGGTTTGACGATAGATAAAGGGGTGTATCATCATTTTTTTATGACATATACTGTTATGGAATCGTGTAAAATAATTTCCAAACATATAAAATTCAATTTAGAAGCATAATATGGGAGAAATATGTGAATGGAAATTAGAAGCGAGAAATTCCATATAGAATTTTGGCATGGTAATAAGTGTACACAAAATGTATTAAAAAGAGAGAAAGTGTTATATGATAATTTAAAAATAATTAGATATGTATGTGGGAGGATAGAAATCATACCCCCAACATTTTTAAATCAATTTAAAAGGGTATTACAACATAAAGAAACATTGATAAAAATTATAAAGGAAGGAATACCTTACAGAATATCAGCACGGTAACAGGTGTACACGGATGAAATTAATGAGAGATAAAGTGGTATCTCATCATTAAAACATAAATATGGAAGTATGAGGGAGGTGATAAATCATACCCCTACATTTTAAATTCAAATAAAAAGGGTAATACAACCTAATTAAACATGGATAAAAATGAGAAAGGAATGAATCCCTTATGAAAATTTAGCATGGTAACGAGTATACATAAGGGTTCCTAAGAGGGATAAATGAGAGTGAAAGTTTATATAATAATTTACACTAAAATTGTAGTTAATTAGGATATATAATAAAATATCCCAACATAGGAATAAAATAAATTCATAGACATTACGTGGGAAGAATGCTTGATTAAAAAGGAGGGTGGAAGTCCCCTTACAGAATTCTAGAATTATAATGGGTGTGCTTAAAGGATAATAGAGGGGATTTAAGAGATTAAAAGGAATATATTATCATATATAACTAAAATGGGAAGTATGGGGGTCTTGGAATATTATAACCCAACATATAAATATGTAACTTATGAAGCATAATGTAAAAGAGTAGCTTGAATGGAAATGAGAGGAGTGAAATCCCTTACATGGACGTGTGATCCCAATGGAATATTAAAGGATTGAGAGAGGATTATTTGGAGATTGAGGTGGCTTAATAGGATTATATATATTATGGGGAATAGGATGTTCAATATCCAAATGATTTTAGTTAAATGGAATGGTAGGTTGGTTGGGTTTATGTGGGAAATGAGAGGGAATTATTTATTATTTAGGTTTTGGACACTACACATTAATGTAATAAAAACCAAAAACCATACCATGGTTTTTGAACATGGTTTCATTCAGTGGTAAGTAGTGTAAAATATTTTATAATTATAATTTCTGAGCATATTAACATATTATGCTAGCTTATGTGGTGGTGATTCACACTCTCAAGGAAATCATTTTAAAATGTTAAGATATTTTATAAGAAAAGGAGGGTCCAGTAGGGCATTATAAAATTAATAAAAACAATATAAAATTGCATTAGTTTAATGATAAAATATATATTTTGTGAATATACATTTTATAGTATTTTACTTCATCACTATTGGGTCATTATGATGGCATATAACACATTATATATTTAAACGGTATTTAATTTTTTCCCAAAAAATCGAATGCCTCAGAATATTATGAAAATTTCATCATTAGATAATTTTAACATCATGATTCAAAACATAATATTTATTTTATCTAAATAATTTTATAAATATTTTAATGTTCACTTATAAAATAAAAACATACATTTACTGAAAATCGACATGTTTTCAAAAAACAGTTCTTAAGCCTTAATTAGAACTACATTTGTCTTCGAAAAAATTATACACAAAATTATTATTAATACAATTAATGTTATAATAATATTTAATTAAAATATTAATTATTTAAAAAAATATTTAATTTTTAAAAAAATTATTTAATTAAAAATACAATTTCAATTTTATTGTATAAAAATATAAAACTTTTCAAATTGAATACTAAATCTTTTATAGTTTGAAAACAATAAATTTAATCATCATTTATAATTAAAATAAGAGTTATTATAACAATATTAAAATAAAATTATTAATAAAAACATTGTTTAATATAATAAATTAAATATTTATGAAATGTACCATTTCACCCAAAAATTCAATTTATCAAATTAATAAAAATTTTAAGAAAACTATTCTCATAAAAGAATTTATGGAATAAGAATTTTATTTAAAAAAAGGGATTTCACCAAATGTAACTAATACCTTGTTACATTACCCCTTATAAAACCCACATAAGACCGAAGGGTAAGGTGTATGATTTTGATTGACTCATGGGGTGGCTCGGAAAACATCACTTGGGTGGTAATATCTATTAACTCGTACTACTCTAGTAGTAAATTCTTTTCATGATTAACATATTAATTCATGGCATGGGCTTGGTTAAGAGCAAACCCTTGAGATACTACCTCCTTCTAATGCTATTACAAATGAGTTTTGTATAGCTCAAGTCTACTGGATGAGGCTATCAACTTTTTCTCTGTGTTGAATGGATTTGTTAAAACCATATATTTGTACTTGTCACATGATCATTATTCAAAGAATATATTAGAAACAATAATGATACATAACATTCTTTTAATTCCAACAAGAAAAAATAAAAAAGTACACGTGTTTTCTATGTACATAAGACATTTCATTAAGTAAATGAATGGGAATTTTATTCATGAATGTTCGGGCCATTACAATAAACAACGTATATATCATAATTCCAACCATGAGGGTTGGTAACCAAATAACATGCAATAATCATTTCTCAAGGCGATAGTTATCCGTACTAATAAGTGGTTTCTTCATTATCCATTAGACGATAGTGTGTGTAAGTGTATGTATACAAATTATAATAAAAAACCTCAATATATTGATAGTTCTGAGTTTATTATATAAGATTAAAATAATAATATTTGATGTGGTGGAGAAATAAAATAAAACAAAAGAGCTTCAGGAAGGTTGTCACCTCTTATTCGGGTAACTCCTTTTTTTGAAACAAAGGGATTCCATGGATGGATTTGAACCCATGTTTTGGCTCCTAGGTATAGGTGAGGGATATTTGGAGGTTATTTTAGCAGATTTTGGGTCATGAAAATTTCTTGAAATGTGTGAAGATGTGGGAGGGGTGAGTGCCATTTTATTGTGGAGGAGGAGTGGCATTCTTATTAATGTTTTACAAGAGAGAATTCCACAAATAATTTTCCTATTAAATGTGGCTCCAATAAAAGAAAATATTAATGAAAATGGATTATAGGGTCTAAATATATCCATCCAATGAATACTATACATGTTTCGAAGTCATTTAGCCTAGAAATTTTATGGTTCAGTCCCTTATTAAGCTAATTTTCATCTTAATCGTTGTAATTAATTTTAATTAATTTTGCTAATATGTTTGGTAAAAAATTAAGTTAGAATTGTTATAAATTTTAAATTATTAAAATACCAAATATTCATTCCTTTTTTTCCAATTCACATCACATAAGATAAATAAATTAATTTAAATTTTATCCCACAGATGAGACGAAAAATCTGGTTTTTAAGGTAATATGTTCAATGTTCATCTAGGTTTTTATATTTAATTTCAGAGTTAAATTGATTGAAATTACCTAAATTGGATTTATATAAGGGAAAATGATCTTATTAAACAATGAAATTGATAAAAAATAATTTTACCTTATAAATAAATTAGACAAAAAGAATTTTTGAATTAAAATTTTGTATATTTTACTAGTCATCAAAAAATGAAACATAATAGAAAAATTCCAAATAAATGACATAAGATAATGTTTATGTTTCTTTTTAATAATTGAATTTTATTATATAATATGAAATTTATAAAATTTCCAGAAATTTTATTTTAAATAGGTTTATAATTAAAATGTTGTAAAAGTGTATTTCTAGAAAAATATCATTTTAAGCATCAAATAAGATTTATTCTTATCTTATTTCCATAAAACATATTGGATTAACATAAAAACTACATTATTAAACTTATTTAATATATATTTCATCAATATGATTCAATAATTGTAATTAATTTACATTATTATAATAAAACATCATTACGAGCATAAAAACATTTCCTTTTAATTCAATTAGTTTTTATATTAATTTATAATTAATTGGAAACCTTTGGATTAATTTTATATTTTTGTAAATCATATATTTTTATTATTTATTTAATAATATTAATAATCTATAATTCAAAATCTAGTATATTTCTTATTATATTAAATAATAATTTTATAATAATAATTTTTTTATAAAACACAATCTTATTTGTAACGAATGTACTCAAAGATAGTCATTGTTGGGTGAAACATAATAAAACTCAGTATTGTGTAAATTGATAGATATATAATAAATTTAAATTATTTAATATATTATAACGTTTTAGTATATTATATTCCCTTACAGGCTTGGTGATATGTGTTATACACACTATTGAATTAAATGTTCGTAATTTTTCTATTTTGGGGTGTCAAAATTTCTCCACCTTAATTAAATTGTGAACATGAAATTTAAACTCATCAATCATACAAAATTGTATTAAATTTACTATTTTTAAATCCCACATCATGACAAGGTTTCATAAAAAAAGTCTTCTAGAAAAGAGTGAATAGAAATTACATAGGTCATGTGGATTAATATATAACTGAATCTCAAAGAAGGAGAATATTATTGGGAAGTAGAGATATGTACATAGAGTAAAATCATAAATATTTATAAAGAGTGATTTAGGTCATACATAAAAAATAATTCAATGATAAATTAATTTTTTAGGTCCTCAAATCCATAAATCTATGATAATTTAAAAGACAATCGGGTCAACAAAAATTAATGTACTAGGACAAAAAAAATTTCTATATAATTTTCCCAATGTTGGGGAATTATTTTCCTATATAATTATATAATGGAATATAATTTCTTGATATATTTCAACACACACCATTTAATCATTTGGAAGCTCATCAATTATTTTCCAATTTTTCCCAAAATTATCTTTGATTTCTGAAGTAGTAGAATATGATCTGAATGGATATTAAGGAACATAAAAGGGTGACAAGTATAAGTAATTGTGGATAAATATTATCCAAAATAAATACGGTTAATATGTTAATCTCAAAACCATAATTGTTACACAAACGGTTCATCATTAATAATCATCATTCAAATTCTGTAACTAAAAAAATGTCAAATTAACAATGACATCATGTAGGCCACTAGTAGGTGCGAGACTATTATCTTACTTAGGTCATGTGTTCAGGTCCCATAGTATTGCCACACATGATGGGTTGTCACCTGATATACAAGTTGTAATTTTATATAACAATATTAATATAATTCTTATACTGTTTTGAAAATTATTATTGACACACTTCAAATAATATTAATCACTAAATTGAGTTTTAACTAATATTTTCAACATATCCCCAATACATAAATAGTTCATTATTTTTATTTCAAGATAGGTCCTTCCTTGTGTAAGGTTTAATCTAGGAATTTCATTTGCATTATCTATTAAAATAATTTATATTATATTATTAAATAAATTGTGAATTATACTTATAATATCCCCCAAGAGTGTCAACCAAGGTGCATTGTAAGGCCTATTGTTATATACTAGGTTACGCTTGAGTTCTTCCCGATGCACATTGTTGGAGTTGTTACCCTTAGGTACATCGGTGCAAGAACCATGTCCACTTGTGTTATCCAGTCATGGATTTATTTCTAGGAAGACCCATATAATCTCTATCATACCAAATTTCTAGGATGTTCTGATATTCTTATCCAAAAAATCTATCTAAGGGTCATGTTATACAATCAATGTTTTCCTAAATCTAGTTCCCATGTTTGCTAATAAACTTCCTTTGATTCCAATTGTACAACCCTGACCACAGAATCTAGGAGATGGGATATACTTCCATTATATTTTCACGATTACAATGAATCTAATTCATAATGATGGAATATTTTATTAGTCTTCGTATACATGATACATAATTGAGTATTGTATAACAAATAAATACACTAATTAAAAAAATATGTTTTTATTTCATGGAGTAAATTTATTTTATTTACGATATCATTTCTTATATCTATTAGTACACTTCTTGTATTCATAAGGAAGGTAAAAAAGTAAGGGTGAGATCAAATGCTTAGTAAGTGTAACGTATAGTGGAAACAACAATGAATTAGTGAGAATATTCAATATGTAAAGGTAATAACTGAATTCTCATGTCACGTAATCAATAAAATGAATGGATAAACATCATGGAAAGGTAATAACTGAAAACAAATTCAATTTAAAAAACTAGATAAGTAATAATCAATATGAAAAAGAAATTAACCAAAAAAATTATATTTAATCAATGAAATGATATTGAAATGAAACCATAAATATATCAACAAAAAAACTCATGGATATATAATAATGGAATAAAAATAATGGGAATTATTAATTATTGGATTCCATGTTTTCTAAGTACATGGTACCATTACTGTAAAGATCTATTCTCTAGATAGTTTAAATTTATGGGTTGAAACCCATCTATTCATTATGTAAACAAACTCGAATGGGTTTTCACAACCTGATTTAATCTCGTGAGACTACCAATACTCCATGTTATCTACTTTCAATAGTCCCCAAACTGTAGGTATTTCAATACCCATCCCTCAGCCCATATAGTTCTTGTCCAAATCATTACTCATATATCTAATAATATATTTAAATAAAAAAAAGTACCTCAAAATATATTCATATTGAATAAAGGATAATGATTTATCAGTATTTCCCTATTTAGTCAAATAACATCAAAAATAAACACTGTATGAAACAATGGTATATAGTTATGGAAATGAACATATCAATGATAAATTATTTGGATAGTTAGGTGAAATTTAATGTTCAATGATCATAGGAACTTAAATATTTCTAGGGGAATAAAAAATAAATCAAGGAAGTGAATGTGAATACTTTCCTCAACCAAATCAATCATAAACCATCTAGATAAAGAATAAGGATTCTAATAATAGAATATATCCCAATTAGAGTAAAATAAATGATTTTTTTGACATTGATGAATCGAAATACTATAAAATGATATTTGAAAAAAATCATTCTTGAGGTAAATAACAATTTGATTTTGCAAAACCATTTCCTAAAAATCACTTATAAAAAATTCATTAAAATTTTACTATTTAAAATTACAATGTAAGATTCAAAGAAATGATAGTGGGTAAATCAATACATGTCATTTGAGGAATTCTGATCATTCATTTTACAAGGTAAATATGTTAGAAAATTTAGTTGTTTAGAAAAAAATGAATATTCATTTAAAAACATTCATAAAAGAAAAGGAAGTAAAATGTATTTAAAAAATAAAATATTAAAGGTTATTTTGTTTAAAATATTTTTATAAAATATGTTCTTTAGAATAAAATAGGTTTTATGAATAAAAAATAGAAGAATGTCATGTCCTATTAAAAATATTTTTGAAAAAATCTTGAGAACCAATGAGTAGAAAATTGTACTAATACATTAAAAAATTCATGAATAACTAGTCAAGAAGAAAATGAAATTGTTTTTTGAAATGGCCAAATTATTTACTATAATTTAAAATCACTTGTAAACAATCCCAAATAAAATGAAATTGTAATGTAAAACCTTGAAAAAACAATAACGTTAAAATGGGACGCAACAAATGAATAGATTATGTGTGTGAATTTTAAATTAACATAAAACAAGTTTAAATAAAATTATAGATACTAAAAAGTGATTAGACACATAATATTATTATATTAACGACATGAGTATGTAATATAATCCAATGGAAAGGAATGAAGTTATGAAATTATTTTCCACCTAATATCAATTAATATAAATACTCTTAGATGAAAAAATTAAAATTGAAACACAAATTAATATTTATATAAATTAATTTATGATATAATCAATTAAAATGGGATTTAGATATGCCACATAAAAGAATTTTGTGGTGATATTTATCTCATATACGTAAAACGTTGGATGAAAATACCATACCCTATGTTTTATTCCAAGTGAACATCCATTAAATTTATATATAATGGTTTTAAACATGTTAATAACATTATAATAGAACCGTAATAATATTTATAACATCATATATTAACTTTTTATAATATATTACTAACTATTTTTTTAATAATCTTTCTTCATTTTCACTATTTTGGGTGTTAATATCCTTGTTTGTTGGGTATATTCTAACTTTTTATTTTTGTTCCTATTACATAGATCATGAATTAAAAATCAACATAATTTAACCCATTATTTAAATATAAAATATATCAAGTATACATGTATTTATAATAATTCATAATTTTTGGTAATAATAAATGAAAATCACCATTCATAGAGATTGTAGGACATACATAAAAATGAAGGCCACTTCTATTTCTTTTTCATATTTTAAAAGAATAAAAAGTAAATAATATGTATATATATATATATATTATAATTAAAATATCATAATTATATCATATATGTCACATTATATAATGAAAAACATCCCTTAATAAATTCCATATATAGCATGAATCAATCACATCACTTTGATGAGATGGTAGTTCACATGTCTATAAACGATGTTATCTTATCAACACAAAATGGAACATATAATGGTATATGTTATATAATAATGTAAAAAGAATAAATAAATTTTAAATAAAATATATATATAGATAGATTATATAAATATTGTGCCTATCATAATTCCCACCATGAGAGGTTGAAAAGAAAGAACACAAAACCATCATTTCGTGAGCCGATAGTTCACCGTACACATACCAGTAAGTTCGTTATGCATTAGATGGAAGTGTATGTAAGTGTTGGTATAAAACATATAATAAAAAATTAATTTTATTGATGATACATATGTTTTTATATTATAATGGAACAAGAAGAGTTCTGGGGGTGGATAATGAATATAATCCAAAAGAGATTGAGGAAGGATGTCACCTATTATTCGGGTAACTCCTTTTAGTTTAGACCAAATAGAATCGTTGAATGAATTTATCAAACATTTTAGCATAATATTATTAGTTGATTAATATTGGTAGGTTATTTTATCATATTTTGGTAAAGGAAAATGGCTTGAATAATGTGGGGAAGTGGGAGGTGTGAGTATCTTTTTTATAGTGGAGTAGTGGAATTTCTGTAAATCATTGCAAGAGGGAATTAACCACAAATTTTCCAATGTAACATGGATAAAATTAAGAACAAAATTATATAAAAGGGATGTTAGAGTCTTTATATGCCCAAAAATTTATTTTGGACAAGTTTCTAGGTCATTTTACTCTTAGGATTAATGTTTAGTCCCATATTAAGCAAATTTTCCTCTTAATTGATGTAATTAATTTGAATTAAATCCAAGAAATATATTTGGTAAAATAGAAACTTTTCCTTAAAAAACATTATAAATTACTATTGTATCCAATATGGAATTTATTTTTACCCAATCCCAATAACATAAGGGGTAGAAATTAATTTAAATTTAATCCCACAGAAGAGACGACAATACTGGTTTCTAATGTAAAATGCTCAAAAGTATTCTATGTTTATATATTAAATTCCAAAGTTAAAATCATTCCAAATCCATAAATATTATTAATATATGTAATATTTATCTAATTAATCTTTAATAACATTAAAAAAATACAATTTAGCCTTATAAATAAACTAGATGAAAAAGTATTCTTGAATTAAAAATCTGTATTATTTACTATTCATCAAAAAAATGAATCCTCAGAGAAAAATTCCAATAAATTTCTAATTGGGGGTAGGAATATAAAAATGATATTTCTATTTAAAATAATTAAGTATATTTTTTATAACTCTTCTCTAAACGGAAGACTATTTATCAATCAATTCCAATGATGGGGGAAGGAAAATATATTCCCTCAAATTTTTACAAACTGGTTAAAAACATTTATCGGTGTATCCTATTAAAAACATGTTATAGAAATTAATTATTCATAAACCATGTGTATTAAATTAATAATCTTATTGTGTTCATTATAACTCTTTTTTAATGATTAAATCCTCTTATTACATAAGAAAAAATAGATGAAGACACACATCAATTACTTTGATTCATCTCAGATTCATTTACATTCAAATATTTTGTGTAATAACTCTTCAACTAAACACTTGAATACAATCTATAAAATTTATCAATTATCCAATTGATTTTGAACTCTTTTATATTTTAAAAACATAAGAAATATAGTATTTTTATCATGTACCTTTAAAAATTAATGAAGATATTTTCATTAAAATCGATAAATAATATATAGTTTCCATGGATTTTATAAAAATTATTCAATAATTTTGATCCATTATATAATATTTTTTCATTTATCCTTATGGATTTTACATTTATCTTCAAATACAATTACTGACTTTAAAAAGAAATATTATTGCAGTTTCTAACAAAATTTTCTTCTTATAGTTTATAAAATTACCCAATTTTAATTTATACATAGTACCATATCTCAAATATAATATACTTAGTTCATTTATTCTAAATTATTGAGAATATCATGTAAGATTTTCTTGAACTCATTCACATATTCATAAAATTTACATCAATGAAAATATAATGAATTCATTATCTTGAGTGTACCTCATGGGAAAACATTCATCCCCTCAAGACATTAACATTATTAATTATTTTTGGTATATTTTTTGTTATTAAAATTTATTAGGTCATTTAGCATCTAATTCCTTTAAAACACTAACTGGATCATTCTTGGATTCTTATAAGAAACTAGATTCACATGTTTTACAATTTCAACACTTAGTTATTTAGGTAGTAAATGTTTTAACACATATTTTACTTGATAACTCTTCTTATGTTTATAGTTTAATGAATTGAATACAATAATCTTTTCCTTCATATTTATTAATCTCAATTTTATGATTTTTGATGATGATGATATTGTCTACAATAGAATATTTTATTATATGAGTATCGTGTTTCATTACCAATTAAAAAATAATTTGATTAAATGTGATCTCACTAAAATTTTGACAACTTTAGAATATATAAAATCCATTATTAGGAAATGATTAATATTTTATCAGTACATATATTAGTTAATCATGTAAATAATCAATGACTATATCTAGTAGACAAACATTCCAATAATATCATATATGACCATGGATAGGCAAGTGGACAACTCGTTGTCCAACCAATCAAGGGGATAAACCCAACTCTCTTCCTATTCTATCCTAAATATTAAGGTTTCCTAGATAATTATATCCCAAATATACTTCCAGTAATAAAGAACCTAACCAATAACATCACCTCATTACATTCATTCCTTACACATGACAATTCATGGACACATAACCAATAGTGTTACCCATATTGAATATTTAAGGTCTTGATAAGATCCACTTTGGATGGAATCTAGCATTTAGTATTTTAAGGGGATTTAATCTTAGTATCATATCTCATTTCATTATATTTATATATTAATGTATCTAACCATTTAGTTATTGAATCCTATTACATATTTTAAATTAATTTTCTAACACCACATTAATGTGTCACTCTCTACACAACCCAAATGTTTTTGTTACTCACCCAATAATAGAATCCAAAAAAAACTAAAAATATCCACACACATTTCAAGAATAAGGTATATAAAATATTCATGTAAAGACATAAATTTATATGAAAACGAAAAACTCAACAGTGTAATACCAAAGACATATGTATACAACTCACACCTTTCTAGAAGTAGTCATAAGCCTTCAAGATAATAGGAAATCTGACCTACATTACCTCTACCAAAGGTTACTTCACTAAGAGGAGAATTAAATTCTTTATAATTAAAAAAACATATATTTATAAACCAATATCATCAACAAAATTCAATCACATAATTAAAATTATAAACCTACGTCAAGGTAGATGGAAAATAAATATTATATTTTCTAATCCTATAATTATATTAAAATTTATAAGAAATAGTTTATCTCATTATCAAAATCATAAAAAAATTATTAATATAAATAAATTTTTTTAGAGTAATAACCTTAAAATAAATCAACACATCATATAATTAAAAATGATATAAAAATGTATGACATATTCATAAAATCAAACTTCCACATAAACACATTATAATTGTAAATAATTCATAATTAACATTCCACAATTCATGAATATAAAAACATTACATTCATATGATGAAAATTTCATATTATTTATTATATGGAATTTATTTAAATATATGATATTTAAATGAATTAATTTTTTTTATAATTCAATCACGTAATCTATTTACATGTTATTAAATAACACATATATAAGCATTATTCAAAACATTTTCAATATCGACCATCAAAACTCTTTTTGGTGCGAATAAAATAATTTATAAATAAATATTATTTAAATTTGAACATTTAAAATTAATCATTATGTTTTTTTGGTAAATTTATCAAATATATACACTTTATAATATGACTTATTTTTTAATTTATAAAATCTATAAAATTACCCTTTATGATTTATAAATAAAAATTTTATTTTGAATTCAATATACATTCCATATAAATTTTAAAATATATTCTTAATATTAACACATGATTTTAGTGGAATATTTATAATAACTGTCATATAAAATATTATTATTTAATCATAAAAGCTTCATAATTTGATAATTTATAAAATAATTTTATAAAAAAGTATCCAAAAATATATTTTTCCATTATTAAAAAATACTTAAATTTAATTGAAAATTGAGAATTTATAAAAACCAAATTATTCTACCGAAATAAAATTTTAGGATTTATTGACATTATCTTCTGTGATAGATGAAAACAAAACTACAGACTATTAGACATGTTTTTTACTAAATAGTGTAGTCACTCCCTATGATTTATAAGGTAGTCTGGATTTCACTTTGAACAATATGAATTATATCGTATTTAAAATATGATTCCATGTTTTGCAACATGATGCAACATAATCATTTTTTATAATAGAAATTATTCATGCACTATAACAAAAAGGAAACCCACGATTTTATACCATTTCATTGATTATGATATCCTATATCATATTCTGATATATAAATCCCCCAGAACAGAACCACCATGCATATTTTATGATTACACAATGAAGTGAAATATGATTATATATTCATCACTACTATATATTATTTTATAAATCCAAGAATATGGGTGGATCTAATACAACTACTTGGATCATTATGTGACTATTAATAATTAATATAATAGATGAAAGTGACTAAATATTATTCTCAAGACCACACATACTAAGATAAATTAAGTTGGTGAAAGAAGAAATAAAGAATTGTTATAAACTACATAACATAAATTGATATATCCATGGGATAAATTAGATATATTGTTAAAATGGGATTAATAGTGATCAATAGTGTGTTTGATGAAGGACACCCTCATTCAGAGGCATGCATGGGTTATTTTTAATCACACATCATATGTGTAAGTGTTTCTTTCCTTCATAGTGTGATAATGATTTAAATGTAAATAAGTAAGAATAAAAGAGATTTGGGATTCTGAGTATAAATGGGGAATAAATAAATAATATATCACACTAAAATCAAATGAAAGTGGTATATATATAGGCCTGAGTATACTCCTCAACACATTAACTCTTATGTTACAACACATGTGTTAATTCCACAACTTATACATTCCTTGCATGCATTTATTAAACTCCCATATGTTTCAACACTTTTAATGGTTGAGTGATAGATGTAGGTGGAAGAATTAATCTGAACATTTATAGCTTAATGATAGGCTACTATTTTATTAGCATAGCCTTTACAAATGAATTATAATATATGATTCATGGAAATGAATTACATAGGGTTGAATGAGCTATGATATATGATAATATGCAACATGATATCAATAAATCATTCAATATAATTAATCCATATGATATTATGGAATCATATTTCATGCCTCATTTACAAAATACTCTATTATACCCTATAATTGGGTGAGACAGTGGAATCACATTCCATATGATATTCCTCCTTATCATTAAAAATGATAAAGCTAAAATACATTAAATTTATGATATGATTTCATGTCGTATAGTATGAAATATTATATCATATAGTAAAATATAGAATTTTATTTTCATATGTATATATATATATATCAAGGATATAGGGAAAACTTATTTATTCACAAATACCAAGTCCTACATCAATTTCATCCATGAATTGCATGTGGGGTTTAAATTTCATTTTATGGTATTCATGGATCAACCTTCACATCAAACGCATACACCCATGTCTCTATTAGGGAGTTTAAAATGATATTTATTCATGGAACTTAAAACACCCAACGATTCTCATAGCAGTTATAAACCGTGGTTCTAGTTTCCAAAGGAAGGAGCTCATTGGGGAACTTGGCCAGGGATACTTAAGAAATCACATTGGTCAAGAGGATGGGAGGTCGGGCACATCCCTCTATTTTGGGGGGAATTATTTCATACTCTGGGAATCACATAGAGATTTATGAAATTTAAAAAAATCCTTCTTTAATACCCAAGTATGGCATGGGTAAATATTGAATTAACAATCAATTTGTATAATATGTGGAATATATAATCATATGTATTTAATAGAGGTTCTTCAGTGAATGAAATATTTGTATGTATCTGATTTTCTCTATCAAGGTTACCCTATTATGAATGGATTAATGATTATTTTGTCATTTATTATTATGACACTGGTTTTGAGCCACACATTAGGGTTATCTTCAGTTTTTCTTCATCTGCAGAGAAGGGAGTAGTTTTGATGTTAGGATAAGACCCATGATATGGGATTCTTATGAATCATCATGAATAGAATTAGTACACACATAGCTCGATTCCACTAAAAAGGACACATCATACCATTTATGGTAAAACACTGAACTTTAATGTAATGTGTCAAGGACGTCTATATGAATGGTTTCAAATCATTGTTTCGTGTGGGAATTATGGTGAATCATCCCATGTAACATGGAAGGTATAGGGGATCCTAGGTTATACTTGACCATTCTAGGAATGTGTCCTAGAGGGAATTAGGAATGATTTTGAGATGTTGGGTTTAGAACTCATGGATGAATCCTATGTATCCTATTTGTACTCGAATTAAACCCATGTTGTTCGGTTGTGAGGACCCACACCTATGGAGGCCTTATGATGGTTTTTTGTCATAGTTAATGTGTCCCTCTAAGATAATTAATGAATCATTTAGGGGCTTACATCATATAGTAGGATTCCCTTTTAAATGTGTATGGTTGAGGATTATACTGAATTTGACTCCTAGGTGGTTGTTTTATTATAACATGGTTGGAGAATATATATAATAAGAGGCCCAAAGTATGGTTGGGGTTTACACATGAAATGATTCCCTATAGTTTGGGTTTGGGTGTATGTCATGATCATCACCAGCCTCTAAGGCCACATGAGTCATGCTCGGTGTGAGAAACAAGGAGAAATAGTAAATTCAGGGAACCACCCAACCTGCCTTATCTACTAGGGGATGAGGTCAAGACACTAAGGGAGAGGGAAATAGAGCAGGATCTAGTTCCCATCTCCTATAATAATTGTACCCAGTGTTTGTTGGAGTGGAGTACTCAAGATGGGGATGAATTGAGTATCTATAAAAAAATTGTTTGAAAAATATTCTTAAAAGGTTCCCTAATAAAAATTAATATAGCCTAGTTAATCAAATTAATATGGTTAAGAATGTTTGTCTATTTAAATATCTTCTCATAAGATTGATTATTTCTCATTAATCATAATATCAGTTATTAATTTTACATTTGAGTCTATTCTAATAAGTAAAATATTTATAACTTCTTTCCATGATTAACTGTGAGAGTAAATTTATTGATTTCTGAATTATACATTAAAATAGAGAAAACATAATTAAATAATACAGTAGATATAAAACAATTGGTTCAGTCTAAAGCTGAGACCTAATCCACTCCACTTGGTGATCACCTCCCACCAAGATGTTTATATTAATAAAATTGATCGACACCCTAGATCGTTGTAAACAATAGTGCACAAGACATTCTAGGTCACACGAAATCTTCCACAGTTCTTTGTGGGTATAAAAAAATCGGTCACACAGGGACCTCTTCCACACTTATCTGTGAGAGTAAACAAATCTAAAAGGATGTGAGAGGATAAATATCTTGTATCCTCCAGTTTAATTCAGGAGAAATTGTATATTTACATATACATAATCACACTTATCAAATGCTAAAAATTATAAAAAATAAATAAAAATATGATGAGATTGGGTATGAAGTGCTATGAGTGTTATTCTATGCAGCCCTAGACCTCTAGGATAATGCATATTCAATAATCGAGTCCTATTATGGGAAAAAAAGTTTTGCAAGTCTGATGCTCTAGTTTCTAGTTAAATCTGGCTCATTCTCTTCGTGAAGTTGGAATTGTGAAGATGTTATTGATTGTGATCTATGGTCTCATAACTTTTGGATTCGAGAATGCTTTTCATGTTCTTCAGATGTATTGAGTTGCATGTGTGGGTTCTTTTCTCAGGAATTCTCATGCTTCTTTGTTATCATGCGACCCTTTGTTTCTGGGCCACACTTCTCTTTTTATATCTGGAGAGCATGTGTTGTAGATAACATGATCCATGTATTCTACACCTCGTACCTCATACTATCTGGTGACATGTATACAAAGAAATATTAATTATGTCAGTGTATTTAAAAGACTTAAATATAACTGTTAAAAACTAAATTGAAAAACCAAAATATATATTAAAGAATAGTGTCATAGCTGTGTGAAAACAGTGCCACATAGAAATCATGTCTCCATGAAATAGTGTCTCCATGAAACGGTGTCTCCATGAAATTGTGTTTTTTTCATTGCCTTTGAGTGGTGTGATATTTATGATGGCATAGTTGTATAGAGATCAGGAAACGATATCACAAATGCGGTGTCTAGTCACGGTTACTGGTTCTCATTGTCTAGGTCACGATATTTGGTCATGGTGTCATGGTCATGAAGTCTAGTCACGGTGCCTGGATGCATTTTCCAAAAAAATAGAACCGGAGGTAGAATCACAGTTTCTTAGAATTATCCAAATATCTGTTTACAGACATAAACTTCAATATCCACATAATGAATTAGACCAAGTCATTCATCAAAAGAATTCATTATAAAAAAAATTAAATTTAGTTTACACAAATTAAACATGACTTTATCAATTATGATCTTGGGTAGGTTTATTTAGAGGATAAAGAAACCAACCAGTTTTATACATGATTTTAGATAGATTAAATATTATTGTATGATATATAGGATTAGTGATCATTAAAACATGATTTACACATGAGGAGTCCAATAATCTCCCCGTTTTTTATGATCACAAATCATGTGAGTGAGATATTTATTCTTAGTGAATGTTTCTTTCCCATAGTGTGTTTTTAGAGTAAATGCCTCTACCACTTTTGGTTTTATCAAAAAGAGTACAAAATTAAATAAGACAATATATAATATGAGTTCACAATGCATTAGACAGATTAAAAAATTTCATTACAAATAGCAGGCAACAAAAAGTCAACAATATACCTATAAAAAGATAGTATTCACTATTCATCAGCACCATTTATCTTCTCTTATCCCTGGGATGTAGCATTAGTAGAAGCCATAGGAGAAAATATAGAAGTGGAAGAAGGAATTGAACCAACTGACAAATAATGCAGGGAGAGAACTTCAAAAAGGGAAAGGCCAATGTTGGTGTAGTGGAAGACTAATACAATAGTTTGTCATGGAAAATGGGTCTAATCTGACTTAGATATAGAGAAATAGTTATAGAGGTAGTGGTAAGAGTAGTGTATGATAAGGTAGGATAAACATGTCTTAAGGGTGCAGTTGCAGGAGCCACAGTAGCAGTGATCTTCACAAGAATAGAAGGCCTTGATTTCTTGATGGAGCCATTAATAAGCTCACCAGCATACTACATCTCTTTCTCAAAGTCATCCTTATTTCACATGATATTTTCCAGCTATGAAGTGAAATCCTTCATCATTTGAACTTGAGTATTGAAATATTTGAGTAAAAGGAGGGATTTTTAGATTTTCTACAAGGTTCTTGAAATTATTTGTCATATCATGCTTAGAAAAATCATATTGAAGTTGAAATCCACCTTCTTAATAATTACTTATTGAGCATCATTTGAAATCTCATAATGAATTCTAACATGATCAGATCCAATGAGCACTGATTGGAGACTCTTTGTCAAAGCCAATGAGCACTGATCGGAGTTCTTAATTAACAACTATTCTGAGTAGATCACTGTCCAGGGAAGGTTGAGATGATTTTCCATAGACACTATAAGCTGTAACGACCAATATATGGGACTTTGGTTGATTTAGAACATTATTTAGACAATCATTATACTCATCATTCAACTTGTTATTACTAATAACAAGCTCACACATCTCTTGAACTATTTTAATATTTCATTCATCTACCTTGTCATATAGGTAAGTTGGGTTAGGTTGAATCCGAGAGGATACTACCTATGGAATCTGACTACCAACATCCTCAATAGGATGAGAAACATTTCCTGGTCTTGAGTTCAATAATCTTTTCATATCATCATCCATACCTCTGTGCGACATCACTTCATCACTGATTTGTTTGTTCTCAACTGTGACTTATTGAATTTCATGAAGAATTTTGGTTGAATCTACCAAATAATATACTCCAACAACAGGGCTACATATCTTTCACAAAAGTTTTTCACATGAGTAGGTTGAGTATTCATGATCTTTTCAACCCTAACCAATAGGGTAGCTCCATATGCTTTCAAAACATCCTTACTCACTAAGGTGGAAGGATCGTGTGAAGGTTCGGGAATAGGATCTGAGATTGGATCAGGTTCTTTTGTAGATATAACACTAAGGATAGATACTTGTTTCAATTGAAACATAGTATACAGATCAATAGCTTCAACTAAGGCTTCTGAAGAATCATACACATCAAAATATCTAGGGAATTTATACCATGTATCGATAGTTCTTGGATCAACCAGATTAAGAATATAAATAGTTTCCATATTAGGGTGCTACTCTCCCTAAATATATGCACCTTTCTCAGGACTAAGAGATTTCGATCCTTGATCTATTTCAAAGACATCATCCCTAATAGCCTCACACTTTTTTTCGATCTAATGAAAGTCTTGCTACATTATTTCTTCAGTATATAGGAAAAACTCATGATGAACTTTTTCCACTTAGTGTTCCCCATGAGAAACTTATTTCTCAAGAGAATGATCTTCTTCTAAATGTTCTTTCAGAAGAGTCATTTCCCTTTTAACAACAATAGAATGTTCTTTAGAGGTAGCTTCTTCTTCCAGATCAACAACCCCTTTAGAGACTTGTACTTCCTTCTCAATTATGACTTGTGGATATGGTTCAATATCTTTCTCATCCAGGATAGTTTTCCCTGTAGATGAAAAAACTTGTTTTTCATCTTCCTCATCAAAATAGTCAATGATTTTATATGGTTCCAAAAAAGGATTAGAAATGTCCGTAGGTCATGAAAAGTGCTCAATTGGGTTGAAATTTTCATAGACCCTATCATTATATTCCACCCATTCTTTTCCCCATGGATTCCAACTGATTTTCATTCTCTTAGTTTTAAATATTGAAATAAAAAATTCATAGTCCTTAATGAATTATTCATACGATCTAATCATCTCTTTTGCATGATGCATATCTGAGATAAACCTTGAGTATAATTGGGAGGTTGACTTGGAGGTTGTATTTATCAACTCACACATATGGAGTATAACATACATTTATAGGTTGATCTTGGTTACATTCTTAATATGATATAACAAAAATAATTCATAACATGTGATCATAGAAAATTCACCTTTTCTATGGAGAATAAGTTTCAGTACAATCACAAACCGAAGTTTGGTTTCCCCATATAACTCAGAAGCCATAACTCTTCTCTTTGTTTCATTCCCAGTAAAGCTTCCCAAAGCTTCTTCCAAAACAAATATCTCACTTGGAGCCGGATAAACTCTATGTTAGTCCTAAAAAATACCCTCATGAGGTATCCTTAGGCATTAAGCACATAACCTCAAAGAGAAGTTTTATCTTTTCCCATTGACCCAGCTTCTTAAAACAAAACCATCTTCTATTTCAAAAGATAATTGAACAAACTGATAAAATTGTTCAACTAGCATTAGGTATATCAGCCTATAATCCTTTTTAATAAAATATATCAACCCTTTCTATATTAGTACTTTAAATAATCTATACATACTTAATAGAATCCACCTAGGGAAAATTTCCTTTTCAGGTACAACTATTTTGTTCACCACTTTCTGATTCAAAGAAACATCAGGTGCTAAATTCGGTTCAATTTTCATCTTCTTCTTTGATCATTGATTCTCAAGAGTTTATGAGGATAGGAATTTCATTCTGGGAATTCAACGAAGGTTCGAGAGAGTGAGAGATAAAGGTTGAAGGAGGGGATACTGTTTGAGAGAAGAAGGCTTGAGTAATGAAAAGAGTGAATCTTATATTGTTTTTATCATTTAGGGATGTCAAGCATCACAAAATCAAAAGCATGAGAAAGTAAAACAATAAATTATTTTATTAGCATGATAGGGGTTATAATATGTAAATAAAATGTTAAAGTTTATTTATGGTGAGACCATAACATACTTTTATGGTGTGACCATGACATGATTTCATGGTGAGACCATAACTGAATTTCACAGTGAGATTGTAACTGTGTGGCTTCAAAACTGTGGGACCATATTGTTTGAAGCAGTATGATCCAAATAGTAACCCAGAGATAGTAACTGTGAGACCGCAAACATGATACATCAACTATTATAATAGAAAACTATAGAATTGTAAGAGTTAGAAAGTAATTTTAAGACAATGACTTTTGAAACCGTAAACTATGAAACAGTAAGCTGTGAAACAGTAAACTTACTACATAATATTTATAATTACAAACTAATCTATGATATAATCTATTCTTTTAGAATTTAATGGTTTGGTGAATATATCAGCAAGTTAATATTTAGTTCCAATTAATTCCAATGTGATATCACCTTTTTGATAATGATCTCTCAAAATGTGATTTCTTACATCAATGTGTTTGGTCATAGGGTGTGAAACTTGATTTTTTAGATGTAAATAGAACATGTATAGTCACAATTTATAGGTACATTCCTGAATTAATATCCATAATCTAGTATTGTGTGTTTCATCCACAAATTTTTGGCACAACAACTACCAAATGTGATGTATTAATCTTCTGAAATATATAATGCAACATAGTTTTGTTTCATACAACACCATGATAGTAGTGACATGACTAAAATGTGAGATGTTCCAAAGGTGATTTTTCTGTCAAACCTACAACCATGAAAGTCCGCATCATAATAACTATCAAACTCAAATTATTGTCCTCTGGGATAGAACAGTCCTAGATTGGGTGTATGCTTGAGGTATTTGAAAATTTTATTAACAAAATTTAAAAGAGATTCTTTAGGTATTACTTGAAAATGAGCACAAATAAAAACACTAAACATAAAGTCTTTCCAGTTAGCATTTAAGTATAGTAGGATTCCAATCATCCCTCTGTAAGTGGATTGATCAATAGATATTCCATCTTAATCAAGATCCAAAATACAATTTTTATTCATTAGAGTGTCACTACTATTAGTGCTATCCAGGAAAAAACAATTTAGACGATCTCTATTATATTTTTTTATTTAAAATAATACCATCATTAATTTTACCTATTTGATATCAAAGAAATAATTTTAGTTCACCCATTATACTCTTTTCAAATTTTTTTGCATCATTTTAGAAAATTTAATACATAAAGAATTTATTAAATATCTAAATATAATATAATATAAATAAATTTGATCTACTAAAACAATATTGGAAATTTGTTTTATAAAAAGGGTAGGATTAGTTATTCCTTTTTAAAAGCATTGGAAATAAGAAATGTACATAATCTATTATACTAAAATCTTGGAGATTATTTTAAACCATATAGATCATTTGATAATTTAAATACATTATTTGTAAAATGAGGATTTGTGAAACTAGGAGGTTTCACAACAATGAAATCCTCGGCTATATACCCATTTAAAAATGCACTCTTAACATTCATTTGATATAGTTAAAAATTCACATGTCCAACATAATCTTGAATAATTATGATGGCTTCGAGTCTAGATACCAGTACAATGGTTTCCTTATAGTCAATTCTTTCTTCATTACTATATCCTTGTGAGACCAATCTAGCCTTATTGTTAACTATGTTACCAACTTCATCTACTTTTTTTTAAACACCGATTTAGTGGCTATGGTAAATTCATCTCTAGGTCTGTCATAAATTTCAAAATTGTTTCCTTTAAAACTGGTTAAGTTCTTCTTGAATAGCCATCACCCAAAATTCATCATTGATATCATCATTATTGTTATTAGGTTCATGTTTTGAAAAGAATACTTGATGTTAAACGTGATTTGTAATATAATCTATCGTTATAGTTCCTATATCTAAATCTCTTACAACAACATATAAGGGATGGATCTTAAGAGTTCTATTATCTCTAGAAAAATAAGGACCAGTGATTTCACATTCTTAAACATGTTTGGGACTATTTTGACTTAAATCTAAAGAGTTTCAAAAATTGGATGTTTTCACAAATTCATTTGTAGGATGGTTGGAGGATTTTGAAATAATGTCCTTATTTGATACATCATCCTCCAGGTTCAATAGAGTTGTCATAGGCTCATGTGGACCTATTTCAGCAAATTTGAAAAGGACAGATTCTTCTAAAAAATTAATTCTTTTATTAACTACTCTATAGGATTCACTAGATATTGAATATCCTAGAAAGATTCCTTAATCACTTTTGGACGAAAATTGGTCAATATTTTCCTTAGTGTTAAGGATATATAATTTTCAACCAAAAAATTAGATGTAGATAACATTGGGTTCTCTATTGTTCCATTTCTCATATAGAGATCATTTATGAATAGGACTAATCAACACTCTATTAATAATATAACATAATTTATTTACAGATTCTGCCCAAAATAAATTAGTAAGTCATATTCACTAAGCATTTTTCTAGAAGTCGCTTGCAAGGTTCTATTTCTTCTTTCTATAACTCCATTTTGTTGAGGTTTTCTAGGGGTAGATAAATTATGACTATATCCTTTTTTAGAATATAAAGATTCACACTCTTGATTTTCAAACTCATGGCCATGATCACATCTTAATGATTTAATTTTAAGTCCACTAATATTTTCAACAGGTTTGGCATATTTGGTAATATGAGGGCAGGTTTCACTTTTGTGAGCCCAAAAAGTAAAAGTATATCTTGAAAAGTCATATATAATACCATAAACACAGTGCCTCGCATTTAAACTAGAAACTTTAGATGGTCCAAAAAAATTCATGTGAACTTGTTCTAGAGGATGAGAACTTGGTACTTCTTTCTTTGTTTTGAAGGAAATTTTGTGTTTCTTTCCATTTTGATTAATATTACACACCTTATCATTTGGAAACTCATGTTTTGGTTGGTCATTGACTAAACCATTTCTAGTTAGTTTTCTAAGAGAGTGAATATTATAATTTCATAGTCTCTCATGCCAATGAAACGTCTCTCTGTGAAATATACTTAAACATGAAGCATTTTGAGAGAATAAATAATCTATGTTAACAGAGTATAAATTTTCATTTATTAATGCATAAAACACTAATTAATTTTAGAATTGAAAACATTTCAAGAAAAAATTTCAAATTTAACATGAAATCCATCATGACATAGTTGTAAAATACTAAGCATATTATATTTCAATCCATCAAAAAAAGTACATTGGAAATTAAAACTGAGTTACAGTTACTGATTAGGCCAAGTCCAAAGATTTTTTCATTGGTATTGTCACAAAAGGTGACATATCCACCATAAATTTTATTAATTTTTTTAATCATGAATATTCTCATGTCATTTGTCTTGAACACCCACTATCCAAGTACCATAAGCTTTTACATGAGCACTTTAATATTCATTCCAACAAAATAGTCAATTAAAAACATGATTTGGTACCAATATTTGTTTGGGTCCAGTAATATTAGTGACTAGTTCTTTAGGAACCCATATATTCCTCAAATATTTCTATAAGAATTATGTAAAGTGTTCGAAAAATAAACTCTATTTTCTCTAGAAAATCATGAAATAGAACTGAGTGTATAATAATTTGAAATAGATGAATGTTTTCTAGAACTAGGAGTAAAGCATTATGTTTAAGACTTAGAAACAAAACTAGTTCTTCCAAAATTTATTTTATCAGTTTGATAGCTAATACCAGTTGTATATTTAAGAAAAATATGTTTACCTAAAATTAATACCAAAGTGTCTATACCATTATTAAAAAATTAAAGGTCCATTCTAAATTTCTATTTAGATAGCATTAGTTTATTGGTTTCATGGATTATCTGAACAATTTTATCCCTTTCTATAGTATGTTCATATTTAACTATTTTGGTAAGATCATGTTGTTTCATTATTGACATTTATTTATCTTTTAGTTCATTACATGTTGCTTCATGCATATTACAATACTCAAAAAATTCTACAGTAGTCATATTTTCAGAATCACTTTCATCTATAGAATAATAGGATTTGTGTTCATGAGATTCGAGTGTTACCTCATATGTGTTTTACATAAAACACATATTGAATTTGTTTTCCTGTTCATCATGTGAAAATTCTGAGTCACATGAATTATCCTCAAAAGTGCTCTATGTTACATTCATTTCCTTTTTATACATTATATCTTCATCCTCATATTTATTTTTATAGTTGAGCTTTGGACAGTCATCCTTTACATATCCCTTTCACTAACATTCATAGCATACTATCTCATCATAATTGTCACTTCTTTCCCAATCATTCTTCCATATTTATTTTTGATCATATATTCCCTTGAAGTTAGGATTGTTGAAAAATTTATTCTTTCTTTAAAATCTCTTAAATAATCTAGAAAATTGATCCATCACCTCATCACTATCAGTCGATTATTGTTGACTGATGGAACTTTCTACAAATATTCTAATTTCTGATTCTCTTTTTGTTTAGAGGTGATGGTCTTAAATGAAACTATTTTTATTTTGGTTTCATCCTCCTCTTCCATGTTGACATTCATCTCCTATTCATACATTATAAGTTTCTCAATGAGTTATTTTATAGGTATGTTGCTGATATCTCATAACTCTCTAATTGAGATAGAGTTTCCACTCCATCTTTCAGGTAGGAATCTGAGAATCATCATAATTTTTTCCTTGGTACGAAATTCACTTCCAAGGGAAATCATTATGTGTAAAATATCATTGAACCTACGATACATGTAAGAAAATGGCTCACCAGGTTTCATTTTAAAGTGATCATAGTTAATATTATAATTATTATATTGCTTTTCCTTCACACTAGAAGTTATTTTATATGAAACATCTAAATTTTTACAATTTTTTTCAGCAGTTTTACATGCAGAAATTCATTGAAAATCCTTATCTCCTAAATATAAATATAGATAATTCATGGATTTTACATTGTTATTGTAGGCATTCTTGGTTGGGTCATCCCAAGTGATTCTACCAGTATTAGGTATCTAATAATCATATTTAATTGAAGACCAAAATTCAAAACCCATACTTTCTAAATGAATTTTGATTTTGATTTTCCACTGGGAATATCTTGTCCCATCAATGAATGGTGGTCTGTTTATTGAAACAACTTCCAATCAATTATCGATAATAAATAAATAATTTGAAAGATCTAGAAATTTAGAATTAACATAAATTTATAGATCGTTAATGTACAATGAAAATCACAGTTGAATATGGTAAAAAACAAAGGCTTATTAGGAATAAAAAAACACCCTATAATACCAAATGTTGGTCAGAGTAGAGCACTCAAGAGGGGCGGGGGGGGGGGGGGGGTCGATTGAGTATTTATAAAAATTTATTTTTGAAAAGTGGTCTAAAAATGTTCCCCCATTAAAATTAATACAGTCGAGTTAATCAAAGTAATATGGTTATGAATGTTTGACTATTTAAATAACATCTCAAGAGATTGATTAAACCTTAGTAATATTAATATCAGTTATTAATTTTAATTTTTAATATATTCTAATAAGGAAAACCAATTATAACTTCTTTCCATGATTAACTATCAAATTAAATTTAGTGGATTCTAAATTATAAAGTATAATAGGGAAAACTAAATTAAAAAACCCAATGGATATAAAAAAAGTGGTTCTGTCTCAAGCCCAGACCAAATCCACTCCACTTGGTGATCACTTTACACCAAGATTTTTATATTACCAAACATTATGCACACCCTTGATTAGGGTGAACAATAGTGCACATGACTTTCCTGGTCACACAACCACTTCCACAGTTCTTCATGGGTATAAACTACCATGTCACATAGGGAACTCTTCCACACTTATCCATGGGAGTAAACAAGTGTTATGAATGTGAGAGGAAGGATATATTATATCCTATAGTTCAATGTATGAGACAATGTGTGTGTTTATAAAGAGAGAAACACACATATCAAAAGATAAAAATAATAAACAATAGAGAAAAAATTATGACATAGGTTTAAAAGTGCTCTGAGTGTTATTCAATGCAGCTCTTGACTTCTAGGATGAAGCAGATGCAAGAATCAAGTCCTCCTGTGAGAAACATATTATCACATGTTTGATGCAATAATTTTTTAATAAATCTGTCTCGTGTTCTTCATGGAGATGGAATTGTGAATATGGTCTTGACTCTTATCTATGGCCTCTTAGCTTTTGGATTCAATAAATCTTTGTGTGTTCTTTAGATGTATTGAGATTCATGTGTTGGTTATTTTCTAAATAAAGCTCGTGCTTCTTAATTATCACATGCCCCTTTGTTTCTAGGCCACAATTCTCTATTTATTTTTGGCGTTCATGTGTTGGAGGCAACATGATGCATGTATTCTGTACTTCATACCTCGTACTGTCTGGTGACATGTCTACAAAAAAATATTAATTATGTCAGTGCATTTGAAAGACTCAAATATGACCATTATAAAATAAATTGAAGAACGAAAAAACAAATTTAAGAATGGTTTCACTTTTTTCTTGAATTTGTGTCACTTGGAAATAGTGTCTCCAAGAAGCGATGTCTCCATGAAATAGTTTATCCATGAAAAAATGTATCCTTATTTTCCTTTTAGCAGTGAGTCTGTTATGATTGAAAAGATGTTTAAAAATCTGGAATCGGTAACACATATGCAGTTTCTGGTCACGGTGTTTGGTTCTCGATGCCTGGGTCATGGTTTCTAGTTATAGTATCTGGTCACAGTGTCTGGGTCATGGTGTCTAGGTCACAGTGTCTGGTCACGGAGTCAGGGTCCTTTTCCAGAAAACCGAACTGATGTCAGACTCCCAGTTTCTCAGACATAGCCAAATATCTATATGTAGTCTTAAATAATAATATCCACATAATTAATTAGACTTAATAATTCATAAAATAAATTCAGTATAAAACAAATTATATATGGTTTACACAAATCAGACATCATTTTAGCAATTAAGATCTTTGGTAGGTTTATTTAAAACACAAAGAAACCAACCATCTGTGCACATGACTTGAGATAAATTAAATATGATTGTAGGATATATATGATTAGTGATAATTAAAACCTTATTAACACATTTGGAGTCCAATACCCAGGATTGTTTCATATGACTAATCATATGTATACAACCCATGCGTGTTGAGAAAGAGGATTGAATGAAGTGGGGGAGGTCCTACAATAAATATTAGTGGCATACTCTAGGATGGATTCCATTGTGACTGGTTCAAAGGGAATATTAGAGGATAATACAGTACACCTAAATGGGAAAGGAAACCATGATCCTCTCCCTCCCCGCTGTGAACTAGAGGTCCTTTGTCTAGAGATTAATAGGGGAGGATGTGATCCAAACACTCAAAAATAAGGCAAAGAAACACATGAAAAGTACGAGACACATCTAAATGATGGAATTCTTATTAGAATTAGAGAAAATGTTGTGTGGGTATTACTATGGTATTGAATGTCAAAATTCATTGGTGAAGGATTTGTTTTAGCCACCTCAAGTGAGAGATCCAATGGAAGGGACATCCCCTCTATTGTTGGCTTGAATGTGTTCTTGACTGTGTCTCATGTAGGTCAAGTATCATAATGAAGAGGATAACTTATATAAGAACATGGGGGGATACGGAATTTCATTGAACATGCGTTTATGCGTTTGTAATATTGAAGTTCCTAGGGTGTTGGATCACATAGGATGAAACACATGGGTTTAGCCTTTTTCTAGAAACCAAGGGTCTTATTAGGTGTCCCTGGAAGGATGTTACCAATGTCCTGGTTTAGGGAAGGGGCCACCCCAATAGAGGTTGTTGACATAGGGGAAATGGGTCCTCAAATAGGTGTCTTATTTTTTAGACCATGGAGGGACTTGGATCTCAGTATCCCCCTTTATTCCCAATTATTTCAGGTTTTGGAGAGCTACCTAAAAGATTTTATTGGATCTAGGTGAAGGGGTTTTATGACTAATTCTTGGAGGCTACTTCTCTTTTTCATCAATTCAAATCAGGAGCCCCAATATCATATTTATTTGAATGTATGGGACCCTAGTTAAAGGAGGAAACTTGTATAGGTCCACCATATAGGTACCCAACATATTTAACTTACATAGGGGTGATCAGTTTTTCAGTGCCGCACATGGTGGATTTGTGAGCCTTCTGATGTATAGGGGTTTCCACATCAGATGACATAGGAATGTTCCTTTGATTATTTTTGTGCATATTAATTTCTATAACATACATGATGTATGCTTAATAAAATTTTTTCCCATGTGAAAAAATAGAGTGTTAAGAAAAGACCCCCCTAGGAGTCGATCCGATCAAAATAAGAGGGTCTAGTCCTATGGTAGAGTGTGGAGAATATTATGAAGGCAGTGCATGTTGGCCCCATTGGGAACCAGCATAAACCTAGTGTGGGAGTCTAGGGTTCAAGTCTCCAATGACGGTTTGGTGCATATGATCAATGCAAAACCGATATGTGTCTATAAATACCATTGACCCCTCGAGGAATTCTTTTTTCCGCATTTATTTCATTTTCTCTCATCATGTAGATTGTCTGCCCATTCGTGCCATGATAGTCATTTTGTACAGGTCTCTTGAAGTTTTTTCATGTCCTACAAACATGATACAATCACATGATCAAACATTCTGTATGGATTCATCTTATCAAGGAGCCCATTCTATACCACATGGTCGAGGTGCCTATATGAGGAACCTGATCAAGGTGCCAATGAGATGTCCCTAATCCGGGGGCCTGAATGAGGGTATTTCCTTTTTTTTTCTAATTATCGAAATAAAAATATTTAAATAATGGAAAATATAGATGTCTTTATACAAGTTTTCAATGGATTCGTCAATGTCTTATCTTAAACAAGATGCTACACATTCCATAGAAACAATTAAATATCTTGGGCATGATTAATCTGATACGTGTGAGTCCACTATCGAAGATTTGGTAAATCACTTATTTTAGTACCAACATGAGTATATGAAAAGTGACTATGTTTTGATGTATAGCCACAAAATTATGGGGGATTCCCTCATTTTGAAGGCTCGGAGTTATTTCTGAAAGTCATATTTTATGGAATGTACCAATCAATCATCCACTAATGTCTCTAATAAGGGTGTATACATATGGAATGAAATGGATCTAACTACCTATTTCATGCACCATTGTCATTGTACCCAGGACCTAATGATTCATACCCCTGGAGTCGAACCCTCACTATTATGAATAAATCCTTCATTATTCACAGATATACAAATCACAAGGTTGGAAGGAGTATTGGGACATTCACATTGGAGGGGGATCTAGGTCTGAATGGATATGGGTTTAATAGTGTACAAGAATGGTAAAGAGTTTAAGAAGGATCTCCAAGATGTCTATATTTATGTGGTTGTTTGTGTGGGGAAAATTATCTTTACAAGAACCCGAATATTATATCTGAATTTCTAAGCCGATGGAGTCCTCAGACAAATTAAATCCATCTAACACATGGTGAAGTCTGACTTATCTTGTGGGACATATACAAAATTTCATGATCTCCCATCCTAAGTGATAGGTTTTATGAGACTAACCCAATAAAAATAGTGTGGGATGATAATAAAGTGACCCTTCCTTTGGGCCAAGAAAAATTCATGGTGGCCCAGATGGTGCATAAGAAAAATCATCACAAAAGTGTGATATTCATCCTGAAAGGTGTATAAAATCTTTGTCATGTTAGAAGGATAAGGTCACACCTTCCAGTTTCTTATAGGATGCTACACCTTAGAAAATATGGTCACTCCTATAAATTTATCTCCTATATTTGTGAATGGAATGTATACTCATTGGGTTTACAATGAAAATCATGATGTTGCTTTGGGGCCCATTTTTCTAGGTTTATAACAACCACAATCTTTATTTCATATTAATTACTGATTTATTACATTATATTACACATAATAAAACTCAGATGATCAAGTAGTATAGTGTCTTTGGGAATTAGGTACATTTATTAATAATATAAACCATGTAATAATAAATCATTATCGAAAACTTTGGAACATGATAAAAATACACATTGAACCATAAAACAACATGGGATTACCAAGCGGAATACATAAAAAGGGGTGAGCAATAAACCATCATAAGGGAATAAACATGTAATGAAGTGATACATATTAAAAAATAAACATATCAATGATAAATAAAAGTAAATTTAATAATAAGGAATGATATATAATGATAATCATAACATGGGAAATATGGAACAACTCAAAACACTGAATCATAAACCTAGGTCAAGGATAAACCCACCAAGACATTATTATAGAAAATTAACATAAAGGAATTGGGATCACTACCTATTCCATTGTTACGGATCATGATTCTAAAGATTACCTAATACATTTTAGATCTATCTAGGGGCAACCATTATATTCAATTCATTCTCAGGTTTAATAGTCACACATACATTATAGAACATGGATCCATTCATCATCATAATTTATTGCCTGATAATGGAATGGGGATTACATGCTTGTATTTCCCTAATAAATAATTCTATGTTATTAAAGGTTAATATCCATTATATAAAAATGGTTATGGTATTCACCATGAAATTATTTTGGCGTTAAAAATCATGTTGATATTTCAGTAGCCTAATGATGTTGCATAAAAATTAAAAAAATGGATGATGAGATAGAAAGGGGTCTCTAATAATTTGGACATAAAATGTTTATTAATAGAGACATATAATATCATGTATGAACTTTTGGATATGGAAATATAATGCATAAGTTCATAAAGACTGTTTAATAATAGAGAGATTATGGGGACCCCTTACAAAATTTATCATAATTACAGCTTATGTAAGGGTCCAAATGAGGGAGGATAAATGATTAATCATTAATATAAAATAAATTAGATAGTAAAAAAATTATTATAAATTAATTAAATATAACCAATTGAAATTAAAATAACTAATTTCAAAACGTTTTTTGAATTTTGATGGGGGAGAGGAAGGTGAGGATCCCTTACATTAGTCTGTGACTCCAAAATCTTGGGAGGGTATTCTTTTGAGCTTCGGGGTTCCTTGGGAGGACACTAAAGAGTGCAGGGAAGAGTATGTTTTTTATTGAAAGAGTTTTAGACATGATTAGTGGGAGCTTGAGTGTTATTATATAGGAAAATAGGGGTATTTCCTTATTATTTAGGTTTTTGGCACTACATTATAAAATATCAAAAACCAAAAACCATCCATTGGTTTTGTCCCATTGGGGGTGGATCTTATTATTTTATAAGTCCATGGGACTAAAATAATAAAATAATTTCTGTTAATATATGGAGGTGATTCACACGCTTAAAGATAGTATTTTAAAACCATAAAATATACTATGAGTTTTGGAGGATTCATAATGGTTTTAAAAAATATATCAAACAAACTAAATATATCATTAATTAAAATTTTAAACATATATTTGGTCATGTATCCCATTTATAGAAATTATGTCATCACTTTTGGGTCATTATGATTTCATAATACACAAAGTATATTTATACGGAATTTAATCTTTACCCAAAAATTTTATTCTCTCAGGAAATTATGGAAAATTCACCAGTTTTATAATAAAATAATCATTTATTAGAAAATTATGGGTTTTCATTGACAATAAAAGTTTTCAAACCGTTATACTAAATAAAATTTACTTCAGAAAAATTATATGATCTATTATATTTGATAAAAATTTTATAAAATATTATTTACTTCCAAAATAAATTAATTCATTAATTCATTAATTAAATTTGAGTATTAATTAAAAATACAATTTGTGCTTTAGTGCATCAAAATAAAAATATTTTACAATGATAAAATAAAAGAATGAAAATATATTCATTATTATATATATAAAATTTTCATATTAATATTTCTAGGGTCTTTATACATTTCCCTTTAATATACTAGAAAAAACCCTAATAGTAAGGTGCATGATGTTGGGAATTTCTTGGGGTTGTTCAACAATTATATTTCGGCCATGATCTTGATGAGATTTAACTTCTCTCATAAATTGTCTTTATGATGATTAAGTTGTTAGATCATAGAATGGTATTGGGGAAGGGAGAATCCCAGAAATGATATCTCCCTCAAAAGCTCTAATAAATGGGCTTTATAGGGTAGAATCATACCGGTTGAGTCCATCACATCATTTGTATATGTCAATTGAATTTGTAATAATCCAATATATATACTAACCATGTAACTACTATTCATTGTCTATATTATAAATGGAAATTATACTTAATTATTATTTAAATATAATTGGATATAATAAAACAAAATAACTGCATGTATTTAATGTATCCATTCTACATGATGATACATTTGATTAAATCAGAAAGGAGAATTTTATTTATAACAATATAGTTTATTATAATATTCCCCACTCAAGAAATTTTACCTCTGAAATTTTTATTTCAAAATGTAAAACAAATGAGGGTAACTCTTCTTCATCACATCATTCATTTCCCTCATTTGAACTTTAAACTTTTGGTTTCTCCAAAACACTTTGACCCGGTTCATTGTCTTATTTTGTAAAAATGTTTCTATATGATTTAAGATCATAACATATGTCTACTTAATGGAATGATCATTATTCAATATTAACACCTCTAAATTGATTACATGTGAGGGGTTTGGTATATACTTTCTCAATTGGGACACAAGAATCACATCATGTACTTGAGATGGGATCAGTGGTAGTTCTAGTCGATATAATACCACTCTAATGCAATCATGGATATCAAAGGGGTTGGTATATCTTGGACCAAGATATCACTTCTTCCCAAATCTCATTAATTTATTCAATGAAGATACAAGGAGGAATACTATGTCTCTAACAAAAAATTCAAGTTCTAATCGATGATTTTCAACATAGATATTCAATCGACTTTGAGCAGCCTTGATTCGCTTATGATTGGCCTTAAAATTTTCCATCATTTCATAAAACTTTTTAGGACATAGTAATTTTCATTTTCCAAATTCATCCCAACATGTAGGTGTTATGTATCTCTTCCCATAATTGGATTTCTAGGGAGCCATTTGGATTCTTGAGTGGAAACTATTATACTATGAGAACTCAAATAGAGGAATACATTGGTCCGACAATCCTTTGAAGTCCATAGAACATTCTTTCAATATTTCTTCTAGTGTTTGAATAGCCAACTACGATTGGATATCAGATTGAGGATGATAGTTTGTACTGAAGTTTAGCACAGTGTTTAGAGCATGTTGGAGACTTTTCTTGAACTTGGAGGTGAATTTAAAACCCTGATCGTATGCAATCAATAGTGTCACTTCATATAGCCTTATAACATCTTTGATGTATATCCATACATTTTAATCCAATGATAAGTCCTCGTAAGTTGAGATAATGTGATATATACTTGTTATACAATCCACAACAACCCATATATAATTATTACCCTTGGATTCGTTCCAATGTACGGTGAGATATTCCATGGATATTGCCTTCTATTTCAATATTGGTATTGGTAATGTTTGCATCCTCACCTTAGACTTATGGCTTTTAGACTTCACTTACTAGAATTCCAGGAACTTTGATGTTCAGTTAGTGATATGATTCTTCATATTGTTCCACCAATAGTTCTCCTAGAGATCTTGATATATCTTTGTGCTTACTATTCAATGGAGAAAGTTGAACTATGTGCATCATCCAATAGTTCCCTCCATAAATCAGGATATGATGGAACACAAAGTTATGACCTATATCTCATGATACCTTCCTCACCAATATTAAATTATAATGACTTCCCCTTTCTTATATGTTCCACCATCTTATGAATTTCCACATCATTTGATTATGTATAATTTTACATTTTCAAAATATATGATTGAGAAATCATTTGTGAAAGGATTGATGATGTTCCACACTTTATGATTCCCATGTACAATGTTTTCAAATATAAGATGATCATATCTCTCTCAATTCTCATTTATGGTAGAATTGAGGGATCCTTTCTACATAGATTTTCCTCCACTTTATTTTATTCACCATGATGGTAGTGGACTGAGTATTCATAGTCATTAATCTCTTCTAACCATCTTTATAAGCAGAAATTCAGCTCTTTAGGTGTGAATATATACTTGATTATTTTGTGATCCGTATATATTTTTCACTTATTACAAAAGAGTTAAGGAATACATATTTTCAATGAAAATATAACGACATCCAACTTCATATCATGTGTTATGTAGTTATGTTCATGAACATTCAAATACCCTGAATCATAGTCTATGACTTTTTCATTCTGCATTTACATACAACCCAATCTCTTAATTGAATCATTACTAAATACTACAAAGAGTTCTTAACTTGTGGATATTGTTAACATAGTCCTACTGACGAGCCTCATTTAATCTCCATTAATTTCGATAAATGTTAATCAATATATGAATAAATGACTCCTTTCTGAGTTAGCCAGGTAAGAGGGTTTGAAAATTGGGACAAATTTCTCTCAAATCAGCGATAATACCCAACTAAACCAAGGAAACTACATATATCTATCACAGATGTCGGAATTTTCCATCCTTCAATTACTGCATTCATTGAAGGGTCCCCATAATTCCCATTTATTGTGATGATATACCCCGAAGAAAGAGACATCCTTCAACCAAAACTCAGATTTCTTTTACTTGGAAAAATATTATCCTTTTGTAGGGTCTTCAACCCAGTTCTCAGATGCTACTAAGGATCCTCATTTTTTTTAGTATTTAGAATATCATCTACAAATACGACCACAATTTTTTCACAGTAATATCTAAAGACTTTATAAATCATTTCCTTGAAGATTTCTGTAGCATTGGTGATTTTGAATAGAATCATATGAACTCATAGTGATCATACCTTCTACAAAATGTGATCTTGGGTATATATTCATTCTTCAACCTTACTTGATAATATCCTGAAAAAATACCCCCTAGGAGAATTATTATTATCCATGCAGCTGGTAAAATAAGTCAAAAATCGGTGGTAGAGGATACTTGTTCATTATCATGATCATTTTTAGCTCATGATAATCAATGCAAAGGCACATTGAACCATAATTCTTCTGTATGATGATTACTCGTGCACCCCATGGTGAAGAACTTGGGTGTATGAAACATTTATCCAAATTCTATTCTAGTTGTTCATTAATCTCCTCAAGTTCCACAAATTCTATTTTATATAGAGTTTGGAATAATGGAAATTCCCCATATATAAGCTCGATTGAAAATTCAAGAACTCAACTAGGAGGAAGACTAGGAAAATCCTCGACAAACATATTAGTGTATTACCTAACAATAGTCATGCCTTAATGGATGGTTATTTTCATAATCCAAATCATTGGAGCTATATACACTTTCTTATAAGGAAATAATATCCATGACTGATACGATGGTGCTAAAAAAGATTCACCCCCCTCTTTAAAATTGTACAGAATTTAGGTTCTTTTAGCAATACAGAGAGTGATTTCATTCTCAAGGGAATTTATGTTGGATCAATATACGGAAATGCAATCCATACCCATAACTTCATAACATCACACCAAAGGATGTATGAAGAAGTTTACTAGGATGTTCATCCCAAAATCCTTGATAGGGTATAGTTATATACATGGGATGAAATAATTTCTTCATTTCTATTTTTTAGTGATAGATCTACTTCCATTCATTATGGTCATGTTTGAATAGTTATCATAAAAATCATGATATAAAAGAATTCATATAACCAAAATAAAAAATTACATCTTCTATTCTTGAATGAATAAAAAGATTACTTGTCGCCACATCATTTTCAGGAACAACCTCTGTGGTTTTGATAGAAAAATCTTGAACTTGATTCCTTGGAGGTTGTTGGTGGTCTTCGGAAACCCTTGTCTTAGGGCATTGGTTTAATAAGTTCCCTAGATCATTGTATTTTATAAAATGAAAAATGCATTGAGGGTTTACTGTAGGATTCCATATATCCGTCACTTTAATGTGTTTTTATTATCAGTAACTAATATCTATGTGTCATTACATCCTACACGGAATACATTTCATTGCCACCTATAAGAAATTACAAGGGTGCTTCTTCTCGCACCTTTGAAAATTGGGATGTTAAAATTTATTGGCATGATCTGTTTATAAATGGGACCACCAGAATTAAATTCAATTTTATGATTCTTATCCTTATGATACACTTCAGATTCACTAAACTCAATTTTCAATTTTAGGGAACAACTAAAAATTTTCTCTTAGCTATCAAATTCATGGATCACCATAGATTTTCATAGACTAGATTTTATTTGAAAAAAGAAGTTTTCAACCCTGAATTCGGGAACAACACCAAAGCCAGAGGAATATCATCTATATCATGTGAAGCATTGCTTTTATTCCCATATATATTCTTCAACATTTTTATTCATGGAATCAATATAAATTCCCATTTTATGTAGGGGAGTGTAAGGAAACTATTTATAAAAAACATTTTTTAGAATTACTTCTATACATCACATCGATAAATTCATCTGGCATCATATTGTAGATCAAGTACCACCACTGATTAGCTTCTCCCTTCATAAGATATACTACCAACATTACCTTTTATTTCACATTACATTGAAGGATGAAGAAGATATTCTCAATAGAGTTGATCAATTGTTCTGAAATTAAGGGAACTGATGATTCATTTAATGTATAAGGCCTTTTATTCATGACGATCTTGATTTCATCATTTTATATGTTAGTGGGGTTCGGGTGCTCATCTTAATCCAGGTTTTTAGTCAGATCCTAAGTCAACTATGGGATTATCATTATAATGTTTTGGATTCTTGATCCCATCGAGTTGGTCATCTCATTGGGGCAGTCATCACATTACCTATCACATCGATTGTTTATTTGATTCCTCCTATTTTCCACCATTATCTAGAATTATGGAAAAATTCGAGATGATTTATTCTAAACTATTAAACAGATAATGGGGAATCCATGGAGAATTTATAAATTACATTTATTTACTAATGTTATGAATATATAGAAATCATTACATATTATCTATGATCTATTTCCAAACAAATATTCCTGCAGGTATTTTTTTGTTCCATTAATAATAGTTCATAATAGGATTATGATTTTAACAAATCATATCCCCTAGGAGTTTTAAATGAAGCACCCCAAAATTCTAAAGTAAGAACCTCATATTCGATAGTGTGCAAGACACACAACCCTCAACGTGTAAGAGGATATAATAATATGATACGTTAAAATATATTCATTATTATAAATAGATTAGATATATACTATGTTTTTCAATTCATGGACCACCGAGTTATCATTCTTTACAAGAAAGAGGTACTTTTTTGAAAGCAAACATCACATTCAAGACCAAGTTTTAACCGAATAAAAATATGTTATTAAAATAGTTTTATTTAATTTAATTGCGGTTAAACTAGCAATTAAATATTTGATTATTAGTATTATTAAATTTCTTATAAATGTATATATTTTTAATAAATATAATATGAATTCATAGGTTACAAGTTAATTAGAAATAAATCTAATAACCAATTTAATATAAAGGAAAATATTAATATTTGTATACTCACAATGATGTTTTACCATAATAAATTAAATTTATCAAAATTAGTGAGTGAATGTAATCTTATATATATTATATAACAAATAATTTTTTTTTATATTTATCTAATATATATTATATGCTTATGATGAAAAAACCCAATTTTATGCATATAATACTATATTTATATTAAGGCATTTTAACCGTCTTTTAATAAGGAAATCATTTAAAAATAGATTTATAAAAAATTTATCAATATAATATGTAAAAAACAATTATCATTTTTATGTGAAATATAACAATTATTTTTTTGGTCAATTTATGGTATTAATCAATTATGTTTTATTTTTGAAAAAATAGTGAAATATACTGAATTTTAGTGGAAAAATTCTTTTTCATCTTATTTATTTAAATGGTAAAATTTGCTATTATATTCAGTATAAAGTTTAATTATATAAGATTTTTATCAATTTATCTAATTTAGGATATTAGAATAAATTTTAGTTTGAAAATTACTATAAAAACATAACAAACAATTGGAAATTTTTACATTAAAAACAGGCATTGTCATCCCATCAACGGGATTAAATTTAAATAAATTTATGCCACTTATATGAAAGGAGTTAGGAAATATGGATTCTATATTTAGAATCAAAATAATTTATAATATATAATATTTTCAAATTATTTATTTTACAAAATAAATATCAGTGATATTAATTAAAATTAATTACTATTATTACGGTGAAATTAAGATTCAAAAGTGGGGAAACCTCATTCTTAGGGGCCCAAATGACATATACATTTTTCAGAAATCCATTGGATGGATGTATTTAGACACTATTATTCCTTTTAAATAATTAGATCAATTATAAGATCCAAATCTAAATGAAAAACGTGGGGATAATTCCCTTTTCAAAATATTACAAGAGTGTTGCTCCTCCTCCACTATAAAGGGCCACCACTTCTCCCCCTTCCTCACATATCTCAAACCACATTAGTTTGGCCAAGATATACCCAAATATCTTCCCAAAATCCATCAACAAGACCATGACCATCCATTTGGGCATAAATTCTTCCAAGGAATCCCTTTGGTGTAAACCAAATGGAGTTACTTCATTTTAAGGTAATGTTTTCCAATGATCTCTTTTCATTCATTTCCTTATCCACTCCCTATACTATTCTTATTACAAGATTAAATAAAATAAATGGTGTCATAAATATACTATAACGTTTTATTTTTATTAATTCTACCTAAAATTACCCACAATTTCATTTAATTGGTAACAAACATACTACTTCTGTGTAAAACGAACTACTGCCTCACAGAATGATGATTGTTCAATTTTTCCATTACCACCTATCAGGATGTCCATAATGACGTAAAATATGTTTATATATGATATTTATTATTTATTTTTACTTTTTAATCAATTTATAACACATACCTTTAATACCTCCCACATTTATGTTAATACGATAACATCATTTGAGAAAGTGTGCACTGCCACCCTCTCGAAGAAATGTGATTCCTTCACAGTATAAAGAAAACATATTAAGTAATATTTTAATAAAATTATGAATCATTTATATCATAGATATGATACTGAAATTATAATATACCTATGTATCATTTATTTTTAATTTTTTTAATATGGCAAAGAAATGAATGTAGCGTTCATGCGTGTGTATGGCCAAGTGTAATTGATTTCATATCTCTAAATATTATGGTCTATTATATACACATATGTACTAAATATATAAGATAATTAATTAATTGTTTAAATTATATAGATGAAAAAATAATGATATCATAAATAGTAACAATAAGTAACAAGTCGAAACATACATATGAAAACTTGGCTATTCTCTTTGGAAATAGTTAAAATAATGAAAATGTGTTAACAAAAGGGTAAAAAATTATTATAAGAAGTTAATATATGATATTATGAGATTATGTATGGTTAAATTATTATTTAGTAACATATTTTAAACGGCTATACAAGATTATTAATACCACATATCAAATGGAAGGTTAAGGTAAGGTATTTCACCTCAATTTACATTCCAATGAGTCTTATTTGTTATTATAAACCAATTTACTTTTATTTTGTGTATTTACTGAACATTAACAGGTTATATAATGAATATCATTATGATAATGATATAATATGTTTTATTTAATATTATTAATTCATGGGGTTTGTGATCTAAATTTTTTAATCTAGTATGGAAAACATTGTAATGTTTAAAATGTCATGTCCCTCAAGTTTTATTAGGATATTTAGATGGTATTTCCATTCATTAATTTTGAAAACTCACGTTGTTACATATCCTACACTATGGAATTATTGATAAATATATATCTATTATTCAATGCAGATATTTTGATAAGTAACATTATTCATGAAAATGAGGAATGCTTTGGACTACTACGAAATGGGTGGTTCCTGGTTATAAAAAGACCATCGATGCATCAGTAGTCTCATGAGATAAATAATTTGGACAAATCAGATGAGTTATTACCTGATATGTTGTAAACCATATTTTGAATGGTCATGATGGTAAATGTAGCATGTACATAAGAAACATGGGGTCCAATAATTAAGCATTTCCCTCATTTATATTCAGTTATTATTCATCCATGAGATTTTGTGTTGAAATATTTACGAATACATTTTATTCTCTTGTTAGTGATTTATATGGATTGAGTATCAGTTTATTACCTTTCTATATTTATGTTTCCTTATATAGTTATTTCAATGGAATGTCTAATCATTTATTTACCTTTCCATGTTAACTTATTTATATCGATTCATTATTTATTCCATTTAACATACCCTGAATGAGATTTTGAGTTGACCCCTATTAAGTTTACCTTCCCTAGGTTATGAAGAAGAAATATTTGAATAAGTGTTCACTATTTCTATTAATTTATTTTTTTATGTTTCATGTTTTAATTTCATATATTCCTGTGTATTATAGGTATGATGTATGTAATATGGACATCCAAGAATTCTAATTTGACAAGACCCTCAATATTTGATTCCTTATAATCATTACAATGTAATAAAATAATTCACTAGATCCATGATTTTGGGGTTATGGCATTACAATTGGTATCAAAGGGAGATTAAAAAAACCTTATAAACTAGATTTAGAATACTTAGATTAGTGAGAACAATTATAATATATACTTTGAGGATTAGTATGTAATAAAATACTATATTTTATGTAATTTAGATATTAGGTGGGTCTTCCTAGAAATATATCCATGTATGGATACTACAAGTGGATGTGGTTTTGGAAATGATGTACCTTAGAGTAATAAGTCCAATAAACAATTTGTGTCCTTATAAGGGGTAATCTGATACATGTAAATGATACTTACGACACATCAGATTTGACACTCCCATTGGATACAAATGGGATAGTACCAATATTATTTAACTACTATTATAAAGGATATAGAAAGTAAATATTTCCCCAAAGTATCCAAATTTTATAAATCCAGGATTCATGATTAATAAATTTCTGTGATATACCATATTTGGAATTGTATATTATGTTGTGATTTAATCCAATATATTCAATTTTTTAAAAATGGTGCCTAGTTGATGGAATGTGAACCTTACTGATGCATGTGATGCAAATCATAAGAAGGATGAAATCTAAAATGATATTAAGACAATAATTCGAAGGGAAATAGTCTCCAATACATTCTCATTGCATGAAGACATATTATCATGTGACAAAAATATTGTTAAAAAATTATCCAAGTCCTATGTATTCTAAGGAAACTAGGATAAGAATAGGTCATCTGAGCACAATAAAAAAGGGAATGGGTTGAAGATGAAAAAGGAAATGAAGGCTTTTCTTACATGTGTTAATTCTGGAATGAAACACTTTGGTAGTTTCTTGAAGGTCATGTGATTTTATTATAATTTTGGTAAAAATAGACACCAGTTTCGGGATTTCAAGGGTTACAAAAAGGATTCTGGTGAACAATGATTCAACTGCAAAGAGATGGGACACTATATGAATCAATTTCCCAAGCATCAAAATAATATTCCAAAAATGATGTTATAAGATAATGATCAAGTTAATATATTTCTATATATGAAGACTAATGATTAATATTCGTATTCATGACTTATTTAATTGGAATATTTTATAAGCAATGTACTGGTTATAATAATTATGGAATATATGAGGATTTTATTACAATACTTTTTCATTTAGGATTTGAGATAATATGTTAAATTGTACCAAGAAAACATAGTAAGTAGAAATTCAATCTTTTCAGAAAACACATGATTATGGGAAAAAATAATCTTAATATGTTCTTAATATTGATGGAAATTTTAATAAATAATAATTTGGGAAAGTGATGAATGCCTTGGAACTAATTAATATATTTTCGAAAAGAGTTATATGCTATCATTGATGGATTTTACAACACTTTTTTATTTATGGAATATGTCCACAAAATATGTGTCATACATAAGGAAAAAAGATGAATACATGTTTCTGATAAGGTTTTATGGAAATTTGTGTTATTACATTATTTCAAGAGGATAAATTTTGATGTTATTAACATGTTTTTAATGTGTAAATTTAATGCTTATTCATGTTAATTAATGGATAATGATAATTAGATATTGGAATTTCCGTGACCTTATTTCTAATGTCTTGGATCATAATCTTATGGAAATTTTGACCTTTTATGAAATTTATTATGCTGAACTTTGGTCGTCGTTTTATAAATTCACATATTACATCATCATAAGACGAATCTTGTTATAAGAGAAGAAGTAGAAATAGTTCAAAGAATGGCCAAAGGATTAGATTGTGCTTATAGAAACATACCACGTAATTCAATTACATATATTCTTATAGAGTTAATGAATTTCATAAATATAGAAAAAATAATTTTGAAACAAAAATGTTGTTATAGTACCTTCGTATCTGATGAATCAAATGGAAACATAGATCATCAAATATTTAAGGATATTTTATTGTTAACATTCTCCTAACCATGTTTTCTATCACTCTCCATCAGAATTTTACTGTCATATTTTTTCTCTGTATCCATGTTTCCATTTCCCACAAATGTTATCCCACTATGGGACCTCTTTATGTGACCATTGTACTTTTTTTCTCTCTTATTAACAATATGTTATATTAACCTTTTTAATGTTGTGGGTTTTCAAAAATATTTTATTTTAAAATTCTTATATCACTGAAATGAATTCTAATGTTAAAGGACACAATTTATTAAAGGATGGGAGAATGTATCACCTATAAATTCTAATATAAAAATCTTATATTTGATAGCTTACATGACACGTGAAACCAAGGACGTAAAGGAATATAATACCTTAAAGAATTAAAATATATTTACAATTTTAAATATATTAGATATATTATATATATTTTAATTCATGCAATAAATATTTTTCTATCATTTCATGTACGAAATACTCTCTTCGAAATCTTAAATCACTAGCAAGATGATGTTTTCTCGAACATTAATTTATTACTAAATTATTATTAATTAATATAATTAAACATAACCAAGACATAAAATTTTTCATTATAATTTTAATTATCCATATTATTAAAATAAATATTTCTCTGAAATATAAATTCAATACATAATTTACAAATTAATTAGAAATTAATATAAGAATTGATTGAATATAAATGAAAATATTATTATTTTAATACTCAAAAAGGTGTTTTAAAAAATTAAATTAAATTATTTAAAATTAATGAGTGATATTAATGTTATGTATATACAATAAAATCTTATTCATATTCATTCAATAGATTTGATATACTTTAGATAAAATCAAACCCAATTTTGTGCAAAAAATACTATATTTTTATTACATAATTTTTATCACCTTTTAATAGTGAAACCATTTTAAAACCAATTTTTGGCACTATTATAAATATAATATGTAATAATAAACATTAAATTTGAAAATTAAAAAAAATAGTGTTTGTTGAATATGTGGTATTTTTATATTAAGTTTCATTTTTAATGAATAGTGAAAAAATACTGAATTTTATATCAAAACTGCATTTTCATATGATTTATTGATAATTTTAAATGTTTTATATTATTATTATATTATAATTAGATACTATTTTTACCAATTAGTATAATTTATGTTTTTTAAATCAATTTAACATTGAAATTTACTATTAAAACATTGAGAACGTTTGCATGTTTTTACCTTAAAAACCAACATTGTCACCCTATGTGTAGGATTCAATTTTAAATAATTTATTCCAATTATGAAAATTAAATTTTAAAACATTAATTCCCTATTTGTAAAAATAATTATTTATCTTTTATAATATGTAAGAACTAGTTTTTTTCCAAAAATATTTGTGAATGTAATTAAAATTATTTTCAATTATTAATGTAATATTAAGCTAATGAAGGGACTAAACCTCAATCTTAAGAGACCAAATGGCTTATAAAAATTTCCCAAACCCATTATATGGACATATTTATACCATATAATCCCTTTTATATAATGGGGTCATTATTTTATCCTCATGAAACTGGGAAAACATGTCGATAATTTCTTTGTCAAAATATTAATGGAGTGCCACTCATCCACTACAAAAGGCCACAAATTCTACACATTCTTGAAAACTATAAAACCATGTATGTTTTCCCATGATCTTCCCAAATAGATTCCCAAAATCCCTAAAACTCTACCTTGAAGCCTCAATTTGGGTATAAATCATTCCGAAGAAGCCCTTGGTATAACCCAAAAGGAGTTACCTGATTTTAAGGTATCATTTTCCAAAAATATATTTTCTTTAATTATTTTCTACAATTCCTATAATAATAATTTTATAGGATTACATAAAAATTTATATACAAAATATACTAGTATATTGTTATGTTATGATTAATCCCTATAAAAACACAACCCTTGACCTAATGGGTAACGAACATACTATTTCTATATACTATGAACTACTTCCTCATGAAACAATGATTGTTCATTTTTCCTTTACCACCTCTCATGGAGGATATTGTGATGGAATATAACTCCCAAAACCCAGAATCCTAGAGTAAGTGAATTAATTTAATACATTTACATGATTAAATGGAATTAAATCCTATAGGATAGATCAATTTAATAGTTTTTAAAATTAGATTAAATAAGTACGCCTTTCATTATAATTATAAATATAATATAAAAAAGTGATAATTCATTGAGAAATATTTTATTCTCCTACATTAACCCATCATATCTAACACAATTATTGCTATTATATAAAAATAAAAGATAAGAAATGGGTGAGATCTGATGCTTAGTAAGAGTAAACAGTACATAAGAAGCTTTCATAAATAAGGATTAAATATTAAGGAATGGTTTAAAATTGAAACACAAAACAATTCTTTAGCATAATATATAAAGTATAAATAGAATAATTCAATTAAAACCTTAACATGGATATTATACTAGTTTAATAATAACATGAATTATCAATAACTAATTTCATAATGTGGGATTTCATAATATGGGATATCATAACCATAACTTCATGGACTCGTGCCAAGACCATAAATAACCTGGTACGATGTTAGTCAAAACCCAAACCAGTTTTTCTCATGAGAACAACTGATGAATCAAGGGAATATAGTGGTACATACCCATTATTTACTATGTGAAATTCATTCCCCGTATTAAAGAGGTAAAATATAAACAACATAAACGTTTGTATTAAAACAAACATATAAAATAACAATATATTAACCATAAAACATGAATAGTATCAAAATAGCACATCTACAGTCAAACTAATAATAAACCATTCAATAGAATATTATATTATGTATCATATGAAATAAACTTCAATAAAATATTATATCTAATAATGTATGTTCACATAGATGATAATTTTTTTAAAATCATTAGATACTTCTTTAGAGAAATACCCCTTTTATTGAAAATACATATTTTAAATGCCATAAAATTTAAAAATAAACTTTTTTTCATTGAAAATGTTATTTTAATGTTGTAGTGCAATCTTAAAAATTTTAAGGACTCATGACCGTGGAAAACTTGCTCACACTATATAAGTTAAGAAAACATTCTTCTCATACTTTATCAAAAAATTCAGAAACAATACCTCATAAGGAAAAAGAAAAAAGGATTCATATTATAATATTATAAATTGGTAAAAAATTCTTATAAAATTGTATGATAACAATAAGAATGTGTTGAAATATATTTTTATGAATCATGGACATGGATGATAAATAAGTCCATGTAAATTATTACATAAAAAACCTCATATAGTAATGAGATTATGAAATAAACCCTTACATATAAACTTAAAAAATTCCTCTTTGAAAAAATTGAAATGAAAATATTTGTTTATAATCCTTTTATATCCATAAAAAATAGATATGTAAAATTATATCAAGAATATTTATATAGAGAAAGTATTCATTCTTTAAACATTAAAAGCATCCCATACCACATTGACCATTTAAATTATATGCTCGATATATTAAAATGAATATTTAAATGACATTAATATTTGTGTATTAATGATAGGAAATATATTGGGTGTAGTAAATACACCACAAATACGAAATAGGTGGTGAACCTGTCTTATATCTCAAAAAAATTAAAAGTGAAATGAAAATTCCCTTTCAAAGATCGTATCATTAGACAGAGGATAAATCAGTGACATAATTATGTGTGAAAAATATAAATCCACAAAATATCGGTGGATAATATATATAAAACAATCAGCAGTAATTCATAAACTGTATAAAAGAATATAACCAATGAAATAGATGTTTAACTCAATAAATATAAATTGAGTTATGATTTCCCTTACTTTCGGTCAAATACTCTCTATATATATCTAAAAATCATGTATAATGGTTTTCGACATATTATTAACTACTAAAAGAATCATAATAATATTTATGATTCTATATATGATCCATTTATTAGTTTATATAACTTGTTTATAAAAAACATCCATGTTAAAGCAACATTACAGGTAATGGTCACTTTTTTCATCATGTGTGTTTTGACTTGTTATTATTGATCGTATTACATAGATCATGAAATATTCACTTAAATAATGTAACAAAATATTTATATAAAATATAAATTATATATATATAATCATATAATATATAGATAAATTAAATTTAGCACGCCATTCAAGGAGATGGAAGGCTGTATGTACACATGATCATTGTTTCTATTTTCTTATCATATTGAATAGAAGAATGTAAATGAAATATACATATTTATATATATGATTGTATTATTACAAAATAATTATTTTGAAATATATATCATAATTATTCATTATATATATACTTATAATCATTCATTAATTGTTATTTTGGAGAATTAATGTTATCGCGTCGTGAAGAAAGTAGGTCGTACACACGCATGAGAAACAGTATCAATCCTTAATGGAAAAGAAGGTACGAAAATTTATGGTATATTAGTTATAAATAATCATCATAATTTCATATTACATATTTTTATCCATTATATTCATCATTATTTTTCTTTAAATAATATACAGATGGAATATGGTTTACACCACGATGTGGAGACGTTAAGCCATACGTACACACACATGGTGACATTGTTTTTCGTAAGACGGGGAAAATAAAGAATATGGTTTTCACAATATCATAAAAACATATCAGAATATAGTATATGATTGATTTATTAATTTATTATAGAAAAAATTAGAAAATGATATATAATAATAAAATAACATTGAATGATTTGGTAAAATAACTACCACTTCTTCGAGTGTCTCCTTTTGATATTCAAAAAAGTTCTCCTTTGGAAGGATTATTCCCAATGAATGGCCTATAGAATGAGTATAGGGATGTTTGGATGATATATTTCTATGGTTTTCTGAACTAATGGGCTTTAGAGGTGTGAATTAAATAGTAGGATATTTTAGTGCACGAGTATAGGGATGTTTGGATGATATACTTCTCTTTCATGTTTGTTTATGTTTTCTTTCTATTGTAGTTGTGTAACTTTGCATTCATTTTATTCATATTTTAGTTCATGTTTCTTCCTCAATACCTCTTATTATTCACCAACCTCAGTAGTATAATATTAATGGTCTTAAAAATGTTTGAATCATTTTAAATTAGAGTCCTATATTTTGCATCCTCATTCAATCGAAATTCCATTTTTTATTCTCAAAATCATTCATTTGTGTGTTCGACACACTACTCTTTTCTTGTCCATTTATTTTTCTAATCATTTCAAATCATCAACATAAAAATTAAACCCATATAATAAATAATTCTGACGGATGAGAAAATATATCATTTGGGTGAGTTATAATTCTGGGATGTTAAGTGATTTAGAGTTTTTACTCGGTGAGTATTCTTTAAATTAATATTGTGTATGTTAAACATAATATGTCATGGATTAATGATATGTTTTGTTTAACAAGTGGTTTATATGGATTATTGGAACCATAAATACATTACCATAAATATGTTTTGATTGAGATTATAACCCTATGTTAAGTTAATCCTAGGATTAATGTCTTAACACTTAGGAATTATAATCAACGTCAACTTATGACATGGGTGTTAATTTAATGCAATACAAAGCAAGGCTCAAGGATATCACAATCTTAACTCCCCAGTAATGAACTCACCCCAATCTTAATATATTTCTTATATAAAGAATCAACCATCAAACATTTCAATTTATCTCTACAAACAAACCCCACAAATAAAAATACAATCAAATAAAAACAATCAACTATTACAAAGTTTCATCGCCGAGGATTCGACTCGAGTGTTGCTATACATATTAGTAGAGCACCAGAACCTTGACCGGTCGATAGGTCAAAATCGGCCACATGTTTCAAATGGATCCGTTTCTGGGGATGGTTCTTTAAGTAGTCATTAGTTTCTAGTTATTGTAAAAATAATAAAAAATATAAAATTTTAAAAAAAAATTTAAAAATAACACAATGAAAATCCTATCTTCTTCATTCTTCAAAAATCTCTCTGAATTCCCCGTAGCCATATGAAAAATCCCTCGGATTTGTTTGACCATAAAATTGAGAGAACACATCACTATGTTGGGAGGAACATAAGATATAATCATATTATTCAAGAACTAGTCATTGTCCAACCAATTGAATTAGATTTGTCCAATCCTAGGGGAAAACTACTTAAAGAACTCGTTGTCCCTGATATGAATTACCAACCTCTTGGTATTCAATATCCAAACATAGAGGTGGACTTTGAACTCAAATAAGGTTTGGTTCATCTTCTTCCTCATTTCCATGGGCTAGCCAGTGAGGATCTACATCGCCACATTAATGAGTTCTAAGTAGTGTTCTCTACCATGAAGAATCAAGGGGTTTTATAAGAAAAATCGAATTTTGAGCATTCCCTTTTTCCCTAGCTGACACTGCTACGTTTTGGATTTACTACCTACCTCCTGATTTCATAACCACATGCAATGACATGAAATGACTCTTCTTAGAGAAATTCATTACTGCTTCTCATACTTCTTCTATTCGAAAGGAAATAAGTGGTATACGTCAATTCCCAATTGAATAACTCCATGTGTACTGGTAGAGGTTCAAAAAAAATGTGGCAACCTGTCCACACCATCAAATCCCTAACCAACTCTTGATCGAATACTTCTATGAGGGGTTATTGGCTACGGAGAGAACTCTCATAGATGCCGCAAGTGGTGGTAATCTTGTTGGTAAAACTCCTACAGCACCAAGATATCTCATAAGTAACATGGCTATAAACACACAACAATTACATAAACAAGCACATGCTCAGGTCAAACAAGCCCAAGATAATCAATAAATTTAGCCGAACAAGATGACCGAATGGATGAGTGAACTTACAGGTCTTGTGAGACAACTAGTTGTGGCTATCGAATCCACAACCTCATCTTCTCCACAATCAATGTTTCCTGGACCAGTCAAAAACTGTTGAATCTATAACTCTCCATCTCATCCAACTGACGCATGTCAAAAACATCAAGGGGATCAATCCGATTCATCTGGACCAATGCAGCATATGCTTAGCAGAACACCAATCCTCAACTATCAGGTCTGTTTGTTATAAACTTTAATCAACCTCACTCTGAACTATTCTCTTGTTCCTATAACCGAGGCCACAGGCATTGTAATCCCACCTCCCATCCATCTCAATTACCTCCTCAAAACCTAAACCAGTTTCCATACTGTCAAGCTGTTGGTAACTTCCAACAACCTTATCATTTTCTCCATCAACCGCAAAGGAACAATCCTCCTCTTGGATTCCATTATCCTAGTGAGCCTTCCCAATTCCAAAACCAATACAACCACTTTCTCAAGAACCAATATTAAGGCAATCCGAATTCAGGACAAGCCTCTTCTTCTAAACAACCATGGGAATATACAGTGGAAGATCTTGCCTCTTTTACCCATTCTAGACTCAAGGACATTGAAACCCAAATTCGTCAACATACATCCCACCTCCTAGCCCAACTATTACCCAACCACAAGGGTAATGTAAGTGAAATTTCACTTAAATCAGGAAAGCAAATTTCAATGGCTCAAGATAAGTCCTCCAACCCACCTTTGAATGTTGACCTATAAAATGTAAAGAAAAAGAAACATGAAAAGGAACCTGAAACCATTCCATCACCTCCTTCAATTCCACTTAGGAATCCAATTCCTTTTCTTCAAGCTGTTTCTAAACCAAGGAAGTCATTTGAACTTGATCCTGAAATGCCTGACATGTTTAGACGTGTTGAAGTGAACATTCCCCTCTTAGTTGCCATTAAAAAAATTCCTAAGTATGCCAAGTTTCTCAAGGAGTTGTTTACCCAGAAGAGGCAACATTGGACCATCGAAAATGTTTCAACCCAAGAGTACATTCACAAAAAGTGCAAAGATCTAGGGACCATTATAGTTCCATGCCAAATTTGAAGTTCAAACCTTGATGATGCACTCATAAGCCTAGGAGACACAATTAATGTCATGACCAAATCTATATTCTCCAACCTTGGTATAGGTCCCTTTCACCCAATGGGTGTTGTCATTTAGTTATCCAATCGAAGCACAACCATTCCTAAGGGAATCATTGAGGATGTCCTTGTCTGAGTCAATGATCATATCTTCCCGGCTGATATCTATGTCCTTGACATGTAATGTGAGATGAACTCTTATCGATCTCCTCTAATTCTAGGAATACCATTCTCAGGATTGCGGGAACTAAGATTGATGTCCATTCAGGCATCTTATCCATGGAATTCGTTGACCAAATGGTCAAATTCAACATTTTCCAAGCCATGTGATACCCATATGAGGATCACTCTGCATTCTCAATCCATGATTCTGAGGACACTTCTATGAGTCAATCGAACCCCATTCCAGCATTTTCGTCATGTTCTAATGACAAAGGATCTTGTGAAATCCACACCATGATTAAAAAAGTCATAAATGGTGATGTTTATGTGGACCTTTCATTCATAGACTCTATTAATCTAGATGATATTGAAAACTCTCTTGAAACCCACATCCATCCTGATCTCTATTTCTCCACCTCAGAACATATTAAAAAGAATTAATTTGACACAACTGAAGTCCCTTCCTCTATTCCTGAGTTTTCTATCTCACAAATAAAAGATGGGACTGATCTAAAACCTCTTCCTGCACAAATGAAATATGCATTCCTCTTCCATGATCACTCATATCCTATCATTATCTATACCACACTTACTGAAATAGAGGAGTCCAAACATTTTCAAGTATTAGAGGAAAACAAAAAGGCCTTAGGGTAGACCCTAGATTATGTACCAGGAATCATCCCTGCCCTTTTCATGCATCACAGCCATCTTGAGGAATCATCCAAACCAATTAGACAGCCACAAAGAAGACTCAATCCACTCATACATGTAGTAGTTCGGGAAGATATCACCAAGCTTCTTCAAGATATCATTATCTACCCAATTTCCAATAGTGAATGGGTTAGTCCAATTCAAGTACTACCTATGAAGGGTGGGATAACTGTTGTCACAAATGATCATGGGAAGGTAGTCAAAACTCGTGTGAAAAACAAATTGCGTGCGCGCATTGACTATAGGAAATTGAATGTCGAAACAAGAAAATATCACTACCCTCTTCCATTCCTTGATCAAATTCTATAAATATTAGTAGGAAAGTCACACTATTGATTTCTTGATGGATACACTAGCTCCTTCAAAATCCCAATCGCACCTCAAGATCAAGAAAAGACTACTTTCACATGCCCCTTTGGAACATATGCATATAGGGGAATTAATTTTTGCCTTTTTATTGCTCCTGCAACATTCTAGAGGAGTATGATGAGTATCTATTCTGAATTCATTGATCACTGCATAAAAGTCTTCATGGATGAATTTACCATTTATGGCGAGTCATTTGAATCGTGCTTTAATTCACACTCTCTTGTCCTTCAAAAGTATGTCAATTGTATCCCTATGTTAAATTTTTAAAATTGACACTTCATGGTTGCAAATGGGATTGTTCTAGGGAACATAGTTTCAAAATATGGTATTGAGGTCAATCCTGCCAAAATTGAAGTGATCCAATCACTTCCGGAACCCAAATCTGTTTGAGACATCCGTTCATTCCACAGTCATGCTAGTTTCTATCAGTGATTCAACCATAACTTCAGTAAAATTTCCCTCCCACTCACTAGTTTTCTCCAAAATGATGTCACTTTACATTTTTATGAGGTTTGAAAGAGAGCCTTCATTGAACTCAAAACTGCTCTTACATCTGCCCCGATAATCCATCCCCCAGATTGGTCCTTACCCTTTTAATTGATGTGTGATGCATTTAAGAGAGCTGTTGGGGCTGTTCCTATTCAAAGAAGAGAAAATATTCTTCATGTCATCTATAATTCCCCAAAAACATTGGATCAAACTCAATCTCACTACACCGTCACAGAGAAGAGAACTTTTAGTAGTGGGTTTTGCCTTAGAAAAATTCTGGCCCTATCTATTAGGTGAAAAAATCATCATCTTCATATAAAATTTTTCTATAAAGTTCTTACTCAAGAAAAGTGATTTGAAACCAAGGATAATAAGATGGATCCAAATTCTCATATAGTTTGACATTGAAATAAAAGATAGATCAGGAAAAGAAAACCCTATTGCTGATCATTTGAGTAGAATTTCTAATTCTTCTCATTATGAAATCATTGATCCTGAATTACCTACGAAGCACCTTTCCTCTCTCACTCCAAAGTTACCATGGTATACCCCAATTGTAAATTACATGGTTTCCGGTGTTTTTCTTTAAATGTTTTCAAAAGAAAAGAAAATGAAGTTGAAAAGTGATTCAAAACACTATTTTTTGGATTAAAATAAACTTTGGTAAACTAGGGCAGACATAGTAATTAAAAGATGTGTTGATAAAGATGAACATTCCTTTATTTTAGAATTCTGTCACTCAATGCCTACTGGTGGCCACTTTGGACAACATAGGGCCTCCTAAAAGGTCCAAAACTCTGAATTCTTCTGGCCTTCACTCTTTAGGGACTCACATGAGTTCTGTAAATCATGTCCCACTTGACAAAATTTTTGAAAAATTTCAAATAGAATGGAAATGCCCCAAAATCCTTTAATTTTCTGTGAGATCTTCGATGTTTGGGGTATCAATTTCATGGGACCATTTCCGCATCCAATGGATTCCCATACATCCTTCTTGATGTTGATTATGTTTCTAGGTGGGTCGAGGCCAAACCCACTAGAAAGGATGATTCGCATACTGTTAGTGAGATCCTAAAGACACACAACGTCCATAGATTTGGCACACCTCGTGCCTTGATAAGTGACTTAGGAACCCATTTTTGTAATAAAACCATGGAATATATTTTTAAAAACAATGGGGTTATTCATAAAACATCAACTTCATATCACCCCCAATCAAATGGTGTGACTGAACTATCTAATAGAGATGTGAAAAGAGTGCTTGAGAGAATTGTAAAACCCACTAGAAAAGAGTGTCTTGAAAGTCTTGGTGAAGCACTTTGGACATATCAAACTTCCTATAAAACACCCATTTGGAAGTCTCCTTTTAGGATATTATTTGGTTAAGCATGTTATCTACCAGTTGAAATCCAACATAAGTCTTTTTGGGTATTGAAAACATGTAATTGTGATTGTGAAAAATCTGGTGAAGAAAGATTGTTGCAATTCGCTGAACTGGGGAATCTTCGACTTGAATCTTATGTGAATTCCAATCTGTACAAAGAAACAGCTAAGGTACTCCATGAAAAACACATCCTGAGAATGGTATTTCATGAAGTTGAAAAGGCAATGCTCTGAGATTCTCAATTTCGGCTTCACCTATGTAATCTTAATTTTAGTTGGGAAGGTCCTTTTGTTATTACTAATGTTTACCCATTTGGTGTAGTGAAATTACAAGTCCCCTCTTCCAAAAGGACATTCAAAGTTAATGGACATCGATTAAAGCATCACCATGAGAGGATGCAAAATCATACATCAATATCGACTTACAGTAGATCCCCAGCTTCTCTATCCAACCAACCACTAGATGGAGACGGCGACCCGGCAAATCCAAACCAGGGGGCACCACTTTCCCTTTAACTCTCTCTCTATCTCTTCCTCTCTCTACCTCTTTCTTCTTATTCCTCTCTGTTTCATTTTTTTACCACTTTCGTTATCAAAACCAATCTTTTTCAGATTATCTTCTGTGTGCATGTATCTTTATAAAAAACAAAAAAAAACAAAAAAAAAACAATCACATAAAAATACAAAAAAATTATGAGTCATGCTTACTCACCATCGAGTTTTAAAATTTTTTCCATCCATTTTGGGGAGTTAACATACATGTTTTCATCTTACAAACTATGTATTTTCATCATGACTATGGATAAAGAATTTTGTGTCAAAAATAAAAAAATTTGAATTCTCAATTTTGGATTTGGAAAATGATTTTCCCAAACCATGAGGAACAACATTTTCTTTCATGCCAAGGCCACCTATGGCCATATATTAAAAATTTGTGTTTTTACCTCCATTTGTGAGTCTTGAGTGTATGGGCCGTTGAGCTGAATTTCCTACCTTAGTTTTCATTAATAAGATAGAGGCATTTTATGAACCACAAGAGAATCACAATAGCCAACTAGCCTCCCATTTACCTTACATTATTCCTCTTTTTAAAAGCCACTTAGAGCCTATGAAAACATATTCTATGATAACCACATAATAAGACCAATAACTTTTCCCACCCAATATCAACATGGGTTTTCATTTCATAATTTTATTTCAAATTTAAGTGTGGCGGGAATGTATTTCATTGTTTGGGTACACTATTATTGATTTTTAACGAGTTATCCTCTGCTTGAGGGAAAACATCCATTTCAGTGTATAGGAGAGGTTGTCATTCAGTTCGTTTTGGTGAATTTAATGTACTCCCATATATTTAATTTTGTAAATTTTAATGACATGTGTCCAAAAAATCAAAAAAGGAGAAAAAATTCAAAACAAAATTGAAAAAATGGGTTGTGTCTTGGGTAGGTCAAAAATCACTCTTCTTCAACCTTTGATCTTGTTATAACTATTACAATTATTGTCATGAGGAGATCAATCATTGGTTGGGATATGAGTGTGAGATCTGTTTCAAGGTAAAATTTTGAAAAATCAAAGAAAAAAAGGAAAAGAATAAACAGAACACTTGCATTATATTCCTATTGGGAGAATTTTTGTGTTTTTAAATATTCCATCCTATCATTAACTTCATATTTTCTTTTTCTATTGTAACTTTCTTCACACAATAATTCCCTTTTAAATATCTGTTTTCATTTTCTTCCATGTTTTATTTCAAAAAAATATGCATTACTTTTCTATGTTGGTGTTTTAACCCTCTTCTACTATCTCTTGGACATTATATTCCTACCATCCAATAGCCACAAAAAAACATATTAAAAATACTTCTTGATTCTTGTTCATATTGGATAGTTATTGGAAGATGAGATCTCTTTCAAACTCTAAGATTTTCACTTTTGGTTGGTGAAGGAGTGAACCTCCAAAAATGAATTTTATCATCTTGAGAGGTGTGAGTTTTGAGTGTCCACATTTTCCATTTATAAATTTGAGCATGAAAAAATGAATTTGTTTTGGAACATTGTTTCTGTAACAACTTTTGGTGGATTTAAAAATTTATGAGTGAAATAGTTTAAACCTCACCTAATTGAGGAAAACAAAATTTTAATATTTGTTGGTGAGTGAAAATGATTTTGTCATGTTTTTATATTTGTTTGCAATGAGGACATGCACAAAACTATGTGAGGGGGAGTTTATGTTATTAATATTTTCATGAATTATTATATACACTCTTTGCTTATTTTATATGAAATGTGCATAATTTGTGTGAAATATTAATATTTTAATACTAAGTATAATTTTTGATAATTTTTAGATGTAGTCCAATTGATTCAGTTTATTATTTTATTTATAAATCTCACCCTGTTGATCCAAATTGTTTGCTTCCTGTTTTTTTGGATTCCTAGTTCAATATAAAACATTTCGTTAGAAGGGATCATGACACAATTCAGCCATTTGAAGGGTCATATGGACCACAAAAGAAGGCCCAATGAATCTGTGATCAAAGTGGACCAGCCTTAATGATTGATTTACTGGGCTCAATCCAGAAGTCCAAAAACATTAATTATACACAATAATTCTGTTAACACTACATTTTATCTTGGATAAAAATTTCAGGGCCCAAATCCAAGAACAATGGGCCCAACTGATTCATTAAATCTCAGACCACCATTCTGTCCGGGAATTGAAATCAGCACACAAAAGTTGACTTTTGCCCTGATTTAGACATCCATGCTAGCTATGATTTTTCATTGTGAAAGCCACGATATAGGCAGCCAACTTTTTTGAAGAAATTTTTTATTTGAGGGCATATTCTATGAAATAACCCATTCTCATTTCAGCCATTGAAACGTCTGCATTGGAATAGAAAAAATGACAATATTGTTCAAAACCGCCATAACTTTGGATAATGAAGTATATAGGCGGCCAAATTTTGATGGTGGATATAAGACATCCATATATACATATTTGACGAAGACACCAGATCGTGATGAATCTTTCTAGATTGGTAAATTTGCTGTTCAAGTGGAGGGACAATTTTGGAATGCAAACAACTCACTACATTGGGCTATAAATACACCCCTCCTCTCATTCCAATTGTTTGGCACTTAAACACTTAAGGAGGAGGTTTGGAATTACTAGAGCCTTTAAAAGGTTTTGGGAGGATATTCTTTGATATTTTTTCAACAAGATATTCCTCCCCTCCACTTCTCTTTCATGTTTGTTTATGTTTTCTTTCAATTGTAATTTTGTAACATAGATTTCATTTCAATCAAATTTTAGTGATTGTTTGTCGTCAATACCTCTTATTCTTCTCCACCTTATTTTCATAATATTAATGGTCTTGAAATATTTTGAATCATATTAAATTACAGTCCATTATTTTTTTCCTCATTTAATCGAAATTCCATTTTTGATTTTGAAAATATTTCGTGTGTGTGTTCGGTACACTACTATTTTCTTGTCCCTTTCTTTTTCTAGTCTTTTTAAATCGTAACCATTAACAATAAACCCAGATTATAAAAAATCCTAATGGATGAGTATATCTACAATTGGGTTGAGTTATAATTCAAGGATGTTAAGTGATTTAGAGTTTTTGCTCGATGAGTATTCTTTAAATTAATATTTTGAAAGTTAAACTTAATAGGTCATGGATTAATGATATGTTTTATTTAACAAGTGGTTACCATGGATTATTGTAACCACAAATAAGCTACGATAAATAAGTTTTGATTGAGATTAGAACCCTAAGTTATGTTAATACTTGGATTAACGTCTTAACACTTTGGAATTCCAATCAACATCAACTTATGACATGACTCTAAATTTAATGCAATACAAAGCAAGGCCCAAGGATATCACAAGATTAACTCCCCAATAATGAACTCACCCCAATCTCATTATATTTTCTAAATCAAGAATAAACCATCAAACATTTCAATTTAGCTCTGCAAATAAACCCCACCAATCAAAATACAATCAACTAAGAACAAACAACTATTACAAAGTATCATCGCCGAGGATTCGACCCGAGTGCTGCTATACACATTAGCAGAGCACTAGAACCTTGACCAGTCGATAGGTGACAATTGGCCACATGATTCAATTTCTCAGGTATATCTTCTCATATAAGAGCCTAAACTTGAGACAACGGTGTTGGCTTGAGTTTCTCTAAGACTATGATTTCAAGATAGTATATACTCTTGGGAAGGGGATCATTGTAGAAGATGCTCTCAGCAAGAGATCAGGTATTTAGATGGTAGAAGAGGTTACTGAATAGCTGGCCGCTTTGCAGATTTCTTATATGGACCAAGATGGAGCAGATTTCCTATAGTCTCTTAGAGTCACACCCCACTCCTTTAGAGAGTCAGGGAGGTGTAGTGAGGAGATGCTGACTTCGAGGATCGACGTGCACAAATTTCTACAAGGCAGGCACCTGATGGATTTTCTATAGGTGGAGAGAACGCCATACTTTTCACAGGATGTACCATCGTAACAACATCTCTTTAGGGGTAGTGTTGAGGGAGTTCAATACATCACCTCTAGTGGTACAGCTTGGTGTGCCGAAGATGTAACAAGACCATCGATGACATCACTGGGGGTTAGGTATTACAAAGGTAGTAATGGAGTTTGTCTCTCGATGCCTCACTTATCAGCAAGTGAAGGTGGAGAACCAGGAACTATTAAGCTTGGTTCAGCCTGTAGAGGTCCCAGAGCAGAAGTGTGATGAGATATCCATGGACTTCGTGATAGGACTTCCATGTACATCAAGGGGAAATTACTCGATTTGGGTGATCATCGACTGACTCACCATGTCGGCCCACATCCTACCGATCAGAGAGTAGGGTTCTGTTGAGAGAATGAGATACCTCTATGTTCAAGAGATTGTGTGAATAAATGGGATACCTTTGAATATTGTCTTATATCGTGACGCATATTTCACTTCCCGTATATGGAAGGGGTTGTAGGAGGCTTTCGGGATGCAGCTTTTTTTGAGCACTTCCTTCCATCCTCAGATGGATGGACAGACTAAGAGGACAATTCAGAATCACGAGGACATGCTCTGGGCATGCTTCCTCGACTTTGATCATATATGGGAGGAAAACTTTCCTTTGTTGGAGTTTTCATATTATAACAGCTATCACTCAACCATCAGGATGACACATTTTGAGGCCTTCTATGGTAGACCTTGCAGATCACCACAGGGCAGGACAGACCTAGGGGAGTCAGCACTACTGGGACCAGAGATGGTATGGGATACCACGGAGAAGGTGATGATCATCCAGGAGTAGATGAAGACTATAGAGAGTAGGCCGAAGTCGTATGCTGACAAGAGGAGGAGACCTCTAGAGTTTGAGGATGACAACCATGTCTTTATACGGGTCTCACCTCGACAACGTCTGTGGAGATTTGGCCAAGGTGACATGTTATCTCAGAGATTCATCGTACCATTCCAGGACTTCAGCAGAGTAGGCAAGGTGTCTTACTTCCTAGATCATCCTCCTCATTTGCACTAGGTGCACGGCATTTTTCTTGTATCTCAGCCAAATAGATACATGCATGATACTACTCACATCACATACTGGGGAGAGCATGACATCGATGATAGGGCGACTTTTTAGGATGATCTAGTGGAGATTGAAAATCGATAGGATAGAGTTCTCCATGGGAAATCGATACCTTTTGTGTGTGTGCGATGGAAGCACAAGAACCTCCAAGAGAGCACATGGGAGTGGGAATATCAGATTAGTGCTCAGTACCCCCATTTTTTCCTAGTTTATGAGTTTTTGATTATGGGGATGCAAATCTTTGAGGTAGAAAGAATGTAAAGACCTGAAAATCCATGTAATTTATTTTAAATTATATAGAATTATTCTGAGTCTACGGTTTATGAAGACACGTAATTCCAAGGAATGGAGTGCGCAGAATGTTTTTCGAATGTTTCCAAGTACGGTCAGTGAACTTATGAAAAGGTTTTTGTAACTTTATAATCAGTGCTAGGAATTGAAATCCGAGGGCACTGTTGAACTCATAGCGCCAGTGATTGCTTATGGGGAACTTCATCTCAACTATGTTTGGTCATGAACAGATGTTGGTTTTCCAACTATTCATGGAGGATAAAAAAGGGTGGAATAAAATAATAATATTTAAAATTGAATTTTATTTTCTTCAAATATTTTGTAATTAATGTGGGGTCCACCCTAACTAAACAACCACTTTAATTCAATCCAATCCCCTCTCCTTCATTAAATAATGTGATTAATGGTAGACTCCTCAAATTGATGTGTTTGTTCTCCTCTTTTGGGAGTAGCAGGAATTGGTATTTTGACTATTGGAGAAAACCTTGGAGAAATAACTCTTCTTCCCCCAATAAAGAACATCTTCTTCTTCTTTGATCTCTTACCTGAACAAGGGAGGAAGCGCCATACTTGAAGAACGCCAACAACATTGTCCTCAACTTCTTCATATTCTTTCCAGATGCCAACGATTCTGAGGAAGGGGTTCGAGGTTTGTTATTTGTTTACTGTTCTTCATTTTTCTTCATGGATTATGATACGAACCCACATGCTATCAATCTACAGCAGAGGATACTGGCGGATCAAACACGGATCGACCCCTACTCTTTGCTTTGTGGATTTTGTCTCTAATCGCAGCAGAATTATGGGTTGAGTGATTTTCATCAACGATGCTTCCATATCAGAGGTGACATCCCGAGGAGTGTGCAGATACTTCCAGAATGAGAATTGGGCCACCAGAACACGTCTGGTGACCCGCAGAAGGTTCACCGGTGGTCAGAATCGATGAACTTCATCAGTAGAATGTAGGAAAGGGCAGTCGGCACTCCAGCCGACTGTGTGGATGCTTGCGGCACAACCACGCCACTGGAGGAGTAGGCCACGACCAATGGGTAGCGGTGGTGCAGCGGATGCCAGTGTAAGGCCGTCTGAGAGAAGAAACGGCGGCTTGGGCTACCGTGTGGATGTGAAAGGCGTGAAGCAGCACACGCCGCGTGGTGGATCCATGGGCCATGACCTTGGTCACGACGATGGAGGACCGGCAGCTGGGAGAGCCAACCGCTAGAGGAGGTGCGGTGCAACCGCACTACATGGGAGGATTCTGGCTGCTCGGTCAATCGAGAACAGTGAGACTCACTGCATGGGTCCCACATGACATGGACCGGGGCCACGTGGCACTGGATCTGAATTTCCCAAATGGCTAACCTGTTCAGGACTCCCGGGTGGCATGACCATTCCCCTTGGACGTGGATAGGGTGGACCCCACGAGGTCCGCCAACATCATTCCACGTGCGGGCCAAGCCCATTTTGGTTCGGACCCAACGCGGGCCGGAACCAGCATATGCCAGACCCAGCGTGGGCAGGGCCGCCTACCACAGGCCTCGCATGGCCCGTTCCCAGCACAGGCCGGACCAGGTGCGAGCCAGACCTCTCGCGGGCCAGGCCACTCCCACAGGCCGGGTTGGACCCACAGACCTGGTCAGACCTGAGTCTGAACCCAGGGCTGGCCGAGTCGGCCTGACTGCGTCGGATCGGAACCGGACCTGCTTTGACTTGTTTCCACTCTTTTCCCTATAACATGAGCTACGAGCATCCAATTGACGAACATTATATGGAGACAGAAACCTTGGAGGGCGGCGGTTCTTTTGGGATACCCCATTAGAGGTTTGGACATAGTTAGGGTACATCTGGGTTGGATTGAACGTAAATCCAACCGGGCCCTCAGAATTGAAATGTGAATAACTGTTAGACAGGGCATTTGATTGGTGTGCTGTCTATCACATTGGGTTTTATATGGAAAGGAGGATCTCTTGGAAACATCTACTTAGGACATCATGTCTGTTGATGTATAGACACTTGGCTTGAGGAGTGGACCCTCCCGGGATCAAGCGTGCTTTGTGCAGAACCCAGTGGTTGGTTACATTGTTATAAAGGGATCCTACATGGGTTCGACAAGACTGACTATTGTTCCAGGATCATACATGGGTTTGTTAGCTCCGACTACTATTCTATGATCCTACATGGGTTTGATAGCTCTGATTACTATTCTAGGATCCTACGTGGGTTTGATAGCTATGATTACTATACCAGGATCATATGTGGGTTCAACAAAGAAGATGATTCAGTGGATACATCTAATCATCTCTATCTCTATACATAAGTTGTAATCTTATGTGAGCTGATTCATGACTCCATGTTGTTATCAACGAGTTATCTTTCTTAATTCTTGGAACGGGTTGTTCTTGGGCTCAAGAGATGGAGATGGATTATATTTGGTTACTTAGGTATATGTATGGTCATATACTTATGTAGGTTTGGATGACTCTTTGTGATTGTATCCTTACTTCTGTGGTTTATCCTTTTTATATTTGGGGATACCTTTGAGGGTCTCAGGTTCCCTAATGAGTATCGGCATACTCACCCCTGCACGGGCTTTGAACACACCTTATTGTGTCCTGTGCAGAACACTTACAATAGTGATTAAGGCTAAGAGATATGGATGAGAGGATGCTCGGAGCTGGAAATAGATAGGACATACCTCAGGGATGACTTGATAAAGATATATACCTACCCTTTAGGTAGGATTTTCTAATGGATGATCTAGGATCTATTTTTCCTTTTTCTGTACTTGTACATTCAGTTTCTTCTACTCTTCAGTTGGGCTTGTATTCTGACCCAATTTTACTTACTGTACTAACTTCTTGGTTATTTAGTTTACTCATGATCATTTCTGTTGTGTATGTTTATAGGTTATAATGGAAATTCCATCCATGGTTTAGGGAATTACACATTTTGTGATAGTCATCATCCCTTGGCCTATGGAATGTGGGCTTGGGGTAGTCACTGTACGGGCCCTGGGGGACGGGCCGTGACAAATATTGTATCATAATAAATCATTTTCAATTAAACATAGAATCCAACAATATATGTTGAAACATATGAAATCAATCCCAAAAATATTTGAGAAAAACATATATTTTTACTTTGAAATCATTTAAAAGACACATAGTTATAAAATAAAATATTTATTTTGAAAATGTTCTTATAAGATTTTAGGGAATGATTCGAAGGTGTTATAATGGAAGATGATAGCTTCACCCGTGGTATAAGTTTAAAAAAAATTCTTTCATTAATTTGTTGAAGAGGTTATAATGTATCTTATTTGGAAAACGATGGAAAGATTAAATTAAAAACATTTTATCATAAGTAAAACAGGGTTATAAATGACTGTAACCCACAATCAAAGAAATAGTAAAAAAAATTAAAATACAGTTTTCGGAAACATGGATGTGGATGATTAAAAAGTCCTAAAAGATACTTATGTATATACAACCTCAGATAATAGGGAGATTGTAAAATTAACCCTTACCTTCTACTTTTATTTAGTCGAGATTATATTAAATTTATGTATAATGGTTAATGAATGGTTATTAAATTATTAGAAAACCAATGACCTAAATTTGATATCATATATGATCCTATAATATTGAATTTTTAATAATATTTCAGTATTATCATTGTTTCGAGTGTTAACGGATTTTTTTATCATTTATATGTTTTGTTATATAGGTAATGTTTGTTATGGGTAATATTTATTTAATCAATATCCTGTATTATATTAAGTTCATAAACATTATTTTTAATCATCAAATAAAAATTATTCTTGAATGGTTATGATGGGGAATAAATCATATCCCGGCATGGAGACGGTAATCCATACGTACGTACGAGCGACAATATCATTCTATTGATGATGAAATTGTATGAAATTGGATGGTATATAATATATACAGAATAATTAACATGTTATATTTATCATTCACCACAATTATACTCCTTATTATACCCACACAAAAAATGTACTGTTGAATAACAAACTACACCACGATGTGGAGACGGTAAGCCATACGTACACACACATGGTGATGTTTTTATTCATAGGATAGATAGAATAATTAATATTATTTTACCATATTAATAATAAAATCTCATTATGTATATGGTACGGAATTTATTATTTTAGTGTGAAAACAACAAAGAAGGAAGATGTAGAAGATGAAAAGAACTTTGAAAGAGGTGATAAAATAATTACCTCTTCTTCTGGTGCTTCCTTTTGAATTGAAAAAAAGGGCTCCTGAGGATGGACTTCTAACTAATGTATGTCATATTGGATGAAGTGATAGTATTTGGGGGAAGCTTTTGGTAGGAATCGGATGAGCCAAAAGTCATTGGAGGTGTGAATTTAAGAGAAGGGGATGTTCCCTTTTATAAGAAAGGTGAGGGGAACTTTTGGAAATGCTTGAAATATTAATTTTTTTAAAAATTATTTTAGGTTACTAATAGTTAAAAATTGATATATTTCTAGGATAAGAAGAGTATGGATCAAAAAATATCCCAAAAAATAGGTTTTATACATGTTATGTCACCATATTAACCTTATCTTTTAGATTCTACCCTTTATTAAATAGTTTAACTTTTCCAATGTCTTGTTGTATATTTATACTAAATGGTTAATATATTACTATACATTTCCAATAGAAACTAAAGTGGTTTATTAATGACATATGTAACATTATATATATTTTTTTGAATATTATATTTTAAGACTCTTATATAATTTAATAAAATAGTATTTGTTTTAAAAACTCATTTATTTTAATTTTGACACTATTTTGTAACGGGCTTTTGCTAAATTTATAACAACTTGATTCCGTTGAAAAAAATACATTGAGTCAATCCTATCATGTAATTTTTTCTTATAGAAATTTTGTATGGAATCAATATTTTCAATTTACATTTTTTTATATTTAAAATATCATTTATTTTCATATTTCATTAATAAGGTAATTACTACATCATCGTTGTGTCATAAATAAATTTAACTATTTAATGTATAAATTTTTTAAATACAATACAATGATGTAGAAAATACTTTTATCTTTAAAATTAATATTTATAGTCTAATTTATCTAATGTATAACATTATTAAAATATGGATTAGTTATTAAAATGTGAATTTAACACTTTTAAATCTTATTTAATTAAAATATAATAAATGTCCTAATCTAACACATGTGGAAAAATGATAGGTCCTATTTTTTCCTAAGGTTATTTTGGTTGAACAACACCTATCCAATACAATTAGGAAATGTGTTGGGGTAATTTTATATTATTATAATATTATTTTTACCTTAAATTACCTTATTTACTTTTAACTATGGTAAATAATATTCTAATGTTACTGTTTACCAAAAATTATTTTTATCCTATTGAACCAAATTTTACTTAATAATTAAAATTCTGTCTATTGAATTTTTTAAATTCAATTCAAATAAGCGGTAAAATTACGTTTTTTGTAAATTTGAAATTTTCCTATAAGGTGGGTAAAAGGCGTTAAAAAGTTCAATAATTTTTTATATATCTAATATTATTATAAAATATTTATAATGAATTAAATTGGAATAATATAGGTATGATGTAACTATTCTGAATTTCAAATAAATTAAAATTAAAAATAATTATTTAAATTAAAAGGCAGTTTTAAACAATAAGGCTGGGTTTTTTCACTATTCATCAAAAAATGAAATTTTTCAGAAAAAAATATCACCCAAAGCTAATTTTGATATTAGAAATCCAAAAATGAAGACCATATAGAAAAAAATATATATAAAATTTTGAAAAGTTGTTATTACTATTCATATCTACTTTTTAAACTGCTAGATTGATATGTCATGGTGTACTAGAACTCGGAGCTGCGTAAACCACAAGCTATTGTATTATTCCAAGAGAAGCGTACCATGAAAGATTTGGGTGTTACATTCTTCCCTACAAATAATTTCATCCACGAAATTTTTATAATATTACAATATAAAAAGATTCGGGTTTTCCTTTATCATAAGTTCCTTAGGATTCCATGTTCCCCCTTCCATTTTATTGTTTCTCCCACCCTTTACCAAACAAGTCCTCCAATTTCTCAACAATTGTTATCTGGTATCAAGAATCTAGATAGGCTATTCACAATCAGATAGAACGAGTTCCAGTTCTATTTCTTTATAGGTGAGTACATGCATTGGTTCATGCCAATATTTTCTCAATAGTGATACGTGGAAAAAATCATGAACTTTAGAGAGATGTGGTGGTATTTCCAAACGGTATGCTACAACCCCAATTCTTTCTAGAATTTTGAATAATCTGATGTGACTGGGACTTAATTTACCCTTCATACAGAATCGTATAACACCCTTCCATGGAGACAACTTCATGAAAAAATGTTCTCCAGCATGAAATTCCAAATCCATCCTTCAGTTATTAACATAGCCCTTTTGCCTACATTGAGCTGTTTTGATGTGAGGTTTGATAATCATCACCTTTTCTATTGATTCCTCAACAAGTTCTGGGCCTACCTATTTTATTTCACCAAAACTACCTCAACAAGTCAGTGTGCAACATCTATTTCTATATAAAGCTTCATATGGTGCCATCTGAATACTTGAATAGAAGCTATTGTTATAACAAAATTCTACCAGAGGTAAATATAGATCCCACATAACTTGAAATTAAAGTGAGAAAAGATCTCAACATATATTCTAAGGTTTGAATAGTCCATTCTGATTGTCTATCATTTTGAGTGTGGTAGGCATTACTCAAATGATGTTTACTATCTAGGGATTTTTGAATACTTTTCCCAAATCATAATGTAAACCGGGGATCACGATAAAGAGAATCTATAGTGGGACACCATGAAGTCTTAAAAATTAATTAATATATATTCATGCAAAATCATCAAGTGGTTAATATTCTATTATAGAAAGAAAATTTTATGAGTTTGTTAGATGATCAATAACGACCCATATTTCATCATTCCTTCAAGGTGTATTTGGTAGCCACATGGAAAATTCTATCGTAATAGCATCCCATTTCTTCTTATGTACATGAATAGGTTTCATGAATCCTCTAGGATGTTGTCTTCCATCCACCCCCTATTGAAAAACTATATATCTTGACACATAATCATTAATCTCCCTCTTCTTGTTGTCCAACCAAAAATGTTCCTTCAAATCTCTATACATCATAGTTCTACCAGAGTGTATAGAGAATGTGGAGATATGAGCATCATCCAACAATTCCCTTTTTAGATTAGGTATATCAAGAACACAAATAATCATCCCAAATTTCCAAATTCCATCTTCATATACAATGCCAACCAATCTACCTTCATTCACAGCTTTAATTTTCTTTTGAAACTCCTCATCATTAGTTTGAGAACATTTTATACTTTCTAGTAAAGATAGTTTGGAAACCATTTGAAAAAGTATTGATGTTTCACATTCAATGATTATTTCCATATATATCTTTACTAAATACATAAATGTACGATCCATTTAAAATCCCATCTTATTCGTAACCCCATGATCCTTTATACTCAAAGAATCTGCCACCTTATTTTCCTTCCTTGGAAGGTAGTGTATTATGTAGTCATAGTTCATGAGTTGTTCAAGCCATTTCAATTCCCACATGTTGAGTTATTTATTTCAGAAAATATGCAGCAAAATTTTATGATTAATATATATCTCACATTTTTTCACCATATATATAGTATCCCCATATAATTATTGTAAATATTATATCTAATAACTCAAGATCATAAGTGGGATAGTTTTTCATGAAGTTTTAGCTATCATGATGCATAGGTAACAACTCTATCATTATTCATAAAAATATAACCAATTATTTTTTAGATGCATCACAATAGATAAAAACCCATCATTCCCCAATGGGAGAGTGCTGATATTATCATTGCCTATACCCCTCTTCAATTCTAAATGACATTCTTCAAACTATTTTGTTCAATCAAATTTAACCCATTTTCATGTGATCTTGGTTAATGGGTTAACCAATAAAGAGAAATTATGGACGTGATTCTTATAGTAACCTTCTAAACAATTAAAACAGTGTACCTCAGTTATACTCTTCGGTGATAGCCATTCATGGATTTCCCTTGTCGTTGAAGGGCCAACAGAGATTCCATCTTTAGAGATAATATGGCCATGAAAAGAAATTTACTGAATCCATAATTCAAACCTAGTAAACCTCTCATATAATTCATTTCTTCTAAGAGTTTCTAGAATAGTACACAAGTATTTTATGATCTATGTAGCTTTTGGAGTATACAAATTTATTAACAAAAAATACCACTAAAATGTCATCAAGGTATTCCTTGAAAACTCTTTTCATTAGATCCATCAAAATATATGGTGCATTAGTCAGTCCAAAAGGTATTACTGTAAACTCAAAATTCCCATACCTAGTTCAAAATGATGTCTTTGGAATGTCTTCCCTCCACATGCACAACTGGTGATATCCAGATCAAAGGTAAATCTTTGAAAGATATTGAGTTCCATGAAGTTGATCGAATTAATCATCAATGCAAGATAGGGGAAACTTGTTCATTATTATTATTGAATAGATCTCCTTGTAGTCAATGAAAAACCTCATAGATCCATATTTATTCTTAACAAAAAGAATAGGGGCTCCGCATTGAGAAACACTACGTTGAATATATCCTTTATTACTTAATTCCTCTCTTTGATTCACTAGTTACACTAATTCCACAGTGGCCATTATATAATGGGTCCTCTATATGGGGCTTGATCTAGGAATTAAGTTAATGGAAAACAAAATTTACCATTTAGATGGATTTCCAGGTAAATCCTATGGGAATATATCAATATATTTTGGCACAATAGGTACATCCTCAATTTGAACAATCCATTTCTGTCTTGATAGAACATGAGACTATATCTTTGTATGATAAGAAGGATTGTGGGAATAATTCTCATCAGAGAAATGGTTTAAACCCATCAATGAATCAATAAATATTACCTCTTAGGTTATATATATAATTTTCAGTATGCCATGATAACCTTGTAAAGTTATCCTCATAATTTGCGACATTCTCATCCTCCTTTTGCCTCAGACTCCTAAATTACATTTCCATATCCACTCGATGTTCACGAGGAAAATATTTTACTTTAAAAATATCATTAAACTTGATCCATTCAATATTTGATACTTTCTCATAATAATTTTTGTTTTTACTTAATGACCACCATTGATTTGCATCTATTGAGAGGCCATAAACATCCATGAATACTTTTTCACTTTCGATATTCCCCAAAGCATGAAATATTTTCCTTATAGAACTTATTGATTTCTTCGTTAAAAATGGCTTTGTAGTCCCATTGAAATATTGTGGTTCTTGACTAATGAAGAGTTCTAACATTGATCCTCATCATAGTGGATCGAGTTGCTCCATATGGGTAAGGTTATTATTCATAAGCATAGTGAGTAGTCCTAGTATAGTTATATTCTATTCAACACTAGTTTCATCATCAGCTCCACTATAATTATCTTTAATTAGATAGAAATTCATAAATAGATTACATGAATTGATATGGTTTCCATTCCTTCCACTAGGTGCCATTTCTAAACAATGGAATACAGTAGATTATTTTATGAAACATAATACATAATTCCAAATGTGGAAAATTCATATCATAAATTGAACAATTTATACATATAATACATATTCATAAAAATGTTTTCTTTGGAGATGTATTTATTCATTAATCATGTATAATGGTTTTTATTGAAAATGTGAATTATCCAAATTGTATCCACATTAGTGTCAAATAATGTGCACAGTAAGACTGTTGTCATGTACCAGGATACCCAGAGTCAAGCCTGAAACACGTTGTTGGATTTTTCACTCCTAGGTACATCTGTGCTAGAACCATATCTACTTTTATTATATAGATAGTGATGTATGGAATATAATACACAAATAATATCTACATTACAAAAATTTTTGGAAGTTCTTCAATACTAATCCTCAAAATCAATCTTAGGGTAATGTTCCCTAATCAGAGTTATTCTAAATCTTGTTTCCAATGTTTGTATAAAAATTTCTTTGATTCTAACTATAATTCCCCAATCCCAGTTACCCAGAGTTGGTGCATTATTACATAGCATTGGGATGATCTCAAGAGATCATGTCTCAGTTGACCGATCTGTTTAGTAGCTTTGGAAGTTCTAGATACATATATAAATTTACATTACATTATGAAATGAAAAAAGAAACATTATGTCTTCTTTTAATACACTAATATCCCTTAGCCTATCCCTATAGGGAAGTCATAATATACATCCTCGCATCTTGGAAAAAATAAAACATAAGAAATGGGGGAGCTCAGATTCTCAATAAGGATAAAAATATTTTGGAAACTATCATAAATAAACATAAAAAAATTATAGTAGTTTATAATAATATAAAACAATCCTTTTAGATAAATATTCATAATATTATGGAAAATATAAATCAAAAAATTCCATCTTCTTATTCACATGGATACTCTACTATTCTAATAATAAAAAGTAATATCAATAGAGAATCTCCTAATGATGGAATGCATAATGCCAGATATCATAACCACAATGTCAAGGCCTCATGCCAAGTTTATAAATAAAAATATTTTCAAGGACTTGTTCCAATACAGTAGTTTTTATTATGAGACTTGCTGATGCATCAAGGAGCTATAGCGGGCCCCTCTAATCACTTACTATGTGCAATGCATTCCTCATATTAAAAGGGTGAAACATGACATAAATATTCGTATTAAACTAGCATTAGAAGTGTTAATACTTTATCCATAAACCGTGAATGAAAAAAATGACACATCAATAGTCGAACATTTTATAAAACAATCAATACAATATGGAATATTGTATCGTAATAAATCAACTTCAATTAAACATAAAATTCAATAAAATATTTTTCTACAGATGAAATCAATCCAAAAACTATTTGTAATAAATATCTTTTTCTACATTGAAATAATTTAAAAGTAACATAATTATAAAATATGTATATTTTTTAAAATATTCTTAAAATATTTTATAGAAATTTGTGAAGGTGTTATTACATTGGAAAATAGCCTCACAAGCAGTATATGATTAAAAAAAATCATTCATTAATTTTACAAAAAGGATATAAAGCATCTTGTTTGGAAAATGACAGAAAGATTTCTTTCAAAACAACTTATTAAAATGAAAACAAGGGTATAAATGAATTTAACCCATAGTCTATGAAATAGTTAAAATATTTTGAAATACATTTTTAAGAATCATTGATGTGGATGAAAAAGAAGTACCAGTAGATACATATGTACAAACATATCAGATAATAGAGTGATTATAAAATAAAACCTTAAAATTTTTATTTCCATAGCCGAGGATATGTTAACCTCATTTATAATTTTTAAGGAAATTTTATTAAATTATTTAAAAACTACATACAAAAATATGATATCATATACGATCCCCTAATATTTCATTGTTAATAATATTTCAGTAATATCATTGTTTTGGATATTAACTGATTTGGTTTCCTTTATTTGTTTTTTTAAGTAAGTCATGTTTGTAATGGATAAGATTTTTTTGGTTCATATCGAGAATTATATTAATTTGTTAAAAATTATTTTTAATCATCAAATGAAAATTATTTTGTAATGGTTACGTTGGGGAATGAATATCATCGCATTGTGGTGACGGTAAGATGTACGTACACATGAGAAAAAATAACATTCTATTGATTGTGAAATAACATTCAATTTTATGTTATATTTTATATACAGATTTATTAACATGTTATATTTATTATTTACATAAATTATACTCATTTTTATACCCACACAAAAACTACAATGATGAATAAAAACTACACCATGACGTGGAGACGGTAAGTCATACATACACATTCAGGGTGACTTTTTCATTCATAGAATGGATAGAATAATGAATATTGTTGTACCGTATTTATAATAAAATCTCAATATTTAGAATTTATTGGAGTTATTATTTTATAATGGAATCAATATGTTAATAAAAATTAGAAGAAGAAAAGAACATTGGAAGAGGTGATAAAATAAGTACTTTTTCTTCAGGTGCTTCCTTTTAATTTAAAAAAAAGGCTCTGTAGGTTGGATTTTATATCAATGTAAGGATTATAGGTTATGTGAGGGTAGTTGGGAAGAGATTTTAGTAGGCGATGTCCAAGTAAATTGTCTTTGGATGTGTGAATTTTAGATAAGGGGATATTCCCTTTTATAAGATAGGTGAGGGGCACCTTAGGAAAAGATTGAAATATTAATTTATTATAAACATATTTTCGTTTTATAAGATCTCAAAACTAATTTATTTCAAGGATAATATGAGTATAGATCGCCAAAATCTCAAAAATGGGTTTTAGACATGTCTATGTGACTATATTATCTTATCGTTTAGATTTAAACCTTAGTTAAATAGTTTAACTTATTTCCTTGTCTTCTTGTATTTTTATACTACATGGATAATATAGTTACCATAAAATTCCATGAGACCCTCAAGTGGTTCATTAATTAAATATGTAACATTATCTACATTCTTTGGGAAAATCATAGATTTTTAGGACTATTATATAAATTAAAAAATTTATTTCTTTTAAAAACTCATTTATGTCAATTTTGTGCATAATTTGTAATTAGTTTTTGTTAAAGTCATAAAAACGTGATTCCTTTGAAAAAAATACATTTAGTCAACCCTATAATGTCATATTAACCATTAATTTTTTTATGGAATCAAATGTTTCAATTTACATTTATTTTAATATTTATAATATCATTTATTTTAATCATTCATTAATATGCTAATTACAACATCAACATTGTCTCATAAATAAGTTTAATTGTATAATGATTAAAATTATAAAAAAAATAACTTGATGTAGGAAATATTTTTGGATTTCTAATGATTATTTATAGTTTTAATTTATCATATTCATAACCCTATATTAAAAATAGTTCAGTTATTAAAATATAAATTTCAAACTTTAAACTCTTCTATAAATAAAATATAATAAATGTCACAATCTAACTCATGTGGATACAAAATATCATATTTTTTTCCTAAGGCTGATTTTGGTCGATCAAAACTTATAAAATAGAATTATGAAATGTGTTCTGTAATTTTATATTATTATAATATAATTTTTATCTTTAATTAACTAATTTACATTTAACCATGGTAAATAAAATTCAAAAATTACTATTCCAGAAAAAGTTATTTTCAACATATTGAATAAAATTGTACTTCATTATGACAACTATGTCTATCAAATTTTAGAAATTAAATTCACAAAAGTGGTAAAATTACTTTTTATGCAAATTTGAAAATGTCCCTAGAAGGTGGGTAAATGACGTTAAAAAGTTCAATATTATATTATATATCAAATATTATTATAAAATGATTCCAATTAATTAAATTAGACTAATATAGGTATTATGTATCTATTTTTACTTTAAAATAAATTTAAATTAAAAATAAATATTTAAATTCCAACGCCCCAACCCCAGTTAACCAGAGACGGTGCATTATTACATAACATTGGCATGATCACAAAAGATCAAGTCTCGAAAGAATGATTAATTTAGTAGCCTTGGAAGTACTAGATACATTAATAAGGTTTATATTAAATTATAATATAAAAAACTACAACAACATTGTTTCCATAGACCACACTCATATCCCCTCGGACTATCCCTGTGGGTCAATCATAAAATAATTCTTCGCATCCTGGGAAAAAATAAAACATAGAAAGGGGTGAGCTCAGATGCTCAATAAGGATAAAAATATAGTGGAAACATTAATAAATAAGAATAAAAATTTATGAAAATGTATAAGACTAAAACAAAAGCATTTTAATCTTGAACTTCAGCATAATATGGAAAATATATAATCAAATAATGCCATTTACTTACTCTCCTAGATATTATACTAGTCTAATAATCACATGCAATATCAATATCCTCTTTCATAATGATAGAATGCATAATTACAGACATTCATAACCATATATTCCCGACCTTATGCTTAGACTACCAATAATATTTTTTCAAGGCCTTGTGCCAAGACACTATATTGTCTCATGAGACCTACCGATGCATCGAGGATCTATATCAGGCTCCACCCATCACTTACTAAATCCATTGCATTCCTCATATGAAAAAGTATAAACATAACATGAACATTCATATTAAAACTAACATACGAAATGTCAATACATTATCTGTAATCCATGAATGGTATGAAATTACACATCTACAGTAAAACATATCAAAAAAACTACAATAGAATATGGATGTTTTGTATCATAATTAATCAACATAAAAAAAACATAAAATCCATCAAAGGGTGTTGACATAGATGAAATACAAACCTTTTTAGAGAAATATCTCTTTTTATTTTGAAATCATTTAACGACCACCTAATTATAAAAGAAAAAATTTATATTTGAAAATATTCTTATAAGCTTGTAAGGGAAGCTTCGATGATGTTATAACGGAAGAAAATAGCCACACCCTCCGTATAATTTAAAAAAAACATTCTTACCTTAAATTTGTCAAAAAGGTAAAAAAGTACCTTGTTTGGAAAAAGACAAAAATATTCCTTTATAAACATCTTATAAAAGTCAAACAAGGGTATAAATGACTTTAACACATACTCTATAAAATAGTAATAAGGTTTTGAAATACATTTTTAAAAAACATGGATGTGGTTGATAAAGAGGCTCCAATAGATAATTACATATAAACAACCTCAAATAATGAAGAGATTGTAGAATTAACCCTTACCTAGTACTTTTACTTGGTCGAGGGTCGGATTAAATTTAGTATAATGGTGAAATAGTTTTTATTAAATTATACATGAATCAAATACATTAATATGATATCATATATGATCTTTTAACATTTCATTGTTAATAATATCTTAGTATTATTGTTGTTTCAAGTGTTAACGGATTCATTCTCCTTTATATTATTTGTTAGGTGAGTCATATTTTTTATGGATGGGATGTATATTATTTATAACCAGAATGATATCAAGTATTTAAAAATTATTTTTAATCATATAATGAATGTTAGTGTTGAATGGATACGTCGGGGAATGAATCTCATCGCGTTCGTGGAGACGGCAATCCGTACGTACGAACGAGCGATAACATCATTATTTTGATATTAAAATTATATATAATTTCATGGTATATCATATATACAGAATCCTTATCATGTTATATTTATTATTTACATCAATTAAACATCTTTATGATACCCATCCAAATAATAATTTATTGAATAACAATTACACCACGACGTGGAGACGGTAAGTCGAACGTACGAACATATAGTGACATGTCATTCATATGATGGATAGAATAATGATTTTAGTTGTACCATACTTATAATAACATAATATTATATATAAGATACTGGATATATTATTTTATAATGGAAACAACAAAGAAAAAGGTAGTGGAAGAAGAATGAAACATGAAAGAGGCGGTGAGATATTTACCTTTTTTCTGGGTTCTTCTATTTGATTTGATCAAAAGGGATCCTTGGGTTGTCTTTATGACTAAAGGAAGGACTATATAATGATTTGAGAATATTTTAGAGGGTATTTGGTCTAGTTTTGGCCAAGCTAAATGGATTTTAAGGTGTGAATTTGTGAGAAGGGGAAGTTCCCTTTTAAAAGAAAGGTGAGAGGAACCTTAGGAAAAGCTAGAAATATTATTTTATAATGAAATAAGTTTTGGGTTATAATGGCTCCATAGTGTATTATATAATGTATATGGTGGTTATGAGTCTAAAAGCACTCAACCAATAGGTTTTAGACTGGTTTGGGTCACTATATTAACATTACATTTTAGATTTAACTCTTAGCTAAGTAGTTTGACATTTACCATGTCTCTTTGTATTTTTATATTATATTATTAATAAACCTACTATATACTACCAAGAAAACCCCAAGTGGTTCAATAATGATACAACTATCATTTTATAAGTCTTTTGGCCGAACCATATAATTTTAGGAATAGAATATCAATTAATAATATAATATTTGTATTAAAAACTCTTTTATGTCAGTTTTGAGACAATTTGGTATTTTGTTTTTGCAAAATTTATAAAAGAATTATTACTTCAAAAAAAATTCATCTAATAAACCCTATCATTTCATATTAAACTAAAAAATTAATTTAATTCATACAATGTTTCAAATTAAATTTATTTGGATATTTGTAATATCAGTTATTTTAATATTTCATTAATTAGTCAATTACTGCATCATCATTGTGTCATAAATAAATTAAAATAATTAATGTAAAAAAACATAAATAAAATACAATTATCTATGAAATATTTTTATATTTATAATGAATAAATATTGTCATATATATGTTATGTTTAACCGTATATCAAAAATGTTTTAGTAATTAAACGTTGATTTTTTCTCTTTTAACTCTTCTTTGAATTAAATAATAATAAATGAATTAATCTAATCCAAGTGGACTAAAAGGGTTCATATATTATTCCTAAGGTTTTTCTGTCTAATTATACTTATCTAAAATAATTATGACATGGTTTAAGGTAATAATAAAATCATTTCTACCCTTAATTACCATATTTACTTTAAACCATGGTAAATCAAAGTAAAAAATTTACTATTCACCAAAAAAAATTCAACTTTTTGAAACAAAATTTACTTATTAATATCAACTATGTCTCTAATATTTTTGAAATTTCAGTCATAGATGTTGTAAAATTATGTATTATTTGAATTTGAAAATTCTCCAAGGAGGTGAGTATAAGACGGTGAAAAGTTCAATAAAGATTTTATATATCTAAAATTATTATAAATTTACTCCAATGAATTAAATTGAACTTATATAGGAATTATGTATCTATTTTGAACTAAAATAAATTTAAATAAAATAAATAATTATTTAAATAAAAATTCAGTTTTAAACTATAACTCAATGTTATTTCACTATTCATCAAAATTGAATGTTTTTAGAAAAATACAAAAAATTCACCCTAGGCTAATTTTGATATTCCAAATCACAAAATGAAGTCAATTTTGAAAGATAAAATAGATAAAATTTCAAAAAGTGGGTATTAATATTCATAACGACTAGTTTGATTGGTTTTGGTGTGTTAGAACTCGAAGTTGCGTACAACACACGCTATTGTATTATTCAAAGTGTAGCATAGCGTCGATGCTTGCAGTGTTATAGTCTCCCATACTCCATATAATTTTGTCGTCGAAATTTCTAATATATTATCTATAAAAATACTCAGGTGGTTCTTCATTATAAGTTCCTCGCATTCCCACATTTCATCTTCCATCTTATGGTTCCTCCATAGAATTTTTACCAGACGAGTCGTCCGGTTTTTCAACACATGTTCTCTGGTATCAAGAATCCCAAAGGGCTCTTAGAAATAAGACATATTGGGACTAGTTAAAATTCCTCATAGGTGATTACATGCATTGGTTCAGGAATATATTTTCTCAACAGTGATATGTGGAACATAATGTGAAATTTAGAGAGACTTGCCGGCATTTCCAAATGGTAAGCTACATCCAAAATTCGTTCTAGTATTTCGAAAGTTCCAATGTACCTGGGTCTCAATTTACCCTTCATAATAAAATGTATAACACCCTTCCATGGAGATACCTTCATGAAAAAATGATATCCTATCTGAAATTCCAAATCCTTCTTTCGATTATCAGAATAGATCTTCTTTCTACTTTGAGCTGCTTTGATGTGGGTTTGGATTACCTTCACATTTTTTATCATTTCCACAATAATTACTGGGCCAACATGTTTTCTTTCACCAACATCATCCAAATAGGTTGGTGTGCGATATCTCTTTCTATATAACACATCATATAGCGCCATCTGAATATATGAATGGAAGTTATTGTTAGAGGAATATTCTACCAAAGGTACATATTGATCCCAAATACCTTGAAAGCCAAGTGATCATGATCTCGACATGTCTTCTATCATTTGAATAGTCTGTTCTAATTTTCCATCAGTTTGGGGGTGGTAGGCAGTGCTCAAATAATGTTTAGTATACAGGGCTTTCTGACGACTTTTCCAAAATCTTAATGTAAAAGAGGGATCACGATCAGAAACAATCGATAGTGGTACTCTATGAAGTCTTAAAACTTCTTCAATATATAGTCATGATAAACGTTCAAGTGGTAAATCTTAACTTATAATATGCAAATGTGCTGACTTTGTCAAATGATCAACAATGACCCATATTGCATCGTTCCTTCTATGAGTCTTTGGTAGTCCTATGACAAAGTCCATCGTAATATTATCCCATTTCAACCCAGGTATTAGAAAAGGTTGCATAACTCCTCCAGGTTGTTGCCTTCCAGCATTCACTTGTTCACAAACAATACATCTTGACAGAAAATCAGCAATCTCCCACTTCATGTTGTCCCACCAAAAATTTTCCTTCAAATATCAACACATTTTGGTGCTCCCATGGTGTATTGATAAATTGGAGATATGAGAATCATCCAACAATTCTCTTTTTAGATCAGGTATATTGATAACACAATGTCTCATAAAAAATTTCAAAATTCCATCTTCATATACGAATTCACTCATTATCCTACTATTCACAGCTCTAATATTCTTTTGAAACTCCCCATCATCAGCATGAGAACTTTTTATACTTTCTAGTGAATATGGTTGGGAAAACATTTGAAAAAGAATTGATGTTTCACCTTCCATTGTTATTCCCATATCCGTCTTTACTAGATCCATGTATATAGGATCCTTTTTAACTAGCATCTTGTTCAAAACTCCATTACCTTTTCTACTCAAAGCACCTTTCACCTTATTTTCCTTCATCAGGTAGTACTGTATCATTCAATCATAATACTTGAGTAGTTCAAGCCATCTCATTTGCGTCATATTGAGCTCTTTCTGTGAGAAAATATGCATCAAACTCTTATGATCGGTATATATCTCACATTTTTTACCATTGATATAATGTCTCCATATCATCAAAGAAAATATTACATCTACAAACACAAGATCATGAGTAGGTTAGTTTTACCCATGATTTTTAGCAGATATGATGCATAGGAAATAACACTATCATTCTGCATATGGACACAACCAAGTCCATTATTTGAATAATCACTATAATTATCAAACCAATCACTCTGCTATGATAGAGTCATAATAGGAGAATTGGCTAATATACTCTTCAGTTCTTCGAAACATTTTTCACACTCTTTTGTCCAAACAAATTTAACCCCTTTACATGTGAGATTCGTTAATGGGTTAACCAATCGGGCAAATTCTAGACAAAACATTTATAATAACCTCCTAGACCAATAAAACGGTGTAACTCGGTTATACTCATTGGTGCTGCCCATTCATGGATTGCTCTTATATTAGAAGGATCAATAGAGATTTGATCCATAGAGACAATATGGTCAAGAAAAGAAATATCTTGAAGCCAGAATTCACACTTTTTAAACATCTTATATAATTAATTTCTTCAAAAAGTCTTTAGGATAATGCACAAGATATTTTCATAATCTTCATATATTTTGGAGTATACCAAGATATCATCAATAAATACCACTGTAAAAAATCAAGATATTCCTTGAAAACTCTGTTCATTAGATCCATGAAAACTGAGGGTGCATTAGTCTTCCCAAAAGGCATTACTGTAAACACGTAATGTCCATACCTGGTTGGATATGCTATTTTCGAAATGTCTCCCTTCATTACACACAACTGATGATATCCAGATCTAAGATCAATCTTTGAAAAGTATTAAGCTCCATGAAGTTGGTCGAATAAATAATCATTGAGAGGCAGGGGATACTTTTTCTTTATTGTTATAGCATTGATCTCCCTATAGTCAATGAACTACCTCATAGATCCATCTTTCTTCATAACAAAAAGAACAGAGGCTCCCCATGGAGAAACATTAGGGAGAATAAATCCTTTATTACTCAATTACACTAGTCTTTTCTTTAGTTCCACTAATTCCACAGTGGCCATTCTATAAGGGGTTTTCGATATGGGCCATGAACTAGGAATTAAGTCAATGGAAAACTCAATTTCTTATTCTGAAGGATGTCCAAGTAAATCCTATAGAAAACATCAACATATTATTTCAATATAGGTACATACTCTATTCGAACATTCCTTTCCTCACCCACAGTTATTTAATTCCCTTCCTCCCCAATAATTGAATTTTGTTGACCTTCTGGGGGTGGATTTAGATAAGAATTAGGTGGTGACATTTCTACTCTAAATATAAGGTACTCCTTATCACCATCAAAAATTGTAACTTTCGTATTCTTACAATAAATTTTCACATCATGGTCCAAAAGGAAATCCATACCAAGTATTATATCAAATTCCAACATGGGTATGATGATGAGGTTAGTAGATAAATAACGTTTATATTCCTTAATGGTAACTAATTCAAAAAAATGGTTGTGATGATACTTCCCTTAGGAGTTTTTACTGACAACTACCTTGTTAAATCAAATTGGAAATATCATATTTTCATAGCAAACTAGGAACATATGAAACAATGCGCTATCCCAGAATCAAATAAAACATTGGCTAAACTTGAAGATACCCTTAAATTTCCTGCCACTAAATCTTTTAGAGCGTCAACCTCAATAGTAGTGATTGCATAAGCTAGGCCTAGATCTATTGGCCTCTTCTATGGTATGTTCCTCTGAACCTTAGAACATTCATTTGAATAATGAAACCTTTCTCTACAATTGTAGAATTCAACATTGACAATCTCTTTCTCCCCCTTACAATCATTAGGTTGGTGGCCTTTTTCACCACATTTGTAACAAACTCTCATTCCCTTCAAGAAAGTATCAGGGTGTTTTGTCCCACATTTAATGTAGGATAGATATTCAACTTTTCCCTTCTTCCCCTTATTTCAATTTCTAGAGTGATCATAAGATCTATTCTTCATTTAAATTTCTTTGAAGTTATAATACTTAAAGAATTACTTTTCTATCTTGATAGCACACGAGACAATATCTTCGTATGATGAGAAAGATTATGATACTAATGATCTATAGAGAAATGGTTTTAACCCATCAACAAAATGATCAATCTTGCTTCTTGGGTTACATATATTATATTCATCATTCCTTGATGACCTTGTAAATTTAGACTCATACATTGCAACATTGTCATCCTTCTTTTTCCACAGACATAGAAATTGGCTTTCCAAATCCGCTTGATGGTCATGAGGAATGTATTTTTTATGAAAATATCATTAAACTCCCTCCATTCCATATTTTATACTTTATCGTCTTCCTTCATGTTTTGAATCAATGACTACCATTGATCAACATCTCTAGTGAGGCGATAAACTGCCATGACAACTTTTTCCCTTTTACTACTCCCCTAGGCGTGGAATATTTTCCTATAAGGAATCTATCAATTGCTCAGATACTAGTGGAATTTTACCCCCATTTAATGTTGGGGGTTGTTTCCACATGAAGCGATCTAACATTGATCCTCCACGCTGTGGATTAGGGTTCTCCATACGAGTAATGTTATTATTCATAACCTGAGTGAGTTGTCCCAGTATGGTGATAGGATGATCAGCACCAGTTGTATCATGAGCTCCACTATAATTATCATGAGTAGGAGGAAATCCCTACATGGAATTATACATTGATACGGTTTCCATTCCTTCCACTAGGATACATTTCAAAACAATAACATAAACTAGAATAGTTAATAAATTGAAATACATTATTCCAAACATGAAAAACACTTAATAGAAATTGAACAATTTATGGATATAATCCATAATTATAAAAAAAATTTCTTTAAGGATGTATATATTCATAAACCCTTCATAATGGTTTTTAAATAAAATGAGAATTATCCAAAGAATATCCCCAAAGTGTGTTATAACAAAGAGTGAAGCAAGGCCCATTATCGTGCACCAGTTCTCGTTGGAGTCTAGCTGAAAATGGTGTTTTTAGGTTTTACCCCTAGTTATATCAGTGCCAAAGCCACCTCTTCCTACTATATCCAGACATGGATTTATTTCTCTGAAAACTCAAAAAATATTTACATTACCAAAATTCTGGGAAGTTTTTAAATACTAATCCTCAAAGTCTATATTAGGGTGATGTGCTATAATTAGAGTTTATCTTAATCTAGCTTCTATGGTTTGTACTAAACATCCTCTGATACCAACTATAACACCTCAACCCCAGTTACCCAGAGTTATTGTATTATTACATAACATTGTTATGATCTCAAAAGATCATGTCTTAAACGACTGATTATTTCAGTAGCCTTGAAAGTACTAGATACATTCATAAGGTTTACATTAAATTATAATATGAAAAACTACAACAACATTGTTTCCGTAGACCACACTCTGGTAAATCATAAAATACTTCTTCACATCATAGGAAAAAATAAAACATAGAAAGGGGTGAGCTCAGATACTCAGTAAGTATAAAAATATAGCAGAAACATTTATAAATAATCATAAACATTTAAGGAAATGTATAAGTTAAAAAAATCCTTTTAAATTTGAAATTCATCATAATATGGAAAAGATAAAATAAAATAATTCCATTTACTTACTCACATATATATTCTACTAGTCAAATAATCACATGCATTATCAATAGCCACTTTTATAGTGATAGAATGCCTAATGCTAGACATTCATAATAACATAGTCAAGGCCTTCTTCCAAGTGTACCAATAAGAATTTGCCAAGGCCTTGTTACCAGACACTAGTTTGTCTCAAGAGACCTACTGAGGCATCAAGGATCTATAATGGGCTCCACCCATCACTTTATAAATCCAATGCATTCCTTATATGAAAAGGATTAAACATAACATAAACATTAGTATTAAAACTAGAATACTAAATGTCAGTAATTTTTCCATAATCCATGAATGGTATGAAATAACACATCCACAGTAAAACATATCACAAAACCTTCAATACAATATAGAACTTTGTATCATAATAAATCAACTTCAAATAAAATAAAAATCCATCAAAGGATATTAACATAGATGAAATCAAAAACGTTTTAGAGAAATATCTCTTTATATTTCAAAATAATTTAGAGGTCACATAGTTATAAAAGTAAACATTTATATTTTAAAATATTCCTAAAATCTTGTAAGGGATGCTTCGACGATGTTATAATGGTGGAAAATAGCTGAACCCATCGTATAAGTTAAAAAATATTCTTAGCTTAAATTTTTAGAAAAGTTCAAAAAGTACTTTGTTTGGATAATGACAAAAAGATTCCTTTATAAACATCATATAAAAGTCAAAGAAGCGTTTAAATAACTTCACCCCATATTTTTTAAAATAGTAAGAATCTTCTAAAATACATTTTTAAGAAACATAGATGTGGTTGATAAAGAGGTCCCAGTGGATAATTTCGTATAAAATATCAGATAATGAAGAGATTGTAGAATTAACCCTTATTTTGTACTTTTCTATGGATAAGGGTCGGTAAACCTCTTGTATAATGGTGAAATAACTTTTATAAATTTTACAAGTATCATATAATTTAATATGATATCATATACGATCTTTTAACATTTCTTTGTTAATAATATCTTAGTATTATCGTTGTTTTGAGTGTTAACGGATTTTTTTCCCTTTATATTATTTGTTATGTGAGTCATATTTGTTATAGATGGGATGTATCTTATTTATATACAGAATGATATCAAGTATTTTAATATTATTTTTAATCCTATAATGAAATTTAGTCTTGAATAGATGTGACGGGGAATGTATCTCATTGTGTTTGTGGAGATGGTAATCTGTACGTACGCACGAGCGACAACATCATTCTTCTGATATTAAAATAACATATAATGTGATGGTATGTCATATATACAGAACCATTATAATGTTATGTTTATTATTTACATCAATTAATCATCATTTTTATACCCATCCAAATAATAATGTATTGAAAAACAATTACACCATGACGTGGAGACTATAAGCCGTATGTACGCAGGTATGGTGACATGTCATTCAAATGATGGATAGAATAATGAATTTGGTTGTACCATATTTACAATAACATCACTCTATATAGATGATACCAGAGTTATTATTTTAGAATGGAAACAACAATGAAAAAGGAAGTGGAAGGAGAAAGAGACATGAAAGAGATGGTGAGATATTTACAACTTCTTCAGGTTCTTCAATTTTTAATTGATAAAAAGGGATCCTTAGGTTGACTTTCTGAATAAAGGAAGGACTATATGATGAAGGGAGGACAGTTGAACGGGTATTTGGGTAGGGGTTGGCCAAGCCAAATGGCTTTGAAGGTGTGAATTTGAGAGAAGGGGAAGTGCCCTTTTATAAGAGGGGTGAGTGTCAGCATAGGAAAAGGAAGAAAAATTATATTCTAATAAAATAATTTCCAGTTTCTAATTTCTCCAAAGTGGATTACATAAATTATAAGGTGGGTATGGGTCGAAAATCACTCAACCAATAGGTTTTAGATAGGTTTGGGTCACTATATTAACATTGTATTTTAGATTTAACTCTTAGTTAAATAGTTTGACATTTACCATGTCTCTTTGTATTTTTATATAAATCTTTTGGCCGAACATTAGAATTTTTTGAATAGAATATCAATTAATAATATAATATTTGTTATAAAAACTCTTTTATGACAATTATGACACTATTTGGTATTATGTTTTTGCTAAATTTATAACATCATTGTTACATCGAAACAAATTCATCTAACCAACCCTAAAATATAATATAAACCTAGAAAATTAGTGTAATTCTTAAAAAGTTTCAAATTATATTTATTTGTATATTTATAATATCAATTATTTTAATATTTCATTAATAAGGTGATTAATACATCATCATTGTGTCATAAATAAATAAAATTATATAATGTAAAAGAATATAAATAAAATACCATTATGTAGGAAATATTTTTTACTTTATAATGAATAAATATAGTCGAATTTATCTTTTTTGTAAAACCATATTAAAAATGGTTTAGTTATTAAACTTTGATTTTAACTCTTTTTACTCTTCTTCGAATTAAATAATAATAAATTTCCGAATGCAATCCAAGTGGACCAAAGAGGTTCATAATTTATTCCTAATGTTGTTTTTGGTCGAATTATACTTATCTAAAAGAATTAAGATATGTGTTAGGGTAATAATAATATCATTTTTACCCTTAATTATCATATTTACTTTTAACTGTGGAAAATAAAGGAAAAAGTTTCTATTCATAAATTTTTTTTTCATCATATTGAACCACATTTTACATACTGATATCAACCGTGTCTCTCAGATATTTGAAATTTAATTCACAGAAGTGGTAAAATTATGTTTTATGTGAATTTGCAAATTCTCCTAGCAGGTGGGTAAAAGACGGTGAAAAGTTAAATAAAATTTTTATATATCTAAAATTATTCTAAATTCACCCCAATGAATTAAATTGAACTTATATAGGTATTATTTATCTATTTTGACCTAAAATAAATTTAAATAAAAGAAATAATTATTTAAATAAAAATTCAGTTTTAAACTATAACTCAGTTTTTTTCACTATTCATCAAAAATTTAAAGTTTGTAGAAAAAAACCTAAACATCACCCTAGGATAATTTCGATATTCCGAATCGAAAAATGAAGTCCATTTCGAAAGGTAAAATGTATAAAATTTTAAAAAGTGGGAATTGATATTCATAACAACTAGTTTGATTGGTTGTGGTGTGTTAGAACTCGATGTTGCATATAACACAGGCTATTGTATTATTCATAGAGAATCATACCATGGAAGCTTGGTGTGTTACAAAAATAAAAAGTCAGTTTTAAAAAATAATGCATTAGTTTTCACTATTCATCAAAAATGCATTTTTTCGACAAATAAAAAAAAAATTCACCCTATGAAAATTTTAATATTATGAAACCAAAAAAAAGTCCTTTTTGAAAAATAAAATTTATTAAATTTCAAAATGTTGGTATTAGTATTCAAAACTTCTTTTTAAACGGCTAGTTTGATTTGTGGTGGTGTGCTAGAACTCGGAGCTGCGTACAACACAATCTATTGTATTATTCCAAGAGAAGCATACAGTGGATGCTTGGGGTGTTTAAAATTAGTCCATTTGAGATGATTAAATAATGATTTCATGGATTACACTATATAATAGGAATCCTATTTTGAAGATTATTTTTGGTTCTTATATTGAATATGAGGCCCAAATGCTATTTGTATAGTAGCATGGTTGGGGACTATTCCGAATAGGAGTCCACAAGGTTACTTGGGGCTTACACATGAAATGATATCCTAAGGTTTGTTAGTATGTAAATTTCATGATAACCATTAATCACTAAGCCCGAGTGAGTATTCTTGATGCGAGAAACAAGGGGAATTGGTAGATCTAAAGAACCACACAATATGATTTTTCCACTGGGGGATGAGACCATGAACCAAATGGAGAGGTAATCAGAGTAAGATCTAGTTCATGTCTCATCATGTCATTGTACACTGGAGATTCATGTATGACTACCTATTTGGATACCACCCCTGACTATGTAGAAGCAGAAAGGAAAAAAGCTGGTGAGGTCCTGAATGAATTATTAGGGGCATAATCCAGGAGGTAATCCCTAGTGACTAATTCATAAGGAAGAGAGGAGGATAGGACACTAATCATCAAAGAGAATGGAAATAGTGATCCACTCCATCTCTGATTGGATTTGGAGGTCTCTGGTCTAGAGAGGATAAATTAATGGGATGGCCTTATCCATAAAATATGATACAAGATAATACCTGAAACAACCCATAGGTTCGGGGTCCTCATGAGTGAGGGAAAGCATATGTACATGAGCCTCAAGGGCCCCCCGGTAAGAAATGTGTGGGGAACCTTTGATAGAGGGAATTCATATACAAATGGTATAAAAAACTATGGGCCTCATAACATGGTATTTCAGGGCTGGAGGCTTCTGTGGAGGCTAGAATTTGTCCGCCCATAGCTGACGGATCTAATGTTAAGGTTTCCTTTTTATTGGTGGCTTGAAAGAGGGCCTGATTGTGCCTCATGCGGGTCAAGGATTTTCAAAGAGGTGGTGCCACGCACTGGACCAAGGAGGAGATGTAAGTGCTTCACATAGTGGGGGGGGGGTACAAGACCTGAAGGTACATTGAGAGATGACTCACCTGGGTGACAACACTTCATTTATGCCTTGTTCTAGGCATAAAGGGTCCCCTCAGGTGACCATAGAAGGGTTTTTCATAGGTCCCTTTTTAGGTACGAGACATTCATTTCATTGGTTTTGACCGAGGGGAAGTGGTTCTCACATAGGTTTCACTTGTTTCAGAACCCAGAGGGATATAGATCTCACTATCTACCTTTATTCCCACTTCTCTTGGGTTTTGGAGAGCTACCTAATGGATTTTGGAGGACCTGGGCGAAGGGGATGCAAGAACCAATTTGGAGGCTTTATAAAATTTTAACCATAAAATGAGGATCCACAAGTAACTATTTATATGAAAACAAGGGACCATTGGTTGAAGGAGTTAGCCATTTATTTTCTATGGTGAAGGTACCCTGGGAAGAGGTGGCTATTTTTTCAGTGTCATATACGAGACTACGCGAGCCTTCTAATGCACAGGGTTGTCCACAAAAGCAAGTTTAAGAATGTTCCATGGATTATTATTCTACATCTTCAATTCTCAAACATAATTGACATAATATTCATAATATTTTCATCCCCTATGACAAAACATAGTGTCAATATAATCAGGGAGGATTTTTGAAAGTTATAATGAAAGTAAAATTTAATTTAATGTTCAGTTAAAATGTATTTCACCATTTCATATTGCATGTCATTTTTCCCTGTGTAAATTCATTTATCAATTACTTTATTGGTGTCTATTTTGAGAAATTTTCATACATTGATAATGGGAAATGTGGTCAATCATTTTCATTTTCTAATGAATATTTTTGGGACAATCGATATCTTGAAATGCCATGGACACTTCCACTATTTCATGTTCCAAACTGTTTTGGACCATGACCATAGAATATTGATGTGTTAACAATGATGTAGATCATTTTTATATTATAAGATAGTTTCTATGATTTTGATCGGTACTTATAATTCTTGTTTTCTTTGAACTATGTCATGGTTAGACAAAATTAAAAATAGAAACACATGTTTTCGATAACATTTATGCCATGTTCCATCCAAATACAGAACAAATACCATCATTTTAATTCAATCCATGTCATGGTACCTATGAAACCAATTTTTATATAATATTTATTAATCCAAATATAAAACAAAAACTTTAATGATTCTCTCTAATACAAATATAAGGTATTTGATGGATATATAACATCATAAATATAGTGAATGAAAACTCCAAAAATTGATTAAACCCATACTCTATCTATATGTTAGGGATGAATATAAATGATGAAAAATAATAATGAGGTAAATTTCATCAGTCATTCTTGTTTAATATATTTACAGGTGTTTGATTAAGATCACAGAGAAGAAACAAAAGGAATCCTTCCACTAGTGATATCCTTGGATCTTGGGAATCACCCAAAAGTTATGTAAGACCTCTCCAAAAAATATGGTATTTTATAACCATAAAAATTTATGTGAGAGAAAAATATAATGGATAGAATTGGATTGCGTGTTTCTAATGATTTTAGAAACTTACATGGGGATCGAACAAACACATATATAACATGATAGTCTTAAATAATTCACCTTCATGTAGAAGACATTTCATAAATGTTTCATAATTTTACAACTCTTTATAATGTTTAACCTAATCCTACATTAATTTATATAATGTTTAAATGAATATTTTGATTGTTAAACTCCTTATATTTATTATATAATTTATATTTTAATTGAGTATGATAAATAAAGTTAAAGATGGAGGCCACACTAAACATCATCATACAGTATTATAATTCTCATGCATATCCTCTCAAACAAAGCATCTCAAACGACATTGTGGAGAACCAAAATAAAGAACATTGTGTGGACTAAACTGGTAAAATATATTCATCCTTTTATTTCAAATATGTATCAACCATATAAAAATCCCACAACTTACAACAAAACAGTTTCCATGTACTGTGAGAACCTGCACTCATATAGTCATCTGAATAATCCCAAAGATGATGTGGCCACCTACAGTGCATCCCTCCTCAAAATTGACTGTCATTACCATCCCCCTATGTTTTTCTAATATATTTTATTTACAAAAAAACTAGTTTTCAGTATTTCATTATAATCCCTGTCGGTTTGCACATGGTCCCAGTATCCTCGGCCCTAGAGTGTGTGGAAATCACCAATAACCTAAAAACACAACTCATAAAACCTATATTTCCACCTAGGAAAGATATGTCACCCCCATATCACTATTTAATCACATCCCAAAATATGTAGAATACCACAGTATCCCTTTGTTATATTATAATATCCCACAACACCCATGACCAAATATCATCCCACACACCACGATTGAGTATTTTTTACCCCATGATTGAGTTCATAATTGGAGGATTCTCTATGGAGTGGAATAAACCCACTTTTGGTTATGCGGTTTGGAAAGAGAGTTTAATGGTAATTTAATTAATTTATTAAAAGAACCCCCTACCCTCATTTGGATTCCCACACATGGATGGAAGGGGGGCATGATTTTTCCTTATGAAATACAGATGGACCAATAGGTATGGGAGAATGAGGTGCCTCAAAACTTCATCCATAAAAGATATTGGGATCAGATCTTGGTGCAACAACTTCCAGGAGAAAATTTGGACACGAAACATCAGCGTCTACACTAAGAGGTAGGTTGTTTTTTGTGTTTTATCCTCTAATACACATATATGTGTTGATTTTATTATTAGATTCCTATTATAACTTCTACAGAACTTATAAGGGCCAATATTTCTGTAATTAGTGGAAAAAGGGGGTTTTTGGAGGTTTGCAATGATTTCCAGTTAAGAAATACCAATGACACTGTGTGTGGTTTAGGAAAGAACCCTGTATGTTATTTTTATTTAGGGAAGATAATTATTTTTTAATTACATATTGTGTACATAGATTACATACCATGTACATTTACATGTTTATGATGAATATTACTTTAAAAAATAGAAAATTTGGACTACATACCATGTAGTTGAGCTACATGACATTTAGTGAGGTATGGTCGTGTAGCTGAGTACATGGGAGGATAGAGTTTTTTGGTCTAAAAATTAGGTACCTGAGGTCAAAAAAATACATTCCAACATGGTAATGTGGTTGAGTACATGGGGAGAAACATCATGTTAGTGGAACGTGGCCTTTTTGAAGTATATGATCTGATACCAAGTATGACATGGACTGGTGGAAGTACCAGGCTAAACCTCATGTATGTTGTGGTCGTATAGTAATACATGGTCATACCCCATGTGTTGCAGGCCTTCTAGTAGTACATGGACATGAAAAATGTTTTGGTTTATATCCCCCTACAATGGGTGTAAACACCATGTACTTCCCCTTTGTTATCTTTTGTAGGTTCCAAGAACAGTAAAAGCGTGAGATGGGCATTTACCCAACATTAAAAACTGTCATAATCAATGATTAATCTGGGATCAATACGATGATTACTTCCAGTGTCCATATAATTGAATCATAGATTAAATAAAGGAGATAACATAAAATTGATAAGATAATATTGATATATTTTGTTCATAATTAATTAAATAAAATTATAGAAATACCTCCAAGGTGGTTCTTACTTCATAGATGTGTTCAACCATGGGTACGATGTGCAAATTCATTGTGATGTATAATCCTATGATATGAATCCTCTAGTTGTGATCCACATATGCTCCATGTTTCTATAGATGTCCCCGGATGAGTCTCTGGGTGCTAGCATGGAATATCCTTACACTTTTGATGTACGCCTTCAATATCCTTGAGAATTACCTCCAAATAATTCACCATGATCTAGTGGAGGAGGATATATCTCGTTCTTGAGAGAGTTATTGGACTGGGAAGAGTTCTCTAGGCTCAAGATATTTTCTCCAAGGATTTTGGGCACACAATGATCGGTTAGCTGGTAGAATGACCACATGGATAATATAGAGAATAATAACATAACAGGGAACTTAGTTCACTAGGTAAAAATAAATAATAAGAACAAGTGTCGTTACTTAATTTATTATTCCTTCTGAAACCCCATGTCCACTGATAATAACAATTTTTTTATTTCAATGACATGTTCTTAACATGAATTTTATTTTTAAATATTATTTATCCAAATAATATTTAATATTATTTTTCACCAATACCATTACTTGGTCAGCTAATCCTCCTTAATATTTACTAGCCTTGAATAATGATAATTTATTTATTATATAAATATAACTGCTTTATCTACTGATAATTAAATAATCCATCCGTAATATATTCTCTCAAATAACAAGAGGTGAATTAAATGTGGTCAGGAATACGTTAATAATTTTCAACCAAAAGCCGGAACAATAATTATTTGAATTTTAAATACATAATTTTTTTAACATAGATACAAGTTATACATAGTGTGTGACCCTCTAGGCCTCTTTATCATGGGCATTAGGTGGGATGACATAATGTCCTAGATTAATATTTATCAATGGGTTAAGGATACCAAGTTAAAGATGTTGATGTTGCAACATCATGTCACCTCATACAAATTCATACTGTGTGATATTATATTTTTGTCCTCATATCTCTAATCAAGCGGGTTCCATGAAACATCCATCAACCCATGTGGTTGGTTTATCATTCTTTGACATCCCAGAACTGATCATTACTAGAGAGAACCAAACAAAAATATTTATTTAGACTATATTATTTCTATCAAACGTTCTGGGATAACTACTTCCACAGATGTCAAAAATCCATTATCGCATTATTTGTTAATGAAGTATTACTCATGACACACCCAACATTTACAACCGCACCGCAGACATATATTATCACAAGTTTCATCAATACATCTAAGTGCGTGAGTCATAATAACCATTAATAATAATCTTAAAGCTAAGGACCAATAGACACATTCACATATAGAAATATCTTGGGACTATTATGAATGTGGATTTCCTTCTGGCGGGTCTTGTTCCCATAATATACTCAGGATATTACCTAGGGCACAAAACATGAGAAGTTGCCTCAATGTTTCTCGAGTCCCCACACCTGATAGTATGTATCATTTGTGTCACTTAAAAATGATATCATCTAACCATAGAACATATATTCAAGAATAGTGTCAGGACACTTCTGGTTCCTCATCAATGGAGGGATCCTCTATGACCTTTTAGTGCGACATCTATTCTTAGGACATTATCACATACTATTTCACACAAAAGAACATTCATGATGTGATAAGGAGTATAGCAATATTCATCCAATTAATACTAGTTTATCATAATGTACAATGAAATTGGTTTCTGGGGAACCAACTGCAATAGACTCCAACATTCAATAGAACCAACTACTAACAACCTTCTATCTGCTAGCACTCACATGATATTCATGCTTATGTTGATATAGGACTTTAGTCAAGGGTTCCTCAATGCTGTCTTCCTTGGACACTCTCATCATGACAACTTCAACCCTTTTCTAGAAATCCCTCAAGAGGGGTTATTTCTGGAGTCTTTTCATTGTCCGTTCATGTGACCTTGTCTCATTTACAAGAGACACTGCTACAATATTATCAGAATACATTGTAATTGGATCCATACTGCTTGGTACCACACCAAACTCCTGGAAAATGTTCCAAATCCAGAAGGCTTTCTTGGAGAATTATAAGACTCAATATATTTAGATTCTGCTGTAGAATCATCAGTAACTAGATTCTTTGAAATCTTCTATCTCATAGCTCCTCTGTTGAGACAGAAAACATATCTTGACTGAAACTTCAGTTTATTCTGATCTGTCTAGAAACAATCATCGTCATACCTTCTGATGATAATATCCTCTTCTCTTCCATACACTATGAACTTATCCTTAGTTCTTCTCATATACATAAGAATAATATGGACAACAGTCCAATTTTGTTCACCTAGAACTTCTTGATATATTCCTTCCATGTTCATAGCATAAGGAATATCAATTCTAGTGCATGACATGTTATACATGGTAGATTATATCACCAAAGAAAATAAAATATTACTCATCCTATCTTTCTTATGTTGTTTCTAGGGACACATTTTCTTGGAATGATGTATACCATGTGACACTATAACCAATCCCCTCTGGGATTATTCCATACTAAATCTATTTATTATATAATCAAGGTTTGTACATTGACAAAGTCCATGAAACCTCATGGATCTATCATGAATGATCATGATCTATAGAATGTAGGCAGCTTCACTTATGTCCCTCGTGGAGAATCACTTGTTCAACCATTCCATGACTGACTACAAGACTGTTATGTCATTTCCAATAATCAATATGTCGTCATAAAACCATACAAGGATAATGACTATATTCCCATTAAAAAACTTTTAAACATCTAGCCCACATTTATTCTTAATGAGACTAAATTATCTTATGGATTCATCGAATTTAACATACCATGATATGGATTATTTCATTAATCCATAAATGGATCTCTACAACTTGAATACCCTTTTAGCACCACCTAGTGTCACAAAACCTTCCGGTTTTTTCATATAGACATCTTCATGAAGGTTCTCATTAAGTAATTCAGTTTGAATTCCATCTACCAAATCTCATAATCAGGAAAATATGCTATGGAATGTATAATTATAATGGATTTAGACATTGAAACTGGTGAAAAGGTTTCATCATATTCAATTGCTTAATGTTGTGTTAAATCATTAACCACTATCATTGATCTATATGTACTAACATGACCTTCCATGTATAGTTTATTTTTTAATACCCATATACACCAAATATGATTTACATCATCTGGTGCATCGAAACGAACCCATACTTTGTTATGAGACATGAAATCCATCTCAGAATTCATAGCTTCTAGCCTTCTTGCAGCTTCTGATCCCTATACTGCTTCCCTATAAGAGAGAATATCATCATTGTACCACAATAATGAGTCACCTTCCTTAGTGAGAAGGACACCATATCTATATGGTTACCATACCTCTCCTGTGCCCCAATGTAGTACTTGTGTTTCATGAACTACCTCTTCCACAGGGGCTTTTAGAACTGGATCCTGTACCAAATCCTATGTGTCTTAAGAATCATCTTCATCCAAGTAAATCATTATCCCACCATCCTTATTGAGGTTGTTCTCATTCTCAATAAAGACTTCTTGTCTGGCAGTATTCACCTTCTTGTCTTAGGGGTTGTGTCGGTAGTATCACTTTTCTTCCTTGTGATACCCTATAATGATACATTTAATTCCCCAAGGTGCTAGTTTGATTCCTGAGAAAAACTTAACAACCATTCACATCCCCGTACAAGTTTATGCAACATAGTGGGTTTCATTCCAATCAATATATTTAAGGGATTATGATTTTCCTACTTCGTTGGTACTTGGTTCAATGTTTATGCCATAGTTTTCAAAGAATATCCCCAAAGGATAATGTAATATCTGCATGACTCATCATCAACCTCTCCATGTCCAATAAGGTACAATTAATCCTTTCACTAACACCATTCCTCTATCTTTTTTATGGTGGGGTGATTTGATATATAATCCCAGACTCATGTAAAATGTTTCTAAACTATTGGTTTAGATATTCTCTATCTTAGTTACATCGAAGCTTCTTTATATTCTAACCAAGATGATTCTCTACTTCATTCTTGAATGCCTTGAATTTCGTAAAGGATATATTCTTATACCTCAATAAGTAAACATATCCATATCTACTCAAGTCATTAGTAAAAGTAATGATGTATGAATATCCACCTCTAGCTTCTACTGGAAAGGGTCCATAGACATCCATGTGTACCAATCGTAGAAGTGTTGTGTCTATTTCAACCTATACACAAAATGGTGGTTTGGTTATTTTAACATGTAAACAAATGTGACATCTATCTATTTGTTTGAGATTACAAGAGTATAAATAACCATTTTCATATAGATTTGGTAGATGCTTCTCAATTACATAACCAAGGTGGTGATGCCACAACTGGGTGTTTTATGGGTAATGTGAACTTGGTTCATTATGAATTGTGAACCCTGGGTTCTGATAATTTATTACATACAGACAATTATTTAATTGCACCATACCATAACATATGATTTCATTATTGAAGTGATAAATTTATTTATGAACATGAAAAAAATCCATTTTTATTTAAACATAATAAAAAAATTATGTTCTTCATTACACTGGTTACATATTAACTGCCATGTAAAACCAAAATCATCCCCGTCAGCAATGTGAGGTGATAGTCGCTAATGGAAAGAGTAGCCAACCTCTCACCATTGGAAGCATGTAGATCCACCTCCCCTCTAGAGATTTCTAGAATCTACTTGGTTCTGGTATTAAAATATATATATGTGAGCTTCAAAACATTTATATAATACACAATGTGTTGAAATGAAAATATTTCTTTGATAACGAACACACTTATGGATTCCACTTACATTTGGGTGAAGTTCCTCTTACATTATCCTAACATTCAACATGATAAGCGTACTTCCTCCTTTTGATTTCATTGCCTCTCGATCATCTTCTTCTTGGTTAGACAGATCTAGGAGGCTTTAGATTGTTTATAAATCGTATGCCCCTTTGACTTTTAATTCCTCTTATTCTTCAACATAAGGAGTGTGGGTTATTCATTCCACATGTTCTAATCAACTTGGCGAATCTGGGAAAAAACTCTGATATACTCTTCTTATTATTTCTCATACTAAAACTCACAATAAAACTAGATAAAGTATTAGGAAGTGATGATGGATTGAGATTTTTATACAATTCATCTAGGAATTTAATCCCTAAGATGCCTAGACATTCAATATAGACAATAATCATGACTATATGTAGTCCAACTAGTACAGACTCTCTAAGCATAGTAGTGAATAAAGTGTCAGAGATATCATACCACTCCTATATCTCTTTCTCTTAATAAAGATCCTGAAGTTGAGACATCATGATATAAGTATCCATTTTCTCCAATTACATTAAGAGCTCATTGGTCATAGATGATATCATGGGGGACAGAACATTCACAATGTCATTCAGATGTTTCTCGTACATAGAGGGTTCCTTGTCACGTGCCTCATCTCCTGGCACAATAGGAAAAGGCTCTTCCAACAAATAATTTTTCCTCTAATGGAAAAGGATAACCTAAAGGAACCTTTAGCACACATGGAAATTAGTGCTAGTGAGAAGGGTTTCCTTCTCAATTATGGATCACATAGATATGTTTGATGTCATTTTAATTTTTGTTTTAAATAAATAATATGAAGAGAGTTTTAATACTTTATTTTCATAAATATATTCAAATAAATATATTAATATTTATGGGTCTCCCATGATTTTTTCGAAACTAAATAGCCCTCACCATTGGTATCAAAACATCCTATTTCTAAGACATTCTAGTGGCAAGGATCCATATTTTACTTCACATTACCCCAGCTATGGTTGGTCAAGGAACATGAAAGGTTTTATGTAGGAATTACAAATTCAAACTGCATTAACTCACAGATCCTTAATCTGTTGAGTGGACTCCGCAATCCAGAAATCCTCAATTTTGGATTTCCTCAACCTTTGTTTCTTAGTTACGCCATGTCCTACTAGGGTAGTCAACCCTTGATGTAAAATATTTTATGTTAACCCAAAAATTTAAATTATAGTTCCCTGATAATTTAAATCACTCCAACAAGTGTTGGTAAAGCACTTTGAATTATGGTTTGATTCTAATTGAAGTAATAAATGGAAATATAGACATGAGATTTAATTTAGAGATATTATCTTTTATTCATAAATTTCCACTTAATATCCTTCACATGCTTGCTAATTTTAATTAGGATATACTTATGTGATTCACTAATTACTGATAATATTTAAACAGAAGTCATTTTTTTGTTCCATATTGTATTCTTGTTAGTTCATAAATTATTTGATCGCGCCAATAATAAATAAGGAATAACCATACAAATGACAAAAATAAAATAAAGTGTGTAATCATCATCTTAACTATTGGATAGTTTATCTAGAGATTAATAAATGAACCCTAACATAGGGGAGAAAACCTTGAACCGTTTAAGGATAGTGTTTATAGCTTTCCACTAGTCCACCATTGTATAACCTTGTATTGGTTTCTCCTCCACTCCTAACTTTTACCACCACTACTATCTTAGGATCTCCATCCATTACATTTGATTTTAACTCACACACAGGTGAGGGGTAAAAGGGGGTTTACATAAAATAATCTATGGGAACTCATGCCCAACATATTAATGAGAAGAAGGCACACATGCTAACAATTTTAATTTAATAAATAAATTAACAGGGAACCGATCACATATAATCGTATGGTCTAGCTCATGATCATTCACATACATGCAATGAATTATTAATTTAATAAAACTATAATTCAATTCTTTATTTTTTCTTATTAAGATAAATTACACTCGAATCGATTAGTCATTATCTTCAATTAATAAATAATTTTTATCTTAATCCTTTTCTGAATTTCCTTGAGATTATCATCCATAACCTTGTATATAACTTGTACATTGGAAGAAACCCAGTGAATACCCATCCAAAGATACCCAAAATGAATTTAAACTTGCATACACTTTATTATTTGTGACATGTAGCATGCAAAAATAATTATAATTTTAATTGAAATCATACATGATGTGCAGGATCTTTGAACATTACACAGTTATTAATTAAACATATATATATATATATATATCAAAAACCAATCACATGTTGTGTTCCATATTTTTTCCCACATGAAGGTACATGTCTCATGGGTTACATTATATAGTAGTAAATTTTAAAATCTGTATAATTTTAATAGAGTACACAACATGTTGATATTACTTCATGGTGTGTACCCTCCTTAAAATCCATCCTAAGTACACACCTATGGAAACTTTGTGTGATGTGTACATAAGAAAACATTGGAGTACACAGAATTTCTAGTGGGCCACACGGTGTGTAGACTCCATGTTACATGTAAACCATCTGACAAAACCATGTATGGGATACATGACATAACCCTTACCTGAAGGGACTACATGCCATGTACTTGGACAACACATCAATTGTAGGTTCCAAGTATAAATTAATTAGAGGATGGTCACATACCCATCATTTCATATTGTAATAATCGATGATTAATCCAGGCTCAATAAGACGATAATTAAATAGGCTAAAAAATTTAATTTAAGATAAAAGAAAAAGTATAGATTCCAGAACTGAGAAGTGAGGATCCAAATATTTTATTAATAATTAATTCAATTAATGATAGATTTACCTCCATGTTGATTCTTTATTCACTTTTGCATCCGACCATGAGTCTGATGTATGGTTTTGTTGCGATGTAGAATCCAAGGATAGGAATCCTCTAGCATTGATTCACATGAGCTCCACGTATCTTCAGACATCGCCGAAGGAGTCTCCGGTTGGTATCACGGAAGATCCATGTTATTGAGATTTCCTTCTATGATCACCTTGATAATCGCTTCCAAATAATTCTCCTTGTTCCAATGGAGGAGGATCACTCTCATTCTTGAAGGCTTTTTTAGTGAGGGAAGAGTTATCTTGGCTTGAGATATTTTCTCCAATGATGTTGTGCACACAATGATTGGTTAGCTGGCTGAATGACCCCTTGAATAATACATATAATAATAACATAATGTGAAATTTAATTCACCAGGTAATAATAAAGAATCAATGTAGGTGTAGTTAATTGATTTATTATTCCATGGATAACCCCATGTAAGATAATAAAAAAAATCATTACTTCAATGAAATGTTATTAACATGAATTTTATATATAAATATTATTTAACCAAATTATATTTAATATTATTTACCACCAAACCATTACTTGGTCCACCAATCCTCCTCAATATTTACTAGTCCTTGAATAATGATTATTTATTTATTAAATTAATATAACTACATTTTCCACTTATAAAAAAATATTACTACCGAAATATATTGTCTTGAATAACATGAAATGAAATAAATGAGATCGGAAATACATGAATAATTATCAAACCACAATCAATAATAATATTTAATCAACTTGGTAAATAAATAAATTATTTAACTGAGATACTAGATATGCATAGTGAGTGTCCCTCTATAACTCTTTCTCATAGGAATTATACAAGATTGACTAATTTCCTAGATTACTATATAGCAAAAGGTTAATCCACCCAAGAAAATGAAGTTGATATCACATTGAAATTTCTCCTCAAATGAACACTTATTGTGTAATATAATCTATTTGTCTCGACATCTCCAATCAAGCGGGTTGCATGTAACATCCATCAACCCATGTGCCTGATTTCTCATTCTTTGACTTCTCGAAACTAAATTTTTTTATAGAACACCATGCTCAGGGATTTAGTTAGGTTATGTCATTTATATCAAAGTGACTATGATATCTACTTCTGTAGATATGAAAAATATTTTCTCTCATTATTCAATAATGAATGTTTACTCTTGACACACCCAACATATCTTACCATATCATCAACATCTATTTTCATGGTTTTTGATAATACAACAGTGTTCATGTGTCATAATATCCATTAATTATAATATTAATGACTATGTAACAATACACATGACCGAATATAGTAATATCCAATGACACTAATGAATGAGTATTTCCTTTTGGTGGGTCTTGTTCTCATAATATCCATTAAGATATTACCAAGGGTTCACACTGTGAGAAGGTGACTCAAAGATTTGTTAGTCCCCACCCATGATAGCCTATTTAATTATTGTCACTTCAAATGTCTTCATTCAACTGTAGAAAATATATTCAAGAATAGTTCATGTGTCTTCCGGTTCTCATCATAGTAGGATCGATTATGATCTTTTAGTGTGATAACTATTTTTAAGACATTATCACATATAGTGTTACGTATAGAATAATAATGATATGATAAAGAGGTTATAAATATTCTTCCCATGAATACAATTTTATCATAAATTTAAAATAAGTTGGTTTCTTAGGACCACCTCCAATAATATTTTGGATGTTCTGGGGTGATTATCTACGTCGACGTAAAATGGAACATAGAAGGAGTCTATATTGAGTGTTTTTCTTTATTGGAAGTGATGGTGGATAGCTTGGGGTGCTTTTAAGATATCTAAGTGGTATTTTGAGGCATGTAATTTATTAATGTGATGTTTTCATCCATAGTGTGAGCTCAACTATCTATTATGAGTGAGACATGGGATGGGACATTGGGAGTGGGTCATGGGAACAATTAGAGGATATGTCATGAGTTCATAGAAAATATCACATGGTGTTAGAATTGAATTTTTTTCTGGTTAGTGGCGATGAGTTATGACATGAAATGGTGGATTGGTTGGGTGTACGATCTAGCTTGGGGTGAAATGGATTTGTTTTTTTGATGATATATACATTATATATATTTACAAACTTGGAGGACTCTGTGTCCATAAGATGTTATAGAATAGGTTATAGAATTTTTGAAAATAGATAATCATGAATTATCCCAAGATTTTTGTTGTTACCAAGTACTCGACAAGGGATGACTCCAATTGAGTGTCAGTTATGAGGTTTCAAAGTGGGATGCCTCTATTTATGTCCTGAAAAAAAGAGATGAGTGGGTTCCCAATTGACACACTAGCCCTAAGAAGGTACTTGTTTTTAAGGAGTAGTAGTTGCGGGTGTTCCCTTGGGCTGTAAACTGATGAATGAGCCAATGGTGAAAATATGTTGATGATGGGTATGTGTATTCAGATATAACATGATATGTTTTCTCCATTCCCTTTATATTGAGAATTAGTTAATTCTCATGGGGTTTATGTGACATGGTTTGGTTTCTACATATAAAGCCTAGTCTACTGATTGGGATTGTTATGGTTTAGAGAGTTAGAAAATACGTTACAAGAATCTGAGCTAAGATATTGGATGTTATGTTATGAATTACTATCAATATTTTGTTCATGGTTTTGGTGATGTGCTAAATTTTCAGGGAAATTTTATTTTGAGATAGATGTGAATAGCTAGAATGAAGATTCACATATGATGTTATGATGTCATGTGGATTATCCAAGAATAGGTAGTATACCTTATGGATTGGTGTCATACTATGGCTCTTGAAACTAATAGTATAATCTATATATTATATTCCATAATGGGACAAGAGTAACTTATGGTATAACATGTGGAATAGTATGGTGAACTAATATCTTCATCCATGTTTCACGATCCTGACTGTTGATATAATAACCATGTATCATATGGTTTGTGGATAATGGACTGAAACTCTTGATATGGGGTGTATATTCCAATGTAATTCTCTAAGCCCTAATGGTATACCATGTGGAATGGGATAGAGAAATGATACTCTGAAATAGTGGTTTAATAGATGGGATATTGCTTTATAAACAATGCACTGTATGTTTTAGTGATATTGGGTTGACACTCTCCAATAGTGGTTTAAATACAAGACTAATTCTCTAGGAAATGATGGTATACCCGGTGGAATGGGATGATGGACTGATTCTATATTTCCATGGTTTAGGTACCAGAAGTACACTCTTGGAACCATGTATTATATGGCTTGAGGATGAAATACCAATGCTCTACATACATGGTTTAGGTTTCGGACAGATGCTCTAGGTACCATTCATTTTTATGGTTGAGATGATTAGACTAGTACAGGATGAATCCAAAGAGTTATGGGGACTTGATACCATATTACTTATTTTTTGATCCCAAGCGATTGATTTTCTATGGGATGAGTCCCCAAGGTCAAGAGGGTTAGTTAGGGAATCCATGGATGTGGCACATGTATGTTTTTTAGGATGCATAATCATTGATACATTCTCAATGAAACCCTAGAATTTGTCGAAGAAGGTATGGTTGATCATGTTCTCTGACCTAAGGATATATGGTGATTTTTTGTCATTATATCAATTTTGTTTTCTCTAGGAATGGAAAAGTACATTATCATGCACTTATAGTTGTATGTTATAGTTTCACTTTTGGGTTTCCCTTGTGTTATTTATATCTCACCCCTATATGTGCACCTCAATGTGTGTGAAGACCTTATCTTTTTCATCAGGTTGACCATAGATGCACAATTTTTAGGCTGAAGGCCCAAGATTAAATGATTTATTGGATTTTTCTTGAGTATGATTATTGAAATGGAGTAGATCAAGAATGTACAAGATATCAGGTTTCGGACATGGCTTAGGGTTGGTTGAAGAGCCCAGAATATTTACATTTTACTTTTTTATTTTTTATATTTCATTTCCCTTTTGGGTGATTGGTGTTGTATCCATGGAATGGGTTTTATGGAATTTATTTCATTTTATTACAATATGTTTCTATTTTAGTTTGTTTATTCTTTCCATGTACTCTGATGTTGATGAAATTATGTTATTTAATTTGGGTTGTGCAAACTGATTTGGGGGTATTTTTTCTTCATAGTTTCAAATTATACCCCTAATTATAGTTTGAATCCTATGGAATACTAGTAGGTGCACTCGAGGTAATATGGTGAACTTAATCAGTGAACTATTTTACTAGAATCCGATCTCTGACATTAAAAAGTGGTATCATAGGCTTTAAATTTTTTATTTTACTATTTTGGATTTTATATACTAGAGATATATGATTGTGAAGAATCCTACAATGGATAGCAGGATGGTGTGTTACTAAAACATATTTATATTGGAATTCTAGGATACCAGGCTGGTATTGATGTTCTTGGTTTTTGATGTTTCAGTTGTATATGATCTTCACCATGGGTGGCGCACATGATGTTCGGATTTTATGGTCAATGATAGATTTCCAGTTCATAGCCAAATGGGATGAGTCTTATGATTAGGTTTTCACTCTTGGATTTGAGATTTAATATTTTTCTCATGTATCATTTTATGAATGTTGGATCCATATGTTATATTCATTCTAGTGTGTGATTTTCTGATGATAGAGGCTCAATTGTTTAATGTTCAGAAAACTACTCATACGATATTTCCAATATAAGTACTTGGTGGAATTTTACATTATGGGTCCAAAAAGTATATGGACCTATTTTTCATGGAATAATATGTGGATCTATTGTGAGATGCTTGATGATGACGATGCTTATGTGACCCACATGTATAGTATCTGTGGTGACCTTGCTGGGTCACCATAATATATGTTAATAATCTTTGGACCCTTTTTGGTAGTTTTTTGTTCAATTATATTTGTGTGTCTTGGTCCTCCAAAGAGAATGCTTATGTATATATGCCCAAAGAGCATGGATTCCCTTGTTTTGGGTGGTTTCTTTAACGTGTGACGTATTTAAAAAATGATATACCAAAGATGGGTGTTTTGAAATGATTGTGTTTCTTGATAATGGGATGAAAGTGTTTTTGACATCTCATGAGTTGTGGACTTCTTTGAGTTGTTATAGACCAAGGTTGTTGGACATAGTGACTTTTCATTGTACTTGACTGGTAGGGATAAATGGAAGATCCTTGTGACCTTCTCTGATGTGACACCAATTTAGGGATCTGGTGCTTTGTGTCCATCATGGGTGACCCGTGAGTGGGTTCAACCGAGAATTGTTTATTTTGGGGTGCATGAGGCATTTTTGGATGTTATAATATTGTTTAAAATTGTTAATTAAGGTTGAATCCATTCATGGTGATTAGGCATTTTCAATGCCTTTTGATTTTTAGAATTAAAAATGAAATGCTTGTGCTTTAGAATTGTGGTTATTTTTAACAGGGGAAGGGTCATTTGGGTGCCCATACCAGGTAATGGTAGTGTGAGAGGGATGGTCTTGGTGTCCATAAGATGAATAGAGAACATAGAATAATCTCAAGGGTTTCTAGAGAGGGATTCTGAGCCGAGTTCTCTTGGGGTGTGAGTCACTAGAGTTAGAATAGTTCTTGTGGTTGTCTTACATAAGAGCATGTAAGAGTTAGGTGTCAATAGAATCATAAAGGCATGTGTGCATAGAGGTTGGATGTGTTGTTGGTTTGTGGATGGGGTGATGACAAAGCATATGTTGTTATGATTGATTTGATTAGGCAACCATTAGTTGGATAAGAATCATCGTTGGTGTGATGAGAGGCTTGTGGGCATGGTGAAATAAGCCCTATGGGATAGAATTTTGATATTCCATGAATGAATGATTCATTGGTTATATTCATTTATAACATATTAGTGTACACCATGTATAGATACAATCATCCCAAATTCATTGAGATCTTATGGAGTATGATGAGTGAGAACTCACTATACAACTATCTCTATAGATGTCACTATTGTCTGATAAAGGGCATCTTAGGAGGATAAACTTATGGATAGCTGTATATAATGAAATATTGAGGAAGTGTTCCATAATCCATCCTTAGGGGAGGTACTCATGATGAATATAATGTCATATAATACCTTGGATGTTGTTCTTGGATCTTAGGTATGAGTGATAGTTGATGCTTCATCTTGTTTCTCAGGTTAGAGTGAGATAAGCACATGTTTTAAGGATCAACAGTGATTGTAACATGGGTTATTATGTTGGTGTTAAGTTAAGAGGTGAAAATAACGGTACTCCTACGGCCAAGAGTTCAAAATTATTCATGGGGATGTGAACCTTGTATGGGTATTGTTAGGTATGCAGTCGAACCCCCATTGAGTAATTCAGTAGACCACTAATGATTTGTTTTTAAAGGCGACTTTGATGGTTGAATTTTTTGTGGATCAGAATCAATCATTGTGGTTTGAGTTTTATAGTGGTAAGAACCATGATCCTGAGGATGAGTATTTGATGGAGTGTTTACATATTAGGATGTTGGGTTTTATTAGTAATTTTCTTGAAATATTGATGATGGTGGAAAGAAATGGTTTTACCATTGATGTATTGTACACCTTATATTTGTAGATTGGAATATGAACCAGGTTTTTCTCCTAAATTATAACAAAATGATTGTATTATGATGTGAAGACCATTTAGGATTAAAATGAATTTTTGGATGTCCAATAAGGCTTCTTGAGGATGATTAGTTTTATATTACCATGGTTGTAAATACCTGTGTTTCCTTGGATACTGAATTTGAGTATAAATTATATATTTTTTCATTTAGGTGCTCATGAGGGGTTAAATGTTAATATTAACCTATAGTATGATCTCATATGATTTTTATTAAAATTACACAGTTCCCATAAAATTTCATTTACCGTAGTACAAGTGTTTGGTGGAATTTTGAGCCATTCTAATGTTGGTAGAATATATTATATTTAAATATGAAATTATTAATCTATTTTCTCGAGTTTGGAAGGAAATATAATTTCAATGGAGAATTGGATTGAGATTATAATATCCCGGATTAGTTTGGAATTATGGGGGGGTGTTGTATAAGTGATTTATAAACCTACTTCATATTCCAGATATTTGGATGAGATTTAAATTGGAATTTAATTAACTAATTAATGAATTAATTAAAAGAACTCCCTCACTTGGATTCCCACTGAAGGTAGGAAGTGGTATTATCCCTTATGTCTGATGGCCATACTAATATGGTATGTAGAAGGAGGTACCCCAAGACATCATCCATGGATGAGACTGAGACTGGATAGAGGGGCAACAACCTCCTAAAGTAGATTTTGTATTCAAAGCTTCAGCGTTTATACCAAGAGGTAGCCAAGATTTTTATTTTAATTCCCTCAAACCCATATAAGTGTTTTTTGATGTTTTAAAGTCGTATTATGATTGTTAAGGACCCCATGAGGGTTTTCATGTACCTAATCATGAAAAAATGGGTGTTTTAGGGGGTCATAGGGGGTTCTATTTCGAAAATCTAAACACAAGTAATGTAGTTTAGGAACCTAAAAAATTTGTTATTCCCATTTAGGGATGTTAAATATGTTTTAAGTATACATTGTATACATAGAGTACACATCATGTACTTGTACATGGCCATGTCACCTATTTCTTAGGAAAAATGAAAATTGAGATTGTGTACCATATAGTTGTGGTACATGACATGTTATGTGATAGCTTCATGTATCTGAGTACAAGGGTAGATGGATATTTTGAGGCTACACACCATGTTCCTAGGGTAAATTTCATCACTTAAAACAAGGTAATGTAGCTAAGTATATGGCTTGTCACCCTATGTAAGAAGGACATCGTCATGTAAAAGTACACAACTAGTCCCTATGTATAATATGTCAGTGTGGAAGTACACATCCAGACCCTATGAATGTCGTGGGCAGGTATTAGTACACAGTTAGACCCCATGTGGTCCAAGACATGTATATGTACATTTACATGTATGAGGTTTTTGAGTAAATTTCTTGTGCTATAGGTACATGCCTTTTACATCCCAGTTGTTACCCTTTAGAGGTTTTGGGGAAATTTTAACCCATAGTCAAAATAAGACACAAGAGGAGTCCATTTTGACTGTTTTTCCCACATGGTATTTGTTATTGAATCCCTTGGTGTGTTTTCTAGTCTTATAGATGTGGTTTGAGTTAGGTAAGTTGAAACATAGATGTTTTCCTCTAAAGAGTGAGTTTAAGTGTCTTCTTTGAGTCATATATTGGATTAGATCCATCCATTTTTCATTAGAATGAGTAGCTGACATATCTTGCGTTTGTTCAAGATATCATTTGGGGTTGGAATGGGATTATACCTAGTTAGAGAGACTACGATTCAACTCAAGGTTGTTGATAAGTAGTGTGTATGGGGAAACATAGTGTGACATGGAAATGGTATGGACTTGAGGACATCTCCATAGTGGGGTTTTACTACATTGAGGCATGTGAGGACAGGAGATTCCAAATATTGTGTTTTGTGATAAGTGGCCATTTAGGTATAAGTGTTGGACTGAGATTCTGGTTTTTATATTAGATATTAGGAGGATTTCCTCTGAATGAGTGTCAGTTTCTCATATACAAAGAGGGATTGATTTATTTATGTGTTGACTTAAATAGCTAAGTGGGTTCTTGATTGATAGAACATACCTGATCAGGTGCATATGTTTGGGGATTAGAGGTTGTAGGTGTTCCCTCGGGACCTAATTTGAATTATAGGAATATTGGGATGAGATGTTGTTGATGGGTATTGGCATTCACTCTCACTTGATATGATTTATTTTTATTTTTATTTTGAGATTTGGTATATTCTATTGGGGATATTGTTATATGGATGGGTTAAATTGTTTGGATACTAGCCTATTGAAGGGGTTGTTATAGTCCATAGAGTTATAAAATACATACCATTACAATGAGTTAAGATATTGGATATGATTTTCTGAATTACTACTGATGGTTTTTCCATTGTTTAGGTACTAGACTAGGGTTCTGGGAATGTTTGGTTTTGAGATATTTGTGAATGGTGGACCTGGTGATCCATGTATGGTGTTGTGATATTGAACTAATTATTTATGAATTTGAAGTATACTATATGTATTGGTGTTAGACCAAGGCTCTCGACATTGATAATATTCTGTATGGTCTATGTTCTATATTGATTCTCTAGGCACTAATGATACAATAGGTGGAATGGAATGGTGGACTACTAAAATGAATACATGGTTTATGTGCCACAATGACACTCAAGGGAACATGTTTTGAATAGTTTAGGGAAAACAGAATGACTCTCCACATCCCTTGTTTATGTTTTAAATTGATTCTCTAGGAACTGATGGTATACCAGGTCTAAAGGGATGGAGAACAAATGTAATACATCAATGATTTAGGTTCTAGAATGATGCTCCAAGAACCATGTATTATATGGATTGGGGATTACATATTGAAACTCTACATTTATCAAATATGATTCATAATAATACTCTAGGATCTATTGGTACGATAGGTGGAATGGGATCAGGGGATGATGCTTCGAATCCATGGTTTTAGTGCCTAAAATACACTTTAGGCGCAATGTATTGTGTGTTTTTGGGATAAAAGAATGTGGCACTCCATCCATGGTTTTGGTAAAAGACATATGCTTTGGGAACAATGAATTTTAATGGTTTTTATAGTAGGAATTTTGTGGGATATATCCCTAGCGTAATGGGTACTTGATAGCGGATACCTATATTAGTAACCCGAGTGATAGGTTTTCAGTGGGATGAGTCCCAATGTTTGAGAGGGTTAGTTAGGGTAGCCATAGATGATGTTCCCATATGTTATTTTGGATGCACAGTCATAGAGGAATTCTCAGAGACACCTTGACATTGGATTATGTACTTATGGTCGATCAAGGTCTTAGAACGAAGGATCAATAATGGCTTTTTGGTTCTTTATGTTAGTTATGTTTCGACTTGTCTAAGAATATTTCATGAGCATGCACTTGTGGATGCATGTTATAGCTTAAATGTTGTGGGTGGACTACTGATATTTATTTATCACCCCTTATACATGCACATTATTGGGTTTTAATACCTTATGACTACTTTTAGGTTGAGAAACGATGTGTGTTGGATAGGAAGAAGTTCTAGGATTGTTTGATTAAGAAAGTTTCTCTTGCAGAGACTAATGACCATGATAGAGCAGCTCGATACTGTACTAGAGACCAGTTATGTGACATGTATTGGGGTTTCAAGTAGATCAAATTGTATTTATTTCTTACTTTCGTAGTTTTTATATGTGAACATCCTTTTGGGTGATCAATGTTGTATATAATTCATGGTTTTTGAGGCCTTTATTGTATATCATTTTTTACAGCATGATTCTATTTCATTTTATTTATTATTTCAAAATAATATAAGGTGTATGATGATTGAATATTTAAATATACTTTATAAATCTGATATGGGGGTATTTTCTCCTAACAATTACACCTTATACCCATGGTACAATTTATTAGCCTCTAGAATTCATGAAGGCATTCATATGGTCTTGTGGAAAACCAACTGAGTAGCAATTTAGTGGAATCAGTGTTGGGACTTTACATATGGTAACCCCTATTATAATTTAGAATCTTAATTAATTAGTTCTAAAAACTAATTTCAGAGTGGAGGGGGGTCTTTGCATCGAAGGAGAGCTCTCAGACATTATAGGGTTTTGAGCCTTGGGGATTCATCTTAGATAGCATCTCTGGCGTGGTGGCCCTTGGGTGATGATGGCGACAGGTGGAGGTGTTCCTTTGTGGGTGTGTAGGTACAGTGTCATTAGATGGGGTAGGATCATATGAATGGGTTCTCAATTGTGTGTTGTCGAATGGGTGTGGTTTGGAAGTTATATGGATTCAATGAGAGTAGGTGGAAATGACGGTTCACTATACGGGTTCCCTTCGAGCGATGGTGTGTCTTTGTTTCAGGGATATCAGCCATCTCTTCAAGGAAACACCAAGGCTGGGTTGTAGTTATGGTGGTACTAGGTTTTTTAGATTTAAGGTGATTTCATGGGTGGTCATGAAGACAGTTTTCTGTTCATGTAGTGACGCGGTGAATGGTGGACGATGATTGGCTCTCCATGGAAATGGCGGGGGTGAGCAGCATTGGAGATATAGTCTAAAACCCATTCTAGTCAGATTATTCTTGGTGGCCCTCATATTTTCAATGGATTGAGATGAGAATATGACAACTGATCTGTGGATCTGGTCTTTTTTTGTCAAATCAGAAAGGCCCAAGCAGTGATTGGCTATAGTGGGAGCATGCGACAAACCTATTGTGGCATAGCCACGGGTGGAAATGGAGGAGCTATTTTCTAGGGACATCGTAGCTCGGGATGTTTTAATTTTGTTCCAGAGTCACTGTCTTCATTATTTGTTCTTATTTGGTGTTTGGTTCTATAATGGGTTTTTTTATGACTTGGCTCTTAGGACGCTTAATTTTAATGCTATGTGTCTCTAGGCTTAGAGGCTTGTTATGGGTTTCCATTAACACAGTTTAATAAGGGTTCTTTTTCTTATTTTGATTTTTTAATTAAGGGGATTTACCCCAACCTACTTATTTATTTCAAATAAATATACTCATGTCCCCATTGGAGCTTTTGTGGACCCCCATAACTTTAGTGGGTTCAAAAATGGCAATAATATCATCCCCCATAACGTCCACCCTTGTCCCATTTTCCTAAAAATAAATCTAAGGATTTTTACCACTTCATTAACCCAAAAATGTCATAGAATTACACATGTTTAGGATAGTCTTAAACCCTAATAACCTCATATCAAAAACATTGACCATTATAATTACCATATTATATGATAGCTCGTCCCTAATCTATCTCAAATTACTAAAAAATAATCCCTCATCAAAACCATATAATTCCACTCACTACAATCATAGAAAAATTAGATTATAAAAAACAAATCAATTTTTTTCCAATTACCATCATCAACAGACTTAGAAAAATATGTTTGACCAAGAAACTCCTCATTATAAAAGCCAAATACATGGCCTCCCACACCCAATCTAGCCAATTCCTCAATTGTGTTTTGCCTGACCAAAATCCAAAATTATATATGCACTAGATTATAGTGCACTACTATCAGTCATCATCTATAGTGTTACACACAGTATCACATCATACTTGATGCCCATAACTCAACTAGTATCTAGTAATTCTACTTTTTATACAAGAACATCATTAACCTATATTCACTTTGAAAATAAAAATAATACATTCAAAATTTACCATTGAACATTAATGACACTCAATAATACTTCGAATTAGTCATCTTGATCTCATTAAACTAACCCAAATAACATTTTATGATGTGTGTACATCATATGAAATCACACTTAGTGTTGGCCACTACTCACACTACTAGGTATCCCATCAACTACCACATCCAGCACATGCAGATAAATCTTAAATTCCACCTCTGAAAAAATCATGGTCAATCCTCAGTTTCTTGAGTTTTAATCAATCCTATGACTTCATCAGTTTGGTTGAATATATAAAAACATCTTGACATGTCTAATTTTTCAACAACCCTAACACTCCTTTTGTGGATGGTCACATTGGTATTGAACATTCTCTATTTTTATGAACTGGTTTCATCTCATGGATAATCCACTATATGGAGGAATCCTTTAACATATTCTTTGATTACCCTACTATACCTCCTCATGATCCTACTTTCTAATGACCATATCTCCACTTCTAATATAACTTGGTGTAGGATCGAAATATTGATATAGATGCTCAATATACAAGAGGGGTGAATTGTATAATTTAAAAATTTCATTGGAACCTCTAAAGTAAGTTACGAATAACTATGTTTTCCTTAAGAAAAGGAAAGAGCTAAGTTTAACAAAGTTAATCTAAGTAAATTCACAACCTTTCTAATACCAATTGATGAATTGGAATAATGATTGAAGTTATAAACTTCAAATTCATATGTAGTTTCTTAACACTGGAAAGAGATTACGAAAGCAGATTCTGGAAATATGGTTCCGGAAAGTAAAACTTAACTAAAGATTACAAGATATGATTCTACAATAAAGCGTATAGAATCAAAATGAATCAGAGTACAAATAAGGAAGTATAAGAAAGTTATACTTTCCTTATAATACAAACTACAATGGAAACAAATGAGATATAAATCTTTTAACCCAAAGAGAAGGGTATCCAACAACCTTGGATAAAGGTCCTTTCATTTATACTTTCAAGAAAGTATGTCTTACCCACACCAGGGTAAGCCCTCGATAAGAATATCGGAATCTCTTTCTTGCTATCCCCGCAAGCCCTCAACTTTAAGGTAGTTGGAAACCTCTGTCTTCCTTATCAAGGAACCCCTCGAGCTTTAAGGTAGTCGGCACCTCTGTCTTGCTATCCCCGAAAGTCCTCAAATGTAATCACCAAAATTCAGAGTCACATGAAGCATTGAGAGTTAATAAGAGCCTCTCTCTCTAGAAATCACTTCATCAACATGTGTTTACAGTGTCGAAGAAGTCATCATTCGTCAACAACCTTGAGCTCTTTCAAATGAGCTCCTATTTATAGGCAAGGTCAGCCTCCTTCCCAACGGTCATATTTTCCCTAAAATTTGGAGGGACCTATACACGTGTCACTTAACCAACAGTTAGTTTAAAACAGAATAGAAGACATCGTTTTATAACAAAACAAGTGTAACAAAAAGTACGACATCGTTTTAATACTAACAAAAAAGTTCGGAGTGAAAGATCGGAGTGTATAAAACAAAGGTAATCAGATTCGGTTTAATAGGGTAATTCGGAATGAAAAGTTCAGAATGAGAATTCATCATCAGAATTTGTAATGAGAATTAGTCATCAGAATTCGTAATGAGAATTTGTCATTAGAATTCGTAATAATAATTAGTCATCAGAATTCATAATGAGAATTTGTAATTAGTATTCGTAATGAGAATTTGTCATTAGAATTCGTAATGAGAATTAGTCATCAGAATTCGTTATGAGAATTTGTCATTAGAATTCGTAATGAGAATTTGTCATTATAATTCGTAATGAGAATTTGTATTCAGCATTCAGAGTAGATCTTTATCAGAGTTTGTATCCAGAATTCAGAATGGAACTTCATTACAGATCTTTATCCAGAATTCGGAGCCTAAAATAGAATTCTTCAAATCAGAGTTTTACACAATTCCAAGAATCTATAAATGAATAAGAATTTTGTCTTTATGAAAAATATGGATGAGAAAATGATAAGGATAGTTTTTCTTACAAAAGAGATATTCCTTACAAAAGAATTTTTTTTATAAAAACAATTTTCTTATAAAAGTAACTTTCTTATAAAATCGATTTTCTTATAAAAGAAACTTTCTTATAAAAGTGATTTTCTTAAAGATAAGGTGTTTGTGATTTTCAAAACAAGAAGGAATGGAAAAGTCATAAGGAAAACCTTATTATCTCAAAAATCTCCCCCCTTTTGGAAAGCACAAACATCCTTATGAAAAAGAAAGTCTAAGAAAAAAATTAAGGCTTATATCCCTTGTCTTATAGAAGTTGATGAATACGACTAACTCCCCCTTAGGATTTGAGACTCTTAAGATTGTATTCTGGTTTTTCGGAATGATATTTCCTTAAGAATAAGAAAGTCTTCTTTAGTGAATACTCCCCCTTAGATAAACTATTTTTTAGGGTTCTTTTTCTTTCTTCCCTTTTGTTAGAGTTCTTTTTTCCTTAAGGATCTTTTCCTTCTCCCCCTTTGTGATTATCAAAAAGAATTCTAGGAAATGGAAAATATAGTAAATTACCTGAAAAAATACCAACAACAAAATAAACAAGAAAGCACTATTTTCATTAAGATTGAAAGTTCAACAACAAAGAAGTTAAGATAGAACAAAAGATCGAATCTATCTATTTTGGATCTTTTTTCATTATCCATGAGACCCTTAAGAATAGTCATGATCTTCTTTAGGTCTTTATGATCTTCTTCATCTTGCTTCTCTAATACAACAATTCTTTCATTTTGTGCATCAATATTTTCTTCCTGGTCTTTACATTTTTCTTGCTGAGCATGAAGCTTTTCTTCCTGATCCTTCAAGATTTTTTCTTGCTTAATCAATTTCTCTTGAAACTCAATCTGATGATCCCTTTCATACTTCCAGTTTTGAGAAAAGGAGTTCATCTTTCCATTCAGATCTCTGACTTCTTGATTCCAGGAATTCTTCTCAGGTGATAATTTATCTTCAAAGGACGATGAATGTTCATTTAGCTTCTTGTCTTCCGTTTCAAATGCATCCTTAACATTATCTTGAAATTCATCAAAAAGTCTCATCTCATCGACTGTCTTCTTCGACCATCTTGTTATGTTCTTGGAAGATCTTTTATGAGCTTCATATCCAACAAGAAAAGATTTCAATTCAGCTTCTATCTCAACACACTTATCCATAACAATGGATACGGAGTCAGATTTCTTATTCAAAATATGTTGAAGCATTTGTAATCTTGAATCTATGGTTGAGATGGTCGGAATGGAACCCACCAACATCCTCAAGGATTAGACAACAAAGTCATGACCCAATGAGGATGACTCCAAATCTAAAACTTTTCTTGGAGAATTTTTTTCCTCAATAATCTCATGCTTTCTCTTCGAAGAACTAGACACTTCCCTTTTCTTTTTAACTTCTGAACTTGGGGTATCAACAACAATTTGCTTTCTCTTGTTCTTTTTCGAAATGGTTTGTTGTTCTGGAGTCTTCTGTTCACTAACAGAAACTTGAACAACATTGTCATCCTCATCAACAACTTTCTGAGCACCGTCCTCTTCATTCTCCATTTGAGCAATATCATGTAGAAGTTTTTCATCCTCTGCATGATAAGCTACTTCTTCTTCACCTTTCTCCTCATCGATCACTGGAGTGACTAACTTAGATGATTCAGCGTCTGAAGTCCAGAGTGACAAATTTTATGAGGGTGTGACCTTATATTCATCTACTTGTTTCAAAAAATCTCCGGTCTCACCACTAGTTTCAGTAGCTACTTCTTCATCTTCTACTTGCTAAATCTGCTGAGTATGTTCGACTATAAACTCTTCCGGAATGTCAAGGTTTCTTCCTGGAGTCTAAGGTATAGATTCCAAGGATAAAGATCTCGGAACGAGAATGTTCGCTGAAACCATCTCATTAAACTTCAACAAGGCTTGAACTGCCTCGACTTCTGACATCTTCTTCTTGAGCTTCTTTTTGTTTTCATGCTTTTCTAACACATTTTCTGTTTTTTCCTTCATGGCCTTAGCCTCCGCAGGATCCAAGCTAAACTGAGGCTCCCCTTGCACTTTCTTCTCTTTGATCTCCCTCAACTTATCAACAACCTCATCTGGGTAGGCTTTCTTCTTATTTTGTTATGGAGTTGCGGAATGAACTTCTTCAGTTTTGGGATCTTCTGCTTCAGCTGAAACTTCCTTCAACTTTCTCATATTCAATGGTTTAGATGATCTAGGTTTAGAAACATTCGGAGCCGCTTCTTCTTGAGTAGGTAAATCAAAAAACTGATCAGTCTTCTGGTCGAAAGCTACATCCATCCTATTTAGAGTACCATCACTCACCAACATAATCTTACAAACTCTTGGCTTAGAATTGAAAGACTCGTTGAAAGTCTCAAGGCACTGAACTATCAATTTAGAGAGGATTGCTGGATACATTAGGATCTGAGCTCTCAAATTTCCTTTCTTAACATTCTCAAGGGTAATAAGAATGTGTTTCATTAGATTAAACTTCCTCAGATATATCAGAAAAACTAGGATGTAGATCTCGCTCTTCTTCATGCTATCTTTCTCACCTTTTCTCAGTACGATAAAACCTTGTACCCACAACTCTAGAATTCAGAAATTTGTAGACAAAGAAGCAATCTTCGGAGCCTTATCATCTGGTAGTCCGAGAGTTTCCAAAGCCTTTTTCTTGTCAAAGCTTCCCTTTGAATCTAGCAAGACATGAGAAATAAACTTAGCTTCTCCTTCATTGTTCAGTCCTACCAAGTTGGCTGCCTTGTCATAAGAAAGCTTGTAAGTATTTCCATAAGACTTAAACGATAATTTGTCCCTACCATCTTCCTTATAGAAGGAAACTGTCTCATTAAATTCTATAAGTAAATCTGAAAAAACTTCATCTTGATTCCCAGGCTTAGACACAGCTACATCTTCCCATCCATTCAGTTTTATATTATTGGATTTAAGAGAATCATACTTGTTAAAGAAATTAGGATGAACCAACATTTCTCTATATATTAACAACATGGAGATCGACTTAGAGGAAGACATGTCTTGAGAAGATGCTTCCAAAGACATTCGTATCTGAAGACTTCTGAAAAGTTTGGAACGGAGAAAACTAAAGTTCAAAATGGCCTTAAAACAGAGAGGCAGAGTTTCGGGATGTGAGATCTTGAAAACCGATGTGGGACAACCATTTGGGTCCCCTTTATATAGGCAACGAGACGATGATTCAACTTCCTTGGTTGATCGAATGGTTGTTACAAGCTAAGATCAGATATGACGGTTGAAATCAAATTCAAAGGAAAACATGAATCCAATATTTTGAGGTTTTTATTAAAACAAGGATTTATGGAAACTATAAACCGAGAACAAAATATAATAAAATATCAGAAAGTAAAATATGATTATGAAAACATGAGTAAGGAAATCATACCTTTCGGATTGGTTTAGGAATATTATTCATAATGGGTTATTTTTTTTAAAATAACTTTATTATACAAATTCATAGATCACAAAACACACTACGAAAGAAAACTGATTAGAAAAGTCTTAGTATGAAAGATTGAGTACGAAAATCTCAGTACAGAAATTCCATTCTGAAAAAAAATTTCATTCCAGAAGTTTTCTAAACAAAAATATCAGTTCTGAAAAATTTTTGGTTCCGGAAATTTTTCATTTCGAAAATTTTAGTTCCGAAAAGATTGAAAAAACTTACTTTTGAAAAAAAAATTTACTCTAACAATCAAATGTACTCCCCCTATAAAAAGGAGTTTATTGTTGTAAAGATAATTAATGATCAAGAAGTTAATAGAGAATGATTACCTTATGTTTATCATTCCCAACTTTTGTTTTATATATTCAAATCTATCAGAAGGAAAAGATTTTTTGATAATATCAGCAAGTTGATATTGCATTCCGATAAACTGATGAATGATATCTCCTTTAAGTGTGTGATCCCTAAGAAAGTGATGCCTAATATCTATGTGTTTTGAATGAGAGTGATGTGCAGGGTTCTTACTTAGGGAAATGGAACTTCTGTTATCACACATAATTTGAGTTTTAGTAAAACTCATGCCATAATCTGTGAGTGTGTGTTTCATCCACAACACTTGAGCACAACAACTTCCAGCTACTACATATTCAGCTCCAGCAGTGGAAAGTGCTACAGAATGTTGCCTCTTGCAAGAACAAGAAACTAACAAATCTCCTATGAAATGACAAGTTCCGGATGTACTTTTTCAATCCATTATACATCCACAAAAGTCAGCATCTGAAAAGCTATTTAGAACAAAATCATTTCTAGAGGTATAAAATAATCCTCGATCAATGCTTCCCTTAAGGTAGCGAAAAATTCTTTTTTCTGCTTTTAAGTGAGATTCCTTAATATTGGATTGATATCTTTCACATAATCATACTAAAAACATTAAGTCTGGTCAACTAGCTATTAAGTTAAGTAAACTCCCAATCATACCTCTAAAAGATGTTTGATCTACTGGTTTCCCGGCTTCATCAAGATCTAGAGAGTTTTATGTACCCATGGAAGTACTTATACTCGTAGTGTTGTCATAAACATACTTTTTGAGAAGATCTTTGATATACTTATGTTGAGATATATAGGTTCCTTCTGGTTTTTGAGAAAATTGAAAACCAAGGAAAAATGTTAACTCACCCATCATACTCATTTCAAACTCATATTTCATTAGACTTGCAAAAGAGTCGGTCAAAGATTGCTGAGTTGAACCAAATATGATGTCATGAACATAAATTTGAACAATCAAAACCTTTTTCTTATGTTTATTTATAAAAAGTGTTGGATCTGCATTTCCCTTAACATAGTTATTTTGAAGCAAAAATCATGTTAGTCTATCATACCAAGCTCGTGGGGCTTGTTTAAGACCATACAAAGCTTTGATAAGTCTAAAAACATGATCAGGATATTCTGTATCTTCAAAGCCAGGAGGTTGTTCAACGTAAACTTCCTCTTGAACATAACTATTAAGAAAAGCACATTTCACATCCATCATGAAAAGTTTGAAATTAAAGAACGCAGCAAAGGCAAGTAGAATACGGATATATTCAAGTCTAGCAACTGGAGCATAGGTTTCTTCATAGTCTATTCCATCTTGATGATTGTACCCTTTAGCAACAATTCTAGCTTTATTTCTGACTACGAATCCATTTTCATCACATTTATTTCTGAAGACCCATTTTACTCCAATAACAGAATTTTCCTTAGGTCTTTCAACCAAGGTCTAGACTTTGTTCCTTTCAAATTCATTTAGTTCATCTTGCATAGCTTTGATCCAATCATTGTCACCCAAAGCTTCTTTAGTGCTTTTTGGTTATAATTGGGAACGAAATTCTAGATGTTATACTTCATTTCTTAAGTAACTTCTAGTCCTTACAGGTTGATTTACATCACCAATGATACTGTCACTGGGATGATTCTTATGAAACATCTGATTTGGGTTTTGTAAAACCTGTTCATCAACATATGGTAGAAAATCTTCTGGGGTAAATGTTTCAGAATTATCTTCTTGAATATTTTCCTTATCAGAAGGTTCTTCTATCAAAGGTTGATAATTAGTTTTTGAAAACACATCGATTGTTGTTGGTTGAGGTGGTTTAAAAACAAAAGGATCTGATTCATCAAATTTTACATGCACTGTTTCATCAACAATACAAGTATTTTTATTAAAATCTCTATAAGCCTTATAAATTGTGGAATAACCTAAGAAAATTCCTTCATAAGGGGTTTTATTATGAAAAGGTCTAATCAAAACACGATTTATAGTATAACAAGCAGCACTTATAGCTTCAGCCCATAAATGTCTAGCTATAGAATATTCACTCAACATGGTTCTAGTTATTTCTTGAAAATTCTATTTCTTCTTTCAAATACACCATTTTGTTGAGTAGTTTTAGGTGCTGAAAAATTGTGAGTAATAACTTTTTTACTACAAAAAGTTTCAAGATCAGAATTTTGAAATTCTCCTCCATGATCACTATTAATAGTTTTCAATGGAAGGTTTTTCTCATTTTTAACTTGGGCTCTAAAACTATTGAAATAAAAAAAATCTTTAGACTTCTTTGCTAGCAAATAGACCCATGTAAATATAGTGTAATCATAAACTAGAACAAATACATAGTATTTCCCTCCAATACTTCCAGTTTGTGTTGGACCAAATAGATCCATGTGCACTAACTATAATGCATCAGTTTTTGAGACTTCACCGATTGATTTAAAACTAGATTTATGTTTCTTGCCATATTGACAAGGATCACAAACTTTAGAAGAATCAAATCTAAGATCCGGTAGATACATAACTAGTTTCTTCATACAAAGTTTACTTAAGTTTCTATCATTACAGTGTCTTAGTCTTCTATGCCATAACCAGGAATGATCATCCATTGCACTTAGGCAAGATAAATCTTGGCTTCTAAGGTTTTCTAGGTTCAAAGTGTAAACATTCTCTTTCCTATTGGCTGAGAGAATAAATTCTTCCTTGGAATTGTGAACTAAGCACTTATCATTCCTAATATTCACAAGGTATCCTTCATCACATAATTGACATATGTTAATGAGGTTGTTCTTAAGACCCTTAACAAAAAGAACATTTGAAATCAAGGTTTTAACAAGAAGAACAATATTACCAATACCAACAATCTCTCCCTTATCATTATCTCTGAATGTTACCTTTCCTCCTTTCATTTTGATAATCTTTTCAAAATAGCTTTTGTTACCAGTCATGTTCCAGGAACATCCACTATCCATGTAACATGTATTGTTGCTGGTATTCCATTTGTTTTCCTGAAATCAAGAGACGAGTTAGATTTTCGGAATCCAAACTTGTTTGGATCCGAGATTTCTAGATAACAAAATTTTAGGTACCCACATCTTCTTAAAGAAATAAGCTTTGTGAAATCCTAAAGATTGGGTTTTGTTTAAAGAACAATTTTTTTCCCAGTGACCACCACATTGACATTTAGTACAAAATGGGGCACTTCGAGGAACAAAATAATTGTTACTGAAAATAGGTTTTCCATGGGTATAACCAAATCCAGATTTATTTCTTAAAGTTCATATTTGAGAATACATTTTATCAAAATTTTCCTTACCATGGGTAATGTTTGATAATCACTTATTTAAGGAAAAATTTAGGACTTGAGTTTTATAACAAAGTTTTTATCAAAATCATTAGATTTAGAACTAGAGTTAGACTCAAAAAAAATTTCTTAGAAATTAATTTTTCTAATTCTTTTGAATGTTTGTCCTTCTCAGAACTTACTTCCTCAATATTTTTTGAAATACTTTCAAAATCAGAATTTTTCTTATCAAGATCTTTAGAAAGATCTGATATTTCTTTCATAAGAATATAATTCCTAGAGTTTTCCTTATCATGATTTTTACTGAGTTTGGAATTCTCAATTTCAAGAAGTTCAGAAAACCTAGATACTTCTTCATATGTAGGTAAAGTATTATCTTCATCAGAAGAAGATTCTTCATCAGAAGAGTCATAAAATTTACTATCAGTAGGGTTTAAAAAAATTGGTCAATGATTCAACATTTTGTACCTTAGCCATAAAACAATGATTGTCAATAGGTAGTTTGGCTATAAGACCAAGATTATTCTGTCCTGAAGATTCATAATAAGAAGATTCATCTGAAGAGTCACCACCACTGGCACTCCAGGTATCATTTTCTTTCAGTACTATCTTAGCTTTGGATTTATAATACTTCTTTCTGTTCCTGTATGAATGTCTTTCTTTCTTTTCTTTCTTTTTGAGAAAGGGGCGGTCTGGTATAATATGTCCAGATCTTTTGCATTCATAACAAGTAACTTCTCCATCTTTCATATCTTTCGTTTCCTTTTTCTTATACTTGGATTGGAAATTTCTCTGGCCAGCTATCTTGTTTATCCTTCGATCAAGATTTGCTAATTCATTTTTAGAAACTTCACTCTCACTAGAATCGGATTGGAAAATAGCTTTCTTGGACTTGGATTTGGTTACTCTCTCAGGAGTCTTAGCTTTCATCTGATTTGAAGTTGTTATAAAGGAAAGAGTACCATTTCCATTTTTCTTCTTGATGTTATCAGAATCTCTCATCATTCTAGTTTAATATTGGAGAAGAGTTCCAAATAGCTCATCAAGAGAAATTTGTGTGTCCTTCTTGTTCTCATCTATAGCAGTTCTCTTGGATTACAACTCATTGGGAATAATATAAATTATTTTATCCACAAGAGCTTCATCATCTAATCCTTTCTCTCCCATAGACTGTAAGCTGTTGACGATGGTCATAAATATCTGTTGAACTTTATAGATTGGTTCACCATAAGGAAAATTGAATCCATGGTATTCAGCTCTAAGCATAGCTCTTCTATTTTCAATCACTTTAGAAGTTCCAAATTGTGTAACTTATAATTTCTTCCAGATACAATTAGCTATTTCACAAGACGAAATTTAGCTATATATATATTACGAGTCATTGAACATAGTAAGGTGTTGTGTACCTTATAATTGAGTTGATTTTCTTTCTTTTCCTAGTTAGTGAAAGTTCTGATTTCCTTATCAGGAATCATATAGTCACCAGTAAGAATAAAAAAGTTTCCCACTCCAGTATTGATTATAAAAGTCTTCATTCGATCTCTCCAATACTCATAGTCATTACCATCAACGATCGGTGGTCTTATAGGATTTAGATTATCAATGGAACCAAAATTGATCCCTGCCATACTTAAACAAACTTGGGCAACAAAACTTGTTAATAGAAAAAATTCATAATTACAAAGTTCGGAATGAAAAATTTTGGAATGAGCAAGTATAAAAAAAATTTGAGCAAGATAAACTTGTACATGATTATAAGTATTCCAGAGACTCCCTCTGATACCAATAGTAGGATCGAAATATTGATGTAGATGCTCAATATACAAGAGGGGGGGGGGTGAATTTTATATTTTAAAAATTCCTTTAGAACCTCTAAATTTAGTTACGAATAACTATGTTTTCCTTAAGCAAAGGAAAGAGATATGTTTAACAAAGTTAAACTAATTAAATTCACAACCCTTCTAATACCAATTGATGAATTAGAATAATGATTGAAGTTATAAACTTCAAATTCTTATGTACTTGCTTAACACTGGAAGGAGATTACGAAAGTAGATTAGGGAAATATGGTTCCGGAAAGTAAAACTTAACTAAAGATTACAAGATATGATTCTAACTTAAAGTGTATAGAATCAAAATGAATCAGAGTACAAATAAGGAAGTATAAGAAAGTTACACTGTCCTTATAATACAAGATACAGCAGAAACAATTGAGATAAAAATCTTTTAACCCAAAGAGAAGGGTATCCAATAACAGTCGATAAAGGTCCCTTGATTTATACATTCAAGAAAGTCTGTCTTACCCACACTAGGGTAAGCCCTCGATAAGAATATCAGAATCTCTATCTTGCTATCCCCGTAAGCCCTCAACTTTAAGGTAGTTGGCAACCTCTGTCTTCCTCAGCAAGGAAGCCCTCGAGCTTTAAGGTAGTCGGCACCTCTCTCTTGCTATCCCCGCAAGTCCTCAAATTTATCACCAACATTCGGAGTCTCACGAAGCTTTGACAGTTAATAAGATCCTCTCTCTCTAGAAATCACTTCAACAGCATGTGTTTACAGTGTTGAAGAAGTCATCATTCATCAACAACCTTGAGCTCTTTCATATGAGCTCCTATTTATAGGCAAGGTCGGCCTCTTTCCCAACGGTCATATTTTCCTTAAAATTCGGAGGGACCTGTACACGTGTCACTTAACCAACGGTTTTTTTAAAACAGAATAGACGACATCATTTTATAACAAAACAAGTGTAATAGAAAGTACGACATCGTTTTAAGACTAACACAAAAGTTCAAAGTGAAAGATCAGAGTATATAAAACAACGGTAATCAGATTCTATTTAATAGGTGAATTTGGAATGAAAAGTTTGGAATGAGAATTCATCATCAGAATTCATAATGAGAATTAGTCATCGGAATTCGTAATGAGAATTTTTCATTAGAATTCGTAATAAGAATTAGTCATCAGAATTCATAATGATAATTTGTCATTAGAATTCGTAATGAGAATTTTTCCATAGAATTCGTAATGAGAATTAGTCATCATAATTCGTAATGAGAATTTGTCATTAGAATTCATAATTAGAATTTTCCATTAGAATTCATAATGAGAATTCGTATTCAGCATTCAGAGTAGAACTTTATTAGAGTTCGTATCCAGAATTCAGAATGGAACTTCATTACAGTTCTTTATCCAGAATTAGGAGCCTAAAACAGAATTCTTCAAATCAGAGTTTTACACAATCCCAAGAATCTATAAATAAATCCGAATTTTGTCTTTAAGAAAAATATGGATGAAAAAATGATAAGGATAGTTTTTCTTACAAAAGTGATTTTCCTTACAAAAGCAACTTTCTTATAAAAGCGATTTTCTTATAAAAGAAACTTTCTTATAAAAGAGACTTTCTAATAAAAGAAACGTTCTTATAAAAGAGATTTCTTAAAGATAAGGTGTTTGTGATTTTCAAAACAAGAAGGAATGGAAAATTCATATGGAAAACCTTATTGTCTCAACACTTGGCACCACTGTCCAACTCAATATAATACCTCTAGTCAATTTTCAATCCACTATAAACACCTAGTAAACAACCTCCTAAAATGAGTTCAACATAAAGATATTCAAATGTACCATGGTTGTGTGTTTAAGTCTATACATGAATCATTGAATCGTGGAAATATCATCCCAATCCAATGTTAACACAAATTGAGACAAATCTAAAAACATCACAGTATAGTCCATGACTGAACTCTCTCCTCATACTAGGTGTATGAACTCACGAGCTTAGTACCCCCTCCAAAAATAAATAAATATTTTCTTAAAAATACTCACATAAAATTCCATCCAATTCATCCTATAATTTTAAAAATCTTTTACTTTTATATCCCACCATTGCTTCATTGGTCCCATGATCATATATTTCCCCGACACTACTGTTTTTCCTAGTGGAATCTCAATCTAATTGAAGTATATATAAACCAAACTTTTTTAGTAATACACTACTTTAGGTTCTCTCTCTTCCAAGAAAATAGGATAATATTGAAAATGAAACTCTCTCGTCAGATATTCCATAAGGAGATTAGCTCCCTTAGATCCTCAATCAATGATTTATATAACCTATGTCAATATTTCCCTAAACTACCCATAAAACCATTACACCATCTCCCATATCCATCGTGTTTGACCAAAATCCCTCAAAATATTTACCTATATCTCATACATTTCTCCAAACATAGGATCCATATCCATTTAATGCCTTAGTAGAACCACATATCAACCATTCAAAGGGTTCAATGGAGTCCATTAAGATTGTTTGAAATTAAAAAAATACCCTGAGATATATATATAAATATAATATTACACATATCTCAAATAGGTAATGATGTCACAATCATGACGTCTCTCTAGCCCTGACACTTCTATACCCACATTCATGTCCCATTTCATTTTGCCTCAAGACCCTTCTTACCCATATCAAGGTTAGGTATCACAAAAACCACCCACATGCAGTGTTCATATATATGTTATAACATTAGAAACTATAACAAATTTTTATCTGATTATCAGGAAACAAAGAATATATGTGGGAAAACACTATATTTATTGTTTTTGGCATGTTATGAAGCGAAACCTTTTCCTTCAGAACTGGATAATCAATCATAAAAATCCATATGATTTTCATGTTTTTATCTTGTTCCTGAAATGATTCCTTAGTACAACATATCTCGTATTGGGTACAATAGACCATCCTATATTTAAATTTTTATTATTTTCACGACACTTTTGAGGAGAAAGTTTGAAACCAAAAGTGTACGAACAACTACATATCATAATAGCCATACACATAACCACATCTCCTATAAGATTCTTCCTCTACAGTGGATGATTCCCACTCCGAGGCTATGTTATAATGCCACATGATATTATCATACTGGTTGTTAAACTTTGTATACTCTAATTAACTTGATTACGGATGTATTTCGTTGACCACATGATCTTTTCAAAAAGAATGGACAACCCATCTTCCCCTCCTAGAAGCAGACGTTGTTCTCATTGGTTTCGATAGGTATGAATAATCCTTCCTCATCCTTCTCCTGGATGGAGCTGTCATAACTTCTTCAGACACGGGTATCATAGATTTTCCACCATGAACAATATCACTATAGGAATGTCTGGCCATACCACTCACAAAACATTTAATGCCTCTGCCTACCATAACCCAAATAAATGAAAAAATCAGGTCGATACTATATTGAGGTAACCAAACACTAATCAAATCTGATACCAGTTTATAGCACCCTGTCCTAAATACCCTAAAAACCCAAAGATAAAGACCAATTGGTCTTACTTTGTCCTCCCTATATACCAGAGGATACTGACTTAGAATGAAGGTCTAATAGGTGATATTGGGGATACTATACCCTTAATAATAAAATACATTATGAAATAATGGAAGTATGATAAATAATATCAAAATAATTATTGAAAACATAGTACAACTAATAAAATAATTATTCAATAAATAAGTACTTTTACATTGTTATACCAGTTATACAAAGACATAAATATATTTACTATAGGCTGATGACATTTATATAGGTTCAAAATTTGAAATATTTAATCCCAAATTCGGCATCTATTATTAACCTCGTCCTTATCAGAAAACCATTGATAGAAAAAATAAACATCATATTACTACTATCCCCTTGTATTTAGACTCCATTCCCTTTCCCCATCATATATCATGAAAAATAATGTTTTTAGACATCCGAAAGGGTCCTTGTGGGGTTTGATTATGAACTCATTTTAACACCACCAATGGTGTCCCTAGATAACATCCATATCTACATATGAGTGTTTGAAAAATGTAATAAACATCAATCAAGACACCATGAATAAACCCCTCCACATATTCTCAACAATCCCCAATGTGTTCCTTTTGATTCAATAAGTTTTAGAGTTAGATGATGCACACAAGGAATATTAAACCAAAATATCCCTTGATATTACAACGAATTCTATAAAACACAACCTTACATGAAAAAAAATCACAGTAACCATGATGATCTATTTAAGACACTCTAAAGGATTTCTCAATAAAATACCACATGTTCCAAGGCCAAACAATTATGATTTACAACCCCCAATTCAATAGCCCTAGAAAAAGAACCATCTACCTAATTAGTAGCAAAATGGATAACATGTGTAGTAAGAATTGCCACCCATCTGGTGTTCTCAATCACAACCTATGTCGTATCCCATATATGATTTTAGGATAAACACCATACCCCAATACAACTAGACTATGGTTGATATAATTAAGAATCTAGTGTTCAATATCACCTCATAGGCCACATCCTAGGTACAAATTACTCCAATAGCACCGAACTCATTCTGTGAAGTAATCATTAACGACATATTGGAAAAACTCGAAAAACCTTCATTGAATCACCTAGAGAATTATATATCACCTTTTTACCATTTTTGAATCAAATACCCACATATCTACTGACTAATATCCACCAATTGTATTGACATATCCCACGACAAGGATAACTATATACCATGTTACACACAGGTAGCCAAATACAATTCAATTACAATGATTATAACCTCCTAAAGAAGACATCAGTCATCGACCACCATACCACACATAATTAGTGTAACCCATCCCATAAACACTTGTGCCAGCCCTAAAAAACACTAGGATATCCCTGAAGTACCCAAAAGACTCCAAATGGTTTGGGTTCTGGTTTCTCACATTACCATACCACTCCTAAAATTCCCATGATTCCTAAACACACGTATAACATAAGAAGTAGGTAGGAGCCACCAACATCATTCAATAAAGTCTCTACATATCTAATTATATAAACTAATTCATCTAGAGATGAAATAAATTGTAATATTAGACAGGCATCTCTAAAATGTTAATATTAAATGAAACTCAACAATTGAAAAAAAAATATAGCAATAATATAAACTGTCAAGGGTGATGAAGCCTGCGTATAAAATTCCACGAGTTAGTGTTTAGAACTAAGGGTATTTCAAGTATAATACGGAAGGTATTATCCACATCCATTCTAATAATGATGAAAAAAAACATTGATAAAAAAACATTGTCCATTTAATATAAAAAATGTAAATATATATAAACACAAAATCAATATAATTTCACACAATTTAAAAATTAAAAGAAATTTATTTTTAACCAAAAACATATAAATAAGGAAATAAAATCTTTTATTATCTATTACAAGTCCCCCATGACCAAAAGAAAGTATGTTCTAGCCTTTTCTATCACAAACCAACTCGATTCAGACCTCATCTTGGCACATAAGTTGAGTTGTGTAAGGTCCCTAAGGGCATTCCAAATCACCACAAATTGAAATTAGTGTATGAGCATTTAGGAAACACACTTGATAATGGTTAAACACAATTAAAATATTAATTATGTAGTAAAAAACTATAAAAAATCAAGAATAAATCATCAAAAGACATATTTTTATGAAAAAAATAAATAGTTTGAAGTATATCAAATAGAATGAAAATAAATAAATAAAATAACTATACTTCTCACAACCATAAAATAAAAGTGGAAAAATATAATCGAATTATATCCCCAGAATATAGTAAGGTATACTTTTCCAATTAATCTATGATATAATAAAAAATGGGAAACCAGACTACCAAAAAGAAACAGTGATCTCCTTATAACCTAGGGCCATCGTGCAACATCATCGCTAAGCTCACACCAAAAGAAAATGGGTATGTAAAATCTCATTATAGGATATATTCAAAGACATGATATTTAACAAAACCTAATTTTTTTATAGTATTGATAAAAAATCTCTATACATTTCCCCCTATATAACACAAGTGTCTTAATTATAGAGGTTAGACCACGTTGGACTAAGAGAAACATGGGGTAAGGTTTTTCTTAACTCAATATCCATCAATTGGGTTATAATTATACATCATAGACCATGTTATTAAATGGTTATGTGTGAAATGACCATTGATTATATTATGTTGTGTTACTTATTGTTTCATGTTTATATTTGTTACATATTACCACATCATTGATTAATTCTCACTTCAATGATATATTCTCTATAATGTATTTCGTCTAAATTTCCACTCCATTGAGACATATGTATTATAAACCTATTTATTTTTATATGGTTTATAAACCAAACCAATGAGGTATTTAACATAAATATATATTTATTTATTATGATTAAAATTTCATTGTACGTTTATTCTTTCAAGGGGATATAATTTGAATGTTACTAAAGTGGTTGGAATTTATTTTAAAATATCAACTACTTTGGACTAATTTAATTCTCATTGAAGTAATATTATAATCTATCCTTTAAAAAATACATCTATTTTATTATCCACTAGATATATAATGAGTTAAAATGGTTTCTTCTATCTTTTATTCAATTTGGAATTAAAATCAATTAATGAAAAGTTTTGATAAAATTTTGATCTTATTTCCATTTTTGATTGGGTATATATTTCTTCCTTACTCATATTTTTTAATATTGTTGTATAAAAGACTATTTATGTATTAAAATTAATTTTTAAGAACATTATAATTTATCCTTTTATTATTAAAATGTTTTAAATCAATGTTTACAATGTATTTTAAAAGATTAGTCATTGTATTTATTTACTAAAATTCAGAAGGAATGTGTTCTTCAATAAATAAGGAAATAAATAATTTTTCCTCCACAAATACAATCTTATGATCATATAATCTTATAAAATTTTTCAATGGTTTTACAAATAAAACACTTTAATGAAATATTATTTCACTATTTTACATAAATTTTCATTATTTATCCAAAGTATATGATTTTATTATAAAACCTATATTTTTAATGAATTTATGGTAATATTTAATCTCTTTTTAATTTGGTGGTTGTTAAGTTTATATTAAAACATTAAATTTTTTCTGATCATTAGAAATTACATTTATATTAAATATATATATTATACATATCAAAGACATTTTTATTTCATAAACTAGATACCATTTCTATATATGATGTTTTACTTTTAAAATTATTCGATATATGAGTGAAATATTTATATTATTTATTCTTTACTAAATACATATATTTTTTGATAATGAATATTGTTTTTGAATTAAATTTATCATTGAATATATGATTAATGAATTATATGTGCTGTGATTGTTGTGGATTGAAATTATGTAGTCACATGATGCAAAAACATGTCTCATGAGAAAAAACAATTGTCCAACATTATTCAATGGAGTTTGGAATATGACTACCCATATTTTAAACTGATTTGAAAACATGCCTTGAATATAAATATATCACGATGTACAAGATCATGAAATATTTTATTTATAATTTCCTTAATTGATAATTTGGTTATTAATATCCATGAAATTTCTGAATTTAAATTATACATGGATGCATTTCGTGTCAATTTTATTGACAACATGGAATTTGATTCTATTTATTTACCATGAGATATTGATTATTTATTATTTACGCATGTCATATTTAATTGTACTTACCCCTTACTAATCATTTTTGCTCACCATTATTTTTTACATTCCATAGGATATAAAGAAAAAATATGTGAATGTGTTTTATGGATGCCAATAATTTTATTTCATTATGCATTATCTTTTATTTCCAATGTAAAATGGGAATCAATTATGTATCTAGTTCTTCAATTCTAATATGATAATTGATACTTCAAGAAGATGTCCCTCTTAGCTTATGAAAATGTTATAAAATAGACACTAGCACTAATATACTATTTAGGGTTGTTATAGTTAGTATTAGAGTAATTTTAGTAGAAGCCTTGTAACTTGAATTTAAATGAACATAACTAATATAAGAATTCTGATAATCAATTATATAATTTGAGAAATTTTACTATTATATAGATTTATATTTTATTGATCAATAATCATGACTATTATGATCTATCTCTATGTGTGATATTATTTAGTGATGGATCATAACATAAGAAATTGAATCAACACCCACAATAGATGTAAGTATTTCCCTGCTGATTAGGCTAACACAACTACTGTTGGATCTGTGCATACCATGAAAATATTAGAGAATATTACCCAAGTTATGACTAATAAACTTTTAAATATGGATAATAATTATGTTTTATAGCATTACACATATATATTATAATGGTATATATGATAGAAGGCTCTATATTTTAGTAGAACTCTAATCCAGTATTATCTAATAAACATATTAAGTCTTTTGAACAAATTTATAACATTGGGATGTAATGAAATGGAAAATTTTATTATAGCAGTGAATTATGTTAATGATGATAATAATCAATGCTAGTCATTGAACCAAAATACAATAGAGGAAGCGTAAATACAACACATGTAATAGAGAGATTTTATTGTAAAATTTGGTGACAAATATTTCCCTTGTGGGAAATGAACAGAAATAAAGTTAATGTTATTCATAATAAATAAAAAGGAAGAGGAATGTGTTGCAAAGTATAAGGAAACATTTTCAAGTATATCTAGTTATGATATAGATTACATACATAGTCTGGAAATTAATATTGACCATTTCATTGAAGGCCTTTTTCCAAGACTTAGAAGGGCATTGTATTCTTAATTGTTTTCAACATATATTAAAATATTATTATGATACATTGAAATAGAGAGCGAATTTTATAGATCATATGTCTTAAATGTAAATCAATATAAAAAGAGGTCATACTAGAACCATAAAAAAGGGAAATAATAAAATAAGAATAAGTGAATGAAGTAATTTATATCATGTTAAAATTATAGAAAGAAACATCCTCGAAAATATTTTAAGGAAAAGGAAGATTGATTAAATTTTATAGATAAGGGTCATATGATTAACAAATTAAATTTATAGAAGGAAAAAAATATTTTTCTAGTTCAAAAACTATAGATAAATAGATAATTATTCACAATAATGTGACAAGTGTCATGGTAACCTACTGTAGAAGAGGATGAGTGGTGAAGGTTAATCTTATGTGATCATCACAAAAGAGGTGGATGTTTCTATAGATATGGTGGAAGGTAGATTAATCATAAACAAAAATTTAGATATGGATTTATTTGATTTGGAATCATCACACTCTTATATTTCCCATGTTTCTATAGAAATTTTCAACATTTTCATATCAACTTAAGACTGAAGAATTTAGTGAAAACTCAGTGGAAATCTCACCACTACAATGATGTATCAGTCAGTTCCCATTATGACATATAAACAAGACCTATTTGAAAATAGGATTATTATAACTATGTCTGATCTTTATAAATCCTTGTTTTTTTTAATTGTTTGAAAATTTAATGATATAATTTCTTACTAAGAGAAGGAAATCGTGATTCATGATGAGGATGGAAAATTCCTTATATTTAGAGAGGAGAAATCATCATCTGAGTTTAGTCAAGATATGCCCCTCAAAGAACATATGAATGTGAATTTTTTGGAGGAAGAGTCGACAAAATCTATGGATTGAATGGTTATCCTTCAAATTGATGTTGCACCAATTTTCAATGAATACCTTCATGTATTTCTTGTGGAATTACACACACATCCACAGAAATAGGATTCATAGTTTTCTATTTATTTAATAAACAAATCACCACCTATATCGAAGACTCCCTATTGAACGAAAAATATAGAATTAGTGGTGTTGAGGAAAAAACTACATTATTTGGCTGAAAATGGATTTATACACCCTTGTGTTTCACCTTATGGAGCCCCTATTATTTTAATTAATAACCATGATGAATTTATGAGTCTGCTCATAGATTATAGGTAAATAAATGTTTTTAATATATGATACATGTTTCCTTAACCTCAAATTGATGAATTGTTTGACCAACGTTATTAAACATAGTATTTTTCAATGATTGACCTTCAATATTTGTGTCATAAATTATTATAAAATAAGGAATATTTTCTAAATGAAATATTTTGTACATGGTACAAACATTAGGATTTTACAATAATTCCATTTGTATGGACTAATTCACCCTTTATTTGTATGGATCTAATGAAAAAAAAACATTTAAGGATTATTTTGATATCTTTTTGGGTAATTATTGATGATATGTTAGTGTACTCTAAATGATATCAAGACCATGAGAATCACGTATGTAAGGTTATTTATATTTCCTGAGAAAGGAAGTTATATTGTCAATTTAAAAACTATGAATTATGGAATTATAATGTTGCATTTTATTTTACATACTAATTCTAAGTGTGAAATATTAGTTGATCCCGTAATGACCAGGTTAGGAAATAATAGCCTATGAAAATGAAAATAACCAAGGTATGTAGTTTTATTAGATTTGTAGGTTACTATCTGGGGTTTTTTCAAAAAATAATCTGTTTGGATAACCCATTAATCAAGTATACATGTAAATAGATTTTGTTCATATGGATAATTAAATTTCAGGAATATTTTGATGTATTTAATAGGAGATTTCTGAATTCTCTTATATTGATTCTACCATCAGCAACTGACGGATTTGTGATATATAGAGTTTTATCAAACAATGGACTTGGATATTTTCTTAATGGAAGGATAATGTAATTTCGTTTTCATCAAGGTAGTTAAATGTACATGAATATAACTATAAAACTCACGATCTTAAGATGAAATTTGTAATCTTTTCATTGATGACATGGATACATTATATATATGGTTAAAGAAGTGATATATATAGATACCTTTAGAGCATAATTTTTTAATAAAAATTGATCAATAAGAGGAAAATTAGATGGATCAATCTACTCAAGAATTATAATTTTTCAATACACTACCACCTTGGGAAGGTTAATAAGGTAGAGGATGTATGGATAAATAGAGATCATGGAGTCTTGAAAAAAATAATGATTAACATGGAACATATGTTCATAGATTTAGTGAACATGGATATTGTTTTATTAATTAAGTGGAACCATCACACCTTTTTAAAATGAATTCCAAAAAACATTTATTGGAAGAGTTAAAATGTTATCATCCTGATGATGATAATTTTTAAAAAAATATTAAAATTCATAAATAATTGGAAATTAGAATACTTCGTATATGAAGAAGGAATTAAAATATTTATCAAGAGTAAATTTTTTCCATATATTCCTATGTTAATAAGTTTATTATTTGACTATGATCAAAGCTCAAATTTCACTAATAGAAGATTTAACACTTGATAAGACTTCATGAATCTGTATTAATGATGTTATAAAACATTATAGTGCACCTCTATCAATTTTTTTCCTATTTTTTATCCATGATTTATATTATAATTTAGGAAAATTATGAAAAAGGCTATGGATACTAATATTCATTTTCGTACTTCCAATAACCCTTAAACTGATCATTTTATGAAAAGATTATTCAAACATTAGAAAGGGATTCTTGTCTCCAAGAGCTACTACAATCACCAGATCCAAGGAACCAACACTGGGGTTGAGGCTTTCAATAAAAAAAAGTTATTTCCTACTTTCTTCACTTTTATGTGGAGGAACATTCTCAAAAAACTACCAGTGGAGGGAAACCTGCAGCGAGTGGGGATCACCCATTGGTCATGTAGTTCTTTGTGCCAAAACCATCATGATGATGTTAATCATCTGTTCTTATCTTGAAGCACAACCACTTCTCTTTGGAATTATGTTTTTGATTGGTTTTTGTTTTATCCTCTATAGAATACTAATGACTTGGGTTTCATACTGGACCTACTCGCTTTCCACCTCTCTCTACATGTATGCATACTTCTTTTGGTTGCCTATATAGAGGTGTTTTACTAATTCTGGAGAGGTCCGAACAAAAGGATTCAAAAAGGGGCTTCCTTCAAGAACTATGTAACACTCTTAGAGACCCTGTTTGCAGTGGAACATACAAACTCCATGCATAATGATCACTATGACAACTCAGTCCATGATATTGTTGTTCTGCGAAAGATATAGATTCATGGAATGTATCATCTACCTTGGGTCACCATTAAAGTATTCTGGAATCTCCCATTTGTGGGATGGATAATATTAAATATGGATGGTTCATCACAGGGTAACCCATGACCCGCTAGAATTAAAATCATCTTCAAGGAGCACGATAGATATTTTATTGAAGGTCTCCATGGCCCATGTGGTACTACCACATCCCTTGAGGTTGAAATGAAGGGTTTCATCAAAGCGGTTAAGATTTCAGGCCAAAACAATTAGAACATTGTGTGGTTTGAAATTGAAACAATTAAAATTTTCAATGAGGTTTGAATTGGGAAGCCACATCTTGCATAGAAACTGACCTCTAAATGTGACAAATGCCTAAATAAACTTTTCACAGTGAATCAAATCGTCACACACATCTATCGTGAATCTAATCAGCCTGATGAAAATCATTCAAACAAGGGAGTCCTCATCAGCTTGTGTCTACACAAATCTATTATCACTTTCAATTTGATTTATATTCTCCAAATGGATAAATGTAAATTTGCTTTCATTAAACTCTTGTAACTCTTTTTTCAATATTTTTTCCTTGTTACTTGATTATTTTAAATTAATCTATAAGGAAGTAGATTGGGAAACTGATTTATCATATTATGATGTGCCTATCCAAATTCTAGACACTTGAGGACAAGTTCTGATGAAACAGATGACTCAGTTGGTGAAGGTAATTTAGAGAAATCAAAATATATAAAAGGTGACTTGGTAATCTAAAGAAATTATAATGATGAACTATCCAAATCTATACATGTAGATACAATATTGATTTTTTTACAATGAAATTTATTTTAGGGAAGAATATGACACCCGATCCTCAATTATAGGGGTTAAATTTCAGTCAAATAAGGGAAACGTGAGGTAAGAGATTTCATAACTCAATTTCTATTATTTGGTTTATAATACAACTTCATTAACTATATTATGGAATCGTTTTGTGTGAGGTAATTGTTTTTATAATTCCATATTTTCCTATGAATTTTTTGGATTTATATTTTCAAAAAATCACTTCATATATTAATTATCACATCATCGATACAATATTTGTAATGGATTTCATCTCAATTTCCACTCTATTGATACATATTTGGTATTATGCATCTATTTAGTTTTATGTGGTGCATACCTGACCTTTAGATGTTTTTAAAATGTATATATATTTATTCATAATTATAAAAGTTCCATTCCAACTCTAATCTTTTGAGGTGTTACAATTTGAATATTACCAATGAGGTTATAATTTATTTTACAATCTCATTTAATTAGGTTAATATTAATTTTATTGAATGAATATTATAATAATTCATTCATAAAATCTATCTATTTAATTATACCTTTAATATTTAAGGTGTTCCAATTTTTTAATCTAAATTTTAATCTATATCAAACTCCAAAATAGAAAATTAATATTTTAAAGAAAATTTGATCTTATTTCTCTTTTAGATCAGTTATATTTTTCTTCCATGTCCATATTTCCCAAACATAGTTTAATAAATACCCTTTTATTTGCTCAAATTATTTATCAAGTAAAATTTATGTTATACTGGTCTTTTTAAAAAAAATTAATCGAATAATTATACTATTTTATGTAATGTCAATTTTCAGTTTTTTTTACAAAAAGTCAAAAGGAAATATTTTTCAACATATACAGTTTTAACGTATTTACACACCGCCATAAAAATTTTATGCTCTTATATTGTTGTAAAATATTTTATTGGTTTTGAAAAGAAAACAATTTCATGAATGTTTATTTTAATATTTTTCTTCCAATTTTTTATTTCCCTAAAGGATATAATTTTTTTAAAAATTTAATATTTTTGATGATTTTATTGTCATATTTTATCCCTTATAAATTTCATGGTAGTTACCTTTCTATAGAAACATAAAATTTATTATGATCATTGGATATTTCATTTCTCTTAAATATCCATAATATTTGTATCATGGATAATATTATTTCATAAACTGAATAAAATTTCAACATATGGTGTTTTAATTTGAATTAGATTTTATTGACTAGGGAAATATTGATAGTCCACATTCTTTACTCAATATAGATATATATTGATAAGGTATCTTGTAAACAAATTTAATTTATCATTTATTATGTTATGAATTTATTAGACATATCGTAATTGATGGACAGTGAAATTATACATCCCCTCAATGCAAGGACATGTCTCATGAGACAAACATGTTGTCTATATTTATTAAATAGAGTTTTGGTGTTTGTATACCCGTTATATTAATTTTCATCATGAAAGGTCATGAAACTATAGATATAATTATGTATAATACCATGAAAGCAAATATTAAGAAATTTCATCCATGACAATTTAGTTTTTTTCCTTTATATTAGTTTGTTGATATTATCTATAGATGCATTTTGATCTCAAGTTATTTATTAAATGGAATGTGTTTCTAGTTATATACCTTTCTACATTGATTATTACTTATTTAATTATTTTAGATTTTTTAATTCAAAACACTTGGAATGAATTTTATATCCCCTAATTTTTTTCATTCACTGGGATATTAAGAAAAAACCATGGAATGAGTTTTAAGGATCTTGGACATTTTCTTTTTATATGTTTTATATTTTATTTCAAATGTGAAATAAGAATCATGTATGTATATGGTTCTTGAAGACTACTAAACTAATTGATACTTTAGGTTGTTATCCAATATATATTACACCAATTTAATAATGTAGATATTAGATCTGTGTTACTGGAGTTTGGTAGTTACATTAGGTATCAGAGGAAGTTTATTAGAATTATTGGGAAAAAATGTAAATGAATGTAGATAACCTAAGAATTATGATAATACCTTATTATATTTGATAACTTTTACCATTATATGGATATTTATTTTATAGATCAATATTCAATATGAATAGGACCTAACTCGGTTATAGTCATTATTTAGTAATGGTTCATAATGGAAGAAAGAGAATCAATACTCTTAGTCAATGTAAGTATTTCCCTATTGAGAAAGCAAATAAAACTAGTATTGGAGATGATTAGATGATGGATATATTAGAGAATATAACAAGTGTTATGGATAATAGATTTATACATGTGAATCAACATTATGTTCCATGGAATGATACACATATAATGGATCATTTCATGTGACTTAACCCATCTTATTTTGGTGATCTACTAATCATTTGGATGCTTAGAAATGGATTTAGACATTGGAAATGATATTTATATCATTAGGATGAAATTAAAGGGAAAAGGTTATATAGGTACTATATTGTATTGGAGGTTATTTAGATCAATGGAGTACATTTTAATAAAATTATAGGGAGGAAGAATATATAGAACATATGTAATGGAGAGGCTTTGTAGTTACATTCCTTGATTAATATTTCCCCTATGAGTAACAAACTGAAATAAATAGAAAGTTCCTCAAATTAAAGAGAAAGGAAGAAGAAAGTGTTTTGTATTATGAGGAAACCATTTAAATTCTACATATTTATGCAAAAAAATTACATACATAATCCAAATAGAATGATTAACCATTTCACTGAAGGCCTTAAGTCAACCCTCAGAATGGAATGAGAATCTAAAACATTTTCAGCATATGATAAAATAGTATTAGGTGCCATCCAATATAAAGAACTTCATTGATACTATATATTCAAGGGAAATAAATTTGAGCATAAATTGTATGAGAAATAATAAAAAGGTAAATCATGAAAGAAGATTAATGGAATAAATCAATCTCTATCATGTGAACATTATTTCTAGAAATATCATATAAACAGATTTTTGGGAATGTATGTTTATAACAAATATAGAGATAAGTGTCACATGGATAATAAAAATAAGGGTAATAAATAAACAATTGTTATTCAGTGCCTTAACATTAAATAATGGGGCATTATTCTCACTAATGTTTCAATCATCATGGGAACCTACCACGGAATAGGCATAGAGGAGAAGGCCATGCTTATATGATCAATAGATCTGATATTAAATTTTATAATGTTGTGGGCGTAAGTAATTTAAAAATAGAATCAAATATATATAATTATTTATTTTATTCTGTATCTACAGACTCATTTATATCTTCTATGTTTTTATATAAAATTATATATTTCCTTAGAACCATAATAAGGGATTTTTCAGTCAAAACTCATAGTAAAATTTTACAGTAATAACTATGTATCAGTCAATTCTCATTATGACATGTAAAAATTCATTATTTACAAAAATTCATTATTTTTCCTATGGTTGAATTTAATATAAAACGTGGTATGGATTTTATTAAAAAAATATTATAAAAAAATTATTATTAAGAGAAGGAAATTATGATTCATGATGAGGATGATGAGTTATTTAACTATAGGGGGAATAATTCATATTCTGATTCATGTCTATATTTTTCCCAAGTATCTCGTATAAAAGAGAGTATTGATGATGATGTTTAAAAAAATACATGGATGAAAAAGTTAATCTACAAAATTAGGATGTACCTATTATACAGGAATAGATTGTTGTGTTTTTAAAAGAATTACATGGGTATACACAGTAATTTTAAATTTAGATTTCTATTGACATAGTAACTAATTTGACACCAATATTGAATAATCTATTTAGAATTTCAAATATATAATTAGTGGAGTTGATGAAAAAACTACAATATTTATTTGAAAAGGGATTTAAACTCAGTAGAGTTTCACCATTGGGATCCCACATTAATTTCTTAAGATGAATAATGTATCTATGCCATTGTGTATTAAAAATAGGGAAATTAATGGTATTTATATAATTACCAATTATAATCTTCCTCAAATTGATGAATTATTCCACTAAATTTGCATTGATCAATATTTTTCAAATATTGGCCTTCATTCTACGTATAATCCACTACAAGAAAATATGGAAGATATTCTAATTAAATCATTTCACACGAGGTATGAACATTACATTTTTAAAAATAATAACATTTATATTGATTAATGAACACTATTTCTTTATGGATATAATAAAAAGAGTATTCAATGAATATTTACATAATTTTTTTGGGGTATTTATTGATGATATCTTGGTGTACTATAAATGTTATGAGGACCAATAGAATCACATATGGATCATTCTTGAGACTCTGAGAGAAAATTGGTTGTATGTGAAATTTATTATGTGTGAATTATACCTTCAGAATGTTTCTTTTCATGGCCATATTGTCTCCAAGTATAAAATATCAGTTAATCCTACAATGAAAAATGCATTTAATGAATGAAATATTCCAATGGAAATAAGTGAGGTACATATTTTCATTGGATAGGTAGGTTATTGTATATGATTTTTTCAAAAAAATCCTAAGCAGGTAACCCATTAACCAAGAGTATACATAAAGTGGTTATGTTGACATGAATATAGAAATTTGAATAATGTTATGAAGAATTTAAGAGGTGATTGTTGAATGATTTTATTTTGACTATGTCATCTGGAAATGATTAATTTGAGATATATATTGATTCACCAAGAAAGTGAATTGGTTTTTCATTATATAGATGTCTAAATTTATTTATATTTCATCAAGGAAGATAAGAATCATGAACAATACTATCTAACACAAGAACTTGAGTTTCTAGTCATAATCTTTTCGTTGAATAAAAGGAGACATAATCTCTGTGGTGAATGTTGTGAGATATACATCGACCATAAGTTCCTAAAATACAACTTTTTCCTAGAAATAAATCAAATGTGTAAAATTATATGTGTTGAACTACTCAAGTATTAGTATTTCTCAATACACTACACACATGGAAGGATAATAAGTTGGAAGATGCATTAAGCTAGAAAGATCATGGAGTCCTGACCAAAATGATGATATTCATGGATATTATGTTATTGGATATAGTGAAGATGGATATGGTAATTATTATAGATGGGGGACCATCAATCCATTTTCAAATGACTTCAAAACCATATTTATTGAAAAATATTAAAATATATCTAATAATGATGAGAATTTCCAAAATAAAATCAATGTCATAAAATATGGGAAACTACTAGAATTTTTATTAGAAAATTGAGTTATATTATTTTGAAATAGGATATGTTATATATATATATATTATAGATATAAAATGTGAATTATTAGATGATTCTCATTACTCAAATTTTTCTACATACCCAGGTAGGAAAAAGATGTATAGTGTTTTGGAAGGATATTTTTATTGGAAAATATGAAGAAGGACATTTCTTATTATTTGTCAAGATGTTTGGTTTTTCAACAGGCAATGACTGAGAGGAGGAATGATAGAGGATTCATAAAACATATAACTATTCCTATGTTCAAGTGGAAATACATTACTGTGGACTTTGTTACTAGATTAAAAAATACTCATAGAAGTCATGAAGAAATATGGGTTATTTTTTATCAACATAATGGATCTATAAAATTATACACCATAAAAGAAGATTTATTTATGGAAAACCTTGGATGACCCTATATTAGTGATATTGTAACACATCATAGAGAACCCCAATCAATTATATCTGATTGTGATCCACAATTTACATCAAATAGTTTTTAAAAAGACTTCAAAATGATCAGGATATTGAGTTTCATTTGAGATATTCCTATCACCCTCAAATCGATGGATAGTTTAATAGGACTAATCAAATTTTATAAGATATATTGATGTAATTCTCACATGACATTCAAGGTAAGTGGGATTAATATATACTATTAGAGGAGTTCAACTCTAATAATTTCTTCATTTAAAGTATTAAAATTGTTCTATATGAAGCTATATATCTAAAGAGATGTTGTAGTACAATGTTATGTGATGAAGTTGGTGAAAGAAATATCGTGGGCCTAAAAATTGTAGAAGTGACATTGGAAATGATAATGACTATTCAGATTTGGATAAATCCTGTGAAGGGTGTGGAGTCGCATCACAAAAAGAACAATCACTGCTGGGGGAAATTCCCTATGGGATTTCCTTCCTTGAAGTTCTCAAGTGCCCAAGTCTGCAAAAAACAAACTCGATGAAGCCTTCACTTTGCAAGAAATTGGAAGATTGATTCTTTGTAGTTGAGGTTGATCTTGAGGCACTACAACAACACAATTGAATGTTTATGTACTTGACTATGGGTTTCATTTCTTATATCAAAGGAGATAAGACATGGTCACCCCTGGATATTGAACCATGGATTTCACATATCTTGGGTTTCACATACTAGAAGCTTGTCCCTATTGGGCAAGGCTATTTCCATATATTGTTAAGTTCACATGATGTACTTCATCGGGTATGTAAAATAGTCAACACTCATCTAAAACATTGTATTATCTGAATATCTAAATGGGATTATACCTTTAATCCAAATACCTATAAGAATAATATGGTGCATGTTTGGGTGCAATTACACAGACTCAATTGGTTCTTCTGGCACCCCCATGATTCGAAACGATATTTCCACTTTCATCAATACTGCTATAATAATTGATCAAAGGACTCTAAATTACAAGCATGGAATATATGTGAGAGTAATGGTAGAGGTAAATCTAGAATCCAAGATACTAGATTCTATTAACATCAATGATAATGAATATAATAGAGAGGTTCAGATCTAATATGTGTCCAATACACTATTTAGTGAACTCTATAAAATCAGTGGCCATCCCTGCTAAATTTTAGAGCGGTGAAAAGGAAAGTAGAACAACAAATGGATGATGATTGGATGCAATATTGAAGGAAAATTAATGAAAAATTCACTTCCTTGGAGAACTCTAAAGCACCCAATAAGAAATATGAAATATGGGTGAAGAATGAACCTCACTTGTGTAATACCTCATGTTCTAACTAGGATGAGCTGGTTGAGGATGAAGAAAATTCTACAATTGATCAACACATCTTAGATGACATTGAAAATATTGTTCTGAAAGCTTATGTGCAGTTTCAATTAGATCCAGTTTTGGAAGATCCATACATGCCCATCTCTATGGATGTTGGCCAGCATTCTCAAGCTATTGTTGATGCATATAGAAGGAATGCAGTATTCCCTATAGCCTTTGAGGACCCTGAGATACCTCTTGAAAATGCATGATGTGACTCGATCATGGATGATGGCCCCCAACACATGGACACTACAGGTGTGGAGCACCCCATGGATGCTTTAGAGGTAACCTCGCAAGTTAAGGTTATTGTTTCAAATGATACCTTAGAGGTAGTGGTTTAACCTCACATTGTCCATATGAATGTCTCTACTTTCTTACCAATAACAAAATAAAAACATCATTTTGAGTCTTCAAGGTACACCCTAATGGACAAACCCTTGAAATCCAAATCATTTAAAATAACCCAAATTATGTTAATAAAGGTACTTATAATAAATCTGGTGTTTCCTCTCTAAGTAATCACGTAATGAAAACCAGTCCAATCCCTCCTCAATATATTAGATGGTCAAGGATGAGGAAGGGCTCAGGTGGCTAGGAAATGAGGGTCTTAACTCCAAATGATGGTTCCAATGAATCTCGGCTCTTGTAATTGTTTTGGTATTTATAAACCTAACAACTGTATTATTTGGAAAATATTTCTTATGAATCACATTCAATTTTTTCTATTACTGATCCTAAAATCAATTTTTCATCAAAATTTAAGCATCGTTGTTATTATGGTTATAATTTCCTAGGTTTTTACAAAGGTGGTCTTGATATTGAGTTTCTTTGAATTTTTATCATTCCTTCTTGAAGTTTGTTAATGTGTTCAAAATCACTGAGTAGATGTTTACCTGTGACTTTTACTCTGATGGTTTACATGATTTTTTCACCATGATCTATGATCAGAATAGATTCCATGACTGAATACCCCATTGGCATGAATTTAATGTATTATCTAACAATATCTATAAGCCTTGGTTTGTGATTGGGTATTTCATTATGATTATTACTTCCAATGAAACTTTTTTCCAGTATCATGCTTCTATCTCCTCAAGAGAATTTAGAGCATCTATTGTGGATTGTAATCTTATTGAGATTAATCTAATTGGTGCAAGGTTCATAAGGTATAGAATACAATAAAACATTTTAGTTTCTAGAAAACATGATAATAATTTCACTAATATTTCTACTCTTGATAAATAGAAACCACTTCAATTATTACCTTACCCAATCTTAACTCAGATCATCATCCCATTCTTGTCAATATTTTAACCAAAAGCCTTAAAAAATTATACCATTAAAATTTTATATATCTTGGACCACAAATCCAGATTGTTCTAACATCATTAAAATTTATTTGGATATCATGAGGCATCATAATGATGCATTTTCATATATCAATAAATTAAAACACCTTAACCAATGCCTTAAAGGCTAGTGTGGTTTGAAATCTAAGCAACTTCACATGGAAAACTCGTATATTTAGAAGGATGTTAAAAAAATCTAAAACTTCAATACCATCTCTACGTTCACTTTTGATCCACTTCATGAAATCAACACATCCACGAACCTCAACTCTATTATCATTATTAAAGATATCATGTGAAATAAAATCTTCAAAACTAAATGGATTTTAGATGGCAATAGGAATAATAAGTTCTATAACTCACTTAAATGAATTAGGAATGTCTGTAGACATCTTTATTTTCATAGAGATGAAAACACCCTCATTAACCCTGATGAGGATATTTTTAATCATGTGGTATCCTATTTTCATAATTTGTCCAATGATTCAGATGTTAAAAAAAATCTTCTTCATCATATCATCCTGAATTTGGAGACTATAGAAGACAACTATTATCTTTTAAGTACACATCATGATCATGAAATCAAATACACAGTTTTTATCCTTAATCATGATAGTGCCTCAGGTCCTGATTGTTTCAATAATGGCTTCTTCAATCAATACCCCAAGATCATTCATATGGATGTTTTCAAACTTGTCAAAATATTATTTTCCAATGGTGTTCTTCCTCATGATCTAAATGCCCAATTTCTGAATTTAATTCCAAAAGTGGACAATGCCTATGAGATTCATCTTCTCTATCCAATTTCACTTATTTTCTCACTTAAAAAAATTATTTCAAAACTACTTTCTCATAGACTGGAAACCATATGAAATATAATTGTATCATGGAATTAATTTGGTTTTATCAGAGGTAGGTCTATACGAGATTGTATTTGTCGTGTCTCAGAGAACTAATATCCTTAATAATTCCACAAAAAGAGGTAATGTTTCCATTAAACATGAAATTAAGAAATCCATTGATACTATTGAATAGAGTTTCATTTTCAATGTTCTCAAGGGTTTTTGATTTAATGACTCTTTCACTGGTATAATAAACTCTTAATTTAATTTGGATTTAATCTCTGTCCTTGTAAATAGTTCCCGTAAGGGATTATTTAAATTCACCAAGTGTGTTAGATATGGTGATCCCCATTCTTCCAATATTTTTTCTATTGTGTAAGATTTCATAAGAAGGCTGCTCACTATCCTTGTTTAACAAAACAAGGTTAAACCTATTCAGGCTTTCAGAAATTTAAATGTGCCCACTCATCTTTTATATGATGATGACATCATCCTATTCCAACATGGGTATAAAAATAATATCCAAAAACATAAAAAAACCCGTTTCTTTATGAAGATACCTCTGGTCAATATATAAGGTGGAACAAATATTTTTTGTTCATTGGAAAAAAATTCCCTTCTAAAAAAAGATAACATCATAAATTATTTAGGCATTAAGGAAGGTTGTTTCCCTTTCACATATCTTCGAGTGCCCCTCTTGTGGGGAAGGCATAAATCCAAGTACATTCCAACCATTTTTGACCAAATTATCAATCAAATTTCTTCTTGGAAGGGTAAATCCATATGGCTGGAAGAATCTATCTTGTGAAATCAATAATTGTCTCCCAAATGGTCTACTATCTGATGGTTTAACAATGGCATACTTGTCTGATTAAAAAAATGAATGTTTTCATGAAAAATTTTGTTTGGACTGGAATCATGCTTGAAATGAATCTGGAAACCATTCCCTTGGATACTTGTTTTAGACCTTTAGATAAGGGTGGTTTTGGCATAAAAAATATTAGTCTTTTTAAGGATGTTCTTCAAGGTAGGCTCACTTGTAGGTTGCATCACAATAACTCTTACTTCACTAATTTTCTCAAAGAAGGATTCATTACTAATGTAAAGAATGGAAATTTGAATTATATCACATCTTCCATCAAGTCGTCCATTAGAAAATCCTTTACCAACATTATTAACAACTCTAGATGGATGGTTAGCTTTGATTCCTCCATGAATTGTTGGCTATAAAATTGGACTAGTACTCCTTTGATTTCCATGTTTCCCCCCAAATTACATACCAAATAACACAAACTCCACTATAAGGGTTGTTCTTAACTCCAAAAACATTCCCCTTCCTAAAAAAAACAGTAATGTTATTGGTAACTGTACCAAATATTACTCTAATGATTTCCTCATTTGTGTACCTTCATATAATTGAGTCCATGACTCCATCATTTTTTAAAATCATAATTTAATAAAATATGATTCTAGCTTTAGTTGGTTGAAATCCTTTAGAAAGCCTTATATTAATCCCTCGAGACATACTCTTGTTTGGAGTGTTTCATGTAACAGAGTCCCACTATTATTCTTCTCCAATCATTTGGGATCCAAAATTGATCTAAGTGTCACCTATGAAAAAAACATAGATAAGATACTATCCATCTTTATCTATATTTTGATACAACTTCAGTGCTTTGGAACTATATTTTTGAAATCATTGGTTGTAGATGGTTACTCCATGATTCAATCAGATCCCAACACCATTGTTGTTAAGATTTTGAATCTTCTCAACAAATAAATAATCTTTTATTGACTCATGTTGCTGAGCTTCTCCATGTGATCTGGTACAATTTAAATAATATTATTCTTAATAATTTATCATTTAGTCTTAATAAAGGTGAGACGTGTATTTTCGTTTACATTCATAATGCTGGCTCGATTCAGAAAGTTTTTTGTGACAACACTATTTTAGACATTGAGATCCCACACCATGCTCATATTACTGGTCTTTACAGCCAACATAGATGTACTTTTGAGGTATTCTGGTAACCCAAATTTCTTGGATGGATCAAATTGAATGTTGATGGCTCTTCTAATGGAATCCTAGGACCTATAGGATATGATGATATTTCCAGAGACTATCACGGCCTATGTCACGAATGATTCATTGGTGGCATTCATAGGTCATCGTCTCTGGATTCAAAAATTATGGGTTCAATTCACGATGTTGAATTTTCCAAGAAAAAAGGTTGGAACAATATTTGGATCAAAATTGAATCAACCACTATTGTCCTTGCAATTTAGAGGGGGTGATACATCCTTCCTGGCCATTCACTACCCATTGGATGAATTGTCTTTCTTCACTCATGGAAATAAACTACACTATCACCCATGCATTTTTTGAAGGGAAAATGGTTGCAGATTCCCTTGATAATAAAGAAGTTAGTCAGGACATAACTTGGTAGGATGATTTGTCTTGTGACTAGCTGTCTTTAATGAGAAAGACTGTAATAACATTACTTCATTCAAGATTATGTAATCATTCTTTTTTCTCTATTCAGTAATTTGTTCCATGGCCATTGACTAAGGCTCTACATTTTAAAAAAAATCATAAAGATTCAAAAATCAATATAATGACAACTGAAGGAAGGATTTAAATTTCCAAGTGGGAGATCATGTTTTCATGAATGTTTCTATATGAAAGGGTATTATTAGGTTGGTATGAAAGGAAATATTATCTATAGGCATGTCATAACTTTTTATTTTTTTCAAATAATTGGAGTTGTGGCTTACTATTTTGATGTGACACTAAGAATCTCTAATGTAAATGATGGATTCCATGTCTAGTTGTTAAGGAAGTACATTCCATACTCAATGCATATTCACATGTATAAGGAAATAGAATCAGAACTTGATTTATATTACTGTGATTGGCTTGTCGAGATTTAGGAAACTAAATAAAAAGATACGAGGATTCATAAGCCTCATCTATTAATTGAACTTATGAAAATTCATAATATAGAACACACAACATGGGAAAATTAATAAATTATGATGAAGAAATATCCAACTATTTTCTTGAGGGTAAATTTTTCATAATTTTCGAGATAACTACATATAATAGTAATAATTTCCTTCATTGGGGAATCTGTTGTTATTATCCATGAGATTACAACATTAATATTATACGTGGATGATTTTTGTGCTCACGTTATAAATTAAATGGAATGTTTTTCTAGTTTTTTACCATACCATTTTGGTTATAACTTATTTTCTAATGATATATTATGTTTTACGTAACCCTTTATGAGTATTTGATATTTCCCTTATTTTTTTTGATTTCCATGGTTAGGAAGAAAGAAATATTTGAATGAATTTCAAGGATTCCACACACTCTCTTTTTTATGTTTAATATTTTATATCTAGTGTAAAAATTGAATCAAGTATATATATGGTTCTTCAAGACTACTAAACTGATCAATCATTCAGGACGAGATCCCTTTTATCTTATGCCAATATGATAATGTATACACCAGTTCTATCTTAATAGGGATGGGGTTGTTATATTCTCACACACCGTTCATAATCAATAAAAATCCATTCATTATAATTTTAAAATACACCCCTAAAATTAATATTTCCATTTTTTAAAAAATAAATCACATGTAACCATAATAGATAATAATTTTATTTAAAAAAATTGAATTTAAACTAAAATCAATCTTTCAAATATTTTAAGAAGAAAAAACATTAAAGTAAAGGTAAATGATTAAAAAAACATTTATAATAATTATATTTTAATTATAAATGGTAAAAAAAATAATTTTCTATTTTCTATTTTTATTTTGTATCCTTATAAGAATCCAGTAATGAAAAACCTTAAAATCAATTAACAGATAGCAAAATAAAATAATACAATCATCAATAATTTCATCGCAATAGAGGTAAAATTTTGAAAAAATATAAACTATAATGACAATAATCAGACGAATGAAAATAAATAAATGTAATCATAATGATGAAAATAAAGTGAATAAAATTATATCATTATCTTGAGAGTGGCACTAGGGAAACACGTTCATGGAAACCAAGGCCCACATACTATCTTGATGATCTAACCAATCATAATAAATATGTGCAATTATTTGGGAGAGTAATCTCAATTCATAGAGAAAAGGAGTCACCCCAAAAAGTGACACCATAAAAATACCATTTCATGGTTTTATTAGTGTTTAACATAGTCAAAGGCTTGGTGAAATGAACCATGAGTATTAGTTTTTTTTAAATTCCCTAACCATGTACTCAAGTTCTAATGATCAACTAAAAGATATATGAGTACATAATCTTGAAACAAATAACAGGAAACTCAATTAAAAATAACACACTCCCAACTCTTATATAATAATTTATTAAAAAAAACATTTTAATAAAATGACACCATTCCCAGTGTAACCCAAAATCTCAAAATAGTAGAACCCAAGGTCTGAACATAAATCATGTTTATAATGTGACAAAGGAGCCTTTGATACCACTTTGAAAAACTCCAACCATTAAATTTCTTTATAAATTTTCTATATGGGACTTAAATATTTATAACATTGGATAAAACATAGAAATCAATTTTTTGAAAAATTAATGGATCAAACACGAATATAACACTTTTAAACCAAAAGGATACTCAATTACATCTAAAATGTAGTCAATGAACCCAATAAGAAACCGACACCATGGTTTAAAATTACACTACCCATCCTTATATTCAAACCAAATAGTAAGAATCCTAAAATGATTAAAAAGGAACAACAAATATCATTAAAAATCAAATCCCCCTTTTAAGTACCTATTTATTTTTTAAACTAAATTGGATTCTTAATTTATTACCTACAGATAAGTTCTCTATAACTCCCTTTTAAATCTGAAATTTTCTTAATGAAATCATTTAGGACTTTTATCTCTCACCCAGAGAGATTATGATTTTTTCGAATAATACATGTCTAAAATGACATTAAAATCTATTATTCAAGAAATTAAATGCACCAAAATTAGGATAAATAATCGTACATATCTTGAATTATAATAAATTATAACTGTAACATAGAATTTATTAAGCAAGAAATCAAGATATTTAATTCCATATAAATAATCAAGGAGAACCATACATAACACCAAAGGAAAAAAATTTCATTAGTGAAAATTACTCTGAGGGGTCTCATGATGAGCTCCACAAGCCTTAGTCCCCAAAATAATGATTATAGACAAACTCTGCCACCTAGAGTTTGGCTATAATGGACCTTAGGTAAGTTGAGAAAGAATGTGAAAATAGAGGAGAGGAAGGAAGTTAATGTTCAAAAACCTCAAATAATCCAATTGTAATGGAAGAAATCATGGATTCCCTAAAAAAGGAGGAGAGAGTCCTACATAGGTATATTCTTTTTCCACATCAAGCAAGTGTGGATAAAGGGGATCCCAAATAGATTAATATTAGAGAGGGGTATAATAAGAATTTTAATTTTTTTAAGAATATGTAGGTCACATGTTTTGACCACACGATTTACTAAACCATACGATAATCATGCTCCATTCACTAGAAACACTAAGGAATCCACACTATTTTCTATATGGTTAGTGAAACTATGTTCCAGCACTAAAAATAAATATTTTTTGGCCACATGATTCGAAATAAATATATTCCAATAGTGAGAATTCAATATCCCACTAAAACATTAGAAATCCCAGAAAATTCAACTTGAAACTCAATAAAAACGTTACAAATAATTAGATATATAAAATAATAGGGAAAGTGGAGGCTAGGGTGTGACAATTCTCTTTATCATACGAAAATTTCAGTATAAATTCATCAAATAATTTAATATAGGGAATCCCAAATTATTTTAGTAAGGAAGAGTAGTAAGAGGTAAAATTACATAACATATGAAAACTTACGGAAATCCCAGTCAAAACACCTATCTTAATCCATAAATATGCCCCAAATAATTAGTAGAAAAAATATATTGAAGACAAACATAAAAATAAGAAATATGAAGGTCACGACCTATAGTATGTCTTCATGCCATTTAAATTTTAAATTAACACAATGAAATAAAAGGAAATACAACATGGCACTAGGTAACTCTAAAATGAAGAGGTTAAAATGAGGAAATCGATCAAAGGGTTCATCATTGGATCAATAGGAACAATTATGAAAATATCAAAAAGTTTTAATTCTCCATCCTTAGTTACCCAGAGTCAGTGTATTATTTATTACACTGACATGATAACATGAAAATAAAATCTTGAAGGACAGTTTGTTTTATTAACCTTTGAAATAATCGATACAAACATATGTTTGACATTATATCTTGAAATGAAGGACCACATATTATACACATTGAAAACTATCATATCCATTAGACTATCACTGCATGTCTATCATAATACACTTTTCACATATTGGGAAAAATGAAACATAAGAAAGGGGTAATATCAGATGCTATGTAAGGATAACCAATATAACAGAAGTTATCATAAATAAGAAAAACATTCATTACAAGGCATAAAACTGAAACACAAGCCTTTTAAACTTCATAATTAGAACATTATGAAAATAATAAATCAAAAAATTACATTTAATCTTTATCATGGATATTCTGCTAGTTGAATAATCACATGAAATATCAATGAATAAACTTATAACGAGGAAATTCATAATATTAGACATCATAACCATACCGTCAATGCCTCATTCCAAGATCAATACCATACCGTCAAGGCCTCAATCCATGACGAATACCATACCATCAAGGCATTGTACAAAGACACTAGTTTTTTTCCTGAGACCAACTGATGCATAGAGGGGCTATAGAGGGCCCCACCCATCACTTACTAATACTAATGCATCAATTTTAAGAAAAGGTGAATCATAACATACATATTCGTATTAAAAATAGCATACAAAATCTTATTACTTTAACAATAAACCATTAATGGTATTAACATAGTAATTCCATAGTGAAACATATAATAATACCTTCAATACAATATAAAATATTTTATCATAATAAGTCAACCCAAAATAATCATAAAATCTATCAAAGTGTGTTGACATAGATGAAAAAATTTAATAAATTCACTAAAACTCTTTGAGTGAAATATAACTTTTAACGTTTAAACCATTTAAAAGATGAAAAATTATAAAAGAAAATATTTCAATTTCAAATAGCCTTATAATCATGTAAGGAAATCCTCAAAATTTTAAGGCCTTATAATGGTGGAAAATAGCTTCTTGCACCGTATACATTAATGAAACATTCTTTCCTTAAATATGTCGAAAAGATTATATAGTACCATGTTTGGAAAATGATCAAAATATTCCTTTCAAAACATTTTGTTGAAATTCAAACATGGTTAAAAATTACATTAAACAATTTTTGATAATATTATGAAATAAATTTTAAAAAACATTGACATGGATGATAAGGATGTCCCAGTAGGTACTTACATATTTGCAATCTCAAATAATAAAGTGATTTTGAAATTAACCCATACCCTTTACTTTTAATTAGTTGAGGATGGGCTATCCACCTTTATAATGGGTAAAACATGTCATTAAATTATAACATGACCATATACATATTTATGATATCATATATTATCCTCTAATATCACATTTTTAATAATATTTCAGTATTACCATTGTTTATAGTGTTAAGTGCTTCGTATTCACATTCTTATTTGGTCATGTATGTCTTGATTGTTTTGAATATGGTATATTTTATTCATATAAAAAATGAAATTAAGTTAATATTTATTATTATTAATTATCATATAAATTTTATAATTATTCTTTAATGGTTAAGTTAGATAATGAATCTCATCGCGTCGTGGTGACGGTAGGCCGTACGAACACACGAGCGATGATATCATTCCCTTAATAGTAAAATGGTATGTATAGGAATGGTATATTAAATATAAATAATCATAATCATGTTATATTAATTATTTATTACAATCATATTCATCATTATTCTGATCCCTATAAAGTAGTGATGGTTAATAAATTACACCATGGTGTGGAGATGATAAGCCGTACACACACACACATGGTGATATTGTTATTTGAATGACATATAAAATGATCAATGTCATTGTCCCGTGATTATAATAACATATAAGTATATTGATGATACTATATTTATTATTTTTATATGGAAAAACATAGAAATAAGAATAATAATATGATAATTTCTTTAAAAGAGGTGATATAACAATTACATATTTTTCTGGTGTCTCCTTTTGGTTTGCACAAAAGGGCTCCATAAGATGAGTTTCTGCCCAATGTGTGGCCTCTAGTATGAAGTATGGGATTTTAGGAGAATAATTGAGCAACATTTGGTCATGAAAAATGGCTTTGTATGTGTGAAGTAAAGAATAGGATAAGTGCCCTTTTATAAGATAGGTGACGATCACTTTTGGAATATCTTAAAAAATTAATTTATTATAAATTTATTTTCGTTTTAAAATAGATATAATGTTATTTATTTTGAATCTAAGAAGATTATGGGTCGAAATACTATTATAAAAATTTTTTTTACAAAATTATACATCATGAAATTATCCTTAACATTTAGTTTTAACCCATAGTTAAACATTTTAACTGTTATCATGTCTTCTGGTATTTTCACGCTATAGGTTTTATATAGTTACTATAAAATACCAAACTAACCCAAATTGTATAATATACGACATATTTTATAATATATTAATCTTTTTTCTATTATCTATATTTTTAAGAATTTTAAAACCCTATATTAGGGATTATTTCCTTTAAAGTATCATTTTTGTCAATTTCGATACTATTCGAAATATGAATTATTCAAAATATCCAACAAATATGGTAAATTCAAATAAAGACTTATAATATGTCACAAACATGTCTATGTTTTCTATAAAAATAGTATATGTCTTTTATTAAGTCATATTATACTTTTTAAATATTTTTAATATCCTTTAATAGATTTTTCCTTTAATAATTCAATATTACATCATTATTGTGTCACTATTTAATTTAACTATTTATTTAATAAAATTATAAAAAAATACCATTATATATATAATGATTTTATATTTTGAAATTATATTTATAGTAGAATTTATCTTCGGTATAACATTATAAAAAAATGGTTTAGTTTTTAAAATTTGAATATGACATTTTTTACTCTTCATTAAATAAAATATAATAAATGTCTTAATCTAACACGGGTGGACTAAAAAAGATTATAATTTCTAACTAATTATTATTTTTATTAAAACAAAATTATACAAAGATATTTGGACAATTGTTATTATAATATTAGAATATTAGAATATTTAGTTTACCTTTATTTTTTGTATTTTCCATTAACAATGGTAAATAAAATCCAAAAGTAACTATTAAAAAAATATTTTTATCTTATTAGACCTCACATTAAATACTAATTAAAACAATGAATCTCCATTTCTAATATTCAATTATTAGAAGTGGTAAAATTATGTTTAATGAAAATCCTGTAGATGTGGCTAGAAGGAGGGTACAAGAGACATTGGAAGGATTAATTATTTTTTATATTTAATTCTAATATAAAATGATTTTAGTGAATTATATTGGATTAATATGTTTATTATTTATATATTTTAACATTAAAATCATATATAGTAAAATAATTATTTAAATTAAATAGTATATTTTTAACAACAATACTACATTTTTAACTATTAATCAAAAATTAATACTTTTCAGAATATTACAAAAATTTCACCCTAAGATAATTTTGAAATTTAAAAATAAAAAATTAAGCCTATATTGAAAATTAAAATATATAAATTTCATTATTTTTTTAATACTAATAGTTACCAGTTTTAAACGGCTAGCTTGAATGGTCAAGGTGCGCTCGAACTCGTTGTTGTGTGTAACACAAGCTATTGAATAATTAAAATGATGCGTACCATGGAAGATTTTGGTGTTACATTATTCCCTACTTCAAATAATTTCATCCTTGGTATTTATATAGTTTCATCTCATAAAAATATTTTGGTGGGTTTTTATCATAAGTCTTTCTGGTTCCCACGTCGCCTCTTCAATTTTATAGTTTCCCAAAAGAACCCATACCAGACGAGTCGTTTGATTTCTCAACATTTTTTCTCTATTAACAATAATCTTGATAGACCCTTCCCAATAAGACATAGCATGTTCCAATTATATTACATCACAGTTGAGTACATGCGTTGGGTCTAGAATTTATTTCCTTTACATTGATATACGGAACACATCATGAAAATTGGAGTGATTTGGATGCATTTCGAAACAGTAATATACAACTCAAATTCATTCTATAATTTCAAAAGTTCCAATATAATTAAGACATAATTTACACTTCTAACTAATTCATATAACACCCTTCCATGTAGATACCTTCTAGAAAACATGATCTCCCATTTTAAATTACAAAAATATCCTTTAGTTGTTTGCATTGATCCTTAACCTACTTTGAGCTTTTTGGATATGGGTCTGAATAGAGTTTACCTTTTCCTTCATTTCCTCAACATGTTATTGGACTATGAGTTTTGTTTCACCAGAATCATCCCAACAAGCTAGAATATGAATTCTCTATACATATAACACTTTATATGGTGACATGCGTATATTTTAATGGAAGCTATTGTTTTACGAAAATTTCACTACACGTAAATACTGATCCTACATACCATGAAAGTCAAGGGAGAAATATATCAAAATGACTTTTAAGGTTTGAATAGTACTTTCTGATTTTACATCAGTCTGAGTTTGGTAGGTAGTTCTCAAACAAAGCTCAATATCTAGGGACTTCAGAAGACATTTCCAGAATTGTGATGCTACATTTAAATCCCATTCAAAAATGATCGATAGGGGTACACCATGAAGTCTTACAACTTCATTAACAAATATTCTTTCTAAACATTCGAGTGGTATATTTGTTTGAAGTTATTGGTATCCCCATGAAAAATTCTATCATAATATCATCCCATATCTACATTGGTATTGGAAGAGTATGCATGACTCATCTTGGATGTTGCCTTCCTGTGTTTACCTATTGAGAAACCAATCATCTCATCACATAATCAACAATGTCCCTCTTCATGTTGTCACACCAAAAATGTTCCATAAAATCCATGCACATCTTAGTGTCAGTAGGGTTTATAGATAAATTAGAGCATGGAGAATCATCTAATAATTCCCTTTTTATATTAGGTATAGTAGAAACACAAATCCTTTTCCAAGATTTCAAAATAATATCTTCAAATATTAAGTCAATCAACATCCATCATTCGAAAAATTAATATTATTCTAAAGCTTATCATCTTTATATTGAGAACATATTATCCTTTCTAGTAATGATATTTTTTAAACCATTTAAAAAAGTAATAATGTCTCACCTTCCAAAATAATTCCCATATCTATATTTTCTAGATCATTAAAAATAAGATTATTTCAACTCGAATTTTGTTTAGAACTCCATGGAATTTTTTATGCAAGGAATCTACCACCTTATTTTCCTTCCCTTGGTGATAGTGTATTGTACTGTCATAATCCTTGTGTAGCTCAAGCTATCTCTTTTATCTCGTGTTGAGTTAAATTTTGAGAAAATATATTTTAATCTTTTATGATCAATACATATCTCACATCATTCACAATATATATATTCTCCATATATCCTGAGAAAATATTACTACTGCAAACTCCAGATCATGTGTTGGGTAGTTTCTTCCAAAAAAATTAGTTTCCATGATGCATAAGAAATAACCCTATCATTATTCATAAGGTCACAACTGAGTCATTTCCTTGATTTATTACTATAAATAACAAACCCATAACTCATAGATGGTTGATTCAAGATAATATCATAAAATAATCACCCCATAACTTATTGAAATCATTATAAAAAATCATTTCTCAAAACAAATTTATCCCCTTTATGTGTGATCATGGTTAACATGTTTTCTAATCGGGTAAAATTTTGTATGACACAACAATAGTAACCTCCTAAACAAATAAAACTATATACCTCGGTTAAACTCATCGATGCTATCCATTCATGGATTACCTTTATATTTTCATGATCAATATGGATTCCATCCATTTAACTATATTTACATGAAAATAAATTTCCTAAATCAATAATTCACCCTTGATAAACATCCCATCTAATTCATTTCTTCTAAGAGTTTACAGAAAAATTTTTAAGTGGTCCTCATGGTCTTTGTAGCATTTGGAGTACACCAATATATCATTAATAAATATAATGAAAAAAACATTAAGATACTCCTTAAGCACTCTATTCATTACATACATGAAAATAGACGGTGAAATTTTCAATCCAAATGGAATTACCATAAATCCTTAATGACCATACCTCGTTCAGAATGTTGTATTTGGAATATCATCTTTTTTTACACCCAATTGATGATATCTTGAACGAAGGTATTTTTTTTAAAATATTTCACTCCATGATGTTTATCAAATAAATCATAAATGTGAGGAAATGGATATATGTTATTTATTATAATAATATATATTTCTCTATATTGAATACATAGCCTCATTGACCCATCATTATTCTGAATAAAAAGAACCGGGAAACCCCATAGAGAAACACTATGGTGAATAAATCCCTTATAACTCAACAACTATAGTTGTTTATTCATCTCTAATAATTCCATAGTGGTCATTATGTAAGGAGTCGTTGATATTTTTCATGAATCATGGATTAAATCATTAGAAAACTCAAATTCACTCTCTCAGAGGTTTCCATGTAATGATTTTTGAAAAACATAAATGTATTCATTTATAATAGGTACATCTACAATTTGAATATTTATTTCATCATCCCATGATGTTATTTCCTCTACTAACCCAAAAATATCATTCTGTAAAGCTACTGGGGGTGGATTACTTTAAGATTCATTTGATAATTTTTCTAATCTATAGATAATAGATTCTACATGATCCTCACAAATCATAACATCTTTCTTTTTGCAATAATTGTTAACATAATATTTTGAAACTGAATCCCTACTGGGTATTATATCAAATTAGACCATAGGTATCATAATAAAGTGAGTATATAATGCACATTTATATGCTATAATGGAAACTATATGACCTAAAATTATTGCAATGAGACTTACCTTAGGGTTGTTGATAGAAAACTCCCTTGTTAAAGTGAATTGTAAATATCTATTTTTTAAATCAAAATGGGAATATATAAAGGAATGTGAGGATTCAGAATGAAATTAATATTTTCCTAAATTTTAGGATATGATTATAGAACCTGTCACCACGTCATTTATTTCATCAACATTAGTAGTTATGATTTCATAAGCTTGGCCTATCTCCATTGGAAATTATTTAGTAATGTTTCTTTGATGATGAAGAAAGTCATTTGAATAATATCCAATTTCATCACAATTATACCATTCAACATTGTGACCTCTTTCTCCCCCCTTAAAATCACAAGCACAGTTGTATTTTTTCTACACACTTATAAAAAACTCCCATCCTCTTTAGGCAAGTACCATGGTATTTATTCTCCCAAGTACTACAAGGTGGAAAATCAGATTTTCCATTGTTCACCTTACTTCAATCCCAATATTGTTTAGAGGCCTTATTATTATCTTGATTCCAATTAAATTAATAAGTCTTATAGAATTTTGTTCATTCTTTATAGCACATGAGACTATATCTTCGTATTATTGGATGTATTATGAGAGAAAATCCTGTTAGAGGAATGGTTTCAACCCATCAATAAATTGATAAATATTACATATTGGGTTATGTATATTGTTTGCATCATGACTTTCAAAACTTTTGAGCATAGCATAATAGTTTTCCACATTGTCATCCTCTTTTTTCCTCAAACATAGAAATTGACTTTCGATACCAACTCACTGTTCATGAGGAATGTATTTTTCTGTTAAAATTTCATTAATCTCCATGAGTTTCATATTTTATAATTATTTACCCTAATTATTTTCTATTAATGACCAACATTGATCTGTATCACCTAAGAGATGATATACTGCCATGATGACATTTTCACTTTTGTTACTTCCAAAAGCAAGAAATAATTTCTCTGAGGAACATATCCTTTGCCCATATACTAATGGTTTTTGGAGTCCAATTGAATGTTATAGGTTTTTGTCTCGTCAATATGTCAATCATTGATCCTCAGTATTGTGGATCAAGGTACTCCATACGAGTAAGGTTATTATTCATAACCTGATTCAACTATCCATGTCTGGTTATAAACTATTCAATTTCAATTGTATCACCAACTCCGCTAAGATTATTTTTCATAGGAAGGAAATAACCATAGGGATTACATGTGTTGATTAAATTTCCCTTTATTATTATAGTCAACATTTCTAAATAATGGAATACACTAGATTAGGCTATTATCATAATGAATAATTCCAAACTAGTAAAATACTAATAAAAAATTGAATAACATATCCACGTCTAATCTATAATATTAAACATCTTTCATTGGAGAAATAGTTAATCATAAATCATTCATAACGGTTTCTAAAGGAAATATGAATTATCCTATTAATATCTCTTGGTACTGTCAAACTAGGTGCGTAGTAAGGCCCATTGTTATGCACCAGGTTACCCCAAGTCAATCCTAGAAAACATTTCTGGAGTTATTACTCCTAGTCGTATCTATTCCAGAACAAGTCCATATGTAGTATCCAGATAAGAATATATTCACATGGAATACCCACCTAATCTTTATATTAACAAAATTCTAGGATGTTCTTTTATAGGTTTCCTCAATGTCTATCCCATGGAAACATTTCCAAATCAAGTTTTATTCTAAATCTTGTTTCCATGGTTTGTAGTAAACATCATTTCATTCCATCTGTAATGCCACATCCCCATTTTCCCAGTGTAAGTGCATTATTTTATTCAATTGGAATGATCACAAGAAAATAAAACCCTGAAGGACTTATCAGTTTAGAAGCCTTTGGAATACTAGATACAAACATAAGTTCTACATTATATCTTGAAATGAAAAACAACATATTATCCCCTTTGAAAACATTCATATCCCTAAAAATATCATCACACGTGAATCATAATATTATTCTTAACATCTTGGGGAAAAAACAAAACATAAGAAATGGGTGAGATTAGATGATCAATAAGGATAATCAATATAGTAGAAGCTATAATAAATATGAATAACCTTTTATGGAAAATTATAAAACTGAAACATAATCCATTTAAACAAAACGTTCAGCACGATATATAAATAATAGAAAAAATAATTCCATTTAAAATTTCAGATGATGATTAAACGAGTAAAATAATCACATTCAATATCAATAACTAATCTCATAATAAGGAAATGCATAATCCTAGACATCGTAACCATACCGTCAAGGCCTCATGTCAAGACTGTTACCATAACTTCAGGTCCTTATGCCAAGATAGTATTTTGTATAATGATACCTACTGATGTATAAATGGTCTACAGTGGGCCCCTCCAATCACTTACTATGTCCAGTACATTCTTCATTTGAAAAGGTTGTTACATAACATAAACAAATGTATTAAAATTTGCATAAAAATGATAATATGGTAACCGAAAACCAAAATTGTAAAAAAATAACACATCTACAGTCAAATATATCATAAAAACTTCAATAATATATTGATGAATGTTTATAATATGTCAACCTAAAATAAGAAAAAAATCCATCATATGATGTTGATATAGATGAAAATAATTTAATAAATTCAATAAATTTCTTTGAGGGTAATTTAACTTATTAACATTAACATATTTAAGAAGGTGGAAATTTATAAAATAAAACACATATTTTGAATATAAAAATATAATATTGTAAATAAATCATAAAAATTTTAAGGCATCATAATGGTATAACATAACTTCTTGCACTGTATAAGATAAAAACATTCTTTCGTTGAATATGTTGAAAATGTTATAATGTTCTTTTTTTGGAAAACGATTGAAAGATTCTATTTAAAACATTTTGAAAAAAGGTAAACATGGTTAAACTGGAGTTAAATTTTTTTGATAATATTTTTAATTTAATTTTATGATACAAGGACATTGATGATAATGATTTCCAACAAGATAATTACATATAAGCAATCTCGGATAATAACGAGATTTGGAAATTAACCCTTAACTTATACTTTCTTTTATTTGAGGGTGAGTTAACCTCCTGAATAATGGTTAAAACATGTTATTAAATTATAAAAATAGCATATCCATATCTATAATATCATATATTATCCTCTTATATCATTTTGGTTATAATATTTCAGTATTACCATTGTTTCGGGTGTAAAGTCCTTCATTTTCCCATTCTTATTATGTCATGTATGTCTTGTTTGTTGGGAATAAGTTATATTTTATTCATATTTAGAATTAAATTATGTTTTAAATTATTATTTTTACTCATTATAATAATTATATATTCCTTATTGAATGGTTATCTTGGAGAATGAATCTCATCATGTCGTGGAGACGGTAGGTTTGTATGTACGCACACGCAAAAATATCGTTCACTTAATGGAAAAATAGTATGGAGTTGGATGGTATATTAGTAATAAATAATAAATATCAATTTATTTTCATTATTTATACCCATTATTCAAATAATTATACCCATCTAAATATGGTAGTGTGGAATAATAAATTACACCACAGCGTGGAGATGATAAGCCGTATGTACACACACATTGAAATATTATTATTCGTATGATAGATAAAATGAGTAAAATGGTTATACCATGATTATAATAACATATAATCATATTGAAGATACTAGATTTATTATTTTTATTTTTATAAAAAATAGAGAGTGGAAGTAGAAGAAAAAATGATTTTAAATGAGGTTATAAAACAATTATCTCTTTTTCAGGTGTCTCCTGTTGTTTTGAACAAAACGACTCCTTAGGATGGCTCTCTACCCAATGTGTTGCCTCAATGTTTATGTGACGTAGCATTTGGGAATAAGTCAGAAGGGGTTGTATGAGACAATGGGATTTGGATGTTTGAATTTAATATATGGAGAAGTGACCTTTTATAAGGGAGGTGAGGGGCCCTTTGGGATATCTTAAAATATTAAATTATTATGATTTTTTTCACATTCAAGTAGATAAAAAGTGATTTATTTTGAGTATAAGATGATTATTGGTCTAAATCATCTCTTGAAAATATTTTTATCAAATTTAGGTCCTGAAATTAATCTTATCTTTTTGGTTTAACCCTTAGTTAGATAGTTTAACTATTACCGTGACTTCTTGTATTTTTAAAATATAGGGTCAATACAGTTACTATAAAATTACAAATGAACCAAAATTGGATCATTTATTAAATATATAACACTACCGTAGTTAGTTGGACAAGTATTAGATTTTTTTTTCTAATTTTATAAAATTTATGTAATTATTATTAATTTTGAAGTATCATTTCTGTCATTTTTGATACTATTCAAAACTTTTATTTTTAAAAATAACAAAACTATATGATCACTTTGAAATAATACTTCAAATATGCCACTAACATGTTTAGGTTATCTATAAATTTTTTTATGTCATTAATTAAGTAAAATTATATTTAATTTAATATTTTTGACATTAGTTAATTGATTTTTCCATTAATAATTGAATTACTATATCATTATTTCGTCACCAATTTATATATTTATTTATTAACTAAAATTATAAAGAAATACAATTATTTAGATAAAAATGTAATATTTATAAATATTTATTACAGTCTAAATTATCTTATGTATAACCCTATATTATAAATGGTTTGTTTTTAAAATTTGAATATATAATTTTTAACTCTTCTTTAATAAAATTTATAATAAATGTCTTAATCCAACACAAGTGGCATAAAAATAACATTATTTAGAAATATGGTTGATTTGGGTCGAAAAAAACGTATCCAATGAAATTAATAAGTGGTTAGGTTAAAATTATTTTATTATAATATGAATTTTACCTTAAATAACAATACTTATCATTAACCGTGGAAAATAAAATCCAAAATTTTCTTTTCCCCAAAAAATATTTAGGTCTTATTAGATCAAATTTTTAATACTAATTACAACCATGTATGTAAATTTTTTAAATTTCTATTCCTAAAAGTGATAAAAATACATTTAATGCAAATTGTATAGATGTGGCTAAAAGGTTGGTAAAAGATACATTCCAATGTTTAATAATTTTTTATCTATAATTATATTATAAAATTATTCCAATGAACTATATTGGATTTTTAAATGTATTATTTATCTATTTTATTTTTTAAAAACAATTTACAGTAAATTATTTATTTAAATTAAATAGTCAGTTTTTAACAAATAATGTAACTATTCATCGAAAATTAAAACTTTTCATAAAATTAACAAACTTTTACTTAATATTATTTTAATATTATGAATTTAAAAATGATGACTATATTGAAAAATAAATATTATAAATTTAATAATTTGTTTTATACTATTCATAACAACTTTTTTAAACCACTGGTTTGAAAGGGCATTGTGCACTCGAACTCGATGTTGAGTGTAGAACAAGCTATTGAATTATTTAAAAGAAAGCATACCATGGAATCTTGTGGTGTTACAAAAAAATATAATCATTGAACATTTCAAAATACAACAACAGGAACTCGCAGACTAATAACACAAATCAATAGAACAAGAAGGGAGGGATAGAAGAAAATTGAAGGAAGAGGTGAACCTCAAACATACTCCTCTAGATTACTACCTAGATCCCCAACATGATAATTAAATTTACGGAAAATTATAAAGGACTAAATCAACCAAAATAATAATATATTATCAAAAGCATTAAATAGGGGGGGGGGCTTAGAATATCTAATAGAATGAAAAAGAATAATACATGTGTTTTCTCAACATGGGATAGATGACCATAACCAAAACTAATAGAAGAGTATTGGGTTGGTATCTCGATATAAACCTCATCTCCATATCCGAACAGATAATTTCATCACATGAAGATATACCATATGATAACACTCATGCACTAAATTCAAAATGAAGGCCTCATTGTAAATCAAACCATTCATAGATTCATTAATCACTGACATCAGAAGAATGAACAAACATCATGTAATAAGAAAAAATATAAATCAAGAACACTTTGGTAATGAAAAAAAATCAAGAATTATTTAGTACCCCAATTCCAATGGGAGTCTTGGTAGGTATTGTAATTTGGCTGGTCCACCTCCAAACCATGGAATACATTATATCAAGGTATTTCACAAGACTCCTAAGATATATTTAAAAGGATAACTTTTAAAAAAATGACTACAAGGTGAAACCAAATTAACATAAAAACACCTTAATGTAATAAATAGTATAATAAAAACCATATATAAAATCTATATTTTTTTTGAATATTTATGAAATAGAGGTCAAAACAACACACACTATTTTTAAAACCATAAAAACCAAATTTTATGTAAAACACCACAAATAACAAATTGAAGTCATTTTGTAAATATAAGATACCAAGTTCATTTCAAATCAAATGAACCACTGATGTAAAAGAAAAATCTAGGGATAAAATAATAATCACTACTAAATAAATAAAAACATTGTGGAATATTTTAATGTATATTTCAAAATTTCTATATATCATATTTTTTTACAAAAATAATTCGTTAAAGTCACAATTTTATTTTAAAAATCATTTTTATATACCAATACATGAATCCCATTTGAATTAATTTTAAAAAATTCCTTTATAAATTTCAAAACAATTCTTTAACCTTTTAAAACCAAGAATTCCCATCAATACTATAAGTCAGACTAGACTTTACTATAAAAATACTTCAAAATAAGTTTATTAATTACCTTATTATTTTCAAAACCATAAAACCCCACATATAATCACTTATCTATTTTACAATTCATTTATTGGAAACATTTTTCAAATACAAAATATCCAATTCATTTCAAATAATTTTATATACTCATTATTATTTTTAAATATTAACCCTTATCATTGACATCATGATTTTTAAACACATTCATAAATAGAATCAAATAATATAACATTAAAACCTCATAAAAACTTTTATTAATTCACCATAATAAAAATAAATCATTATTTAAATTGATTCATATGAGAAAAGGGTCTAAAACAATGTTAAATGTGGGGTTTGTGAATGCACATGATTTAGTGTGTCCTGTAACAACCATGTGGCAATCAATTTTTTATCCCAAAACCATGTGCCCATGATTCACATGGCTTACCAGATTGTGCGATATAACTGTGGACATATATTTTGGCTCCCATTTTCACCAAAAAACATGAAAAATTCCTAAAACAAATCAGAAAACATAAATATGATTCAAAAAAATCTATTAAACAAAAAATAAACAAAAATAAAATATGGAAGAAGATAATAACTATGATCAAAACATAAAAACCAATATAAACACAACAATCAAAGTGAATGAGATTCTGTTAGACTCTCCTTACACATAACACTTGAAATCCGGCATTCCTATCACAAATATACCTTCAATTCCCCAATAAAAAGGGAGATTGGATACTGTTTTGTCATAAACCAACCCAAGACTCCCCTCAACTAATGAGATGGAATTTGGTAAGGTCTGATAGGTATTACTAACCCCCATGAGCTGGTTATTATTTCCAAAAGTTGTATATTGTTTTGTTTAATGCATATTTTTGTTAAAGAACATGATAATGATATAATTTAATTTAATTTGATGGTCAATAGTGATGAATATGCGTACCAAAAAATTAATGATAATATGTTTCTATGATTAACACACTAAAAATGAGAATATAATAGGTCCTTGGTCTAAGGCCCTGACCTTAAACCTGACTTAATATTGAATTAAATGAATAATTCAAATTGAGGATCTTTTCAGGTTTAGAGTTTTATAGAATTAGAACATAACTATTACATCTCAAAAGATTACAAAGTAGACACTTCTACTATGATTCCAAAAAAAAAAACTTAAAAAGAAACATGTCTCGTTCCATGTTTTATATAGATTGAAATTCCCTTGATCCCATCCATGATCTTATTCCAAATTAAGTCCTATGAAAAACATTTCAAAAAAACATGGGGTGAGCATAAAAATCTCAGTAAGGGATACACAAAGAATGAAAACTGTTACTTTTTCAAACATCACATAAACCATGTATACTCTATCAAAGTAATACCTTCACCTTCATGAAGTAGTAAAAACTCTTCACTAAATAAAGTATCATTACCTTCCTTTTCATAACCAAAGGATTACCATAAAACCCATATAAAGAACACATAACATATATAAAGGTAACTTGGGACATAAACATACTTAAGTGAAATAACCACACGGTCGACTTCCACACATATCACTTAATGAAATAGACAAACGGCCAATTTCCAAAACATACATAATGGAATAGCCATACGGTCGACTTCCATACCAAATGAATTGGAGGTTATAACGTAACCACCCATCCTGGTATTCACGGCACCACCCGTCATATGGTTTATCACGTAACCACCCGTCAAATGTCCAAGTACCAATATAAAATCATAAAACATAAAACCAATATAAAGGAATGATAACATTTCCACATTTCAATCACAATATATCATAATAGAATCTTTTATCAAAAAAATTTTCAATACCAAAATACATAAAAGAGTATATGGTATTTATTTTATTTTTAAAACACTACGGCTTGTTGATGAAGCCAAAGACCAAATAAGACTCGCGGTGGAGGAAAAGGTCATTGTCACCGCGTACGTTAAAAAAACATTCCTTTTTTTCATTTAGTAAAAAGCTTCATAGAAAAATATTCCTTTTGTATAAAAGTAAAAGTCAAAGGGTTTTATACACCGTATAAAAAATGTTTTGTATAAAATGAAATATGCCTCAATGAAAGGAGATTGAGATGAAGTCGCTTACCTCGGGTCCGACTTGACTCGATCGTTCTTTAAAGTCCTGAATAATAAACTTGAGTTAATTTATATTTTCGTAAGAACCTTTCACAAATTCATTATTCCTTTAATATCACTTATTTCCATGTTATAAACATTATTTAACCATTTAAGTTAATAATGTTTGTTTTTTCGATATTCGGTTCTTAAGTCGAAAGTGGACTTCTTACAATTACATGTTGTTCGTATGGTCAAAGGTTCTTTATATCCAGAATGACATTCCTGATTTTGATATAATATATATCATATATATCCAGCATGTACATTTATTTATAATATTACATAATCATTTATAGGTAAGAAATGAAATGCACCGTTCATGGAGATGGTAAGCCGTACGTACGCATGAACGCTACTTTCATTTTATGTCATATTAATGGAATTAAAACTAAATGAGAGGTATGTATATTTTAATTCCAGAATTATATTCATCATTTAGATATATCATTCATTATATATATCCATTATATACATGTACTTTTAATAGTACATTACATTTGGGGATAAGAAATGAATTGCACTGTTCATGGAGACGGTAAGCCGTACGTACGCATGAACGCTACTTTCATTTTTATCTCAAACTTTAATGGAATGAAATAATAATGATATATAGAAATTTTATAATTCCAGTATAACATCATATATAATAACTTTAAGTCCATCCTTTACACGTCCCACATATGGCATTAACGAATCACATCACTTTGAGGGGGCGGTAGTCCGCACATCCTTAAATGAAAATATCGTGGTTACCCATAATGGAAACCATAAAGGTATGCCCAAAATGAAAAATACAGAAGCATAAGGAAAACATAAACATATTATATATCATATATAAATATATAGTCATCTTAATGGCCACCTTTGAAGGTGTTAAAAGAATGTTGAACAATCATCGTTTCGGGAGGCGGAAATTCGCCATCCACGGAAACAGTATGTTCTTTAACCATTAGATGTAGGTGTGTGTAAGTGTAGCTAGATTAATTATTATGACAAAATACTAGTATATTGAGGTTACTTTATTTGGTACAAAAGAAAAGAAAAAAAGAGTTTAGGGGGTTGGAGAAGCAAAATAAAACAATAGGACTCAAAAGAATACATTACCTTAAAATCGGGTAACTCTCTTTGATTTGAGCTCAAAGGCTTCCTTGGGAAGACGTATGCCCAAAGTGAGGCTTCAAGGACTAATAGAGAGATGTGGGGAGCCAAAATGGGAAGGGTTTGGCCGAGCCAAAGGCTTTGGGAGTGTGGGTAAGGAGGTAGAGGTGGGGGCCTTCAATAAGAGGAGAGGAGGGGCACTCTTGGAAAGTAAAGAAAAGTCACTTTATTTTAAATTTTCATTCGGATTTAAGAGGTCCCAAATTGATGTATTTAGAGGATATAGTGATAAGGGTTAGAACTCTACTCATAAAATAGGGTTTGGACATGTTTAGGTCTTGGATATAACATTATCTTTCCATTTTATTTAAATCGTTAAATAATGAGGTCATCGATGCATCATCATGATGTCATAAATAATTTAATCTATATAATGTCTAGAAATTATAAAAAAATACTATGATGTAGGAAATCGTTTTATCTTTCCAATTACTATTTATAGTCAAACTTCTGACTTGTATAACCCCATGTAAAAATTGTTTTAGTAAAACATTTCATGTGTGTGTCATTTTTACTTTAACATTAAATAAAATGTTATTTATGTCATTTCCCAACCAAAGTGGCTCAATGGGGTCCCCAAGTTGACACATGGCTTGTCTATCTCGGCCATGACACATCCAATAATGGTAGGACATGTTTCAAGCTCATCTCATATTATTAAAACATTATTTATACCTTAAACTACACTAATTACCTCTAATCGCGATTAAAAACATAATAAGTTACTATTCACCAAAAAATTATTTTAATCTCATTGAACCACATTTTACTTCTTAATGACAACCATGTATGTGGTATTTTTGAAATTCAAAACACAGAAGTGGTAAAATTTCATTTAAATGAAAAATCAGTTTTTATAAGTACCACTTAGTGGTTTCACTATTCATCAAAAATTGATGTTTTTCAGAAAAATACCAAAAATTCACCCTAAGCTATATTTGATATTCTGAATTCAAAAATGAAGTCCATTTTGAAAAATTCACAACATATAAGTTGAATTAATTAATTTAATAATTAATTTCCGCTGTCAGAGCAAATAGCGTGTTTTTATGAAACAATAAGTATCAAAAGATTAACACTAGTTTAAGTCCGATTTCAAAGTGAAATTAATTCCAACGACCACTATTGGATTTAATGGTAAAAATATATTCTAATTTCACTTTAAATCCAATTCAAATGATAATCTAATCATATAAATAAATTAGATTAAAAAGAGGTTTTGAATTAAAATACAACATTTTACACTATTCATTAAAAAATGAACTTTATCGCAAAGATACAAAAAATTTACACAAAGTAAATTTTGATGTATCGATTCTAAATAAGTGTTATATTTGGTCCAATAGAATTTATAAGATTGATCAAAACTATATTTAATGACGGTTCTTCGTCAAAAGGTGATAAGTGAACCCTTAGTGAAAATTAGGGTATAAATGCCTAAAATTGAATTCTTTTGGTATTTTAAGCCTTTATCTTCTATTGGATAAATGTAAAAACATTTAAAAACATATATAATCATATTTTAGTTATTTCTATCCATTCCCGCCAGTACAACGGCTATGTGTTAACTAACATTTAAAATAATATTATTTTATTACTAGTGTGCAACGTAGGTTTTCAAAGAAACTCTTCGTTGCGTATCAAGTACGCTATCGAACGTAGAAAACCCTTTTAATTAAAATTAATATTTAATTCGTAAATATTAATAAATATGAAAATTCTTTATTCTTTATTTACCTGGGATGTTACATCCTTCTCCCCTTTTGGGAATTGCGCCCTCGTAATTTTATTCACTTATCAAAATAAGTGGGGGTATTTATCCCTCATAGCATTTTCAGATTCCACGTTGCCTCTTCAACCATATGGTTTTTCCACAAAACCTTTACCTGATGAATTACCTTATTTCGCAACACTTGCTCTCTTCGGTCAAGAATATGGACTTGTTGTTCTTTATAAGATAGGTTATCTTCCAGCTGAACTACCTCTGGACTCAAAACATGAGATGAATCTGGCATATACATCCTCAACATCGAAACATGAAAAACATTGTGTACCTGAGAGAAACTCGGATGTAAAGCCACTCGGTAAGCTACTGATCCAACTCTCTCCAGAATTTCATATGGTCCAATGAACCTTGGAATCAGCTTTCCTTTCTTACCAAATCTCATCACACTTTTCCATGGAGAAAACATGAGAAAAACATGATCACCTACCTCGAAAGATAGATCCTTCCTCCCATTATCCGCATAACTCTTCTATCTACTCTGATCTATTTTCATGTGTTTCTGAATCAACTAATCTTTTTCTGCCATCTCTTCTACCAATTTTGGTCCCATCAGCTTCCTTTCACCCACTTCATCCCAAAATGCTGGAGTTCGACACCGCTTCCCATATAATGCCTCAAATGGTGCCATCTGTATACTAGATTGAAAACTGTTATTATAAGAAAACTCATCCAACGAGATATGTTGGTCCCAAGTTCCCTGATAATCCATCGAACAAGCTCGTAGAATATCCTCCAAGGTCTGAATTGTTCGTTCTGACTGCCTATCTGATTGCGTATGAAAAGCTATACTAAAACTTAATTCAGTACCCAACGACTTCTGAAGGCCTTTCCAAAAGATAGAAGTGAACCTGGGATCATGATCTGACACAATGGAGAGAGGAACTCCATGTAACCTGACTATCTCTTTATGATACAAACGGGAAAGTTGATCTAGGAAAAATATCCCGTGTATCAAGGAAATGAGCAGATTTAGTGAAGCGATCAACAATAACCGAGATTGCGTTATTACCTCTAGATGTCTTCGGTAATACCACGACAAAGTCCACTGATATATTCTCCCATTTCCACTCTGGAACTGGTAGAGGCTGAAGCATCCCTTTTGGTAACTGCCGCTCTGCTTTAACCTGCTGACAAGTCAAACACTTCACAGTAAAATCAGCAATATCTATTTTCATTCCATCCCACCAGTAATACTCCCGCAGATCTCTGTACATCTTAGTACTGCCAGGATGAACTGAAAACAAGGAACTATGAACCTCACATAACAACTCATTCTTCAACTGTGAATCACAAGGAACACATAATCTCTTCCCAAACCTCAAAACACAATCATTATCAATGTTGAATTCAGGCAACTTACCCTTCTGAATCAGCTCCACCTTTTTCTGCAACTCACTACCTTCCCTCTATGCTTGCTTAATTTTTTTTGATAGGGATAATCTCACTGATACCTGAAACAAAATAGAAGAACATCCTGATCCAACAACTTCTATGCCAAAGTTCATCAAATCAAAAACCAAAGGATCTGATTCCAAACGTAGCATGGTTAGTGAAGCATTACTTTTTCAACTCAAAGCATTAGCCACTTTATTTTCTTTTCCCGGATGGTAATGAATTGTACAATCATAATCCCTGATTAATTCCAGCCATCTCCTCTGTCTCATGTTGAATTCTTTCTGAGTGAATATATACTTTAAACTTTTGTGATCGGTATATATTTCACACTTTACTCCATACAAATGATGCCTCCAAATTTTTAAAGCGAAAACAACAGTAGCTAATTCCAAATCATGTGTAGGGTAATTTACCTCATGAGTTTTCAACTGACATGAAGCATAAGCAATTACCTGATCATTCGGCATTAAGACACAACCAAGACCTTTCAATGAAGTGTCACTGTATATAACAAAATCACCATTACTGGAAGGTAGTTCCAAAACTGGAGCATTCAAAAATATTCTTTTCAACTCCTGAAAACAATCATCACATTCTTTTGTCCAGATGAACTTAACACCCTTACGAGTTATCTTAGTCATTGGACTAGATAACCGTGAAAAAATTTCAACAAACCTTCTGTAGTAACCTGCCAAACCCAGAAAACTACGGATCTCGGTTACATTTGTGGGTCTTGGCCATTCTTCAACAACTTTTGTTTTAGCAGGATCAACAGTTCTGCCATCTTTTAAAACAATGTGACCCAGGAATGAAATTTGTTGTAACCAAAACTCACACTTGCTGAATTTTCCATATAGTTTCTTTTCTTTTAAGGTTTGAAAGATAACCCTTAAATTACTTTCATGCTCCTCTTCACTTTTAGAAAACACCAAAATATCATCAAAAAACACAACCACCACTTATCACCAGAGTCAACTGAGCCATCACCACAACAAACTGTTCAATTCTGATTCTGACCATCTCAGGATACTGAATTGAAAGGTCATTCCCCTCTCTATGCCTTCACAGAAACTTGTTCTGTTTCCTCTATGAAAAACCATTCTTAACACAGAAATATCTTAGGCGAAGCAACATGGTAATCATTAAATGCTATATTATTTAAATCATACAATAAATTAATTTATAATTTAACAATTTTCTAACTCCTAATGTTGTCTAAACCAAACACTGATACCAACTATAAGGCCCCGGCCTTAAACCTTACTTAATAATGAATTAAATGAATAATTCACATTGAGGATCTTTTCCGGTTTAGAGTTTTTTAGAATTAGAACATAACTATTACATCTCAAAATATTACAAAGTAGACACTTTTACTATGTTTCCAAAAAAACTCTTAAAAAGAAACATGTCTAGTTCCATGTTTTATATATCATGATATTCCCATGATCCCATCCTTGACCTTATTCCACATTAAGTCCTATGAAAAACATTTCAAAAAAACATGGGGTGAGCATAAAAAGCTCATTAAGGGATACAAAAAGAATGAAAACTGTTACTTTTTCAAACATCAAGTAAACCATGTATACTCTATCAAAGTAATACCTTCACCTTCATGAAGTAGTAAAAACTCTTCATTGAATAAAGTATCATTCCCTACATTTTTGTAACCAAAGGATTGCCATAAAACCCATATAAAGAACACATAACATATATAAAGGTAACTTGGTACATAAACATACTTAAGTGGAATAACCATACGGACGACTTCCACACATATCACTTAATAGAATAGCCATACAGCCAATTTCCAAACATACTTAATGGAATAGCAATACGGCCGACTTCCATACCCAATGCATTGGAGGTTATAACGTAACCACCCATCCTGGTATTTACGGGACCACCCATCATATGGTTTATCACGTAACCACCCGTCAAATGTCCAAGTACCAATAAAAAATCATAAAACATAAAACCAATATAAAGGAATGATAACATTTCCACATTTCAATAACAATAAATCATAATAGAATCCTTTATCAAAACCATTTTCAATACCAAAATACATAAAAGAGTATATGGTATTTCTTTTATTTTAAAAACATTATGGCTTGTTGAGGAAGACAAAGACCAAATAATACTCACGGCGGCGGAAAAGTTCGTTGTCACTGCGTACGTTAAAAAAACATTCCTTTTTTTTCGTTTAGTAAAACGCTTCGTAGAAAAATATTCCTTTTGTATAATAGTAAATGTCAAATGGTTTTATACACCGTATAAAAGAAAGTTTATAAAATAAAATATGCCTCAATGAAATGAGATTGAGACGAAGTCCCTTACCTCAGCTCCGACTTGACTCGATCGTTCTTTAACGTCCTGAATAATAAACATGAGTTAATTTCTATTTTATTAAGAACCTTTTTCAAGTTCATTATTCCTTTTATATCACTTATTTACATGTTATAAAAATTATGTATCCATTTAAGTTAATAATGTTTGTTTTGTCGATATTTGCTTCTTAAGTCGAAAGTGGACTTCTTACAATTGCATGTTCTTCATGTGGTCAAAGGTTGTTTATATCCAGAATGACATCCTGATTTGGATATCATATATATCATATATATCCAGCATGTACAAGTATTTATAATATTACATAATCATTTATAGGTCAGAAATGAAATGCACCGTTCATGGAGACGGTAAGCCGTACGTACGCATGAACGCTACTTTCATTTCATTGTCATATTAATGGAATTAAAAATAAATGAGAGGTATGTATATTTTAATTCAAGAATTATATTCATCATTTAGATATATCATTCATTATATATATCCAGTATATACACATACTTTTAATAGAACATTACATTTGGGGATAAGAAATGAAATGCACCGTTTATGGAGACGGTAAGCTGTACATACGCATGAACGCTACATTAATTTCTATCTCATAATTTAATAGAAAGAAATAATAATGATATAGAGATATATTATAATTCAAGTATAACATCATATATAATAACTTTAAATTCATCTTTTACACGTCCCACATATGGCATTAACGAATCACATCACTTTGAGGGGGAGGTAGTCCTCACTTCCTTAAATGAAGATATCGTGTTTACCCATAATGGAAACCATAAAGGTATGCCCAAAATAAAAAATACAGAAGATTAAGGGAAACATAAACATATTATATATCAAATATAAATATAGTGTCATCTTAATGGCCACCTTTGAAGGTGTTAAAGGAATGTTGAACAATCATCGTTTCAGGAGGCAGAAATTCGCCATCCACGGAAACAGTATGTTCTTTAACCATTAGATGTAGGTGTGTGTAAGTTTAGCTCGAATAATTATTGCAACAACATACTAGTATATTGAGGATACTGGAGTTGTTACAAAAGAAAAAAATAAAAAGAGTTTTGGGGGTTGGAGAAGAAAAATAAAACAAAAGGACTCAAAAGAAGACATTACCTTAAAATCGGGTAACTCTCTTTGATTTGAGCTCAAAGGCATCCTTGGGAATACTTCTTCCCAAAGTGAGGCTTCAAGGAGTAATAGAGGGATGTGGGGAGCCAAATGGGTAGGGGTTGGCCGAGACAAATGCTTTGGGAGTGTGGGTAAGGAGGTAGAGGTGGGGGCCTTTTATAAGTGGAGAGGAGGGGCACTCTTGTAAAGTAAGGAAAAGTCACTTTATTTTAAAATGGTATTCAGATTTAAGAGCTCCCACATTGATTTATTTCGAGGATAAGGTGATAGAGGTTACAAATCCACTCATCCAATAGGTTTTGGACATGTGTAGGTCTTATATATTACATTATCTTTCCATTTTATTTAAATCATTCAATAATGAGGTCATCGCTGCATCATCATGATGTCATAAATAATTTAATTTATGTAATGTCTAAAAATTATAAAAAAAATACTATGATGTATGAAATCTTTTTATCTTTACAATGACTATTTATAGTCAAAATTCTGACTTGTATAACCCCATTTAACAATTGTTTTAGTAAAACATCTCATGTGTGAGTCATTTTTACTTTAACATCAAATATAAAGTTATTTATGTAATTTCCCAACCACAGTGGCTCAATGGGGTACCCAAGTCGACACATGGCTTGCCTTGGTCGGCCATGACACATCCAATAAGGTTAGGACATGTGCCAAGCTAATCTTATATTATTAAAACATTATATTTACCTTAAACTACACTAATTACCTCTAATCGCGATTAAAAACATAATAAGTTACTATTCACCAAAAAAAATATTTTAATCTCATTGAACCACATTTTACTTCTTAATGAAAACCATGTAGGTCGGATTTTTGAAATTCAAAACATAGAAGTGGAAAATTTTCATTTAAACGAAAAAATCAGTTTTTATAAGTACCACTTAGTGGTTTCACTATTCATCAAAAATTGATGTTTTTCAGAAAAATACCAAAAAATCACCCTAAGCTATATTTGATATTCCGAATTTAAAAATGAAGTCCATTTTACAAAATTCACAACATATAAGTTGAATTAATTAATTTAATAATTAATTCCCACTGTCAGAGCAAATAGCGTGTTTTTATGAAACAATAAGTATCAAAAGATTGACACTAGTTTAAGTCTGATTTCAAAGTGAAATTAATTTCAACGACCACTATTAGATTTAATGGTAAAAATATTTTCTAATTTCACTTTAAAACCAATTTAAATGATAATATAATCATATAAATAAATTATATTAAAAAGATGTTTTGAATTAAAATACAACATTTTACACTATTCATTAAAAAATGAACTTTATCGGAAAGATACCAAAAATTTACACAAAGTAAATTTTGATGTCCCGATTCTAAAGAAGAGTTATATTTGGTCCAATAGAGTTTATAAGATTGATCAAAACTATATTTAATGACAGTTCGCCGTCAAATGGTGATAAGTGAACCCTTAGTAAAAATTAGGGTATAAATGCCTAAAATTGAATTCTTTCCGTATTTTAAGCCTTTATCTTTTATTGGATAAATGTAAAAACATTTAAAAACATATATAATCAGATTTTAGTTATTTCTATCCATTCCAGCCAGTATAATGGCTACGTTTTAACTAACATTTAAAATAATATTATTTTATTACTAGTGTGCAACGTAAGTTTTCAAAGAAACTCATCGTTGCGTATCGAGTACGCTATCGAACGTAGAAACCCCTTTTAATTAAAATTAATATTTAATTCGTAAATATTAATAAATATGAAAATTCTTTATTCTTTATTTACCTGGTATGTTACATCCTTCCCCCCTTTTAGGAATTGCGTCCTCGCAATTTTATTCACTTATCAAAAAAAGTGGGGGTATTTATCCCTCATAACATTTTCAGATTCCCACATTGCCTCTTCAACCATATGGTTTTTCCACAAAACCTTTACCTAGTGAATTACCTTTTTTCGCAACACTTGCTCTCTTCGGTCAAGAATCTGGACTGGGTGTTATTCATAAGATAGGTTCTCTTCCAGTTGAACTACCTCTGGACTCAAAACATTAGATAGATCTGGCATATACTTCCTCAACATAGAAACATGAAAAACATTGTGTACCTGAGATAAACTCGGATGTAAAGCCACTCGGTAAGCAATTGTTCCAACTCTCTCCAGAATTTCATATGGTCCAATGAACCTTGGACTCAGCTTTCCTTTCTTACCAAATCTCATCACACTTTTCCATGGAGAAACCTTGAGAAAAACATGATCACCTACCTCTAAAGATAGATCCTTCCTCCGGTTATCCGCATAACTCTTCTGTCTACTCTGAGATGTTTTCATGTGTTTCTGAATCAACTGAACTTTTTATTCCATCTCTTCTACCAATTCTGGTCCCATCAGCTTCCTTTCACCCACTTAATCCCAAAATGCTGGAGTTCGACACCACTTCCCATATAATGCCTCAAATGGTGCCATCTGTATACTAGAATGAAAACTGTTATTATAAGAAAACTCAACCAAAGAAAGATATTGGTCCCAACATCCCTGATAATAAATCAAACAAGCTCGTAGAATATCCTCCAAGGTCTGAATTGTTCGTTCTAACTTCCCATCTTATTGCGGATGAAAAGCTATACTAAAATTTAATTTAGTACCCAACGTCTTCTGATGGCCTTTCCAAAAGTTAGAAGTGAACCAGGGATCATGATCGGACACAATGGAGAGAGGAACTCCATGTAACCTGACTATCTTTTTAAGATACAAACAGGAAAGTTGATCTGGAAAAAAAAGTATCTCGTATAGCAAGGAAATGAGCAGATTTAATGAAGCGATCAACACAAACCCAGATTGCATTATTACCTCAAGATGTCTTCTGTAATCCCATAAAAAAGTCCATGGATATATTCTCCCATTTCCACTCTGGAACTGGTAGAGGCTGAAGCATCCCTTTTGGTAACTGCCGCTCTGCTTTAACCTGCTGACAAGTCAAACACTTCACAGTAAAATCAGCAATATCTCTTTTCATTCCATCCCAACAGTAATACTCCCGCAGATCTCTGTACATCTTAGTACTTCCAGGATGAACTGAAAATGGGGAACTATAAGCCTCACATAACAACTCATTCTTCAACTGTGAATCACAAGGCACACATAATCTCTTCCCAAACCTAAAAACACAATCATTATCAATGTTGAATTCAGGCAACTTACCCTTCTGAACCAGCTCTACCTTTTTTTGCAACTCACTATCTTCCCTCTGTGCTTGCTTAATTTTGTCTGCTATGGATAATATCACTAATACCTGAAACAAAACAGAAGAACTTCCTGCACCAACAACTTCTATGCCAATGTTCATCAAATCAAAAACCAAAGGATCTCATTCCAAACGTAGCATGGTTATTGAAGCATTACTTTTTCGACGCAAAGCATCAGCCACTTTATTTGCTTTTCCCAGATGATAATGAATTGTACAATCATAATACTTGATTAATTCCATCCATCTCCTCTGTCTCATGTTCAATTATTTCTGAGTGAATATATACTTTAAACTTTTGTGATTGGTATATATATTTCACATTTTACTCCATACAAATGATGCCTCCAAATTTTTAAAGCGAAAACAACAGCAGCTAATTCCAAATCATGTGTAGGGTAATTTATCTCATGAGTTTTAAACTGACGTGAAACATAAGCAATTACCTGATCATTCGACATTAGGACACAACCAAGTCCTTTCAATGAAGCGTCACTGTATATAACAAACTCACCATTCCTGGAAGGTAGTGCCAAAACTGGAGCATTCACCAATCTTCTTCTCAACTCCTGAAAACAATCATCACATTCTTTTGTCCAGATGAACTTAACACCCTTACGAGTTAGCTTAGTCATTGGACTAGATAACCGTGAAAAATTTTCAACAATCCTTCGGTAGTAACATACCAAACCAAGAAAACTACGGATCTTGGTTACATTTCTGGGTCTTGGCCATTCTTCAACAACTTTTGTTTTAGCAGGATCAACAGTTATGCCATCTTTTGAAACAATGTGACCCAGGAACGAAATTTGTTGTAACCAAAACTCACACTTGCTGAATTTTCTATATAGTTTCTTTTCTTTTAAGGTTTGAAAGATAACTCTTAAATGAATTTCATGCTCCTCTTCACTTTTAGAAAACACCAAAATATCATCACAAAACACAACCACCACTTATCACCAGAGTCAACTGAGCCATCACCGCAACAAACTGTTCAATTCTGATTCTCAACATCTCAAGATACTGATTTGAAAGTTCATTCCCCTCTCTATGCCTTCCCAGAAAATCTGTTCTATTTCCTCTATGAAAAACCATTCTTAACACAGAAATATCTTAGGTGAAGCAACATGGTAATCTTTAAATGCTATATCATTTCAATCATACAATAAATTAATTTATAATTTACCAATTTTCTAACTCCTAAAATTGTCTAAACCGACCTCTGATACCAACTATAAGGCCCCGGCCTTAATCCTTACTTAATATTGAATTAAATGAATAATTCACATTGAGGATATTTTCTGGTTTAAGAGTTTTATAGAATTAGAACATAACTGTTACATCTCAAAAGATTACAAAGTAGATACTTCTACTAAGTTTCCAAAAAAAACTCTTAAAAAGAAACATGTCTAGTTCCATGTTTTATATAGCATGACATTCCCTTGATCCCATCCTTGACCATATTCCACATTAAGTCATGTGAAAAACATTTCAAAAAAACATGGGTTGAGCATTAAAAGCTCAGTAAGGGATACACAAAGAATAAAAACAGTTACTTTTTCATACATCAAGTAAACCATGTATACTCTATGAAAGTAATACCTTCACCTCCATGAAGTAGTAAAAACTCTTCACTGAATAAAGTATCATTACCTACCTTTTTGTAACCAAAGGATTACCATAAACCCCATATAAATAACACGTAACATATATAAAGGTAACTTGGGACATAAACATACTTATGTGGAATAACCATACGGTCGACTTCCACACATATCGCTTAATGGAATAGCCATACGGCCAATTTCCAAACATACTTAATGGAATAGCCATATGGCCGACTTCCATACCCAATGCATTAGAGGTTATAATGTAACCACCCGTCCTGGTATTCACGGCACCACACGTCATATGGATTATCACGTAACCACCCGTCAAATGTCCAAGTACCAATATAAAATCATAAAACATAAAACCAATAAAAACGAAATATAACATTTCCACATTTTAATCACAATATATCATAATAGAATCCTTTATCAAAACCATTTTCAATACCAAAATACATAAAAGAGTATATGGTATTTATTTTATTTTAAAAACATTACGGCTTGTTGAGGAAGCCAAAGACCAAATAATACTCGCGGCGGCGGAAAAGGTCGTTGTCACCGCGTACGTTAAAAAACATTCCTTTTTTTTGTTTAGTAAAAAGCTTCGTAGAAAATGATTCCTTTTATATAAAAGTAAAATTCAAAGGGTTTTATACACCGTATAAAAGAAAGTTGTGTATAAAATGAAATATGCCTCAATGAAAGGAGATTGAGATGAAGTCCCTTACCTCGGGTCCGACTTGACTCGATCGTTTTTTAACGTCCTGAATAATAAACATGAGTTAATTTATATTTTCTTAAAAACATTTTTCAAGTTCATTATTCCATTTATATCACTTATTGCAATGTTATAAACATTATGAAACCATTTAAGTTAATAATGTTTGGTTTTTCGATATTTGGTTCTTAAGTCGAAAGTGGATTTCTTACAATTACATGTTGTTCGTGTGGTCAAAGGTACTTTATATCCAGAATGACATTCCTGATTTGGATATCATATATATCATATATATACAGCATGTACATTTATTTATAATATTACATAATCATTTATAGGTAAGAAATGAAATGCACCGTTCATGGAGACGGTAAGCCGTACGTACGCATGAACGCTACTTTCATTTCTTTGTCATATTAATGGAATTAAAACTAAATGAGAGGTATGTATATTTTAATTCCATAATTATATTAATCCTTTAGATATATCATTCATTATATATATCCATTATATACATGTACTTTTAATAGTACATTACATTTGGGGATAAGAAATGAAATGCACCGTTCATGGAGACGGTAAGCCATACGTCGCATGAACGCTACTTTCATTTCAATATCATAATTTAATGGAAAAAAATAATAATGATATATAGTTATATTATAATTCCAGTATAAAATCGCATATAATAACTTTAAATCCATCCTTTACACGTCCCACATATGGCATTAATGAATCACATCACTTTGAGGGGGCGGTAGTCCGCACTTCCTTAAATGAAGATATCGTGTTTACCCATAATGGAAACCATAAAGCTATGCCCAAATTGAAAAATACAGAAGCTTAAAGAATACATAAACATATTATATATCATATATAAATATAGTTTCATCTTAATGGACACCATTGAAGGTCTTAAAATAATGTTTAACAATCATCGTTTCGGGAGGCAGAAATTCTCCATCAACGGAAACAGTATGTTCTTTAACCATTAGATGTAGGTGTGTGTTTGTGTAGCTCTAATTCTTATTATAACAACATAATAGTATATTGAGGATACTGGAGTTGTTACAAAAGAAAATAATAAAAAGTTTTTATGGGGTTGGAGAATCAAAATAAAACAAAAGGACTCAAAAGAAGACATTACCTTAAAATCGGGTAACTCTCTTTGATTTGAGCTCAAAGGCTTCCTTGGGAAGACTTCTGCCCAAAGTGAGGCTTTACGGAGTAATAGAGGGATGTTTAGAGCCTAAATGAGAAGGGGTATTCTGAGCCAAAGGCTTTGAGAGTGTGGGTAAGTAGGTAGAGGTGGGGTTCTTTTATAAGAGGAGAGGAGGGGAACTCTTTGAAAGTAAAGAAAAGTCACTTTATATTAAAAAGTTATTCGAATTTAAGAGGTCCCACATTGATGTATTTAGAGGATTTGGTGATAAGGGTTAAATATCCACTCATTCAATATGTTTTGGACATTTGTAGGTCTTAGATATTAAATTATCTTTCCATTTTATTTAAATCGTTAAATAATGAGGTCATCGCTGCATCATCATGATGTCATAAATAATTTAATTTATTTAATGTCTAAAAATTATAAAAAAAAATTTTTGATGTAGGAAATCCTTTTATCTTTCCAATTACTATTTATAGTCAAAATGCGGACTTTTATAACCCCATGTAAAAATTGTTTTAGTAAAATATCTCATGTGTGTGTCATTTTTACTTTAACATTAAATAAAAAGTTATTTATGTCATTTCCCAACCAACGTGGCTCCATGGGGTCCCCAAGTTTACCCATGGCTTATCTTGGTCGGCCATGAAACATCCAACAAGGTTAGGACATGTTTCAGGCTCATCTCATATTATTAAAACATTATTTTTACCTTAAACTACACTAATTACCTCTAAACGCGATTAAAAACATAATAAGTTACTATTCACCAAAAAATTATTTTAATCTCATTGAACCACATTTTACATCTTAATGACAACCATGTATGTAGGATTTTTGAAATTCAAATTACAGAAGTGGTAAAATTTCATTTAAATGAAAAATCAGTTTTTATAAGTACCACTTAGTGGTTTCACTATTCATCAAAAATTGACGTTTTTCAGAAAAATACCAAAAATTCACCCTAAGCAATATTTGATATTCCGAATTCAAAAATGAACTCCATTTTAAAAAATTCAAAACATATAAGTTGCATTAATTAATTTAATAATTAATTTCCTGCTGTCAGTGCAAATAGCGTGTTTTTATGAAACAATAAGTATCAAATTATTGACACTAGTTTAAGTCCGATTTCAAAGTGAAATTAATTCCAACGACCACTATTGGATTTCATGGTAAAAATATTTTCTAATATAACTTTAAATCCAATTAAAATGAAAATCTAATCATATAAATAAATTAGATTAAAAAGAGGATTTGAATTAAAATACAACCTTTTACACTATTCATTAAAAAATCAACTTTATCGGAAAGATACCAAAAATTTACACAAAGAAAATTTTGATGTCCCGATTCTAATGAAGAGTTATATATGGTACAATAGAATTTATAAGTTTGATCAAAACTATATTTAATGACGGTTCTCCGTCAAAAGGGGATAAGTGAACCCTTAGTTAAAATTAGGGTATAAATGCCTAAAATTTAATTCTTTCCATATTTTAATCCATTATCTTTTATTGGATAAATGTAAAAACATTTAAAAACATATATAATCATATTATAGTTATTTCTATCCATTCCCGCCAGTACAATGGCTACGTGTTAACTAGCATTTAAAATAATATTATTTTATTACTAGTGTGCAACGTAAGTTTTCAAAGAAACTCATCGTTGCGTATCGAGTACGCTATCGAACGTAGAATCCCCTTTTGATTAAAATTAATATTTAATTAGTAAATATTAATAAATATGAAAATTCTTTATTCATTATTTACCTGGGATGTTACACTTGTAATAGTTGGCTAGATATCTTCAAATGTCCTTACAAATCACTATCAATAGCATCCCAATTGAGAAATCAGCCACTTAACCTATACTAGATAGTGTTAACAATATATATTTTATATATATTTTTATCGAATTTATTGATTATAATGTTTGAGGTATATTATTTTTTGTATATATATGGATCGATAATGAATAAATAATATTTGTATCTAATATAATATAGGAGTTCCTTAGAATACGGTATTTTTTAATATTTCATATGATAAAAAACCTTGAATATGTGTTTTAAGGAGACTGGAATTATTTTAATGATTATAATAATCATTTGAAGGATTCTTGATATGATTTGAGTATGTTTTAAATTAAATGGATCAATATGAATTCTCTCTGAGGTTATATGAAAAAATATGTAATTTTAGTTTTTATAAAACAATTGTGAAGTGTTGAACATAAAATGTTTCCTACTAGAATGTATGAATTCTTAATGAATATATGACTTTAGGTGCTCAGTGTATTATGTTGTGGTGATCATAATAATTGGAGTTTCATTATAAGACTTTGTATGATTGTAAGTATCTACTTACCATAAGAATTCATCAAATGATTTCAATGCCCATTGTATGGATTTGAAGTATTCCAAATTTGATAGAGGGATAAACATATGAAATTAGCAACATCGTAAGTCATGATCATAATACTATAGACATGAATTAAATATTTATAGTATTGAGTTATGGATTCATCATAATACATGGAAGGAATATGTCTTTGAACACCCTAGTGTAAGACTTATATAATTATAAATTTGATTATATTATTATGGATAAAAAACTACATTTCCAGTTCTCAAATGATGAATAAAAATACCATTTTTGGTGATGAAAGTGTTTTTCAACCATGTTATGAACACCGGAAACACATAAATGGAATGTTATGAAATCTTGAGAAGAAATATAGTGTAAAATCTTTATCCATGAAATGAGAAGTTAATAATAATAATAATTGGGGTTTCTAGAATTATCAGATTCTGAAGAAATAAATATATGATGATGATTATGTTGTGATTCATAGATATTAAAATCTAGAAGCTTAATAATGCTATCATATGATATTGTTATGAGGAACAGTGGAGGATGATTTGCGGAACATGTGTTTCTTATAATTGAAAATTAAATTATTGTGTTTTTAGGAATAATTCATATGAATTTATATCAAATATCAACACGATATTTATAAATAATATATCCTTTATATTTTATATTTTATTAGTGAAGATGAATTGGAAATAAGATTAAAAGATGTGAATTTTAACAAGCCTAAAAAGATATAATGATTCTAAGTTAATAAATATTGAAATTTAAGAATGAGGTCCACATTTTAGACTTGAGTGTTTTATACACCCATACTAATGTGGATATTTTTAGTGTGTGTATTTTAGTAGAGTTATTATGAATTAATTAAAAATAAAAATAAAAATATTCTATTTATTAAATATTACATTATATTAAATAGAGTCTAGTTTAGTGAAAGAGAAAATATATGGATGTTTATTCTATAAATAAATTCAGGATTTATGGATTTATTATTTTAATTGTGATACTCAAACCAATTTTAAGAAGAAAATTCAATCCAAGATAAGAATGGAAGAATATTATTGAGGTTCCTAGGATTGTGTAGAAAATTGAGAAAGGGGGGTTGAATCAATGTTAAAGTTTAATTATTTAATTTCTCATGAAACTAACCTCTACAACATGTTAAAATTATATGCTCTTATATTTATAACTCAACATAAATCATATCAAACATTAATAATCAATTGAGTGAAATTTTGTTTACATGTTTCTATCCCAATGGGTGAACCTAGTCTTTTTCGTGATGACTCTGATCAATTTAAATATATACAATATAAAATGAAGTGAATATAAATGACTCAAAACCTGTAAAGATCTTCATATATCTTATTTATAAATTATACTTGATCCACCATGTTAAGATGATTCTCTATTATTTGGATCAAAAAAAATATTAAAACATGAAATTTTTTCACGAAAACATTGTTGGAATTTATTTTTATGGTACCTCTGTGTCAAATATCCCCCTTTTGGTGCACTTCAGTTCGATGAACTTTAGTACGATGAACTCTATCTGATTATCCTCTATCTAATATATTCATTATTGTATTATCTGTATGATATGATCTACCAAGAAAATATCACTAAACTAAGAGAATTATTAGTTGGATACTCATGCTGCTCTCTCCTGAAAACTTATTTAAATCATATCATATTTTAGTAAAACATCTAAATAAGATTTCCCCCCTTTTTAGAGGATTACTTCCTTCAAACATCAATGGGGGATTATAGCATTCAATAACGAATTTCTCACTAAATTCAAATTTTATTTGACCACCTTAAAATATTCTATAACTTCATATTAAAAATTCTTTATTAAATTATTCTTAAATATCAATTTCCAAATCTCTGTAAAACTTCCTAAAATATAAATATGTTTTTTAATTTTGAAAGAATATATCAATATAATCCTATAGAATTACATTAAAAAAATTATTCCATGTTTATAAGGGATGTATATAGTGTAACCGATAATGTTTCTCAATCCAAAAACATTTAAATGTCTTCCTGTATATGGGGCTTCCATAAACAATCTTTATTCGATATTCATTTTTTTATCAGATTGGTTCGGTATACTAAAAGTTCTTATATTCGGTTCTCTCCACAAGTTTCCTCTAGTTTATGGAATCATAGAAGATCATATGATAATTCTATAGATGGTCTCAAACAAATGGAGTTCACATTTCTCCATCTAATGAAACCACATTTCTCTTCATAAGGTATAGTTTTATATATTCATTTTTCAAGTTTAAATGATTTTATATATTTGGAAAAATTACATGATTTATATTTTCCAATGAAGTTAATTGGGTAAAATCATAAAATTTCTTTCCCCGTGTTTTTTATATATGATGGATATTTCTAGAGACTTTTTTATTTTCATTATTTGATGACCTTTCCAGAGTTTTTTTAAGGAGATTCATTTGGTATTCATCAGAACATATATCCAGTAGAATAGAAAAATTTACCTCTAATGTAGTTATGAAATCTAGATCCCATAATTCTATTTCTAATCAAAAATTCAGAGAAAAAAATGAAAAAAAAAATCTTAGAGTTCTTAAATTTGAACTTTTTACTATTTGAAACATCATCATTTTATGACTTCACCATTTTATAGATTGTTTTTTCTAGGAACATCATGATTAAATTCAACTTGAACCATGATAAAATTTATTAATAGTGATGTTATGAAAATATAATATTAAAACATCATCTAATTTTCTAAGAGACTTAACTAAATATTATTATAATGTGAAGATACTCACTTTCACATGAAACTCAAAAACATTCACATTTATGATGTTGAAAAAATGATAGAAAACTTAAAATAACAACCCAAGGGATTTAAAATATCCACATGTATGTTTTAAAACATTATTGATTTTGTTTCTAAATGTTCATCAAACTATAACCTTTCTCATAGAGATTTTCATGAAAGAAAATGCTCAATTTAATAAATGTTTTAGATGAATTCCACCCCTCAATGAAAAATAATTTTCTATCCATGATATTGATAAAATACCAATCAATCATATCTGATTATGTAATTATAACTACATGACCTATTACTCCCCCTTTCAAAGATAACATTTTCCTCGTATTCTATAATGATAAATTATAAATATTTACAACTTCTTTCACATTAATAATAAAACCAAATAATTAAGGGGTTACTTAAGAACATTCTTTAGTCAACGGTAGAGGCTAGACATGTAGTTTCATCCACAATTACACAAAACATTATTTAATAATAACATTTGTACTTATTATTGAAATTTGATCATTTATTGAAATATAATCATATATTAAATCTCAACTAGAGACATTATCCCTGCTGAAATGATATTTAATACCAATGGTCAATGATTTTGAATGATTTATATGATTTTAGAGAGATCAATAACACATCGATTATCGAAATTAACCTACACGAATTTTTTAACATTAACCATAAAATATTATAGCTTAATGTTAATCCATTTAATTTTCATACATGTCTATGTGGTTGTAATATATTATGCTTACACTATTCTTAATGTAACATAACTCTATTTTTCACTATGTCAACTCACAAAACATTACCTTAAGAACAAAGTTCCTCCTCATTTTGATTTAAATTGTTTATATCTCTATCCCAATCAGTATCAATGAAATCAGTGAATGTATACTCTTTACTATATCTATACATTATGATATTATTCACTAGAAAAAAATATTCACAACATCATTTATAATAACTAAAGTCAAAAATATTTTTAATGTTGGTAACTTAATAAATGACGTTAAAACTATAATGTGGATATTTTTGAGAACAATTATTTAATTATAGAATATTAAAAATACTTGAGTAAATATTTTTAAACCTTCTTATATAAATAATCGATATAAATAATAGTCAACAAAATATTTTTATCAACTCTTATTTTTATAAGATATGTTAATAATCGAACCTGGATAATGAGATTGACATTTTTAACAGCACACCATTGAAATTTAACCATCCCACCTATAAATTTTCAATGCATCACAAGAAAATTTCAATATTTTACATCATTCTAAAATTTAAATTCCCACCTTAAAATATAACACACTTGAAAATATTTAGTCCACTTCATTTTGTTATCTAACATTCAATTATCACAATCATACTTTTTGTCACCATTATAAACATTCATTAATCCCTCAACTATTCAATTATATATTTGAAATCAATAAAAAAATATCCATTTTAGATATGGAGACCCTAATAGTGGTGAGATAAATTATAATGAATTTTTTTTCAAAACTGTTATATATCAAGGAACATTTCATATAAGTAAAATAAATAAAAATATTTCATTTATTTTCGTTTAATATTTTTATGATATTGCAATAAATATTTGTTCATATTTATTATTATATAATTAAATTATCTTCATTTTCATCAATAATATAATCTTAAACTACTTATTTTATCATGGGAAAATGTAGTTTTTCTTGTTGATTATACTAAATAACAATGTTTAAGGTTCTATAGTCTCAAATATTTTTTTTCAAAACAAAATTTTCACATCAGTTTTTAAAAAACTAACATGAAAATTAAAAAAATATTTGTAGAATCAGTTTTAAAAATAGATGTTAAAAATATATTTAATACATCAGTATCAAATATTCATCCTATAAAACTATCATTAAAAATATAAAATACCCAACATAAACATAATATTTTTGTTACTAGTGATTTGATGTTAATTTAACTCACCTAATTATTTTTTTCTTCTAGTATGAGTGATTCCATCAAATCACTACGATATAATGAAAAAAAGTTGTGGCATATTTAATTTCTGATCATGGTGTAATGAGATATAGTAACCCTTTGATCTATTTATAGAAATCATTTTGATTTACACTTTTTCCAACTTATACATTAATCAAATTCAGATCAATACAGATAGATATAAAAAATTAATTTAAATTTACCATGTAAATTATTTGTAGTAAATCATTGGAATAAATGTTTTGTGACAGGAATATATAACTAACTTTTTTTGAACTTTCACATGAGAAATAAGTTCAACTCTACAGGCATTAAAATATAAAAGTTTAATTTCATTTGTTTAGTAATTTTTTCACATGATTTATTACTATCACAAGAAATAAAATATCATCAACATAAAAATTAAACATCATGGTTCATAAACTCATCTATTTTACATTCATGTCCCTATAAAATTTTCCTTTATGAAATATCAACTTCTTTAGACAACAGTCTGGTTTTAAATACCAGAGAAGATGATATTATTTCGATTTCTACATGAATTTATTCAATTTACACACCACGATTCAATCATTAACAATTATGAATCCACTTTTTTACTCAATAGAAAACATAATTATCAGTTTAATCATTCAATATTACCGACTTAACATCTATGTGATAGTATTTTGTAATTTTGATGAGATAAAATCCCCAAATAGATCTAATAATTTCATGTAATTATGGGGGAAATAGTTTCATCAAAATCAATACCATCCACTTATGAATAAACCTTAAACACAAGTCATTATTTATCCCATGATATGTATACTTCTACATTGAATTTATTTTTTAAATCCGAATGTTTTCTAATAACATTTTTCTTTATGTTTGAGGAATGATAACCCATGTTTTATTTTTATTAGAGTGATCGAACAATTTATTAATCACATTTAACCATTATTTATGCTCTTCTAATTCTATAATATATTGTTGTTAAACTTATAATATTAGGTTTGTTTGATTCTCAAATTAAATTTTTTTTTTCTAAACAAGAACTTTTGGATATCTAATGATATTTTAAAATTAAATTTTTTTTATAATGTCTACATTATTTTTCTTTTGGTCTTACATTCTTCATCACGAAACTGATCAGAATAAAATCGTACCACATTTGGATTTCAAACATATTAATCTTAATTAAATTTTCTAAAATTGGTCATTATATATTTCATTACAATACATAAATCATCTTCAATAACATTGGTTTTATTAAAATTGGCTTTAATGAACTTTACATCAATGGAAGAAACCAAATTATATGTCCATTTTTTCTCGTACTTTTAGAGTCTTCCATATGACAAATGTATTAGGAAAACACTTTGATTATATTTATCATCAAAAATTAACAAATAATAATTTTTATTATCTTTATTAATAAAGGATTCCCAAAAAAAATTAAATATTTCACTATATGATTTTTCTTATAGAACATCTCATAGGGAGTCATTTTTTATTTCGGTTGAAGAAAACATATATTTTTTCATATGCACAGTTGTACATATAGATTCTCTCTAAACTATTCGTGAAACATTATATTTAGAAACCATGCTTCTTCCCATATCCAATATAATTATATTTTTTTTTCACAACTCAAATTTATAGAGTAGAGTAGGGAGTAACGTATTGGTGTTTAATTCCATGTTTCGTCAGGTTCTAATCAAAATAGTTACTTGTGTATTCCATTATGTTTTTTGTTATCATCATCAATATATATACATCATTATCCTCCTCAAATTATCTATTGTTACTATAGAAAAAATCATCAACCACTAATTCATTTTTCATAAAAATTATACTTTTCATATTAGTGAAATAATCAATGAAAGTGTCAGATTAAGTGGTTAGAGGGATTGAATTTAATATTTTATTATAATTTCTACCAATCATCATTCATTTCTGGAATTTCATAAAAATAGAAAAATCTTTCCTCTTCAATTGTGGTATAAAAGTTACATACTCCTCCATTGATATTATGATCAGACATTTTTTGGACATGATTCCAATGAGTTTGAGGCCCCAACTCATTTTCATCCTCAAAACTTAAATAAAATGAATTGAAATGATATTCAAAATTAAATATATTATTGTTAGTCCTTTATACCTTGGTGATAACTTCTATATCATTCAAACCATAGATGAAAAATATTTTTTTCTAATAATAACGTAATTACAATCATTATAGAGGTGGATATAACTCATCAAGATGTATTTATGTCCATCAATAATTCGAAATTACTTCAACATTAACATCTATAATTTAATATCAGATATACAGATTCCTCTTATATTCAATGAACAACCATTTCATAATGTGATGATTCTACCTAAAATTCTTCAATTTTATTTATGTTTTCTATATCCCTTTGTTATGTGTGGAAGAACTTATAATAATAATCCATGGACTGTTTTTTTTCTATCTTATAGAGTGATCTCAACTATAAAATCATTATAATCGATCTTCCTTTTCCTAGCCTCCTTTTCATTTTCTATAAAAATAACATGCATTGAAAGTATTTATATAAAATATTCAATAAAGTGACATGGTTGGTCAGAATATCCACAAATTTCCTCTAATATGATAAAATGATATCTCCTAGATGGGTTTTAAACAATTTATGACTTTGATTTTGTTTTCTCCTTAAATTTGGAAATTTACCATCTTTTCTCCAACTCTTTCCCCCATAGTTATTGTATACTCTCTGGAAGAGACATGAAATTCAAAAAATTATGTCACATTTGTATAGATATACTATAAAAAATAATATTAATTGCATCTCAATTTTTTATAGATGTATTGTTTTTCCATATAATATGTTGTTCTATATTCAAAATATGTTATATGATGTAATTTTTCTTTGAATGGGGAATAATTTTTCCATTATTTAATTTTATCATTAACTGATGTGATATAGTTCTCAAATCCATTTTATCCTATGATATCCTATTATTTATTATTCAATCATCAGGATTATTACAATCAGATGAACATTTCAGTTTAATGGACGTAGAATTCACATGATTCTTGGGAGGAGTTCTCCTTTCTGGTTGAGAGGTTTCATCCTTTACCTCTTAATATTTGTTGAAATTTTCACTCATTTTCTTATTGTTTTTACCATTGATACATCATATATTGGTCTTCTTTTTTATAATAAAATTTTTAATCAATATAATTCAACATTTTCATTTATTTCTCAAATTTTATCTAGCTATTTTTAATTTATTCTATGTAATCACCTTCATTTTTGAGAAAATTTTCTTTTCATTCATTTTTATTTTCACATTCCTTCTTGAATATAATGTATTATTTCTTGAGTTTTTTGTTTTTCTCAAGACATTCAAAGAAAACTGAACTCAGCTGACATTCCCTATAGGTTTATTAACATTTTTTTAATTTAATGGTGGATGTATTTTACATTCCAATGTGATACAAAAAGGTTTTGAACTTCTCAATTTTTTTATAATAATTATTTTCTATGGATTTATACTCTTTTCGTTAATTTCTGATCGATTTTTTTAATTATTGTAGTGGGAATTCCCTTATTACCTAGGGATTTATTAACTTATTTAGAAGTTTTACCACACTTCATCTTCTAAGGTGTTTCTTCATAATCATCATAATCATATTATTCATATTTTTTATTGGGATAATTCATTATGATGTATCTGGGGCCTCCATGCTATAACATTTGAGTGGGAGTTTTCCTTCTTACTTGTTTCATAATTTTTGTTAATTTATATAGATAAGGGATATAATCTTATTATTCACTTCAGCATTATCTTCCCTATCATTCAATTCATAGAGTCGTATTACCTCATGTTACAGTTCTCAGATTTTCACTTTCCTAATAGCATCAAAAGATATCTCTTCTTTAATAATGTTTTTTAAGGTAGAATATTTCCACATTTTATTCAAAAAATTATGTTATCAAGTTCAATGAGGGATTAATCATATTTATCATTTGATGACTAGTCATTGGATAAAATATTTTTATGAACATCATCATAATTTTTTTTAGAAATAGTTGAATCATCCAAGACATCTCTAAATAATAAAATGTTGTTGAAAATTTCATACAGTTTGTTAATGTAATCATTAATAGTTTCATCTTTTACTATCCATATATTATCTATCTTTCTTCTCTAAATTTGAAGTGATCCTTTATTAACTTTTACATTTCCCAAAAATAATATTTTAATATTATCACAATTTTCCTTTACTATTTTTAAGACTCATCTCTTTCTTCAAAAATTTTCATAAAATGACATAAGATTAAAATATTATTATTTTCATTCAAGTTAGAGATTAATTTTTACTAAAAATATCATAGTTGAATCACTGAACATTGTTGTAAACCCTATAGTAGTTTTATCAATCACCTCCTATATAGATATAAGAATACATGGTGATATTCTATTTTTACATTCATGAAAATTTATATTTTCGAATGTAGGAATGAATTTTATATAGATAATGTTGACATTATCCATGATAAAAAATTATGTTATCTTATAGAGGGAACCTATATGTTATAATTACACATTATGTTCTTAAGAGTGTGTAAACCACTTAGAAGGGGAAGAGGTGTTCGAATTAGTGGTGATCTTTTACAATTTCATTTTTCTTGAAATTGGCCCCTCTAACTGGCTAAAGTATCGATCCTAACAAAATAATTACTCAACATCACCCCAATAAAAAATACATAAATAATGTAATACACATAAGTTTTTATATATCATGGTCCCAATGTGGGAACCTAGTCCTTTCCATGTAATAAACTATTATTCCACAAACATCCACTATATAATAAAAGTGAATTTTTTTTTGAAAAATCCTATCAAACCCCTTTTACCTCCATATTGGAAATTATGCTGGTTATCATCATTTAAAAACATTTCTTCTTCTTCAGCATAATGAAATAATAAAATATGAAAGATGATCAATAATTTCTTTAATGAAAACTGTCTTTCTCATACCTCTACGTATGGTATCTCTATGTTTGGTGTGCTTTAGTTTATTATGGCTCAGTTTGATTCACTATATCTAATTCACATATATCTAGTATTTTATTTCTAGTATAATATCTTGTGTATTTTCTATCAATAACCTCAATTGAAATTAATATAATTCATAGTTAGTAACTCAAACTACACTCCCATGAAAAACTATTTAATTCTAAACCATTATCATGAAATATTTTCAATGAGATTACTCACCTTTATATATGCATACTTCCTTAAAAAATCAATGAGCGAGAATAGACTATGAACAAGAATTTCATAGAAAGTTCAAATTTTGATTGACCTCTGTCAATGCTTCTGAAACATTAGAGTCATAATTATTTATCAATGTTTCCTTAAATATCAGTATCAATGTTCTCTTCCAAACATCCTCAAATATAATTTGAATTTATAAATGTAGAATTAGAATCATAGATTCATCATAACGAATGACTTTAAAAAGTTTATAAAATTTTACTTTAGGCTATGTCTTGTGTATAAAATATCATGTGTCTCCTTCTAATAACATTGAAAATCCTTCCTCCATAGAGGAATTATAGAATACTTCTCTATTAAATATCACTCATTTGATTAGAATAGTCTTTTAAAATCAAGATTCTTCTACTCAATTATGTTCCCATAATTACTACATCCTAGAGAATCATATAATTTCAACCAATAATCTTTATAGATTATCTTCGACTGATAGACATCAATTTTTTTGGGAATCACATATCTATTTATCTAGGATATTTTCATTGATTTATATACCTTATAGAAATTATTTCACCTATCTACAATACTAATAAAATTTAATACACAAAATGAAGTTCATTTGGAAAACTCATAAAATTTACTCCCTCTAGTTTTCTTTGTTTGATGGATCTTCCTAGAGCCATTATGATATTTTTTTATATGATGATCTTTCAAGAGTTTATTTGATGGATGTTTATTTGGTTATCATTATCACTCTCTATCTGGTAGTTAGATAAACTCGTACTTTACTGGAGTGAAAAAATCATTATTCAGTCCTTCTGTGTAAATTAAAATGTTCAAAGATCAAACTTCATACAACAACTCCATGGATTTATATCTTCGAACATTTTATGGTTTTCAACTTCAATATTTTATCACTCCACCTCTATGAAAATTGTATTCTCCTAGAAAATCTATGAGTGAACTCAATATAAACCCTGAAAACTTCTAATAAGCATGATGTTAGAAATATTTACTATCAAAAAAGTATAATATTACTTTATATGGGAATTAACCCAAGATTTTTTCTATTAACAGTAACTCACATTCATGTAAAACATAATAAAATTCACAAGAAAATATTTATAACAAAAAAAATTAATTTTCAAACCATCCCAACCGATCTTTATTTTTATCTATATTTGTTAAAAATAATAATTATTTAATGAGAATATTCATGGAATACTCTATGAGTTGAAAAAGCAGTGCTTGAGAATACATCGAATACTATAATGGGTATTATAGAAGTGTGGTTCTTCATTTGATATATTTTTTATTCTCAATATACAATTTATTATTTTTGGAAAACAAATAATACATTTAGTGATCCACATATTAATGTGGGTTGTATGGATCTTTAGTATAATAAAGAAAAAGTGTCTATGTTTCTATATAATAATAGAAGAAGTTTCTATTGAGATTTTGGTGGGAACAAACCGATTAATGTAGAAGTAAATAAATCTCTCAAAGAAGAAGACTAATAAGAATAAATGTGAGATACTATAACATATATCATAAAATATGTATAGCGAGTTTATCATGTGTACCATTTGGTGTCCTAATGAATAAGAAATATTAGGAGGTGAATTGTCATTACCAGATTCTATGAAGAATTTGATGTTATGAATAGTTTCAAAGGCCAGGTTTCATAAGTTGCATTAGATTACATGATGTCATGTAGAATTGTCTATATTAATGAAACAAATAATGTTTGTGTTTGAAATGATGCCCATGGATAGATTGTGATATACTTCAAAATGAGGAAATAATAATATAACTAATGAGAGTTGATGACTATAGGGAGAAACATAAATACCCCTATAATTACATTCTATAATGAAGGTGTGTTAACTTTTTAATATGGTAACCCAACCTTTTGTAATATGGTGGAAGATATTTTAGTATTATCTCTTAACAACAATTATAATTGGTGATTTTATTATTATAGAGAATATATGACTCTATGGGAGTTGACACAATACAATGTGGGTTTCAAACATTGAGACTGAACCTTATAAAAATATAATGTGTGAAACATTGTTTATAATAATTAATTTAATGTGGTTTTGGCCATATGAGTAATAGATAAATATATATATATATATACTCTTTAACCAGTAATGGGGGTTCAAATACCAAATGGGTTGAGATAAAAATGAAAAATTGATTTTTTGTAAAAATAAGTAGACCACACCTATTTCAAACCCATCTCAGGTGTGTCTACATGATCCACTGGGTCAATACATTGGAAACTAGTGCATTGGAATCAAGGAAACACACATGGGACTGGTTTCACATAATTAATATATTTGATAGACCATATAAAGTAATAAATAATATGTCATGAATTATCCATAGAGATAATATTCATGATAATCTAGTAAATAATTCCATAATAGGAAACCAAACCAAACATGGAATGACTAAAATAAAAATCCATCTCACCACTATAATGTAAAATTATATCAATAGAACCGAACAATAACATATGAATACATCATGTAATAATTTTACAATACATATGTGATATAATAAAAAATTTGAAACAAAAACAAAAAAAGGGATCCCTGATTTTATCCTGACCCATGGGCAGGTTGCTACATCATCACTAAGATCACACCCTTGGTGACCAGATAAGTAAAATATAATGAAAGGATTTATTTAAAGACACAAACATTGAAAAAACATGAAATGTTTTTAGATTAATGGTCATATAGACCATTAAATATTCTCCCCCACAGCCCAAGAATAACATCTAAAACTATTATCTTTTCATGCTAGATCGAAAATACACATAAAAAACTATGATTTCCATTTTAATAAAAATTAATCACATCTATCCATGTTGGAAATTCATTTAATTTCAAAATAATAATTTTCCCATTTAAAACAGAATCTATCTTTTGTCAGTTTTAATAAGATAAATATATTTAATGAAAGGTAATAATTGTAAACAAAATCCTTTTAATAATCACATTTCAATAATAATGTATAAAAAATAATCTTTTAAAATAACCCTTTTTTTATTATGTTTCCATCCTTGAATAAAATAATATAAAAACATTCAACATGTAAATAACAAAATAATTAAAAATAGGTAACCATAAATAAAAACACATGGGTGAATTAAAATATATTATTATCACAATAAAGAATAAAAAAGTAACTGAAAATAAATCACTATCATGGGAGTGGTCCTAAGGAACTAAATTTAAGGTATCCTCGGCCCATGTACTATCATGGTGGTTGAAACAAGAAAAATCACTTCACATAATCATTTATTTGGGTAATCCCAATTCATAGTGGAAAAGGGTCACCTGACAGGTGACATGCTAAAAATACCACTTCAATGTTTTAATAGAATTTTAACATAGTCCAAGGCTTATAATGGTGCAATGTGTCTAGAAGTACTATTCCTATTGTCCCTATCTATGTTCATGGGTTACTATGATCTATTGAAGATGAAGTGAGTACATAATCCATAAACCAATAACAAAAAACTCCAATAACATATTAAGAACCCCAACCTCATGTCCAAACCGTATTTTAAAAAAACCCTTTAAATCAAATTACATAATTCCCAACATAACCATTTAGTTATAAACCTAAAAACACAGGGTCTAAACACAAACTACTTTCACAAAGATCCAACCTGAACTTTTTTACATCGGTGAAAACATTAATCCATGAAATTACATTTTCATTTTTTCAAATAAGCCATAAATTATTAAACCATGGATTAATGAAAAAAACACTTTTTGGAACCAATTGTACCACAATAAATGAAAAAAAGTTTAAACCAAAATGAAATTCAATTTTTAAAGAATATATTTAATGATATAGAGCTTAAAATTACATGTCATATCTTAAAAACAAAAACTAATTTCCTTAATCATAAAATAATAACCTAGGACCACCTAATCTCTATAATAATAAAATCCACTGTTTATGTACCATTTAATTCTTAAAGTGAATTAAATTACTATGCTATTATGTACAAGAAACATTTTAGAGATATTAGTTTTTCGTAACAACCTTTTCAATGCATGAATTTTCTTAATAAAATCATTCAATAATTTTATGAGATTTCTTGCGGAATTTATATATTTGTTTTTCGTAATAAATATTAGAAAAACCATTTAAAGTAAATTTTCTAGACATGAAATCCACTGATATTATGATAAATAATCACACAAAACACAAACGTAAAGAAAATCAAACCATAAATTTAAAAAAAAAATTAGGTAATAAATCAAGATAATTACTTTTAAATAATTTTGAATGGATTAACAAACCTCAAAGCATAACGTGTTTCTTTAACTCATATCACTAATAGGTGTCTATTGGAATTCTCTATGATATTTACACACAATAAAAATAAATTGTTAGGCAGACCAAATAACTTATAGTTTACTAACCATGTCCTCTACGTATGATAATGAGGAAGAAACAAAAATAATAGGGGACAAAAAAGGTAAATACCCTAAACCATATAGAATATACATGGAAAGAATGAAGAAACCATGGAATCTATGGAGGAAGGGAAGTCAGCCCTACATATGGATCCTCCATCAATTTTTTGCATGAGTGGGAAGAAAAAGGGGCTAAAGGGGATCAAAATTGGGGAGGATATAATTTTAATTTAAACCATTTTAAAACATGTTAAGGAAATGCATTGTTTAGCCACACATTTTACAATATAGTGCACTAACAGTACATCATTTTTTGGACACACTTAAGTAGTCAAAGGATATTCCACATGGTTAGAAATATTGTGCTCTATCTATGAAAATCACCAATGGTAAGGCATTTATTATTTTTTAGTGTCTCCAAATGGTTATACCTATACATGTGACAACTATGCAATGACCAAAATCCACTAAAACATTAAAAATGAAACAAAGTTTGACTATAAACATATGTACAAGGATGAAAATAATTAGATCAAAAACTAAGGCAAATTAAGGTCAAGGTATTCTATTATCCAAGGTACAATCCAATAATTTAGAGAAATAACATATAGAAGTAATTATGAGCACATAAATATACTCAAAAAGTACCTCTCTACCAATTTTCATGTTTGTGTTGAAGAAACATACTAAAGATCTTTTGACAAAATAAGTAAAAAGTTCTCTGATATCATCCCAAGTAATACCACATGGGCACTCGAAAAAAAAAAATTTATATATAGTATAATACAGGTTATGAAAATATAATAGGTCCCCTACAAGGAAACTCACAATAACCTTGTTTCTAATAATCCCAATACCACAAATCATGATATGCAATGACATTGTGATCTCCTACCCATGATCACATCAAAATTATCTGAGATATAAAACACACTTAATGAATCTTAAAATTACAAAATAAAAATTGAAACCACTACAAATTTTTTTTATTGATTATAACAAATTCCCCATAATGGCTTTCCGTCCATATAAGTTAAAAATAACCCACCATAAAGAAAAAGATTAGGAAAAATTAATTTTAATGACTCCCCATGACACATATATCTTACAAAATTTTTGTTATAAAAAATAAATAACTTTTAACACCTCAAACTATTTCACCATAATTCGAATTGAAATAAAACATGTTATTTACATGAAAAAACAACACTTTTTTTCATTTATAATTAATTTTAGTTCTTGATAATATAATATATAAACTAAAATTTTGAAATAAATTCAAAATATAAAATAAATAAAAAATCAAATTATTTATAAAATTCATTGTTTCAATACATAAACACCCCACAAAAAACATTAGAAAAACCAAATAATGTCAATAAAAATTAATAGAATAATTTTATGGTCAAAAGTAATAGTTTTCCGTTACACCAATCCTTCTATTTTATAGAAAATAGATTTTAAAACATGTGTCACATATAGAGAATAATATATATTTCAAATTCAAGTTTAAACTATAAATAAACATCCTCAATAATTTACATTTATTTTCATAATAATATTTTAAAACGCGTTATTACTAAAAAAATATAACTACATTTTTATAACATGAAACTTAACAAGAATCCTACTTCATCTAATTATTATTATTCAATACAGAAAACCATGAATTATTATTATCATCCAAAAAGTAAACATACACAAATTCAATATATAATTATGATGTTTCCACATGTATTAAATAAATAAAATCATCTTATATTAATTTTAAAAACATAAAACATTTGAATCTTTGGAAATTCAATTTCAAACATAAACATATAAACATTTTTAATGGATAATATATATTAATTTCATTTTATCTTTAAAAATGAATATTTTAAAATTATTTACATGAAATTTATGTTTGAAACATTGTCACAATATTTCAAAAACAATATCAAAATATTTATATTCACATTTTTTAGAAAAATAATGTTTTTAATTAATTTAACAACATATAAATTTAAAAAAAACATTCCCAAATATCTCAAAATATGTATGGTTAAAAAATTACATTATTTTAATAATTTAAAAATAGAACCTATAATGATTAATACTCACATTATTAACCATTAACATAAAACTCACATAATAATTTCATAAAAGAAAATAATGAAATATATATGAGAATAAAATTAACATCATAGATCATTAATTATAGATTTAATTTAATGTATTCAAAAACAAACATTCAAACTAAGAATTCACATGTCATATAATCTTTCAAATCAATATAAATATAGAACATTATCTTATAATCACTTGTCACCATTTTAAACATAATCATTTGTTTAATATTCAATGGAGTACTTGTAATAAAAAATAAGGATAAAAAAAATTATATCACACTTTCAACATTTATTCCACTTAATTGTATTCATACTAAACCTATTTTGAATATTACTCATTATATTTTTAGTTATAAATATAAATCAAGGGAAAAAATAATATTTAACACATTTCATAAAAATATGTAACTAAATAGTGATTTAAAATAAATTATCTAACTTATAATGTCATGGTTTCATAAATAAATCAAGATATTACTTATGAACCATACATTCATAGGTTTTAAAATTTTAAATCATGTAATCATATAATAAAATTAAATCATCATCAACACTGAAATCATGTACTATACTAAAAATTTAAAATGTAAACAATATTAACATGGTCTTCCTTTTTTTATAAACTTTTTTTTCATATAATTACATTCATCTTATAATCTAGTTTATCATATAAATATGCCTCAATATTCTAAATCATTAATATTTAAGAAAAATCATAATAAAATCACCAAATACATGGATATACATTTTCAACATGAAAATAACATTGTTAGCATAAAACATGTTTCCTGCACAATTTTTATAAAAAAAATCATCATTAAACCTATCAATGTTAAAAAAAGATCAAACATTAAAAGAAATTTACATTTTTATTTCCTATTTTATTTAAGTGTGTTTTGAAAATTATAAATGGTCTAAAATATAATCATTTATTCTTAGAGTTTAAAAATAAAAAAAATACAATTTTTTTTAAATTGTATAACAATATTAAACAAAATATGAAACATAATAGAACTATGAATAAATATATTAAAAAATCAAAATAATCACATATTAATACATGTATATCAAATTGTTATGTTCATTAATTATTTAATCACATATTACCCCTAAACTCAATCACAGGAACAATTAATGTTGATGCATGTGAAACAACTACGTTACTACCTCGCAATCAATGCATCCACACCTAAGCACATTCAATAAACTAATAGGGTCCTAACATCATATCATATGGACCATCTACATCTTAACCAATTTTACTAAGCTAAATCACTTATTAAACTCCAATTAAATCACAATATTAGAAAACCAATACAATCCTCAATAGTTAAATGAGAACAAATCCTTAAAGTGTATTACTAGAATTCTAAATTTTACATCCTATTTTAGTTACATTATCATGATAATGTATTCACACACTTAATTCCCTAAACACTATAGGATTCTCGTACCAACCTAACTATACCTTATAATCATTTATCTATGTAATTATGTCTATAATCATATGATAAAATTACATACATTGGAATTTTTTAATCACCACAACTAATAATGGATTATATATCCCATCAAATTAGACTCTAATACATCTTAGGTCCTTTACTTTATTTTCCAAAATTTTCCAAAAACATCGTTTTCCAAATGATTAAATCATCATAAAGAATAAACTCACATTAACACTACTCTCTCAAGGTCTTGTTAGACTAATACCCCTCCTAGGTAAGTAATGAAAACATGTGCGACTACCAAAGAAATCCTTGAATAGACACAATATTGACAACTAGCACTGAGGAAATATAATTTATGATATAGGGGGAATTACCCCTGCATATCCTTTGAAAGAAAAAAACAAAAAATCAGCCCCCATAATCTCCATAATATTAGAAATATCATATATATATATATATATAATGCATGGGGTAAAAAACTAAAAATGAATATAATGTCCTAAAACTTATCATAGTTAAAAATTCTTAGTTTTTATCCATGTAATGTAATCAAATATATATTGTAGTTTTTGGAGACCATACACCGAGACGACGTGTGATTTTAAAGACCGGTGATCCTGAAATATTGTTTGAAATATATTGAATATATAAAATTTAAGGACACACTGTTTTCTTAAAAAAGTAGAATAACATCTAAATAGAGGGTTAGAGAATAAAATTAATTCTATCATTTTGTTTAGAATATGGATTTTACCCTAGGCACATAAAATCTCTATAGAGGATTAGATACTTGTGTTGGGCGTGGTCATAGATGAATGTTTAAATAAATTATTTCAATAAAAATAATTTATTTAATTAAATTATAATAAACCATAATGGTCTATAAATCTAATGTTATGGAAAAATAATATTGTTATCTACATAAAACTATTGATTTTTTATGATCATTAGATGACCATTCTCATAAGAACAACCATCAAATCATGGATTGGTGATCGGTGTGCAGCAGAATTTGAGGTCCTCACCAATGAAAACAATGCTGATTAATTCTTTGTCAGCGATTGATCCTTCATGAGGTAGGAAATTTTTTATGTGTGATTATCTCAATTTTTTACACATATGATAAATTTTAATCAATTATCTATCAAATTTTTTCATGTGTTTATTGTGTTGTGGGTATGAGGTTATTTGTAGGGAATTCTAGAGAAATTGTTTATCTTTTTGGATCTTCATTAATTGTTCTAAAAGAAATGAATCATAGACCATATGGACATGGATGGGGATCATTAGTCTCATATGTTTATAGGTATTTCTGCAACCATGATTCATTTTTACTTCATCATCATCATTTTTTATTGTGGTACAACTAATACTAGATAATAAATTTTTGTGCACCCGTTTCATGGAACAACAAATTAATATTGCTGATATGTGTTTGGATCAAATATCGTATTAAGCTATGATGATGGTGAAGAAGAATCATGACTAAACATGGGCCTTACATGATAATTTTATTGGGAATGAAGTAACAGTGGTTCTATGAGAATATTTTGACGCAATTAGGATGCATAAAAATCAAATCTTCAATGATTATTGAGATCAGTTGACCCAAATGTATAATCTATATGCAATGTTTTACTAAAAAATTTACAGTGGCGGTGATGGATTTATAATCAAGGAGAATAACCTTTGAGTTCTATGAAATTAAAAACTACACGACGTCTATTTTGGGAAACCATGCCATGCAATGAACCCTAGCAACAACACTCATGTTTTTCATGGAGTTAAATGTCACATAGAGTGTAACCACATCACACAATGTGTGACCTTTACCTAGAATCTCAATATGTACTTAGAGAAGTAAATTAACCTTTAAATAGATTGTCATATAATAACACAACTAGTTTTACTTTGAGGAAATCAGGTATACATGATATTAGACATTCATTTTACTCATACCCAGACCTACACACAAGTCATGTTACACAGGTAGGACATGATGGTGAAGGGAATCACATTAAAATTCGACAAAAATTTCTTATATCCATTTTCCTCTATATATTGGACACCATTTTTTATGGAATGTTCCCATTATCCATTCCTTGAGGGTTTAGTATGGAGTTACATCCTTTGGAATATTATAGTGATACCATCTAAGGAACACAAGTCTTGGATAGAGTTGTTAGAATTCTTCCATGAGGCCCGGAGTGAGATCCTCTATCATCATCACATACCATAAGGGAGGATCATGGTATACTCATGAACAAAACTATATTGGAATCAATCCTAATCATATAAGGGTAATATATATTTGGATGTGTGTATACCCCACAGTCCTGGGTGTTATCCCCATATAGATATCATTCACTTCAGACTTCCAGTGTGTGCTTCTTATGGAGAGACCTGATTAGGAAAACATCTCAGATGAAATCTATCAGTGTTATCTGACTTATGGATTTCATTCTCCTAGATGTGTGTTTTTTGAAAACATCATATAGGAAACCTAGGATGTAAATATCGTTTTGATATTACATGAAAATTTTTGTCTACAATGATTATATCTAGATGTTCTTGTTTTATATTTCATTAACATATACCTTTGATGATAGAAGTTTTATTCCTGTTATAATATTCTTAGTCATTTCATGGTGGATTATTGGGTATTGTTATACTCACCACTGCATGGTATTTCTTCACACATGGAATGTCTTATGTAGACAATCGGAATCTTCAAAATTTCCAAGAGAGACTAGGTCCATGAAGAGATTAGTGAGATAGAAAGACTAAAGTGTGTTCTGGTGGTTACTGTTACAAAAATTGTATCTTATATTACATGTTTGATTTTTTTTAGTTTTATTGGTTTGACATGTATTTGGATATTTCATTTCTATTTCTTTTTTCATACTTTTATGGTGGGATTTTAGATGTAGGCATGAATGGCTTTTAGATGACTTTCATTTAAATATTATATGGGATTCGATATGTGTGTAGATTTATTGTCACGTTAGGATAAGGCCTCCCATGTGTGTGACATGTCTACACTGTGTTCTGAATAATCTGATGGCCTATTGGAGGTAGGCTTGGCCTGTTGAGATGGGTTGTGATAGAGTTGTATAATAAGAGTAGGTTTAAACTTAAGACCTATGATTTTGAGATTTGTATATGTCAAAATGTTTGAGTGTTTCGAGTTTGGATCTCAGTCGATGGATTCTTGTGTTGGTGTGGTAGCTCATATATCCATACAATCGGAATTTTATCACATGTATTTTTACAAGGAACAAGTAGACATTTGGTGGAGGGAAAAAATTATTACATGCATCATATAAGAATGTGTTCTGGTTTCCATGACATATTTGTGTTAACTTCACAAATATACTTATTGATCATGGTATATCTTTTCTATTTCAGGATGACACTATAGTGTTTTCTAGTTAGGATTAAACATTAGTATAAGAAGGAGATTCCCTCAGTGATGAGTATTCGATGTAGGGGCCTGTTCAGGATGTGTTTCCTTAATGTAATTCTCTAATGAAACAAAACAATATATCGTGAAATAGATGTTACCATCAATACTAATATGAGAGGGGCTTAGGATCAACTCAGGTCATGAGTTTTAGCGACAGCGACCCCTTTAGTTATGAGGTGACCTTGACCCCCAACTGGATGAGGAATAACTTGAGGTTTTGACACAAATATTTCATCTTATATGGACAACTGCGAATCAGATTGTGGTATTGGTAGTGATTGTTCTCCTTGGATCATCAGGATTTGGTGGGATTGAGTGACCCAATCATATGTAGAAGTGACTATTTCATAGTCAACGTCTGTGTTCCTTGTGTAAGTGGAGTTTCTTAAAACTACGTTGAGGGTTGTGATCATCCAAAAGCATATAAAACTTCAAATTGGTGGGACAATTTTGGCTGATTATTCTTCAAGTTTCACTAACCACTCTTAGTATCTTATGGATACGATGTGGGATAGGTTATTTTGATGTCAGACCATGGATTTAGGACTACATAGAAAAAAACATTACGACATGATACCAAAATGTATTTCTGCCTATGTTATGGTGCTATATATCACATTAGATGTTGAGAGTTTCATAGCTTGGTAGATGCTGGTAGTTGGATCCGGCCTTGGGAACACAGTATCCTAGACTTTTTTGATAGGGAGATGATGAAAAACATTGGGACCTAGATGTGCAATATGATTTATGATGAAATACAAGTATAGATAGTATATGGTTTAGTGATCACATGTTAAATCTAGTAAGACTCGATCGAGGTATAGTTACTAATTCTATGATATGATACATCATGAACGAGATTGTATGACTCACCGTATGACTAATAAGGAGATAGTGGATGGTCCACATTGGAAGTAGCATGGTAAGAGTATGAATATCCACATGGTGGAAGTTTTGTAAGTAGATATGGGGGAGAAGATAGATGCGGTAGACATTATGACTTGTTACCACAACCCCTAGGTAGTCTCTACTAGGCTTGGGATGTATTTGGGTAGGGGAGAGGGCACCTGAAGGTGTTAGAGGCTTATGACCAAGAGGCTCCAAGGATGATACAAGGAATGATATGTGTATTTTTACCATATATATAGTATGGATATACCCAATTTGAAGTCATTTGTTACTTATTACATATTTGGTTTGATAATTAGAGATTCTATAAAAGCCTTTGACTCGACCCTTGATCTTGGAGACTCATACTAGAAGCAGCTCAGTGTTCAAACACGTTTATCGATTGTGTGACAAAACTCATTGAGTTGAGTTTCTCTTATGGGATCTCTTTGTTACAGAGATGAGGACTAATTATTTTATCTTATATATGGACAAGTTATCTATATTCCATTCAATGTTGGAAAACATTAGGTTAAGGATGTGGTGTGTCTACAATGATGGAATTGGGTTTCCATTTGTGGGTGAAAAGTAAATCTGAAAGTGAAATATAGGGTCCTTCAAAGGATTTTATATCCATTCATAAACTAGTTCTCTAAAAATAGTATTCGATTAATACATTTTATAATCCTATAATTTCATGTAGTGGTGGAAGAGAGTGAGGACATATTTCTTATGACATATATAAATTAAATGTCCACCAATATATGACTTCAAAATTGATCTATACCTAGGGGAAGGCCCTTGTATCTATGAAATCATATTGAATGTATCACACAGTGTGTCATGAGATGTGGGTGTAGTTGGAGGACTAGTAGAGGAATGGATATTCAGACCCAATGTTTCACCCAGGGAATCCCTAGTGTTGTTCAAAAGGAAGGAGAACATGAGCTTAAGGTTGTGTATAGATTATCATCACCTATACCCCGTGACCCTAACAAACAATTATCCTCTTCTTAAAATCTTTTAAATCTTTTATTGTTTTAGAGAAGAATGATTGTTCTAGAATATTGCCCCTACATTAGGATATCACCATCATGGAGTACATAATGAGTATATATTGAAGATGGATTTCTAATTTCATTATAGTCATTATAAGTACCTTTTTATGCCATTATGTGTGACGAACACCCCATTATTGTTCATCAGACTCATGAACATGATCTTTTATCCTTTTTAAACTTGTTTTTTGTAGTCTTCATTAATTATATCCCAGTTTACTAATCATCAAAGGATGGTAATAGAAGACACTTGAGGAAGGTCCTGGACGTACTCTAAGAAAATTATATTTATGGGTTTCTCTCAATGTTCCATTTCTGGATTCATGAGATCCACATCCTAATATATGTTATCATAATATATGGTATATTATGCAACCCAATAAAGGAAAAGGAAGTGTTACCTTGGGATCCACACAATAGAGTGATTTTCAAAGAATGATTACTTGGTATTGTAGGCTACAATTTGAGAATCATACTTGATTTATCCAGGATATCAACACCCTTGAAAAATTTTAACTAAAAGGGACAACATATAATGTGGCCAGAGAGGTGACAATAGGATTTATATGAGTTAAGGTAGAGACGATGACATCTCACAACACAAGATTAGCAGAGGATGGTGTTGAGTACGTAGTGGTATTTGAGGCGTTGGGCACATGGCATGGTTTTTATATATTTATATGAAGGTGTTTATTTCATATGGTTCTTTTATTTTGATTCCCTAGACGAAGAACTATGAGACACATGATTTTGAGCTAGTAGTGGTTTTTTTCATACTGAAGATGTTGTGAATATACTGTATTGTTGAGCAGTTTATCATTTATTATAATCATTTGAGCCTCAATTATATCTTCTATAATAAGGATATTAGCTTGATATAGAGGCAAGATATAGAGTTACTCTATAATTATCGCATTGTGGGTTTCTATACTCCATGGAAGGGGATCCTGATAAAAGATGCTCTCAGTAGGAGATCTTGTTTACAGTTGTTGAGAAAGGAAACAAAGAAATTATCCTAATTAAATTTATCCTTTATAGAGAAGGATGGAGTATCTTACCTTCAAATAATGGTTTCAAACCCACCTTTTTGACAGTGAATAAGGAGGCACTAATTGGGGATACCAACTATAATTCCATTTTTACTTAGATATCAACTAGATAATCTCTTGATGGATTTTCTAAATTTGTGGTTCATGTATTTATTTATAGACGATTAGTGATTGTTCTATTTCCAATGAGTGATGAGATGATGACATGGTTTCATACCTCACCCTTAGTATTATCTATAGGTGTATAAAACATGTACCCGGACCATCCAAAGTAGTTATGGGTGCCAAGGATAAAGATACATGCCACAAATTTTTTCATTTGTTGCCTTTTCAGCAAATAAAGATCAAGCACCAGGTTCCGGTTGGTTTATATTGACCCCTTTGGGTTCCAAAGTGGATTTGGGATGATATATCCATGGGATTTGTAATTTTCTTCTACATAAATCCATTGGACACTATTTAATCTGGGTGATCGTAGAAAGACTCACCAAATGGGACTATTTTCGTACTATATGAGAGCAGAGTTTAATAGAGATATTGAGATTTCCTCGACAAGAAGTACATAGTCCGACTCAATGAATTTCCCTTGATAATCATTTCTGACTATCATTATCACTTCACATATTGGTTATGGAAGGGATTGATGGAGGCCTTTTAGACATAGTTACATTTGAGCATGGATTTTCACCCCCAGACTAAGAATACCATTATGGTAGTAAAGTGTTACAACCCTTCATATTATTACACACTTAAACATGATTTAATACATAAAAATTAAATTAAGACAACTATGAGGATCTATAGGCCTAGAGTCTTTGGAAAATAGGAACATTACATAACAACATAGAACATGAAACCCAACATCTTTATTGAAGAAATCTTTTACATGACCACAACATTGCATCATACATGGAATTTATTGGGATAACTTGAGGACATGCATAAGAATAGGGTGATCTATAAACATGAGTAAGGGAGTAGAAAAGTAATAACATGAATAATATAGTACATTTTAGGCAATAATCATATCAATGGAGGACAATATAATCATGAACATAAGCCCATGATATTGCAAGATTATCATAACATGGAAATGTGGAAACAAAATTTCATATTATAGTAGTATGAGAAAAGGATCATTGAACATGAGGCATGAGTAAACCATCATTACACATGGAATATCATGATAAATTTCTTTACCCAATGCACTGGATCACTATCAGGGCGCATCCTTCTTAATCATATCATTCCATGCATAAGTGTGCCACAAATATCATACAATGTGGATTCATTAAACAACATGATTTATTCCATGATAATGGAATGTTGAATACATACATGAAACTCTATAATAAATAATTAAATGTGCATAAAGGTGAATAACCTGGATAGAGAATTGGGCATGATATTCACTACATAATGACTTTGGCTTGGAAAATTGTGGTTCAATTTTAGTAGCATAACAACATGACATAAGAATTCCTAAAAATGGGTTATGAGAGTTGAAGGGGTATCTCATAATATGTAAGTGAAATGGATTGTAAGGGGTAAAATATATTCATTTCCCCACATATCTAATTGAATTTATATATATAATATAAAATAATATGTTGAATTTAAATGATGAGGAGAAATACCTTACAGAATTTCGTCATTTGAACATGTGTACATGGGAGGCATTAATGGGAGAGAAAGTGGTATTTCATCTATAAAACATAAGGAGTGAAGTATATGGGAGGTTTGAAATCAAACTCCAACATTTTTAATTGAAACAAAAAAGGCCTAACAATTTAAATAAATTTGGACAAAAAGAGAAAGGAATAAATCCCTTACTTGGATGTGTGATCCCAACTGCTTGGGAGAGGCTTGAGAGAGGATTATTGGGAACTTCGAGTGCCTTGGGAGGATTATAGATAGAGAACAGAGATTTGCCTGGTTGAGCTCCAAATGGTTTGAGTGAATAGGAAAGGGTGGTTGAGTGGGTTTATATAGGAATGGAAAAGGAATTATCCATTATTTAGATTTTGGACACCACACATTAAACATATCAAAACCATAAACCAACCCATGGTTTTTTCCAAAGGGGAGTGTAAAATCATATATTATAAGGCCAATGACCTAACATATTAATATATTATGATTTCTTACGTGGATGTGAGTTACACTCTCAAAGAAATTATTTAAAATTGTAAAAAATATTATTTCTATTGGAGAGTCCACTAAGGCATTGTAAAATAAATCAAAAATACCTAGCATCCCATTATTTTTAAGTTAAAACATATATTTTCAGAACATAAAATTTATTTTATTTTATTACACCACTATTGGGTCATTTTGATGTCATAAAACACATTTTATATTTAAACGGTATTTCATTTTTAGCAAAAAATTATACTATCTCAAAAAATTATGAAAAATTAACAGTTGAATTATTTCTAAATTATAATTAATAAAATAATATTTATTGTATCTAAATAATTTTTTAAATATTTCAATTTTTTATTTTAAAATAAAAAACAACATTTATCTAAAATTCATGGGTTTTTAACAAAAATAGCTTTGAAACCCTAATAGTCATTATAATTGTATTCATAATAAATATATGATGATTTATATTTTATAAAATGTAATTTATTAATAAAATTTTATTAAAATAACTAGATGGAGTCACATACGGGAGCTATAGAAGGGAACCCTAGCACCGACGACCCTGAATCAAATGCGATGAAGGATGCTGATTCCTTGCCTGCTGATTGTTTTTCATCTGGAAAAACGTTTTATTGTGTTAGCTATAAAGAAATGTTTCGGGTGCATGGGAAACAACCCTCGTTGTTCTTTACATCTAGGGATTCTGTGTGGAAATTTGTGGAAGTTTTAAAATCATCTGGTAAGTTCCCTAAATTTGACTGTCCACCTCATGGGCGGATCATTAAGAAGGGACGTGTTGCTCATGTTGTTGCGAATCAAATGACTATTCAAGAGAGAGTCAACCTTTTCCGGTTCACTATAATTACTCGAGTTATTCTTCCAAAAAGAGGGGATTTATGGAAATATGATGATCCCGTTTAAAGAATCACATTGATTTGGGGGTTTGCTGACTGGAGGATTATATACATGGGGCGCATGTACTATCACATTCTTTTCTCTTCCAAGGATTCAAATCAGTAATCCTGGAGTATTGGGTATGTTTCTTTGAAACCGGGTGTTCTTCGAATCCAGGAGTGGGATATGAATTTTGATCTAGAGAATGTCAAGGATACACACGCGCAGGTTTGGATTCGAATATGAAGGTTTAACTGGCTTTATTGGCATCCCAAGATTATATGGGAAATTGCCTCCTCTGTTGGTACTCCCATCCGAATGGATAAAAAATCAGATGATCCTACGTTTGGTCACATTATGAGGGTATTAGTGGAGGTGGAAATGGCATCGACTCTGGTCAAGGAGGTGGTATTTACTACACTAGATGATCAGTTTAACTTGGAGATTCAATATGAGGGGAGGCCAAAATTTTGTCTCTACTATCATTTCTTCGGCCACATGGACTTTGAATGTCATAGGTCCAAGGTTTGTGGTATCTGTAAGATGAAGGGACACCCTAATGAGCTCTTTAGGAAGTGCAGGGCCAAGGCTCAAGCACTTGATCCTGTTGTTGGTCCATGTCTTCCAACATCTATTCAGGTCTCTTTTGGAGATCTCTATTCTAGTTCGGTACATATTCAAGGATTGGTGAAGGAGTCTGATCTTCTTGCTCAGCAGGTTATAGTACAGGGGGATGGGAGTGCTCCTGTGAATATGATTAATGATCAGGGTGCAGTTTTTACTTAGCATGTTACCTTTGTTGCACTGGTGAGTGATGAAGATGTTGCTGGAAATCCGCTGGCCTCTCAAGTAGCCTTGTTGGATGCATCTTGTGAACCTGCTAATGGTGATGGACTTTTAGGATCCCCTGCTAGTATTAATGTAATGTCAGACTCTCCTGCTATGTATATATTACATGTCTCTGTGCAGGAGCAGATAAGTGTTGATCTACCTGTTGATTCTGCATTACCGAAGGTAGTGTTGGATGCCACTGATACTACATCTCCCATGGAAATGTTGGCTGCTACTGAACTGGTTTCTTCATCTGAATTGGGTACTCAGGCAAGTTTATCAGTGGTTTCTTGTGAGGTATCTGGACAGTAAGAGGATGTGGGTCTCCCTATTGAATCTAATATGCAAGTGAATGTGCTGGATTTGGCTGAGTACACTGGGAAAGATCTGGCTTCCAATTCTATTGATAAGGAGATAAGTGGTGAGGTAGATGATCCCTTCTCACAGGTCCCTTCATCCAAGGCTGTGAGGAAATCTAGGATTCCAATTACTCATGATGAAATTGGTTCATTAAATAAATTCACACCTTTGAGTGGTGTTTTTTGGTCCGATGATAATGAGGACCCTGAATGTGATGAGAAATCTCAAATGGAAGGCTCGACTTCTGTTACAGGTGAGAGGAAATAGGAAAAGAATGTGAATCAGGGCAGGAATGTGCATATGCAACGGGATGGTGGGCCTATCACCAGCTCCAAATCCTCTCTCTCATGAAGATTTTCTTTTGGAATTTCCAGGGGCTTGGGAATTCTCCCACGGGTACAAACCATAGGCATTTTCTTGTGACCAAAAAACAGGTCCTTGTTCAAATTGTTGAGCCTTGTATGGCATTATGTAAATGGAAATCATCTAGATGGTCCACCCTTGGTTACTCTTTGGTTTCTCATAATGATAGTCAGAATTCCTCATAGTCTCTTTGGGTTTTGAATCATGATAGTGTATCCTTGATATCCTCGTTTTGTTATCAGTAGTCCATTACACTCTAGATTGAGATAAGTGGTTATGGTATTTCCTTCAATTTTTTGTCTTCTTTTAATCATTACACTGGGAGACATGCTTTGTGGTTATATTTAGAGAACACTACTCTTGGAATGCGATAAAGATGGGTCATTATTGGTGATTTTATCTCGATGCGTTGGCCTGAGGACAAGATATGAAGTTGTTTTTACAGGTTTTCTTCTAGTTAATTCTCTGCCTACATTGATGGTTGTAATCTGATTGAGGATCCAATTATGGGGGATGATTTTACATGGTGAAGATACACCGTGAATGGGATACAAGCCAACAAGATTGAAAGGTGTTTTTGTAAAGTGGATGTGGGTTCTCAAGATTTTTTCTTTATCTGGTATAATTCCTCCAAGGGATAACTATGATCACAATCTGCTCTTAATGGATTTCAGCTTTCATAGATTGAGGTCTTCTCCTTTTCCCTTCAGGATCAACAATGCTTGGGTATTTATCAAGGTTGCAGATAGGTTGTCAGTGAAGCTTGGGAAACTAGTTTTATTGTATGACCTTTCTATATTATGGATATGAAATTAAAATCTGTGAAGGCAAAGCTCAAAGAGTGGAGTAAGGAATCTTTATCATCTCTTGATCATGATATCCAATGTGCTGAGGACAAACGCATACAATGTCAAAGGCTTACTGAGGGCCAGGAAGTGATGTCTAGAGAATAATTGAATTCTATCTCTAAATTTAATGAGCTTTTAGCGATAAAAGAGATTATTTCTAGGACTCAATTTATGGTTAGTTTGCTCTAAGATGGGGATAGAAATACACGACTTTTTCATTGGTTGCACAAGGAAAAGAAGGTGAAATGTGGTATGAGTGCTCTCACAGTTGATGGTGTTCTTTTCAACTCTGAAAAAGATACAGTTGATGCTTCTTGTACTTACTTTGAAAGATTGTACACTGATTCAGGGCATGATAACACTCAAAACACGTTCAGGAATATTTCTCCTTCAGTGGAGGTCTCTTAGAATTATATAATCACTAGTATTCCTTCAGAGGAGGAAATCAGGAAGACGATGTTTTCTATGAATGCAGATAGTGTGGTAGGGCTATATGGTTTCACTAATAGATTTTTTATGGATTATTGGGATATCATCCATTCACAGTTTGTTAATGCGGTTAGAGATTTGTTTTATCACTCCTACTTTCCTTTTGGAGCCAATGCTAGTTTTATTGCTTTGATTCAAAAGAAGGAGAATGATATTGATATTCGGGATTTCAGGCTTGTGGCTATAAGGAATACCATTCCAATGGTTATCAGTAAGGTCCTCATGAATAGGTTGGGCAGTTTTGTTAAGGAGTTTTTATCCTCAAATCATATTGGATTTGTACCTGGAAGGAACATTCAAAACTATTTGTACACGGAATCAGAATGTGTTAATGTCATGAGGAGAAAGGTGAAGTATGGGAATATGGATCTGAAAGATGACATCTCGAAGCCCTTTGATACGATGAAATAGAGCTTCATCTTTGCAGTGTTAATAAAGCATGGTTTTTCTGATGGGTTCATTAAGTTGATTATATGAATTCTCCAAAGCTCAAAGCATTATGTTCTTGTTAATGGCTCCCCTCAGGGTTTCTTTAAATGTTCTAGGGGGTGAGACAAGGCGATATCTTATCAGGACTTCTCTTTGCTATTATTGAGGATTACATGAGCATATCTCTTTTTGATCTTGTGCATGCTGAACTGTATAAGGAAATATCTGTTGGAAGAGGTATTTTTACTCCTTCACATCATTTTTATGCCGATGATATTCTGTTGTTTGGTAAGGCGGATAAAGGAACCATTCATTTTATTAAGGTGGCTTTTGAGCACTATGAGATTGTTTCTGGTAATGTTATCCATTTGGAGAAATCATATGTCTTTTTTGAGGATGGAGTTATTGTTTCAAGGAAAAAAAGAGTTGCTAGCATGCTTGGGGTGATCAGAGGGTCTCTTCCCTTCAACTATCTTGGGGTTCCTCTTTTCGAGGGTTCTGTGAAAAGATGCCATCTGGAAAATATCTACCTCAAAATTCTTAATCAAATGTTAACCTCGAAAGGTAAATCTATGTCTCAGGGTGGGTGGGTCTGTCTTGTTAATTCTGTGATAACCTATATGTGTGTCTATGTTTTGTCCTTATACATATGGCCATGAAATCTTCTTAAGGATTTACAGAAACATATTCGGAATTTTATTTTGACTAGTTCAATTAATAAAAGGAAACTTGTTACGGTTTCATGGAGTGATAGCATCAGGCCTGTTGATATGGGTGGCATTGGGATTAATGATATTAAGTGTTTTAATGAATCTCTCATTAAAAAGTTTGTTCGGTTGCTCTTGACCTCAAGTGATTTTTCTTTGGAGTTTCTATTTAATAGAATTGGGTCCAAGCCGCTGAATGGGTACTCTATTTATGTCCCTTCCTTGATATGGCCCTCAATTAAGCATGTTTACTATAGCCTCTCACAATTTTCTAAATGGGTGGCTTCTCAAAACTCATCATTGAACTACAGGACGACTACTTGTTTATCAGGTACCATTGCTGAGGATTTGGTGATCCCCTCTTCTTTGAATGATATTTATATTACTAAATTTCATAATAATAGCATAGCTCAGGGGCTTCATTCTTATTCATTGAAATGGAAGTTTGATTTTTATCATTACTCTGTGATGGATACTTTGATTTGGTTTCCCAGTCATACTGGGAAATTCAGAACTAAGTAGGATTATAGACACATGCGTTCTGAGCCTTCGGTGGTCCCTTCTTGGCTGCTTATTTTTCATTCTGCCTTAATTCTGCCGGCGCATTATCTACATATGTGGTGTATTTGGAAATATAGTCTTCTTTTGCAGCGCATGATTCAGAAAGCTAGATTTTCTCTTTTACCTGTTTGCTTTTGTTGTCTTACTATTGATGAAACTATTGATCATATTTTCATTTCTTGTCGATCTTCATCTGGTCTATGGACTTATTTGTAGGATATTTTTGGATGTCGACTAAACGTGGAGTGTTTTGGTCGATTGATGGACTCTATTTCTCAGGATAATTTTATTTCTCATGTGAAACCACTTCTCCTCTCTCCAGTTTCATCGATGGTTTATTTTACTTTTAGAGCTCGAAATGATTTTATATTTGACAGAAAATGTATGCTGCTTTCTGTTGGAATTCGGTAGCTTCATATTTGTGTTCTTTCTACTGCACGGGCTCGAATTGGATAAATGCGGAATGATGTTTCAGATCTGGTTATTCTGCGATGTTTTGGTGTTTCTGGTAGGTGTAAGAATCAGATTATGATGAATTATATTCAATGTATTCCTCTGATCGTTCGATGTATTGAGGTCAATGTGGATGGTGTGGTATCAGGTTCACCTGGGCCTTCGGGATGCGGTGGTGTTTTTCGCACCTATAAGGGTTTTGTGAAAGTTTATTTCAATCACTTTTTAGGGAATGTCTTGGCTATTTAGGCTGACCTATGGGCCATGATTAAGGCTATTTGGTATGCTTCTTTTCATGGTTGTATGATTTTATGGATGGAATCTGATTCTACCTTGGAAGTTGATATTCTTAGAACACGTTCAAGGAATGTACCTTGGAGGATACTATCTACTTGGGATTACTGTCTGAGGCTCATGGAGAAGATTTGTTTGGTTGTCACTCATGTCTATAGGGAGGCCAATCAGGTTGCTGATGATTTATCTAAGCATTCAATTGCGGAGGTTTCCTCCGTATGGTCCTTTGTTACACCGAATTTTTATTGTAGTTTGGTTGATTCTGATGCGCAGGGTGATGTGTACACACGTCTTTGTTGACTGCTTGCTTCTCCTCTTTTGATGTATTAACTTTATTATTAATAAAATTTTTTGGAGGAGTCTTTCCTGCTCCTGAGTCTTTTGAAATAAAATAGTTTAATAAAATATTATTTAATTAAAAAATCCATTTATTAATCTAAATAGATTTTATAATTTAAGATTAAAAAAATACAATTATTACATTAAAAACTATTTACAGAGTAAAAATAATAAAATGAATGTACATTATTTATACAAAAAACAATACACATAACCATAGTTCTAGAGTTCTGTTACACAACCCTTTATAACACCTGCATATGTCCTAAGGGAAAGTTGTGCGATGGTGACATACTCTTGGGGTGTCTCAAATAAAACGTTCAGGTGGTAATCTATATTAACATCCACTTCCCTCGTATGTGGTTCTGTTCAATCTTAATGTATTGAATCTCGTCATGGGCATGGTCAAGAGTGTAGCCCAGTGAGGCCACCACTTTTCTCAGCCTTGACAAATATGATTCTTATGAAGCAATTATACTATATAAGGTCATCACTTCCTTTTTTTGAGTAAATTGGATTTTTTTAATGACCTATACTAATACTAATTGTGTGATCACTGTTCAACAGATATATTAAAAATACTAAAAATTCATAACGGTGTTTAAAAAAAACCAAAGACATTAATATGTTTTAAAAAACCATTTTACATTAAAATACATTTAATTAGATCAAGAGAAATTTTCATTAATAAAAGTTTGGGTCGTTACAGTCTTCCCCCCTTAAGAAATATTACCCTAGAAATTTATTTTTTCCACACTGAAATAGGTGAGGGTAACTCTTATTCATCACTTACACCAATTCCCACATTGATTCATCAATATTTTGGTTTCCCCACAACACCTATAGAAGGGGCATTCCTGTATTTCATAGAAAATTTTCCCTACGATCTAAGATCTTCACCAACTTGTCTTCCTAGGAGAGGTCATTATCCAATGGTACCACCTATGGATTGAGTACATATGATGGTTCAGGTACGTACTTCTACAATAATGATAAATGTAATACATTGTGTACTTAAGGTAAATTTGGTGGGAGTTCTAGCCGAAAGACCACTGCTCGAATGCGATAAAGTATCTCAAAAGGGCCGATGTACCTTGTACTATGCTTCCCATTCTTCCCAATTCTCATAACTCTCTTCCACAATGATATGCGAGGGAATTCCATATATCCAACATAAAACACTAGGTCTCATTGATGATTATTAGTATTTTTTTGACTCTAAGTAGCTTTAATATGCTGCTAGATGTTTTTAAGCTTCTATACCATTTTGTTGTCCATTTCTAGACCTTGGAGTTTTATCCCCAACATCATCCTAACATATTGGTGTTACAAAACTCTACCTATAAAGGGATTCCGAAGAAGCCATTTGGATGATTGAGTGGAAAATATTATTATAAGAGAGCTCAATATGTGGAAGATGTTGATTCAATCATCCTTTGAATTCCATTGAGCATCCTCTCAACATGTTCTCATGTGTTTAGATTGTTTGCTCAGATTGGTCATCCGTTTCAGGATGATAAGACATACTGATGTTCGGAGTAGTATTAAGAGCATGTCGAAGACTCTTCATGAACATAGATGTATATCTTGGAAATCGATCAGATATAATATAAAGTGGTACTCTATATAGCCTTTCAACTTCTATGATATATTTGTTTTAGTTGATACAATGAGAAATCCTATTGAATTTCAATGAAGTGTAAAGTATTTATAAGATGATCCACAACATACCAGATAGAATTGTTCCCTTTGTATGTCTTTGGAAGTCCAATGACAATGTCCATGGTGATGTTCTCCCATTCCCATGTTAGTATGGATAATGGTTGCATCATCGCCTTAGACATCTTCCTATCATCCATCACTTACTGACATACGAGGCACATTGATATATACTCAGAGATCTCCTTATTCATGTTATACCACGAAGAAAGATATCAAATATCATGATACATCATTGTGTTTCCTCGGTGAATGGAGAAATTTAAACTATTTGTGTCATCCAAAGATCTTTCATTAAAATCATATTTGATGGAGAACATAGTTGTGACCCATTTCTCACAATTCCTTGTTCATTAGAATTGAACTATGAGGATTTACCATTTCTGATAGTTTCTACATTTTTTAAATTCCCAAAAAAATCTTTTTGATCATCCATCAACCTATACCAAAGAGAATGTTGAGCCATAATTTGTGAAATTACTAATGATGTTCCCTTCTTTATGATTCCCATGTCATTCTTCATCAAATCTTAGAAGATTTGATCTATTTTAATTCTCATCAATGATAGAATTTTTGGGTCATTTCTACTAAGGGAATCCTCAACACTGTTCACTTTTTTTGGTTGGTAATGGATTGAGAGATCATAGTCTTTGATTAGATCTAGCCATCATTATTTTCACATATTCATCTCTTTCTATGTGAATACATACTTGAGGCTTCAGTGATCCGTATATATTTCACACCTCTCCCCAAAGAGATAATGCCTCCAAATTTTGAAATCTATGATAACTACAGCCAACTCCATATCATGGGTTGGGTAGTTTTTCTCATGAAATTTCAATTTCTATAAAGCATTGGAAATGAATCTTTTATTTTTCATCAACACAAATCCCAAGCCCTTCTTAGAAGCATCACTAAATACCACAAAAATTTCTCCACTTGTTTGTAGTGTGAGGTTGAGAATAGTGATAAGACTCATTTTCAACTCCTTCAATATCTCTTCAATATCATAAATCGAAGAAAACATGACTCCCTTTCAAGTTAGATTGGTAAGAGAGTTTGAAAATCATGAGACATTTTTAAAAATTTACAGAGAATTAGTAGATAAACCCTACGGATATACATCACCGATGTTGACATCAGAAATCCATCTACTGTAGCTGTCTTAGAGGGATCCACATATATCCCATTTATTGTGATGATATGACCCAAGAATGAGACTACCATCAACCAGAACTCACAGTTGTTGTAATTTTCATAGAGATTATCCTTTTGCAAGGTCTCTAGAATAGTTCTTAGATACTCCTCATGCTCCTCCTTGGTTTCAGAGTATATTAGAATATCATTTATAAAGACAACCACAAATTTGTCAAGGTAATATATAAATTCTCTATTCATCATGTCTATGAAGATTTATAGAGAATTAGTGAGTCTGAAATCCATTACTACGAATTCATAGTGTCGTTACCTTGTACAAAAAGCAGCCTTGGAGATATCCTCCTTCTTCATCATTACTTAATAATATCCCTGACAGAAATCCACCTTGGAAAAATATTGTGCTCCATAATGCTGATCAAACAAGTCATCAATTTATAGCATAGGATTCTTGTTCTATATCATGATATATTTGATCTCACAATAATCAATTAAAAGGAACATTGACCCATCCTTCTTCATGACGAAGAGGATTGGTGCACCCATGGTGAAGCACTTGGGTATATAAACCGTTTATCCATATTATCCTAACGTTTTCTATTTAGCTCCTCAAGATCAAAAATAAACAATCCATACAGAGTCTTGGACATTGGCAACACCCCATGTATAAGATCAATTGTGAATTCAACATCTATTCTAGGAGAAAGACCAGAAAATTCCTTGGAAAACGCTTCTACTAATTCCTTCACAATAGGCATGTCTTCAAGGATGGTTACTTCCTTAGACTCAATCATGTGAGAAACATACATTTTCTCATTGGGTAGTAATATCCATGCTTTAGATGATGGTGATAAAGAATATTCATCCCCCTCCTTGTACATGTATAGATTCAGGGGTGGATTTTCTATATGAAGAGTGATTTACCTCTCACAGTGATTTATTTTGGTTCTAAATAGGAAAATCCAATCCATGAAAGTAATTGCATAAAATTCCACATGAGGGAGTATGAAGAGGTTTTCTAGTAAGTTCATACCATAAATTATGATAGGGGAGGAGTTATATTCTTGGGATGCAATGATTTCCCCAATATCCATTCTCACTGACATCTATACTTCCATGATTTGTTGTGGTGTTGGGATTGATATACTAAACATTCAGGATATAAAAGAAAGTGTAGGACCTAAATCAAAAAGTATGTTTTCTATTATTGAATGAATAACTAGCATAGATTTCAACACTTCCTTGTCGAGGTTTGTTTCAGTGACAGTGATATAAAAATATCTCCCTTGCTTACATGGAGGATATATGTTGCCTTCAAAATCCCTTGTCTTATGAAAATACTTTGAAAAGTGCCCTGATTCTTTTTAGTTGTTGAAATGAACAATGTGTTGATGGTCGAACATAGCGTTCCTATACTGTGTCATAGTAGTATATTTTTAATCAGCAGTTAATCGCAAATTTCCCATACCATCCACACCTAAATCATTTCCTTGTCCCCTTCAGGTAATTTCTATGGTGCCTTATTCCACTCCTTTTGGTAGGTGGGGTGCCGTAATTTTATAGAACTATTGGATTTATCAATAAGACCACAAGAATTAAAGTCCAACATATGCTTCTTATCACGATGATACCCCTGATATTTTTCGATCTCTATTTTGACTTTGAGGGAACATCAGACCATTTCTACATAGCTCCCAAAGTCACAGATTTCCAGGGTTTTCCTTAGGCTAGGTTTTAGCAACCGAAAAATTGGTCAACCATGCATTTGGGGGTAATGACAATGATGGAGAAATATTATGAAATCCTTGTGATTTTTTCTTTATATGTTCTGATGGATTCATATACTTTTATCATGAGGGGGGAGGAAGTGCCATTCCATATTATGTCAGAGGATGTTTGGAAAGTATTTATCAAAATTTATTTTTTGGAAATCCTTCTATTCCTATGCATCGATATCCTCCTCAGGATTCGTATTTTTGATCAATTTCAACCACTGATCAGATTCACCTTCTATATGATAAGTATCCCAAAGTACATTTTCTAGTTCATATCATTAAAGGATAGAGAAGGTCTTCTCATTGGAGTTGATCCATTGTTTGACGATTGAGGGATCAGATCATCTATTAAAAGTATAAGGAATTTGTCTCATGAAATTCTTGATTAAGGCTTGATATTTCATGGGGTGGGCATGGGGGGGGGGTGACCATTATTCTTGACCCATGTTTCTATTCAAAACATGAGTTTACTGAGAGATTATTGTGACAACGTTTTCAATTCCCACTCCCATCAGATTGGGAATATCCTTAGAAGAGTAATCATCTTGATCATTGCATCTACTGTTAGAATGAGTTCTCCTATTACCAGCCATTGGCTAGAATGAATGGAATGATAGGTTTATCACTTAAAAGGGAATCCAATGAAAAAAGTGGTATATCTTATAAATTACATTTATTTTCTTAACTTATCTATGTTATCTTTGATCTACTTCCCAACATATAATCTTAGGGGATTTTTTAATTCCTTTAGTAATGGTTTATACTAAGCATATGAATTTAACAAAGCATATTCTTAGGTAGTGTCATAACCAAGATTGCAGCAAGGCCCATTATAATGCAACAGTTCTTGTTTGAGTCTATCTCAAAGCGGTGTTTTTGGGTTTTACCCCTAGATATTGACAACATATTTTACATGACCACAACATTCCTTCGTACTTATCATTACATGGGATAACTTGAGGACATTCATAAGAAAAGGGTGACCTATAAAGCCTCGTAAGGGAATAAAAATGGCCTACCATGAATAATATAGCACATTTTAGGAAATATTCATATCAATGGATCACAAGAGAGACGTGAACATAAAGGCATGATATAGAATTATTATCATAACATGGAAATGTGGCAACAACATTTAACATGTTATTAGAACGATCCAATCCTCATTGCACATGTAGAATGAGTAAACCCTCATTGCACATGAATTAGCAAGAGTAAAACCTAATTGAACTTGAATTATAAAGTGTAAACCCTCATTACTCATGGCATATCATGATATCTTTCTTTACCCAAGGCATTGGAGTTCTATCAAGGCACACCATTCATAATCATTTCATTTCATACATTATTGTGCCACATTAGAAATACAACAAGGATTCATTAAAATCATAATTTATTCCATGATAAAATAATCTCGAATAAATACATGAAACTCTATAATATATAAGTAAATGTTTATAAAGTTGAATTAATTTTATAGATAAATGGGAATGGTATTCACTACATAATTACTTTAGATTGGAAAATCATGATGCAATTTCGGCAACATAACAACATGACATAAAAATTCATAAATATGGTTGATGAGAGAAAAAGGGGTATCTAATCATATGAACATGAAATGGAATTTAAGAGTGCATAATAGATACATGTCCCAACATATGTAATGAAATTTAGATGCATAATATAAAATAATTCCTTGATTGTAAAATAGGAGGGAGAAATCCCTTACAGAATTTTGTCATGGTAATGGGTGTACATGGGACGCATTATTGAGAGTGAAAGGTGTATATCATCATTAAAACATATGTAGGAATGAATAGGGTAGGATTTAGGTCAAACCCCATCAATTTTAATTTAAAATAAATGATCATAACAACATAATGAAATTTGGACAAAAAGAGAATGGAAGAAGTCCCTTACTTGGAAGTGTGATCCCAAAATATTGGGATAGGATTCAGAGAGGATTTTTTGGAGATTGGGGTGGCTTGGGAGTATTATATAGAGAGGAGGGAAGATGATTTTCAATCTCCAAATGGTTTGCGTGAGGAGTAATGGGAGGTTGAGTGCGATTATATAGGAATGGAGATGGAATTATTTATTATTTTGTTTTTGGACACCACACATTAAACTAATCAAAACAAAAAACCAGCAAATGATTTTATCCAATTGGATTGTAAAACATTATTTTATAAGTCCATTTTCCTAAATTATTTAAATATTTGGATTCTTTATGTTGAGGTTAGTCACACTCTCAAGGAAATCATTTTAAAATGCTAAAAAAATTTATATGTCTTGGAGGGCCCACTAATGTTTTTTAAAATAAAGAAAACATACCTAAATTCAAATTATTTTAGAGGTTAAACATATATTGTCTACAAATATATTTTATAGTATTAAATTATATCACTATTGAGCCATTATGATGTCATAAGACAAATTATATATTTTAATGGTATTTAATTTTTAGCCAAAAATTCGATTGCCTCAGAAAATTAGGAAAACTTTACCATTGGATAATTTCAATGTCCTGATTTCAGAAATAATATTCATTTTATCATAATAATTTTATAATTATGTGAGTTTTTACATTAAAAATAAAAACCAATGATTATCGAAAATTCATGGTTTTTTGAAAAATTTACCATTCAAAGACTAATGAAAATTAAAATTGTATTAAAAAAAATATAAGATCATTTGTATTTAATAAAATGTAATTTTTTAAAAATTATTTATTAAAATATTATCTAACTACAGAATCCATTTATTCATCAAAATAGATTTTTTAATTGAATATAAAATAAAAATACTATTTCTAATTTAAAATTATTTACAATGTAACCGTAATAAAATTAATGTAAATTCATTATAAAAAAATAATGCACATAACTATAGTGCTCAGGGATTTTTGCATAACCCCTTATAACACCTACATAAGACATAAGGGTAAGGTTTGTAATGGTGGTAGACTCTTGTGGTGGCTCGGATAACATCACTCAAGTGGTAATCTTTATTAACTTCCACTTCTCCCTTAGGCGGTTCAGTTCAAGAAAAAAATGTTGAAGCTCATATTGGGCATGGCCAAGACAGAAGCCCAGTGACACCACCTCCTTTCCTGGCTCTGACAAATGGGCTTTGTACAACTCCATTCTACTTGATGAGGCCACATATTCTTGTGTATGAGTAAATAGGATTTGCTAAAGCCCTATATTTATACTAAATGTTTTATCACTATTCAAAGGATATATTATAAATAGTGAAATTATTAAAGATATTATAAAATAAAAAAACATAAAACCAATGAAGTTAATATGTTTAATATAACCATTTTACATAATAAGACATTTAATTAAATCAAGAGGATTTTTAATTAATAAATGTTTGGTTTCATACATGGAGGACATGATGAAGGATTTAATGTTACACTTTTTCATATTTATAAGGATCAAATATCATTAGTGTAGTTTTAAACAATTGATAGATACCCTTTACCCATTGTTAGGACACAATTCGAGGTCATATACAAGAAAAACTACAGGTCTCCACTATGATGGACTAACCAAAGAGAGTGAGCACATATGGGCCCAAGGATAGTATGTTCCATGATAGAGAATGTTTTGATCAAATATTATTATATGATAACTACACAGAGCTATCATTTGATTTATAAAGACTAACGACAGAGGCCTTTGGAGTTCATGGAGGGAGACAAATTGTTCCTAAGGGAGTCACATAGATATAGGTTTTAAAAAAAAATTTGATGTAGATATATATATCCAAGATTAATTTTCCTTTTCAAATAATTTACAGAGAAAGTGAGGTGGAATGTATATAATCTATACCAACACAGTTGGAATAGGTAAACAATGACTTCCATGTGTCGTAGCCTAGAAGATATGTTTTGACCCATCAAATGCTATCTAGAATAGAAAGTTAGACATTGAGGATAGAGCTAATTTTGTAGAGTATCCAATAAATATTGAGGATCAATATGAGATAATTCTTAGTGGTTGAGTGATCTCTATAGCATGTGTTTGGTGGAAGAATGATATTATTTTGGGGAGAACATAGGATCGAGAGGCCTAGTTGCGTGTTAAGTACCCACAGATCATTATGGAGTAATTTTGATTTTTTGGGACATAAACCCCTAAGGTGGGGTGAATGTATCATCTTTATTTCTATAGTAAAGTTTTAACATATATAAATTAATATTTTTTAGACCATGAACTAATAAGGACTATAATAATGAGGTCGAATAATCCTATAATTTATGTTCGAAAGATATTAAATACATTAAATCCACACACACATTTTTCATGAAAATTTGTAATAAATTCTAAACTGAAGCCCAAATTGGAAATCGGATGACTCCGTTTAGACTAGAGTGTGGGTTTTATCCCATGTATGATATTACCATGGAGCACATTGGATTCTTGTGTTCGACACTGTAACCACCTGAACTATTATATATAAAATCCCCCTTGTATTTTTATTAAATGTCTTATTATATAATATGGTTATAGAAAAAAATTAACTTATTTTGTATTATTATACCATTGTATTTAATCTCTTATTTAGAATAATTATCGTTGATAATATAGCCATTGAATAGTGATAACATGATTAGTATAAATATAGTGTTTTAACAAATCCAGTTGTCACAAAAAAAATGAATTGATGTCCTCAACCACTATGATCATACCCTATAAAGTCCTTTTTATAAAATATTACATGGGATATAATAGTTATGTGATTTTCTCTAGAACAATTATAAGTTGATATAAAACAACTTAACCATAATCAAAACAATTTATAGGAGAATTTTAAGCTCACTGAGATCACGACCCAGACCATGTTCTTCGAATAACCCCATGAATGTCCCACCATCCCACACCTTACCCATAGGGAATATTCTGTTGCTTTAAATGGATACGTAACAAGATTGAAGAAATATGAGTATGTATATTATATTTTATATAAAAAAATTACTATATTTTTATCCTATTATAGATACATTATAATTGATTATATTTTGATATAGTAAAACAAAAATAATATATTTTTTAAAAAAAAATTTAATTCGATTAAGATATCTATTTTGATTAATTAATGGGTTTTCAAAATATAAAATTTTAATATAATATATTTATTAAAAAAATTGATTAAATATAAGTTATAAAACAATTTGTATGATGTCAAAAATAATTTTTAAAAGGGTTCAAAAAATGTAATTTTAAAAAACTCAGCATTTTCAATAAATGTTGTTTTTTATTTTACAATTAAGTATTAAAATATTTATAAAATTATATATATAATATTTTTAATATATTTGGAACCAAGACATCAAAATAATCTAATGGTTATTTTTTCAGATTTTTACAAGAAGATCAATTTTTTCGGGTAAAACATACATATCTTATTTACATAAATTGTGTTTTATGACATAAAACAGACCAAAAAATGATTTATAAGTAATATAAATAGTATAAATGATCACATGTATATTTTTTTAATTTAATCAATTTTTTTTTTAAATTTAATTTTATTAATTTTTTTATTCAATTATTAATCCCCCAAGACATATACCATATTTTATTATTATAAAATCATTTCCATAAGAGTGTGACTCACATCCACATCACTAAGGGTAATATTAAATAATATCCAACAATTTAATACTAAAATAATAAAAACAAATCAACTTTGGAATAATTCAAGGGAAAACCCCATGGTATGGTTTGTGGTTTTGGTTATTTCTAATGTAGAGTCAAAAACCAAAATATTAATGAAATCCCACTCAATTATTATATGAACCCAAGAAAGATCCCATTTATCATCAGTCAAACTCTCTTTAAAAAATAAAAAATCATCCCCACACTCCCTATAGTCCTCCCATGTATCCCCATGAATTTAATAAGCCCCTCCCAAGCCTTTTGAGTCACACACTCAAGTAAGGTATCTTACACTCTCTTCTTTTATCAATCTACGCTTTTATGTTGTGTCTTTTTCTATTCATTTTTTATTAGGGGATATGATATCACATATCCCCCTTACTTTACATTTGATTCATACATGATGACAGCTTCCTTTCACTCTCCTGAAGCCTCCCATTATCATTTATGTACACCTATTACCATGCCGAAATTCTGTAAGAATTCTTGTCACTATTCATGTTTCTTCATTACCTAGTGCCTTCTATTAACAAATTTATAATTTTGGGATATGATTTTACATATCCCTAATAAAAAAATTATTTCTAAATAATTAGATACCCCATTTTCTCTCATCAACCATTTTAATAAATTTTTTTATGTATTGATGTTATGGTACCAAAATTTCACTGTGATATTCAATGCCAAAATAATTGTGTTGTGGATACCATACCCATTATTTAATCAATTGTATGAATTTTTTTTAAACTTTTCGTATTTATTTGGGACATACATGTATCTATTCCACATTCCTAGATCATGGAATAAATTATGATGATGAATGAATCCTTTTCTTATGATCTATGTGGCTCACATAAGCATTATATTGAAATTATTATGATGGGTTCGTCCAGATAGACCTCCAATGCAATGGATAATGTTTAGTATCATGATACATCATGCTGCGATAGGGTTGTACATTATTCATTTATGAGACATTTTCCACCATGAAGTCTTGGTCTTTTATCCTTGACCAATGTTTATGATTCAATATTTTAGGGTGTTTCCACATTTCCCATGCTATGATTATCAAGCTATATCAGTCCTTGTTATCCATCTTTCTATTATTCCTCATTGATATGCCTACTCTCTAACATGTATCACAAATTCCATTTTTAGTACATTACCAGTATTTATTGCTCAAACCTTTCTTATTCAGGTACATAGGTTATACGAGACATTTTTATATTCATATGAGTATTTTGAGCATATTAAATAAGTTTTAAAAAAAAGAGTGTTATGGACATGTTTAATAATGTTGTTGTATAAAATGTTCATGGTGTTTTTTATCTAATTAGAAAACAAACAAGACGTATCGATCCTTCAGGTTGTATTATGTTTTGTTTTATATAATAAATTATTTAATAATGTGTATTAAAGAGAAGGGTTGTTATAATTGGTGTTAGAGACAAATTTGTCTATTTTTATTAGAAATAGATAAATCTAGAGAAAGAATTAGGGTTAAGAATATGTAAAGAAAACATCCCTTGTTTTTTATGTATATAGTAAGTGGTTCATCACGAAAATGCATCGATGTCCGGATACTAAAAATGGACGTGGTTCTGGTACAAATGTACCTAGGAGTAACTACTATGACAAAGTGTTATGATTATGACTCTAGGTAACATGTTACAGAAGAATAGGACATATAGGGAACATGGTTTTAAACTCTAAGTGGGTATGCCTTAGTGAATTAATGAGCTCATTATGACCAATTTTTAATGGATTAATAAAAAAAATTCCATAAGACTTTATGTTATGAAATAGATCATAGATAACATATATTGAAGCTTAGAAACACATAGTTTAATGAGATAAATGTAATTTATATATCAAAACATTAATTTCATTTTATTTCCTTTTATGTGTTTAATTTATTAAAACTACCATCCCTAATTTTCCTTTTATTATACGTAATGTCTGGGAATAGGATAAACCTAGTAAATAATCAATGTGATGGGAGATGTGATGACTGGCCTAATGAGAAACCCAATCCGAATGGAGAAGTAATAAAAATGTTTCACGGTACTCTCTCTATTTACTTATGTTCAAAATAGTAACATGGATTATGAGGAGCTCCCAACCCCCCTAAGAGATTGTAAGCCAAAATCGATAGCTTCATGTGAAAAATGCCACATACTTTTTATGGATCATCTGACCCCTTAATTTTTTATTATTTGATCGACTAAATTTAGAAGATATTATCCATAAATTAATGTTGTAAGCATGATAAGGTTCTAATTGTTGTTTCTTGATTGGAGGGAGATGTTGACTCATGGTTCACATTGATCATGAATACAAATCATGAGGAAGAGATTGAAGTAATAAAGTAAAAGGAATTCCAAAAACTGTTTTTTGATAAAAACATTCCTTGCACTATCTATATTAAAAAAGAAATACATTTCCTTTCCAACAAGAAAAATGATTTAAAATAAATTGATCCATATGAGGTAAACATAAAAATACTTTCAAGATGCACATCGGGTTTTTTATTACCCACGAATGTAAGGCTGATAGCTTCTTTGGTGGGCTGAAACCTATGCTACGAAAATCCATAGAGATCGTTGATGTTGATAGATATGAGTAAATTGTATGATGTTACCTTAATGTACAAATGGATATCATAAAATATCATGCTTATCATTGGCATATAATGATGAATGTGGTGTTTAATTTTGGTGGTTTGAGAGAGAGATCTAATGGAACCAGGAAATTTTAGCATCCCACTTGTCAAAGGAGAGGAAATAAGAACCCTAGAAATTTTCCATCAGGTAAAGATAAAAGATTTAGGTGTGGGAAGGAAGGATACATATCTAATAATAGCTCATTGTAGAATCCTTCTAATGAGATAGAGGAAAGTATTTCTCTAGTAAAACCTTATCACACTATTCATTCCTACAACTGCAAGTAACCGTGTACTTTGAAAAAAAATTCCAAAATCCAATGGTTTTATATAATAACCCAACTCTTTATTTAAAATTTAAGAAGGGTTTATTACTTAAAAATACCCTTAACCCAACCCAGCAGATCGATAGGTTTAGTGTATTTTCGGCCTAAGAACATTACATGGTAACTTATGACAGAAAATAGATGACTAGAACATTCTGTCGTACTTAGCATATCATGGGATAAACTGAGGACATACATAAGAAAATAATGACCTATAAAGCCTAGTAAAGGTGTAAACAAGGAATAACATAAATAATAAAAAACTTGTTATGAAATAATCATATCAATGGAGCACAAGAGAAATATGAACAAAATTTCATGATATAACATAATTACCATACCATGTAAATGTGGAAAATACATAAAGCATTGTAACATAAACAAAAAGGAATCTGGTGAAACCCTATCCTAAAATTGTGGACAAATATCAAAATAGGAACCAGGAAAACCCCTATCCCAACATGACATATCATGATACTAAACATTACCCAATTCATTAGAGCACTATCAGGGTGTACCCTTCATGAACATTTTAATCTCATGCTTAAGTGTGCCACAAAGATCATATAACATGGATTCATTCAACATCATCATTTATTCCAAAATAAATTAATGTGAAATAAAAATATGAAATTATATAATAAATAAATATTTGTTAACAGAGTTTAATAGTATTGATTGATAAAGGGGAAAGGTATTCATTGTATGATGATTTTGACTTAGAAACTTTTGTTGTAATTTTGGCAGCATAACGACAACACATGGGGATTCATAAAATGGGTTGATGATAGAGTAATGGGTATAATACAATTTATTCATGAAATGGGATGTAAGGGGATAATTTATCATAACATCCCAACATATTAAATGAAATTTTATATTCATAATATAAAATAAATGTTTGAATTGAAATGAAGAGATATAATTCCATTATCGAATTTTGGCATGGTTATAGGTGCATATGTGAGGATTTAATGAGGGTGAAAGGGGTATATAATTATTAAAAAATTATAAGGGAGTTCTAGAGGAGGTAAAAAAAGTACACCATCATTTTCAATTGAAAAATGAAATGTTATAACAATAAAAGGGAATATGGGAAAAAATAAGAAAGGAATGAAAGTAAGGATCCCTTAATTGGATGTGTGATCCCAAAGGATTGGGAGAGGCTTATTGGGATCTTAAGGAAGACATGTGATGTCTCTAGGTAGTATGGTTTAGATTTTTTTGTGAGCTTAAAAGAGATTGAGTGAAGTTTAATTGGTGCATGGGAGGATTTATATTGGAAATGAGGGGGAATTCTTTATTATTTTGGTTTTCGACCCTACATACTAAAATATTCAAAAACACATACCACAGTAGGGTTTTTACCTTGTTTTCATGAAGGGGGGGGGGGTATAAAATATTTTAAAAGGATAAGGGCTGATTATATTAAAATATTATACTTTCTTATGTTGATGGGAGTGACACTTTCAAAGAAATGATTTTAAAATCATAAATTTTTTTATATTTTTTGGAGGATTCACTAAGGCTTTCTAAAATAAATCAAATAAACCAAAAATTATATTATTTTAAAGTAAAAAATATATATGTATTTAAATAACCTTTATAAAATTTTATTTCATCACTATTGGGTCATTATGATGTCATAAAACACATTATATATTTATATAGCATTTAATTTTTACTCAAAATTTTGATTGTCTCCAAAAATTATGAAAAATTATTCATTGGATAATTTTGACATGCTGATTCCAAATATAATATTCGTTTTATTCAAATAAATTTCTATATATATTAATTTTTAAATTTAATTTAAAAACTGACATTTATTGAAAATTTACAGGTTTTGATAATAATAGCTTTCAAATCATAATATAAATTTCCATTGACATCATTAAAATTATATGATATTTTGTATTTAATAAAATTAATTTAATAAAAATATTTATTTAAATATCATTTAATTAAAAGATAAATTAATTTATCAAATTTGATATCTTAAATAAACATTAATATTACAGAAAAATAATATTTGTGCATTAAAAACCATTTAAAAAGTATGATTATATATAATAAAAGTATAATAATTATTCTAAAAAAATTAATGTAGATGATCATAAAGATATGTTAATGTTACAGATAAATTTAGTACACCAGTATATACCCTAAAGGTATGGTGACCGATGGTGGGGCTTTCATGAGGCCGTTTGGTGAACATGTTTTGGGTTGTTTTCTCGATGAGCTTGAACATATCCCATAAACGGTTTTAATCACATAATAATGTCTTATATTCTTCATTTTACTTCTTAAAAATTTCAATTTAATACACTAAACAATATAATTTTTTATTTCCAATTTATATCTAAATTAATTATAAATCATTATTAAATTTATCAAAAAACAACATGGAATAGTCACAAGATATTAAAATCTAGGATATCATTTTTATTCAAATACATAGAAGTCCTTAACTTTAAAATAAATATTTTAACAACTCATAAAATTTTCTAAAAACATGTGGAAGACACATAGATATTCAAATAACATCATAAGACTCAATATTTATAGAACATCATAAATTTACAAAATCAATGAACATTTTATTTGTCTTATTGATTGAACAAAGTGAAAAAAACATTCCAAGAATATCATAATTAAATATAATTTGGGAAAATGTATAAAAAATTTCTCTTTTAAAAATAAATAACAAATATATAAATGTTTTTTTGAATTAATTTTCTAGATATCATATCTGTTTTAAGGTATATACATTTTTTATTTTTTTTCAACATACTAATAGAAATAAATTATTTAATTTCTAATGTATAATCTATATTTCATAATTTTTTTTATTTACATCGATAGAGAATGAAAAACAATGAAAAATTGAAGAAAAAACTTGCGTGAATTTTTTATTTATTAATTTTTGTATTTTTTAATCTTATTTATTCACAAACATTCGTAATGTACTTCTCCCCCACATACAGCACCCAATCACCACCACCCATTTATTGCCACCTTATGTAACTCCTACCATATTCGTGAGATGATCCCATGATTTTGATCCAATTCTCTATAAATGGCACCCCCAATCCCATTTTAAATTTTAAATTTTCCATTTATTAAAACTCCTAATATCACAGAAAATCACTCTTTTGAGGCACGAGGGAGTTTCTCTAACGAAGGTATTCTTTATTATTAATTTTAATATTTATTTATTTATATTATATTTTGAAGTTCCAAATTTTCATATTTATTTAGTGTAATGTGAAACTTTAATTAAACGATTATTAGGATGCATGTATATTTATTTACTGGTTTTTTTAATCAAAATTAATTTTTTAATCGTTTTACTCATTGTTATTAATATAAAAAATGTTTAAATATCATTAAATTATTTTTCCATAATAATTCATGTATAATTTTTACAATTCATTTAGTTTAATGTTTAGTGCAATAATAATTTAAGAATTGTTTTTTAAATTATGTTATAATTCTTATAACTAGTATCTTTAATTAATCATTTTATTATAGTTGACATATGTATTTTATTATTCTATTAGTTAATATTAAATACTAGTAAACTATATAGTACAATGTATATTTAATTATTTTAATGTTGTAGTAAAAAAATTCAACTCAAAATTTTTTTAATTCTTGTGATAGATTTTTTTAGGAATCATTGTAATGCATCTACCATTATTATTATTAATAAGTGATTTGATTTCATAATACAATACATCAATTTATTATGTATTCATATTTTTTATGCATCATAATGTTAGTATAATATTAATATGATTTATAGATAATGATGAAATCCACATATGTTTGTTGTAATGTGGAAGTATTCAATAAACACCAAGGTGTTAGATAGAGTAGAAAACATGTTTGGGTAGTTAATTTTTATTATTGTACAATAATTGAAGATGTTATGGTATGAATTCATAGTTGGTAACATCTAGGAGTTGACCAGGTCATATGATTATTAATTTATAGACATTATCATTATAAATATTTGATGTTGCATGTTGCATATCCAATTAGAAATGATGAATACATGAAAGAAGATGTTAAAGTGTTCATTCAACAATGAGAAAGTAAAATGATGGAGTTAAACATTGGATTATTTAATCCCGAGGAAGATCGTAACACTTTCATGGATGAAATGATAAGGTTCCAATTGTTATTGGTTCATCACAGCCTTATGTTACAACATCTTGTACTGAAAGTGTGTCACCTTCAAGAGGCATTTCATCTATTATATAAATTCCTCCACCTATCGATGATACGTTTGAAGATGATTATGTGGATGATCAAGATCTAGTTGTTCAAAAGAAAGATCATGACAATAAAGAAGACGATGACAAGGAATAACAATTAAAAAAAAATCCAATGTCCCACCATGGCTTGATATATCCGGCACCAGTGGGAATAATGGTCTTCTAAATGAATCTCACACAATCCTGAATTTTATTTCAATTGGGACATCTTCACCCCAACTACCGAATTTCTTGGAATTATTGGTGATACCCAATGACATGATGATGAGGTTTTATATGTTGGAATGAATTTAAAAATGATTTTAGAGATGAATAGTGTAGTCAAATACTATCACATTATTTAACATTACTTTTATTCTTGTGAGGAATTAAAGAGAGATAAATAGATTATTCAGTGTGACATGTATGGGGATGATTTTGAGATGCGTGTTCGAGGAATATTTGATAAGATGTTGGACTTATATTGGATTTTCAAAGTTGATTCTCTAAAAAAACAATGTTAATCCATGTTTAGAACATCATCAAATAGTGTTGGATGTATAATTTATATAAATTGTTTTTGTTCTTATAGAAAGGGAATGCCAATATTTTTCACTAGATCATGTTCAGGAGAGAGTACAACAACTGTTGAAATAAAAATTATTCTATATCAAGGCATGTATGGTAAGAAAGAGAGAGATTGTGAATGTTTAAAGGGTTTGGGAAGACTCATATCAGGTATTACAACAAATTATGGTGCTGATAAGAAACAAAAATCAGGTCCGTTAACATTTAAATAATTCTGATTATGGAATGTCGAAAAATCGGGTGGATCAGTCTAAGGTATTATTTGACTGACTATTTGGGGAATTATTATACTGAATAGCGACATTTCCACATTGAATTTTTTTTATTAAAATTGATTGAACGTTTTTTATAGTATATACATTGGAATGATGTTGGTTTCTTCTATAATGGATGGAATTTGAAGTCTAGTTCCATTAGTATTTTTTCTCAATGAGAAGGTGAAATTTTATTCTTGGAGTTAGTTTTTAGCTTGAATTTGAGAATACATTACAAATTATTACGGGTTCTCTTGATCTCAAATAATATTCAAGAAATTAAAGTGGAAATAAATTTGAAGGGTCTTACCTGGAGTCCAACTCATGCTTACAACTTATATTTAATTGGTTATATTTATAGTAATGTGTGATAGATGTTCAACGATTTTGATAAATAAAATCATCAGTTTGGAAAAAAATTGTCACTTATTAAATTTCAATGTTTTCTTATAAAAATAATTATAAATAAACAATTATTTACTAAATTAAGAATATGAACCTCAATGAAAGAAGATCGAGGAAAACATGGAAGGAATATGAAGAGAGAGAAAAAGAAGTTTATGATTACATTATGAAAATACCAATAGATAGATGGTTTGTGGGATACATTTGCAACATCAAATATGGATAGATGATGCCAAATATTGAAAAGTTCATTGATGGAGATTTTAAGGGTATACACAAACATCCAATCATTGGTTCAGTGCATGGATATTTTTATCACTATGTTGGATAATTTGTTAAAAGAGGAAAGAAAGCATATGATAGTCTACACTCGGGGAAACAGTATGTGTAAGGACCTTAAATAAAAAATTTACAAGATTATAAATAATTATTATTCATGTTGTGTCCCAGAATTTGTCCTCTAAGGAAGCGTATTAGAAGTTACTGATCTCCATCATCCTTTTAAAGGTATTAGTGTTCATGAGCCTATAGGTTTACTATAGGACCATTATTGTGATTGTTGAAACATTTATGCTTGACACTATTGTTAAGTGCACACCATTGCATTTTTCTCATACATTCACTTATCCTGGGAATATTTTATTGACCCAATGTATCATCTACAAAAAGTTAGTTAGTTATTCAATTTTTAGTGGGATCATAAAAGGGAGTATCAAAAAATTTTCATGTATGTGGATGAATAAATTATGCTACAAAACAAACAATGAGGGCACCAACGAGGACGACATAGATCAAGTCACATTTAAAATTCCATGGATTTTCCTAGTGACCAGAGATCAATATTTAAATGTGAGATATGACTCTAGGAAGTTAATAATAAAAAATTATTATTCTAATAGAGTTGGAACATATTTATAATTTATACCTATTTGATATGTTGTTTTAACTATTAGTTGTATTTTCATAGACCTATATTTTAACACCTTACTTCATTTTCAAAGGAATGAAATAATTTGATGGTTATATTTCATAAATTTATTTTCTGGTAAATGTAATATATTTTACATACACTAATTAAGATCCCATGAATATGAATTAAAACTACTTAATGAACATATCACTAGTTGTTTGAAATATTGAGTGTTATTTGTTCTATTTCTGGAAAAAACGTAAACACATAAATTCCAAAAGAAAAAAACTTTCAAACATGTAGAGGTCATTGATTACATTGTGGGTTTCATTCACTATTTTTATTATTTTCATGTAATTATTTAATTTTATGGGGTTAATGGATTGTGTTTAATTTCTATAATATTAGTAGATATATAATTAATTGGTTATATTCCTACTGAAATAGTCCCAACCAAGGTGGAGGAAGATATGGTGAATGCCATGATTATATTGTCGTATTCTTCCATCATAGAGTTTTGGGCACTATAGAAATGGAGAAAAATATGTGTCTGTTATTGTAATTAATTTTTTATTTATTTTATGATTTAATTTCTAATTTATATTATTTATTTAACCATGATTCTTTATATTGTTTTATGGTTTGTTTTTAAGTTCAATTATTTTTTTTTGAATTCATTTCATTTTTCAATATCCAAATTTTTATTGTTTTATGTTGAATATTTTTCTTGCACTTAGTAATGAAATGTTTATGGTAAATATAATAAAATGAAATTTATTTCCAAGATGATGAATACTAAATTATGTTTTATGTCAATGAATTTGAATACATGTGTTTATTTATGATTTTATTACATTGAACATTAGTAAGTGGGTTGATTTGATGAACAACATTTCTCATGAGACCAATTTTTTTTAATTTATATGCCATTTGACTTTTTGGATATCAATGAAATGATAAAGACTTATCAATATTATGGGAATTAGTTTTCATGAATTCATTTTAATTCATGTGAGTGATGTTATGATACACTTATCTCCATTAGTTGAAGATAATAGTATTGGTAAAATAACATATGAATAAATAAAATCAATTAGTTTTATTGTTTTGATATCCATTGAATTTTCATTCATGTTGACCATATTTCCATTGTGGATCACATCATATGATTTCATTCATTTTTTATTCATCTTTTTTTTATTTCTTAGACCTAAAAATTTTATAAGTATTTCCATGTTATTTATTCCAAATATTCATGTCTTCCTTTGAAAATATCATTTAGTGCATTATAAAAAATCGTTATAGTTTCCATCATTTTTTATTTGAAACAGATTTCCTCATATCTACTATAAATTTGTTACTATTTTTCCTCCCTAAAATATCCTAATGATACATCCATTATTTATTAAAATTAGGTTTTTGCTATTATCACCATTTTATTGAAAACTCCAAAAAAAAATCGTCTCAACCCACATGTAAAAAAGAACATCACTTGTAGTGAACATATTTTATAAATTTTTTATACATCCAATGACATTGACATCCATTTATTTATGAAATTGTTAGATCCTACATCATATTTATTAATATCGTTTAATGAATTTTTGTTGATATTTACATCTGATTAGAAACTATTGTAAAAAATATAATATATTTCCCTTTTTATGATTTTTAAGCATCTTGAAAAATAATATATTTATTTTGATCACTCATACCCTTGTTAGAATTGAGGTTTCTTATTTTATTCAACTAATCCAATAAAAAAATGACTCACATAATGGTAGTATATCCCTGTTTATCAGACCTACCAAAATATTCCACATGTTAATCAATGTTATTTTTTAATATCACATTCTTTATGGTATGTTATACTTTATTCTCTTATATTTCAATAATTTTTAATATTTAAATAAATTATTATATTCAATTTAAGGAAATTAATATGTACCAACACAAGAATGGATTACAGCTATATAATTTTATGTACCAACATGTTCAATTAAATTTTAAAATATCATATATTGGAAATTTTATATATCAACATCATATTGTTAATTTTTCCTTGATCATGAACACGGATGATTATAATATTCCATTTTATTCATAGAAGTTTTTACATGACCATAGATTTTCCAAAATCATATCCCCAAAATTCTTCTTTCTACACACTTCATTGTATTTGTCATTTGTGGTTTAAACATAAGATGTAATAGTATTCAACTAACATTTAATTTGGTGATTTTTCAACATTCTTACATATAATATTGTTATATTCGTTTATTTGTTTTCAATATTGATTGTAATGGATAGTGTTTGGGTCTTCAAGCAACAATCATAATGTTACTTTGTAACTGTAAAAACCCACTCCCTTGATTTCAAACATTCTACAATTATCTTACAATATTTTTTTAATGTAAACAAATTTTTTTTCATTGAATTATCATATTCATGAAACCTAATATGAACATATTTAACATTATCATTTCAAGTATCCATATTGGCTATTTTTATTTCCACTTCCTAAATAATTTCATTGGGACTTATAATTTCACTAAAAAATTTTGGTTTCATATTGTGATTCCATATTGATTATTTATATTTTTGGTTACAATGAAATCATTGAACGCATTAAAGTTCCACCTATGAATCATACACTACAACACACATTGAAATAAAATCCAAAAAAGAACTTTTACAAGACATTGACAGAAATAAGTAAAGTAAAAAAAGTATTTACGTGGTTCAAACATCAATCATAATTTATAGGGGTATGTGAAAGATGATTATAATGTATGTTAAAGTGAAAAAACAAAATTTTACACATTAAAATATAAAGTAGAGTCCAGAATATGGAATCTGTAACACTATCATTACATAGATATTCCCACTCAACTAATAGCTTCATGGACTTACATTAACCCAATCAAAGACATCCACTCATAAAATCTTCCATTTGATGATTGTTACATGATTCAGAAACTATAATATTTTATTTTTACATATCTTGTTTTAATACACTACATATTCTCTTTATAGTAAGGAATTTTTAGACAGAATATTACTTATCCATCAAGAAATATTTTTATGTAAGTTATTTTCATCTTCACACATCACATTATGGCTTTCCAATAGGAAATGTATTATTTTTTTATTCCTTTTGATTTTATTGTTAACTAGATTTATCATACTTAGATATTATATCATTATTAATGAATATTCATTACATTACACAAACACCTTCCTGATGACTATAATAGTTTAGTGTCTTTAGAAACATGAAATCATAGGAAAATGGTCCATAGATAAACTAAGTAATCTCACACTATGATATTTGTAACTAACACCTTTCTTATAAATATCTTATTTAATACATTTCCTTAGATCATGGTGACCTGAAACATAAGAAAAGGTAATCTTGAATACCCAATAATGGTAAACAAGAGGGATATGAAAGAATATCATTAAAATACGAGTACAATAGCATGAGCATATAATTTGAAAACCATAATATACATATAAAAGATCATAATCATTAGTTATTAAGAAAATATGGATAGTTCATAAGATATGAATCCTAAGATAATCAAAGAACATGGTCTATGATAGAATGACATTGGGATGATACAATGATTTTGTTTCACATACCTAAGAATAGAAAATAATTTCCATAGTAGTCAAGGATAATGATATCATAGTGGAATGGTTTCATTACCCAAATCATTATAGTAGATAAGGTTTACTATCATGACCATCATAGTAGACAATGACCCTTACTAAACTAGGTTCATTACCTATTTTTATTCATGTTTATATCATTATATATAAATCATTACTTAATGTATTGATGGGAGATATAGGTCCCACCCAGATCAAAATAAAAACAATATTTATATGTTCCAAAATATTATAAAACATCTCATAACCAATGAAATGGAATTGGTATCTTAAGAAAGTTTATCATAATAACCTATGATAAATATACCTTTATTATTATCATATAATTATATCATAACCATAGGAAAAATAAGTGTATTTTAAAAATCTTTTATCATGTTATAACCCGTGAAAGGGGAATGGGTTTCATAAAAATATTTTCCAAATTAAAATTTATGATAAAGAATAGGAATTATATCCTTTTCTTATATCATTAATAAAACATAGGTATCACCAATATATGTCTTCTAAAATGGAAAATGATTTTTGAAAGATCATTTAAAATATTTCCTGACAAAAATATCCCTTCCAATTTAATTTTTTTAAATCATATAACATTTTAAAGTAACTATATATTAAAATGAACTTAAAAATTTTTAAATGAAGTATCATATAAATAATTAGTCCAAATGGAGAAATTTCCCATTCATAATATACACATTAAAACAGAGATTCCTTTCAAATTGTTACTAAAAACCTATCTGAAATCGTTTGAAAAATTATATGAAGATTCATTTAAAAACTTTTTGAAAAAAATTAAAACATGATTAAAAACTCATTTTAAAAATCATATGATAATATAATTTTTTTTAAATATCTTTTTTATATATGTTTTGGGATGAAAGTGAATTTTCGACTGAAAGGGAATTATTTTTTGCTATTATTATAAAAATATTCCCTATTATTTTAAGTATAAAATAGTGGATAAAGGGTAATATTACATGAAAATATCTTAAATTAAATTAGGATAATAAAATTATTTACTTTCATGATAAATGGATCATAATATTTTATCTTTTGAAACATAATCATAAAAAATGCTAATAAATGATGAGATTATAAAATAAAATCATGATAACATTGGTTACATTGATTCATAAATCCAAGGAATTATTAAAATAAAATGGATCAAAAAATATCATAAATATTAAGATATTCATTATATTACATTTCAAAGGAGATGTATATAAATATTGTGAAAAAATATAAGTTCATAAAAAATGTACATCTCAAGGAAGGAAAATTGAGACCAAAATACCTTATCTTAAGTCTTAAATTCCATCATACATGTTTAATAAATCTTGAATAATCAATATAATATCATTATAAATATATTAAATAATACTATTTATTTATATATTACGATATTCTTGTTTCTTATGATCTTCTATTATCTTTTTATAAATTATTCCATGTTAAAGTTATTTTTCAGGAAATAACCATTTCGTTTTTCATTAATGATTTGATTTGATATTCATGCTCATCATTATATGATTATTATTTCATAATATCCATAATTTTATACATGATAAAAATATTATATATATTCAGTATATATTAATTTAGATTAATCCATAATATTTAGTGATAGAAAATGAATTACATCATTCATAGAGATTGTGGGCTGTACGTTCGCATTAACACTATTTCGATTTTTTTAGAATATTAAAAAAAATAAATTTAAATGTTATATTATTATTACAGAGTTTCTTTTATGGTATATATATCATATATTTTAATTAAAATCTATCTTATTACTTTCCTTTTAATGTGTGATTGAATCATATCGCTTAATGAGATGAATGTCGGGCAAACACATGTGAAATTTATCGCATTCACACAAGATGGAGAGTATGAATATATGTATGATATAATATTTAAAAAGTAATAATAATATAAAAAATATAATATATAAATAATTAATCCATCAAAATATCAACCATAGAGATGTGAAAATGGAAAATTTAAGGACATCAGTTCGCAAGAAGGTTGTATACCATACACACGAACAATGATTTTGTAACCCATTTGATTATAATAGAGATAAGTATAAGTCATAAAAATAACCTAATATATATATATGGAATATACCGATGTTATTATATAATTATGATATAATTAAAATTTAAGGAGGCACAGTAAGAAGTAAAACAAAAATGCTCGTTGATGAATGTTTCTTCTTTTATGGGTATCCTCCTTAGGACTACATCAAAATCATTCATGGGTTAAATTTTTACAAATTTTTTTATTTTTTGAGAGGTATGAAGTTACATGGGAAGGAATTTAATGAACAAAAAGAGTTTTATAGAATTAATAATAGAGGATAGTGTGTGACTTTTTATATGTGAACTGAGGGGCACACTAGTAATTTTCTAAAAATAAAATAGTGTATCAATGTTTTTGTCTTCCCACAAGGTTACAAAATAGATCATTATATATAATATAAGGGATGAAGTCGAAATAAGGTCAAAAATTTAGTTTTTTACATGATTTGTTTTATTTTCAACCCTTATCATTTTAGTTTAACCATCGATAAACATAGTTTTACATTAACTGCGGTAAATAACTTTTCTTATTTTCAATATTAATTTTGGTAACAAATTATGATGAACATATTAGATAAAATAAATTTGTTTCGATTAATAATATTAAATATATCTCACTAAATTACATTAACATAAGTGATAAAGTTTGATTTTAAATTAAACTCACAAATGGGATAAGAAAATAGGTTTTGAAAGAGAAACTGTTTTAATGTTTATAATGTTTTTTATATCAAAATTCAATATGAAATTTATTAAAATGATATAAATTGGATTAATATATGTATATTTAAAATAATTTTACATTAAAACCAATTTCAGAAACAAATATGATTTATGAATAAATTATAATAAATGATTTTTTAAATTAATATTCATTAATTTTCACTCTTCATAATAAATGAAATTATTGAGAAAAATTAAAAAAATTCACCTAATTTTTTTGACATTGTCATTTAAATAATTATATTTATTTTATTAAAATAATTTTCTAAATGTTTGATGAATTAATTTTATTAATGTTCACAAAAATAAATAATTTTTTTTTAGAAAATAGTATTTTCAAAAAATATGAAGACTATGCCGATAATGATAAACATTTATTATCAATATGTTAAATTTTTATAAATTAATTATTATTAATATTTAAAAGGAATTTATTATTATTAATATAACTATGTTTACGAATCAAGTTATAATATTCATGTTTAAAAAAATATTAGCAATATATTATTGTTTTCTTAAAACATTGTGTCTTGTGTAATACAATCTAGCCCAGTGTTCCATGTAGTGGAATATTATCATGGATTCATGTGTAATGTAATATATAAATTAAAATTAATCTATTCAAAAATAATAATTCATAATACTCGGGGTTTTACATTCCACACCCCTTAAAATTAATTTCACCATCGACATTCGTACCTGTGGTATGATGAAATGGAGATCCATAAACCTCACCATATCCTAATGTTACGATGTAGTTTAATCAAACTATTGGTCTCATCACAAAACACCGAAAAGGTGATTGGTCTTGTTTTTTAGAACTATTCACATAAAATCCAAAATCTCAATCAGTTTTTTCCCATATAAATGAGATTATTTTAGTGGTATGTCCTCTGAGATTAGTATTTCTTAAGGGTTATTTATGAAATTCCTCAGGATAGTTACATGGATGACATAATGAAATTGAGATAGGTTTTTGGGAAGTTCAAAATTATAATATACGATCCTGATATGAGAGAATATTTCAAAGGGACAGATATAACTATTTATCAATTACTGATTCCTCCATAATCTCATAACCATCTTCCATAGAGAAATTATAAAAAATACCACATCACCAAATTCAAGTTCCACATCACATTAATGATTATAAGCATAACATTTATAATGACTCTGAGAATCCTTGATGTTTTTTTGAATGTCTCCAAAATTATTTTTCATTATATTGGATATTTAAATTCCCAATAACTTTTATTCTCCAACTTCATTCCATTATATTGGAGATATACTTTTTCCATGAAGGGATTCCTAAGGAGCCATGTGAATGCTCAAGAGAATGATATTGTTGTATGATAACTCAATTAGTGTAAGGTGTTGTCCCCAAACACCTTTGAAATCCATAGAACAAGATCTCAACATATCTTCTAGGGTTTGAATTCTTCTCTCGGACTGACCATCTATCTAAGGGTGATTCGTAGTACATAAACTCAACCTAATATCAATTGTTTGATGAGGTCTTCACTAGAAATTTTCAGTAAACCTCAGATCCTAACAAGGTACAATGTATCGTGGTACTCTATGTATCCTTAACACTTCCTTAATGTATATACTAGAATCTCTTGTATAATAGTGATTAAGTGTGCTGACATTGTAAGGAGGTCAAATACAAACCATATAACATTATTTCATTTAGATGTTTTGGGGTGTCTGATGACGAAATCCAAGGTGATTTTTTACAATTTCCACTTCGGTATGACAATGGATGTAACATTCCCTTATACATTTTTCATTATTCATTAACATTCCGACAAAACAATATCTGATATATAAATTCTATGAAATGTCTCCTTATTCCCACCCACCATAAATAGTCTATAAAATATCTATACATCATCGTACATCCTAGATGAAAAGATAATGAATAATTACGATATGCATCAAAAAACTCATTCAAGTCTTGTATGGAGAGAACAAAAACAAAATTCATAATCCTTATAATTTCATCATGATCATGGTTAAACTGAGGAATATTTATGACATTCTTTTTCAATTCTACATCCTCTTTTTGTTCATATATAATATTCACATGTATATGTGGTTAAACATTAAAACGAGGAAGATAATATTTTCCCAATACTTTATGATTTCAATATCCATCCTTTTCAAATCTAAACATATTTCAAATTTTGTATCCATGAGCATGGATAATCTGTCATAATACATTCAAATCAAAGAATTGATAATATTGTGCACTTTCATAGGATGGAAATATATTTAAAAGTCATATAATTTAATCATCTCTAACCAAATTTTTTCGCACATATTTAACTCCTTCTATGTGAATATATACTGTAAAATTTTATGATCAACATATATATCACAATTTTTACCATAAAGATAATCTCTCAATATATTAAATGAATAAATTCCCACAACTAACTCCAAATCATAATTTTGGAAAATTTACTAATGAATAATTATTTATCATGTGAAAGAAGCTATATTTATGCCAATATACATAAGAATACATCTAATTCCATTGTTATATTCATAAATATATATTAAAAATCATTCTCTACTATAGAGTAATTTAAGAACAGGTTCACTGCATAATATTATATTCAGTTCCTTGAAATTTTCATCAGATTCATCTCTTAATATGAACATGCATAACATCCAAGTTAACATGGTCTATGTATTATATATTCATGAGAAATTAGCCACAAAACATTAATAATATCAATCTAAACTATGAAAAAAATAGATCTCAATCACCGTGCTTGGTTTGGGATAACATTAAATAGCCTATTTCAATGATGGATCTAACAATATACCCTCTCTCGATAATATATTTTCAAAAAATTCAATATTTTAAAGTCAAAAGGAATACTATTTAAACTTTTCACATATTTTATCCTTAATTAGGATCTTTAGAACTATTCTCAATTGTTCTTCATTCTCTTTATTCGTCTTTGAATAAATAATAATATCATCTATAAATAATACAACAAACTAATCATGGTAATATCTAAATATTGTATTCATTATATCAAAGAAGATTGTTGGAGAATTATTAAGACCTAATGATTTCACTATATATTTATAGTTCCCACCCCTTGCAAGGAATGTTTTCACGGGTATATCCTCCTTCTTGAACATAAATTAATGATATCGTCAATCTTGGAAAATTATTGGGCTTTATGAAATTTATCAAATAAGTCATCAATACAAGGAAGATGATACATTTTCTTAAATGAAACCTCTTTCAGCTCCCAATAATTTATACATAGTAACATTTACCATATTTTTTTTAAATAATAGATGGATCCCTAGGTGACACACATGATTGAATGAGTCCCTTTTCAAGGTTCTCCAGGATTTTCCTCTTCAAATCCTACAACTCAATCATGTCCATTCAATATGGTGTTTTTGAAATTTGTATGATATCAGGTATAAGTTCTATTGAGAACTCAAAATCATGTTTTAGTGGAATTCTATGAAAATATTTTAAAAAGAAATCCAAAAATTCTTGTAAAATATTCATGTCATTGATTTCAAGTTTCTACCAAACCATTGGAGATAAAAACCATTATAAATTGGTATTTTGACTCATAAAATGCATGTGATCTCCATCATAAGATTATACTTATCCTCAAATTGATAAAAAAAATTAAGTTGGTTTGGAATATCAAATGTAACATCCCTTCTGAAACAATTTGTGTGTGATTTGTATATAGAAATACAATCTGTAATCAAAATAAAATCAAATTCAATGAGAGGAAGAATGAAAATATTTTTAGAAATCACATTATTACCAAAATACACTAGAGAGGAAACATACACTGGAGATTCAATAATCATACCATTAGTGATTTTCAAAGCTAATTCTAAATCTAATAATTTGGGTGACATATTCATTCCCTTATAAAATTCTTCAGACATGAATGAATGTGAAGATCTATAGTCGAATAAGACCTTAATAATTCAAGAGTATATGGGAATAGTACCTTTTACCATGTTGTTAGAGCACCCTCATTTTAGAAATGGTGATCAAATGATATTTCCTTTTCTTCCTGGATTATGAAGATTCTAACATCAATCATCATCAATAAACATAGAATTTGGTAACCTTTTATCATAATTCCCTCACACCTTTGATTTGCAACACTAGAGTGTGGGTGGTACATTCTGTGTAATTTTATATCTATAACCATTGTTAGTTAAATTTTTCTCACCAATTCGACAATAAATTTCTTGAGGACATTCCCTTCCACATATAAAACATTTACTATTAACATTAATATATTTTCTTACATATTTTCCCCACACAATGATCACAATGGAATGATAATATTATTCACTCCATAGTTCTTAGATTTTCCTTTAAAATCCATTTTTCTATTCTTATCTATAAAATGATACTAATACGTAACAAAAACCTCTATTTCCACCTTGATATCAAATTAAACAATCTATTCATAGCTGTTGAATTATTTTATGGATAATTCCCTTCTGAGACTTGTTTTTTACACCACTAGAGAATTGGTCAACCTTACATTTAGGTTGGATGGTAATACTAGAAGCCTACCTCAAAAGACTTGTAAAATTTTCCTCATAGGTTACAATAAATTAATCATCCATTTAATTTATCTCAAGGAACTCTTATCCATATATTTATGAATATTATGAGGAAAATACTTATCAAAAAATAATTTTTGAACTTGTCCTCATCCATTTTGATAATTTAAACATCTTAACTCATATTCTTAATAATATTAAACAATTGATCAAATTAAACTTTCAAATGGTAGACATCCAAAATGTCTTTTTCATATTTTGAATTCAAGAGAATGTAAAATATCTTTTCAATAAATCTAATCCATTTCTCAGTAATTTATGGACCAGAAGACCCTTTGATAATTGGTTGATGATTCCTTATGAACGACTCAATATTATGTTAGTCCCTCTTTTGTTCATTAGGAATCTCGATATGATTTATTGGTTGTGATTTTTTTTTGATTACCAATAAGATTTTGAATTATATAACCCATAAATAGGGAGTCTCAATAGGATAATAATTACATTGTATTTCACACTCATCGTTGGAACAACTCATTCCTATTCAATCCATTGACTAAAACCGAAAAGTATAGTTTGAGAAACAATAATTATGATGGGGAACCACATAATCAAGAAAAATACATAATGGATATATAATCATGAATCCTTATTTAATCTAGGATATCTTAGCTATATCATTTGTTATTCATAGTAAAAATCTATTAAAATCATCCATGATGGTTTATAAATAGTATGTGAACATCCAAAGTGTATCCCCCAAGAGATTCAAACCAGGTGCCCAGCAAGACTAGTTGTCATGAACAAGGTGATGATGGAGTCAATCATAATGTTCCATTTTCGAAGTTATTAACCCTAGGAATATTATTTCTAGAGCAACATCTGCTTATCATATCCATATGGGGATGTAATTCCATGGAAACTAGTTGATTTATCGTTTTAAAAAATTTCAGTACATTTCCATACACATTGAATCATCCATAGACATGTCCTTTATCATGTACATTGGGATCTCATTATGGTTTCCACATCCTAGCTTCCAAACGATAACTAATCCCATCCACTGATACCAAATAAAATTTCATTGTCTTATCATACATAGATATGACCTCATTTTCAATGAATATTTACTACATTACATAAACCAATAGATGAGAACCATAGTATCTTAGTGTCTTATAAAATATGGAAACATGAAAAAATGATCCATATTTAAACATAAAAATATCCCACTATGATTTTCATAAATATCGTCATTCATATATATATCATATATAATACATTTACTTATAACAAAATGAAAGGAAATATAAGAAAGGGTGACCTTAGATACCGAACACAGTTAAGGAAGGAAGATACATAAACAATACGTGAACAGAAGATTATGAGAACATGGGTAAACAATTTGAAAATCATACCCTTCATATCAAATATCATAATAACGAGTCTTAGAATAAATATTCACAGTTTAAAAGACATGAACTTTCATAGAATCCAATAACATAATTCATAAAAGAGTTACACTAGCATAACACATAGATTTATTCAATATACATAATCGTAGAAAAAAATTTCCAATGAAGTGAAGGACTGTATCTGAGGAAATCATTGTGAAATGAGTTCACTACGCAAACAATCATAGTAGTCACAGTCACTCCTATGACCATTATTACAGACAAAGTCCCTTACCGAACAAGGGTCACTCCCCATTACCCTCTTGTCTATATTATGAGATATAAATATTAACCTAATGATTTAATAGAGATATATTTCTCTCCCATTAGATAAGTTTCATAATAATTTCATCATACCATAACCTTTGGGAAAATTAGTGGGTTTTATAAAAATGTTATCATGTTATAACCCATGGAAGAAAAAGAGTATTCATAAAAATATTTTATTGATAAAAATTTCCTATAAATAGTATGATTAATAACCTTGGTTAATATCCACAATAATATATATGTGAGACTATGAGATGAAATATTATACAGAAAGTGATTTTGAAATATCATATGAAACATTTTTTAAGGAAAATATGTTTGCATATTTGAAAAAACCATTTTAGAACATAAAATATTTTGAAAATCCTTATATTTGAAAAACAATTTGATAAAATATATTGAATCTTTAAAATAATGATTGGTCATGATGGAAGAGAATTCCATCCATGCCAAAAACGTCCAAGAATGATTTGTTTCACATTTTCATTAGAAGAAAAATTGGAATTATTTGGATAATGACATGAGTATTCTGCTAAAAAAACTTTTTGACAATTAAAACATGGTTAATTTATTTATAATAATAATAGGAGAATACTAAATCATCTTTGAAAAAAAATGTCTTAAGACATTATTTTTGAAAAAAACATATTTCCAACTAAAGAATAAAATAACTTCATATTATATTAAGAATTTTTTCTTAGTTTATTTAAGTACCAAAGAGTGAGGAAATGGAACTATATATTGAAACAATAATTAGTTAAAATATAATAATAAAATTAGTTTGTTTTTTGATATATGAAAAAATATATTTTATCATTAGAATCTTAATTTCATATAATCCCGATAAATGATGAAATTGTAACTTGAAGTAATTTCCACTTTGGCAATGTTTAATCATAATCCGCATGAATGAATAACCAAAAGTGGATGTAAAATATCATTAGGATAAATAAATTCATGATATTACTTATTAAAGGGGTTGTATATACAAATCATGAAAAAATATAGGTGCATAAAATAACGTACATCTCAAAGAAGGAAAATTGAGACAAAACACTCTTACATTAGTCTTGACTTCCATCGAACATGTTGAAACATCATTTATAATAAAAATATGTTTATTATACATTTATTAAAAGAAATATATTTACATATATCATAAAATATTTTATTTACATATCTTGTTTTTACCAATTTATTAACAATTCCATGTTAATGTTACGTTTTTGTGTAATAATAATTGTGTTGTTTGTATATGTTTTGCATTGTTATTTTTGGACCTATTATATTGATCATGATTTATAATAATTACAATTTAATCCATGATATAAATATCATATATATTTTGTATACATATATTTAGATTAATCTCTAATGTTTAGTGATATAAAATGAAATACATTGTTCAGGGAGAATGTATGTCATATGTACGCATGAACAATATTTCCTTTTTCTGTTCAGACTGAAATAAATAAAGTAGAATTATATATTATTATTTAATAATCATTATTATTTCATATATAACACTTGTGTTAATTAAACCCTTCCTTATTATCTATATTTTAAATTATGATAAAATCACATCATTTTAAATAGAATAAATATTCCATTCACATGATCAGCATTATAGTATTCTAAAAAAATAAATAGTATGAAGTTATATGGGATATAATGATTATAAAAGTATAATAATATGATAAATATCATATATAAATAATAATTCTACCATTTTATACAACATTGATTTGTAGTAATGAAAAAATGAATGGCATCAGTTCATTAGACGGTAGTCCACAATACACATGATTGATGATTTCATAATCCACATGAATGAGGTGAAGGATGAAATAAAACAAAAATGATCATTGATGAAGATTACATCTTCTTCAAATATCCTACTTAGGATTGAACCAAAAACATTTCTATGATGGATTACATTCAAATGTCAAGATTTTATGATGCGATAAGGATGTTTGAATGTGATTTGGGAAGATCAGGTATGAACTAAAAGGGTTTTATGGTGTGATGGAGTGAGGAGAGTTGTTTACATTTAATAATTAAGGTGAGCAACACACTTGTAAATTTTTGAAAAGATAAAATATTACCCATTTTTTTATCATTAAATAAGGTTACAAAATGTATTTTTCTTGATATTAAATGAGTTAAGGTCTACATATTCATCCAATGAGTGTTGGACATGTTTTAGATTATTTTTAATTATTAACTTTTTATTTTTACACCACTCGAAAACCATTTTACCTTAACTGAGGTAATTGATTTTTTTCTATTTTTACAATTCATTTTAGTCAAAATTATATTGAAATTATTAGATAATATAAATTATTATGAATCAAAATATGAAATAATGTTTTCAAAATATCATTCCTAGAAATGGAAAATATTAATTTAAAATTAATCCCATAGACCTGAGGAGAAAACATGTTTTTAAAGCAAAAAAGGTCAAAGGTTTACCATGTTTTTTTAGAAACCTTGGTAAATTAAGAATATATCAATTTAATATTTATTAATATTTCTGAATTTAATATTAATTTTAAATTAAATATAATTATATGTTCTATGGCGTACTCGACATGCAATAATGGGTTTCCCTAAAATCATATGTTGCACCCAAGGCTGAGTCATACTGAAAAATAATAATATAATATTAATTTAAATGGTAATTAATGTTTAGCTGTTGTATTAGAGGGAATAAAAATATCTGACTAAAATATAAATAAACATTTTTGTTAAATTTTTTTACATTTATCCTATAAAATATTGAAGCATAAAATGTGAATGAATCTAATTTTAAGCATAAAAACTCAAATATTCATTGAAAGGTCGATTTACGTCTTTTTGATAGTGAACCCTCATTAAATCTAGTTTTGGTTACTTAAATATGATCTATTTGAAAAAAATAATATTCTTCTTTATAATCAGGACCTCAAAATTTTCTTTGGGTAAAATTATGTTATTTTTCAATTAAAGTTCATTTTTTAATGAATAGTGAAAAATACTATATTTCAATTCAAAACTGCCATTTAATATAATTTATTATATGGCCAGATTATCTTTTTAATTTGTTTTAAAGAGTAATTATGTTATGTTAAAATCATTCAATCCAGTTATGGTCATTATAAGTAATTTCACTTTGAAGTTGGTCATAAAGAAGTGTCAATCTTCTGATAAATATTATTTCTTAAAAAACGCTTTTTGTTTTGACAATTTGAATTAAATTTAAATTAATTTATTCCACTTATTTATATTAAATGTGAAAAATTAGATTCCATATTTTGAATCAAGAGACCCATATTTTTTTAAATTGGGAACTTTTGTTTTTACACATTCTGAATATTTACTTCAGAAAATATTTTATTTATCATCGAAAATGGTAAATCAGGTAAATAATGGTAAAAAAATATTATTGTAATATTATTAAAGTACCCTAACATGGGTCCTAATCCTATTGTATGATTCATTTCCTATTATAGGCATCCTCGGGATGATTTGATGACCCCATGGAGCAACATAGGCGTGATAATGACACTTTATATAAATTTATTTAAAGTAAAGTCAAAAATGTCAAAAAAATATCTTTAAGTAAATAAATTCTTACATGGGGTTGTATAAGTTATCTATTTGACTATAAATATTAATTTTATATATAAAAATATTTCATATATCATGGTACTTTTTTAATATTTTTATACATCATATAAATATAATTATTTATGACACAATAATGATTTAGTGTTACCTCATTAGTGAATGATTTAAACAAATACGATTATAAAGATTAAAAAAATACCTGAAAACATTCCGATTCTTATTGGATGATTTTATTTCGAAAAATAGTCATCTTATTTTTATATTTAATATGTTTTTGACCTTTAGAAACTGAAAATCTTAATATAATAAAATAATATTTTCAAACATTCATAAGGAGCCCCTCCTACCCCTTATAAAAACCCATCACCTCTAACCCATTACACAAACCTCTAATGCCCCTTGGATTATATAACATCTACTGAAATAAGCTCTATAATTACCTATCTTCCATCTAAAATCCTTACCTTATAAATAAGTCACTTATGAAATACTTTTGGTTCAAAACAAAGGGAGTTACCCGATTTAAAGGTAACGTATTCCCTTAAGTTCTTTTCATTAATTTTACTTCTACAACCCATGAACTCCATTAATTCTTTATATTTTAAAAAAAACTTTATAATCAATATACTATCATGTTGTTATGAGATTTATTCAAACTACACTTACACACACCTCCATCTAATGGGTAATGTACATACTGTTTCTGTGGACGGTGAACTACTGTCTCACGAAACGATGATTGTTCAATCTTCTCCAACCAACACATATGGGGACCATTATGATGGAAATGTATTTATATGTGTTATCTATTATATTTATATTGTCCTTATTATTCTTTATTTTTCATTTATATCATAACTTTATTGTTTCCATAATGGGTAAACGAGATACTTTCATTTGAGGAAGTGAGGACAATAACCCCCTCAAAGTGATATGACTCATTCATTAGATACGTGTAAATTGTAAAGGATGGAGTTCATTAAACTATATATTATACTATACTAGAATTATAATATACCTATGTATAATTTTAATTTAATTTCATTAATATACAAAATAGAAATGAAAGTAGCATTCATGCGTATGTACGACTTACCGTCTCCACAAACGGTGCATTTCACTTCATATCTCCAAATGTTATGTACTATTAAATATATATATATATATATTAAATATATATGATATATATAATATCTAAATCATGAATATCATTATAGAGATAATGGAATTTTGGACACATGAACGACTTGAAATTATAAGAAGTCCAAGTTTGACTCAGGTGTCAAATATAGACAAAACATCGGTTATTAACTTAAATGATTAAATAATGTTTATAACATGGTAATAAGTTATATAAATGTAATAATAGAAATTAAAAATGTTATTAATCACGTAGAAATTAACTTTAGTTTATCATTCTAAAGACTAATTATTGAATGGGTTAACTCGGACACATGGTAAGAGACATCATCTCAATCTCCTTTCATTGAGGCATATTATGTTTTATACATGAATTTTTTTATATGGTGTATAAAAACATTTTACTTTTAATTTCATTCAGAGAGAATAATTTTCTAAAATGCATTTTACTAAAAGAAAAAAATAACGTTTCATTTAACGTAAGTGGTGACAACGACCTTTTCCGCTGCCGTAAGTATTATTTGATCTATGGATTCTTTAAAAAGTCAGAATATTTTTAAAAGGAAACTAAATACCATATACTATTTTATGTATTTTGGTATTGAAAATGGTTTTGATAATGGATTTGTTATGTAAATATTTTTAAATGATAAGGGAATGTTTTCTTTCAATTATGTATATTTTATGTGTTATGAATATGTTATGGTTCATGTGCATTGTTTACGTATACAGGTGGATCAGTGATAAACCTAAGGCAGCTGAGCATGTGATATCTTTCCAATAAATTGGGTAATGTGATAGCGGTAAACGTGGATGTTTCTCCTAATATATTTAAAGAATATACTATGATGGGTATTAGAAATTTAACTTTCTATGTTTCTTTGAAAGCTAAAACATAAGTATGTTATGGATTCCACATGTTACCTTTATGATTTATGATTACAAAGTGTTATTCATAAATTTTATGATTTCATGAGGGTTGTTAAAGAGTTTATGTTATGTATGTATTGATGAAATAATGTTTTCATTCTTTCTTTAAAACCCTTACTGAGCTTTTTGTTCTCATCCCATGATTTGAATTTTTTTTCATAGGACATAAAGATGAATAAGGTCGAGGATGGGATCATGTAAATGTCATTCTATCTAAAACATAGAACTAAACATGACTCTTTTTTTCAAGAGTTTTTATTTTATGGAAAAATTAAAACTGAGTAAAATTGTCTAATTGGTAATTTTTGAGATGTAATGTAATAGTTGTGGCCTAATTATTAATAAAAAATACCTAAAAAGATACTCTATGTGAATTTTTCTTTTAATTTATTACTATTTACTATATTAAGGCTAGTGCCTTATAGTTTGTATCAGTGGTCAGTTTAGACAACTTTTGAAGTTAGAATATTGTTAAATTAATGTCTATATATTAATTCATGGTATGATTGAAATGATATATCATTTACAGATTTCCATGTTTCTTCGTCGAAGATATGTTTGTTCAAAATGGTTTTTTATATAGGAAATAGTGAAGCTTTACTGTGATGAACTACAGGGGGAAATTCCCTTCCAAATTAGCAACCTGATATGGTCAGAATCAGAAATGAACAGTTTGTTTTTTTGATGGCTCAGTTGACTCAAGTGATAAATGGTGGTTGTGTTTATTGATGATATTTAGGATAACTACAAAAGTAAAAAGGATTATGAAAGAAATTTAAGGGTTGTCTTGGAAACCCTTAATTAAAAGGATATATTTGAGAAATTCATGACGTGTGAGTTTTTTTTACAACCAATTTCATTCCATGGTCACATTGATTAAAAAAAATCAAATAACTATGGATCCTTATATAAAAAGTTTTTGATGAATTAACAAGACCCAAAATTAAAATTGAGATAAATAGTTTTCTTGGTTTGGTAAGTTATTACCGGACGGTTGTTTTACATGGTTATCTTTCCCAATAACTATGTTATGTAAAAAATGTGTAATCTTCATCTGGACCAAAGAATGTGATTATAGTTTTCCGGAGTTGAAAAGATGATTGGTGAATGATATTGTTTTGGAATTACCTTATAGAAATGGTTAGTTTGTTATCTATAGTGATGATTCGTTGAAAGGAATTGGTTGTGTCCTTATGCAGAATGATCTGGAAATATATTATGTTTCAAATCAGTTGAAACCTCATGAGTTAATTTACCCTACACATGATTTAAAATTAGCTGCTATTATTATTGTTTTGAAAATTTGGAGGCATCATTTGTATGGAGTAAAATGTGAAATATATATTGACCAAAAATGTTTGAAGTATATATTCACTCATAAATAATTGAACATGAGACCAAAGAAATGAATAGAATTAATCAGGGATTATGATTTCATAATCCATTACCATCCATGAAAGGTAAATAAAGTGGATGAAGCTTTGAGTCAAAAGAGTACAAATATAGTAACCATGATACATTTGGAACAATATCCTTTGATTAATGATTTGATGAAATTTTGAATAGAAGTTGTTGGTGTAGGAAATTCCTTTGGTTTGATTCAGGTGTCTGTGAAATCATCTCTATCAGGCAGAATTAAGAAATCACAGAAGGAAGAGAGTCAGTTGAAAAAAAATGTAGAGTTGGATTAGTAGATTAAATTACCTGAATTTAAATTTTATAATGATTTTGTATTGGGGTTTGGGAAGAGATTATGTGTGCCATATGATTCATCATTAAGGACAAAGATGTTATGTGAAGTTCATAGTTCTCTATTTTCAATTCATCATGGAAGTACTATAATATATAGAGATCTTCGGGAGTATTACTTTTCGAATAGAATGAAATATGATATTGTTGACTTTACTATGAGGTTTTTTAGTTGCCAATGGGTTAAAGAAATTTGTAAGTTACTAAAAGGGATATTTTAGTGTTTACCAATTCCAGAGTAGAAATGGGAAAATATAGCCAAGGACTTCATTTTGGGATTAAAAAATACATCTCAATATTATAATACAATCAAGGTAATTGTGGATTGATTATCTAAATATGCTCATTAACTTCCTATTCGAGATACTTTATCTCTAGATCAACATTCTTAGTTTTATGTTAAAGAGATAGTCATGTTGCATGGTGTTCCCCTCTCCATTTTATCTGATCATGATCCCAAGTTTACTTTTAAATTTTATAAATGTATTCAAAAGTTTTTAGGTACTGAATTAAATTATAGTACATCTTTTCATCCTCAATCTGATGGGAAATCAAAACGAATAATTAATACTTTTTAAGATATGCTACATGCTTGCTCAATGGATTACCAAAGATGTTGGGACAATAATCTTTCTTCGGTTGAGTTTTATTATAATAATAGTTTAAATTCCATTATACAGATGGCTCTATTTGAAGCATTATATGGGAAGCAGTGTCGAACTCTAGTTTTTTGGGATGAAATAGCTGAAAGAAAACTGGTGGGACTATAATTGGTAGAAGAGATGGCAGAAAAGGTTCTTTTGATTCAGAATCACATGATAATATCTCAGAGCAAGATGAAAAGTTATGTGGATAACTGGAAGAAGGATCATTCATTTGAGGTAGGTGATCATGTATTTCTCAAAGTTTCTCTATGGAAAACTGTGACAAATTTTAGTGAAAAGGGAATGTTGAGTCTGATGTTATTTGGACTCTATAAAATATTGAATAATGTTGGATTAGTTGCATACATATTTTCATTACCTCCATATTTATGCCATGTACATAATTTTTTTTTCATTTTTCAGTGTTGAGAAAGTATATGTCAGATTCATCTAATGTTCTTAGTCCAGAGGTAGTTCAGTTGGGAGAAAATATTTCTTTTGAGGAATAACCGGTCTAGATTCTTGACCAAAGAGAGCTTGTGTTGCGGAATACGGTAATTTGTCCTGTAAATGTTTTGAATAAACACCATATGGTTTAAGGGGAAATATGGGAATCTAATAATGCTATGAGGGATGAATACCCCGATTTATTTTATAGGTGAATAGAATTGTGAAGATTCAATTTCCAAAAAGGGGTAAGAATGTAACATCCCAGGTTAATAAAGAATATGAAAATTTCATATTTATTAATATTTGTGAATTAAATATTAATTTTACTTTAAAAGCAATTCTACGTTTTATGGCATACCCAACACACACCAATGGGTTTCTCTGACATCTCATGCTAGACACAAGGCTGGGTCATACTGAAAAATAATAATATAATATTATTCTAAATGGTGGTTAACATCTAGCCATTATATTAGTGGGAATGAACAGAACAATATAAAATATAAATATACATTTTTGACTATTTTTACATTTATCCAACATAATATAGAAGCTTAAACTTTTAATGAATCTAATTTTAAGCATAAACACTCTAATATTTTTTTTAAATGTTGATTTACCACCATTTGGTGGAGAACCCTCTTTAAATATAATGTTTCTCACTTTTATATGATATATTTGACAAAATAATATTATTATTTAGAATTGGGACAAGAAAATTTATAATGGGTAAAATTTTGGTATTTTTCTAATACTGTTCATTTTTTAATGAATAGTGAAAAATACTGTATTTTAATTCAAACCTGCCTTTTAATCTAATATATTTATATAGATATATTATCTTTTATTTGGTATTAAAGATTAATTAGATTATCTTTTTACCATTTAAACCATTTTGGGTAATTTTTTATAATTTCACATTAAAATTGGACATAAACAACTCTCAATATTTTTATAGTTATTATTTCTTAAAAACACGTTTTTGGTTTTGACTATAGGAATTATTATTAAATTAATTCCATTCACTACTATGTTTTGAATTTGAAAAAATGTATTCTATATTTAGAAGTAGGAGGTCCAAATTGTGTAAATAGGTATCTTTTATTTTTTGACATTAAGAATATTTACTTCAGTAAATATTTTTTTATTTGGTAAAAGGGTAAATCTTTTAAATAAGGGTAAAATATATTATTAAAATAATATTAAATTACCGTACCCTGTGTCTTGATCGAATTTATTGATACATATCTGACCATAGTAATACTTGGGTCGTTTTTTTGACCCTAGAGAGCCATTTTAGAGTGATAATGACACATTATATTAATTAATTTAAAGTAAAGGCAAAAATTACATAAAAATATACCATTTAGTAAATAAATTTTTTTATGTGCTTATATAAGTTATCAATTTGACTAAAAATATTAATTTTAAATATTAAAATATTTCCTACATCATTGTATTTTTTTAGAATTTTTATACATCAGATAAATAAAATTAATTAGGACACATTAATGATGCAGTGTTTACCACAATAGTGAATGATTTAAACAAAAAAGATTATAAAGATTAAAATAATATCCAAACCTATCCCATTATTATTGGATATTTTTATTTTCAAAAAGAGTCATATTATATTCTAATGTAATATGTTTTTGACCTTTAGAAACAAAAATATAATTATATAATAAAATAATATTTTTAAACATTCCTAAAGAGCCCCTCCCCCCTTATAAAAAGCGATCACATCTAACCCATTAATCACACCTCTGAAGCACCTGGTCTGATCCAACCACTTTAGAGAGAATATCTCAAGATACATTTCTTACAATTTTAAGCCTATAATTAGTAATAAGTCACTTAAATAAATCCATTTGGTTCATACCATAGAGAGTTACCTTATTTAAAGGTAACATATTCTCTTATGTTGTTTTCATTTATATTGCATCTCCAACCCCCAAAACTCTTATTATTACCTTTTTTTATAAAAAATAGTATCCTCAGTAAAATAGGTTGATTTTTATGAGAGGTATTCTAACTACACTTACACACACCTTTATCATATGGGTAATGAACATATTGTTTCTATGGACGACAAACTACTGCCCCACGAACTGATGATTGTTCAAACTTCTCCTACCACCTCTTATGGTGGCCATTATGATGACACTTTTATTATATGTGAGATATATTATATTTATATAGTCTCTAAACTTCTGTAATTTTCAATTATATCATATTACTATGATTTCAATAATGGGTAAATGCGATAAAATCATTTGAGGAAGTGCAGACTACTACGCCCTCAATGTGATATGACTCGTTCATGCCATACATGGAACATATAAAGGATGGAGTCAATCAATATATATATACATACATATATATATATATATATATTTGATATTATACTATAATTATAATATACCTATGTATCATTATTATTTCATTCCATTAAAATATGAAATAGAAATGAAAGTAGCATTCATGCGTATGTACGTCTTACCGTCTCCATGAACGGTGCATTTCGTTTATTGTCTCCAAATGTTATGTACTATTATTAATAAAAATATAAACTTTAAATATATGATGTATTTGATATATAAATCATGAAAATCATTTGGTAGATAATGAACTTTTGACCACATGAACAACTAGTAATTATAATAAGTTCATTTTGGACCCCAGTACCAAATTTCAACAAAATGACCATTATTAACATAAATGATTCCATAATGTATATAAAATGGTAATAAGTGATATGAAAGGAATAATAAACATTAAATGGTTATTAATAATGTATAAATTAACTTTATTTTATTATTCATGAGATTAATGAACGAACGGGTAAGGTCGAACATGATGTAAGGGACTTCATTTCAATATCCTTTCATTGAGGCATATTTTGTTTATACAAGATATTATTTTATACAGTGTATAACCACATTTGAATTTTTATTTCATTAAATGGGACAATTTTTCTATGATTTGTTTTAATAAATGAAAAAATATATATTTTAACGCAAGAAATGACAATGACCTTTTCCGCCGCCACACATTTTACTTGATCTATGGCTTCCTTAACAAGCTGAAATATTTTTAAAAGGAAAATAAATAAAATAAATTTTTTATGTATTTTTGTATTGAAAATGGTTTGGATAATGGATTTGTTATGTAAATATGTTTAAATAATGTGGAACTTTCATCTTTCCTTTATGTATATTTTGGGTGTTATTAATATGTTATGGTTCTTGGGAATTGTTTACATATACAGATGGTTTCATGATAAAACTAGGGCATGTTAGCCTGAGATAGCTCTTCAATGCACTGGGTAATGTGATAGAGGTAAAAATGAATGTTTCTACTTAGAGATTTAGGGAATATACAATGATGGGTATTCCAAATGTAACTACATACATGGCTATGAAAGCTACAACAAATGTATTTTATGGATTCCACAAGTTACATTTATGATTTGTGATTATTTTATGTTATTCATACATCTTTTCATATCATGAGGTTTGTTAATGAGCTTATGTTATGTATGTATTGATGAGATAATGTTTTATTTCTTTGTTTTATAACCCTTAATGATATTTTTATGCTCATCCCATGTTTTGAAATGTTTTTTACAATAATTAAAGATGAATCGTGTCAAGGATGGGATCAATGAAAAGTCATGCTATCTAAAACATGGAACTAGAAATGAATCTTTTTTCAAGAGTTTTTATTTTATGAAAAAAATGGAAACTGAATAAAAGTGTCTAATTTGTAAATTTTGAGATGTAATGTAATAGTTATGGCCTAATTCTCTAAAACTCGAAACCATAGAAGATCCATAATGTGAATTATTCATTTAATTCATAATTAATTAATGTTTTATGGCCGAGGACTTATATATTTTATAAGAAAATTCGTTATAAAATTTTTTTGAATGACCTAAATTGGATTTTTTTATCTATAATTTATTTAATATCATTTTAAAACTAATTAAAAATTTAATTTCACTGTATAAATAATGTAAAAAAATGAATTTTTTCAACTAATTTTTTTTATTTTTTACGGTTCATTAATAATGAAACATTTCATAAAAATCACAAAAAATCACATGTCGCTAATATTGAGTTGAATATTTAAAAACATTATTTTATTTTATCAAAAAATGAATGTAAAATAATGTAAAATTAATTTTATTTATGTTCACAAAAATAAATACAAAACATTTTTTATTGAAAATATTATTTTGGAAACATATAATGACATTACTAAAAATTATAAATTTTATTATCAATATGAGTCCTCTATTTAAATTCATTATAATTAATTTTTAAAAATTATTAATTAATATTGATATTTCTATGTTTTATCATATATTTTATAATGGTCAGGTTTTAATAAATATATGAATAATATATTAGGGTTTGTTAAAACTCAATGTTGTGTACAATGTAAACTAACACAATGTTGTGTGTAACACAAGCACAACATGGTGTTTCATAAAACACAATGCATCAAATAATTTTAATTTATTTAAAAATAAATAAATAAATCCTAAAAATTCAGGGTATTACAGCTGTCATCTTATTTTTCTTCTTCCAGAAATCTAGATGTTGTAGCTGTTGCTCCACCATCTATATTTGACTTTTATAGTATTCCTAAATATACCCTTCAATTAAATTAATTTCACTATCTTTACAATTGTTTCTACTTTACCTATCAATATTTTATATCAAGAGCATAAACATCATTCTTAATAGGAATACCATTACAGATTCTTCTTCATCAATGTATTCATCGCTAAATTTTTTTATTCTATTGAATTCATTGGAATTTTTTTATTTATTCATAAAGGGATGACCAAAATCATATTTTCATTATTAATTTTCCTCATAACATTGATAATAAATGGTTAAAATATCATTTTTTGATAGAAAATATATCTTTATTATTTAATTATCCTAGACCTTTATTTTAGAGATTTTTCTTTAACTACAAACACGTAAAACAATGAATCTTGTAGTTGATATTTTTGATTAGATCAACAATTAGTTGCTATTTAATTTTAATGGTAAATTAACTCAAAATTGGTGAATCTTTCAATAGTTAAAATGTTAGAATCATTTTTTCACCTTCTTATTTTTATTAGAATGTCTTTAGGGAAAAAAATACACCATTATATTAATGATATCATGTATTATTTTTTATTAAATTTTGGAGGACCTATAATTCAATTTATGAATCATTTTAATGATTTGAGTGCAATTTTTTATTCATAAATACCTTTATTTATCAATGATAATCCTCTTACCATCCTATGGGTCATCCAGATGTTGTTGAGTTTGTTAACTATATACATTTATAAGTACAAATAATCTAAAAAAATTATGGAATAAATATTATCTGGTAGAATCCATATCAATTTCTTCCTAATTATAGACATTTAAAAAATGTCATTAACATTAAATCAAGCTAAAAATTTGTTTACTAGAAATAAAATATAATCAACCAATTCATTGTAATTCATCAATTTTTCCTCATATTTTTAAATGATATGTGTGTAGTCAGGACTCATTAACCTTATTCTTTCCTTCATGAATGTCATAATGATTCTTCTATAAGATGTTTATAGATTTGGAAGCCCTAAATCATTCCAATTCATTCCATATGTGTAATCCATTTTCATTGAACATGGAAACACTACTTATATTTATGGAATTAATATTTTCTATAAATTTTCTCCAAATAAAATATACTATCAATGAAAACCAATTGAAATCATTTTGTTAAGTTCACAAGGATAGATAACCAAATAGGGTGGTGAATCATGGTATGAAAGATTAAAAAAACTTCCCATATTGATCTTGTCTCGCTATTAAGCAAGACTCTCTTCTCTCTCTTTCCGACAGTAAAGTATAAACAGAAACTAAAACATGCACATGACACAACAATTTTTACATGGTTCACCCTCATTGGGCTACGTCCAAGGAGCATACACCGATGATGTACCGATGTTCCAAATCCACTAAAAGAACAATACTGTTTACAATGTTTTGGATAGATCACTTCTAATCCAAGGCTCACTACCTTTAGAAAGTTTAGGGTCATCTAAATGCATTCCCAAAGGGACACTCCCTGTTTATCTCACTCTAGCTCACTACCGGTGGAGAGGATCACATTCTTCTTCTTTCTTTACTCACTGATCTATAAAGTATCCACTCACAATTTATAGAACTGTAGGTCTCTTCATTATCACTTATGAATGCATCCACTTTTTTATGTAGATGTTATGGTGAAGTCCAACTTTAAGCCGTAGATGAATCTCACTTTGCACTAAAGGTATTTGGTAATCTTCCAGATTCCATGCAACCCTGAATCACTACCTTCTTCAACCATACCTGGAGCCCTTCTCCAAGTCGGCGTGCAAGTCTTGGCATGAATGTTAAAACTGGAATGCAAGTTCACCTCAACAACTTTCACGATTCTTTATTCTTCAACTCCAAACTTGTGAGACTCACACCCTTTTACACCCAAACAAATTTTGGTGCACAACCACTTAATTTAGCGCTTCTTTAACACCTTGCACCTATTTGTAACTAAAACACTTGCGCGACACCCCCTTCTTCAACTCAAAACTTGGGTGACTCCCTTCCTTCTTTTCCCAAACCACTCTAGATGCGCAACAAACAACTGGTGTGAAAATTATACTTGCGCAACCACACCACCACTTGCACGACCACCACACCTGAGTGATGGGAGCACTGATTTTCTCAAAGTGTTGAACTTGTTATGAATGAGGAGGGGTTGACCTCTATTTTTAGGAATTTGGACACCCTGTACGATGGCCCGCAAGTATTCTCTTGGCGATCAAGTCTCTACCGTGCAAGTCACTTGCATAACTAACCCTAAAACATGGGCGCCACTTTTCCCTTTTCCATATTTTGATGTTATGATTTTGAAAAAAATTTGACACTCACGTTTTGTCAACATCAAGACAACGACGTGCAAGTACCTTTTCCAAAACCTCTTTTCTCCGTTTGTCAATTTTGAGGCCCAAAAATTTGGCAAACACTGGAAAATGGAACCACCTTATATCTTCTATTTTTGTACAACCTCCAAATCAATCATTCCTTTGTTGAGATTATTGAATCAAACATGGATCATAAACCACTACCCTTGAACTCGACATGCCACCACGAAATACCATTTGTCAACAAATTTGTTCGTCATGGTTGGCTTTGTCAACAATCACAACACAGATTTCCACATTGTCAAAAAACACAATCACCTCAAAAATGATTCAATGATACCATGAGGGATTTTTTCCAACACATTGTGACCAATCTTATTCTCAAATAAAATGAATTACCATAAGAATGAAAATATAAATGTACTGAGAGGGGGTGAATTATTCCAATAAAAATATTTTCCCAAAAAATATCTCAAAATATCATATCCCTATTACAAAATAAGATCTCAAAATAAATAATATAATTACATTATCAGGAGATAGATAGTGTGACTATATCCCAACACTAGTGATTTAAATGACCACTATCTCTTTTGGTCATGTTTCTACATTTTGGAGTTTAATGGTTGTGATCCTACTTCACATATCATAATTTTCAAATCTTTAATAGAAAATGTATCCTATACAAGAATAAGATCCACAATTATTATAAGAATATAATATGCAATAAAATAAAATATGATCATTAAATATCATCAATAATACTTAATAATATTTTTTCACCATAATTAAGTGCCTCTAATGGAGGATCAACTGTAAAAATTTTATTTCATGTCAAACGATGACCAAAATGATTAAAAAAACTCCATAAATTATAAGACATAAAATATCATTATCTGAATAAAATTATCCCTGAAAAAAATTACACAAAACCAAAAATAAGAGTAATTAATTTGATTGTGGTGTAAAATATTGTCAAATTTATATCTAGAAATCATGGATAAAATCTATTTAATACTATAAAAAATTTTAGACTAGATCCATAAAATTTATATGTATCATGAATAAAATTTTATCTTGATGTGTACTTACAGTGAAATGTTTTTAATGTATAAATTCTATATTTTGTATCTAAAATATGTTATTTTATAACAAGATATTATTATCATTTGATAGATATGCTCCAAATTTATGTTCGAATGAAAAATATCATGTTTTTACGAAATTTGGATTGGTATTGTGAACTATGAAAAATCATCCACATTTTTGACATGAGTGAAATCCTATAATAGCTATTTGTAAACCCATATTGGATTCTTTACCCTACTCAAATCATTCCATAACATTATTTCATGTTAAATGTGTAATTGATAAACATTTATATCTCAAGAAAAAATCACAGTGTGACAAGAATGAATTTTTTCATGAGTTCCACATATATGAAAATTTTTTCTTCAAAAACCACTTTATAGTTTAAAAGAATCACCATATTGACAAGAATTTTGAAATACAATATATATCCATTCTTTTTTATATATCAAAACCCCTTTCAAAATTTACCCCATATACAAGAATGTCGATAATAAATAAACCACGAAAAGGACTTCAAAGATAATGAATTAATATAGTAAATTAATCATAGCATTCTACTGATGTGAGAGATAGCTAAACACTATTATGACACCATGTTATTTTATGAAATATTTCACTTTACATGATTCTATTTTTTATTAGATTGTTTTGGACGCGACATCGGGCATAAATGAACACCCGGATGTTATTATTTAAATGTAATAATTGTAAAATAGCCACTATAATTACATGTATGAATAGGATTAATTGAAATATGAAAATATGGTTTACACATAATCAATTATTTTATAACCAATTAATTAGAAGTTAACTTAAAACTTTTTTCAAATTAAAAGGAAATATTTTTACCAAGAACAATTCAAATATGTGCAAGTGTGCTTTATACCAATAAAATATAAAAATCGTACTTTTGGGATTATTTTTTTATACTTATATAATATTAAAAATAATTTTTAACATCAATCTAAAGTGTTTTCTAGAAATTATATAAAAAATCATATTTTAAGCATAATTTTTTTCGTTTTTCTGAAGATTGAATGACTGTCTTTTCATGGAACACTTATTTGAAAACTATATTTTCATTCTTAAAAACATTATTTGATAAAATAATCTTAATTTTTTAAATCAAAATGTTTATATTAGTTTCGGGATAGTTTTTGGTATTTTTCATCTAATTTTCATATTCTAATAGTGAAAAATAAAAAATTTTATTTAAAATTGGATATTATTTTAAATTTATGCAAAATGTAAAATTATTTTTTTAACATGATATAAATTTTCATTATTTTAATTTGTTTTTAATCATTAAAATTATGGGTTTTTAAATTTTTTAATACATGGATATAGTATAAAAATATTTTGACCTTTATAATGATTTTTTCCCAAATACTGTATTTAAGTTGAGCTTTGCCGAGTTATATTTAATTAAAATTTTAAAACATCTATGTTTTGAATTTTTCATAATTGGTTATATATTTAGAATTAATAAGATCAGTTTCTTTTAAATATACCCCTTTTATTTGGGGTCAATATGGTAGAAACAATGGTAAATTATTTTTTCCACAATTAAAAGTATATTGGGTAATTAAGTGAAAAAAATAATATGATAGAGACTATAAAATTAACCTAAAATTTTTATAATTATTATTATATGAATTAAATTCTTAATCTTAAAAACTATTGTTAGAGATTTATTAATTTAATGGAAACATTCCCTTGAAAATGATCAATATTATTAAAATAAAAGAAAGTAACAATATGTCACGGTCTTATTGTTAATAATTAAAATATTTTTTTTTATATGGGGCTTATTTGAAGGTATTCTAGACTATAAAAATTATTTGGAAATAAAATTTATTTATCCCCATCATGGAAATTTATTTATAATATTTAGGGATAAAATACTTGCATATATTCTAATAGAACACTGATGCAATAATTTTTTAATTGATTGATATATCAATTAAATGTCATTAATTTTTTATAATTAATTATAATTTGAATTAATTTAAATTTTACATGAATTATATAGATGGTTATCAAATATTATGATTGTATTAAATGATTTTGTTCGAAGTTATCATGATTTATTTATATTTTTAAAAGTCAATGTATTAAACAACATCAAAGTTGACAATAATGATTATTTATAAGATTAATATATTATTAATAAATTTGAAACCCATAGAAAACATAAAAAAATAAAAAGGGAATATAAAATGATCTAAATTTTAATAAATTGTACATCTATGTTCCAATAAATCAATATAAGTCGAAATCACAAGCTGTTAATATCAAAAATGATTTTACAACTATTAAAATTAAAATTGGATTATTAACGGTTAATAAAAATGAAAAGGTTTAAAAGAAAAAATATCTTAATTTTATTATTTGATAAGATTAAAACCCAATTTAATCTTAACTTCAAATAAATTACCTTTTCGTGGTATTTTTATATAAAAAAATTTAATTTAATATAATCTTTTGAGAAATTTCCAAAACACCCCTCTCATCCCTTATAAATATGACCTCTTACAACCCCTTTTACCAAAAACTTTAAAGGCACAAAGAAATAAAAATCTCTGAAAAACAATCTTTTTCCCACTCTACCAATATCAAAGTGCTTCTATTCTAACTAGTAGATGAATTACAAGCTCTATAAGTGATTCTTATAGGAGGTGATATTTAAGAGGTGACATTCTCAAACAACCTCATTTAATTATTTTTCTTATTCTACATTCCCATCTGCTACATAATCCATAAAATAATAATAAATATAGTGTCATGTATGTTATTTAATATTATATTTATAATGTAATGTTTTCTTCCCAACCCTTTTCTCATATCCTCTTACTCAATGAACAAAAAATGTTGTCCAATTTATGGAGAATAACCATCTCTATGGATAAAGAGTTTTTATTTTTCATTAAATACATAAAATTGGGTCACAAAACTATAATTATGTTTAAAAAGGATTTTAATATATAAATAATAACCTTTTTCATGTTCTTGAACAAATATATATACATAATATTAATTTATAAAACAATAGTATTTCATGATGATAGGAAAACCACAAAAATAAAATAAACATTTATCATTAATGTTTTATCAACTAAATCATCCTCAAATGATAATATAAAATAATATAGGACACCATTTAGAATTTTATAGTTTAATGAACACTATTTCATTTCAAATATGGTGTCTATTTGCATTCTATAATAAATTCTACAATTACCCAAAAGTTAACCAATCATGAAACTGTGACATGAACACTACCAGAATGAAAAAATTGAAACTTATAACTCATACAAAATAATAAACAAAATTTATAATATTATAATAAATAAAAAACATTTTAAGAGGTTATAAATTATGTAATAAATTAATATAATTTTATTATTCGTAACATAAAGTACAACAATAGAATGCTCTCAGTCATAAGGTAAGGTATCTCTTCGAACCTATAAATTATATTTAGTATGTGGTTTCATTAAATTTAACCATGTAATTATTTAATAGTTCTATATAAATATCCTATATTATTATTTATGATACAAAACATATGTATTTATCTTTATTTTTCTTTATTTGGTAAGGATTTACATGTTTTAAAAAGTTCCCTTACAAATTACACTCGATAAGAAAACCTGAGTTAAGTGAACATCATTGTTTATTAACCAATTTTAAGTAAATTATATAAAATTTATTATCCCACAAATAGTTTTATAAAAGATCATATTTTATCACTAAAAAATATCTTAGTTATTTTATGGTTTTATGTCATTAATTTTTATTTTAAACTATATTGAAATTATTTATTCTTTTACATCAAACTGCACTAATGTTTCTCATTTCTAAAGTTTCTTAAATACACATTTTCATGTATTTAATTTATTTGGAAATAATTATTTGTGATATAATTTTTTTAATTTTTGTCTATAAATTAGTTAGCCCCAAAATTCATGTATATCATTATGATACACCCCTTTTTAGTAATTATCATATGATTATGAAATCCATTTCATTCCATGGGTGACCCTTATTATTATTCATTATGGTTGATTTAATTATGTTGCAAACATATTCATGAACATGTTTTGATGGTTGTTCCCAGATAGAACTCCAATTAATTGTGTAATATTTTAGTCTCCTGATACATCATGTATGTGGTTAGTGAGTAATCCAAATCAATTATTTTACTATGTTCCCCATGTGATATAGTCTTGAAAGTTACCCTTGACTTATGATTATATCATGTTATATATAGATTTTTCTTTCATATGTTTCCATGATCATAGTATTCCTTGATTTATATTTTTTTCTTTCTTCATTTTTTCATGATCTATTCCTTTTATGTTATCATGTTATCAATTTTTAACACATGTGCGGTTCATTATTAACATGGTTGTTCCTTTACTTGGATTTTTAGTTTATCCATATTGCTTATGTATTCCTAAAGTTATCCAACAATGATATAGAATATCAAAAGATTTAAGAATATAATTATATATAATTAATAAAGAAATTTTTTATTCTAGTTTCATGTTTTTAATTTTATGTAAATAATCTTATAAAGAGATAATAATTTATGATCCTAGGATTGTATTTAATGGATAATTATGCTTGAAATCATATAATAGTAAGTTTAAAAGGACATGGTCACTATAACTACATAATAGAATAGATTAATGATTGAGTTAGAGATCAATATTCACATGTTAAAATCACAATTAAATTTAAGAAGTCTTAATTTAGGGATTCACAACAACTATATTATCAATTCACTACATGAGGCCTCTTCAAACAATCCCCTAGAACCCTATTTATACTAAATTCATTCACCCAACTTTTAATTCATGAAAAAGAGTAAAAAATTATAAATTTAAAATAATGTATTTAATTAATTTTATTGGACTATAATTACATACCCCAAAATCTCAGAATATCTTTTCCATTAGTTAATATAAAAAAACAATATCAACCATTTATTCAAAAAAACCAAAAAAAATATTTTTTTAAAATTTAGAAAGAAAAAATGAATAAATATCATTGTATTCATTGTAAATACACACCTTATAGAAACTAGATTTTTTTAAAATTGGTTTTACACTCAAAATTTTTATATGATATCATATTTTTTTAAAATAACCAATTTACCCTTTAAATATTAAGTGATCCATATTGAATCACTAGTTTCACATCTCCCATAAATAAATGTTTGATTCTAAACATACTATAATATAACATGGTGAAGTAAAACACTATTACTAATCATTAAATCCTAAAAAATAATTTCATTGATGTTTTTTTATTAAAACATAAACTACATTAACTTTTTTGGGAAATATTACAAAATTACCTCACGATTTTCAACATTATCAGGGATGAAGTGCTGTACAATGACCATGTGATTAGTGTTGAATCAGTTTATTTGAATAATTTAGTGCCATAAAATATTTTCACCAATAACGAAAAGGTCACTTCACTGCTATATTAAAATCATCTAATAATTTTTATTCTATAAATTTTTCGTTACCTGTTATTTCTCTATGACATGTTCAAATTTGAGAACATTGAGTGGATATATTTTTTCACTTTAAATAACCAGTGATAAACTTGCTTCCAAACAAAGAATGAATCTATTTATGAATCCTTTGAGTGATAACTATTTTTTTATAATTTGTATCTACATAGTCATCAATGTAATTTTATAATTTTATATTATAATCTAAAAAATAATTTAATATAATATAAAATTTATTAGGACTATTTTCTTGACTTTGGAGTTACAATTTACATCCATGTTGAAACTATATATAAAATGTTATTATAAACACAATTCTAGGTTCTTAAGATTACATAAAAAAAATACCAAGGTCAAAATTATATATAATGTAAACAATACTGAAATCAAAAATTGTATCATTTCCCTAACTAGAGGAAATTTGTATCTATAATTAATTCATAAATATGAATAATATATAATCTTGGAATTAATTCTGTATTATAGAATCTCTTGGCCAAATTGTTCATAGCAACATTGTGATGAAGGATTCATCTGTAAAATCCCACTTGTAGTATCCATCTGTGTTCCATGAACTTTTGAACACCACATATAAATATTTTCATTCTAGCACTGAATATTGATCTCTATACATCATTCATATTGACCAAAACTAGTATTCTTTCTAGAATGTAAATAATAAATACTATTGTCTCAAGGACTGAGAGAGAGAAATGTGACACCCTGAAATGTTAATATATTAATTCTTTTAAATGTGCCAATTTTTTCCAATTACATGTGTTACATGCTAAAAACAATGTAAAAGAGCCAAAATATATTATAATAACACTATTAATAACCATATAATAAATATTGATATCATAAGAAATTAAAATTTATTACCTTTAGAAGAAAAATAATTAATTTCAGTTAATATTTAAGAAGGTTATATTCAATAAAAATAATTTTCATTAAACTAGGTATTTCGAAAAAAATTAAATACTTTTGAAAATAAAGTTCATTTTTTAATTCCTCATAACAAAATTTACCTAGTATGTGATTTTGGGTTTTTCCTCAAAAGATTGATTCTAAATTGAAAAATATAGTTTTTGAATTTTTTTTATTTTATCAATATTTATTTGTTTCCTAGAAGTTTACAAAACTATTAAATTAATTAAATATCTATTTAATCAATTAAATTATATATCGTAATATATTATTTAATCTTGTAGATCAAATATCCAACATTTTTAGAACTAAGTTAAAATATTAGTTTAATAAAAACTATTTTTGTTCTTTTCATTGAAATCAAGATTTTCAAATGTGATATCTAATTTTGGATTTCGATTAAAGCCACATACCTTTTATTTTATTAACAATAAATCAATTTATTCTATCCAAATCAATAACAATGATATTTTTTATAAAAATATATTTTTAATTAATAAAATGCATTTATTTTCATTCCATACCATGTGATAATCATTCTATAATATATATATATATATATATATGCCAGATATATTTTTTCTAAATTTTATTTTCCATATATGAGAAATTTGACATTCAAATAAAAAATCTGAAATATATATATATATATATAAATTTAACCAAAACACTTCTTTTTTATCCATGAATAATTAAATTTCTATTCCATATAGTTACAAAATTATTTCATGGATTTTACTAATTTAATTAACTAACCATTCAATTAGATTTATCAATAAAAATTATAAAATGAATAAAATGCTATCTTGATACCCAAGTTACCCATGACATCAGTTTCAATAACAAACCCAACTCTAGTAATCCAAAGTCAATGATTACTTTATTACATTAGCATATTATAAAAATGATAACATCACCTAGGATTAATAAATTTAGTACTCTTAAAGAACCAGATACAATCATTAATCCCACATTATATTGGAGAAATTTAAAAAACCTAGCATAAGAAGAATTCCTCCATCCTTGATGTTATTCATAATATCTTTCTTAACATCGTTGGGGAAGGAAAAAAATAATTGGTGTGAACAATTAGAAATTAAGTTTTAAATACAATTGAATATATTATAAGTAAATAAAGAATAATAAATATGTAAATGTAAATAACTATAAACATGTTCCATTTAAAAAATAAATTGAGTATGAAATTTATCCATGCATAATATAAATGTAGTAATCTCAGGGATTATATTAATTGAATTCTCCATAATGGAAATTATTAATGTAGGACATCATGATATCGGACATCATGATATCATTACCATTAAGGCATTATTCTACGACTATTTAATTGATGGGTAGGTATAAACCAAAAACACATTTAATACTAATAACCAACTTATTTTTCTAATGAGACATGTTGATGCATCAGATTCTAACTATAACTCGGATCCACCTATCACGTAATGTCCAATAAATTCCTCATATATTTAATGATGAATTTAATTCATAAAAAATATTATTTTTCAACAAATATTCATATTGAGTAAAGAATACAAAATATCATGTTTTCCCCTACTCAATCAAATAAAATTCGTAGCAAAACATTATATATAGAAATGGTATAAGGTTTAGGTAATTCCAATATAAATTACAAAAATAATATGGATATATCCAATGAAGAGTGATAATAAGAAATTGAATGTTTTAAGATATGTTATTGACCAAAAAATAAATAAATATATAAGTGATGACCCTTAAATCATTAAAAAAGTATATTTTGTAATAAAATAAATTCTTTTTGAGAATAAAAAAAAATTATATTTTAAATAATTTTTCATTAAATAATTTTATAGGTAAAACCACTAAAAAGAACTTAAATCAATCTAATTATTAAACAATTGATATCACGATTAGAAGATACATTGACAATATATATGTTAGAACGAAAAATCATATTTAATTTTTTTAAAGAAAGTCATAAATAAAGATTCCAAAAAAAATCATAAATATGACATTCAAACATTTAAAAAGTCATTGATAGAATTAAAAATCATTAGTGAATTATTTATTTAAATATATTAGAATAATTTATAATAATTTTATAAAATACACTCATAAAAGAAAAATATACCTAATTAAATGAGAAATAAGATCATCTTTTCTTTTTAGCATTCATCTACATGATTAATGTTCCAAGGAGATGAAAATTTGGAAGAAAAAATGGTCACTACTTAAATATCCAGAGGAAAATAAAATATAATAATTTTATAAATAATATATTATATTATTCCTTGAAGAAAAATAAGATAAATCCCCAAAAAATTAGATTATAAGATAAATTCTTACGTCTTTGGTAACTTTTATATTGTAACCCCTTTAAAGAGTAAAAATGAATTTAAAAATTAATAACAAATAGAAAAATATTTTGTAATTTTATATACATAAATTGGTATTATATTCACCACGTACAAATAAATATGTACATAATACCAGATATGTCTCAATGGAATGGAAATTGGGGCCAAATCCCTTACCGAAAGTCTCACATTCCTTGTAATTGATTATAAAATCTTGTATAATAAAATATTAATTCATCATACATACCTAAAAAACAATATACATATCTATAATAACCTATTGGATCTATTTGTAACAACATATCTCCCTATTGTTAACAATTTTAAGTTATTGTCATTGCTCCAGGTGTTCACTCCTCCATTTTTCATGTATGTATTGATTTTTTGGTTATGGTTAGTGTATATTGGTCATGTTTATATCATTTAAAATTTTATAATGATTATATAAACATAATACAAATTCATTATATATATATGATTTGGGTTACTAGATTTGGGGATGTTATAGTTTGTATAAGTGAAATTTTAGATTAAAAAATGGGAACTAGAATTTAAATGAATGTTGATAACATGAGAATTATGATATGACATTATAGTATTTAATAACATTTACCATTATTGGGATTTTTATTTTATGGTTCAATATTCAGGATTATTATGATATAACTTAGTGAGTTTCATCATTTAGTGGTGGTTCCTAGTAGAGAAAAAAGAATCAATACCTCTATTCAATGTAATGATTGACCTACTGAGAATGCCAATACAATTTGATTTTTAGCCGAGAAGATATTGGATATAATAAGGAATAAAACCAAGTTTATGGATAATAAAATTTTACATATTAATCAACATAATGATACATGTAATTATCCACCTATATTGAATGATTTTATGGCATAGAATCCCCCTTATTTTTTTGGAACCCCTATCCAAGAGGTAGATGAGAAATGGTTTAGGTCTCCCTAAAAGATATCTCCTTCAATGGGATGAAATGAAAGGAAAATGGTTCTAATAAAACTATATGGTATTAAAGTTTGTTTTTAACAATGAATGGAATTTATCAATAATTATAGGGAGGAATAATAAATAGAACATATAGGCACCTTTAACATTACATTCTTCGACTAATATTTCCCTTGTGATCAAAAAATTGAAATAAAGCTTTTGTTTCCAAGATTAATGTAAAAGGAAGAGTATAATGATATGGATAATAAGGAATATATTATATTATTTGTTAGTTATGATAAAAATTATCTATATAATATAGGGAGAATGATTTAATATTTCATTGATGGAATTTATACAATCCTCGGAATGACATTGGATTCTCAATCATTTTCATCCTTTGATGAAATAGTATTATTTTCCCGAAAAATAGAGAAGTAATTTTGCAGATACAATATCATCTATGTAAACAAAGAGGAGGGGAATTTGGATGATAATAATGAAAAGGAGAAATAATAAATGAAGAATAATAGAATAAATAAATATTGATCATTAGGAAATTATGCGAAGAAACATCCATTAAAATGATTGAAGGGAATGGATGTTTATTACAAGTGGAGTAATAAGTGTCATAAAGAAAGTAAATTCAATTGTATGAATGAGGAAAATGTTTTCTTGGTTCCTCTAATATAGATAAATGGGACATTATTCACACCAATTTCCCAATAATAAAGGGAACCTACCATAATATTTGATAAGGAGATAAGGACACTATTATGTGATCACTATATCTGAGGTTGAATTTTATAAATATTTGGTGGTAATTTCATCAATATTATCCCAAAATATTTTTAATTGTTTATTTTATTTTATATCTACACACTATTTTATGTCTTCAATGTTTTATAATAAAATTATATATTCCCCTAAAACCTTAATAATGTTGTTTTCAGTCAAAGAAGATATTAGAAATTTCACTTTAATAAGGATGTATCAGTCAATTATAACAATGACATATAAAAATGCATTATTTTTCGACATTATAATTATACCAACGATTTATTTTTATATAATACATGTTATGGTTTTGTACTAAAATATATAATGACTTTTTAAGAGAAGAAAATTATGATTCTTGAAGAGGATGAATAACTCCTTATCATTAGAGGGTGGACATAAAAATTGGATTAATGTCTACATTCACCACAAGTATCTATTTTGAATGATATTCATGGGAAATAAGTGATGAAAAAAATATTTTGATGGCATGGTCAATCCTCAAATTGGGGATATACTTATTGTATATGAATATATTGAAGTGTTTCTCAATGAATTAATTGAACAAATACTAAAATATGAAATAGTTTTTCCATTGATTTAATCACAAATATAACACCTATTTTGAAAACTCTATATTGAATAGAAAATTTTGAATTAGAGAAGTTTTAGAAAAAAATATTAGAGATTTGTAAAAAGTTATTTATACAGTTTAGTGTTTCTCCTTTGGGATCCGATATTAGATTTTTTATACGTGTGATTGATCTATATGGTTGAGTAATTATTATAGGGAAATAAATAATTATAAAATAATGTAAAATTATATTATACATCACTTTAATGAATTGTTTGTTGAAATTTACATAGCTGAATATTTATAAAAGAATTACCTTCATTATGGGTATCATCGATTGTAAAAAAATTGAAGATATTCTGATGATATAATTTCACATGAGGAATAAACATTAAATGTTTACAAATAATACAATTTGAATTTATTAATGAACCCTATATTTTAATGGATCTAATAAAAACAAAATTAAATTAATATCTGGATAATTCTTTTTGGTATTCATTGATGATATCTAACTACAATATAAATGTTATGATGAATATTAGAATAAATTATGGATCATTATTTAAACTCTTAGAGAAAATGAATTATATATTAAATTTTTAAATGGTGAATTTTATGTTGAGAATGTTTATTTTTTTGGACATAGAGTCTCCATGGAAAGAATACCTATAAATATTACAAAGAAAAATTCAGTCAATGAATGTATGATGCTAATGAACTAAACTAAGTTACATGGTTTCATTATATTTCTAGGTTACTCTATGTTATTTTTTCAAAAAAAAATTGAGTCGCTAACCCATTAACCATGATTACTTGTTAAGGGGTTAGGTTCACAAGAATAAATAAATGTGATTATTTTTTATAAATTGAATAAGATATTTGTGAATGATTTGATTTTGATTCTTATATATAGATGTGATGAATTTATGATAAATAATGATGCATAAAAGAAGTTACATAGTTGTTTTATTATATAGAAGGATAAATTTACATCTTTTACATCATAGAATCTAAGGATCATGAAAAAATATCTAACTCTAGATATTGAGTGGGTAGTCGTAATCGTTTCATTGAAGATATGGCGACATTATCTCTATGGTGAAATATTTGAGATATACACAGACCATAATATCCTAAAATACACATTTTCATATAAACAAATCAATATAAAAAAGAGATTGCTTGAAATATTGAAGGATTATGATTTCTAAATACACAACCACCCATGGAAAATGAATAAGTTAGAATACGCATTAAGAAGAAAATATCATGGAGTCTTGAACAAAATAATTATTTACATGGATGCTACGTTCATGGATTTAGTGATGATTTATATGGTAATTATTAATTAAAGAGAACCATAACTAATTTTTTAAATGATTTCAAAAATATATTTATTGGAAATGATAAAAATTTCTCAACTAGATCATGGGAATATTCAATATAAAATTAATGTCATAAATGATGGGAAATTGGTAGGCTTTTTATATGAATATGGTTTTCTGTAATTTTGAAAGGTTTTATCTATTACTTATATACTTTATCTAAATAGATAATTATTTGATGATGTTCATATATTGAATTTACATATACAACCAGTTAGCACTGAGATGTATTTGTTATATGAAGGACAATTTTTAGGGGATAATATGAAGGAAGAAATTTATGATTATGTTTCATGATGTTTTATTTTTCAATTGTTGAAGACTGAGAGTATGAATCCCAGTGGAATAATGAAACCTATACTTATTCTCATGGGTATGTGGAATGAAATTACTATAGACATTTTCACTTTATTACCAAACTATCCTAGAATGAATGATGACATATGAGTTATTTTTATCACCTTACCATATCTACAGATTCTCTCACTATAAGAGAATATTTACCTCTTGAGTGCCTTGAATAAATGCATATTAATGGAATTGTGACCCTTTATTGTGAAAATCTATCAATTAATTATGATTTTGATCCATTATTTAAATAACTATTTTGAAGAATTCTTCAGAAGGGTCTAGATATTGTGCTTCATTAGAGAACTAAACTGATGGATAGTCTAAAAGGATAATTCAAATGTTAGATGAAATATTGACGTCATTCACACATGACATTCAAGGTATGAGGGATCGGTATCTACATTTGGTGGAGTTTCCTATAATAATAGCTTCTATTAATGTATTCATATGGAATCGTATGAAGCATTATATAGAAACAAATGTAGTACTCCAACATGATGGGTTTATGCTAGAGAATGAGAGTTTGTGGGAAAAGATATTTTTATGGAGAAAATGTAAAAGATAAAGTCTATGAAAAAACATAATAAAGAAACTCGAAGCTGGAAAAAGTAACATATTGGGAACTAAATTAATGATTTGGGATTTCAAGTGGGAGATCCCATTTTCTTGAAAGTGTCCATATAAGGGTATTATATGTTTTGGTAGGAAATTAAATCTTTTCCCAAGGAACATCCGACATTTTGATGTTTTGTAATGAATTGGAGTTGCGTATTACAATTCGTAAATTCTAATAAGACTCTCTAAAGTACATGATGTGTTACATGTGTTATTGTTAAGGAATTACACTCCACACCTAAAACATGTGATCAAGTCTATGAATATGGAATTGGAACCATATTTTTTTTACTATGATAGGAATATTTTGATTTTTGACACTAAATAACATTTTTTGAGTAATCAAATGAATCATCCTCTAAATTTACTTTGGAAAAATAATAATATAGATATGCAGTGTTGTAAATTTAGGATATTATGATGAAATAACCATATTTTTTTGGATGGTAAAGATATCATGATTTAGAAGATCATAACCTCTAATATTAATAATTTCTGTCATTAGAAAGACTAGTTATTATTATCCATTAGATTACTCCATTGATATTATCCAAGAATTCATTCCATGATCATTTTATTAATTAAATTGAATCTAATTCTTGTTATTTTCCATACCTTATTGATTATAAATTATTTACATTTAATAAATTACGTTTTACATAACCCTTTATGAGTATTGGATATCACCTTTATCTTGATTCCTTTACATAGGAAATAAAGATAAAATACTTGAATGAGTTTCATTGATACTGAACATTTGGTATAGTTGTGTTTAATATTTTATTTCCAATGTAAAATGAGAATCAATTATGTATCATTTTATTCAAGAATATTAAACTAATTAATCATTCAGGATTATATCCCATATATCTTTTTCCAATGTAATAATTTTGACTCCAGCTCTAGGTTTCTGGAGTAGGGGTTCTTACCTTCTCACACACCATTCATAATCTTTTAAAATAAAACCCTTTCATTAAAATATAAAAACACCACACTAAAAGTAATCATTACAATTAAAAAAACACATGTAACAAAATTATAAATTCATTTCATTTCAAAAAAAATTTCATTTAATCTCAAATCTAGCATTAAAATATTTTTTAAACAAAGACATTAAAATAAACATAAATGTCTAAAAAAAATTTCAAAATATTATTTCAATAATAAAGTATAAAAAATACACATTTCAAATACCTATATTTCTTATATTTCATTCAAATAAGGAAATTATGGAAAACCATTACACAGGTAAATAACATAAAAAATTAAATATGTCAATCATCAATAATAGGATATAAAACAAGGGAAAATAGTGACAAAATATTTACAATACTAAAAATACTTAGGAAAATGAAAATAAATAAATAGAATCCCAAAAAACAATATAAATGTGATTAAATGTAATCATTTTCATGGGAGTGTCTCTATGGATCCAAGTTAAAGGAATACTAGGACCCTATTCTGTAATTATGATCTAACCAATCATAATAACTATGTCAAATCCGCTAGGGTAGCAATCTCAATTCCATGAGAAAAAGATTCATGCCAGAAAGTGAAACTCTAATAATATCATATCAATGTTTTATTTGTGTTCTAACATTATCCAAGGCTAGGTGTGGTGTACCATCTATATTAGTGTTTTTTTTGTAACATCCCTTCCAATGTACTCATGTTCCCATGACCAAATAAATGGTAGGTGAGTAGATAATCAATATAAAAATCAGATGATAATCTAATAAAATATAAATAACCCTCGACATTCTCTATAGTCCTTCCTTTAAAAACCACCCTTTTAATCAAATTATACCTATCTCGGTGCAACTATAATTCTTAGTGATAGGTCCACAAGGCTCAATTACCTAAGAGGGGGGGGGGTGTGAATCAGGGTATGACTAATTTAAAATTAAAGCCCGTTCTGATCTTGTTTCGTTGTTAAGAAAAACTCTCTTCTCTCTCTTTCCTATTGCACAATATAAACAGAATGTAAAGAAAGCACAGGACACAAAAATTTTACTTTGTTCACCGCTATGTGCTACATCCAAGGAGAATACGCCGACAGGTTTCCGATCGTACCAATTCCACTAAACTTAAGTAGATGCGGATTACAAGGTTCTGGCTAGATCACTTCGAAGCCCAGGCTCACTGCCTTTTCATGTTTAGGGTCTGCTCACTAATTTCCCAAGGGTCACTCCCTATATCTCTCTCTCTGGCTCACTGCCAGTGGAGAGGATCACCTTCTTTTCTCTTCATTTGCTCACTACTCTGGAAAGGATCCACTCACAGCTTATAGACCTATAGATCTCTTCATTTTCATGAATATATGAATCCTTAACTGATTATGGATGCTCTGTTAATGTCCAAATTTCATCCATTGATGAATACCCCTTTTCCCCTAACAACTGGACAACTACCTTTGGAAAGTACCTTCCCAATGTAACCTACATCATTAAGATACCAATTTCGCAAATCTCAAACAACCCTCTATGAACTCCTTCCTTTTCGTGAAGCTTTCAATTTGGTGAAGCTCAGACCATCTCAAACCTCAAGACTTCGCAATGCTTAGGCTATCGAGGAGCTCATGTCTTCGTAGAGCGACTTCCCTCATGAATCTCACTGAGCCAATGCGAAGCACACGACTTTCACGGAGCTAGAATAGCCACCACAATGCTCTTCATTCACAAAGCACACTGCCTTCGCTAACTACCTTCACGAACAGAGAGCAATGTATTTTCAATAAAAATTCTCTCTACTTCGCTCGAGGGGGCCGACCTCTATTTATATGAAATTACACTGACCCTCCAACTTTCCGCGCGAAGTCAACGCCACATCATCTCAAATTGCAAAGCTCTGAAGTTCCCACCAGAATTCTCTCAAAATCGCAAAGCACCACAGAAATTTGCTAATCGTAGAGCTCGTCGTAATCACAGATCATCTGGTCAATTCCTCCGCTCCTTCACCGCAAATCTCCCTCGCAGTGCCATTTATCTTCGCAAAGCACTCTCACAAAGCCCTTCACTGCCGCGATGCGCTTCCGCCTCTGCCGTTCGTGAAGATTGTCGTAATCACGAAGAATTACCGCCTCCATTCTTCTAGTCTTCATGAAATCCAAATCATGAATCTTCTATTTGTGAAATTAATCCCTTTTCCATATTAAATTATGATCTTCATGGATATCCACTTTTCGCGATGCTCACCAACTTCCAAATTTTGGACCCCAAAGATTTGGAAAACAGTGAAAAACGACGCCACCTTGTACTACTCTTTTGTACCACCTCTAGATCGTCCTTTCCTTTTTCGTCATTATTTTTTCAACATGTTGTCAACACCTTCTTTGGAACTTGACAATTCTTCATGGAAACCTACTTTGTCAACAAACACAATCAACCCAAGGATATGACAATGTTACCTTGAGGGGTTTTTTCCCAACAATCTCCCCCTTTGGGTTTGTTGAAAACTCTTCATAACTCTTCTCAGAATGATTTTCTGCACTTTGATATCTCTATGAAACGCCTTCCAGCTGCTACCACCATTTTCCTCTTGTGATTATAATAATGTTCATGGAATCACATAAGACATACTCTAATCCCACATGAGCAATGCACATCCTGAGAAACAATATTACTATGAGAAGTTCATCAATGAAAGACGTCATGTCAGACACCAATTGTCGATTGCATGTTGATACCAATTGTAAAATTGATACCAATTGTCAAACCATACTGATACCAATTGGTGATAGCTGGAAACATTCTCTCACCATTCCAAACTCACTATTCTTCTTTTATCATTATCCTCAGCTGTGGTGATATATTTCCTTTGATCGATCACTTTTAGCATCGTCAGATTTAATAAACTACCCCTTTCTGTTCAGAGCTTCAACTCCCCCTATCTGGCTGCTCATCCTATCAGCTTCTCCACATATCTGTCATGATTTTTCAAATCCACACACTATTTCCCCCTTGAAAAATCACTATTTTCTCAACCTTTGTCAACAATCCCAAAGGTCACTCCTTTATAGTCTATAACATAGTAGAGAACACATATCAACGCACTAGGGAAAAACACATCATACCTCTGGGAGGGGGGGCAGACATCCACACTTTTTCAAGTACGTGGAGTCGACTGGACTCCCATAGCCAGTCGATGTCTTTCATACGCTTCCTTTGGTAAGGCCTTTGTGAGAATGTCTACAATCTGCAGGCCTGTGGGCACATAATCCAACATCAAAATTCCCTGCTCAACCTTTCCTTGATAAAATTATATTTGATCACAATGTGCTTTTTCCTTTAGTGATGGATGAGATTTTTTATAAGATTTATAGAACTTGAGTAATCTCACTGGATTCCGATCAGAGACTTTACTTCAACTCCTATATCTTCAAGCTACTGCTTCATCCATAATAATTGTGTGCATGCTTGAGTGGCCGCAATATACTCAGCTTCTGCAGTGATCAATGAAATCCAATCATGCTTCTTACTAAGCCAAGAAATACACAATCCACCAAGATAGAATGCACCACATGACATTGATTATCTATCATCTGTTGAACCGGCCTAGTTTTCATTAGTATACACCAATAACTCTGTCTGTGATTTGTCAGTATATGTCAAGCTGAAATCCACTGTTCCCTGGATATATCGTAGTATTCTATTCACTGCAAGCATGTGGATTTCCTTGGGATTACTCTGATATCTCACTACTTGGCATGTGGAGAAATCAATATCAGGCCTTGTTGTAGTTATATATAACAGACTTCCAATAATTTTCCTATATTCTGTGATATTAATTGCCTTGCCATCCTCATCTTTTGATAATTTCATTCGGTTAGAAACCGGAGTCTTCATCTCCTTGGAATTATCAATTCTAAACCTTCTAAGAACCATCTGGCATATTTATATTGAGAAATGAATGTTCCATTCCTTACTTGTGTCACCTGTAGACCAAGGAAAAACGTTAGCTCTCTAATCATTGACATTTCCAACTCATTTTTCATGAATTCGGAAAACTGTCTGCACTGAGCTTCATCTGATCCACCAAAAATCATCTCATAGACATACACTAGAACCATCATCCTTTCATTATTGTAATTGATCAAATAGAGATTGTAATCAACTCCTCCACGATGAAAACCAAGATTCTTCAAGTACTGATCAATCCTTGAGTGCCTTGCTCTTGGTGCTTGTTTCACCCCATACAATGCCTTCTTCAGCCTGCAAACGTTGTTCCCATCCTCATGAATAAAAAAACCATATGGCTGCTCAATATACACTTCCTCTTCCAGAACTCCATTCAAGAATGCAGATTTGTTGTCCATCTAGAACACTTTGATCATTCTTTGCACTACTATGGCCAAAAATAATCTGATTGTCTCTAGCCTTGAAACAGGTACAAATGTCTCATCAACATCAATACCCTCTATTTGGGAGTACCCCTTGCACACTAGCCATGATTTGTTTCGTACCACTGCACCATCCTCATTCATCTTGTTATGAAAGACCCATTTAGTCTCAACAACATTTTTATCCGCTGGTCTCATAACAATCTCCCATGTCTGGTTCTTCTCAATTTGATCAAGCTCTTCATTCATATCCTGATCCCAGTTTTCATCATCAGCAGCATCGGAAAAACATTTTCGCTCCATCTGAGACAAAAACGATGTTTGCCGTAATGATTTCATTATTTGAGTCTAAATTGGAGATATCTGATCCCCAAAGATATTCAACCTATCAATTTCAGCTTGACTCTTTGGCTTCCATGCAGACACAGACTTGACACTTTCTTGTTCATCATCAGTATCTTCTTCTTAGTCATCCTCTACCACTTCTACTCCCCCTGTGTTCCTTACCTCATCATCACATTCATCTAGGAACTGGCCACTGGGTTTTTGATTATTCTATTCATTTTCAACTATAGTGACATCATTTCTCTCAAAAAAAATTTCCAGCCTTTTGTTGAAGCATTTATATTCTTTACATTTCCCTGAATAGCCAATGAATATCCCCTCATCTCCTCGGGCCTCAAACTTCTATTGATTTTCTTTGTTGAGAATGAAACAATTACTTTAAATGATTAAAAAGTATTTCAGTATTGGCTTCTTTCCGTACCACATTTTATATGGAGCCTTCCCTCACTTCGGACACAACAGAGACCTGTTTGAATCATAGACCGATGTCAGAACTGCTTCCTTCAAAAATATCTCTGGTAGATCATTATCAATAAATATCATTCTGGCCATGTTGTTGATGATATGATTTCTCCTTTCAACCACTTCATTCTGTTGGGGAGTTCTTACTGATGAAACTTGATTCCTTATCCCATGTTTGTCAAGATATTTTTCAACTTGACTGTTTGGGAATTATGTACTGTTATCAGTACGAAACATTATAGTTTTCTGCCCAAGCATATTTTCTGATTCCCTCCTATACTTCTTTATGCAACTGAACACTTATGTCTTATGGGTAATGACAAATACCCACGCCATTCTTCTATAATCATCAATGAAAAGGACATAACACCTTTGTCCATTTATGGCTCGTGGTCAGATTAGTCCACAAACATATGCATGTACTAGTTGAAGCACTCTAGTTGATTTCTGTTCCTTTAGCCTGTATGTTTTTTTATGATCATCCCTTGTTGACAATAATCGCATGTATGAGTACGATAACGTGAAAGTTTGGGAAGGTCTCTAGCAGCATCACACTTTACCAGATCTTCCATATATGGTTGGCATAGATGACAAAGTCTCTTATGCCATAGCTAGTTTTCCTCTTCTCTGGATTAGAAGCATGTATCTTCTCCCCCACTTACAAGGTAAAGATTTCCCTTTGTTCTTTTTCCTTGTAGAAAAACTGCTCCATATTTTCCTTTCACAACACACATTTTATTGGTAAATTGGATAGGGTGCCCATAGTCACATAGTTGACTGACACTAAGCAAGTTATGACTGAGACCCTCTACTACCAAGACATCAGGACGTCTCATTTATTTGGCCTCAAACTTAGCTTTCCCTGAGCCAACTATCTTCAGGCCTTCATCGTTTCCAAATTTGACAACTCCTTCTTTGTCATATTTTATGCTTGTAACAATATTCTAGTTGCCTGTTATCTAAGACGTACAACCACTATCAAGAATCCACACACCAGAATGATCTAATGCTTTAAGGGAAATTTCAGCAACTACTGCCTTCTCTTCTCTCCTCTTCTGGGTCCATATTTTTGCCTCCATACTCGGTATAGATTGAGACTCATGATCATTATCAGAGTATGATGGACCAACTTCATCTTGTAGAGCTGCAAATATATTGTGAACTTTTAACACACTTGTCGGTTTATTTATCTGTTTCCTGCAAACATTTTGATTCTTCTTTGTACATTTCTCTAAATGATCGAATTGCAGTACCTATCCATGTTTCCAAATCCTCCGCACCGAAAACAGTGTCCTTCAAAATATGTTCTGGAAAATCGTTCTCTGTTTGGTTTCCTCCTCTGTTCCTATTCCCTTCAATATCTCTTGGCTATGGAACACACACACTGTGAATGTACTATCTTCCCACAACAATAACACCTGATATAGGGTTCATTCCTTCGTGTTACTTCAGCACTATAATTTTCCCTTTGGGATCATTGAATAGTTTGATTCGGTTTTGTGCCCAAATCAACTCTCAATTTCGGGACGGGTGCTTGTGGTCTGACATCAACTGCCATAGATTTTTGTTTCTTATCAAGCCCTGAATCAACCTTAGCATTTGAGATTTCTTGCCGCTTCACTTCTTCTATGCTATGATCCACCTCTTTCATCTTCTCTTTCTTCTGAACGGCCTACTTTTCTGATATCACATTGGAGGTCAAGAGGTTTTCATGGTCCTTCATTTTTCATCTCAGACTGACCACTTCATCTTCAAGCTATTTGATACGTCTGACCTGCTCCTTTCCTGTGTTAGCCAAAAAATCAATTTCTTTCTTTTGTTCCTCAATTTTAAGCTTATGCTCAATAATATTTTTTGAGCTCTCTGGTGTTGAGGATTTTAGTTTTTCAATTTCTTCTAATATCTCTGTCTTTTCTTCATCCTTTTGTTGCATATAGAGTTTGGCATCACGAACCACTTTATTGGATTTCTTCGTTTTATCTCTCCAAATGTCTATCTCCTCAAGAACTGCTTCCAATTTGGATTCCGTATCAACTCTCCCATCAATTTCTTCTTCTTCTTCAGGGTCATCTTCTTCCTTTTCCTGAGAACTACCAACAATCACCACCAAGGCATTTACCCCGCGATCTATGCAATTTTCTATCTCCTCAACCACTTCATCCTCAGACTCATATGAACTTTCAAATTCTTGTGAATGAAGATTCCTCTTCTTAAGGAAATTTATATTGAATTGTTTCTTCCCTTTCACAAATGCTGAAGACTTCTTCTTCGGAATTTTGAATTCAACTTCATCATTTTCTTCTTGAAAAGATTTGGGGAATCTTGCAGCAGTATGACCAGCCTTTCCACATCGAAAACATGCTAGTGGAAATTTCCCTTTAATCATTCCTCTTCCACTTTGCAGGTTTGAAGAAAGGAATGACATCATCTCATCTGTCTCTTCTTCTTCTTGTGAATCATCAATGGTGAGCATCTTCATGGCCTTGAATTCCACTTCTTTGGAATTCCCCTTTTCCACAACATCGTTATCATCATTTCTCATTTCGAATTCTATAAGAGTGATGTGCAGGTTATCCAACGTCAGTTCTTTTTGGTCTTTATCTTCCAAAACAGAAACATTCGGATTGAACTGAGGTGGAAGTTTTCTCAATATGCGCTTCACAATTTTTATATAGTCGATAATTTCTCCAAGACCCCGAATGTCTTCTACCATAACATTTACCATATCAAAGAATGCATCAACAGACTCATTCGGGTTCATTCTCAGACCTTCATACTTGTTCCACAACACTTGCAGCTTTACCTCTCTCTCTTTTGTATCCCCATCATATATATTCAATAGTTTTTCCCACATGGCATGTGTCGTTTTGCAAGACATCACCTTTTTATATATAGGATTGGATATGGCTCCCCCTAGGGCATTGATTTCTTTGACATCAGCATTCGGATCTCTACGTTAAGCTTCTGATAATGCACCACTATTGATGTAAGATGTAATACCATGAATTGCTGTGGTGAACACATCCATTCATAAATATCGGATGTAGTGTTGCATCCGATTCTTCCATATCTGAAAATTGATTCCGTCAATGATCGGAATCCCTTTATGATTAGTGACCTCCATTGAAAGAGGAACTACGTTCAACTATTCCTTCAGATACAAATTGTAAGGTCCACATGGATGAATACCTTGGGAGGGGAGGTGAATCAGGTATGACTAATTTAAAATTAAAGCTCGTTCTGATCTTTTTTCACTGTTAAGCCAAGAACACTTCTTTCTCTTTCCTATTGTACAATATAAACATAAAGTCAAGTAAGCAAATGAAACATAAATTTTACATGGTTCACCGCTAAGGGCTACGTCCAAGGAGCATACGCCGATAGGTTGTCGGTCATACAAATTCCACTAAACTTCACTAGATGTGGATTACAAGGTTTGGGCTAGATCACTAATAAGCCCAGACTCACAGCCTTTACCATTTTAGGGTCAGCTCAATGCTTTCCCAAGGGTTACTCCCTATTTCTCGCTCTCTCTGGCTCACTGTCGGGGGAGAGGATCACCTTATTTTTACATCCTTTGCTAACTTCTCTGGAAAGGATCCACTCACAGTTTATAGACCTATAGGTCTCTTCATTTGCATGAATACATGCATCCTTAACTGATGATGGATGCTCTATTAAAGTCCCAATTTCATCCTCTGCGGAGTACCCCTTTTCCACTGACCACTGGACAAATACCTTTGGAACGTACCTTCGCAATGCACCCTACATCGTGAGGCACACAATTGCGCAAAGCTCAAACAAGCCTTCACGAATTCCTTCATTTTCGTGAACCTCACAATTTAGCAGAGCTCAAACCATCGCAAATCTCAAGCGTTCGCAATGCTTAGGCCGTCGCGGAGATCATGTCGTCACAAAGAGACTTCCCTCATGAAGCTCACTGGGTCAACGCAGAGAAAATGACTTTGGCGGATCTAGGATAGCCGTCACGAAGCTCTTCTTTTGCGATTCACACTGCCTTCACGAACTACCTTCGCGAACCAAGAGCAAAGTATTTTTTCGGAAAATTATCTCTACTTTGCTCGAGGGGGTCGACCTCTATTTATAGGAAATTTCACTGACCCTCTAACTTTCTGCACGAATTCAACGCCACGTCAGCTCAAATCGTAAAGCTCTGAAGTTCCCGCCAGAATTCTCTCAAAAAACGCAAAGCACTGCATAAATTTTTGGATCCTTGATCTCATCGTAATCGTGGATCATCCCATCAATTACTTCGTACCATCACCGTGAATCTCCCTCTTAATGCCCTTCATCTCTGTGAAGCTCCTTTTCAAAGACCTTCACCGCCGTGATACGCTTCAGCCTCTGCCATTCATGAAGCTTGCCGTAATCGTGAAGAATCACCTCCTCCATTCTTCTAGTCATCGTGAAATCTAAATCATGAAGCTTATCTTCATGAAATTCATTCCTTTCCATATTAAATTATGATTCATGGATATCCACTTTTCGCGATGCTCACCAACTTGCAAATTTTGGACCCCAAAAATTTGGCAAACAGTGAAAAATGGCGCCACCTTGTACTGCTCTTTTGTACCACCTCCAGATCATCCATTCATTTGTTGTCGTTCTTTTGTCAACATGGATTGTCAACATCTTCTTTGGAACATGACAATTCTTCATGGAAGCCTACTTTATCAACAAACACAATCAACCCAAAAATACTGCAATGTTACCTTGAGGGATTTTTCCCAACACTTAGAATTGTTGAAACCATTGGATAAATGACAACCGAGCCTTTGGACCATCTTTGAAAAAAACAAACAATGAAATTTCATTATCTTTTTTTTATATGAGACTTATATCATAAAACCATGAGTTAAAACATCGAAATCCATTTCTAGAACCGACTATAGTTATACAACTCAATATAACAATTTTAAACCAAAATGGAAGTCAATTCAATGAAATATGCAGTGAATGAAATAAATAACAAACCCAAACCATGGTTTAAAATAACACTACCGAAAATAATAAATACAATAAATAATAATAATCATGAAATAAAAACAAAGGAACAATAAATATATTTATTAGTCAAGTCCCCTTTTTATGTAACCATTTAATTTTAAAACTAACTTGGATTCTTAAGTTATTGCCTATATAATAGTACTAAAAATCTCATTTTTAAATCATGAATTTCATTAATGAAATCATTTAAGTATTTTATCAAACACCCAGTGGGATTTATAATTTTTTCAAGAATACATGTACACAAATCCATTAAAATATCATTTTTAAGACATAAAATTCACTAAGATTGGGATAAATAATCACACATATCACAACTTCTAATAAATTCATACCACAACGTATAATAAATTAGGAAATATATACTAATATTTAATTTTAAATAATTACTCATGTAGAAAGCTACATCAAACCAAAATAAACTTATTTCCATTGATTAACATCATTATGAATTCTATGATCCTTACACCCCAAAAATACAATTATAGTAAAACCCTACCACCTAAGGTTCAACCACTATGGACCATAGGTATGGGGATGAAAAAACTATAAGTAGAGTAAGAATGGAAGTAAAAGTTCCCAAATCTCATGGAATCCACCTGTAATTGAAGAAGAAACCCTGGAAGCCATGGAGAAGGATGATGGGCTCATGAAAATGGCTCCTCCTTGGCTGCATCATGTGTGAGAGAAGAGATATAGAATCAATAGGATTAAAATTAGATAGGGGTAGAATAATAATTTCACATTTTTTTTAAACAATGGTTGGTTATATATTTTTACCACAATGTTAATTAAATCATATTCCAATATTTCTCCATTCACTTGACACACCATGGAAGCCACATAGTTGTTCTGCACAGTTATTAAAACCATTCTCCAAACATGAAATCACTCTGGGTTTTCAACATTATTATATCTAACCATATAAAAATAGTTTGAAGTACATAATCCCCTAAAACCTAGAAAATCCTAGTTAATTTGTTTGGAAACTCAAGGATAAGGAAAAATAATTTTAAAAATAAAATAATAGGGAAAATATAAGTTGGTGTGTGAAACATCTCTCCACCGTACCAATTTATCTCTCAGGAATTAATTATATAATTTTGGATAGGTAAATTGAAATGAATTTAGTAAGGAAGAGAACTAGGAGGTAAAATTACTTAACAAACTAAAATGGGGAGAAACCCAATTCAAATTACCAATCTAAATCAATAAATACAACCCAAAAAAATCCCCAAAAAATCAATATGGGAACATGAAGGAAATTGAATTTGACGTTCCGGACTTGTAGTTGGTCATCATACCATTAATGTTTTACACAAATATAAATATATATAGGGAAGTACCGTAATGAACTTGGTAACCATCAAACGAGGAAGCCCAAATGAGTAAATTTATCAGAATATGAATCCTTATCCCAATGGGAATAATTAGGAGAATATATAAAAGATCATTGAAATTAAACATATAAAAAAGACTACAACAGGCACTCACAAGATAGTAACAAAAATCAAATGAACAAGGAGGGGGTAAAACAAGAAAAATGGAAGGAAGATGATATCTTAAAACACACTCATTTATGTGACTACCTAGATCCCCACTATGAGTCTTAATCTAAAAAACATTTGAAAGGACTCAATAAAAACCGTTTAAAATATATTATCATAATAATTAAATATGGGGCGTAGAATATACAATAGTAACACATTAGAGATTAAAAGGATTTTATCCCAAGGAGATAGACAAACTTTAGCAAAAACAATAGAATAATATCTGATTTCACCCTAGAAATCAACCTAATCTACATATACCCACTAATCACTTCATCACATTAAGTTAGACTAGATGAGAACACTCCTAATATAAAGTATAAATGGAGGCATCTTTCAAAAACAAAAAATTCATCCAGTCATTAAACAATTTATTGAGAGTATTGAACTCAATTCAGTAATGATAAACAAAAGAAAAATGAAGAACTCTCGGGTAAAGATAATATATCAAGAATAATTTATTTAAAGCTGTCCAATGGGAGTATCAGAGGGGTCTTTAATTGGGGCATACCGCCTCTAAACTGTGGTATACACTAGATCAAGCAATATCCTAATACAAAGAAGGAATTTCTAGGTGGATATCCTAATATAAATTGGCCTACAATGTCCAACCAAAATAATAAATCAGACACCCAAATGGAATAAATAATGTGCAAGTAAACTGTAAATAAAAAATCATTATTTGAAAACATTTTTAAAGGTAGTTTGAGATAACAGACATTAGTTTTTATATAATAAACAATATTTTTTTTAAAACCCCCCAAATACCTCTGGGAAGATATATTGTAAATCTAAAAAAATCATTTCAAATCGAAAGAGCCCCAAACCCAAAAAAAAATCTCAAGGGATAAAATCACAATCACCACTAATTAAATCAAGATGTTATGAAATATATTAATTTACATATAAAACTATATGAAACTCATAAATGTTTTAAACAAAATAAATCACTAATGTCAAAATTTAGTCCTCAAAATCATTATTATATTCCAAAAAATTAATCCCATTTCAATTCATTTTAGATTATTCATTAATAAATACCATAACTAATCATAAACCATTGATAACAAATAATTCCTACAAAAACCACAAATTGAACCACCCTTAATTGAAAAATAATTCAAAATAAGATTCTGAAAAACCATGATATGTTTTAAAATCACGTAACTAAACATATAATCACATTTAATTTTAAAATTCTTTTATTGAAGCTGTTTTTCAAATACAAAACATCTAACTCATTTCAAATAATTTTATATACTCATTATTTTTTTTCAAAACTAATCTTTTCCATTGGAATCTATATTTATAAACACATTCATCAAAAAAACACAACCATGTAACATTAAATCTTTATAAAAACACTTATTAATTTAACTTAAATAGTAATCAATCATTATCAAAATTTATTCAGAAGAGAAAGGGGTGTAACGAAGTGGCTAAAGGGGGTTTAGTGACTGGGAATGATTTGGTGGGTTATGCACCAACCATGTGTAAATCACTAATATTATCTCATAACCTTTTTCACAGGCTTCAAATAGTTTACCAAATCATGTGGTCTAATTGTTAACCCCCATTTAGGATCCCATTTCACCCAAAAACATGTAAACCCCAAAATAAATTATATAAATTCAATATGATTCAAAAAAACATCATCTAAATTAAAAATACCCAAAAAATAAATGATTGACAAGATAAAAATTACAAATCACAAAAAATAAACCCCTGGAAGCCCATGAATCCAAATAAAAGAGTGTTAGTTAGACTATCTCTATACCTACATCCTGAGTTCTGACAATAAAATCTCAAATATAACTTGATGTCCAAATAAAAAGGGTGCTTTGATAACATTCTTTCACAAACCTACCTGAATAACCCCAAAACTATTTATTTGGCTTGTGTAAATTCTCAAAGGTAGTTCCTTATCCCCACGAGATAGTCATTGTATCCAATGGCTTTATATGGTTGGGTTTATTTTATTTTATTTGTTAAATTCAAATTAAATGATATAATTGAAGGTAATATAAAGGTCACTAATGATCGATATGTGCATCTAACAATGAAATAAAATATGTTTCAATGAGGAATAATTTTTAAATAGGGGGATCTGAGGTCCTTATAATATTTATATTGATATATTTTTTGCCCCTTTCAAAATAGTATTAGTGACTTCCTGTGGGAGACATTCACAACCAGACCTATACTAGATAGTTTGAAAAATATATTTTTTATATTTTGTTTATCATGTTTGAAGTTTATGAAATCTAAAGTATATTTTCTTTCAATGGATATGCTATGGGTTGAAAAAAAAAGTTTTAACTGAGTTAATAGATGTGTTCATTAGAATACAATATTTTGAGTATTTAATATTCTTTAAAAAACCTGAATACTTATTTAAATGATTTTGGAATTATTTTAATAGAAATAATAATTAATCTAAGGAGTATCTAGATGACTTGAAGAGGTTTTAAAATACATGGTCGAATTTCATGTCTATTTGATGTCACCTATAGAAATCTAGAATTTTAGAGTTTATTAGAAAATTGTCAAGTCCGGAATATAATCCTTTTTCTACTCATATGTATAGATTCAGAATGAATTTAATACTTTAGGTGGTGAGTGTGCGACCTTGTGGAAGTAAAAATTCTTTGTGTTATATTATATTAAATTATATTGATAGAAATGTCTACTTACCATAATACTTCATCATATGGATTCCATTCCCATAATATGAATTGAATGTTTTCTAAAATTGAAAAAGGTATATGAAGAAGGCTTTAACAACATGGTATGTCTTGATCATAATACAGTATCCATATATTTAATATTTAGAGTATATAGTGTATGAATTCATCATAATACATGGAAATGATATTTATTTAAACCCCCCAGTGTACGACTTCAACACGTATAAATTTTTTTGTTCTTGTGGATAAAAAATCATGTTTCTCTATTTAATATAATGATAAAAAAAATATCATTTCGGGTGGTTAAAGAGTTTTAAATCATTGTAGAAAAATAAAAAACATCTAAATTTTCATTTAATCCCGGATTGAGAAGAATTAGAGAACAATATATTCATTCATGAAATGAAAGAATACAAATAAATCGAGTTTTAAGAATTTTTAGATTCTGAAGAATGAAAAAGATGATGATGATTATGACGTACTTTTTATTTCTTAACAACATGAAAGATAATAAACCTATGATAAGATATTTTTTCAAGGAAAGGATTATGTTTTCCTTAAAATGTATTTCTTATTAATTAAATTAAATTATTGTGTTTTCATGAATAATGTAGATAATGTTCCATTATATAAAAATATTATTTTTATTAAAGCATACATATTGTTATTTGAGCTTGTTTGAGTGAAGATTATGATGAACTATGATGAAACACTGTTAATATTAATAAAAATAGTTATTGATAATGCTTGAAATTTAATAAATATATAAATAAAATAATTTGTTCCACATTTCAAACATTAGTGTTGTACACATCCATACAGATGTATAGATTTTTAGTGTATAGATTTTATTGGAAATATTTTTGGTTTAAATAAGAATACAAAAATTAGGATTCTATTTATAAATGATTATATTCTTATAAATTGAGTCCAGTTTAGTGGAAAAATATGAGATAGATATATTGATTACATGTATAAATCAAAATCTTTGGGTTTTTATATTTATTTATAAAGACTCAAGGCACTATGAAGAAGAATAATTCAATTCTTTTTTAGAATAAAAGAATAATATTTTTTTCCCTATGAATGTTTAGACCATTGATATAGGGGGTTTGAATTGGTGGTGATCTTTTAAAATTTTATTTCACTTGAAAATAACCCCTAAAACATATTGAAGTAACATTATCATTAAATATATAACTCTACCATACCCATATTTAATGATTAGTATATAATGAAATGAACATTATTTTTTACTATATTTGGTCACAAAAAGGAAACCTAGTTCTTTTCATGTCTACTCTCACCAATCGAAATAGATAAACTATATAATTATGTGTATACAAATGATTCAATAACTATCAAGTTCTTTATATCTCCTAATAGAAAATGATACTGATTCCCCATAGATAATAAGTTTTATTCTTCTTCAGATCCCAATAAATGTTAAAAAATTAATGTTTTTCCCTAAAATATTGATTACTAATACTTTTTTAGGTACCTCTCTTTCTGGTATTCCTCCTTATGGTGAACCTATGTTTGGTTTACCTTAGTTCAATTCAATCTATCAGATTGACCTCAATCTTGTAATTTCAGTTAGGTATGACCTATATGATATTTTATATCTAGTATCTCTCAATAAACCAAGATAATTCTTTGTGGGAAACGCATTGTGATATCTCGTGTATTCATTATAAATTCATCTAAATCTTTAATAAATATTTTCCATGTTCATGAACCCATTATATAGAAATACATAATTCAATAATCAAGGTGGGAGTGTGGGATTCAAACATGAATTTCCAACCCAATTCAAATTTTATTTTACCACCTTTAATGTTTTTATAACTACCTATTAAATATTCTTCATTAATTCTTCCTTAAACATTGATGTACCAATGTCTTCAAAACAACTTCTAATACATCCAAATTTATTTTTAACGAAAAAATAGATAAATATAATCACAATAGATGACATTTAAATTTTTATTCAATGTTTCTAAACATCTATATGAAGTATAAAATCTCATGTTTCTCTATCAAAAAACATTTACAATACTTCCTCTAACCAGGGATTCCAGAACACATCTTTATCTAATATTCCTTGTTTGATGAGCTCAGTTGGGTATAATCAAGAATCCTTTCCCTAGTTAACTTTTAATGAATCCAATATATGATGGAATCATAGATGTTCAGTTAATAATATTTATATATTATCTTAAATTATTGTAATTCACATGTCTCCATCTGATGACATCACATTTCTATTTTTCCAGTATAGATTTATATATTTTGTTTCTTTTAGGAATTTTTTTATATGTTCATAACAATCACATGATTTCCACTATAAAATTATGTTCATATCGTTAACTCAAAAAAATTCCCTCCACTAAAATTTTTCATCTGATGAATCTTTCCATAATATTTTTATTCTCTCTTTTTGATGATCTTTCAAGAGTATTTCAAATATGGCTTCATTTGGTATTCATCAACACTCTCTTTCCAGTAGAATAAAAAAATCATCCACTAATGGAATTATGAAATCTCTGTATGATCATTATATTTTCAATCACAACTATAGTGATCAATCAACCTAGGGAAAAATCAGTATTGTCATAAATTCAAACATTATATAGTTTTCTACATTTTAATTTTATAAAATCATTGTTGTATAAGTTTTCTTTTTCTATAATCATCACATGTAAAATATGCATAAAACATGATAAATTTTATTAATAATGATGTTATAAACATCTAGTATAATCTTAGATTCATATATCATTATATAGTAAGTAAATTAGACTTTTTCTAATGAGAAGAAACTCACTTTCCCTTGAAACTGAAAAAATTCACAGATAATATATTAACAAAAAATGTAATAATATTTACAAAACCAAAATATCGAATCTACATATTTCACCCTTTTTATTATTTGGAAAAATTATTGAATATGCATTTCTTGATTTTCATCAATCCAAAACCATTCACAAAGAGAGTTTAATTACACCACACATTCATATTAACCAATATTTTTGAAGGATTTCAATTCCTCATTGAAATATATGTTTCTACCCATGATATTGATATATCCTCTCTCAATCAAAATATATTCTATAATTATATATTTTTGACCTCTTAATCCCCCTTTTTTGATACCTCTGGCTTTATATTCACAAAATATTGATTTTAATGTTTTAATTCCACACCCACATTGATCCCAAAATCATAATAGATATGAGGGTTGCTTAGGAATGTTTTTAACTCAGTGGTAGATCAGAGACATATAGTATCATCCCAAACTCATAAAATATTTTCTGTATCATAAATTTTTGGAAATATTTTAACATTTTATCTTTTTCTAAAATATAATAATGACTTATATCTCAACTACAGACTTTCTCCTTGATGAAATGAAATTTAATATCAATTTTATTTGATCTAGAATGTTGCACATGTTATTTAGAGAGATCAAGGATACTCTATGTTTCTAAAATAATCATCAATAAATTTTCATTATTCACCCTCAAGTATTCCAGCTAAACATTCATCCACGTCATAATCACACATGTTTGGATGGTGGAAATATATTATTCTTCCACTGTACTTAAATTAACATAAATCTATTTTTCACTATTCCAACTCACACAAAATTATATCAAGAAGAATGTTCCTACAAATTTAGATTTAGGATCATTGAAATATCCATCCCAATTGATATCAATGGAACCATGAATGGGAAACTCGTTACTCCATCTGTACATTATGATATAATTCACTTGTAGAAATAGTTTTTATGTTATCATTTTTAATAACTAAATTTAAAAATATTTTTACACTAGGGTATCTAATGACTGATGTTAAAATTATGATGTCACAATTTTTATAAGGCCCCAACCTTAAACATTACTTAATCTTTAGTTAATACATGATTACACATTGAGGATCTTTTCAGGTTTAGAGTTTTAGAGAATTAGATCATAAAACTTGGATTACATTTTACATTTAAACAATGTGGTTACATAAAGATAGTATTCATTATTTCCCATCAATGGAAACATATTTAAAATAAAACATGGATTCTTTCTTGACACTTCCTAGACACTATCATCATATCATGTACCTTTCCCTTGACCTGTGAAAAACATTTCAAAAAAACTTGGGATGAGCATAAAAAGCTCAGTAAGGGATATAAAAAATATGGAAAGGAAACATTAGTACATGTACACATAAGGATCAATGAAATCATACTTTACTCATAAAACATAAGAACTTTAACATAACTAATCAAATCATGAATAAATCATAGATATCATAAGACATAACGGTAACTTGAGGCATTCATAACATTCATGCGTAGGGAGTAACCCTCTTGGTTACGTTTGGAATACCCATCACAGTATATTCCCAAAATCTCTTCGGAGAAACCTTAAGGTTTCACCCCTTCGCATTACACAATGCATTGGAGAGCTATATCTGGCTCACCCACCCTTAGTTTATCATGGAACCACCCATCTTCATAATAATCCCCAAGAACCATAACATAATCGTATCACATAAATCATGCATAAAGGAAACATAACATTTCCACTTTTCAATCACAAGATATCAATACATCACATTGATATAAAAACATTATGAAACCCATATTCAATACCAAAATAAAAGAAAAGTAAAACATGGTATTTATTTTTCTTTTAAAAAGAAGTTATGGCTTGTAGAGGAAGTCGAAAATCAAATAATGGTCACGGCGGCGGAGAATTCATTTTCGCCGCATACGTACGACATAAACATTCCCTTTTGTCATTTAGTAAAATGCTTCGTATAAAAAGATTCCTTTTTGGATAAACGTAAAAGTCAAAGGGGCTTATACACCATATAAAAAAAGGTTGTGTATAAAAAAAATATGCCTCAATGAATGGAGATTGAGATGAAGTCCTTTACAAAGACTGTATCCTTGGTTTAAGGATAAATCAATTACATAATTATGTGTGATAAACGAATACACCAAATATAAGTGGATATTAAGTGTAAAACAATAAGTGGTTATTCATACATATTCATATAACTACATATTCATGGAGTACAAGTTTATCCCAAAGAATCAAATTTGGGTTAAGAAGTTCCCTAGAAAAAATTTGACAGCCTAACGGCGTCACTACAAAATTCAGAAAATGAGCTGATGAGAGATAAAAAGGGTATCTCATCACATGGACATAAAATTTAAATCAATAAGGATATATAAAAACATACCCCAAAATAATAGTATGTCAATTAAAAGATATAACAAAACAAGTCTTTTAAAAAGGGGAGGCTGAAAGGTTCCCTTACCGACATGGGTCTCTTTTGAAACATACATCCCGTGAAAGAAGAACAATACAACGTTGATGTAAATACTCATAAATGAAATTATATTACACAATGAGTAAAATAAGGGGAATTACATACAAAAATGAAAGTAAATTGTGGAAAATGTAGCATAAATCTCATGGGAATAAAAGTGAGATGAAAAAACCCTTACGAAAAGTCGGCAGCCTAACGACACCACTTAAAACATACAAAAAAGGATTGATGAGATAAAATAGGGTCTCTCATCATATTGACATAAATTTTAAAGAAAGAGAAATATAAAATAACATCCCCCAACATAACAAAGAGAAGCTTAAAAGGACTGACATAAAGGAGAGTACTTAAAAAAAGAGAGAGGTTAGATCTCTTACAAAAAATCGGTTGCCTAACGGCGCCACTCAAAACATCCAAAATGGATTGATGAGAGAGAATATGGTCTCTCATTATATGAGCATAAAAATTACATTAATAGTAATATAAAATAACATCCCAATAACAAGAAATATGAGCTTTAAAAGGAATAACTTAAAAGAGTGTACTTATAAAGAAAGAGAGGAGTAGGATCCCTTACCTCAAGTCCGGCTTGTCTTGTTCGTTTCTTTATATTCCTGAATAATAAACATTGGTAAATTTATAATTGCCTAAGGACCTCCTGTAAATATTATTATTCAGTTCATATCACTTATTATAATGTTATAATAATTGTTTAATAAAGTTAGTTCATATCAGACGTTTTTGCCGATGTTTGGTACATGAGTCAAAAATGAACTTGTTTGAAAAATGATTTCCCATGTAGTTATAAGTAAATAATTTCCAGAATAGTATTAATGATTAAAATATCATATATATCTAGTACATATTCATTGTATACTATTCCATATCATTTTGAGATAAAAAATGAAAAGCACCGTTCACGGAGACGGTAAGCCGTACGTACGCATGAATGCTACTTTCAATTTTTTTGTCATATTAATGGAATTAAAAATAAATGATATATATATATATATTATAATTCCAATATAATATATATCTTATATAGGTCACATATGTTCATTAATTTCATTCTTTATACATTCCATGTATTGCATGTACGAGTCACATCACTTGAGGGGGCGGTAGTCCACACTTCCTCATATGAAATTATCGCATTTACACAACATTAAAAGAATAAGGGTATGTTTTAAATATAAAATACAGAAGTATATAGTAAACATAAATACCATATATATCATATATAAAATAAAGTGACATCATAATGGCCTCCTTTATAGGTGTTAAAAGAATATTGAACAATCATCTTTTCGTGAGGTAGAAAATCACCAACCACCGAAACAGTATGTTCTTTAACCATTAGAAGTAGATGTGTGTAATTGTAGCTAGAATACATAACATAACAACATCCTATTATATTTAAGATACTGGTTTTGTTACAAAAAAAATTAATAAAATTTGTTTAGGGGGTTGGAGAAGCAAAATAAAACAAAAGGACTCAAGTGAAGACATTACCTTAAAATCGGGTAACTCCCTTTGGTTTGAGCTCAAAAGATTCCTTGGGAAGACTTCTGCCCAATGTGAGGCTTCAAGGAGTTAGAGAGGGATGTGGAGATACTAAATGGGAAGGTTTTGGCCGAGCCAAAGGCTTTGGAAGTGTGGGTAAAGAGGTAGAGGTGGGGGCCTTTTATAAGAGGAGAGGAGGGGCACCCTTGGAAAGTAAAGAAATGTTCCTTTATTTTAAAATTGGATTCAGATTTAAAAGGTCCCAGATTAATATAATTCTAGTATAAGGTGATAAGGGTTCTACATATACCCATACAATAGGTTTTGGACATGTGTAGGTCATTGATTTTACATTATCTTTTCATTTTATTTAAATCCTTTATTAATGGGGTAATCGTTGTATCATCATTATGTTATAAATAATTAAATATATTTAATGTCTAATTTTTTTTAAAATCTCATCATGTATGAAATCTTTTTATATTTCTAATTAATATTTATAGTCAAAAATATGACTTGTATAATCCCATGTAAAAATTGGTTTACTAAAACATTTCATGTTTGTGTCATTTTTACTTTAACATTAAATAAAAAGTTATTTATGTCATTTCCCTTCCAAAGTGGCTCCATGGGGTCCCCAAGTTTACCCATGGATTTTATTGGTCGTCCATGACACATCCAATGAGGATATGACATGTGTAAAGCTCATATCATATTATTAAATGATTATTTTTACCTTAAACTACAATAATTACATCTAATAACGATTAAAAACATAAATGTTACTATTCACCAAAAAATTATTTTAATCCCATTAAACCACATTTTACTTATTAATGACAACCATTTATGTCGGATTTTTGAAATTCAAAACACAAAGGTGGTAAAATTTCATTTAACCAAAAAATCAGTTTCTTATGTACCACTTAGTGGTTTCACTATTCATCAAAAATTGAAGTTTTCCAGAAAAAACCAAAACATCACCCTAAGCTATATTTGATATTCCAAATTCAAAAATGATGTCTATTTTACAAAATTGAAAACATATAAGTTGAATTAATTAATTTAATAAATAAATCCCACTGTCAGAGCAAATAGCGTGTTTTTATGAAACAATAAGTATTAACTGATTGACACTAGTTTAAGTCCAATTTCAATGTGAAATTAATACCAAAGACCACTATTGGATTCAATGGTAAAACTCTATTAGAATTTTACTTTGAAAACAATTAATAAGATAATCTAATCATATATATATATATATATTAGATTAAAATGTTTTTTTGAATTAAAATACAACATTTTTCACTATTCATTAAAAAAATAAACTTTATCGGAAAGATACCAAAAATTTACTGAAAGAAAATTTTGATGTCCCGATTCTAAATAAAAATTTTATTTTGTCAAATATAACACATAAAATTTTCAAAAAGTGGATTTAATTGAGGTTTGCCTTCAAAAGGCGGTTAATCGACATTTTAAAGAATATTAGAATGTCTACGCTTAAAATTGGATTCATTGGAATTTTTAATCCTCTAACATTTATTGTAAAGAGTAAAAATATTTTACAAACATATATAATCATTTTGTAGTTAGTTCTATTCATTCACACCATTACATCGCCTAGGCGTTAACTACCATTTAAAATAATATTATTTTATTATTAGAGTGCAACGTAAGATTCCCAAGAAACTTGTTGTTGCGTATTGGGTACGCCATCGAGCATAGAATCCCATTTAAAGTAATATTAATATTTTATTCACAAATATAGATAAATAAAAAAATGTCATATTTTTTATTTACATGGGGTGTTACATCCCTCCCGCCTTTTGGGAATTTTGTCCTCACAATTTTAAAATTGGGCTTGGAAACATCCTTGAAAGTCCCACATCGGAACAAGAGTTTGTAAAACAATCCCTTTAAAATAAATAAAGAAAAGTACAGAGGTCACCCGAGTTAACCCATACTGGGATTCCATGTATGAAAACATGGACATGGAGGAGAAAACATAGGGACATGTTCTGATAGAGAGTGATAGAAAACATTTTTAGGAAAAAGTTAACCACAAGAAAATCACAAACTTGTGATGGGTAAAACGGTATTCAATTCCCCAGTAGTAAAAGTTAATAGACAACATTTTTGTTTTAAGATACTTTTTATTGAGGAATTTATTCATAAGGCAACATAATCACTTATCATGTTGACTTTCAACTTTTATTAGATTCCTTACACAAACTCATATTTTCTCCAAAAGACGAGTATTTAAGAAGACTTGTTCACATTAAGATTACTATAATAAACTTCTAGAGATTCACCTAATCCACAAAAGAGAACTATATACATCCCATTTATTTAGACATTAACCAAAACCAAAACCAAAAAGGTTAGTACAAGATCAGATATTCCAAAAAAGTATAACCCTTTATAAAAATAAAATCTATTCTTAATCACCAAAAATTGTCCAATAAAACACAAAGTTCAACAAGGACCATTCGCTAAACAATTTGTCCAAAAAAATCTTCGATGTAAACCAATCAAAGATTGAAACCCAAATATTTGAAGGATTTAGTCACATAGTTTTCCTTGTTAAATCGTAACATTTATCTCCAAACAACATCAGTTACTCTTAATGTCTCGTATTGAAAAGTAATTAACCTAATCACATATCCTCCATGATAGGTTAATAAATTTCCATAGATAACCCAAAATCAACTTACACTTAATTCATAAAATCATATAACTAAAAATAATCAGTCAAACTAACCTGGGACTTCACGTAGTCCAGTGGTATGCGATAATTTACCAGTCGCACTTTGGTTGTGGGTTTGATTCATGCAGCTTTGTCCGACGCGACATGTTGTCACACGGTCTGCATGTTGTCCTTTTAATAAAACTCCAAAAATAACCCTAACATGTTTTAACCTCAATAATTTCTTTATACCTCTCATTTTCATCCAAATTCGTTATGATCTCAACATATTAATTCTTGAAGTCTTATTTCACCACCATAAGATAAAATAAAATGATTCCCAAAATGAATAACATCATACCCTGATCATGGCATCCACTTGGTTTCATTGTCATCTTGCTCACGTAGGTAAAAGTCCCATGCATTACAACAATGATTTAGAGATCCTTCAAAATCACTTTCTTCCTCCATCCAAATACACCTTGTACAACATGGGTCATATGGGTGTTCACAGAAAAACAGTTTTGGAAAATAATCATGTATGACATATAATTCAAAAACATTTGATAAAATATGATTTCTATAAAATAGTCGGACCGAAATTGAGTTTAAACTTTCTATTATTGGTCCTTTTAAAATACCATAATTATGTGCTGAGAGACTATATTTTAAAAGCAAATATAAATAGGTTGAGCATGGGTCTCCTTCCTCAGCACCATTTGTAAAATCATAATATTCTTCAAATTCTTGTGATAAGGTAAAATATTTGAAAATACCTTGATAATATTTAATTTTCATGAAAATATGAGAATATTGTGAAAATAGTATTTGTCTAAAAACATCCCATGATACACGATGATAACGATGGATAGTGGTGGTTTTTGATATCTCAAACAACTTCTTGCAAGTGAGTTGTATGCTAGAAAAAGTTTCACAATCATTCGAACATGACTTTGCAATAATTATTGCAAGCATGTCATCAGGATAAAATAGGAATTTCGTTTGAGATCCTTCTCCTTCCATTCATAACCAACTTTACTTGACCTGAAAAAAGTTATAAAACAAGGATTTAACTGAAATAATAGATATAGGGACTAATCATGTGTCTAAAAAAAACTCCTAATCCCTATAGTTGTCTAAACCGACCATTTGATTCCAACTATAATGTCCCAACCTTAAACCTTACTTAATCTTGAGTTAATACAAGATTACACATTGAGGATCTTTTCAGGTTTAGAGTTTTAGAGAATTAGATCATAAAACATGCATTACATTCCATATTTAAACAAAGTGGTTACATAACGATAGTATTCATTTTTTCCCATCAACGGAAACATATTTAAAATAAAACATGGATTCATTCTTGACACTTCCTTGACACTATCATCATATCATGTACCTTTCCCTTGACCTCTGAAAAACATTTCAAAAAAACTTGGGATGAGCATAAAAAGCTTAGTAAGGGATATAATAAAATATGGAATGGAAACATGAGTACATATACACATAAGAATCAATGAAATCATACTTTAATCATAAAACATAAGCACTTTAACATACCTCATCAAATCATGAATAAATCATACAAATCATAAGATATAAAGGTAACATGAGGCATTCATAACATTCTTACGTTGGGAGTAACCCTCTTGGTTACGTTTGGAAAACCCATCACAGTATATTCCCTAAATATCTTCATAGAAACCTTAACGTTTCACTCCTTCACGTTACCCAATGCATTGGAGAGCTATATCGGGGTCAACCCCCTTAGTTTATCACAGAACCACCCGTCTTCATAATAATTCCCAAGAACCATAACATAATCGTATCACATAAAACATGCATAAAGGAAACATAACATTTCCACTTTTCAATCACATGATATCAATACAACACATTGATATAAAAAAATTATGAAAACCATTTTCAATACCAAAATAAAATAAAAGTAAAACATGGTATTTATTTTACTTTTAAAAAGAAAGTATGGATTGTAGAGGAAGCTAAGACTCAAATAATGGTCACGACGGCGGAGAAGTCATTGTCGCCGCATACGTATGACAAAAAAATTAGCTTTTTTCATTTAGTAAAACACTTCATCTAAAAATATTCTTTTTTGGATAAATGTAAAAGTTAAAGGGGTTTATACACCATATAAAAGAAGGTTGTTTATAAAACAAAATATTCCTCAATGAATAGAGATTGAGACGAAGTCCCTTACAAAGACGGTATCCTCGGTTTAAGGATAAATCAATTACATAATTATGTGTGACAAACTAATAAACCAAATATATATGGATATTAAGTGTAAAATAATCATAGGTTATTCACACATATTAATAGAATGACATATTCAAGGAGTACAGGTTTATCCCAAAGAATCAAATTTCGGTTAAGAAGTTCCCTTGAAAGAATTTGACAGCCTAACGGCGTCACTACAAAATTCAGAAAATGAGTTGATGAGAGATAAAAACGGTATATCATCACATGGACATAAATTTTAAATCAATAAGGATATCTAAGAACATATCCCAATATAATATTATTTGAATTAAAAGACATAACAAAATAAGACTTTTAAAAAGTCGAGGGTTAATGGTTCCCTTACCGACATGGGTATCATTCGAAACATACAGCCCGTGAATGAAGGACAATACAACATTGATGTAAATAATCATAAATGAATGTATATTACAAAATGAGTAAAATAGTGGGTAGTACATACACCACTAAATGGAAATTGTGTCAAATTTAGCATAAATCTCACAGGAATAAAAGTGAGATGAAAAATCCCTTTCGAAAACTCGGCAGCCTAACGGTGCCACTTAAAACATACAAAAATGGATTGATGAGATCAAATAGGGTGTCTCATCATATTAACATAAATTTTACAGAAATAGGAATATAAAATAACATCCCCTAACATAAAAAAGAGGAGCTTAAAAGGAGTGACATAAAGGAGAGTACTTAAAAAGAAAGGGAGATGTTAGATCTCTTACAAAAATTCGGCAGTCTAACAGCGCCACTCAAAACATACAAAATGGATTGATGAGAGAGAATAGGTTCTCTCATCATATGAGCATAAAAATTAAATTAGGATTATTATAAAATAACAACCCAATAATAAGAAATATTAGCTTTAAAAGGAATGACATAAAAGAGTGTACTTAAAAAGAAAGAGAGGAGTAGGATCCCTTACCTGATGTCCGACTTACCTTTTTCGTTTCATTATATTCCTGAATAATAAACTTTGGTCAATTTATATTTTCCTAAGGAAATCTTTTAAATATTATTATTCAGTTCATACCATGTATTATAATGTTATAATAATTGTTTAATAATGTTAGTTCATATCAGACGTTTTTGCCGATGTTTGGTACATGAGTCAAAAATGAACTTGTTTGAAAAATGATTGCCCATGTAGTTATAAGTAAATAATTTCCACAATAGTATTAATGATTAAAATATCATATATATCAATTAAATTTACACTTTATAATATTCCATATCATTTTGAGAAAAAAATTGAAAAGCACCATTCATGGAGACGGTAGGCCATACGTACGCATGAACGCTACTTTCATTTTTTTTGTCATATTAATGGAATTAAAAATAAATGATATATATATATATATTATAATTCCAGTATAATATATATCTTATATAGGTCACATATTTTCATTAATTTCATTCTTTATACATTCCATGTATTGCATGTATGAGTCACATCACTTGAGGGGCGGTAGTCCACACTTCCTCATATGAAATTATCGCATTTACACAACATGAAAAGAATAAAGTTATGTTTTAAATATATAATACAGAAACATATATTAAACATAAATACCATATATATCAGATATAAAATATAGTGACATCATAATGGCCACATTTAGAGGTGTTAAAAGAATATTGAACAATCACCGTTTCTTGAGGCAGAAAATCACCAACCACAGAAGCAGTATGTTTTTTAACCATTAGAAGAAGATGTGTGTAATTTTAGCTAGAATACATAACATAAAAACATCCTAGTATATTGAATATACTGGTTTTGTTACAAAATAAATTAATAGAAATAGTTTAGGGGGTGGGAGAAGCAAAATAAAACAAAAGGACTCAATTGAAGACATTACCTTAAAATCAGGTAACTCTCTTTGGTTTGAGCTCAAAGGCTTCCTTGGGAAGACTTCTGCCGAAAGTGAGGCTTAAAGGAGTTAGAGAGAGATTTTTAGATACAAAATGGGCAGGGGTTGGTCGAGCCAAATGCTTTGGATTTGTGGGTAAAGATGTAGAGGTGGGGGCCTTTTATAAGAGGAGAGGAGGGGCACCCTTGGAAAGTAAAGAAATGTTCCTTTATTTTAAAATTAGTTTCAGATTTAGAAGGTCCCACATTGATATCATTCTAGTATAAGGTGACAAGGGTTATAAATATACCCATTCAATAGGTTTTGGACATGTGTAGGTCATAATGTTTATATTATCTTTTCAATTTATTTAAATCCATTATTAATGGGGTAATGGTTGCATCATCATTATGTTATAAATAATTTAATATAATTAATGTCTAAAAATTATAAAAAAATATCATGATGTATGAAATCCTTTTGTCTTTATAATGAATATTTATAGTCAAAAATAAGACTTGTATAACCCCATGTAAAAATTGGTTTACTAAAACATCTCATGTTTGTGTCATTTTTACTTTAACATTAAATAAAATGTTATTTATGTCATTTCCCAATCAAAGGGGTTCCATGGGGTCCCCATGTTGACCCATGGATTTTATTGGTCGGCAATGACACATAAAAGGAGGGTAGAACATGTTTCAAGCTCATCTCATATTATTAATACATTATTTTTACCTTAAACTACACTAATTACCTCTAATCATGATTAAAAACATAAAAGTTACTATTCAACAAAAAATAATTTTAATCCGATTTAACCACAATTTACTTCTTAATGACAACCATGTATGTCAGATATTTGAAATTTATAAAACAGAGGTGGTAAAATTTCATTTAAATGAAAAATCAGTTTCTTAAGTACCACTTAGTAGTTCACTATTCATCAAAAATTGATGTTTTCCAGAAAAAACCAAAACTTCACCCAAAGCTATATTTGATATTGCAAATTCAAAAAAGATGTATATTTTAAAAAATTCAAAACATATAAGTTGCATTAATTAATTTAATAATTAATTCCCGCTGTCATAGCAAATAGTGTGTTTTAATGAAACAATAAATATAAAAAGATTGACACTAGTTTAAGTCCAATTTCAAAGTGAAATTAATTCCAACAATCACTATTGGATTAAATGGTAAAAATATATTCTAATTAATATTTTAAAACAATTCAAAAGATAATCAAATCATTTAAATAATTTATATTAAAAAGATGTTTTGAATTAAAATACAACATTTTTCACTATTCATTAAAAAATGAACTTTATCGGAAAGATAAAAAAAATTTACACAATGAAAATTTTGATGTCCCGATTCTAAATAAGAATTTTATTTTGTCAAATATAACACATAAAATTGTTAAAAAGTGGATTTAAAAAAGGTTTGCCTTCAAAAGGCAGTTAATCGACATTTTAAAGAATATTAGAATGTCAACGCTTAAAATTGGATTCATTAGCATTTTTTATCCTGTAACATTTATTGTAAAGAGTAAAAATATTTTACAAACATATATAATCATTTTGTAGTTAGTTCTATTCATTCCCGCAATTACAACAGCTAGGCGTTAACTACCATTTAAAATAATATTATTTTATTATTAGAGTGCAACGTAAGCTTCCCAAGAAAGTCGTTGTTGCGTATTAGGTACGCCATCGAGCATAGAATCCCATTTAAAGTAATATTAATATTTTATTCACAAAATATATATAAATAAAAAAATTTCATATTCTTTATTTACCTAGGGTGTTACATCCTTCTCGCCTTTTGGGAATTGCGTCCTCGCAATTTTAAAATTGGGCATGGAAACATCCTTGAAAGTCCCACATCGGAACAACGGTCTCTAAAACAATCCCTTTAAAATAAAGAAAGATAAGTACAGAGGTCACCCAAGTTAACCCATACTAGGATTCGATGTAGGAAAACATGGACATGGAGGTGAAAACATAGGGACATGTTCTGATGGAGAGTCATAGAAAACATGTTTAGGATAAAGTTAACCACAAGAAAATCACAAACTTGTGATGGGATAAACGGTGTTCGATTCCCCAGTAGGAAAAGTTAATAGACAACATTTTTGTTTTAAGTTACTTTTTATTGAGGAATTTATTCATAAGGCAACATAATCACATATCATGTTGACTTTCATCTTTTATTAGATTCCTTACATAAACTCATATTTTCTTAAAAAGACGAGTATTTAAGATGACTTGTTCACATTAAGATTACTATAATCAACTTCAAGAGAATCACTTAATCCACAAAAGAGAACTATATACTTCCCATGTCTTTAGACTTTAACAAAAACCAAAACCAAAAAGGTTAGTACAAGATTAGATAATCCAGAAAAGGATAACCCTTTATAAAAATAAAATATATTCTTAATCACCAAAAATTGTCCAACAAAAACCAAAGTTCAACGAGGACCATTCGATAAAAAATTTGTCCAAAGAAATCTTCAAAGTAATCCAAACTAAGATTGAAATCCAAATATTTGAAGGATTTAGTCACATAGTCTTCCAGGTTAAATCGTAACATTTATCTCCAAACAACATCAGTTACTCATAATGTCTCGTATTGAAAAGTAATTAACCTAATCACATATCCTCCATGATAGGTTAATAAATTTCCATAGATAACCCAAAATCAACTTACTCTTAATTCATAAAATAATCTAACTAAAAAGAATCAGTCAAACTAACCAGGGAATTCAAGTAGTCCAGTGGTGATAATTTACCAGTCGCACTTTGGTTGTGGGTTCAATTCCCGCAGCTTTGTCCGACGCGACGGGTTGTCACACGGTCAGCGTGTTGTCCTTTTTATAAAACTCCAAAAATAACCCTAAGATTTTTTAACCTCAATAGTTTCCTTATACCTCTCATTTTCATCCAAATTCGTTATGATATAAACATCTAAATTCTTGAATTCTTAGTTGACCACCATAAGATAAAATAAAGCGATTCCCAAAATGAATAACATCATACCATGATCATGGCTTCCACTCGGTTTCATCGTCATCTTGCTCACGTAGGTAGAAGTCCCATGCATTAATACAATGATTTAGGGATCCTTCAAAATAATTTTCTTCCTCCATCCAAATACACCTTGTACAACCTGGGTCATATGGGTGTTCAAAGAAAAACAGTTTTGAAAAATAATCATGTATGACATATAATTCTAAAACATCTGATAAAACATGATTTCTATAAAATAGTCATACAGAATTTGAGTTGAAACATTCTATTATTGGTCCTTTTAAAATACCATAAGTATGCGCTGAGAGACTATATTTTAAAAGCAAATATAAATAGGTTGCGCAAGGGTCTCCTTCCTCAGCACCATTTTTAAAATCATAATATGCTTCAAATTCATTGGATAAGGAAAAATATTTGAAAATACCTTGATAATATTTACCTTTCTTGAAAATATAAGAATATTGTGAAAATAGTATTTGTCCAAAAACAACCCATGATCCACGAAGATAACAGGGTATAGTGGAGGTGTTTGATATCTCAAACAACTACTTGCAAGTGAGTTGTATGCTAGAAGAAGTTTCACAATCATCCAAACATGACATTGCAATAATTATTGCAATCATGTCATCAAAAAGAGATAGGAATGTCGTTTGAGATCCTTATCCTTCCATTCATAACCGACTTTACTTGACCTGAAAAATGTTATAAAACAAGGATTTAACTGAAATAATAGATATAGGGACTAATCATGTGTCTAACAAAAACTCTTAATCCCTAAAGTTGTGGAAACCGACCATTTGATACCAACTATAATGCCCCAACCTTAAAACTTACTTAATCGTGAGTTAATACAAGATTACACATTGAGGATCTTTTCAGGTTTAGAGTTTTAGAGAATTAGATCATAAAATATGCATTACATTCCACATTTAAACACAGTGGTTACATAAAGATTGTATTCATTTTTTCCCATCAACATAAAAATATTTAAAATAAAACATGGATTCTTTCTTGAATCTTCCTTGACAATATCATCATATCATGTACCTTTCCCTTTACCTGTGAAACAAATTTCAAAAAAATATGGGATGAGCATAAAAAGCTCAGTAAAGGATATAAAAAATATGGAAAGGAGACATGAGTACATGTATACATAATAATCAATGAAATCGTACTTTACTCATAAAACTTGATCACATTAACATACCTCGTCAAATCATGAATAAATCATAGAAATCATAAGACATAAAGGTAACATGAGGAATTCATAACATTCTTTCGTAGGTAGTAACCCTCTTGGTTATGTTTGGAATACCCATCATAGTATATTCCCTAAATCTCTTCAGAGAAACATTAACGTTTCACTTCTTCGCGTTACCCAATGCATTGGAGAGCTATATCCGGCTCACCCAACCTTAGTTTATCACGGAACCACCCATCTTCATAATAATTCCCAAGAAGCATAAAATAATCGTATCACATAAAACATGCATAAAGGAAAAATAACATTTCCACTTTTCAATCACAAGATATCAATACAACACATTGATATAAAAACATTATGAAAAAAAATTTCAATACCAAAATAAAAGAAAAGTAAAATATGGTATTTATTGTCCTTTTAAAAAGATGGTATGGCTTATAGAGGAAGTCGAATCTCAAATAATGGTCACGGCAGTAGAGAAGTCATTGTCGCCGCTTACGTACGACAAAAACATTCCATTTTGTCGTTTAGTAAAATGATTCGTATAAAAAGATTCCTTTTTGGATAAATGTATATGTCAAATGGGTTTATACACTATATAAAAGAAGATTGTGTATAAAACAAAATATGACTCAATGAATGGAGATTGAGATGAAGTCCCTTACAAAGACGGTATCCTTGGTTTAAGGAGAAATCAATTACATAATTATGTGTGACAATCAAATACACCAAATAGAAGTGGATATTAAGTGTAAAAAAATCAGAGGTTATTCACACATATTCATAGAACGACATATTCAAGGAGTAAAAGTTTATCCCAAAGAATCAAATATCGGTTAAGAAGTTCCCTTGAAAAAATTTGACAGCCTAACGGTGTAACTACAAAATTCAGAAAATGAGTTCATGACAGATAAAATGGTTATCTCATCACATGGAAATAAAATTTAAATAAATAAGGATATCAAAGAACATATCACAACATAATAGTATGTAAATTAAAAGACATAACAAAAGAATACTTTTAGGAAGATGAGGGTGAAAGGTTCCCTTACCGACATGGGTGTCTTTCGAAACATACACCCCGTGAAAGAAGGAAAATACAACATTGATGTAAATACTCATAAATGAAATTATATTACACTATGATTAATATAATGGGCAGTATATACACCACTCAAAGGAAATTGTGGAAAATGTACCATAAATCTCAAGGGAATAAAAGTGAGATGAAAAATCCCGTACGAAAACTCGGCAACCTAACGGCGCCACTTAAAACATACAAAAATGGATTGATGAGATCAAATATGGTCTCTCATCATATTAACATTATGTTTACAGAAATAGTAATATAAAATAACATCCCCCAACATAAAAAATAGGAGCTTAAAAGGAGTGACATAAATGAGTGTACTTAAAAAGAAAGATAGAGGTTATATCTCTTACGAAAATTCGGCAGCCTAACAGTGCCACTCAAAACATCCAAAATGGATTGATGAGAAAGAATAGGGTCTCTCATAAGACGACCATAAAAATTAAAGTCAGAGTAATATAAAATAACAGCCCAATAATAAGAAAGATGAGCTTTAAAAGGAATGACATAAAATAGTGTACTTAAAATGAAAGAGAGGAGTAAGATCCCTTACCTCAAATCCGACTTGTCTTGTTCGTTTCATAATATTCCCGAATAATAAACTTTGGTCAATTTATAATTGATTAAGGGCCTCCTTTAAAGATTATTATTCAGTTCATACCACATATTATAATGTTACAATAATTGTTTAATAATATTAGTTCATATCAGACGTTTTTGCCGATGTTTGGTACATGAGTCAAAAATGAACTTGTTTGAAAAATGATTTCCCATGTAGTTATAATTAAATAATTTCAAGAATAGTATTAATGATTAAAATATCATATATATCCATTAAATATTCATTTTATACTATTACATATCATTTGGAGATAAAAAAACGAAAAGCACCGTTCATGGAGACGGTAGGCCGTACGTACGCATGAACGCTACTTTAATTTTTTTGTCATATTAATGGAATTAAAAATAAATAATATATATATATATTATAATTACAGTATAATATATATATTATATAGGTCACATATGATCATTAATTTCATTCTTTATACATTCCATGTATTGCATGTACGAGTCACATCACTTGAGGGGGCGGTAGTCCACACTTCCCCATATTAAATTATCGCAATTACACAAAATTAAAAGAATAAAGGTATGTTTTAAATATAAAATACATAAGCATATAGTAAACATAAATACCATATATATCATATATAAAATACAGTGACATCATAATGGCCACCTTTAGAGGTGTTAAAAGAATATTGAACAATCATCATTTCGTGAGGTAGAAAATCACCAACCACAGAAATAGTATGTTCTTTAACCATTAGACGAAGATGTGTGTAAGTGTAGATTGAATCCATAACATAACAAAATCCTAGTATTTTTAAGATACCGGTGTTGTTATAAAATAAATTAATAAAAAGAGTTTAGGGGGTTGGAGAATCAAAATAAAACAAACGGACTCAAGTGAAGACATTACCTTAAAATCGGGTAACTCCCTTTGGTATGAGCTCAAAGGCTTCCTTGGGAAGACTTCTGCCCAATGTGAGGCTTCAAAGAGTTAGAGAGGTATGTGGAGATACAAAATGGGCAGGGGTTGTCCGATCCAAAGGCTTTTGAAGTGTGAGTAAAGAGGTAGAGGTGGGGGACTTTTATAAGAGGAGAGAAGGGGCACCCTTGGAAAGTAAAGAAATGTTCCTATATTTTAAATATAGTTTCGGATTTAAAAGGTCCCACATTGATATAATTTGAGGATAAGGTGATAAGGGTTCTAAATATACCCATAAAATAGGTTTTTTACATGTTTAGGTCATAGATTTTGCATTATATTTTCATTTTATATGAATCCTTTATTAATTGGGTAATCGTTACATCATCATTATGTTATAATAAATTTAATATTTTTAATGTATAAAAATTATAAAAAAATATCATGATGTATGAAATCTTTTTATATTTCTAATGAATATTTATAGTCAAAAATATGACATGTATAACCCCATGTAAAAATTGTTTTACTAAAACATATCATGTTTGTGTCATTTTTACTTTAACATTAAATAAAAAGTTATTTATGTCATTTCCCTAACAAAGTGGTTCCATGGGGTCCCCAAGTTGACCCATGGATTATATTGGTCGGCCATGTCCCATAAAAGGAGGGTAGAAAATGTGTCAAGCTCATCTCATATTATTAATACATTATTTTTACCTTAAACTACACTAATCACCTCTAATCATGATTAAAAACATAAAAGTTACTATTCACCAAAAAATTATTTTAATCCGATTGAACCACATTTTAATTCATAATTACAACCATTTATGTCAGATATTTGAAATTAGAAACACAGAGTTGGTAAAAATTCATTTAAATGAAAAATCAGTTTCTTAAGTACCACTTAGTGGTTTCACGATTCATCAAAAATTGATGTTTTCCAGAAAAAAACCAAAACTTCACCCTAAGCTATATTTGATATTTCGAATTCAAAAATGTTGTCTATTTTAAAAAATTCAAAACATATAAGTTTCATTAATTAATTTAATAATTAATTCCCACTGTCATAGCATATAGCGTGTTTTTATGAAACAATAAGTATCAAAAGATTGACACTAGTTTAAGTTCAATTTCAAAGTGAAATAAATTACAACGACCACTATTGGATTAAATGGTAAAAATGTATTCTGTTTTTACTTTTAAAACAATTAAAAAGATAATCTAATCATATAAAAAAATTAGATTAAATAGAGGTTTTGAATTAAAATACAACATTTTTCACTATTCATTTAAAAATGAACTTTATCGGAAAGATACCAAAAATTTACACAAAGAAAATTTTGATGTCCCGATTCTAAATAAGAATTTTATTTTGTCAAATATAACACATAAAATTGTCAAAAAGTTTATTTAAAATAGGTTTGTCTTCAAAAGGTGGTTAATCGACCTTTTAAAGAATATTAGAATCTCTACGCTTAAAATTGGATTCATTCTCATTTTTAATCCTCTAACATTTAATATAAAGGTTAAAAATATTTGACAAACATATATAATCATTTTTTAGTTAGATATGTTCATTCCCTCCATTATAATGGCTAGGCGTTAACTACCATTTAAAATAATATTAGTTTATTATTAAAGTGCAACGTAAGATTCCCATGAAACTCATTGTTGCGTATTGGGTATGCCATCGAGCATAGAATCCCCTTTAAAGTAATATTAATATTTTATTAAAAAATGTGGATAAATATAAAAATCTCATATTCTTTATTTACCTGGGGTGATACAATTTTTATCATCATTTATTTAAATAAAAACAATGAAAATACCATATAAATCATTTTTGATGTTTTTTATATCATTAATTGACTTTATAAATAATATATAAAATATTATTAATGTCGGTTATTTCAATAAGCGATGTTGAAAATCAAACCTAGATATAAAGAGTAATTTTTTAACACTACACCAATGTAATTTACACTTCCACCAATTAAATGTCCCTTTTAGATATCAGAAATTTCAATTTCTTACATCACACTAAAATATTTATTCCCACTTACATATATAACATTTGGGAAAACCATTCTTCAACATTGGTTCATTATCTAACATTCATTTCTTCCCCAAAAAAACATTTTTCTCCCTTCCAAACATAAATTATCCCTTGATTATTCATTCTTATATTAGAAATAAAGAATAAATATCCATTTTATAGATGGATGTCAAAACATTAGTGACATAAATGATGAAAAAATTTATTTAAACACATGGATTTATAAGGGGAGATTACATTGAGGTAAAATCCATAGAATGATTTCATTTTTCCTTCTTTAATATTCTCATGATATTTTAATTAATATTATTTCATTTTAATCATTTTATAATGGAATTATATTAATTTTTGCAACAATATATTTTCAAACTTCTTATATTATTAAGGTAAACTATAGTTTTCCTTATTGATTATACAAAAAAATCTAATTTTAATGTTCAATATTCATTACTTTTTTTCCAAATCACAATCATCATAATAGAATTTTCAAAACCAAAATGAAAACCATAAAAAAGTCTATTTTTATAAATGGTAATAATAATAGATATTAGAAAAATATTTACAACATCATTGTCAAATTCATCTCCTAAAAACCATCATTACAACCAAAAAAACAAACCAAAAAACTCTATTTTTACTATTGATTTGATGTTCATTTAAGAGAACTAAGTATTCTTTTTTGTCCAACTCGCAGAATTCCATCAAATCACTCTGATATCATTCAAACAATCTTATAACATATTCAATCTCTAATCATAAATTAGTGAGATATATTAATCATTTTAAATTTTTTGTAAATATTTCTATATAACACATTGTACAACATCAACTTTACAAATATTAAAGATCAATAGAGATAAGTGTTGAAAATTCATTTAAATAATTAATGAAAAAAATTAGATACACATTGGTATAAATTTCATCGGAAATTAAGATGTATCTTATTTTTTGTTGGAATTGTATCCCAAAAATAAGTTCATCTTTTCGGGCACAAAAATCTCAATATCTTTTTGATTTTTTTAGTAATTTATTAATATGATTTATTCCTATCACCATTAAATGATATATGATCAACCAAAAAAATGAATGACATGGTTTCCATAGTCATCTATTATATATATAAGTTACTATACAATTTTTTAAAAAAAAGTGAAACTAGATATGGAAATTGTCAGTTTCAGAATACCAAACATGAGGGGAATATTTAAATTTGTTTATGAATTTATTAAATTTACACAAAGTGATTCATTGGTAATCAAGTATGAATACAATTTTTTCAATAAAAACTTTTTTCTGAATGCATAATTTCAATAATTCTGAATTAACATCAATATTTTAGTTTTTATAATTTCAATGAGTAGAAACAACCAAAACTTTTTTTATAGGTTCATGTATTTAAATGGTTGAATATGTTTCTTCAAAACAAAGACATTCAACCTATGAAAACCCATTGAAAAAAAAATTCTTTTTTATTTCTTTAAATCTCTACTTGTATGTTTAGATTATTTATTAAAACCCATTTTATTCAAATAATATTTTTAATTTATGTTTTATGAACGAGATTACATGTGTTATTTTTATTAGTTTTATCTAATAACTCATTCATTAGAATTTAACCAGTATTTATTCTCAAACATTTCTAGAATATATTGTATTTCCACTTTTGATATAATTTATGTTTGATTCTAAAATTAAAATTTTCATTTCATATAAAACTGATCTTCATGATTTATAATGATATTCTTATATTAATTTTTTTTATGATTTCTGGTTTTTGGTGTTTTAATTATGATCTTACTTTATTCATCATCAAACTAGTTAGAATCATTATATAAAAGATTAGGATTAAATTTACCTTCTATTAATTTTAATTCTCTAAATTCACCATTCCATATTTCATTACACCATCTCTATCATATTTAATTTCTTTTATTACGGTAAATTACTTTTTAATTATTCTACAACAAAGGAAGAAAAACAATTATGTATTCTATTATTCAAATACTGGTATATTATACAATTTAATGAAATTCCTATCAAAAATCCAACATTCATTTTTTCATAAGGCATTACAAAATCTATATTTTTTACCTTTCTTAACCATGTAACACTAAGAATATTAAATTATTTCACTACAATATTTTTATTATACCACATCTCATCAAGATTCATATTTTATCTAAGTCAAGGAAAACATCATTTTCGAATATATACACTTGTACAGACAACTTATCTGCAGAATAATATTGAAACATTATATTTACGGAGAAATTGTTTTCCGATGTCAAATCTAATACTATTTTTCCATTCCACTACTCCATTTTGATGAGGAGTGTATGGAGTACTGTAATGATGTTTAATTCCATGTTTCTTTTGGTATGGATCAAATGTTTTAATTGTATATTGATTTAAATTTTCTATTATCCAATTGAATATATATACACTCCACTCCTTCGTATTTTATCATCTAAAACATTTGGACAAATCTATAGACAACGATTTTTGTTTCCTAAAAATCATACTATTCATATAATTGATATAATCAATTAAACCTACAAATTACAAATTAGACATTTTTTTTATTAATTTATCATCTGATCAAATAGGTAAAATTGTATGATATTATTTTTTCTAGTGGATTTAATTTATTATTTTTTATTATTTCTACTATTCATCCATCATTTGTAGAAATTTATAAAAATATCGCAATATTTCCTCTTAAATTTTGGTAAATCAATTAGAACAACTTGGTTTTAAATTATACTAAAAAATTTCTAGCCAATGATAAGATGAGTTTGATGCCACAACATTTTTTCATATATAAAACATTAAAATAATGAATTACTAAGATATTCAATTTGAAATGTATGTTTTTAGTCTTTTCTCTCTTGGTGATAAAAAATCTTAACAAAATAATAGAGTCGTATAACACTCAATACATTGTATTTATGTCCATCTTCAAGTTTAACATTATTTAATTTTTTCTTTTGAGCTTCAATCTTAGTCATACCAATACTTCTGATATTCAGTGAAATACTATTATAAAATGTGGATTCTCCCCCCCCCCCCCAAATTCATAAATGGTCTTTGTGAATTTTACATCACCTATCATATTTGAGGAACAAATAATATCAAGAATTCTTTTATATTTTTTTTTCTATAAATTATAGTGATCTCAACATCAAAATATTTTTAGTCCATATTCTGTTTCCTAGCATCAGTTTATTTTTCCATGAAAATACATTGCCTATAATATTTAGATATATAGTCTATAACATAGTGACTTGGTAGGTTAATCCTTAAGAAAATTTTCTCCAAGAAGTAAACATTATTTTTAGTAGAGGTTTTTAAAAATGTTTAGACTTTAATTATTTCATTATTTAACTTTTTAATTTTACTATCTTGTCCTCCAATATTCTCCCAACATAGTTCTTGTCTACTCATAGGGAGAGTCATGTTATTCCCAACATTATATTCCATTTGTCCATATATTCCACAACACCAATAATATTAAATGGATATAATTCTTATATAGAATTATGGTTTACCCAATGATATGTTTTATAGATTTAATACATGTTATAAAATTTGATTTCCCTTAGCAAGGGGAATCAATATTTCAATGGTAAATTTTAACAATAATTAATGTGATATATATCTCACATACTTTCTTAACATATGAATTTTTATTTTCTATTATTAAAACTTTATGGTATGTAAAATCAGATAAAATATTCCATTCATTTGATGTAGATTCCATATGATTCATAAGATGATTTATTCCAGCTGCTTGAGATGTTTCACCATTTTCGGTTGAATATTTTAACATTTTCTCTCATTTTATTCTAGTATTTTTAAACCTCAATACATATTACATAGATCATCATATTAATTAGTAACATTATTATCAATATGTTTCACTAATTTCAATAATTTATCAAATTTTTTCTTGATATTTATAATTCATTATATGTACACAACATTATTATTGAGAAATATTTCTTTTCATTGATTATTATTTTCACATTATGTCTTCAATACTAAAGATTATTTCTTTAGTTTAGTGTTTTTCTCTAGACATTCCATAAAAAAGTGATCTTAGATAATCTTCGATATTGGTTTATTCACCAAATTATTGTCCACTTTTGGAAGTGTTTTCCTTTTTAATGTAATCTTTGATGGTTTTGAACTTCTCCAGGTTTTTTTATGAACTATGTTCAATATAGTGATACACTTCCTTATCACCTATCAGAAATATTTTATTTCTTCAAGTGATATTTTTTTATTCCATATGTATTTCATTACTTCTTTATAAATTTTAACCCACTTCTTCCTCTATGGTTTTCATTTAGATTAATTATAATTATATTATACATAATTCTTATTTGGAATGTTCATTATAATGCATCGGGTTCCAAAACACTCAAAACAATTTAGTTGGAGTTTTATTTTTTGTTGAATTATATATTTTCAATAATTTATTTAGATAAGGTTTATAATACTATTATTCACATAAGAATTACCATCCATATATTTAAATTCATAGAATCATATTAATTCATGTTTTATTTCTCGGATTTTCAACATACGTATAAATTAATAAATTTCCTATTTTTTAATATTAATTTTAAATGTAGGATATTAACTAAATTTTATATGCATAAACCATGTTATTAAGTTCATTATGTGATAAATTATCTCAATATTTTAATGTACATACATTAGGATCTGTTTTTTTAGAGATTTCATCATCTATTTTTTATATATAGTAATATTGTACAAGACATCATTGAATCCTCAAACTTTATTGAGATTTTCATTTACTATGGTGAATTAAACATCAAAGGTTTCATCTATCGCCATTAATTTATCTTTAAGCCTTATTATAAAAATCTAAGTCATTAATTTCTTTACTATTAAATTTTATTTAAATATGAATTCTATCTTACACAAAGATTCATTTACTATTTTAAGAATCATCACCTTCATATAATCATTTTTCATATATGGAAATATGAGTAACATTTCATGATTTTACATCAACCTAGACTTTTCTTTTTCCATAAAATATCAAAGGGAAGTCAATCCCCATGGTTGGAAACCCTACAATAGTTGCATCAATAACCACCTAGAAAATATATGGAAGATAAGGTGTAATCCTATTTTTCAATCCATGATAATTTTTATTATCGAAGGTATGCATTTATTTCCTATATAAAATGATTATATTATCCATGATAAAGAATATGGGTATCTAATAGGGGGAACTTATATGTACTAATATGACATGAAGTTTCCAGGAATGTGTAAACCACCGATAATTGGGTTTGAATTAGTGCTGATCTTATACCATTTCATTTAACTTGAAATTAAACCCTGTAACTTTTTAATGTTTTGATCCTCTTAACATTATAACTCAAACTTAACAACATATGAAAATAGTGAAGTAATGTATGATACAAAAGTTTCATATTATGTGGTCCTAATATGGGAACCTATTTTTCTCTATGTTATCTCCTATTGATCCACAAATATCCACTATATAATGAAAGTGAATAAAAAAATCCAATTATTATAAAAAAAATACCTATAAACAATAAATTATGCTAGATCTAGCCATTTACAACATATCTATATTATAAAATTTCAAATTAAAATTAAAACATGATGGATGTTCCCAAATTTATTTGGAATTTCTCTTTCTGTAACCATTCCGTCTGGTATGACTTAGTTTGGCAGACCTCAATTCATTATGACTTAGTTTGATGCACTCTATATAATTCACCTCTGTCTACTGTGTTATTTCTAGTATAATCTATCAGATATTATCAACCCAATAAATCTTTTTCAACCATGAAAATTATTATTCAACCACTCATGATACACTCTTATAAAAACATCAATAATTCTAATCCCTTTTCATCAATACATTATAATGAGTTTCCACCCATTTATATAGGAATGCTTCCAAGAAATATCACGTAGTAAGAACAGACTCCAAAAATAAATATCCTACATAATTAATGTCTTTTTTTACTACCTTCAAATCTTCTAAAACTTCAAAGTCTACACTATTCATCAATGATTCTATAAACATCATCATTAATTATTCATTGAAAACATACTCAAATATCCCCAAGACTTACAAATGTTAAAAGAATATCTTATCATCATAATAATTAATTAATTCCCAATGTTCAGGGAATGTTTAACAAGGCTCTATATAAACTCAAATGTTTATCTATTTGATAACATTGACAATATTTCCTCAATTAGGGAAATCTAACAAAAAATATTTATTCAATATTCTTCAGATTCAATTATATTGTAGTATATATGACTTGATGGTAGATGACATGGTAAGGAATATCTTTCCCACATTGGGACTAAACCTTGTAAGAATACAATGTGTTGATATTTCTTTATATGAAATAATTGCATGTGGTTGTGGAATTCATAGCAAAATATAACAAGATCCATATACACTTTAACTAGTAATGGGGGTTAAAATATAAAATTGATTGAGATAAAAATACAAATTGGTTTTTGGTATAGGAATATGGACACACCTGATTCAACCCCCTTTGAGGTGTGTCCATATAGTGTCGTAGATCACTAAATTGTAAACTAGTGCATGAGAATCAAGGAAACACACTTGGGATTGATTTCACGTAATAAATATATTTTCCACATTGTATAAAATTATCGATAACATGGAATGAATCATTCATAGGTCTGATGTTCATGAAAACATGATAAATATTTTTAAAATAGGAAACAAAAAAACATGAAATAAGATAAATAAAAATACATCTCACAAACATAACATAATAGATGAGGAACTAAACTAATAAATATCCTAATAATACATCAAGGGTAAATTATCCAATACATATGTGATATAATAAAAAATTGTATTCTAAACCACCAAAAGGGAACAATGATTTTTTTATGACCCATGATCATGCTACGCCATTTTCTTTATGATCACACAATGAGTGAATGCGTTTGTAAAATCTCTTGAAATGAGTTATCTAAACACACACACCTAAAATAACATATATTTTTTATAGGAATGAACATAATTATCAATGAATATTCTCCACACATCCCATGAAAAATATTTAATAATTATATCCTTTCATTATAGTTAAGAAATTCCACTTTAAATGTAATATATCTATTTTTATAAAAAAATATTAATATATATCCAAATTAAAAATTCATTTAATTTCAAAACAATAGGTCTATAATTTAATCCATAATCAATATTTTAATGACTTTAAGAAGAAAAATAAATTTGAATAATATAAATTATTTCAAAAACACACTCATTATACTCACATTCCAACAATAAAGGATAAATAATCCACTTTTGAAATACCCATTTCTCTTATGATTCCTTCCCAGAAGATAATAAAAATACAATTCAACAAGTAACTAACTAAAAAAAGAAAAAAAGTAAATTATTAAAAACAGAACTCATGTTAATTAAATTAAACAAATGACATCATAAACAAAAAATGAAAAGTCACTGAAAATTAATCTCCATCATGGGAGTGGCCCTAAAGAACTAATGTCATGATATCCTAATCCTATGTACTATTTTGGTTGTTGAACTAATAATTATTATTACAGACTATATTCTATGAGGGTAATTTCAATTCCAAGTGTAATAGGGTCACCCCATAATGTGACATTATAAAAATACTATATCATCGTTTTATTAGTGTTATAACATAGTCCAAGTCTTGGCATGGTGCACCATGTCTAACGGTACTATTCCTTGTGTCCTTACTAATGTTATTGGGTTCCCATGATGATCTAAATTGGAGTTTAGTAAATAATCCATTTAAAAGAAACTTAAATATATATTAATATAATATTCCCCCCTAAATCCTTTCCATATACTACTTTATAAAAAAACCCCTTAAATCCAATTATGACATTCTTGGTGTAAACACTGATATCAAACCAGTTAAAACGAAGGTCAAAACACTACTATCACAAAGTGAAAACATGGTTTTTTACCACTTTGAGAAACTAAAACCATGAAATTACTTTATAATTTTTGAAAATAATCATTAAATATTAAAACTGATGACTAATATTTAAAACACTCTTTTTAGAACTAATTATGGGAAAATACATGAAAACAAAACATTAAAAACAAAAAGAGACTCAATTTCCTAAAAACATATTTGGATAAAACATGGTTTAAATTTACATTTCACATCTTAAAATCCAAACCATATAGTAAGAATCATGAAATAAATTCAAAGGAACACCACTTCTCTTTAATAATCAAATCCCTTATTAATTACTAATTTTATTTGTAAACGGAGTTCAATTATTATGTTATTACATATAGAAAAAATTTCAGAAATGATAGTTCTTCTTAACACCCTTTTAATACATTATGTTCATTAAAGAAAACATTGAGGAGTTTTATCAAACACACAGAGTAATTTATAAATTTGGTTTCAGCAATACATATGTGAAACACCATTAAAATACTATTTTAAGACTTCAAATTAACTCAGATTAGGATAAATAATCATACAAAACACAAAATTTATGATATTAAAACCACTACATAAATGAAATTCTGTACTAAATATATACCATTTTGTTTATGTAATTATAAATTGATCATCCTACCTCAAACCAAAATGTAATTCCTTCAATGAATATCACTATTTAGTATCTCAGGGAAATGTTAAAGATCCCCAAAAATAGAAAAAAGATTAGTCTAGGAAAAAACACAACCTTGGGTTCTTCCATCATGTATCCTAGGTAATAGAATGAGGAAGAAACCTGAACAAGAAGCGATAAAATTTTGGAAATAGCCTAAACCATAAATAATTTACTTGGAACAAAAAAAAAGATATCGTGCAATCTATGGAGGAAGAGGAGTCAGCCATTCCTTGGGGGTCCTACATAGCATTGTTGCATGAGTAGAAATAAAGATAGGTCAAAGGGGTTAAAATTATTCAAGCGATATAATTATAATTTCAAATTTAGTTAAAATTTGGAATTGAATGTTTGATTTAGACACTATATTTACCAAACCGTGTGTTAAGAGTGCACCCTTCATTAGACAAACCTAAGAAGTCTCATGGTTTAATGATATAGTTAGGAAAGATATTCTCCATCTATGAAAATAACCACTAAATTGGTATTATTGATTTTTTATTGATTCTACAATGTTATATCTAGTCATGTTCCAATCATGTGATGACCATAATACCCAAAAACAATTATAATCCAATGAAATTTGACCTGAAACATACATATAATGATATAAATCATTAAATGAAAATACACATAAAATAGAGCCTGATGTGTAGAATAATCCCAAGTATAATCCGATAATATAGAAAAATAACATATATATATAAGAATGCGAATATAAATATACTCATATGGTTTTTCTCTATACACAATCATGTTAGTGTTGAAGAACCATACTAGAGATCTAGTGAAAATATAACAAAACAAATGTGTGACCTCATCCCAAGTAATACTACATGTACATTCTCCAAATAAAAAATGTATATAGTATAATACATGTTATTAAAATATATTATGTCCCCAATAAAACAACTCAATCAAACCCATTTGTCGATAATCCAAATACCTCACATTAGGATTATCATTGACCTTCTTACCTCCTCCTTATGGGCACAACAAAATTATATGAGATAGACAACACACTCAATGACTCTTAAAATAATAAAATAAAAATTTAAACCACATTGAAAAAATTCTAATTTGTTATAATAAAAACCCCTTGGGGATTTAAATTATTAGAAATTAAAAACAACCCACATAAAATAAATGGTTATGTATAAAAATTTGGGACCTCTTTTAACACACATCTTGAAACATTTTCCACATAAAAGAATTCTAAAGAAATGAAAATAGTTTCAAAATAATTTGAAGCCAAATCATGAATGGTATTACTATGATGAAACAAACATTTTATTTAAATTATAAATAATTTTGAGTTCATGAAAAAATATTATATAAACAAGTATTTTTATATAAACTAAAAAAAACCAAAAAGTATCAAATTATTAAAAAAATGAATTGTTTAATAACCTAAATACTTCATTAAAAACATTATAATAACAAAAAATTGTCACAATTAATAAAAATAACAAATTTTCATTCAAAACTAATGGGCTTTAATTGCACCAATCCATATTTTTTAAAGAAAATATATTTTAATACATGTCTCACATATGGAAAAGAAATTAATTTTAAATTCAAGTTGAAATTAAAATAATGAGACCCAATAATTTAGATTTATTTTCATAAGAATCATTTAACAATATTGTGTAGAGAAACATATATCTACATTTTCATTTCATGAAAACATAACAGGAAACATACTCCAAATAAAAATAATTAATTGATACAGAAAATAATTAATCATTGATATACTCTAAAAATTGACCTTACACTAAATAAATATACCATTAATAAGTTTCCACACATATAAAATAAGTCCAATCATATTATTTTTCGTTAAAATATAACAACATTTTAAACCTTTAAATTTCACTTCCAAATGTGAACAATAATTATATTAAATGTATAATATTTAAGAATTTCATTTAACGTTTAAAAAAGAATGTTTTCATATTATTTCCTTGAAATTGAGGGGTCAAAAAAGTATCACAGTATTTAAAAACCAAGATCAAAATATTTATATTCTAATTTTGAAGAAATTTTTTTAAATAATACACCCATATATTCTTCTACATTATAAAATCTCTCAACAACCTCAAAATATTTAGGGATGAAACAAAATTATTACTTGTCATCATTTTATTAAATTCATCATAAAACTTATGAAAATGAATCATCACCTTTTTAGTCATTCCTTTACTAACTACCTTAATGATATTAAAAAATAAATGTATTAAATATAATATAAAATAACTATAATAACACAAATAATTTATTATTGACTAAAATTATGGTTTTCAAAAACTAACTCTCAATATATGACTTCACATGTCATAACTTTTTTTTCAAATCAATAGAAATATGACTCATTAGCTCATAATATCCTGTCAATTTTTTTAAATATCCATTTTTGACATTTAATGGATTGATTTTATTACAAACTAAGGGGATCAATTTAATTATATCATACTTTTGAATATTTAATACCCTTAATAGTATAATACTAAATCACTTATAACTATTATTGATCATGTTTTTATTTATAAATATAAATCAATTAGAAAAAATAATATTTAACATATTCTAATAAATTTGGAATAATGAAATGTTTTCAAATGAATTCTCTAATTCCTTATGAAATTAATATATACTCAAATCAAGGTATGACTTATCAAACAATCATTGTCAAGGATTAAAATATTAAATAATGGAATCATACAATAAAAATAAATCACCATTAACACTAAAATCATGGAATACCATAAAAATTTAATATTTCAACCTTTTTATCTTGTAATATCATTTTTAAATTTTTTTCATATAATTTCATGAAAATTATTGTATTATTTATCATATAAAAATGGATTAATGTTTTAAATATTTGAAAATTATAAACCATTTTAATAAAATCGCCCAATATATGACATGAAATATTAAAACTTGTAAATAATAATTTATCATAAAACATATATCCCACAAAATTTATTTAAACACCCCATAATGAATAATATCAATGTAAAAAAAGAATACATATTTAAATGATTTTTCATAATCACTTTCTCATTAATTTATGTTTGTTTTCAAAATTCACAATGGTTTCAAATAAAGTCATTTATTCTTCGAGTCTAAAATCAAAAAGAAATTAAATTTTATATTAAATGGAATAACCCTATTGACCAGAATAATAAAGTTAATGGAATAGTGAATCTATATAGAAACAAAATAAAACAATCACATATTAATTCATGCATATAAAGTTTTTAATTTCATTAACTATTTCATCAACACTTGTCCCAAAATTGAATCACAGTAATAGTTTTTGTTGTCACACATTCCAAAGCTATGTTACTTCCTTGAAATCAATGAATACTCTCTAAATCACATTTAGTAATCTAATAGGGAACTACCATCATATAATTGGGACATTCTACGTCTTAACTAGTTTCCTTAATCTACATCACTTTTTATACTCAAATGATATTTCTCTCTTACAAAACCAATGAAATCCTCACTAGTGATATGAGAATAGATCTTAATGTGTATCATTAGAATTCACAATTTTTCATCATAGTATAGTTCCTTTTTCACTATAATGTATTCCCACATGTCATTCCACAAACACAATATGTTGCATGTACCAACCTAACAATACCCTATAATCTATTCCCTACCTACATAAGTCTGTATTCATATGATCAAATTCAATAAATAGGAATGTGTAATTCACCATGACCTATGATGGATTATATAGCCTGTCAGATTAGAATCATATATATAAAATGTTGTTTCATTTGTATCCAAAAATTTACAAACACCACTCATTTTACAATATAAAAATAAACCCTAAAGAATACACACATATTAATACCACTTTGTCATGGCTTGTTTCAATTAGAACCCATCTTATGCTAGTAAGGAAACCATGTGGGACCCCCAAAACAAACATCCATTAGACCAAGAGTTGAAATCATATATTTAGGTTATATAAATTATGAAATGGAATAAATTATAACCATTCATCATATGAAAGAAATAAACATAAAGTCACCACCCATCATCCATATAATATAAGAAATATCCCATATATAAACTAAAAAATTCATAGTATAAAAATACTCAAAATGCATTTAATTTCATACTGCTCATAATAGTTGAAAGTACATGGTTTTTCCATGTAAATTCATCTAATATATCGATTAACACTTACATTCAATATAAATATATATAGTAATATATTTGATACCATGTTCTGAAAAAATGTTTGATTTTGAGGCCTAGTGAACCCAAAAAAATGTTTGAAATACATTAAATATATTAATTGCAAGCACAAACTATTTTACTGCAAAAGGATAATAACATATAAATGGAAGGTCAAATCCGAAATATGATCCCCTTATTGAGTTTAGAAAATGAGTTTTACCGTAGGAACAACATAACCTTATAGAGAATCAGGAACATAGGTTGGGCACATCCATCAGATAATGATTAAATAAATTATTAAAATTAAAATTATTTATCTAATTAAAAATTCATGAATTTGTGTGCTATATCAATATGAAACAATTGAAAAATCAAATATTTAATTGAATTACCCTAGATATTTTTGAAGAGTATCGGAGGATCATTCTTAGAAGAACAACCATCACGTCATTGATCTTCGATCAATGTGCACCAAAATTTGAGTATCTAACCAATTTCAATAATGAATAGTTGTTCTTAATCATCAATCAATCCATATTTAACATAGGATACTTTTTAATGTGTAAATATCCCCCATTTAATTAGTCATATAAAAAATGTGAGTAAATTGACTAACAAATTCATTCACAGATCGATCATTTTGTGTGTACGGGTTTGTTTATATGGAATTCTAGAATAATTGTATATATGTTTTCAATATTCAGTAATTGTTCAAATGAAAATTAATCAATGAAAACATAAACATGTATGGGGTTTATTCCACTCTAGTTCTTTATTGATTTATCCCACCATTATTCTTTCATTCATCACCAACATTAATTTTTTTCGTTCAAAAATTACTTGATAATCATTCACTTTTTTACCATTACATTTCGAAAAAGATTAATATTATAGATTTGTAATCAGATTAATGATGGGATAAAACTAAAATGATAGTGATGACAGATCAAGATTTTACTAGGGAATTACATGAATTATTTTTTGTCATATAGTGACTATGAAGCTACGGGCTGATTTCTAAGAAACTAGGATGCCCAAAAATCATAACATTAGTGATTATTGTTATTGGTTTACTCATATTCACAGTCCACAAGTGAGTGTTGTAGTAGATTTGGAATTGGGAGTGAAGGATTTAGAATCCATGCAATGAACATGTGGGTTCAATGAAATTTCGAACTATATTGAATGTATTTAGGGACCACACACCATGCATGGATACCTAGCTACATTTCATGATTTAGGCATAAATTAATTCATCACAAAATGTTTGAACTCATCATATGAAGTGTGTTCATTACATGGTGTCTCATCATATAATCAGGGAGGTAAATGAACATGAACATGGATAGTTGTACATGAATATGAAAATTGTACATAGAAACTACATTGCTTACACAATATTAGACACACATTATAATTTTATAAGGACCTGGGAATGGGAAAGGTTAAATGTGTATGAACCGATGTCAAATTTAAAATCAATGCAATTATTAAGAAATGGCTTGGATCCCTTCTCCTTTTCCTATGGGATGTTGTTTGTTATGGACTGTTACCTTGATCCATTATTGAAGGATTTAATATGGAGTCATGCCCGATGTAATAGTACGATGAGCCCCTCTTCAAAACATCTATCTTGGATAGAGTTGTTAGAATACATCCATGAGTCTTTGAGTGAGATCCTCAATCATTATAATTTAGCCTAGGTGAGGGTCTTGGTATAGTTGTGCCCAACACTACATGGGAATCAATCCCCTACATAGCGGGATGATCTAGTTTATGTTGTAAGTATACCCCATGGTATTGGGTGTAATCTCCATCTAGGTATCATTGTCTTTATAATTCCATCAATTACTTCATACATATATACTCAATGAGTATGACATATCATATGGACGCCATCAATTATATCTATCTCATTAATTCTATTCTCCTGGATGAGTGCTATATGGAAACATTGAGTAGGAATCCTATGTTGTAAATAATATTATTATATTACATAAAATGTGTGTCTTAAATGATTATATCTATATAACCTATTAATATAAATCATTTAGATATACATTTTTAAAAAAAACATATATTCTAGATGTTATATGCAAAGTGAATTCAAATTTTAATACTGGGAATTGTAACACTCGCCCCCACATGGGATTTCCCAACACATGTCATTTCTTATTAAGAGAAGATCCCATTTGATGAAGTCCAAGATAGACCATGTACATGATGATATTAGTGAGCAAGATAGATTGAGGTGTGTTTCTATGGTTTAATTTAATGAAATACTGACATACTATGTGCGTTGAACTAATTATTAGTGTATGGTCTTGGCGATGTGTTCATATATATATATATAGGAATATTATGGTAAGTCCACCAATGTGCCTAATATGACTAAATTACACTAGACACCAGCATGTGACCTATTGGATATGGGCATGGGGTAGTCACTGCTCAATCTCATTTGAGCAGGGTTGTGGAAGAGTGGTATCAGTAGATTCATTTCCACCATTGGACAGAATTCTAAGAGATTAGTTTTGAGAAACATTTTTATGTATTTCATTTTTGGATCTCAAGAAAGGTAACAAGTGTTGGTGTGGAGACTGACGTGTCCATATTGAAGGACTTTGATCACCCACTTTTAGACTCATTACATGTAGAAATTGACTATAGGGAAAACATTGGTACATGAGTCATAAAATAATGGGTTGTAATTTCAATTTCCTTCATGAGTAATCTCTCCATATATAATTAATGATAATATAACATATTTTATATTTTTGTATTTCTTTAAAATAGTTTCCTTCAAGGATTTGGCATTAGGATCAAAAGTATGATCCACTCAGCCTTGAGGCTTCGACACATGGTCTTTCTCAGGATGTGTTACCTCTAGGTTGTGCCCCAGTTTTTCCAACAACTTTCGAGAAGTCTATGGATCCATTAGTAATAGTATATGAGGTGCACATGCTCAGTATGCTGCATGAGTGTTAGAGAAAGTGACCAATCAGGTTTTGAAGTGATCCTGAACCCTATATAGATGAGTAATGGAATATGTTGGTGAGGGTAGTGTTTCATCTATTTTGGAAAACTATAGACCAGATGATGGTTCAGGCAATGAGTCTTCTCCATGGATCTGTGGGATGATGGGGGGACCTAGTGTCCTAATCATATGAAATGGTGCCTCTTTTATGCTAAGAGTATGAGTTCAAGTTCAGAGAGGAGTTTTCTCCAAATATGATGAGGTTTGTGATCACCCATGAGATTCAACAACTTCAACTAGTAGTATGAATATGGTTTAGTATTCATCAAGTTTCACTAATCTCTTTTAGCATCTAGCAGATATGGTGTGAAATCAGTTCTATTAGGCTCGAACCTCTAATAAAAGACTAAATAGAGACATATAATTTTGTGTGATACCTATTTATATTCATACCTTTTATAGGGTCATATATAGTTTCTTAGTAGTTGATATTTTCCCAGATTAGTATATGCAGATATTTGGTGACGGTAGTTGAAACACAAGAGTTGAGACATTGACAGCAGTGAGCCAATGAAAAATATAGGGACCTAGACATGTGACATGTTTCAGGAGGGGATCCTAGGACAAAGGTTCCATGGTTTAGGTCTCACATGATGGTAGTGGTACATTTTTTATGTTAGGGGTCATCTCGTGAGAGGTTATAAGACCCTTAGTATGGATGACAGGGAGATAGTGGATGGGCCACCATCGATGAGGTAGTTGAAAAAGAAAGAAGTACATTAGATAAGATGTCTTGGTAGAGGCTTTTGGAGAGGAGTAAGAGGCGATAGAGGTTATGACCTCTTACCACAACCCCTAGTTGTCTCCTCCAGGCTCGTGAAGATGGTTGATAGGAGTGAGGGTAGCTATTGGAGGTAGAAGATTATGACCTTTTGGATCAATGGATGATATGAGATATTATATTTTTTCTACCTTATATATATTCCTAATATAAATAGGGTGGATTCATTCATTTATTAGAACTTATCATGTTTAAGTCATAGAAATACCAGTTGGGACTTTGACCCCAACCCTGCACTTAGAGACTCATACTAGAGGCGAATCAGTGATTACACACTTTTGTTAATTGTGTGATATAAATATTAGAGTCTATAGTTTCTAAAGGGATCTATTTATATAATTTATTAGGACATAGGATATCATCTTAGATATTTAATGGTTATCCATAGTTCACGTGATGATAGACTATTTGAGGTGGAGGGTGAGGTGTGTCTGGAATGATGGAATGTGAGATTAATTTATGTGTGAATAGTAAACCCTGGTAGAGAAATATAGACTCATAAAAATGATTGTAAAAAAATTTTCATACCATTTTTCAACCATGATTCTTTGTACAGTGGATTTAACGAGCTTACAATTTCTTACAGTGTTGGGTTATTATGATGACATATTTTCAACGATGTTCCATGCTTACCTCTCCACCGAGAGATAAATATAATCATATTTATACAACCTGATGAGGCGCTGATTTATAATACAAAATTTCAAATGTATTCCTTAGAGATTCCTGAGATAATGGTGTAGTTCAAGAAGTTGAAGAGAAAGTAATTTCTCAGACCCAGTGTCTCACCCTGGGTTGCCCCAATATGGTTCACTGAAGAGGTGAACATGATGTTGAGGTTGTGTATGGATTACCATCTCCTAAATTGGGTGACCATAATTTCCAATAATCCACTTATAAAAATCTATAACTTATTTCATTAGCTGATATTGCATGATGGTTCTCAATAATTAATCTCAGATCAGGATATCACCATAGGTGATTACAGGATAGGGATATATTGAAGATGACATTCTGATGTCATTAAATTCATTTTCAGTACTTGTTATTTCCATTCAGTATGACAAACATGCTAGTGTATTTCATTTAACTCTTGACCTGAATCTTTCATATGTTTTTTGACCAATTTTTTGTAGTCTTAATTAAGGATATCCTACTGTACTCTTCATCCAAGGAGGGGAATAAAAGTCAATTGGGTATGGTCCTGGGCATACTCCAATAAGAACAACTTTAGTGGAATATCTTGAATAGCAATTTTTGGATCAAGAGGTCCACGTGAAAGAATATTTTATCAAATAATATGGTACAGTAGTGGCCCCATTGAAGGTCATGGTAGTGTTAGCTTGGGATCCACCCAAGAGCATGATAGAGGTGTAGAGTTCCCTTTGGTGGAAACGCACTATTAGAGATTCTTACAAAATTTATGTAGGATATCAACTCCCACTAGATCATGGACCCGTAAGGAACATCCTTTAATGTAGAAAGAGAGGAATCAGTGAGCTCTTTAAGATTCATAGAAGATATTGATGACCACTCAAATCATATGATTAGTAGTGGAGGGTTTCGAGCACAATGTTTTATGCAATGCCTTGGTTACGAGGTAAAGTTGTGTTTCTACTTAGCTGGTGGTGGTGATTGATAATGGTTTAGCTTTGTTGAGACCCCAAGATAAGAACAACATGACACATGATTTTGAGATAGTAGTGGAAGTATCCACACTGAAAATGTGGTAAAACTACGTAATAGGCGAGAAAATCATAATCTATTACATCCATAAGAGTCTCTAGTTTATATTCTCTTTGAAGTATCTTAACATGAGATAAGGGTGATGAAATTATTTCTGCCATAAGTATAACTTCATGATTTTCTAGACTCATTGTAATGGGAGTGTGGTAACATATGCTCTCAGTAGGAGATGTTGTTCACATTTTTTTTGAGTGAGGCATTAGCGTTATTTTCATCATTACCGTTATCCTTTCAATATAGGGATGTAGTAGCTTTACTCAATCCAACAGCTGTTAACCCTATTATTTTACTATGAATTAGGGAATCATGTATTGGAGACAATGATTTTTAACCCTAAATAATCAGATATTCACTAGACATGCTTATGATGGATTTTCTGAATGTGAGGAGCATGTAGTTATTTTTACATGATGGACTATGGTACTTTTTTCATTGATTGATTATGTGTAGATGGAGATTCATACATTACCCATAGCAGTATATCTAGGTATAGAAAATATGTACCAGGAATCTCAGTATATGTTCTGGTGTCCAGAGTTAAGGGGATGTGTTATAGAATTTTTCTCTTGATGCCTTACTTGTCAGTATTTATAGACCCCACACGAGGTTCCATCAGGTTTAGTTAGACCCCTTAGTGTTCCAAAGTATAAGTGGGATTAGATATACATATAATTTGTAATGGGGTTACAACATATGTCCAGAAGATATGACATCATTTCGATGATCATAACCCAAATCACAATGTAGGACTGACTCCTAGATATTCGAGAGAATAGTTTTATAGAGAGATTAATATGCCTCTACATGTAAGAGATATTTTTCGTCCATGGATTTCCCATGAAAATTGTTTATAATTATGATTCTCATGTCAAATATCAGTTATGTAAGGGATTAACAGGGGGCTCTAGGACTCAGTTGTGTTTTGTAATGACCTTTTATCTCCAGAATGAGTAGACCACTCAAGTCTAGGAGGACTTGCTTTAGGCGTGAATGGTAGATTTAGTTAATGGTTTTGAGTATCCTATATATTTGGCATAGTTTTCATAAAACATTATATACTATTAATGCATTGTTATGACACCATTCTAGGCCTTATACAGGAAAAAAGGTAGGTCACCAATATGATGGAAAACCCATAGAGTGTAAACACTTAGGGGTTAGGAGTTATTATAAGGCCAAATAGAGAAGGTAAAGATCATCCCGAAATAGAAAAAAAAGAATATATCTATCATAAATCTTATGAGGTCTGAAGGTGAAGGCCTTTGGAGTGTGGGGATGGAGGCGATATGATTCTTGAGGGTCTCAATTCGACATGGTTTGTAGAGATTAGTCTCGAGTGGAATGAAATATCTTAGAATTTCTGTCATTTCTAGATATTTTACAAACATTTTAGGGTGACATTACATATATATCTACCACCATAGCTAGACTAGGCACACAATCTCATCCACATGTCGTAACTAGGAAGATATATACATGATCCATCAAATGTTTTTGACTAGGGTGATTAAGACAATGAGGATGGAACTGCTTTTATAGAGTAATCCATGGTGATTGAGGATTAGTAGGAGAGGATCCTCAATGGGATATTTATCCCATTAGTGTGTGTCTGGTGGAAGAATGAGAATATTAGAACAAATCCTAGGATTGGGAGACCCAAATGCTTTCTCAATACCAACATGTCTTTGTGAAATATTTTATTTTTCTTTATGGAGAGTAAAATTTTATGTTGGGGTGAATGTATCATTGAAAATTTTGACTGTAATTTCATGAAATAAATAAATTAATATTTTTGAGACAAATAAATGAGAAAAATGTTATTATGATGGCTAATCATCCCATATTTAATGTTTGAAATATATTAAATATAGTAAATGCATGTGGACACATTATTTTTGGAAAAAGTGGAATAACTTCTAAATAGAGGATCTGATTGGAAATATGAGGCCTCTATTGACAATAGAGTGTAGGTTTTACCTTGGGTGGGATATAACCATGGAGCAGAATAGATTCTTGGTATGGTTGCAGTAATTGGTGAATGATTAAATAATTTATTTAAATTAAATTAATTTATATAAATTAAATAATTTATTTATTACAATTTATATGATATAGAATGGTTATTAAATATATTATTTTTGGAAAAATATATTAGTTGTCCACGTAGCCCAAAATATTATGTAAAATCATTGTGGGATTTTTCTCAGATGAAAATCCACTGGATCGTGGATCATTGATCAGTGTATAATACATTTTGAGGATCTCCATAATGAAAATAATGCTGATTCATTCATTTTCTGTGATTGATCGATTTAAATGTAATAAATTTCATTATGTATATTTGTCCTCATCTGATTATTAGTATGATTAATGTGAATCATTTAACTAAAAAATTATTTTTGGACCGATCATATTGGTGGTATGAGTTTAATTTGTTGGAATTCAGGAGAAATTGATCAATTTAACGGATCTCCCTAATGACAATGATGTAGATTAATTCATTTTTAGTGATTGATTTATCTAAATGTAGGAAATTTTATTATTTATATTTTTCCATGTTTGATTATTATTATAATGAATAACAATCATTTAACTAAAAAAATGATTTTTTGACCGAACATATTGAAGGTATGAGTTTAATTTTGGCTTATGGTTCAGTAAATAAAATATAATCAATAATTATGCACTATTTTCATGGGACAATTTATTAATATCTATTATCTTTTTTAGATTGAATATAATATCATTCTATGATGTTGGTGATAAAGGATCATGTCCCGATCAAGGGAATATGTTCATGGTATTGAGGTGTGTGGAAATGGTCTAACAATGGGTTGATTTCAGAGGAATGGAGATACTTGGGAATTGAATATCCAACAATGATCGATCTCGGTTGACCAAGATGCACAATCCACATGAGGGGTTTGTGGATGATTTGGTATCATATTGGGAATCTAAATGAATAACATACAAGTTCAATGAAATTATAAACTACATGATGTGTACTTAAAAATACATGCCATGTATGGAGACCTAAGAATAATTCAAGGGCTTTTAATGGAGTTATGTATCACACGATGTGTGACCCCTCTCAAATGGTGAGTGACCATTACTAGAAGGATTGGTGTGTACCAAAGGATGTACACAGACATGAACCCAATTAGTCCTGCATAGAAATGACCAGCCATACTAAGAGATATTGATAATTAAATGGGATGAAACATGATGAGTACATGTATAAAGAAAAACACACAAGTCATGTTACATCGGTAGGACCGGAATTCAAATGGACATAACGTGTAGTTATTAAAAAATGGATTAGATCCTATTTAAACAATATATTGGATAAGATTCATTAGGTTATGTTCCCATGATCCATTCCCTATGGTTTTAGTATGGATTCACATCCTAGGATATATGATGATGATCCCCTGTGTGGAACATTATTCTTTGGTAGAGTTGCTAGAATACTTTCCTGTGGCCCAATGTGAGATTTCCTATAATAATAAATTTCCCTAGGGTTTGTTCATGGTATCGTTGTGACCAATACTATGCATGATTCAATCCCATAGTTAGTGGGTTAATCCATATTGATTATTTGGTATACCAAAAGTAGTTGTATGTGATCCCCAAATGTGAATTTTTATCTTTAGACTTCCAGTTTTTACATCATATGGAGAGACCCGATGAGCATGAAATCATGGATAAACTCCCTTAGTAATATCTTACTCGTGGACGGTGCTCTCCTAGAAAACTATTGTATGAATATTTGGGGTTTGAATCATAGGATTGAAATTTGATTGTGATCTTACATGAGACTGTGTGTCTACTATGGTTATAGTTTGGTATTATTTATAAACATTCCATTGACATATACCTATGATGATTAGAATTTTTTTTATGTTCTTAGTGATTTCAGAATGTCTTAATGGATATTTTTATACTCACCCCTCCATGATAGTTTTTCTGAACATGTCATGTCTTATGTAGAATATTATCCTCTTGATGGAGTCCTCGAGGGAAAAAGAGAAGGCATAGTATAGTGATCCTGATTGGTTGAGGTGTGTTCTGACGGTTTCATTTATAGTTGTTCTCTATTACATTATAGGCTGGATTTGATTTCATTTTCTTTTAATGAGCTCGTATTAGGCCATTTTTTTCTAGTACATTGTTTTCATTCTTTTATAGTTTTATTTTAGGTGTATGCATGAATGGTTATTGGTGGATTTACATTTTAGCAATGTATGGTCCTGAGGATATGTGTCTGTGTGTTTATAGGTTAGTGTGTGTGTGTGTGTTCTCATGTACTTTAGACTATAGAATGCCATAGTTGATATTCAAACTTTTAATAGGTTTCCATCCCCTAACCTATTGGTTGTGGACTTGGGGTTGTCATGGCTCAGGCCCTGTTGGGATGGGTAGTGACAATAATCCAACAAATCAAATCGAATGATCGATTAACGAAAAATGTAAAAAGAATGAAATGGAAACATCATAGTGTCTACCAAGTGCACAAGCCAGTAAGACATAACCAGATCCACAATATGATCATGTATGCTTGAAAATAGCATATAGATAAAGGGTGGGCATTTTAGTATGCATATAATGTTCACTTTGGAAATTTTTTTGTTATCATGGATGAAGCATACGACAACACCAATGTGTATATAAGGGAATTGATGCCATATCCCATCTCATGTAGAGTCTATAACACATATCACCATAAGAAATCTCTTAAAATAATAAGTATAAATGGTATAATACACTCTATAAAAATATATTAGGCCCTCAATAAACCAACTGCCACCAACCTAATCACCAATAGTCTAAATACCTCACATTTTGATAGACATCAGCCAAACTCCCTTCTTCTCATGATCACATAACCTCATATCCTCATCATAACTGCAACCATAGATAGGGGAAACTAGGTCTACTAGTTGGACAACACATTATCCCACCAACTTAATGTGCGTTGGGTCACACATAAGAAAACCCCCAATAGGTGGTTGTTTATGTATCAATGGTGAATTTCAAATTATCTATTACAAAAATTACATGAAAAGGAAATTACATAGCATAACTCATAACTAGATAAACTAAGGTAACGACATTATAATTCCATCCAAAACTATTACCAACACTTATATAAATACTCACACAACAGAACCTCATCGTATAACCACATAATAGATGATACAAATGATAATTACATGGTCGTAATTCATTAAACTAACACTTTCCTCCTACAACATTTATTGTGTTCACCCATTAATAACAAAATTCAAAATAGAACTATCATCATCTAGTTATAAAATTAATAATCATTCTATATCAATAACTACCATCTCCATAATACAAACCTTAATATGTTAATCCCATTTTAATGTCATATATAATTAATTTTAAATCTTAGGAAATTTCATGTTTCTAGGCACCCTAATATCACTTTTAAAATACACTATATATATATATAAATTATAAATAAAACAAAAAATTATCATAAAATGACATGGATGAGTCACACGATAAAAAAATCCAAGATAACAATTTTATTTCCATCCATAAATATCCTTACATATCAAAGAAACATTAAAACACATCAAAATAATTCTTCAAAAAACATTATGAAAACATATAAATACTAAAAAATCATGTAATCACTCTATAGTTATAGAACATCATAAATGTACACAATAAATTAACATTTTCAATCTTTTATTTATAGAAAGTAGTGAATAAGAACTTATAAATAATCTCATTATAGTGTATAATTTATGAAAAATTATCAAAGCATTTCTCATTAAAGAATTAATTACAAGTCTATAGATAGTAATTCATTAGAATTGAATTATAAATGTCATAGTGGTTTTAATGTATATTTATTTTTCATTTTTAGTTCAAAATGGTGAGATAATATAATTATTTAATTTCTAGAGTTGAATCTATCTATCATGATAATAATTTTATTTATAATGATAGAGAATGCGAGACACTAGAAAATGAAAAAAAAATATATGGAGTGACATTTTTATTTATTAATTTATATATATATATATATATATATTAATTAATTTATTCACTTCCATTTTAAATCTTCCTTCCCCTCCCACTCACACCGCATCACCACCACCCATTTGTTTCCACTTACGGTCTCCCCTCCCCTATTTATGATATGGTCACATGATTTTAATCAACATTCCTATAATAGGAACCCCCAATCTCATTGGAAATTTTCACTTTTATATGTCTTTTAACTCCTAATATCAGAGAAATTCACTATTTTGAAAATCATTAGTGTTCCTTTGATAATGGTATTCAATCTTATTTATTTTATTATTTATTTATCATTTTAATAATAGTTTAATGTTCCAAATGGTTATATTTATTCATTGTAATATCAAACTATAATAAATTATTTAGTACGATGCACATTTTTTTAAAGATTATGCTTATTTAATAGAATTGGCCATTTTGTATAATTTTACTTATTATTATTACCTTTTTATGCATTTTTAATTATCTTTAATTTTTGTTTTCATAAAGTAGATTTATATTTTTTACATTTCATTTTGGTTAATGTTTAGTGCTTTAATAATTAAAAATGTAATTATTTATCAACAATAATATTATTATAAATAATATCATTAGTTGATGTTTTTATAATAGTTCACATGTATATTCTATTATTCATTTATATAATGTTAAATAATAGTTAATAGTATAGTAAAATGCATCTTCAATTTTTTTTAGAGTTGTAGTAAATTAAATAAAACAAAAAAATTTATAAAACAATTTGGTGCGTTATTTCTTAAAATGATTCTTATGTATCAATCATTATTTTCATTAAAATTTGTTATGATTTCATAAGATAGTATGTTGATTTATTATATATTATTATTTTTAATTCACTATAACATCAGTATAACATTAATATATTATGTAGATACTAATGACACACACACACACACATATTTATTGAAGTGAGTATGTAGTAAAAATAGACATGTGAGTTAGTTATTGTAGACAACATGTTCTAGTTGTTAATTTAAAATATTATAAAATAATTTATATTGTTATGAAAGAACCGAAAGTTAGTTATATCTAAGAGAAAACCTAGTCACAAGATCATTCATTCATAGACATTTTTATTATAAAGATATGACGTGGTATGATGTATATCCCATTATTGATAATGGAGAATGGAAATAAGTATTATTAGTGTTCATGTAAAAATGAATAAGTCAAATTATGGAGTCAAAAATTGATTTATTTTCTTCTGCAGAAGATCATAACACAATTCATGGATAAATGATAAGGGTAGATTTTTTTGGGACTATCGAACCCTTTTGTTCTGATATCTTTCCCCCGGAATGCATCAAATTTAAGAGGTATTTCATTTATTATATAAATTCCTCCACCCATTTAATATACAATGAAAATTATTGTGTGGATGATGAGGATACATATGGTCGAATGAAAAGAAAAGATGATGAAGAAGATGATTACATGGATGAACATTTTGAAACATTAAACCAGCAGCCACACCACATCCCAAATCATCCAGCACCATTGGCATCATGGTATTATGAAGAAATTTCATGCCTTATAGAATTAAAATTCGATTAAAACATCATCACCCCCACTATAGGATTTTGGAGAATTATTGGTGATGCCCAATGGAATGATGATATTGTTTTATATTTATTCAAGGAAGTTGAATATTTAGAACCAATGAAGAGTGTACTAAAATACTATCACAGTTTCTTACAATATTGTTATGATTTTGAAGATTACAAGAGTGGTAAATAAATTATTCCATGAAAAATGTGGGAGAATATTTATATATTCTTGTATGAAGAATATTTTATATGAAGTTGGACTATATGAGGATTACCAAAGTAAATTATATTCTCACCTCTATTAAACCATGTTTTTCACATAATAAAAAATCATTGGATGTCGAATTTATATCAATTTTTTTTGTTAAAATGGTAAGATAATGACAAATTTTTTTGTTGGGTCTTGTTATTGAGATAGTACACCAACTATTAAAATACAAAATTTCTTATAGTAAGGAAAGGGTGTCTTGATAAAAAGTGATAATGAATGATTATGGGATTTGGGATAACTCATAGAAGCTGATAAAATATATCTTATGGATTTTATAAGAAACAAAAATCATTTAATTTATCGATTATGTACTGCAGAGTATATAATGTAGCAAAATCAAGTGGATATGTCTAATGTAGTATTTGATATACTACTTTGAGAATTCTTACCCTATCTAGATTCATTTCTAAATTCCAATAAATTTATTCAAAATTGTGGGAATAGTTTTTTATATAAATTACATTGAAACGATGCTGGTTTCCTCCACATATGATAGAAAGTTTCCTCCTGTGCAATTAGAATTTTCTCTCAAAGTTAAGGAGAACTTTTCATCATAGAGTTGGTTTCTGGATTGCATTAAAGAAAATGTTAGAAAAGATCAAGGGTTTATCCTGATCTCAAATCATCCTCAATAACTCTTTGAGGTAATCAATTTTCAGTGTCTTACATAGAGGCCTACTCATGCTTACCATCAATATAACATTTTTCACTTTTCTAGTAATGTGTGAATGAATTTCTGGAATGAGTGTTTGAATAAGTTAATAATCAATTTGGTGAAGTATTCATCACATATAAAATTTAAATGTATTTTATAGAATTAATAATAAAAAAATGTTTTTTTAATAAAACATATGAACCACAAAAAAATAATATGTTTTAATTATTGTTAGACATTAGAAGAGAAAACCATGATGTTTTTTATTAAACAATGATAATAGAAAATGAGAAAATGTTGATGGAGTAAAATGGAGGCATTCTATATTGCAATATGATGAAAAATATTGTTGAATGCTTTAATTATGTTATCATGTAAATATTAACATTTACTATCATTGTTTTAGTGATTTAATCTTTTAGTTGTTGTGTTGAATGATTTATGGAAAGGGGGAAGAAAGATGAATATTGTCTCCATCATTTTTTACAATATGGCCACATAACATTCAACAAAAAATAGAAAAGATTATTCATGATTCGTATTTATGACTTGTCTAAGAATTTGACCTATAAATAAGGAAATTTAAGGTTACCAATCTCTATCATCCCCTTATAGGATATAGTGGCTATGTAACTATGGATTTAATAAATAAAAATTATTTTCATTGTGCGAAATTTCAGGTACGACTCTATCCTTGTGTGCATGTCGTTACAGCATACTCCCATATTCACTTATTGTTGGAGAAGTTCATTGACCAAGTGTATCATCTTTATAATGTTAGTAACTATTATAGTGGTCATGTGATACCTATTATGGAGTTTCATAATTTTGGAATGTTTCACAGTGCACCAACACCACTACCAAACAAATATAGAGTACACCGAAAATGAAGGTAGATATCGGGTCACATTTAAAATGAAATCGATTTTCCTGGTGAATATTGATCAATATTTAAATTTTGGAAATGTCAAAAGTATTGTCACAACATCAAGCACCATCATACGAGAGATGGACCATCTTAATAATTTTCACCTGTTTTACGTTATTGAACAATTAGTTGTATTTTTGTGGGCCTATTTTATAACAACATGCTTTATTTTTTAATGAAGAAAAATTTTGATTGATTTGATTCATAAATTTCTTCACTGATACATGAAAAAACATATCTAAACTAATGATGATCCTATACATATGAATGAAAACTATTTAGAGAACATATCGGCAGTTGTTCGAAAAATTATCCCTTATTTGTTATGTTTTTTGAAAAACAAAATTTAATAAAAATTTCTAAATGAAAAGAAATTAAAAAATGGAGAATCAATTGATGAGATTGTGACTCTATTTGAATATTATTACTATTTTGATGTAAGTATTTAATGTTGTTAGTTCTATGGTTAGTGATTCATTTTTTGAATATGGGCAGCTATAGAAGACATTGCTTAGATTCTTATGGAAACAGTCCCAACCAGGGTGGTGGTAGCTATGGTGAATTCCATTATCATGATGATTGATTAACGTATGAAAGTGTTTTGGGAACTATATAAATGGTGACTAATATGTTCAACATGTTTTATATAATTTATTATTCATTTTATAATCCTATATCTATATGAAATTATTTCTTTATGATTTATTCATTATAGAATTTTTTTTTTTGAAGGTAAATTTGCTCTTCTAATGTCATTTTGTGCTCAACGTCCAAATTTGTTTTTATATTCTTGGTGAATATTTTTTAGGTATATTTTAATTAAATTTTGATGTGTAAATATAAAAAATAAAAATATATTTTGTAGATGTTGCATACACAATTATGTTTGATTTCAATGCCTTTGAATATTTGGGTGGATCAGGGGTTCTTTTATAGGGACCTTTAGTAAATGGGTTGATTTTACAAACAATGTTATAAATGAGGCCAAAAACTTTCGAATGAAAAAACTATTTTATTATTTTAATCTCAATGGAATGATATAAACATCTCAATATTTTAGAAATTACATGACTTTAAAAGAATTTATTTCATGTGAGTAAGGTTATGAGATAATTATGTATAGTAGTTGACCACAAGATTATTGGGAAACTAACATCCAAATGAATAAATTCATCTCATTTCATTGTTTTGATATCAATTGACTTCTCATTTTTTTCACCGCATTTTATTTGGTGGAACACATCACAAGAATTATTTCTTTTATGTTTCATCAATTTAATGTTTCTAATACCTTCTTATTTTATAAGTATTTTCATGTTACATAGCCCAGATGTCCATTTATTTTATAGAAAATATTATCTCATCTGTTATACTAAAATATCCAGGTTTACATCAATTTTGTTTTGAAAAAGATTTCATATTCACCAATATATATTCATGATTATAGTTCCACTATACAATGTGCTAATGATACATGTATTATTTTAAATATTACTTTATTCCCATTGTCAACATTTTTAAAAAAACTTATGAAATTTTTTCTGCACCCATAAAAAAGAGAAAATCACATTTAGTGACCATATTTTATTAATATTTTATACATATAATGACTTTATATTAATATTATTTATGAAATTGATAAATCCACCATCATATTTATGAATATACATTTTCTGATTTTTTAATATTTTTTTATGATTAGAAACTATTTTCCAAGATCCATGACTTTCCCTATTGGATTATTTGTAAGAGACATCAATAGATATATCCTTATTTTTACCACTAATCCCCTTCTTATATTTCGAGTTACTCTTATTATTCGCATAATTCATTAATAATGTGTAATATATAATTGTAGTATGATTGGATTGATAATAACATCCAATCATTTCCACATGCTCATGATTGGTATTTTTCCATTTCAAATTCTTTATTTCATGTTATCATTTTTTTCATCTTTTATGTTACTCATTTATAATATTAATGTCAATATTTATATTAAATTTATAGAAATTTTTATTTTTCCAACACATGTATTCTTATAGAGGAATAATTTTAAGTACAAGTATATTCCATTAAATTTGAAATCTCATAGATAGGAAATATTCTATCTCAACATGATCTTGTTATTTTTTTCCTTGATCATGAAAATGGATTATTTACTTCTTCATTTTCTTTCAAATAAGTGCTTTCATTCACCTTATATTTTCTATTATTCTTAGCCCCAAAATTACTTCTTTTTTCATACCTCATTGTTTTTGTTATTTTTAGTATAAAAAGAATAAGTAATTTTAAATAGAAAACATTACTCTAGTGATTTTGCAACATTATTAAACAACAAGTCTATCTATACTTGCATTTTATTTTTGATTGTTATAGTCAGTGTTTGTGACTTATAGAAAAAATAAAAATGGTTCTTTGTGTACATGAAAAACTCTTCCCTTGATTTTTAATATTCTCTGAATATCATAATGTAATTTCTGAAAGTAAACATTTATTTCCACATGGAAATATTATATTTATAAAACAACTTATTAATATATTTAAAAAAAATTATTATAAGTATACAAGTTGGATATCATGATTTGATACAATAGAATATAATTGAGACATATAATTTTTGAAAAATATGGTTTAATATTATTCTTCCACATTGACGTTTCATATATTTGGGTTTAAAGAAATATTTTAACACATATAAGTTTTACCTCCATAAAAAACTGCAATACGCCTCAAAATGAAACCCAAATAAGAAATATCGAAAGTCATTTATAGAAATAAATAAATTCTAGAGAAAAAAATATTTTATGTGGTTCAAATGGTAGCCCAAATTTAGAGGGGTAAATGATAGATGATTAAAATTTATGCTATAGTCATAAAACAAATGTTCCCAACATACTATTTAAAGTAGATTCTAGCACATTCAATCCGTAAGACTATCTTCACAGAGAGTGTTCCCACATTGAACCTATCTTCATAGACATCTCTTAATATATTAAAGTAATTCACCACATCAATACCTCTATTTGGTGATTGGTGAGTGATTCTATAAACTCAAAGAGTTTTATTTTACATACCATCCTTGAATATACTTACATATTTTCATTAATGAAAATATTTTAGCAATGAAATATTACATATCCTTAAGAAATACTATTATATAAGTCATTTTCTTCTTAGCACTCCACCTGCATACATTTCAAGTTGTGAATTTATTGTTGTTTTCATCTCACTGATGTTATAGCAACCTAGACATGTAATACATAGATATTATATCATTTTTATGAATATTCATTTTATTACACAAACACACACTAGAATACTGTAATAGTCTAGTGTCTTTTGAAACATGGATACATAGAAAACTGGTCCATTGTTACACCACATAATATTCTAAATTGATCTTCATGACTAAAAACATTCTTAGACATTTCATACATAACACATTTATTTTTATCATGGGTAATGGAAACAGAATAAAGGATGACCTCAGATGATCAAAAAAGGTAAACAAGAGAAACATGTTAGCTTAACATGAACATAAGAGTATGAAATCACGATCAAAACTTTTCAAAACAATACTATGCATATCAATGAACTTAATCGTAACTTATGAAATAAATAATGATATTTTGTAAGACAATTGCCATAAGAGAATCAGAGAACATGGTCCATGAGAGCATAACATATACATAAGATATATACTTGTGAAATATTCTTATGCATTGAAAATATTTTTCCATAATATCCCAAGAAATAACTACAATAGTTGAATGGGTTCAACCTCCTAATCATCATAGTAGTCGAGGTTCATTCCCAAGACAATCGTAAAAGACAAATTCCCTTACTTAATCTTGTTCACTCCCTATTCCTGTCATTTACATCTCATGAGATTTAAATATTTATTGAATGTATTGGAGAGAGATATAGGTCCCACCTGTCTTATACTGAAAAAAAATTATATGTCCCACAAGATCATGAAACATATCACAACCCATGTGATAAAATGGGTTTCATAAGAATTTAACCATAATAACCTATGAATATATGCTTCATAATAATTTTATCTTGGTATAACCTGTGGAAAAAGAAGTAGGATTCATTAAAAAAATCATGTTATAAACATTGAAAGTGAAATGGGTTTCATAAATATATTGATTTAATATAAATTAAAGATAAATAAAAATAATTATAAATTTTTTTAATAGCCTCATCAAAACATACTTATCATATATAGATTATATCATAGATGTAAATTTTATTTTGAAAAATTAAATAACATATTTCTTGAGAAACAATATACATTTCACTTTTAAAAAAATATTATTTTTAAAACAAAAAAAATTTCAAAATAATGTTATTTGAAAATAAACATGAATATTTTTAAAAGATTCTTTATAGTGAAAAATTTTCAAAATGGGGAATGATTTTATTCCTGTTTTACATGTTAAAATAGTGTTTCCTATCACATTTTTGGTAAAAGACAATCAAAAATTCATTGAAAAATGAAATCACAATTCATTTTAAATGATTATTTGAAAAGTAAAAAAATTAGTAAAAATTCATTTTAATAATTATATTATAATATTTGATATTTTTTTAATACATTTATTTTAAATATAGTTTATGACAAAAAAAATTTCTTATAAAAGAGGAAAATAATTTTGGATTTTCGTAAAAACTTTTTCAAAATTATTTTAGGATTAAAGAGTAGAAAAAGAGTACTATTTATTTAGAATATCACCACTAACCATATGAGAAATTTTTTTTTGAGTTTTTGGAGAGGTGGATCATCATATTTTATCATAGGAATCATATTAATAAATAATCCAAATAAATGATGAGATTGTAACATAAAATCATTATCACTTTGGTAACATTGAATTGTAAACACTGTAAAGGAATAACAACAAATTAGACGTAAAATATCACAAGGATGCATAAATTCAACATCTTACAAGTGAATGTGTCTGTATATACACATCATGAAAAAATAGAGTTTCATAACATAAGGTATGTCTCAAAGAAGGAAAATTATGAAAAAAAACCCCTTACATAAATAATCAATATCCATCACACACATTCAAAACACCGGTATAATAAATATAAGTTTATTCTAAATATATTATAGATATATATATAAATATATATCATAAAATATATTATTTTATTATGACATTTTATAATAATTTTATTATCATTTCTTTTCTAATGTTATGTTTCTGGTAATAATTGTTTTGTTTTTCGTATAAGTTTTGTTTTATTATTATTTTTCTATTGATTTTTAATGATTTAAAAATCCCCTAAATAATGTCCATGATATAAATATATTATATACTTATTATATATGTATTTTGGGAACTTAATAATGTTTAGTGATATAAAATGAAATATATCATTCATGGAGACGGTATGTCGTATGTACACATGAACAATGTTTCCATTTTCTAGTCGAATTAAAAGAAAGAACGGTAAATGAGAAATTATTATTCCAGAAGACATTTCATGTTTTATATTTCATATATTTCTATGAAACAAATTATTATTAACTTAAATGTAATTCATGAATGAATAACATCACTTCGTAAGACGGTAGTCTGCTGTACACCTGAGTGACGTTACCACATTCCCACAAAATGGAGAGTATGAAGTTATGTGTGATATAATAAATATATAAATATATTAATATCATATATATCATATATAAATTAAAAATACATCATATTTTCTATCCTACATAGGTGGTAATGGAAAAATAAATTCCATCGGTTCGTGAGTTTGTTGACCCCTATATAGATAAATTATAATTTTGTAACACATTTGATTGAAGTGGAGATAGTTGTAGGTCATGAAAATAACAAAACCAGATATATATATATATAAGATACTCATGTAATAATTTCATAATTATATTATAAAAATTAAATTAGAAGAAGGAATAAATAAAAAATGCTTGTTGATTAATGCTACCTCCTTTTCTAGAAACCTCTTAAATTTACATCCAAATCCATATGAGGATGGATTTATATTCATAATTTGGATTTCAGGATGAGAGGTTGGATTTTTGGAAGTTATTTGGGATGATATTTACAAAAACAAAATAGTTTTATGGAATGAAAAACATATGTGAGGGGTGACCTTTTATATGTCTAGTAAGTGACTCCAATGTAATTTTTTAAAAGAAAAAGATATAACCAAATTTTTATATTTACAAGTGGTTAAAAAATGAATAATTATATATAATAAAAGTGATAATGTCAAAATATGGTCATCCAATGAGTTTTGGAAATGTTTTGGTTTATTGTTTAACTGTTATCATTTTATTTTAACCACCAGGTGGACCCATTTTTACCTTAACTCTGGTAAATTATTGTTACACATTTATATAATCTTTATAAAAAAATTAATTTTAAGTAATTATATAATTTAAGTTATGAATATTATAAATATGAAATCCATTTTTTCATATTCCATTCTTATAAGTGAAAAAACATACATTAAAATTAATCTCATAGATGTTACTAGAAAGCAATTTTGTAAATATCTAGAAGAAAATAACATTTAATTAATAACATTAGTGTTGAACACATCCATAGAAAATATCAATGCAGTAATATCATGGATAACAATAACTGAATTTACAATGAAGGAAATTGTAAATGTTTGAACTCATGATCTCCAAAATCATGATATAATTACCGTAATGGATTCATACCAAGAAATTTTAATCGATTGGTAGGCATACCATAAAATTCATTTAATAAAGCTATCCAACTGATTTTTCTCATGAGATCTATTGATAAATCAAGATTCTATTTATATCCAATAACCACACGTTATTGAATGACAAATGTATTTTTTGTATATCGAATGATAATGTTAAAAAACAGTCTTTATTAAAATAATATCCTTATTTAAGAATTAATGTGAAATTTCATGATTTTCCAGTCTCAATAAAATAACTTCAATGGTAAAACACAATATGTTCAAAATGTATATAGTTTAGGAAATATGCATATCAATGATAAAAATAATATGGATATGATCAGTGAAAATATATCATAATAAATTGAATATTTAAAAAAATTATTAGTGAACAAAAAAATGATTCAAAATATCAAAAATGACAATTAATTAATTTGAAAAGTATGTTTTGTAATAAAATCAGTTCTATTAGAGAATAAAATAAAATAAAATAAAATATTTTATAATATGTTTTATTTAATATGTATTAATTCTAAAACCATATAAGACTTATAAAAAAGATAAATAAAATAAAATAGTTATAATAATGTTGAAATCCATTAATGTCATATATGTCAGAAAGAAACATTCCTTTTGAATTTTTCTAATGATAATAAAAATAATGTCTTTGCAAAAATAAGATCATCTTTTCTTTTAAACGTTAATTTACTCGAGTCATATTCTAAAGAGAGTAAAAGATGGAATAAAACATGGGAACTACATATATATCCATATGATACGAAAATATATGAATTTTATGATTGATAAATTATAATAATCCTTCAATTAAAATAAGTGCAATCTCAAAAAAATGATATTGTCATATAAATTCTTACGTCTTTAATAACTTTTAAAATGAAACACCTTAAATGAGTAAAAATTATTTTAATGTTTAATCATCATGAATAAATATATATTCATGTTAAATAATATAAAGGGGTAGTATATAAACCACATATATATAAATAGGTGTATAATACAAAATATGTCTCAATGGATTTGAAATTGAGATAATATCCCATACCTAAAGTTTGACCTGCCTCATAAGTAGTTTTATTCACTTGTATAATAAAATTATATTTAATATATTTACATAGATGAACCATATACATATATATAAGATCATATGATATCTAATTATAACATCTTATAACCAATTTTTTAATAATTGTTTGTTATTATAATTGTTTCTGGTGTTAACTGCTCTATTTTTCATATATGTTTTGATTCATCAGGTATGATACTTAAATATTGATCATGATTAAATCATATTAAAAAATATAAACATTATATGACCATCATAAAATTTAATTATATAAATATTTAAAAAATATATGAGAAACTAACATGAATAATGAATCACATCGCTTGGTGGAGATGGTAGGTTGTATATACGCAATAGTGATGCTATCATTGTTTTTAGGGTGAAAGGGTAAGGAATTAGATGATATATTTTACATAAAATATTATAATTATTTCATAATTTAAATATATATATTCATTACCTCTATCTTTATAACAAGCTATGTGAGGTACTAATGAAAAAATACATTGCTTCGTGAGGTGGTAGTCTTCCACACAGAGAAGAAGTAGATTTATTTCTCATTTGATTGAGAAAGAGATGGATAATTATTATGAAAGTAACATAATACCAAATAAATATATTATTTTTATTATTTTTATTATATTTTAATGGTTAGGACATAATTTATGATAGTAAAAGAATAAAAAAAATTAAAGTGTTCAGTGAACTTAAGTACATTTTCATTAAAAGAGCTCCTTTATATCTCTTATGAAGGGACTTATGGTTTGTATTTTGGGAAGATAATAACCCATAGAACATGCATAATGATGTTTAAAATAGCCTTATAATGTTTTTTTAGCTATGTGACTCTATGTGACATGTATAATAGAGGATATGTGGTTCTTTTTTATAGTGAACGAAAGGACACAAATTGAATTAACGAATGGAAAGAGATTAAATAAATTCATTTTCATGTGAATGTGAAACCATGTGGCCTGAGTTTTGAATCTAATTCTGTAAATGGTTTAAACACCTTAATGAAATAAAATTTTTATAGGTTTAAGTTATATTTTAGTTTTACCCCTTCATTTAACAATTTTAACCCAAACTACAATAACAATTTTTTAAATACTAAATAATTATAATTTTACTTATAAGCTATATTTTTTCTCAAAAATGGACATGGAAGGAATTATTTTTCCATTTATAATCATACATTTAATATTTCACTATTTATATGATTTTAAAATAATTTAATTAACTATAATTTAACAAAAAATACTATTACTGTCGTTTCATAAACAATTCACAAAATTAGACATTAAAGACATAAAGAAAAATATTTAATTTAAATATAATACATTTCAGCATTAGAATTAAATTATTATTAACTATAAAATTCTTCTCGAACCATAATCGGGTTTATATACATTACTTTTCTTATATTCATAGTATTTTACAATGATTTTTTCAATTTCTTGGAAAAACAATTTTTCAATATTGTATACACATTTAAGGGAATTACATATTAAATAATAAATAGAATTTAATTACCATAAAAATATTTCTATAATAACAAAACTAACATTAAAATCTATTCAAAACATATTTTTATCCCTATGTTAACTTATAATATAAATTAAAAGGCAAGAGAGTAGCATATTGTATTTTCCTTTTCATAAAATAATTCAAACATCATTATCAAATTAAAAGGGAAGAAAATTTCTATATATTCATGTAAGGATGAATATAGATTGATTAATTTCCTCAAATTAAATAAATTAATGTTTTATATAGATTTTTAATGCCTTATCATATTATTTTGACCTTAATGACATGATTTACCATTTTCAATGCGATAAATTTAAAGAAAAAACTATTTAGAATGACTAAAAATGAAATTTAAAAATTTAAAAATTTTCAATAAAATCAATGAAAATATGGAATATACTTCTCCAGATTTAATTTTTTTAAGTGTATGAAATTAATTTTATAATTTACTCACAAAATTCATTGTAAAATAGTTTAAAAATATCTTCTTTTAAGCTTAAAAATTAACATATACATAATATATAAAATACTAATCCTAATAGAATTAATTTGATTGTTACAAATAAAATATATCTTATGTTCATTTAATAACAATTTCAAAATATATTGAGACATTTAAATTACTTTATTTAATGAAATGAAATAATTTTTTAAAAAAATTAGTATTTTTAGTATTTATAGAAAAAACATTTTAGAAAAAAACCAAACAATAATTAAGGGCTAATATGGATGTATTGATTTCAGATATTATACATCTATTAGATTATAATATTTCAACAGTTTTTTGGGGTTCTTTTAAAATTTATGTTTCATGTAATGCATAGAATCCATGAAATTCAATTTATTTCAAGTGATAGAGATAATAAAAATATGGGGTGTTACATTCTACCCCCTTATAATAATTTCAAACTTTAAATTCCATCACATAGATATAAAAAACTTGTGACACGATAGCCTTATCAAATCCATCAATTCCCACATATATTCCATATATTTATGTTTTTGATACAAAACATTGACCAGATGAGTAGTCCTCTTTTATAGAACATTCCCTCTATGATCCAGAATCTCCACTAATTGTTCCTCATAACATAAATAATTCTATATTAGTACAAATTTTGAGTTTCATACATGTGAATTATCGTGTATCTAGTTCCAAAAGGGAGATACCTAGATCCCATAATGCACTTGATCATGATTCTATGGAACCACCATGTGATAAAATACCATATTTATTTGATAAATAAATCCTACAAGACCAATCAATATTGGCCACAACATTCCCTTATCCCCAAATAGCACAATATTATTCCATGGAGGTATTCATAAGAATACATTATCACCAAATTTGAATAATGAAGCTCACTGATTATTTTCAAATTAACATTTTTATCAACTCTACGATTCCCTTATCTGTTGTTGAATGGATTTGACCTTCTATGTCATTTCTATAGAATGTTAATGCCCTGATAGATTCTCTCTCTATCATTTTCCCAACACATTGGTGTTCTGCACATCATTCCGTATAAGGATTCATAAATATCCAACTAAATAGTTGATTTAATGCTATTGTTGTATGAAAATTATACTATAGAACAGTTTTAATCACAAAACCCATTGACATATATTAATAAATACCATAACATTTCATCAAGAATTATAATTGTACTTTTTGACTTACTATCTATCAAAAGATGACACATAGTACTAAAAAAACACTGTATCTAGATCCTACTGAACTTTTTTGCAAAACATTGAGGTAAATATTAAATCTTGATCATATAATAGTGGGAGTGGTAATATATGAAATAAGATAACTTCCCGAATTTATAACTAAGTAATATGATCATGATATAAGAAAGATATAAAATCAATAATACGCCCCAATTTTGTAAGGTGATCGACTATGAACCAAATAACATTTTTACACTTTATATATTTTGGGTAGAACACCAAGGAAATCCTCGATAATGTTTTCCCATTACCATTCTATTATCAATAATAGTTGTAACATCCCCTTATACATATGTATAGAAACCATATTTTGATAACAAAATAGGAATCAAGATACATACTATGAAATATCTATTTTCATGTTATCCCTCTAGAAATATTTCTTCAGATATATCAACATAATTATAATTTTAGGATGAATAGATAATGATTAATTATGGGATTCATCAAACCTCTCCTTCTTCATGTTTGGTATAGAAAGAAAACATAGTCGGTTTTTAAACCTTATCATTATAGTTTTATCATGGTTGAAAGGAAGAACATTTCCAACCTTCTACAATAATTCAATATTTCCAAACTGTGATTTATTTATCATTTCATGGATATATTGTTGAATATTCATTTGAGAAAGATAATATATGTTGTTATTCTCCAGGATTTCAAGATCTATATTTTGTAAAACATTAAACGGTTAATCTATTTCCATCCACATCATGGATAAACTAGCATGCCATTTTTTACTCAGAGAATCAACCACCTTGTTTTCCATCCCTATGTGGTAATGTAGTAAGAATTGATAATATCTGATCAACTCCAGCCATCTTCTCTAGAACATGTTAAACTCCATATTTGTAAATATATACATTAATATTTTTCAGTCACCATATATATATATATCAAACCATTAAATATATATATAATTCCTCCATATCTTGAATGAAAAAATTACCATTTCATGTTCCAAATCACGATTCAAGTTATTTTCTAATGATTTTTCTATTTGTTAGAAGAATAATATATGGTCATATAATTTTACACGAGGATGAATACCACACCATTATTTGATGCATCACAATATATCTGAAAACCTTCTACACAACTAGGTATTGTAATCACCAAATATCTGACCAAACCTCTCTTTAGTCCATTAGAATTTATTGAAAATTATATTTTCCATAAGAACAGGACTCCGTTCTAGGTCAACATGATGAGTGTATAAGAGTGTCATGAGAAATATCTAAAAAATGTTTTGCAGTATCCAACCATTCCATTAATACTATAGATATCAGTTATCTTGGTCGGTTAGGCCATTACACAACATCTTCTTTCATTGAAGGATCCATCGATATACCCCCACATGAAATTATATGACCTAATAATTATACTTTTTTGCAGAGAAAATTCACACTTGATAAATTTGGCATATAAATTTTTATTCTATAGGATCATATAATGAATACTAAAATGTTCTTCATGAAAATACTTTCTCATCAAATATATATGACTATAATTTATAAGTACATCCAAAAATAGATCATGGTAATCACTAAAGACGATATTAATTAAATCCAACATGATATAGACAGAATTCGTAAGTCCAAATTTCATTACTGTAAATTCTTAATGTATATACCTCATTCAAAAGAATTCATTGAGTACGTCCTCCTCCATAAGCCTTATCTAAGGATATTTAGATCAAAGATAAATCCTACAAAAATATTTGGGTCTGTATAATTGATCAACTAGATCATTGATATAGGGTAGATGATACTTGTTATTAATAGTGATTGATTAATTTCTCTATAATCAATGCAATGATGTATTATCTCATATTTATTCTTAATTAAAAGAAAATTTTCAACCAATAGTGATGCACTAGGATAAATGAATCCCATAATTATATTTACCTATAGTTTCTTCTTTATGTCCATTAACATAATGAGGTCCACCATATATAGAGTCTTTAAAATTGGTGTAACAACATATATGAGTTCTGTTGATAACTCATCATCACCATTCAATGTAATATTAGATAACTCTCCTTGATATACATCAATAAACTCCATTAAAATAGGTGTATCTTCAATGTTGACTTCCACCCCAACCATCATATATAAATATCCCTCTTGAATTGAAAGTAAAACCCATATGTTGGAAGTAATTTCCATTAAGAGTTTAGGTTCATCATCACACTGATATACTATTATATTTTGTTTCAAAATATAAAATGTACCTTAAATTCTAGGGAATTTGGTATTAGATCAATATTGATAGATCCAATTAGTGAAAATAATTACACCATATTCATCTTCAGGATGGGTAAAAATATTTTAAAGAAAAATATCCCCATAAAAATTTATCATATGGGAGTTGTAGAGATGTGATGTGATCATCGTACCATTATTATTTTTCACTAAAAACTCAAAATATATTCCCTGAGGTGGTTATGTGATAAACTTATAATATTATAGTTATAATATAGTGGTCAAAACCCATATAAATTAAAAAAAATCACTTATAGAGTTTATGATAAGTGTACCATTCACCATATTGTTCGAAACATCCACATCAGCTGTAATAATTCCATATTCTTGGCCTTATCCGATTGTATTCATTTTTGGTATTTTCTTTGGAACATGGGAATTTTTTTGAAAAATGCATCAATTATTTACATTCAAAAAAATAGATTATTGTGGTATCTTTCTTTTCCTTATATATATTAACTATATGAACCTAATCTCTATACTTTTCAAAAACAAAAATCATATTCATGAATTTTATTGAATTTTTAATTCCACATTTTTTATATGAGGAAAATTGCTTCATTCCATTATTCTGCATTGTAATTTTCCATTTTCAATGTTATAATCAACCTCTTATTCTATTGATTTCCATTAAAAATGTAAGATTTATAAAATTATTTATCTCACTTAATGTCCTTTAATATCATATCATCACATATTGAAAATTTAGGAAAAAATATCCCCCATCAGATTCTCAGATTAAGTAGCTCAATTAAATTGTAAACATTTCATTCCGAATTAGGAATAAATTTTGAAAAATTCTTGGATAATCATATGATGTTATACTTATACTACGCCACAACCTCTTCTTATTTCTTACTTAAATTGTGTAAATTATTCACCATTCTGTTTCATTGTTCTAGAGAAATGTATTTCTCGAAGAATATCAAATTTAAATGTCTCTATTCCATGATTTCTATTTTATAAAATACATTAGTGTTATGGATCAATGTTAACCATTGATCTTAATCTCCATTCAAACAATACACTTCCAAAATAACATTTCCACTTTTATCACATCCAAAATCCATGGATATCTTTTTGAGGGACATAATGTGTTGATCAATTACTAGTGGATTAAAAATTACATGAAAATATTGAGGCTTATATCATTTCAAGTGATCCAATACAGGTGAATCAGACTTGGGAACATCATATTTCTCGATACATTCAAAGTTATACTTCATAACTGGAGACACCTTACCTAAAATGGACATGATCTTCTCAGATACCATACTATCTATATTTGATTTCCCAATAGGTTAATCCTTATATTGTCTATGGGTGTTGATTCCCATTCTTCAATTAGCCTCTATCACAAAATAGTGACAAAAACTATGTTAACTAATAATAATCATGAATATTAATCTATAAAATAGAAATCCATATAATAGTAAAACATCTCTAATACAATAAGGGTTTTCTTTATTCTCAAGATAGTTATATTAATTCAAAATATATTTATCAAGGTTTCTATTAATGTTCCATTGATACCAACTATAAAAACCCAAACTCTAGTAACATTGAGCTAATGTATAGATTATTAAATTGGAAAATGATATACGGGATCACCTTTCTAGTGATTGATCAATTTAGTAGTCTTGAATAACCTAATACATACAAGGTTCCCATATTACATTTTAAAAATACAAAATACCTAAGAAACATTATCTCATCCTTGATATTATTAATTGTATCCTTTTTCATATCCTAGGGAAAGGAACGAAAATAATGGATGAGATTAAAGGCTCGGTAAAAGTTACATACAACATAATCTATCCAGAGTAAATAAAAAATAATCATCATGATAAGGTCAATATCTTAACACACCTAACATTTAATTAATAAGTTGATTATGAAATGCATCAATGGATAATATCAAAATAATAACATCATTGATAATAATAACTTATTTATCAGTGAAGTAAATTCTTAATATTGGAAATCATGATCTTATATATCATGATGTATTCACCACTAAGGAATTGTGGCAATATAGTTCAATTGATTGTAAGAATACACCCAAAAAAATATAATAAGGACAACCAATTGAGGTGTATTGAGAAACCTATTTATTCAATGACATTTTATCTATAATTTTTCCACATCCAGTTCTACATTTCCAATAAATTCCTAACATATTGAATGTTTAGTTAATTTATAAAAAATATACCTTTTCAAAAACATTATTGGTTGAGTAAAAAATATGAAAGGTCAATATTTTCCTCATCCAATTAACTGACTTTAATAAAAAAAACCCATATGTAGAAATGGTATAAGGTTTAGAATGTAATCATATCCATGATACAAAAAATATCGATATGTATGATGAAAATGATCATAAGAAAGTGAACATTTCTATAGAATTTTAATAATTATAAAATAAATCACGAGATGAGAGATTTAAATCAAGTCATAGAAAATATAATTTTTAATATAATCAAGTCTCTTAGATAATAGATGAAAATAAAAGGGAAACATTTTAATAAAATTTTCATTGAAGAGTTTTATTTATAAACCATTTAAAACATTTTGATGAAAATAAATAGCATAAAACTATTTGGGTTATAAGAAAACCCATTAATGTCATATATGATAAAAGATACATTATTTGGTCTTTTTGTGTATAAATTCAAAAATAACCATTTTGGTAAAAATTTTATATTCTCAATTAATACATTATAAAATGTTAATTATAAATGAAAATTTCCTTAATAAATAATTTTATAAAATAAAAATGACCTTTTTAAAATAATTTAGAAAATTATGATCATCGAAGAAAATAATACCCAATAAATATAGAAATAAGAACATATTTTCTTTTAAAAACTTATTTGATAGATTCAAGTGATAAGGGGGGAAAGGATCGAAAAAAACATTATAAATACTTAGATATTCATAGGATAAAAAATATATGTATTTTATGAAGGATAGATTATAAATTTCCATAATTACAATGAGATCTATCCAAAAAAAATTATCTCCTCTTAAGGGACCTAGGGGTAGGATTTTGGGAATACTATCACCTATATAATAGAGTGACATATTGTTCTTGTAATACATTTAAATATATTAAGTAAAATTTTTAGATCCATGCATTGAGATGATATGAGGTTCTATGTCTCAATGAAATTGCAATTGATATTATAATAATATTAGATATATTAATATCACACAAATTCATTCTGTCAAAAAATGGGTTGTATCAGGAATAATGGATCATATTAGAAATCTATTATTATATTTGAATCCAGTATATGTGGTTTACCCTACATGCATACTAAGGTTGATTAAAACATGGTGTATGGTGGATGCAGATGTGGGTATGTGTGTTTATGAAAATTAAATAAAAAAATATTTATTTGTTTAATTATATGATCTGATTGATATAATATTTAGAAAAAATATTATAAAAAATCACTAGGGTTTGCTTCATAACATTGGGAGGATTTGAGAGGAGGTTCAGAGTTTTCGTCATTAGGGAATCACATCGGATGATGAACAACAACAAGGTCGAGGTGTATTGATACACAATAAACACAATGGGAGTTCTCCATCATTGGTGAATGTGTTTATAACCAAATATTGATACATAATTGTGGCAGGTATCATAAATTGTTTTTTACCCCCTTAATTAAAATATTGAACATTGATTTTATTAGATGTCTTTGATTTATGATTTCAATAACCATTCGCATGATCATGTTAATGAATTAATTTGTTTTATTTAATTAATTATTTTATTGTATGATATCACCTTGAAATCCCTACTTTGTAATAGTTAAATTTAAATTCTTGGAAAATAATTGGTATCAAATTTTTATATTATTTTTTCACCCTTGGTATTTATGTTCTTCACATTTATCCTATGGGGTTATGATTAAACATTCCCAAGTTGGAATTGAGCATGATCAAACCCTGTATTCAAGATAGTTGTTTTAATGATGATTGGGAGAGGGATTTGTGGATTCATTAGATACCAAATGTGGAAGGGGTGATTATTTTTTAGGATCTATAACTCGGGGTTATGATAGGTGATGAGATGCGTGTTAGAGATATTCACACAGATAGACTGTTTTTGGATTCCAACCACCAGTGGGATGAATTTGATGTCCAGAGGTGTTTCAAACCAGTCTCGAGTGGTCAAATAGAGGTGAAAGAAACATCAAAGGTGGATCTATAGATTCATGTGAAAGATATTTACCTTCTGCATAAAACGAGATGACTGGGTCTGTAGTCTAATAGTGTCATCTTGTGTAGCACCCCCTATATGTGACGCTAGTGTTTTAAGAGGAGATAAGGATTGACCACAATGTGGATCATTCCACATGCCATTTAACCCATCCCTAGTGGCTAAACCTAATTATATTATCACACATGTTAGACCCCATGAGATAGGAAAAACTATGTACTCATGGAGAACACTGGTAAGGGTTGGTACCTAGGCACAACCAAGTAAAAAATCAGGTACAAAGGCACAAATCAATGTTCATGGGTATGGATTTTTGAGACACACCATGTGGTCCACGTACAGACCATTTATGATGATATGGACACCAAGATATGTATATAGGGGGACAAAAATATTTATCAGAGTTGGGATCCAAGACTTATAGAACCCATAGACGTCATGTACTCCTATGTGAATCTTCTACCTCTTGTATCTCATTAATTTATAATTATATTTTAGTTTGTGAGTAGTCATTATTGTTTTGTTTTCCATATAGAACTTGATTGTAGTGTTCTTTGTGGCTTTCAAGATATGGTGTGGGATGTTATAAGTGTGACACCTATTCAAGAGAAAATTGAGGATGGCAGTGATCAGGAAGGATCATCAGTGACAAGTTAGGTTCGACAACCACCCTTTCATTAAAGGGTATGGTTCACCTATAACACATCATGCTTTGAGTGTCACCCTATATGTTAATAGGGATAGGGACCTCAATATTCTGAGTGGAACCCCCTGACAGACCATGGATTGGCTCTTCTCTACACTATGTGGAATCCCCCCTAGTGGAGTAGGGTGTGGGTCCTCTATGTATATTCTGAGTGACACACCACTTGACAGACTACATAAATGTTCCTATATCTATCATCTGAGCAGAACCCCTTTATATAGAAAGCCATGATACCTTTATACCTGCGGTGGAACCCCCTATAGATTTTTGTGTTGGTCCTCTATTAATCCTCTGACTGGAACACCTTAATAGAATAGAGCATGTTTCCTCTACACATTATATTTCACCCTTGGTAGACAAGGGCATGAGTCCCCATAAATTTTATGATTGTAACCATCATGAGAAACAAGGGAGTGGTCCATCTATACACTGAGTTCCCCCTAATGAACTAAGGAAATGGTTATCTATATTTTTTTAGTCCCCCCCCCCTCGACAAACCTGATAGAGTTTCATTTACCTTTATCTACTTATTGGAACACCCTATTGTGTTTGGGAATAGGTCCCCCCTTCATTGAGTGGAACATCCCGACCAAACAAAGGAATGACTCCTCTACCTTCTGAGTGAAACTCCCCCTTTGATGGACTAGGGAATGAGTCTTCTACTTTTTGAGTGGCACCCCCATATGAACTATGGAATGAGTCCTATTCATACATAGTGGAATCTGCATGATGAACTAGGGTATGTGTCTTATACATATATGCCATGTGAAACCCCTACCATTATATGGAGTGGTTTATCTATATTTTTTTTGTTATTCTATTATCATACCATGGAATGGGCCTTCTACCTATTGAGTGGAACCTCTAGAAACATTAGGGTGTGGGACCTCTACATGGAGGTTTTTCCCCATCAAATGTTCATCAATGTGGCGAGGTGTGGGTCTTCAACATTTTTTTCTCACATAAACATGCAAGATGTTGGGCATCAATGGTGATCACTTTTTAGAGCTATCAGCATACTCAATATTCTTATCTAGGCTGTGGGGATTGGGATCCAATTTCTCTCTCATATGGGATTATTTTTTTTATATTTACATGTTTATGTAAATTATATCAATTTCTAAATAACATTCCTTGGTTGGGTTGATATGACTACTTATATCATGTTTTTTATTTCATATTATTTAGTTTTAAGTGAATCCGACTGGGTATGTATATATTCAAACATGATGGTTCTTTTTCCACACGTGTCATTTCATTTCAATATGATTAAAATATTGGCAGTGATTTCAAAGGAGCATAGGGATACTCAAGTGTATCGACCATGTATAGTGGTCAAATTTAGATATGAGGAGCCAGACTCAAAAATCTATTTTATATTCCAGTTGTATTGAGGATTGGAAATATTTTTGGGTGAGGATGTACTTTTTCTATTATATTTCAATTTACACTAGAACATTATTTTTTATTCTATATATGTAATTAAATTCATGTACTTTGTTATATATTTTACCATGTTTTATTTTTATTCCTATATACATGTTTATGGAGATGGTTTGGTGCTTGTGTAAAAGTAAATTAATAGAATTCATCCCATTTTTTAATAGATCCAAGACTCTGGAGGTGGGATTTGGGTTGCGGTGGCCCTATCTCCTTTCGACCAAAGTGAGACCGACTAGGTTGGGTTGTTATAGAGTGGTATCAGAGCACGTTTTTCCTTGACCAATAGTTGGAGCTCGACCATTGGTGTGGATTGGTATTGTACTTAGTGTAACCATGTAGAAGTGTATTGAGTAAAAAAAATTTATCCTGGGAACACAATGTTGAAGAAGTGAATTAAAAATCTATAAAAAATTACTTTAGATACCCACATTTCGACTTAAAAACCAAATAATTAGTTATAGGAGAAATGGTTTTGGAATCATATAGGATTGAGTCCTTTGAATATTATTCTTGAGTCATCTCCATAGACATTCACTTCGACTATGGGCCCTCTTGAAAAATTTCAGGAAATATCTCTAAAGATAGTCATCTATGATATAGATACAATGTCATGATGATGTCTAATTTAGACATGGGGCCTTAGTTCAGGTACCCACCCATAGTGCGACTTCTCCAAGGGGACTCGAGCAGTGCTACCACCTATTGACTAGCACATGAAACCTTTAGTGGATTAGATGGATGATCATTCACATGTGGATAATTTGATGGATCTATATTTACAAGATTATTATAATTGAAGGATTAACATATTATGTGAGTTTTGGTGATGGATATCCCTATGGTTTTGAGATGATATAGGCCTCCATGTTGTATAAGTTTGACTTAGGGAATCGTTATACTTTTCTAACTTATATAGACAGTGAATAACTAGATGATTGTGATGGTGATTGATATTATATGTGGTGTATTTCTTAGTTATGGAGGTACCAAAATATGACAAATCTATATTAAGTGCACATTGCATGTTTTTGAGATACAGATATCACAATATTATTTTTTTTCTAGACTCCCTACCTAGGTAGTAGAGGGATGGAATAAGAATGTGGAGTGGATGTTCCTCATGGATAAGACCCCTATTATTTTGGTCATTGTGTTGAGACTTCCCTAGCATGAAGAAGGTAATTGGTAGAGCCAATTATTGGTGATATTTTATGTTGATTTATACATTTAAAGAAGAGTGACACTTCTCCCACTGAGAAAAATTTATGTGACGTGATCAAAAACTAGACGAGTACGTCAGAGCCTCCCAAAGATAAAAATTTAAAGATATAGGGGATGGCTTCCTTTGAATTGTTTATGGAAATCAGATTGGTATGACGAGGTGTCTAAGTAGGATCTATTTGTAGTGAACATGCAAGAATGTGAATATTTGAACATCACACAGTAGGGGCTTGTAGATTAGGGCTTGAGTATAGTTTGATGTATTCCATATGTCTTTACGGTCACAAAAGTAGTTTTGTCATATAGTCATGATCCACATATACTAGAGAATATAACCTATTCAAGACATGGTGGTACTAATAGACCATTTCACAAAACCCTTGTGATGGGGGATCCTGTAGAGAGGATCGATGATCACACAATTCAATGCATGGTGTGAATTAACCCGGAAGGGATAGAGAGCCTCACACGAAATCAATCTATTGTGGCTGTGGGAGCCTACGAGGATTTCCTTAGTATGTGATGGTTATTTGCTGTCCTTGTTCATATGATTCCTACTAGTTAGTGTAGTATTGCTTCTGGTTAGGTGGTATGGATTCTTCCTTATTTGATAATATGTGATCCCCATATAGAGAAGGATGTGATCACTCACAGAAGGTTAATAATGATCATTATTTTTTTGGTAGTTTTACCGTTGGAGTAGTAAATGATTTGGGGAACTTTTTTCCAGTGATAGTGTAGGAGTTTGAGGTCATACATCTTGAAGATGTTTTTGGTTTACTTTTCGATAAAGGGTATGGTTTCTACATGAGCTCACACCAGGGATTCCATGATATCTATGCTATCATATTACATGATATCATGTAGTTGTGGGAGATGTAGGTGCAGTTTGATGAGTTGAAATAGTGGGGAATTTCTTTAGAACCATTTTGTTTTCCTAGTCATCATTGGGTTGTTCACCTAGATGTGGATTAGAACTTCTGGTCGGGTGTGGATTGGTATCACCTGAGTAAGATGACTATTTTGGGAAGAGAATACACCCCTGAGAATCGATGAAATATTCACGTAATATTTGGAGACAAAGTGGATCTTACTATTTGACCTCAGGATGAGTTATCACAACCTCCATGATTGAGTGGTGGATATGATGATCAGGGATTACTAGAGATATCATACTTTCATTGAGTAATTATTAATCCCTTTCAGCTTGTTGTTTGTCCCAACTGAGTTCAAAAGACTTATGATCTTGATCTTTAAACCCTTCATGGTTTTGTATGTTGAAGTATTCTGTGAGGGAACCCTAAACCATGGATTCTAAGTTGGATATTGTGAGACACTAAAGGATAGTGCTAGACATGCTCTAAGAGTGCTAGTTTAATGAACCCTATCATGGTTTCAGTTCAATATTCAATTGAATATTTCACGGGAAATGTCTTCCTCGACATGGGAGAGAAATAAAAAACTAAATAGGTTGAAAGAAAAATGATATTGAGTGCCACCTATTGAATTTCTATGGAATTACATTCTCAAAAAAAAGTTTTACATCGTCATTTATCAAGTCAGGTGATAGAGAAGATAACCTCTTTTTAGTGTACCCTATTGGGTGATGATGGTGAAAGATACATCCTGTTGATGTCAGTTACACAAAAAATTATTTAAGAGGTTTGGGAGGCATGAAATTGGGATATTGTAAGGGAGATCTTGTGTGACAAGATATACACAGTATACATTCCTAATGGATTCCTTGAAGGTGGGTTGTATAACATCACTTCTTAGGGATTGTTGGTGGAATCAGTCGTGATTTAGGAAAGTGGTTAATAGGAGATTGTTTTCCATTAGTAGTAAAACAAGGAGAATGGGATTTTACTAAGATCATTTGGATTCAGGTTTGGTGGTCAGGGATGTTGTGGCTTGTTTCTAAGATTAACTCTCGACATCTCACATTCTTATAGGTGGAGAACAAGGTGATGATTGGAAGTGGGAAATTTTATGGTTTTTTTTTGTTCACATGATATGGATTAAATGTTTTATTAGAGGTAATGATGGTACTTGAGTGATTTTAGACTGGATCACCAGGTCTGACCACATCCTACCCATCCAAGAGACAACATTTTAGTGATTTATAGATGCATTTTCATGTAGGAGGTAGTCCATCACAATGCAATTACTCTGATGATCATTTCAACCCTGATGCTCACATCGCATCATGATAATGTAGTGGATGAAGGAGTTCATTGGGACTCATAAATGATTGAGCCTAATGTTTCTACCCCAAATAGATGGCTATAGAGAGTGGGCTGTTAAGGTACATCGTAACCTGATTCATGATTGGATTTTATTTTTGGGCAATATTTAAGGGATCTCCAATCATCAGTGGAGTATGTATCATAGAAATTATCACTCCACCATAAAAATACCTCCATTTGAGGCCATGAATGGGATACCTTACAAGTCACCACTTTACAGGTTTGAGCTATGGGGATTCATCACTTTTAGGAATATGGTTACTGCTAGTGATGGCTGTGAAAGGGGTGTATTTCAACCATTTCCAGATAAGGTCTTCACAGAAAATGTCCAGAGATCATTGTTGACAGAGGAAAGTGGAGTTTGGAGTTCGATGAGGAGATAATAATATCTAAAATATCTCTCTATGTTTAGGATCACAAGAATTTGGTTTAGATGAGTAGCTATCTATAAGGATTGAAAGGACTTTTCCAGTTACGACATTAGGTTGTAGAGGATTTGTACCACTTGACCATGTGATTGAAGTGGGATTGGTTTCTATGTTTTTTTATTTTTCACAACCGAGGAGACATGTTCATGATTCATTAAATTTTTTTTGACCTGGATGAACTAGGAATGAGTTTTGGACCATCCTTTCAAGGTTTCTGGGGGAAGGTTGCGATATTTCATAGGAAGACCCATCATGAGCATGATCATTCCCCTGTTGATTATTGGTAGATAGAATGAGATTATGCTGGAGAGCAAGATGCTGGTTCAGTATACCCACCCTTTTGTTTAGTTTCTTCTTTTTAGGGATGAAAATACTCGAATACAGGAATAATAATTCGACATTATTATTTCCTTTTAATTTTTTGAAACATATTATGAGCTATTTTTTGATCGATGTGCTGATATGATGTGTAAATATGAGGCCTTGTTGATATCATAATTGATATTATAATAATATAAAAATATTAATACCACATATGTGCAGTTTTTTAGAATAAATGGGATATCTCATGAACTGATCTTTAGATTGGAAATCTGAGACCATATTGGAATCTGGTATGTGATATTTACCCTATGTGAAACCTAATTTTGGTCGGCATAGAATGCTTGGTAGAGGAAGCCATGGGAAGGTGAATTTAATTAAAATAAATAAAAAATTATTTATTGGTTTTGTTAAATTTCCTCATTAAAATTCACTTTAAATACCATATTATAACAGACCTCCAGTGTTAGACACATTACCTTGTGAATATTTGAGAGGTGTTACAGAGCGTTATTTTGGGAATTTAATCGCCAGAAAAACAATGGTGGATCGAGGAGAATCAAGACTCACCAACTATTGCTGGACTTTTCCATCACCGAAGAACATGTTCATCACCAATAATCAATTCATAATATAGGAAATACTCCTCAATTTATATTTCTGTCCACTTTTAAAATACTAAGAATTGATTTTATCCAATGTATTTGATCTTTGGCATATTTAACCCTTCATATGTTCCTGTGGGTGATTTAATTTTTCTAATTAATTATTTTATGCCCTGATCTCACCTAGAAATCCCCACTTTAAAATCATTGGCCATGAATTATTTCCCAATGATGTTATAATTTTTTTATTATTCTATCCCCGTATCGTTCTTCACATTCTACATTTTTGGACTATATAGTCAGAATTTGAAATTGTTGGTGTGGGTTTGAGCTTGATCGAACTTCCTTATTTTTTATAGTTGTATGAATGATGATAAGTATGGTGATTTGAAGATAGATAAGGGTTTTTTTGTAAGATATGGGTGAATCATTCCAGGAATCTAGTGCTTGGACTGATGATAGGTGATGGGAGGCATTTGATACGAATGACAGATCTTCATGAAGATAGTCGTTTTCTGATTTCCTGCCACCCAAAGGCTTAACATGATGACAAGAGGAGATTCCAACCAGTTTGAAGTTGTATAATGATGATGAAAGTAGTCGTAAAAGAGGATTGGGAGATACCCAGGAAGGATCATGAATTTCAATATAAAACCATACTATATGAACTGTAGTCTGATGAAAACATTCCATGTTTTACCCTCAAGATGTATCGTTATGGTTTAATGTGGAGATATAGATCACACATCATGTGACCCTCTATGAGTGGCTAATCCATGATACACGAGAACATGAGTAGGTCCCCAACAAGGGGTAAATGTTGTCTATATTGGGAGTATGTTGAAAAGGGTCAGTGCTTGAACACAACAAGGAACACGGGAATGACTCGACATACACGATCACAACTAGGACCACCTTAGTAGGCCCCTAGTGGCCGAGAAATAAATGTTTTTTCATGGTACACTAGGTTTATGGTGACATGTCTACTAATATATGTTTGTAGGAGAACATGGTCATGTAATACAGTGGGGTCACACAATGTGTGGTCCCCATTCACATTGTGTACTTCTAATTGGATATTCTACCTCTCATTTCACAATCATTTCGACTTGGATTTTAGATTGTGAGTGGCATGTCCTATGATTTCTAAAAAATAAATGTGTTGTTAGAGTACATAGTACACATAAAGATACAATGTAAGATGTTTTTAGTGTGGTTCTTATTTTGGAGAGACAAGGAATTTTTTGATATTAGCCATGATCATCAGAGAGAGGATGGTTTCAGCAACACCCTATCATAACAGGGTGTGGGTCCCCCATAATATTCCATTCAATGAGTAGAACCCGCATGGAAATGATCAGTAAGTTCTCAATATTTTGAGTTAAAACCCCCCTAATGGACTAGGGAATAGGTCTTGTATATGATGTGTAGAAATTGCATTGATGGATTAGGGTGTGGGTCCACTAATTATATTTATAGTGAAAACCCCCTTGATTGACTAGGGAGTTTTTCCAATACATATCTTCTATGTGGAACCCCAGGTTAGGCCAAGGTGTAGGCCCCCTATATATTGAGTGTCACCCCCTGATGAAAATTGGAATGGGTACTCTATCTATATTCTGACTAGAAACCCTTTGACAGACCAGGGAGAAGGAAATATCAATGTTGAGGGGAACCACATGACACACTTGGGAATGGTTCCTCTATAAATATTTTCACTGGAACCCCCTGGAGGACTAGGGTGCATGTCCTCTACATACTTAGTGGCACTCCCTGATAGACTAGTGTGGGTCCCCTTTCTGTATCTACCATGATTAACCCATAATATGTCAGGTTCTGGGTCCTCCGTGATTTTTGTGAAAACCCATATGGTAATATGGAGTATCACCACTACATTCTGAGTCGAACCCCCTAGTGGATTGGGGTGAGAGTCCTCTACATTTTGAGTGGCACCCCCTGATGGACTAGGATGTTGGTCCCATACCTACCATGTGGAACACCACTGGATGGACTGGGGCATGGGTCCTATATGTATCTAATATGTGGAACCCCCTATCATTCTTGGGAGTGGTTCCTCCATACTCTGTCTGACATCCATGTATCACAACAGGGTGTGGGGCCTTTACATATTGAGTGGAACCCCCTAACGCATTAGGGAATGTTATCCCAACTTGGAGTTTGTTCCCCTGGCCTGTGAGGAAGAGTGGAATCATATGGGTCTTACTCATAGATTTCTTAGACCGACCCATTATATGATGAGCATCGATGAAGGTCAATTTTTTGAGTTTTATGATGATACATTGTTCTTAGATGGGCTATAGAAATTAATATCACATTTTTCTCTTATATGGGGTACTTGTTGATCATATCTAAATATTTATAGATGTTGTATCAGTTTCTGATTAGCATTTTTAGTTGTGTTGAACTTATTATATATATATTATCTTCTATTTATCGCTCATCAGTTTTTGGGGTGTCCAACTAGGTATGTATATTCTCACCTCTACAGGGTATTTTCCTTCATCTATAGTGTCATATAGAAACAACAGATATGTCATTGGTGATTACGGAGGAGCATGGGGATACTCGGATGTATTGAAATTGTATGACGGTTGGGATTGGAGATCAGGAGCCATGATATCCTAACTGTTTTCTATTATAGTTGTTTTTTTGGTTGGGACATCATTTCTTGGTGGGAATGTATTTTTCCCATTACACTTTATATTACACTATGAACAATTTTTATTCCCTATAGGTTATCAAAAGAATGGGTTATTATTCTACATTTTAATATATTTGATTATGATGCCTTTAAACTACTCCATGGAAATGGTTTGGTCAATGTGTACATGTAAATTAAAAAAATAACTCCCATTATAGTTATTTATTCTCGACACCAATCCCTATCCCTTGGTCTATGGAGACATTCTTGGGGTTGTGGCGGCCAAGCCTTCCACATGCTAGATGGCCCATGGTGGGTTTTTTTGTTATATCTATAAAATTAATAAGGATGTTTAGAAGAGGTTATGAATTTTTTTAGTCAAATTAAGTGGCTCTAGGTGGTGTATATAAAATAAAAAAAATTATTGACTTTTTATAGTGCTTGAAAGGAAACACATAGAATTAATAAAAATATATAAAGAAAATAAATTTATTTTCATGATTTAGTATTACCTTTTAGAAATAATTTCAATACAAATACATGATAGGGTTAAAATAAATTAAAACAATAATAACTGGATATGTTTTTGTGGTATTTCAAAATCATTTCTTTTCGTTTAACACCTTGATTAAACAATTTTAACCTTAAAAGTAGTAACTCTTTTTTTCAATATTAGTGGGTTATAATTTTCCATATAAAGGGATATTTTTCTCATAAATGGAATATGTATTAAAATTTAGAAAAATTTAGAACATTATTTTCCTCATTGAATATTTTTAAAATTTTCAAATAATTTAATATAATATTATTTAGCATTAATACTATTAAATTAATATTATTAATTATTTATGTAATTTGACATTTAATACATCAATAAAAAGATGAAATTACAATATAAATCATTTAAACATCAATAATACCTTATTAATAACTATAAAAATCTTTTGGAACCATAAGTCATCCTAAATAAATTACATACAATTTTTAAAAAATTATTTACTTTGATTTTTCCACTTTTTATATAAGCATTATATTAGCGTTATATAAGATTTTAAGTTAATTATATAATAAATAAAAATTAAAAATAAATTACCATCATAAAAATAATTTATTTATTCAAAAAATAACCTTTAAAATTCGTTCACAACACATATTTTCCCATTGATAATTTATAAGATAAATTTAATGTCATGAGAAGACATTTATTATTATTTTTAGTTAAAATAATGTAAATGTCATTATGAAAGGTAAATTGAGAAAAAATGACATATATTAGAAGTTGGAACTGATATGGAAAAATTATCATCATCTAATGACATTTATAAAAGTGTTAGATATATTTTTAGGGCCTTGTCACATTATTTTAATCATTAATCAGTCAATTAACCATATACTAAGGTGAGAAATTTTTCAGCATTTACTATTAATAATTCCTTAAATTAAAATTGAAATATTTATCAAATTATGACATTAATATTGGAAATATGGTATTCATTTTTCATGATATATTTGGTAAAATTGGAAGAATATCATTTTAACATAAATGTGTAAAATTCATGGAATGTTTTTAGAAAATGTTTTTAAGCTAAAAAATTAACTTATATCACAATAATAATTAATAAAGATAAAAATAAAATAAAATGTTTTATTTTAAATAAAATAGTTCCTAAAAAAATAAATAGAAAATTAAAAATGGAATGTTATTTTTATTTAATGATATTAAAATAAATGAAATGAAAACATTACAAAAATTGTTATTTTTCACTATTCAATGAATAATAAATCCTTTTAAAAAAATCACAAAAATTCAACCTATGATAATTTTAACATGGTTATTTCATATATGATATAAATTTCACATAATAATATTTAAAAAACATTCCATTTTTTATGCATCGTGTTGTGTGTACATAAAGATATCAATGAAATTAATTTTATTTAAAGATAAAAATATCATAAAATATCTTGGTGTTACATTCTACATGCATATAAGAATGTCACCATCTGAATTTTACCACATTGATAGAAAAAATGAGGAAAAATTTTCCCCATCACATTGACACATTCCAATATGTTTGTGTGAAGAAAACAATTATTTACAATGATAAAATATAGTTAAGTGTTTCACATCGGTGGTCTCTAGAGAAGAACACACAACAATCAAGCTATCACTATAAATTGTTGGAACGAATTTGTGGTTTTTTTGAAATTGTTATATTATGGAAACAGAGAAACCAAAAAAAAATTAACAATTAAATAAATATTTTAAAAGAAATTTTAAAAATTAAGTGATTGAAAATTGTGTCATGAAATTGGTGATTTTGGGAGGATTGGTTATCTAATTGCAATTTTATACTTGTTCTATTTTATTCAATCATTATCTACTATGTCAATTATGGTGAGATTCTAGGATATTACCTCTCACCCCAAGGAAAAATTTTATTGGGGAGAGAAAATATTACCAATATCTTAGTTTGGTATACTCTCCTACCTTGTGTTGTATATTTTTATTGAAAATCGTCAGTTTACTTGAACAATTCCTGATCGGGTTTTTTTATCTAAAGTAATTAAGAGCACCCATTACCCCTTCATCACGTACAGACAATCATCGAGTATATCACCACATAGAATTCATCTATTACATCATATATAAACCTGGACCAAGAGGAGTGATATAATTATAATTGAAAAAAATCTAAAATCAATAATGGAATCAAAAATAAAATATGATCACACATCGTAATAAAAACAAAAAAATGAAATTGAAAACTACATTGTTGACGGGGAAAGTGTTTTAAAACATTAAGTGAATGAACTCATTATTTACAAAAGGAAAAAAACATAATCACACAATCATTTAGAGTATTACCTAAACATGCTAGGGATATTTGTTAATATGGGGTAAGAATAATTCATTACAAAACTATGAAGAATGAAAGAGAGAAAAACAGAATAGAAATTTTCCTCCTCTAAAATATTCCCTCCATTAGTTTTCTTCTGTTTTTTCCACCAGATGGACAAAACATGCCTTGTCCTCATCATATAAGATGTTACAAATTTATTTTAATATCTAACTGTGAGTTTTAAAATCATAAGAAGAAGTTTCACAGAAATTATTTCCTCTATAGTAGAACTATCTTTTTCTGGTAGCTAAACTCATTTCCACATACCCCATATTGACATATTAAATATAGGCCTTAATTAAATAATTTAAACATGAAATTTAATTAAACTATTACCCATAAAGTCTTATTTCTAACAGAAAAATAATCCACCCATTTGGAGGAATGTAGCCATTGATAGACCTCATTTAATGAGATAAGCTCCATTCTGCCAACCATAAAAACATTTCAATATAGTCAATTTTTTGGCATGTGGGATTTTGAATGGAATATGGTTCCCACATAATATCTTGTTTCCCAAAAACAATAGAAGCCTAAAAAATTAGTGGAATTACACAAAATTTTTAGATTTTATTTTTTAAAAACAGATGTAACACAAAACATCCAAATTTCTAGATGTTGTAAATTTTAGCATTAAATCCCATACTCTACAAAATATCATAATATGAAGAAATTAAGCTCAAATTGATTAATTTTTTGGGATTAAATCACTGGAAAATATATTTTGAAATATAAAAATGTAATATTTTTCAATTCCCCCACACATATCAATTGGATTCATGGACATGTAAACATCAGTATCAAATCAATGAAAATTTAAAACACATATCCATGAGATCCAACAATTTAACACCAAGAAATAAAAGATATAATTCCCCATAAAATACCATTATTTCAATCTCTTCATTCATATAATTCAATATATTTCTAGCTAATTTTATCCTCTGTTGAACACAAAACACTTCCCTCGCTTTCATTTAATCTTATCAAACAAATTACAATTGTCTAGAAATGAATTTCTCATCCAAACTCATACAATAGACACAATTGGATTAATAAATTCCAAAATCTCTACCTATTGTGAGTTAATAAAATATGTTTATCATGAATAATTTTTAGGGTTATTTTATGGATTTTGGTTGGTAGGATTTTGATGTGTTTAATTTTAACGTAAAATAAGGAGGGTTTGGATATTTTTTTAAGAAAAATTTCAAGATTCTAATTTTTACACATATATGGCCTCCTCATCACTCCTCCTAGCATCAAATATGATAAAAATATAATTTTAAAATTCATTTAACGTTTAAATCATTCCATATTCCCAAAAAATTTCCAATAATCTCAAACATGATATTTTGTGAAAGCTCTAGATAGCCACAACATTCTTTCACTATTTTATCCTCTAGAAAGGAATATATTATTTTTTCTTGAAAGCTCTAGAAACGAACCAATTTTAAAAGGATAGTTTTTTACAGTAGAAAATTATTGTAACACCCCAAGATTTTATGAGATATATTATTTTTTATTTCTTTGATGCATTCTATTATACACTACACCATGATAAGCTTGTACTATATGCAGCACCGTATTAGCTTGCAGTATACACATCACTATTCTTGTCTTGTGTTACACACAATTTCAAGTTCGTTTTGGGAAAATTATTCTGGGCAACATAAAGTATATATTTTGATTAATGTATAAATGAAAAAGTTTTGATTATGTTATACACAACACCAAATGGAGCATTCACTACACACAGCCGTGACTTGGCTTGCATTTTATGTAATCAGGACCTTCCTCGATAGTGTGTGTAATATGAAATACCGAGTTTCACTAAACGAGATATTATAATAATATTATTATGAACTAGCCGTTATGAATAGTAATACCCACTTTTTGAAATTTTATAAATATTTTCAGTCAAAATGGACTTCATTTTTTGGCTTCAGAATATTCAAATTTGCCTAGGGTGATTTTTTGGAATTTTTTTGAAAACATTATATTTTGAATGAATAGTGAAAACACTAGGTTACAATTTAAAAACCGACTTTTTATTTTAATAATTTTTTTTTATTTAAACTTTTTAGGTTAAAATTGATATATAATACCTATATAAGTTCAATTTAATTCATTATAATCATTTTATAATAACTTTATATATATAAAAATTTTATTGAACTTTTCAACGTCTTTTACCCACCTCCTAGGAGAATTTTAGAATTTACATAAAACATAATTTTACCACTTCTATGAGTGGAATTTCAAAAATAAGATAGACACGGTTAATATCAAAGAGTAAAATGTGGTTCAATAAGATAAAAATAATTTTTGGTGAATAGTAACTTTTTACTTTTATTTCCCACAATTCAAAATAAATAGGGTAATTGAGGGAAAAAATTATTTTATTATTACCCTAAAACTTGTCTTAATACTATTGGATAAATGAAATTAGACCAAAAACAACCATAAGAATAAAATATAACCCTTTAGGTCAACTTGGATTAGATTAGGACATTTATTATTAATTTTTTTCTAGAATAGTTAAAATAGAAAAAATCAATGTTTAATAACTAAAACAATTTTAATACAGGGTTATGCATCAGATAAATTCGGCTATAAATATTAATTATAAATATAAAAATATTTCATACATATTGGTATTTTATTTATAATTTTTAGACATTAAATAAATAAATTTATTTATGACACAATGATGATGCAGTAATTACCTTATTAATGAAATATTAACATAATTGATGTTATAAATACCTAAATAAATGTAATATGAGACTTTTAATAAATTCGACTAATTTTTTAGGTTAATATGACATGATAGTAATGATTAAATTAAATTTTTTCTAACTAATCGTGTTGTTATAATTTTCAAAAAAATCTATTACCAAATAGTGTCAAAATTGACATAAAAAGTTTTTAAAACAAATTTTATATTATTAATTGCTATCCAATTCCTAAAAATCTATTGTTCGGCCAAATGACTTAGATAAGGTTAAATATAATAATAATGAACCACTTGGGGTCCGTTTGGCTGGTTATATTATGTTGATTAACCATATAGCGCGTGTAGTACGCAATACCGAGTTTCACTAAACGATATATTATTATAATATTATTATAAACTTGCCGTTATGAATAGTAATACCCACTTTTTGAAATTTTATAAATTTTACCTTTCAAAATGGAATTCTTTTTTGGATTCGGAATATTGAATTTAGCCTATGGTGAATTTGATTATTTTTCTGATAACTTTCAATTTTTGATGAATAGTTAAAACCCTAGGTTACTATTTAAAAACCAACTTTTTATTTAAATAATTATTTATTTTATTTATATTTATTTTAAGTAAAAATTGATATATAATACCTAATAAGCTCAATGTAATTCATTGGAGTCATTTTATAATAATTTTAGATATATAAAAAATTTATTGAACTTTTCACCGACTTTTACACACCTCCTAGGAGAATTTGAAATTTTACATAAAACATAATTTTACCGTATCTGTTAGTGGAATTTAGAAAATCCGAGAGACATGGTTAATATCAAGGAGTAAAATTAGGTTCAATAATATAAAGATAATTTTTGGTGAATATTATATTTTTACTTTTATTTACCACGGTTGAAAGTAAATAGGGTAATTAAGGGTAAAAATGATATTATTATTACCATAACACGTGTCCTAATTCTATTGGATAAGTTTAATTCAACCAAAAATAACCTTAGGAATAAAATATTACCCTTTAGGTTTACTTTGATTATATTAGGACATTTATTATTAGTTTATATAAAGAATAGTTAAAATAGTTAAAATCGAAGTTTAATAATTAAAAAAAATTTAATATAGGGTTATACATAAGATAAATTCAACTATAAAAATTCATTAAAAAGTTAAAAATAATTCCTAGATAATTATATTTTATTTATAATTTTCATGCATTAAATAATATAATTTATTTATGACACAATGATGATGCATTAATTACCTTATTAATGAAATATTAACATAAACGATGTTATAAATACCCAAATAAATGTAATCTGAGACTTTTTATAAATTCCACTACTTTTTTATGATAATATAACATGTTAGAATTGATTCAATTAACTTTTTTCGAACTAATCATGCTGTTATAATTTTCAAAAAATAATCAATTACCAAATAGTGTCAAAATTGACATAAAATAGTTTTTAAAACAAATATTATATTATTCATTTCTATTATATTACTAAAAATCTGAGGTTCAGCCAATTGAATTATATATGGTTATATATATTAATAATTTACCACTTGTGGTCTGTTTGGCTTGTTATAGTATGTTTATTACCCATATAGTGTAAGAAAAAAAGAAGACACGGTAAAAGATAAATTATTTAACATAGAGTTATATCTAAATGATAAGGTACAAATAGTAACCTAAACTTGTCTAAAACATTTTGGTTGAGAGGATTTCGACCCATCCCCAGATTTGCTTCAAATAGTAACCTAAACTTGTCTAAAACCAAATAAGTTTTCCTAATGTTCCCCTCTCCTCCCATATAGTAGGGCACCCCATCCATCTTATCTTTACAAAAATTTTATCCCTCAAGCATGACCAACCCCTTCCCATTTCCCTTCTCAACTTCCCTATAAAAATTATAGAGGTTCTGGTCTCCTCAAAAGACCAACTCTATTTCCTTAAGAGGAAGCTTAAAATAGGTGCGTCGAAGAAGTGTTAATCTCTTCTATCGATTCTTTCAAATTTATTTCTTCTTCAACTTCTTCTTCATTAGTTGTTTCATTATAAAGTAATAATATCATTATCACTAATATATTCATATATTATTATAAATATTAAACAATCCCATTTCCCCTTATATCCATCATATGGAAAACATAATCCCCACATGTGCGTACGTACAGAATACCGTCTTCACACCATGGTGTAATCTGTTTTTCCACCACCACCTTACTTGGATGGGTATAATAGTGTAATGAATAACTATATATAGCTATTATAAAATAATTATTATTCTGATATATTATATCATCCAATCCAATTAAATTAAAATTTTATGGTAACGATATCATTTCCCTTGTATACATATGGATTACCGTCTCCACGACGTGATGAGATTTATTCTTCATATTAACTACTCAAGATCGATTATAATGTATATATAATGAATAATAATGAAATATATGACATGATAAAGATATTTGATTTATGTATATATATATATATATGTGTGTGTGTGTTTGTGTGTCAGATAATTACTTCCATTAAATTCAATAAGGAAAGTCAAACATCATTCATGTGTACATACGGCCTACCGTCTCCATGAACGGTGTATTTCATTTCGTTTATCTACCTATTATATATATATATACTGAATATATATGATATATAAATCATGATTTAAATTCTCAAATCAATTAAATCGTGTTATAAGTAATAATAATATCATGAACAACAAGTCCAAACACGTACAATAAATAAAACGATTTTACCCCAAATACTGCTTTAACATGGAATTTAAAAATAAAATGGGTAATATAAATTCATAAATGACCCATATATGATATAAAAACAATGAATATAATTCTTTAATAATTCAATGACATTATCTAAATCATTATACAGCAGGTGTTGATACCTACGAAGCATATCAGACCTAAGGTAAAGGATAATTATTCCAATCTCGTTCTTATCCGAGATAGTTTTTTCGAAAGTATTTAATGGGGTTTTTGTTATCATCAATGTCCATGTTTTCTAAAATTGTTTTTATGTATTTTTAAAGTCCTTTTTACCCTTTTTTGTCTTTTAACACATGTTACTAAATTAATATTTCATTTTTTTACCATATGAGGATCTTTTTGACTTTTCCGACAAATGTACGAGGAGAATGTTTTTTTATCATATTTGACATGAATAGATTTTTAGAGTTTCAAAACACTTTTTTTCATGAGTATTACTCTACAATATTTCATGACAATTTTCAAAAAAAAATCCTTTTGTTTTAAAATTGGGTAGAATTTTATGAAAAGAAAATGATTTTGAATAAGAAAAGATATTTTCCTCAAGAATTCATTTGAAGTGTTTTATCAAAACCATTTTCCATCTAAGATGACATTATTTCATATGTGTATGTTTCAATTATAATGTCTCTATGATTTTCATGATTTCACTTTTCTTATTATTAAATGATATACATTTAATTTATATGGATTATTTTATGATGGCAGGATGTTTATAAAACCCATATTATTCTTTAGGTTATGATGAATGATTTATGTTTATGTTGTGGCACATGTTAGAATGATTTCATTATATGATTGGTGGGACCTATATCTCCCACAAATGCATTGGGTAAAGATTTATATCTCATGATATAGACATCGCAGGAACAACAAGTTAATCCGGTTCAGTGATACTAGACTGGAACGACGAGCGAACTGGATTCAGAAAGGGACGTTGTCCACTAAGATGGTCTTGGTAGAAATGCCTTGGATACTATGGAAATAATAACATGTGCTTAATGGTTTCCACAATTAAATGTTTTATTCCCATGATATTTTATCATGATTTGTGTTTCGTTGTTATCTATGCCTTACGTACTACCATGTTTTATGTCACTGCTCAAGATTTGGATGTTTAAATATTATGTTCATGTTTTGATGTTCAAATATATATGGTTTGTTTTAATTTCTCCATACTTACCCTTACTGAGAATTTGAGCTCACCCTTTTTATGCTTTCTTTTCCCTAGGATATAAAGAACATTTTTAGGAAAGAAAAAAAAAGGGGAATATCTTTATGGGAGATGTTGAAATTTTTTCACCGTGATTAGAAGATTATTTTTCCGAGTTTCCAAATACACAAAACTGTTATGGTCTATGTGTGTTTATTTTTGTTATGTATTAATTATTCTACAAAAGTAATTTAATTTCCATGTACTCCAAGATTTGGGTCTCTACAGTTGGTATAAGAAGAAATGTTTAGTTAACCTTTGGAAACTAGGATGCGGAAACTTTTGTGAGATCCCTAGAGATATTTCTATGGTATGTCTAGGGATTTCCCTAATGTTTAGTATAACTATAGGTTACAGTCAAAGGGTTATGTTGACTATCATGAATAACCTAGGGTGATCCTAAGGTATCATCGATTAAAGAATGTGCAATATGTTAGACATCTTATAAGTGACATTTAATGATTATGTGGTTCCTCGTTATTTTAATTGTTTCTTACACTATTGTTTCTGGTTTTAATCAATGGAGGAAATGAGATGGAATTCAGTTAACATTGATTATAATGGAAAAATTGGTGACTATGATCAATAAAATCATGTAATGCATAGATAGAAAGATATTGTGATTATGCTGAATCAGTCATCATGATATATGATTAACAAGGTGAACATTGGTAGTATTCCTAAGTCACCAAATAAGAGAAAGATGAAATTTTATACATCTTATCATGGAGAGGAACATAGAGGAGGGAGAATTTGCATTCTACATATCAAAAATAAGGAAAGAAAAACCTTGAGGAATACCTCAACTGGAGGGGAAGTTGTTATCTGTGTGCAGAAAAGAGGCAAAGAGTGAAATACTGTAATGGAGTTCAATGTCTTATTTGTGGAGAACATGATAATTACCCAACTTGATGCCCTTACTTAAGAGGATACTTCTAAATCAAGGAAGGACTTATTCCATGAAAATCATTGAAGAGGATGGATTGAAGTGTTTATGTATTGGTATTCAAGAATAATGTTTTTGAGGTACTTTTATGGAATATTTTAATATTTTTGTATTAGTCTATTGTGGTTTTCAATTATTTTATGGTACCGGTAACCATGAAAAGTGATTGAAATATTTTTAGAATGAAAATGATATATGCCTAATGAAGGGATAATGAAAAAATTAAATGATCTCATGATTGATATAAGGAAAAATTTATATCATGGTTTGAGTATAAAGAAAATTTGGGATTTTGGTATGTGGAAAGTGTTAGATTTTGACAGCATTCATGTTTTCACGAAGGTTCAATGGGTATTAATTTTTCAAGAGAATACATGATTAAGGTATTAACATGATTTTAATTTGACCAACAAGAAATAATGTATGATATATGGGGGATAAATGATGGCATCCACATGCTCTGTAGATGACATTTCTAGAAAATGTTTTCTTTATACTATGAGCTTGGACAGAAGTATATTGGATAAGCCTAATGATTGGAATGGATTATGTTAGACATAAGTTAGTATTTTTTATGGCTAGAACTTTTTTGATATTATTGATGGAATGTTATAATAATATAGTTTTAAAAAATGAAAACTTGTAGTATGGGTGACAAACAGTAACATCAGACAATGTTGAGGGAATCAAACCGACAACCTAAGTGTGAAAGGCCTTTATCACATACCACTGGCCTATAGGAAGTCCATGGTTAGTATAAATTAGTTACAATTTATTAGGTGGTGTGATATACTAATTATAAGTCCATTTTAAGAACCATATATGATTAATCTCACCATAGATGGACTTATGTATATATAATAACTTTTTCTAACCTTTAATTTGAGATAAATTGAATGAACCACCATTCTATCACATGATCTGCTAATGCTTCATGAATGAATAATTCAACTTCATTTCTTTAAGAGATGAAGTGTTAATTGATCATGGAACGAACAACGGTGAGATTGTACCAAAATCAAGTAAGTATTTCTTTTAATTCAACAATTATTCATCTTTAGCAAAATTATCTTCAAAACAATAAAATGTTATCCTAATGTCCTTATATCCGATTAATCCGATTCTTCCTTAAATCATCAGAATTTTATGGCTTTGTGATTGTTGGCTTTTTCATATCCATGTCCTCTACGACTCTCCATCAAAACATGATGGTTAGATTTTTCTTCAATATCCATATTTCCAACAATGTTCTCCTATGTGGATACCCAGTGATGAGTTAATTTGGGTAACCGTTACATTTCATAATTTTCTTTTTAAAATGAATATTTAGTATTCCTTTTACGTTGTGGGTTTTTACAAATGAAACATTCATGTAGTAAACGATTTAAAACCCCGATGAATTTCGAAGGCGAAATTCATTTTAAAGGGCGTAGAATGTAACACCCCGAGATTTTATGAGATATATTATTTTTAATATCTTTAATGTCTTCTATTATACACTACACAAAGATTGTCTTGTACTATAAGCAACACCGTATTAGCTTGTAGTATACAGAACACTATTCTTAGCTCCTGTTACACACAATGTCATGTTGGTTTTGTTGAAATTATTCTACGCAACATTAAGTTTAGATTTTATTTAATGTATAAATGAAATAAGATTTTATTATGTTATACACAACACCAAACAGACCGTTCACTACATGCATCCCTGACTTGGCTTGCATTACAGGTAATCAAGACCTTCCTCGATAGCGTGTGTACTAAGCAATACCGAGCTTCACTAAACAATATATTATTATAATATTATTATGAACTAGCTGTTATGAAAATTAATACCCACTTTTTGAAATTTTATAAATTTTATCGTTCAAAATGGACTTCATTTTTGGATTTGAATATAAAAATTATCCTAGAGTGAATTTTGGCTATTATTTTGAAAACATTCAATTTTTTATTAATAGTGAAAACACTAGGTTACTATTTAAAAAATGACTTTTTATTTATATAATTATGAATTTCATATAAATTTATTTAAGGTAAAAATTTATACCTAAACCTATATAATCTCAAGGTAATTCATTGGAGTCATTTTATAATAATTTTAGATATATAAAAATTTTATTGATCTTTTCACCGTCTTTAACCAACCTTTTAAGAAAATTTGAAAATTTCATAAAACATTATTTTACCACTTCTGTGAGTTGAATTTCAAAAAACTGAGAGACATGGTTAATATCAAGGAGTAAAATTTGGTTTAATAATATAAAAATAGTTTTTGGTGAGTAGTAACTTTTTACTTTTTTTACCACGGTTAAAAGTAAATAGGGTAATAAAGGGTAAAAATGATATTATTATTACCAAAACACATGTCCTAATATTATTGGATAATTTTAATTAGACCAAAAATAACCTTAGGAATAAAATATTACACTTTAGGTCCACTTGGATTAGATTATGAAATTTATTGTTATTTTATTTAAAGAATAGTTAAAATAGTAAAAAAATCAATGTTTAATAATTAAAAAAAATTTAATATAGGGTTATATATAAGATAAATTGGACTATAAATAATAATTAGAAAGATAAAAAGATTTACTACATTATTTAATTTTATTTATAATTTTTATACTTTAATTAATATAATTTATTTATGACATAATGATGAAGATTTCATTACATTATTAATGAAATATTAAAATAATTGATGTTATAAATTCCCAAATAAATGTAATTTGAAACATTTAATAAATTAAACTAATTATTTAGTTTAATATGACATGTTATTAGTGATTCAATTAACGTTTTTAAAATTAATAATTCTGTTATAATTTCAAAAAAATCAATTACCAAATTGTGTCAAAATTTACATAAAATGGTTCTTAAAACAAATATTATATTATTAATTAGTATTATATTCATAAAAATCTTGTGATCAGAAAAATTACATATATAAGGGTTTTTATATTATTAATTAACCACTTGGGGTCCATTTGTCTTGTTATAGTATGTTTATTAACCATATAGTGTATGAAAACAAGAAGCCACTGAAAAAGTTAAATTATTTAACTTAGAGTTAAATCTAAATGATAAGGGTAATATAGTAACCTAAACTTGTCTGAAACCTATTGGCTGAAAGGATTTCGACCCATAACCAAATTATCTTTGAAATAAATAAATTTAGAGCTATTATAAACCTAATATGACTTTATTATAAAATATTATTTTATGATTTCCAAAGGTGCCCCTCTCCTCCCTTATAAAAGGGCTCCTTCTCCCTCTTCTCTTTACACAATTTTGAGCCTTCATTCCCGAAAAAACCCTTACCATTTCCCTTATAAAAATCCCTATAAACAATATAGAGGTTCGGTTCTCCTCATTAGACCAACTCTAGTGCCTTAAGAGGAAGCTTAAAAGAGGTGCGTCGAAGAAGAGGTAATCTCTTCTACCGATTCTTTCAAGTTTATTTCTTCTTCAGATTCTTATTCTTTAGTTGTATCATTATAAAATATTAACATCAGTATAACTAATATTCTTATGTGTTATTATAAATATAAAACAACCTCATTTCACCTTTATCCATCCTACAGAAAACAAAATCACCGCACGTGCATACGTACGAAATACTATCTCCACGCCATGGTGTAATCTGTTTTTCCACCACCACCTTACGTGAATGGGTATAATGGTGTAAATAATTAATATATAGTTATTATAACATCATAATGATTGTGAGATATTAAATAATCGACTACAATTCAATTAAATAATTATGGGAATGATATCATCGCTCGTGCGTACATACGGATTACCGTCTCCACGACGTGATGAGATTCATTTTCCATGTTAACTACTCAAGAATGATTTTAAGGTACATATAATGAATAATAATGAAATATATGACATGATAATGCTACTGGATTTATGTATATATATATATATATATATTTCATATAATTACTACCGTTCAAGTCAATAATGAATGGAAAACATCGTTCATGCCTACGTATGGCCTACCGTATCCATGAACGGTGTATTTCATTTCATTAATCTATCTATTATATATATATATATACTAAATATATATGATATATAAATCATGATTTGCATTCTGGAATTAATTAAATCATCATATAAGTATTAATAATATCAAGAAAAACAAGTCTAAACACGTATGATAAATAAAACAATTTTACCCAAAACACTGCTTCAACATGGAATTTACAAAAAAATGTAATATAAAGTCATAAGTGAACCTTATATGTTAACATAACAATGAATATGATTCGATAATAAGTAAATGACACTTTTTAAATCATTATATAGGATTTTCAGATACGTACAAATCATATCTGACATAAGGTAAGAGATAATTATTTCAATCATGTTCTTATCCGAGATTGTTTATTCGTAAGTATTTACTAGGATTACTGTTATCATCTATGTCCATGTTTTGTAAAATGGTTTTTATGTATTTTTAATGTCCTTTTTACCCATTATTTAATTTTAACACATGTTATGAAAGGAATATTTATTTTTTTACCATATGAGGACCTTTTTGAATTTTCCAACAAAAGTATGAGGAGAATGTTTTTTTAACTTATATAAAAAGAATGGATTTTTACAGTTGCAAAAAACCTTTTTTCCTGAAACTTACTCTATAATATTTCATGACTATATTCAGAAAAATATTTTTCATTTAAAATTGTGTGGATTTTTGTGAAAATAAATATATTTTGAATCAGAAAGGATATTTTCCCAATGAATTCATTTCATGTGTTTTATCAAAACCATTTTCCATCTAAGATGACATTAATTCATATTTGTATGTTTTAAGTATAATGTCTCTATGAAATAAATGGTTTCAATTTTCTGATGATTAAATGATATCTATTTGTCTTATATGGACTATTTTATGATGAGATGATGTTTATTAAACCCATTTTATTCTTTGGGTTATATGAATGATTTATGTTTATGTTGTGGCACACGTAAGAATGATTTCATTATGAGATTATTGGGACCTATATCTCCCTCCAATGCATTGGGTAAAGATTTATATATCATGATATAGACATGGATGGAATGGAAAGTTAATCTAGTTCAGTTATACAGGACTTGATCAAGGAGTGAAGTCGATTCAGAAAGAGTATTTGTCCACTAATATGGTCTTGGTAGCAATGCCTTGGCCACTATGGAAATCATAACATGTGCTTAATGGTTTCTATAATTACATGTTTTATTCCCATTCTATTTATTCACGATTAATGTTTCTTTATGATCTATGATTTACATACTACCATGTTTTAATTTATTTCTCAATATTTTGATGTTTAAATATTATATTCATGTTTTTAAGTTCAAATGTATATGGTTTGTTTTATTTTCTTCATGATTACCATTATTGAGCATTTGAGGTAACTATTTTTATGTTTTATTTTCACCAGGATATAAATAAATGTTTTAGGTATGAAAAATAAAATCGTAAGACCTTTAGGGGAGATGTTGAAGATCTTTCACCATGATTAGAAGATTATTTTTCCGAGTTTCCAATGACACAAAACTATTACGATCCTTGTGTGTTTGTTTTTTGTTGTATATTAAGTATTTTGTAAAAGTAATTTAATTTCCATGTACTCCAAGATTTGGGTATCTATAATTAATCTCTTCAATATTTTATTTTCCACCAAAATAACAGCACAAAAAACAAAATACGATAAAAATGATAATAAAAACTAATTAATGAAATTGAAAACTACATTACAGAAAGAGAAAGTGTTTTAAATAATTATGTTCAAGAACACATTAATTACTAACATATAGTAATGCCTCATAATATTAATGGTGTTTTTAATAAGGGGGTAGAATAATTCATTAAAAAATCAAATGAATAAATGATAGAAGAAACAAACATAAAATATTCTCATCTGGAAACTATCCGCCAGAAGTTTTCTTCTATTCTGCCCACCCGATTTCTGAATCATATAGTGATCTCAATTTTATCAGATGTTAAAAATGAAGTTGGTTATAAAAAATTTAAATTTTAATTCATTTGGATCTATGTCATATAAGTTATGTATTATTTAATAGATCATACATTATCTGGCCTCCAAATAGTATTCTACCAATCCCACATTGACAGCTTCGACGACGGCTGTAATAGAAAGGTCTTTCTCTGAGAAATTTAATTTGAATCTTACCCTTTAATTTATATTTATAACCCATATAGAATTATCCCATTTGGTTGTTTTTATGTTGTTATATTCCTCATTTAATGATGTATGGTCCATTTTTCCGACCTGAATAATTCATCAAATTAATCAATTTTTCTGGCATGTGGGTGTTTGAGTGGGATATTGTTCTAGATGAATAATTTAAATCCCATGAAAATTATATGCATAAAAAATAAATCAATTGAATTGAGTCAAAATTTTAGATTCTATTCTACAAAAATAGAAATAGAAAAAATGGCTTAATTTTGAGATTTAACAAATTTTCACATTTAATCCCAAACTCAATAAAAATTATAAAATAATAAAAATATGTACAAATTGATAAATTAGATGGGATTAAAACCACAGAAAACATATATAGAAATATGAAAATAATATCTTAATCACACATATTTGGGTTCTCACATAGCTTCCTAAAATCAATGGGTTTACAAAAAAACCTTTGACCAAATGAGTGCTCATGTATTGAAACACTTTCTCTATACAATTGTGAATCTCCATCGATAGTTCCTTATAAAAAATATATTACTCCATTGGTATGAAATATTTGATCATTAAATATTAATTACAAGGTATTTACTTCTCTATTAGATATATATGGAACACATCATGAACATAATATTGATTTGGTGGAATATCCAAATGATAGGGCATCCCCTCGATAGAGTTAAGAATTTTCAAGGGATAAAAACATATAAGGCTCAGATTTCCATTTTTTCCAAATCCCATAACCTTAATCCAAGATGATATTAATAGTAATACCTTATCATCAAATTTAAAATCTATATATTATTGATTATTGGAAACATAACTTTTTATCGAATCAGAGCTTCCTAATGTGTCGTTGAATGTGTCTTTCCTTCTATACCATTTCCTCAAATAGATTAGGTCCCAATAACATTTATTCCCCAAATTCATCCTAACACATTGGGGTTCTGTACATTCTTTTATAGAGGTATTCAAAATGATCCATTTAAATACTTGAGTTAATTCTATTTTTATAAGAAAATTATACCAATGGATGGGGTATATCCCTACCAACATGAAAATACCAAGAAAAATATATCAATATGACATATTGAGTTTGAATGGACCCCTTAGATGGACCTTATGGTTGGGCAGGATAGGAAAAACTATAACTCAACTATACATCATCAGTATACTAATGGACTCTCAATAACATATTGAAAAACCTCAAATATTATCAAGATACGATTTACAGTGGTACTCCATGAAATCTCACAAATTCTTTAATGTATTACTAAGCAAGCTGACCAACATATAAATATTCTATAATAGTGATAAAAACAATGAAATTCGTTAGGTGATTTACGATTACTCAAATAGAGCTATTACCTATAGATGTTTTGGGGAGTAAAATGATAAAATACATTATAATTATTTCCCACTTATATTCTGGTATGGGTAATAGTTGTAACATTCACTTATACATATGTCTCTTAACCATAATTTTGTGACACACTAGGCATCACGAAGCATTATTTGGAATGTTCCTTTTCATGTTTTTGAACCAGAAATAATCTTTCAAATCTCTATTTATCATTGTACTTCCATGATTTATTATTAGCATTACAAAATAGATCCTTCATCAACTATGTTATTAACATAAAACATACTCAGTTTCTAAACCTTATCATTTTATCATAATCATGGCTAGACTAAATAATATTCCTCATAGTTTTCTATAATTCCCCACATCCCTACATCACCTTCATAATCCTATTAGGGATGGATAGTTGAACATTCATATGATAATTATAAGATCTATCCCCTTTCATCAAGATTTAAAGATCCATATTCTAAAAATCCATAAACATTGGATATTTTTAATCCTTTTTAAGGAAAAAATAGTATGGTGTTTCGGGCTTAGATCATAAACCACCTGGTTTTACTTCCCAGGGAGGTAATTTATTGGTATGGCATAATATTATACCAACTTCAACCAACATCTCCACAACATATTCTAATAATATTGTGTAAATATGTTCTTAATGACTTTATATTAGGTATATATATATCACCATTCACCATACATATAATGCCTGCAAATATATAATGAATGAATTTCAACTAACAGCTCCCAATTATGAGCTAAATATTATTTTTGAGGAATTTTCAATGCTCGGGAGGAATAATCTATCACTATATAATTCAATATTTGGATCAATCCCATTTCATTCATTTATGTATCACCATTTATCACAAACCCATATTTACTACATTTTAGTGACGGAATATACACACAGACCAACCTTCTATATAGTAAATTGAAATTACCTCCACATTCATCTATCTAAAATAACATGGCGCCATTTCATGTCAACATGTTGGTTGATTAGATAGTCACAATAAAACTCTCACAAAGCATTGTTAGTATCCATCCATCCCCCCAAAACATTGGTTCTTAGTTACCTTTGTTGGTTTAGTCCATTCATTAATAACTTCTATCATTGAAGGATTCACTGATATACCCTCACATGAAATTATATAACCTAATAAGGAGACCATTTGTAGAAAAAACTCACATGATATAAATTTTGAATATATATTCTCTTTATTTAGGGTCATTAGAACAATCCTAAAATTTTATTCACAATCTTACATTCTCTTTAAATATATAATAATATCATTTATAAAGACTACCAAACACTAATCAAGGTAATGTATAATTACTAAATTGATTAAATCCTTGAAAATATCAGGATAATAGGTAAGTTGAAATGGATTTACTATAAATTCATAATGACCACAAATAGTTCATAATACTTTTATGAGTACATCATCATTCTCATCCATCAACTAATGATATACATATCAAAGATAAATTTAGGAATCAAATTCATCCCATCATAATTTATCAAACAAATCATCGATATGCAATATATGATTTTTTTAATAAAATTGATATTGTTATGTTATCAATAGTAAATGAGAAAACAAATTGACCCATATTTCTTGTTAACAAAAATAATAGGTTCTCCTCCTAGTATTGAACTAGGATGAATGAATCCCTTATCGATACTATCATTTTTTTTCTTCTTTATATATTTCATCTGAGATGATTCTATTCAATAATGATTCATAAAAATAGGTATAGAACTAGATAGGATTAAAAATGAGAACTCAACTTTATGATTCGAGGGAGAAATAAAAACAGTTCTTAGAAATAAATCAAAAAATATACATAAATAATAATATTTTCATTGTTTTTTTTCCCCTACCAAAATAAGATAAATATCCCTCATGAAAAGGGAGTATAACCCATATGATAGAGGTAATTTCCATTAGTAGTTTAGGCTCATCCCAACATGGATAGTCCATTATAGGTTTATTCAGAATATCAAATGTAACCTCCATTGAAAATTTATATGATATCTATACTATGAGTGGAATTTAATTCCCATAATTAAATGAAATTCATATATAAGATGAATAAAAGGATTTTCAGGAATCATATTCCCACAATATTCTATTAGATAAGTGTTTTATAATTTCTATGCAATCATTATTCCATTAAGAGGTTTCACTACCAACTCAACATCTAATCATTTAGGTGGTTATGTGATACCAATAAAAAATCATTCATATATAATATAGTGCAATGAACTAGAATCAAATAAAACATTTAAGCTTCTATATTAGTTGATAAGTGTAAATTTAAAAATATTTATAGCCCTTAAACTTAACCTATTGAAATTAATGATGCTTGTTCTTCCCCAGTTGGATTCTTCTACGTTATGATCGATAAACATTTGGGGCTCTAGTTTGAAGAAATACACATATAGTTATGTTTGATGCACTAGATAGAATTGGTTTATTCATTTTCCTGGGAAACATTATCCGTATTACCCTTTATCGCTTGAAAAAAACTCACATTCTCTTTAATCATTTTCTTGAATGTTTCTTTCAATAGATTTCACATTATGGAAATCGATTGATCCCATTTTTATTAAATAATGTATTCTATTTTTATCAATTATTACATGAAATCTACTTCTCTTGGATTCCCTTGAATGTATATGATCTATAAAACCGTTTATCTATATTAGTGACATGTAATACTATATCATCATATCTTTATTTTTTGGGAAACTGGTTCCCCTCATAGATTCTTCTTAAAATCATCAGATAAATGATCTATGTTTTTTTTCTATACTAACTAATATAGTCCAAATTATCCATGTGAAATAATATAAAGTTAACCTCATACTCTACTGTTATTGTTTCCATATTTTTAATGTGAGGTTCTTTATTTATGTTTTTGTTTGATTTTCATAACTGAAGTATTTCTTGAAGAATATCACTTTAAAATATGACCATTACATGATTTATATTTATTCAAATATATTAGTATTCATGATCAATTACCACCAATGATCAATATCTTCATTCAAACAACACAATTCTATAATAAAACTTCACTTCCACTACTTCCCAAATCATGGAATATCATTTCGAGGCACATAATCAATTACATGGATACAAAATTGATTTTCAGTTCCTTTAAAATATGGAGGATTAAATAATACCAAGAAATCCATAATAGTTGAAATAAGAAGATGCATATGGGTTTTCTAGTACATCAATAGTCAAATCACATAGATCTCGACCCCTACTCATTGATAGGGCTCATCAGCCCATTCTTATCTCTGTAATCTACCTCAAAAGAGAGATAAGTGACTGCAATCACCCCTAAACTGTATGGTACTATTGCTCAATGTTTACCACTCTTACATGTCTAGTTTCATCTTTATATCTATTTAATTGAAATCCTTGTCTATTTATGGTACATTTCTAGGTGTTACTCGATTTTAGATCAGTGGATGGTTCATGTGTGGATCCCTCCAGGAGGCTTTCTTCTTCTATCCGGTGAGGGATGACTGTGGCCCTTACCAAGTATTCATCCTCTACACCAACCTCTTAATAATCATATATTAAAATTATATATCCTATCATGTTATCTAAATTCTTTGGTATACTATCTCGTGCATATGAAGGAAAAAACATGATTTTTATTCCATCTCCCCTCACCCTAGTGGTGACTTACCAAGATCCTAGTCCAAGATCATGTTGGGATATTCTTCTTCTCTAGCTATGTTCTCTATGATGACTTGGGATAAATCCACCTGCACCATTTATCGATTATTTATCACCACATAGTTCTAGATGGCTGGGATAAAATTGAATTCATCTAAAATAAAATTATTAATAGTATATTTTCACTAATGATAGTGATCATGTTGAAATTGGTACCTTCCAAGATAGGGATTTCATCACACAGAATCTGATTGCATTATCACATGCATGTTAATCCCTAAAATAAATACACATTGATTCTATGGAAATCATGTATGTTATTGTAACTCTTATCTACATCTAATATGTTCATCTCTATAATGGTTAATGTAGTACATAATTAATTTTTATTCCCCATAGATTGCACAAAATGTGATGCATAGGCAAGGGAGTACTTACTGAATGATTTGGGTTTATTTATCTAGTGGGATAGGCAGTGGTTTGTGGGAGAGGTCATTAACATCATTAAAGAAACTATAAAAATAATAGAGGAGTTTATTTTCCACTGAAGTGTAGTCCTGAGTTCTCAATGTTCTTGTCTCCTAATGGCCTCCTAGACAAAGGGTAAGTGGGCTACAATTTCACTTGGTACAATAACTAAAAATGTAGTGGGTTCACATAGGGTCTTCTTGATCATTGTCTCACTAATTTAAATGTTTTTTCCTATTTCTCATGCTCAATGGTAATTCACCTGGATAGAGAATTTTATAATCACTCCCCCATTATTGTGGATATTTTCCCTAGAAAAGGGAGAGGTTCTCAATTGAAATACTCATAGATTTTGAAAACTATCCTAGGATATGATTAGGTGGTGGAAGAATCATTTATATGACCATCACAAGTAAGATCATGGACTAACAGTCATAAATTTCTATGAATTTTAAAAGTCAATCATTAAGTAGGGATCAACCATCCCTACCCTAAATTTTTGGTCACCGAGGAGATCAAGACTGAGATTGATTAAATTAAATCCTGTCATGAAAAGGAATTGAATGAGGATTTATTTAGTGATATTTTACAAATAAAAGAGATTTCATGCTAACATGATCTTAATGAATGAATACTTGGCATGTGACCAATCCTAAGTCAAATTTATTATAGAAGGACATCATAATATCTCATGATTTCATTCATGGATTATGAAATAATGGAGGATATTCCGACCCAATCTTCTATAGGAATTCAACACATACACAGAAGATAATGATTTTGTGGGATGAATGACAATGTTTAATTTTAAATCAAATATTTAGGTTATAATCCTCACATGAAACGAAGTTACACAAATAGTTATGAGGAGATGTTTGGTTTCATAACTCTCATAGTGTTTGAACTCAAAAATGGTTTTCATGAATATGTTTATGGATAAGATAATATCATTAATGTAGTGGTATCTCCCATACATAATATTGAAACTAGAATAGATGATCTTAAAGATACTTCTACCAGAACTCATGGGATCTGCTTTAAGAGAGACCTGGTAAATGTGGTGTTGTACATCTTTCTAAATGGTTGGATACCAGAGGTGGATTTTTATACTAAAATACTAAAAAATTATATTATTATGGTACCATTTTCTATGCATAGTTATAGGGAAATTAGTTTATTTAATATCCCCTATTAGGCCTTGGATTTCATTATCAAAAGAAGGATTTCTATTTACCTCACTCACCTGATTTATGATTAACAACTTGGGTTTTCCAAGGGGAGACTGATCCATGGTGTAATAGGCCTCTCTCAATAAATGTTACGTGGAATCAATCAAAATTTTATTTTCTCTAACATTTATATCAACATTGAAAATGAAAAATATTTTCATAGAGGTGTTAGGTCCACACGGCTTAATACCCTGAGAGGGGGGTGGTGAATCAGGGTGTGACTAATTTAAAAATAAATCCCGTTCAGATCTGGTTTCGCTGTTATGAAAAACACTCTTCTCTCTCTTTCAAGTTTCAAAATATAAACAAGAAGTAAAGAATTCACATGACACAATAATTTTTACATAGTTCAGCCTCACTGGGGTATGTACAAGGAGTACACATAGGCAATGTTCCATTTTACCAAATCCACTATAAGCACAATACTGTTTACAAGGTTCGGGATAGATAACTTCTATTCCCAGGCTCACTACATTTACAATGTTTAGGGTCACCTCATAACATTCCCAAGGGTCACTCACTGTTTCTCTCTCTCTATGGATCACTATTTGTGGAGAGGATAACCTTCTCCATTTTCCTTTTCTCACTTCTATGGAAAAGATCCACTCACAGTTTATTGACTTGTAGGTCTCTTCATTATCACTAATGAATACGTCCTCTGTTTTATGTAGATGATTTGTTGAATTCCAACTTTCTCCTATAGATGAATCTCACTTTACACCGATGGTATCAGACAATCTTCCATCTTCCACGAAGCCCTATATCACTTCTATGAATCAACCTTACCTAGTGCCCTTCTCTAAGTCGGTGTACAAGTATCGGCGTGCTAGTTACAACTAGTGTGAAAGTCCACCTCAACCACGTGTGCGACACAAGCTTCTACGACTCCAAACATGCATGACTCACACCCTTTTATGCCCAATCCAATGATGGTGCACAACCAATAAAATTCGCGCTTCTCCAAAATCTGGCATTCAATTCCACCTCAACCACTTGCGTGACACCTCATTTGGAAACTCTAAACATGAGCGACTAACTTCCTTCCGTGAAAAAACCACCATAGGTGTGAAACTATCACCTGGAATGCAACTTCTACTTGCACAACCACACACCACTTGCGCGACCACCACACCTACGTGACATGAGCTCCGAGTTTTCCGGGTTTTGATAACTGCACCGAATTAGGAAGGGTCGACCTATATTTATAGGCATTTGAACAACCTGCACGACGGTGCACAAGTCTCCCTTCCGTGTGCATGTTTCGGCACGAAAGTCTCTTCCGCGCAAGTCAGTTATGCGACTAACCCTAAAACATGGGTGCCCCTTTTCCCTTTTCCATATTTTGATGTTCTAATATTGAAAAACATTTTCTTCCCAATATTCCCCTCTTTCAAGTCAATGACACGTAATTCCCTTTTCCAAAACAAATTTTCTCCATTTTTCGATTTTCAGGCCCAAAAATTTGGCAAAAAATGGAAAACGGTTCCACCTTGTATTTGATATTTTTGTACCACCTCCATATCATCCATTCCTTTGCCGAAATTCTTGAATAAAACATGGATCGTTAACCACAACCCTTGAACTCGACATGCAACCATGAAATCCCCTTTTTCAACAAATATGTACATCATGGATTTCTTGTCAACAATGAAAACACAGTTGTCCACTTTTTCAATAAACACAATCACCTCAAAAATTATTCAATGATACATTGAATGAATTTTTCCCAACAAGAGTTGAATGGAATTACATTCACATGGAACTAAACTACAAGGGTTTTTTTCTTGGTCCTTTGATATTTGGTTTTTTTTTCTTCAGATTAGTATGGATTTAAATTTCATTCAAATTAAAAACTATGGATTTTTCAAATCCATCCATGGCCTAAGGTAATGAGTCCCTTTATCACCATGTTTTTTCATAAATATCCAAGACAAACATATTCATTTCATCTATAAAAGTACTCATAGGGCATAATTAGACCATACCACCACATTGCTCGATATAATGGAATCTCCCATAATATCTTTATGGATGACAAAACAATTCTTATTAATGATTTAATTTATATATCTAATACATCAACAAGTATCAATATGATTACGTATGATTTAGTGGCGAGCATGTGAATCCTAAGAGGATTAGTATTTTGATATCATACTGGTGCTCAGAGAGCCACATATCCTACATGGAAAACATTTTGCATACGTGTAAAAGAATACTTCCCAAAGACTAAATTTGTTTCCTCAATTTCATTTTATAGTCTCTGAATTAATCAGTCTTATAGGGTGTTTAGTGAATTCAATAGTATTCTCTTGAATTGGAATAACCAATTATTATTTTCATAGTAAGAATCAACCTATTTAATATTATCTTATACTCTTTTATGATGCGTTCACTCTGATTTCTCAAGGTTCCAAAATCCAATATAATGGTAATTGACAACATAATAACCTCATTCATATTGGATTTCCATTCTAATGGAAAACACCATTGAGCGCCTCGGGATAGGATGGACATGTGAAAAACCTTTGGAGGCATAAACTCTTGCAACATATATGTCAGGACGATGTGTAAGAATGTTATTTAGCATGGGAGGTTCTTGATGGAATAATTATCTTGGGAATATTTATTTTGGTAAATTATTGTAGAAATATATAAGTTTTTATATGTATGGATTCAGTGAGATGACTCATGATTCTACCTCAAATCTTGAATCATTTGGGACACACCCAATAAATACATCGTCGAGGTGACATCATTTTTTGGCCTTAAAATTGCATCAGCACCAAGATAGGGTTACCTGCATGTCTAATAAGAAAAATCATGTTCATTTATGAATACATGTATATGAATTTTATTCATGTTATACTTGATAATATAAATAATTACTTTTTCAATAATATTGTGTTGGATTCTAATCCAGATTAATGCATTTTATAGGTTCTTCATTAGGAGACATCTTATTGAAGGGTTTTCAAAGGTTGATTACGGTATCTTCAATATTCTATGAATGGGGTGAGTTGCCTTAATTTCAGGTGATCCCTATGAAATTAAAAATAATTTTATAGCATGTTAGGATTCATTCGTTACCAACAAGTGAAAATTAGAAGTTTACCAGTATCAATCTTATGTCTTGATATACCTACTGTAGGGAATATTAGGAAGAAACATTAGCTAACTTGTGCATTGAAGTTGAATGGGAGGGAATATTAGGGAAATCCTTTAGTATTCTTACATATGTCTCCTCTCAAAAAGCTTGAATAATCTATTTTCTCAATATTTGGTTTTAGGGTGAAAAATTTGTGGCATTGATAATAAGGAGATAGTTCTTATCCTCATATTAGGATGTCAGTTTATATTTCATTTTAGGAACCATGTTTTCTGTAAAGGGATATCATGCACAAGTAATCTCTCATATTTATGTCAAGAAGCTTCATTTGAGCCCAGAACGAGCTAATAAAAAACTAGAAAGATGCTCCATTCATTCTCCATATGTTTTTGGGTAGTAACCCTCACCCAACTGTCCTTATTATACCTAAAGAATTCTACTTTTGATGATGGCTTAACAAAACTGTTATCATGATCAAAAAAACTAGTCTTACAATAAATTTTCAATGATTGGTGGTATTATAGTGTAGGACCCTATAGAATCTGTGATTCTTTACTTCAATACGTTCATTAGTAATGGATATTCTCTTCAACATATGTGATGTTTATAGGTATCCTCTTATGTAACCAGAGAATCATTGGATTATTCATGGTTAAAATAATCTTCAATTTTTATCATAATTTACATCTAATCCTTGGAACCACCCCTGGTCTATTATATATTGAATTCTAAGATTAAATATCCACATCTCCAATCAAATATAAGATCTTCACACCTGTAACGAGGGGAAATATGTATCTAATTTAAATACATCCAAAGAATCCCTTGGTTGAGTGTTTATTTTTCACGTTTGGGATCATTTCCTCTAGATTGCTTAGACTTATTTAGATAGGATTCCCTCAGGCTCCATTAGATTATATTTCCATAGCTTATTTTTATTATTTTTGGTAATTATTTTCATTTTATTTTGTCTGTTCCATCATCTCTTGCATAAAATTATACAAGTATTTGTTTCATAAGATATGTTGTGGAGACTTATTATTTATGAGGGATACGATCCTATGATACCATTATTATTCTTTCTTTAGATGATTTATGATTATAATAATGTGGTTTTTATGAAATTCGTTTATTTTACATGGGTAATACTATAATGATATACTATATTTATTTTTCATCTAAAATATATATAAATGGATTTTAATTATGTGATGGGGTTTCCAATAATTTTATATTTGATCAATGCATTGGGTAAAAATTAACTTTTTTTGTGATCAAAGAGAGAACCTCAGAGATTATCTTATTTTTTAAAGAGTGTACGTAAGAGATTTTCTAAATCATGATATATGGTTCATGGGATGTTATTACAACCCCAAATAGGGTTAATGAGAGGATATCCCATTCTCAAAAAGGGAACAATGGAGATTATACAAAGACCAAAGAAGGTACATGTAACACCCGAGACTTTTATGTTATATAAATCATCAAAGGAATCTTTTTCTACACAGCACTTGCTTGGCTTGCTTTACACGCAATCGCGACCTTCCTCGATAGCTTTCGTCGTACGCAATACCGAGTTTCACTAAATAACAATATGATATTAAAACTAGCCGTTATGAATAGTAATAACCACTTTTTGAAATTTTATAAATTTTATTTTTCAAAATGGACTTCATTTTTGGACTCAGAATATCGAAAATTAGCCTAGGGTGAAATTTTGGTATTTTTCTGAAAACTTTCAATTTTTGATGAATAGTGAAACCACTAAGTGGTAGGTTAAAAACCGAATTTTGCATAAAACTTAATTTTACCGCTTCTGTGAATGGAATTTCAAAAATCCGAGAGACACGGTTAATATCAAGGACTAAAATGTGGTTCAATGAGATGAAAATAATTTTTGGTGAATAGTAACTTTTTTCTATTTTTTACCGCGGTTAATAGTAAATAGGGTAACTAAGGGTAAATATGATATCAATATTACCCTAACACATGTCCTAATTCTATTGGACAAGTGTAATTCGACCAAAAACAAACTTAGGAATAAAATATGACCATTTAGGCCCACTTGGATTAGATTAGGACATTTATTATTAATTTATTTAAAGAAGGGTTAAAATAGTTAAAATCAAAGTTTAATAAGTAAATCATTTTTAATATGGGGTTATACATAAGATAAATTCGATTGTAAATATTCATTAGAAAGCTAAAAAGATTTCCTACATGATGGTATTTTATTTGTAATTTTTAGACATCAAATAATTTAATTTATTTATGACACAATGATGATGCAGTAATTATCTTGTTAACAAAATATTGACAAAATTGATGTTATAAACACCAAAATAAATGTAATTTGACACTTTTTATAAATTCCACTAATTTTCTAGGTTACTATGATATATTAATGTTGATTTAATCAACTTGGTTCGAACATATAATTCTGTTATGACTTTCACAAAAATCATATATCAAATAGTGTCAAAATTGACACAAAATAGTTTTTAAATAAAATATTATATTACTAATTGTTATTTTATTCCTAAAAATCTAAGGTTCGGCCAAATGACTTAGATAAGGATATATATATTAATAATAAACAATTTGGGGTTCGTTTGGCATGTTATAGTAAGTGTATTAACCATATAGTGAAAGAAAACAAAAAGACACGGTAAAAGTTAAATTATTTAACTTAGAGTTAAATCTAATTGATAAGGTTAAAATAATACCCTAAACTTGTCTAAATCCTATTGGTTGATGGGATTTCGACCCTTCCCCACTTTAGCTTCGAAATAAGACCCTTTGGAACCATTATAAACCGATTTTGACTTTAATATAAAATAATATTTTGAGAAATTCCTAAGGTGCCCCTCTCCTCCCTTATAAAAGGGCACCTCCTCCCCCTCCTCCTCACACCAAATTGAGCACTCAAGCTCGGCCAACCCCTGCCATTTTATCCTCTCCACTTCCCTAGAATAATCCTAGAGGTCCTGGTCTTCTCCAAAGACCAATCTTAGTTCCTTAAGTGGAGGATTCAAAGAGGCGTTCCAAAGAAGAGGTAATATCGATTACCGATCTTTTCAATTTCTTTCGTCTTCAACTTCTTCTTCTTTAGTTGTTTCATGACAAAGTAATAACATCAGTATTACTTACATACTGATATGTTATTATAAATATGAAACAACCCTAATTCACCTTCTATCCATCCTACGGAAAAATGAAATCACCGCGCGTGCGTACGTACGGAATGCCGTCTCCACGCCGTGGTGTAATCTATTTTTCCACCATCACCTTACAAGGATGGTTATAATGGTGTAATAAGTAACTATATATGATTATTATGAAGTAATATTGATACTGAAATAATATATATATATACTCCAATACAATTCCACGATCATAGGAACGATATCATCACTCGTGCGTACGTACGGAATACCGTCTCCACGATGTGATGCGACTCGTTCTACATGATCTTCATTTCATAATGATTATATAAATGAATTGAATGAATGAATATGGTATATACTACACTAATACCATTCTGTAAATGAATTATCTATAACCTAAAGATAAGAATAAGAATTTATTCGACAAAACACGCATAAGAACGAAAAGTTATAAAGACCCGAGTAACAAGTAACAATGAAATATTACTAACAAAAAGCTAATAATATGACCATATATGATATCATATCAACATGTATGATTCTGGAATAAGTCAATAACATTATTTAAACCATTATACAGGAGCTTCGGACACGTACAAAGCAATCGGACTTAAGGTAAGGGAAATATCACAATCTCATTTTTATCCGAGATTGTTTATTCGTAAGTATTTACTGGGGTGTATTTTATCATCCACATCCATGTTCCCTCAATATGTAATATTGTTTCCATCCACTTGCAATAGTTTAAATCCAATTTTACCCTTAGGTGAGTTTTTAGTAAAGAATATGAAAGGAATCTTTTGTCGTTTTTCCGTACGAGGTACTTTTTTGACTTTTCCGACAAAAGTACGAAGAATGTTTTTTTTTAACTTATACGGCATGAATGGATTTATAAAACTTTATTTCCAAGAAGTTTCCTTTTCATGTTTTTAAGTTTATTTTTAATCAACTTCTTTTAGTTTATAATTGTACGACATGTTAAGAAAGGAAAAGTATTTTTGAAGCAGAAAGGATATTTTCTTCAAGAATGAAGTTCAAGTATTTTATCAAAATTATTTTCCATCTAAGATAATAAAGGGTTCTGTTTTTATCCCTATTATTAAATTGATTTGATCATGTTGTGATGAAATTATTTTTATGAATTCCTTTATCTTATATGAGTTGTTTTATGATGTCATGTCGTTTAAGAATCCCATTTTTATTACATGGGTTATGCTATGATGTATGTTTTATGATTATGTGGCACACATAAGAAAGGATTCATTATAAGATGGGTGGGACCTATATCTCCCTCCAATGCATTGGGTAAAGATTTTATATCTCATGAGATAGACATGGCTGGAACGGAAGGTTATTTCGGTTCAGTGATACAGGACTGAAACGAGGAGTGAACTCGGTTCAGAAAGGGACTTTGTCCACTAAGATAGTCTTGACAATAAGTCATGACTAACAAGAAATGATTTTCCATTATTATGTGTGCATGCCACAAAGTTTCAAGTTTTATGTTATGATTATGGGGATCTCATTTTCACTTCTATGATTTATTCCATGTTAAGATATTATGATCTCTTTTGCAGGTTTTGATTTTCATAAAGATATGATATGATTTTTATTTCCTTTATTTGCCCTTGCTGAGCATTTGAGCTCACCCTTTTATGTTTTCTTTTCCCCAGGTCAGGAAGATGGATATTAAGTAGAATATGCTAAAAGGGACCCTAGATATGATGAAATAAATGGGAGACACTGTAGAAGATTTATGAACCAGTTGTTTATGTTTCCCAGTTTCTAAAGACACTATACCTATACGGTCCTTTGTGGTTTTATCATATGTTGTAATAAGTGTGCTTCAATTTTGAAGTATTAACAATGTATGTAAAGTATGGGTCGTTATAGTTGGTATCAGAGGAAAGGTATAGTCAACCTTTGGAAACTAGGATGTGAAAGCCTTAGTAAGAACCCTAAGGATAAGTCTAAGCATAGAATACAATCTTAGTGTTTTAGAAATGGCCTTGAATAACCTAGGATAAGACCATAAGCATGAAAATTTTATTCTTGAATTATGTGGTTTCCTATTATAATTAGTGTTGCTCACACTATTCTTCTTGGTTTTAGTCAATGGCTGGAACCCGAAGGAACCGTGTTAATGCGGAATGCGATGGGCAATGCAATGATTGTCCCCCTGAGCAACCAAACAATATGGGAGATGGAATGCAAAATCTTGTAGCCATGCTCACACAACTTTCTCAAGCTATGAATCATGCAGGATTTCCAAACGAGCAAAGGAGGGAGCAACATTCTGTTGAATCCTTCATGAGGCAGCGTCCACCTTCTTTCAGTGGGTCTACTGATCCATTAGTTGCTGAACAATGGATTAGTACTACTGAAAAGATATTTTCAGTTCTTCAATGTTCTGAACATGATAAAGTCATCCTAGCAGTGTATCGTTTAGAAGGAGATTCTGATCAATGGTGGAATCTTGTTAAGAATACGAGGCAAAGGGATGAAATTGAGTCTATGGAATGGGACGAGTTCAAGAACTTATTTTTCAATAAGTACTTCCCTCGTATTCTCCGAACAAAGATGGAGAAAGAGTTCCTTGAACTGAAGCAAAGGGATGATGAATCTGTTAGTACCTATGAAGCAAATTTTACAAGACTTGCAAGGTACGCTTCTGGTATTATTATCCAACCTGAGAGTAAGATCGATCGATTCATTAGTGGCTTAAAACCAAGTCTTCGAAGGGCGTTAGCCATAAGGGACTTCAATAGCTACGAGGAAATCGTTCGATGTGCTCTCAAAGTCGAGATGGAGATTGGAGTAACCCATCAGTCACATGGGTTTGATAAGAAGAGGAAGATGGAATTCAAAGAAAAATCTAAAGAGCACACGGAAAAGAAGATGAGCTTTTCCTTATGCTCAAAGTGTGGAAAGAAACATGGAGGGAGTTGTCTTAAAGGGACAAGTAAATGTTTTAAATGTGGAAAGGAATGTCATCGGGCATTTGAATGCCGTGATAATGGGAAGAAGATGTCTAATGACGCAAACAAAGGAAGGGATACACAGAATGATCCTACTACACTTCAATGTTTCAAGTGCAAGGAGATGGGGCATTATGCCAATCAATGCCCAAATCCAAGGGTTGATGATGATGGTCGACGTCAACAAACTCTTAAGGCTAAAGACAAAGGAAAGTCACATGCAATTTCTATCAGCGATGTGGAGTACGATAACGATGTGGTGAAAGGTACACTTACCATCCACTCTAAAGTAGCAAATGTTTTATTTGATTCTGGATCCACCCACTCTTTTATTTCTGAAGACTTTTCTAAGAGTATCACCGTATTACCTCAACAATTAGATGTTGAGTTAGCTGTGACAACACCTAATGGCACATCAATCGCATCAAAAGTTTATAATTCTTCTCCGATCGAAGTTTGTGGGAAAGTGCTTCCTGCAAATCTTGTGATCCTTCCTATAGTGGAATTTGATGTGATTCTTGGCATGGATTGGCTTTCTTTATACGGAGCTCATATCAATTGCCAAAGAAGGGAAGTCACATTTCATATTCCAGATCAATCTATGATCGTCTATCAATGCAAGGATGAACATAACCTTCCAGTGGAAATTCCTTCCATCTTATGGGTCATGATTCCACTAAATGAAGGTTATTTATCTCAAATGGTTGGAGAGAAACTTACGATTAAGAATATGCCCATTGTACGGGAGTTTGATGATGTCTTTCCGGAGGAATTACCAGGTCTTCCACCAAATCGTGAAGTTGAGTTTTCAATAGAACTCGTACCGGGTGCTTTGCCTATTTCAAAGACACCTTATAGAATGGCCCCAATTGAGTTGCAGGAATTGAAGAAGCAACTCCAAGAGAATCTTGATAAGGGATTCATACGCCCTAGTGCGTCACCTTGGGGAGCACCTGTTCTATTTGTTAAGAAGAAAGATGGATCAATGAGACTCTGCATTGATTATCGAGAACTTAACAAGATCACTATCAAGAACAAATATCCTCTCCCACGCATTGATGACTTGTTTGACCAACTACGCGGAGCTCAATACTTTTCCAAGATTGATCTTCGTTCAGGGTATCATCAATTAAGGGTCAAAAGGGAGGATATACCAAAGACGGCATTCCGTACAAGGTATGGACACTATGAATTTATAGTGATGCCATTTGGTCTTACTAATGCCCCTGCTATCTTCATGGATCTAATGAATAGAGTCTTTAGAGACTATCTTGATCAATTTGTGGTAGTCTTTATAGACGATATTCTTGTCTATTCAAAGAGCAAGGAAGAACATGAAGATCACTTGAGAATTATATTGAAGACCCTGAGAAAGGAGAAGCTTTATGCCAAGTTTACCAAGTGTGAATTTTGGCTTCAAAAAGTGGCATTTTTGGGTCACATAATCTCAAAAGAGGGGATATCTGTGGATCCAGCAAAAACAGAGGTTATCGAAAGATGGTCGAGACCAACAACAGTAACTGAGATCCGAAGTTTTCTTGGTTTGGCTGGATATTATCGACGTTTTGTAAAAGATTTTTCACGATTATCTAATCCACTCACCAAGTTGACTCGGAAAGGAGTCAAGTTTGTCTGGACAGAGGAATGTGAAGAGAATTTCCAGGAGTTGAAAAGAAGGTTATCCAGTGCACCTGTGCTCACACTGCCTTGTAGTGGAGAAAGGTTTGTGATCTACAGTGATGCATCAAAGAAGGGATTGGGGTGTGTTCTTATGCAAAATGATATGGTGATAGCTTATGCCTCACGACAGTTGAAAATCCATGAGCAAAATTACCCAACACATGATTTGGAGTTGGCTGCGGTAATCTTTGCATTAAAGATCTGGAGGCATTACCTTTATGGTGAAAGGTGTGATATTTATACTGATCATAAAAGTTTAAAGTATATTTTCACACAAAAGGAGTTGAATATGCGTCAAAGAAGATGGTTGGAGCTGATTAAGGATTATGACTGCTCAATCCATTACCACCCTGGGAAAGCAAACAAGGTGGCAGATGCATTAAGTCGACAAGACCATGCTAGTTTATCCATGATGAGGATCACAAAAGATCCAATATTTATGGATTTACAAAGGATGGATCTTGGAATTATAACGGAAAGGGAAAAATCTTATCTTTCTCAAATGAATGTTCAACCATCTATACATGTGAAGATTAAAGAGGCACAGAAAGAAGACGTCGAGTTACAAAAGAAGGTGAGAAATGTTCCTGAATTCAACCTTGATTGTGATGGGATAATAAAGTTCAGGAATCGGGTTTGTGTTCCTTCCATTCCTGAATTAAAGAAGGAGCTGCTGGATGAGGCACATAGTTCATCATTCTCTATTCATCCTGGAAGTACGAAGATGTATAGTGACCTGAAAGAGTACTTCTGGTGGGATGGCATGAAAAGAGATGTTGCTGAATATGTCTCTCGATGCTTGGTTTGTCAACAAGTTAAAGCTGAGAGACAAAAGTCTAAGGGGATGTTACAACCATTACCCATACCCGAATGGAAATGGGAAAACATCACTATGGACTTTGTCACAGGACTTCCTAAAACATCCAAAGGCAATAATGCTATCTGGGTCATAGTTGATCGTCTTACAAAGTCTGCACACTTCATTCCTATTAGAGAGGATTTCTCTCTAGATCAGCTTGCCAGGATATATGTAAAGGAAGTGGTAAGATTGCATGGAGTACCACTTTCTATTATATCTGATCGGGATCCGAGATTTACCTCGAAGTTCTGGCGAATTCTTCAGCATACTCTGGATACAGAGTTGAGTTTCAGCACTGCTTATCATCCCCAGACAGACGGTCAGTCTGAGAGAACAATTCAAACCCTAGAAGATATGTTGAGAGCTTGCTCTATGGATTTCAAAGGAGGTTGGGATCAACACCTACCTTTGGTGGAATTTTCTTATAATAATAGCTTTCACTCCAGTATTCAGATGGCTCCTTATGAAGCTCTCTATGGAAAGAAATGCAGGACTCCAACTTGCTGGGATGAAGTTGGGGAAAGAAAGCTATTAGGACCTGATCTCGTTGATGAAATGGTAGAAAAGGTCAGATCTATTCAACAACACCTAAGAGCAGCTCAGAGTCGACAGAAAAGTTATGCCGACAACCGAAGAAAAGACCTAGAGTTTGAAGTGGGCGATAAAGTGTTCTTACGAATATCTCCCTGGAAGAGGGTTATGAGATTTGGAAAGAAGGGGAAGTTGAGCCCTAGATATATCGGTCCTTTTGAAATACTGGATCGTGTTGGGAAGGTAGCTTACCGATTGGCGCTTCCTCCGAATCTCTCTCAAGTTCACGATGTGTTCCATGTATCTCTCCTGAGAAAGTACATACCAGATCCTTCACATGTACTCAGCTCAGAAGTTGTACCGCTGGAGCAAGATCTTTCTTATGAAGAACAGCCGATAGAGATTCTGGATCGTAGCGAAAAAGTCCTACGAAACAAGACCACTCGCTTGGTGAAAGTTTTATGGAGGAACCACCAACTTGAAGAAGCTACATGGGAGCTTGAGGATATGATGAAGGAGAAGTATCCTCATCTGTTTGTTACAAAGTGACGAATTTCGAGGGCGAAATTCTTTTTAAGGGGGGTAGAATGTAACACCCGAGACTTTTATGTTATATAAATCATCAAAGGAATCTTTTTCTACACAGCACTTGCTTGGCTTGCTTTACACGCAATCGCGACCTTCCTCGATAGCTTTCGTCGTACGCAATACCGAGTTTCACTAAATAACAATATGCTATTAAAACTAGCCGTTATGAATAGTAATAACCACTTTTTGAAATTTTATAAATTTTATTTTTCAAAATGGACTTCATTTTTGGACTCAGAATATCGAAATTAGCCTAGGGTGAAATTTTGGTATTTTTCTGAAAACTTTCAATTTTTGATGAATAGTGAAACCACTAAGTGGTAGGTTAAAAACCGAATTTTGCATAAAACTTAATTTTACCGCTTCTGTGAATGGAATTTCAAAAATCCGAGAGACACGGTTAATATCAAGGACTAAAATGTGGTTCAATGAGATGAAAATAATTTTTGGTGAATAGTAACTTTTTACTATTTTTTACCGCGGTTAATAGTAAATAGGGTAACTAAGGGTAAATATGATATCAATATTACCCTAACACTTGTCCTAATTCTATTGGACAAGTGTAATTCGACCAAAAACAAACTTAGGAATAAAATATGACCATTTAGGCCCACTTGGATTAGATTAGGACATTTATTATTAATTTATTTAAAGAAGGGTTAAAATAGTTAAAATCAAAGTTTAATAAGTAAATCATTTATAATATGGGGTTATACATAAGATAAATTCGATTGTAAATATTCATTAGAAAGCTAAAAAGATTTCCTACATGATGGTATTTTTTTTGTAATTTTTAGACATCAAATAATTTAATTTATTTATGACACAATGATGATGCAGTAATTATCTTGTTAACAAAATATTGACAAAATTGATGTTATAAACACCAAAATAAATGTAATTTGACACTTTTTATGAATTCCACTAATTTTCTAGGTTACTATGATATATTAATGTTGATATAATCAACTTGGTTCGAACATATAATTCTGTTATGACTTTCACAAAAATCATATATCAAATAGTGTCAAAATTGACACAAAATAGTTTTTAAATAAAATATTATATTACTAATTGTTATTTTATTCCTAAAAATCTAAGGTTCGGCCAAATGACTTAGATAAGGATATATATATTAATAATAAACAATTTGGGGTTCGTTTGGCATGTTATAGTAAGTGTATTAACCATATAGTGAAAGAAAACAAAAAGACACGGTAAAAGTTAAATTATTTAACTTAGAGTTAAATCTAATTGATAAGGTTAAAATAATACCCTAAACTTGTCTAAATCCTATTGGTTGATGGGATTTCGACCCTTCCCCACTTTAGCTTCGAAATAAGACCCTTTGGAACCATTATAAACCGATTTTGACTTTAATATAAAATAATATTTTGAGAAATTCCTAAGGTGCCCCTCTCCTCCCTTATAAAAGGGCACCTCCTCCCCCTCCTCCTCACACCAAATTGAGCACTCAAGCTCGGCCAACCCCTGCCATTTTATCCTCTCCACTTCCCTAGAATAATCCTAGAGGTCCTGGTCTTCTCCAAAGACCAATCTTAGTTCCTTAAGTGGAGGATTCAAAGAGGCGTTAAAAAGAAGAGGTAATATCGATTACCGATCTTTTCAATTTCTTTCGTCTTCAACTTCTTCTTCTTTAGTTGTTTCATGACAAAGTAATAACATCAGTATTACTTACATACTGATATGTTATTATAAATATGAAACAACCCTAATTCACCTTCTATCCATCCTACGGAAAAATGAAATCACCGCGCGTGCGTACGTACGGAATACCGTCTCCACGCCGTGGTGTAATCTATTTTTCCACCATCACCTTACAAGGATGGTTATAATGGTGTAATAAGTAACTATATATGATTATTATGAAGTAATATTGATTCTGAAATAATATATATATATACTCCAATACAATTCCACGATCATAGGAATGATATCATCACTCGTGCGTACGTAGGGAATACCGTCTCCACGATGTGATGCGACTCGTTCTACATGATCTTAATTTCATAATGATTATATAAATGAATTGAATGAATGAATATGGTATATAATACACTAATACCATTCTGTAAATGAATTATCTATAACCTAAAGATAAGAATAAGAATTTATTCGACAAAACACGCATAAGAACGAAAAGTTATAAAGACCCGAGTAACAAGTAACAATGAAATATTACTAACAAAAAGCTAATAATATGACCATATATGATATCATATCAACATGTATGATTCTGGAATAAGTCAATAACATTATTTAAACCATTATACAGGAGCTTCGGACACGTACAAAGCAATCGGACCTAAGGTAAGGGAAATATCACAATCTCATTTTTATCCGAGATTGTTTATTCGTAAGTATTTACTGGGGTGTATTTTATCATCCACATCCATGTTCCCTCAATATGTAATATTGTTTCCATCCACTTACAATAGTTTAAATCCAATTTTACCCTTAGGTGAGTTTTTAGTAAAGAATATGAAAGGAATCTTTTGTCGTTTTTCCGTACGAGGTACTTTTTTGACTTTTCCGACAAAAGTACGAAGAATGTTTTTTTTAACTTATACGGCATGAATGGATTTATAAAACATTATTTCCAAGAAGTTTCCTTTTCATGTTTTTAAGTTTATTTTTAATCAACTTCTTTTAGTTTATAATTGTACGACATGTTAAGAAAGGAAAAGTATTTTTGAAGCAGAAAGGATATTTTCCTCAAGAATGAAGTTCAAGTATTTTATCAAAATTATTTTCCATCTAAGATAATAAAGGGTTATGTTTTTATCCCTATTATTAAATTGATTTGATCATGTTGTGATGAAATTATTTTTATGAATTCCTTTATCTTATATGAGTTGTTTTATGATGTCATGTCGTTTAAGAATCCCATTTTTATTACATGGGTTATGCTATGATGTATGTTTTATGATTATGTGGCACACATAAGAAAGGATTCATTATAAGATGGGTGGGACCTATATCTCCCTCCAATTCATTGGGTAAAGATTTTATATCTCATGAGATAGACATGGCTGGAACGGAAGGTTATTTCGGTTCAGTGATACAGGACTGAAACGAGGAGTGAACTCGGTTCAGAAAGGGACTTTGTCCACTAAGATAGTCTTGACAATAAGTCATGACTAACAAGAAATGATTTTCCATTATTATGTGTGCATGCCACAAAGTTTCAAGTTTTATGTTATGATTATGGGGATCTCATTTTCACTTCTATGATTTATTCCATGTTAAGATATTATGATCTCTTTTGCAGGTTTTGATTTTCATAAAGATATGATATGATTTTTATTTCCTTTATTTGCCCTTGCTGAGCATTTGAGCTCACCCTTTTATGTTTTCTTTTCCCCAGGTCAGGAAGATGGATATTAAGTAGAATATGCTAAAAGGGACCCTAGATATGATGAAATAAATGGGAGACACTGTAGAAGATTTATGAACCAGTTGTTTATGTTTCCCAGTTTCTAAAGACACTATACCTATACGGTCCTTTGTGGTTTTATCATATGTTGTAATAAGTGTGCTTCAATTTTGAAGTATTAACAATGTATGTAAAGTATGGGTCGTTATAGTACATGGGTGGTTATCCCAATAATAACATGTGGTGAATGTCTTGGTTGGTACGCTTGAAATAAAATTACTATGATTATGATAATGACACACTTTATTCCAATATTTTATGACATATTCAAATTAAAATTTTATGCTCTCATGGATTATGTTCTTTGAATACTCTAGAAATCATAAAATATGATCCACCCACATTTATTGCATGACTCATGATTATGATCTATTATTTATTGGCTATGGGTTTTAAATATTAATCCCATGTTCTCGTACCCTTATCCGCATTTTATGAATAATTGATAACTGATATATCCCTCGTTAACCCTTAATGAGAATCTAATACCACCCATTATTATGTTTCCTTTTCCCTAGTATATTACGAAATGTTTTCATATGATATATCTAAGAATGATGCTAGTTACATTAACTTCATAGGATATGATTTAGATATTTTATATACCAATTGTTCATGTATCATAGATTCCTAAAATAATACAATGTTATGAATATAGTGTAGATCATAATTATATATAATGAATATTCATTTTATAAGATGTGATATTTATATATGAAATTTTTGTGTCTCTATAGTTGGTAGAATAGACAGTGTTAGTTTTTTTGTAAACATAGTTGAGAAATTATTATAAATAACCATTAGGATAATAATAATTATTGGAGAACATTTAAGGGTATGGTAAATAAAGGAGGGTGATATTCCTAGAAAACACACTTCATTATATATTCAATTATGATGGTGTCATGATGTAACAAATGTAACTAGGAGTACCTACTTGGAATGGTCAGAGTTGTGTATTACCTCGATCATTTGTAGTGTATGATGAGTGTGCCTAATAATTTAGTCTTGGGTATAAACATATAGGGGATATTCATAGGTTAAATAAATTTTACATTTTGAACCATCATGAATGATTGCAGTAGACAATGACTATGGAGGACACAATTAAATACTAAGGTGTCATTATTTGAAAATAATTTTTCATCATTTAGAAAAAAAATGTAATTTATTTTCATGATAATATAGGAATTCGTGATGGTTATATTTTATGACACTATGATGTTTTGTTTTAGACAATTTATAGAATTGGAAATAATCATGCTAATAATGGATGTGATGAATTATGAAAATGCCTTCCTCTATTTAAAACCTAATGAAATGTGAGATGGAATGAAACCCATTGATTATAACAGAAAAACCATATAAATATATGATTAATAATGTGAACATATTGGATTTTTCTATTGAACAAAATTTGGGGAATGTGGAGTTTCATAAAGTCTATGTAGGATATATGATTCATTTTCTAGCATGTCATGAATGTTGGAAGAAGCATCCAGGGAAATGTCTCAAATGAACTAAAATATGTTTTGGATGTGGAATGTGACTTAGTGCATCCAATTACAGGGGAAAATTAATATTTCAATGGAATATTGAAGGGGATATTATATAATTATGATTTTAGTAGAATGATTTCTGAGTTTGTATTCTTAAATTATGTCTTATAAGTTATTTATCAATGATATTCTAGTTTACTAAATCATGAAACATATAAGGATTATTATACATTAGTTTTTCTTTAAGGATTTCCAATCATAAAAAAATGAAATTGGTAAATTGGAAAAGTGATTTAGTGGGTAGGGGTAATTTTTGAAAACCCTTGATCATGGTAGAGATATGGCATAATGTGAATCTTATATATCGATAATATTTATTATTTGAAATGATATGATTATTAATAACTAAAATTTTGTAATATTGATTACCTATGAATTTTATAGTGGGCTTCTGTCAGTGTATTTTATGTTAACAGTGATTAATTTTTATATGTTTTAGGATATATGGAATATATTTGATGGTCTATGATTTATTTTTAGGATTAATTATATAGATTATTTTTTGAAAAATTATGTATACATTTAGGTTTCATGGTTATTTGGGTAATTTGGTGAAATGATTAACATGACTAAATAGTTTATGTGATCATAGTATTAATATTTTATGTGTGTGACACTATGAGATACATTGTATTTATGGGGAGTCAAAAATTAGTTTATTTTTGAAATTTAGTGAAATTGTTTCTAAAATTTTTTGTTTTGTATTTGGTTAGACATATTTTAGATAACTCTTGATGTTATGTATTTATGGAATTTTTTAAAATGAAATTTTGGGGTTGTTACAGAGGTTTGAGAGATTGATGTATTATTTAGTCATATGAATATTTAACCATATCATATAAACAAATTTAACAATTTTGGTTTTGGTTAATATATTTCAATAAGTGGAATGGGTTTCAATTTTTTTAAGGATCTTGTGGTCCATTAAAATTTAATTTTAGTTCTTAAGGACAAAAAAATGGACCTTGAATATTAATTTCATAAACTAAATGATGATTTATAAATTGAACGAAGTATAAGAAAAGTCTGAAATTGTTATCATAAAGTGGGAATAATTAGAGTAGGTTCATTTTATCATGTTATATAGATTTATATAAAAAATTCTTTTAAATATAAGAGAATTATCATGATATAATAATGTTATTCTTTACCATTATTTCTGAAAAATTGATGGTATTTTCATCCATCAAGAATTTATTGATTTATGTTCTCTAATTTTATCTATAACATGTTCTCTATCACACTATATTTGTCCATGAATGACATTTTTTTCTCCATGTCTATATTTTAAAAAAATTCAAATGAAAACCATATCTTGGAACCTAATAATTTGTTATTTCTAGGTAACCATTAGTTTTTCAACAATCCACTTTTAAAGGATGTTTTTCAATACCTTCTTACATTGTGGGTTTTGAAAAATTATATTTTAAAATATTGAACATTTTATAGAAAAGATAAAATTTAGATGATGTATTTTATTTATTATGGGATAATGTTACACCCCAAAAATTTCTATTAAAATAATAAAATGATTGATAACATATATAAAACACGACATCAAGCTTTATGAATTATTCATTATACTTTAAAAATATTATTATTTAAATATGAAAATTATAATTTATCCATTGTATTGATAGGAATGACTAGTTGTAACCACATTATGAAATATATTTATAATTTTTAATATGAAATAAATATTTACTGATTAATGATTGGAAAATATGCCCTCAATGTTAAGTGAACTCATTATATGATTCAAAAATATTCTTTCATAAAGAAATGTTTTATTGCCTTTTATTGGGAAATATTACAAATAATTTCACCCACTATTCAAATTTTTATTTAATATAAATGATATTTTTTAAAATTATCATATTAAAATCATCTTATGGTGAAATTATGATCATAGTCTGGAAAGATTGAATTTTGAGTGAAAAGTGATGAATATCAGTTTGATTAAAAACTATCATTTCTTTATACATATATATATATTCCTATTATATTTTTATTTGTTTTTCAAAAGTACTATGTTAATTTTGATAAAAATAATCTAATTAATTTCACTGTATATGAAACTATTTTTATTTGTTTTTCAAAAAATATTTTTATACCAAAGAATGTTTTTTCTTATTTAACCATTTTGGACGTGTTATGTGGGATTTTTTAAAATATTATTCTAGTAATTTATTGCATTGGAATTTAATAAAATTTATTCCATTTTGGATTCAAAATACATATGTTATGAAAGTAATTCAATTTTATTTTTTTCATAATTAATAGTAACTTTTGTAAACATTTGTCACCACAGTAAGGGTATATCAAGAAATTGAGGTTAAAAATAATATAATAAAATACTAAAATTCCATCTCACATATTATTAATTTCTAATGAATGATTTTATTTAGACCATCTGAATCCAAAATCCAATGATATGAAACCTTGTTACCCTATGAACTTGATAATGGAATTGGTATTTTTTAAATAATGAATCAATACATAATTTCACCTTTTTAATAAAACTTATTATTTATCATTGGTATAAAAGGATTTTATGTTTTTTATTAAAATGTTTTTTTAAATATTAATTATTTTTTATGATGAAAATATTTCTGAAATTATAGTGATGTAATAAATATCTTTAATTATTACACAATGATGATATAGTTCTTGTGCAATCTATAGAAACATAAATGTAATTTATTTGAATAATATAAAAAGTAATATTTTTTGATGGATTATGGTGTCACATGAATTTTATGGTTGAAATTAATATATATTTTATGTTTGATGATTATATATTATAATTTCATTTTGGACTTGAGGTAATTTAAGCCAAAATATGACAATAGTTATTAAAATTACATTAATGGTATTTTGTGTCAATCAATATTTAATTAAATTGTTTAAAACTTAGAAATCTTGAAAGTGGACAAGGGAGATTCTATATTGTTATAAAAATTATATATTGACTGTTTGTATCCATTTATTACATTAGATGTAAATTTAAATACCATTAGTTTAATATTTGTTTTACCTAGATAAGGGATAAATTTGGTTAATAAAGGGTTTAAACCAAACGTTAAGGTTTAAAATATAATATAAAAATATTATAATTTCATTTGTTGAAGTTATTTAGATATTATAATATCTTATATTTTAATTTTTTTCCCATAATTTCCACTTTTACAAGAAATTGAATTTATTATATTTAAATAATTTTTTTAATTACATGTGTTCCCATTCCTTTACATTAAAAGGAAACCACTAATACTATATTATTAACACCTTTGATGACCCCATTTTTGATGAATAGGGATTTAAAATATTTTAATTTATATTTTTAGAGCGAGGTGTAGTGACGAAGTGAGATTCCAAGGCACAATGAGGATGAAATTTATATTTTTAAAAATTAAGTATATTAAAATCATGCACATAGAGTGTTATAGAAAAAATGAGATAACACATTAATAAAGTCTCTAAAAAGATATTCAACCCCACTTTTGAATTTTGGTAGTATTATTTACCCTCGACATGACCTAATAATTGATGACATGTGATGTCTAATTGAGGCAGTCATAAAATGGTCTCTTTAATTTAATTAAATAAATATGTTATTTTTTATTTATTTAAATGTCCAAATTAAATACTTTTTAAACAACCTCTTATGAAAATTTTTCTAGGGAATTTCCATATAAGAATTTTTAGAAATTATATAAGTATGAAACTTTTCTTCATTAGCAGTTTGACATCAGAGGATGAACAACAGACAAATCAATGTTGATTTAGCCACAACGATTGTAGCAGGATGTCTCTATTGTTAGAAAAACATGTTATTCAACAATGATCACTCTATTATCATGATAGGTCTCATCAATTTTGGTTTCCTCCATTTATTAAATTATTTATCATGTAATTATCTATTATTCATTTACAGATGAATAATTAAACCTTTCCTTGAGCCCCAAAATTTAATTGGTTATGTGAATTACATTATATCAATTGTTTTACATTGATTTCACAGATGGTTCCCATATTTATGACAATTGTAAATGAGAAACTGTAAAATTATAGATTCATTTATTCATGTTCTTAATTCCCCTCTATTATCAACGTTTTTCACTATTGACCTATGGGGGCATGGTTTGACATTTTGGGGGTGAGTTTGAGCACTATTGAACCCCCTAATTCACTGTAGTTTCAGGAATGATGAATGTATTGGAGGTTTTTTGATGGATCAGGATGGATCATGGCTTGTGGATGATGGTTCTAGGATATTTGATTCATGGATGTGGAATGATCATATGAAAAGTGCTAGGTGGCATTTCAAGAGTTCTATGGGCTTTGAGCAGCTCACTGGGATCTCATTTCTGGTGACAAGAGTCATGAAATTAAGGGCTGAAGATGGCCAAACTAATTTCATGTGCTCTTGTAGTGTGATACATGGTGGAAGAGGATGATATTGATAACCATGTGTAGATCTTGTTTTCCTTAAAAAAACATTACTACATGGTTTGTAGTCTATGAGAACATGTCCTGTATCCCCACCAAACTATGATTGCTAGGGTTTCAGAAATGATAATGGTCATATGCCATGTGGTTGGGCCACAAAAATGTGACCCTCCATGTGAATCAAAGACATGTGATCTTTGTACATGGCTTGGTACCCATTTAGGAAGACAAACTATCTACTAGAGTGCACTTGAACATACTAGAATATATTGGAATATGTTGACATGCACAACCAAGACAACTAGTAGTCAAACACGGCCTGTATTCCAGAGGAAACACCATATACATAGAAATGAATTTTTAAGATGTGTATAGAGAGTACACCACCATGATACTGTGTAAGGTCACACATTTTGTGACCCCTCACAAAATGAAATGCACCACTTATAAAATACTCTACCACTAATAACTACAACATATAGAATCTAATTTTAGCCCATGAGAAGCCTATCCTAAGCTTTTATTTCTTGTATAACATGATGGTAGTATTTATAGTGAATGTTCGGAGCATGAAACATATTCATGTGATATGTGACGATGGTGGTATTAGTGAAAGACCAGCATAGGGAATTCTATTAGTGACAATAATCCCTTATTATGGGTGTAGATCCTCTATCCAAAGAGACTGTACCCCCTACACAAGACACAAATCCAATATTCATGGTTTTGGTAATCCACTTTTTCACTAGGATGTGGGTCCTCAATACACTTTATATCCATAGAGATTTTACTACCCTATTTAGGACACAGGTCCTCTATCTATAGAGATGATTCGCCCGATGCTGGGTGAGGGTCATTTACCCTTGAGGACGATACTCCCATATCTCACTAGGGCATGGTTATGCCATGCTCGTTATACTAGTAGATACAGTAATCCCTAATTCAGGGTGCACATCCTCTATTTTTAGAGGGGTACTCCCCCATCATTGAGCTATGGGAATTTAAGGATACTCCATAGAGTATGATATTGGTAATTATATATAGACATCTATAGATGGAGGAAGAATCATCAACCTAGGATGGATTGTAATATGAAGATCCCATTTCCCTCTCATTTTGGTTCCTTTTGTGATCATATATATTTGTATGTTTCATTTTTTCCAATATATTATGGGTTGCGATGAATTCTTATTTATCATTCATTATCTTCATTTAATATTTCATGTCATCTTAAAAGGTATGTTTTTAATCATGCCAACAAATAATTTCCCCACACAAGTCCTTTATTATGTTGATGATAGGTAGAATGACAAAGACATCATTAGAGCATATTTGAAAATTGGTACATAGAACGTGTGTAGTGGTTGAACAAGGTGATTAGGATTTATATCTCTTAAATTTATTTATTTAAAATTATTTCTAGGATGAGTCTTTAATTTTGGATTGGACTATATTTTACCCTTTATATTTTTTACTATTCCGTTGTACTCTATTGTATTCCTTAAAGGTTATTATATGCAAGGTTTTACTCTAGATGTTATTGTTTTTAACCATTTTTAATCTTAACATATCATGGAGTTGGTTTGGTTCATTCATACAGGTAAATAAGTAAAGTCCTCCTATTCCAGTTAATCCATCCCAATGATTATCACCAATACCTAGCCTTTTAGAGGAGGTCTCTCAGTTGTAGTGGTCCGGCCTTCCACCGACTAGTTGGGCCCTGGTGGGTCAGGTCATTACGACACCTCCATGAGATTTTTATCTGGAATAATCTGTAAAAATATATTACAAATATACTTATTCAAGTAATAGAGTCTTTAGTCTCTTCAAAATTCAACCCCTATAGTCTTTATGATGATATTCAAAGGAGGTCTCTCAAAGAGGTCGTACTTTTTTAACTGATCTCTTTCATTTTACATCTTATTCTACGTCCTTCAATTATTTCCTAAAAATTTATATATAATTACATCAATTTATTAAATATTATAATATTTTGTTATTTTAATGGAGTAACCTAATGTTATATAATGCTTTCATCAAATAGGAAATGAATGTATTGGTCATGCATATGTGGGGACTACCACCTCCACTAAGTGATACAATTCATTTCCCATAACCACCTATCATAATTGTTAATAATTATGGATTTAATAAATATATATGATATTGAATACATTTTTAGGATTTTGAAATGTTCAATTATTATTTCTCTTTTTTCTTTATATTAATCAAAAGATAGAAACATAAGTCATGCGTACATACTGACCAGTGTCTCTATGAATTGACAAAATTAATTTCTTCCAACCTATTTATATGGATAGTTATAAAATTGTATAAAATTACTATATATGATTCTTAATAAATGATTAAAATTCATTATATTATTAGACCATGATCAATGTACAATGTTAAAAATTGTAGAATGAGTTCATTCATGAAAAATCATTCATTTAACACTAGAAAATGGTGATTTTAATATTAAATATTTAATAAACGTGCATCGAAATGTTTTATTTTTATCATAGATGATATTATTAGTATTAATATAATTATATTATATAATTAAAATAAATTTAAATTTATTATATGGTATGTTTTATCTTATACAAAACAAGTCAAACTTGAGAAAATGGATTTATGTTTTAATCACATTATAAGATGGATTATTTTTTCTTGAATCTAAATCAAGGGAGACTATATGATTATTTTCTTATATCCGAATTTAATTTAATTTGGGTCTCTTTATTTATAGAGATTACATTTTTTTCATTTCATTTTCTTCTCTTTAAGTACCCATGATAGAGATGGAATGATTTTATAAAAAGATGAATTTATTTATCTATTAAGATAGAATTAATTTTTCATTCATATCCAAGATATGTTGAAAGATTTTGAGAATTTATGGAACTAATCTACATTTATTGTTTAAATTTATATTTAAACATGTACTAATTTTTATGATATATTATAAAAATAATCTTATAGTTATTTTCTTAATGAGTTACTTTTTACAAATTGGGATAAAAAATATTCTATTTAACAATTACAACATGAATGGAATTTCCTATAATCATGACCACCCAATTCATTATATATTTTGTTAAAAATTTACATTGATATTTTAAAGTAATATATTTTCATAATATTTTCTTGTTGTTTTTATTTTATGTAATTGATTTAAAATTGAAAGGTTTATTTTTCTCAAGAAACAATTCAGTTATATTTTAAATCCATTTATCATATATTATTTCAACTTATAATGTTACATATGATTTATTGGGGATAGGATCCAATGATACAACAATTATTTATTATATTTAGGGTTTATGACACTGATTATTATATATTAACGAATCCTTTTTATTTTCCATAGCTTATTATATATTGATTTGAATAATTTTTTTATAATATTGTGGAAAATCTATTAATGGATTATGATTATGGGATAGGTGGGCCTAAAATTATATATCCCTCCAACAAATTGGGTAAAATGATTAATTTTTTTTGTTCTCAGAAAGTACACATGTGATTATCCCATGCTTCGAAGAGGATAAACTGGTGGTTATGCCACACCCAAAATAGGGAATAAAAGTGGTTAACCGAGGCCTAAAATATGGTATATGGAATGTTTTCCTGTTATATAAAGAGGTTACATAGGTGGATATTCTAATATAGATGGAGCGTACATTGGAGGATAAAACTATCCCAAATGTGGGTACATGGGTGGTTATCTAATACCCTAATGAGGGACTATGGAAGATTATTTCCAAGACTGTATTAGGTAGATGGGTTGGTATCCCAAGCCTAAAATGTGATGAATGTCATGGTTGGTAGCCTTAATATTTGATTCGTATTATTATGAGTATGCCTAAATTTATGAGAGACCATAATGACAAGATATTATTCAAATTTAATGGTATCATGTACCAGGTTATTTTATTACTTTTTGATTCTTTTCAAATTGAAGGACATGATTTATTCCTTGACTCATTATTATGATCAATTATTTCCTATGAATAGTGTCAATATGAAAATATCATGTTCTCATATACATATTGTTATAAAATTGTTAAATGGTCACTAATATCTCCCCTATTTATCCTTACATAGAATCTGAGTTTACTATTTTTTATGTTTCCTTTTACCCATGATATGAATAACACATTTATGTATGATATTTCTAAATTGGGTATTTTTATTAATTACAAAGTGAACGAATCTGTAGAAATATTATGTAACAGTTTTTCATGCATCCAAGATTATAAAATCTCTAATAATTTATGGATTTAGTGTCAATAGTAAGGATTTGTAATTAATATTCACATTATAAGATGTAATTTTGATGTTTGAAATGTTTTGGTCACATTAAATAAAATCTGTAAATCCACAAACTCCAAGGAAAACATCTTCCAAAAATGTAATTAAGGCAATTATCATAGCATCCAAAATTAATGTTAATGATTATAGTATTAGTAGATAGAATAAACCATAAAAAATTTATTTTACAAATCAGGAATCCCTGAAATCATTTTTAATTCATTTATGTGTTATTTCAAAACTATACCCTCTAATATAATCATGTTAAAGAATATCTATATTATGAACACTTTTTTATATGTGGTAGGATTCATGTAGATGTAATTCATAACATCCATAAAATACAACATGTTTTTCACTTCCTGGATTATAATTGATATATTCTAATCCAATGAAAACCTGATCAAGCTAAGAACATTCTTGTCCAACTGTTTAGATTCCTCCTCCTCTATGTTATTCGACATGACATCAACAAAGATAACTTCCAAGTCCTTGTGAATGAGATATTACACCATTTTAATTTAACTCAATCTAATTTACATGTCATTGAATAATTCAATTAGGACCTTACCATCTTCATACATCATTAGTTTTGATAATACAAACTCCATAAATACTGATATAACATCATAGAATGATAATGTTACCTATTCTTGTTGAATGAGCATTACCAATTATTGGACCAAAAAATGATACATCTTGTTAGGTAATTAGATGACCCTAATCAACTAGAAATTATACTATTGATACCTACGATTATAGTGGAACATGTTCTAAAACTATCTACTGACTATATGATTTCCTCGAACATTATATTCTGTATGATATAAATTTTGTCACACCATAATCACCATAACGAATTTACCTCCATTTATACACTATCATAAAACATCACTAGAATTCATAAAATTGTAAAATAAAAATAGATCACTGTTGGGATACTCTAGTATTATGTGCTTTGTAAATGATTCCTACATTCATGGGAGAATACTAATGTCACTGTCATTATAATTAGACCATAAAATGGTTTATAAAAAGTAATCAAATACAGGTGATATCAGTATACTTTGTTTTTGCATCCCAAAAATTCACATGAAGAATGTGTCTTAGCCCACATTTTTATGAGGGCTTTATCAGTCTTCAGAATATACCAAACTCTAATCTTTATTGACATGCAACCATTGGACCATGGTAAAAGATGATAAACTATAGAAACATCCTCCAATACCACCACCTTCGAATGAATAATTAACTATTATGCATCCTACTATTGAAAATTCATAAATAACCTCTATATAACTTCAGTTAAATATCTCCAAAGAAAGGACTAATTCAAAAAACTATTAGAAGATTAAATTATTTTGAGAAACCTTCCACCCATGAAGAAATATGTTTGCATTGTACTATTCCTCAAGACCAAGGTATATTATAGTGCTACCATATCAAGTTAAATAAATTTTTTATTAATAAGATTTTTTCTGATCACAAAGTTCATGAAAGGAATTACATTTTCATAAATGATATTTTCTTGTTAAATATAGTAATCGTTTAGTTAAATTTATGGATAATCGATATAATAAAACACATAGAACCATAAAAATGAATATTAGTTTATTTATTTTATATATAATACTTCATTTAATGGTTAAATACAGTTAATAAAATGGAAAATAATATAATGGGATTATAAATATAAGAAAATAAATTAGAATTGAAAATTTTATTTTGTAATTATCATTATTTATTATCAATCCAAAGGATAAAAATATAAAAAACAATTGGCATAAGATTTTAATTTTATAAATAATGTACATAATTTATATAGACAAATCAATGTTAATTAAATGAGTAGGAGATTAGAGGTATTCTTGTCAATTATAATTTTTGTCTGATAGTCAGAAATTGTATTCGATAGTTTGGAATAGAAAATAAGCATTCAGATTAGTAAAATATATAATAAAAATGTATATGCTGTATAATATTTGTAGATAAAAATATAATAATAAGGTACAATTATTTCATAAATTATATAAATTATGTTATGTACTTATACATTTCATATAATGTATTATATATGTATATAGTAAAAACATTAAATTTAATACAAATTTTTTTAAATTTTAATTACCTATTTTAAACATTAATTTTACTATACCGGAACTAATTTTTTGAATAACCTTTCTGACTCATTACTAGGTTATTTTTTTGTATTTTTTTTAAAAAAATTTATTTTTTGGTGAATAATAAAAATATTATTTTATATATACAGTATATTTTATGAGAACACAATTATATAAATATTTATGAAAAATTTCTAAAATAATATTTATTAAAAAATTTCTTTATTATAAATGCTAATGTATTTTAATATAATAATTTTAATTTAGAGTTCTTTATTTGAAATATTATATCTAAAATTATATTTTATTGAAAAAAAAATTATTTACTTAAACTAAAATATTCATATTAAACCATTTATTATTGAGAGTTTTTTAATGAATAAAAATAAATTATTATAAAATAACACTTTTATTAGTAATTAGAACCAATAAAATTTATTTTATGGGATTAAAATAAATTAGGAAAAATATTTTATTCAAAAAACACTCATATCCTTTTCTTATAAATACACAAAAAATACACCCATTCATCTTCATTTACAAACACTATCAGAATATAAATATCTGCAAAAATAATTCCCCAAACACATATCTTTAGAATTTCAATGTTTTGGTCTAATCAGAAGGAAACATCATAAATTCTTAAGGGATAATCATTGGACGTCTCTCGAACAATGAAAAATATTCTAATCACACTTCGTTAAAATTATTATTCAATCTTAACACATACTAATCCATGATTTAAAACCATAATAATATTATTCTTATAGTATAACTTTTAAATGACAATTCTATATTAATAATTTTGTTATAATTTTTATTTTCTTCATTTAATTCATAAAAACACTTCTCTCACATTAATTTATTTTTTCCACCTTTGTGAGTGATGATATTTTTGAAGAGAAATAAATTTTTTTCTAGTTTTAAAACGGTTTTTATAGAAAAATGATAATTTAAAAAATAAATTCTACTCAATTTATTCATTTATGTAATCCTAAAAAAATGTTTATATTAATAATATTAGTGATTAAACTTTAAAAATTGTTTAAATCCAAAAAAAATATATTTTATAAGAAAAATTATAACATTTGATTCTATTTTATATTATTGAAATATTTACTAATACATGAAATTTACAATATAAAATGTAAATTGACAATAAAACTAGTATGATTCATGTATGCATGGTGTTAGATTTGGTGATCGATATAATCTGACTGATTAAATCATGAACCATGAAATAAATATCTCAACGATTGAAAAAATGATAACTGAATATTAAGGAAATTTTAAAAAAATATTGAAACAAATAAAACCAAAATAAAAATAGTATATAATAAATTTTATTATAAACATGAAAAAATACTCATGATTTCAGTTTTAATACTCAAATCCCATTAAAATAAATCTTAGGTTTTCATTCAAAGTCATAATACCTTTTCAACTACTGTTTCCTTTATTTTCATTCTATCAGTTTTTAATAGTATATACTCAGTTTATATATTTAACATCTTATTTTATCCATTTATTTCTGAGGATAATACTTTTTTGGTTATTCTCAATGAATTATTATTATTAAATACAATTCATCTGATGTTTTTTGAATCATTTCAAATTTCATTATTTCTCTCCTCAACTATTCTATAACTCATTATTTATTGTTATCTTTCCTTTCACATTGTATATGTTTCTATAACATTATGAATATATTTAATTATATAACATATAGTGTGTCCCATTTTTTGTGAAATTGTGTGATTTTATATTTTAATACACTTTATAGAACTATAATGGAATCCATTTTATATTTATGGGTTTTTACCAATTTGATGCTTGATATATGATTTATGTTTCTTTTTTAATGGCATAAAATAGATAAATTATGTATTGATGGATAAAACAAATATAAAATATTCCCTTAATTGATTGGGTATTTATTACATGTAATTAAAGTCAATATATAGTACACTAGAAGTAACCCTTACAAATTATGTTATAATGTATTTGAAAAGAGCATTGACTTACACATATTAAATTTTTATGAGTGTTACACATTCTAATACTTCTTAGGATTACCATATTATTGTGATATGATTCCATTTATTCCTCGATTTAATGAGAAAAAACATTATTCACTTATTTTACGACTAAATTATTGATTATTTCACATCGTCATGTTTAAATTGATTACTCCTTTTTTGGATTTTATTATAATCATTTATATATATTTTTTCATAGGTATATTATAACACCCCAGGTAAATAAAGAATATGACATTTTTACATTTATCCATATTTGTGAATAAAATATTAATATAACTTTAAAGGGGACACTATGCTCGATGGCGTACCCAATACGCAACAACAAGTTTCTTGGGATTCTTACGTAGCACTCTAATAATAAAATAATACTATTTTAAATTGTAGTTAATGCCTAGCCGTTGCAATGGAGGGAATGAACATAAATAACTAAAAAATGATTATATATGTTTGTCAAGTATTTTTTACTTTTTACAATAAATGTTAGAGAATTAAAAATGAGAATGAATCCAATTTTAATCGTAAACATTCTAATATTATTTAAAAGGTCAATTAACCACCTTTTGATGGCGAACCTCTTTTAAATCCACTTTTTGAAAATTTTATGAGTAATATTTGACAAAATAAAATTCTTCTTTAGAATCGGGACATCAAAATTTAGTTTGTGTAAAGTTTCGGTATTTTTCCAATAATGTTCATTTTTTTAATGAATAGCGAAAAATGTTGTATTTTAATTCAAAACCTCTTTTTAATCTAATTAATTTATATGATTAAATTGGTTTCAAAGATAAATTAGAATATATTTCTACAATTTAATCCAATATTGGTCATTGGAATTAATTTAATATTGGAATTGGACTTAAACAAGTGTCAATCTTATGATACTTATTGTTTCTTAAAAAAAATGCAATTTTCTCTGACAGAGGTAATTAATTATTAAATTAATTAATGTAAATTATATGTTTTTAATTTTGTAAAATATACATCATTTTAGAATTCGGAATATCAAATATATCCTTGGGTGAATTTTTGGTAATTTTCTGAAAAACTTCATTTTTTGATGAATAGTGAAACCATTAAGTGGTACTTATAAAAACTAATTTTCCGTTTAAATTAAATTTAACCACCTTAGTGTTTTGAATTTCAAAAATCAGACATACATGGTTTTATTTAAGAAGTAAGATGTCGTTCAATGGGATTAAAATAATTTTTTGGTGAATAGTAAGTTTTAAGTTTATTAATCACGATTAGTGGTAATTAGTGTAATTTAAGTTAAAAATAATGTTTTAATAAAATGAAATGACCTAGACACATGTCCTACCATCCTTGGATGTTTCATCTCCGACCAATACATTCCATGGGTCAACTTGGGGACCCCATGGAGCCACTTTGGTTGGAAAATGACATTAATACCTTTTTATTTAATGTTAAAATTAAAATGACACAAACATGAGTTGTTTTACTAAAAAAAATTAAAATGGGGTTATACAAGTAATATTTTTGACAATAAATAGTCAATGGAAATCCAATAATATTTCCTACATCATAGTATTTTATTATAATTTTTAGACATTAAATAAATTAAATTATTTATGACATCATGATGATGCAGCGATTACCTCATTATTTAACGATTTAAATAAAATGAAAAGATAATGTAAAATCTAAGACGTAAACTTGATAAAAACCTATTTTATTGGTATATTTCGAACCCTTATCACCTTATCTTTGCTTTATATCAATGTGGGACCTTTTAAATCCGAAACTCATTTTAAAATAAAGTAACATTTCTTTACTTTCCAAGAGTGCCCCTCCTCTCCTCTTATAAAAAGCACCCACCTCTACCTCCTTACCCACACTTTATAAGCCTTTGGATCGGCAAACCTCTGCCCATTTTGTCTCTCCAAATCCCTCTCTAACTACTAGAAGCCTCACTTTGGGCAGAAGTCTTCCCAAGGAAGCCTTTGAGGTCAAACCAAAGAGAGTTACCCGATTTTAAGGTAATGACTTCACTTTAGTCCTTTTCTTTTATTTTGCTTCTCTGACCCCCTAAACTCTTTTTAATCATTTATTTTGTAACAAATCCAGTATCTTCAATATAATAGAATTTTGTTATAAGAATTATTTGATCTAAACTTACACATACCTACATCTAATGGTTAAAGAACATACTGTTTCCGTGGATGGCGAATTTCTGGCTCACGAAACGATGATTGTTCAATATTCTTCTAGCACCATCAATGGTGGCCATTAAGATGACACTATATTTATATATGATATATAATATGTTTATGTTTTACTTAATCTTCTTTATTTTTCATTTATGTCATACCTTTATGGTTTCCATTATGGGTAAACGCGATATATTCATTTAAGGAAGTGCGGACTACTGCCCCCTCAAAGTGATTTGATTCGTTAATACCATATTTGGTACATTTAAAGGATATATTTAATGATATTATATATCATACCATACTGGAATTAATATACTATTATGTATCATTATTTTTTAATTCCATTAAATATGAAATAGAAATGGAAGTATCGTTCATGCTTACGTACGACTTACTGTCTCCATGAACTGTGCATTTCATTTCTTACCTCTAAATGTTATGTAATATTATAAATGCATGAATATACTAGATATATATATTATATATATATTATATCTACATCATGAATAAAATTCTGGATATAATGTATATTTTACGACCTGATCAACTTGTAATTATAAAGAGTTTATTTTTGACTCAAGTACCAATGATCGGTAAAACGACTATTATTAACTTAAATAATAACATAGTGTTCATGACATGGTGATAAGTGATATAAAAGTAATAATGAACTTGAAAAAGGTTCTTAAGGAAGTATAAATTAACTCAGGTTTATTATTCCGGAGATTAAAGAACGATCGAGTAAAGTCGGACCCGAGGTAAGGGAACCTACCCCTCTTTTTCTTTTTAAGTACACTCTTTTATGTCATTCCTTTTAATCTCATCTTTATTATGATTGGGATGTTATTTTATATTACTATTGCTGTAAATTTTATGCTAATATTATGAGAGACCCTATTTGATCTCACCAATCCATTTTTGATGTTTTAGGTGGCGTTGTTCAGCTGTTGACTATTTGTAGGGGATTTTTCATCTCACTTTTATTCCCGTGAAATTAATGTTACTTTTACCACCATTTACTTTGATGGGTATACGTACTACCCATTATTCTACTATTTTTGTAATATACTTTCTTTTATGAGTATTTACATCAATGTTTTATTGTCTTTCTTTCATGGGGTGTTTGTTTCGAAAGATTCCCTAGTCGGTAAAGGAACTTTTCACCCTCCTCTTTTTAAAAGTCTTATTTTGTTGGGTCTTTCAATTTACATATTGTAATGTTGGGATATGTTCTTATATATCCTTATTGATGTAAATTTTATGTCCAAGTTTTGAGATTCCCTTTTCATCTCTCATCAACTGATTTTTTAATGTTTGAAGTTACACCGTTGGGCTGTCGAATTTTTGCAAGGGAACTTCTTAACCCAATTTTGATTCTTTGGGATAAACTTGTACTCCTTGAATATGTCTTTCAATGATTATGTGTAAATGTCCTATGATTGTTTTACACTTAATAAACACTTATATTTCATGTATTAGTTTGTCACACATAATTATGTAATTGACTAATCTTTAATCAAAGGATACCGTCTTTGTATGGGACTTCGTCTCATTCTCCTTTCATTGAGGCATATTTTGTTTTATACAAAACATTCTTTTATACAGTGTATAAACCCCTTTGACTTTTACTTTTATCCAAAAGTAATATTTTTTATATGAAGCGTTTTACTAAACGAAAAAAGGGAATGTTTTTTTGTACGTATGCAGCGACAACGACTTCTCCTCCGCTGTGACCATTATTTGAGTTTCAGCTTCCTCTTCAAGCCATACCTTTTTGTAAAGAAAAATAAATACCATGTTTTACATTTCTTTTATTTTGGTATTGTAAATAGTTTTCATAATGTTTTTATATCAATGTGTTGTATTGATATCTTATGATTGAAAGGTGGAAATGTTATGTTTCCTTTATGCATGTTTTATGTGATACAGTTATGTTATGGTTCTTGGGATTTGCGATGAAGACCGGTGGTTCCGTGATAAACTAAGGGAGGGTGAGCCCGATATAGCTCTCCAATGCATTGGGTAACGCAAAGGAGTGAAACATTAAGGTTTGTCCGAAGAGATTTAGGGAATATACTATGGTGGGTATTCCAAACGTAACAAAGAGGGTTACTCCCTACATATGAATGTTATGAATGCCTCAAGTTACCTTTTATGTCTTATGATTTCTATGATTTATTCATGATTTTATGAGGTATGTTAAAGTGCCTATGTTTTATGGGTAAAGTATGATATCATTCTTATGTATATATGAACTCCTGTTTCCTTTCCATATTTTTATAACCCTTACAGAGCTTTTTTTTCACATCCCATGTTTTTGAATTTTTTTTCACAGGTCATGGGAATGGTACATGATATGATGATAGTGTCAAAGAAGTTTCAAGAAAGAATCCATGTATTATTTTGAATATGTTTCCATTGATGGGAAAAAAATGAATAATATTTTTTATGTAACCAATTTGTTTAAATGTGGAATGTAATGCAAGTTTTATGATCTAATTCTCTAAAACTCTAAACGTAAAAATATCCTCAATTTGTGTTATTCAGTTAATTCAAGATTAAGTAAGGTTAAAGGTTGGGGCCTTATAGTTGGCATCAGAGGTCGGTTTAGATAACTTTAGAGGTTAGGGTATTCTTTAAGCATTAGTGACATTACCATAATAGTTAGGATTTCAGAAAGAGTCCTAGTTTTTTGATAAAGTGAATGAGTAAGTATATCTTAGTGTTTATCTTCCTCATTAGTACATGATGGTTTTGGTGATATACTCAAACTGACCTTTTTTGTTTTAGTAAATGGTTGGATCTAGCAGGCACCAAAGTAACTGTGGATGTGAAGGAAACTGTGACAGTTTTTTGTTCTAGAAACTACATGATATGGGAGCTTCAATGAGAACTCTTGTGTTTATCATCATCCAACTATTTGGAGTCATGATTTACCACCTAAACCTTGGTGATTTTTATAAGTCATCATATATGTGAGAAACAAATCCCTACGGAACTAAAGGTAATAATCATAAACGTAATTGTGTTCAAAAACCTATGTGTCAAAGATGTGGAAAGAAACACCTAAGAGAATGTTTCAATGGGACATAAATATGCTATAGATGTGGAAATGAAGGTCATAAAGCATGAACCTGCCATGGATAAAGGAAGCATCCAGTTGACTCAAGGAAAGGGAAAAAAGAACTTTCTGAGGGATCAATTGAATGTTTTAAATGTGGTGTGCATGGTCATTATGAAAACACATGTCCTATGAAGATGTTTTGTGAATGGGATCACCAAGATCGTACAAATATTCGTTTACCAATACCAAATTCCATTCCGATTGAGGATAAAGAAACTGACAATGACCAATCAAAGGTATGAATTATTTCATAACTTTTGTTTTCCTATTTTGGAATCATAGAATATGATTCATGATTTTGTTTGTAGGAAAGAAGTATCTCAGAATAATTTGGAAAGGAATGGTTAATGGTTCATGAAGAATGTTGAATGAGTAAGAAGTCAACATATAAGGTCTTCAAGAGTTATAGTGAAATTATTAAGAGTATTATGTCTCTTTTGATGATGGGGTTACATTAGAAGACTTTTTATAGTATGTGTAACCCTGATGATTAATATATAAAAATTTTATTCAAGGAATGGTTATCTGTTCTTTTGTGGACATAGATATAAAGAACCATTTGGGTTTATATGATCCTTACTTTTGAGGTAATTATGGGTTACTATATGTTATGATGGAAGTGAAAGGCATGAGATAAAATTGAGGTTAAATTATGTTATGGTTATATATGATGATTTTATCTCTTTTTGGGGAATGATTTGAGAATTATATAGTTTGGAATAAAGACAACACACAGACCGTGTGACAACCCGTCGTGTCGGACAAAGCTGCGGTAATCGAACCCACAACCAAAGTGCGACTAGTATTTATCGCCCACCACTGGACAACATGAAGTCCCGGGTTAGTTGGACTAATTCTTTTTAGTTAGATGATTTTAGGAATCAAGAGTAAGTTTATTTTGGGTTATCTATGGAAATGATTAACCTGTCATTGAGGAAATGTGATTAGGTTAATTACTTTTCAACATGATAATTTAAGAGCAACTAATTTTATTTGGAGATAAAAGTTAATTTGTACCTTGGAAGACTATGTGATTAAAACTGTCAAATATTTGGGATTCAATCTTAGTTTGGTTTACTTTGAATAATTTTATGGAAAATTGTTTATTGAATGGTCTTCGTTGAACTTTGGGTTTTTTTTGGGACAAATTTTTGAGATTAAGAATAGATTTTCTTTTTATAAAGGATTGTACTTTTGTGGATTATCTGATCACATACTAACAATTTTTGGTTTTGTATAGAGACATGGGAAATATATAGTTCTCTTTTGTGGATTAGTTGATTCTAAAGAAGTGGATTATAGTACTCTTAATGCGAACAAGTCCTCCTAAATACTAGTATTTTGGAGAAAATATGAGTTTGATTAAGGAATCTAGTAAAAGTTGAATGTCTACGTGACAAGTAAGTATGTTTCATTATGATTAAGTTAAGCTCAAAAAAATAAATTCCTCAATGAAGTGTAACTTAAAACCAAAAATGTTGTCTGTTAACTTTTCCTACTGGGGAATCGAATACTGTTTAACGCATCACAAGTTTGTGATTTTCTTATGGTTAACCTTCTCTTAACATATTTACTATCACTCTCCATCAGAACATGTCCCTTTGTTTTTTCCTCCATGTCCATATTTTCATACTTGTAATCCTAGTACGGGTTATCTCGGGTGACCTTTGTACTTCTCTTTCATTATTTTAAATTTATTATTTTACTGACTCTTGTTCCGATGTGGGATTTCCAATGAAGTTTCCAAAACCAATTTTAAAATTGCGAGGATGCAATTCCCAAGAGGGGGGATGGATGTAACACCCCAGGTAAATAATGAATATGAAATTTTCACATTTATCTAAATTTTTGAATAAAATATTAATATAACTTTAAAAGGGACGCTATGCTCGATGGCGTACCCAATACGCAACAACGAGTTTCTTGGGAATCTTACGTTGCACTCTAATAATAAAATATTATTATTTTAAATTGTAGTTAACTCCTAGCCGTTGTGATGTAGAGATTGAACATAACTAACTACAAAATGTTTATATATGTTTGTCAAATATATTTTAATTTTTACAATAAACTTTAGAGGATTAAAAATGCGAATTAATCCAATTTTAAGCGTAAACATTCTAATATTCTTTAAAAGGTTGATTAACCATCTTTTGATTACAAACCACTTTTAAATCCACTTTTTTAAAATTTTATGAGTTATATTTGACAAAATAATATTCTAAATTAGAATTGGGACATCAAAAGTTACTTTGAGTAATGTTTTGGTATTTTTACGATAATTTTCCTTTTTTTAATGAATAGTGAAAAATGTTGTATTTTAATTCAAAACCTCTTTTTAATATAATTTATTTATATGTCTAGATTATCTTTTAAATTGGTTTCAAATTGAAATTAGAATATACTTCTACCATTTAATCCAATAGTGGTTGTTGGAATTAATATCATCTTGGAATTGGACTTATACTAGTGTCAATCTTTTGATACTTATTGTTTCATAAAAACACGATATTTGCTCTGACAGCGGGAATTAATTATTAAATTAATTAATTTAAATTATATGATTTGAATTTTGTAAAATAGACATCCTTTTTGAATTCTAAATATCAAATATAGCCTTGGGTAAATTTTTGGTAATTTTCTGAACAACATCAATTTTTGATGAATAGTAAAACCACTAAGTGGTACTTATAAAAACTGATTTTCCATTTAAATGAAATTTTACCACCATTGTGGTTTGAATTTAAAAAATCTGACATAGATGGTTGTCATTAAGAATTAAAATGTTGTTGAATAAGATTAAAATAATTTTTTGGTGAATAGTAACTTTTAAGTTTATTAATCGTGATTAGAGGTAATTAGTGTAATTTAAGGTACAAATAATGTCTTAATAATATGAAATGACCTAGACACATGTCATAACCTCATTGGATGTGTTATGGCCGACCAAGACAATCCATGGGTCAACTTGGGGACCCCATTTAGCCACTTTGGTTGGAAAATGACATTAATTCCTTTTTATTTAATGTTCAAACTAAAATGACACAAACATGAGTTGTTTTACTAAAAAAAATTTAAATGGGGTTATACAAGTATGATTTTTTACTATAAATAGTCATTGGAAACCTAAAAATATTTCCTAAATCATATTATTTTTGTATAATTTCTAGACATTAATTAAATTAAATTATTTATGACATCATGATGATGCAGCGATTACCTCATTATTTAACGATTTAAATAAAATGAAAATATAATGTACAATCTAATACATAAACTTGTCAAAAACCTCTTGGATTGGTATATTTAAAACCCTTATCAACTTATCCTAGATTTATATCAATGTGGGACCTTTTAAATCCGAAACTCATTTTAAAATAAAGTAACATTTCATTACGTTCCAAGAGTGCCCCTCCTCTCTTCTTATAATGGTCCCCACCTCTACCTCCTTACCCACACTTCCAAAGCCTTTGGCTTAGTCAACCCCTTACCATTTTGTCTCTCCACATCCCTCTCTAACTCTTAGAAGCCTATTTATGGGTAGATGTCTTCCCAAGGAAGCCTTTGAGCTCAAACCAAAGGGAGTTACCCGATTTTAAGGTAATGACTTCACTTGAGTCCTTTTGTTTTATTTTTCTTTTGAAACCCCCTAAACTCTTTTTATTCATTTCTTTTGTAAAAAATACAGTATATTCAATATAATAGAATATTTTTATATGATGTATTCGATCTAAACATACACACACCTATATCTAATTGTTAAAGTACATATTGTTTCTGTGGATGGCGAATTTCTGCCTCACGAAATGATGATTGTTCAATATTCTTCTAACACCTTCAAAGGTGGCCATTAAGATGATACTATATTTATATATGATATATAATATTTTTATGTTTTACTTAAGCTTCTGTATTTTTCATTTATGACATACCTTTATGGTTTCAATTATGGGTACACACGATATCTTCATTTAAGGAAGTGCGGACTACCGCCCACTCAAAGTGATTTGATTCGCTAATACCATATGGGGTACGTATAAAGGATATATTTAATGATATTATATATGATACCATACAGGAATTAAAATACGATTATGTATCATTATGTTTTAATTCCATTAAATATGAAATAGAAATGGAAGTAGCGTTCATGCGTATGTACGGCTTACCGTCTCCATGATCGGTGCATTTCTTTTCTTACCTATAAATGTTATGTAATATTATAAATGCATGCATATAATAGATATATATGATATATATGATATCTAAATCATGAATAATATTCTGAATATAACGGATATTTTACCAAATGAACAACTTGTAATTATAAAGAGTTTATTTTTGACTCAAGTACCAATGATTGTTAAAATGAACGTTATTAACTTAAATAATAACATAGTGTTCATGACATGGAAATAAGAGATATAAAAAGAATAATGAACTAGAAAAAAGGTTCTTAAGGAAGTAGAAATTAACTCAATTTTATTATTCAGGAGATTAAAGAATGATCTAGTCATGTCGGACCGGAGGTAAGGGAACCTACCCCTCTCTTTCTTTTTAAGTACACTCTTTTATGTCATTCCTTTTAAGCTCATCATTCTTATGATTTGGATGTTATTTTATATTCTTCTTTCTGTAAATTTTATGTTAATATGATGAAGGACCCTATTTGATCTCATCAATCCATTTTTGACATTTTACGTGGCGTCGTTCAGCTGCCGAGTTTTTGTAAGGGATTTTTCATCTAACTTTTATTCTCGTGAGATTTATGCTACTTTTACCACCATTTTAATTGAGTGGTATATTTAATACCCATTATTATACTATTTGACTAATATAATTTCTTTTATGAGTATTTACATTAATGTTTTATTGTCCTTCTTTCATGGGGTGCATGTTTCGAAAGATACCCAAGTCGGTAAGGGAACTTTTCACCCTCCTCTTTTTAAAAGACTTATTTTGTTGGGTCTTTTAATTTACATATTATAATGTTGGGATATGTTCTTATATAGTCTTATTGATTTAAATATTATGTCCATGTGATGAGATACCCTTTTTATCTCTCATCAACTAATTTTCCGAAGTTTAAAGTGACACTGTTAGGCTTTCGAATTTTTGCAAGGGAACTTCTTAACCCAATTTTGATTCATTGGGATAAACTTGTACTCCTTGAATATGTCGTTCTAGGATTATGTGTGAATGTACTCTGATTGTTTTACACATAATACCCACATATATTTCATGTATTCGTTTGTCACACATAATTATGTAATTGATTTATCCTTAATCTAAGGATACCGTCTTTGTATGGGACATCATCTCATTCTCCTTTCATTGAGGCATATTTTGTTTTATACACAACTTTCTTTTATACGGTGTATAAACCCATTTGACATTTACGTTTATCCAAATGAAATCTTTTTTATATGAAGTGTTTTACTAAATGACAAAAGGGAATGTTTTTTTCGTACGTATGCGGCGACAACGACTTCTCCGTCGCCGTGACCATTATTTGAGTTTCGGCTTCCTCTACAAGCCATACCTTCTTTTTAAAAGAAAAATAAATACCATGTTTTACCTTTCATTTATTTTGGTATTGAAAATTGTTTTCATAATGTTTTTATATCAATGTGTTGTATTGATATCTTTTGATTGAAAGGTGGAAATGTTATGTTTCCTTTATGCATGTTTTATGTGATACAATTATGTTATGGTTCTTGGGCATTCCTATGAAGACAAGTGGTTCCATGATAAACTAAGGGCGGGTGAGCCCGATATAGCTCTCCAATTCATTGGGTAACGCGGAAGAGTGAAACGTTAAGGTTTCTCAAAAGAGATTTAGGGAATATACTGTGATGGGTATTCCAAATGTAACCAAGAGGGTTACTCCCTACGTAAGAATGTTATGAATGCCTCAAGTTACCTTTTCTGTCTTATGATTTCTATGATTTATTCATGATTTGATGATGTATGTTAAAGTGCCTATGTTTTATGGGTAATGTATTATTTAATTCTTATGTATATACGAACTCATGTTTCCATTCCATATTTTTATAACCCTTACCGAGCTTTTTATGCTCATCCCAAGTTTTTGAAATGTTTTTCACAAGTTAAAGGAATGGTACATGATATGATGATAGTGTCAAAAAAGTCTCAAGAAATAATTGATGTTTTATTTTGAATATGTTTCCATTGATGGGAAAAAATGAATACTATCTTTTATGTAACCACTTTGTTTAAATGTTGAATGTAATACAACTTTTATGATCTAATTCTCTAAAACTCTAAACCTGAAAAGATCCTCAATATGAATTATTCATTTAATTCAAGATTAAGTAAGGTTAAAGGCCAGGGCCTTATAGATATTGTAATGAGACATTATGTATATTTTTTGAAAATGATCTATCTAATATATAAATGGAAATATATGCTTATATATATATTTTTATGGAATTGAAGATAAAAATTCAATATGTGTTTATGGGTGACATGTCATTGTAGTTGGTATCAAAAAATGTTATTGTCAATTTTTTGGGATTTGGTTAAAAAACAAAATTGTCAAATAAATATGAATAAAATAGATTTAATCATTTAAAGAAAAAATCATATAAATAAAAAAATTATGTATAATTCATTATAAGTTCACACATATCCTTTAATATACATTTTATTTTGACTTTTGTAATCTCAAAAATTTCATTTTAGAAAATTTATTAAAATTATACAAGTTGTTTTAATAATTGATGTTTTTGTAAATTTAAGGATTACCAATGTGAGATTCCTAACACAATGGGGATAAGATTTTAGACCATCATGGTGGTATATTCTAAATAGATACATATGAGAAATAAAACATTGAACCAAGAATATCCAAAACCTCCTCTAAATATTGAACACGTTATGGATGTGTCTTTTAGGTAAAATATGAACTATATTTTGATTGATAATTTTTACATTAATCATGGAGGAATGAATTAATTTCACTAATTATATATTATATATGTTTAATAATCTAATAATATAATTTCATATTGATCATATATTTCCTCTTGAAAGAAGTTTTTTAATGGTGGAAACTGATTAAGGAAATTGCAAGGAATAAATCAAATGTTGAAATTAGATGAATATAATAAATTTTATTTCAAAAAATATTTTCTTTGAAAAATGTATATAAAAAATGAAAGAGGGGGTATTGTTTTCTATAAAATTAAAAAAACATCAATTGTTTGATATGAATAAAATAAAAAGTATTTTAAGATACATATCTTGTTTTTCTATTAACCATAAAAGAATGTTTTCCCATTTTTTAGTGAATTAAAGCATAGAATCATGACATAAATAAATATTTTATTCTTAGTTACCTATAATTAAATAGTATTATTTTAAATTAATGTGTATATTTTTATTTTTGACTCTAGTGGTCACATTGGTTATGAGATTACAATATATGAATACAAATTAGCTATGAAGTTTAAATTGATAAATGTCACGGTGGAAAGATGTTTAAATTACAAAAAAATCATATATGTTGGTATAATAATTATGGAAATACATAAAAATGAATGTGGAAATATATCATGTATGGAAAAAAATTAAATGATGAGAAATAATATCAAATGGATACAAAGAATATAACTAATATGATGGAATAAAATAATTTTCTAGCCAAACCTCTAACCAGTGTACGATGTTTTTACCTTAAAATAACATTTCTATTTTGAAATTAAATGCACTAATCCAATGGTTACTGAGGATAAAAAATAAAAACCCATTACTTTTATATGATATGGGATGTGATTATGAATACACTAATTCTATGGAGGATTAAGAAAATGAATTTTTATTATTTAATAATGTTATTCATCAATAATTGTGATTATCCTATTTAATTATTGTATTAGGAATTCATTCATATGATGTGTGTTTTATGGAAATATTCAAATAGAACTTTAAGAAAAATAGGTTTTCTTATCAGTTTAAATAGAAAGGGGTGGATTAATTAAATCTTTTGTATATATATTTTCCAAAATTAACATATTTGGGAAGAGTCATCCAGAAAACCATGTTATGATAATTTTTTAATATTTTGTTGTTATACAAGGAATGGTTCCATTTATTGTACATTGAACCAAAAAATTCATGAGAGATATAAATTTGTTTCTGAATCCTAAACCATCTAACATCTCATTCAGGTGTAAGGATAATGATTAATATATTCTTGAAACTCCTTATCATTCCTAGATATCACTTCCTTATAAGAAAGAACATATTTCACAAATGATTGAGAAAAACCAAAGGATCATCCTTAAATAGACTATCATTATTGGAAATTATGATGATTTATTATAGATTCATTTTTATGGTCTCACAGATGATATAAATGTTGAATTATCTATATAATTTATTCCAAAATCTCTTCCTATATCCCATCATATCAAATATTGTCCCCCATTAAGATGTAAATTTAGGAAAAGAAATTACATGAGAACATACGAAAAAATTTATATGTTATGAAAGAAAATTTTATAAAAGAAATTTACCTTCTTATAATTATGATTTATAATATAAAACACATACATCATGTTGTGAACTTAAAAATAAAATATTCTAATAGATTAATAATGAAATAAGTTTTATATATATAAATTTAAGAACCTATACCAATGGATCTGAGACCTGACCATTGGAATAATAACCTAAATACTAGGAATAGTAATTGAGAGAATAAAATATTATCATCACGTATGAATATATAAATAAAATTAGGAATATTATAAATTAAAATATAATATATTTATATCACTTCATAAGTAGATAAACGTAATAAATATAATCAATTAATATTTGTTTTTTAAAATAATTTTTATTTACAATTTCATAATTAATATATTTATTTGAAAGACAATTTATTTTAACAAAATATAATAATAAATTATTTTTTATTATTATAAGATAACTAATTATTCCATGGTTAACTTTTCAATGTGCTATATAATTGGATATAATATTAAAATCAATATTTTTAAAATAAATGTTGATTTTCACATAAAAATTAAATTTCTCTTATTTAAATAATTATTTACGTAAAATAGAGCCCATTTTATAAATATGCCCATAAACAAATTTGGGTGAATTTTTTTATTATTTATAAAATATATGGATTTTTGGTGAATTGTGAAATATGGTAATTTATGGTATTTAACATTATAAGAAAATAAAAGAATTTTTTAGTCTTTTTTGATTCATGGATGATGTTTATTCCAACTATTTTGAACTCAAATGTACTAGTAATTATACTATTCCAGAATAATCTATAATCATGATAGTCATGAGCCAAAATAACAAACAAATGTATAAACTAATAAAAACACCACCCTCCTCCCACTATAAATACCAACCCTCACAACCTCTTCTCCTCAGACATATTAAGCATCGAAGCATGATTTTATTCATTATAATTACATTAAAAACCTCTTCCCCACATATTTATCTTTTTGTTTCTTCCAAAAATATCAAACCCAAGTTCCTTAAGAATTTTTCATGCAGATCACATTCCGCAGGTTAAACCCTCCTTCTTTAACATTTTCTTTTCTCTCCTTTTATTAACCTCCCCTATCCTCCAATACCAGAATTTAAATGATACATATGATATAATAAATTTAGGAGAATGTTTTTTTATAGAGTATCCATAATCATAACTCGTATCCACTAATTTTTTACTAAAAATGAAAACATCATCTGTTGGGTGTCGATTCCCCACTTTCATGGATGACGAGTTTTCGTTTTTCATTAATGCCTTCAAGGATAGAAATAAAACCATTTTTAAAGTTTATCCATATCATAATATTTTTATTAAAAGTTATTTTAGGTATTTTATCTAGTAATCAGTCATAATATTAAATAAAATGATACTAGTTCATGATGGCCTTCACAAAATCACAAAAATAAACAAAACATTTTTTAATAATGTTTTATATAATAAATTATCCTCAAGTTAAAAATAAAATTATACAGGGGAAAAATTAAATTTATTTAATTGGATTATTACCTTATAATTTATCTTATATAGAATTATTCAAATTTTACAAGAAATTAAATAATTATACACAAACGAATTGACCATGGAACCATGAAGTGAATTCTCCCACAATAACAATATTAAACACAATAACTCATCAAAATAGCCATAAATGAACATAAAAAATAAGTAATAATTTATATAAATAGTTTTTTATGAATTAATTAATTAATGGATATAATTACATTATCCAATATGATATGTGAATGTGGACAACCCTTTCATACATAAGGTATGGTACTCTCTCCTATCCACCATTTTTATCCTAGTTATTATTTCTGTCTATTTAACAGAATATGATTATTAGTTATTCTTATTTACTACTTATACATCATGTATTTATTATTCAAAAATATTTACCAATCCATATTATTCATTCATTGATAGGTAAATACATGTTTTATAAAGATCCCTTTTAAAATTCAGTAGATAATCAAGCCTAGTTAAAGGGAACTTCTAAAATTTTAAACCCTTTTCATTTAAACTCCATAATATATTTTAAACCGAAATTATTTTTAAAAAATCAGTCATCAAATAATTAGAAAATCATATTTCAGTTCATGTTTTATTAAAACTATTTTTGCTTTTTCACATTAATGATTCTTTAATATTTCTTCCCTTAAACTACATTAAAGTGTATTTTTTCTAAAGTTTCTTAAACACTATTTTGACATGTCATCAGTTCAATTTGATATCATTTATCATGATCTTTGCATATTTTCCCTTATAAATTTTTAAATATGATTTAAAATATTTTTTTCTTATACACTACTATGATACATCCCTCAATTATTCTTTTTGACATGACAACAATAGCATTTATTTTTATAGATAAGGGTTATGTTTATTCCTTATGTCTTATTTTTTATATGCAACACAAATAAATGAACATGTTATGATGGGTGAACGTAGATAGGGATATAATTATATAGGTAATGCTTAGTCTTGATAGATTCCATGTTGAGGTATGAATTAAATCTAATTCATTTATGGTACTTTGTCCACTATGTGATACAGTCTTGAAATTTTACCATTACTCGTGTTTATGTCATGTTATAATTTTCTTCCACATTACTATGTCTCCATTATTACATGATCCCATGTATATATATGTCTATTCATTTTTCATGCCTTTATATGTCATCATGTCATGCATCCAAACTCGTGTGTTATTCTTTATTCCTATTATCACTCCCTTACTAGTTTCTTTAGATCATAACTTTGTTCAAGTATTCCACAGGTTATCTTATGAAGATGTATGATCTAAAAATAAGTAATGAGATCATTTTGGAGTTCATATAATATAAGTATTAATTTTTTAATGCTTTTTAATTATGTAACTAATATTCCAAATACAATATTCTGTATGATTCCTGGTTTTTAATTGATGGATAATTATACATAAATCATGTTATAATATGTTTAAAAGGATATGGTTTCTATATTTGGTATCAGATAATAGTATAGTAATTTTTAAATATTTGTTATAGAAAAAAGTGTAATAACCCTAGGGATAACTATATCCACATGGATGACATATATTTAAAGAAAATATAATCACATGAATTTATATACTTTTCAACTATAAGATTATACTTCTATATTTTTATAGCATCCTGGCTTTTAATTATATAACCTTTCATTACATTTTACAAACAGGGGATCATTAAAGTCTAGTGTCTTTGAAATAAGGAAAATAATACATGAAAACAACATAAAACATTCTTCTAAACTACTTTTAATACTTCATCATAGGTTCATCCTATTTATAATTACGGAATCTCAAATCGTGGAGGCATACATCAAAGGAAAGGGTGAGCAGAAGGCCTAGTAAGGGTAAAAAAGGGAATATGTTTACTTGTGATATCAATATGAACTTTAATAAAAACATATGGATAAGAGAAATGGAAGTATAGGAATATAATAATTAGAATAACATGAAAATTTCATAAATATGTGTCTTCAAAATGTCATTTATACATTCATGAACATATCACCAATTTCTATCCCCAAGGTGTCATAATAATTTCCAAGGTTATTCACTAAGGTATCATGAAACATATCATCTTTAGAGATTAATTAATTACCCAATGCATTGGAGTGATATCAGGGAGCACCCTTAATATGTCTTTAATATCATGTGATACACAGAGATAATAATCATAAATTTCATAAATAACTCATAAAGAATCAATGAAATGGGTTTCTTGTCAAATTCGTGATGTTTATAAGTACTTACAAACATGATAATTATGTCCTTTATAACCCATGGTAGGGATATGAAGGTTATATTAATGTCAATTATAGATATAAATAGATAAATTATATGTATTTATGAATACACATGGAAATGAAAATATATTTGGGTATTCTCATAAATTATACCAAAGGACATCTTGGAAAAAATAGAGATATTTTGAGACGAAAAGTCTACAGCATAACGACTATAGAATATAGGTCTAGAAAATAATAAAAAGAGAGGGTAGAAGGGTAACCTAGTCATAAATAAATCATATTAAAATATAAATACATAATAACCTATATATAATATCATGGTATGGATATTTTAATGACATACCACAAAAATGGAACTTGAAAGGAAAATGAAGATGTGATTTCTTTTACGAGAAATTCGGCCGCCTAACGACATCACATTAAAATTTAGAAAACAAATTTATGAGAGCAGAAAGAATCTATAAAAAATTATACATGAAATCGGATGTAATTAGAATATATAAAAATATACCCTCAACATAAATAGATTCAATCTAGAAGACACAACAAAAATGAATTCTTGAAATAAAAGAGGAGGCTGAATGGATCCTTTACCATGAGGTGTAACTTCGAAAGCATGAAGGTCGGTACCTTGGGAGGCTTGAGGGAACCTCAGGAGGAGCCTTTTGGAGGTAAGGATACCATAACATAACTGATGAGGTTTTATGGAATTAAATTTATGAGGGAATGGCTTTGTATTTATAGGGGAAGTGGGGGAACAAATCATTAATTGATAAGGGACACCTCATCGGTGGTATTGGAAAAACCATGGGCTTTCCCATGGTATTTTCCAATGGTATTTTACAATGCTATATTCCACTTGGGACACCTCATAGAATATCATCCTATTAATAAGTCAAACACAATGATTGAACCATTATTACATCCTTAATGATGTAATTAAACACCGGAAACTCAGAATTGTAATTTCACTATTCACCAAAAATTCAAATTTCTTAGAAAAATCCCAAAAAATCACCTTAACCCAATATCGATGCTCTGAATTCAAAAGACAACTACATTTTATATAAATATTTTTCTAAATATTTTTAATTTAATTTTTAAATAATAACACTATTCACCTGAAAAACTAATACATAAATAAAAATTTCTGAAACAGTTATTTAATTATTTAATTTAATCACATTAACTAATCAAGCCACCAAAATTATATTAATACATTCTTAATTGAGGTTACTAATTTATTTGGTCATGTTACTATTCATAAGTTTAAAATTACTATTCATAATTTACAATTCATAATTTACTATTTATCAAAAATTATGTTTATCTTATTAGACACAAAATTTCTTACTGAACATAACTGTAGAATACCATTTTTTAAAATCGTTAAAGATTATTAATTTTTATGGCATACAAAAATATTTTAAAATATACTCATTCGAAAATTCATTAATAATATACATCTTATATTTATCCGGAAAATTGTAAATTCACAAACTTCACCATAAGAAGAAATCACTATTTTTATTTATAACAATGGATCACATAAATTAGCTAAGGTCTCATTACATATCCCTTTATAACACTAGCATAGGACTTAAGTGTATGGTGTGTTATGGTGATAGAATCTTTGGGCAGCTTACTCAATAGTGCCTTAGTGGTGATATCTATTATCCTGAACTTTTTTCATAGGAGATTCCATTAATGCTTCACTATATGAAATTTGGCTTGGGTTTGGTCCAGAGAAAAGCCCATTGTTGCTAACTCCTTCCAACATTTTGTCATATGGGCTTCGAATGGACCGAGACTACTAGATGAGTCCATCCAATATTCTTTTTGTAATAAAGATAACATGTATTTATAAACAATAATCACAATAATAAGAGTCTAGTTTCCAATAGTTATATTGACCAACAGTAATATTGACCAACGGTCTCACAAAAGTTGAATCCTAATGGTATATTTTTAATTATACTCATTTCATTAAATAAATGAAATAGTAGTGTTGAGTATAAAATAAAATAACACACAAAAATAGAAAAAAAAATTATTCAATCATTCGGGTAATTACATTCTTCGCTGAAATTTTAACTTGTACCCTCATAATAGAAAAGGTGTGGGTATATCTGTCTCATAGACTCCACTGGTTCCCATGTGGCTTCTTTTTATTTGTGGTTTCTTCACAACACCTTAACAAGGAGGGTAGTCTTGTTATGTAGAACCTTGTCCCTATAGTCTAAGATCTCCATCGGCTACTCCTCATAAGAGAGGTTATGCACCAGTTGTACCGCCTATGGGTTTAGTACATGTGAAGGGTCAGATATGTACTTTCTCATGAGGGATACATGGATGAAATCATAAACTTATGCTATATTTGGAGGAATTTAAAGACGATAGGCCACTGCTCCAACGTGATCAAGGATTTCATTTGGGCCCATGTACCTAGGGATCAACTTCCCTTTCTTCCCAATCCTCATGAATATCTTCCAAGGTGATATTCATAGAATGACATTGTCACCAACATCAAACTCTATGTCCCTTTGATGGTTGTCGGCATAGCTCTTTTTCCGACTCTGAGCATTCTTAATTTGTTTGTGGATGGTATGGGCTTTTTCTATCATCTCATACATAATGTCAGGCCCAATAAGATTTCCCTCACTATCTTCATCCCAACAAGTAGGAGTTCTACAATGCTTCCCATATAGATCTTAATAGGGTGCCATTTGAATACTTGAGTGGATGTTTTTTTGTAAGAGAAATCAACTAATGGGAGATGTTGATACCATCCACCTTTAAATTCCATTGATCATGTTCTCAGCATGTCCTTGAGTGTTCTAATAGTATTTTCATATTGGCCATTGGTTTGGGATTGATAGGTCACAATAAAATTCAATTTAGTTCTTAGAGCATGTTGCAGACTTCTCCAGAATTTTGATGTGAACCTTGGATCATGATAAGATACAATAGAAAGTGGAACTCCATGCCACCTTACCACTTCCTTCATGTAAATCCTAGAAAGTTTATCAATAGATAAATCTTCCCAAAGAGATATAAAATGGGATGTCTAGGTGAGATGGTCCATAATAACCCATATAGCATTGCTTCCTTTGGAAGTTCATGGAAGACCAGTGACGAAGTCCATAGTGATATTTTCCCACTTCCATGCTAGTATGGGTAGTGGTTGCAAAACCCCTTTAGGAATTTGTCTCTCTTCCTTCACTTCCGAACGTACTAGGTACCTTGAAATATAGTCAACAATATCTCTTTCATATTATCCCACCAATAATGATCATGATGGTCCATATACATTTTTGTGCTTCTAGGATGTACATAGAAAGTGGAGCTATGAGCTTCATCCATCAGCTTCTTTTTATTCCCAGAATTGATGGAACACATAGTCTAGTATGAAATATTAGTACACCATCTAGATTAATATTTTACTAAGGAATCATCCCATCATTTATAGCCTCAAACATCTTCTGTAACAAAGGATCTTATTTATAAACTACCCTGATATTCTCTAGTCATTATGGTTGAGAAATTATTTGAGTTATGGTTGATGATTTAACTTCCCTTATAATTCCCATGTCCAACATTACTATTTAATTAATCAAAGGATCTCTTTGAATTCTCATAATGGAAAGGAAGACTTGGTCTTTCTTACTTAATGTGTCTGCAACTTTTTTTGCTCATCGAGGATTATAATGAATTGAACAATCGTAGTCTTTAAGAAGTTCCAACCATCTCCTTTGTCTCATGTTCAATTCCTTTTATGTGAAAATATACTTCAAACATTGATGGTCTGTGTATATATCACATTTCTCCCCATAAAGATTGTACCTCCATATATTCAGAGAAAAAAGACTGTAGACATCCCCAAATCATGCGTAAGATAATTCTGCTCATGATTCTTCAACTGTCAAGATGTATAAGCAATGAATTTGTCATTTTGGATGAGGACACACCCAAGCCCTTTTAGATATGCATCACTAGAAATAACAAATCCTTCTCCACTTGAGGATAGAGATAACATGGGTGTAGTAACCAATCTCTTCTTTAGCTTTATGAATCATTACTCACACCCCTTTGTCCAAATGGACTTGACCACTTTTCGAGTTAACTCGGATAATGTATTAGAAAGATGTGAAAATTATTTCACAAACCTCTTATAGTATCCTTCTAATTCAAGGAATTATCAAATCTCAGTTATTGTTGTAGGTTGCGGCCACTCATCTCCAAATTTAGTCTTTTACAGGGTCAACTGTGATTCCTTCATTGGTAACAATGTTCCCCATGAAAGTGACATGTTGTAACCAGAATTCACATTTAATGAACCTTTTAAAAAGCCACTCTATCCATAGATTTTGAAAAATATCCCTTAGATAATACTAATGATCCTCACGGATTTTGGAATATATCAAAATCTCATCAATAAAAATTACCATAATGTTATCAAGGTAGTTCTTAAGGACTCTATTCATGAAATCCAAAAAAATAGTAGGTGCATTTTTCAGTTCTAAGGGCATAAAAACAAACTCATAATGCTCATATCATGATTAGAAGACAATTTTTGGAATATCATCTTTCTTCACCATTAATTGATTATAACCAGATCAATGATCAATCATAGAGATGAATTGAACCCCATGAAGTTAGTCAAATATGTCATCAATTCTTGGAAGAGGGTAATTGTTCTACACTGTGATCCCACTCAGTTCTCTATAATCAATTCATAGAAGTATTGATTCGTATTTATTCTTCACAATGTGAACCAGTGCTTAACAAGGAGACACACTCGGTCAGATAAACCCCTTCTCCAAAAGATCTTGCAGTTGTTTCATTAATTCCTCCAACTCTACATTTTCCATCCTATACAGGGTATTTTATATCATATGAGATCTAGGTATGAGTTCAATGGAGAACTCTACCTCTCATTATGGGGGAAGTCTGGGTAACCCCTCAGGAAATACATCAACATATTCTTAGATGATGGGGACACTTTCAATCCTTAAACTATTATCTCCTTCTTCTTCTTACCTGATCAACTCCATAAAGAAGGATATAGGGGGGTTCTTCTAGACAAGGATAAGGTTGAGATATCTCTCCTTGGAAGATAACTGATGGTTTTCATTCAAGACTACTGAGATTTCCTTGCTCCTGCATTTGCTCATAGAATTATACATTGAGATCCAGTTCATCCCTAGTATATCATCAATTTACATCATGAGAAAAACTACAAGATTTGTGATAGTATTTTTCACCCCAAATTAAATACATGAGTTTATAAACACTGATTATTCTTGGATAATACTACCATGAGTCTTGACTAATAACTCTACTTTTAGAAAATCTGGGGTTGATTCTAAATTCTTCAAAAACATGGATGAAATAAAGGAATGTGTAGAACAAGAATAAAAAAAATTGATTAATATCATTGAGATGAAAAAAAGTGTACCTTCTACGACATCATATAGAGCATCAACTTCCGTTGTCATGATAGAAAAAGCATGACATTGATCCTATGGCCTTTGCTGAGGCTGATGGTTTTTCCCCTCCACTACCCTCGGATTTGGACAGTGATTGGGAAATTTCCCACACTGTCCATAATTAACGCAGTGGAAATCTGGTAGGTCATGAAAAATATTCCACTTTTAATTAGTTTTAGGAACTTTAGTTTCACCTCACTAAAATAATTAATCAAAACTTGACCATCTCTTCCACTCTTGTAGCATTTCCTGCTTCCGAGCAGGAAGTTCCGTGAATGCTTCTTCCCACATTTATTACATGAGGGAAGTTGCACTTGTTGGCCACCTCTTCCTTGATCGAATGTCTTCTCTATTCTGGATGCATTGATATCTTCTATTAATTTGATTTATGAGACAACTGTGTCTCACCAAACACCAGCTCAACTTTCATCACATTCTGCACAATCTCCTCATAGCTATCATAATCTCAGTTGGCAAGATTCTTCCATAAATGAGGTCTCAGTCCACTGAAGAATTTATCAACCAAAAATTTCGGATCCATGAAAAAGCTATAGTAATATCGTGAATGTCATGTGATGTTCATCTCACAGCATCCAACAGATTCATTCTCCTTCTACATCAGCTCGAGAAATGCCTTCTCCATTATTGTTCTCATGGAATGAGGGAAATGTTTACTGAAAAAGATCCCTATGAACTCTTCCCACTCCATATCATAAACTTCCACCCTTGTCTTTGCATTTTAAATCAGTTCCCACCACTTATTAGCTTCTCTTTATAAGCGATAGACAGCCAGGGTGACCTTCTGTTGCTCTGAACAGCAGAGCACAGAAAAGATCTATTCGATGGAGCTGATCCACTATTCAGCAATCAATGGGTCCATCGATCCATTGAAGGTTGGTGGTCACAGATGCATAATGGACTCAACATCATATTTTTTCCTTCATGGTGAGATATTTCTCTCATCTTGATTCAAGTTATTTCTAATAACTTGAGTCAGTTGGTTCAAAATTTTCATTAATGTTCCCATCGGAGGGCCATCAGTGCATGGCCATTGCGGTCACAATTTTCATGGTTCCTCCTATTTCCTGACATTTTCTAAAAAAATAAACCCTTAGTGAGAAACGTATTTCATTTATGAATCTTTTAACAATAAAGGGTTTTATTTATTAAAAAAATTTTCTTAAACAATTATATTTCCCTATAAATCCTTCATAATGATTCATAAAAAGCTAATGATTGACAAAAAATATCTCATGGGAGTGTTATAACCAAGACCGAAGCAAGGCCCATTTTCGTGCACCAGTTTCTGCTCAAGTCTAGCTCAAAGCAGAATTTTCAGGTTTTACCCTATGTACATATGTTCCAAAGCCGCCTATGCCTGCTCGTATCTAGATAGGGGTGTGTTTTTTGATAAACTACTAACTCAATACTCACCAAAATACCAGGATGTCTTCATAAATTTAAAATTTTAAATAGGGTTCTTCATGTAGTTTTCATATCCTAATTTTCATAAATTACTAAACTCTCCTTCGATACCAACATTAACATCCTGTTTTCTTATTACATAACTTTTCATTACATTTTACAAACAGAATATCTTTAAAGTCTAGTGTCTTGGAAATATCGAACATAATACATGAAAAAAAATATAAAACATTCTTCTAAACCACTCGTAAGGATTCATCATCGGTTCAAACTATTTATAATTATTGAATCTCATACACTGGTACATACATCAATGGAAATGGTGAGCAGAAGACCTAGTAAGGTAATACAAGGGAATCTGTTTACATGGGATATCAATAAGTACTTGAATAAAAAAATAAGGACATGAGAAATGGATGTATATGGATATCATAATGAAATGAAATTGAAACATATCATTAATATGTGTCTTTAACATTCCATTTATACATTCATGATCTTATCACATTCGTCCATCCCTAAGGTATCATAAAAATCACTAAGGTTATTCACTAAGTTATCGTGAAAACTTTCATCTATAGAGATTAATTATTTATCCAATGCATTGGAGAGCTATCATGGAGCACCCTTAATATGTATTTACTTTCATGTGATCCCAATTGATCATAATCAATCATTTCATAAATAACCCAAACAGAACCAAAGAAATGGGTTTCATGTTAAAATTGTACCAATAAAAAAGTACTTAAAAACATGATCATTATGTCATTTATAACCCATGGACAGGGAGTGAGGGTTAAATTTATATCAATTCCAGAATAAAATTGATAAATTATATGTATTGATGAATACCCATAGAAATAAAAATATATTTGGGTATTCTCTTAAATAATACCAGAGAACTTCTTATGAAAAAGAGAGATATTTTTAGAAGAAAATTTTACAACATTACGACTATATAACATAATTTATAAAATAATAAAAACAGAGGTTACTAGGGTAACCCATTGATAAATAACTCATATTACAATATAAATACATAATAACATGGGGATAAAAACATTGTAGTGATATTTGAATTATATACCACAACCAAAGGTAACTTGAAATGAAAGGGAATATGTGATTTCTTTTACGAGAAATTCGGTAGCCTAACGACGTCACTTAAAAATTAGAAAAACAAAATGATGAGATCAGAAATGGTCTCACAAAAATTATACATGAAATAGTAAGTAATGAGAAAATATAAGAACAAACCCTCAACATAAATTTATGGAAACTAGAATACACAACATAATGAAATTCATGACTTAAAAGAGGAGGGTGAAAGGATCCCTTACCTTAAAGAGTAATTTTGAAATCGTAATGTTTGGGACCTTGGGAGCATTAAGGGAACCTCAGGAGGACTCTTTGGGAGGTAAGGATACCATAAATTAATTTAGGAGGATTTTTGGAATGAAATGGATGAGGGAATGGCCTGGTATTTATTGGGGAATTGAGGGAACAAATCATTAATTGCCAAGGGACACCTCATTGGCGGTATTGGCAAAAACAAGGGCTTGCCCATGGTATTTTCCCATGGTATTTTCCAATTATGACACTTCATAGAATATCTTACTATTAATAAGATGACACAAAATACTACAACATTATTAAATCCTTAATGATGTCATTAAACACTTGAAACTCAAAACTGCAATTTCACTATTCACTGAAAAATTCAACTTTCTCAGAAAATTCCAAAAAATTCACCTTAACCTAATATCGAAGGTCTGAATTAAAAAGTGAAATCCATTTTATAAATATAATTTCTAAATATAATTAATTTAAATTTTAATTAAAAACACTATTCACCTGAAAAAACAAATACTTATCTAATAATTTTTTAAACAATTATTTACTTATTTTATTGAATAACAATACCAAATCAATGTGCCAAAATTATATTAATACTTTCTTAAGTTAGGTTACTAATATATTTGATAATTCTACTTTTCATAAGTGTAAAATTATTATTCATAATTAACTATTCAAAAAAAAAATAAGTTCATTTTATTAGACTACAAATTTCATACTGAACATAACCGTAAAAGGCCATTTTTTTAAAATCATTACACATTATAAATTATTTATTGTTCACATAAATATTTCAAAATATACTTTTTCCAAAATTCATCAATAATATACATCGTATATTTATCCATACATTTGAAATTTCTCAAAATTCATCATAAGAGAAAATCCAAATTTTTATTTATATCAAAGGATCACAAAAAGTAGATAAGGTCTCGTTATATAGTCCCTTATAACACCAGCATAGGACCTAAGTGTCAGGTGTGATAAGGTGTTAGAATCATGGGGCAGCTTATCCAACGTTGCCCGAGTGGTGATTTATATTATCTTGAACTTCTCCCACAAGCGATTCCATTCGAGCTTCACATGATGATGTTTGGCGTGGGTTTCGTCCAAAACAAAGTGCATTGGTGTAACCTCCATCCCATGTTCTGTTAGATGAGATTTTAATGGCCTGATACTACTGGATAAGGCCATCGAATCTTCTTTCTAACACCAAGATCATTTGTATTTATAAACAATGATCACAAAATCAATATTTTAGTTTCCAACGTTTGTATTGACCAAAAGTCATATAAAAGTTGAAACATAACAGTATCATTTTAATTATACTCATTTCATTAAATAAATGAAATAGTCTTGATGAGTATAAAATAAAATAACACACAAAAATAGGAAACAATAATTATTAAAATGTTTGGGTCGTTACAATTATAGGTGTCCATTTTATATTCTTAATAAATAAGTATTCAATTAGCAGTGATTTTATTTTTTAATTTTCATAGATAATCGTGTGAAATAGGTGTACCCCTTTCAAAAATCAATCTGAGAGTAAATGTGACAATCTAATTAATTAAATACTAAATCTGTTTGGAATAGGTTCACAAAACATCATGATAGTATTTTCTAAACTGCATCATGTTATAAATAAAAACATGAATTATGTAGAATTCAATCATTCTCCTAGGAAAGTGAAATTTAGGGTCAAATCATTTATACGCACAAGGCCTCCAATAATTTGTGGATATTTTTATCCCTTCATCTTAAAATATTTGATTAACTATATTGAGAAATATTATCTATCCTCTAGTGTATAGAATATGTGAATGTTGTACAAGCGATCTATCATTTTGAGGGGGAAGCTGATCAATACTGGACATTGAACAAGAAAAAAGTCTATAAAGAAGAAATTGATTCAATAGAATTGGATGAATTCAAGAAAATATATTTCAATACATATAATCTCCAAACACTCCATCTTAAGATGAAATTTGAGTTACTCATACTGAAGCAATATGATGAAGAGTCAGTTGGGGTGTATTAGAAAATCATTATAATGATTTCATGAAATACATATATAATTTTCATTAACACTGAAATCATGGTGGATAAATTCTGTATAAGATTAATGTTGTGCCAATGAAAATCATTTGTTATTTAAGACATAGAATGTTATGAGGAGATTTTATGTTTTTTCATTAAGGATGAAATAGTGATCCATGATTCTTAGTTGAATTTTGGGCTCATAGATAATAAGAGAAAAGTAGACCATAATATGGTTGGATCATCAGATAAATCCCATGAAGGAGTGAAAAACCAACATTCCATGAGCCAATCGCTTTGGAAGAATCCTCTATGAAAATGACCAAGACGAACCAATAGATACTTCAAATTTTGGCAAGATGTTTATCAGGATAATTTCTACAATGGGAATTAAGGAATCCAAATAATGTGGAAGAAGAAAGGATGGTCCATACCCATAATTTGTATGTTTTTAATTGTTTCAATTTCAAGTAACATGGCCATTATGGGATCCAATTCCATAAGAGATCAGTTATAATATGAATCTAACAACAACATCCAAGAAAAGAACAAAGGTAATTCTCTAACACTACTCATGTGTTGGATCCAAAAAATGATGTGGTTATATATAAGTTGTTTATTCACTAATAAATAATTATCCTACTATTTGATTCTAATTTTACACATTATTTAATATCTTTCAAGAATAGTAGAACTATTCAAACCCCACCTCAAAATATGGTTTTTGAGTTATCTATGAGAATAGTAAATGGGTAAATTATTGCTTCCAATTTATATGACTCCTCAATGGTTAATTTTTTGGGACTGAATGTCCCATAAATTATTAACATAAATTCATTAGTGTTGTTTGATGCTATTTTTTTGAATGTATTTACTATCATTATATAATAACAACATCATTTTTTAAGAAAAGGATATAACTATTCACATCTTAAGGAATACTTCAATTTTGTACAAGTGTATGGGGGAGGAGGAATATCCTTCATAATAATCATATCAATTGTGAATATTATTGGATTATGATCAAGAATATATTGTTTAAATGATTGAGACAAAAGATATATCCATTCTCAATGACATTCCCATTATATTGGACTACACTAAAGTGTTCCATAAATAATATATAGGACTTCCTCAAGACCGAACAGTTGAACTATCGATTAAAAAAATGCCTATATATCTACCTATATAATGAAATTCTTAAAAAATAGACACCATTCTGTTAGAAGAGTTGATGTAGTAGTTTCAAGAGAATCTGGAAAAGGGCTTTATATGCCCTAATGCTTTTCCATGGGATGTTACAATCCTCTTCATCAAGAATAAGTGTTCATTAATGTGCCTATGCATTGATTATAATGGACTCAAAAAAAGCATGATAAAGAAAATTTTTCCCCTCCAATAGATATAGGAATTGTTTGATCAACTATGTGGTGGAAAGTATTTCTCAACGGTGTAAATTTTGTTCAGATATCACCGATTAAAGAATAAGAAGGAATATATTCCCAATAATTCATTTTGAATGAGGTATGGACACTATGAGTTCATTTTGAGTCCCTTTGTACTCAATAATGATCTATAAATATTCATTTTCTCAATGAATATAGTCATTATTGATTACTTCAAAAAATTTATGTTGACTTTATGGATGATATTCTAATATACTCTATGATTAAGGAGAAACAGAAGGAGTATTTGAATACAGTTATAATTTATTTACAAATGGTGAAACGCTGTGAAATGTATAAAAAATGTGAGTTCAAGGGGGATTAAGTATCATTATTGGGGAATGTTATCACCATAAAAAAGAAATATGTGGACCCTACTGAAACAAATGAAATTGAGGTGTTTCCCAAACCAACATCTATAATGGAGATATTCAGTTTCCTAGTCTTAATAGGGTACTACTAATATTTTTAATGAATTTCTATTGTTTTTTAAACTCATAAACTAAGTTAACATAGAAATGGGTAATGTATATATGGATGAAAAAATGTGATGAATGCATCAAGTAGATCAACAATAAGGTAATCAATGCATATAATCTCACACTACGAACATTTAGAGAATGTTTTTTGATATTGATTGATACTTTGAGGAATGGTATTGGGTTTTTTTCTTAAATAATGATAATGTGATAGACTACACCACATACAAGTCGAAGATACATGAGAAGAACTACATGAAACAAAATCACGAGATTGAAACTTTGATTTTTTATTTTGAATTCTGGAATCACTACCTCTATAGTGAGAAGTGTGATATATATACTAATCACAAGATTCAAAAGTAGATATTCACACAAAACAATATTTACATGAACCAAATTCTACTATCCATGTTGTGGATTTATAAACACCCTATATTCATGGAAATGTAAATGATGGATCTAAAAATAATAAAAGTAGGGAATACATCCTATCATTAACAAATTATTTCCCAACCATTTATTCACGAAAATATTATGGAGGAAAATGTGATGATCGTGATCTAAAAAAGAAGGTGAAACTATAAATAAACGGAAGTTACATGAGTTCCACATTGATGAAGATAGTGTGATTTAGTTTAGAATAAGGATTTGTATTACTTCCCCACCATTGATAAAGAAGGACTAACTAGATAATTTAAAGATATTATATTTTTCCATCAATCCTAGAAGTTCCATGATCTATCGTGATCATTGAGAGCACTTATGAAGGAAAATATGAATAAGGAGACTGTATAGTATATCTCAAGATTTTTGGTTTATTAAAAAGATAAATTAGACCAATATATTTCTAGAGGAATGATGAAACCATTTCTTATACCCACTTGGAAATGGGATAATGTCACTTTTCACTTTTTCATCGGTCTACAAAAAACATCCATAGGAAATAATGAGATGTTGTTTATGGTTGATTGAATTCCCAGGACCACCCACATAATTTATATTTATGAAATTATATCACTTGTACAACATTCCATGTTATATGTGATGGAAGTGGTGAGGCTACATGGGGTACTACAATCGATCTTATCTGATCATGATCCAAGGATCACATCTAAATTACAGAGAGATATGCGATAATATTTGACTAATAGATTTAATTTCAGCATGACCTACAACTCCTAATATGTTTGCCAATATAAAAGGAATATTTAGACAATCAAAGACTTATTGAGAGCCTGTTAAATGTAATTTAATGGTGGATGAAATCAGTATTTCCCATTGGCTAAGTTAACATAAAATAAAAATTTCCACTTGAGTATATAGATGGAACCATATGAATCTCTATATGTTAAGAATTGTAGATCTACAACATTTTTTCATGATGATTGCGAATGTAAGTTACATTGACATGATGTTGTGCAAGAGATGACAGAGACGGTTCAACCCATCCAACAACATATCAATTATAATAAGAGTTGGAAAAAGAGGTATGTTGAGAGCCATCAATGGGATTTCATGTTCGTCGTTGGACAAAAATTCTTCCATCAAATATTACCATGGAAGATAGTTATTTTGTGTTGAAGTAAAGAATAGCTTAGCCCTATATACACTGACTCATTTGACATCCTTGCACCCACAAGAGAAGTGTCCTATCATCTTTCAATTACTCCAAACATGGATCAAGATCCGAATGGTTTCTCTCCTGATGTAGTACATACCTAACCCCTCATGTATATAGAATTTGGAGGTGGTACAACTAGATAATGACCTCTCGTATGAAGATCATTTAATTAATTTATTGGACTATAAACACAAAGTCCTACGTAAAAGGAAAAATAATCGTGTCCAAGTGTTCTGGGGGATCTATAATCATGAAGTGGAAACAAGGGAACAAAAGTAAGCAATTAAGTAGAAGTACTCTCACCTATTATCAATATAAAATATTGAAAAAAATATTGAGGGAGAAATTTCATAAGGCGGACAAATGTGGCGACCCTGAATTTTACCAATGAAATTTTCCCTCTTATAATTATATTATATAGTATAAAACAAATACATCACATATATAACCTAATAAAACATTATTTTCAAATATTAATAATGACATACATTTTATTTATATAAATTTATAAACATAAATAAATTTAATAGAAACATAATAATTGGAATAGGAATATGACCATTAGGAATAGTAATATGCCCAATAGAACAGTAACATCATTGATTAAAGTATAAATAAAATTTTGGAAACCTATGATTGAAAATATTATATAGTTATAACATGTAAAAAGTAAATATTTTTTTAAAATTGAAAATTTAATTACGAAAAATTTTATAAAATATAAATATTTATGCACAATTTCATAAATAATATAATGATTTTATAAAAAAGTTGTAACATCTCTGGTCTAGAAGCCACATGACCATTGCCCTATACTCGGTTGTCCATATGTCGTCAAGCACATTTACCTAAATTCTAGTGGATTCCAACTATCAGTAAAGGCCTTGGATGTGATAGTGGAGAATCTATTCCCTCATTTGAAGAGTGTAACACAACAGAATATAGAATGACAATAACATAAGTAATAAATAGCATTCAACTGGAATAAACAACTAAAGCTTGATGATCAAGATAACAATATGGTATATAATATTAAAATGATGTAACATGTCACATGTTATAATAAAATTGGAAAAACAATAAACACAAAAATCAATAAAAATAAAATACCAATGTGTGGTAAAAAAATGGAATTTTGGAACATCTCAAGTCAAGGCTTGGTCCTATGCTTTCCTTATCCTAAGAATCAATCATATACCTATGTAGGGAGCCTTTACCCAATCAACACCAATGGATATGTAGTATATTTTGGATGAAAATCTTAACCCAAATATGGTGTGAGAAATAAATCCTATTAGGCGACCACTTAAGGTCGATGCCAGTCTGTCAATGAGTATATGGTGCAATAGTTTAAAATAGTAAAATATTATAACTAGAAGGCTCTCAAAGGTAAATAATTACTAGGTATTTTCTATACTTTATATTCATTTTATTTTAATTAATGAATTAAAATTTATTGGATTATATGATTCTTGCAATCCGGCCTAAGCCCGTCAATCCCCTATATAATGTTTCCGTCAAAGATACCTCGACAGGCTATCTAAGAAATATAGTACAAACTGATTCTAAGAATATGCATTGGATTGGTAGATGCGTCTTCCGTCATTCAAGTTCAATATGTCTCATGTCCAACTCGATGTATAATAATATGAACATATTCTAATTAGGGACAAGCTCGGTGTATCAGCATTTCAGCTCAGGGACAAGCATGATGTATCAGTATTTCAACATATTATAATTATGGACAAGCCCGATGTGTTATCATTTCAGCATAATCAAGTCCAAGACTAATGTGTAAGAATTTTAGAATATCCAAGGCCAAGCCCAGTGTATCATCATTTCATCATAATAAACAACACATGTTAATTACACTATTACATGGTTTTCAATAATTAAATCAGGTGGAAATAATTATATAACAAGATTAACATGTTAATTAATATATCATAAATAATTCAAAATAATATTCACATGGAAACATTAATTTAATATATTTTCTTCTAAAACAATCCTTTAAAAGGAAAACAATGTCAACCCCTCGACATCCTAGGAAAAATGAAAAAACAATTCTCATCTGATGAAAAATGCACCCACGGGGAGGAAGTTAATCAGACTAATTAAGCCTAAACATGATTCAATTTAATATAATAAAATACATAAACATCATTAGGAATCAACAGGATTCAATTATAGAGTAATGAAAAACCTAAATAATTTGATCAAACCATTTTGGACCATATAATCAACTCAATATTAATGAAAGGCACAATACCACCTTCCTTAAGTTCGTACAATCGATATACACTAACGCCGGCTCTTGAATCGACATAGAACGACTTAGATCTATAAAAATTGGAAAATTATTCAACCATGAATAACTCTATCAGTAGGAATAAATCACCAATAATGACTCATGAATAAGAAATCCCTTACCGATTGGGTTCTCAAGTGATTGATGACACTGGAATCGGGTCTCGAGCGATGAAATATGAGATGTAAATGATCTTGCGACTCCTTATTCTTCACTTGGAGGATCTTATGTATAGAATAAGGGAAAATGGGGTTACATACCATTTTAATATTAATATTAGGAGTACACAGTGTGTATATCAGTTTACTTTTCTTAAATTCACTAACGTACTTTACGGATACCGCATCGACCTTGCCGATATGACTACACAGTGTATACTAGGATGTTCATGGAGTATAGTGGATTTTCCCTCTCTCTCAGGAAAATAAAAGCACACACCATGTATCACCATCCTAAACAGTTACATAACATGAAATGTACTTTGGAGTACATGGTGTGTACTACTAAAACATAGCATTTTTCTGGTAATCCCTTGTTTTCTAAAAAATAACTCAAAGGTATAGAAAAATAATAAACCCATTCCACATAAAAATAACCAGGTTCTTAAAACCTTCCCCCCATAAAAATATTCGTCCCCAAATTTTTCTTTCCATGGGTGGCGAATGAACATTTGAGAATAACTCCAAACACTGAGCATGTACGATAGCCTCCCTCTCCCAAGTCTTGTCACGTACTCAATTGTGCTGTCATTGCACCTAAATGGGAGGAACTGACCATCCACAAAGAACCATCATGATCATATAAACTATATGATTAGATGCTCCTCAAAGGAAGAATCAACATATATCTCATCCTCCTTAGGTTAAAAAACATGAGAAGAGTCTGAGTGATAGTGGCACAGTTGAGATATGTGGAAGATGTCATGCATCTAGATACCTCTGAGTCAACTTTAACTGATAGGCAACCGATCCGACTCATTCAAAACTCTTAAATGGTCTAACATATTTCAGTTAAAGTTTACCCATTCTCTTGATCCTCTTGTGTCACAATCTTAGTGTGACATGTAAGAAAACTTGATCAGTGACCTCAAACTCCAAAGGTCATCTATGATAATAAAAATAAGAATTTTGACAATATTGTGTAGCAACCATATGTACATGAATAAATTGAACATGCTCAACAATCTCATAGACAAGACGTGGTCACAACATAGCTTCCTCTCCTACCTCCAGCCAACATAGGGATGATTAGCTTGACCTACTGTAAAAATCCTCAGATAGAACCATCTTAATAGTAGCATAAAAGCTATTATTATAGGTGAAATAAACTAGGTGTATATAATTCTCCCAAGATCCCCAAAGTCTAAGACACATGCATGAAACATTTCCTCCTGAACTTGTATCGAACGCTTAGACTTACGATTTATCCGAGGGTGGTATGATATGCTCAAAATCACCTGGGTACACTAGACCTTTTGAAAAATCTAACAAAAAGGAGACATAAAGAGGGTGCCTCTATCCGAAACGATAGAACGAGGGACCCCAGGAAGTCATACCACCTCTCGAATATACAGATTTCTAAGTTCATCTACACTAAAGGTCTCATTGATCGTCCAGATGTGATCGACCATCATTATCCTATCAACTACAACCCACATAACATCGTTTCTTCTAAGCGACTATAGTAACCCCGGCATTAATTCCATCGTAAAATTATTCCATTTCCACTTAGGAATGGGTAGATTATATAAATTTCTAGTAGGCTATTGATTTTCATCCTTCACCTGCTAATAGGTGGAACACCTCATAACAAATCCGGCCACTTCTCGCTTCATACCCGGTCTCCCGTACTGATGTCACAAATCAAAATACATCTTGGTGACTCCTGAATGCACTACCCATGCTAAAGCATGAAACTCCTACATCATCTCCTCGTTTATATCCACTGGAACCCACACATATCCTTGGACATGGAACAATTCATCCTATCATAATTTCCATCCATGAGCAGGGTCCTTAACTACCACACCCTCCTATAGAACTCGATCTTTGGAATATGGTAGCTTCTTCATCCTCACTCTGTTCGGTAGGGCATAGGCCACAAACAAATATGAATGATAATTCTATTAAAAATACTATAAAACATTTAATTCATTTTATAGAAAAATTACACTAACTTCCATTCTTTATTACCCTCCTAAACTGCATGTATTAGAGTCCTCCTACTTAGTGTGATAACCACATCATTTCCTTTTCCAGGCGTATATGAATGATTAATGTCAAATGACTGAAGGTATTCCACCCACCGTCACTGCCTTAGATTCAAATCATGCTTAGTGAAGATGTATTTGAGACTTTTTTGGACTGTGTATAGCAAAAAATGATCCCATAATAAATAATGTCTCTAGTAGCGCAAAGAATGAACAAATTCATCCAACTCGAGTTCATGCCTCAGGTAATTTCTATCATGTGGCCTCAACTAGCGAGACCAATATGAAATGACTCAATCCCTCTACATAATAACTACTCCCATCCCAATAACTGATCCATCATTGTACACAGTGTATCTATTTCATGGATCTGGAAATTTCAGTATTGGTGATAAAGTCAAACATCCCTTCAATACTTGAAGGGTTGTGTCAAATGAATCTGACCATTCAAACATTAAAACATTCTTAGTCAACACCTTCATAGGCCTTGATAATCATGTTATTTTATGTATAAAATTCATGTAGTAACAAGATATCCCAACGCAACTCTGCACCTCAAAAACATTATTGTGATACACTGAGGTAACAACTACTCTCACCTTCTCGGAGACTACTGATACTTTAGTCTTTGAGATGACGTGCCCCAAGATGTTAATCTGATCCTCCAAAAAGTATCAATTTTCAAGCATTGAATAAAACTAATTCTCTCTTAGTGTATTCCAAATGATCTCAAGATGTTTTACATGTTAATGCAGATTTTGAGAAAACACCAAGTTATCATCCACGAAAACCAGCATAATGGAATATAGGTAAGGATGGAATACTCGGTTCATCATCACAATAAAAACTGATGGTGTGTTCATGTGAGAAAACATCATAACCATGTACTCATAGAGTCCATACCTACTACGAATGGTTGTATGAGGTGTTTTTGTAGGTTAAACACGTACATGATGATATCCAGAACTCAAGTCAATCTCCATGAACACTTGCACTCCTCAATGTTGATAAAACATGTCATCTATCTATGCCAAGGGATATCAGTTTTTATACGTCAGCTGGTTTAGTTTTCTATATTTCATGAATATCCTAATGGTATTGTCCACCTTTTTCAAAAACGGAAAAAATGAACCCCAAGGAGAAGTACTGGGTTGGTTAAAACCCTTAGCTTCCAAATCTTCCAAATTCCAATTGAACAATTACAGCTCCTTCAGTACCATCCTGTTAGGAGGAATGGATACCTTTTCTACTCCTGGAACTAGCATGATTGTGAATTCCATCTCTCTGACCTAAGGTAATCCTGGGAAGTCATCTGAGACAGCGTCCCTGAAACGATCAACCCCTGGAGGGAAAAAATCAAGACATGTTCCATGATAATATATATATATATAAACTAGCAATCTGGAATGTTATCCAGCCCAACCCACGATGCTTGTGTCCACCTCTACTCGCCTGGACATCCCACTAACCCTTATATAGAATCTCACCTCCCTATAATGAAGTAAAAATCAACCTGTGGTGGCAGAAATCCACAAAGTCTCGAAAAAAACCATTCCATTCTGAGAATGACAAATAATCCAATCATCTTTAAGACATTGTGGTTCCAAAGAATGTGACACCAACCAATCTAATGGGGGAAGTCCTTGAAAGGATTCACACAATCCATTATGATACCTAACAGAGTGTCTAGTGTCATAAATTTTGAAGTAGAAGAAACACAGAGCCCAAGTCTTTCAACATTGGAAAAATAAATAAAACAATGTATTGAACCAGTATCAAAAAGTGTGGAAGATAAATCATACTGAACAAGAATAATACCACTAATAGTAGATGGTATAGGATCATTCTCATATTTTTTATGCTACATTTAATATGTATGTCCTATACCTTCAACCTATGATAGAGCCCGACTACCCTGAGTTGACCCACCCTACTATCACTGAGATCATAGGGTCTAGCTACACTGACCATACCCAATTCCTTAGCATGCATGCCCCGACATATTCCATTTCCATTCTGGTGAGAAGCTACGAACCCTACTCCTACACGTGGATTATGTACAAAACCTCTCACAGTAGACACTAGTGGAAACGTCCTATAGTTGTGTTGTAGATGGCCCATCATGCCGCCAGTTTGGATATAAACTGGGTATTTTGGGCACTAAGGTTTAGTATTCCCAATTTTATTTACTTGTAAAACTTCACCTGGCTACCGAAATATATTTTATGAAGGCTTGTATCACTGTGAGAAACCATATGACGCTTCTGGCTTCCGGTCTAGAGAGTACCAGATCTTTGTGTCGAACCACCCTGGCTCATACCCCCAGATTCTCATTGGTTGCATTTGGTAATCAGCTCTCTATATACAATTGAACACATAGAAGGAAACCTGAAAACCTTTACCTAGACTCAGATATCGTACTGAAAACCATCCTCAAAGAACCTTTATCTCAACGTATCATGACCCATCAGAACAGGTGTGAATCACTAAAGCTCTATGAAGTGGGTAGAATAGTCCATCACTAACATAGTACCCAGCTCTAGATTCATGAACTACCAGGCTATATCTGCCCTAAGGGTCTTCGGAAAGAATTAGTCATAGAAGACTGTCTGGAAGTCTCCCCATGCCATTTCCTAATGGTGGTCTTTCTACATGATAACATCACACCACCTCTTTGTGGAATGTCATAGTATATAAGTCGCGATCTTAACCATTCTCTCAAGAGGAATCTCCAGATGCTCAAAGATAGTCAGCACTAATTCAGGGCATGATTTCATAGCCTATGGTCTACTATCCCATTAATGGGTAGGTGGATTATACTGTTGGAATACAAGCGTCAGCTCTTCTATAGATGTGCAAGCCTGCATTGCTCCATGGAAGACTTGTATGAACCTCACAAAACATTCCTAGAAATGAGAGTCTGCACCTGCATCTGGTATAACTGAGGGTTTTGTAGCTGGAACAGTTGGAGGATCCATCGGTAGCCCATGGACCACCATTCCTAGAGTATGCTCATCGTCGCTCTCCTAGTTTACAGCTCGTGCTCGTCATGGTGACATTACTATACAAAGTCCATCACACACGCCTCAAGACATACATAATGAAAATTTAAACTATCAATAAGAACTACCATAATAGAATCAATTAAGAAAAACATTCACATTTTTTCAAAATAGGAGTCCACTGTGTGTATTAACCTTTATAGGGCATGTCCTCCTAGCATTCTACATGGGCATGTACGTTTTCCCTACATGGCCTTGAAACACCCCATGTACACGACTTCTTTCCCAAGAGACATGGAATGTACTTGAATTTCCTTCCTACTAAGTTACTTCTACATGGATTGAACTACATAGTTCTTCCAGAGTTAGACTACACATCGTGTTTAACCTAGACACAGTGTGTACATAAAATTTTTATGAACCCATGTTGTTACTCACCCAATCAGATACAGGGTCGACATTTACAAATCATGTACTAGAAGTACACGACATGTCCTACTCAAAGCACGACAACTCATGTTCCCTCATCACAATATAGGTTACATGGTCAAGGAATACATTGTGTGTAAAAGGGATACAGTATTTGTTCTTCTTTAATTTTTCGGACTTATTCTTCCATGAACAGGATGAACTTAAGGTGTGATGGGTTGGACTACACGTTATCTAAACTGGGTATTTCATGACATAAACTCTTTATTTCATAGAAAACCCCTATTCTATAGCAATACCAAATAGTGTGATGCCATATTATGATCTGTGAGGGGCCATACTCAACACATGTCAATGTTTGGACCCCAATAAGAACATATAATAGTACCATTGTATATAATAGTGTAGATCATGAACTGAAAATTCCATTCCAAGAGGGCATATACAACTCAGGAAATAAAGTTGGACATCCATTCAATCCAAACCATATAACGTACCCATAAACCTATCACAATAGTAGGAATAACTATCACATCAACTATAATAGTAGTATGTGATAACTAATGAATTCTAGATGGCATGGTATAATGAATGACAATGTGATTCTAATATTGCCTATATGATGAATGAGATGGATATCCTTATCTCATCGGGTGTAAACTAAAAAATAACACACAACTGTATCAACAGTAACAACATAAATTAAATATGTCACACAATGGTGAAATCAAATCAACTATAATAGCTGAAATTAAAATATAAAAGGTCAACTCGACGCGATTTGGATTTTCCCTCTATGTGGGGAAGCTACTCTTGAGCAGATCAAATTACCAAATACCCATCCCATCATATCACATTCTATAGGCTCCAAACAGAAAGACAAAACATAAATGAAATTCCTATGATACCACTTTTAATGTCTTGGGTTCGGAAACCACTCAACTGGTTCCCCATAAACAATAGGGAACATGGACTCAAGCACATTTCCCCAAATTTTCTAGGCTTTTGTCTACCACCAAAGGCCTAGGATGGGATAGTGGGGAAACTATGCCTCATTGGAAGAGTGTAACACACAAGAATATAGAATTATAATAGCAGAAGAAATAAATAGCATGAAACTAGAATAAACAACTAGAGACTGAGGATCAAGATAGAAATAATGTATATAATATCAAAATGATGTATCATGTCACATGTTCTATGAAAAACATGAAAACAATATAAATTGCAATCAAGTACAATACAATACCAAATTACTGTAAAATAAAATGAAATTTAGAAGCATCACTAGAAAAGGCATGGTCCATGCTCTCATGCACCTAAGCAGCAATCAAGTACCCATGCAGGGAGAATTTCCCCTATCGACACCTAGAGAAAGGTAGTCTGTTTAGGCCAAAAACATCACCCAAATAGAGTGTGAGAAATAAATACTTTTATGAATCCATGAAAGGTTGGTACCAGTCGGTCAGTGAGTAAATGCTACAAATGTTTAAAATAGTAAAATGTAGTAACTAGTAGGAACTCAAAGGTAAAAAATCTAAAATTAATGGAATTCCATTATATTCATTTCATATTCTTTAATAAATTCAAATTCATGGAATTATATGATTCTTGCAATCCGGACTACGCCTGTCAATCCCCTATATAATGTTACTACAACAGGTACCTTGGTAGGCTATCTATGAAAATAAGTAAAAGCTGGATCCATTATTAATGTTTGGCTTGGTAGACATGTAATCAGTCATTCTAGTTTAATATGCCCCAGGTCTAATCCCAATGTATAATCATTTTAGAATATTCTTATCAGGTACAAGCCTGGTGTATCAGCATTTCTACTCATAGAAAATCCCAGGGTATCATCATTTCATCATATTATAATTAGGAACAAGCCTAGTGTATCAGCCTTTGAGCATATTCAAGTCTAATCCCGGTGTATAAGCATATAATAATATTCAGGTACCATCTTGGTGTTTCATCATCTCATCAAAATAAACAACACATGTAATTTACATATTAAATATTTTTCAATAAACAACTCACATGGGAAAATTTATCTAACAAGACTAAAATGTTAATTAAACTATCAAAGAGAATTAATAAATATATTCATATGGAAACATTCATTAAATCCATTTCATTCTAAAAAACCCCTAAAATAGGAAACAAAACAAAGCCTATCGACATCGAAGGCCAAATATCAAAACAATGGACATCTGATGGATAATACATACTTAGGATGGCCCTTAATCTTTCCAAATAAGAATAAACATGCATCAGTTTTGTATAATCAAATACCTAAACATCATTATACATCCATAGTTTTGAATTCTTGGGAAATACAATAACCAAAAACATGCTCAAAAATTTTTGGTACACAAAATCAACTCAACATTTAATGAAAGTCACTAGACCACATACCACAATATTTTATAATGGATGTACTTAAATGATAACCCTTGAATCAACCTATAGTTGTTTAGATATATGAAAACATGTAAATCATTCAACATTAAATAACTCTATTAAGAGTAAAAATCAAAAGAATGGTCAAGAATAAAAAATCCCTTACCGATTGGTTTCTAACATGACCAACGACACTTGAATCGAGTCCCAAGGGACAAAATGGATGATAGAATTGATCTTGCATCTATTTGTTCGTCATTCAGAAACAGTTATGTCTAGAAGAATAAAAAATGATGATAATGCATGTTTTAATCCAAAAATTAGGGGTACACGACGTGTAAATTTATATACATGGTGTTTATATCATTTTAATGTTCATAAACTCTCCGACCTACTTTATGCATCCAACACCAACCATGCCGAGATGACTAGACAGTGTGTACTAGGAAATACATGGTGTGTAGTGGATTTTTCTTCTCTCCTAGTTCAAAAAAATCACACACCATGTATCCTCATCCTACATGTCTAGTTTATATGGTGAGTATATTAGAGTAAATGATGAGTACTACTAAAAATTAACATTTTTTCGAGTTTTTCCTTATTTTCTAAAAAACAACTCAAAGGAAAAGAAAAGGAAGAAACCCAAACCTCATAAAAAGAACCGTATTCTTTAAAATTTAATTTTCATAAAATATATTAATAAATTAATCTTTCTTATCTTATTATTATAATATAATTTGTGGGTCCTTAATTAAATTTTCAATGTTCGAAAAAATATGTTATAATATAAAAATTAATAATTTTTAACGAAATGAAAAGTTTTGAAAAAAATTAAATTGCGAACATTTAAATAATTATTTTTGAAAAATGGATTCCATATCTTAAATCTAGATGTTTAAAAATGGTTATGGTTAATGTTTTTGGATTTTTTAAAAAAATATTAGAATTTTGTAAGAAAAGTGAAATACGAAAATTTATGGTATTAATCATTATATGTAATAAATGATTTCGGTATAACTGGTGATGTAATTTCAGATTATTTTTAACTCACATGCACTAATAACAATACATATTCCCAAGAATCAATACTAATAATATTCTTGAGCCAAAATAATAAACATATGAATAAAATAATGAAAAACACACCTATCCTCCAACTATAATTACCAATGTCACCACAACTTCTCCTCACACATTATATGCTTTGTTTAATTCCTATATTCTTTACAATTCCTCTATCAATCCTCTTACCCATGTCTTGGTATTTCTGGTCTCACCAAAAGGCCATACACAATTTTCATAAGGAGGTTTTGGATGAGACGACATTCGGGAGGTAAAACCCTCTTACATTATCATTAATTTCCCTAAACTATAATATAAAAGTGAGATGATAAATATAGTGTCAAGAAAATACTATAATTTTTTTGTGTTAATGTAATATACATAATTATTTCTATTCTTCTTACCTTTTGTTCTATAAATTAATACATAATCTCAAGGGTGTCGACTCACTGCCTCCATGGATGACGAGTTTTCATTCTTCAGTAATGCCTTCATTGTTAGTCATGAAAAAAAATTTATATTTAATTTTTTTATAATATGTGTATGAACTCTTATTTGATGTTCTATATCCATTATAAAATAATAATATAAGAAAATTGTTACTAATTTTTTATGGTCATAACAAACCACCAAAAAAACTAATCATTTTTTCATTCATATTTTATCAAATGAATCTACTTGATGTCAAGAAGAAAATGATATATGAGAGCATTTAATATTTTTGAAGTGAATTATTAAACAAATAATTTCCCTTCTAGATAATTATTCTAATTTCACTAGAACATTAATAATTTTACACAAGTGAACCATCCAATAATCCCGGAAATGAATACTCTTGAAACAAAAAAATTAAACTCTATAACTCATCAAAATAGAAAAAAAAAATAATAAATTTAAAATAAACTATATATATTTTTAATAGGGTTTAAAATATCTAATTAATAGTTCTAATGTGATTATCTATGACATTAATTTGAGGTAAGAAAAATATCATATATATGGTATGGTATCCCTCCGAACATTCATTTTCCATCAGGATACACTTTCTCAATATTTCAACACAATTGAATATTAATTATTCATATTTACTAAAGCTAAATTTTTTGTTTATGATAAAAAATATACACTTAGCTAAATTATTATTTCTTTTATGGGGAAATACATGTTTTAGAAGGTTACCATTTAAATTCCTCTCGTTAAGAAAACACAATTGAAGGGAACTTCTCAATATTCATACACCTTTACATGAACACTCCATAATCTATTTTAAACCAGGGTGTTTTTTATAAAATAACTCATTTAATATTGTAAAATTATATTAGTTAATATTTCATTTTATTCAAATAATTATGAATTTTTTTCATTAAAGAATCATTAATATCTTCCCCTTAAGATACACTAAAGTGGATCATTTCTATGGTTTATTAAAAACTCTTCTACATGAATTAAAATCACTTGGATATCAGTTATGATGATCTATTATTATCTTCCCTTATAAACGTTCATGTATGATTTAAATCCATTTTTATATTACACCATTATGATACACCCATTGGTTATTATTTTTTAAATGATTTCTGTACCATCTTTATTCCATGGGTAACCCTTATATTTATTCCTTTAGTTTGATTCATCATGTGGATCTCATATTCTTGAAAATTTTATGAATTGTGTTTCTAGATAGTGCTCTAATTCATTAGGTAATGTTTTTTCTCATGAAATGTCATTTCAGGAGAGGGAGTAAACCAAAATATTTTGTGGTACATTACCCATCATGTGATAAAGTCTTGTATTTTAGCATTGACTCATGTTTCTATCATGATATATATTGCTTCCACATTTCTATATAGGGGTGATTATGTGATCACATGTTCGATATGATATGCTTCTATATTTTTATGTTTATTCCTTGACTTTTTGTGTCACCAGGTTATTACTACAAAATCATGTGATATTCTGTATTCCTATTTATATTCCTCTATGTAGATTTTTGGATCATCCCATTATTCATGTTTTCCCGAGGTCATCTTATATAGATGTAAGAGCTCAATGGAATTGAGTAGATCATTAAAGAGTGTAAATAAATTATGTATTTATTGTGTTTTCATACTTTCTAACTATGAATCTAATCATCCAAAGACCCTAGAATTTACAATCCTCGGTTTTTATTTGATGGTTGATTATGTGTAAAATCATGTAATAATATATTTAAAAGGATAGTTACTCTATACATGATATCAGAGCATGTTCTGTTTATTTTTTGATATTATGACTATAATACATGAGTCAGAACCATAGGGATAATTAAATCACCATGGATAACTAATATTGAAAACATGTGAATCACATGGTAGGATATAATTTTCATTTATAAGTTTACCCATATATGTTTAAATATACCTTTTCATAAACTTATTAGTTTGGTATTCAAGCCCCCTAGTTGTAATTTTGTATTTTTATTGTTCACTGTAGGAAATAGTTTTACTCGTGCGAATAATAAATGTGATATTAAATGTGACAATTGCACTTATGAAATGCCAAATCTGATGGGAACGAGGGCTCAAAATTTCATGATAGTAAATTCTCATCTAGATCTAGATTAATAAAAACATGTATTATATGGAACACTATCCATATCCTAAAAACAATAAAGTTATGGCAGAATCCTTTGTGTGTAAAAGGACTAATATATTTGGTGGATCTTATGAATCATTTACAAAAAATAAATTGATTTAATCCAATAAGAATATGATATTTATCCTCCTGTGCTTAGAAGAGGTGAAATATCTGCAGGTAGTCTATCGTTTTTATGGAGAAGATGAACAATGGTTGATAGTAATCATGAAATCTATGTATACATAGAAAAATGATTCCATGGAATGGGAATCATTCATGAAATTGTTTTTAAATAAATTTTTTCTAAAAAAACAACATCTTAAGATGGAAATGGATTTCCTCCGACTTAAGAAAATGGAAGACAGGTCTGTAAAGGTGTACATGGAAAATATGAAAATAATTTCATGATAAATGTTTCAATTTTTCATTAACACCAAAAGGAAATTGCATCACTTTGTTAGCTGACAATATCGGAGTCTACGAATACCACTATATATTAGTGAATTTTCCAACTATGTGGTTATTTTCCATTTTTCCCTTAAGGTTGAAATAGATATTGGAGTCTATTAGTGATCATATGGACCAAGATATGAGAGTAATAAAATATATTTTCTTATGGTAGGATAAATAGATAAATCCAATGATAGAAAGAATACTGAATGTCCCACGTGTCTAAAGTGTGGGAAGAATCATCTTATAAGCTACCTAAAGGGAGCTAGGAGATGCATTAAATGTGGAAGAGAAGGTCAAGAAGAAGATTTTTAATGAAGTTATTTAAATAATCCCACTAATAAGGAAGAAATAATTATGGTTTAGAATAGAACTCAACCTTTAGTGTAGTGTTTTAACTTCAAGTAACTTGGGAATTTTGGGAGCCAATTCCCTAAGGAATTTTTTTGAAGGCAATCAACAAAACTTCCACTACATTCGGGAAGGGTATTTTATATCACTACTATTGAGTTGAATCCCAAAAATAATTTACTGATTGGTATATGAGTTATTCATGAATGAATAGTGAATGTACTATATAACTATGGTTCCACACATTCATTCATATCAGGATTGTTTAGTAGACCTAATCAAACACCTACTGAAAATATATAGTTTGAGTAATATGATAGAATAGTAAATTGGGAAATATTTTCATCCAATGTGTATAACTCCTCCTTAGTTAATGTTTTTTGACCAACCATCCATGAAAATACTATCTTATGTACTTTTAAAGATATTGATGCTAGTTTGGGAATGGATTTTTGTCTATATATAAATACAACATCATTTATCGATAAAGATTGATCACTCTTCACATCCCAAAGTATCCTCCAATTCAATGTATGTGTAAGGAAGATTATGAACATCCATCATAAAACTCATTTCTATTAGGGACATTATTTATTTATATGAAATCATTTCTATCTAGAAATATTGAGACAATGGAGAGAATGATGAACAAATTCATTCCCATTGTAAGGGAATACATTAATTTTATCCCTGAAGAATCTCCTCATCCTCCTCATGAATCAGTGGTTTACTAATCAGTTGAAATTGTTGAGAGATCAATGCTTATATCCAATAAATCTTAATGAATAACCACCATTGAGTTTGAAGAAATGAAGGACCAGTTATAAGTGAATATGGAAAAGGGTTTCATATTCCGAATTTCTTCACCATGTTGTGTGTGGTTCTCTTCATCAAAAAGAAATATAAATCAATACTTCTATCTAAAATGATTATCATGATCTAAAAAAATTCACGATAATAAATTGGTTTCCCCTACCCTATAAAGATGATGAGTTCAATCACCTATGATGGTACAATTATTTCACAATGGTGGACCTTCGATCAGGATATCACTGATTAATGGAGAAGAATAAATATATTCCCAAGACTACCTTTAAAAAAATTGAAACTATGATTTCATAGTGATTCCATTTGGAATCACTATAGATCTATCAATATTCATGGAATTAGTGAATATAAAATTTATAGATTAACTTGAAAAACAATTAGTAGTATTTATATAAAATATTCTAATATACTCAAAAAAAAGAGGAACATGAAGAGAATTTGAATACTATACTAAAGACTTTGAAAATGGGGAAACTATATGAAAATTATAGTAAATGTGAGTTATGTATGGAGTATGTATCCTTATTTTGAATGATATCTCTTGAAAATTCATATCTTTGAACCCTTTTAAAATAATGGAAATTGAGGAGTGGCTGAGAACAACAACTATTATATAGATCCATAGTTTTATTAGATTAGCTGGGTACTACCAAAATTTTATATGGAATTTGTAATGATTGTCTAACAAAATAAAATTGTTAATAAAGAACATAATAATGTATGTCTGGATAGAAATTTAAAGGAATTCTTAAAGTAGATCAATAGGAGGCTAATAACTGAACCTAATATCACACAACTAATAAGTGGAGAGTTTTTAGTGATATATATTGGTGCTTTCATAGAATTTCATTGGTTGTGTAATCATGTATAATGATAAACTAATATTATATGCCCTATTAAAGATGAGGATCCATGAGAAAAACTAATTGATGCCTAATATGGAGCTAGAAGCTATGATTTTTACATTAAAATATGATGGAACAATCCTTTTTCTGAGAAGGGTGAAATATATACTGATCACAAGAGGCTAAAGTATATATTCATGGAAATGGAACTCAAAATGTATCTATAGTGATGGTTAAAGATAATCAAAGACATATGATTTCATTAATTACAATCAATTTTTGAAGGAAAATATAGTCAAAGAAGATAATAGTAAAAACATATTAATACATCAATGATGCCGATTGAGAAGGACCCTATATTGATGGAAATTTAGAGGATAGAACTAGAAATCATAATAGCAAGGAATAAAAGAAACCTTTCCTAAATTATTTCCCAACCATTTATCCAATATAAGATCAAAGAGGGAAACAGAATGATATAGAGCTACAAAATAAGGATAAATCAATAATGTTTGAGAAATTACCTGAGTTTCACATTGATAATGATGGTGTGAATTGTTTTCAAAGTATGCTTCATGAATATTTTTGTCATGAGATAAATAAAGTGTTACCTGAAAATGAATGTAGGTCATCTTTATTCATCTTTCCCATAATTACTATGTTACACCTCGAATTTTGGGAGTACATAGAGTGAGATAATATAAAGAATGAGATTTCAGATTATATCTCAAGGTGTTTGGTAACTTAGCATGTTAATGAAAATTCACATAATTCTAAAGGGATGATGAAACAATTTATGAAACCAACACTGAAATAGAATAATGTAACTATGGAATGTTTCACTGGTCTCCCAAAAACATCCAAATGAAATAATTCGATATGTTTTTTGGCATATCAACTCACGAAGACTACCCACTTCATTTCAATTATAGAATATTTCATTCCTGAAAAACATTCTATGATCTATATAAAAGAAGTTGTGAGGCTAAGTGGGCTACCAATTTTAATCATATCTTCTCATGATCCAAGGATCAAGTATAAATTACATAGAATTATTCAACATCCATTGAGTACATAATTGAATTTTATAATGAACAATTACCCCCAAACTGATGGCCAATCTAAAAACACTATTTAAACACTCGAGGACATTCCGAGAGAATGATCAATGGGATTTAAAGGTGCATGGGATGAATATCTCTCATTGGATGAGTTACCATTCTAAAATTGTTTCCATATTAGTATACGGATGGCTTCATATGATGCTCTAAACGGGAAGTGATTTATAACTCTAACCGGTTGGGATGAAGCTTGTGAAACAATTTTACATGGACCTGATCTTATTAAGGAGACGGTAGAGATGGTTAAATCATTCAAAAAACATATCATAGGAGATAAGTGTGGGAAAAATAGATATTCTAATGATCATATAAGAGATTTGGTTTTCGATGATGGAGAGAAAGTCTTCGGTTAAATAACCCTTTGGAAGAGAGTCATGTGGTTTGGATAGAAAGGGAATCTTATCCAAATGTTCATTGTCCCTTTATAGATCCTTGTTCGCATAGGATTAGTAACCTATTAGATTTAACATACACTAAAAATTGATATATTTTATGATTTTTCCATTAATCTCTCTTGAGTAAGTAAATACCTTATCCCTCAGGTGCACTAAATATGGAGGTGGTACAGCTAGAGAAGGACCTCTAAAATGAAGAGAAACTAGTGAAGATCTTAGACAATTGAAAAAATGTGTGAGGGAACAAGACATATCATTTTTTTAATTTTTTTTTGAAGAATAATATTTATTAAGAGGTTACAAGGGAATTGATGAATGTGAAGATGGATATGCACCCTAACATGTTCTAAGCATAGTCTTCCAAACAGTATTTCGAGGGAGAAATTTCATAATGGGAGAAGAATGTAATAACCCTAAATTTTATCAATCAAATATCCCATATTATAATTATGTTTTATATTATAAAACACTTAAATCACATAGAGATCCTAAAAACATTATAGTCCTAAATTAAAAACAAAATAAATTTTATTTTTCGAAATTAAGGAACCTATACCGATGGAATAGAAACCTGACAATTTAAATAGTAATCTGACCTTTATGAATAGTAATCTAGAAAATTGTATAATAACCTATCCAATGAAGGTAAAATAAGATTTTTTAATCTTATAAATTAAAATATGTTATATTTATATCATGGTATAAGTAAATGATCGTTTTAAACATGATTAATTGTGTGTTGGTATTTTTATAAGACGTAAATATGTAATTTTCATTTTTAATTTAAAAAATGTTTTAGAAGAATGTTTATTCCCTAAAATATATCAATAAACTAATATTTTTTTCTTATTATTATTTTGTTTTTTATGAGACCCTAATTTTTCAACTTGTCATAAAATCAGTTATTATATTAAAATTGGTATTTTTTTGAATAAATGTTGATTTTTAATAAAAATAATATTTCTCACCTTTATAGAATTATTTTCGTTAAATGGATTCCATATTTAAAATCTACACATTAAAAAAGTTTAGTGGGTATTTTTGGATTTTTCTAAAATAGTTGATTTTTTTAGAATAGTTAAATACGGTAATTTATGGTATTTAACATTATAAGCGAATACATGAAAATTTGAAATTTTGGTTTAGTCTTGAATAATTTATGTACCTATTAGTCTGAAAAATTAGGTATTAATTACTATATTTAGTCATAATAATGAATACTATTGAAATTCTTGAGCTAAAACAATAAACAAATGAATAAAAGAATCAAAACACCCCCCTCCTCCCACTATTAATACTATCCCTCACCACCACATCTCTTTACACATTATAATATTTTTATGGTGATTATATTCTACCAATTTCCACTCCTAATACTCTTTTACACATCTTGGTATTTCTTTTCTTAGCAAAAGACCAATCCCATGTGCCTTAAGGAGGTTCTCAAGGAGACGATATTCAAGAGGATAAACCCTCCATATATCTCTTTTATTTTATTATATTTTACAATCCTCTCCTCACATCCCCTATCCAAATTGACATGATAACTAAAGTATAATAAATATAATGTAAAATTATTTTGATAATGACATATCCATAGACAAGCCTCTTTCTTTTTATTTAATATTGATAACATGGTCTGTGGGGTGTCAATTCAACACCTTAATGGATAATGAGTTTTCATTTTTCTTTATTACACTATTATCTGGCAATAAAAATATATTTATTGTAGAGATAGAATATAATGATTATATTAGAAATTATTTTTATATTTTAAACTATTTTTCAACAGAAATTTTAAATAAAATGATACCAGTACATGATGGTCTAAAAATAGACAAAATAAACTAATCATTTTTTCATTAACGTTTTATTATATGAATCATCCACATGTAAAAAAGATAATGATATATAGAACTATTTATATTTTTTATTTTTTATTAATACAAAAAAAATTACTTATATGGAATTTTTCTAATTTTAAATGAACTTCCATAATTATAGACAAGCGAAACAACCATGAAACCATAAAGTAAGCATTCCTGAAAAAACAAAATTAAACTCTACGACTCATCAAAATATCTATACATTATTTTAGTAAAATTATAATAAATACAATATATATATCATTTGTTGTGAATTAATTATTTTATGGATAAAACTTTATTATCCAGGATAGTAAGTGCAATCAAAAAACACTTTTATACATAAGGTAAGTAATTCTCTCTGAACCTCCATTTTTTCATTAGGTTATTCTTCCTCCCTCGTTCCACCAATGTTATTCCTAATTCTACTTTTTAACACATTATAAATTCTATGAGTATTATCAAAAAATATTCCCCATGCTTAATTATTATTTATATTATGTGGAAATATAATTTTTATAATGTTTATATATTGATTCATCCCAACAACCATGCCCGATTAATGGAAAAATCCCAATTCATTACCCCTTTTCATCTATAATCTATAATATATTTTACAAAACCATTATTTTTGTAAAATCACACATTTAATCATGATGTTATATAATAGTTCATTTTTCATTTTATTCGAACAATTATGCCTTTTCCACATTTAAGACACTTTTAATATTTTTTCCCATAAACTACACTAACGTGGCTCATTTTTATTGTTTCTAAAACACCATTGTTTACATGTATTCACTCAATTTGTATATAATTTATCATGATATATACCATTATTACATTATTAATAAAAATTTATGATTTCAATACAGGCTTTCGTGTTAACCGATATGATACACCATAAGATATTGTCTATTACATGATTACGATAACCATTTAATTCCATGGGTAACCATTATGTTTGTTCGTTATGTTTGATTCTTCAAATAAAACACATATTCACAACACAGATAGAATCCAATAAATTTGGTAATTTTTAGTCTCATGAGATTTCATTTTGGGATAGGAAGTAGTCCCAATTCTTTAATGTGACATTTTGCACCAGTGATATAGTCTTAGCTGTTAGCATCTACTATTGTTTATGTCATGTTATATGATGCTTCCAAATTACTATGTATCCACGATTTCATCATCCAATATTCTATATTCTATACGTAAATATTTTTATATCATGTCATTCATATTTATGTCATCATCTTAGGCCTTCTAACTCACATGTTACTCTTTATTCTTATGTTTATTCCATTACTAGGCTTTTTAGCTCATTCCATTTTAAACATATTCCCCAGGTTATCTTATGTAGATGTAAGATCTCAAAGGAATTTATGTGACCATTATATATTAGAAATAAAATATTTATATATTTTGGTTCCATTATTTCTAATTATGTTCATAATCATTAGAAGACACTAGACATTATAATCATTGGTTTTTATTTCATAGATAATTACTCTAAAAATCATGTAATAATAAGTGTAGATGGAAATAGTCACTGTACTATATTCCCTATAATATTACCATGGCATTCCCATAGTATAATTATCTTGATGAAGGATAGGTCAATGTTTCTATTCATTTATTATAAAGGTCCTAGTAACCAAATAATAAATAATATGTATCCTCTTACATGGATTGATGGATTGTTCAATCAACTTCATTGACTGAAAACATTAAAATTGAGGATATTTGAATATGATATATTCAATATAAGGTGAATATTGAGGATATTCCAAAGGATTAATTTCATACTATATATGGGAACTATGTTTCGAAAATGATTCCATTTTGACTCTACAATTATCCATAACTCAATGTAGACAAGATTGATAGTGTACTCAGATATTACATTAAAAACTTAAGTGTGGAAATTATTTATAATATATCCATCTACTAAAAAATCAAGGAAGATAATGAATTTATATTTAGTACATGATCATGAAATTAAAAAGAGGTAATTTATATTTCAAGTACAATAAAAGTTACTTTTGGATGGAGAAAGTTTCATTCACATGGAATATTATCATAATTAATTTAGTATCTTTATATCCTTTAATGAAATATGCGATTTTTCAATTGTAAATATTTATTTCTGTAATAAAGATATATAGTATCCTATAATTAAATATATAAATTCAATGATTTTGTGAGTAACATATCAAATATCATAAACCCATTATCCTTGATAAAATGGAAGGGATTAAAATTTTTCCTAGAAAAATTATTGTGAAAATATATTTATTGATATAAAGAAGAGGTTAATCACAACATCACTCTACCCATATTGGGGAAGGGTTTTTGGTATACTGTGATACATAAAAATAGGTATTATGTTATTTCATCAATAAAAATAATAAATTTCTCTCGTTTTCCTAAACACATTTAATGGAACATAGGAAAAATTACCCAATGCCTGATCTTGAGTTAGTTACAGTAATATTTTCATTTAATATTGAGTGGAATTATCTCTATTGGAAAATTGAGACATAAATAATGATTCTAAAAATGAAAAGTATATATTCACACACAATGGGATAAACTTACATTGAAGATTATGGGTCATGTGGATTAAATATTATGACTTCTCAATTGATTGTTGTAACACCCCAGGTAAATAAAGAATATGACTTTTTCATATTTATACATATTTTTGAATAAAATATTAATATGACTTTAAAGGGGACGTTATGCTCGATGGCGTACCCAACACGCAACAACGAGTTTCATGGGAATCTTACTTTGCACTCTAATAATAAAATAATATTATTTTAAATGGTAGTTAACATGTAGCCATTGTATTAGCGGGAATGGATATAAATAACTAAAATATGATTATAAATGTTTTTAAATGTTTTTACATTTATCCAATAAAAGATAAAGGCTAAAAATATGGAAAGAATTCAATTTTAGGCGTATATGCCTTGGTTTTCACTAAAGGGTCACTTATCACCTTTTGATGGCGAACCGTCATTAAATATAGTTTTGTTCACTCTTATACATTCAATTGGACCAAATAAAACTCTTCTTAATAATTGGGACATCATATTTTATTTGTGTAAATTTTTGGTATCTTTTCGATAAAGTTCATTTATTTTTAAATGAATAGTGTAAAATGTTGTATTTTAATTCAAAACCTCTTTTTAATATAATTTATTTATATGATTAGATTATCTTTTGAATTTTATTTAAAGTTAAATTAGAATATATTTTTACCGTTGAATCCAATAGTGGTTATTGGAATTAATTTCACTTTGAAATCAGACTTAAACCAGTGTCAATCTTTTGATACTTATTGTTTCATAAAAACACACTATTTGATCTGACAACGGGAATTAATTATTAAATTAATTAATGTGACTTATATGTGATGAATTTTATAAAATAGAAATCATTTTTGAATTCGGAATATCAAATATAGCTTAGGTTGAATTTTTGGTAATTTTCTGCAAAACTATAATTTTTGATGAATAGTGAAACCACTAAGTGGTAATCAAGCAAACTAATTTTTCAGTTAAATGAAAGTTTACCACTAATGTGTATTGAATTTTGAAAATCCGACATACATGGTTGTCATTAGTATGTAAAATGTGGTACAATGGGATGAAAATAATTTTTTGGTGAATAGTAACTTTTTTTCATTAATCGCGATTAGAGGTAATTAGTGTAATTTAAGGTAAAAATGATATTATAAAAATATGAAAACACCATGAAACTTGTTCTACTACTATTGGATGAGTCATGGCCGACCAAGAAAACACATGGGTCAACTTGGGGACCCCATGGATCCACTTTGGTTGGAAAATGACATTAATATATATTTATTTAATGTTAAAATTAAATTGACACAAACATGAGTTGTTTTACTAAAATAGTTTTTAAGTGGGGTTACACAAGTCCAAATTTTGACTATAAATATTCATTATAAAGATAAAAAGATTTCCTACATCATAGTATTTTTTTATAAATTTTAGATATTAAATAAATTAATTTAATTATGACATCATGATGATGCAACGATGACCTCATTATTTAACGATTTAAATAAAATGGAATGATAATGTAATATCTAAGACCTACACTTGTCCAAAAACTATTGGAAGAGAATATTTAGAAGACTTATCATATTATCTTTGAAATATATCAATGTGGGACCTTATAAATTCTAAACACGTTTGAAAATAAAATAATAGTTTCATGATTTCCAAAAGTTCCCCTCCTCTCCTCTTATAAAAGGCCCCCACCTCTACCTCATTTCACACACTCCTCAAGCCTTTGGCTCGGCCATACCCTGCCCATTTACTCTCTCCACATACCTATCCTTATCCTAGAGGATTCCCTTTGTGCAGAATCCTTTCAAAGGAAGCCTTTAGGCTCAAATCAAAAGGAGTTACACTTTTAAAGGTAATTCATTCTCTCATGTTCATTTGTTTTATTTTGCTTCTCCAACCCCCTAAACTATTTTTATTTACTTCTTTTCTAACAACACCAGTATCTTCAATATACTAGGATGTTGTTATAATATTTATTCGAGCTACACTCTCACACAACTACATCAAATGGTTAAAGAACATACGGTTTCCGTGGATGGAGAAATTCTACCTCCCGAAACGATGATTGTTCAATACTCATTTAACACCTTCAAAGGTGGCCATTATGATGTCAATATTTTTATATATTATATATAATATGTTTATTCTTCTTTAAGCTTCTTTATTTTTCATGTATGGCATACCATTATTGTTTCCATTATGGGTAAACACGATAATTTCATTTTACGAAGTGCGGACTACCGCCCCCTCAAAGTGATTTGATTCGTTAATGCCATACGTGGGACGTATAATGGATTGATTTAAAGTTATTATATATGATGTTATACTGGAATTTTAATATACCTCTATATCATTATTGTTTTGTTCCATTAAATTATGAGATAGAAATGAAAGTAGTGTTTATGCGTACGTATGGCTTACCGTCTCCATTAACGGTGCATTTCATTTCTTACCTCTAAATGATTATGTAATATTATAAATACATGTATATGATAAATATATATGATATATATGATATCAAAATCATGAATATCATTCTGGATATAATGAACTTTTTACCACACAAACAACATGTAATTGTAAGAAGTCCATTTTCGACTAAAGAACCAAATATTGAAAGAACAAACATTATTAACGTAAATGATTACATAATGTTTATAACATTGAAATAAGTGATATAAAAGGAATAATGAACTTTAATGAGGTTCATAAGAAAGTAGAAATTTACTCAACTTTATTATTCAGGAGATTAAAGAACGGTCGGGTCAAGTCGGATACGAGGTAAGGGATCCTACACCTCTGTTTCTTTTTAAGTACACTCTTTTATGTCATTCCTTTTAAGCTCATATTTCTTAAGATTGGGATGTTATTTTATATTAATCCCACTGTAATTGTTATGTTCATATGATGAGAGACCCTATTTCCTCTCATCAATCCATTTTGGAAGTTTGAAGTGACGCTGTTAGGCTGTCGAATTTTACCAAGGGAACGTTTTAACCCAATTTTGATTTCTTTGGGTTCAACATGTAGTTATTGAATATGTCATCCTTTGAATATGTGTGAATGACCTTTTATTGTTTTACACTTAATATCCAATTATATTGTGTGTATTTATATTTTTCACACATAATTTTGATATTGATTTATCCTTAATTTAAGGATACCTTCTTTATAAGGGATTTCATCACATTTTACATCCCTATTGAGACTTCATTGTTGTTAAGCACCAATTCACTCTTATATGGTGTATATACTCTCCTTTGGAATATTATATCATGAATCCATTTATTCTCATGATATTATAAAGTTCTGATTAAATGTTAATCCTCAATTATTGTATTCAAGTGTCTCTAATTTTGGTAAATACCCTTTGACCAAAATATCGCTTTAAATGTTTTAATGACTTGTTATTATTAATATCCATGTTTTCAAAATGGTTTTATGGATTTATTTATATGGATATTAATGGTTTAAAATGTTAAAAGCTTCAAGGTGGTATGGGACACTTTGATTTAAAATTCTCCTTATTAAATGTTTTGAATGGTTTTGGAAATGGTTTCTTTTTGTATGGATTCATTATTTCAAAATACTAAAATGTAATATTGTGATTGAAATGTGGAAATGTTTTGTTTTCTTTATGCATGTTTTATGTGATAAGTTTATGTTATGGTTCTTGGGCATTGTTATGAAAGCGGGTGGTTCTGTGATAAACTAAGGGCGGGTGAGCCCGATATACCTCTCCAATGCATTGGGTAACGCGAATGAGTGAAACGTTAAGGTTTCTCCGAAGAGATTTAGGTAATATACTATGATGGGTATTCCAAATGTAACCAAGAGGGTTACTCCCTATGTAAGAATGTTATGAATGCCTCAAGTTACCTTTATGTCTTATGATTTCTATGATTTATTCATGGTTTGATGAGGTATGTTAAAGTGCCTTTGTTTTATGGGTAATGTATGATTTCATTCTTATGTATATATGAACTCATGTTTCCTTTCCATATTTTTTATAACCCTTACTGAGCTTTTTATGCTCATCCCAAGTTTTTGAAATGTTTTTCACAGGTCAAGGGAAAGGTACATGATGTGATGATAGTGTCAAGGATGTGTCATGAAAGAATCCATGTTATATTTTCAATATGTTTCCGTTGATGGGAAGAATGAATAATGTCTTTCATGTAACCACTTTGTTTAAATGTGGAATGTAATGCAAGTTTCATGATCTAATTCTCTAAAACTATAAACCTGAAAATATCCTCAACATGTAATCTTGTGATAACTCAAGATTATGTAATGTTTAAGGATGGGGCCTTATAATTGTAATCATTGATAGTTGATTAATGTTGAAAATTAACTATGTCGATTGATCAAAATACTATATACAAGAACATTATTAAAAATGGAATAATAGATTACCATTATAAAAATAAAACAAAATGTTAAAAATAAACTTTTATATCCATTCATAACATCTTATTATCGTATTTTTTAAAATATATGTTCAATTAAATCCAAGAGAGTGTGATTTTGTATATAATAATTTTATAAATAAATATAAATGCTCTTGTCAAAGAAATATTGAACCAAATTATCATATATTACAATATTGGACTAGTATTGTTGAAATTATCACATAATATAAGAATATTTAATTTGTTAGAAATAATTTTAAACTTTTATTAAATTATTTTTAACCAAAATTACACGATTTAAATCTGTTAAGTGATAAATGTTACCATAGTTACTATTCACAATCCCTAAAAGAGTGAATTGGTTTAAAAATATTAAACACATTATTTAAAATATGTTATCCATTAACCTATTTCAAAACTTATATGTTTCATAATTTAATTTAAAAAAAAATCCACCAAATTTGATGAAAAGAAATTTCCCATAATAATTTGTTTTAAGCCTAAAAATTGACATATATAAAAAATAGTGAAATTATCATCCTAATGGAATTAGTTACAATATTTTAATTAAAATATATATTATATAAATTTAATGAAATATCTAAAATTAATTTGTACTTTTTAATTATGTCATTTAACGAAATGAAAAAACAATTTTACAAAAATCGATATTTTTTATTATTTAGTAAAAATTAAATGTTTTTTGATAAATAGGAATAATTTAAATAATCTAAGAATAAAATAAATATTTAAAAATAAATATACAGTTAATAATAAATATTTTCTAAATGTGGATGAAATTAAAAATAATAATCACTCATTATAGGAAAAAAACATTTAAAAAAGTATTATTGCAACATAAAATGGATTTATTCAAAATTGACTACTTATTTATGAAGAGTTATCAATAAATATAATTTAGAGTAAAAATATATATTTATTTTTCATAATTTTTTTAATATTATTCTTACCTACCAATCCAACTAAATGAAGATAACATTCATTCGACAATACTCTAATTGACTGTTGTGGTTTGTTTAAACTTGGTGTCATGTGTAAACAAAGCTAAAAAAATTATATTTAATGAAAGTGAAATTAATCATAAAATCATGAAGTATTATAAGAAAGTTTAATATTTTAAAAGACATAAAATTATGGTGGATTTAAGAATTATTGTTTTCTATACATCCCCCATGTAGCTTGCTCAGCCAGCTAGGTTGGTAATGGTAGTTTGGTCAACAAAAATCCAAATATCTCATGTTGTGGTGTAACACCCCTAGATTCAAGTACATGACCCTTTATATATTTATTTTAAGTATATATTCTCTTTAGATTTTTTTCTCAAGAATTTCTTGGTGGTAATTTCAGGTTTTGGAGGTATTTATGTAGGTGAACAGTTTGTGCATGATATATAGAACCCATGCAACACATCTGGAAATCCATGAATCCTTTAGTAGAAGGGACAATATCTATGTTTGGCTGGAATAAAATTTTTCCAGACCATGTGAATTTCTATGAGAAAAAATGTGATCCTAATATAATTAAGATAGTATATCTTTAATAGTTTGGTAACAATTGTTCTAACCATGTGTCATAAACCCGAACCATGTAGTTATAGATTCAAAATTCAATGCTCTAATTGGTAATAAGTCCCAATACCCATTTTATTTGTCTAATATTCTAAAATATTTATGTCATTTTCCTGCCAAGGAATTATAAATTATCCCCTTCAATTTTAAATCTTGTTTAAGATAATTAAAACCCTTCTAGAGATCCAAAATCATTGGAAAGCCAACATTATTCATCATTCTTATCAGTATTTTTAGATCCATCATTATAATATATATTTGAACAATAAATTTAGTTTTTATGTATATATCTATATCTTGAGGATTTTTTATGATGAATTTTTGTTGTATATAATTAAGGGAAGATATTTAGTGGTTGGATTTATATTTTTAAGTGTCATTCTTTATTTTATCAAATTTTTGTGAGGTATGTGGATTCTCTCCCAAATCCTCGTGACTTATAACATAAAAGTTTAATTTTGAATAATTTTTCTTCTGAAATTATTGAGTAATCCATATGTTTTAATTTTTTGATTCTTCATTAGTGATTGTTTTTAAAATTGTGGAAATTAGATAATATGGATGAAATTTCATTCTGATTATAATATTAAATAGGTGATTGAAAAATTATGGTTTTTAATTGACACATGGAATTTTTTAGGGAAATGATTTAATGATACAATGTTTTTATGTTGAATATTTTAGAATGTATTTTTCAATAAATGGTTGGTTTGGATAAATTTTAAATATATGTGGCCCACTTGAATGTTTGTGTTCCATTATGGAACCTTATATTGGTCACCCTTTGCTGAATTGGTGGACGGATAAGAGACCACCCATGTGTATTGAACTTTCACTATGGCATGAATGCTCTCTTTTTGTGTGGAAATGTGGTTATGGGTATGAAAAATTAAATGAGAAATGAATTCAAGTGCTTCTTTTCTTCCATTCTAGATAAATATGTTTCAGATTAGATATATACCTTTTCAAATTTCTTTTAAACTATTTAAAATAAAAGTGCTAACATGTTTTTTCCTAGTGGATTGAGATGGTAATCCATTGGGGAAATAATATTGAGTTTACACTCTCCCCATTATTTTGAACCATTGGTAATTTGCAGATACCATTTATTGAGACACAATAAAAGTATGTTATCTCATTTATTTAGTTATTCTTTTTGATACCATGGGCATGTCCTATTGTGTTTGATCATCACGTGGAGTTGAATTTCTAGTTTTTTGAAACTTTTGTGTCCAGAGTATTAATGGAATTTTGGTTTCCCATGAGTAAGTCTTATATTATATACTTTTTGTCTAATATGTTATTGGTTCGGTGTTGTTATATATTTTATTTTTTTAATAATGCATCATATAGGGGGATGAATTTCTATTGTTTATGTTGTTTGAGCTTTTTATCTTCAAATGAAAACTCATACCCCAAACATTCATGTCCCCATTGGCATTTATTGACCGCATTTGGTATCATAAGGATAGAATATAAGGCATTTGAATTCCCGAATCACTGCTCCTTCTAACGAGTAGAGGTGGTATGATACAAATGGAATCGATCTAAGCCAGACTATCTATCATTTTTGGACAAATGATATATTTTTTTATTCTAGGTATAAGTTTTATTCAGTTCGTAAGTTTGAAATAGATCAAGTTTTCTTATGTTCATCTGTCTATTGCAATGGATTAAAGAGATTCTATTTCAATAATATGAAATTTATAGCTTAAAAATACAAATATATATATAGTTTTTTATATTGAAATTCAAGTTACCATGGGGTTTAGATACATATATTTTTAAGAAACTTTTAGGTGATTTTTCACCTCTTCACCGGGGGTTTGGCCAATGAGTGTTTCATGACATACATTCATAGTAAGAATTCCAAATAGGAATAAATTTTTAATTAATATTTTAATTATGTATTGAAATGGGAAAAGCTAATTTTTCTAAAAAAAAATTGTAATTATTTTTTGAAAAACATTAGAAATGTTTTCAAATGATGGTATTTTGGAAACCCGAGATGGTGTTATTCTGAAATTGTTTAAAATGGATTATAGTTGGAAAAATTGATTATAAAAATTGTTGAAATTGTAATTTGAAATTAGTAATCCATAATTTTTTGATTAAAAATAAAATTTTGAGTTATTTAGAGTTATAGAAATTGTTAGTGGGTATGCATCCTAAAAACTGACCATAAGAGGTTACTGAGAATGTTATTACACCTAAGCTACTAGTGAACCAACACATGGATGAATGTATTATCCATTATTTCAAGCTACAAAGAGGGGTAATTTGAATGATGAACCAAGACATGTACACCATAAAGAGATGTTATGATATAATAGTCCCCCCACATTCTTGTTTGATTCGGAGCTAGAAAAAGGAAAAATATGGTTCTATAGGATGAATCAAGTATTCGATTTTCATGGGACACCTGACGAGAGAAGGTTTAAATGGAGATATATATGCTAGAGGATTTTCTTTCCAGTGGTGGAATTTATAATTTTAGGATAAATTAGACCAATGCATTGAATGGAAGGATTTTGATGAATTTTGAAAAAAAAAATTTATCCTCACATGTTTAGAATTTGTAGAACTACATTCTTAATCATTTTGAAGAAGGTAAATCTCTTGATAATAGAGTATGTAGATATATTTATGAATTTAGTATGCTTTTAATTTGATTTTTCTACTTGTAAAATCTTGAATGAATAGTTTTTTTGTGTATGAAACAATAATTTCATTCAAATATTTTTGTTCCCTTTATTAAGAATTAAAATGAAATGGTCAATAGAGTGATAGTAGAAGAATGAGGAATTTCATTAAACATGTTTAGACGTATTATTTTTATTCATTTGGGAATAAGTTGGAAATCCATTGCTGGGAATAAAAGTATAAGTGACACCACTCTCGATGTTGTGGGATATCTATGAATACAACCATGGGATCAATCAAGTTTCCTCATTGACAATGGATTAAGACATGATATTTTTTGTATAGTTCTATTAAGAATATAAAACAAGACTTTATAGAACAACCTATGGTATACAACAATTATAGTATGATGATATAAAGTTAGTTATATTTTCATAGTGCACCATGGTTATGTTATTGGGATATATCTCATGTTTCTGAGCCATCATATTCTTTAATGATATGATTCTAGCGGAATATCCCTTTTTAGTAGAATAAAATGATATATGGAAATCCATGGAACCCCAAGAATACTCAGCCTATAAAATATTAATAAGTTAGAAAATAACAAATTTCTACATGTAATAAATTATACATAGCTAATTATATGATCATTGATGATCAATCGTGTACTTTGATAGTGAATGGTAGTATTGTTTATAATTCTATTTTTATGAACGGTTTTTTATATACACATGTCCCCCTAGTTTTCTTCTTTATGTGTTTTAGAACATTTTTCTTTTCATGTTGAGATTATTTCTTCTTTGTTGAAATATAAAACTCTTCCTAAATATAGTGAGTGTCGATAAATTATGTGTATGGCATGTTCTATAACTATCAATGTGGCTAAGTTACTATGGTACTAAATAGTTCTTGAGATGGATCTATATGATATTAATATGGGTATGGAGTGGTTGAAATCATTCAACACTCAAATTGCCTTTTATTGATGAAGGTTTAGTTTTACATCTCTTTATGGAACTAAGAATATCATTATAGGAGAGTGTTAGGTGATGAAAAGTAAATTAGGGATTTTGGAACCTATGTTTAGAACCATCTCTTATCAGTTGGAAATGATTAACATAACATATATAGATGAGATCAGAGGGATAGAGAGTGATTTTACAACTACCATTGTACAAATTCATGATGTTTTTCTGGACAATTTATTTAGGTTTCCATGTAAAACAACAAGATTTTTGCTAAATTTCTTTTCAAATTAATTTAATATTTTGATATTATTCGTTTCTCGCATCACTGAAAATAGTATTTATCGCAATTTAATGAATTAATTTCAAATGGGACAAGATTTTTGTATGTTACAAAAACACAAAAATGGAATATGTTACATGAAATAACAAGGTTAGTGTAAATTACATCTAATATTGACCTTCTTTCGACGTCTTACATAAACCAAAAGACCAATTCATACCTATGTATAATATATTATTAAAAAATATTATTATAATGGATTATAACATAGATATAAATTTGATATATAAAATAGAGTGTAAAATAAATTATGAAAATATTTGGTGTACATAAATATAATATGCATTCATATATTACCAATTACTGAATATGAAAACTGGTTGAAAATAATGGAAGATATTATTATAGTCATAAATATATTTTAACGTATCAAAAATCAATAATTACAATTGTTAAGTTTTAATACTGTAATAAATATGTTATGTATTCAATAAAATATTTTTTATATTTATCCAAAAGATTTTATCGACATCAGATTATAACAACCCCAATTTGATTCATAAAAACAGTTTTTATAAAGGTAGTTTTACCGCCTTTTAACAAAGAACCCAATTTAAATCCAATTTCTAGAACATTAATATATTTAATATGTCAAAATAATATTTATATTTGGAATAGTATCATAAAAATTAGTTCATGATAATATTTTAGTATTTTTATTAAAGGTTTCACCTTTTAATGAATAAATTAAAAATAATGGATTTTATTTAAAAAAAATTGTTTTTAATTTATTTTTAACAAAACATTATATTTTTAAATGTTCTAATATCCTATTGAGATAAGATTTTTACCAATTAATTCAAAATAGGACATTTAAACAAGTTTTAAATTGAAATTTGATATAAAACATTGCAAACATTGGATCATTTTTTACATTAAAACCCGTAGGGTCGTCCTGACAATGGTGTTAAATTTAAAATTATTTATTCCACTTATTTTATTTTAATTTTGAAAAATGAATAAAATATTTGTAATAATAATAATTTATAATTTATAATAATTTAAATTTGTTTAAAAAAACAATTAGTAAAAATATTTAAAATTTATTAAATCTTTTAGGAGAAAAATTTGGTTAATAAAGTACCAATCCTTAAATTTAAGACCAAAAACGACATAGAAAATTTTTCCACACCCCTTATATTTCCATATTTAGACCCTATGATAAATTTTATAGTCCTTGTTCTGTTATGTTATCAACTTTAAAAATGAAAAATGTGGTTGAAATTTTCTCTTCAAATGTTTACATGAGTGCCACTCCTCTTCCACTATAAAAGGCCACCAAATCTACCCATACCTCACACCTATAAAACCATTTAGATAAGGCCAATATCTACTCATTTAGCATCTCAAAAATAATCACATAATCCTTTAAGCCCCCTTTTGGAATAATTCGACTCAAAGAGGACTTTTGGAACAAACAAAAATGAGTTACTTGATAAAGAGATAATGTCTTCTCTCAAGATCCTTTCCATTATTTTCCATTTTTAAACCATAAAATCTATTAAATAAATTATTGTGTGACAAGACCCATATCATAAATATACTATTATGTTTCTATATAATTATTTTTACCTAAAATTACACACACCTCCATCTAATGGATATTGGACATATTGTTTCTCTTTATAGAAAACTTCTGCCTCATGAAACAATGAATGCTCATATTTCATTTACCAGAAATCATGGGGTCCATTATGCTGTAAAATCTGTTGATATATGTCATATATTATATTTATTATATATTTAGTCTTATTAACTCTATTTTAAACACACATCTCATTACTTTCCATCTGTTGTTAGAACGATAATCACATTTGAGAACTATGGACTACCCCCACCCCCTCAAAGCATTTTGATTCGTTAACACACCACATGGAATGTTTTAAGGATGGGATTAGTGAAATTATATGATATAGAAGATATAGTCATGATTATTAAACAGTTATATATATATATACACATGTGTGTGTGTATATATATATATCATTTTATTTCCTACTTTCTATATGATAATTAATGTGTACATACGACATACCATCTCAATGAACAGTGTATTCCATTTCATACATAATTATGATATAGATTATTATAATATATATATTAGATATAAATGATATTTATATAATTATATACATTCTGGAATAATGATATATGTATATGGACCAATGATATAACAAATTAAGGCACATACGAAGAACAAAGCAGATATACCCGAAGAGAAATCATAACATAGGATCGATAATCAGTATGAAATATAAGGTCATAACAAAACCATATATTTTAATATATCTATAAGAATATTATTAATTTAAATTTTTATTATAATCTTATATTTTTTATATTGGAATTCTGTATGAGTACAAGGATTTTCAAGATAAAACATGTTGGGTTTTCATCTCTCATTTAAACTTTGATTGATACATGTCATGTTCACCACTATTTCCTTTTATGTGGTGAATGTAATTACCATGATTGTATTATATTTATTTTGGAATTAAATTTATGCTTATTCCTATTTTCATTTAATTATCCATCTTCAAGGGATTTACGGTTAAATATATACCAAATCGGTAAAATAGTTTTGTCTCAATTTTCTCTGTTTGAGACTTGTGTTTTGTTATGTACCAAAATTATTTCTTTGAGATTCATATACATTAATTTTACTAGTTATATCCTAAATCACAGTAGTTTAATGATATTTTATTATTCATGTAAATTTATTTGTCATGAGATTGAGAGTATGAACCCATGTTATCAAGTTATCATAGTTTATTGAGACAAACTCTTTGCTTTTCGAGATTGTATTTGTTTATGCTTATTTTGGATAATTATTTTTTTCTATATTAGGATAAATTCAAGATATTTATCACCTACAGTTATTAATTATATATTCATGTATTGGTACCATTTTCCACTCATTGATACAAATGATAGATATGAAATTCTAGTTATGAAATACCGACTTTACATTATTTTCTATCGGATATCAGTGTTCGTTCAAAATAATGTTTCCTTGAAAGGGTTTCCAAGAATATTATATGAATAACTTATGATAATTAAAATACATTTTTACCATTTTATATTATACCAATATATTTAAATTAATGGTCTTTAAAATTTAAAACAAGTCCCATTTGTAACCTTTTTATGATGAAAAATGATGGTTCTTTTGACCTCATAAGATATGTAGGGATTTACACGCTATCATTTCTTCAAATCTCCATTTTTATTTTTATAAGGTAATTTTTTTATGAAAATCTTTTTCAAAAGATATTTTCAAATAAAATGGGTTTCAAAATGATGTCAAGATGATTTTATAAGTTTAATTGGAATTTTTTTTCGAATTGTTTTGAAGAATTATTTATATGTTTTCAAATTATTTTCATGGAAAATGAGTTTCAAAACATTTTCATGTGCTATTTATATGATTTAAAATTATTTTCAATGAAATGGTCTCCAAAACGTTTTCAAGAATTATTTATAAATTATCATAGTATTTTCAGGGATAATGATTCTTAGAACCTTATCATGATCAATCTATAAAATTTTAATCTTTTTTCAAAGAAATGGTTTTCAAAACCTTTTTCAATCATTATTTATAAGAATTTAACTTGATTTCGTAGAAATTATTATTTTTAAATGTTTTGAATGTTATTTTTATATTTTCATGGAAAATGGTTTTCTAAAAGATTTTATGTATTATTTATATTTTGTAAATTTATTTTCTATGAAAATATTTGTAAAGGGTTTTATGTAATAAAAATTTAATTTCTAAAGAAGAAAGTATATTTTTATCTACAATGTTTTGGAAAGATATTATAAAATTATATACCATCTAAGTAAAGATTTATGTATATTTCTCTGAACATTATAGATAATGATTTAATGGTTCCATTCATATCCTTTTTATAAAGGATTTATGCTAAATGTCATGGACTTTATGAAGTTGGATTAACTTTTATGGGATAGGTGTTTTGCAAATCAGTTTATTTTAATGGGTTATGTTTTTGATATAATAACTATAAAAACTATATCTTTTCACATGTTACTATAGGTACAAATTTTTTGAAAAACATTTCATTTCATGTGTTATGATATGATTATTTATGATCTTTTGAAACATATATATATATGATTTCACTATGAGATAGTTGGGACCGATATCTCTCTCTAATGCATTCAGCAAAGTTTTAAATCTCCTAATATAGATAATGATAGAACAAGGGTTACTTAGTTTAGTAAAACAGGACTGGAACATGGGTTTACATGGTTCAGTAATATAGGGCTAGAACAAGGGTTCACTTGGTTCAGCAATATTGGGTTGAAATTAGAGTTACCATGCTCAGTAATGTACTTTTTCCACTAAGATGGCCTTAGAAGTGATGCCTTGGCTACTATGGAAATCCCATTATATGGTTATGTGACTACCATAATTCCATGTCTTATTCTTATGTAATGATTTCATGGATTATTCTATTTATTTCATTATGATTCATGTCTTATGAACTCCCAATATTTCGTCTATGATCTTTAATATTCAGTTCATGATCTTCTATTTTTATTATCAAGTACACATACCCTTATGGTCATGTTTATTTATACATGACTCCTTTGTTTATCCTTATTGAGAATTTGAGCCCACCCATTTTATGTTTCCTTTCCCCCAGTTTACGATGAAAAGTATTATCTTAGATATTTTTAAGAGGGGTTCTATTTTAAAAGAACATAATGGGAGATGATGTTACATATTTATATACTAGTGTTATGTTTCCATGTTTCTAAAGGAACTATATCAATTACTATGTTAAGGTGGTTGTTTTTATATTATCTAAATATTCCCCAATGGTTATGTAGTTCTAATGTTTGAAAATTAAGGGTCACTATAGTTGGTATCAAAGAATAGTCACAATTAACATTTGTATACTAGGATGATAAAACCTTAGTGTGATCCTTATGTATATGTTCTATGTATATGTCTAGGAATTTCCCTATGGAAAAGTATAAGGATGAGATAATGTTTAGGAAAATGTCGTAGAATTTGGAAAAGGCTGGAGTGAGTTCTTTCAATGAAATAAATTCTAGTATTCATAGAACAAGTGGATGTGGCTCTAGAAAATATATACCTAGGGGTAACAACTCTAAAAAGATGTTCTAAGTGTGACTTTGGGTAAGCTGTTACATGAAAACACGACTTTCTACACACCAGGTATGACACTATAGGGGGATATTCTTTGGGAATTCACAAACTCATCATGAACCGTCATGAAAAATTTATATATATGTTAGCAATTAATAACCTAGGATAAACCCAAGGTGTCATATATTATAGAAGGTATCATGTTTTAGAAATACAATATGTAATTATTATCATGGAAATGTGGTTTTCTAATATGATAAGTAATGTTCACACTATACTTCTAGTTTTAGTGAATGGAGAGAATGAGAATAAACTAGATTAATGTTGACTGTGATGGAATATTTTATTATGTTCAGTCAAGTGGCTTGATCATTGTAGTGAAGTATATAATGATAATTCCTAATTAGTTTTCAAATAACATGATAAATAGTGTTTACCTTAACCAACTCTATAACTCCTCCTAGAAGATAAAGAAGGATTTCCTTGAGAATTCGTGTAATAGACACCAGGTAGGAAATATGATTTGGTTTCCTTTATGTTAATAATTGTGAATGAATCACTTAAGATAATGTATTAGAAGAATAAGATAGTGTTTTTATTTTAGAAACAATGAAACAATGAATATGACTACAAGGAAAAAAATGAAAAGTTTAGTTAATGAAATTGATGGAAATGTTGGAATCCCTATGTAATCATTGAAGGTTATGGGTTTTAAGCATGGATTAAATGGTCATTATGAAAACCAATTTCCCAATAGGAATGTTCCTAATTATAATCTACTAGGTGGTGTGAGTAATGGGTACATTATGGATGATGATAAGACAATGGATAAAATTTGAATAGAAAAAGGTATTATTTTTAATTTATTACATATTTTGTTATCTAAGTATTTATATATTTGGATTCAAAATTTATGACTGATGAATTATACAAGGATTATTCAAATTTTTTTCTCATTATTTACAAGTTTTTTTCTGGCTGGTGAGGTGATTTATGGAAAATGTGTTATTTTCACTATGGGAAGGTAACCCATAATATGTTTTTTATGATAAGACAATTTTTTATGGATAATGATACGTGGGATATGAATAAGAAAATTAGAAAATACTGATTACCATAGAACTAAGTAAGGAAGTGTTGATAGGTGGTTTATGAAATAAATAATGATGTTTATAGAATTTATGGATTTAATGAATTGATCGAATATACTATGGAATCAAGAAGAATGCATGTTTTCCAAAAGGATTTATGGTAATTTATGATATTACAATGATTAAATACAATATATGATAATGTTATTCATATGTTTTGAATGTGTCAACCCAGAGATACTTTATGATATGCTATGGAATCAATGATAATGTGATTTCATGACTCTCTTTCTATATTTTTTAATTTTCATATTTGATATGGGTTACACAGTTAACTTCCCATGAAAAGATTATGTTATAATTTGGATGAAGTATTTTTTAAAAATGTTTTTATTGAAAACCATTGATAAAGTGATATTTATTTATTAAATTTATTTTAAGGATTTAAATATTATATATTTTTAAAAATATATTAGTGTTGTTTTATAAAAGGACATAATGTATTTTGGGGGACAACCTATCATGTACGACAAGTCTGTGGGTCTTGACCCTGTGACTAAAGGATGATAAGGGTTTCACACATACCACTAGAATGTGCAATGACTTGGTTAATGAATATTTATTTTTATGTTAATAAATATTCTTAATTAACAAGTAATGTTACTTTTTATTTTTATATGTTAATGTATTTTAAATTTTTAGATGACAAATAGTTAGATTGTTTATTATTTTTTGAACCTTACGAATCATTTAAATTGTGTTTCTCGATATTCATTACATGAGGTAATAAATGTAGTAGAAATTAATCAAAGTAAAAAAATTGTATAAAATCATGTTTCTAGAAATATATTAATAATTAAATAATATTATAAAATTAGTTATAAATTGTATTCATTATACATATATTTACTTTGAGTTGATAGACATATAAATCCGCATATATTTTTGAAACTAAGTGCCTTATATTTTTTTTGATCATTCACTTGTTTGTGATTCATGACCTCAATCACTCTTTATAAACATTTACTCTTTTCCCCTATTCCTAATCTTCACTCTGAACCTATTTTCACCTATGTGAAAGCCATGTTATATGTTACATTCAGTAACCATTATGGTTCCAACATTCCATTTTTATGGGATGTTTTAGTATCCATTTTTATGATGTGGGTTTCTAAGAATTAAAATTTCAAGTATTAATCCTTTGATAACCCAGATGAATTTCGAGGGAAAAATTATTTTTAAGGTGGGTAGAATGTAATACCCCATGATTAAAGTGATTTTGTAAATTTTTTTATTATTTAATATTTTTTATTTCGCATAACAGAAAAAAAAATTACCATTTTAACGGATTCAAACATTATTTTAACACAAAACCATCTTGTTCTATGTTACATGAATCACCAACATGGTGTTCATTAAATAGAAAAACATTTTTAGCATACATTACATGCATGATTTACCTTCCTCAATGGATTACGTAAATCACAAGATAGAGTGTTACCTAACAGTAATATATTATTATAATTGTTCAAAAAATAACTTTTAATTTGAAAGATATGAAATTATGGTAACTAAATTATTAAAATATGTGGTGTAAAAAAATATAATAATAATTCATATATTACCAATTAATAAATATGAAAACTAATTGAATATAAAAGATGATATTATTATCGTCACAAAGTTATTTTAACCAATTATATTTAATTAATTTAAATAGGAATGTTATATAAATTTAATAAATATGTTATATATTTAATCAATTATTTTATATTTATCCAATTGATTCGATAGACATAAGATATGAACAAACACAATTTTATTCATAAAGCATTTGTTTATAAAAGTTATTTTACCACCTTTTAATGGAGAACCCAATTTAAATAAAAATTTTGGTACTTTTTTATATTTAATATTTCAAAATAAACATTATATTTTGAATCGAAACATAAAAATTTTGTTAGGATAAAATTTTTGTAATTCTATAAAAGGTTTTATGTTTTATTGAATAGTTGAAAATAAATGATTTTTTAACAAAACACTTTTTCATCTAATTTATTTATAAGGATAAATTATATTTTTAAATTGTTTAATAGTTTAGTTAGATAATATTTTTTCCAATTTATAAAATTTAGTTAATTATAATCAATTTCATATTAAAATTGGATATAAAAACATAGCAAACTTTTGATCTTTTTTACTTAAAAACCCTCAGTGTCATCCCAACAGTGAGATAAATATTAAATTAATTTCTACCACTTATGTGATAATAATTTGTAAAAATAAATTCTATATTTATAATTAATTTAATTAATAATTTATTATATATTTAGAACTGTTTTAACAAAAAAATTATGAAATTAATTAAAATTATTAACATTGGTTGAGAGACAAATTATCTTAATAATGTACTAAAAAGGAAATTTAAGACCAAAAAACCTATTAAATATTTTAAAACCCATTTTTTTCCACATATAGACCCTATAATAAATTTTCTCAACCAAGGAATATTATTGAATCTACTTGAAACATGAAGAACAAGGGTGAAATTTCCTCTTCAAATATTTACAAAAGTGCCACTCTATTTTTAAATGGTTATTTTTTATGTATTTTTTGAAAAGTTATTTACAATTAAATTTTTTTCTGAAATGTATTCATGGTGATTTTATAAGTTTTTAAAAAAATGTTTTTCATAAAATTTTCAAGATTTATTAATATATTTTAAAAATATTTTCATAGAAAATGATTTTCAAAACCAATTAAAGATCTATTTATAATATATAATATTATTTTAAATGAAACGGTTTTGAAAATGTTTTCAAGGATTATTTATATTTTTTTAATTTATTTATACCGAAAATTATTTTTAAAAGGATTTCGAGATCTATTTATAACATTTCAAATTATTTGCAAATAAATTTTTTTCCAAGAATTTTCATTCGTTTTTATATGTTTTCAAATTGTTTTTAAAGAAAATATTTTTTAAAAATCTTTTGAAGATTATAATTATGTTTTCAAGGAAAAAGGGTTTCAAAATAATTTCAAATAATCTATATAATATTTCAATGTATTTCCTACAATAAAATATTTTTAAATAGTTTTATGTATTTAAAAGATTTTTTATATAAGAATGGATATTTGTATCTTGAAATTTTATCAAATGATATTTAAAAATTATTTACCATTTAATATGATATCTATTTATATTAATTGTGACTTTTTAGGAAATGATATAATGGTCCCATTCATATAATTATATTAATGCATTATACTTAGTGTTATGGTCTTTATGAAATATGATTCTCTATCACTGGTAATATGATTATAAAATCCATTTATATTCTAGGGTATGTTTATGTTGAAATGATTATTAAACCTATCTATTTCCACATGTTATGATATGAATACATGTTTATTATTCCAATATTATTTCAAGTGTTATGATATGATTATATATGAACTTATAACACACTTTATGTATGATTTCACAATGAGATGGGTGGCACATATATCTATCTTTAATGAATTGGGTAATGATTTATATCTCATTAGATAGAATGGGATTGAATAAGGGTTACTCAGATTAGTAGATCATAAATAGAATGATGGTTTACCCAGTTTAGTAATATAGGTATGGAATGAGGATTCCCTCGATTCAGTAATACAAGGATGGAATGGGGGTTACCCGGTTCATTAATGGAATTTGTCTAATATGATAGTCTTGGCAGTGATGAATTGGATACTATGTAAATCATATTTAATACTAATGTTCTTCATTAATTCCACATCTTATTCTTCTTTTATGTTTTTCTGTATTATTCTCTTTATTTCATTTTGATTCATGTCTTATGAACTGAAAATATGTATTCCATTATCTTTGATATGTAAGGTATGATCTTATATTTTCATGATCCTATTTTCATAATGTTATGCTCTTGATTTTTCTTACATGTATCCCTTGATTACTATTACTGAGAATCTTAGATCACCCTTTTTATGTTTCATTTCTCCTATGTTATGATGATATGTAGTATGTTTTATATATCTAAGAAGGGTGATAGTCAGAAATAACTTAGTGGGATATAATATAACTTATTTATGTACCTACATTATGTTTGCATGTTTCAATAGGCATTATACCAATTATAGTATTTTGGAATATTTTTTTATAATGTCCAATTATTTCTTAAATTTTATGTAATGATAATGTCTAAAAAGTTAGGGTCACTATATTCCACCTATAAAAGAAGTGGATTTAATGATTAATCTCATATGAGGGACAAATCCTATTTTACTTTAATCTTATGATATGGAACCAATATAATTGAGGGAATTAAATATTCATTACAATGATTTGGAGCATAATGTGTTCTTCTAAATGAAAATTCCATTGTGGGAAAAACTAGTTATTTTACAAATAAGAGGAATTGAATTATATTGATTTATGTAGACTATCGTAAGCTTAAAAAATGTAAGGTAGTGAATTTTTATCATATTTATAGATTTGATGTGATTTGTAATCAATTTAGGTGAACCCAATGTTTCCCTAAGATTCACTTACACATCGAATATCACCAACTATGGGTTTGTAAGAGGATATACAAAAATATCATTCAAAATATTATATGGCCATTATGAGTTCATTTTAATTCTTTTTGGACTAAGAAATGTACCAGCTTTTTTATGGAATTGATGAATCAAATATTTCATTGGTATCTATATTACTTTGTAATGTTGTTTGTGGATGATATATAGATGTGTTCAAGAAAAAAATTAAGATCATTATAACAAATTGTGATAGTGTTGGGTATCTTCAGGTGAATCGCCTATATTCCAGATTATAAATGTGTGATTTCTAGAGATAATAGGTATATTAACTTGGCTATTTAGTTTTTGAAAAAATATTTTTAGTAGCTCCAAAAAAGATTGAAGCAATTACCTCTTGTAAATAAAAACTAAACTTATCTAAGATATATAGTTTCCTAGTCTTTAACAAATACTATATATGAGTTATATGTGACATTTTAGGGTTAGACTAATAGTTGAATGCCTTAACAGGGGAAGGTGTTCCATTCTAATAGAATGATTCATTCTATAAATCCTTTCCATAACCTATGGTTAGAATACCATTATTATATATCCCTACATTCAAAATTTCAATATTGAGATATATAGTTTATTGTGATACATTGGGATCATGTTTGGTTAGTTTTCTCATGATGGGAGATGATCTTATTGACTAGAAATCATAGAAGTTATGATTTAATGTGATGAAATTGCTAACAACATATTTAGAATTTTTTTTACACTCTAAATACATAGATCATTATATCCTTGGTAAGAAATTCATAATGATTACAGATCACAACAGTTGGAATAAAAATTTCACAAAAATGGATTTGAATAAAAGTATGCATATATGGATGGAGTATCTATGGATGTTCGACATCAAATTGTTGTATACACCATGTAAAGGAAATTTTTTGGATAATTCACTAAGAATGAACCCTTATAATCATTTGGATAAGGACACACCAGAGTTGTGGAAACTAATATTATTCATTACGGATATTATTAATGATTGAACATACCAACATGATGTGGTTTTCTTCTTTCAAGTTTTTTTTCTTTATTTTAGTGAGAATGGAAGAAAGGATTATATATCTGATCGTGAATGTGTAACCATGTTGTCAAAAATCAATGGTGGTAAGACCATTGATGTATAGAAACATGATTGGAGTTCAGTGTTATTGGTTTATAGATTAGATCATTCTATCAATGGGTTTTACAAAATAGATTCATAGTTTCTAACACAATTTGATATGGGAAGCACATCCAAGAATTTAGAAAAATTATAGAACCAAAATTGTACAGTTGTGATGGGCAGTCATGAAATGTGTAATGGAAAATTTTGTTTCAATATGCCTAACTTATTATCAAGTCTAGGAAGAACAACAATGACCAGTGGGAATGTTCTAGTCCTTAATCCTTTTTGTGAGGATGTGGGAGTATATAGCCATGAATTTTGGGAAATGCTTAATAAGAATGATTAGGAAAAATTATTGTATTTGGGAAACTGTGCATCATATAATGAATTAATCTCATTTGATTCATATTCTTGGATCCCATATAGTAGAGGACTTGTCAAAAATTAATATTCGAGATGTTTTATAGCTTATTTGTGCTCTAATATTGATTTTTTATGGCCGAAACACTAGGTTTAAACCTAATTTGTTGATGTTATTGTAGAAAGTTATTGGGACGTAGTTGACTATGAGATTTATTTATCATCCTTAAATATAATGAGAATATGAAATGATTATACCAAAATTAGTGGAAACATATAGGGATTATGAAATGGAATTTTATGGCTTATTGGAAGAGAACATATAGACAGTGGAGTTCCCATATAATATCAACTATAAAATTCGGATACATATGTATCCTTTAGAGGCATTGTATAGGAATCCCTACCATTCTCTAATTTTTTGGTTGGAAATAGTTCAAACATCACTATTTGGTCCCAACTATATTCTAGAGATATCAATGAATATTTTGTTGATTAGAAAGAGTATGAATATTTCTGTGATTCACCATAAATCATATGTGGATCATCATCAGAGTCCATTGTCATTTTAATTGACTGATCATGTTTTCTTGTTAATATATCCATGGATTGGCTAATATTGTTTTTGTGAGAATGAAATTTTGTCTCCTCAGTACAAAAAAACCATTTTAGGAACTTGAACATTTTATAGAGGTGAGATATCAATTTTCATTACAACTATGGTTTAGATCATTTCATAATATTTTTTATGTATCTCAATTATAGAAGTATCAAAATGATATTGACCAAGTGATTCAATGGGATCACATTGACCTGGAGATGGATGCTACATTGATTCATGTGTCGGTATGGATTGTTTATAAGAAAGGGAAAACCATGGATGAGAATGTCATTGGACTTAGAATATTTTTTGGATACATGGTTAGACTCATAATTCGCATTAGATAATGAAAAGGAAGTTAACAAGAAATGACATAGAATATTCTAGGAAAACTCTAGTTTTATACTTTATAGGGACTAAAACTCCAATTGTAGTGAGAATTTAGAAACAGTAGTTTTAGGTATGTTACCATTTATTTATAAATAAAAAGTATATATAATTGTAGGGAAATGTATATAGGAGTTCTGGGTGGTTTTGTAACATTTTCAATGTAATTATGAAATTTAACAAATTTTTTGTGGTTAATAAAAACCATTCACCACCTCCATTAAACTATGAAGTGTTTAGAAGAACTGTTAGTTTTACCACACATTTGGAACATGATTGGGACAAACTGTGTGGAATCTCATGTGAAAATGTGGAAGACTAATGTCATTGGGACAATATGTCAGGCACGATTGACACATGGTTTAGTAAACCATGTGCTCCAACCATTCGCCAAAGAGTTTTAGATAATAAATTCATGGATCAAAAATAAATTACGTCTTGGGAACCAATTTAGTTTTCTAATATTCCTAAATATCAAATTGTTTCTCCTCCTAAGGCTTGAGAGATAATTCCATTTGATTCAAGGACATTTTTTAGGTGATTCAATGTCCATTGGAGATCTAGATTCATTAGTAATTTTATGTTCTTATTTCTTCTTCACCATTAATCATAGATATAATTTTTTTCTCTCTATTAGAACCATATATATAGCCTATTATGGATATATTTATGTTCTTTATATTGTTTTATAATGATTTATTATTGAATCTAATAAATGAAACCTATTTTTTGATTGTATATAAATGTTTTTAGCTACTATTATTCATTTTTTACAACTTTTTTTGAGGTAGGTGGTTCCTCTCATGACTAATCATGAATTAGAACAAAAAGGATTTGGTTTGAAGGGAATTTTTACACGAATTTAGGGATTATTCTAGAAACCTTTTTAATGTATTTTCTAGTTGGATTTTGGATAAGGGTTGAAGTTTCTAGTATGATTCCACATTTGTGTATTTGAGTATTAATGGCCTTTTGGTATCCTTTGAGTAATCCTTATTTCTACATGAACTATAATATTATTTTGGATTGATTATTTTTTGAATTATATATTTTACTCATAATTAACATAAAGGATTTCATCTTTTTATATTAAAATGGAAAATCATATCCTAAATATTCAGGAGGTCCTTGGAATTTATTTATAGCCTTTTGTATCAGGGGGATATAACCTGAGGCCTAGTAACTACCCAATCGCTCCTCAAGATAATGAGGAGGGGAATGATGTTCCAATTTGTGTGTGTAACTCATGAAACCCACATTACTTTAACATGTTTTTTCTAAACATATCCGATGGTATTTTCTTCCATTTTTTCAGTATATAACATGGAACCCCTAGATGAGCAATATGATATAGGTACCCAACCTCATGGGTGATTTTGACAAATTTTAACCCAAGAGTTCGAATCAGATAAAGGAATAGTCCATATCCTTATGAAACCTGAGTATTACATTAATACATATTTTATAATTTAATATTAATATTTATTACCTATTATAAAAAAACATCACACACATAATAATTGTTTGTCGTATTCAGAGACTACATACGTAAATAATCATTTTACAACATATCCAACATATACTAAAAATAGTATTGCAACATTATACACATAAGAAATATAAAAAAATATTATCCTTCATAATCAGTGGACCATAAAATTATAAAATTGTGAGCTCAGATTCCCAATAAGCCTAAATATAAAATACATTAATTCAATATGATAGGTGAGCATAGATTCTGATATGGGCATGAAGCAATTATAAAGGTGCATGGATATAACATTAGATAATCATAACATATATCATAAAACTAAATTAATGAAATTTGAATAATTTCATGACCCTAGAAGCCCAGAACAGGTACATTATTTAAATACATTAGCATGATTATAAGGAATAAAATACCTAAGGACCAGTTTGTTTAGCAGCCTTGGAAATTAGATTATAGAAATGAAAACTACATTCCAATTTAAATCATAAAATGAAATATAGATAATTCATTGATAATTCCATTATTTTTTATCTTAACCCGGTATATCAATTATACAATAACTCTTAGAATCCTGGGAAAATAAAACATAAGATATGGGTGAGATTAGACGTGTTATAAGTGTAAATAATACAACATAAAACTTTATAAATAAGTGTAAACAATCATGGTAGAGTGAAAAACTAAAACCCAATCCTTTTAAATAAAAATCTGAACATAATATGGAAATAATAAATCAAAATAATTCCATTTACACATTCACATGGATAATCTACTTATCAAATAATCAGATTTAATATTAATAATTATTCTCTTAATGAGGAAATGCATAATGTTGGACATTATAACCACAATGTCAAGGAAACATGCCCAAGACGTACATAAACATGTAAGAACCTAAACTAGTTTGTCTCATGAGATCAAGAGATGTATCGTGTGGCCATAGTAGGCCTCACCCATCACTTACTAAGTCCAATGAATTCCTCTTATGAAATGGTGAAACATAACCAAGATAAAAATTTATATTAAAACTAACATACAAAATATTAATAAATTAACCACAAACCAAGAATTTTATCAAAATACAATATACACATTCCACAATATCATAAACCCTTTAATACAATAGGGTAGATTGTATCATAATAAATCAACCACAATTAAGCATAAAAATAAAAAAAGTCTATTGACAAATTTGAAAATAATATAATAAATCATTAAATATTTTTTGGGGGAGATAATCCTTTTTTAATTTGAAATAATTTAAATAATGTGAAATTAAAAAAGAAAACATTGATTTGGAAAATAACCTTGTAATATTATAAAAGATGTTTTAAAATTTTCAGGGGTCATGATTGTAGAAAAAGCTACTCGCACTGCATAAGATAAAAAATATTATTTCCTTAATTTTTCAAGAAGGTCATAAAGTAACTCATTTGGGAAATGGGAGAAAGATATCATTAAAAACATTTCTAAAAAGATTAAACATGGACAAAAATTACATTAAAAAATTTTAAATTAATCATAAAAATATTTTGAAAAATATTTTACAGATACGTGGACATGGAAGATAAATATTTTCCAGTATATACTTACATATTAAATATCTCAGCAAATAATGAGATTGTGTAACAATAATTAAATAAAACAATAAAAATTTCACTTTTAATTTTTTTAATGAAATAAAAAATATAAATGAAATCTAATTTATAATTCTTTATATACATATAAATAAATATCTTTTACAATATCAAGAATATTAAAATGTATAAAGGATTAATACTTTATACATTTAAAGCATCCCATACCACACTTAACATTTAAATCATAAAGCCAATATATTCAAATGAATTTTTAAATACCATTATGATTTATTTTTTCGTGATATGAAATATTATATTGGTAGTGCACACAACATACATTAGAAATGGGTGGTCAACATCACTTATATGTCATGAAAACTAAATGTGACACGAAATTTCCATTATCATAGGTATGATTCTCCTTGTACATACCTGAATCACATGTATAATGGTTTTAAACATGTTATAATCTTATAAAAATCGAATTAATATTTATGATATCATATAAGATTAAATTATGAATTTATATTATACTTTTATAACTAATTTTAATGTTAAAGCAACATTTTGAGTAACAATCACTTTATTAACCGTACTTGTTTTGAATTTTCATTATTGATCATATTACATAGATTATGATTTAATTACTTCCAAAATATAAAAATTGATTTATATATCATAAATATTTAGAATATAAGGATATCAATATATAAAATTTATGGAATGAAATACAACATTCATGGAGAATGTAGGAATTATATAGGAATGAACACTGTTTATATATCATATTTATTTTTCATATTTATTAATTATATATATTTTTATAATAATTTTTTAATTTTTAATGTTGATAATGAATCATATCACGTCATGGAGATAGTAGACCATACATATGCATTGGAGATGATATCATTGCCTTAATGGTTTATTAGTATGAAATTTTATGTTTTATTGATTATAAATAATCATTATAATTTATTATTTATTATTTAAATCCATTATTAATCATTATGGACATCAAAATAATGTATAAACGAGAAATAATTTAGACCACATCGTGTAGACGATAAGCCGTACGAATGCACACATAGTGATATTGTTTTTAGTAGGATCGATACATGGAGGAATGTGGTTCTTCAATATTCATACAAATGATATAATAATATATTAGATTCAGAATTTATTACATTATTATGGAAACACCTTATGAAATGGAAGTATAAGTAGAAAGGAACTTTTAAAAATTTGTAAAAACAATTACCTCCACCTCATGTCTCTCCATTTTATTTTCCAAACATAAATCCATAGGGTGGATTTACGCCCAATATATGGCCTCTAGTATGAAGTGAGGGATGTATTAAGGTAAAATGGGAGGGTTTCGACCATGATAATGGTCTTTAGAGGTGTTAATAAATGAGAAGGAGAAGTGCCCTTTATAAAACAAGGGAGGGGCACTTTTGGAAACTCCAAAACTATAAATTTAATATAAATTGATTTTTGATATTAAATAGCTCCAATTTTATTTATTTATTTTATATGATGCATATGGGTCAAAATCATCTCATCCAATGATTTTTAAACTAGTTTGGTAAAAACATTAACCTTATCTTTGGGATTTAACCATTAGATAAACTGCTTAACTCTAACCCTGTCTACTTGTGTTTTTACAATATAGTGTTAATATAGTTACAATAATATAACAACAAAACACCAATTGGATCATTTATTATATTTATAACATTTTCATATTCATATTCATATTTCCAAAATATATTGTTTTATGAATTTTTTATCATTTAATGAAATAATATTTATTTTGAAATCTTATTTATGTCAATTTTTGAACTATTTATTATTTAAGATTCTATAAGAATCATATAAACATGATTCCATAGAAAGAGCTACATTAACGCATCACTAAAATGTCATATTTCTCCAAAAAAATCATCCATTACATAAAATATTTCATATAATGTTTATTTTAATAGTATTAATATCATTTTTTTGATTCTTCCATTAATAAATCAATTTGTACATCACCATTTTGTCACTATTTAATTTAATTATATTTTTTATATAAATATAATAAATATAAATTATGTTGATTTTTTTTACCTTTTTTAATATTATTTATAGTCTAAAATATCACATTACCTTATATTAAAAATTATACAGTTATTAGAATTTGAATATGACATTTCTTAATTCATCTTTAAATAAAATATAATTAATGTCCTAATATAAAACTCCATTTTAAAACAGAACATATAATTTGTCTATGGTTTATTTTGGTTGAAAAAACATATATAATGAAATTAGGACATGTTTTATATTAATTTTATCACAATATTATACTATTTTTTATATTTAATAATCGGATTTACCTTTAGACTTAAAAAATAAAAAATAATTTACTAAATTTACTATTTAACAAAAAATGGATTTTATCCTATTAGATCATATATTTTATACTAATTACAACCATGCATGTCAAATTTCTAAAATTCAATTAACAAAATTAGTAAAATTACGTTCAATGATAATCCTACAAATGTGGCGAGATGGCGGGTAAAAGGGATGTTCAAAAGATTAATAATTTTTTATATTTAATTTTATAATAAAAATTATTGAAATTAACTAAATTGGGATAATATATGTATTATTTATATGGTATAATTTTTAAACCCATTAAATTTAAATAGTTGTTTAAATGAAAATTCATTTTTATAATAATAATGAAGTATTTTTCAATAGTCATCAAAATTAGAAACTTTTCATAAAAATAACCACCCTAAGATAATTTTGATATTAAGAATTGAAAAACAATGTCTAAATTGGAAAAAAAAATTTATAATTTTCATAATTTTGTTGATAATATTCATAATCACTTTTTAAAACAGATTGATTGGTAAGTCATATAGCACTCGAATTTGGTGTTGCGTGGAATTAAATATACTGATGAAAATGAATTTATTTTTGAAGAGACACACTTCAATATCATTGGATTATTCGTTATAACACCCTTTAATAAATTTTTTCCTCACAATTTTCAAATTCATGTTTGATAACTATGTTTTCTCTATTCAATAATTCATTTATTGAAATCACTTATAGGAACAAGGGTACTTAAAAGGTATAATTTTAAATAATGAAAAGGAAGTAAAAAAGTTACAAGATATAACACATACAAGTGTTCCATGTAGTAAGATATGAAAATGAAAAAAAACTATATCCACCAAGATCTGATGGATAGTTAAGGAGAGTATGGATAAGAGAATGTTAAAAATAAAAAATATCTAAATATATGATGATCTAAGGAACACCTTGATTCAATTGAAAAAGTATTAGGATATAATTTTTAGTTTCAAAATCATTTCCCTAGTGTTTATTAAATATTTTACTATTTATAAAATTATTTATTGATTTCATTCAATGTCATAATCATAATCTCAACCTTTTGTTGTGCTTCAATCTATTTTCACATCATCCAGAAAACCTATAAATTTATGTTCAAAATTAATTTTTCATGCCTATAACACTTTTGATAAATCATAAATCCCAAAATTATATAAATAATCCTCTAAATGTTTATTTTAAAAATGATACCCCATAGTATCCAATAAATCATATATTATCCTCAAACAAAAATATCCAATGTCAAACAAACTCTATTCCAACCATAAGACTTTTCCAAAGTACCCTTATCCAAATTAACAGTCTAAAAATGTCTCCAGATTCCCAAAATCAATCCTAAAATCAGATTCCACAATCCATGTATCATATCTCAACTTATCACATAAAAAATTGTTTGATCACCTTTAAATCCATATTTATAACTCTTATGCTTCCAAATTTTTATGAAAATGTGTTATAGTACAATCCTTATATATCATAGGAATCTTATAATCATTGAACCACTGATTAAATAACTCTTAAATCCAAATAGGAAAAACCCATAATAAATACACTTCACTCTTAAACCATTAACTACACTTTGACATCTTATTCATTACAACCTCGTTATTCTCATTTTTCATTGGTAGTCTCTTCATTATCAACAAGTTAACCATTAATTGTATATGATTTCTAATTCTACCAATTGACAAAAACTCAAATCACAATGTGATAAATAATAACCATAGTGATATGGTCAAGATGAATCATTTATAAAAGCTCTAAATGATGGCATAATCTTCCCAATTCATAAGGGGACCAGATTAACCTAGGTTATCCATTACTAAATATAAATGATGATTTATTATAATTATAATTATACTCAAATTTATTCCAAATGTTATGTTTTATAATATATGAATTCTAAATCTAGTTTCCCCAGTTGCTGCTAAATATCCTCTGATACCAACTGTAATGCCCTGACCCCAAAATACGAAAGCTTGTATATTTTTTAATACATAAAATTATTACAAAGAACCAAATCTCTAATGATTAATTAGTTTAGTAGTCTTTTAATAAATATTACACACAAGAACATTACCTTTTAATTGAAAAATTAATATGCCACATAGATAATTTGTCGATAACAATATTGTTATCCGATATTAACCCTACATATCAATTATGAAATACTTCTTGGCATCTTGGGAAAATAAAACATATGAAACGATTGAAACATAACCAACATAAACATTCATATTAAAACAAAAATATGAAATGTTAATAATTTAGCCACAAAAAAATGAATTCTATAATAATAGAACATCCACAGTCATATGTACCATAAAAACATAAAAAAATATGGTAGATTATATCAAAACAAATCAACCTCAATTGAGCATAAAATCCATAAAAGGATGTTGAAATAGATGAAAATAATCTAATATATTCCTCAAAATTTCATTGTAGAAAGAACTATTTTTTAATTTTGTATAATTTAAAATCCTTACAATTATAATAGAAAACATTTCTTTTTAAAAAAAACTAGTAATATTATAAGGGAAGCATTTAAACAATCATGCATCATGATAATAGAAAATTTTTCTCACATGACATAAATAGAAAAAAGATTATTTTTTTAATTTGAAAAAAATTTAATAAAGTAACTCATTTGGAAAATAATAGAATGATAACATTCCATAATTTTATAAAAATTCGAACATGTGTAAAAATGACATTGATAAATTTTAACAGAATAGTATTAATATTATGTAATAACTTTTTTGGAAACATGAACATGGAAGATAAAGAAGACTTAATAGATACTTACATATAATCAATCTTTGAATATAATGACATTGTGAAATAACCATCACAAAAAAACATTAAAATTTTCAATTTGAAAACACTGGAATGAAATTCAAAAAATTTAAAAAAAAATTATTTATAATCCTCTATATACACATCTATGAATATTTATGATAATATAAAGATTATTAAAATGGAGAAAAGAATAATTATTTAAACATTCAAAGCATCCCACATCTGATTGAACAGTTATATCATAAGACGAATATCTTGAAATGTATCATTATTTATAATAAAGTAAAATTTATTCCAAATATGAAATATAATATGAATATTACATAAACCACAAGTAAAAAATTGGTGTTGATCATGGCATGTATCACAAAAAATTAAAAGTGATATAGAATATCCCATTCCTTAGGGCTGATACTCTCCGTACACATTCAAAACTTAAGTATAACGGATTTATACACATTATAATCTTCTACCAGATTCATAATAATATTTATGATATCATATATGATTCATTTATGATGTTATAGTACTTTTTTATTAAAAAAATTATATTAAAGCTACATTTTAGGTAATAACCACTTTATTTATCAAAGGTGTTTTGACATGTTCATTTTGACATAAGGTTAACACGTTTAAGGTGATGACCAAATTTTTTTATGATAATCATCTTATATAAATATATATAAATATTATTGTAGATACATTCACATCTTCATGTTTTCTTCTTTCCATTCTGCATAATCATCCATCAAATGCGGATTGGAATAACCCTATAGGGACTGGGAAGTTTTATCCATTCTATATTGTGAGGGAGATGCTATAGTCAAAGGGTCCCAACAGACAATTGCATGGGGTGAATTACATGTGAAATTATCCCTCATAGGATATAAATTCCTCAGATGGTCTCTAATGGGTTTGTTCATGGAGCCAGATACACCCAACAAACATGATATCCATGATTCATGGACCTTCTTTCCAAAGGCTGGTGCCCGGTGGATTAGTATTCAAACAATGACACATTAAGACTCCATTGGTAGATAGGATGGGATGTCAGGCTCACATCACCCATTAGCAGGGGTATTACGTATTCTAGGACTCTCTTATAGATTTATATCTTTTTCATATGTTCGTGAATCCTTGTTTCACTCTCGAAGAGTGTGTTCATGAGAAACCCTTGGTTTGAACGATCCTCAAAGGCATAAAAGTATTTAATGCTTCGGAGGAAATGATGACCTAAGATGTAAAATAATTAACTCTTGAGTTTTTCTTCATTTAGGGGGATGGAAGGTGACATGATGTTAGGATCATACAAAAAAATGGATTTCCAATGTATCATCGGGCTAGGAATCAGACCCCACATAGTTTAAATGAGTTGGGGATATGCATTGAAGCTGCTAATTTTGGGGGAATATTTTGGATAGACCCTCTTTAAATGAAACCCTTTTGAGGTCGGGCCTTCATGAAGCCATCCTATGTAACATGGTTTGACTAGGAATAAAAGTAAACATTTTTCATAACTGTGTGGTTGTTGTAATCGCCACAATTCTCTAAGCCCACATGAGCTATGATCGGTGTAAAAAACAAGATGATGTGAGAGTTCCAACCAACAACACACCTCCTCACTTTCTGATGGGAGATTGAGGATCTATGACAGAAGATTTCAGGGAGATGTTAGGTGAGGTTCTAGAGAGATGAACTATTTAATGTGGGATGACATTAAAGGTCATGCGACTCAACCTTTATATGATTGGGGACTAACCAATAAGGAAGTGCCCTGGAATGCATCCTGGGAAAGGGTTTGAGTGTTGAACTCATTATAAGGAGAAGCGAACATAACTCCTTCGACTGATCACCATTCGTCTTTGAATGGAAAAGCAAGTGATCACCCTTAATCCCTTGAAAAGGGAGGTTTACATTAGCATCCAAAGGTTGGTGATTGGGTTACCATGGGAATGTAGACTTACAGACATCCCTGGAGACTGAAACATCGTGGGGAGATCCTTTTTGTCTATTCTTACCATGGTTATGAAGAATCAAAGGGGTGATCTGATGTGCTCTATAATTTTTTCATATTGGTCAAGTGTCTTTGGAGGAGGGTTCAGCCTAATGTCAGGGGACTGGTTCATGGAGGGGCTTTGGAGGACCAGATGACAATAGAGTGTAAAGATTGGAGCCTAAGGAAATAATAACCAATGATTCTTCATTTTGTGTATTTCTTTCTTATACTGGATTTGAGAGATTCACATACCATATTGGAGTGCGAGTAAAAGTGGTGGTCTGCATACTGATGTAGTACGCAGGCACGAGCTCGGACAACCGCGCACCATAATTTTATGTGGTCCTGAATACGGTCTTTCATGCCGCTTTGGGTTCCTTATGCATAATGATGTTGTACAAAGCACTGGGTTAATTCATTATAGTGATAGACTACGTGAAGTTCCATATCAATGGAGGGTCCTAGGGTCTATCATTTATGGGGAGTTCATCTACAAGAAATAAGTGGTTCACGATTTCACCGATTATGTTTTCCATTTTACAATTATTATTAATTTCCATAATTTTATTATTAATATCTAGTTATACCAATGGAAACATGGTTTGAAATTTAGGCTTCACTGATGATTCAATAATGAATCTGAAATCTTCTTTGAATTCTCTTGTTCCAACCTCTGGGGTCCCCTTGTTGCTTTCTTTGTTTGTCCTCTCTCAATTCCTTCTGTGCACATTTTATAGAGAATTGGGGAAATCCTATATATGTATATGTATCACCATTTTTGGAATCCAATGATTTTATCTTGTATATTGGAAGACTTGATCATTCAGGGTCTACAAAGGTTGTGGTAGGCAAGTCATGGTTCACAAAACACTGCCATTTTGCTTCGTCCACGAACTGCTGAGTTCACTGGATGTTATGCGGATGACATTATCATGATTGATTCCATCAGCGATGTGGTTCATGGACCACTATGTTGGCTTCCCATTGCTCCACAGGCCAGTGCCTCATGAGTCATTCTGCGTACTGGTGGTTCGAAGTTCATGCAGTCCACGAACCCTTCCTACTGATGGTACGTGGGTCACGTAAAAATCATTGAGAATTTTAATTCATTCATATTTTTTCCAATGTCTGTAAATAAATTTTATTCCATTCACTTTGTTAGATTAGTAGTAATGATTTATGACTTTTGAAAAGTTATTTTTGTATTATTTTTATCCCTTGGTGAAATACTTAGGACCCTAAAAAATCCCCCATTGGAATGATGTACATTCGGAACTAAGAGGAGACTGTTACAATGCATAATTGGTCCTAAACTAATATGGTTTGTTGTAGAATAGATTGGAATAGTAGGAGTGGAACACACCTATATATAGGTACACATGTCATTTTTTATTTTACTATTTATCATTGCAAAAACTGATCTTAACTCTCCCTCATCATTATCCTCCTTCATGAACCGTCGCTTTTGGGAAACCTGTGCTCACGAACTGCTTCATACATGCAGTGAACTGAACTCTTCACCATTGTTTCAGATGCGACCCAAATTTTACGTTTTGTGAATGCGATTATGGAATTTAATACTAAAATATGGACCTCCGCATAGGATAACACTATGAAACTTGTGTGTCCTCACATTGATCATGAATCAACTGGATGAACATTTTTCCAAAATAATCCAAACAAATAATTTTAATCAAAAACATCAAATTTTGACATAGTGAGGCCTTGGTTTGTGGTATTTGAATTCCGTGAATCCTTCTATTCATTGGCCAATGCACCATGGTCCAGTTCCTTGTAGGTGTTTCTCATACCATGGTTATACATGGTTTAACACTTTTGGTAATGTATCAGTATGTGGGGAGTATCTATGTTTACCGTATATCACGCAGGGATTTCATCCACATATCATGCAACATATGGGAAATTGATATCGCATACAGATCCTTGGTACAGTTTACAGAGCCCCACGCAGACATATATTTATGTAATTTAGAAATTTTAGTGGATTTTATCCAACAATTTTTAATGGAATAACTTTTTTGTTGGATTTTTGATCTTCCTGTGCAGGCTAAAATGGATCTTTCACATGCTATGAAAAAATTGATAAAGATGAGGGAATCCCTGGTGGGGGACAGTGAGGACCTTCATTCATCTTACATTATTCCTCGTGATAGATTTATAAAATATCTCCTCATGCCAGAGATCCTTTCTTACCCATTGTCCATACAGTTCTCACTTTACGACTTTGGTCTTCCTAGTGATGTTCCAATACCATTGGCTGAACCGAATAATCTTTTCATTATCTTGGAATCACAGGAAGGGCTTGTGTGTGCCAATATTTTCTCTGCATGAGAATTCATAATTGGTCAAATTTAAGAAAATGTGTTCATATTAGAAGTCTTGGTGTAGACTTAGGGAATTATTAGTTGTGACAACACTTCCTTAAGACTAGTCACCCTAGAGTAATCATTTATTATCATTTGTTACCATGAAATCCCTAATGGTCGGTGGAGCACAAAGTTGGATATGTGGGCCAGAGGATGTTTCTCTAACGAATGGTCCTGAGCATTCTGAGTACATAAAATCTGTTTGGATACCCCTAACCTACTGATGTGGAAATAATATATCAAGACTCTTGGGTTTATCAGTTTTTTGCCATCTCCCTTGGTGAAATCTTTCCCGAGTTGCTGAGTCACTGATGTTCAAGAACCAATACCTTCCATTTGTCACATGGGGATATAGGCATCTACTTATGGGACATCCACCATCTTGGAGGACTCCCCATCCTTGGAGATAGATATTATGAGTGTCCCCTAGTAGCCATTACATAGGATAATACTAACCATGCATCCCCATTGACAGGGAGCCTACCAGTTATGGATGAGGGATTACATTACTATCCCCTCCAGTCTCACTCTCTTATCCCATTCAAGGCATTGATAGGTTTATTCTTGCAGTCGAATGGTACTAATATGAGTGCTTGTTGCAGCTAGACACATCTATATCATTAGTCTCAACAGAATCTCAAGTCATATTGTGCCTCCCTTGAAGAAGGATGATATACCACCTCGGGATATGAGCTTCAACTGGACGTGTATCCTACACATAGATTAGTGGTCTTCTTTTCCATATTTTTTAGTCGATGGCTTTTACCATCTAACGATGTATATACCGGGGTCCGGTCATATAATTTAATGATGGCTGCTGGGTTAGCTGAGGGTCGACCTTTCATTCTATCTACTACTACACTCACCCAATATTATATGTTTTTGGGACAAACATCATAAGGTAGGCCCCCACATTATCTCAGTGGACTGTTTCATGTTTTATATGGGTAGATGGAAGAACACTTCCCCTGCTCTGAAAATCAACACATTTCAAAGGTGTCATTTTCTGACTATAAAACCTCCTTTCTCAACATTTATGTTATTCGACCTAGAAAATTATACATTACTGAAGTAGTTGATCTTCTAAATGGAACTTATTTCTTTTTATTTGCACTGCATCCTACCCATCATGGGTCATTAAGAGTTTACAACGACGGTTCATTATGGGAATTATCATACATCATTTCACATCGAGATGGGATGCCAACTTCTCACATATATAGAGTGTCCATTTGTGAGTTGTACCTCACTTATCAGTCTTCCAGTAAATTTGGGTGCCTTTAGAAAATCGTGCCACTTCATGATATTTAGTTAAGGGGAGAATTTTATCCCATAATTCTGTGCCAGTTATGGATGATGATGATGAGGGAAGGTTCCACTACAGATGTTATCATCCCCAATATGATGGGATCCACTTTTATATTATTGGAATATTCCCATCTTTGGGTGGGATGTTACCCTGAGTGGGTGCTGAGAAAACCTGTTCGGTGGTTCCAAATGCCTTTAACATTTTTTGACATGATATTACCCCAACAACCATGCCACACCTTACTTCCTATACTATGAGTGTGATTTCTACGTCTTTAATTCATGTCCCTATAACATCCACGATGGATATACCACTTATTATTACCCTTGTGGTAAGAAGATTCTCAATTCGCTACCAGAAGTGTCTAAAAGTGGCTTAATCAGTGCGTCCTATATTAGTGGGGAGTGAGTCAGAGCGATCATCTCTAGTGGATACTCCACATTACCCTGATAAGGCTATCCCTAGAAGAGTGTCACAAGACACCCCAAACATCAAGACTAGTCATCCAAGTCTGACTCAAGTGGTCAAACCATCTGAGGTTAAGTGGAGCCCCTCATCTTAGGTAACCTATCATATTTTCACTCCCACTCCTGTAATGAAACTTCGTACTTATCGAACCATTGGGGCAGGGGAGGATCAAGGTACTGGTGTCATGGGGAGGTAATCGGTAGTTTGTAAATAAGCATGGCATCATTTATGTTACCCTACAGTGGAAACACCTATGGATATATTTTATAGAGAGACAAAACCATTTCCGCTATTATTTATAGATATGGGTATTAGTGGAATTTATTATCAGAACATACATATCCTTATCTACCATATCATTAATGCTTGGGAAGACCAAACTTTTTGTGAGGAAAAGATTTCAATGTTCAATTCATCCCATCAACAGGTGACAAACTTCTGAGAGGTTTTAGAGCAACTGGATCACATAATGGCCTAAGAGTCAAAGGACTGTGATTTGGTGATCGCTAACAAGGAAGAGTTGTGGGAGTGCGAGGCCCATACAGTAAGGTTGAGGGCTAATTTTTCCCCTTCTCATGCTAATTAAAAGTCTATCAAGAAAAAAGGAAATGACATTAAAGTAATTTTGGAATTCGTGCGCCCAATGGTAGTGGCTTAAGGGGATGAGAGAGAAACTTTAGAACCAACTCTTTATGGCCCATGGTAGTCAGTTTCCATTTTCCTAAAAGGGTACATTGGGCCTTATTTATAATTTCCTCAAATCATGGCATGTACTCATATTACTTTTGATACTATAGAGAGACTCCATAATGGGGATGTTCTTCTATTTTTTTAACTCAATGAATATAATTTTTCATTCAAATTACTCTTCTTTTCCTTTTTCTATCATATCAACTTATCACAATCAATTATAAAAATATCATATTGATCATGTATTACTTTTAAAGAATGATTTGAAACTAGTAAGTTGAAATAATAAAATTAGGATCTAATTTTTCACTGAGCCACGGGTCTAAGCGAGCGTACTTCGACTACTACTAAGGCGTTATGGAGAACCACATGAACATTTGGGTCTTTTTCATTTTTTCATTACTTTTTACTAAGCCTTAATTCCATGGGTTTAGCCAGAATAACATGACTTTTTCTTAGTCCTCCTTTTGTGGGTTTCAGATATAACAAGTTTCATTTCTCATTTGATAGCTCGTGAAACATTGTTATTCTAAACCATACATGGTGTTGGTTTTGAGAACCGATACTTGGATTTTATCCAGAGCTGTCGTGTGCATATTTTCACTATAGCGAGTATAGATTCATGTTCACTGGAAGTTTACAGTATGGACATTGAAACTTATTACTAATTTTTTAGGTTGTAAATCATTGAACAAACATGATGGGAGAGGGCCCTCAATTCAGAATTACTTAGCATGTAATATCCTAATATATTTCAGACATGAATGAATGATTTTTCATAACACTAAATTTTAGGCTTTTGGACATGAATGAGGATGAGGAGTCATTTTAGACATACATATACTGGAAAGGGCTCTCTTGAGGATGAATTATCTCTTGACTAATTGCTTTTTTATAGGCGACATATGAAGAGCCACCGAGGAATGATGTCTATAGTCAAAATATAGTGTCCACAAAACATTGGACCCCCAATTTTGATGTCCTAGGAGGATTTACAACACATTAAATATATTTTTTTTGTTGGGAGCCATAGTGGGTGGGCTTTTAGTGATGATATCTGAACGAATCAAGGTAATTCAAATTAGATTTGTAATGGAAACATATCCCACATGATTCATTATTTGTGTATGGTAGAACTGATGAATGGTAAATTTAACTAGAAATATTTTTCATACTAGGGATTTCAAAAGGGGGAGTATATGTGAGTCATTATCCAATGGGGTATTTAAAATCTATTGGGGGGTGATAAAAGACATGGATGTCGTATGAGCATACAAGAGATGGAAAGGACTCCCTGAGGATGAATTTTCCTTTGATTGATGGTCAATTTGTTTCCAAAATATTCAGAGATTCCAAGTCATGATGTTCATAGACCAAAAAACTGTATGTAGGACACTATCCTTCCATCGTTGATGGCTCTGAATGATTATTGACATTAGGAACTTTCTAAACACGGCATATGACCCTTAACAAGTGGTGTGCCTAAACACAAAAAAGGACATTTAATTTTGTTTTAATTATCTTGGGAAATTTGGAAATATGTGGGGCATTTTTATCTTATATGTGGATCAACATCACATATATAGATGGGGTATATTTAATTTACTAAAGCCTCATGAGAGACCAGAGATGAATCAGGATGGCATGTCCCAAAATATCCAAGACGTGGTAGGATGGATAATGTATATCATGACATTGAGGGCCCTTGAATAAGGAAGGATGTTACGAGGCTTGGAATCCATTGGGCATAATGAGTTACGATAGGACTCTCATGGGGATGAATTTTCCTTTGATTGATGCTATTTTGTAGGTGCCATATGCAGAGCCACTAGGGCATGATCTACATATTCAATCAAAGGTGTCTTCATGATAGTTTCAATCCCTATCGATTGAACTAGAAGATATTGGGGATAAATGATCTCTTAGATCATTGTGTTTATGGTATGATAAGAGTGTATCCATTTATATAAGAGATATTGGGCCATGATTCATGCTTGAAATCATGTATCCCTTATGTAGATCTAACACATAGGTAGGGTGAAGCCCCCGTCCCGTATTTGGGGTACCCTGTCATTTAATGACATATGACCAAGATGTGGGGTTCCTTACAGAAGTGGGAATAGTGAAATTCCTTTTAGGGTCATTCGTCAAGGACCAAATGCATGGAATGATTTTCTATTATGTCATGGTGGATCTCTTGCTTAAATCCCTAAGATCAAGTGAGTTATGCTCAATGTGAGAATCAAGGGATTACGAGGATTCTGTATCCCTACTTATGTGTTTATAAAAATTACAAATAGGGACTACTATAGGCTAAAACCAATGATATGTAGCTTAACCTCATAGAATAAGGGCGATGTTAGCCTTGCATTTTGACATTGTGCGGTGAGGACATGATGATTTGAAGTCTCAAGTCAGGAAACAAGGACATTATACTATAAAAAAGAATGTTTATTGCATTCAGTTAATCGTGAATGGGATGTTCTGGCATTCCATAAACATGATTGATGATAGATAATGTAAAACATTTCCCCGGGTGTGGGGTAACTTGGATTAGGAGGAATGGCATGAGGCTTGGACGCCACTGGACATAAAATGGTTTGAGAGGACTCTACTAGGGATGAATTTTCCTTTGATTAATGGATGTTTTGTAGGATATATATGTAGAGCCACCATAATATGATGTCAATAGTCAAACAAAGGTGTATGAAGGACACTGGGCTTTAATCTCATATAGCCATTAATGTTTATAGAGAACTGAGTTTTCTAGGAGTAAAGAGTTAGAAAAAAGGGAAATGTGTGCCTAATAACGTAAGAAATACTCATACTGTGTTAATCCCTGAAATACTAGTGCTTCTATATAGATCTAACTCATGTTTAGAGGGGTAAGCATGATATTATAACTTCTTATGCTTGGGGGTCCATGCGTAGGATCACGTAATGCTGAGAATCAGGACTCAAATGACTCTTGAAGAATCTCACAGATTATTGTTATGCATTTATGACATTTTTTGGACTCCTTGTATGAGTCAGACCTACACACAAAGGAAGGATAATTTTTTTTAAATCGTGGCTATGCTAGGATGCCTAATCCAGGCATCACTACGTATCTTGCAAGGGTTGGAATCAAGCCATACATAGTTATGTACATTCCCCACAAAGGATCAGTCCATCCATATGGACATGAGAGGGAATTTAGTTTTTAATAGTTGATGGGCCAAATGCCAAGTCTGGGTGTCACTGCATATATTGCAAGGGATAGAATCAATCCATACTTAGTTTTGAATGTCCCCTATAGCGATCTGACTCAGACACATGAGTATTAGTTTTCTGGTTCCATCTGCTATGGATGTCGGGACTATCATATTACTTTATGGTTTGTTTACATAAGGGAATCCTTACCACCGATCCTATGATAGTATAATTTACGATTGATATGAGAAACAATGAGTGAAAAGGGTTTCCCTTATAAATATGGGGATATTGAGGACATGATATATGATTTTTTCTCCCTATTTCTATATTGTGGGAAGTGGTCAAGGATTGAGGATTGAGGTCTCGCAACACATCCTTCCAATTAATGTGAATTAAGTCGTATGTATTTAAATGAGGGATCATTCCATTTATCTTCATGTGATTAGGATGATTTATCCCATGAGGTTTAATGTACTGCAGCTTGGATTCTATGTTGTGTAGTTTAGTGTCATGTAGTGAGGACACTAGAATTCTAGTTTAATGTTTTGTTTTAGGGACGAGTTCTATAAAGTTTAACATCATGTGGATAGGACTTTAACTCGTAGTTTTTGGTCACATATTTTGGCAAATGAGATCATGCAGTTTGTGTTGAAGCTATTAGGATGATTTATGTTATATTGTTTAATTTCTTTCATATTGGATGATAATTTGTGTAGTTTATAGTCACGTAATAAGGAAAATAGCATCCCAATTTAATGACTTGTTGTTAAGATGAGTACCATATATTTTAATTTCATGTGGATAGGACTACAACTCATAGATTAGGGTCACAGTTTTTGATTATTTATATAGGCATTGCTGTTATACAATGTACTTCTTTAGAAACCTTGAGTTTGTGGGAGCTGTGAAGAGTTGTTCAAAAATTTATATAAAGGCGTATTTTCCATTGAAATATACCCTATGTATGACATATGGTCCCTATGTATTTTTTTATTCATTGGGGGATTATTCCTAAGTATAATTGGAATCATGTGGACAAACACAATCTCTCCATTGAGTAAGGATCGAAGGAAAACCTGTTTGTTGATGGCTTGTGAGTTCCGATTTTGGTAGACTAACAAATAGTGCTAAGTGTAAATCCTTTTCTTATCTAATTTCTACAACTCATCAAATTGTCTCTAGGATTTCTCATCCATGCACAATTGATCGCAAATATCCACATAATGCAATGGAACTTGATTTTCGATAGGAAAAACCACATATACCCAATATACTAGTGAGTATGGGGTTGCACGTGTGTTCGTGTGGTTTGTGGTCTGGTAAGCACATAAATCATGGATGATCTTGACAAGCCATGATTTCATATCCTTATATACCATTTATAGGAGCATGATTGACATCGTCTTATTGAAATCCTATATCTTCCCTTTGTCCACCTCATGGTAGTTGGATGAACGATTGGTTTTGATTCCATACTACTCGCATAAATTTTCCAATATAGAAGAGAATAATTTTATGATGCTTTCCATTTGAATTGTACGAGGGACACCAAATATGGTAATGATGTTGCCTTAAAAAAATCTGATGATGCTTTTTTCCCTGACTTCTTTAAGGGGTATCCTTTCAGCACATTTGGGAGAGAAGTTAGATTTTGTATGTATGAACTCAAAGTTTTATGCTATAACAGGTGGATATGTTCCGACCACATGTGTCCCCCATGCAGAAAAATGAATAGAAGTACTTATCTATATAAAGTAACTCTATGGGTCGTTGATTAAAATTGGTATGAACTTGAATGAAATATCACTTCATAGCGAATATGGAGTAATCTGGTATCATAGTGGTCCACTAATATCCATGATTTTGAATTTGATGAGAGATCTTGGTTGTTGATTGGTGTTCCCCACAAATTCTACTGTTCAATTCTTTCATGAGGAAAATAGTCTCTTCTACATCAATGAATCTGAGAAGGACTCTATCAATGACTCATATGTAGAGGTCCTTTTCAGGGTTTTCCCCATTAGATATGAAATCATTTACTTCCCATCTCCATATATATTCCCTTTCAGCCATATCAAGTAGGAGTTCCCCCTGTGGAGGTAATTTGAAATGGGAGTCATCCAACCGGTGGTGTGACCATAGGAATTAAAAATAGAGATAATTTTGAAGATCTTGTCCATATTTTCCTGGATGAATGGAATGACCATATAAGAGTGGGAAATACTAATAAATATTTCATCCCAGTCACGATGAGTGAGGGTTGTGGCCCTATTTTCTAAATCATGTACTTGATAATTTTGTAATAGGGGGACATAGGCCAACATTAGTTCTGATTGTAATTCTACCACTAGGTCCCATACATGGTTCATCAAGGGGGAATACTTTTTATTATTTTCATTATCACTATTGACCTATTTTGAGACTTACTCTGAATCACCTTTTACCATCATGTGTTTGGCTCATTCATGAAGTGAAATATCCGGGGCCTCAATGAGGCCTGGTATTATTCTTCATTCTTTGTATATCCCTCTCAAAGAAAGAATGATTAAGGAAATAAAACCTTTTCTTGGAAAAAATGTATAACTCTTAGCCCCACTTTTTTTATATTGGTATCATCCGTAATTTTCCCCTTCAGGCTTCTAGATGCTCCATCGATGTACATTCCCATGTTTGGGGGACCACTTTGATAGAGAAAATATCTTCATCCAGATGTTAGGCATCCATTGGTTTAGTTTCTTCTAAGGGGTGATCATCTAGGGTGTCTTCTAAAGCATGACATTTAAAGTCTTCTCAGGTATGTATCGTATGTCTAAATATATTTAGATGAATTCCTATCATGATTGGATAATAGTTAGCATTGTATGGTTTATGATATATTTGAGCTGCTAGCAAAGTGAGGAGTGGTAGAACTCATGGTAAAATAAGTAGTGAGTGAGTTTTTGAACCATGAAGGCTATGTCTAGGAAGTTCATTTTAGTATTTTAATATTGGGTTTCAGCATCATCATTTTTCATCAGAGGTAATATAGGCTCTTTTCATTTCAAAAATCATTATTTTGTGCGAGAAAGGCACCTAATGACCATTCCAATGTGGTTATGTACAAAATGAGTGTTCTCCCCTAAACTGGAGGCATTAGCACAAGTGGGCTAAGGAGATATCATTTGATATTGTCGAATACTTCTTGAAAATCATGATCCCACTAATATGTAAACCCTTTTTTAATTAACCTAGTGAAGGGTAAAAATTTACCCTTCATGTTGGCATTGAATCATTTTATGATGGTAGGGTTTCCCTGGAGATATCTCACAATGTAGAGGTTGTGTGGTGGGGACAATCCAAACATGGATTTTTCCTTCTCAGGTTCGATTTTGATGCTGCAGTGGCATTTGAAGAAACTGAATAATTTACCAAAGGTAGTGTCGAAGGCACACATTAAGGGATTCATCTTTTAAATTTTTTATTCATATTATGTTGAAGAGAGTTTCAAGATTTTCCAGGTGGTTTAAGAGATGCCTTGATTAACCACCAGATCGTCAACGTAGCACTTTACAAATTTTCCTGGGATGGGTTTGAAGATGCAGTGCATGGCGTGCTGATATGGGGAGCCAGCCCTTTTTAGACCAATGGAATCACCTTATAATAGAACAAAACATGAGGGGAATTAAATGTATTAGCATCTTTATCTCCTCTGGACACTCATATTAGGTCAGATGCATAAATTCCATCAATGAAAGAGTGAGCATCATATATTTTGGGTGCATCAATCTATAATTCTGTGATCGGGAACAATATATTATCTTTTGGGAATAGCTGATTAAGGTCCCTGAAGTCAATTCAGATTATAATAATATCATTCTTATTTATTATAGGGACTATGTTTTCCAGCAATATTGGGTATTAATATACTTGTTTGAGTTTGATTTTGATCATCTTTTCAGCTTTATACTCTTTTTTGGCTGCATGAATTAGGTGATTCCTTCTAGCTGGCTGATTGTATCCCCGATTATCTTATAGAAATCATAGATGATGATTGGAAACCTCAAGATCGAGGCCTGTCATTTCTGTGAATTTCTAGGAAAATAAATCGTCATTCTTATTTATTAAGGAGGCATATGACTTCTAATCCTCGATAGGCATAGACCCACTAATCAGAGTGTCCTGTGGGGTGCCTTTTGTGCCAATATTTATCTCCCTAAGGTCATCAATTCTTTTGGAGACAATGTCCTTGAACGAGGGAGGGACATGTTTGATGTCTTCATCTTCTTATTATTCTTATTTATCATCATCATCATCATCTTATTCCTCTTCAGCAAAAGAGAGGATTCTCGAGATGAACTCTCCAACGTTGGGAGAGAAGTCATCTTTTTCCATAATGATTAAGGTGGGGATAGTTTGGGGTCATGAAGACGGGTCGGGAAAATTCTTTTTAGGAATTTTCCTAATATTATAGGAGTCATTACCTTCTTCTGTGTCTGTGTAATTTGTGGCCATAACAGATATCATGCAAAGAATATAGTTGGTATACAAGCTTTCATGTATGCATTAAACAAGATTGATGGGTAATACGCAGTCTTCCCCAAGTTGTTGAAAGGTTAGGCAAGAGCCTGTTCCAATCGATTCAGGGTAGTTATCTGATCAACATCATCAGCCAAATACTACCTCTCTTATTGTTCATATATGTAGAGACCCTAAGCTTGACGTACATGGACATTACATTACATTCGCGGAATACTTAGTACATAATAAAAACACACACACACAAGGATCGTAATAGTTTAGTGTCTTTGGAAACTCGGAACGTAATCTTCTAATCGTGGTGAAAGATCTTCAATATCTCCCATAAAGATCTTCCCCTTTTTTTTTACCTAAAACCTTTCTTTATATCCTGGGGAAAAGAAAACATAAAAGGGTGAGCTCAAATGCTCAGTAAGGGTATAAAAAAGAGAAATCAATCACATCATATTCATAAGAACATATCTTTTGGAAATCTTAACCTGCAAAAGAGAGCATAATTTCATAACATGGGATAAATCATAGTAGTGAAATGAAATCACAATAATCATAACTTAAAACATGAACCTTTGTGGAATTCACACATAATCATAGAGAATCATTTCTTGTTAGTCAAGACTCATTGCCAAGACTATCTTAGTGGACAAAGTCCCTTTCTGAATCGAGTAACCCTCGTTTCAGTCCTGTTTCACTGAACCGGTATAACCTACCGTTCCAGCCCTGTCTATCTCATGAGATATGAAATCTTTACCCAATGCATTGGAGGGAGATATAGGTCCCACCCATCTTATAATGAATCCTTTCTTATGTGTGCCACATAATCATAAAACATACATCATAGCATAACCCATGTAATAAAAATGGGATTCTTAAACGACATGACATCATAAAACAACTCATATAAGATAAAGGAATTCATAGAAATAATTCCATCACAACATGATCAAATCAATTTAATAATAGGGATAAAAATAGAACCCTTTATTATCTTAGATGGAAAATAATTTTGATAAAACACTTGAACTCCATTCTTGAGGAAAAATATCCTTTCTTCTTCAAAAACATTTTTCCTTTCATAACATGCCATACAACTTTAAAATAAAAGAAGTTGATTAAAAATAAACTTGAAAACTTGTAAAGGAAGATTCTTGGAAATTTTGTTTTAAGAATCCATTCATGCCATATAAGTTAAAAAAAACATTCTTCGTACTTTTGTCGGAAAAGTCAAAAAGTACCTCGTACGAAAAACGACAAAGGATTCCTTTCGTACATATTACTAAAAACTCACCGAAGGGTAAACATGGATTTAAACAATTGTAGGTGGATGGAAATAATATTACATATTGATGAAACATGTATGTTGATGATAAAATACACCCCATTAAATACTTACGAATAAACAATCTCGGATAAAAATGAGATTGTGATATTTTCCCTTACCTTAGGTCCGATTTGCTTCGTATGTGTCCGAACCTCCTCTTCTTTGAAGCGCCTCTTTGAGACCTCCTCTTAGGGCACTAAAATTGGTCTTTGAGGAAGACCAGAACCTCTAGGATGTTTCTAGGGAATTGGAGAAGAGATTTTGGCAGGGGTTGGCCGAGCTTGAGTGCTCAAATTGGTGTGAGGAGGAGGGGGAGGAGGTGTCCTTTTATAGGGGAGGAGAGGGGCACCTTAGGAATATCTCAAAATATTATTTTATATTAAAGTCAAAATCGGTTTATAATGGTTCCAAAGGGTCTTATTTCGAAGCTAACGTGGGGATGGGTCGAAATCCTATCAACCAAGAGAATTTAGACAAGTTTAGGATATTATTTTAACCTTATCAATTAGATTTAACTCTAAGTTAAATAATTTAACGTTTACCATGTCTTTTTGTTTTCTTTCACTATATGGTTAATACACATACTATAACATGCCAAACGAACCCCAAATTTTTTATTATTAATATATATATCCTTATCTAAGTCATTTGGCCGAACCTTAGATTTTTAGGAATAAAATAACAATTAATAATATAATATTTGATTTAAAAACTATTTTGTGTCAATTTTGACACTATTTGATATATGATTTTTGTGAAAGTCATAACAGAATTAAATGTTCGAACCAAGTTTATTAAATCAACATTAATATATCATAGTAACCTAGAAAATTAGTGGAATTCATAAAAATTTTCATATTACATTTATTTTGGTGTTTATAACATCAATTATGTCAATATTTCATTAATAAGATAATTACTGCATCATCATTGTGTCATAAATAAATTAAATTATTTGATGTCTAAAAATTACAAATAAAATACCATCATGTAGGAAATCTTTTTATCTTTCTAATGAATATTTACAATCGAATTTATCTTATGTATAACCCCATATTAAAAATGATTTACTTATTAAACTTTGATTTTAAATATTTTAACCTTTCTTTAAATAAATTAATAATAAATGTCCTAATCTAACCCAAGTGTGCCTAAATGGTCATATTTTATTCCTAAGTTTGTTTTTGGTCGAAATACACTTGTCCAATAAGATTAGGACACGTGTTAGGGTAATAGTAATATCATATTTACCCTTAGTTACCCTATTTACTATTAACCGTGGTAAAAAAGTAAAAAGTTACTATTCACCAAAAAATTATTTTCATCTCATTGAACCACATTTTAGTCCTTGATATTAACCGTGTCTCTCAGATTTTCGAAATTCCATTCACAGAAGCGGTAAAATTATGTTTTATACAAAATTCCGTTTTTAACCTACCACTTAGTAGTTTCACTATTCATCAAAAATTGATGTTTTTCAGAACAATGCCAAAATATCATCCTAAGCTATATTTCATATTCCGAATTCAAAAATGAAATCGATTTTACCAAATTCATAACATAGAAGTTGCATTAATTAATTTTATAATTAAATCCCGCTGTTAAAATAAATAGCGTGTTTTTTGGAAACAATATATATCAAAAGATTGACACTTGATTATGTCTGGTTTAAATGTGAAATTACAACCAATGACCAACATTGTATTAAATTGTAAAAATATATTCTAAATATAATTTAAAACCACTCAAATTAATAATTTATCACTATTAATTATTTCGATTAAAAAAGTTGTTTTTAATTATAATTTAGTAATTTTCACTATTCATCAGAATGTGAAAGTTATCCGAAAAGTACCAAAATTTCACCTTAGGCTAAATTCGATACTCCGAATCCAAGAATGAAGTTCATTAAGATTTACAGAATTTTAAAAAGTGGTTATTACTATTCATAACGGCTAGTTTTAATAATATTTTAATAGCATATCGTTGTTTAGTGAAACTTGGTATTGCATATTACACACGCTATCGAGGAAGGTCGCGATTGCGTGTAATGCAAGGCAAGTCAAGGATGCGTGTTGTGCAAGCTCCTTTTGGTGTAGCGTACAACACAAGACATTAATAAAATTAAAAAGAATATTTTTTATAAAATCTTGGGCTGTTACATTCTATCCCCCTTAAAATGAATTTCGCCCTCGAAATTCGTCGGGGTTATAAATGGTTTACTATTCGAAATTTTCTTTAATATAAACCCACATCGTAAAAAGGAATGTTAAAACCAATCTTTAAAAACAAAAGTATGAAACGTAACGGTTACCCAAATAAACTAATCACTGGGTTTCCACATAGGTGAAAATATGGATATGGAAGAGAAATCTAACCATCATGTTCTGATGGAGAGTTGTAGAGAACATTGCTACGGAAAAGCCAGTAATCACAAATCCATATATTTGTGATCATATAAGGTACCATCTGATTCATCAGGTATAAGATCACTAGGACAACATTTTTGGTTTCCAAGATCATTTCCCCTAAAGTTGAAAATTTGAATTAGAATAAATACTTACTTTATTTTGGTACAATCTCACTTTTGTTCGTGCCTTGAACAATTTCCACTTCATCTCTTAAATAAATGAAGTTGAATTTGTTATTCGTGAAGTGTTAGCAGATCATGTGATAGAATGACAGGTCATTCCATCTGTCTCAAACAAAAGGTTAGCAAAAATTATATGCATAAATCGATCTATAGTGAGATTAATCATATATGGTTCCTAAAATGGACTTATACATCATATATCGTACTGCTTAATATAATAAAACTAGTTTCTACTAAACAGGGACTTCCTGTAGGCCAGTGGAAGGCGATAAAGGCCGGTCGCACTTCGGTTGTGGGTTCGATTCCTACAGCCTTGTCCGAAGCGATGGGCTGTCTCCCATCCTGCAGGTTGTCCTTTTTATAAAACTATATTACTATAACATCCAATCAATAATATCGAAGAAAAAAAAACTTCTATCCTTAAACAATACTAACTTATGTCCAACATAATCCATTCCAATCTTTAGGCTTATCCATAATACTGCAGTCCATTCTCATAACATAGTGAAAACGATTACCAGAGATTTAACACCATCGTCGATCCCCATAAGATATGTCTTGTTGGTCACATTCTAATCATTCAAAATCCTTAATCATGTATTCGCTTGAATACCTTAGTGAAAACATGAATGCAGTTTAAAGTTAACACTTTCCACATACCAAAATCCTCAAAATTCTATATACTCAAACCATGATATCACTTAGTCCTTATATCAATCATGAGCTCATGAATACAATCAAACATCTCATTATCTTCTTATCCTTTCATTATGCACTTATCATCTACTTTCCAAAAGTATCTGAATAACCTTTCATGGTTACTGGTACCATTCATCATACACTTTCAAAACATAAGGAAAGACAACAGTGTAACAATCCTTAGATGTATCCTTATTCCATGAGATTACTTATACAACATTACACATGATAAACATGTAATCATTCCACTACATTCTTAGACCATTGACCGAGCTTCAACATTTCTTTCATCTCACATATCATTTGTAGTTTCTTCATCATCATCAACATAAATACTTCCCATACGACCATACTGATTATCTTCATGAGACTTTCCCTTAGGGCATTGGTTTGCATAATGCCCGCACATTCCACATTTAAAACATTTAACCATTGTTGATGTCGTAGCAATACCATTATCATCATCCATGTTGTTAACTGAACCTTTTCCTTTGCATTTACTTGCTTTGTGTCCTTCTTTTCCACACCCAAAGCATCTTCCAGTTCCTTTGAAACATTCTCCTTGATGCCTCTTCCCACATGGTTTACATAGGGGGAATTGAACTTTCTTTCCTCTATGATCATCATGAAACTCCATCTTTCTCTTATTAGCCGAGTCAGGAAACTTACCAAATTTTACTTTATTGATCATATTATGAGATTGCTGATTCGGCATAATAAAGATGTTTGGACTTCCAAATCCCATTTCATTATGAAGAATATCATTCCATTGTCCATCATATCCTCCATTATCGTGAATCATCTTGATTCCAGCCGTTTTCTAAAACCCAAAAAGAATAGTGTGAGAGTCAAAAATCATGTTAGAGAAACAACATAGTAAAGGGAACGTATCCTCAATACCTAAATTCTTAGGTTTAATCTAATATAATTACCATAGTTCTAGGAATATATCCTATACGTATACTTATCCTTAGGGATATCCCTAGACATACCTTAGAAATATCTCTAGGAATCTCACTAACGTTTTCGCATCCTAGTTTCCAAAGGTTGACTAAACCTTTCCTCTGATACCAACTGTAGAGACCCTAAGCTTGACGTACATGGACATTACATTACATTCGCGGAATACTTAGTACATAATAAAAACACACACACACAAGGATCGTAATAGTTTAGTGTCTTTGGAAACTCGGAACGTAATCTTCTAATCGTGGTGAAAGATCTTCAATATCTCCCATAAAGATCTTCCCCTTTTTTTTACCTAAAACCTTTCTTTATATCCTGGGGAAAAGAAAACATAAAAGGGTGAGCTCAAATGCTCAGTAAGGGTATACAAAAGAGAAATCAATCACATCATATTCATAAGAACATATCTTTTGGAAATCTTAACCTGCAAAAGAGAGCATAATTTCATAACATGGGATAAATCATAGTAGTGAAATGAAATCACAATAATCATAACTTAAAACATGAACCTTTGTGGCATTCACACATAATCATAGAGAATCATTTCTTGTTAGTCAAGACTCATTGCCAAGACTATCTTAGTGGACAAAGTCCCTTTCTGAATCGAGTAACCCTCGTTTCAGTCCTGTTTCACTGAACCGGTATAACCTACCGTTCCAGCCCTGTCTATCTCATGAGATATAAAATCTTTACCCAATGCATTGGAGGGAGATATAGGTCCCACCCATCTTATAATGAATCCTTTCTTATGTGTGCCACATAATCATAAAACATACATCATAGCATAACCCATGTAATAAAAATGGGATTCTTAAACGACATGACATCATAAAACAACTCATATAAGATAAAGGAATTCATAAAAATAATTCCATCACAACATGATCAAATCAATTTAATAATAGGGATAAAAATAGAACCCTTTATTATCTTAGATGGAAAATAATTTTGATAAAACACTTGAACTCCATTCTTGAGGAAAATATCCTTTCTTCTTCAAAAACATTTTTCCTTTCATAACATGCCATACAACTTTAAAATAAAAGAAGTTGATTAAAAATAAACTTGAAAACTTGTAAAGGAAGATTCTTGGAAATTTTGTTTTAAGAATCCATTCATGCCATATAAGTTAAAAAAACATTCTTCGTACTTTTGTCGGAAAAGTCAAAAAGTACCTCGTACGAAAAACGACAAAGGATTCCTTTCGTACATATTACTAAAAAATCACCGAAGGGTAAAAATGGATTTAAACAATTGTAGGTGGATGGAAATAATATTACATATTGATGAAACATGGATGTGGATGATAAAATACACCCCATTAAATACTTACGAATAAACAATCTCGGATAAAAATGAGATTGTGATATTTTCCCTTACCTTAGGTCCGATTTGCTTCGTATGTGTCCGAACCTCCTCTTCTTTGAAGCGCCTCTTTGAGACCTCCTCTTAGGGCACTAAAATTGGTCTTTGAGGAAGACCAGAACCTCTAGGATGTTTCTAGGGAAGTGGAGAAGAGATTTTGGCAGGGGTTGGCCGAGCTTGAGTGCTCAAATTGGTGTGAGGAGGAGGGGGAGGAGGTGTCCTTTTATAGGGGAGGAGAGGGGCACCTTAGGAATATCTCAAAATATTATTTTATATTAAAGTCAAAATCGGTTTATAATGGTTCCAAAGGGTCTTATTTCGAAGCTAAAGTGGGGATGGGTCAAAATCCTATCAACCAATTGAATTTAGACAAGTTTAGGATATTATTTTAACCTTATCAATTAGATTTAACTCTAAGTTAAATAATTTAACTTTTACCATGTCTTTTTGTTTTCTTTCACTATATGGTTAATACACTTACTATAACTTGCCAAACGAACCCCAAATTGTTTATTATTAATATATATATCCTTATCTAAGTCATTTGGACGAACCTTAGATTTTTAGGAATAAAATAACAATTAATAATATAATATTTGATTTAAAAACTATTTTGTGTCAATTTTGACACTATTTGATATATGATTTTTGTGAAAGTCATAACAGAATTAAATGTTCGAACCAAGTTGATTAAATCAACATTAATATATCATAGTAACCTATAAAATTAGTGGAATTCATAAAAAATTTCATATTACATTTATTTTGGTGTTTATAACATCAATTATGTCAATATTTCATTAATAAGATAATTACTGCATCATCGTTGTGTCATAAATAAATTAAATTATTTGATGTCTAAAAATTACAAATAAAATACCATCATGTAGGAAATCTTTTTATCTTTCTAATGAATATTTACAATCGAATTTATCTTATGTATAACCCCATATTAAAAATGATTTACTTATTAAACTTTGATTTTAACTATTTTAACCTTTCTTTAAATAAATTAATAATAAATGTCCTAATCTAACCCAAGTGGGCCTAAATGGTCATATTTTATTCCTAAGTTTGTTTTTGGTCGAAATACACTTGTCCAATAGGATTAGGACACGTGTTAGGGTAATAGTAATATCATATTTACCCTTAGTTACCCTATTTACTATTAACCGTGGTAAAAAAGTAAAAAGATACTATTCACCAAAAAATTATTTTCATCTCATTGAACCACATTTTAGTCCTTGATATTAACCGTGTCTCTCGGATTTTCGAAATTCCATTCACAGAAGCGGTAAAATTAAGTTTTATACAAAATTCAGTTTTTAACCTACCACTTAGTAGTTTCACTATTCATCAAAAATTGATGTTTTTCAGAACAATGCCAAAATTTAATCCTAAGCTATATTTCATATTCCGAATTCAAAAATGAAATCTATTTTACCAAATTCATAACATAGAAGTTGCATTAATTAATTTTATAATTAAATCCCGCTGTTAAAATAAATAGCGTGTTTTTAGGAAACAATATATATCAAAAGATTGACACTTGATTATGTCTGGTTTAAATGTGAAATTACAACCAATAACCAACATTGTATTAAATTGTAAAAATATATTCTAAATATAATTTAAAACCACTCAAATTAATAATTTATCACTATTAATTATTTCGATTAAAAAAGTTGTTTTTAATTATAATTTAGTAATTTTCACTATTCATCAGAATGTGAAAGTTATCCGAAAAGTACCAAAATTTCACCTTAGGCTAAATTCGATACTCCGAATCCAAGAATGAAGTTCATTAAGATTTACAGAATTTTAAAAAGTGGTTATTACTATTCATAACGGCTAGTTTTAATAATATTTTAATAGCATATCGTTGTTTAGTGAAACTTGGTATTGCGTATTACACACGCTATCGAGGAAGGTCGTGATTGCGTGTAATGCAAGGCAAGTCAAGGATGCGTGTTGTGCAAGCTCCTTTTGGTGTATCGTACAACACAAGACATTAATAAAATTAAAAAGAATATTTTTTATAAAATCTTGGGCTGTTACAATATAACCCATCATCTATGTAATACGACTCACACGGCTCAAATGGAAATTTATTGATGTTCCATGTCCTATTTTTTCGATTTGTGTAATATTTGATGCACTGATGGTATGATTACGTAATCGTAGGGTGCTGATGCAACCAGGGACTCCCTAATATGATTTCGAAATATGTACTTTTCCTTACCAATAATAACTCAATATCTGACATGAGGTCACTATGAAAAAAAATGTATTCTTGATTCATCCCAATTTATTTTTCTTGATTTTTCATATACCAACAATGTCTTGGTGTAGGGTCCCAAACTTTCCTCATCATAGCTCAGCCGATAATTTGTTCATAGTGGGAGGAGGTTGACACCAGATCCATTGTTGATTAAAATCCTCTGACATCAATTCCATTTACCTTGCTGGTTACATATAAGGGTTTTATGTGACCATTCATGATGATGTCTTCATCCCTTTATGTGAAGGAGATTTTATGGTGACATTCTTTGGGATTCGTCTTCATCTGATAGTCTTCGTCCACTCCTACTTCAGCCTCAAATTCCTAGGGACTTAGTAAGGATTGAATTAGTGCCTCTCTAAGGTTTTTGAACTGACTCAATGCATCGAGGATTGAAATATATTCCAATACTAAAGCCATCTAATTTAGAATATCATATTTTTCTCTAAAGTTCAGCAATTCATGGATTGGGGATTCTATTTCATAGGAACTATAGGGGATTGATCATTGGACGTAGATGGTACAAAATCTATGGAATGAGCTGGTAGCACTATGGTCCTTTCTGGGATCAGCAAAACTGGTTCTCCCATACACCTTGTGTGATTTGATATTTTTTCTTCCTCCGAAGGATACTTCAATATAACTGGGATCAGATTTCTTCTGATAGGGGTGGAAGAACATTTCAGTTCACGTTTTTTCTTCCAAATGGTCCTTCTGTGTGTTTCGGCGATGTTAACGAGTTGTGTTACAATGTGGATAGAATGGTGACTCCTGCCATGATAATGCCATTTATTACTCCCTCGACCTCTGCGGCCCCTCCTCCGACTCTCTATTTGGGTACGAGGAATTTGGGTCCATGTAAATATTCTTTATTAGATAAGGGATCCACAAAATGAATGAAATTAGTTGAGCTAATGATTAGCACTATATATAACAATGTTTCTATCTTAATTCATCCTTATGATGGTGATTTTTGGTGGAGGTGGTTCTCATTGTAGCATGTCTACTGGAATGAAATATGAATGTGTTGGGATTAGCATAAGATTTGGGGGCAGTCTTTTTTATTGAACCTACATTCTACCCCTCTAGCCCTTAGAGGACTGTGGGGATGAGGATGATGGCTATGTTGCTTTAGGATATTTTTGGGGCATGGTTGGTTGTTTCTTGTGTACTTGGAGGATACCATGAAATTAGATGACTATTATTCAGGTCATCCAACTATCATATTGTTTCCCACTTTTAATGGAAAATGTTTGTAATTATTCATAATTTATTGGGTTTGAGGTTGAATCATACACCACTTGTGCTAGCGGTGGACCCAAATTGACTTACCTGGAATCCACTATCTTTTATAGGAGATCCATAAAGATGATGTATTCATAAATGATGTGTCAAAGTATCCGGTGATAGGAAAAATAATTTTTATGTTCAAAGAGACCCACTTCATCGGATTGTAGTGGATCTGGTATCCGAAAGAAGTTTCAATTCAAGATGGATATTAAAAATCCATGAACCTGGTCATCTATAAAGGAGTAGAATTTATTATTCGCTCCTCAAACTTTTTTCTATTAGCACCCCTTCACTAATCTTGTAGAGGTGGGGGTGTCTGTTGGAGTCCAGGGGGTCTCACAGGATTTGGTAGAGGCATCACAATTAGATCTGGGGCTGGGGGTGCCTTAAGTGTGATGGAAACTACTTCATCTTTGCTATCTATTTTTCCTGTGTCATGTGGGGCCACTCGGGACTTGATATTGGTCTGTTTCAAGGAGACTTCTATACATTGAACAATGTCAGTGAAATTTTTAAACCCACTTTTTTAATTAACATGGATATGCAGTGTTCGTAATTCATCTCGAAGATTGTCAATTCAAATATCGAGATTTTTATATTGGGGGAGTGGCCAGTTGAGGGAAAGAGTCAAGCCTTTATATATGGTAATGAAGTCTAAAACACTTTCATTCCCTCTCTAAATGTAGTTCCTGAGATCAATAACAACCATCTTAGGATACATCAAACTGAACTGGAAGAAAAACTATCTCCAGATTTCCTCCCAGCCAGTGATTGAGTTAGGTGGAAATCTAGTATACCATATGAAGGCATAGCCTCGTAGGGTTCAGAAGAACAATATGAGTTTTACTACTTCTTGATTCTCTGGATCACCCATCATGGGAAGAAATTAATATGTGTATTTAATTAGATATTGTTCTGGGTCTCCCTATCCATTGAACACTATGAATATTGGGTTTCCAAAGTTTTGCAGTGGAGGAACATTCCTCACCCAATTACGGTACGGTTTTCTCTATGGTTTTAGCAGAGTGTACCACCCCTCCATGGATTCTAGTCGAGTTGTTAGTTGATTGATGATATTTAGGATCCCTTGATGAATATCTTATTGTGCATGAGATTAGGTCTGTGTGGTATTATCCAATGTTGGGTGTGCTGGTGTTGCTGTAAATTGTGGTTGGTACCCAGCCATGGGTATCCTTTGTGGGTTTAACTGATTATTATATGGTTTCCTTCCTAGTTGGGGGAAGTCGTGATGTCATTATGGGGCCAGTTATATGTAGGTTGACATTCTTGGCACTAGGTTGGAAGGGACTACGAGCTCAAATTCAATTACTAGGATGTGTAACTATAGAAAGGGAACCTCTTATCAGAATATCTACTAACATTTATTTGGGGGAACACATCTGACAAGATAGATATCTCAACGCATATCGGCATTAACTAACCTTAGATCTTTCATTTCTTCCTCCTTATTGGTGAATATTTCCTTGAGATAGTGGGACACATTATCTGATGGTGGAGGAGGAGGGTCATAGATGAACGTGGATTTATTCTTCTCCCTATTGGGGTTTTATGAGTGAGGTAATGATGGGTTAATTTAGGGGATACCCAAATTTAGGACAACTCTCTAGTTTTGGGTACCCACACCATCAAGCTCGGTGTGGGATGCTTTTGAGAGGGATCCATATTCCCACATGTCCACTCCCTTTGTTTCCTTTCTTGTGAGATCAGTGGGGTTGATGTTTACCACATTCACTGATTCATACCAAATTGTGTGGGGGGGTGTGCCTAATGTTAAATGGTAGGAATAATTTCATCATCCATTGTTGGACATTTACCTTCCATTATCTGGTATTATTCAATTTTATTTGGAAATGATCAACTCAAAGGGATCACCAATCTTACATCATAAGGCTCCTTCGTCTCGTAGGGTGAGAACCACAAGACATGGTGGAACGAGAGACTTCTCTTCTCATCATTCTCTCCAGACAAGAGAATATAGACGTATGTTGTTTTGTAACATGAGGTAAAAATGCACCCATCCCAAAGGGATGGGTATTTTTCTAGTATTCCATTGATATGATATGGCCTAAATTGTTGGTCATACAAGAGAATATTTAATGAAAAAATCCCCTGGCCTATGGGCTGGGTTTGTTCTCGCATTGCGGTAGTAGTCTACACTATAGCCAATTTCTAAATATGAACAATCTTGTGTAGGTGTGATTTGAGTATGGAATTGGACATGAACGGGGCTATGTGATTTTGAAAAAATGACCACTTATTTTTGGTTGACATCCAATAGGTGGGAAGCCTTCTAAATATTTTTAGTTGCTTGGCATAGATGCTTTTCAATGGATTGATCTCTTCAATCCTGACACTTTTGGGACTTACTCTGGGCCAGTTTTTGTTGAGTATCCCATCTTTCCTAAGCAATGATTTCATTAGACTACTGCCTTTGTGTAATGATGTTGCAAGAATTCAATTCCATTTAGGTCTTCCAGATAGGACGTGGGGTGAAGTGTATAGATCCATGTTCTCCCCATCCCTGAATATGAACTCATATCAGGCTCTCTCTAATGAGGTGACACAACTTGTTAAGTCCAAGGAGGAAATCCAGTTCACGGTTTTTCTTTCGCCTTATTGACCATGGTTGTGGTGCATATTGGAGGGCTTCTCGGACATTTATATGGATAATCTCTCCTAACATGATGGCATAGTACACATACCCTTCATAGGGAAATAATTTTTCTATTAGTTGGTGGAGATTAATCCATATGTTGATGTGAAATTCATGCATACATTCCCTAGATAACTCCACTGGTATGTCAAAGTTAGATGTGGTCATATGCCAATACATCACATGTATATTATCCTTAGCAAATTGTCTTCTAATGGGAAACATATCCTGATTTTGTTCTTCTGGAGACTTCTCTACATGATATTCCCATCTTGACAGATTCTTAATAATTTTTTTCTATGAATATAGAGTTGTTAGAGCCTCATTGATATGTGAACTGTGCTAGGATGGCTCAAGAGATGAGTGTGGCCTTGTACCATCCCCTTGTTTAGAAAGGATATCACTATTCATATATAGTATGTATTTTATATCTAACTAGATATTTCTAAGTGCCTCAGCATAGGAGGGCATTCTCACATTTATTCAAGCAAGGGGAGGGCCTTCAAGCCAGCATGAATTTTGATTGTGGGGAGGGGGGACCTCTCAATGGGTTCTACAATGGAAAGGGCTATCATTGAAACTTGATGCATGACCACGAGGAGTTTCCCTATAGTGTATAACCTAAGGAGAACCTTCATGGGTGGCTACAACAATGGAAGGTCCTTTTTTCTACTTGATTTCACTGAGCTGAGGTCCTTCCTGATGACTGCTATGATGGTGAGGACTACATTCACATCCAGATACCTAGCTACATGGATACTTTCAGGAGTGTACATCATGTGGAGGGCCATTAGGATATACTATTATAAGGGTAGTACCTTATCATTTTTTTATGTTAATATGGGGAGGGACTTCATAGCCTCCACCTTTTCATGGAGGGCCTTCAAAATTATTATCATCTTGGCGAGGACTACCATCCTGACTCGACGTCCGACTACAGAGGGAACCATATCTGCAGCCTATACCATGGAGTGGACCACTCGGGCAGACGAAATCAATTTGAGTACCTTTATTCGGTCTGATATTCAGTTAAAATGGATTTATACCATGACATGCCTCAGGATATGTGCTCTCATGATAGGCCATTCCTGGCCATGGTGTAAGCCCTGGTGGGCGCTATGAGGAAGATCTTCTGAGCATCTATTAGCGACATTGAAATGAGGGCCTTTGAAAATACTACAGACACTTCCATAATTTTGTAATGGTATGAAAAGATAATAATCCATTATTGATATATGTTCGAGTGCATCAAGAACCCCAGCATATAGCAGAGTATGATCATGTAAGTGCTCTTCATTTTCTGGTTTCCCTTAGCACATTTTATTTTTGATCCCTCTCTTGCTGGTACCCGATGCCACCTACAATTGGTAATGTCCATCATATATGAGTACCTATCTTGTTGGGTCCTGTGATGCCGTCAGAATACACCAATGTACATCTTCTGTTTAGGAAGGGATATATGTCTTCAATGGATCTTCCACAACGTTGGACCAGTGTTCCCAGGTTAAAATTGGTATTTTTTCCCGATCCAGTTTTATGTGTATCACAGGATAGTTATGTCAACCCACCTTGACTAATGTATGGATGCATAACCACTGTAGAGTGTCTAAACCATTTTTTGAGTAAGTCATTCAGTTCAATGTATCTAGGTCATGAGTCTAGTTTCTCACCTTTCCCACCGATGCAATATTATCCTGGCATGTTTGGAAAATATTGTTGGTGATCAATATCTAATATTACATCATTTCAAAAATGTGATGAGATACATCTTTGGATGGAACAGTTATTAAGGTCCATTACAATGTTTGAGCAGGAGTTTTTTCCTAATCCGGTCCTCTATGGGTTGCCAGTAGATACTGGCAGTTCTCCTTTTTCTGGATAGAGGAATGAGTATGTCATCGTTTTTCTTCATCGGTTTCCACTGTATATGACTAGTGGGACTCATATTCAAGGGCGGTGATTTTAATCTTTTTTATTTCCATTGTATTTGTCTCATGGATATTGTATGTATCAGTAATAATTTGACTACATTCATATTTGGTTCTCGTCCAACTTTGATGAATAGCTAGATATGCATCAGTAGGTATTTGTGACTATGTGTAGCAAGTTGCTATTCAATTTGGATGACTGGGATGATACACATAACCAGGTATTTGTGCCTATGTGTAGTTGGTTTCCATACTATTTGGATGAAGGTCTTGATACACATCAATATGAATTTATTCTTTCTTGTAGCTAGTTACCGTTCTATTTGGATGATGGGATTGATACACGTAAATGGGTATTTGTGCCTAAATGTATCTAGTTTATATACTATTTAGATGACGAACATGAAACCCATTTTTATATATGTTTTCTTGCATGTATCTTGTTTCCATCTTATTTAGATGAGGGGCTTGATATGCGTCAGAAGGTATTTGAGCTTGCGTGTATCTGGATACCGTCCTATTTGGATGATGTGCTTGATATGCACTAGCAGGTATTTGTGCATGAATGTAGCTAGTTGTCATCCAATTTGGATGATGGGTCTGATACATGTCAGTATGTGTTTTTTCATGCATATAGATAGTGTCCATCCTTTTAGGATGATGGTATTGATACGCATCGTCAGGTATTTGTTCCTGCGTGTAGCTGGTAGTCATCCTATGTGTGTGAGGGATTGATTCGCATCAGTAGGTATTTGTGCCTGCATGTATCTGGTTGCTGCCTTATTTTGATGATGGGATTGATATGCCTCATCAGGTAGTTGTGATTGAGTTTAACTGGTTGTAGTCTTATTTGTATGACAAGCATGATATGAGTCAGCCAGTATTTGTGCCTGCGTGTAGGTAGTTGGCATCCTATTTTAATGAAGGACTTCGTATGAATCAGAAGATATATGCATCATCCTGTATTTTTTCAATCTTTCTACTTTGAGGGACCAGTGAGCACAAGCAGGAACACACACATGCTCTTATCATGCCACGATATTTCTATGGTGGGATTGAGTAGAGGGTGTAGAGTTGCACGTCTACCAGTGGAATTTCACATCATTTTTTGGTGAATTTTATCCTCCGGAGCCAGGGTGATAACAGGTTTTTATTAGATATTTTCCTCCCTTATCTGGAACTCTAGGGGTATGAGTCTTCCAGACATCAATAGGTTCCCTCAACCTAATGTCCTATTCAGCGTGAGGTGACTTGGTTGCTAGGTGTTGGTGCCGACACTCTCTAGCAGGGGCCCATGAGTAGGACTCTTGTGCAAGTGAGATGATTCTACTAGCATTGACATCATCATCATCCCTAAGAAATGGGAGGTAATTGTTGTCACATTCTGGTGAAAGGATCCCAAAATGGTTTCAGATTACCATAGGGGCCGCCTTGCTCTGGGGCACTGGCCACGAGAGAGTAGTCAACTGGCGAGCCTTCACTGACTAAAGGGCTTGTCTAATGACCACCACCTTGGGGAGTGTATCATTTCGGTGGTACTCTTTGATCAACATTGTGGATATCTATAGTTGAAGATGCTGGGTTGGCGAGGGTGTCCTACTCTTTATCATGGCCCCGGTGATAGCAAGATCATTGTGGCACGTGCTTGCATTGGTCGTCAGGATGTCAATTGGATCGAAGGTTTCTCTGCGGGAACCTGCAATATACATATATGAATATTAGAACCCAAAATCCTGCCAAAGTGTTAATCACTTGAACACATGAATATTTGATGACAAAGTTCCCCCCCCCCCATTTCATCTTATTTTAATGTGAATTCTCTTGAGTGGGGTAAGACCGCCACCTTGATTATATATTCAAATCGGGTACAACATTTTTCTTTCAACCCGAGGTTAATGCATTTGGGGTGATGACCAAATGGTATTATTAGAATCCTCATCTATCTATTATTTTAGATAGTTTCATGTTGAAATCATTGTTTTAGTCTGATCTGCATCATCATCCTTTAAAATGAGGATTATATTAAACACATGGGGACTGGGTAGTTTTATCCCTTCTATATTGTGATAGAGGTGTTACAGTCAAATGGTACCAGTGGGCGATTTCATGGGTTCATGTACTTATTCAATCGGTCCTCTTAGGATATATCTTTCTCGAATGGTTTGTACCGTGTTTTTTCGTGGAGCCAGAATCACCTAACGACCCTGGTATCCATGATTTATGGACCTAATTTCCAAAGGCAAGTGCTCATTGGATGATTATTTTCCCAAAGATACTTAAGGACTCTCTTGGTTGAGAGGATTGGAAGTTGGTTTCACCACACCATTGGGGGGGTATTTCATATTCCGGGACTGTCTTATAGATTTAAGTTGTGTTCATATTTCATCGAATCATTGGTTCATTCCCAAATACTATGCCCATGGGCTACCCTTGGTCTGCAAGATAGTCATAGGCATACACATATTTGATGCTATGGAGGTAATTCTAAAATAATCCATACAATAAGGCACTCTGGAGTTTATTATCTTCCAGGGGAGATGACTTGATGTTGGGATTAGACCCATAATATGGGTTTCCTACATATCCTTTGGAGAGTAATCAGAACCCATGTAGATCAGATGGGTGGGTTTTATGCATGAAATCATACCATTTTGGGGGATATTATTTGGTGGAGCATCTTGGAGGGACACCCTTTTGTGCTTGGGCCTTCAAGAAGGCATCCAACATATCCCAGATTGACCAGGAATCAGAGTTATAGTATTTTATAACTCTGTGGATTCTGTAATCTTCAAAAATCTCTAAGACCATGTGAGACATGCTTGGTTTGAGAAACTGGAATATGTGAGAGACACAACCAACCACACACCTCCTCTCCTGCAGATGGGATAGGGCAGGCCTATAGTGGAAGAGGTGGGAGAGACCATGGGTGGGGGCATGAATCGATGACCAATTTAATGTGGGATGACATTAAAGGTCATGCAGCTCAGCCTTCGGAATATTAGTGAATTACCTCAACGTGAGTGGCCCCGAACACGTTCTGGGAAAGGGGAGGAATGTCGACCTCATCACAAGGAGAAGAGAACATAACTCCTTAGAGTTATCACCATTACTCATTGAATGGAAAATAATGTTATCACCCTTAATCCCTAGAACAGGGAGTTTCATGTTAGCATCCCAAGGGTGGTCTCTAGATTACCATGGTAACGTAGAATTATAGACATCCCTAGAGCTCAGACCATTTTGGGGAGAGCCTTTGTGACTCCGCTTTGTAGTGGTATGTAGACTCAAAGGGGAACACTGATGTGCTAGATGATATGATCATATGGGTTCAGTGGATTTGTAGGGGGATTTGGCCAGATGTCGAGGGAAAGGTTCACGAAACAGCTATGGAGGACCGAAAGACAACGAAGGGGCGATATTAGAGCTGGAGGAAATAATACTTGAAGACACCCCATTATGCATAATTTTTTCTTTCGTGGGATCGAGGGATCTTTGCATACCATAGTTGTATGCGTGTAGAGGGGTCGTCTGCTAACCAAAGTAGTACTCGGGCATGGGATGAACCACCATGTACCATAGTGGTACATGGTCCTGAATACGGTCTGTTACTCCACATTGGGTTCCATCACTGTACTGATGCACAATGCGGTGTCTGGTAAAATCTGAGTTTTGATAGACTATGCAGAGCACCATATCGAAGGAGGGTCCTGGGGACTATCATTCGTGGGGAGTTCATCTACGAGAAATATATGGTTTTTAATTTCATTGATTAGGTTTGTGAGTCTCACATTATTATTAATTTCCTTAATTTTTTGGTCCACAACTGGTTATACCTATATAAATGTGGATTAAAATTCAGTCTTCACTGATGATTTGAGACTGTAGTCAGAATTTTCTCTGAACTCTTCTTTTCCAACCTCCAGGGTCCCCTTAGTGCTTTTTCCGCCCACCCTATCTCAATTATTTCTGTGATCCTTTTATAAATAAACAGATGAATCGTATCTAGGGGAATGAAACACCATTTTCAGAATCCCATGTTGTTATCTTGAGCCATGGATGACTCTGTCAATTGAAGATTATAGAGGCTCTGGTGTATGAGTCATGGTTCACCAAACTCTGTAGATTTTATTCGTTAAAAAACTGATGAGTATGTTGGAAAATATATGATTCGACTTCAAATTCTTGATTCCATCAGTGATGTAGTTCATGGTCAACTGGATTTGATGGCCATCACTCTGTGCGCTAGTGCCTCATGGGTCATTATGTGTACTTGTGCTTCGCGGTTCATGTGGTTTGTGAACCCCTCACGGTCATGGTACGTATATTATTTAAATTATTTTGAAAAATTTAATTCCTTCAAGTTTCTTCCGATGTCAATAGTTTAGTTTGAGTCTATTCTCTTTCTATGACTTGTATGAATGCTTTATTCCTTCTAGAAAGTGATAGTGGGAATATTTTCTTTCCTTGGTGAAAAATCTAGGACCCTACATTGTTATTATTGATCATATTACTTTGATCATGGCTTAATTAATTCCAGAATATATAACATTATTTATAAATCATATATATTCAGTATAAAAATATATTAATATGTAAAATATATGGAATGGAATAAACCGTTCAGTGAGATGGTAGGTCATACATACGCATGAACATTGTTTCCATTTTCTTATCATATTCAGTGGAACAAAGTAAATGAAATATATGTGTATATATTTACATTGTTATAGTAGAATTATTATGTAATATTTTGTATACATATTCATTATATATATATTTATAATCATTCTTGAATGGTTAATAGGGAGAATGAATCTAAATGCATTGGGGATATGGTAGGCTATAATTATGCACGTGCGACGATATCATTCCATTAATGGTTAATTGGTATATAATTGGATGGTATATTAACTATAAATAATCAATATAATTTCATATTTATTATTTACATCCTTAATATTCATTTTTATACACATTGAAATAAATTAATGAAGAAAAATAGTTTACACAATGACATGGAGACTGTAAGTTGTAGTTATGTACACATTGTGATTTTATATTTCTATAGGATGGGTCAAAAGAGGAAAGTGTTTGTCCCATATTCATAAAAAGAACTCATAATATATTATATAATATAGTTATTACATAATTATGGATACAACTTATAAAAAGGAAGTATTAGAAGAAAATATCTTTGAATGATTTGGTAAAACAATTACCTCTTTTTCGAGTGTTTCCTCTTTTATTTCCACAAAGGACACTTATGGTTGGATTTCTTCCCAAATAATGGACTCTAGGTTTAATTAAGGGTGATTTTAAACCCAAATTGGATGGTTTTAGATGATGTTATAGGAATTATAAGTGTGAATATAAGAGAAGGACAGGTTGCCTTTTTATAATTGAGGGGTGGTGCACTTTTGAAAACTCCAAAACAATTAATTTAATATAAATTAATTTTCTATCACAAATATCCTAAAAGTGATTTATTTATTGTATATAATAATAATTGGTCAAAATACTCTAAACCAATTAATTTTATAGATGTTTACATCAAAAAATAACATTATATATCGGATATAACACTTTGTTAAATAGTTAAACTCTTACAGTGTCTACTTATCTTATTGCACTATAGGGTCTATATAGTAACATTAAAATTCCAAATAACCACAATTGGATAATTTATGAAATATTTAACATTATAATTGTCAGATGGACTAAATATTTATTTTTATAAATTTTTATCATTTAGTTAAATATTATTACATTTTAAATCCCATTTTTGTCAATTTTGACAATATTTATTATTTTTCTTTTTATAAAATCATAACATAATGATTACATATAAATAAATACATTAACTCAGCTCTAACATGTCATAGTCATCCAAAAAATTCATTTATGGCTTCAAATTTTTTATATGATATTTTTTAAAATATTATTAATATTATTTATTTGATTCTTCCCTTAATAAATAAATTACAAAATCCTTATTGGGTAACTATTCAATTTAATTATTTATTATCTAAAAATATAAAATAAATTATAATAATATAAATAAGAATTTAATATTTTTGAAACTATTTATATTTGAACATATTAATTATATAACCACATATTTTAAATTATATAGTTTTTAAAATTTGAATATGAAATTTATAACTCTTCTTTAAATAAAATATAATAAATGTCCTAATGTTATATAAGTGAAATAAAAAAGAAAATATATCTTACCTAAGGTTTATTGTTGTCTAAACACACTTATCCATTGAAATTAGGACATTTTATACGGTAATTTTATTGTAATGTAATAATATATTTTACATTTAATTATCTGATTTACCCTCCACCATGATAAATAAATACAAATTTAATAAAGTTAATATTTCCAAAAAAAATTATGATGATTATATTAGATAAAGAAAATAATAAAACATAAAACCAATTATTTCTATTTTTTGAAATTCAATTCACCAAATTAGAAAAATTACATTCAATTCTAATCCCATAGATGTGGCAAGAAGGTGGGTGAAGGAGACGTTAAAAAGATAAATAAATTTTTATATATATTTCTACTATAAATATGTTTCCAATGAGCTAGATTAGATTTATATATTTTTTTATATATATTTTTTAAATTAATTTGATATCAAAGAAATTTTTAAATGGAAAATCTTGTTTTTAACAATAATGCTGTATTTTTAACTAATCATAAAAATTTTATAATTTTCAAAAAAATACAAAAAATTTACCCTAAGATAATTTTAATATTATGAATTATAAAATTAAGACTATTTAGAAATATAAAATTAATGGTGATCATAATTATGAAAATACTATTTATAACTGCTATATAAAAAAGGGCATGTTTGATATGTCATAGTGCACTTGAACTCTGTGTTGTGTGCCATGAAAGCTATTGAAGAAAATAAATTTATTTATGATGAGACATACTATAAAATCTTGCGGTGTAAATAATGTTTTTAAAACATCCTAATACACGAATCAATAATCATGGAACAATAAAAACTAACATCAGTATGTTTTATAACATAGTCAAGTGTTACAAGAATTAAAATTTAGATAATAACATATGTAAGGATAACCAGTTTGGATATTCATTTCATAATGGACCATGATGACAACCAAACCATTGAATAGTGGATTTGCGATAACCACCCACATCCCCATACCATAGTGGACTCAAGTTTACAACCCATAACCCATATTGGTATAATGATATATGAAACATTACCCAATGCAATTGAGGGATATTACGAATCAAAAAATGATAACATGATAAACCATAAAAATGTGTGACACATGAACCCCAAAACATACTTAATTAAACCATGTCCTTAATTACCATAAAAAAATGGATATCAAAAATATATATAAGTCACTCTCATAATCCATCTAAGGAATGGAGATGGATGGTATCAATAAGGAACATACAAAATGGTTCAAAAAAAGATATTTAATATATTTACAAATATTAAAAATAATTTTTATTAGTATTAAAAAAATATTTTGAAAATTATTATGAAATATCCTTGTCTATTTAATGAAATTCCATTAATAGAAAATACATTATAAAAAACCCAGGTTAATAATTACTTTTGGATAACAATGAAAACATAGACATGCGGATTTGTATTGAAAAATACTGAAGATGGTTGGAAATTTTGTTTACTCATAAGTAATTAAAATGAAATATTCAATTCACACTTTTCTAAATAATTTTAATATAATAAGGGTGAGCAATACATAAAAATGAGTAAAAAAAATCTTTGAATCATTGGTTATGAAAGTTGATGATAATAAAAATGTTCCATAACCAATATGGGATGTAGTTAAAATTACATAAATAAAACAAAATATAAACCATTCACATGAAGGAGATGATTTCAGATCTAAAATTATTAATAAATTTAGTTCAACTTTCAAGAATATTTTTGGTTGAATTATAAAAAAAGGAAGGTCTAATTCTATGAATAATTTTAAACACCATAAAAATATAAACGGGGAATACAATGGTTGTGGAATTATTTTTATAAAACATATATCATCCCTTAATTAAAGATCAAACATATAAATGTAAGATTGGTATATAGTATGAGGTTTCCAACCTTTGATACCAATTGTAAGATCGAAATAATGATGTAGATACTCAATATACAAGAGGGGGGTGAATTTTACACATTAAAAAATTCCTTAAACAACGAAAGATCTAAGTTTAACAAAGGTAAACTAAGAAAATTAACAACACTTCTAACACCAATGAATGATTTGGAAAAAGTATGAAATTACAAACTTCTAATTCTATGCACTTTCTTAAATCTGTAAAGTGATTCCGAAAATAGGTTCCGGAAATATGGATCCAGAAATTGAAACTTAACCAATGTTTAAAATTAGAGATTCTATCATAATGCGTATAGAATCTAAATTAAACAGAGTACAAGTGTAAGGAAATATAAGAAGATTATACTTTCCATACAATATGAAAAACAGTGGAAAAACAATTAGTAAAAATACTGGTTACAAGATATGAATCTTTTAACCCAAAGAGAAGGGTATCCAACAACATTGGATAAAGGTACATTGATTTATACATTCATGAATGTCTGTCTTACCCACACCACGGTAAGCCCTCGATATGAAGATTGAAATCTCTATCTTGCTATCCCTGCAAGCCCTCAACTTTAAGGTTGTTGGAACCTCTATCTTCCACGGCAAGGAAGCCCTCAAACTTCAAGGAAGTTGGAACCTCTGTATTCCTATCCACAGAAGCCCTCGAATGTAATCACCAACATTCGGAGTCGCATGAAGCACGTTTGCACAATGAAAAGTTTGAACAAGTCGTTCAAACATTCTGCATGAAGCATTGAGAGATAATAAGAGCCTCTCTCTCTATAAATCACTTCAACAGCATGTAAGAACAAGTTATCAATGTTGTTTAAGTTTTGTATTGAGCACATTCAAATGAGATCTTATTTATATAAAACATTCCAACGGTCGGCTCCCTCCTACAATGTTCATATTTTCCTTAAATTTCTGAGGGACCTGTACATGTGTCAATAAACCAACGGTTAGTAAGAAACATAATGGATGACATTTTTCTATTAAAAAATATGTGTAACTGAAAGAATGACATCGTTTTATAATGAAACGAGTGTAAGCATAAGCAAAACTATTGTTCATAATAAAAGCAAAAAAAAATTCAGAGTCTAACCAAAATGGAATTTGGAGTCTACAATAAAAAGGATATTCAGATTCTATTTTATATTAATTCGGAACCTGAATTCTGTAGAAATCCGGATATTGAAGTCGTATGGAAATTTGGAGTGTAGTTTCATTAGAGTTCAGTGTCTGAACTTACAGAGTTATGAGTCGAACTTGTAATATTTCCGAGTCGAACTCATAGTAGTTCAGAGTTGAACTAGTAAAAGTTCGGAGTCAAACTCATAAAAGTTTAGAGTCGAACTAGTAAAAGTTCAGAGTCGAACTCATAAAATTTCAGAGTCGAACTAGTAAAAGTTATTATCCAGAATTCGGAATGGAACTATATGAGAGTTCATATCCAAAATATGTAGTTGAACTATATGAGAGTTCGTATCCAGAATTCGGAGTCGAACTATATGAGTGTTCGTATTCAGAATTCAGAATATAAATTCATTAGAGTTTGTATCCGGAATTTAGAGTGGAACATCATTATAGTTCTTATCCAGAATTCAGAGTGGAACTTCATTATAGTTAATATCCATAATTCAGAGTGGTACTTCATTACAGTTCATATCCAGAATTCGGAGTGAAACTTTATTATAGTTCATATCCAGAATTCAGATCCAAAAACAGAATGCTTCATATCATAGCATTATATGATTCTGAGGTTTTGTGTATGATTCCAATTTTTATACTTAAGAAAAATATTTCTATGTATAATGAAATCTTGGTTAGGGTAACTTTTTTTTATGGAGGGGAATTTTTATTAGGGAAGTAAAATATAGATTTTCTTATGTATATGGTGTTTGTGATTTCCAAAACAAGAACGAATGGAGAAGTCATAAGGAAAACCATTTTGACTCAACAATCTACCCCTTTTTGGAAGGAACAAACATCTTTATGAAAAAGAATATAAGGACATTGAAAAATTTCATTAGACGTTGTAATTATAACTTATCTCCCATTGTTCATGGATGATAGTGAATACAACTAACTCCCCCTTAGTCATTGAAACTCTAAGGATTGTATTCTGAATTTTCGGAGTGGAGTTTTCATTATCATGGGAATGAAAAACTTCATAATGAGAAACTCCCCCTTACATTAATGATATCTTCACTTAGAAATTTTTCCTTGTCCATTTTAAATTTTTCCTTCTCCTCTTTAATGTAGTTCTTTTTCCGTCTCCCCCTTTGTGATTTTCAAAAATAACTTAAGGGAATGGAAAATAAATAGTGTACCTGAAATATTAGTATATAACAACACAAGATACAACCAGGAAAAAAATTTCATTAGAGTTGAGAATATTTTTACCAGGAAAAACAAATACAACAAAAGATCAGATTTTCCTACTTTTCCTCCTTTTCCTTCGGAAATAGCTTTTTCAACATGGTTGTCTAGTTTCATCAATTATTTTTTATCCTCCTCGGCTTGCCTCTCCAAAGCATTTATCCTTTCATCTTGAGCTTTCAAAGCTTTGTCCTGATCCTTCATGCCTTCTTCCGGAATCTTCACTAACTCATAATTCTTTACAGGTCATTTCTCAAGCTCAATCTAGAGATCTATATTCCTTATAAAATTTTTAGCAAGAGAGTTCGCCTTGTCATTCTATTCCTTCACTTGATGACTCTGAGAACTTTGCTCAATGATCAGATCATCTTGAAGATTCTTTATCTTGTTATCCTTGGGGTCAAAAGAATATTCTAATTCATTCTGAAAGAGATCAATCTCAGCCATGTATTCTTCAATTTTCTTAGACCACAATGTGATTTTTCTGCATGATTTCATGTGTACATCATAATTGATAAGAAAATTTGTATGGTCGACCTCAATCTTTATACACTTATCCATCACCATCGATAAGGATTCTGACTTTTGATTCAAGCTATGTTGCAGCATCTGACATCTGGAGTCAATAGTGGGAAATATCAGATTGGTGTCCACCATCTTTTTTAATGATTCAACAACAATGTCATGACCATGTACTGATGTCTCCAAATCAGTGACCTTTGTTGGGGATTTTTCTTCTTCAATATGTACCAACTTCCATTTAGAAGAACCACCAACTTGTTTATTTCTGATCATATCTTTTATTGGTGTATCTGTGAGCACTTGATTACCTTTATCTATTTTCAGAATGGGTTGTACAATCCGGAGATTCTTCCTCACTTTCTGATAGTTGAACAATCCGGTATTCATATATTGTATCCTTCTATGTTCCTTCTTCAAGATAATGCTTCTCATTGTATTCTTCCTCATCATACAGAACATTTTCTTCCTCTTCCTATTGCTTATCATCATCCTTCCTATTTTCATTCTCAAATTCTATTCCCAGACTGACTAATTTTGAGGATTCAACCTTTTCATGATACTCTTCTACTTGTTTAGTCATTTCATCTAGATCAACACTTCTTTCTTCGTCTACTTCTTCCTATACTACCACTTCTTATCTTTTAACAACATATTTTTATTTAAACTTTTCTGGAGTGATGTAGTTTTTTTCTATAGTCTTAGGTAATAGTTCGGTAAGGAATGTTTCCGGAACCCAAATCTGCACAGAAGCTATTTCAGTTGCCTTCAAATGAGATTGAACAACCTCCACTTCAGAAATTTTATTCTTCAGAATCTTCTCTATTGCTTGATTTTCTAACTCATCCATTGCCTTTTCTCTTAACGCCTTAGCCTCATAAGTGTCCAATCCGAACTATGGATCCCCTTCTTTTCTCTTCTCTTTATCATCCCTCCACTTAGCAGCCACTTCATCTATGTAGGCTTTTTGATTCATTGTCTTGGGTGGTGCATATTGAGTTTCCATAGATTTGGGGGTCTTGTCTTCAGCAACCACTTCTTTAATATTCTAATTCTTAATAATTTTCTTCACTGTTTCAGCCTTCTAAACATTTTCCAGAATGGTCTCTGCCGTTTCTTCTGGTAAATGGTAGAATTCTCTGGATTCATAAAAAAAACCCATCTTTATTCTCTTTAATGTATCATCACTAACCATCATTACCTTGGAATTTTCATTGTCTGAAAGAGAACGCAACTATGAATGAATCAATACACCTAATGAAACTTTAGAAATCAAAGCCAGATACATTATGATATGAGCTTTCAGATTACCTTCTTTGATATTCTTAACTGTAATCAAAACATGCCTCATCAGATTTATCTTCCTTAGATTTACCAAGAAATATAGAATGTAATTGTCACTCTTCTTTATATTATCCTTATCACCTTTTCTTTATACCATAAAACCTTGTACCCACAGCTATAGAATCTGATTATTCGGAGAGAGATGAGAAATTTTAGCAATCTTGGCATCTTTATGTCCAAGACATTTTAATTACTTCACTTTGTTGAAATTTCCAAGCTCATCTAGAATCTTATGTGAACAAAACTCAGTTTCACATTCATACAACAACCCAACCAAACTTGTAGCCTTGCTGTTGGATAATTTTTAAGTCTTCCCATAATACTTGAAAGAAAAGAAATCTCTTCCACCTTCCTCTAGGAAGGAAACAGACTCAAAGAACTCAATAAGCAACTCTATATAAACTCGATCCTATTTCTATAGCTTTTATAGGAAAACATCCACCCATCAATTCAATTTGATATTCTTAGTTATAAGAGAATTATATTTGTAGAAACTTGGATGCACTAACCTATCCCTGTAAACTAATAATTTTGAAATTAGTCTTGAGGTAGACATATCTTGAGATGTAGCTTCAACAAACATTCATAATAGAGAGTTCTGGAGGATTCATAACGGGCTTTGGAAAAGATTAAAATGGTCCTTAAGAAAAGATCCATGACTTTGAGATGCGAAATATTTGAAAAACCAGTGTGGGACGACCCTCAGGGGTCCACATTATATAGTCTTTGAGGCAATGGTTCAGTTTCCGTTGTTGATCGAACGGTTGAGATACATTGAGATTTGATCTGAAAGTTGAGAACAAACCGCAAGGAAAACTTAACTCTGGTCTTTTGAGATTTTTAAGAAAAACATTCAGATTTAAGAAAACTAGAAAACATAAAATTTTAAATTACATAAGAAAACCCCCAGCAAGTAAAATATGATTACAAAGACTTATGTAAGGAAATCATACATGTTGAACCCTCTGGGAGAATTAGTTGAACTCATATTTGGATAAACCCAATTATGCTCAATTATGTTTTGATAATATCTATATTGATTATTGGATAATAACTTATTTCTGTATTTTTGTACACCATGAACATATTCATATATTATAATATTTACATTATCTTCAGAGAATTTGGTTACTGGATGGATATATATTCTAACTTAACCCATTCTGAAAATAGAATTCTTAAACAGATCAAGCCCACTAATACATCAGGTCACTGATACATCAGGTCACCGATACATCAAGTCTACCGATACATGAAGGTCATCGTTACAGAACAAGTATACCGATATGTGAAGGTTACCGTTACAAAACAAGTCTACCGATACTTGAAGGTCGCCGATACATCAAGTCTACCGATACGTGATGGTCACCTATACATCTAGTCCACCAGTACAACAAGTCTACCATTATGTAAGTCTATCGTTATAGAAAAGTTACCTAAGGAATTCTATCGATACACCAAGGAAGCTACCAGTACATAAAGGAAACCGTAACACGAAAGTTCACCAGTACATTAAGTCTACCGACAGACATGAAGTCTACCGATACAAAAACCTACCATTACACAAGGCTACCGATATCCAAAGCTACCGTTCTAGAGAATCCAACGCTGCCTTAATTTCTTTATCTTTATTTAATCTAACCAACTATCATATTAGGTATATTTTAATGCTCTATCATTTATTTAATGAAGGTTGTTGGTTTTCAGGGAACCTTACATCATACCTGCAAAAAAGAAATCATTTCTTTTGCCGATGCTCGTGCCATAAATATGATAAGTCCCTGTTGCTGCAAAAAGAGGAGGATATATTATATACAAAGAGAACATATGAGATACATCCATTAAGAATACACGAAGAAGAACAAGTGACAACACACAGAATACAATATACAAGAAGAGCTCATACACACTCACGCTTACCCAAGAAGAGCAGTGTACATTCATGAGGATTTTGAAGAGCTTCATCGACTAAATTTTCACTATCTCTGAACCTAGATGTCAAGCAAACACCACTCTATTTTTCAGAAAAATACCAGAAGAGGACTCAGAACCAATTCCGATCAAATTAGAAGGAGTCTAGAGATACACTACAATCACTAGAGCCATTCTAAACTCTATATCTTACTTAGTGATTTATTATTTACATTACGAGCATTGTATATCATCAGTTTTAAGTTACACACACACTGTCTCCTGAACCATAACTGGAGGATCTATAAAACCTCATTCAAACTCCTTACATCTTCTTTATACCACTATGCAGAGTGGTAGAGGTCAAGTGTGACCTGGACACCTATATTTTCTGTTGTTTTTGTCTCCCACATAGAGCCTTCGTAGAGGTCTCTGACCTGGACACTTGCAAACTGTTGTGAACCCCGATCCAGGGTGTCGATCAAATTTATATAAATTTGAGAGGATTAAGTCTCATCTTTAGACTAAACCTCTTGGTTATCTCTAATGTCCTTTATTTAGTTTTATCTAAAATATTTTATTCTACTTCTAAGTGCTTTAAAGTATAATCTATATTTCAAAGTTACTCTGATAATTGAATTATAAAGTGTTTGCATTACTTTCAAATCATTAGGTTAGTTTCATAAGCTAATCTGATCCTCTGATTAGATTAACTGGGAATTAATCAATCCCTATAGAATGTAACTGAATGTTTTCTTTAGTTCAAAATCACTACAATTCAATTAGTATTTTAAACTGGGGAATTTTAGTAAAGGATTTTAAACAGAAATTTTAATTGGAACTCAATTCACCCCCCCCCCTCTAGAGTGTCCACCCTGACCAACATTTGGTATCGGAGGGGTTTAAAATATTTTCTAATGTACTCTGTTTTTCAACTGTGATTTTGGTTGTATTTTAAATTTCTTAAAATTTCTGTTATTTCTAAATTTTTATCTTTTTAAAAGTTTTTGTTTTAACCTAGTTATCATGGATAATAGAATTGAAGGCGTTTCAACTAATAGAACACCATTTTTCAATGGAAATAACTATGCTTAGTGGAATATTAAGATGAAAATTCATTTAGAAAGCATGGGCTTTGATATTTGGACTGCCATAAAATCAGAATATAATATTCCTACTACTGTTAGATCTAGTTGGAATGAAGCTACTAGGATAGCTCACGTTAATAATTTCCAGGCTATGAATGCTCTTTATTATGCCTTGGGTGATGAGGAATTTAATAGAATATCTTCTTGTAAGACTACATACGAAATTTGGGATACTTTAGGTGTTTCTCATGAAGGAACAACTAATGTTAAAGAAATTAGGTTGAATACCTATACTATTAAATATGATAATTTTACGATGAAGGCTGATAAACCCATTTTTGATATGTATCTCAGGTTTAATGAAATTTTCAATACAATGATATCACTGGGAAAGGATGTTCCACCAAAGGAGCAGATCATGAGAATGTTGAGATGCCAACCTGAATGATGGAGGGGGACTTCTATTTCAATTAGAAAATCTTGTGATATTGGTAAATTACCAGTCAAGGAACATATTGGTAAGTTGATGATGTATGAAGAAGAACATAAGGTAAACAAAGAAGAATAAGATGAACCAAAAAAGGAAGTTAGTTTCCTTCAAGACATATACATCAAAGAATAAGGATAAGGAGATACTTCAAGCTGTAATTGATAGCTTAAGCTGTGAAGAAAGTGAATGTATATCAGACAGTGATGCAAAAATGGCTCACATATCATGAAGATTTAAGAAGTTTTATAGGAAGAAGAAGTTTTCCAGAAAATCAAATTACAAAGGTAAGTATGACAATAAGGGTCACTGGAAAAAGACTAGAAAAAATCTGACAAATCTGATGAAGTTGTCTGCTATGAATGCAAAAGAAAAGGACATATAATAGCAGACTGTCCAAAGCTAAAATACAAGAAGACGTATGAGGTTAAGGACAATAAGTATATGAAAGCCATGAAGGCTACTTGGAGTTATTCTGAGGATAACTCGAGTGAATCTGAAGATTCTGAGAGTGAAAACAGAAATAAGGCAAACATGTGTATTATGAAAAACACTTCTGAGGTAACATGTGTAACTCCTGCTTTAAATTCATATTACTCTGAAGATGATTCCTATTCTGAAAATATGTCAAAATATGAACTTTTTTAATACTGTGATATGTTGGATGAAATCTGTAATGAGCTGAGAGACAAGTACAAGGGTTTAAATAAATAGTATGCTTTAACTGTTAAACATAAATTTGATCTTGACATAGAAATGGAAAAGAATGCTCAGTTACTTAAAGATAACACTGAACTGAAATTGTCAAATGAGAAACTTAGGAAGGATTTAGAATAGTTCACAACTGGAAAAGATAATCTCACTCAAATTCTAGGTAATCATATTGCACATAGATATACTACTGGTTTAGGATACCAACCTGAACAATGAAAAATTACCAAAACTAGATTTATTTCTAAATCTGGACTGAATGCAGATAGTTATAGTTCTGAAATTTCATATACTTAAACTAGTTATATTCATAGTTACGGATCTAAAAAGGTTTATCATTCAAAATATGTTGATTCTACAAATTTTATGAGACCTATAAGACAAATTTGGGTACCTAAAGTTTTATTAACTAACCTGTCTGGACCCAAGAAAATATGGGTACCAAAATCATTTCCTATCTGAATCTATTTTGTAGGGAACCTGCTTAAAGAGATACTATTGAAAGACTTGGTACTTGGATAGTGAATGCTCAAGACATATGTCAGGAGACTTCTCATGCTTTAAAAGCTTAGTCAGAGTTGATGGAGGTTTTGTCACCTTTGGTGATAATTCTAAAGGGAAAATCATCGGCATAGGCCAGATTAGTAACATTGACTCAGTATTAATTTCTAAAGTTATATTTTTTGATGGACTTAAGTATATCTTACTAAGAATTTCTCAGTTATGTGATGATGGTTTTAATGTCAAATTTGAAAATGATTCTTGCAATTTTTTTAATTCTAAAAATGCTTTAGTATTTTCTTCTTTGCGAAATGAAAATGTCTATGCTATTGATTTAAATTCATTAGCTATGAAAAATATTACATTCTTAAATGATTTTCATAAAGTGTCTTGGCTTTGGCATAGAAGATTTGGACACTTCAATGTACATTCACCTAGAAAACATACAAAGAAAAACTTTGTTACAGAACTACCAAAACATGAATTCCCAGTAGATAAAGTTTGTAATCCTTGTCAAAAGGGAAATCAACATAATGTTTCCTTCAAATAAATGAAAGAAGTGTCAACATCTCAACCTCTTGAGTTGGTTCACATGGATTTGTTTGGACCTTCAAGAGTTTCTAGTTTAAATGGGAAGCACTATGTCTATATTCTAGTAGATGACTATTCTAGGTATACTTGGGTATATTTTCTAGCTCACAAAAGTGAGTTTTGTTCTTACTTTGTTAAATATTCCATGTCTGTAGAGAATGTTTCTGGACTTAAGATTAAAACCTTGAGAAGTGATCATGGTCGTGAGTTTGAGAATCATGATTTTGAATCCAACTACTCACACAATGGATATAGTCAAAATTTCTCTGCCCCTAGGAAACCTCAGTAAAATGGTGTAGTAGAAAGGAGGAATAGAACCCTTCAATAAATATCCAGAACCATGCTCAATGAGTATGACCTACCTGTTTATTTTTGGGCTGAAGCAGTAAATACAGCTTTTTATATCATCAATAGAGTCTTGATTAGACCTATTATTAAGAAGACACCATATGAGTTGTGGAACCATAAGAAACCTAAGGTTAACTACATCAGAGTTTTTGGATAAAAAGTATTTATTCATAATTCCAAATATATTCTTGACAAGTTTTTATCCAAGAGTGATGAAGGAATTTTCCTAGGTTACTTTATTTCTAGTAAATCCTATAGAGTTTTCAATAAGAGAACCACATGTATGGAGGAATCTGTTCACATAAAATTTGATGAAACTGACCCACATGAACCTAAGAACTCTCTTGAAAATCTTGAAGATGATCTCTCTGTTTTGAAACTTAATGATAAATACATTAGACCTATAGGTAAAACATCCTATTTTGGAAATTTTCCAGAACCTGCTTCTGTTGATTCCCAACCTATTGATGAACCTGAAATCTCTAGCCCTACCTTTTTGAGACCAACTAGGATTCTAAATAACCATCCTTCAGATGCTATTGTAGGTAATCTAGATAGAGGAACACAGAGTAGAGCTTCTCTATGAAATCAGGTTAAACATCAAGCCTTTATTTCATAGGTAGAACATATAAATATCAATGATGAGATCAATGATGAATTTTGGGTAATAGCTATGCATGAAGAACTAAATCAATTTGATAGAAATAATGTCTGGGAATTAGTAGAAAGACATAAAGACACTTTGACCATAGGCACAAAATGGGTGTTTAGAAACAAAGTTGATGAATTTGGAAACATCATTAGAAACAAAGCTAGACTAGTTGCACAAGGTTACAATCAAGAATAAGGGATTGACTATGGGGAAACCTTTGCACCTGCAGCTAGATTAGATGCAATTAGGATCTTACTTGCCTTTGCATCACATCTAAATTTTAAGTTATATCAAATGGATGTGAAAAGTTCATTTTTAAATGGATTTATTTTCGAATATGTTTTTGTAGAATAACCACCTGGTTTTCAAACCCTCTCTTTCAATATCATGTTTTTAAACATTCTAAAGCTTTATATGGTTTAAAACAAGCTCCAAGAGCTTGGTATGAAAGACTTACATATTTTGTTATTTCACAAGGATTTACAAATGGAATTGATGGTCCCACTCTTTTTATAAAAATAAATACAAAAGATATTTTAATAGTACATATCTATGTTGTTGATTTTATCTTTGGATCTTCTAAAAATTCTCTATGTACTGATTTTTCAAAGATAATGCAAAATTTGTTTGAAATGAGCTTAATGGGAGAGCTTAAGTACTTTCTTGGATTTCAGATCATTCAAACTAAAGATGGTATTTTTTTGAATTAGAGTAAATATAATAAGGATTTATTAAAACGTTTTGGTTTGGATAGTATTAAGGGAAGTGATACACATATGAGTACCAAATGTAAATTGGATATTGATGAAACTGGGAAACCAGTGGTTCACCTAATTACTGAGGTATGATTGGGAGTTTACTTTATCTTACTGCTAGTTGACCTGATATTATGTTTTGTGTATGTATGTGTGCTAGATTTCAAGCTAACCCGAAAGAGTCACACTTACTTTTTGTTAAAAGGATTTTCAAATATCTTAAATATATTGGTAATTTGGGACTATTTTTCCCAAAAGGACAATCATTTGATTTAATATGTTATTCAGATTACGACTTTGCTGAATACATGATAGATAGAAAGATCACATCTGGAACATGTCATTTACATGGAAAGTCCCTAATATCATGGTGTAGTATGAAACATAATTCAGTTGAATTATCTACTGCTGAAGCAGAGTATATATCTGTTGGTAGATGTTGTGCATAGATTCTGTGGATGAAACACACTTTATTGGACAATGGATTTGATTTTAAACATGTTTCAATTAACTATGATAACACTAGTGCGATCAACATCTCTAAGAACCCTGTGTCACACTCTAGAACCAAACACATTGATGTTAGACACCACTTTCTAAGAGATCATTATCAAAGAGGTGATATAACTCTTGAATTTATGGGAAATGAACTTCAATTAGCTGATATATTAACTAAGCCTTTATGTTCAAAAAGATTCTGTTTCATCAGACACGAATTAGGAATGATAACGTACTCTTAAACTATTAGAAGAACGTCACCGTTAGATAAACCTCACCGTTAGATAAAACCTCACCATTAAATAGAACCTCATCGTTAGATAAAACCTCACTGTTAGATAGAACCTCACCGTTAGTTAAAACCTCACCATTATATAGAACCTCACTTTTAGATAGAACCTCACCGTTAGATAAAACCTCACTGTTAGATAAAACCTCACCATTATATAGAACCTAACCGTTAGATAAAACCTCACCATTAGATAAAACCTCACCGCTAGATAGAACCTCACCGTTAGATAAAACCTCATCGTTAGATGAACCTCACCATTAGATAAAACCTCAATGTTAGATAAACCTTATAGTTAGGATAGACCTCACCGTCTGAGGAAACCTCACTGGTACATCTCTCGCACTGTTTTAAATATTCGTATTAAGTCTAAGACTCCGAATATTTATTTAATATAAGATTTATTTTATATTTGAAATCTAAATGATACTAAACCCAACTCTAGACTTCACTCAATCTCTGCGAACCCGTCTGTTCGAATCCATCCTACCCAAACCTCTCAAGCTCGCAAAACCCTAAGCCTCCTAATCTGAAATGGCCCATGTCAAACGAACCTCAGTGGATGAAGGGTGTGATGAGCCACAAGATGAGAAGCATAAAGTATCCAATGCTAGTGCTAGTGGAAGCAGTAGAAGTTTTGTTCAAAGGAATCCTGTGAATCCGCATTTATCGTAGCGATAAATTGTAGTGGAAAAGGAATTATGTCTGGAATGGCTGCTGGAAAGCAAGTCCTTAATTCTAAAGGTTTTACAAGAACAAGGTTGGCTCGAATGCTTCATGGAAAACAATGGATTTTATTATCTAGCACTGGTAAAAGTGTTCTATGAGTTTGTCTACTTTGAATCTTTAGAAGAGGAGAATAGGATGATTTCTTTTGTGAATGGTCAAATGTTTTCATTCTCATTTGTTGAATGGGCTGAGAACCTTCGAGTTCCTCATAGTGGTGATTAAGGATTTTATTCATAATCCATACCTACTACTAGTGACTTTTTCAATTATGAGGATGCCTTGTTATAATTGACAGTAAATGGAACACCTAGAAAGGTCTTTGCTGTAGAGATGGAAGGAGAGGATAAATTACTTTTCAAGTTCATTCAGCATGTGATTAGTCCAAGGAGAGGAGATTTTTCTACCGTCAGATTTAAGGATATTTATTTATTGTATCTGTTAAATCATGGAGTGAAGGTGAATTTACGCAGACTGCTAAGGATTCACATCGAGGATATGTATAGACCAAAGTCTAAGTCCAATTCAATTTTCTTTTCTAGGTTTATTTCTATTATGTTTAAAGAAAAGTAGGTAGCTGGACCTCAAGATGAAATTTTTGTGGTTAAGGATAATTTTATCATCACCAGGACTATTTGTAAGTTTATGAATGTCAGCTGGAACCCTTGGAAGAAATCATGGGTTAAATATTATGGAAAAATCTATGACAAGTACACTCCTTTTGATCATCCTTCTAGACCAAAGGATGTGAGGGATCCTGGTCTTGGACCAGATGAGCCAGAACCGGTCTACAGTGATGTTAAAGCTGAAGCTGAGGAGGAAGAGACTTCAGTTGAAGAAAGAAGAGTCCCTGATTTACCTCCTAGTTCTGTGCCTCAAAACATTTCCTATGGAGTAGCTAGCCCTCCAAAATATCTTCCAAGGAGAGAAACTATTCTGAAGGACAATGACACTGAGACTATAGAAGGAGAAGAAGAAGATGCATATCAGATTATTTTCAAAGACACCTCTAAAGAGGATGAGGCAACCGAGTCAGATCAGTCTGTTAATGGAGAAAAGAAGGCTGTTGGTGAAGTAGATGATGAGGACAATGAAGAAGAAGAGCTCGGTTTGAGCCCTCTAATAGATAGTACAATCTAGATAGTACCTGATCAGGAAGCAGCAGTGGCATCTACTGCCATTACTGAGGGAGTCATTGATGACTTAGAAAAGGATATGACTCACCCCACCATTGAACTATCAGAGAAAATGGCTATTGAATCTGCTGAAATTGCAGAGGAGGTTGTAGAGTTACTTCAAGCATAACCATTGGAGAAAATTCCTCAGGAGAATGTTCTATGTGAGGGGGAGCATCTTGGTTCAGTATCAGTACTATATGACATTGAAGGTTGGACATCAGATCTAGGATATATGTTACTTGGACTTAATTGTGAAGATTATTATGTGGAAGACCAGCCCCAAAGGGAGTCAGTTATCCTACCTGTTGTGGCTGAAAATTTGGCAACAAAGGAGGACCTTGATTCCTTAAAGGCTGAGATGAAAGAAGCACTGAGAGAATCAGTGGTAGATTTGAATGGAAGCATGGTTAATGAAATGAGTAGTGTGGAGAAATCCCTGGATCTATCTTTGGATGTGCTGTGTCTAGCCCAACAAAGGAAATGATGGATGAAGTTAAAGTATGCCATACTCAAATTGAGAGTTGGACTGGAGCTGTGGTTAATCTAAGACAATCAATTGCTTCATTGACTTCCATGAACAGCTCTCAAACCCGAGTGAATACTGATATCAGATATATAAAAGAAGTATTCAAGCAGTTTGTAGAAGTTTTTGAGGCTTTTAAGAAATCATTCAAATAAAATTTGAACAGTCGAGATGAACTTGTTCAGAAGGTGGTTAGTAATCTGACACAATCTTTCAAGGAGACAATAGCTTTCTCAGTAAAACCGCTTCACTCATCCAGATCCTATGTGAACCTTGACCAGATCAGAACTATTATCCAGGAAGAGTTGGCTAAGGCCAGTACTAGTGGTGCCTCGGATACTCAGATCCTTGATACCACTAGGGAAGTTAGTAGTTTTGTTCGTGATCACCTACGGGCAGCTACTGCTTCTCAAGAGGCAATTAAGAATAAGGTGGATTCTTACTTTGAGAAAGTCTATACCAATCATCAAATGACCAACCATTTCAAGATTTTCATGGATAATTTGAAGTTGCCTCTGGTAACTCAATATTTCGGAGAACATGTTTGTAAGCTCCGGGAGCTTACTCCTACCTTGGATAAATTCATTGAAAATCAAGATGATTTTGTGTTAGCAATGGAGAGAGGAGGTAGTATTATTTTTGATTTCAGGAACCTGTTGCTACCCTTCATACATGTGGATGCCAGACCTATGATTTTACCTCCTGATCTTCCTGCCACTGCCTCTGGGAGTACACCTCAGTTGACTCCTGTTCGGGCTATTCGGAGCTTGACACCAATGATCCCATAGAAGAGCACATATTTCAGATCTGGTACAGTTTCAGTGGCTGACCCTCCTGTTGTTCTTTCAGCTATTCCCAAACCATCTACTCAATCTGAACTTGCACCCACTTCTTACCCTAACGGAAAGACGCATGTTCGAGAGGATGATTGAGTGATCCTAGATGTTTTTGATAGGATTTTGTTGTATTTTTTTAATCCTAACTTTATCAGTATACCTCCTTGTACATTACTAGAAATTTACTCTTACATTCTCCACTTTACTGGGATTGTGTTTCCCTGCAATATTTTCTATTTTTGTCTCTACATTTATGTGATTCTACCCTTCATTTTGTAAATCAAAAAGTGGGAGAAAATTAATCAAATGAGAACTCTAAGTGCAATTGAAAGAGTGCACTTGAAAGGGGGTGAAAAAATGAGAATTTTGTTTTAAAGTTTTTTTTGTAGGGAATTTTTCTTCTAACACTATTCTAATACTTTGGCATAAGTTGTGATAAGTTGTGATTATCAAAATGTGGGAGATTGTTGAACCCTCTGGGAGAATTAGTTGAACTCATATTTTGATAATCCAAATTATGATCAAATATGGTTTGATATCCCTATATTGATTATTGGTTAATTAATTATTTCAGTATTTCTTTACACCATGCACATATTCATATATTATAATATTTACATTATCTTTAGAGAATTCGGTTATTGGATGGATATATATTCAATCTTAACCCATTCTGCAAATAGAATGATTAAACAGATCAAGTCCACCGATACATCAGGTCAACGATACATCTAGTCACCGATACATCAAGTCTACCGATACCTGAAAGTCACCATTACAGAACAAGTCTACCGATACGTGAAGGTTACTGTTACAGAACATGTCTACTGATACGTGAAGGTCACCGATACATCAAGTCTACCGATACGTGAAGGTCACCGATACATCAATTCCATCGATACAACAAGTCTACCATTATTTAAGACTACTGTTATAGACAAGTTATCGAAGGAAGTCTACCGATACACCAAGGAAGCTACCTGTATATAAAGGCTACCATTATGGAAAAGGTCACTAGTACATTAAGTCTACTAACAGACATTGAGTCTACCGATACAAAGACCTATTGTTAAAAAAGGCTATAGATATCCAAATCTATCATTCCATAGAATCCGACGCTACCTTAATTTCTTTATCTTTATTTAATGTAACCAACGGTCATATTAGGTATATTTTAATGCTCTGTCAATTATTTAATGAAGGTTGTTGGACGCCAGGCAACCAAACCACGTACCTACAAAAAAGAAATCATTTCTTTTGCCAAAGCTCATGCCATAAATGTGAGAAGTCCATGTTGCTAAAAAAAGGGGAGGATATATGATATACAAAGAGAACTTATGAGATGCATCCAAGAAGAATACACAAATAAGAACACGAGGCAACACACAGAATACAATATACAAGAAGATATCACACACACTCATGCTTTCTCAAGAAGTGAAGTGTACATTAAAAAGGATTTTGAAGAGCTTCATCGACTACATTTTCACTATCTCTGAACCTGGATGTCAAGCAGACGACACTCTATTTTTTATACAAAAACCATAAGAGGACTCAAAAAACAATCCGGTCAAATTCAAAGGATTCCAGAGCTACACTACAATCACTAGAGCCATTCTAAACTATATATCATTTCGGTGATTTATTATTTACAATACCACCAGTGTGTATCATCAGTTTTAAGTTATACACACATTGTCTCCTGAACCTTACCTGGAAGATTTGTAAATCCTCATTCAAACTCCTTACATCTTCTTTATCCCTCTATGGATAGTGGTAGAGGTCGAGTGTGACCTGCACAATTGTATTTTCTATTGTTTTTGTCTCCCACATAGAACTGTGGTAGAGGTCTCTGACCTGGACAGTTGAAAACTATTGTGAATCCCAATCCAGGGTGTGGATCAAATTTATATAAATTTGAGAGTATTAAGTCTCTGCATGAGGCTGAACCTCTTGGTTATCTCTGTTGTGCTTTATTTACTTTTATCTAAAATCTTTTATTCCGCTTCTAAGTGCTTTAAAGCCTAAACTCTTTTTCAATGTTACTCTAATAATTGAATTAGCAAGTGTTTGCATTACTTGGAAATCATTAGGTTAGTTTCAAAAGCTAATCTGGTCCACTGATTAGATTAACTAGGAATTAATCAATCCCTTGAGAACCTAACTGAACATTTGCATTAGTTCAAATTCACTACAATTAAATTAGTATTTTATATTGGGGAATTTTAGTAAAGGATATAAAATAGAAAATTTAATTGGAACTCAATTCACACCCCCCCCCCCCTCTTGAGTGTCTACTTCGACCAACAATGCATTCAGGATTGGCTAGAAAGATTGTTCGTAATTGGTAATATTCATATTGAGGAAAATTTAACTAAGGGAATATCACTACAAAAAACATCATTATGAAAATTTGGAGTATGAAAATTGCAGTTCCAAAAATTTTAGTTCCAAAAATTTCTATTCTGCAACTTTCAATTCTTGAAATTTTCATTACGAAAATTTCAGTTCATGAAATTTTCTTTAAGAAAATTTCAGTTCCAGAAATTTTCTATATGAAAATTTTAGTTCCAAAAATTTTCTATATGAAAATTTTAGTTCCAAAAATTTTGAATGGCTCATAACAAAAATAATTGAAAAACTCATTACGAAAATTTTGATTACAAAAGCCTTACAAAAATGACTACGAATATTTTGGTTAAAAAAGTTTTTTTTTGAAAAAATAATGACTACGAATATTTTGAGTATGCTATCACGAAAAAGTATTCCCCCTATGAAAAAAAGTTTATTAATGTAAAGAGAATTGTCCAAAAAGAAGTTAATGAAGAATGATTACCTTACGATTATCATTCCTAACTTCTGTTTAATGTATTCAAATGTATTGGAGGGTAAAGATTTTGAGAAAATGTCCGTAAGTTGATCTTGCATTCTGATAAATAGAAGATTTATATATCAATTTAGTGTGTGATCCCTAAAAAAGGGATGTCTGATATCTTCGTGTTTTGCATGAGAGTGATGTGTATGGTTTCTACTATGGGCAATGGCACTTCTGTTATCACAAAAAAATTTAGTCTTAGTAAAACTCAAGCCATAATCTGTGAGTGTGTTTTTCATCCATGACACTTGAGCACAACAACTTCCAGCTGCTACATATTCAACTTTAGTAGTGGAGAGTGATACAGAATGTTGCTTCTTATAGGATCAACAAACTAATGAATCTCCTAAGAAATGAAAAGTTCTTGATGTAATTTTTCTATCCATTCTACATCCACAAAAATTATCATCTGAAAAGCTTTAAAAAAATAATTTCCAGATGTATAAAATAGTGCTAAATCGATGGTTCCCATTAAATAGTGAAAAATTATTTTCACTGACATTAAGTGAGATTCCATAGGATTGGATTGATATCTGGCACATAAGCATGCAGAAAACATTAATTCTGGTCGACTATATGTCAAGTAAAGTAGAATTCCTATCATTCCTCTAAATGTTGTTTGATATACTAGTTTCCCAGCTACATCAAGATCAAGTGTGTTTGAGGAACCAATAGGAGAACTTATACTCTTAGTTTTTTCATATCAATACTTTTTAAGAATATCTTTAATATCATTATGTTGGGATATGTAGATTCCTTCTGGTTTTAGAGAAATTTGAAAACCAAGGAAAAGTGTTAACTCACCCATCATACACATTTCAAACTCATATTTCATTTGATCCGCAAAAGAATCAGTTAAAGATTGCTGAGTTGAACCAAATATAATGTAATCAACATAAATTCGAACAATTAAATCATTTTTCTTATCATTCATTATAAAACAGTTGGATCTGCATTTCTCTTAACATAGTTATTTTGAATCAAAAATCTTGTAAGTCTATTATACCAAGCTTGTGGGGCTTATTTAAGGCCATATAAAGCTTTGGTATGTCTACATACATGATTAGGATGTTTTGTATCTTCAAAGCCAATTGTTTGATCAACAAAAACTTCCTCTTGAATATAATAGTTAAGAAAAGCACATTTAACATCAATTTGAAAAAGTTTATAATTAAATAATGCTGCAAAGTCAAGTAATATACAAATACATTCAAGTCTAGCTACAGGAGCATAGGTTTCCTCGTAGTCTATCCCATCTTGATGATTATAGCCTTTAGGAACTATTCTAGCTTTATTTCTAAAAATGACTCCATTTTCATCACACTTGTTTCTGAATACCCATTTTACTCCAATAACAGATGTTTCCTTAGGTCTTTCACCCAAGGTCAAGACATTATTCCTTTCGAAATCATTTAGCTCATCTTTCATGGCTTTAATCCAATCATCATCACCCAAAGCTTCATCAGTGCTTTATGGTTCTAAATTGGAAAGGAATGCTAGATGTTCTACTTCATTCCTTAAAGAACTTCTAGTCCTTATAGGTTGATTTTTAACAACAATGATACTATCACTGGGATGATTCTTATGAAACACCTGAATTGGGTTTTGTAAAACCTGTTCATCAACATAGGGTAAAAAGTCTTCTGGGGTAAATGTTTCAGAAATATCTTCTTGGACATTTTCCTTATCATAGAGATCTTCTATCAATGGTTGATAATCAATTTTTGAAAACACATCTGAGGATGTGGGTGGGGATGGTTTAAAATCAAAAGGATTAGTTTCATAAAATTTTAGATGTACTTTTTCCTCAACAGTACAAGTGTTTTTTTGAAAACTCTATAGGCATTAGAAGTTGTGGAGTAGCCTAAGAAAATTCCTTCATCAGATTTTGGTCCATATTTGTGTAGATTATCATTAGTATTCAGGATTAATACCTTGGAACCAAAAACTATGAAGTGGTAAAGTCTTGGTTTTCTTCAATTCCATAACTCATAATGAGTTTTATTAAGAAAACTTCTAATCAAAACTCGTTATATAGTATAATAAGCAGTACTTATAGCTTCATCCCAAAAATGTCTAACTATAGAATATTCACTCAACATGTTTCTAGTTATCTCTTGAAGAATTATATTTCTCCTTTCAACTACACCATTTGTTTAAGGAGTTCTAGGTCCTAACACGTTGTGATTAATACCTTTAATAATACAAAAAGTTTCAAAATATGAATTTTGAAATTATCTTCCATGATCACTATGAATAGTTTTTAGTGGAAAGTTTTTATCATTTTTAAATTGGGCTCTAAAAAATTTGAAATAAGAAAAATATTCAAACTTCTTTGCTAGAAAATAGACCCATGTAAATCTAGTGTAATCATCAAATAGATCAAATACATATTACTTTCCCCCAATGATTCCAGTTTCTATTGGACCAAAAAGATCCATGTGCATCAACTGTAATACATTAGCTGTTGAGACTTCACCTATTGACATAAAACTAGATATATGTTTCTTTCCATGTTGATAAGGATCAAAGACATTATAATAATCAAATATATGCTCCGGTAGATCCTTAACTAGTTTCTTCTTAGAATGTTTACATAAGTTTATATGGTTACAGTGGCCTAGTCTTCTATTCCTTAACCAAGAATGATATTCCATTACACTAAGGCAAGATAAGTATTCTCTTCTAAGGTCTTCTATGTTCAATGTGGAAACATCCACTTACCTATGGGCAGAAAGAATAAACTATTCCATGGAATTGTGTACTAAGAACTTATCATTCCTAAAATTTACAATGTATCTTTCATCACATAATTGACTTATTCTAATGAGGTTGTGCTAAAGACCCTTTACAAACAAAACATTTGAAATCAATGTTTTACTAAGAAGAACAATATTACCTATAAGAAAAATTTCACTCTAAGAATTATCTCTGAAAGTTACTTTTCCCTCATTAGTCATGATAATTTTTTCAAATAGTTTCTGTTACCAGTCATGTGCCAGGAACATCCACTATCCAAGTACCAAGTATTGTTGTTGGTACTTCTTTTATCATCAGGAAAATAATAATGGAAATAGACTTTCGGAATCCAAACTTGTTTGGATCTAAGATTATCAGATAACAAAATTTTGGGTATCCACATTTATTTAGGGAAACATGCCTTATGAAACCCTAGAGATTGAACTTTATTCAAAGAAAAATTTTACTTCAAATGCCCACCACTTTGACTCTTAGTGAAAAAAGGGGATTTAGAAGGAACAAAATAGTAGTTTTTGAAAACTGGTTTTTGGTGAGTATACCCTACTCCAGTAGTGTTTCTTTAGGTTTAATTTGAGAATACATCTTGTCAAAATTTTCCTTCCCAGAGGTAATTTTTGTAAGGAGCTTCTTTGGGGAAACAAATTCGGATTTTAGTCTAATAACTAAATTCCGTTCCTCAGGAATCATTTATTTAGAGTTATATTTTTCATCAATTTTTTTTTTGAAATAAAATTCTTAATATCTTTAGAATGTTTTTATTTATCAGAATTTTCATTCTCAATGTCTTTAGAATGTTTTTCTAAAATCTCTTCTTTATCTTTAAGATCTGAAGAATGATCTAAAATATCTTTTCTAATAATTTCTTCCCTAGTATTTGCTTTCTCTAATTTCATAGAAATTTTACAATTTTTTTCTTCAAGTAACATGGAAAATCTAGATATTTCTTCATATGAATGTTCTTCATTTTCTGAAGATGAAGTATGTTGATTAGACATACTACTTTCAGAATATTAATTCTTATCAAGAGATAAATTTGTTAAAGCCTCGAAAGAGCATACCTTGACCATAAGACATGTATAGGAAAAGATGTTTTTGCAATGAATCCCATATTCTTCTGAGCTGATGAATCATATTCTGAGGATTAACTTTCTGAAGAGTATCCATAGCTATAACTCCAAGTATTATTAGATTTTATACTTTTCTTAGCTTTAGATTTATAAAACTTCTTTTTATTCCTTTAAGAATGCCTCTCTTATTTTTTATTCTTTTTAAACATAGGGAAATTTGGTCATATGTGTCCACTTCTCTTGCACTCATAGAATGTGACCTCTAAATATTTCTTATATTTCATCTCCTTCTTTTTATACCTGGATTGGAAACTCGTTTGACTATCTATCTTGTTCATTCTTCAAGAAAGATTTTCTAACTCATATTTTGAGACATCACCCTCACTAGATTCAGATTGGATAGTTGCTTTCTTAGAATTGGATCTAGTTACTATCTCAGGAGTCTTTGCTTTCATGTGATTTGATGTTGTAGTAAATGCAACAGTACCATTCACAATCTTCTTTTTGATATTGTCAGCATCCATCTTCATCCTTGTTTCGTGTTGGAGAAGAGTTCCAAACAGCTCATCTAAAGAAAAATTTAGTGACCTTTCTATTCCCATCAATAGTTTTTCTCTTTTATTCCCACTCATTTACCATAATATCTATAATATAATCCAAAAGAGCTTCATAATATAGACCTTTAACTCCCATATATTGTACGCTATTCACGATAGTCATAAACCTTTGTTTCCCTTTGCTTATAGGATCTCCATAAGGAAAATTAAAACCATGATAATTAGCTGTCAACATTGATCTTCTCCTCTCAATCACTTTGGATGTACCAAAATGTGTAACTTCAAGATTCGTCCATATACAGTTAGCTGTTTCACATGAAGAAATTTTTCAATATATGTTCCTAGTAATTGATCATTGTAGAGTATTGTGTACCTTATAGTTTAATTGATAATCATTATTCTCTTGGTTTGTGAAAGCACTTAATTCCTTATCAAGAATTTTATAATATCCTCTAAGCATAACAATGTTGTCTACTCCAGTATTGATAACGAAAGTCTTCATTCGACTTCTCCAGTATTCATAATCATTTCCATCTAAAATTGGTGTTCTTGTAGGATTTAGGTTGTTAATGGAACCAACATTTAAACCTGCCATCTTTAAGAAAGTCTTTTTACTCAAAAACATGTTAATTACAAAAGTTCATATTCAAGGAAATTATTCCTAAGAAAGGAAAATATAATATAATGGAAAAACTGATCAAGAATAACTTATGTGAGAGTATAAGTATTTCAGAGACCTTCTCTGATACCAAATGTAATATTGGTATAGAGTATGAGGTTTCCAACCTTTGATACCAATTGTAGGATCGAAATAATGATGTAGATGCTCAATATACAAGAGTGGGGGTGAATTTTACACTTTAAAAATACCCTTAAACAAGAAAAGATCTACGTTTAACAAAGTTAAACTAATAAAATTCACAACACTTCTAACACCAATGAAATACTGGGACAAATTATGAAATTAAAAACTTATAGTGATGTGCAGTTTCTTAAATCTGGAAAGTGATTCCAAAAACAGGTTCCAGAAATATGGATCCGGAAATTAAAACTTAACCAATGTTTACAATATGGGATTCTGTCATAAATCATATAGAATCAAAATTAATTAGATTAAAAGTTTATGGAAATATAAGAAGATTATACTTTCCTTACAATATGAAAAGAAGTGAAAAAACAAGTAGTAAAACAACAAGTAACAAGATATAAATCTCTTAACCTAGAGAGAATGGTATCCAACAACCTTGGATAAAGGTCACTTGATTTAAACATTCAAGCAAGTTTGTCTTACCCACACCAGGGTAAGCCCTCGATATGAAGATCATAATCTTGGTCTTGATATCCCTACAAGCCTTCAACATCAAGGTAGTTGGAACCTCTATCTTCCTCATCAAGGAATATCTCAAAATTCGAGGAAGTCGGCACCTCTGTCTTCATATCCCCGGAAGCCCTCGAATGTAATCACCAACATTCGATGTCGCAGGAAGCATGTCTGAAAAAGGAAAAGTTTGAACAAGTCATTCAAACATTCTCCACGAAGCTTTGAGAGTTAATAAGAGACTCTCTCCTTAAAAATCACTTCATCATCATGTAAGCACAAGTTGTCAAAGTTGTATATTGAGCTCGTTCAAATGAGATCCTATTTATATGAAAATTTCTAACGGTCAGCTCCCTCCTCCAATGGTCATATTTTTGTTAAAGTTTAGAGGGATCTGTACATGTGTCACTAAACCAACAGTTAGTTAGAAACAGAATTCAAGGCATTGTTTAATAACAATATATGTGTAACTGAATGAACAACATTGTTTTATAATGAAACGAGTGTAAGCATAAGCAAAACTAATGTTTGGAATGTAAGAAAATAAATGTTCAGAGTCTAACCAAAATGGAATGTGAAGTCTATAATAAAAAGGATATTCAGATTCTGTTTTATAGGAATTCAGAACCTGAATTCTGTAGAAATCTGGAATATGAATTTCTAGGGAAATTCGGATTCTGGTTTCATCAGAGTTCAGAATCTGAACTTACAGAGTTCAGAGTCGTACTTGTAAATGATTAGAGTCAAACTCATAATAGTTCGGAGTCAAACTAGTAAAACATCAGAGTCTATCTCATAAAATTTTGGAGTCGAACATGTAAAATTTCGGAGTCGAACTCATAAATGTTCAGAGTCTAAATAGTAAAATTTCATTTCTTGAATTCAGAAAATAATTATTTGAGAGTTCGTATCTAGAATTTGAAGTCAAACTATTTGAGAGTTCGTATCCATAATTCATAGTTGAACAATATGAGAGTTCGTATTCAGAATTCGTAATGGAACTTCATTAGAGTTCATGTCTGGAATTCAGAGTGAAACATCATTACAATTCCTATCCAGAATTCAGAGTTGAACATCATTACAGTTCATATCCAGAATTCGAAGTGGAACTTCATTACAATTCATATCCATAATTCAGAGTTGAACCCCATTATAGTTCATATCCAAAATTCGGATCCTAAAACAGAATGTTTCATATCTTAACATTATATTATTCTGAGGTTCTGGGTATGAATCTAATATCTATACATAATAAAAATATTTCTATGTATAAGGAAATCTAGGTTAGGGAAAATTTCCTTTATGGATGGAAATTTTCCTTAGGGAAGTAAAATATAGTTTTTCTTAAGTATATGGTGTTTTTTTATTTTTAAAACATGAAGGAATGGAAAAGTCATAAGGACAACCTTATTGGCTCAATAATAAAAACTAAATTTCAAAAATAAATTTTTAGAGAAAATCCTCTCCTTTAATGCAGAATTCCATAGAAGCACTTTATCCTCTTTTATATTAAAAAAACCTTCTTAATTTCATATTTTAAAATAATATTCATAAATATATATATTACATTTTATAATCATCTATTTGGAAAATTGTTTATACATATATTAGTATGTAATTGTTTACAGTCATCATTAGATATTATTGATATTGATTATTTCGTATATGTTTTTTAGTAGAGATGTTGGTCCCTGTTCAATGATTCCATGTTCTTTATTCCAAATTTTTTCCAAATATATGAATAACTTTCTTTTAATTATTTATGTATCCCTCTATTGTTTTTATAGAATGTATTGGCTTGGTTTGTGTGAATGAAATCCTTGTCAAATAATTTTCATATAATTTAGAAAGAACAATTAATTTATTAATATTGTTCATTATGTATTCATTAATTTTTTATAACCATATTAATGATATATATCAAATTTTAATATCATATATTACAAGTTTTATAGGATTTATTCATTTTCTAGTTTAAAATAGTGATATTGGAATACCATTGTTCATGTATGTGGTTGTACTGACCCAAACAAGAACATGTCATACTGATGAATGAATTCTAGTACCGAGTAATATAATATTAGTATCATTTTATAATATGTATAATGGGATAAATATAAAAAAAATTAGTCGAGGATGTGAATTATAAATAGTATATTTTAAATAGTAATTGAAAATGTTTGGTAAAACTTATATGTTTGATGAATTCTGCACTTTTGGACCAAATTTCCATCAGAAAAATGATTTACTATTAATTATTATAACTAGAGTCTTCCAAATATCTTATAATAAGTTAGAGGAGGAAGAATTAGTATATAATAAATTGATGAATTAATGGTTTTATTTATTTTAAGGCATAGAATTTGGAATCCTTTATGGATGTGTTTTAAGTGTTATTTAATTAAATATTCATTCCGTAATGTATAAGGTTGTAATTTTTAATTTAATGTGGATAAAAAGTGGAAAATAATTGATATTGGGTATATATGTTTTTCATATAGTCAGTCATACAAAAAACGTTGATAGGTTTATATGGTATCCTATGTCTTCATAATTTAGATTAACCACTTTTTACCACATTTTATCTTTAGTGTGGTAAATCAATTTATAACTAACAAACTTATTTGTATATTCACAAATGAAAATTAAATCCTTACCTAAGTTAATCATTTCCCTCCATAATTTGGAATCTATTTTTTTGTAATTCAATTCATAGATATCAGAAATTTTTCTTTTATACTAAAATAAGAAAATATTTATAAATTTTGTTTTATTAAAAATAGTGATTTTTAACTCCAGGGATTCCTAATAGAATTTCAAATTAATTAAAAATCAAATTATTTTTAATATATACACTTTAATTGTTTTTATAATTAATTTTGTTTTTATTTAAAAGTGATCAATTTAATTTATCTATGTAAAAATAAAAAATACATGAAAAATAGTTCTTTATATAATATAACATTTTAAAAATTAAATAATTTTAAACTCATAAAAAATTATATTTCATTATAAAATTATTTTGTTTTATCAATCTGTTATTTTTAAAATCATTATTATAATTTTATAAACAACTAAATTTATATATATCATAATAAAAATTAGATTATGTAACTATAAAAATATAAAAAAATTTATTATATATTATTTTTTATTTCATTTGAAAATTATATTATTTTAAATTACAAAAGTAACCCCTTGGGTAGACCCAATGACAATATATCAAATGATTGTATTTCCAATTATAATATTTATAATAACAATATTTTAAACTACCATAAATATAATGGTCTAATTCCATTCTTATATATAATATTAGAATCATTAAATATATTTTTTTTCTCTAAATTTATATTATAATTTTAATTATCTTAGATAAATACATAGTGGTAAATTTAGTGATAATATTCATTAAAAATCATGAGGATATTTATTTTTCATTCATGGAATTTTTATTTACTTATTACTTTATTAATCTTGTAATATTATTAAAAACGATACATATTTGATTCAGATAACATAATAATTATTATCTATTATTTTAATATTTAATCTCATTGAAATTTATTATGGTACACTTTAATTTTGTGTTGTGTCAAATAATCTATTCACCAATATATTTACTTAATGAAAAAGATTATAGATAAAATTCATGGGACGTTACATTATACCATTGAGAGAATAATGTAAAAATTGAAATTTTGTTTCCCTGATGAAAATAAATGAGGTCACTTATACCTCATTACATATTCAGGGTCCCACATTACTTCATTTGATTACTCAATAAAATTTTTACCAATATAGTGGTATTATTTTTCTTTATTATACCTCAACGATATATGATTTCTATAAGTTGTTCCCCCTAATATAATTTATGTTACAATTACACAAATATACATTTAGAACATGTGAAATGTTAAATATATAATTATTAAAAGTAAAAAACAGAACACATCCTGAATATTATAGAGGATTGGAAGAATTATATGGTTGAGATATATTATTCCCACATGATTAATAATTTAAATAGGGCTAATGTATATATGCATTATGATTCCCTTCTTTTCGAGTTTTGTAGCCATTTTACATGATGATAATTTAATAAATATTCTATATCTAACATAAAAATTCGTTAATTGTTGAGGATTTTCATCATAGATACTATGTATAATTTATAATCCATTAAAATGTTACCTAATAGAATAAATCATCTCTGATATCCATTGGGATATATATATATTTACAATATATTATTATTTCCAATATTATCCAAAACTGTTGGGGTTTTAGACCTATTCACATAAAAATCCTCATATAGTTCCATTTTATTTCAATAATTATATGTTTTTTAATATGTAAACTCAAAAATTTGAGGTTATTTATCCCAATATACATCACAATCCATTGAATATGTTCTCAACATATCTCAAAATATTTTTAGTTGTACTTTTTAAATGAACATGAGTTTGAGGATGATAAGTAGTTTTTATTCTTATAGCTATATCAAATTATTATTAAAGACATATCTAGAACATTGATGTATACCTTAGGTCTCTACTAGACACAATTTAGAGTGTTATAACATAATTACCCACAACTACCATTATTTATATTATAAAATATATATCATGAGATAATTATTATTAAATATTATTTTTATTTTCTTAATTTTTGTGTTGATAAAAAATAATCCAAATTGAATTATAACGTTTAAATGTATGAGTAATTTCAATAATGAAATACATGGCAATGTCCTCATATTTATACATAGGTATTGAAAATGTTTGAATCATCCATTTAAGAATTATCAAGTTAATCCTTAACTTGTTGGCAACCCAATAATCATGATATATAATCTATAATTTTATTTATTTGGTCAAAAATTATTCTCAAGAACCCAATGCATTATTTTTCTTCTGGGAATGATCGCAAATAATACGATACAAGAATCATCCAATAACTTTTAATTCAATTTTATTATTGATGGAATAGATATACATGTCTCAAATATAATAAATCCCTCATTTTAAATATAGAACTCTATAATATTCCCCAACTTATTTCATGGCACTATATCATATGTTCATGACTCCATGATCCTTACATGGATGGGTTTTTGAGTGTTAGTTTTTTTGATATAATTTATCACTTTCAATCATATTTTTATAGTACACCATTCAAAATTAAATTGTTATGGTATTGTTTCATTCTCATCATGGATAATTCAGAAAGATCATTCCAACATATAGAACCAAGAACATTTTGTTCATTCCTATGACAGTATTGTATACAAAAATCATAGTCGTTTATTAACTCCAACTATATCCTTTGAAACACTATTAAATCATTTTTTGTGAATATATACTTTAACATCAAATTATTAATAAATATTTAATGATTTTTAGTAGGATGTTAATTCCTTAAAATAATCAATGATAATATTTCTACTACTAGATCGAAACCATGGGAAATGAAATTTTCTAATGAATAATTAATCGAATTTGGGAGTAAGCTAACACCATGTCATTCTTCAGAAGAATGCATCCCACTTCCAACTTGGATTCATCATTGTATAATATAGAACCTTATACACTTCAAGGTTGTGTTTCAATAGGTGTAACAAAATACCTTATTTGATGCACTTGAATTTTCCATAAAATTAATTTATCTAAAGGAACCTAACTACCTTTTTAGATAATTTGGTTATTGGATTTAGAAAACATGATAAATTTATCACAGAGAATCAATAATATTCTTTTAATCCAAGAAAAATACGGATATATGTTACAATATTTGGTTTGTATAATATTTAATAACCATTTTCATTGACGTATCTATATATATACCCTCACATGTGATTACATGACACAATGACGATACATTCTATAGAAAAAATATGAAAAATTTAAATTTTAAATAAAATTTTTCCTTCATCAAAATCTCTAAAAAAATACTCAATTTATCTGATGCTCTTCTTTCGAAATGTAATATATGAGAATATAATCGATAAGAAATACCATAAGTTGAACATGGTAATCCATAAAGATGTTATTCATTAGATCCATGAATATACTATTGGATTAATGATTACAAATGGTATAAATATTAATTCATATTTCAAATATCATATTATTATGTTTTACATTTATCTATTGTAGCTTCTCATCGTTAATTGTTGACATCTACAACAATGGTAAAACGTTAATAAGAATATATCCCATTTTTCTAGATTAAACCATTAACCAATAAAGATTAGATGAATATTTTTCTTGAACATGACATGTTTTGTTCATGATATTCAATACAAAGATATATTGATCGATTCTGTTTCTTGATAAAGTTGACAGTTGTATCCTAGGGTTATAAAGATTGGATTATAAAACAATTATCAAGATTCTCAAATATCATATTATTTAATTCAAATAATTTAATTTGTGGAATTTTATATGGAGTGTTTAATAATAGAATATTACTAGGAGTTATATTTATTGATGAATAAAACTAATAATATCGGATAAGATCAAATAAATCCTTTGGGAATAAATTTTTATATTTGTAAACTACTGTAAAATCATTAATATCATATGTTTCTTGATGAATTGATGTAAAATTTACCACATGAGTGTGTATTAAGACACATATAATGAATGTAACATATATAAGGAATTATTGGTTTGATTTACACTAATAAATGATCATTGTTTGATTTATGATATGAAATGTGAATTTCATTTCCTACAAATTGGTTTGGGATATTTCAATATATATCCAATCCATGCCAAAATTTACCTCAAATTCAACACACGGGTGAATAGTATGATTTTCATGAAGCCCTTTTCCAAAAACCTCCATCTTATAGGAGTTTAAAAAATAGGATGAAATCATCATATCATAAAGATTTTTCACCATTACTTAATATCGATTTTTGGGGTGGTTAGTAATTATCCTTGAAAATTTTTAATATGTATGAAGTACTTGTAAGACTAGAACATAATAAGATATTTCTCATTATAGTGTCTATGATGAGTGTAGAAGTCACTACTTCATTTTTTGAACTCACAATAGTAGTTGTTATTTCATAGACTTTTACATTCATCCATGGATTTGGGGGTTGTAAATATTGATTTCTTCAATAAGCTTAGGTTTGGTGAATTTTTAGTTTATTACCCATTAATAATAAATTAAAGGAATTGGATTCTGGGTGGTATATTCAGTTGTTCCCTCCCTCTATCCATTTCATAAATTGTTTAGTTCAAGTCACATTAAAACCTTTATTCATGATGGAATTATCTACCACTCATGACTTATTTACTTATTCCTTTTTGACAATTTTACCCGTGATTCGTGAAATAAATTATGTAAGTAGGAAGATTATTTTTACTTCCATCATAGATTTTATCATTTTTATTTCTTAAAAAAATACATTTTCCCTTCTTTTCCACACAACCCCAATAATTTATGGAGTCTCCTATCTTTATAACTACCTTCAGAGCACAAATTGTTTTTAATAAATATAACAATATACCTTATATCCAATGGATCATGATGAAATTATTTTAATATAATAAATAAATAATAACCATTTATTATATGTACAATGATGAAAATAGAATCATAAACCATATGTCTTGTAATGCTGATATAAGTGGATCCAATGGATTAAATATCCTTTTATTTAAAATTCATGAATTATATCACTATATTCATCTGAAGAGTTTTGGTAAAATATTTGTATAATAATATTTTATAAATCTCATCCAAATAAACAAATTAATCTTCTGACACTAGTGAATTATTCATGATAAGAGTCTACCACTGATCAGCCTCACCCTCCAAACAACAGATATATAGTTCATCCTTTTTATTATTTGAGATTCCGAGAATAGAAAAAAAAATTTATATAATGTTAATCAACTGGTCAATTTTAATTAGGTATGAAAACCCAATAAAGAATAATGTTATTTACCTCGTGAAGGAATAATTAAATAGTTTTTCCTTCAGTGATACATTAGAAATTTAAATATCATTTTAGTTATTATTCATAACTTATAATATATGGGAAATATTTTCCATGAGATTTTGTATTCTTGATCATATCCTATTTGGTTTTATATTTGGGAAATAATTTCACTTTAAATTGCATTATTTGTTAACATAATCTCTCTTAGTGTTTTTAATTGATTAAAACCAAAATAATACTGTGAGTATCATGAATAATTAAATTGATAATGATGTCATATGGTAATGAAAATAAATCCTATGATGCCCTAAATTTTGACTCCTACATTTGAACCTATGAAATTATATGTACAAACTATTTCAACATTAGTTAACATAGATATTTGTAGTTTTCAAATAATTATTATTCAAATAATTAACCCCAAAAATAGGAAAACCCTAATCTGATATCAACTATGAAATCCCAAGCATAACGTACATACCTATTACATCATGTTACATTAATATTCATTACATATCATGATATAACACACACAAGAAACTAAATAATTAACATATTTATAGATTATCTTCTTGATAAAAGAATATTACATGACCATTAACATATACTAGAAATATTCCTCTCACATGATTCAATATATACATATCATACAAAATATTATCTATCCTAAATTTGGGAATAAAAATACACGAAATAGTGATCACAGATGCTTAGTAAGGGTAAAATAAATTGAAACCAACAAAAAATAATATGATATCATAATATGACTATATGAGTATGATAATATAATCATGGTTAATGGAATTAAATTATGATAATAAAACCATATATCATAAAACATGACTGGTAGAATAATCATTTTATATTTTCATAAGGCATGGGTTATATGGGTGTTGAAACATGAGACAATAATCACGATCAATGTGAAAAATCATAGGTATGATATATTACAAATGAGAATATTATATTAATAAGAATAGAATTCTTAATATATGTAAAGGATAACCATCAAGACAATTATATCAAAATAGACATGGTGGACCATCTGCACATAACTTAGTAGACATAGGATTACCACCCATATCAGTATAATATATTTAAAATAGGATAACCACTCTAATACCATCTTTATCACATTAAATATATTACATTAAAAGAGTTCATTGGTTTTTCTTAATATACCCACCAATCACATAATTATAAATTGTACACATGTGTTCCACATGAACATATAATCATTTTGAATTTGATTATATCTCAACTATCCCATGAGAAGAAATGGGTTTCATGAAAAAATAATAAATAAATTAATGTACTCCATATAGATAAATGAGGTGGATAATATCATCAAAAAATTTCAAAAATTTTGCATAATTTTCATTAATATTATTATCATAGATGAAAAACACTTTAAAATATTATAATGAAAATATCATTGACAAATAAGGATATATATTGTATTCATTTTTTATAATGATTGATTATATAGAATATTTTATAATAAAATGTGGTTAAGAATTACTTTTAAAAAATATTTAATATTTGGATTCCAATCATCATTTATGTAACTAATGTATATGGTTTGAAAATTTGTTTATTTTGATGTCATTAAAATAAAATATTCCATTCATTATTTTATATATAATGATAAGAAAACATAATATAGAATGTGTAGAAAATATTTAACAATATTTATTTAAATGAATTTTCAATAACATCAAGGGTAATTGATAATTAAATTTAATAATATATATATATATATATATTATTCCCATGAAATAGAATAATGAATATAGACATGTAGAAGAATGATTATTGACTTAAAATGAGATATAAGGTTAGGTCCCCCTATAAGCATCATTTTAGTTGATTTGTAACGTAAAATTTTATAAAATGGATACAATGAATGTAAAACCCTATAATATGAAGTGGTTAATAATATGGTTGATTTTTTAAAGATAACATAAAAAAACATCTCTACATGGAAGTTCAAACATAAACAATATCTATTTATAAATAATTTTGTTAAAGAAAATAGTTACCTATAAAAATGAAATTGAAGGAAGATATTTAACATCATATATAATAAATATAACATAATTAATAAAAAATTTCATAACTATATAAAAATATATTACCTTTCACACTATTCAATTATAATCACTCATTACACAAATATTAGTTAGTTTTTATTTATATTAATCATAAGATGTTAGTAATTTTTATTATTTCATACATTTTTTGAAATTGTTATATTGTTAAAATTTCATTAAAATCAGGTTCAAAATCCATATATATTTCAAGCTAGTGGAATAAATGTTTTTATTGATTTATATATTCCACTATTCATATGATGGATGTTATGGTTTTGGTATTCAAGAGTTTAATTGATGCTGAACAGTTTTGGTTAATTTACTGATAATAAGGACCTACTATCTATTTTTGATAAATTAATATTTTATATATTAATGACCATATTCAAGACAAATTTTAACATTAAATATAATTTATTACTAGTATTAATGATTTGATACTTAATCTTGGTGAAGATGTTAATGTTTTTATGGAATCATCCACATAGGGGGTTGGACCGACCCGATCCACAACTTGTTACACAAATTAAGTGTAAATGTTTTGAGTTATATAATAGGTTAATAATTTAATTATTATTATAATGATATTAATATAACATAATTATAAATAATTATTATATTTCTAACTGGTGGATATGATTATGTAACTGAAAAAATAATAGAAGAACTTATATACTTGATAAAATTTATATTTCTCAGCACAAGTTCCATCCGAATGAAGGATTTAAGATTACACCATGGAACTAAAAATATATGAACATAATAAAAATATTTAGGATAGGAAACTTGGTATTGTAATAAAATTTGAAATTACTAGTTTAATTGGTTTGGTAGTGGAATATGAGGGTTCCCTTTATATGTCATATTTGGGAGTCATTTCATAAAATATTGATTACTTAATGAATACGGTATAATTTTTAAATGGAAAGTGGATTAAAAGTTGATAATAATGTTAGATTGAAACTTTTTAATTAAAAAATCCCCCGTTCAAAAATTTATAGATAGGGTTTTTTAAAGTTTAAGAATTTACCATATAGATTAACAACCTTTTACCTCATTTGACATTTATCGCAGTAATTCATTTTTTTCCACTGTATCTTCTTTAAATGCCAAAAAATGGATTTTAGTTCCTTAAATAATATTAAAATTTTAATTAAAAATGAGGACTTCATTTAATGTGATTAAATTTTAAAATATGAATATTATATATTTTTAATTGAAACAATATATAGAATAACATGTATTATCAGATGAATTGTATCTAAAAATTAATTGTTCATAATCTATTTTCATATCAATTTAAAAATAAATCAGTGTTAATGTATTTTAATTTTTATACTATATTTATGTTATATTTATCATTAAAATTTGTCCAAATTTAATTTATTAATGTAAAAAAACAAAATTCACGAAAATTAGTTCCTATAAAAATATATTATTTAACATTTAATGATTTTAACCATAGCATAGAATAATTATTCATCTTCATGAAATTATATTTTAAAAATAAACTTTTATTTTAACATATCATTTAATTTTATAAATAAAAAATATAATTTTTAATAGTAATTTATAATGTAAAAAATATATATTTTTGTAATGTTATATTTCAATTAAATATTATATTTTTATTTCATTCCAAAAATATATATATATATATATATTTGATATTACACAACATGACCTTTAGATATACCCAAGGATTATATATACAATGACCATATTTTGAATAAATAGATATCCAATGACCATATTTCTAGTTACCTAATATATAGTTGTATTATAAAATTCCTATATATTTTAATATAATCATTCATTATATTTAATTTTTTCATAACACGTATATTATCATTATAATTATCTTCCATATTTCCATAGTTACATGTGAGGTAATGATTTTAATGGAAAACACAAGTATAATGATTTAATCTATGTTCTATTGTTTATTTACTAATCATGTAATCCACATAATCATGTTTTATATAATATTCCATAAATGTATTAATTTATATCTAGTATTGTAAAATTTTATCTATATTACATGTATTGTGGTTCATCATATCCTGGTAGTATGTATAAAACAATTTATAATACATATAATATATTTAAAGGAAATAATTCATAGTAAAATCATATGGTGTCATATTTTAGGTGTAATTTCATTTAAAAAAAATTTACAGAGTCCACTTTTCCATCAGAGGTAATTTACAAAATATTTTGGTAGTTTTAGGTACTTCAAATTTTTGGTAGTCCCAACTATGTTCATTAGAGATTAATTGAGAGGGAATGATGTTGGTCACTTATCTCTATGTTTAATGATGATTTTTTTCTAATATAGCACAAAATTTATAGTAAATTGAAGTAACATAATTATTAGGGAATGAGCTATCCATTTTAGACCGAGTGATTAGGTTTTCCTTCGGTCACTTCTTTGAAGTCACAAAACAGGTCCACACATGAACAATTAGGTATGAAAATCACCATAAAATTAGTTGTAGGACCTCAATCCATGGATTCATTACGCCCTTAGTTTGATATGTTATTTTTAATGATTTCTGAGTCCTCCATCAAGGTTATTAATAACATGATTAATCGCTTACATTGAGGAGGCACATGTCTAACACTAAAGATTTAGAGAGGTGATATGGTTATGATGAATATATGTAGTAAATTTATTATGGGTATTTTGATTTATCATCTACTCATTCTTTCCTATGAATTATGATATTAGTAGATCCTTCCTTTGTAGTTAGGAATTTACTATATCATTATATTTATTAATCCATAATGTATATATATCGTTTTTAGTCAAATTTTTCAATCAAAATTATTATTCAATCCTTATATATGTTTTTAGGTAATCATATTAGTTGTTTCTATACCATGCCTTTATATGTATATTACTCACTATATGTGTTATATCAAAATAGATGAAAAATTGTTTAGGTGTGTTATATAAGGAAATATTTGGTTGAGATATTTCATATTTGTGCTTGATGGTGATGTAGACTTTAATCAATCATGGTAAGTGTTATTCAAGTGAGGATGATTCTTTTCAACATGTTATATATTTGTTATTTCATTGGTTCATTGATATCATGCATTTGTTTTTAATTATATGGGTTTCATTACCACACTACTATGAATAATTAGTTCCCCCCGTATACATGTTATATAATTGTTTAGAAGTTGTGTCAAATATTACACTATTGATGATTCATTTAAAAAATATATAGATGTAGATTTATTATAGGTTAATTATGATAAGGTGTCCAGTTAATTTTATTATTTCCTAGTTCTAGTTTATATACATTATTTGATTAATGAAATCATTGGGGAGGTACTCTCAACCAAATTATATCACTAGGAAAGGATTTGGTGGTTTGGTATATATATTTAATAATGAGTTTGATATAGAAATAAGATATATAGTTTCTAATTGATTTCTCTAAGATTCGTTTTGATTTTATGATAATTCTGTTACATTATCCCATCTACATTATATTGTTATGACCCAAAATTAACATAAATTCATATTTAATCCTTTAATGTGAATATTATAATGACCCAATATTTTCATAAATATATATTAATTATAATTATATGAATAATAATTACATACTAGTAGTGTCTGTACCATAACCATAATAAATTAGTATATTTGGAAACATGGATACATAAAAAATGTGTACAAAATATATCTACCCCATATTTCATTTGTATATTAAAAAATATTACCCTTCATAGAAATATCAAACTTACAATTATTTTTTAAATCCTGGGTAAATGTAAACATAATAAAGGGTGAAAATAGATACTAAAAGGGGTAAGAAATGAGATATCATTGATCACATAATAATAACATGAGATTGAGGGAATGATAACATGAGCATAATAGTTTAAAAATTTAACCAATATATAATAGATCAAAATTAGGAGTCATGAAATAATGTTTGTATGTTCATATTAACATAATCATAATAGAATCAAATAAAATGAGTCCAAGAGAATAACATTGGCATTATACATAAATTTTTGGTACACACATAAGCATTGAAAACAATTTCCTTAATAAATTCAAACTATCAATACTATCATATTGGATTGGGTTCACTCCACATTCCATCATATCATTATTCAAGGTTCACTAACAAGAATATGTTAGTTGGAAGGGTCCCTTAATAAACATGATTCACTTCACATTCCTATCAAAAAAATATCATCTGATTTCCATCATAAACCAATTAATTAAACAAAACAATAATTCTAGGCCAAACCATCACATAATAATAAAAAATTTATATGTGTGAAATGAGATCATAAAACATTCATCATATATCCTAAACCATTTAAAGGAAAAATAATTCATTAATATTAAAACATAACATAACTGTTGGCGCCAAAAATATGGCCCGAACGAAAGAAACGAAAAAGAAGGTCGGCGTGCTGCCTCGCGAAGCACCGCCGCAAAGCACCCACGAGAAGCGCCCTGACCCTCGCGGAGTCGCGAAGCTCCAGTGGCAGTGATGCTCCGCGAACGTGTTTGACGTTCGCGAGCCGCCGCGAAGCTCTAGAGGTGGTGATGATCTGCGAACGCTTTTGACGTTCGCGAGCCGCCGCGAAGCTCCAGAGGCGGTGATGCTCCGCGAACGCGTCTGATGTTCATGAGCCTCCGTGAAGCAATAGAGGTGGCGCGGGAGTTCTGCTTCGCGGCGCCCCTTCCCTATAAATACTGAACACCCCCTGAGTCCAGGAGACGGACAATCCGACCTTTCGGCTTCTCCTCTCCCAAATCGCGAAGCTCTCTTTGCCCTGGGAATCATGAGCTCCGCGAGGTATTCCTACTTCGCGAGACGACTCTGCATTGTCTCGTTTTGAGCCCCTCTTCCGAGAGGGATCCCTTCGCGAAGCTCAAGGGCATTCACGAAGGAAGGGGATTCCCAAGGGAACCCGGGCAGCCGTAAAGCACTTGTGCTTCGCGAAACACCCAACCCATACGAGTGATCCCTATGCTAAGGCAGGATCGCTCCACATCGCGAAGCACACTGCTTTACAAGACCGTGCTCCTCGAGGAACCCATCCTTCGCAAGGCAGTGCTCTGTTCCACTTCGAGAAGTAACTCCCATTCACCCCCATATCCTATGCTAAGGCAGGATCACTCCACATCGCGAAGCAGACTGCTTTGCAAAACCCTGCTTCGCGAGGCGGTGCTCCGCGAACACTGTTCCACTTCGCGAAGCACCTTCCATTCCCACCTGCACCCCATGCTAAGGCCAAGGCAATCCACTTCGCGAATCACACTCCTTTGCTTAGAGATTCCTCTTCCCGTGCGACCCTCCAGGTTTACACGACGTGACTTCAATGTCCCATGGACAATGCCACTCGTAGTGTTGCTTCTCCTAATGCTTCTTTTCATAGGCACGCTAACGGCTATTGCTTCTTCGCATAGCCACGCTAATGTGGACCCCTCGATGGTTCGTTCTGCGACCCCCCTTAACCATGGCCTTACTGGTACCTTCCCTTCCACAAGGACCGTAGGTTACCGGTTATGTATGTCCTAGGGGTGTGGAGTGAACCCACCTCATCCGAGCAGCATGACGTTAAACTGCCAAGCACTGTTTCCTCAACACATGACGTTAAACTGTGATCTGACCTCGTGTCTACCACGAAGGGTCCCCCCAGCTCGAACATTCGTTACACCACTCGTCTCCACGGGAATGGAATCACCCATCCACAAGGGGTGATATCCTCCTTTTCGGAGTGGCGTATGTTCATAGGAGAAGGGCGACCCTAGTTCCCCAACGGATGGCTGCACCTCTGCATCTCCGTACTTCCCCACCACCAAGGTCAGTGGAGGGTGTGATATGGGATGAGGCACCTCCCATCATTAGGCCAAGGTCCATCTTTCGCGCGCTTTGTCGCACCATGGGCCTCCATCCTGGAGTAAGTCCAAACACCATGGGCCGCCTAACGCGTAAGCCCCACTTCGCTTCTCACGGATGCATCCTTCGTGACATTATTGTCAGGTCCTTGCAACCTCTTGTTTCTCACACCGAGCATGACTCACGTGGGCTTAGAGTGAGCACCGACCCTGACACCCATCATCCGAACTACGAGGTCTTTGATCCATGTCAAGGCATGGTACGTAGGAAGCCTCCACGAGGTTCAAGCCCACCACCAATCGTGGACCCCCAGGTCTAATTTCACGTCGATTCACCGACAAACCCATCCGAACTACGAGGTCTTTGATCTATGCCAAGGGATGGTACGTAGGAAGCCTCCCTGAGGTTCAAGCCCACCCGTCACTTCACGTCGGGTCCCATTCTCATCCTGCACGACGTTAAACTGCATTCTAGCCCAATGGAAAGCCGTTGGGACTCATCCCATTTGAACTACGAGGACTTTGATCCATGTCAAGGCATGGTACGTAGGAAACCATTCCAAGGTTCAACCCCACCACTAGTGGACTCGGGGGTCTACTTTCACGCCAGGTCACACCCACATCCTGCATGACATTAAACTACACACTCCCGTCCATCATGACATTAAACTGTATGTCTCTTTGTCCCGCATGACATTAAACTGCACACCCATTCCACCCGAACTATGAGGACTTTGATCCATGTCAAGGCATGGTATGTAGGAAGCCTCTACGAGGTTCAAGCCCACCACCCCTGGACCAAGGTCCACTTTTACGTCGGTCCACCGACAAAGCCCCATATGAACTACGAGGTCTATGATCTATGTCAAGGCGTGGTACGTAGGAAGCCTCCACGAGGTTCAGGCCCACCAATCTTCCAATTCACGTCGTGTTCCACCTACGTCCAGCATGACTTTAAACTGCATTTCCCGATCCGAACTATGAGGACTTTGATCCATGTAAAGTCATGGTACGTAGGAAGCCTCCCCGAGGTTCAAGCCCAACAAACATTGGCCCAAACCGTCTTCTTGTCGGTGTGCCAAGCCCCCAATTTTCAGCGAACTACAAGGACTTTTATCCGTGTCAAGGCATGGTACATAGGAATCCTCCCAGAGGTTCAAGCCCATCTCCCATCGGAAGAAGGTCCCTCATTTACGTCGGTTCACCGACACCCACTGACAGTCGTTTATTCACGTCAGGGTTCACTACCGTCCCGCATGACGTTAAACTGCATTTTTTCAATCAAACTGAACTACGAGGTCTTTGATCCATGTCAAGGCATGGTACATAGGAAGCCTCCCCGAGGTTCAAGCCCATCTCTCATTGGACCAAGGTCCACCCTCACGTCGGTTCGCTGACGATGCCCATCAGACCAAGGTCCACCTTCACGTCGGTTCGCTGACGCATCAGACCAAGGTCCACATTTACGTTGGTTCGCTGACGACATCCATCGGGCCATGGTCCACCTTCATGTCAGTTCACCGGCACCATCCCGAACTACGCGGACATTGATTCCCTTCCATGGGGATACATAGGAAGCCTCTTCAACGCTCAAGCCCAACTTCACTATCGCCTCTGCGATGGTCCCATTTCATGTCCCCTCCACCTCATCCATACACCTATCACCCGTCCCGATTCTCGCCTGGACCGTCTTATCCCGGTGATACCATGTCGGTACGCTCTTCTTCACAACCACCCATGGGCTAGCCCCAGTATTGATATCCCTTCAAGGAGGATCCCTCAATCCGATCTATCTTAGCTAATGCTCTGGTTGGGTTGGTCCGTCTCCGCTAGACGTTAAACTTGCGGCATACCCTTTGTTAAACACGGGAATCTGAGGAAAACCTCAGATATGTGCATATGGCATATAATTCCCCGCGTTCGATGTGGGATTCCTCGAGCCTCCACGCCCTCGAGAAGTCTTCTGGCCAAGGATAACAGACAGACACGCCAGGCGCCCAAGCATCCAGACACGCTACTGATGCCTTAACGTGACTACTCCCCTGACTGAAGGATGCTGCCCTGACCGGACCCTTTGGAATGTCCTGACAGAAGCAGTGTAACTAACCGGCGTCCATGGAAACATGGCGCTGGGAAAAGTTTCACGAACTACGTATTAAATCTATGAGGGAGACCCGGACTAGGTAATGAGCTACAATGAGGAATCCACGGAGGGAAGAACCGACATCCCATCATCCTGTTTTGATCAAGGAGCAGACGTACCTGAATAAGGAGTGAATGCCACCCGCCTTTGGAAAGCGGGAATGCGGGGCAACGAAGCCGCGCATCCTCCTCCGCGGACGGACAGATGCGCTCGCACCCCGGCGGAAGTGTCAGAAACATAAATGGTGAACCCGATGTGAAGTTATTCTCCTCAATATGGAGATTAGTAGCGTTCGAGACACCAGTAGATTGACGTGTCACGGGATCCAGATATCCGGTACCTGGTCCTGCCAAGCAAATAGCGGACCTGTCTTGAAACTCACCGGAAGTCGGGGCAGTAGAACGTGGGGAACTCTGTTCTAAAGCGTGTTGGCATGGATCATTCTTACATATGTGGAGAATGGAAGGACGCTGGGGCACTGGCTGTCAGTCCTCTTCCTCTCTCTGCTGATGAGTTGATCCCTTCCTTTCTCAGGAACCAGGTTGTTGTTACAGAGACGCGATCATCGCCCGCTAGCCTACGTCGGGGTAGGGGAAACATCGCCACGGCCGCCAAACATGGCACCGCTACTTCTACGACGGCTTCTATATCGCAGAATACAGGGCGCCCACATCCCCTTTCCCCATCGAAGGTCATCCAGCGAAGGGTGATCAACATCCTTGTGCGCAGGTACGAGGAGGAAGGGGTCATACCAACTAGGGACATGGCCCGCCTGGACCTAGAGGCGTCCAGGCCTCGCCATCAACGCCGCCCTAACAGGCCGCGTAGGGAGCCCCTACTCCCCAGCCCGACGTTTAACCGTTTCGGGAGCCTGTCCCTGGAACGCCTTGACGACTCCTCTCCTTACACCGAAGAGGCGGGTGTCGTCCGGCTCTGCCCACTCAGGGTCCCGACCCAAGGGCTCCAGGCGAGGGCTCCCACCCGGCCGCGTCACCACCACCGTCCGGCTCCGCAGGAAGAACAAGCAGGCCATGCCCCTGCACCATCTACACGATCTCGCCTGACCCGACGTCAGCTCCGGGCCCGGGCCGAGGACGCTCGCCTGGGCGCGTCAACGTCGACAGCTACAGTGGCCCAAGCCACCGCCGACGTGCATCACAAAGCCCCTGCGTACACTGAGCAGGGGCACTCTTTTACCCAACCAGGATCGAGACCCCGACCGCCCCACGGGCAATCTGGGTTGACTCTCCAGGTTGCCAGCCCATGTGGTGATCGCCGCGAGTTAACCCGCGGTGAGTTCACCCCGTACGAAGGTCCTCCCCGTACCAATACTTCACAGAGTGTGGGCCTTCCCCGCACCGGAGTCCGTCATGGAGGCATGACTCATGCTACCCCCATCCCGAAGGAAGACCTGCCCCGCGGCAGTGACGCCCAGCGCGGTAATCGTTCTCGCGCCCACCATACAAGGTATGGAGTCCATTCTCCTGCCTCTGACCGCCGATCTAAAGGAGACGTCCATCCAGTCCTTCTCCATCATGGGGGACCTCCCTACGTCCTCTCTGCAACCTGCGAAGTTCCTCCTCGCCCCAGCAACTCGAGGAGTGAAGGTCAGCCTCGCTCCACGCGCAGCGACCATGGAGGTTCTCCTTGTGCTCCTGCTAATTCCAACAGAGGCCCCGCCCACACGGGTGCTGTTAATGGAGGTCCTCCCCATGTACCCTTCGACATTAGCCCCGGTGCCCCTCGCACCTCGGCCATCTCGAGTGTGGGCCCTCTCCGCAATGGCGCCAGCGCCACCCCAAGACTCCATGATAGGGATCAACCCTCTCCCGAAGAGCCACCCCGGGGCAGGAGAGTAGGTCTTCGCCGCCGTAAGAAGAGTCCTGGGAAAGCCCGGGTGGAGATCAAACCCGCCCGCTTCTCCGACTCGGAAGCGGATTGCGATTTAGCGATGGAAAATTCTCCCCGCTCCTCCGTATCAAGGACTGGGGCCGGAACCAGACGTGTTAGCCTCATTCTCCCAGAATTTGAGGTCCACCAGATTCCCGTCTCCCTCCGCAGGTACATCCAGGAGGAAGAGATTCTGGGAGCTCCGCAGGTCTCAACTGTGCAATCGCCACCATCGTCACCAGAAGCGCCCTCTACCTCTACCAGAGATCACTGAGACCTATTTTGGGGGCCAATGGCGGTAGAGCGACAACATGAACAGGCGCCGGTAGCCGCATCTCCTATGCTGGAAGCTGTGGCTATCATCCAGTCGTATCGTGACATCGTGGCCAGGTCACCTCACTCTTCGGAGGATGGCCCGGATTTCGGCGGCCAGTCAGCTCGTTTTCCGTATTCTCCGCCGCCAAGATTACTATCCCAGAGGTCCGCCTCGGTACCGCAACCGGTCCCTCAGCCGCCCCTGGTTGACGAGTGGGGCAACACAGGTCCAGACCCTAAGTCCGAGCCCAGGAGCTTCTGGAGTATCCTTGCAGCGGATTACTTCCCGGAGAAGTTCTGGCAGAAGGCGGCACTAAATTTCCACATACCAGAGTCTCTTACCCCAGAGGAAGTGGGATGTTTTTGTCGAACCCTATGGGCGACGCACTTCCGCCTCCGTTATGAACGGGTAGTGTACCCCAGAAGTCGAGAGCACTTCGAAGAAATCAGCGAGCAGTGCCGCCTGATCGATGCAGTCGCGCTTCTTGTGGCCCAACGCCCTGAGTTGCTAGGCCGCCAGAGCGCCCTCCAACGGCAATGCGTTCAGAGTTTTAAAGCACTCCGCAGAATCTTCAGGGAAGCCACCCCCCATGTGCATGTCCGTGGTTGGGGACACTATGCCGCTCTACTCTTCGACCCTATCCGACGGCAGCCCGATTCGCTATGTGACATCGAGGACATGCCCTCAAGAGGGGTCGCAGTCCACATGGCCGATGTTGTGGATAAAGAAGATGAGCTTGAATTCCTTGATGGAGACTTACCACCCGAGGGCGTACCGCCGCTGCTTGACCCATCGGGGAGAGTTACCCGTCAGCAGAGGAACCTGCTAGGCCCCCCCGTCCCACCGAGTCGCTGATACTCAATTGAAACACCGGAAAGGGTAAGGAGCATGTCGGAACTGTAAAGCACTCCGACATGTCCGCCTCTGTGCAGAAAACAGACGAAGATCCCGAAAAGACCGCATTACGCCAGAAACTTGCCGAGTAGAAGAGGCTGGTTGAAGAACTTTTGGCTGAGCGCGCCGCAGAGCGGCGACCCGACTATGGTGATCTCAGGCCGGGGCAGCAGGGGCAGGAACAATTTCCCCCTGGTGAGATGCCTTCGGGAATCCCTGATCATGCTACTTCTGCAGACAGGGCAGAATCCGGGATGTATGGCAAGAGGGCGTGATACGTTTCGCCAACCCCTCCTGAGCGACGGGACAACCCGAAGAATCCAGTCCGGGTTCCCCCAGTCGCCCTGCAGGTCGTCCAGCCAGTTGACCCACGAGCGGCCGAAGCCGTCTACCATGTTGAAGAACATGTCAATGAACTTGTGGTTAGGGATCCCCGTCAAGACAGGGACCCCTGCCCGGATGATATTATTACGGAACTCACAGCCCGCCTTGAAGTGTTAGAAACGTGGCAGGTGGCGGTCCCACCGGATGGAAAGCCTTATCCCGCGTGGGTGGATGATATGCCCGCACCTCTGGGTTTTGGGAACCCCACTTTCTCGCCCTTCAACGGGACAGGGGACCCGCCGCAGCACTTGGCTCATTTTTCATCCAGGTGTGGCCCCATACTGGGGACCCTGGCTCAGCAAGAAGCCGCCAAGCTCCGATGTTTCATACAGACATTAGAAGGGCCAACATTCGTTTGTTACAGCCAGCTCCCTATCAGATCGGTGACCAGTTGGGAGGATCTCCGCCGGCAGTTCCTGTACTAGTTCAGCTCCGCCACGCGGAAGACCAGCATTGCGGACCTCTTCAAATGCAAGCAGAGGCTGGATGAGCGGGTTGCCGATTTCATCGCCCGGTGGAAGAGACATACGTATTCCCTCGATATGCCACTGACTCTGGAGCAATTACTGACGATGTGTGTGGGGAACGTAAAGACAGAGCTGGTACCCTCTCTGATCACCCAGAACTACCCTGGAGGGTTCAGGGATTTCTCAGATAAGGCTCAGCGCCTCGAGGAAGCCCTGCAATAGGCTAGTCAGGCACGTTTGCTGCCCCCCATGATCCCAGCCAGGAGGGCCGCCAGGGCTGAACCCGTCGCGGTGGCCCAAGTAGAAGCCCCGAGGTAGCTGTAGTTGCTGCCGACGGCACCACCCCTACAACCCCGCAGAGGTCCTCCACCTCAAGCACAGGCTCCTGCCCAGCAGCGACCGCCTCAGAACCGGCAGGTTCCCCCGCGCAACGCGCCACCGCCACCTAGGCGAGACAAACAGGCGCCGCCTCCTTGGAAGGCCCCTCCGGCCCCTCGTCAGGGCCATGCCCCCAGGGCCCCCTATCCGGAAAGAAGGTACCATACCTATTCGTTCAACGAAAATCAGGTCCCTGGCTACTTACGAAGTTCTCTAGATCAAGGGATTGTGCGTCTGCCTGAGTGCAGAAGGCCGGCAGAGGCGCATCTCACCGATCACCCCAACTACTGCCCTTATCATCGGATCCTGGTGCACACCCTCAAGCAATGATATGTGTTTAAAGAATGGCTTCAGGACCAGGTCAACAACAACATAGTCAAGTTGGGCCCAACACCAGCGTAAGTGGCAGGTGTCTTTACAGGATCAGAGATCGGCAGCGACAGCGAAGGCGAGTGGTAGCAGGTCCCTAGCCACGGGTCCCAGAAATACGACGACTGGATGGCTCGAAAAACTGTCATTCGTGCCCACGGTATCATCCGGGCGCGCCTGAAGTAGTCAGAGCCTTCAGAAAAAGCAGTCGGTGCCTCCACATCATCTTCACAGTCGACCTCTTCCCAAAAGGGCAAGCAGTGACGACGCAAGAAGAAGCAACGCGCACCGCCAGTGTCGTCGTCATCCCCCACTCTCGGCGACTTTATACCCCCAGAAATGGGGATTCCTCCCAGAATCCGCCCAGCGGTGGATGACTCCTCGAGCGACAGCCAAGGGTACGCTTCGGTTAACACCGTGGAGCTGGTAAAGCCCTATATGACCCCCGACGAGGGGGGATGCCAGGCAGACCTCCCCAACGTTTCCAGCCGACGTCAATGTCAGCGGAATCGCAATCGCGCTAGTCATCGAGGTACGTCAGCAGGCACTTTTGGTCAAGTCGTGCATGCTACTGAGACCAGGAAGCAGACTCAGCACAGATCTCAGCTTGCGCAACCCCATCTAATGCCCTCGGCTCTACCTCCAACGCCGTTTGTGCTACTGGATCGGGGAGAGTTGCCTCGTTCGTATGACAGTCAGTCTTGCCCGGCTACAGGCCAGCCTCTGCTATTCAATCCTAGTTTGACGACTATCCCCGAGGCTTCTACTAGCAGGCGGCAGGATGTACCCAGTACTAGCCGATCGCCGGTCCAACCGGAAGGACCCGTTGTGCCTCCAAGTACCGAGCGACCTCCTGTAAGCAGAGGTTCGTGCTTGGCACGAAAGTATGATGTCCTGAAGCACCTAGCCAGAATTCCGGCGATGCTCTCTATCCTTGAGGCCCTTCTCATATCATCTGAAATGCACGAGGCACTTGTCGAGGCCCTAAAGAGCCCCCTCCATTTCGAGATGGAGGTAGCAGCTGCAGAAACATTCCATACCGAGACGATTGAAAACGCCGAATGTCAGGCGGTTATCTCGTTCTCCAGTGAAGATGAGGACCCTCCTATACAGGGGCACATTCACCCGCTGTACATCACTGGCCATTTTAATGGCGTGGAAATCCACCGCTGTCTCGTTGACATGGGTTCTGGAATCAATCTAATTCCGACTCGGACGTTGTGAATGTTGGGTCTGTCTGAAGGTGATTTGACTCCCTCTGACCTCAGGATCCAGGGGTACGATAGGACTGAGCAAACCCCAGTCGGCAAGATCCACCTGAAGACTCAGTTCGATGGCTTAGTTGCCAGCACCGAGTTCATGGTCATCTCTCAGGACACCGCCTACAACGCGTTGATGGGTATGCCATGGCTCCATCTGCATGCAGCGGTCCCTTCGTCGTATCACCTGTGCCTCAAGTACTCCCTCAATGGTCGAGTAGGCGTGCTCCAAGGAGATGCGTCCCCTTTCTCTTCTTGTGAGGCCCGCTATTTGGATGAGGGTTATTACAAAAGTAAGGGCAAACAAATCCTGGTAAGTGAGGATGGACTCACCCCGGTCACAAGTGATCCTTGGGAAAGCATGGATGACACCTACGTCCTCCCGATCCACCGGTTGGAGGACACGACCCCCGACATGGGGCAATGTTTTGATGTTTCGGGTACGCAAGGAAGGCATGTTCATGTGTCCAAGCGACGGCGGAAAATCACCTCGTACTCCTACACCAACCAGGCTCAGGTCACCCAGGAACCTCCTACCCATGTACGGTACCGGGACGTCAAGATTATGACGACAGCGGTACGCCATACGTGTCTCTTCCATAGTGCTGGAATCCACCGACTCAGGCCGACGCGCCACCACTACTTTGATATTATCAAACGTTGCCCCTTAGGCCGAAGGCCAGTTGGGATAGGATCGAATGCCTTCATTGCTACGGTCTCAATGGCAAGTGGGTCTCCCGATGTGATAACTGCTGCTGCCCAAGCCGGCACCAGCTGCCCCTCGGATCCTGATGGCCCAGAAGTACCTCCAGTCGCGGGAAGCCCCCCCACAGGTGGGGAAGAAGACCTGGAGGATGCTCCCCCTACCTTTGAAGAAGGCGTCTCAACCATGGTTGATGAACTGGTACAGGTGAACCTTGGTAGCGAGGCAGATCTGAAACCCACATTGATCAGTGCAGCCATGTCCCCCGAGGAACGGCAGCAGTACGTAGACTTCCTCAAACAACACTGTGATATGTTTGCCTGGAGTTACAACGAGATGCCAGGACTAGAACCCCAGGTAGTCGTTCACCGTCTGGGCCTCCCGGCAAAACATCGTGGGTTTAAGCAGCCTCCCTGGAAAATTCACCCTTCTCATGGTGCCATGGTTGAGGCCGAAGTTGATAAGCTTATCAAAGCCAACTTCATAAAGGAGGTCCAGTACCCCAAATGGCTTGCCAACATTGTTCCAGTAAGGAAGAAGAATGGGAAGATCAGAGTCTGCATCGACTTCTGCGATCTTAATCGCCACTGCCCAAAGGATGACTTCCCACTCCCAATGATGGAGTTATTGATTGACGCCACAGCCGGGTTCCAAGCCCTCTCTTTCATGGATGGATACTCCGGGTATAACCAGATCCAGATGGACCCCGAAGACGAGGAGTCCACTGCCTTCTGGGCTCCCCAAGGTACCTTTTGCTACCAGGTTATGCCATTCGGTTTGAAGAATGCAGGTGACACTTATCAAAGGGCCATGCATCGCATATTCAAACCGATCCTCGGGACATTGGTGGAATGCTACGTGGACGACCTCGTAGTCAAATCATGTCAGCGCCAGGACCATCTCAAAGACCTCGAGAAAGTGTTCGGTTTCCTCCGTTCCCGTCACCTGAAGATGAACCCGCTGAAATGTGCCCTCGGGGTCACCTCTGGAAAGTTCCTAGGCTTTATTGCCAGATACCGACGTATCGAGATCGACCCAGAGAAGATCAAGGACATCAGCCAAATGCCTCCCCCGAGCAACATTCGGGAGATTCATGGCCTTCAAGGCCACTTAGCCTATATACGCCCATTCATCACAAATTTGGCCAGCAAGTGTAAGCCCTTTTCCCGGATCATGAAGAAGGGTGCCGCCTACGAATGGAATGAGGAGTGAAGGACCGCCATCAAGGAAATCAAGTAGTATCTGCTTTAACCTTCGGTCTTGATGCCACCCGTCTCTAGAAAGCTGCTGATCCTTTATGTGACCGCCTTGGAGAAATCCCTCGGTGCGCTCCTCGCCTAGAAGAATAATGAGGGTACTAAGAACAGTCTCTATTATCTCAGCCGCATGCTTCTCGATACAGAGGTAAGATACTCCCCTATCGAAAAGAGCTGCCTTGCACTCGTATTCGCTGTGCAGAAGTTGCGACATTACATGCAGCACCATGAGGTGCAATTGGTCTCCCAGGTAGACCCACTGAAGTACATCCTGAGCCACCCCATGCTGACTGGCCGACTCGCACGGGGGGTGGTGATCCTCCAGCAGTTTGATATCAGGTTCGTACCTCAGAAGGCCATTAAGGGACAGGCGTTGGCAGACTTTTTAGCTGCCCATCCAACCTCCGCGGATCAATCCATGGACCTGGATTTCCCTGACGAGACGATTCTCTCGGTCGATCATGTTGTCCCGTGTTGGAAAATGCATTTTGACGGTGCCTCTCGGAGCCCCACCGGTAGGAGGCTCAACGATCCCAAGCTCAATATAGTGGGCATGGGTATTGTCTTCATCACCCCGGTAGAGGTCATCCTGCCATACTCGTTGCTGCTGTCAGAAGGTTGTACGAACAACGAGGTAGAGTACCAGGCTCTCATTACTGGCCTAGAGTTGGCCCTTGAGATCCATGTGCCCCATCTACATGTGAAGGGAGATTCCAAGCTGGTAATCAAATAGGTTAATGGAGACTACGTCGTCAGGAAGCCGGAGCTTGCACCGTTGCTGGAGTACACCCTCCGCCTAATGGCCCAATTCTCTTCTCGACCAGAGGTCACCCATGTCCCACGGTCGCAGAACGGACAAGCGGACGCCCTGGCTGGCTTGGCCGCATCGCTCACAGAACCCGAGCAAGATGATTTGATCATACATGTGGCACACCGGAGGGTTATTGCTCCCGTCACCCAAGAGGACAATGATGGACTGCGGGTAAGTCATCTCACTGCCGGAACCTCTACGTCAGAGGTCCCGGGCTCGTCAGACGCAGTGATTGAAGCCACTCCCGACTGGAGGGCACCTTTTGTCGAGTATCTTCAAAATGGTCGCCTCCCAGACGACCAGGAAGAGCGCGAGCGAATCCGACGCCGCGCGCTACAATTTACCCTCTAGATTGTCCCCAGTCTTGAATAGATTCTTTATAAGCGGAGTTTTGATGGTGTCCTCCTCCGTTGCATCCAAGGAGTAGAGATTCCTCAAGTTATGCAAGTGGTTCACGCCGGTTCCTGTGGCTCCCATCAAGCTGGGCCAAAGCTGTCCCATCAAATCCGGAGGTTAGGGTACTACTGCCCCTCTATGATCCACGATTGCATTGGGTATGCCAAGAGATGCCACGCGTGCCACGTACACGCCAAATTCATGCATCGGCTGCCGGAGCCTGTCCACCCCACCAAGTACTCTTGGCCATTTGGGGTATGGGGGCTTGATGTAGTGGGACCGTATCCACCGGAAACAGCCCGCCATTGTAGGTTCATCCTGACTGCTACATATTTCTTCTCCAAGTGGGCAGAGGTAGTTCCGCTCAAAGAGGTCAAGGCCCGTTCCATCGTTGACTTCGTGAGCTCCAACATTATCCACCGGTTTGGGGTCCCTCATGCCATTCTCACCGATAACGGCACCAACTTCCGAGCGGCTGAATTAAAGAAATTGTACGCCAAGTACAACATCCGGTCGAACCATACTTCCCGCTACCACGCACAGGTGAATGGACAGATCGAGGCGTTCAACAAGACCCTCTCTAACATTCTGCAGAAGATGGTTGGCCAGAACAAGAAAAGTTGGCCGGACAAGCTCCCCAACACCCTCTGGGCTTACCGGACGACGACTCGTAACTCCACCCAGGTGACCCCATATTCCCTGGTGTATGGAGCTGAGGTCGTCCTACCCATTGAGATCCAGCTGCCATCGCTACGCACTGCAGTTTATGATCACCAAACACCAGATGAGGTAGCCGAGATCCGTCTAGCTAAATTGGAAGCACTGGACGAGAACTGACTTCGTGCCCTACACAATCTGGAAAGGCATCCGGACATGATAGTGAGGGCCTTCGACAAGAAGGTTCGTCTCCACTCTTTTCTACAGGGCGACCTGGTACTGGCCCTTCGAGCGCCAATGATTCCTGGTAGGAAACCGCCCAAATTAGAACCCAAATGTGAAGGGCCTTATATCATCCATAAGGTTTACCCTAATGGAGCATACTCCTTTGTGACCACAGATGGAGAGCTTATAACCACTCCCACCAATGCCAAATTCCTCAAGAGATACTTTGCCTAGGGAAAAAGTGGTCCTGCACGACCCTAAACTGCGACATGGTCCCGCACGACCTTAAACTGCATCCCCGTCCTGACTGCAAGACGTTAAATTGCAAGCAAGTCAGGCCTTCCTGACCGAGGCTCAGCCTTAGGCCCCTTGGACTCCTTGGTCCTGCACGACCCTAAACTACGACATGGTCCCGCACGACCTTAAACTGCATTCCCGTCCTGACTGCAAGACATTAAACTGCAAGCATGTCAGGCCTTCCTGACCGAGGCACAGCCTCAGGACCCTAGGCCTCCTTGGTCATGCACAACCCTAAACTGCGACATGGTCCCGCATGACCTTAAACTGCATCCTCGTCCTGACTACAAGATGTTAAACTGCAAGCAAGTCAGGACTTCCTGACCGAGGCTCAGCCTCAGGCCCCTTGGCCTCCTTGGTCCTGCATGACCCTAAACTGCGACATGTTCCCGCACGACCTTAAACTGCATCCCCGTCCTAACTATAAGACGTTAAACTACAAGCAATTCAGGCCTTCCTGACCGAGGCTCAGCCTCAGGCCCCTTGGCCTCCTTGGTCCTAGACGACCCTAAACTGCGACATGGTCCCGCACGACCTTAAACTGCATCCCCGTCCTGACTGCAAGACGTTAAACTACAAGCAAGTCAGGCCTTCCTGACCGAGGCTCAGCCTCAGGCCCCTTGGCCTCCATGGTCCTGCACGACCCTAAACTGCGACATGGTCCCGCACGACCTTAAACTGCATCCCCGTCCTGACTTCAAGACGTTAAACAACAAGCAAGTTAGGCCTTCCTGACCGAGGCTCAGCCTCAGGCCCCTTTGCCTCCTTGGTCCTGCACGACCCTAAACTGCGACATGGTCCCGCACGACCTTAAACTGCATCTCCGTCCTGACTGCAAGACGTTAAACTGCAAGCAAGTCAGGCCTTCCTGACCAAGGCTCAGCCTCAGGCCCCTTGGCCTCCTTGGTCATGCACGACCCTAAACTGCGACATGGTCCCGCACGACCTTAAACTGCATCCCCGTCCTGACTGCAAGACGTTAAACTGCAAGCAAGTCAGGCCTTCCTGACCGAGGATCAGCATCAGGCCCCTTGGCCTTCTTGGTCCTTCACGACCCTAAATTGCGACATGGTCCCACACGACCTTAAACTGCATCCCCGTCCTGACTGCAAGACGTTAAACTACAAGCCGGTCAGACCTTCCTGACCGAGGCCCAGCCTCAGGTCCCTTCCCCTCCTTGGGCCTCTGGCCCCCCGACTTCACCGCGAGACGTTAAACCACAAGCTGGTCCGGTCTCCCTGACCGCGGTCTGGCCCCAGGCCCCCTCGTTTTTCCCCGACTTACCCTCTTACGGGATCGTACGGTGTGGTGTAGGACTACGTCCTCATTCACGTCAGATTACTTGTCGCACCGTACACATCCCCGAATGAGATGCCCCTCATCCCGCGTGACGTTAAACTACTTGTCAAGAACTATGTGTGGCCTGATTCCCATTTTCATGGGATATGTAGGAACGCTCGGACGCCTCTTTTTGAGCCCAGCCCAAGCATTTCTCTTCCACTATTCCCCCCTGGGGGTAGTTTCCATGGAGAATCTTTGTGCAGCAGGAGTAGGCTTTCTTAGCACCATTTATACAACCCCGCTTGCACAAGGATTGTATGGGTCACACCATGTACCCACACCCGTTCTTCTATCCTCCCACGTCCTCACCGCACGATGCTAAACTGCATGGCCTTCAAGAACTACGTATGGCTTGATAATCATGCTCATGAGATATGTAGGAACACCCGAGCATTTCGTCTGTTGGTCCAGCCCAAAAGCCATGATCTTCCCCTCCATTTAAGATATGGCAGGGCGCACACTTTTGCCCCAATTCACATCGAGCAAACCTCGACCCGATTGCACATCCCCCTGGAGATGTATGCCTCTTTCATGGATGGATACAACTATGTTTCATCCACTCCTTGACTAGGATTCCATCGTCTTTCACACCCAGAGGGACCCCCAATAACGGCCTGGATACAATGTCCAAGGGCTCTCCTACCGTTATGGGCCAACGCCCCCGAGGGTTTTCAAGCAACAAGCTGATACAAGTCCCGCGTTGCGAATTTGGTCAGCGGTCGACGCTCACTTGTTTCTCCCATATCAGGTTACCATAGGAACTCTGTGTTTTGAACATGGTCAACAGTGTCCTGGATCTTCGGGTCCACCCCGAGATGTCCCAGCCATCGAGTGCAGTGATTCATTCTGCCCCATCCCGAGGTGACAAACTTCCCCCGGGGCGGTGCTTGCAATCGGGCCCATGGCCCTGATTCCCCATAGGGGAGTACGGTGTGGTGTAGGACTACATCCTCATTCACATCGGGATCATGTACCATGTCGTACACCTTCCCTTCTGAGGCCCAGCCTCAGGCCCATTGGCCTTCTCGGGCCTCTCCGCCCAATCTCTCACCTGGGGTGTACGGTGTGGTGCAGGACTACGTCCTCATTCACGTCGGGATCATGTACCATGTCGTATGCCCCTCCTTTTATGAGGCCCGGCCTCAGGACCCTTGGCCTCCTTGGGCCCCTGGCCCCTTGTCCTCACTGCAAGACGTTAAACTACAAGCCAGTCAGGCCTTCCTGATCGAGGCTCAGCCTCAGGCCCATTGGCCTTTCCGGGCCGCGGCCCAGGTCCTATCTTATAGGATCGTATGGTGTTATGTAGGACTTCATCCTCATTTACGACGGCTTCTTCCCCATGCCGTACACCTCTCATGTTTAGGGGTATATTACTCCCCTCCTCGTCCCGTATGACGTTAAACTATGTTTGTAGAACTACGTGTCGCTTGATTCCCATCCTCATGGGATACGTAGGACCACCTGAATGTCTAGGATTCGGGTCCAGCCCCATCCCTCGGGAATCTTCATCTCATCTTGGCCCCTTGGCCTACCCCTCCTTCATGAGAGAATTATATGGTGTGTTGTAGGACTACATCCTCATTCACGTCAGTCTTGTAATGACCACGCCATGTACCTCTCCCTCCTGAGCTGTTTCGTCGATCCCTTTTTCGGCGGTTCACCAATGTGCCTAAGAGTACTCTGGTTTATTACCAGGAATTCTAAGCTTTACTCGGACACGTCTGCACCGCCTTCCAGGCTTTGTGTATCCCTGCATCAGGGCTTTCATCATCTTTCACACCTGGAGGGACCCCCAAGAACGGCCTGGATACTACGCCCAAGGGCTCTCCTACCGTTACGGGCCAACGCCCCCAAGGGTTTTGGACAGCAAATCGATAAAATCCCGTGTTTCGAATATGGTCAGCGGTCGATGCTCGTTTGATGTTCCCACTTCAGGCTAGCATGATATGGACGCTGTGTTTCCACCATGGTTAATAGTTTTCCTCTCTCGCCACGCCAACCCATTAGGCCCAAAATGTCGGGTGCACAATTCACGCCCTTCAACACTTCATCATGTCCAAGTAGAGTTTTAAAAACCTTGGTACTTTTCCTCCGTGCACGTCTGCATGATGGGGAAACAAGCCATGTCAAAGGTGTCCTTCGGGGCCCTCTATCAACTCCTGTTTGACTCCCCCCAAGTATTGCGATGAGGATACCCCCATTGTTTCCCACACCGAGTTTAGCTCACGTGGGCTTAGGGTTTGGGTTGACATCTGTGCTTACTCGGGATGTTGTCACCATTCATGGTCCGATCTCTAAGACCATAAACTAAGATTCCCATCTGGAATTACGTTCAGCTTGATTCCTGTCTCGATAGGATACGTAGGAATGCTCAGACCCCTTGTCTCTAGGCCCAGCTCGAGTTCAGCAAATTCACCTCTCTAGTCCTGCCTTCAGGACCCCGATTATGGGGCTGCGTGGCGTAGTGAGGGACTACATCCTCATTCACGTCGGGTTTGCAATAGCTGCACCACACACAGCCCCATTCTGAGGTTCAGTCCTCCTATTCCTTGTCCTGCATGACATTAAAATGCACCCTTCAGAACTACATGTGGCCTGATTCCCATCCTCATGGGATACGTAGGACCACCAGAATGTCTAGGCTTTGGGTCCAGACCCCATCTCTTGGTTACCCTCAAGTTGAGTCTCTTGACCCCTTGCAATGGTTCACCCATGTGTTAAGAGTACTCTGGTCTAGGGCCAAGAGTGTCAGATTCGACTTGATCAAGTTCCTTCCACTTGTCAAGCTTTGTATATCCCTGCATCAGGGCTTTCATCATCCTTTTCACTCGGAAGGACCCCCAAGAATGGCCTGGATACTACGCCCAAGGGCTCTCCTACCGTTACGGGCCAACGCCCCTGAGGGCTTTGGACAACAAATCTATAAAATCCCGCATTGCGAATATGGTCAGCAGTCGATGCTCATTTGTTTGTCCCCATTCCAGGCTAACGTGATAGGATGATGTGTTGAAAACATGGTCAGCAGTAATCTCTTGTCGTCACGCCAGCCCCTTCGGTCCTCGAATGTTGGTTGCATGATTCACATCATCTTCCACCTCATCATGTCCAGGTAGAATCTTGACACTTTTGGCGCTATCCCTCAGTTCACCTTCGCATGTCAGGGAGATAAAGCTGCAATATGGCGTCCTTCAGGGCTCCCATGGTTTGTGGTACTATCATACGACCCTAAACTGTGACATTATCGTCCTGGATACACGACGAAAAACGGCACTGCATTGTGGTGACCTCGTTGTAGAGGGCATCACGTTGGGTATTGGTCACGTGCCATGCCATTTGTCAACACCCATCACAGCTTGATCCTTGTGGCGACATCACGACCTACTGATCTAGGTCTGTCGCTTCACAAAAAAACCATTCACCTTAAAGAACAAAAAAGATTTATCAAATTCCGCTTCTTTTAGTGAAAGGGCCATGCCCACAGTTCCCTTTTCCTCTGGCACTGGTACCTTACCGTGCCACCTTCCAGAACTACGTATGGCTTGATTCTCATCCTTATGAGATACGTAGGAGCACCCGAAGACTTTCCCGCGGGCCCAGCCTAGCCTTCGTGTTCGGTCCCTCGACTCGAGCACTTCCCCAGAGAATGCATGGTAAGTAGGGCGTAGGTCCTCATTCACATCAGGTTCTGTAACCACCTTGCCATGTATCCCCTACTCCCCTTACCCATCCATGGTCCGAGTTCTACGACCCTAAACTAAGATCTCCCCATGGGAAAGTAATTTTCTCCCCTATCTAATACGTCTCGTTGCCGTATTTAGATGTGTTTCGACAAAGAGTCTGAAGTGTGGGATTTTCATGGGGACATTCCCCTCATCCCAGGACCAAGCTTCGTGAGCTCGCTATTTGGATCCTCATCCTCTTCCACATCCAAAAGGGTCCTCGGACGACATGGATACTAGGCTTAAGGGCTCTCCATGAATGCTGGACCTAAGGGCCCTCCAATCGTTTCGGGCCAACGTCCCTACAGATATTTGACGGCATTTGCGACATGGTCCCGTGTTTCGAATATGGTCAACAGCCAACCCTCATTTGCATGTCCCCATTCTAGGCCAATGCGACAGGATGCTGTGTTGTGAACATGGTCAGCAGTTATCCTCCATCGTCATGCCGCCATCATTGTGGTCTGAATCACGGGCGCTATGATTCACACATTTCCACTTCCTTATGTTCAAGTGGAATTCCATCATACTCGGATCTTTCTCTTCGCTCGTCTAGGTGCGCTAAAAGATCGTGTTAGTGTCATTGGGCCGGTACTCACCGAGCGTCCCTTTTCCCTAACCTTCCCCTCTCTGTGTCGGGAAATTCCCACCCCCAATACTTGTTTCCCACACCGAGCACGACTCACGTGGGCTTAATAGTTTTGGCAGGATGTGTACCAATGCGGCCAGGCTGCTCCTCATCCTGCATGACGTTAAAATGCGCTTTCAGAACTACGTATGGCTTGATTCCCATCTGCATGGGGTACGTAGGAATGCCCAGCCACTCTGCTTCGGGCCCAGCCCAATCCTCACTCTCGGTCCCTCGACCTGAAGAGTTTCCTCCAGGGGTATGTGGTATGAGTTGGACTCCAAGTCCTCATTCACGTCGGTTTCATATCTATCACGCCACACACTTCTTTCCCTCTTATTCCACGTCCTATCGTAAGACGTTAAACTACAGGAGTCAATGTGTCCTCAACGCATGACATTAAACTGCGGTTCTACCCTGAACAAGTTCAGGATGCCCCAAGATCCCACTGGGAAGTGACGGATCCCCTCGCCAGAGAGGCCCTGTCTGAAAGAAGGAATGATCCATGATCAAACCGATGCGCCTATCTGGCATGCTCCCACCACGGTGGTGTAACTACCTAAGTGTTGGATTCTGTTCGGACAGACCATCACTCCATATTCCACGCTTTGCGTGCCCCTTATTCGGACCCTCTTCCCCTTTCATGTCTCACGGGACCCCCTAACGGCCTGGTCTCATGCCGCATCGGCTCACCTACCGTCCTGGGCCAACGTTCCAGAAGACGGGTCATATCTGGAAGGACCCCCTAACAGTATGGATTTTTGACATATGATCCGCCAACTGTCCTGGGCCAACATCCCGAAAAATTGATCAACAACATTTTTGACATGATCCCGTGTTTTGAACGTGGTCAACGGTCGACCCTCATTTGTTGTCCCCATTACAGGCTAATGCAGTAAGGGTACCGCTTCTCCTACAAGGTTAACGGTTGTCCCTTATTGTCACGCCATCCCCACAGTGTTCTGAATCTTGGGTATCGTAATTCACGCTTCCCATTTTCACCTGTCTGGACCGATTTTAGTGCCCCTGGAGTTGCCCCGTTCGTGCATAAGAGCACATTGAAGAAACGGTATTTTAGTCATCCTGAAAGTTCCTTCCCCCATTAAGCCCCTCTCGCCTTTCAGAAATCCGGACAGGTAATCCGAATCCCAAACATCGGGCTCAACCCATGTGGGCCTATGGAATTGTCGCAAGGCAATTCGACAGTGGAAATCTTGCGTGCTACGGCATTCAGAACAAAGGTAAACTTTGGAAGCACGAAAGTACCAATAAAGGGTTTTGAGTTTGTTACAATACTCGGGGGTCGACTTCCCCCATGGACTGGTTGACCCCGTCAAAAGAGCATTGCAGGTCCGCCACCCGTTGACTTGTGGAATCCAAGGCTTGCTGCCGCTGAATCAGCTCCCGCTCTTCCTTAGCAGCGGCGGGGCGCAATTCTTCATCCTTGGCCCTGGCCCTCTCTAACTCAGCCTGAACAGCAGCCATATTTATAGAGGTTTGCCCCATATGCTCTTCCGCCTCTGTCAGCTGGGCCTTCAGTCGCGAGACCAGCTCAGATTGTGCATCGAGAGAGGCTGGCAGCTCGTCTGCCCGGGTCTGCATTTGTTGGACCTCTCTTTCAGTGTCCGAAAAGCTTCTTGATGCTGGTCGCCTTCCTCTGCTGCCAGCCCACGTTGAGCCCCCGATCATGCTCCCGGATCTTCTCAGCCATAAGATCTCGGATGAGTGTGTGAGGACGTTGGGCATCCACTCCCCCAGCACACAGTTCGCGCAACTGTGAGTGGAGTCTACCCATTTCGGCCAGCCATTGCGCTTGGGGAGTGTCCTTGATAATGTGTGTGATCAGCTTCCACAACCAGCAGCGGACTATGCTGCTGTCTTCCTCATCGGAGGTCGTTTCGTCCCAGTCCTCGTGATCGGCAGGCTCATACACAGTGTACGCCTGTTGGAATTCCTCGGCAGGATCTACATTTGGTGTTGAATCCAGTACGACACCTGACGCCGAAGCAGGCGCGGCAGGACTGGGACCGACCGGTTGATCCTCTTCCTCGGAGTCCACCTCAATGTCTTCGGGTACGGCCCCGCTGGTGGTCCTGCCAGTGATGGTGTGCGTCGCAGCTTGAGAAGATGGGGGGACTATCGCCACCATCACCGGCATGCCCCTAGGAGGGATGCCACTAGAAATCCCGACCAGTCTTGCTGCAGCAGCCCACGCCAGTCGAAGAACTGTACGACAGAGAGGGACACAAACGTTAGCTGACATGGCCTACATGTGACAAAGAGGGGACCGATAGAGGAGATTTACGGAGATCGGCCTCCTGGCCCTGCTCTTGAGCTGGTGCTGATGGGACCCTAGGACGAGGCCCTCCGTATACTGTTGGAAGGTCTGAAAATTCCGGAGGAGCCACCTCGGGCGCCCTAGTCCCACCAGACGCGGAACTAGACGCAGCCATAGGCGCGGGTTCTGAAGGTCCCGCATCATCACCCGCCAAGGAGCGAGAACGAGCCCTACGGACAAGTTCCTCCTGCATGGCTCAAACATTGGTGAGAAGTCCATTGTGACCCAAGAACGGATCGTGAGGAGAGAAGTTCGGAATGCTACCTCGAGAGACTCCGCGAAGTCGTCAGATTCTAAGCCTTGGTCTCCGACCTCGCCCTCCTCCAACGGGCTCCTTCCTCCAGCCTCATCCTCCAGAGAGGAGTCCTTTGATTCCTCTGGCAAGGGGAAGCGCTCCCTCAGATTGGCAGCCGATAACTGTGGAGGGACCGTTTGATTCAAAAGTAACCTCACCCGGTCTGTCATTGGGCGAGGGACACCACTGGAGTGGACGTAATCCTCCAGCTCTTCCAGCTACTATTCTGCCTCCGCCGGAGATGCCATGAATCCATCCCGAATTGGGCCTATACCCGGTAATTCCATCCCGAGGCGGTTCAGGTGGGCCCACATCTCGGGTGGACTGAGGAATTGCTGGTTGACATCCCAAATGTCACAAGCATCCGGGAAGACGGCATTCTCTGCCATGTCAATGTGATCTAGGCGCTTCCCCGGAGCCTGAGTGGATATCCTGTGAAATCCCCTCGGTGCCCCCCCCGGATGACCCTGCTCTTCCGGAATCACCGGATCCACCGCTGCTGCCATATCCTCGGCCGGTGCGGGTCCCGCCGCCATGACAGCCCCGCTACCGCGAATGGCTCTGGCCACCCTCCGACCCCGACCTCGAGATAGAGGACGCCCACCGTCACCGACACGAATAGCTGGTTGCTTCAGCATCTCTCCATGGTAAGCAGCCTCCCAACTGATGGCGTACTCCTTCACTAATCCGAAGGCGTCGGTGGATGGAGGCAATGCAATCCGCATCTTTCCATCTTCACGTGTGAACATGAGCTACAGCTGCCTCATCACACACGGGTTCTCCTCGTGACACACCTCCTAGTAGACCTGCGGGGTCAACCGCTGGAGGCACCGGAACTGCCTCGCAAACCGATGCGGGGTGTACGGTTCACAGAGTGGCTCACGATCTATCCGTGCCACCAAAACTCCGCCTCGGAAGGCCAGGAGGTAAGCCCGATGTTCTTCCGTTCCCTGACCGTCATCAGTAAGTATCCCCGTTGGCAAGGGGAAGGGGTGTAAATTAAACTCGTCTGCCATCCACACCCGATTCAGTACCATCGGCACGGCTAGTTTGAACGGGAAGCTCCCGACCGCGTTCAGGATGGAGGGACGAAAGTTCAATCCCGGCAGTGAAATGGGGTTTGGATACTCGTAAATCCCTTTGATTTGCGCTGCGATCCACTCATACAGGAGGTGGAAGGGCCCGCATATCCTTGGTGGCTTCTTTCCCTCGCTAACATGCCGTAGCATTCTGTACAATTTGGTTAGCATCGGGATCCCCAGATTGATTTGTTGCCCCATGGCCAACATCGACGCCATGATAAACGAGCTAGACCGCACCCCCATGCTTGTATCTCTCACTGGTAGGATCCAACCACATATGAGAGCGGCGATGAATGCCACCAGCCTGACTATCAGATGTTGTTCAGTGCTGACACTGAAACCCCAAGTCTTCCATTGGCTGTCCTCCAAGACCCGCCAATACGAGTGCCCCTTGCCTCGTTGGGCTGCCCTTGGACAAGTTTGAGGCCTCGGAGGGAACTCTCGATTCTCTGGGAAATTCAGGAAGCATTTTAACCACCTCCTGAAGTGGACGTCCCTAACGACCTCCTTGTCCTCTCTAGGGACAAGCGCCATCAGCGCCGACGCCAGTCGCGACATTTTCTCCGCATCTCCCCACGCACTGACAACGGGGAGGAATTCGTCGTACATGGCCCCCAAGATTGGGACCCCAGAAATCTGGTGGACATCCCACAGGCTGATTTCCACCTCCCCGTGATGCAGGTTAAAAGTGTTGGTCCTAGATGACCATCTACTCAGCAACTCCGGCATTAGCTGCTTCGATTGGTAAATGTGGAATTGGGAGGCCCACACCGCCTCATACAACCCCACCCTGCTCAGCTCGGCCCCGAACTCCTCGCATGAGGCGCCTACCCAGTAGGCCTAGGCCCAGTCATCGGTAAAGTTGCCGCCCTGGCGCAGGTCCCACTCATCGGACCATCCTTTCTTCGAATCCTGCAAAGTCGCCTTCAGTATGATGCGGTAGAGGGGAGGGGAAGTCTCCGGTTGTAGTGGCCTGCCATCAATGTCGTTCACAAGGTTGTAGAGACAGTCAGCAGTGACGGGTGTGAAGTTCTCTTGTGCGTGACCATCGGCCGCCCTGAACCATTGGTGCTGGCAGGGTATGATCCTGAACCAGCAAGCTGGCTCATCCCTACTCGCCTCAGGGATAAAGACGTCATCCCTCAGCCTGAAGCTGTATAGTGACAGTTTCTTGCATTGAAGATAGTCCTTCTGACCCTCTGATAGAAACTCTGTCAAAGAATTATGGTCCGAGTGGCTCCGGATCATCTCCGCCAAGCCTGGACGGTTGGCCATCTCATCCCGACGAGCAGCATCCGCCAATACCTCCGATACAGCCTCTTGATGGGCCATTTTTATCTCTGGCCCTCAGAAAAGAATTTTTTCAGCTGGATCACGAAGCTGAATCACGAAGCTGAATTGCGAAGATCGGTCGCGGGAGAAAGTCTTGAATCCCGGCCAAGGCCGACAAGTAGATGTTCGCTTAGCACGAACGCGGAGTCGGAGACCCACGGTTCGCCGTGAAGCTCGATTCGCGGAGGGCTGTCGCGGAATACGCGGAGCTTCACGAAGTAGAGAGCACAAAAATACAAAGAAGGCACGTGAAGACAAAAGAGGTCGACCCCCCTATTTATAAGTGGCAACCCTAGAGCATCGCGGAGCCTCCCCCGCGCGTAGCATCGCGGCGCGTCCGGATCTGTGGCCCCGGTCAGCCCCGCGGGCCCCCTTCGCGAAGCCGCTTCGTGAACCACCGACAATTTTGGTGATTTTCCCTCAGACTTAGACCCTTCGCCCTCTGCGGCTCCATGTCTGAGGGGGGCATTTGTTGGCGCCAAAAATATGGCCCGAAAGAAAGGAACGAAAAAGAAGGCCAGCGTGCTGCCTCGCGAAGCACCGCCGCGAAGCACCGCCGCAAAGCACCCACGCGAAGCGCCCCGACCCTCGCGGAGTCACGATGCTCTAGAGGCGGTGATGCTCCGCGAACGTTTTTGACATTCGCGAGCCGCCGCGAAGCTCCAGAGGCGATGATGCTCCGTGAACGCGTTTGACATTCACGAGCCGCTGCAAAGCTCCAGAGGCGGTGATGCTCCGCGAACGCGTTTGACATTCGCGAGCCGTCGTGAAGTAACAGAGGCGGCGGGCGAGTTCTGCTTCGCGGCGCCCCTTACCTATAAATACTGAACTCCACCTGAGTCCAGGAGATGGACAATCCAACCTTTCAGCTTCTCCTCTCCCGAATCACGAAGCACTCTTTTCCCCGGGAATCATGAGCTCCGCGAGGTATTCCTACTTCGCGAGACGACTCTGCTTTGTCTCGTTTTGAGCCCCTCTTCTGAGAGGGATGCCCTTCACGAAGCTCAAGGGCATTCGCGTAGGAAGGGGATTCCCAAGGGATCCCGGGTAGCCGCGGAGCACTTTTTCTTCGCGAAACACCCAACCCATATGAGTGATCCCTATGCTAAGGCAGGATCGCTCCACATCATGAAGAACACTGCTTTGCAGGACCGTGCTCCGCGAGGCACCCCTCCTTCGCGAGGCAGTGCTCTGTTCCACTTCGCGAAGCACCTCCCATTCACCCCCATATCCTATTTTAAGACAGGATCACTCCACATCGCGAAGCAGACTAATTTGCAGGACCCTGCTTCGCGAGGCGGTGCCCCGTGAACACTGTTCCACTTCGCGAAGAACCTTCCATTCCCACCTACGCCCCACGCTAAGGCCAAGGAACTCCACTTCGCGAAGCATTCTCCTTTTCTTAGAGATTCATCTTCCCGTGCGATCCTCAAGGTTTGCACGATGTGATTTCAAAGTCCCATGGACAATACCACTCGTAGCGTTGCTTCGCCTAATGCTTCTTCGCAGAGGCACGCTAATGGCTATTGCTTCTTTGCATAGCCACGCTAATGTGGACCCCTCGATGGTTTGGTCCGCGCCCCCCCTTAACCATGGCCTTACTGGTACCTTGCCTTCCCCAAGGACCAGAGGGTACCAGTTATGTAAGTCCTAGGGGTGTGGAGTGAACCCACCTCGTCCGAGCTGCAAGACGTTAAACTTCCATGCACTGCGTCCTCAACACATGACGTTAAACTGTGATCTGACCGCGTGTCTATCACGAAGGGTCCCCCCAGCTCGAACATTCATTACACCACTCGTCTCCACGGGAATGGAATCACCCATCCACAAGGGGTGATATCCTCCTTTTCGGAGTGGTGTATGTTCGTAGGAGAAGGGCGACCCTAGTTCCCCAACGGATGGCTGCACCTCTGCATCTCTGTACTTCCCCACCACCAAGGTCTGTGGAGGGCGTGATATAGGATGAGGCACCTACCATCATTGGGCAATGGTATATCTTTCTCGCGCTTTGTCACACCATGGGCCTCCATCCTGGAGTACGTCCCAACACCATGGGCCACCTAACGCGTAAGCCCCTCTTCGCTTCTCACAGACGCATCCTTCGTGACGTGATCGTCAGGTCCTTGCAACCACTTGTTTCTCACACCGAGCATGACTCACGTGGGCTTAGAGTGAGCACCGACCCTGACACCCATCATCCGAACTACGAGTTCTTTGATCCATGTCATGGCATGGTACGTAGGAAGACTCCACGAGGTTCAAGCCCACCACCAATCATGGACCCCCGGGTCTACTTTCACGTCGATTCACCGACGAACCCATCCGAACTATGAGGTCTTTGATCCATGCCAATGCATGGTACGTAGGAAGCCTCCCTGAGGTTCAAGCCCACCTGTCACTTCACGTCGGGTCCCATTCTCGTCCAGCACGACGTTAAACTGCATTTCGATCCAATGGCAAGCCGTTGGGACTCATCCCATTTGAACTACGAGGACTTTGATCCATGTCAAGGCATGGTACGTAGGAAACCCTTCAAAGGTTCAAGCCCACCACTTGTGGACTCACGGGTCTACTTTCACACCGGGTCACACCCACGTCCTGCATGACATTAAACTGCACACTCCCGTCCAATATGACGTTAAACTGTAGGTCTCTTTCTCCCGCATGACATTAATATGCACACCCATTCCACCCGAACTATGAGGACTTTGATCCATGTCAAGCCATGGTATGTAGGAAGCCTCTACGAGGTTCAAGCCCACCACCCATTGGACCAAGGTCCACTTTTACGTTGGTCCACCGACAAAGCCCCATATGAACTATGAGGTCTTTGATCCATGTCAAGGCGTGCTACGTAGGAAGCCTCCACGAGGTTCAAGCCCACCCATCATCCAATTCACGTCGTGTTCCACCTACGTCCGGCATGACGTTAAACTGCATTTCCTGATCCGAACTATGAGGACTTTGATCCATGTAAAGGCATTGTATGTAGGAAGCCTCTCCGAGGTTCAAGCCCAACAAACATTGGCCCAAACCGTCTTCTTGTCGGTGTGCCAAGCCCCCAATTTTCTGCGAACTACGAGGACTTTGATCCGTGTCAAGGAATGGTACGTAGGAATCCTCCCAGAGGTTCAAGCCCATCTCCCATCGGACCAAGGTCCCTCATTTACGTCGGTTCACCGACACCCAATGCCCGTCGTTTATTCACGTCAGGGTTCACTACCGTCCCGCATGACGTTAAACTGCATTTTGTCAATCAACCTGAACTATGAGGTCTTTGATCCATGTCAAGGCATGGTACGTAGGAAGCCTCCCCAAGGTTCAAGACCATCTCTCATTGGACCAAGGTCCACCCTCACGTCGGTTCACTGACGATGCCCATATGACCAAGGACCACTTTCACGTCGGTTCGCTGACGCATCGGACCAAGGTCCACCTTTACGTTGGTTCGTTGACGACGTCCATTAGGCCATGGTCCACCTTCATGTCAGTTCACCGGCACTATCCCGAACTACGTGGACATTGATTCCCTGCCACGGGGATACGTAGGAAGCCTCTTCAAGGCTCAAGCCCAAATTCACTGTCGCCTCTACGATGGTCCCATTTCATGTCCCCTCCACTTCATCCATCCACCTATCACCCGTCCCGGTTCTCGCCTGGACCGTCTTATCCCGGTGAGACCATATCGGTACGCTCTTCTTCACAACTGCCCATGGGCTGGCCCCAATATTGATAACCCTTCAAGGAGGATCCCTCAATCCGATCTATCCTAGATAATTCTCTGGTTGGGTTGGTCCGTCTCCGCTGGACGTTAAAATTGCGGCGTACCCTGTGTTAAACACGATAAGCTGAGGAAAACCTTTGATATGTGCCTATGGCATATAATTCCCTGCATTCGATGTGGGATGCCTCGGGCCTCCACGCCCTCGAGAAGCCTTGTGGCCAAGGATAACAGACAGACACGCCAGGCGCCCCAGCATCCAGACACGCTACTGATGCCTTAACATGACTACTCCCCTAACTGAAGGTTTCTGCCCTGACCGGACCCTTTGGAATGTCCTGACAGAAGCAGTGTAATTAACCGGCATCCATGGAAACATGGCGCTGGGAAGAGTTTCACGAACTACGTATTAAATCTATGAGGGAGACCCGGACTAGGTAATGAGCTCCAAGGAGGAATCCACGGAGGGAAAAACCGACATCCCATCATCCCGTTTCGATCAATGAGCAGACATACCTTAATAAGGAGCGAATGTCGCCCACCTTTGGAAAGCGTGAATGCAGGGCAACGAAGCCGCGCGTCCTCCTCCGCGGAAGAACGGTTGCGCGCGCGCCCCGGCGGAAGCGTCAGAAACAATAACCCATAAACAATGTATTGGTTTCATAGATTTCTTTTATTCATAATCATAATTCCTACATAAAATAATGAAGGATCATATCATTTGATTATACCCTTATAAAATAATAATTAACATCAATGTATGTTATTAAAAATGACAATCTTATTTACAGGATCATTAGAATATTTCTATAGGAGAATACCCATTTGATTATCAAATAAGTTATTTAAAATTTAAAAAATACAAAACTTTTATAAAAAATAATTATCTAACCAAAATTATAGAATAATTTAATGAAATATTCTAATAAGTTAGTGGTTATTGTGGTGTTAAATTCCCTTATTGTCATGTACTTTAAAACAATGATTCCATTTACATTATTGGTAAAAAGCTAAATATTCCTTATTTCAAAGTTGAAAACAAAATGAATTTGTATTATTTTAAAGAAATTAAATATATGAATAAAAAATTATTTTATAATAATTGTTTAATATTTAAATCGTTCATAAAAACTTTCAATACGAAACATATCCATGGATGAAATAGATTCCCAACTAAAGAGGAAATGAAATGTCTTTTAGAAAATAAATTCAGGACAATTTTAATATTAAATAGAGGATAATGGTATTAATACATGAGAATTAAATGAACCAAAGAAGAATAAAATAATTTTCATTTTTTAGAAATTGATCACATAATTTTATTCAATGTAATGTCATGCATAAATAATTCAGATAAAAATGAGTGTGAAACATATATTTCATAACACTTTGGTAACATTTGAATCATAAGTCCCATGAAATATTAACAATAAATGTAACATTAATAAGTATAATTAAATGAATATTTATTACATAACAAGTAAAATGGGCTGTATATATACTTTATAAATGAATATAGTTTCATAACAGTACCTATATCCCTATAAAGTCCATTTGAGATGAAAAAAACATACATCTTGTTTAATGTGCATCAAAAGAACAATAAAATAATTAATATTAATGATAATTATATAATAAAATAATTTTCATAGTTACAGAATCATTTATGACCCCCTAATAAAAATTCAACACTTATTTTTTGAAAAATTATTACTTAAATCATTTTTTTTATATTTTAAATGTTATATTTTCATGGATGTTCTGGTTAGGATATTCGGGTTTCTATATTTTGATCATTGAAAAATATTCTGTTGATTTTGATTCGTGATATAAATATAGTATACATTCATTTCATAAATATCTATAATTATCCTTATAATGAAAATAAAGAAAAATGATTTAAACCATTCATGCAGATGGTAGGCTGTATATTCGCGTGAATTTTTTTCATCTTCTAATGAAAATAATTAAAGAATTATATATATTATTATATCATTAAAAACAATAATTATAACATAAATATCATACATATAGCTTAAATAAATCTTTATTAACACCTAGTAGAACCCAAAAAATATGAATCACATCACTTTGTGGATGCGGTACTATCCTCATGCGCACGAGGAACATTTTCATTTTCCAACGAATGAGAAGGTATGAATGTAGATTTCATATTATTATTCAATAATAATAAATAGTTTATATATATAATATAAATAAATTTAATACATCTTTTATATCATCTAGGAATGATGGTGATTGAAAATGAATTTCATTGTTATATGGAGGCAGTAGCCCATATTCATGCACGAATGATGCTTTCACTTCCCATTGGATAGATGAGATGGTGAATAATTGTTGTTCTATAATCATTATAGCATTTATATATACTTAATACAATATAGATTTTAATTTATGATGAGTACCTTATATTTAGAAGTCATAGAAGAATAAAAATGTTAAAAGTTGTTCGGCAGGATGATTACCACTTCTTCCATAGATCTTCATCAGATACTTTCTTATGGAACCTTATAATGGTAAATTAAGAATAATAAAACCTATGAATCATGTATAAATTATTTTATAATATATCTATTAAGGTTTCTTCTGATATACAAGGCTCACTTTTTTATAATGGCGATAGAGGACAAGTGACCTTTTATAAGCAGGGAAGAGGACACACATGGAATGTTTAAAACGATTATAATATATAAATGTATTAATAAAGGAAAATTTATAAGAAATGGACCATTTTTATATATTATATGATATCCGGTTAAAATATTTCTACAATAGTATCTATATATGCATTTATGCCATTGTTACCATTATCACATTCAGTTAACAACTAATAAACAAGTTTCAACCTTAACTGTTGTAAACAATTCTTATTGATCTGACTATAAATTAAGAAAAAAACTAGATGAAGTTATTAAATAATATTAATTATGATGATTAAAAATATTTAACACATTTTAAACATTTATTTCACATAATTCTAGGAATATAATTTAAAATTAATCATATAAAACATCCTAAAAAGTGAATTTCTAATAAAAAAGTTTCCATACGTATAAAACGTTTTAATACCAAAATCCAACATAAAAAGATTATAATGTCCATTGTAGGATTATTTATAATATAAAAAAATTATTATATTTTGAAACCATATTATAATAAAATATAACAATATAAATTTTGGAAATGATATGAATGTTTCAATAATATTCATCATTCTTCACTATTCATCGCATTATTTTGTAAAAATGATAAACAATTACATGAAAGCTATTAATGAAATTGTTATTGAAAAAAATTAATATCATTACTTCAAATTAATATATTAATTTTAATAAATTAACTATATCATATTCACTGATATATTAATGAAACCATTATTGAGTGAAAATTTATATTTTAAGAATATATTGACTTTACTAAAAAATTGTTATTTTTAATCCCTATATTTTAATAATGTCACTTATTTTTAAACATTTTTTTTCAAAAAAAAATTTATTCATTTTCATATTTTCAATTTAAGAGCTAGGTTATGATGGTATAATTCCATTAGATTGGATGTTGGTTGTATCTCATGTTACCAATGAATTAATTTTATTTGAATATAAATATATAAAAAAATTTAAAGGTGTCAAAATTATCCATTACATTTCAAATTACATAACCCCCCCCAAATAATAGTATTAGTGGATTTGGATATTAACTACATGAACTTCTTATTTTATAATAAGTATTAAAAATGTCTAAAAAATTCTCAACACATGATACACTTTTAAACATATTATACAATATAATAATATTCATTACCTTGGGAATGGATTGAAATGATTAGAGTGACCCAAAATGAACAGCAAAGAGTAAAAATATTATATTTAATTATTTAATATTATCTAAATCATTAGACAAAAATACATGTATGATAACATAATAAATTATGGTGAATAAAAAAAAGGAAAACCATAACCTATGAAATATTAATAAAGAATTGGACATCAACACAACATGAGATTATTTTTTAGAAATGTGGAAACATGTGAAAATAATCATGATCCATGAAACCTAACATATTAATATTTAATAATAAGACAATAATCGTGATCCATGAATTATAAACTAAGAATATGTAATCTGAAGACAAAAATCATGATCCATATATACACAACATATTAATTCAATATATATATATATATCTACATAAAACAGTAACTTATTTCAACATTAACAACCATGATATTTATATCATATTAGACTATGATAAACTGATATTTTTTATAAATAAATTTAAAAGGTATAACCACCCATATTCTGAACGCAACACAAAATTATATTGAATGAATCAATACATTTTTACATGTGTATTTATTTTTTGTCCCAGTAACCATATAATGAATAAATAGTCTAATTTGTTCCATAAAAACATAATCACATTAATAAATCAATAATCAAATAAATAAAAAAGTGATAATGTTTTAGAAATGAATAAATAAATAATTTAATTAAATTATGTACATGAATTCATTAAATTCTATCCTTAGTGAAATGTATTATTCCATAAATGGTATTGAATTTCATAAAAAACACATTATATGAATCATAAAATATCATAAATAAAATAATAATAAATATCATTTACAATGTGATTACTTTTTGAAAATAAAATATCTATACATATATTGGAATAAAAATATCGAGATGTTTAATAAAAATTTATTTTAAAAATAAAAAAAAAACATAAAAGGTATTTTTAATGAAAATTGAATAAAAATTGTTGGAGGATGTAACTGTGAAGAAAATGCTAAGGAAGATAGTTTAACTATTATTTTATCAATTTGTTAAAAGAAGAAAAATATCAACATAAAATAATCTGAATATTTCATAGAAGTATAGATAAAGATGTTTAATTTATTCATGACACATATATATTATAGAACATGTATATAGAAATTAAAATTTTACAACTAAAAATATTAGACAATAATAATTCTATATATAAGAATCAATTATAGTGAATTATCAATAAATGATAGAAGAAATCGAAAGAGGAGGCATTCTAACCGCAAAACATATTCGAAGGACATGATCGTATATATCATTTAATGGAAAAATAAAATATTATCTACCCTAAAGGATATTTATAAATAATTAATATCTATTTTAATTGAAAACTAAAAAAGAATCATTTATCTTTAATCATAAATCCTACAATATTTTATTAACCTTCTATAAAAAATCATAACCATATTAGTAATTTATTTTATAATTATTTTCATATATATTATATTTTTTAATTATTCCTTTATAATAATTTATGACACATGTATTAGTTTGTTATTGTTTATTTCTATCTTCTCATGGTAGTAATTTTGATTCTGTCAAACAAGAATCATAATGGAAATGTGAAAACATACACATTGACAAAAATACAATTATTAAGGGAATATTAAAGGAGGTCGAATAATTTTCATTGATTTTATTTATGATTTCCCATATTAATTTTATGAAACGTATGGGGATGATTCAGGAGAATCATATTGATGATTACCATGCTTCATGTAATTTACTGATATCAACAAGTTATATTATAATAACCATTCATTTTTCAACCTTATAGATACATATTCAAAACATAAATTACTCACCAATATCAAATACAACCAATATTATTATCTTAATAATCATTCAGGTTGAAAATGGTAATGATAGTTTAACATTGTTCAGTTAGGTGGTACAACCAGCAAAAAAATTAACATGCAATATTAAATAATTAGTAAGAATATAGGGATATATCATAGTAATATAATTATTATTGAAGCATTATACTGTTAAAAATAAATTTAATTATGAATATAATTTTTAAATTGTGTGGATGTGATCTTAATTTATAATGATAAACCAAACTATATTTGTTGATGAGTTCAGTACATCATGAAACTAGTTCCTTATGAATGATGGTTTTAGGCATCTTAATTTTTTCATGATGTCCAAAAAATGAAGGAAAATAAAAATACATAATTTAGGTATGTTTTACAGGGAAAAAATATGTAATATTTATTTTTAAATAGGTATTGGAGGGGACATTATATAGGAGATTTTGAGTAGCAATTTTATAATTATTCATTCCTTAATAAATAACAAGTTTAATTTATTTGGGAATGTTAAACCATATTTGAAACATAGTAGATATGGGTCATTAATCCCCTATTATACTAAATATAGATAAAATAGTTTATATATTTTATGAATTTATCCCTATTTATCTCATCTTACCCTTATAACAGTAACTCAATTTTTTCCTCTGTAATTTTTTTTATTTAAAATGAAATTGGTCCACTTACCCTATATAAATGATATTATTAAAAAAAATATAAATTTTAATTACTAAAATTTATTATAATTTATTTCAAATTTAAAATGTAAAACACATAACTTTTTTTCAAAAAAATATTCTTCAATCATAGAAGAGACTTTATTCTTATTCCCTTAAAATTGTAATAATTAAATGAATATTAAAATATTAATAAATAAATCAATATATATATATATATGATGTAAATTCAAGAATTTTAAACTCTAAATATGATTGATTTATCTTCTAAATTAACACATATAATATATATGAAAATAAAATTTTAAATAAAATATTTATCTATGTCTATGAATCATTGAACCCTTATTCCTTATAACTCATAAGTTATTTAATGGTTTTTTTACTGATTTTACCAATAATTACATGAATTATTCATTCTATTTTTGTTAAATCTTAAATTAAATGAATAATATATTATGTTAAAATATTCTAAAAGATATTTTAAAAACTTAATTTTTATATATTTTATCCAATATTTAATTTTTTATATTAATTTCATGGCCAATATTTTATGGGAAACATATTAATTTTTTTTGGAACAAAAAAATCATCATTAGATATAGTGGATAATTGTTTACCTAGGGAATAAGTATCCACTAAATATATATCTGATGTCTATAAGTCCAATGAATATATGTCAGACTGCCGCAATGGAAACAATAATATTAAATTTTTATATACCGTCTTAGATGATTCACTAAATTTAGTTCCAAATTTAAAACTAGTTCTCAATAATATTTTTTATTATATTAATAAATTTTTTTTATAATTATAATCGATGTTATGTTCATTAAGGGAAACTATGAGGATGGTTTTTTTCATGTTTTTGGTGTTTATATTTACAAATTTTTTATTACACATGATCTTTTTCTAATGTTATTTCAAATGGTGTTCTCATAACATATTATTTATATCTTTTATCTTATTACTTAATCATAATAAAATATATCATGGTTTATATAAATTTGATGTTTTTTATGAAACAACATTACCTACTAGTTAAATTATTTAAAATATAGAGCGTTAATTTCTACCCACTTAAAATTAATATTTAAATTAAAATTTCATTTCTCGTCTGAATCTATATTTGGGTATTTTTGTCTCATTATGTCTTTTGGTTACCATATCACTTCCTTTTTATTATGATTTCTCAAAGTAAATTTTAATATTTGAGAATTATTATTTCATAGTACTTTACATATATGATCTAGAATATAAATATTTTATTCCTCATAAGATTGATCATGTTCCTGTTATACAACCTTTAGTTTTAGTATTGGTGATAGATCAAGTATACATTTCCATAAAAGTTATACATGGAAAGCATTACGCATTAATGATGGGTTTGGTGTAAGTGAAATATAATAAGATACTAAACCCGCATAATCAAGGCTTTAAATGGGCTTACTGTATCGAGGGATTAACATTAACTTATTTTATAATCTCATTAAACTATTATTGAAGGATTTTCTAAGTAATTACTTACCTATAACACTAAAATCTAAATGTCATTGATTGATATTCCCTTAACTATTCTATTGAAATTTTATTTTATATTCCCTTGAATGGTTTTAATATTAACTAATATATTAAAAAAATGATCAAATATAACTAACATATACATTTCGGAATTTTTCCAACATGTTGTAGTTCAATGACTCACCCAATCCAAATCCTCATATGGTCTTCTTTCAATGATGTACTGTAATATGTTAGTTTATTTAAACTCTACCTGAACAAGATGTTGATCCAAATATCAATTGAAATCAATTGAACATGATATCAACATATATTCTTGATTGTTAATGTTCTTTTTAAAATTGAACATCGATTTGAGGAAGATATATTGTGTAAATTCTGATCACTATATCAAAATATTATTGAAGACTCTATTAAGTATTTGAGAAAATATTGAATCACCATTGGACACAATTTGAATTTTTACACTATATAGTTGAATAAATTCAGTTATATACATTTTTAAATTTTTTTGGTGATAAATGTTATAAAATATTAAAAATACTAACATTATCAGGGGATAAAAACAAACCAAATAAAATTATATCCTTTATATGTCTTGGAATTCCATATGATAAAATACATGGAAATGCTCACCCATTTTCATACACGTAAAAATAATAGTTTCATAATCCCCTAAGACTCTTGACATTCAATTTTGAATTATTTAATATCCAACCATTGAGATATTAAATTTTCTATATCCCACTTTATTTTAACTAACAAAAATATTTCCTTGACATCTATATACAAAGATTTATTTAAAATATATATATAATAATGTGATAAGTGTATCATATAAATACACCTATAATTCTGTTATTTATGTAACATATAACCATTTATCGAATCTTATTATCTTGAAAATTATCATTATATAACATTTAATTGTTTTTTACCCAATTCTATATATCTATATCATACTTATGCACCTCCATGATCATCAAAAGGATGGATAGATTATTATCAACATTGTAAAAATAGTTAATCTCCTATTCTATAATGGTTTCAATGTTTTTTCCATTATAATACCTGATTATTAGGTCTCCTTGCATCCTCATAAAATATAATGTAGTTCAAATCTTTATAATCTGATCATTGGACCCAATTTTAACCTAACATGTGGGTAATTCAATGATCCATCATAGTCTACAATCAACTCTTACAATATCCTTTGTCACATGTTCAAAATCATTAGTGTTAATATTAAATTTATTTTATTTTTATTAGAATATATGTCAATCATTTATAAAGAAGTAAAATGTGTCAAAATATTTATTAAAAAATTACCACAACTAGCTCTAAATAAACCATTGTGTAATTTTTATCTTGATAATTTAATTTATGGGAGGCATAATTTACCACCACATAATTTTTTAATAAGCACCCATCCTTGAATCTTCATTGATGCATCATTGTATTTAACTGATAGTTATAAACTATAATTTAGTGTCAGTAAAGGTTTAATTAGAAACCTCCCCTTAATATCCATAAAAACCTCCTTCATATTATTATGTATAGTGGAACATTTCTCTATTGAGTTTACAAGGATAGTGGATTTGATAATACTTTGAAATATCTCCCAAATCCTTTATAGTATCCATCCCTTCCAAGAATACTATGAGTCATGGTAAGAGGGGTTAGTTCGGTTCATTCTCTAATATCATATATATTTTATGGATTCACAAATATAGCCTCATTTTTTTTGACTAAATAACTCATGAATGATACTTTACATAGCTATAAATCATACATGTTAAATTCGACAGCCAAATTATCATATAGAAATTTCTTAATCAAAACCCCAAATTCCCATTAATCTCTTCCTCTATCATAGAATATATGATAATACCATCTATAAATACAAATAAAAATTGTTTGATGTAATCTATAAATACATTATCAATCAAATATATGATAACAAAATGTATATTTCTAAGATATAAAACCATCACAAGGAATTTATAGTATTAAAATATTTTATTGAAGTATTTCTAACATATATCCTCCCTTTCCATCCATAATTAATGCTACCTATACTGAAGGTCCGTCTTTTATAAGTTTTGGTAACCTCAAAATTAATCAATCTTGTAGTTAATATGTGGTTGAGGCTAGTTATTCCCGATTAGGAACTTGTTACCGTCATAACATTAAATGAAAAGATACATTGATCCATACATTATTTTAATAGAGAGGTCTGGTAAAACCCATGGTGAACCACATGGATGTATAAAACCCTTCTCAATATTATATTTTAATTTCTTTTTTCAATTTCTAAAATTTAATTTCTCATATTCTATAATAATTGTTTTATATTAACATAAAAAAATATTTGTGTTCAACTAGAAAATTAACAATATTTTATGGGGAAGAAGAAGAAAATATGAAGTAAATTAAATGACCTATTTTCATAAAAATATCATATCATCAATATTTCACCTTTCCCATAAGATTTGGTATTAAAATGGAATATTATTAGTTTTCAATACTTGAAAAAGGGTAATAATTTCCATAATAATTTCATAGTTACTCATTCAATGATATATAAACTTGTTTTGATTTCAGATATGAACTAAAATTTACATATCCAAATTCATTACATGGGAACTATGTAGAAATATCCAATATATTGCAATGGTCATCCCAAATATTATAAAAGAGAGAAATACAATATTTTTTATAATAAAAATATCACCCTAATATATAGGAATGGAGTACTTTACGTGTGATATAATAATCCCCCCACTATGTTTTTTCACTTATAATTCAAAATTAAATTTTTTCAGCTCTGATTTAATTTATTAATATAAATTTTCAGTTGTGATGGAGTGGATAAAACTATAGTAAAAAAGGATAGTTTTTTATTTTCATTAGAAAATAAACATGCCTTCCTCCATTTGATATTGGATCTAATTACATGAAAAAATAAAAAATAGTATTATGGATAATGATTGTTTTTGAGTGAATACAATAATAGGAAATAATAAAAACAAACCATGAGATTATATAACAATAAAACATTCATTTGAAATTATTATATTTTTGTTTCAACTCATTTCACACTTAGTTTTACCAATTATAATTTGTTAATCATATAACACTTTCAATAAAACCTTAGAGGATTTAGATCTTATCTCCTTGATATAAAAAACTAACAAAAAAACTAATCCCTTCTCATTTACCATCATAGGATCTCGATCCATAATAAGAAAATATATTTCATAACTGATGAGGAATATCAAGGAAAACTCAAAATGAATAAAACTATAAATACTTAATGTATTAGTTTATTATGATAATAGTCATATTAAATTCCTATATTATAATGATTATTCATAATCGCCAACAATATTCATCATTAATGATATCCTTTTACTGATATTATACATAATAATCCTCTTCATTACCTTGTAAATTGAAACATAAAAAATGTGTGATTCGGAACGCTTAGTTTGGGGTAAAACAAATGACATGTCAATGGAAGATCATAAGTTAGCAATATCATGAACCTAATATAATGATAACTGGATAAATATATATGATTAAAATATAAATAAAACATACCAAGTTAAACATGAATCATAACTATGAAAATATCATAAGGATTTTGGAGTAAAATTTAAATTTCACATTGGAATTTGTAAATAAGAGACAATAATCATATTCCATGAAACATAATAGAGGACTCTGGGATCATACAGAAATATTCATAAGACAAGAAAAATAACATAATAATGTTGAAAAATTAAAACATAATCATGATATATAGATACATAACAATAATCTGTGGTGCCAACGTAAGCATAAATTATCGAAAATTATGACATGGTCAAAAACAAAGACATTCATATCATAGGGACTAGGCTGACCACATATGTCCATAACATAATAGATCAGGATAACCAACATGGTCCCATAACATAATATCTTATGAGTGATAAATATTTACCCAATTCATTATAGGGATACATAATTTTGTGCCCACCCATCAAAAAATGAAAAAACATATATATCTGTGTCATATTAACATGATCACATTCCTAACAGAACAATTCAATACATTAACCATGAAAAATAAATGGGTTTCATTGAAATTTATACAACATATTAGTACGTCATCCTATTATAGTGATTGTATATTTTTATTAAAAAATATACATAAATAAATATGAGAATTGTTAAAATATATTGAAAAAGATGAATATTTTTTGAATAATATTATATAATCATATAATAAATAAGGAGAAATATATTTTTTACTATTATAAATATTTTTATCTAATTAAATTAAAAAATAATGGTTTTAATAAAATGATAATGGGAATAAAAAATTTATCAGAATAATGATTCAAATGTGAAAAGGAAGTTTTAATGAATTGTGAAGATAAACAGTAGGACAAAGTAATTATTTATAAAATGAAAAAGAAGATAGTTAGGGTATTAATTTAACTAAATTAAAATAAGTTCATAGTAAATAGAAAATAACATTATGAGATTTTAAAATTAGACAGAAAAATACATAATATATCTATGAAATATAATATACAATGAAATAAGGATGCAAAAGATTCCATATAAAAATATGAGATAAAGATAATTCCGAATAAAAGAATTATATCTGGTGACCATGATTTGAGTAATTTTATTATTGAACTGGGTTACCTTATAATGAAAATTAATTTGTGTGTCTCTATTTTAAAATCCTATTCATAATATAAATTACTCTTACTATATATATTACAATTATTAATTTTTTTATACCCATTCTTATTTTAAAAAGTGAAGTTAGAATAAAACTGTTCACATTATTGGTCGAACCAACCCAAAAAAGAATATACTCTATCAATGGATGAGTAAGAGTATGTTGTTATATTATATCAGTATAATATTTAATATAAAATAATTATGTTAAAAAATATTATTATAGTGGTAAATTATATTTCTAAATAGTGTATATAGTAAGTAATCTGAAAGAAATAATGGTGAAATAGATACTTTAATGAATTCACTGCTTCTCAAAAGAGTTGGTTTTAGAATTAAACATTTTGGTCACTTCCATGAGACCATAAGATACAAACTATTTCAAAATACTTATTTGTAGTTACATTTTATATATATTTTAAAAAATAATGTTAAAGTGTAGTTTGATGTGGGTAGATGTGGGATACTTTTAATGGTTATTTTGGGTGAAATTTCAACGAATACCCATTCCACAATAAATGAAGAATGTAATATAACATGTAACTTGGATCCAAAGTGTAAAAGGATAAATATATATCATTAAACCCCTCATATACTATATTTATAGATTCTTTTAGTGAATAATTAATCTTTTATTCCTTAATGTATCTAATTTTACCTCATTTTACCCTTATTAAGGGAACTCCATTTTTACCTTCAAAAAAATGACATTGATCACTAACCTGATTTCAATTATATAATTTCAAAAAATAATTACGTTTTAATAAATTGAATTTTAAAATTCAATTAAAATAAATTTTGAATCTATCAAGGAAAAGACATGAAAATAATAATAAGAAAAATAAATTTTAAGAATAAAAATGACATTATGATTATTTGATTGCAAGTAATTATCATTAAAGGAATAATTATTTATTTTTTTATATATATAATAAATACCATTCATTAAATTTTACAAAAAAATATGTAAAATTTTACTTTTATATAAAAACATGTAATATATAACATACAAAAATTTACATAATTGTTTGACCATGAATCCTTATATTCATATTTATTATAACTCTATAATTATTTATTCAATTTAATTTAGTTATTTTAAAATTCATTACACCAATTATAATTATATATTTTATAAAAATGGTAAATTTAAATTGAAATAATGTTTTTAAATAAAACATTTTCTAAAAGAGACTATGAAAAATTATTTTTTATTTTTTATTTTATTCCAAAATTATTTATTACATATTCATTACATGTAATATATTTTATGTTTGACACATTATTCAATTTTAAATATAAGATAATCAATATAAATTTTGGAAACAACTATACACAATGACCTCATATAAAATTAGCATTTATCCAATAGTCATATATCTATTGCCCATATATCTAATGATTATATATATTGTTCATATTAGATTCCTATATATAACTATACACACATCACCGAAATTATTTGATTTTTTAAATTTTAATATAAAAATATTTATTTTTTATTTATAATATATACCTTCCTTGTGAATTTATAATTCATCGTATGACGTTAAATGAAAACCCTAAAGATGAAAATTTTAAATTCTTGATCATTTAAATTACTTGGGTTTTTATTCATAGCATAATTTTCTTAATCATGTGTCATATTTCATTCTCATAATGTAAAACATTTTATCATTGATTGTAATAATTTATTTTAATAAAATATATAATGGTTAATTTTAGTTAGTTGTTGCATGTAAAATAAGCTAGTCAACAATGTAAAAGAACTAAAAATCACAGTAATACTGATATTACATTTGGGTGAATGATGAAACTAAAAACCTCTTTGATTTTTATATCACAATATATGAAATAATATTTAATGAAATGAGGGTTATAGATTCTATATCATGATAAATTATAAAGTGTATTTGTATATCCTAGTGCTTCTCTATGGGGTCCTCGAGTGTTTTTTATGAAGGTTGATTATTATACGGTATTGTGTCCAGATTATATATGAATGATCTTGAAAAGGTTGATAAAATGGTAACCCTATAAATGTGATGAATTTTTCATTCATTTTATTGGATATAGTTATTTCAAAACTATTGATCCAATTTCTATATATCATCATATTTTTTTATAGGATGAATATTTGCTGAACATTAAAATATTTTATAGATATATTAATTTCTATGTTCATAGAAATTTTTTAAATGGAATAAATGAACCCAAATCATTCATGGGTTTATGTAAATTATATTCCATGTTTTCCAAGTTTAGTTTATAATATTTTTTTTAAAATATATCAAATATATTCAATGAAATAAATTGACCAGGAAAAATATTTTAGTGTAATTATAAGTATACTTCAATGACCAAAAATATATATATAAAAAATAAATATAAATTTTACATATGATTTGTGTCACGACACGTCCTCGGGGCCAGTGCCGTGACTACCCCAAGCCCGCCTTCCATAGGCCAGGGGCTGGCGACTAGCACCAAGGTGTAAATCCCAGTAGAAAGGGAAGGCATTGCCTTTGAAAAGTAAACAAACACCACAGAGTAAGCAAGCGGAAAAGTAAACACTAAGTAAGAACAGAGTACAACTGAAAGTGTGGAAAATTAAATGGGCCAGTATACAAACCCAAATTGAAAGTAAAGTACAACTCGAAAGGGAAAATAGCAACTGTAAAGTAAAAGCCGCTACACCGAGCTGTCCACTGGAAATCCCACCTGAAGGGTGGGTACAAATAGCTCCACTGCTCCTCGGGTCCTGCCATCCGCTCCGAACACGTCCCGCCCAGTGGTCCACCTCCAGGTATCGTTCTGCTCTACAAGCCTCAGCCACGATCAATGTTGTCCATCGTCTGCAACCAACACAACGTAGTGTGGGCATAGCCTATGAAGGGGTGAGTATAAGCTACTCAGTAGGGACCCCGAGGCCCCTGAAGGTCTCCCAAAATCCACAAAGGATAAACCACAAAGGAAGGTACAATCACGTAGTAACATCTGACACTGCTTAGGTATATGCCCATACATATACCTAAGTCATAAATTCCAATATGCTCCAACCTCCAAGCCCAAGTACAACTCAGTCCACACAGGAAAGTAAACATATTCCACATAGGAAAGCAAAACGTAATCCACATAGGATAGCACAACACAATCCACACAGGAAAGCAACAAGATTTAGCTCACACAGGTATACTTCTTCGAAAGACGATAAAGATGATCTCGGATCCATCTAATTCGTCGGACCCACGAAGGATCGATATGTAACTAACCCCCGCAAAGACCCACACAGGATCGGGCCCACACATGACCTGTAGGCGCTGGTTCACACAGGACCGCTGAGCGCAATGACCCACACAGGATCGGACCCACACAGGATCGGGCCCACACAGGACCTGTAGCACTGATCCACGTAGGATCGCTGAGTGGTGTAGTCGTCGTCGTCGAATCCACTAAGGATCTCTGTACTGTCGTCGTCGCAGTCACAGTAGCAGTAGCAGTCGCAGTCGCAGCCAGCTCTAGGGTTCCCGCACACAGCAAGCTCGTTCGGGAGGGTCCACTCCACGAGCCGAGAGGCTGATACGTCAACTGTCACTAAGCCCAGAGTTGATGTATCCAAAATTTCCGTATCGTCAACAGGAACTCAAAGCAACAGACGGCGCGTCGATCGGACGCCCGGTCTGAGAGTTATTGGCTTTTTCGTCCCAGGGGCCCGATTGGTTTTTAAGGCAAAACCAACCCGACCGTACTCCACCTATGTCCAAACCTCGGGCAGAGTATGCCAAAAGATCCGTCTCACTAAGAGGAACTCAAAAAAGCTGACGGCACGCCAATCGGACGCCCGTAGCTCAAGATATGAGTGTTTCCGCTCTGAGGGCCCGGTTGGTTTCGTGAACGAACCAACCCGGCCGAACTCTAAGTATTCCGAAACTTTGAGTGCGATATACCGAATCGACCGTCTCGATCCAAGGATCGCATCGCCGCTGACAGTTCGTCAATAAGAGGTCCGTAGCTAAAGTTATGGGCAAAAGACCGAAGTCGATTCAAAAACAGGGGGTCCGGGCTGACCCGGCCCGACCCCCCCCCCCCCCGGGTCGGCGCGGCCTGGGCGCCGATCGGGTGCCACGCGCGGGGGGTAGAGCCCCCGCTTCTCTTGGCTGGCGGCGCGGCAAACTGCCGCGCCCCATTTTAATAAACGCCCCCCCCCCCCCTCACGTGGGGGGCCTGCTTTGAGGAAAACGGGGGGGCGCTGCCCCCCCCCCCCCCCCCCTGATGTAACCGCGCCCCCCCCCCCCCATTATGGGGGGCCGATTTTGGCCGACCGGGGGAATTAATTCCCCCGGTCCTTCTCCCTTCCAGCCGGCCCAACATGGCCGGCCGGTCCTTCCTCAACGGGACAGGCAAGCCCGGTCCCCCTTCCGGCTTTCGACACCGGTGGCCCAGCTAGCCGCTGGTCTTCTCGTTTCGCCGCGACCCGGAACCGGCCGCGGCCTTCATTGTCCGGCGCGGTGTGACGGCACCGCACCCCTCCGTCGCGGCCCCGCTCCGGCCGCGGTGCCCTTGGTTTCCTTCGACGCGGCGCGACGGCGTAGCGTTCATGATAATCATTCCACGGCGCGGCGTGACGGCGCCGCGCAATATTTGCCGTGTGATTCCCACGTGGTGCGACGGCACCACGCCATCTCGTTCATCCACAAGAAAAATAATAATAATCAAAAACAAAGGAGGGGTGATTCGGCCGTGTTTGTGCGGTCTGACCCCCCTCTCGTTAGATGATAACACTTAAACATTTATCCTTAAGATTCTCATGCTAGAACCAAGAATGAAAATAAATAAATAATCAACAACAAACCCCTACCTCGGTTTCAAGTACGATGTTCGTCAACGACCCGCAGAAGACAAACGTCGCGGAGGTCGGGCGTCGCGGTAATTTTTCATCAATTCTGTTGACGAAGAGGTACGTCCGAAGAGGTACATCATTGGTGAATCTTCGTAAGCCGACGAAGGAAGTCCGAGGGGGAAGTGGTGTTCCCTTTCTTTGACACGGAAGGCGTTGTCAATCTTCTAAAGCAAACTGGCTACGAAGAATATAGGAGTGTCGTTCTTCGTCGGAGCTTGAGTGTTCTTCGTGTTCTTCGTCAAAGTTTGAAGAAGAAGAAGGATCTCTAAAATCCTCTCAAGATCGCTAACCAAAATAAAATAAGCTAAGGATTATTTTATTTACACAAATATCAACATGAATTTCAAAGGTTTGAAATTCAAATCATCCCACCTTAATTAGTTAAACCAAGTTTTCAAACATTAATTGAAATGGGTTAAAGGGGAGTTTTTGAGAGAAGATGAGGAGTTGGGGTTCGTGTGGGCCCCACCACAGTTAATCCTCCCATTGGAGGTTAAGTGGTTGTGGGTCCCACCCGTAACTCCCTTTGGGAAGTTTTTAAAAAAAACAACAAGTTAAAATAAAAATTTGTATTCCACAATTTTTATTTATCTTATTCTAAACTCCCAAAAACTAACTCTCAACCCGAAATAAACGTAACCTCAAAAAAGGTCTCCTTAAGAGAATATCGGTGTTGCGAGTTCATTGGTGCCCTCAGAATTTGATTCCAGGCACCGGTTCAAAAGTTAGAAATTCCCGCTCGTTCGTTCACTGAACGTACCCGAGCCAAACTTCGGAAAATGATTCCGGGCACTCCGGGCCTCGGAATCATGTGCCATCAGAAACCGCGCTCTTCTAAAATTCCAAAGAAAGTTAACAAAAAATTTCCCTTGAATTTTACGGGTCTTTACATTACTCCCACCTCAGGGATTTACGTCCCCGTAAAGATACATCTAAAACTAGGGAAACAAATGAGGGTACTGAGCACGCATCTGAGCCTCCCGCTCCCATGTGCTCTCCTGGAGGTTCTTGTGCTGTCATCTGATGCGCACAAGAGGAATCGATCGCCCACGTAGGACCCGCTCCTGTCGATCCTCTATCTCCACCGGGACCTTCGTAAAAGTCACCCCATCATCAACGTCATGCTCCCCATGGTCAATGGTGTGCGTCCGGTTGTGCATGTATCTCCTCAGTTGAGAAACGTGGAAGATGTCGTGCACCCGGTGCAACTGAGGTGGTAGAGCCAGGCGATAAGCCACCTCACCAATCCTGCTGAGGACCCGGAAGGGTCCGATGAAGCACGGAGATAACTTGCTGCCCCGACCAAATCTCTGTATACCACGTCGAGGTGAGACCCGCAAGAAGACGTGGTCGCCATCCTCGAACTCTAGTGGCCTCCACCTCCTGTCAGCGTATGACTTCTGCTGGCTCTGAGCTGTCCTCATCCTCTCTTGGATGACCTGGACCTTCTCTGTCGTGGCCTAGACCATCTCTGGTCTCACAAGTGATGACTCCCCAGGGTCTGTCTAGCACAAAGGAGATCTACAAGGTCGGCCGTACAACGCCTCGTACGGTTCCATCCCGATGGTGGAGTGGTAGCTATTATTGTACGCAAACTCCACCAAGGGTAGGTGGTCCTCCCAGCTACGACCAAAGTCGAGGACACATGCGCGGAGAATGTCCTCGAGAGCTTGAATGGTCCTCTCCATCTGACCATCCGTCTGAGGGTGAAAGGTTGTTCTCAGACGTAGCTGTGTCACGAACGCATCCTGTAACCCCTTCCAAATCCGGGAAGTAAAGCGAGCATCTCGATCAGAGACAATAGATGATGGCACACCGTGGAGCCGCACAATCTCCTGAACGTAGAGACGTCTCGAGCTCTCCACTGAGCCCTGCTCTCTGATGGGTAAGAAGTGTGCCGACTTGGTAAGTCGGTCAACAATCACCCAGATGGAGTCGTGACCTCTGGAAGTGCGTGGAAGTCCAGTCACGAAGTCCATAGATATGTCATCCCACTTCCACTCTGGGACCTCCAAGGGTTGTACCAATCCTGCTGGCACCTGATGCTCTGCCTTCACCTGCTGACAGGTGAGGCATCGAGAAACAAACTCTGCTATAGCCTTCTTCATGCCCGGCCACCAATGTTGTCATCTGAGATCCTGGTACATCTTCTCCACTCCTGGATGTACCGCCAATGGAGAAGTGTGAAACTCTCTCATCACCTCCTCTCGCAAAGCGACTGGTACCATGGTACGTCCTCTGAAAAGAATGTCGTGCTCTGCTCCAAGGGATAAACCATCAGGTGCCTGTCCCGAGGATATCTTTGCACGTCGTGTCTCACAGTCAGTATCCTCACGCTATGCCCCTCTGACCCGCTGCAGTAGTGGAGGGGTGACTGTGAGAGGCTGGAGGAAGGATGCTCCATCTCCATCCACAAAGGATATCTGCAAAGAGGCTAGCTGCTCTGTCTCCTCCTAAAGTAGTTGAATGCTCGTCCTCCTACTGAGGGCATCGGCTACTACGTTCCCCTTACTAGGAGTATAGAATATCTCAAAGTCATAGTCCTGGAGGAACTCGAGCCATCGCCGCTGTCTCAGGTTCAGGACCATCTGCGAGAAGATATACCTGAGACTCTGATGATCAGAAAAGACTGTAAAGCGCTCGCCCATCAGATAGTGCTGCCATTTATTCATAGCGAAGACCACTGCTGCCAAATCCAGGTCATAGGTAGCGTAGTTCTTCTCATGAGGCCTCAACTGACGTGATCCATAGGCGATCACCGCCCGCTCCTGCATCAGAACACATCTAAGTCCGGTCCCTGATGCATCGCAGTAAACTACGTACCCTACTCCCTCCTCAGGCAACCTCAAGATAGGTGCGCTGGTCAATCTCTGTCGCAGCTCCTGGAAGCTCTACTGACAACTGTCTGGCCACACGAAGGGTTTCCCCTTCTTCGTCAAAGCTATGATTGGTGCCACAACTCTAGAGGAATCTGGCATGAATCTCTGATAGTATACTGGTGGTCCCAAGAAACTCTGAACCTCAGTCACGCTTCTGGGTGGCTCCCAAGCTAGTACTGCCTCGATCTTCACGGGATCCACTGCAACTCCCGCCTCAGAGATGACGTGTCCCATGAAGTGGACCTCACGTATCCAGAACTGACACTTCGAGAGCTTACCATATAGCCGGTGCTCTCGTAGTGTGTCTAGTACAACTCGCAAGTGGTATGTGTGTTCCTCCTCAGTCGTCGAGTAAATTAGTATGTCTTCGATGAAGACCACGACAAACCGATCGAGGTATGGCTGAATGATCCTGTTCATGAGAGCCATTAACACTGCTGGAGCATTGGTTACACCGAAAGGCATAACCAAGAACTCATAGTGGCCAGACCAACATCTGAAGGCCATCTTCTGCACGTCCTCGTCTCTGACTCTGAGCTGATGATAGCCTGACCTGAGGTCTATCTTCGAGAACCACCGTGCTCCCTTGAGCTGATCAAAGAGGTCATAAATCCTCGGTGGTGGATACATGTTCCTCACTGTCACCTGGTTCAGGTGATGATAGTCAACAAAAAGTCGCAAGCTCTCGTCCGCCTTCTTGGCGAACAATATCGGGGAAGCCCAGGGTGAAACACTGGATCAGATGAACCCCTTGCCCTGCAAGTCCTCCAAATGTTCCCGTAGCTCTCGAAGCTCGACGGGGACCATCCGATATGCTGGAGTCGATATCGGAGCTGTCCCGGGGTATAGTTCAATATAAAAGTCTACCTCTCTGCGAGGAGGTAGCCCTGGAACGTCGTCGGGAAAAACGTCTGCAAACTGATCCACCACTGCAGGAAAACTAGGACTCCGCACGTCAACTGCTCCTAGGATGAGGCTAGCCAACTGATGAGTGATGGGCTTTCCTCTCCTCCGCAGAAGTCCATCCTGTGCTGCAAAGGCTCCCTTCTCGCCAGTGAAGGTGAACCTGCTCCCGTCGGTGCGTACACATCGCACCTTGCTCCCAAAACATTCAATCTGTGCATGAACCGTAGATAGCCAATCCATGCCCAAGATGACGTCGTAAGGCCTCGAAGCTACTACAAGAAGATCCCAGCCGAAGCTCTCGCCTCCTAGAGTAAGCTCGCACTTCTGGCACTAGTGCGTAATCGTCGAGTCTGCTCCCGTAGGAGTCTCTAGCCGTAAGGATCGAGCCAACGGCTCTGTCGGAATCTCCGAGCTCCAAACAAGGGAAGCGGCTATGAAAGAGTGACTCACTCCTGTGTCTATAAGTACTGTAGCAAGGGTGGAATAGACACAGCTAGTACCTCGAATCATCTCGGGTGTGCCGTGGTCGTAGGCATCTGCTGCCTAGAGCAGTGCCTGTCTCTGCCCGCCTGCTCCCTGTGGTCGGGGTGGACCTCCTGGTGGTGGTGGTGGTAGAGCCGCAAAGCGTCGCCCACCACCTGCTGCTCATCCAGCTCCTCTGCCTCGTCTGCTTTCTCCCTGCGGACCGCCACGGTCGACCCTCTGCCTCTGCCTCGGTGGTCCCTCAACCATCTGCTGCTCCTCGGCACGGCGGGTCGGGCAGTCACGAGCCATGTGGCCCTGCCCGCCGCACGAGTAGCACTGTCTGCCTCTCGAAAGACTGGCTCCGCTCTGTGTGCCCCGCACTACTGAGCCAGTGTCCTGATGTCGTCTGCCTAAAGGTCTAGTCTGTCTGGACCCCTGAGTCATCCGTCGACTGCCTACTGCAGATGACTCTGCCACGTGCCGCCCTGCGGTGGGTCGCGGCACTGATGTAAACTTAGCAAGGAAGCTCTCGATCAAAAGGGCCCATTCTAGTACTCCTCTCTGAGTCGGTATGCTGAGGGAGATCAGCGATGCCCTGATCTCGTGTCTCAATCCCTTCTCGAAGGTCCGGGCTCGGAAGAATGGGTCTCGTACCATGTCGGTCGAGTAGCGCGAGAGATCAGTAAATCTCGCCGAGTACTGAGCGACCGTCATGTTGCTCTGCCGCAGCTGAAGAAGTTCATGAATACGCACCGCACGAAGGGTGGCTGGGACGAACTCCGAGCGGAAGAGGATCTCAAAGCCCGTCTAAAGTAGAGATGCCTCGTCATGCACCTGGAGCATCAAGCTCCACCATCGCCCTGCTGTTGCATGCAGTAGGCTCGCAGTGAGGATCACCATGACGTCTGAAGGTGTCCTCACTAGCCTAAAAACTCGCACGACTGCCTCTAGCCTGTCCTTTGCTGCCTGTGGGACCGTCTCCCCACGAAAGTTGGGCGGTCGCTGGCGCTAAAACTCATGCAGTGCGCTGAGGCGACGTGCATCGTCAGCGGCTGGTGCTGGAAGCATCGGGGGCTCAGCGGGTAGTGCTACCGCCGGTGCCACAACTGACAAAGGGACCTGCACCGAGGCCTCATCGCTCGGTGGGCTGTCATCACGCTAGACTCTCGGAACCCTAGCTGGCTGCCGTCCTGGGGCCATCCTGAAAAGGAAACAGGTGTGCCACGGTCAGAACAGTATACCTGGTGAGCTGATATAAAGTAATCACATGAAAAACTCTGAAACACACTCGCAATCAATGTTTTCGTGCATTAAGTCGGAAATCATTAGTCAGGGTCCTGGTGTACGGATACGTCGGCCGCCGCACCAACACTGGACTCCCTGGACTGATAACCACACTTAATACGCTAAACATTATTGCTTCACATTGAAAAGATCAGAGTTCGCGGTAGAACCGAACTCCTTTGATACCAATTTGTCACGACCCGTCCTCGGGGCCCGTGCCGTGACTACCCCAAGCCCGCCTTCCATAGGACAGGGGCTGGCGACTAGCACCAAGGTGTAAATCCCAATAGAAAGGGAAGGCATTGCCTTTGAAAAGTAAACAAACACCACAGAGTAAGCAAGCGGAAAAGTAAACACTAAGTAAGAACAAAGTACAACTGAAAGTGCGGAAAAGTAAATGGGCCAGTATACAAACCCAAACTGAAAGTAAAGTACAACTCGAAAGGAAAAACAGAAACTGTAAAGTAAAAGCCGCTACACCGAGCTATCCACTGGAAATCCCACCTGAAGGGTGGGTACAGATAGCTCCACTGCTCCTCAGGTCCCGCCGTCCGCTCCGAACACGTCTCGCCCAGTGGTCCACCTCCAGGTATCGTTCTGCTCTGCAAGCCTCAGCCACGATCAACGCTGTCCGTCGTCTGCAACCAACACAATGTAGTGCGGGCATAGCCCGTGCAGGGGTGAGTATAAGCTACTCAGTAGGGACCCCGAGACCCCTGAAGGTCTCCCAAAATCCACAAAGGATAAACCACAAAGGATGGTACAATCACGAAATAACATCTGACACTGCTTAGGTATATGCCCATACATATACCTAAGTCATCAATTCCAATACGCTCCAACCTCCGAGCCCAAGTACAACTCAGTCCACACAGGAAAGTAAACGTATTCCACACAGGAAAGAAAAACGTAATCCACACAGGATAGCACAACACAATCCACCCAGGAAAGCAACAGGATTCAGCTCACACAGGTATACATCTTCGAAAGATGATAAAGATGATCTCTGATCCATCTAAGTCGTCGGACCCATGAAGGATCGATAGGTAACTAACCCCTGGAAAGACCCACATAGGATCGGGCCCACACAGGACCTTTAGGCATTGGTTCACAGACGACCGCTAAGCACAATGTCCCACACAGGATCGGGCCCACATAGGACCAGTAGCACTGATCCACGTAGGATCGCTGAGTGTTGTAGTCGTCGTCGTCGAATCCACTATGGATCTCTGTACTGTCGTCGTCGCCGTCATAGTAGCAGTAGCAGTAGCAGTAGCAGTAGCAGTCGCAGCCAGCCCTAGGGTTCCCGCACATAGCAACCTCGTTCGGGAGGGTCCGCTCCACGAGCCGAGAGGCTGATACATCAACTGTCACTAAGCCCAGAGTTGATGTATCCAAAAGTTCCGTATCGTCAACAGGAACTCAACGCAACAGACGGCGCGTCGATCGGACGCCCGGTCTGAGAGTTATTGGCCTTTTCGTCCCAGGGGCCCAGTTGATTTTTAAGGCAAAACCAACCCGATCGTACTCCACCTGCGTCCAAACCTCGGGCGGAGTATGCCAAAAGATCTGTCTCACTAAGAGGAACTCAACAAAGCTGACGGCACGTCAATCGGACGTCCGTAGCTCAAGATATGAGCGTTTCCGCTCCGAGGGCCCGGTTGGTTTCGTGAACGAACCAACCCGGCCAAACTCAAAGTTTTCAGAAACTTTGAGAGCGATATACCGAATCAACCTTCTCGATCCAAGGATCGCATCGCCGCTGATGGTTCGTCAATCGGAGGTCCGTAGCTCATGTTATGGGCAAAAGACCGAAGTCGATTCGAAAACAGGGGGTCCGGGTCCGGGCCGACCCGGCCAGACCCCCCCTGGGTCGGCCCGAACCGGGTCGACACGAACCAGTTCCGACCCGGCCCGGACGGCGGCGCGGTCCGGCGCGGCCCGGCGCGGCCAGGCCGACGGCGGCGCGGCCTGGGCGCCGCTCGGGTGCCACGCGCAGGGGGCAGAGCCCTCGCTACTCTTGGCTGGCGGCGCTGCAACCTGTGCGCCCCATTTTAATAAACGGCCCCCCCTCACGTGGGGGCCTGCTTTAAGGAAAATGGGGGGGGGGGAGCTGCCCCCCCCTGCCCCTTGATGTGCCCCCCCCCCCATTATGGGAAGCCGGTTTTGGCCAGCCGGGGGAATTAATTCCCCCGGTCCTTCTCCCTTCTGGCTAGCCCAACATGGCCGGTAGATCCTTCATCAACGGGACTGGCAAGGCCGGTCCCCCTTCCGGCTTCCGACACCGGCGGCCCGGCTAGCCGCTAGTGTTCTCGTTCCACCGCGGCCCGGAACCGGCCGCGGCCTTCGTCGTCCGGCGCGGTGCGACGGCACCGCGCCCCACCGCCGCAGCCCCGCTTCGGCCGCGGTGCCTTTGGTTTCCTTCGACGCGGCGCGACGGCATCGCGTTCATGATAATCATTCCACGGCGCGGCGTGACGGCGCCGCGCAATATTTTCCGTGTGATTCCCGCGTGGTGCGACAGCACCACACTATCTTGTTCATCCACAAGAAAAATAATAATAATCAAGAACAAAGGAGGGGGGATTCGGCCGTGTTTGTGCGGTCCGGCCCCCCTCTCATTAGATGATAACACATAAACATTTATCCTCAAGATTTTCATGCTAGATCAAAGAACAAGAATAAATAAATAATCAACAACAAACCCCTACCTCGGTTTCAAGTACGATGTTCGTCAACGACCCGCGGAAGACAAACGTCGCGGAGGTCGGGCGTCGCGGTAATCGTTCGTCAATTCCGTTGACAAAGAGGTACGTCCAAAGAGGTGCGTCATTGGTGAATCTTCGTAAGCCGACGAAGGAAGTCCGAGGATGAAGCGGCGTTCCCTTTCATTGACATGCAAGGCACCGTCGATCTTCGGAAACAAACCGGCTACGAAGAAGAGATGAGTGGCGTTCTTCGTCAGAGCTTGAGTGTTCTTTGTGTTCTTCGTCAAAGTTTGAAGAAGAAGAAGGAGCTCTCAAATCCTCTCAATATGGATAACCAAAATAAAATAAGCTAAGGCTTATTTTATTTACACAAATTTCAACTTAAATTTCAAAGGTTTGAAATTCAAATCAACCCACCTTAATTAATCAAACCATGTTGTCCAACATTAATTGAAATGGGTTTAAGGGGAGTTTTTGAGAGAAGTTGAGGAGTTGGGGTTCGTGTGGGCCCCACCACACTTAATCTTCCGAAGGGAGGTTAAGTGGTTGTGGGTCCCACCCCTAACTCCCTTTGAGAGGTTTTTTAAAAAAACAACAAGTTAAAATAAAAATTTGTATTCCACAATTTTTATTTAACTTATTCTAAACTCCCAAAAACTAACTCCCAACCCGAAATAAACGCAACCTCGGAAAAGGTCTCCTTAAGAGAATATCGGCGCAGCGAGTTCATCGGTGCCCCCAGAATTTTATTCCGGGCACCGGTTCAAAATTTATAAATTCCCGCTCGTTCGTTCACGGAACGTACCCAAGCCAAACTTCGAAAAATGATTTCGGGCACTCCGGGCCTCAGAATCAGGTGCCGTCAGAAACCGCGCTCTTGTAAAATTCCAAAGAAAATTAAGAAAAAATTTCACTTGAATTTTACGGGTCTTTACAATTTGATTATTTTTTATAAAAAATTTCCTCTCATCATGGTGGGGTAGTTAATCCTTTCATGATTGGAGTTTCATTTTCATGGTGTCCCCTAATAAAATTTTGGATGTATATATTTACTATGGTATTAAGGTTAACAATAGTGATTTATATTCAATTTTGTTTTGATTTTCTCATCATTAATAAAACTAAATTATAAGGGTCAATATTTTTAAATGATGAGTAAATATTTGGAAAATTTTGAATATCATAAGGAAAATATTATTATAGCTCTGGTACATCAAATTTTTAAGGGGTTATTTTTGTGGTTTTTTATGAACATTCTCAATCTTATTATGGGTTTTATATTAATTTAACACTTGGAAATCATCTAAAATGGGTCCAAAAAATTTATTTGATGATAATTAAAATAGGTCACTAATGTTATTGAGTAAAAAATAGGTGTTATTTCTATACTTTTTTGGAATAATTACATCATCATATAATGATTAATCTATTTATAGATAGAAAATATAAAATGAATATCTTATCTTAATATAATTTTATTATTTTATTAGTGATTGGTGATGTTCATGTTTAATTATTTAATTGTGGTCGCATTTACTCTATTGGATGTTATTTTTACACTTAATTATTTATGATGGATTACATATGTCGATAATTATCATGTTTCTAGAAAAGAGTGAAGTGTGATAGCATATTGGTCTCAATAATATATAGATATTGAAAAATTCAATTATAGATTTTATATATATCCAATGATAGTTTATTAATATATATTCCAATGTGTATATTAGTTTCTTCTATGAGATTTAAAGGTATATGTTTTGGGAGATCACATCATTCAATGAGATGTTTTTAATGGATGGTCAGTGGGTGGGAATCACCATTTATTTCATTATAGAAAGTTTACATTTCTAGAGGTGATACATCAGCTTGTTCTATGACTGCCACATTGCTTAATTCATGAACCATATAACAATATTTAAAAATGTATCATGGTTTAATGGTTCAAATTAATTATAAGTGATGAAGATTTAATTGTTAGTTATTGTATATCAATGTCATTTGAATTTGTTAGTTATGGTTGGAAATCATGTTTTATCTTGTCTATTAAAAAGATTATATGCTCTTTAACTATATTTGGAGTAAATATCAATTGATTTTTTGATATTTTTACTTCAAAATAATTGATGGTATGTTGTTACATGTTTATTATATATTGAATAAAGAATTAAGATTATTTCTTGGAAATTAAGAAGCCATTTATAGTGGACTTTTTTATGGTTCAAGGTAGAGGAGGTAGTAATTTTTTTTATGTTTAAGGTTATTAATCAATAATTGTGTTCAGAATTTTACTTCAACTCTATATAATTACATAAAAATTTTATTTGGATCATAAAAATATTTTTTTCAAATAATTTTATCATTAGTTGGATTTTGATAGTTTAGATGATCCAAATTACAGTAAACATGTTTTTTAAAATATTTTTGAAATATGTTGTTTAGGATTAAATTATTTACCTTTTAGTAAGTTTAATAATTGAAATTTATATCACACATCCTTTGTCTTGTCACTATTTTACTAATTTTTAGAGTCAATATAGAAAATTATTATATTGAATTGGAGTTGGGTGGTCAATAATAATTAAACTACATTTAGTACAAAATGATATGGATAATATATAAGAGATATGAGAGTGGTTTAAGGATACTTTAGAAAATTTTAGGTCTTAAAATAATTAGAAGAAAAAATTGTTGAAGTTTAATGCTAATGAAAATGTACTTGTAATGGTTTTTATTGATTATGGAAACTATATAATTTATATAGGTCCTTGTGTTTCTCCATAGTACATGAGATATTTTAGTTTTTTCAAATGGGGTGGGAAGTTAGTGTGCCATTTGATACTTTTACACTAGATAGATTTTATTCATAATATTTTTTTTCATAGATTTGTATTAGTCTTCATGATGACTTTTTTATCACAACATGACCTACTAGGGCCCTCATGGGTGGTACTGTGATGAGAATAAAACCCCAAACCCAACTACAATAAGCGAGGATATATCAATTAGAGCCAAGTTGACATATAAAATGCATCTAAAGCATTTACCTCGCGTAATTGTACATATGCACACAAAAAACCATGCCCAGATATGATGTGCAAGAGATATAAAACTAATACTCTAAATGACTTAATAAAAAAATATCCCACATTATATTATAATAATTATTATAGAATAATTCTAAATTGGAAAAATACATGACCACGAAAACTAAAAATGAGTCAAATCGCATTAAAAATATTTCACAAAAAATTAAATCTCCTAGAACCTGCTGATGTCTGTCTAAAGCCACTACGCACCACCTATTTCTAGTCCTACATGGACTACATGAAAATTAATGTTATCTATATAATACATGACATGTGTGGGAATATCCTTTTATGGTTGATTATAATCCCACCCAGTGGGAAACTTTAAATTCACCAAACAGAAAGCATCAAAGATAGATTAAGCTCTAAAACAAAAATCCAATAGAATATGTAATAGTGGCTAGATATGCTTAAACGAATACTTTAAGTATAAATATTAGTTATCATCCCCATTTCCAAAATATTATTCTAGTAGAGTATCTTATGTAATATTCTTCTAAGAGAAATCACTCCTTGGATATCAATATACTAAATGAACTCATCCAAGAGAACCTACACGTTGGGTCTTTCCTTGAAAAATTACCAAGGAAACAAAGAGGGATCTTCTGATGTAGTCTAATGATTATACTACAAAATAATATAAAATGATATATTATAATACGTAGAAGGGTGTTATCATCCAAGGACTATGGGGGATACTTAACCCTAATTGTGTTATCCCATAAAGAAGGAGAACACACAACCTTGACATTGAAAATTTGATATTGAACCCATCCTTGGGAATAATGATATAGGAACACCCCCTAGGCCACATGGAGGGATACATTATACTATTCAGTACTAAACCATAGAGTGGATTGGTCCTCCTAGGAACATGTTTGGATAACTCACTATACCATATCCTGGATGGACTATAAGAACAACCATGTACAAATACAATTTTACTCACCTCACTAAATAACCAATTGATACTATTTTGGGGAGAATATATTCTCTAGAATTCCTCAGAAGGGTCTCACACTGTGTCTTAATGGGTAAAAAACATGACCCATTGAGTCTAAAACATCCCATATCGTTTCGTCTCATAAAACATGTCCTACTCCATATATATGGAGTACTGCTATGACCCACAGTGTGTAGAGGTCATTATGGGACTCATTGCTTGTTGTATTCTCAAGACTGGGTATTTCCCCAAGTACATGAGTTTTACTCTACATCAAACATATCATGTAAATTCTAGGTCAAACCCTGATGTGATATATGTTCTCAAGTTCATTTATTTCCTGATGCTCAAAGGGTGTTCCCTACCTCACAGGGCGTGTGGGGATATAAGTCATCATAGATTCTACACACTATTCATGTTGAGTTGGTAAAATGAGGGTCACATAACATGAGGGTAAAACTCACATTGTGTGATATTTAATTTTAATTTTCATAGTTATGATAACTTTATCATTGACTGGGGGAGGGGGTGCATCAGTGATAATATTTTTATTTTATGATTCCTTGAAAAAACCATTTTCTTTTGATAAAGACTTAATTCCCTATTCAAAAACAAATTAAAAAACAGAGACACAAGAAAACATGTATTTACAAGGTTAACTATTCAATAATAAAGACTATGTCATTGGGATGGTTTGGAAATGATCCATTATCATAATGAATACATAATACAATCCTTTATATGGAAAATAATATGTAGGATATACCCATTAACTTGTGTAGATTGTTGAGGAGAATTCAAAATTGTGTGTCAACCAACATTGCAAAAATAGGGTAGAAATATTTGTGTAACAAAACATGTAACTTGTTCTTCTTTTTAATATTCCGAAATGCATTCTTTGGATAAAAATTCCTTCAATTTATTATCCAAAATAATGTAAGAACATCATAGACTTTGATATTGAATTAAATTTAATTTCTAATACCAATTCTCACAAAATGATTCTCCCTATCCAATTCATAAAATAAAATTTCAAAATATGATAGATATGACTTTTCCAAAAAAACAATCAAGGAAATATATAGCTCTTTCTTCCTCAGTATATAAATCTTAAACTGAAATCTAGTTCTAATTATTCATCTTTATACCATGATCAATCGAATATGAAGACAATCAGAGTAAAATAGTCAACTGAATATGATTCCCAATGAAAAGTATTATTAGCTGAATAACAATGAGATATTGTCTCATCTCATTTCAATTCAATCTGATAAAACTTCTTCAATATAGCTCTATATGGAAACTTATTTCTCTCCCTAGAAATTTGTAGCATCTCTCTCTTCTAGTGAATATTTCCTCCATGTCAGACCTCAGGGAATGTAAAAAGTACTTCTCGCTTTTAAAGGAGACCAAAAGATGGTTTTGCTATGAATCCCAAAAACATTCCTCCACAACAAAATTCATTAAAATATGTGTGATTCCTTGAATTTGGGTTCATCTATAACGTCATAAACACTTCTTGAATCTTCTCGTATCATTATAAAATATTATTTATTCTTGTAAGTTTCTTTTCAAATGCTAGTATATATCTGATTTCTCATTCCAATTATCTCAAAGTTATTTTTTGAATTTTATTATCTATACCAACTTAAATGAAACATTAATTGAATTTCCTTCTCCCCCTTAATAAAGAATCCATATATTTTCCTCATCTCTTTTCATGATCCACTTGACATTTAATCAGTTTAATTCATCCCATTTTAAAAGGATGACTAAATTGTTAGTCACATTCTATTCTCTTCTTTTCCATCATCAGTCACTTGAAATTTATCCTTTAGTTATGGTGACATAATGAGTCTAATCAGCCTTTATATATGTGATTAACCCTATCACGACCCGTCCCTGTGGGGCTTGAGCCACAACTCCCCAAGCCCGCCTCCAATAGGCCTGGGGTTGGTGACTATCACTGAGTAGGCATGCTAATAACAAGGGAGGAATTTCATATAAACCTGTACACACGCACACATATCTCCAAGCCCACAAAGCTGAAAATTAAAAACTACTAAAAGTTAAAGATGCATGTATACACTAAAACCCAACCAACAGAGTATGACATGGAAGTAAAGTACAATAAATTAAATCCCTGATCCAAAAGTACCGGCCCACCAAAAGAAAGTCTGTAACAAGTCCAACCTGTAGAAAAAGGTACTGGGACTGTAATCCGTTGCCGAAGGAACACACCTCAGCCTGTCTGATCTCACTGAGCACCGTCTGGTCCTGGTTCGCCTCAAATCCCATCAAAGGATTACTCATCTGTACAAGACACGACACGTTTGGGAAAAGCCCGTGCATGGGTGAGTATAACAATACCTAATAGGACACCCCGAAAACCACAAAGGAAATACAACAAGGAAAATACAACAAAGAAAGGTATAATCAGCTCTACACAGTATATGTATACGAAACATACAACAAGAACATCCAGATATACTCATACACATGTGACCATCGTGAAACCACCACTAAGATCCAGCTCGAAGATTCCACTAAGCATACCATCGGGAGGACATACTCCTAGGTCTGAAGAGAGAGGCACAGAGTACTCATTCTGGGAGAGCACACTCCAAAAGTACCTTGGGAACAAGATGCTCAAATGAGGATCACATCCAAGTCATGGGGTGATTCTGAAAACTCAATCTGAGCTAAGCCACTAAGCAGAGGATCGAAGCACGGATAAAGATGGTCACATCAATACCAAGAAATCTACCTAGGGTTCCAGGAATGAATAGAAAATCTGGCTCTAAGTCTCAAAGAGGGGATTTCAACAACTCTATTCAAGGAGTTCTGGTGAAGGGATCATACTTATGTATAAAGAAATTGATAGCAGAACCTTCAGGGGATTACCAAGTGTACGGACCCTAAGAACTAGTCCAAGTAACAGAAGGAAAGTGGCTCAAGCCATGAAGAAAAAGTTACACGAAGTGTAGTATGGTTACACGTAGTGTTACATGACCTCGGGTACTACCCGAATAAATGACATGTGTCCTTCGTTCAAGCCGTGCAAAACCAAACTACACGGCGTGTAGTAAAGTACATGTTTTGTTACTTGACAACGGGTATTGCCCATGTAAATGGCCAGTGTCCCTCATCTTTTCATATAGAAAACAACTATAGGGAGTGTAGAAGAAATTGCATGCCGTGTTCAAGCACCAGGGCTCACTCCGTGTACACTGGCCATGTGCCCGTACATGGTCTCTAACCATGTCTGTGTTGCCTGCCCGTGTACCAGTACACGGGGTATCCCGTGTATCTGGCCAGGTCTGGCTGGGGATGGGTATACAAGGTGTGTCCATGGCCGTGTACCCTTCTCATGTCCGTGTACTCCTGGAGTACACGCCGGGTAACCCTTCCGACGAACACAGGCAGTGTAGCCCAACTACACGGCATGTAGTCAGGAAAAATTCTAGAACCATGACTTCCTCCAAGCACCTTGGTTGATCTCCCAGATCTCTATTCTATCATCAATTCACCACAAAACTCCAAATACTGGGTCGCCTCATCTCTGTGAATCCAAATCCGTGGGTTTCAGGCCTTCAATCAGCTCCAAAATCGGATTTCGGCCATCTGAGAAGAAATCGTCTGAAGAATGTTTTCTTCTGATCTGCTTCGATCCATCTGTCGAAACCGTCATCGCACCTCCACAAGACCGCTGTGGTGTTGATCCTCCAATTTGAGATGGTTGTGTCGCAGAACGGATGCGCAATGATCTGTTTTTCATCACCCCGCGAAGAACGAGAAGAATGATCATAGAGAACGTGAGAATTTGGGGAAGAACACTCAACAAATCGAGAGGGAAAAACCTCTATTGATGTTCGTGTCGATCTTGGTTCATCACCATTAGAAGGTTTAACGAAACCAATCAAATAACAAGAATCAAATCCCCAAAAATCCTTGCAATACCTCATCCTGCAAGAACGATCGATCCGCGGGATAATCTATTCATGGATTAGTCCGCGTTCATCGTGGAAATGAAAAACGGAGAAGAATTAAAATCACAACATCATCCTACATAGATTCGCTGCATTTTCCTGCAATGATCTGCTCACCGCGTCGTTGTCGCCGTCGAAATCCATCAAGAACATTGCCGCCGCGTTGGGGATTTCCTCCAGAGCATTCCCGGAGCCTACAAAGAATTTCAGGGTTATGGGGATTGTAACCCTGATTCCCCTGCGAAAACTCTATTTAAAGGATAAGAGATATTTGACGTAATATGATTTAATAAAACATTTTAATTAAATATTTTATTATGGTTACGTCCAAAAACCAGATTTCACCACCGACCTGCACCGACCAAAGATAGGCCTCCCCCAAGGTAAAACGTTGTTCTGAACACAACGGTGCCCTCAGATTTCTACTTCGAGCACCCATTCGGGTGTCACTCCTCTTTTTCAAGAAAACAGCACGCGCGCATAATTTATTTATTAAATTAAATTCAAAAAAATTTTATGGGCTCACTGGGCCTCAGAACTGCACGCCGTCTCAGAGCCTGGTCTCGAAAATATTCCCCAATAATTTTAAAATAATACATGGAAAAGAATCAGGGACATTACATCACAACCACCATAGGGCTTTTACATCCCCAAAAAGCCAAAACAAGGGCTACTAAAAAAGATGTCGGTACTGCATGTGAATATGAGCCTCCCGCTCCCACATGATCTCATGGAGATTCCCTTACTCCCACTGGACATGCACAAAGGGAATAGCTCATCCACGAAGGATCTTCTCCTGCTGATCCTTGATCTTCACTGGGTACTCAGCAAAGGCCATCCATCATCGATGTCCAGCTCTCCCTAGTCGATGGCGTGTGTCGGATCAGGGAAGTACCTCCGTAGCTGCGACACAGGGAAGAAGTTGTGTAACTAGTCCATCTGAGTAGGTAGAGCCAAGTGATATTCCACCTCGCAAACTCTTCTCAGAATCTGAAAAGGGCCAACAAACCTCAGAGATAGCTTGCCGCCTCAGCCAAATATCTGAAACCCTAACCGAGGTGAGACCCGAAGGAACACATGGTCTCCCTCCTTGAACTCCAAAGGCCTCCGCCACTGGTTGGAATAAGACTTCTGCCAACTCTGTGCAGTCTTCATCCTCTCCTGGATGACCTTCACCTTTTCTGTAGTAGCTCTCAACATTTATGGGCCCATGAGTGCAGACTCTCCAAGGTCAGTCCAGCAAAGTGGCGACCTGCAAGGTCGCCCGTACAGAGCTTCGAATAGTTCTATACCAATAGTGGAATTATAACTGTTGTTATAAGAAAATTCCACAAGTGGTAGGTGATCCTCCCAGTTATGACCGAAGTCAAGTATGCAAGCTCGTAGCATATCATCCAGGACCTAGATGGTCTGCTATGTCTGACCATCAGTCTGGGGATGAAAAGTTGAGATCAAGCATAACTCAGTCCCAAAAGATTCCTGAAATCCCTTCCACAACCGAGATGTGAAACAATCATCACGATCTGAGATGATCGTGGATGGTACTCCATGAAGTTGAACTATCTCCTGCACGTAGAGGCGTCCCAAGCTCTCTACCGAACTCTGCTCCCGTATGGATTGGAAGTGGGCCGACTCGGTGAGTCGATCAACAATCCCCATGATGGCATCTAGTCCCCAGGACATACGTGGTAAACCTGTCACAAAGTCGATGGATATCATGTCCCACTCCCACTATGGCACTTCATGGGGCTGAGTCAAACCTACTGGAACCTGGTGCTCAATCTTTATTTGCTAATAAGTAAGGCACAGAGAAACAAACTATGCCATACTCTTCTTCATTTTCGACCACCAGAACTGACATTAGAGGTCCTCGTACATATTTTCCATTCCTAGATGCACCGCTAAAGGGGATGTATGGAAATCCCTCAGAAGATCCTCCTAAAACATTGCTGGTACTACCGTGCACCCTCTGAAAAGAACAACGTGCTCCCCACCTTCGGAATATCCATCAGTAGCATCACCTGTGGATATCTGAGCAAGGAGAGTCTCACAGCTAGCATCCTCACACTGTGCTTCCCTTACTCACTGTAAGAGTGGAGGGGTAACAACCATCGACTGAAGGTAAGCTCCCTCATATTCATCCATGAAAGAAAACTGCAAAGAGGAAAACTACCTTGTCACCTCATCCAGAAACTACGAACTAGATTTCCCACTGAGAGCATCTGCCACCACGTTCCCCTTTTCAGGAGTATAAACGATTTCAATGTCTTAATCCTAGTGGAACTCAAGCCATCGCCTCTGTCTCAAATTCAGATCCTTCTGAGAAAAGTTATATCTGAGACTCTTGTGATCAGAGTAGATGGTAAACCGCTCACGCATCAGGTAGTGCCACTACATTTTCAATGAGAAGGCTACAGCTGCCAACTCAAGATCATGGGTTGTGTAGTTTTGCTCGTGTGGCCTCAACTAATGTGAGCCATAGGCAATCACTGGTTGCCTCTGCATCAGGACACAACTGAGCTCGATTCCTAATGTGTCCTATAACACTACGTACTCGACACCCTCCTCCGGTAATCTCAAGATCTGGGCACTCGTCAGACTCTGTCTCAACTACCAGAAAGCCTACTGGCATCTCTCTTTCCACAGGGAAGGCTGTCCCTTTCGGTTCAAAGCTGTCATGGGTGCTGCAATCATGGAGAAAAAACGGATGAATCTCTGATAGTAGCATGTCATGTCACGACCCGACCCAACAGGGCTCGAGCCGCGACTCCCCAAGCCCGCCTCCAATAGGCCAAGGCCTGGCGGCCAGCGCCGAGTAGGCTATCGCACACATGAGAGGCATTAGCCTAAGGTACCTGTGCACACGCACCCACAACCACCTCTATGGAATAGTGCAGAGATATAGAAACTGTAAAGTAAATACATGCATACAATCTATCCCAAACTAGAGTGCAATAGCAAAAGTACAAAGGGAAAAATAAGGCCCACCAAAGGAAATCTACAAAGTGCGTCTATCCTGCTCTGAAGAAGGGAAACACTGCCACGAAAACCCGCATGGAAGCTCCCTCGGCACAACTCTGGTAAACACCCTGGTCAACATGCTCACTAAGCTCCTCCTGCTCGGGGTCCTCCTGGGACTCTTTCAAAAGGCCTTTGGTTTGCACAAGACACAAACATGTGTGGGAAAATCCCGTGCAGGGGTGATTATAAACATACTCAAAAGGCACCCCAAAACCCCAAAACCCAAGGGAGCAACTGAAAGGCAACAGGCCGCTCAACCCAGCCAGAGAGAACCCACACGAGAGAGAAACTCCATCTCGTGACCATCCTCATCTAAACACAACTAGTCAGCTCATCTCAGGTGTATGCCCATACATACATCTTGAACAATCCAGATATACTCAGCTCACGCCACAAAGCCACAAGAGGTACCGACCTCATCACCAGCAACTGCCCCAATTAGAGGAGTACACCACACGAACACTGTAATCCCAGATGACACTCATTCGAGAGATAAACTCCATCAGGTTTCTCACAAACCTCTTAGACGCTCACCCGAGAGATCATGCACGTCGGTTGGCATCACTGAGGAGACCTCGCTGAAACAACAAAACCTCCAAACTCCTCGGATAGGGGATCGATCCTAAGGTCCGCTATGGGATACCAAGACCCACTCCGGTATACGTAGTTCTCACAGATAGGGGATCACTCACAGGGTCCGCTGGGGGATACCACAACCCGATCTGGCACTAGACAGAAGCACGTCTCACCGATAGAGGATCATCGCCCAAATAAAGGTGGTCACGATGATACCGGAACCCTACCTCGTATAACTCACGATGTAGGGGATCAAACCGACGATGCTGCAACCCTACTGAAACCACACGCTGATTAGGGGATCGCATAACCAACGATACTACAACCCTACCGACACCAAGCGCTAAGTAGGGGATCGTGTAACCAACAATACCGCAACCCTACCGACACCAAGCGCTGAGTAGGGGATCGTGTAACCAACAACACTGCAACCCTACTATAAACTTCATGCTGAGTAGAGGATCATATACCCGACAATACCACAACCCTACTGGGCAAGACCCACTGCGTAGGGGATCATATTCCCGATGATGCCATAAACCCTACGAGGTTAACCTGCAAGATAGGGGATCGTCGCACGTGATTAAGCAGTCACAGCGATACCAAGAACCCGATCTAGGGTAAAGATGCTATAGGAACCACTCCGGGCCCACCGAAGGGATGCCACAACTCTAACAGTTTAAACATCTCATAGAGAGGATCACAAACCCATACGAAGGTTGTGATGCCACACGAACCCTCTAAGAAACGAACCATGGGAGAACCCTCAACCACTGCTGGTCCAAACATCGCTAACCTGAGCGACCCGCCACAACGACACACTGCACACCTCCTAGGCCAAAACTGAGGCCACCATCGCGTTACACCTGGAAAAACACGCAGGATAGGCTGTTTACTCGCCCGAAAAGGAGCACCAGGGAAAAGGCACTATTCAGTGTAGCTAGCTCGTGCGGGTCCCACACAACGATCCTGAAACCTGTCAAGCGGATCACACCACAACTATCCCCTCGAAAAATCAAGCGGAATCGACTACTCGCTCATCCGAAACGGACACCCGGTGAAAAAGGTATAATTCACAGAAGGCTAGCTCAGGTGGGTCCCATGCCTAGATTCCGAAACTCATTGAACGGATCGCTCAATTGCGATCCTCTCAGAAAAACAAACATGATCGACTATTCATCTTCCAAAATCGGACTCCTGGTGCAAAAGCTGCGTTTCTCCGCAAATGCCAAAACCTGGCCTCATAGGGCCCGCACCCCGTCCTCAGTCCCAACACCCTGAAACCATCTCAAAAAGCTTGTCTTACCATCTGGGTCTCAACGCCACTGACGACACGTCAATTGGAGGCCCCGGGTAGAAGTTACAACAGCCCGAAGTCCTAAAATAATAAAATAATATTATTTTATACGACGTTTCTAGCTCCCGGGCGACGATCCCGAACCTTTAAACCCTATAACCCACACCGGAGAGTTCGCCGCGTCGTTAGGGTCGCGTCGCCGAAAACGGCACGCGGATCCGGCTCTCAGATTACGAGATACGGGGGTCTTTAAACACTCGTATAACAAAAAGAGGCTGGACCGGCCGCCACCGCCGGCCCGCCCTGGTCGGCGGCTCTCCGCCGCGCTCCAGCGACGCTGGTGCTGTCGTGCTGGTGTTGCGCCGACGGATCTTCTACGGAACGCCGGGGGCTCCCCGGTGGACCCTTTTGTGATCCAGAGGTGTCTACACGACCCTCAGGGCTTGATCTACACTACTACGACTTCAATTTGCAGAAAAACACAGAAAAAACGGGATCAGGTGTTAAAACTCAAATCCGCCTACCTCTCGGGCGAAACGCCGGCGTTCTGCCTTAGATTCGTGCTCCAGAGCTTCCGCTGCGCGCTCCTGGAATGTCCACTATCGAATTCCGAGCTCGTGGGCGATTCGTTTGCTCGATTCGGCGGAGCGGGAAAGAAGAATGGTGAAGAACGTCGAGAGGAATGATAAAGGGGCGGGGGGGGGGGGATATTTATATCAGCCGCCCGCCGGCGCCAAACCCGCCTCGGACCCGACGCCTGAGACGAACAAAAGTAAGGTCACCCCTAGGGTAAACATTCCATTCTGAACGCAACGACAGACTCAGATTTTCCATTCGATGCTCCGTTCAGAAGTTATTCGAGCCGACGCTCGCACACTATCTTTGCCACTTATTTACGAAAACGCCCCTGGTGGCGTTTCTTACCGCAGGCCCGCGCCCGCAATGTTTACACCCCACCTAGGGTAAATGGAACATTTCGGACACAATTGTTCCATCAAATTCACTTTCTGAGCTACCGTTTAGGAGATAACATACCCCTCCATGTGCATAGAATAAAAATACTTAATATTTTAATAAAATTAATTTCGAGCACACCGGAACTCGGAATCGCACACCGTCTTCGTGCCTAGCTCTGGAATTATTCGTAAAAATATTTCAATGTCTGACAGGGCCAAAAACTCGAGTCTCTACATCCTCCCCCCCTTAGAACTTTTCGTCCCCGAAAATCCCTAAGCACAAGGAATGCGACTGGACTCTCAACTGGGTCTCACACACCAGCGAGCTCACCAACAAAAACCCATGCCCGAACACATAATTCAGGGGGACTCATCCACCACACCTCAATTCTATTCGCTTTGGGTGGCACTGACTCGCCCGCACTATTTTAATCGCGTCACAAAAACGCATCTAGGTGGGGGAAGGATCCCTCTTCTTCATGAATTTGAAGCATGCGGAACAACTCCCACACATGGTCTTACCGACACCCTGAACAAAAATCAAGAAAGCAACAAAAAGAAAGAGTACCGCTAAACAGTGTCTGACAAACTACTGCAGTAAGTAGAAAAGACCCAAGTCGTACCTCTATCCATCTGTGGTGCATCTGGGTCCACTGCCTCCAGGGCATGCAGCTATCCTCGCTCTCGGCCACCAACTCCCTGATCATGGCGTGGACCACCTAGGGGTGGGGGTGGTGGCAACTGGTACTACCTCAAACCGCCTCCTGCTGCACCATCTCCACCGCCACGTCTGCCACCCTGCGGACCTCCTTGCTCGAGATGCTGCCTCTGCCAAGGCGGTCCATCGACCGGCTCCCTCTCAGCAGCACGTCGGGTCGGACAATCTCTAGAAAGATGTCCCTGACCATCGCAAGCGTAACACCACATCTCTTGTGGATGACCAAATCTGGCCTGTGAGCCCTGTGATCCCTGAGGCTCAGATACTCCGTCCTGGGGTCGCCTCCTAAAACGTCAGCCACGTCCAGACCCCTGAGTCTGTCATCAGCTACCAGATGGCGATCCAACTTAAGAAGTCTCAGCTCTTGAGTGCCCATCACTAATAGGGGGAATCTGCTCAGCCAGAAAACTCTCCAACACCAACGCTCACTACAGCACTCCATCATAGGTTGGTAGGCACAAAGAAACCACACCTGCTCAGATGTCCCTGCGTAAGCCCTACTCGAAGGTCCGAGACCAAAAGAACGGGTCTCGAACCATATCCAGAGAGTAGCGCGACCGGTCTGTAAACCTCGCTTAGTACTCCGACACAGTTAAGCTCTCATGTCGAAGCTGCAGAAGGTCTTGGATCTGCACTGACCTCAGCGTCACCGGATAGAACTCCTCTCTGAAGAGCCACTCAAACTCGGCCAATGTGAGCGTCTCCTCGTCATGGGACTGCATCACCAAACTCCACCATCGCCCGACAGAACCATGCAGAAGGCTCGCCGCTAGGACCACCATCTGATCTGGAGGTTTCCTCACTAGGCAGAATACCTGGGTCACTACCTCAAGCCAGTCACCAGCTGCCTGGGGGTCTGGATCACCCCAGAACCTCATAGGTCGCTACCTCTGGAACTCGTGAAGTGCACTCAGCCTGCGTGCAACCTCGTCCTGCATCGCCAGCACAATCAGCTGCTCGACAGGTGGTGGCTCAACTTGCAGACAACCTGGAGGTGCAACCTCAGAACCTGCGCCCTACTCCACAGCCTCTACATGGGGCGGGTCGTCAGCACAATCCTGCTGTAGAACCCTCGCTGGCAGTCGTCGTGGAGGCATCCTGAAATACATTCAAGACACACCACACTCAAAGAGTATATCTGGAGAGATGACTCAAGAAGGACAAGGAAAACCCAAAAACCAAGTCTTATATGATGCATGTATCATTATGTCACCGCGACCAGTGTACGAATGTCCCGAGTCGAAATGCAGGTTATCATAGTCCTGGTGTATGTATACGTCTGCCGCCGCACCAACACTGTAGTCTCTGGCCTGAAAGCCGAACTCGAAACATCCTAACACTACCGCTATGAAACCCAAACCAAACTCACAGCTAGACCAGCTACGCTCTGAGATCCCAACGGTTGAACCTCCTCTGATACCACTCTATCACGACACGACCCAACGGGGCTCGATCCGGGACTCCCGAAGCCCGCCTCCAATAGCCAGGGGCTGGAGACCAGCGCCGAGTAGGCTATCACACACATGGGAGGCATTAGACTAAGTTACCTGTACACATGCACCCACAACCACCTCCATGCAACAGTGGAGAGATATAGAAACTGAAAAGTAAATGCATGCATACAATATATCCCAAACCAGAGTGCAACAACAAAAGTACAAAGGGAAAAAAAGGGCCCACCAAAAGAAAAATAAAAAGTGCGTCCATACTGCTCTGAAGAAGGGAAACACTGACATGAACACCAAAAAGAAAAGATCCCTTGAAATAGCTCCTGTAAACACCCCGGTCAACACGCTCACTAAGCTCCACCTGATTCGGGTCCTCCTAGGACTCCGTCAAAAGGCCTGTGGTCTGAACAAGACACAAACATGTGCGGGAAAAGCCTGTGTAGGGGTGAGTATAAATATACTCAATAGGCACCCCAAAAACCCAAAATCCAAGGGAGAAACTGAAAGGCAACAGTCCGCTCAACCCATCCAGAGGGAACCCAGACGAGATATAAACTCCATTTCGTGACCATCCTCGGCTAAACACAACTAGTCAGCTTATCTCAGGTGTATGCCCATACATACACCATGAACAATCCAGATATACTCAGCTCATGCCACAAAGCCACAAGAGGTACCGACCTCATCACCAGCAACTCCCCCAACCAGAGGAGTACACCACACGAACATTGTAATCCCAGATGACACTCATCCGAGAGATACACTCCATCAGGTTTCTCACAAACCTCTCAGACTTTCACCCGAGAGATCACGCTCATCGGTTGGTATCACTGAGGAAACCTCACTGAAAAAACAGAACCTCAAAACTCCTCGGATAGGGGATCGCTCCTAGGGTCCTCTAGGGGATACCAAGACCCACTCCGGTATACATATTTCTCATAGATAGGGGATCACTCCCAGGGTCCGCTGGGGGATACCACAACCCGATCTGGCACTAGACAGAAGCACGTCTCACAGATAGAGAATCATCGCCTAAATAAAGGTGGTCACGACGATACCGGAACCCTACCTGGTATAACTCGCGATGTAGGTGATCGAACCGACGACTCCGCAACCCTACCGAAACCACGCGCTGAGTAGGGGATTGCATAACCAACGATACCGTAACCCTACCGACACCAAGCGCTGAGTAGGGGATCGTGTAACCAATGATACCGCAACCCTACCGACACCAAGCGCCGAGTAGGTGATCATGTAACCAACGATACTGCAACCCTACTATAAATTTCATGCTGAGTAGGGGATCATATACCCGACGATGCCAAAACCCTACTGGGAAAGACCCACTGCATAGGGGATCATATTCCCGATGATGCCACAATCCCTTTGGTGTTATCCTGCTAGATAGGGGATCACCTCCCGTGATTAAGCGGTCACAGCGATACCAAGAACCCGATCTAGGGTAAAGATGCTAGAGGATCCGCTCCGGGCCCATAATAGGGATGCCACAACTCTAATAGTTTAAACATCCCTTTGAGATGATCAAAAACCCATACAAAGGTTGTGATGCCACACGAACCCTCGAAGGAACGAACCACGGGAGAACCCTCAACCACTGCTAGTCCAAACATCGCTAACCCGAGAGACCCACCACAACGCCACATTGTGAACCTCCTAGGCCAAAACTCAGGCCACCATCGTGTTCCACGTGAAAAAACACACAGGATAGGCTGTTTACTAGCCTGAAAGGAGCACCGGTGAAAAAGGCACTATTCACCGTAGCTAGCTCATGCAGGGCCCACACAACGATCCCGAAACCCGTTGAGTGGATCACCCCATGATGATCCCCTCGGAAAAACAAGCACAATCGACTACTCACTCATCCGAAACGGACCCCTAGTGAAAAAGGTACTATTCACTCAATGCCAACTCGGGTGGGTACCACGCCTAGATTTTGAAACACATCGAACGGATCGCTCCATTGAGATCCTCTCGGAAGAACACACAGGATCGACTATTCATCCGCCAAAATAGGACTCCTGGTGCAAATGTTGCGTTTCTCCGCAGACGCCAAAACCCAGTGTCGTGGGGCCCACACCCCGTCCTCAGTCCCAACTCCCGGAATCTATCTCAAAACGTCCGTCGTACCATCAGAGTCTCAACTCCACTGACGGCACGTCAATAGGACGCTCCGGGTAGAAGTTACAATGGTCTGAAGTCGTAAAATAAAAAAAATATTATTTTATACGACGTTTCTAGCTCCCGGGCCACGATCCCAAACCTTTAAACCCTTGAACCCACACCGGAGGGTTCGACTTGTAGTCAGGGTCGCGTCGCCGCAAACGACGCACGAATCCGGCACCCGGATTGCGAGATACGGGGGTTTAAAGACCCCCATATAACAAAAATATGCCGGACCGGCCTGGACTGGCCGCCCCTGCCGGCCCGCCCTGGCCTGCGGCTCTCCGCCGCGCTCCAGCCGCTGGGCCGGCACGTCGCCGCGCGCCGTCGGCGCTAGCAGATCTTCTGTGGACCGCCGGGGGCACCCCGGTGGTCCGTTTTGTGATCTGGATGAGTCTACACGGCCCTTGGTACCCAATCTACACTGCTACGGCTTCAATTTGCCGAAAAACACAGAAAAACAGGATTGGGGGTTAAAACTCAAATCCGCCTACCTCGCGGGCGAAACGCCGACGTTCTGCCTTAGATCCGCGCTCCTGGAACGTCCACCGTCGAATTCTGAGCTCGTGGGCACTTCCTTTACTCGATTCGGTGGAGCAGCGGTGAAAAATGGTGAAGAACGTCGAGAGGAACGATAAAGGGGGGGGGGTGATATTTATATCAGACGCCCGCCGGCGCCAAACCCGCCTCGGACCCGGCGCCCGAGGCGAACAAAAGAAAGGTCACCCCTAGGGTAAACGTGCCATTATGAACGCAACGACGGACTCAGATTTTCCATCCGAGACTCCGTTTAGAAGTTATTCGATCCGACACTCGCACACTAACTTTGCCACTTATTTACGAAAACGCCCCAGTTGGCGTTTCTTATCGCCGGCCCCCGCCCGCAATGTTTACACCACACCTAGGGTAAATGGCACATTTCAGACGCAACCGTGCCATCATATTCCAGTTCTGAGCTACTATTTAGGAGATAACACACCCCCGCCACGTGCATAGTATAAAAATACTTAATATTTTTATAAAATTAATTCCGGGCACACCGGACCTCGGATTCGCACGCCGTCTTCGCGCCTAGCTCTGGAATTATTCGTAGAAATATTTCAAAGTCTGATAGGGCCAAAAACCCGAGTCACTAGATTGTAACATCCACAAATGATAAAGGGTTAAATGACTAAATGATATGACTCATGTCAACAAGGTGCACCTTCCTTTTCGGGAGCCTATCTGATTGGAACTCCACATTTAAGCGTGCTTGGCCTGGAGAAGTGATCAGGATGGGTGACCTCCTGGGATATTTCTCAGTGTGTGTGTGAGTGAGGACAAAGCACACTGGAAAGGACAAGTGTTGGCTTGTGGGGACTGTCATTAGTCAGTTAACCCGTTCAGGCATGTGGGTGGACCCTGGGGTGGGCCCCACGTGTCTATGGGGGAAACTGGTGGTACCTAGTGGGCCAGGACCCGATGGCCATGTTAAGGCAGGGTGGTTGTGCTGTCACCGGGACCCGGTTGTCACATCTGGTATCAAAGGTGGTACCCAGCCTTAAGTGCGGCGCACTTCCTGGGTTATGATATAGGGCCCACAATGAGGGCGTTGTGCTCTAAGGGGAGGGGGGTGATTGTAACATCTCCAAATGATAGCGGGTTAAATGACTAAATGATATGACTCATGTTAACAAGGTGCAACTTCCTTTTCAGGAGCCTGTCTGATTAGAACTCCACAGTTAAGCGTACTTGGCCTGGAGTAGTGATCAGGATGGGTGACCCTCTAGGTTGTTTCTCAGGGTGTGTGTGAGTGAGGACAAAGCACACTAGAATGTACAAGTGTTGCCTGTGGGGACTGTCATTAGTCAGATAACACGTTCGGGCATGTGGGTGGACCCTGGGGTGGGCACCACATGTCTGTGGGGGCAACTAGTGGTACCTGGTGGGCCTAGACCCGACGACCATGTTAAGGCGGGGTGGCTGTGCTGTCACCAGGACCTGGTTGTCACATGTCAACCCAAGGAAAATACGCACCTCTAATACGCTCCGGGGTGGATCCCATGCTAGCACTGCCTCCAGCTTTTCTGGGTCCACTGCTACACCTTCCGCTGAGATAACGTACCCTAGAAAGTGGACCTCCTATAACCAGAACTGACACTTCGAGAGTTTCCCATACAATTGGTGATCTCGGAGTGTGTCCATAACCATCCTTAGGTGTCTCGCGTGCTCCTCCTCGGACACAGAGTACACAAGGATATCATCTATGAAGACCACCACAAATTGGTCTAGATAAGGCTGAAAGATCTGGTTCATGATTCCCATGAACACTGCCAGGGCATTCATCACACCGAAGGGGATCCCCAAGTACTCATAGTGATTGTATCGACATCTTTATGTCGTCTTCGGTATATTCTCCTTCCGTACTCAAAACTAGGGATAGTCTGATCATAGATCAATATTCGAGAACCATCATGCCCCTCTCAACTGGTTGAAGAGGTCATCGATCCTCAGCAGTGGATACTAGTTCTTCACGATCACCTAATTTAAGTGCTGGTAATCCACACACAGCCTCATGCTCCCGTCTTCCTTCTTGGAAAACAGACTGGGGCCGCCCAGGGTGAAGCACTAGGTCACACAAAGCCCTTCTTCTGCAAGATGTCCAGCTACATCCTCAACTCATGAAGCTCTGCAGGAGCCATCTGAAAAACCGATGCTGATATCAGGGTCATCTCGGGTTGCAACTCAATGCAGAAATCTATCTCCCGACTGGGAGGTAGCCTGGGGACATCCTCCGGAATGTTTTCCTCATACTCAGCCACAACAGCTGGGAATCGCAAACTCGTAAAATCTGACCCGCCGAGGGCTAGGATAGCCAACTAATGTGAAATCGGTTGTGCCCTCATATGAACAAGTCCATCTTGTGCTGCCTAGGTCTCTCTTTCACCGACAAAAGAGAACCTCATTCCATCACTGGGGACACACTGCACCCTTCGCCTAAAATAATAAATCTGGGCATGAACTGTGGATAACCAATCCAAGCCAAGAATGACATCGTAAGGCCTCAATTCTACTACCAAGATTTTCGAACCGAAACTCTTGACTCCAAGGGTCAGGTCACACTGCCTGCAAAGGTGTGTGATCTCTGAATCTTCTCCAGCCGGTGTTTCTAAGCGTAAGGGTCGAGTTAATAGATCAACATGAATCTCAAGGTCTCAAATAAGATGAGCAGCTAGAATGGAATGACTAGCACTTGTGTCTATCAATACGATAGCCAAGGTAGAAAAGAAACAGATAGTACCTCAATTCATTCCCAGAGTACCTGGGTCATAAGCCTCTGCCGCCTGCAGCTGTCCCTGCCTCTGTCCACCAGCTCTCAAAGCCTGGGGTGGACCTCATAGGGGTGGTGGTGGTAAGGGGTCGAAGCACCGACCACCTTCAGCTGCTCTCCCAAATCCTTTTCCATGTCCGCCACCTCACGGATCTACCTGCTCCACATGTTGCCTCTGCCTCGGTGGTCCATCCAATTCTCCCGTGTAGGTAGTATTGCGGGTTGGACAATCTCGAGCGAGATGTCCCCTACCGTCACATGAGTAACATCGACTCTCTTGAGGCTGGCTGGATATACCCTGTGAACCATGTATGGCTGATCCCCTGTCCTGGGATCTCCTCTGGAAACGTCTCCCAGTTCTGGGTCCCTAACGTCGGCTCCCTACCGCTGAAGTCTCTACTCCAGCTCGCCCACTACTGACAACTGTTGGTTGTCTCGGCTTTTCCAAGATGCTCTCGACCACCAAATCCCACTCGAGCACCCCAGCATAAGTAGGAATACTCATAGGGATGATGCAAGTTCGGATATCTCTGCGCAATCCCCACTCAAAAGTTTTATCTTAGAAGTACTGATCTCTGACCATATCCAATCGAGTATCGCGAGAGGTCAGTAAACTTCAATGAATAGTCACACACCATCATGGTTCCCTGCTGGAGATGAAGAAGCTCTTGTATACGTACTGCTCTCAGGGTAACCAGTCAAAACTCTTCTCTCATGAGACGCTCAAACTCCGACCATGCAAGAGTCGCCACATCGTGAGTCTGGATGACCAAACTCCACCATCACCCTGTCGAGCCCTGCAGAAGGCTCACTGCCAAGATCACCATCTAGTCTGTTGGTGTCCTGACCAAAAGGATGTCTCTGATCACTGCCTCAAGCCAGTCCTCTGCTTCTTGATGGTTTTGCTCGCCTCAAAACCTTAGGGGTCTCTGTCTCTGAAACTCATGGAGGGCGCTCAGCCTGCGCTCCACCTCCACTGGTACAGTAGGTGCTAAACACTGCTCCATAGGGGGCCGGATAACTGTCATGCCACCTTGTGATAGAACAGGGGGATCTGGTCCCTGTATCGAAGCTTCATCACTAAGGGGGTCATCCTCGTGATCGAGCTGCTGGATCCTAGAGGGTGCACATCGCGGAGGCATCCGGTTTAAGAAACAAGATGTATCATAGTCAGTGAGTATATTTGGAGAGCTGACTCAAGAAGGTCATGGAAACCACACCCCATTTATATATGATTCAAGTACCATTATTTTTCATTTCCATGCAACCAGTTCTTTCCTGTTCCGAGTTGAAAAGCATGTTATCAGAGTCCTGGTGTATGGATACGTCGGCCGCTGCTCCAACACTAGGGTCACTTTCCTGAGAGCCGAACTAAAAACACTTAACACTGTTGCCCCAAACCAACTCACAAACTCTCAATCCTAAGGATGAACCAACCACATCTGATACCACTCTGTTACGACCTATCCCTATGGGGCCCGAGCCACAACTCCCCAAGCCCGCCTCCAATAGGCCTGGGGCTGGTGACTTGCACCGAGTAGGCATGCTACTAACACGGGAGGCATTTCCTATAAACCTTTACACACACACACACACAGATCTCCATGCCCACAAAGATGAAAAGTAAAAACTACTAAAAAGAAATGATGCATGCATTCACTAAAACCCAACCAACGGAGTATGATAGGGAAGTAAAGTGCAGTAAAGTAAAACCCTAATCCAAAAGTATAAGCCCTCCAAAAGAATGTCTCCAACAAGTCCAACCTGTAGAAAAAGGTACTAGGACTGCATTCCGCCACCAAAGGAACACACCTCAGCATGTCTGATCTCACTATGCACCATCCAATCCCAGTTCGCCTCGAATCCCGTCAAAGATTCTCTCATCTACACAAGACTCGACACGTGCGACAAAGCCCATGCAGGGGTGAGTATAACAATGCCCAGTAGGAAAACCCGAAAACCACAAAGGAAATACAACAAGGAAAATACCACAAAGAATGGTACATCATCTCTACACATTATATGTCTATGAAACAAACAACAAGAACATCAAGATATACTCATACACAGGAGAGCATTGTGAAACCACCACTAAAATCTAGCTTGAAGATTCCACAAAGCATACCAACGGGAGGAAATACTCCTAGATCTGAAGAGAGAGGAACAAAGTACTCGTTCTGGGACAACACTCTCCACAAGTACCTTGGGAACAAGATGCTCAGATGAGGATCACAACCAAGTCATGGGGTGATTCTGACAACTCAATCTGAGCTAATCTGCTAAGAAGAGGATCGGTGCTCGGGTAAAGTTGGTCACGTCGATACCAAGAACTCTACCTAGGGTTCCAAGAATGAATAAACGATCCGACTCTAAGTCTCAAAGAGGGGATGACAACAACTCTATTCAGGGAGTTTTGCTGAAGGGATCATACTCATGTATAAAGGAATTGATACCAGAACCTTCAGGGGATTATCAAGGGTACGAACCCAAAGAACTAGTCCAAGTCACAGAAGGCAAGTGGCTAAATCCATGAAGAAAAAGCTACACGGCGTGTAGTATGGTTACAGGCCGTGTTACATGACCCCGGGTACTACCCGAATAAATGCCCTATGTGCTTTGTTAAGGCCGTGCAGAACCAAACTACACGCTGTGCAGTAAAGCACACGCCGTGTTCCTTGACACCGGGTATTGCCCGTGTAAACAGCCCGTGTCCCTCAGTTTGTTGGAAAGAAAACAACTACACAGTGTGTAGAAGATATCACATGCCTTGTTCGAGCACCTGGGCTCGCTCCGTGTACGCTGGCCATGTGCCTGTACACAATCTCTGACTTTGTCTGTGTCGCCTGCCCGTGTACCAGTACACGGGGTATCCCGCGTATCTGGCCGAGTCTGGCCGGGGAGGGGTATACACGGCGTGTCCATGGCCATGTACCCTACCCGTGTCTGTGTACTCCAAGAATACACACTGGGTAACCCTTCAAATGAACACACGCTCTGTAGCCCATACTATAGGGAGTGTGGTTGGGAAGAATTCCCGAACCACGTCTTCCTCCGCGTTCCTCATCCGATCTCCCAGATCGTGATTCTATCATCCGTTCACCGTGAAACTCTAGATACTAGGTCGCCTCGTCTATGTGAATCCAAATTCGTGGGTTTCAGGCCTTCAATCAGCTCCAAAGTCCGATTATGGCCATCCGAGCGGAAATCGTCTGAAGAACGATTTCTTTTGATCCGCTTCGATTTGTCCGCTGAAACTATCATCACACCTCCACAAGACTGTTGCGGTGTTGATCCTTCAATTTGGGATCGTTGCGTCACAGAACGGATGCTCAACAATCTGTTGTTCATCACCCCACGAAGAACCCGATGAACACTCATGAAGAATGAGATAATTTGGGGAAGAACACAAAACAAATTGAGAGGGATGAACCTCGATCGATGTTCTTGTTGATCTTGGTTCGTCACCATTAAAAGGTTGAATGAAACCAATCAAATAACAAGAATCAAATCCCCAAAATCCCTGCGAAAACCCATCCTGCAAGAACGATCGATCCACGGGCTCATCTGTTCATGGATTAGAATGTGTTCGTCGTGGAAATAAAAAACGGAGAATAATTAAAATCACAACAACATCCTACCTAGATTTTCTGCATTTTCCGTCGATGATCTACTCGTCATGTCATCATCGCCGTCAAAATCCATCAAGAACATCGCCGCCTCATTGGGTATTTCCTCCATAGCTTTCCGAGAGCCTCCAAATAATTTCATGGTTATGCGGATTTTAACCCTGATTCCCCTGCAAAACTCTATTTAAAGGATAAGAGATATTTGACATTACATGGTTTAATAAAACATTTTAATTAAATATTTTATTATGTTTACATCCAAAAACCAAATTTCACCACTGACCTACACTGGAAAATGTTAGCCCTTGCCCAAGGAAAAATCCATTTTCTGAACGCAACGGTGCCCTCAAATTTATGCTCTGAGCACCCTTTCAGGAGTTACTCCACTTTTTTAGGAAAACCGCACACGTGCGAAATTTAATTATTAAATTAACTTCAAACATTTGTTCCAGGATCACTAGGCCTAGGAACTGCACGCCATCTCAGAGCTTGGTCATGATAATATTCCTATATAATATTAAAATAATACATGGGAAAAAATCTGGGACATTACAAACCCATTACGATGATCATAAGACTAGAATAGAAAGACTTATCCATTAGTCTTCTTTCAAAAAATTCATCTTTTTTCATAAATTACAGAAATAATTTTAATACATTGAGAATTAGGTTTAGCATCATCTGACATCCAATGGGAAGTATTGTAACTTTAAATCCTTTCCACCAACTAGATTTATTTTCCAATTCATCGTGAATATGATTTTCTATAATACTATCAAACTTATTATGAATGGAATGAATAAGATCTACCACATCTCTTATACTCATTATCTAGATTTTATCAATCTAAATATGATTTGAATCATCTCGTTCACTCCCCATTTCCTTCATCGAACTTACATCACATGTTTTTTCAAAATCTCATGATTAAAGGGTATTTGAAAACAATAAGGAAACATCACATTTCATTTATTGTAGTCTTCCAAACTGTAATTCTCCTTCAATATGATCACATATTGCATCATGTATCCTCTATGAATTCGATGAATCTTTAATTCTAGGTTGATTATTTCTCCAGACAATTGATTTTTTCCGAATTCAGTACGAATCCGATAACAATTTTCTTCCTGTTGGGTTCTCTAGAATACGATAGATCTTTTAATGAAATGGGATTCTGATTTTTTTTGTATGATGGTCAACAACATTTTCACCCAAATGGGTGGTGATTTTACTTTCTTCAAAAAATTTCCTAACAACAAAATATAATATGTGAATATGTTCTATTTCATCATTAGTTTGGTCCTAATAATCATTCCCTTTGTATTTTTTTCAACATTGTTTCATAAATAAATGAACATTGTATTATTGGGAAATTTATAACTTATTAAAAATTCTATGAATATGTGAGATATCTCATTGTAGGAGACATGAATTATTGATAGAAAATCATGGCTATCTAAGAGTAGTGATTATGAAAACCATTAAAAAGTTTCTTCATCATCTTGTTTTACATTGTTAAACAATCCTTGAATAAAAAAATTTGTTTCCTATAACTAATACAACAAACAGTTATAATAGTTCATAATTTAAACAATGTTGAGTTAAAATGTCACCCAAAACACTCCCTTTTTCATGCCTTTTAAGGATTTATTTATCAAACAATTAAATTCACCTCCTTAACAAAACTATCCAAATGTATGTTTAGATATGTAAAAATCACACATATCTGACACATTAATAGATATAGGTTGGGCACCCCTTCATAACCTCAATTTAGAAAATGATTCCTTTAGAAAGGTTATGTGAAAATATAAGCAACTATTTCTAATGTTGGAACATAGTCTTGGTTTAACTCATTCTTCTACACATTCTCTTTGATAAAATGTTATTTATATCAATATGTTTTGAATGTGAATGTTTACCCAAATTCCAAGGGAGATGGAATGTGCATTGATTTTCCCAAACCAATAGGAATGGTAACATTACATAGACAAGTAAATCATCTAATAAAATTCTTATCCTCATAAGTTGATTAGTAGCGTGAGTGGGTGCAACAAAATCAAATCCAATTATATTGAGAGTTACTAAATTCTTCATATATAAATTTGAACTAACTAATTTTTTTCCAAAGACGAAGACTCCTGCAGATGAGGATCTATTATCATCAACATTTATTTCCTAATCAGCATATCAATACTCTACCAAATCAATACATTCTAATATTTAATTTTTTTCCAATTTTTGTGTTCCATTGAATTATTGTATAATTATTTTTCCAATAAGTAAATGTGATTCATTAATATCACTTTAAAATATGAAACATAAAGTAACATCTTAAAAAATTTCAGGTCTTAAGACAGTCAAGTACAAAAAAACATCCAATCATCTTTCAAAATTGTTTCTGATAAACTTTATATCCTTCTCCATCTTTAATCAAATGTTTTCCCATTGTTATCAGTGTGGAAATTGGTCTTGGATTTTCTATGGTGAACCACTTTATAAGTTCCTTAGAATACTATTCTTTGGAATGAAAAAATGTTTCTTCTTTGGTAAAATTTTTATTACAAGAGTGTATTTCATTTACCCCATCAAGGACAGTTCAATTTTATTTAATATTATCAGAATTTCTATCACAAAATATTTCATCAATCCCAAAAAAGATTATTTCGAAAACTTGAACAATTATGATTAGGTAATACTATTTACTTTCTCTGATTCAATTATTTATCTCAACTCCTTCTTTCATGAAGCACATATTCCTAATGAAAGTATCAAATTTGGAATACAATCCTACTGGATCATGTTTTATCACATACAATTACTTCTTCAAACAGAGCATATATCTTTAATTATTATAAACATGAAATCCACAAGTTAATTCAATGTAAAATTTCATATCAAGATCACCATTCAAGAATTCATATTTATCATCTGTTTGAATAATCATGTAACCTCGTTGTTCAAAAATAGTAAGAAAAATTCGGATTGTTTCTAATATTGAAATAGGTGAAATGTTTTCATCAAAATCAATACCTTGCATTTTTATACCCTTTACACACCAATATTTCCTTATTTTTTATTACTCTTCCACATTCATTCAACTAGTTAAAGAAAACCCACTTTGGGGAAATAATGTTTTTGTTTTCTTCAATGGGTCTTATTTCCCATGCATCATTCTTTTCATTCTGATCCAACTCTTCGTTCATATCCTAAACAAATTTCAGTTACTCAAAATCATCTTTTTGATCATTGTATTTACATTCTGATTACTGATATGTTTGTGTGATAAAATTTGTTCTTAATATTATTTGAACATTATGATGTTGATCCCCAACTATATTCTAAGATTCCACCTACTTTCTCAAAAGATGAAGAAATTTTTGAGTATCATCTTCTTAACTAAATATAGCTGAGTCTGATTCTTCTCTCTGAATAGGATTACAATTTTCTATATCATTATCAAAATTGTTTTTCTTTATATGGGTTAACTTCCTTATCAGTATGATTAAATTTTATCCCTTGTATATTTCAATTATATTCTAAATAATAAAATCAACAATTCATCATGTTTTTTGTTGAAAATATATATCATATTCTTTTTATAGTATATCTAGGAAAAAATTCATCATCACCTTTATTATAAAAATTCTAATGTTTAAACCATTGTTATTTATAATAATTTGACTCCCAAAAATTCTATCTATTTCAAACATAATGTTTTTCCACAAAACTATTCAAAAGGAGTCATATCCAAACTAGTACAATAAAAACATCAATTTTGAATATAAATAGTAATACTCATGGCATGACTCTGATAGTAATGAGAAATACCATTTTCAAGTAACATTGTTCTTCTCATTTCCACCAAAATTATGTTCTTTGTTTCAAAATAATCTCTTTTTTGAGGATTGTATGGGGAAAACTACTCATGTTGAATTTTATGCTTCTCCAAATAAATTTCAAACACTTTACTTATATATTAAACTCCATTTTTGTTTCTCATCTTCTTCATTGAATACATACATTCCTTTTCATCATTCCTTGTGAAACTTATAAAAATTATCATTGAATATGTCTTATGATTCATATACATAAAACAAGTAATGTGAGTAATATAATATTTTAATGGAATGATGTAAAATTATCCATTTTTTTAATTTTGTTTAATTGGCCAATAGATATATGAATGAATAAGATATAGGGGTTGTTTTGAATTAATATAATCATTCAAATTACATTAATTTATAAACATTCCATTCAGAAAAATATTAAAACATCAGTCTCTTCTTGTAAACTCAAGATTTTCTCGAACACTTTTTCTTTGTGATAACATTGTCTTGTATTTTTGGAATAGTTGTCCTAGAATTTAATGATATAACTAATTCTCTTCCACCAAACTCATGTAACATGATTTTGTAATTTCAAAAACCTGATACAAGTTTCTTTCTGCATGTTGTCCACTTTTAACTATGTTCCTGTATTCATCACTTTTTAAAAATTAATACATCTTTTCTAAAAATATTATTACCCTCATCACAATATTATGAAACACTTAGAAAACTGTGTTTTATTCCATCAACATAAAAAAATTTCAGGGATTTCATCTTTTATTTTCCTATGATGGTTAATCCAAAACCTTTTATTTTTAGTGATTCATCATTGAAAAATAACATATTTTATTATTAAAAATCTATCAAATTCTTAAACAATTTCAATTCTATATCATATAAGAATAACACCCACTACAAATAATATGAGGATGTTTTCCTTTTGTATTATTCAGAGTAGTTTTTACAACAAGAGCATTTCTTATTTCATTTCACATTTCTCATTCATCTTCCAAGAATTGTTATGAATCTTTTTAGAAGCTAAAAACAATACATGAAATCCTATTTCATGTTTCAAAGGATTTTCACATCATTCACCAATAGTTTCCAGTGGTTGGAACCTATTTTCAATCTTCACACCAACATTCTCATTTTTCTTTTGAACATCCTTCCCATATTTCTTCTTTTGAAGGAATTGACTCCCCCTCATCCTTTTACATTCATAACCTATGAAATAATAGTAATTTTATTTATTTCAACCAACACATATTTGTTGTGTTTCTGAATCCAACACAATACCAGTAGTATCCATAGTAAGTGTTTTTTCTATGAAGATTCTATATAGACTGTAATTGTATCTCAATTTCTTAACAACTTCATTGTATTTCTTTTCTAAGATAGAAAAAATTCAGTTTTCAATCAAAATACTCCTTTTCCTTTATGTTTTATCATTACATGATGTATTGCAAACATTCAAATTCAGTATTTTTAGAGACCTCAAAATTCCGAATTTTGTTGGTTTTTGACGTAAACATAAAATTCCTTGATTTCTTCTTTTTAGAAACACTTATATCATTCTTCTCAAACTTCTAATGAATATTTTTTTGGTCATTCATTGGTTACTTAATACGATAAATTTCACCAACGTTAGAAATAGGGTTTCTGAATCACGTATTACCATGTTTCCTTTAAAAAAATATTATTTTATATGGCCTGAATCATCTTCTTTTTCTTTTAGATTACATCTAGATTCCCATTACGAATCAATTCATCCTCAAGGGATTTATTAAAATCATTAGTATAATTTACTAGCTTCACATTCTCATTAGAAAATAATATTGATTTATTGTTAAGGAATATTTTTATCCCAACATTTTGTTTTTATTTTCAATTATTATAACCTTTCTAAGACATTATTTCAACTCATATTTCCAATTAAATTCATGTTGAGTTTTTTTCCTCAGAAATGATAATACCTAATTCTTCAGCATTAAATATTTCAATAAATATATTCTCAATACTGTATTCAACCTAATTTTCATATTTATATTTAGCTTATTTTTATTCTTCCATGTTATATAAGATAATTATTCTCATGGATTTGAATAATATTTCATCATTCTCAAGAGAATAATATTTTTTATCTCCCGACTTGTTCCATTAGATTCTTGTACTTCTTTAATTATTATCACTATCATATTCTTATTTTCTTTGAGGAAAATTATCCACAAAATTATAAACATATATGAATTCAACAAAATATAAGGGATGATTCCCATTTTACATCCCTATACCTCTTTTAATACATTTAGAAAACATGGATAAAATTTAATCGAAATTTTTACATACCTCATTTTCTTAATCATATGAACTTTCTTCATCTTAAATTAGAATCTTACTTGAATTTTATTTTTTTTGAATCATTGAAATACATTTCTCTATAAACATTTTTTTTCATCTCATAGCTTTCTCTCTTATCATTTATTATGTAATGTGAGTTCTATGATAATCAAATAGATATAATATTTCAAGATCTCTATATTCTGGTGAAAATACATTTCCATCAAACCTATCAGGATGGATTCTGAAAATATTTTCAAGAAATATAGAATAATTTAACATTAAACCAAGACATCCAGTAGTGCTAACAAAGTCATTCACCCAAGTAATGAATTAATCGAATTATTCTTATTCACCCTACTTCAAAACTATATACCCCAATCTATAGATTTGCGACATTTCCTACTTCACAATAATATCTCCTTTATATATGTTTTTCAATTTATTACATATACCTTGGGTTATGGAAAAAACTTTTACCCTTATGAATTCACATTCAGAAAGTAATAATTGTAAAGAATTATTGGTCCTTCTAACATTCAAAATATTTTTTATACTAACAGATGTATGAGAGACTTTATAATCAATAAGAAGAAACCCTTCTATTATATCTCCCAAAACATCATATCCAACAGATATAAGATAATGAAACATTATATATTTATTATTATGATAATTATTTTCAATGAAAACTTAAATAACTTAATGGTTAACACAATTCAAATTCTTTATAAGCTAAGAATTAGTGAAGGGAAGCTACTCGCTGATACTAGTTGAAAGATCCCAGTTAGGATAATGGTTTAAATTAGAGGGGGGATCTGAATCAGTGATTCTTTTTTATTTTATGCTTCCTTGAAACAACCTTCAAAAACTATTAAATATTTCATTCCCTACTAAAAAACAATTCAAACACTCAGTAAAATGAACACCAGTATTTACACGATTCACTATTCAATAAGAATATCTACATCCTTGTTATGATTTGGAAATAATAAAATACCAAAAAATCCATTAGAAAACCATCATTTAGGTTGAATAAAATGATTAAGATATACCCTTTCAAAATTTTAGCACAATTAAGACAATACCATAGTGCATGTGCACCCTCTAATAACAATTAGGTTAAAACAATATTTGTATATCAACACATGATGCCTGTTACTCTTTTTTAAATTCAAAAATGTTTTATTTAGAAAAAAAATCATTAATTTCTAACTGGAAGCTGGTAAGAACTTCAAGGAAATTGATATTGAATTCAATATCATTTCCTATTCCAATTTTCCCTACATGGTTCTCCCAGTCCGATTCTTCAAATATGATTACACAATAAGATAGATTAGAAACTGTCAGAAAATGATATATGAAATCTAAAGATCATTATTCCTCACTCCAGAAATCCCATTACAAAAATATAGATCATATTTTGCAGCCTGATATGATGAATAACTGGAAACTATGAAAAGCAGAATACATAGTCATTTGAATATGATTCAAATTGAATATGATGATTAGGTGAATAAATTTTATATATTTTCATTTATCCTTTCACTTCAATAAATCAAAACATCTTCAGCATAGCTCAAAATTGAATCTTCTTTATTTCCATAGAAATTCATATCTTCTCTGTCTTTAAGGGAGTGGTAGCTCTATGTCATACCTCAAAGAAAGTATAAATATATTCTCCCTTATATAGGAGACCCAATAATGTTTTTTGTGGGAATCATAAAAACATTCCCTCCAACCAAATTCACAAAAAAAATTATGATTCATTGAATTTTGGCTGCCTATCTAACTTTATCAATGCTTCTCAACTCTTCTCAAATATTAATCAAAATAAATTTCTTCCATAGAATTTATTTTCAAATTCCAGTCCATATTCGATATTTTATTCTGATTATCTCAATCTGATTTATTCAATATGCTTCTATGTACCAATTTAAAAGAAATATTCTATCAATTTCAAGCTCCCTCCCGACACCACATCCATCTTGTTTCTTCAACCCCTTTCATGATACACTTTATTGGTAACCAATGCAATGAAACACCATTTTAACGGTTGACTACATTATTGATCACAATATTTTCTATTCATTACAATAATCTTTCTCATGAAATTATTTCTCTAATTCTGATGACATAGAGAGTCTGATTAGCCTTTATGAATATGATGAACCCAATACAATGATATTATGACTAGAATACATTGAATTCTCCAATTATATACTTTCACAACCTTCATCTTATATTATGAATTCCTTCATGAAATTGAAGGCTTCTAAGATCATCTTTACCATCCTCTGACATCAAATGCAATGTACCGTAACATCCCATCCATTACACCAACCATCTATATTTTTAATTCAACATGAATATGATTGTCCAAAATACAGTAATCCTGATTAAGATAATCCTAAATATGATCTGTATCATCTCTTTCACTCTTCATCTATATCCATTAAATATAAATATGATTTTGAACATCTCTTTCTCCACATTCTTTAATCAAGCTTTAATCACAATCATTACAAAAATCTAAGGATTTATAATAATTCCATAATAGAAAGTCATCATCACATTTCATTTATCAGAGTCATGATTACTTTGATTCTCCATCAATATGATCACACCATCTATACCACACCCTTAGTGAATTTGGTGAACCATTACTTCCATCTGGATTTTTACGCAAAATGGTCACCTTTTTTATTCTAGATTCATTATGCAAATGATGTATGTTTACATTTAACCAGATTCTCTTGAATACGATGGATCTTTTTTAGAAACATGATTCCCATTCTTTTGAATACCATTGTAACGAAAATCTTCAAAAACTATGTGAGGTGATTTTCCATTGTTCAAAAACATTCTTAACAAGAAAAGACAACACCTAAATATGAACACCATCATTATCATATTATTCCTAACATAACTCACTATGAAACGCAATTTTCAACCTGTAGGGTACCACATAGTGCATATTATTCAATAGTACAATCTTTATAACCTGAACATTAATATAAACTATAGAAAAATCACACTCCTTCACTAGTGACCTTGCTGCATTTTTCACGGACAACAAATCAGGGAGATATAATTCCATATGCGAGTTGACTGTACAATCAATATCACCTAGGTAGACATTAGTTGGTCAAAAATAGAATTTAATTTATATCCAGATGAACATACTCAATCCAACTCATTATAACTCCAATATCAACATTAATATTGCATCACGATTATCATTAGTGTCTGGATTCAGATAACCCCTTTCTCAGAAACAACCATCGTCACAGCACTGTAGATTCCCTATCAATTCAGCTCATTGATCCACACTCACCCAAAACATCAAAAGATTCATTTCAACTCTTAGATGATAAAGTCACATATAAAAACCCAAAACTGAACCTATGACCACAATATATTATTCCATTGATTTAATTCATCATTATTGGTCATTCAATGTATCATAAAATTATTAGACTACCAAAATTCCATTGATAAGCATTAATGAATGAAGGGAGGAAGGAACATAACACAAAGTGAACATTGATTGATGGTTGTGTTTATTTCTCCATTATCATTGAAATGAAAACAATTTTTTTTATTAACAAATAAAAATAATAATCAAATCCTAAATAACACATTCTTAAATCCGGGGAGACTAATAATACATTTCCCTAAAAATGAAGAAAAACCAATGAATTAATTTAGAATAAATTAATTTCTTTCTTCATTGAACATAAATGGGATTAAAACACAAAATAAAACAACCATCCTTGGTTTGGATTAATCAATGTCAAATATAATTTGTTAATCATTGTCAACGGTGAAATCAATGAACCCAATATATGATGATAAATCATGTGGCATTCCTATTACCAACCTGTGATTACGTGATCACCAACCAACACACATGCCACTGCATTTCTCTCCCTCTATCTTCTATATCCTATTGGATTTTACATCCAACTTGAGGGAATTATACATTTAGGAGATTGAATAATGGATTTATTTTTGGGTTTGGAAGTTAAATGAAAATTAATATCATAAAAAAATGTAATTCTTTCAACATGGCCAAGATTGCTCTCTAAACAAGCATGTAATTATAAGATGAATTAGGTGACATATAGGGCAAAACCCTTAAAGATGATTTAATGGTTGAATAAATTTAATCATTAGATATATAATGTAGGATTTATTTTGTTATTTTTTAAAACTATACACATGTGATATATTATATTGAAAATATATAATACATCATCACTGAGAATCCCAGGGGTTAGGGATCCCGTAACAAATCTGGGCCTCAATCCAAAAATATTATTTCATGTAATATAAATTTTCAAACAAATATTATGTAATTATTACATTATCCACACATTAAATGAAATTATTCTTTAATTGAAAACTAATTATCAAACAATGGAGGATACTAAATATGAAACTTGTTTCTTACTCCTTTAATAATTTTGGGATATTATAATGTTTCCCACCAACTTGAAAAAAAACATTCCTACAAAAGTTCTCCACCTATCAGTTCTTGAAAGTTATTTAGTGCTCAAAAATGTTACCCAAACATTCAACTTATTACTCACCCCACTCTATAACAAGAATAGACCTTGATCATCCATCCCAACTACAACATCTAGAACACATCATGCACCTATTATAAAAGTGTTCATATGACTACAAGGTATTTCCCACACCATATCAGTGTAGTGATTAAAATGGTGACCATCAAACTTTGAGATAGCATAAGTCCTCTACTTGATCTCTATAATACTTTCCAATGTGATGCATTATGAATGGTAGGTCTCACCCATAGAACTCCATAGAATCATTAATTATTCCACATAGTAATTATAATGGATCTTGGTGTTCTCTATCTAATCCCAAATATCCTACACCATCCTTATCATTCTTCACCCCAACTCTATGCAATTGAACATTATATCTAATGTTTTCAACCTACATAAAGGTGACCTGAAGGTAATCCCATAAATATTTATGGATGGTAAAAAATAGTGGTGGAATGAATAAAATTTTTACACAAAACACAACTATGGGTAGATAAAACTCTTATCCATGACCAAAAATAATCATGGTAACCAAAAGCATGTCCTCCAGAACCCAAATGGTTCACTCTAGATGGTTATCAGACTTGGGAAAAATTTCATGATCAACCAAATATATGTCCCATATCCTCCTATAATCATCTACATAATTGTGATGTGAAGCGATAATCATAGTCTAAAATGATTATCAAGAAAACATCATGTATCCATAAAATATTTTGCATGAATAAACATCCAAAAATGAATATTTAACTCTACTCTTCGATTCCTTGGATGCAGGAAGACTATTTGGGTTGGTCTATAAACATTGATATAGTGTTGTGAACTACTGCTGATAATAGAATTCCTACCTGAAAAATAAATAAGATACCTCCCCATTTACACTATTCAAATCAACACATCATCCTTCACTAATTAGTATAAATCAAATTTGTAGATAATCTCAACTACACTATACCACACCATTGGACACCAAAAACCAATTATAATTGATCATAATACACACTCACTAAAAATGGGTACACCTCAAAGGGTAATTCTTGAAAATATCACCACACCAACTCTCAAAATAGGAATAGAACCATATTTTATCATATAATAAGGATAACATGATTCTGACATTAAAAACACACATCAAGAGAAAGTACAGTAGTTAACTACTCATTAAAGACCTCACAATCGATATCCATAAAATTTGCCTCCCTATTAGGATGATGAAGTGGAGGGGTGTAAACCATTGACTGGTATTACACAACACAATACTCATCCACAATGGACAAAAGAATAGGGAACCTACTCTATCACGACATTCAATACTTTTGAATGGAAATTCTTATTTTGGTTATCTAATAAAAAACTATTATCATATGAGGATCCTAATAAATCATTATCTCATCCATTATTGGGTCTAAAACTACTAACAATTCTGAGAAGATATGTCTGCAGTTGTGGACCTCTTAAATGTAGAACTAAAACTTCAAGTGATTTCTATAAGGAATGTTCTCTTGTAGTATATCAATAACAATCCCCATATTTATTTCATTAATTATATATAATGGCTTTTAAGAAGTATATTAATGAAATGTAATTCCATGGTATTGTTTAAGATGTGATTATGATCCAATTCATGTAACCCAAGGACAATTTTGGGGTGTTTAACACAACAATGTTTATCATAAAGAACTAAAGGAAAATATTGAACCTTGGGAATTCCATGATTTATAAAAGAACCTATAAAACCAATATCTTGTGATTAAACATCCTATGGTTGAACTCTATAAACTACTTCACCACATTGAGTATGTAAAAGAAGTCCTCAATTCCTAGGATTGGATAGCCCTTCCATAAATTTACCTGGATTCAGGGATGTTAATCCATGAATAACATCAAACTCTCATACAGCTTATTGGAAAACAACACTAGGGATGCTTAAGGGATCATATTGGGTCTAGAAATGCCCTACCGATGAAAATAAATCAATTTCACCTTTTGATATCATATCCCTATGGGGTCATATAATATGGTGGTGAAGACATTTGTTTACCACAAGGTGATGATTTTTATATAAGTAGATCATTTCAACATGGGAGGTAAACAAAGAATATCTTTAGTATAGAAATCATAAAATTTCTCCATAATCTCTAAAAATTTAAAGCTCAATTAATCTTCCTCAATCAGGGTAATACTAGACAAATGATAATAGATTGGATGTATCGTCCTGCATATAAAAACACACCAATTTTCATAGGATACATTCACACCAGTGAAGGGATATTTCATCCCACCAACAAAAACATAATGAAAACCTTATTGATAAAAGTTAAAAATGCAATGGATAGTTGGAAACTAATCCATTGTGCAAAAAACATTAGTGGGACTCCACACCAATATGGATGGACTCCACATGATCCTCTCTCTCTACCAAGAGTAAGGTCACACAACTGATAGACGTTTGTGATCATTGATCCATTATTATAAGATTCCTCAAAACAAACGGGTTGATAAAAAATTTCATCACTAAAATTTCTATGTATCAAAAGGTGGAAATGTTTAGAGAAATGTTGGTTGTGACTGCGTACTAATTCTATAGATGGATTAAATAATAAATCATTCATACAAAGCAACATAAATCGATCTTCTGAGTTAGAATCCTCACTACACTATATCGATCTATCATTCCACATTCCATCCAATACTCTATAACTATGGAATTATCAATCATCTTAGGAGATAAATAATATCCTTGTTAATACCAATATAGATAACCAATTTTCCACACCTCAACACTATATATTTTTATAGGAACTTACTCTAATGTATAATATTATATAACATAATAAGATAAATCAAATCAGTATGGGATGTGCCAATATTATCATCTAGATAAAATCCTTATAAAAAATCACCAACGTAGGTTTAAACCAGTTCCCTAAAATTCCTCAGACAAGTCTCACAACATAGAAAATAACTGAGTGGGGTCCTAACTAGGAAGAACACTAACATCAAAAAATTAAACTATTCATATTTTACTAGAGGAGTGGGTTCTATCATTTAATGAATCTTGGTTAGAATATCTCTTTGAAACTAATAAAGTACCTTCTTTTCATGTGTGTCATCTTCTAGTACCAATAGCAACAATTGCATCTAAAACTAGTAAGGAGAAACAGCAAAGGCTCAGATTTCCTTGTAATATTTTTTAATTATATGGAACAATTACGAGGATGAAAAATCTCATGGTGATAGATTCTAATGCTTGGTGTTCCTGGAATAGAATTTGTTACATTCTTAAGGTATGTTCAATAAAAATGGGAGCGGAATATCTTAACATTTGAACCGGTGATCAAAATTGATATCTGAGGGCACCTTTGAACTCGCAGGATCATGATTCACTTATAGAACCCTTAACCACAACCACAGTGGGATTATAGAGGATGTTTTTTTTCAGTTTTCATGGAGGATTAAAAAAATAAATTTAATTTGTTTTAAATATCCTCCACCCCTCGTTAGGTTTTTTTGTAGGGGACCATGAGGTGTGGCAAAGAATTTAATACATGACATTAAATCCACAGTTACACAAAAATTTGTAACCACCCTATATGCAATTAAAAAGGTTCATTAATTTCATTTATTAATAAACAAATCTTAATTATGTTTTGTAAAAATATACTCCAATCGTCTCACATTTTTAATTCATTGGATAAAGGAGTGGTTTTCTTGAGAGATAAGGATTTTGGAAGAGCATCTTGATGAAGAATGAATCCATCAAGAAAGTACCAATGATCGACATTTAAATGGAATCGTTTTATCCCTGCATCAAAATCAACAAACACCGACCCAACATCAAAAGTTGGATGCTCTACAATGACTCTTGATGTAGGGTTTTTTATGGTTAAAATTTCAAGAGTTGTTGAATCATATATCTACTCTATTGATAAGATTATAACGTAAAGGCATGGGCCAAATGAATAAGGCTAAGTCCCACACCTCTTGTTCAACCGTTATGTTCTACATTATTGAACTTTCAGCTTAGAATAAAAAAAATCTTATGGTCAAGAAGTGAACGAGATGACCTTGGAAGCCTGTAGGTGCGATCAGATAGAGAAATGGTCCACCAGAGCTCAACTGGTGGCCCGTAGTAGCCCACTGGTGCGACACAGGCATGGTGACTTGGGAGACCCACACCGACAGGTGGTTGTGGTGGCTGTCAACAGTAGGCTGTGGAGGGGGTTGCGGCGAAGGATGAAGCCACTCCATGCGGGTCCCGTGGTGTCCCTATGGGGACCCTTGTCACCTCCACTTCAGACCCCGAATGGCCTTGCCTTTCGAGAAAAGGGGAGCGCGTTTCACATATGCCATCTTGGCTGGTCCCCCCTCCCTCCTACAGGCTGAGCCATGCCCCCTTGTGGGTTGGGGTGTGCCCTACTATGGGCTGGGCTGCGTCCTCCTGCGGGCTTGGCTGTGGCTCCCTACAGACAAGGCGGGTAGGGTCAAGCCCCCATGCAGGCTAGGCCATGCCCTCCCTTAGTGTCGGGTCGCTCCCACTACGGGCCAGGCCACACCCCTCTAGTGGGCCAGGCTAGACTGCGACCCAGATGTCCGAGTTTTCCATGGTCAGGATGGACACAGGTTGGGTTCTGTCACCTTAGACTAGGTTGGACCGAACCCAAACCCATACCTGCCCAGTTTCTCATAATATCTCATAACATGAAATCCAAACGTTCATTTGATGAACCGTCTATGGCACTGGGATCCTTGGAGAGATACGATCCTTTTGTTATACTCCAATAAAATTTTAGTGAAATTTAGAGTATAGCCGGGTTCGATTGAACCTGAATCCAACCAGGCCTTCGGTACTAAAACACTTATAGCTTTTAGAACATACGTCTGATTGATGAGCTGTCTATTGAGTCGGAACCCCTACGACATGGCAGTCCTTTTGGTTATTCATTTGTGGAGATTAGTTGTAGTCTATATTTGACCGATATCTCGAGGATCTGATTCTACAGAATAGGACTGCACCAGTTGCGTGGAACCCTATGCCTGGCTATCTTGGAAGAAGCGACCCTATGTGGATCTGTATCATAGTGATCCTATATGGATCATCATCATAACTACCCAGAGGGAACTGGTTTTAGAGTAGACCGCCGAGGATCAGCAACTAGTGACAATGTCTGGATCAACATCGAGAAACCATGTGTGGATCAGTATTCCTGCGACCCTGTGTGGTTCAACATTCCAGTGACCCTGTGTGGATCATCATTCTATTAACCCTGTGTGGATAAAAAATATTATCACTTGATAAGGACCAGCCTTAATGTGGCCCTCTGTGAAACATCAACTTACATCCAAGAGTGGATCAATAATAGAAACATTTCTATGTGGATGATTTTTTAACTTCTAAATGGAATAATATGATATAGTTTAAGACTAATAATCTATAATCCAGATCTCTAAGTTGTATAACTGGAGTGAGATGACTATTTCTTCATGCATTTTGATTGAGGTTTTGCTTTGTGGGTTTTCCTTTTTGGAACTCAGGGATACCTTCAGGGGTTCTCAGGGTCCCAACTAAGTATTGTTATACACCCCTACACGGCCATATCCCACACCTTGTTTTGTCTTGTGCAGACGATAGATAGATTTGACCATTTTTTGGGAACCAGGACTTGATGGTGATTGGATGTGGAATTTTAGACATTATGTGCCATTGTGATGACTAACCGTGGGTTTTACCTAGCATTCAAGAATTAACGTTGGCAGAAGATTCTAGGAGATATTTTCCTATTTATATTTTAATTTTCATTTGGGATTGTATTCTGGCCACTTTACATACATTACTCAACCGATTTTACATTCAGTAAACACCTTTTTAGTACAGAAGTTTTACAATGTGGGTTGTGTTCGTTTTATTCTTGGACTGTCTGTTTGAAATATTAAAGGAAATTACATCCTATTTATTAGTGATATGCCTCTCCATGTTAGTCTCTATCCCCTAGCCTATGGAAGGAAGGATTTCGGTAGTCATGGAATGGGGACCGGGGGATAGGTCGTGACGAAGTGTTATGAAAGGGGTTAGTTATACCGAAGAACTAGGACTCTGATATTTTAATTGAGAAATAGTGTTATGTGTTTTGAGTGTGGTGTTCAGTTTGGGGAGTCCAGTGATAGTATGAAAGTCGATGTATCCATACAAAGGGACCTTGAATTATGATTTTTTACTTGGTGCAAGAAAATAACGACTCCGTGTGTTTTTTAAGTGTTTAATTTTTTGATCTCTTTGAGTCATCTCATCAGGTATAACATATTGACAATGGTGCACATATTTCCTTTCTGGATGATGACATGTAGATAGACAGTCCGGGTTCTAGTGAGAGTACATGATGATGGCCCATTGAGTGATGAGACTATGGTCCATGGTCTTCTTACCACGATGGTACCATCGTGTGGTGTACCAGTAGCACCACTACCCGTTGGGCAGTTGTTTCCACCAGCCCCCCCAACCCCACCAGCAGATAGTGCAAGTAGACTATGTGTGTTTCACATGTTTTAGTGGAAAAGGCATCTAAGGCTTTGAGGATAGAGATATCTGAATGTGGCTGAGGACTGGCTAGAGGCTGTGGTAGAGTTTTTTTCCTGGTTGGGACACCTGTCAACAAGACGGTGATCCTAGCTTCCAGTCCATTCCAAGAAAAATCTGGGATATGGGGAGGCGTGATGCTCCAGATACATGATGATGTGACCCTCACCTAGGCATATATCAAGGGACTCTTCGGGGTTGAGTACATTCAAGAGACTCTACATTTTTTGCGTATACATGAGATGCTACTTTTACAGAAGGGAAGCCTGATCGTGGCCCAGTACTCGATGAGGTCAACCAAACTCATGTGATACTCTACCAACATGGTTCATGACTTTTTATTCAGGACTCGGACCTTCGAGCAGGGACTCTGATGGGAGATTAGTGCTTTAATGGTATCTCTCTGCATCCTGATGTGTGCTGGAGTGTTGAAGAAAGCACTATTGGTGGAGATGATTCTAGTTGACCAGGAAATGACAGTGAGACCCACCAATGGAAGACACATAGTAGAGTCATATATGGCTGGTAGTAGGTAGATGACATAGAGTTCAAAGCAATCCAAACCTTCTAGCAGACGACCCAAGGATGTAGGTTTGGAGGTGTGAGGATCACGTGGTAGAGTATGCTAGTAGAGGAGCAGACTGTACTTCATGTGTGGGGGTCATGGTCACATGGCTCGTGACTTCCTGGCTAGCCACACTGACAACTAGAAGACGGTCGAGGGACCGCCATGGTAGAGGAATAAATTTGAGTGGGCGGAGATTCAAGGTTCTACCACCACCACCTCAACCACTCGGAAAAGGTGGACAATGAAGAGCTCAGATCCAGGCAGTTGAGGTCTACAACCATAACGCTCTAGAGATGATTCGAGATTTGATCTGTGTCTACTCCATCATATCTTAAATACTTATAAACATATGTTCCAGTCAGTCTTCCATTTCCATGGCCCTCATTTAGAGCTCGGATATTTTATTGTATCCATTAGCTCGATCCTTACGGCTAAATACATTACGAGAGGGGATTCGACAATTACAATATAGTTCCAACAGTGTGAGCATACACTAGGTGGAGAGAGGTTCGGCAGTGATCTTCTAGTTGCGGCATCGAGGCCTTATGAGATCATATTCGGTATGGACTGGTTATCTATATTATATACTTATATTGACTGAATTAGGTGCAATGTTCGGTGTGTCTCCAAGGATGGGACCCGGTTTTCTTTCACCGGTGATAAGGGAACCTTTTCCGCACCTGATTTACTTTCCCAGAGGAGGGTGTAGCTGATCACACAACATTTGTGTAGCTTTACCCTCAATGGATTTGATGATGAGAGTCAGAACTATCCTATAGTGGTGGAATTGTATTCTTATTTGATCCCTGATGATGTTTTGGGACTACCACCTCTTAAGAGGTGGATTTCAACATTGACCTATACCCCAGGAAGACACTGATATCAACACCAGCATATTGGATGGATCCCAGGAAGCTTTGTATGTTATGGTAATAGATGGAAGACATGCAGAGGAAGGGGTTTATAAGAGCCAAAATTTCTCCATGTGTTGCCCCAATTTTTTTCACCAAGAAGGCAGTTTGGAGTTTGAGACTCTTTTTGGATTATAGATTCCTGAACCAGGTGACCATGAAGAACAAGTATCCATATGCAATGATTGATGATCTCTTTGATCAGCTGAAGGGAGATAGTTTGTTTTCATAAATATATTTCAGATCCTGATATCAACATATCAGTGTATGAGATGAGGATGTGCAGAATACGACCTTAAGATGTTAGTATGGACACATTGAGTTCTAGGTTATTACATCTAGCATGACCAACTCCCTTGCATTATTCATGGGACTTATGAAGAAGATCTTTTGGCCATACCTCAATCGTTGTGTGGTGGCCTCCATTGATGAAATCTTGATACACTCAGCATCAGATGAGGATCGTGCCTATCATATACAGTAGTTCTGGATACACTCTGAGAGTGAACACTTTTTGGTAAGCTTTTGTAGTTCCAGTTATGGATATGGGAGGTCCACGTTTTGGCACATGTTATCTCGGAGGCTGGAGATGAAGTGGATCTGGTGAAGATAGAGGTTTTTCTGATTTGGAATCCACCCAAGAGTGTGACTGAGCTGCGGAGTATCCTCGGGATTGATAGGTATTTCCAGAGATTCGTACCTGACTTTTTCAATGTTGTGACACCTTTTTCATCATTGAAAAATAAGGTAAAGACCATCCTATGGATGGAGAGATTCTAGAACAATTTTTAGTAGCTGATGTAGAGACTGGAGAGTACCCCCCATATTGAGGATACTTGATGATGGCGTTAGGTATGTAGTCTACTGCAACACATCATAGACCATACCCAGTTGTGTCCTGTTGAAGGAGTGAGCGATTATCACTTATGGTGAACGATAGCTGAGATAGAATGTGCAGAACTACTCTACCCATGACCTAGATTAAGAAGCATTGGTCTTTTACATGATGATGACCCAACACTACTTGATGGGTGAACCTTTTACATTCTACTATGACAACAAGAGTCTCAAGTATATCTTCTCACATAAGGATTTTAACAATAGATAGTGGCGATGGCTAGAGTTATTCTCAAAATATGACTTTGAGATATTCTATAATCATGGGAAGGGATACATGGTAGCATATGAACTCAGTTGGACGTTTGTTCTACTGTTGCTGAGTGAGGATACAGAGAAGATAGCCACGTTGCAGATACATTTCATGGACAAGGATGGAGAAGCATACCTATAGTTTATGATAGTCACTCCCCCACTCTTTCTAAGAGTTAGATAGGTGAAATTTGTGGACATTGACAGCAAGTCTCAATGTGCTCAGATATCCACATGACATGAACCTGATGGATTTTATGATGGTGGGAAGCACATCATACTCATTTTTGGATGCACCATGGTATCTATGGTGCTATTGGAGTAGGGGTTTAGGCAGTTCCAGACATCCCCTCATGAGGTACATCCTTGTGTACCAAAGATGTACTAGGACTTACTATGTTAGCACTAATGGCCAGGGATGAAGAAAGAAGTAGCATAGTTTTTTTGATGCCTCACCTTTCAGCAAGTGAATGTTGAGAATCAGGATCCAGAAGGCCTAGCGCAAGCATTTGAGGTAACAAAGTGGATATGGGATGGTTCTCCCATGGATATTGTGATAGGGCTACCATGTACATCCTTGGGCCACGATTCCATCTCTTAGATTTTTTACTGACTACAAAGGTCATCCAATTTACTACCCATCCAAGAGTAGGGATCTGTAGAGGGATTGAGATGCCTCTATATATAAGTGATTGTACGGCCTCATGGGGTGCCATCGATGATCGTCTATGAACGCGACACACATTTTACATCCTTCTTGAGGAAGGAATTATAGGATGTGTTCAAGACTCATCTATGCTTGAACATAGCCTTTCATCCCCAAACAGATGGTCAGATGGAGCGGACCATAAAAAACATGAGGACACACATCGTGCTTGTGTCATCGACTTTTTCCATAGTTGGGAGTACCAACTTCCAATGGTGGAGTTTTCATAAAGCAACATCTATCACTCCACAATCAGCATGGCACCATTTGAGGTCCTTCACGGAAGACCATGCAGGTCACCCCTTTACTAGAAAACCCTAGGGGAGTTAGTACTAATGGGTCCAGAGTTGGTATAGGCTAACACATAGAAGGTACATATTATCCAGGAGGGAATGAAGACTACAAAGATTTGGCATAAGTCTTTTGAAGAGAGGAGAGAGATATGGTTGGAGTTCTAGGAAAGAGACCATGTTTTCTTACGAGTCTCACCTCAATGATGTTTTTGGAGATTTGGATGGGGAAACAAGCTATATTTTAGGTTCATTGGACCCTATCATGTTTTCAGCATTGTTGGTGAGGTTTTGTATCACCTAAATCTTCCCCCACAGAGGCATTAGGTGCATGATGTTTTCCAAATGTCACAGCTAAGGAAGTACGTGCATGATCCATCACACATTATCGACTAGGGTGAGCTAGAAATTTATGATGGGTAGACGTTTATAGAGGTACCCGTATAGATTGTGGATCATCTGGAGAAGGTCCTTCATGGATGATCGATACCTCTGGTGCATGTTCACTGGTAGTACGGGGAACCTCTAGGAGAGCACATGGGATAAGGAGGTTCAGATTCATGCTCAGTACCCCAATTTGTTTACTTAGTCTATGTTCTGGTTTTCGGGGATGAACATCCATAATTTGGGGAGAATGTAAAGACAAGGATTTTCCATGATTTTTTAATCATAATGAACTATTCTGAGGTTGAAAAAATCTGATGGAATTTTATTTCGATGACCCGTGTTCCCAGAATGGAATTTTAAACATTGTTAAGGTACATTCAGCAAACCTGCGAGCAGAAACTCCAATCTTTTGATTTGGTGCTCAAAATTGAATTCTAAGGGAACCGTTGAACTCGCAGCACCGAGATTCTATTAAGGTAGCCTTAACCTCAATTATAGTGGGTTGAGAGAGAAATTTGGTTTCTGTAGTTTTTATAGAGGATTAATGATACAAACTCAATTTATTTTAAATATCGTCCACCTATATTTAGGTTTTGGTGGTGGGGACCATAATGGGTGGTTGGGTATTTAATGTAGGAAGTTAAATGCATGGTTACACAAAAATGTGTCACCACTCTACAATCAATAAATGAGGATCATTAATTTCAAAAATTAATGAGCCTCTCTGAATTATGGGTTGTAAAAAATAACTCCAATCATCTCTCATTTTTAATTTATTGGAAAAACGAGCAGTGTTCATGGGAGAGTAGGATATTGGAGGAGCCTCTTGATGAAGAATGGACCCATCAGGAAAGAACCGAAGATCATCATTTGAGTGGCATCATTGAGGTCTTGATTTGGGATTGACGAACACCAACCCAACATCAAACGTGAGATTCTATGCACCGACTCACATGGTAGGGTTTTTTGTTGTAAAATTTAATGAGTTGTAAAATCATTTATCCTTTCTGCTGATAATATGCTAACGAAGAGGGTACATGCCAAAAGAACTAGGCCATCTCCCTTGTCCTATTTTTCAATAGTTTCATTAAATGTGGGTGAAATTTCAGGTTGAACAAAACCCAAATCCGAGGGTCAAGTAGCAATGGAGATTAACCGGGAAGGCTGTAGGTGCGATCAGATGAAAAAACAGTCCACCTGAGCTCACCCAGTGGCCCGCGGAAGACTGCCGGCGCAGCGGAACTAGTGACCTGTGCGGACAGGTGGTGGCGGCGGGCGACACTGGCCGGATGTGGAGGTGGGGGCGAGTTTTCGCGCACCACACAAGGAGGTGGTCATGACGGTTTAGCCACGGTAGTTGAGAAGGGTGGTAGGCACCCTCCAGTGGAAGAGGCAGAGCGGTTCACTATCACGCACCGTTGTAGGTTGCCACAACTCAAAGTTGGGGTAGAGGAGAGATATGCTCCCTGTGGGTCCCATTGTGACTAGGTGGAGCCACGTGGTTTCACCGCTATAGATCCCGAATAGTCGAGCTGTTTGAGAAAAGTGGGGAGAGTTCCCACACCCCTCTACTAGCTGGGGCAGGCCCCTCTCTCTCCCTACGGGGTGAGCCGTGCCCCCCAACGGAGAGAGAACTCTTGGTGGAGAGATTTCTTGCTGAGCAGACACCAACAACGAGGCCCGTCACTGGTAAACTCATAGAAGATTCATCATCATCTGGTAGTAGGAAGATGAAAAAGAGGTCCAAGGGGACCAGACCGTCTGGTGGACAACCTCGGCATGTACGGTCAGATGTGTGAGGCTCACGAGGTTCAGCAGGATAGTAGAGGAGAAGACAGTGCTCCACATGTGGCGGATAGGGTCACGTGGCATGCGACTACTAGACCATCAGCACTGACGACCATCAGACAGTCAAGAGACCGATGAGGGAAAGGTAGAGATTCGAACAAGGAGGTCTGCATGTAGAAGGTGGATGGGGCATAAGAGCTGGAAGTGGAACAGGCAGTGGGAAACGATTCAAGGTTTTATCACCACCACCTCTAGGTGGTCCTCCCCGACCACTAGGTGTAGGGGGACAGGGATGAACATAGCTCCATGTAGTTGAGGCTTACAACCACGAGGCTCTAGAGATGATTATATGATTACACACTAGTGCTGGCAGTTTGAGCTTACTCTAGGAGGTGATATTTTCAGTAGGGATCTTCTAGTAGCGACATCGAGGCCTTACGATGTGATCTTGGGTATGGACCGGTTATCTCTAGTCTATGATTAGATTGATTGAATTGGGCATAATGTGTGGTGTTTCCATGAATATGGGACCAGGTTTTCATTCACTAATAAGAATGGAACCTTTGGATCACCATATGAACTCACCAATAGAATGGTGTAGCCGATCAAACATTAGTTGGCTAGCCATACCCTCAGAGTAGTTGATGTTGAGAGTCTGGTCTATACTATATTGGTGGACTAGTTTGTTGATGTCTTCCCTGATGATTTTCTAGGACTACCTCCTTGCATATAGGTTGACTTCAACATCGACCAATACCTTAGGATGACACAGATATCTACACCAACATATTGGATGACAATAGTGGAGCTTTGTGAGTTATGTGTATAGCTGGAAGAATTGCAGAGAAAGGGGTTCATAAGGCCCATTTTTTCTCCATGGGAAGACTAAATTTTGTTCTCCAAGAAGGTATATAGGAGTTTGAAGCTCTGTGTGGATAATTAGTTTCTGAACTCGGTGATCATGAAGAAAAAGTGTCCACTTCTATGGTTTGATAATCTCTTTTATCAGCTGAAGAGAAGTCTATGGGTCTCTAAGATAGACCTCAGATCAAGCTATCATTAGCTCTGGGTATGGGGTGAGGATGTAGAGAAGATAACTTTTAGATGTTGGTATGGCCACAATATGTTCTTGTTTATTACATTTGGCATAACCAATGACCCCACAGTGTTAATGTAAATCATGAAAGATGTATTTCAACCATAAATCAATCTCTTTATGGTGTTCATCATTGGTGACATCTTGACATACTCAGCATCAGAGGATGAGCAAGACTATCATCTGCAGATAGTTTTGGATACAATCTGAGAGCACCATATTTATTTTATTTTCTTGAATTTCCTGTTCTGGATAATGGAGATTCACTTTCTGGGACACATTATTTCAGAGGCCGGATTTTCAGTGGATCCAATGAAGATAGGGGTTTTTCATTCTTTGGAACCTCCCAGGAGTGTGACTGACATGAAGAGTTTCCTATGGTTGGCTAGGTAATACCGGGGACTTGTACCTATAATTATCAGAGTTGTGACAACCTTTTTATAATTGAAAATGAATGTATAGTCCATCATGTGGACGGTGAGATTCCATCAGTGTTTTTAGGATCTGAGGTTGAGACTGACGAGTACCCCCATCCTGGGGATACCATAAGAGGGAATTGGGTGTGTAGTCCACAACGACCCATCAGAGACTAAACATGGATGTGTCCTGATGTAGGAGCTAGTATTGATCGCTTATGGTTCACAATAGATGAGAAAGCATGAGTAGAACATTGCTACCTAGGACCTGCAGTTAGCAGTAGTGGTCATCTCAATGATGATATGGTGACACTACATGATGGGTGAATTTTTTATATTATACTCTGATGAAAAGAGTCTCAGGTATGTCTTCTAACATAAGAAGCTGTACCTGAGACATCAACGATGGCTAGAGTTCCTCCAGGTCTATGACATTGAGATATTCTATTATCATAGGAATGGAAACGTGGTATTCGATGCACTCAGTAAGAGGCATGGTCTAATGTTGATGAGTGAATCGATAGAGAGGCCAGCAGAGTTGTAGATTACATTTGTGGATAGAGATGGAGTTTCTTACTTCCAGTCTATTCTAGTCACTCCCCAGTCCATCAGCGAATCGTGAAGGCGCAACATGGGGACATTAACTATGATGCTCGACGTGCTTAGATATCATTAGGATAGGAACCTGATGGATTTATGAAGGTGGGAGAGCATGTCATCCTCTTCAGTGGACACACCATGGTACCAGTGGCTCCATATGAGGAGTTGTTGAGGGAGTTCCATATGTCCCCTATGGTAGAATATCCCATTGTGGAGAGGATGTACCAAGTCCTGCGGCATCAGCATTGGTGGATAGGGATAAAGAAAGCAGTGGAGTAGTTTTTTGTTATTCCTCACTTGTCAGTAAGTGAACACCAAGCATCAGGTTCCAGTAGGCTAACTAGACCCATTAGAAGTACTAGAGTTGAAGTGGTATGGTATTTCGATGGATTTCAAGACAGGGAAACCACATACATCAATGGGCCACGATTCCATCTTTGTGATCATTGATCGACTCACCCAGTAGGCCTACTTCCTACCCATCAAAGAGCAGAGATATGTAGAGGGATTAGAACACCTCTACATAAAGAAGATTGTATGGCTTCATGGGGTGCCATCAAGGATCGTCTTGGACCGTGACACACGTTTTACATACTGCTTGTGGAAGGGATTACAGGAGGTGTTCGGGACTCAACTATGGTTTAGGACCACCTTCCATCATTAGATTTATGGTCAGATGGAGCATACCATTCATACACTCGAGAACATGATTCGTGTTAGTGTCCTCGACTTTGGACACAGTTGGGATGACCACCTACCACCAGTGGAATTTTCATAAAACAACCCATATCACACCACCAATAACATGGAACCATTTGATGCCCTACATAGATGACCTTGAAGGTCTCTTCATTGCTGGATAGACCTAGTGGAGTTGGAACATATGGGAGCAGAGTTGGTGTAGGCTACCACCGGGAAGGTGCATATCATCATGGAGTGGGTGATGACTACACAGAGCATGCATAAGTCTTATGATGACACTAGACGGATACCCTTGGTATTCGAGGAAGTATTCCATGTCTTCATATGGCTCTCACATCGATGAGGTTTGAAGAGATTTTTTCGGGGTGACAATCTATCTATGATGTTCATCAGAAACATTCAAGTTCTCTGTAGAGTTGGCAAGGCAACGTATCACCTAAATCATACCCAACAGATGCATTGGGTACATGATGTTTTCCATGTGTAACAGTTGATGAAGTAAGTGCATGATCCATCACATGTTTTCATCTAGGGAGAGCTGGACATTGATGATGGGGTGATGTTTATAGAGGTTCCAATATAGATTGAGGATCGATATGAGCAGGTCCTTCGTGGATGATTGAAACCTCCGGTGCGCAATCACTGGTAGAATGAGAAATGTCCGAGAGAGAACGTGTGAGGAGGAGGCTCAGATTCATGCTTAGTACCACCATTTTTTCCCTTAGTCTATGTTGTGGATTTCGGGGATAAAAATCCCTAATGTGGGAAGAATGTAAAGACCAGTATTTTCCATGTAATTTTTTTAATTATATGGAATTATTTTGAGGATGAGAAATAAAATGGAATTTGATTTCATTTCCCAATGTGTCTGGAATTGAATTTTAAACATTCTTATGGTATGTTCATTAAACATGCAAGTGGGAAATCCTAACTTATGAACAAGTTCTCAGAATTGAAATTCAAGGGCACCATTGAACTCGTAGCGTCAAGATTCTCTTGTGGGAGCCTTAACATCTACCAAAATGGTTTGAGAGAGGAATATGGTTTTTGGTGTTTTCATGGAGTAATAATAAAATAAATTTATTTTATTTTAAATATAATCCACCTCATTTTAGTTTTTTTGTGGTGGTGAACACAATGGGGTGGTTGGGCATTTAATGTTGGGCATTAAATTCCATGTTATCCAAAGATGTGTAACCTCCCTACATGCAATTAAGGTGGTTCATTAATTGCACCAATTAAGGAAACTCTTTTAATTATATGTTGATAAGATTAACTCCCATCGTCTCTCTTTTTGAATTCATTTGAAAAACAGGTTGTGTTCTTTAAAGAGGAGAATTTTAGAGGAGCATCATGACAATTAATGGATCCATCAATCAAGAACAAAATATCATCGTTTGAGTGGCATCGTTGGAGGCTTTCTTCTAGATCGACAAACACCGACCAATCATCAAACGCGGTTTAACGAACTGACCCCTGTTACCCGGAGTCAGTGCATTATTACATAACATTGGCATGATAAAAAAAGATCATGTCTCGAAAGACCAATTAGTTTAGTAGTTTTGGAAACACTAGATATATTCATAAGTCTTACATTACATCATAAAGTAAAAAAAACAACATCTTGTCTTCATATCCCCACATAATATCCCTGGAAGTAATTCTTAAATTACTTCTTCACATCCTGGGAAAAAAATTTGAAAGGGGTGAGCTCAGATGCTCAGTAAGGATAACAATATAGCAGAAACTTTTATAGATAAGCATAAACATTTAAGGAAATGAATAAATAAAACAGAAGCCTTTTAAACTTGAACATCAGAATAATATGGGAAAGATAAAATGAAATAATTCCATTTACTTATTCAAGTGGTATTCTACTAGTTGAATAACCTCATGCAATATCAATAACCACATTCATAATTATGGAATGCATAGTCCCAAAATATCATAACCACATAGTCAAGGCCTCGTTCCAAGACTACATATAAGATTTTGTCAAGGCCTTGTTCTAATACACTCGTTTTTCTCATAAGATCTTCCGATGAATCGAGGAGCTATAGTGGGCTCCACCCGTCACTTACTAAGTCCAATGCATTCCTCATATGAAAATTTTGAAACATAAAATAAACATTCATATTGAAACTAGAATACGAAATGTCAATACATTATCCATAAACCATGAATTGTATAAAAATAACACATCCACAGTCAAACATAAATCATTTAATACTATATTAATGATTTTATTTTAATAGATTAACCACAATTGATAATAATGAAGGATATTGATATAGATGAAAATAATCATCAAAACTATTTGTGAGAAATATCCCATTTTTCTTGAAATCATTTAAAAGTCACACTATTTGTCTAGATTCCCTTTAAAAATACATTATTGAATAACAGTGTACCATACCACACTGAAAATTTTAAAAGTAATTTTAATTTTAAAGCATTAATAACCATATAAAAAATTTCTTAAAACCATTTTTGAAAACATGTACGTTAATGATAAATATTTATAAGTATAATTCATTAAAACATTTAAAATGATATTTTAGTTAGAGTTCCAAACCAAAAGAGAGAAACTATAATACAAATAATTGAGGTAATAAATATATTGTAATATCATTAGAATAAAGGGATTCATGATATACTATGTCAAAGTACATTATATACACCATATAAAAGTGATTTGGTGTATAACAACAAAGGAGTCCCAATGGAAGGTAAATTGAGATGAAATCTCTCATAAAGGTTGTATCCTTAGGTTAAGGAAAACTCAAACACATAATTATGTGTGAAAAATACAAATACACTCAATATGATTGGATATTCAGTGTAAAATAATCAGAGGACATTCACACATATTCTTGTAAAAACAACACCAATGAATTAGATGTTTAACTTAATAAATGGAGATGGAGTTAAAATTACTCTTATAATGTTCACATAGATGACATGCGAATTTATAAATGGAGTGATTATATGTATCAAAAGTATATCCACAGAAAGGGGAGTTTAAATTATGACATTAGAAAATTAATAGTGATTCCACATATAATCTTGGAGTAAAATAATCAATGAAGTATGTGTAAAGCCGAATGAGTGAAAATTGAAATTTCAAATTCCTTTGTCGATTTGGTAGCATATGAAACATCCACCAATAAATGAAGTACCATAAATTGATGATGTTAAAAATAATTAATTAAATTATATTACACAATGAATATAAACATGGTAAGTACACACACCACATGTAATAAATAAGTGGTGAATAATGGAAATCTCGCAGAATTAAAAGTGAGATAAGAAACCCATTAATTTATACTTTTCCTTGGTCAATGGTAGTTTATCCTACTATATAATGGTGAAATAATTTTTTTTGAATTATAAAATGATCGTATACATTAATATAATTTCATATATGATCTTTAAACATTTCATTCTTAATAATATCTTAGTATTATCGTCATTTCGGATGTTAACTTACATATTTTCTTTATTCTGTTTTGTTACATAAGTCATGTTTGTTATGGGTATGTTGTATCTTAATAATATATATAGAATGATATCAAGCCCTTAAAAATTATTTTTAATCATCAAATGAGAATTAGACTTGAATGGATATGATGGAGAATCAATCTCATCGCGTTCGTCGAGACGGTAGTTCGTACGTACGTACAAGTGACAATATCATTCTTTTGATATTAAAATAATATGTAATTGGATGGTATATCATAAATAAAGAATAATAATCATGGTATATTTATTATTTACATGAATTACACATAATTATTATACGCATCCAAATAATAATGTATAGAATAACTTTTACACCACGACGTGAAGACGGTAGGCCGTATGTACGCACGTATGATGACATGTCATTCAAAAGATGGATAGAAAACTGAATATGGTTATACCATATTTATAATAAAATTACAGTTTATAGAAGATACTAGAGTTATTATTTTATAATGGAATCAACAAATAAAGAAGATGTTTAAGATGAAAGAAACATGAAAATGGGTGGTGAAAACATTACCTCATCTTCGTGTTGTTCCTTTCGATTTGATCAAAAGGGATCCATAGGATGGCTTTCTAACTAAAGGAAGGCATCTAGGATGAAGAAAGGATAGTTTAAAGGGTATTTGGGTAGATTTTTTCTAAACCAAAAGGATTTTAAGGTATGAAGAGTTGGTAAGAAGTGGTGTCCTTTTATAAGGGGTAGGAGGGGCTCTTTAGGAAATACTAAACGTATTAATTTATAATAAATTAATATTCGGTGTCTAATGGCACCAAAGTGTATTATTAAAAGTATAAGTTAGGGGTGGTTCTATATCCCTTCATCCAATAGAATTTATACAGGTTTGGGTCACTATATTAACCTTATCATTTATATTTCACTCTTAGTTAAATAGTTTGACATTTACAATGTCACTTTTTATTTTTATATTATATGGTTAATAAACATACTATACAGTTCCAAGAGACCCCCAAGTTTTCCATTTATTACACACCTTTTATTATATAAGTCTTGTGGATGAACCTTAAATTTTTAGTAATATAATATCAATAAATAATAAAAAAATTTCTTTTAAAAACACATTTATGTCAATTTTGACAATATTTAATAATTGATTTTTTATAAAGTCTGAAAAAATTTCTTAATTCGATCAAAATTCATTTATGGAAACCTAACGTGTCATATTAACTAATAAAATTCGTTTATGGCATCATAAATTTAAATTATATTTATTTTTTCATTTATAATACTATTTATTGGATTCCTTAATTAATAATGAAAATACTACATTATTATTGTGTCTTAAATAAATTTAATTATTCAACGTCTAAAAATTATAAATAAAATATGATTATTTAGTTATTCTTCTTCGATTTATAAAAAAAAATTTAGTTGAAAATATAACATATATAACCCTATATAAATATTGTTTTTCTAAATGATATATGTTTATGTAATTTTTGTATTTACTTTTACTTAATTAATATAAATTGTCATTATCACATACAAGTGGATCCATGGGGTCCAAAAATAGACCCAATGATGCCCCTGGTCAGACATGTATCAAACAATAGGGTTATGACACGTTTTAGGGTAATCTATTATTATTATAATATTAATTTTTACCCTTCTTTACCAGATATACCCTTTATCCATGGTAAATAAAATATTTACCGAATTAATTATTCTAAATGTCTAAAAATATAAGTTACCTATTAACACATTTTGGATCTCCTAATTATAAATATGTAATCGATTTTTCTAAATTCATAACACTGAAGTGGCCGAAATTAATTTAAAATTAATTCCCGCTGTCAAAACAAAAGTGTGTTCTTAAGAAATAATATCTATCAAAAGATTGACAATTGTTTATGTCTGGGTTAAAATATGAAATTACATCCAATGAAAAACATTGTATTAAATGGTAAAAATATATTATAAATATACATTAAAACCTCTCAAATTCATAATTTATCACTACTAATTATTTCGATTAAAAATGTCTTTTTAATTAAAATTTAGTGATTTTCACTATTCATAAAAATTGAATGTTTTTAGAAAAATAAGAAAAATTCACCCTACGATAATTTCAATATTCAGAATCCAAAAATGAAGTCCATTTTTAATGATAAAATGTAGAAAAATTTCAAAAAGTGGGTATTACTATTTATAATGGCTAGTTTGATTGGATGTGGTGTGTGTTAGAAGACGAAGTTGCGTACAACATATGCGACTGTAATATTCAAAGAGAAGCGTACCGTGGATGATTGGGGTGTTACATTCTCCCCTACTTCAAATAATTTAATCCTTGAAATTTTTAAAATTGGGATTGGGAATATAATGGAAAGTCAAATATTATAAAAAAGTCAATAAAACTATCACCTTAAAAGAAAGAAAGAGAAGTACAAAGGTCACCCAAGATAACTCATACTAGGATTCCATGTATGAAAACATGGATATAGAAGATAAAATAAGTGTCATGTTCTGATGGAGAGGGACAGAAAACTTGACCATGATAAATTTAAGAACAAGAAAGCCACAAACATGTGATGGGACAAACAATCATTAGTTTCCCAGTAGGAAAAGTATACAGAAATCATTTTTTAAGTTACATTACATAAATATGAGGAATACATTTATGAGATTGAGTACAAAAATAAAAGATATATTCTTACTATTTAAGTAGAGTTTCATTCTATAATAAATTTCCACCACTAACTCATTTTTTTAAATAATGATTATTCAAGAATACTTGGACCCACTGGAAGAGCTAGAATAAACATCTATAGAATCCCATGATCCATGAAGGATAAAATATTTATTTACCTTGTATTTAGAGAATAATCAAATCCAAAAAAGTTAGTACAAGATCTGATGATCCCCCAAAAGGATATTCCTTTATAGAAATAATCACTAATTATAATTTTAAAAATAAAACCAACAATACCAAAAAGTTAAATAAATACCATTCAATATAAAAGTTTCCATAAAATCCTTCAATATAATACAAACTAATATTGAAACTAAAAACTTAGAAGAATTTGGTTATGTAGTCTTCCATGTTAAACTGTATCTCCAAATGACATCAAATACTCTTAAAGTCACATACATAAAAGTAATTAACCTAATCACATATTCTCTATTAAGGTTAATAATTTCTATAAATAACCCAAATTACTATACATTCACAGTAAAAACGTCGATAAAAATCCACCATTACTCCTCTAATGAAACCCCATTGTAATCTATTTTCCTTGGGCATACAGTGTTCCCAAAAAGCGAACATCTTACAAAATAACATTTATCACCTAATCACCAAATCATTTTCCTATACTAAGGGTATTAATTTGATAAGATATAAGAACCCAAATCAACTTATTATTGATCAATAAAATCTTTTATCTAAAAATAAATGGTCACACTAACTAGGGACTTCACGTAGTCTAGTGGTTGGCGATAAATCCCAATCGCACTTTAGTAGTGGGTTCGATTCCCACATCTTTGTCCGATGTGGCAGGTTGGCACATGGTCTGAGTGTTATCCTTTTTCAAAAACTATATTTTATAACATTACCAAAATGAGATAAATTCCTCAAAATAACCATAAAAATTTTTTAACCTGAAATTTTATCTCATACCTTGCATTTTCATCCTAAAATATAATAACATGTAATTGCGTCAAACCCAATGAACATATGAAATCAAATTGTTATTTATAACAATATATACAAGGGAAAAGTTAAGACATCCTCAAATATCATTCTCAAATGAAAAAATACGAGGTTACAAATACAAGAGAAAATTATTCCAAAGTAATCCAATTAATAAAGAGCTCTAATAATATTAAACTTTTCTCCAACTATTTATTTTCACATAGCTTCTTCTTTGAACAAGAAAATATCCTATAGAATAGGGATTTTACTCGGGTAATGGACTGTTCCACTACATTTATGGAAAATGACTGTAAATGGATTCTTGGGACTACTTTTATTTTCTTCCATACTACTCATAATTTTCCTCAGTAATTTTTCACTTTATGTCCTTCTTTCCTGTACATAAAGCATTTCTTTGTTCTGTTGAGACACTTTCCTATGTGTCTCCTTCCACATTTCCTGCATGATGGAAATTTAGGATTCTTTTCTCCATGGTCTCCAATGATGGAGCTCTTATTATTCATCACCTTTCTCTTCTTTGTTGAGTCTGAGAGTTGGTTAATATATAGGTTGTTGATCATATTTTTTGGAAAACCGATTTGGAATGAACACGATATCTTTTACGCCAATCAACATTCCATTTTTTTCTCATTTCCACCACTGTTCCCACCTTGTAAATCATTCTCAAAGATAATATGACTTCCATAGACTCCAGCCATTGACTAAAACCTAAAAGCATTGTGTGAGTAACAGTACATATAAAATCATTTAGAGAATATCATGACACCATATTTTGAATTTGAAACACCTTAGGATTAACCAAGGTCATTTATTCTAATCTTATATTAAAATACATAAGATTGATTTGTAAAGAACACGTAAATTATCTTAAGCATATCCCCTGGGAGTGTCGTAACCAATAGTGCAGCAAGGCTTGTTGTCGTGCACCAGTTCTCATTCGAGTTTAGCTCAACGCGGTGTTTTTGGGTTTTACCCCAAGGTACATATGTGCAAGAGCCACCACCTACTCCTCGTATCTAGACAGGGATGTGTTTCATGGAAAACCCCCAAAATCTATAAAATACTAAAATTCTAGGAAGTTCTTCTATAATAAATCTCAATGTCTATCTTTGGGCTTTGTGCTCTAATCAGAGTTTATCTAAATGTAGTTTCCAAGGATTGTACAAAACATCCTCTGATACCAACTATAATGCCCCTACCCTATTTACCAAGAGTCTGTGCATTATTACATAACATTGGCATGATCACAAAAGATCATATCTCGAAAGACAGATTAGTTTAGTATTCTTGAAAACACTAGATATATTCACAAGTCTTACAAATACATCATAAATAAAAAAAGCTACAAAAACATCTTGTCTTCGTATCCCCTCATACTATCCCTGTAGGTCATTCATAAATTACTTCTTCACATCTTGGGAAAAATAAAACAATGAAAGGGGTGAGCTCAGATGCTCAGTAAGGATAACAATATAGCGGAATCTTTCATAGATAATCATAAACATTTAAGGCAATGTATAACTAAAACAAAATCCTTTTAAACATTAACTCCAGCATGATATGTCAAAGATAAAATGAAATAATGCCATTTACTTATTCACATGGGTATTCTACTAGTCGAATAACCATATGAAATATCAATAACCACATTCATAATGATGAAATCCATAATTCTAGACAATTATAACCACATAGTGAAGGCCTAATGCCATGAATACAAATAAGACATTTTCAAGTCCTTGTACCAAGACACTAGTTTGTCTCACGAGACCTACCGATGCATCGAGGAGCTATAGAGGGCTACATCCATCACTTACTAAGTCCAATGCATTCCTCATATGAAAATTTTGAAACATAATATAATCATTTGTATTGAAACTAGCATACAAAATGTCAATACATTATCCACAAAACATGAATGGTATAAAAATAACACATCCACAGTCACAAATTACTCATTCAATACAATATGGAAGATTATATTGTAACTAATTAAGCTCAATTGAGAATAATTTAGGATATTGTCATAGATGAAAAAAATCCTCAATATTATTTGAGAGAAATATCCCCTTTTTCTTGAAATCATTTAAGAGTCACACTATTTGTCATGAATCCATTTAAAAATAGATTATTGAATCATAGTATAACATACAAATTTGAAAATTTTAAAATAAGATTTTAATGTTAAAACATTAATGTCCATATAAATAATTCCTTAAAACCATTTTTAAAAGCATGGACATTAATGAGAAATATTTAGAATAATAAATCATTAAAACATTTAAAATGATTTTTTAGTTAGAGTTCTGAACCATAAGAGAGACACATGAATTCAAATAATTGAGGTAATAAAAACATTTTAATATCATTAGAATAAATTGATTCATGATATACTATGTAAAAGTACATTATATACACCATATAAAAGTGATTTGGTGTATAACAACAAAGGAGTCTCAATGGAATGTAAATTGAGATGAAATCTATCATAAAGGTCGTATCGATAGGTTAAGGACAAATCAACAACATAATTTTGTGTGAAAAGTGTAAATACACTGAATATGATTTGATATTCAGTGTAAAACAATCAAAGTACATTCACATATATTCTTGTAAAAACAACACCATCGAATTAGATGATTACCTCAATAAATGGAGATAGAATTAAAATTACACTTATCAAGTTCATATCGATGACATGAGAGTTTATAAATGGAGTGATTATGTGTATAAAAATTATAACCAAAGAAAGGGGAGTGGAAATTATGACATAAGAAAATGAATAGTGATTCCACACATAATCTTGGATAAAATAATCATTGAATTATGTGTAAAGGCGAATGAGTGGAAATTGAAATTTCAAATTCTATTATCGATTTGGTAACTTAAGAAACATACACCCATGAAAGAAGGATCATAAATTGATGATGTAAATATAATTTAACTAATTTATATTAAAAAATAAATACAAACATGAGAAGTACACACACCACATGAAATAAATATGTAGTGAATAATGGAAATCTCAGGGAATTAAAAGTGAGATAAGTAACCCTATACTTTGTACTTTTTCCTTGGTCGAGGGTAGTTTACCCTATAGTATAATGGTGAAATAATTGATATTTAATTATAAAATGATCATATTCATTAATATGATATCATATATTATCTTCTAACATTGCTTTATTAAGAATATCTTAGTATTATCGTCGTTTTCAGTGTTAACTTACTCGTTTTATTTTATATGTTTTGTACCATAAGTCATGTTTGTTATTGGTAGGTTGTATCATAATCATATACAGAATTATATCAATTCCATAAACATTATTTATAATCATCAAATGAGAATTATACTTGAAAGGATATTATGGGGAATGAATCTCATCGCATTCTTGGAGACAGTAGTCCGTACGTACGCACGAGCGACAATATCATTATTTAGATATTAAAATAATATGTAATTGGATGGTATATCATATGTAAAGATTCATTATCAGGTTATATTTATTATTTAAATGAATTACATAACATTATTATACCCATCCAAATAATAATGTATCAAATAACAATTACACCACGAAGTATAGACGGTAGGTCGTACGTACGCCCGTGTGGTGACATGTCATTCAAAGGAAGGATAGAAAACTGAATATGGTTGTACCATATTTATAATAAAATCACATTATATATAAGATACTAGATTTATTATTTTATAAATGAAACAGCTTATAAATAATAAGTTGAAGAAAAAAGGAACGTGAAAAAGGGTGGTGAAAACATTACCTCTTTTCCGAGTTTTCCTATTGATTTGATCAAAATGGATCCATAGGATGGATTTATGACTAAAGAAAGGCCTCTAGTATTAAGGGGGGATAGTTTATAGGGTATTTGGGTAGAGGTTGGACGAACCAAAAGGCTTTGAAGGTTTGATGAATTGGTAAGAAGTGGTTTCTTTTTATAAGGTGGGAGGGGCTCTTTAATAAACACGTAATGTATTATATTATAATAAATTCGAATTCGGTTTATAATGGATAAAAAGTGGATTATTATAATTCTAAGGTGGTTATGGGTCTAAATCCTCTCATCCAATAGTTTTTAGATAGTTTTGGGTCACTATATTAACCTTATCATTTATATTTAACTCTTATTTAAATAGATTGACATTTACTATGTCACATTGAATTTTTATATTTGATGATTAATAAGCATACTATCTACTTCCAAGAGACCCCCAAGTGGTCCATTAATGATACAAATATCATTATATTAGTCCAAATTCGGAACCTTAGATTTTTAGGAATAGAATATCAATTAATAATATAATATATTTTTCAAAAACTCATTTATGTTAATTTTGACAATATTTATTAATTGATTTTTGTTAAAAACTTAACAACTTTATTAATTCTAAATAAATTCATTAAATAAATCCTAACATGTAATATTTACTAATAAAATTCTTTTATGTCATCAAAAATTTCAAATTACAATTATTTTAACATTTATAATAGTAATTATTTGATTTTTCATTAATAAGGAAAATACGACATTATTATTGTGTCATAAATAAATTTAATTATTAAATGTCTAAAAATTATAAATAAAATACTATTATGTAGGAAATATTTTTATATTTATAATGAATATTTATAGTGGATAATATAACATATATAACCCTATGTAAAAATTGCCTTGCTAAAAGATATATGCTTCTGTCATTTTTGTATTTACTTTAACATAATTAATATAAAGTGTCATTATCACTTACAAGTGGATCCATGAGGTCCCAAAATCGTCCCAAGGATGCCCATGGTCAGACATGTATCAACCAATAGAGTTGGGACACGTTTTAGGATACGTTATTATAACTATAAAATTATTTTTTCCCTTATTTGTCGGATTTTTCCTTTAACCATGGTAAGAAAAATATTTACAGAAGTAATTATTCAAAATGTAAAAAAATAAAATTTAACAATTTACACAATATGGATTTACAGATTCTAAATATGGAATCCATTTTTCTAAATTCAAAATACAGAAGTGGCAGAAATTAATTTAAAATTAATTTATGTTTTCAAAACAAAAATCGAGTTTTTAAGAAATAATAACTATCAAGAGATTGACATTTGTTTGTGTCTGTTTTAAATGTAAAATTATGTACAATGACAAAAACATTATTAAAAATTAGAAATATATTCTAAATATTCATTAAATCCAAACAAATTTATAATTTATCACTATTAATTATTTCGATTAAAAAAGTTGTTTTTAATAAAAATTTAGTGATGTTCACTATTCATCAAAAATTGAAAGGTTTCAGAAAAAAAATTCACCCTAAGATAATTTCTATATTTCGAATCAAAAAATGAAGTCCATTTTGGATGATAAAATGTATAGAATTACAAATTTTGGGTATTACTATTCATAATGGCTAGTTTGATTGGTTGGGGTGTGTGTTGGAACTCGAAGTTGTGTACAACACACGCTACTGTAATATTCCAAGAGAAGCGTACCATTGAATCTTGGGTTGTTACATTCTCCCCTACTTAATATAATTTCATACTTGAAATTTTTAAAATTGGGCTTGGGAATATAATGTAATGTTAAATATTGATAAAACAGTCAATAAAAACATCACCTTAAAAGAAAGAAAGAGACGTACAAAGGTCACCCAAGATAACACAAACTAGGATTCCATGTAGGAAAACATGGATATAAAAGATAAACTAGGTGTCAAGTTCTGATGGAGAGGGATATAAAACATGAACATGATGAATTTAAGAGCAAGAATTCCACAAACTTGTGATGGGACAAACAATTATTAGTTTCCTAGTAGGAAAAGTATACATACAAATTTTTTTTAAGTTACATTACAAAAAGATGAGGAATAAATTTATGATATTGACTACAAAAATAAAGAGAAATTATTACTTTTTAAGTATAGTTTCATTCTATAATAAATTTCCACCTCTAACTCATTTTTTTTAAATGATGAGTATTTAAGATGAATTGGTCACACTGGAAGTGCTATAATAAACTTGTATAGAATCACATGATCCACGAAGGATACACTATATATTTACCTTTTCTTTAGAGATTAATCAAAACCAAAACGGTTAGTACAAGATCTGATGAACCCCCAAAAGGATATTCATTTAGATAAAGAAACAATAATCTTAATATCTAAAATTAAACCAACAATTCCACAATGTTAAATAAATACCATTCAATAAAAAATTTTCCTTAAAATACTTCAATATAAAACAAACTAATATTAAAACCAAAAACATAGAAGAATTTGGTAATGTAGTCTTCCATGTTAAATTGAATCTCCAAAAGACATCAACTACTATTAAAGTCACATACTTAAAAGTAATTAACCTAATCCCACATTCTTTATCATAGTTTAATCATTTCCATAAATAAACCATATCACTATAAATCCACAACAAAAACGTAGATAAAGATCCACCATTACTCCTCAAATGAAAACTGACAGTATTATACTTTCCTTGGGCATATAGTTTTCCCAGCAAAGCGAACATCTTCCAAAATAACATTTATCGCTTAAACACCAATTCAATTTCCTATACTAAGGGTATTCATTTGATAAGACATATGAACCCAAATCAACTTATTATTGATCAATAAAAGAATTTAACTAAAAATAATTAGTCACACTAACTAGGGACTTTATGTAGTCTAGTGGTAGGTGATAAGTCCCAATCGCACTTTTGTAGTGGGTTCAATTCCCACAGCATTGTCCGACACGACGGTTTGTCACATAGTCTACACGTTATCCTTTTTTTAAAAATATATTTTATAACATTAACAAAATGAGATAAATTCCTCAAAATAACCATAACATAATTTTAACCAGAAATGTTATCTCAAACCTTTCAATTTAATCCCAAAATATAATAACATGTAATTGCCTCAAACACAATGATCATATAAAATCAAATGGTTATTTATAACTATATCTACAAGGGAAAAGATAAGACATCCTCAAATATCATTCTCACATGGAAAACAATGGGGTTATAAATACAAGAGAAAATTATTCCAAAGTAATCCCATCAATAAGGAGCACTATTACTTTTAATCATTTCTCCAACCATTTATTTCAACATAGCATATTCTTTAACCATGAAAATATCATATATAGTAGGGAATTAACTTGGGTAATGGCCAGGTCCCCTACATTTATGGAAAATGACTTTAATTGGATTCTTGGGACTATTTTTATTTCCTTCCATAGTACTCTTAATTTTTCCTCGGCAATAATTCACGTTATGTCCTTATTTCCAACATGTAAAGCATTTCATTGTTCCATTGAGACACTTTCCTGGATGTCTCCTTCCACATTTCCTGCATGATGGAAATTTAGGATTCTTTTCCCCATGGTCTCCAATGATGGAGCTCTTATAATTCATCACATTTCTCTTCTTTGTTGAGTCCGAGAGTTGGTTAATATATATGTTGTTGATCATATTTTTGGAAAAATGATTTGGCATGAACACGAGATCTTTTATGCCTATCAACATTTCATTTTGTTTCTCATTTCCACCACTGTTCCCACCTTGTACATAATTATCAATGTTACTTTGACTTCCTTGGACTCTAGCCATTGACTATGACCAGAAAGCATGGTGTGAGTAACAGTAGTCATAAAATCATTTAGAGAATATAGTGACACCATATTCTAAATTTGAAACACCTTATGATTAACCAAGGTCATTTACTCTCATCTTATATTAAAATAATTAAAATTTTTTTGTAATGGAAATTTAAATTATCGTAATCATATCCCTCAGGAGTGTTGTAAAAAAGAGTGCAACAAGGCCCATTGTTGTGAACAAGTTCTCATTCGAGTCTAGCTCTAAGAGGTGTTTTCAGGTTTTACCCATAGGTACATCTACTCTAGAGCCACTTCTAACTGATCCTATCCAGACAGGGATGTATTTCAGGGAAAACTCAAAAATTCATTACAATATAAAAATTCTAGGGTGTTTTTCTATACTAATCCTCAAAGTCTATCATAGGGCTATGTTCTCTAATCAGAGTTTATCAAAATCTGGTTTCTAAGGTTTGTACTAAACATCCTATGATATCAAAATTAATGCCTTGACCCTAGTTACCTAGAGTCTGTGCATTATTACATTACATTGCCATGATCACAAAAGATCATGTCTCGAAAGATGTATTAGTTTAATAATCGTGGAAACACTAGATATATTCATAATTCTTAAACACATCATAAATAAAAAAACTACAACAACATCTTGTCTTCAGATCTCCTCATACTATCCCTATAAGTCATTCATAAGTTACTTCTTCACATCCTGGGAAAGATAAAACCTTGAAAGGGGTGATCTCAGATGCTCAGTAAGGACAAAAATATAGTAAAAACATTAATAGATAAGCATAATCATTTAAGGAAATGTATAACTAAAAAAATCCTTTTAAACTTGAACTTCAGTAGAATATGGAAAAGATAAAATGAAATAATACAGTTTACTTATTCACATGGGTATTCTACTAGTCGAATAACCACATGAAATAACAATAACCACTTTCATATTGATGGAATGCATAATTCCAGACTATTATAACCACATAGTCTAGGCCTCGTGCCAAGACTAAAAATAAGATTTTGTCAAGGCCTTGTGCCAAGACACTATTTTGTCTCGCGAGACCAACCAATTCATTTAGATGGTATATAGGGCTCTACCCATCACTTACTAAGTCCAATGCATTCCTCATATGAAAATTTTGAAACATAATATAAACATTTGTATTGAAACTATAATATGAAATGTCAATACATTATCCACAAACCAAGAATGTTATAAAAATAACACATCCATAGTCAAACATAACACATTCAATACAATATGGAAGATTCTATACTAACAGATTAACCTCAATCGAGAATAATGAAGGATATTGACAAATATGAAAATGATCATGAAAACTATTTGAGAGAAATATCCCCTTTTTCTTGAAATCATTTAAAAGTCACACTATATGTCATGAAGCCATTTAAAAATAGATTATTGAATCAAAGTGTACCATACCACTTTGAAAATTTTAAATGGAATTTTAATTTTAAAACATTAATGTCCATATAAATAATTCCTTAAAACCATTTTTAAAAACATTGAAAATAATGAGAAAGATTTAGAATAATAAATCTTTAAAACATTTAAAATGATATTTTAGTTAAACTTCCCAACCAAAAGAGAGACACTTGAATACAAATAATTGAGGTAATAATTTTTTTTAATCTCATGAGAATAAATGGATTCATGATATACTATGTCAAAGTATAGTATATACATCATATAAAAGTGATTTGGTGTTTAACAAAAATGGAGTCTCAATAGAATGTAAATTGAGATGAAATATATCATAAAGGTTGTATCCTTAGGTTTAGGATAAATCAATGACATAATTATGTGCGAAAAGTGTAAATACACTCAATATGATTGGATGTTTAGTGTAAAACAATCAAAGGACATTCACATATATTCTTGTAGAAACAACACCAACGAATTAGATGTTTACCTCAACAAATGGAGATAGAGTTAAAAGTACTCTTATCAATTTCATATCAATGACTTGAGAATTTTTCAATGGAGTGATTATGTGTATCAAAATTATATCTATATAAAGGGGAGTTGAAATTATGACATAATAAAATGAATAGTGATTCCACACATAATCTTGGAGTAAAATAATCAATGAAGTATGTGTAAAGACGAATGAGTAGAAATTGAAATTTCAAATTACCTTATCGATTTGGTAACTTATGAAACATACACCCATGAAAGAAGGATCATAAATTGATGAATTAAATATAAATGAATTTATTTTGTTACACAATAAATACAAACATGGTATGTACACACACCACATGCAATAAATAACTGGTGAATAATGGAAATCTTACAGAATTATAAGTGAGATAAGAAACCCTTTACTTTGTACTTTTTCCTTGGTAGAGGGTAGTTCAGGCTCCTGTATAATGATGAAATAATTGTTATTGAATTATAAAATGATCATATACATTAATATGATATCATATATGATCTTTTAACATTTTTTTGTTAATAATATCTTAGTATTATTGTTGGTTTGGGTGTTAACTTACTCGTTTTCTTTTATATGTTTTCTTACATAAGTCGTGTTTTTTATAGGTAGGTTGTACCATAAACATATAAATAATGATATCAAGTACTTAAAAATTATTTATAATAATCAAATGAGAATTATACTTGAAAGGATATGATGGGGAATGAATCTCATCGCGCTCGTGGAGACTGTAGTCCGTACATACGCACGAGCAACAATATCATTCTTTTGATATTAAAATAATATGTAATTGTATGGTATATCATATATAAAGAATAATTATCAAGTTATATTTATTATTTAAATTAATTACACATCATTTTTATACCAATCCAAATAATAATGTATTGAATAACAATTACACCACTACGTGGAGACGATAGGTCGTACGTACTCACGTATGGTGACATGTCATTAAAAGGATGGATAGAAAAATGTATATGGTGGTACCATATTTATAATAAAATTAATGTATATAGAAGATAATTGAGTTATTATTTTATAATTGATATAAAAAATAAAGAAGAAGTTGAAAAAAATGAACTTGAAAAAGGCTGTTGAAAACATTACCTCTTCTTCGGGTTATCCTATTGATTTGATCAAAATAGATCTATAGGATGGATTTGTGACTAAAGGAAGGCCTCTAATATTAATAGAGGATAGTTGAGATGGTATTTGGGTAGAGGTTGGCCGAACCAAAAGGCTTTGATGGTATGGAGAATTGGTAAAAAGTGGTGTCCTTTTATAAGGGGGAGGAGGGGCTCTTTAAGAAAAACATAAAGTATTAATTTATAATAAATTCATATTCGGTTCATAATGGCTCTAAAGTAAATTATTCAAATTTTAAGGTGGGTATGGGTATAGATACTTTCATCCAATTGATTTTAGATAGGTTTTGGTCACTATATTATCCTTATCATTTATATTTAACTCTTAGTAAAATAGATGGACATTTACCGTGTCACATTGTATTTTTATATTATATGGTTAATAAATATACTATATACTTCCAAGATACCCAAAAGTGGTCCTGTAATGATATGAATATCATTATATTAGTCCTTTGGCCGAACCTTATAATTTTAGGAATATAATATCAATTAATAATATAATATTTGTTTTAAAAACTCATTTATGTCAATTTTGACAAAATTTAATAATTGATTTTTGTTAAAGTCATAAATACATTATTAATTCGATCAAAATTTGTTCAAGAAATACTAAAAAGTCATATAAACTAATAAAATTCTTATATGGAATCAAAACTTTAAAACTATATTAATTTTAGCATTTATAATACTAATTATTTTATTCATTCATTAATAAAGAAAATACTCCATTATTATTTTGTCATAAATAAAATTAATTATTCAATGTCTAAAAATTATAAATAAAATACCATTATGTAGGAAATCTTTTTATATTTATAATTAATATTTATATTCTAAAATATAACATATATAATCTTATGTAAATATTGTCTCTCTACAAGATATATGCTTATGTCATTTTTGTATTTACTTTAACATAATTAATATAAAGTGTCATTATCCCTTACAAGTGGATCCACAGGGTCCCAAAATCGACCCAATAAATGCCCATGGTTGTACTTTCATCAACCAATAGGGTTGGGACACGTTTTAGTGTAATTTAGTATTATTATAGTACTATTTTTTAACCTTATTTACCGAATTTAACCTTTAACCACTGTAAATAAAATATTTACTGAAGTAATTATTGAAAATGTCTAAAAATAAAAGATACCTATTTATACAATTTGGATATACTGATTCTAAATATGGAATCAATTTTTCTAAATTCAAAACACACATGTGGTAGAAATTAATTTAAAATCAATTCCCGCTGTCAAAATAAAAAGTGTATTTTTAAGAAATAATAACTATCAAAAGATTGACACTTGTTTATGACTGGTTTTAATGTGAAATTATGTCGAATGACCAAAAAAATTTAAATGATAAAAATATATTCTAAATATTATTTAAAACCACTCAAATTAATAATTTATCACTATTAATTATTTCAATTACAAAAGTTATTTCTAATTAAAATTTATTGATTTTAACTATTCATAAAAAATTGAAAGTTTTCAGAAAAATAAAAACAATTCACCCTAAGAAAATTTTGATATTCCAAATCAAAAAATGAAGTCCATTTTGAATGATAAAATGTATAAAATTTCAAAAAGATGGTATTACTATTCATAACAGCTCGTCTGATTGGTTGTGGTGTGTGTTAGAACTCGAAGTTCTGTACAACACATGATACTGTATTATTTAAAGAGAAGCATACCTTGGAAGCATGGGGAGTTACACGCAGGATGATCCCCAATGACTCATGAGTTAGGGTTTTGACTTTTTTAAATTTAATGATTTGTTGAGCCATTTATCTTCTCTATTGATACGATGATAATACTAAGGGCATGTGCCAAACGAACAAGGCTCGATCCCTCTGACTCTTGTTCAATATTTGTGTTCTAGCTCTGTATATTTTTGTGTTTGAAGAAACCCAAATCCCTGGTTGAATAAGCAATGGAGATGACCCTGGAAGCCTGAAGGTGTGATGAGATGGAAAAACTAACCACTGGATCTCATATGATGGCCCGTGGAAGACCGCCGACCTGGCGAAACCGGTGACCTATGTCGGAAGGCGGTGGCAGTGGCCAGCACTAGTGGACTGTGGAGGTGGTGGTGCCCCGTAGGAGGAGGAGGTCGTGACTTCTTAGCCATGGTAGTTGATCAGGGTGGCCGGTACTGACCAACCGCGGAGGATGAACAACTCCCCATCGCACACCACTAGAGGTGATCATGGCTTGGAGCCATGGCGGATGGGGGACCCGCTCCCTGTGGGTCTCACAACGGCTAGGTGGAAGCACATGGAATCACCGAATCAGATCCAAAATGGCCTAGTATTTTGGGGAAAAAGAGGGGAGCTGTTTTTCATGAGCCAACTAGGGGTGGCCCAGAGCCCTCCAGCGGGCTGAGCCGTGCCCGCCTGCGGGTTGGGTTGCGCCCTCCTGCGTGCTGGGTTAGACCCTCCTATGGGTGGGGATGCGCCTCCCTGTGGGCTAGGCTACACCCCCCCCCATGCCTTTCAGGCCTTGCCTCCATGCGGGCTAGGCCGGGCCACCATGCAGACCGAGTCGTGCCATACTACGGCCTGGGCCCCACCCTGATGCAGGCCGGACAATACTCCTGCAAACCCCGATAGGATCAGGTCATCCCGAATTGGTTTTAACCGAACTTAGTCCCATATAAGCCCAGTTTTTCTTAAAATTCAATTATATTAAATCCAGACGTATGTTTGACGAAGTGTCTATGGAACTGAGTTCCTTGTAGCAAGACAATCCTTTTAGAATATTTTAGCCATATTTTGGAGAATTTTGGAGTATGGAAGGGTGGGATCGAACTCGAATCTAATCGAGCCCTTGATACTAAAACACTTATAACTCATAGACTTGTTTTCTGATTGATGTGGTATCTATCACATTGGTACCCTTATAACATGGAGATATTTTGGGTTACTCTTTTTTAAAGCTTAGAGGAGGTTGATGTACAAACGTTATCTCAAGGAGAAAATTATATAGAACTCGAGTGCACCGGGTGTGAGGAACCCCATGCTTGGATGTCTAAGAAGTAAAGACCTTGTGTGGTTCTGCATAATAGGGTTCCTTTGTGGATCTGCATCATATCTATGAGAAGGGGGATAGTTTTAGATAATCCCATAGAGGATCAGAAACTAGCGACAATATGTGGATCAGCATCGAGCGACCCTGTGTGGATCAACATTTCTATAGAGTTGTGTGGATCAGCATTCCAGCGACCTTGTGAGGATCTGAATTATTGTGACCCTGTATGAATTAGAAGTAGCATGACCTAATGAGGACCCGACTTATAGTGGACCATTAGGGAATAGGGACATACATCCATGAGTGTATCGATAATATAAAAACATCTTTGTGGATGATTTCTGGAACATAAAAATGGAATAAGATGATATATCTTATGACTAATGATCTATAATCCTGATCTTTGAGTTTTATACCTTGGGTGAGATGATTATTTATTCTTACATTGTGAGTGAGGTCTTCCTTTCTGGGTTTTCCTCTGCGGAACTCTTGGAGACCTTCGGGGGGGGGGGTCTTGGGTTCACTACTGAGTATTATTATAATCAACCCTTCACAGGATTCGTCTGCACCTTGTTGTGTCATGTGCAGATGACAGACAGCTTTGACCATTGTTTGGGAACCAGGACGGGACGATGATCATAGGAGGACCTTTATATGTGACTTTTCGTAGTGACGACTGACCGTGAGTTGTTCCTACCCTTCTGGTGGGAACCTTGGTTGATGATTCTAGGAGCTGTTTTTCTGTTTCTATTTACATTTCAGTTGGGCTTGTATTTCGGCCCCAATTACTTAAAGTACTCAACCAATTTAACTTCCAATACACACCTTTTTACTAATGATGTTTTATTACGTGGGTTTTGATCATTGTATTATTGGCCTGTGTGTTTGTAGGTTTAAAAGAAATGACTTCCCGTTTTTCAGGGATATGCCTTTTGGTGCATGTCACCAACCCCTGGATTTTGGAAGGTGGGCTTTGGGTATTCATGACATTGGACCCGGGGGAAAATTCATGACAGAATCCATATAAACCCTTGAAGTGGTATGACATAATACTATATTGGTGGAGGGAAAACACTCTAGCCACCCTAAGGAACCTCATTTTATGTAGGTCCTTATACTAAATCGTCATCAATAAGTGGATCACAATCACGATCCTCCTAGATAATCCTAGTTCGATGTCTACATAGAGGAAAACAATGATTCCTATAGAACACCTCTTTTAAAAGGAAATATCTAGTGAGTTGATAGATGAAGGACCAGGAAACCACAAATCATTCGTATGTAATTCATGTACCCTAATTTTACCCAAAATTTGTACCAACATGTTCTTATTGAACAAGAAGGATATAAGAGTCAGGGTTAATATAGATATTAGCCACCCCATCATCATTGAGTTCGGTGTCCTAATATCCATAAATGAGTAACATTGATAGTATTTCTATAGTTCTAAATGTAAATCCATATAGCTGATATTGTATCTCTAAACACTACACTTAAGATGACCTCCTTTGATACCACTATATCATGAACCAACTCACTACGGCTCACCTTGCCAGTGGAAAGTAGATAATGTCACACCGTTACTAACTATAATAGGCTATGGTATGGTGAATAGTTCTGAATAGGCATATCATACACATGGGAGGCCTTATCATAAATAACATGTATTGATAGTAAAAACACTCATGCATAAGTATAATTTTAAAAATATTAAAAATTAATACTAAAAATGCATGAACATAAAATTATCTCACAATAGAGTATAATAAGAAATATAGTAAAATCATAAATTCAACTTTAAAATCCCACGAAATTTACAATAGAGTCTAAACCACTAAGAAACTGTAGATTGCTATCAAGATGATATCTCATGGAACCATAAAAGTTCCCTCTAGTTCCACTAATCTCCACTAAATCTTAGTCATCCTATGACTCTATCACATGTATTGTCTTCCACATACGATTTGACATGTGTAAGAAGAACCCATTTACAAGTGAGTACAAACCTACCGTTTATGATAGAAACCAAAATCACCAAACAAAAAGCACCAAAGTAGGAGTCAAATATAAACCATAACAGATAATTATTAATGAAGAGGAACCAGATATTCTAAATGAAAGAATCCAAGTCTCAAGGTGAGGTCAGGATTTCACTATGACCTAGGATTTTACTATATCCCAATAGGTAAAATTTTATATATGATATATAACTGATCATGTATCTATACATTGATTTCAATCATCTGAGATAACATAAAATTTGGGTATAACCCTATGGAATTATCAATAAAACTGAGAGGGATCATTTTAAGAACACTCTCGATTGGACTGCATTATACCGGAAGACAACTGATGTTGATACACCAATTGGGGATCACACCCATGGACAATGGGGGGATACCTAAATCTTACTATATTACCAATCTAGGATAGAGATACCATTCCATATACATCAGAAAAGGTATACATGATCCAATCTATTTAATAAAGATATAGGATCACACCCCATGACAAAAAATGAGATTCATAAATTTATCTAGAACTAACCCATAAATACTATCAATAATTCTATTATTGAATTGTGATAACTTATTATACCCTCTTAGGTATGAAATATGGGAAATCACCCACACAAATATTATTAAAGGGAAGTCACCCATGATTACACTAAAACTGGTATTAGGAGATCAAGGGATCAAACCTTCCTTCAGAGTATCCTTCATCACCATAATGTTATATGACCAGCCTCATTGAGTCTGGAACTTTATGTGCCATTCTATTTCTGCTGAAATTTAGTTCTCTAAATAAATTCCATGTAGTTACAACATACTTCATGTATGTATCTAGGTGTCACTCATTGTGGGACATTTTCAGAAGCATGTGTATTTCACAATGTACATGGGAAGTACTATAAATCAAACATGGAATGCAGGGGTAGCACCAACACTCATTATGAGTTATCTTCCCAAGACCAAATTTTTCTAAAATTATATTGGTTGTTCCCTGTATAATATCGGGTGTGGGGTGACATAGACATTTAGAATTATACCCCCATTACACATTGACTTGTTAAAATGAGGCTCACATAGAACATTGTAATACAACACTATGTGTGAAATTTAACTCACCAAAACTGCAACCACAAAACAAAGAGGACCACACAGTGTGTGTTCTTCCATAGTAAAAACCACATAAAATTTAAATTCATAGGATCTTTAATTAGTTAAAGTGATTTAACCACACTGATTCCTAATTTTCTAAACTATAAAACCATGTCCATTACATGTAAGATCTATGTTTCCCAATCCTTCAATATAACTAGTGGTCAAATTCTAGCAACCCTTCTCTTTGGAAATTTTATTCTATTTCAATACCAAAAAATATTTAAAGTATAACTCATAAGAAATGAACATTATGCACCAGATTTGGATCACCATCATTACAAGTAACTAGATTCCAACCACCCTTTTCTTGAAAACACCATCATCACATCACTGAAGATTCCTATTCAATTGGGCTCATGGATCAATCATCACGTGAAACATCATCAGATTCTCAACATTACTGTGATGCTTGTTTTCAATGTATCAAAAATAAAACCAATATTTTGGTAATGATTTACTGTTCCCATGAAAAATAAACAATGAACATCACTTTCATGTATTTTCAAATAATCATGAAAACAAAATATCATCGACAAACATCTAAGAACATTGTGAGAGAGTAACATAATACAATGTGTGATTATATTGACGACCCTATTCATTTTTCTACATCGTTTGGAATCTATGGGTGGATTAACTAATTAGAAAAATAAATTATGTATTATTATTATATTCCTAAATTATGGATGAGAAATACAATTTTGGAAAAAACTAACCATGAATCATGAAATAATTTAAAATAAACTATGTCATGTTCATCTAAATTGATATATGAGGATTAACCAAAAAACTAAACTACCATACAATTGGTTGGATAGATCACTAGTGAATAAATGTTTGGAATCATTGTCATTAGTGAGACTCATAAACCACATAGATAATGATAAAACTCATGATACTATGATAAATTAGGTTGTGTAGATAACCCATGGGGATTTACAATAGAGAGGATTAAATAGAAAATTTAATTAGTGTTTTGAAATAAAATTAAAATTAAATTAATAAATTTATTTAATTCATTTATACCTCCCAGGATATTACTATATCGATGAATTTGGCATCGATATGAATTATGTCATT